>JAQSUU010000637.1:17500000-20000000 GCA_038087645.1 Saccharum hybrid cultivar R570
CCTGTCTAGCCCATACGTTGTCGTACCCCCCCTTTCTACGCTCTTGTCGAACCTCTGCTTTACAGCCGTACTAACCCTTTATGACCTCGGTCACTGCGTGTCGTGCGCGTGTGGAGATCTTGCTGTTCACTTTTACTGGCCCCATGCATGGCTCTAGGATGGACTGTGACGGGACCACTCACCGCTCCGCCTTTATATGAGGGCAAACTTAGCCGCTTGGAACCATCATTCGGTGCACCCTAACTCACTTAGCCCCTCCCTTGAGCCAACTTCTCTTCGAGCCTTCCTTGTAACCACAACTCACCGCCTACCAAGGATGGCAGGAGTTTGGGTTAGCAGCTACTGCCTGAACACCGAGGGTTTTCCCAAAATCCTATATGCCACCCTGCAAAGACTCGGTGTTCGGGAGCGTCCCGAGTATGAGGGCCGTGAGTACATGAAGCGTGGCACTGAGCGATGCAAAGTCACCGTCTACATTGGCAAGAGTGAGGAGTTTCTCGACGTCACTGAAGCCTGGAATGTGACCGCAACCGGGTTTCGCTTCGGTGATACCTACCAAGTTGCGGCCCGCAAAGCTCTGCGGCATCTCTGCCAGATCTATGAAGGGCCCATTGCTCGTACCCCGATGCGGTTCTTTCCCCCTTGGGACAAGAATCGGTGGGTATGGAAGGCCCGCATGGAGGCTTTGCAAGGTCCAGACGTGCAAGAGGACAACCCGACCTTGGTGCACCTGACCTCGTACTTGCTGGCCCTGGATGAGCAGTACGACCGGCAGGCCTCGGAGCTGAGGGAGTGTCTCCGTCGTGCTGAGGAAGCCGAGATCTTCTCCAGGATGCTCGAAGTGCAGCTTGCTGAAGCCCATGCCAATCTAGCAGCCGCAGAGAGTCGAGAGGCGGCCATGGCGGAAGCCGTCCAGGTGGACCAAGACCGTCATGCCCAGGAGCTGGAGGACGCCTATCTTGCCACAAGGGCCAAGCGTAGGACGCTCACCATGGAAAGGCAGGAACCCTTAATCCTGGAGGGGATCCCTGACCATCCGCTGGAGAGAAGGAGGATTGGTGTCGTTGTACCGCCAGCACCTCCACCCACGGAAGTCTCAGAGATAGAGCCTTGCCTTCCTCCCACCCAGCCTCTGCCAAGAGAAGAAGCGGATCCGCAACTCAGTGCAGCAGAAGAGCCCCAAGAGCCCAGGAATGAAGTCGTTCGCCCCGACGAAGTGGATTAGTCGTCCTAGGGGAGATGTAACCATAGTTGGTAGTGTTTTTCATCAGTGTCCTCTAGTGTTGTAACCTTTCCCTTGTCCTTCGTCCGTAGTCGTTGAGGTCATCTGGTTGTTGGATGCAAGTGATGTGTCGAGTATGGGAGACTGAGTGCCTGTATGTTGTGCCATGTAAGGCTATTTGGAATGAGTATTTGCTTATCCGTTGTGTTGATTACGTCGAGTTGCCTTTCAGCCGTGTTAGACGTGATTAGAGTTCTTGAGACAGCAACAAGCAGGTTTCAAGAGGAACAGTTATTCAGATTCAGCGGGTCAGCCGTGATTGAATGACAGAGGACTCTGTATCAACCAATTGTGGATGTCCTAGTAGAACACTCGAATCCCCTTGATTTAAATCCGCCTTGGGATTTAAGCTCCTTGTTCTTGGATTTGAAAAGGAACCCTTGTTGCTTTAATTTCTTTTTAATCATTTTCTAATTCTGTGGTCTATGACCCCACTGCTTTTACTGCGAGTAAGTTGGTAATAGTTGCCTGGTTAATAGCTTATGGTGCCGCGACGGAACCGAGGGCCACCTGTGGATCGCGACCGCATGGTTGTGTCGCTTGGCGCGCGCTGGTATCGAGGTTGTTGACCAAGCACTGTTGCTAAGTTACACCGCAATACCACTCTTGCTACCGATTTTCCTCCTTGGTAAAAATATCCTGGTGTTCTAATGGGAAATCCACGATGGGTTGATGGAGTAGTGCTCTCATAATTGCGACTGAGATAGCGGGGTTTTTGGAAGGAGCACGTAAGTCCTGATCACAGTTTATACGAAAGGCTAGTGCAACCTGGTTTCAGAAGGGAAAGGAAGAGGGAGAAGAGCGACAAAGAAAGAATAGCCACCAGTGAACTGGAGTAAATGGAACATCAGTGGGACGTTGCCCCTGTGCCGGTGACCGCGCTGTAACACCCCTGGGTGTTAAGCATGCATTAGCATTTTAAAGCATAAGCATTCAACATCATTGCATGTTTAGCATTGTTTGAATTGTAGCCCTTTTCAAATTAAACTTGAAAACAAATAAAAGGGGAACCCTAAGTTTAAAATAGAGGTTAAAAAGTTAGTGTACTTTTTAGAAGTAACAATTTCAAGTAATCTAGAATAAATCAACTTGATTATTGGAGCAAAAATTTGGATTCAAATTCTCCTCAATTCTGTTTTAAAAATATTCAAAATAAATGAGTTTTTGATTTTTAAATTAGCTTTAAATCTCAAATTCAAAATCTATTGAGAATTTTGAAAAATGCTCTATATGAAAGTTGTAGAGAAGAAAATTCTGAACAACTTTTGTTTTGGGCCAAATTTCTGAAAACCCCTTTTTCATCTCCAAATTCGAATTTGAAACAAAGAAATATTCTGAAAAATATTAATTATAAAAGAAAAATCGGATTTTTCGCTTAGTGGGCTTCGGCTTCACTTTCGGCCCGTCTTCGCTGGTGGCCCGGCCCGCGTCCGCGTCGTCCCCCTCCCGCGCGCGCGCGCCCGCACGCGTCGCCGTGGCGCCGCGGCAGAGCCCGGCAGCCGCATGGCCGGCCGTCGTCGACACCGCGCGACACGCGCCCCGTGGCCCCCACGTCCCCCGCGCCGGCTTACCCCCTCCACGCGCTCGCCCGCCTCAACTGCTCCCTTCATTCCCTCCCATTTCGCTTCACCGAGCGCCAGCCACAGCCGCAGCGGAGCCGCGGCCGCGCGCCATTGCCGCCGCCCTCCAAGCTCCCCCACCACCGCTCCTCGCTGGGTTGCGTCTCGCCGGAGCCTCCACCCTTCCTTGCCCTTCCTCGCCGTGCCCTCATTGCGCCAAATCCGCAGGTGAGGAGGCCGAATTGGCCGCCTTCGTCTCCGCCCGCCATGGCGAAGCTCGCCGGAGCTCGGCTCCGCGCGGAACGCCGTCGCAGCGCCCCTCTTTTCCCCTAATTCCCACTTGCTTGGATTCGCCCGCTCCACCGCGTAGCGCTAGCACCCCTAGCTGGTCTCGTCGTGGCCAGAGCCGGCGGGTTCCGGTGGAACAGCGCCGCCGCTCGCCGGTGACCCCCGCCATCCTCGCTAGAGCGCAGCCCTGCCCTCGTTTTTCACGTCTTTGTGCTCGCCTCGCCTCGGGGAATCCTCTGGAGGTGACCTCGCCGCCGGTAGGCTCGCCGCCGGCGAGAAAGGCGCCGGCCAGCGCCGCCCCTGCCCTTGGCTGACTGGCAGGTGGGGCCCGGTTGACCGCGGGTCCCCCTTTTTCAGCGCCTGTGTGCGGGTTCGAGGGAGTCGAGCGGGGTGTACCCAGCATTTTGACTGCCGGATTTTTGAAATGATTTAGAAAATGAATTTCCAGTTTTGATTTAAGGCTTTAAAAATGTGTATCTCGAGATTTATAGCTCCAAAAATCATGAAACAAATTTTGAAATGTTCCTTTTGAATAGATCTACAGTTTAAAAATATATCATGTTATTTTTGTGACACTTTACTGTACATTTTTATTTAATTGTTATATATGCTGTTATCTTAGAAAAATTGCAGTAAATAAAGTAAAATAGGGAAAAATGTGATTCTTGTTGCATTACTCTTTATTAGTGATGTACTTTCTAGGAAAAATGCTAGTGAAGCATGTTCTGTGGAAAAATTTTGAAGTGTAGTTCAAATGCCTTTATTGGATAATATTTGTTATTTTTAGTAGAGAGCAAAATTTGTATACAACATACATGCGATAATTTTTGTAGCATGTTAGTTTACTGTTAGTAACCTAAGAAAAATGTGAAATCTGTTGTTTGATATTTTTTCTAGTATAAAACAATTTCATGCCCACTTATAGGCTATAATTTGTTTATTTTGTACAGGTAGTTTTACATTTCCATTTACCATGAAAATTTAGTGGTAGCTTAGTTAGGGTAAGAATACTCTACTGTAATTTTTGTAGATTTTTATCTACACCAGAGATAGGTGTTGCAATACAACCCTAGTTAAATAAGGAATAAATGATTATTCTTTATGAGAAAGTAAGAATAATAAAATATGTTTGGTGTATCTTTGAAGCATCACTAGGTCTTACTGATGTTGTGAATGAGTTAAGTTGGTAAGGTTTGGTCATTTAGGGTCACTTGCTTGTGTCAGGTGTATGATAATTAGTGTAATCAAAATGGGTAAACCTTAGGGTACATGTTCTTGGATGACGTGGACTACCTTGTAGAAGATGTAGTTATATCTTAACTGCTCATTCCATGTACTCATTTGCATCTCATGCCATCCCATCACTCCATCATAATCCGATGCATCATTCGCATGTACTTATGCACTTGCATCATATAGGATCGCAGGAGGAGTCGCAGGTAGCAGTTCCGGAGGAGCAGGCTTGGACCGACCAGCAAGAGCCCCAGGCACAGGAGGTGCCCGAGGAGGAAGAGCCAGTCGAGGAACTGCCGGAGTGCGTCGACCACCATCCTAGTTCGTTCGAAAGAGGCAAGCCCCGGAGCATTATAAGTCTCCTATTTTATAAAAGCTATTCCTTATTACCTGAATCATAAATTTATATTGTTGCATTAAGTCATAGGAGTTGAGTGGAACCGTTGTTGCATTAATATCCTTGTCCACCAGAATAATGTTACCTTATTAGGTCAGGATCGAGTAAATTGCTTAGCCATGCTTAGATCGGTAGAAGTCGGGTGATTTCCTGTCACCTGCGAGCTATAGGTGAATACCTGGCTATGGTTAGCAGTATTTGTGAATCTTGAAAAGTAACCAAGTGTTAATGGATAAGCGGAGACCGGGCGGAATCTTATAGGGTTTTGGACTATAGTGATTCCGTCTGTGTCGATTAAGGACCGATCGTTGCTCGTCCCTCTTGTCATGTTGAACGCATGCCTCACATTTAGCTGGCCGAATAAAGTACCTTTCGACCGCGAAGCTAGTGACACTATTTCGAGCCGGGATAAACTCGGGTTGGCAGACTGGTGTTGAAGGGGGTGTACGGGGACGCGAAGAGTGAGCCCAAGGTGCGTCCTGGCAGTCGGGCGGTCCCTGGGTAGTGCGATCCATGATTGTTATCCCGCGGCTTCTTGGAAAGTGTCATTGGTGATCTACGCGACCCTGACGGGGGAAGCATGGTTTGTGTGAGGAATAAATCTCCAGCTGGATAGGAATTCGATTCGAATCGCCGTCGCTCCCGGTTAGTGAGCACTTGACTCGAGCTATGGCATCGTAGTGTTAATGATGGAACACGGATGGTTATGTGGTTAATGTTGGAAATGCTAAACCTGAGATGGTAACTTTGATGTTAATGGTTAATCAAGTGATTGTTTTAGTAATAGGTGCTTACCTAGCATGAATAGATTATCCTAAAAATGATGCTAAAAGTACTTATTTTAGTTATTCATAATAACTTATGCTTTTCGCAAATGAGTCAAGCCAGTCCACTATATAAAGCCTTGCATGCTCCTTGGTGTCATGTTATTTCTGGTTTTTGACGGGTAAGTCTAGCTGAGTACATTCTCGTACTCAGGGCGTTGTTCCCATTGTTGTTGCAGATGGTCAGATGTACTACGGGTACTGCTCCAACTGTCTGTATCCGGCGATGGGTGACGACTAGGACCTTGGGCAAAGGTCGTTCTGCTTGTCTTATCTACTGCTTTTGTGGAACATGACTATCTACTGGCACTGTAACTGAACTAAGTGTGTGTGCGTAAAACTATTTGCTTCCGCTACGTTATGTTGAACTATGTTGTAATAACTCTTATTTCCGAACTCCGATGTATCTTACTTTTATGGTCAACTTTATGTATCGTGTGAACTGTGGCTGCTAAATCAGTACGATCTTGGTTGTATGTTGGTTGGTTTGAAATCCTTCGTGATTTCACGGAATCTCGAGTTATACGGGCTTAAGTTTGTTAAATTAACCGCCTCGGTGGAAGATTTTCTTACTTAATCTCGTATAATTACGTTGATCCGTTACAGCTGGCATCGGAGCATGGTTTAGCAAGTTACTGTTCACATGAGTATTTAAAAACAAAACTGTGTTTTCAAAAGAGCTTTTGAACTTAAAAGTGTGCCAGTGGTCATATCCTTTATGCCCGATAAGGACTCTAGGTGGCTTATTTAAGTACTAACTTGGGGGTTTGCATCATATTTCAACTTCGTCGCTCATACGGCGTGCTATTGTATGAGTGCCATTCACTTGAGTGGTAATGTATGGATCAATTACCTCTACGCCTTGGTAAGTGAGAGTTGTGAGTGCATGGTCGGATACACTGCCGATCTAGGGGAGTGCTTATGTGATTCCAAAGTACTCGCGTGCCATGCGCATGTTTGTATGAGGGTATCCAATTGGTGGGGAATTCCGTCATGCAGTGACGATGCCGTCAATAGGACGACGATTCGGGTAGTGGTTACCATTATACTCGTATCTGGGGATGCGTGTAGAGCGAGTAACTTACTTTACTGCTTTCTTGCATGTTTTCATACTGTGAGGTTTGGGCTGAAGTGATTTTCTGCAGGTACATAACAGCGCTTTCGAGTAGTACGTATTAGTTACGTTACAAGAGATCGTTGTATGCCACCGTTTATTCCGTTAGTAGTTATTGATTTTCTAAGTTTGTGAGGACGTACGGAACGTGCATGCATCATGTTATGCATTTCATTCATGGCATTGTTCCTCCCCTTATAAGTTGCTTATCTCATTTCGATAAAAATGCCAACTTAAAAATTTGTTCTCACCCCTGTAATAAAAATTTGCTACAGATGGCACGTACTAAGCAGACAGCCCGCAAGTCCACCGGCAGAGCTCCCCGTCATCAGCTTGCTCCGCGCACTCGCCAGCGCCACACTTTTCTTGGAGAGTTTGGGATGCCTACACTCTTGTGGAGAGTGCTCAACTATGTAGGCTATCCTGATGGGATGGAGCCCCGCTACTTTTGGTCAAATGAGCGGTTGGGTGAAGGACTTTTGGTGACTGTGGAGGCAGTAGTTCGTCCCCGAGGTGATGGTTCTGAGTGGACCGGTTGGCGTTTTGAGTCAACTGGCAGGACCCCTGAAGAAGCCGCTGAGAGGGCAGCCTTTGGGATCCTGAGGGATATCATGGATCGCTTTCCTCAGGAGTTGGCAGCAGCTATAGTTGGAGTCTTTCCGAGGGGCAACCCCTCCACTGACTCGTGGCAGCAGGCAAGGGGCAGATCTTTGGAGATTAGTGCAGCAGAGGCACAGAACAGTGACAACCCTACTATGAGTGCCATGTTCGCAGTAATGAGAGCCTTCGATGGAGTGGAAGGTAGTCTGAGACGTGTTTCTAGTGCTCTTGGTCAGGCTCGTGATGACCGCCGTCAGCTTCAGAGAGATCACGACGCCGAGGTTGAGAGACTCACTGCTGAGATGGCTCAGTTGACTCGTCAGAGGGATCAAGCCACTCAGAGGACTGTGGTTTTTGAGGGAGATGTACGTGCCCTGAGAGAGCAGCTTGGGCGACTGACCACCGCCCACAGGAATGCTGAGCGCATGTTGACTCATGTGCTCCATCAGAGGAATGAAGCCTGGTCTGCAGAGAATGTGTTGAGAGCTAGACAGTTTGAGCTCGAGCAGCGGTTGGCCGATGCAGAAGAGTACAATGATAACTTGCATGAAGAGGTCCATCGGTTGAACAATCAGCTTAACCCTTATGACCTTCCTGGTGCAGCAGAGATGGATTTGGATGCAGACGAAGATCCTGAAGAGCCCGTGGCGCCAGCTGAGGAGCACGACGACGCTGCAGTTGGCGACGACGCCAACGTCTCTGACCTAGACAGCGACCACGATGAGTAGGCTAGTAGTTGTTGCGCTAGCTACTAGGTTCCGCTTGCATGATCTTTTGCGTTGTTGGCACTTGAGCATGTAATAATGAGTAGAAAGACTAGAGCTTGATGTAATGTTGGAAAGCTTGGATGTGTTTGTGACGATATCCGAACGTCAAAAGTCCAGTGTATGTATGCTGGCAACTTGGTTGTAATGGACGCGATGTGTGTGCTTTAAGTAATATAATTAGTGATGTTGTGTTAATTGGAATGACTTATTGTGCCCCTGTTTTATTGTATGAATTTATTCTCTCCAGTGAATTCAGTTCGGCATAATTTTTCATTCGGTTGCAATTTCTACAACATCACCTAATAATTACCGTTGCTGAAACATGCAGATGCCGAACACTCGCCGTACCGTGTATGGTGCCGCTGAGGCTGGTGGCAGTGCAGCTGCTAATGATGACCGTGATCCACCACCGCCTCCTCCACCCTACACTGCAGAGCAGTTTTTCGCCCAATTCCTGGGAAGCCAACGCAACATGGAGAGCTTGCAACAGAATATGGAAGCTGCGCTGCGCAGTATCGCAGATAATACCCGTCGGGGGATAAACCAGAGTGGCCACGAAGCAAAACCAGTACAGCAGTTTTAAGGACTTCATGGATACTCGTCCGCCGATCTTCAAGGAAGCCGCAGAGCCTTTAGATGCAGAAGAATGGATTAATACGATGGAAGATAAGTTTCGTGTCCTGAGGATGACTGAAGTGTTGAAGACTGAGTATGCAGCTCATCAGCTTCAAGGTCTGGCAGGAATGTGGTGGAAGCATCACCGCACCACTTTTCCTCCCCACGCCCATATCTCTTGGAGGGAGTTCACTGATGCCTTCCGTGGAACATACATTCCACCAGGTCTGACCGAGATGAAGCTTGGGGAATTCCTGGCGTTAAATCAAGGCACGAAGACTGTGACTCAATATCTGCATGCATTCAATAACCTGAGCCGTTATGCTCCTGATATGGTGAATACTGATGCCAAGAAGATTGCTAGTTTCAAGAGAGGCCTGAGTCCCAAGATGATGAAACATGTGGGTACAAACATGAGGACTAGTTTCAATGACTTCGTTAGTGACTGTCTGAAGCAAGAGAAGAACAACAATGTTTATGCCGCTTCAAAGATCCGTAAGAGGGCTTTTGAGTCGGGTTCCTCTCAGTCCAGGGGCCTAGTGACCAACCGCCCCGCTTATCGATCGCCTGTCCCCGGTGCAAGGTTTAGGCCACCGCAAAGGAAGAATCAGAATGCTCATCCACCCCAGAGAAACCAGAAGCCGTTCAAGATGGCATTGCCTCAAGCAAAGACAGGACAAGGCAGTTCATCGGGAACCGTGGCTCAAGTGAAGGGACCGTGCTTCAACTGCAACCAACCTGGACACTTTGCAAAGTATTGTCCCTACCCTAAGAAACAGCAAACGCAGTATCAAGCTCGTGTGCACCACACCACTGTGGATGACATCCCTGAAGGAGAACCGGTGACAGCTGGTATGTTTTCTATCAACAATCATCCTGCAGTAGTCTTGTTTGATTCTGGATCGTCTCATTCCTTTGTAAGTCAAGCATTTGTTAAAAGGCATGAGCAAAAGATAGTTGAATTGGAATGTGCATATAAAATCAGTTCAGCTGGGGCTGATCTGTTGACTAATCAGATAGTTCAGGGAGTAACCCTAAACATATCAAACCGGCAATATAAGCTTAATCTGATAGTCATGCCAGGGTTAGTTTTGGATGTGATCATGGGTATGAACTGGATGAATCAAATGGGAGTTGTAATTGATGTTGGAGGAAGGAGTATCTCTCTTAAGGAACCCAGTGGGGAAGGCACCTTTCGGGTGGTCCTACCTCGGAGAGTAGACCTAGCTAGCACATCTTGTGCGGTCCAAACTACTCTGCTAGCCCAGATTCCAGTGGTCTGTGAGTTTCCAGATGTGTTTCCAGAGGAGTTACCTGGACTGCCGCCAGACCGAGATGTTGAGTTTGCCATTGAGTTAATTCCAGGAACAGCACCGATCTCGAGAAGGCCTTATCGGATGCCTCCCAATGAGTTAGCAGAATTGAAGAAACAACTTCAGGACTTGCTAAAGAAAGGGTTGATTCGTCCCAGCTCGTCTGAATGGAGATGTCCCGCTCTGTTTGTGAAAAAGAAGAAGGATAACTCCTTACGCATGTGCGTGGATTATCGGCCACTGAATGCAGTGACAATTAAAAACAAGTATCCTCTTCCTCGGATTGATATCTTGTTTGACCAATTGTCTAAAGCCAAAGTGTTCTCTAAAATAGATTTGAGGTCAGGGTACCATCAAATAAAGATTAGGCTGCAAGACGTGCCTAAGACTGCGTTCTCTACCAGATATGGTTTGTACGAGTATCTTGTCATGTCTTTCGGATTGACAAATGCTCCTGCATACTTTATGTACCTGATGAATTCGGTTTTCATGCCCGAATTGGACAAGTTTGTGATCGTGTTCATTGATGACATACTAATATACTCAGAAAATGAAGAAGATCACGCAGAACACCTCAGGATTGTCTTGACTAGACTCAGAGAACATCGACTGTATGCTAAGTTCAGCAAGTGTGAGTTCTGGCTTAGGACAGTTCCTTTTCTCGGCCATGTGTTGTCTGAAAATGGCATTTCTGTAGACCCTAGTAAAGTACAAGAGGTTATGAACTGGAAGTCACCAACTTCAGTTAACGAAGTTCGCAGTTTCCTTGGTTTAGCCGGTTACTACCGTCGCTTCATACCGGATTTCTCGAAGATTGCCAAACCAATGACAAGCCTATTACAGAAGGATCATAAGTTTGTATGGACAGAGGAGTGTGAAGCAGCTTTCTGTACCTTGCGGAAGTTGTTGACCACTGCTCCTGTTCTGGCCCAACCAGACATAGAAAAGCCGTTTGATGTTTTCTGTGACGCATCCAAGAATGGGTTAGGATGTGTGCTGATGCAAAATGGAAGAGTCATTGCTTACGCCTCACGGCAGTTGAGGAAGCATGAAGTTAACTATCCTACACATGATTTAGAGCTTGCAGCAGTGGTGCATGCTCTAAAGATTTGGAGGCACTACCTGTTGGGTAATGTGTGTAATATCTTCACAGACCATAAGAGTCTCAAATACATCTTTACCCAATCTGAGTTGAACATGAGACAGAGGAGATGGTTAGAGTTGATAAAGGACTACAATCTGAACGTGCACTATCACCCTGGAAAGGCTAATGTAGTAGCAGATGCACTGAGCAGAAAATCTCATGCTATTGATGTGCAACCGTTGTTTGAAGAAGGGTTCAATTTGTTACATCCGGCTGTGTTGCATAATATTCAGATCAGTTGCACTCTAGAAAGCCAGATCATTAATGGTCAGAAAACAGATAAGGGAATCTTTCATATCAAAGAAAAGATAAAGAGAGAACCCACCAAACACTTTCGCTTGGATGACCAAGGAGTGTTATGGTTCAAGGATCGCCTGGTAGTACCTAAGGATAGAGAGCTTAAAAACAAGTTGATGGATGAGGCCCATCGTTCTAAGCTATCTATTCACCCCGGAAGTAGTAAGATGTACCAAGATTTACGACCCCGTTATTGGTGGACTAAGATGAAAAAGGAGATTGCAGCATACGTTGCTCGTTGCGACATGTGTTGTAGAGTTAAAGCTCTTCACATGAGACCTGCAGGACTCCTGCAACCTTTGTCGGTACCCGATTGGAAGTGGGATGATATAAGTATGGACTTTATCACTGGTCTTCCCACCACATAGAAGGGCCATGATTCCATTTGGGTAATAGTCGATCGCCTTACCAAGTCAGCTCACTTTCTGCCAGTCAAAACAAGTTTTCGACCACCTCAATATGCAGAAAAGTACATTGCTGAGATTGTCCGATTGCATGGAATACCAAAAACGATAGTGTCTGATCGTGGTTCACAGTTTACCTCTCACTTTTGGGAACATCTTCATCAAGGTTTGGGCACTAGTTTGATTCGTAGCACTGCTTACCATCCACAAACAGATGGGCAGACAGAAAGAGTGAATGCAGTACTAGAAGATATGCTTAGAGCTTGTGTGTTATCATCCAGAGGCTCATGGGAATCCTGGTTACCGTTGGCAGAATTTGCTTATAACAACAGTTACCAAGAGAGTATCAAGATGGCACCTTTTGAAGCTTTGTATGGCCGGAAGTGCAGAACACCGTTAAATTGGGTAGAGCCCGGAGAAAGAAGATTTTACGGAATTGATTTTGTAGATGAGGCAGAGAAGAAGGTCCGTGTTATTCAACAAAACATGCAAGCAGCACAGTCTCGTCAGAAAAGTTATGCGGATAAGAGAAGAAGACCATTGGATTTCCAAATAGGCGACTATGTCTATTTAAAGGTTACCCCAATGAAGAAGAAACGGTTTGGAATCAAGAAGAAACTATCTGCTAGATTTATAGGGCCATACCAGATTTTAGAGAAAAAGGGCCCCGTGGCATATAAGTTACAGTTACCAGAAGATATGAGTTCGATCTTTCCCGTCTTCCACGTATCCCAATTGAAGAAGTGTCTACGTGTTCCAGAGGAGAGAATACAGCCTCAGGGTATTCGGATCAAGGCAGATTTGGAATATCGCGAGCAACCAGTCCGAGTCCTGGATACCAAGGACCGAGTCACTCGGAACAAAGTGGTCACAACCTACAAGGTTCAGTGGAGTCATCATGACGAGAGCGATGCTTCTTGGGAAACGGGAGAATATCTTCAAACTGCTTATAAAGATTTTTACGATAAATGGTTCGTAACTCAAATCTCGGGACGAGATTCTTATAAGGGGGGAGGGCTGTAACACCCCTGGGTGTTAAGCATGCATTAGCATTTTAAAGCATAAGCATTCAACATCATTGCATGTTTAGCATTGTTTGAATTGTAGCCCTTTTCAAATTAAACTTGAAAACAAATAAAAGGGGAACCCTAAGTTTAAAATAGAGGTTAAAAAGTTAGTGTACTTTTTAGAAGTAACAATTTCAAGTAATCTAGAATAAATCAACTTGATTATTGGAGCAAAAATTTGGATTCAAATTCTCCTCAATTCTGTTTTAAAAATATTCAAAATAAATGAGTTTTTGATTTTTAAATTAGCTTTAAATCTCAAATTCAAAATCTATTGAGAATTTTGAAAAATGCTCTATATGAAAGTTGTAGAGAAGAAAATTCTGAACAACTTTTGTTTTGGGCCAAATTTCTGAAAACCCCTTTTTCATCTCCAAATTCGAATTTGAAACAAAGAAATATTCTGAAAAATATTAATTATAAAAGAAAAATCGGATTTTTCGCTTAGTGGGCTTCGGCTTCACTTTCGGCCCGTCTTCGCTGGTGGCCCGGCCCGCGTCCGCGTCGTCCCCCTCCCGCGCGCGCGCGCCCGCACGCGTCGCCGTGGCGCCGCGGCAGAGCCCGGCAGCCGCATGGCCGGCCGTCGTCGACACCGCGCGACACGCGCCCCGTGGCCCCCACGTCCCCCGCGCCGGCTTACCCCCTCCACGCGCTCGCCCGCCTCAACTGCTCCCTTCATTCCCTCCCATTTCGCTTCACCGAGCGCCAGCCACAGCCGCAGCGGAGCCGCGGCCGCGCGCCATTGCCGCCGCCCTCCAAGCTCCCCCACCACCGCTCCTCGCTGGGTTGCGTCTCGCCGGAGCCTCCACCCTTCCTTGCCCTTCCTCGCCGTGCCCTCATTGCGCCAAATCCGCAGGTGAGGAGGCCGAATTGGCCGCCTTCGTCTCCGCCCGCCATGGCGAAGCTCGCCGGAGCTCGGCTCCGCGCGGAACGCCGTCGCAGCGCCCCTCTTTTCCCCTAATTCCCACTTGCTTGGATTCGCCCGCTCCACCGCGTAGCGCTAGCACCCCTAGCTGGTCTCGTCGTGGCCAGAGCCGGCGGGTTCCGGTGGAACAGCGCCGCCGCTCGCCGGTGACCCCCGCCATCCTCGCTAGAGCGCAGCCCTGCCCTCGTTTTTCACGTCTTTGTGCTCGCCTCGCCTCGGGGAATCCTCTGGAGGTGACCTCGCCGCCGGTAGGCTCGCCGCCGGCGAGAAAGGCGCCGGCCAGCGCCGCCCCTGCCCTTGGCTGACTGGCAGGTGGGGCCCGGTTGACCGCGGGTCCCCCTTTTTCAGCGCCTGTGTGCGGGTTCGAGGGAGTCGAGCGGGGTGTACCCAGCATTTTGACTGCCGGATTTTTGAAATGATTTAGAAAATGAATTTCCAGTTTTGATTTAAGGCTTTAAAAATGTGTATCTCGAGATTTATAGCTCCAAAAATCATGAAACAAATTTTGAAATGTTCCTTTTGAATAGATCTACAGTTTAAAAATATATCATGTTATTTTTGTGACACTTTACTGTACATTTTTATTTAATTGTTATATATGCTGTTATCTTAGAAAAATTGCAGTAAATAAAGTAAAATAGGGAAAAATGTGATTCTTGTTGCATTACTCTTTATTAGTGATGTACTTTCTAGGAAAAATGCTAGTGAAGCATGTTCTGTGGAAAAATTTTGAAGTGTAGTTCAAATGCCTTTATTGGATAATATTTGTTATTTTTAGTAGAGAGCAAAATTTGTATACAACATACATGCGATAATTTTTGTAGCATGTTAGTTTACTGTTAGTAACCTAAGAAAAATGTGAAATCTGTTGTTTGATATTTTTTCTAGTATAAAACAATTTCATGCCCACTTATAGGCTATAATTTGTTTATTTTGTACAGGTAGTTTTACATTTCCATTTACCATGAAAATTTAGTGGTAGCTTAGTTAGGGTAAGAATACTCTACTGTAATTTTTGTAGATTTTTATCTACACCAGAGATAGGTGTTGCAATACAACCCTAGTTAAATAAGGAATAAATGATTATTCTTTATGAGAAAGTAAGAATAATAAAATATGTTTGGTGTATCTTTGAAGCATCACTAGGTCTTACTGATGTTGTGAATGAGTTAAGTTGGTAAGGTTTGGTCATTTAGGGTCACTTGCTTGTGTCAGGTGTATGATAATTAGTGTAATCAAAATGGGTAAACCTTAGGGTACATGTTCTTGGATGACGTGGACTACCTTGTAGAAGATGTAGTTATATCTTAACTGCTCATTCCATGTACTCATTTGCATCTCATGCCATCCCATCACTCCATCATAATCCGATGCATCATTCGCATGTACTTATGCACTTGCATCATATAGGATCGCAGGAGGAGTCGCAGGTAGCAGTTCCGGAG
The DNA here is from genome assembly GCA_038087645.1 of Saccharum hybrid cultivar R570. NCBI lineage: Eukaryota > Viridiplantae > Streptophyta > Magnoliopsida > Poales > Poaceae > Saccharum > Saccharum hybrid cultivar. Next base: position 17,515,275 of record JAQSUU010000637.1, read on the forward strand.
GAGCAGGCTTGGACCGACCAGCAAGAGCCCCAGGCACAGGAGGTGCCCGAGGAGGAAGAGCCAGTCGAGGAACTGCCGGAGTGCGTCGACCACCATCCTAGTTCGTTCGAAAGAGGCAAGCCCCGGAGCATTATAAGTCTCCTATTTTATAAAAGCTATTCCTTATTACCTGAATCATAAATTTATATTGTTGCATTAAGTCATAGGAGTTGAGTGGAACCGTTGTTGCATTAATATCCTTGTCCACCAGAATAATGTTACCTTATTAGGTCAGGATCGAGTAAATTGCTTAGCCATGCTTAGATCGGTAGAAGTCGGGTGATTTCCTGTCACCTGCGAGCTATAGGTGAATACCTGGCTATGGTTAGCAGTATTTGTGAATCTTGAAAAGTAACCAAGTGTTAATGGATAAGCGGAGACCGGGCGGAATCTTATAGGGTTTTGGACTATAGTGATTCCGTCTGTGTCGATTAAGGACCGATCGTTGCTCGTCCCTCTTGTCATGTTGAACGCATGCCTCACATTTAGCTGGCCGAATAAAGTACCTTTCGACCGCGAAGCTAGTGACACTATTTCGAGCCGGGATAAACTCGGGTTGGCAGACTGGTGTTGAAGGGGGTGTACGGGGACGCGAAGAGTGAGCCCAAGGTGCGTCCTGGCAGTCGGGCGGTCCCTGGGTAGTGCGATCCATGATTGTTATCCCGCGGCTTCTTGGAAAGTGTCATTGGTGATCTACGCGACCCTGACGGGGGAAGCATGGTTTGTGTGAGGAATAAATCTCCAGCTGGATAGGAATTCGATTCGAATCGCCGTCGCTCCCGGTTAGTGAGCACTTGACTCGAGCTATGGCATCGTAGTGTTAATGATGGAACACGGATGGTTATGTGGTTAATGTTGGAAATGCTAAACCTGAGATGGTAACTTTGATGTTAATGGTTAATCAAGTGATTGTTTTAGTAATAGGTGCTTACCTAGCATGAATAGATTATCCTAAAAATGATGCTAAAAGTACTTATTTTAGTTATTCATAATAACTTATGCTTTTCGCAAATGAGTCAAGCCAGTCCACTATATAAAGCCTTGCATGCTCCTTGGTGTCATGTTATTTCTGGTTTTTGACGGGTAAGTCTAGCTGAGTACATTCTCGTACTCAGGGCGTTGTTCCCATTGTTGTTGCAGATGGTCAGATGTACTACGGGTACTGCTCCAACTGTCTGTATCCGGCGATGGGTGACGACTAGGACCTTGGGCAAAGGTCGTTCTGCTTGTCTTATCTACTGCTTTTGTGGAACATGACTATCTACTGGCACTGTAACTGAACTAAGTGTGTGTGCGTAAAACTATTTGCTTCCGCTACGTTATGTTGAACTATGTTGTAATAACTCTTATTTCCGAACTCCGATGTATCTTACTTTTATGGTCAACTTTATGTATCGTGTGAACTGTGGCTGCTAAATCAGTACGATCTTGGTTGTATGTTGGTTGGTTTGAAATCCTTCGTGATTTCACGGAATCTCGAGTTATACGGGCTTAAGTTTGTTAAATTAACCGCCTCGGTGGAAGATTTTCTTACTTAATCTCGTATAATTACGTTGATCCGTTACACGCGCTACACTTACCGGGTCGCTGTCACTGCGCTCTGGGGACGTCGTCAGTGGTGGGGCCCAAGTGTGCCGCGTTTGCGTGGCCGCGACGTGGCGCCGCACTCGCCTCGCCCCTTGCATTGTACGCCCTTTTCTTCGGCACGCTTGTCGGCTCTCGTTTTTCGCCCTCGTTCCCATACCGGACCCCCCCCTCTCATTTCTCTTCTCGCTGGTGTGTCGCTCGCACGCCTCCTTGCCGAGCGAACCCCATCCCGTCATTTCTCCTTTTCCCCCACTCAAGCTCGCATAGGGAGCGCACCATGGCGCTGTTGTTCCCCACCTCGTGTCCCACTGGCGCCCTCCCCTCCACGCCGCCTCCGTTTTCGGTGCGCTGCGCCACCACCTCCGTCCACCAGGCTATAAATGCCACCTTGCTTGCCTCTCCTCCATCCCACCTCAAGATCTGAAGTAGAGCTCATAAAAATCGATCTTCTCCGTCCGCACTCAGGTGGAAGGAGCTCAGGAGCAGTTGGGAAGGAAGTGGTTGGAGGCAGGGCTACGAGATCCAGCCGTTGCTCGCAGATCTAGGGTCGCCAGCCTGAGATGTAGGTGTAGCACAGCAGAAGTGATCTGGTTTCCTTCAAAGGAGTTCGAGTCATCTCGGGTTAGTTAGGTTTTAGTGTTCGCGATGTTCGAATTCTCAGTCTCTTGTTTCTGGCTCTGCTGGGCATACGCCATGTTCTGGATAATCATTTTCCTTCTACTCTTTCACTGTCCCCGCCTTCGTCGTTTTCTAGAGAGGTTGTGAGTTGTATCAGTTTGCTTTTAGCCGTGACGCCTCTAGATCCCTGAGTGTTGTAATCTTCCAAGCCGTGTAATCTCCTTCTGTAATCTCTGCTACGGAGTGAAATCGTGTTTCCCTTTTTTTTGATTCTTGCCCCGAATCTCGGGACGAGATTCGGTTTAAGGGGGGGGTTGGTTGTAACACCTCTGGTGTTACGAGCATGCTTAGCGCCCGGATTGATACCTAAGAGGAATCAAATCAAAACCTAAGTTAAATTATTTAGGGCGTACCTCTGTTAATAAAAATCCGAATAACATATGCATATATGTAGAATAGGTATCTTTAATTGTTTGGGCCGTAATCAGATCAATCGAGGACTTTTGCTTTGCTTTAGATTGCGTGCGTGTCACCGGACAGTCGTGTCAGCTGGGAACCGCGGTCACCGCTCGCGCGTGCACCACTAGGTCAGGCTCGCCCGGTGGCCATGGTCACGGCTTCGCAGGCCGGCTTTTGCGCTGCCGGTTGCATGCCTGGTTCAGTGGTAGCCGCGTGCCCTGCCGGCCTCCCGAGCCGCGCTTGTCCGTGCGTGCGCGCGCGGTCGCCCGCGCGGCGTGGCCGCATCCTCGTGGTTGACTTCGTGCAGCCCCGCTGCCATGCCGTGTCTTGCACGCGTCATCTTGGCGTCGTGACCTGCCCATGCCGCGCTGCTCCCTCTCGCTCCCTGCCTATTTCTGTGTGCCGAGCCGCCTCGTCCTCGTTTCGCCGACCGCGTCGTAACTCTGAGCATGCCCCTTGTCGTCGCGTCGTGATGGAGGACCCCGGGTCGCAGTGGCGATTGGACGCTCCCCTGCTGTCGCTGCCTCGCTAGCCGCCAGCTCGGGTTCGGTCGCTCTCAGGCAAGCACGTCCTGCCTAGGTGGACGCCATCGCCGTGACGGTAAGCCGTCCCCGCCTCACCAAGCCCCTGGCCCGCATTACCGTGCTCGGCTATGCAAAAACCAAGGACCCTCCGCACGCCCGCTGTCGACGCAATTCCTATTTTTACCCAACCGGTGCACTTTCACTCTATTTCCTCGTGCACGCAGTCTGTCTTGGAAGCTCGCTACCCTCTTGGCCAGTATGGCGAGGTGGCCGAGCGACGTCATCGATCAATTTCAATTTTTCCCCTTCGCCGGTCGTCTCCACCGCCGGGCCCTTGGATTTGGGGTTGGGAGCTCAAGTCTTCGGTAACGATTCAATTGGTCGCACCCACCGAACCACCTTGGCTTACTCTAGCTGGTGCTCACGTTATTTGGTCTAGGGAGCTCGCCGTCGGCAGGGTGTCGCGTCGGTGTCCACGGAGGAGCACCGCCAACCTCGTCGCGCGCGCGTGGCCAGGCCGCCTCGGCACCCCTTCACCCCAACCGTCACCATTGCGGGTACCTTGGTAAGCCGCTGTTGCTTCCCCGCTATCCCTACTCATCCGAGGGCGCGTAGGTTCACCGGAGCGTTCGCGCCACCGCCTTGAACTGGCCGACCATGGCCGCTGCCGTGGTTGACCATGTCACGGTGTGCCGCACCCCTGGTATCTGCCTCTAGGGCGTGCGCACGTAGGTGGGGTAGGCCACCGGCCCATCCCCGGCTGCTGGTTGGGTTCCCATCGGGCGGCCGCGGCGCTGTGTGCCACGCCGTGCGCCGCTCTGCTGCGTGCTGGAGCGTGAGCGCCAGGGACCATCGAAAGTAAGAATTCGGGTTTGAATAAGGTCCCCAATGTAAAATCCATGACTCTGATGAATAGTGCTAACTGCAGCTTCACGAATAGAAAAGAGAACAGGGACTCTTTAGCTTTTTAGCCAGCACTCACGCTGGATTGCCGACTTGGGCTGGATCTCGGGCCGTAGCTGGGCCGCGGCGCCGGGTGTGGCCACGTTTTCACGCGGGCCGCTTGGGGTGGCTGGGCCGAATCAGTACCGCCAGCCCTTTCCATTTTATAAAGTAAATTTCTAATTTAGCTTCTAAGCAAACTTGAAAAATCAAAATGGAATTGTGTAGAAGCCTAAAAATCGTGAAACCAATTTTGTTAGGTTCCTAAAATCATGCTCTATCTGTTAGTGTGTTTAGTTAACATAATATTTTGAGGTTTCCAGGAATGCTTTATATAGTTTAAGGTGTTTAATATTATCAGAGTATAGCTTGTAGGAATTATTGTGATAAAATGGTGACAGTAGTAATTCTAGAAATTTTATAGTAAGCTCCTAGTTTTATTATATGTTCACTATGATTGTTATAGCTCCAAAATAATTAGTTTGCTAAGATCACTAATAAGCCCTAGTTCTAATATATATTAAAACTGACAAAATGAGTAAAGTAAAACCTTGGGTTTGTATAGCTAAAAGACTGGTCGGAAAATAGCGTGTTGCGGGTAGCAGGGATACGGGGCTTAGTATGTTAGTCTCTATGCTAGTTCGTTGGCCGGAGAGACGAAGTTATATGCTAAGTTGCGAATGTGTGTTTATTTACGTTTCCGTTGCATCCACGCATATCATAATAGGAACGATGATGGATCGAGGAGTCATCTGGAGCAGCAGAAAAGAGGATGCCTTGAGGATCGTGTCATCATGATGGAATGCTAACTTCTGGTTAAATCTTTACCCAGGCAAGCCCCGGTGCATAACCCCTATTATTCTGCACTTTATTTTATGCTTGTGCATTAAGTTTAAAGGAGTTGAATGAAACCCACTTGCATATAAATATCCTGATCCCATGAGTCTTACTAGTATGTCAGGATCGTGTAGATTGCTATGCTACAGGACTCCGGTAGAAGTCGAGTGATTTCCTGTCACTCGCGAGAGATAGGAATTACAATATTGTTACTATTATCATGTTGCAATCACATGAAATATAAAGGTATATGGATAATTGGAGACCGGGCGGAACGGGTTGGATGGACTTGGACCTGGTTGGGCAACAGAGCGGGGCTCTGGTTGCATTTGTTCCGCCTGTGTCAATTAAGGACCGTTCGTTGCATTGGACCCTGGTCAAGTCACAGATTTATTGTCCCGAGCATATACTAGCAGATGGGGGCTAGGAAGACTTGTTTCTCTCCTGTCGTGGGTTCCGGCTCTTTCCGGACCGGCTTTTTTTAGGGTGGTTATATATATATTGGGTTGAGGAGGTCTAAGCACCATACTGAGGCCGGGCCTGTAGTGTTGGGGGCTTAGAGTCCGAGCTTGGACGGGGACCTGGACCCCTTGACAGGAGTGGAACGGGTTGGTCTTGCTTGTGCCCGGGGTACAAGCGGGGCGTGTGTTTTCAGGGCACCCAGCTGGGCATATTGATTCGCGAATCGCCGTTTCTGCGTGACGGTACGGCTTGACTACGCTCTAGCATCGTAGTAAGAACTGGCAGTTGAAAGAGAAAGAAATGGTTTCTGTTGCTCAACCCTGCTTGATTATAGACTAGGTGCTTACATAGAAGGTTGGATATGAAATAAAATACGGCTATTAAAGGTAAGAAATTAAAGACACACTCTTAGTGCTGCTTCTTGCAAACAAGAAACCCACCTGCCATAAAGCCTTGCATAATCCTTGGAGTCTTTTTACTTCCTCCTGACGGGTAAGTCTTGCGGAGTACAATTGAGTACTCAGGGTTTGTTCCACCCTGTTGCAGGTGGCAGGTGCTGATAAGCTGATACTTGTGTGTGGAAACCTCCTGGTGGGCTCAGCGAGGATTTCCTTGCGATGCGGAGTAGAGCTATTTATTGAAACTCTCACAAAAGTTTTGCAAGGAAAAATACTTTTAATCTGTTATCATTTCATGCATTTAAATGTTCTTCATGTTAATGTTTAACTTGTCATTAGATGGTTTCTTTTCCGCTGAACTCTGATAATGTTTTAGATTCTGCTGTTATAATTACATAAGGAATTACTCTGACGTTGTACTAAAAGTGATGTAAGAAATGGTAAGGAGGTTGTAAGCTTTACTCTCTCATTTGTGATCCTGATGTAAAAATGTGGATCTTCGAGTTCTCCCTTGCGGTGTGCTCGACGGAATCGACTAGTTTAGTATTCTCCCTCGGGTACTTAGTGTCTAATGGAAGACAAGTACTCTTGGGAGGGCATTAGATTAGGCGATTCTGCCACATTACTTAAGTAATGTGATGTGCTTACGTGTCTTTACTATAACCTTATACTTGCCTTGATTAACGTGTGATGCATCATCTATTGTATTTCCTTGTATTCATGCACTTGCATCTTGCATTTCATTTAGGTACGCTAGCTAAAACACGTGAAAGATGTGGTGTTGGAGCCAAACCCGAAGACGGTGTTTGGTGGATCCATCCCAAAGATAGAAGAATCGTGCAAGTGCTAGATTGGAGGATGCTCGCCAAGCGAGTTTCATCTGACATACTCTAACTTGAGTCGGATCCCAGGCAAGCCCCGGAGCATTATAAGCCTCCTACCTTCAAAGCAATTAATTATACATATGTTATAAGTATTGTTGCATTAAGTGGTAGGAGTTGGTTGGAAACCCTTGCTGCATTATATCATTCCTTGTCCAGTTATATGAATCCTTGAATCCTACATAGACTAGGATCGAATAGATGCTTAGCCCTGCTTTAAGCGGTAGAAGTTAGGTGATTTCCTGTCACCTGCGAGATATAGGGATATTCATATATGGTACGGTTGGCTATATATTTGCTATCGTGGAATGGAACCATGTGTTAATAAAATGAAATGAGACCAGGCGGGATGACGATAGTGAAGCAACAAGGCATAGAGGTCTTGGATGTGGATCTATCCCCGTCTGAGTCGTTTAAGGACCGATTCATTGTACGTCCTTGAGTCATGTTGAACGCAGTCTAACACTTAGTTGGCCGGATAAGTCGTTCCGACCGCGAAGCCGAGTAATATGGTTCAGGCCGGGAATCGAATGGTAAGTTGCATCTTGGAGGAGAGAAAGGATGTGCTTGGGGACATTGGCGTGAGACCAAGGGGGGGTTAGAGTCCCTATCACCTGGCAGAGTGTCGCCCTTGGGGTTGCGACATCATTCGGACCCGCGATTCCCGAATCGTACGAAAGGTGGCCTGTGCGACCCTGGCAGGGGTCTGCACGGTGAGTGTTAGAAATACCCCTCCAGCTGGATAGGAACTCGATTCAAATCGCCGTCGCTCCCGGTTAGTGAGCACTTGACTTGAGCAGCGGCAACGTAGATTTCATTAAATTGAACGGATGGTTAATTGGATAACGATGGAAAGGTTGCCTCAATTTATACCTGCTATGGTTAATATTGTTTGCTCCTAATAAAGTGAGTGCTCTAGTACAGGTTCTAATATAGATGACAGGTTAATGATAATTAACTTGATGCTTAAGCATTAATGATTACTTATCCATAATAAGCTTTTATGCAAAATGTTGTCAAGCTAGCCCACTTTACATCAGCCTAGCATGATCCTTGGTGTCACTTTATTTCTGGTTTTTGACGGGTAAGTCTAGCTGAGTACATTGCCATACTCAGGGTTTTATCCCCACTTGTTGCAGGTTGTGCTGTACCTTGGCGACTGCAAGAGTTGGTTGGCTCCTGCCGTAGAGGCGGAGTGTGATCACGGGCATGATCTTTCTGAGTTATCTTCTCTCTAATGCTTTTATGGGAAGTCGACTTTAGTACTGGCATGTATTTTAAATAATGGTGTTGTTAGTTTCAAATTACTTTGCTTCCGCTACTTTTGAACTTAAGTTGTAATAACTACGTTGAACTCTGATGTATATTGAACTACTTGTGAAATGGTTGTAACATGTGACTTGTTATGTTGAATCACTACGATCTTGGCTGGTATGTTGGTTGGTTTGAAATCCCTCGTGATTTCATTGGACTACCGGAGTTATATGGGCTCAAGTGCGAGAATTTGATCACTTCGGTGATTGTTTTTGTACTTGTGCTCTTATAATTTGAACGGTTCTGTTACAGCTGGTATCGGAGCAAGATTCAACATTAAACTTGTCATATGTGTATTTAAAACAAAGGTTTTGTTTTATAAAATCAGTTTTATTAACTTATAGCTATATATAGGTTTGCTAAATCTAAATTTTAAACCTATGTATGCCAGTGGTCAATTTCCTTATGCCCATATAAGGATTATTAGGTGGCTTATATAAGTACTAACTTGGGGGTTTTTCATTTATGCATCTACGCCCAGACCAAGGTTTGTATGTGTGATGACTCTCCCACACTATGCTACCGGTGTGTTAGATTAGAGGTAGCCTTCATATATGAAATAGCCATATATGTCGTTAGTTTACTTTTATGCAACATCGCACCTACGCTCAGGTAAGTGTGAGTTGTGAGAGCATGACCGTACAAACTACGGTCTAGGGGAGGCTAGTTTTGGTTACTGGATTATTTACATGTTACACACATGTATATATGAAGGTACTTAATTGTGGGTGATTAATGATTCGGGTAGTTTTGGTGCTACATGTATATATACGGGGGTATATGTAAATGGGAGTACTTAGAATTTTACTTTCCTGTTTTCATTGTGTGCCATATATTGGGGAAATGTTGGGCTGCAATGAAACTTTTCTGCAGGTACGCTAACCACGAATGCGTAAGTCGAATGTAGCTGACGACTAGATATATATCGAGAGAGTGCGTGTTATGCCACCGACATAGAACGTGATCGCCACCTCAGGATTGGCAGTCTTGTGAGGACGAATAGGATGAAGCATGCATTATCATGATTGTTGCTTTATGCACGACTATGCTCCTCTCACCCTCATTCTATATTAAGTAACTTGTGATTGATGTGGTAACTATCTTCCTTATATGGAGTTAGACATGAATGCCTTGTTCCATGTCGCTTGAATAGGGAGTGCTTGAAGATAGTGTGTGCTTAGCCTTGCTAGAAATAAGTGGGTACATGCTTGAAACTATAGTTGTCCTTTAGTTTAGCCAAATGGTGGATGTGTTGTTCATACAAACATTTGTAAATGCTTTAGACCTCATTTCAGTAATTGTGATTCTCATAAATGAATTAAATTGGTGTTGGTCTAAGGTAACAATGTTTAGAGCTGCTAGAATAACATGTTTGTGTGCTCTCTTGTTAAGTAGAACAAAGGCAAGCTTTGTTTTGCTTGTCGAATGTTGGCTGCTAGAACGTTTTCTGTTGTAGTGATGTTTACGTGGTCATAATGGTGTTTTCTGTAGTTATGGAGAATACCAAAGTTGTAGCTAACTTACTCATCTAGCTTGTCCTAAAATTTTATGACCTTATGTCTTATGCTTTCAGAGTTATGAATTTTAGAAGTTTATTGTCAGGTTTTGCTAATACTCTGAATAGCTCTGAATGTTTGGTTTGTTTGACTTGTGTGCATAGGGAATCATGTCTTGGAGATAATAGAAGAAGTGTACTACTTTTGATAAGCTTTCCAAAATGTCCTATAGCACTAATTGGGGTGGTCTAAATCTCTACTTATGAGCTTGTAAACTGGAATGACAAAATCTGTCCAAATTTGGCAGAGATGTCTTCTTTATCTTGTTTGGCCTTGTTAGCTATAGAATCATCTTAATATGATGATAATAAAGTTATATACAACTTAATAAGCTTTACATAAAGTGAAGGCTCAGCCTTATTGTGTCTCTAGAACTCCAGTTATGCATTTTTGAAGTTCTTGTCAGTTTTCTGTCCATATTGGTACAGATCTGAAACATTAGCAATTTTGGTCATGTTAATCTATGAATTTGCTTTTGGTATGAATAACTAAAGTTTAGTCATCTTCCTAAGCTTTCTAGAAAGTCTAGGATCACCTTTGTGGGATGTCTATAACCTCAGTTATGGTTGAAACAAGTAACTACTGCGTTGCTGTCTAGATTCTGGACACATGCTAAGTTGGCTTCCTTAGCTAGCGTTGTTTTGAGCTAAACTTGTAGTTAGTTCATGCTTGAGATAAATGCTTATTTTGGGTGAGCCTTGTGCCTTGTATTGGTTGCTTAAGCCCATTCGTTTGAATTTTCTCAAATGACTGATTGATTGTGATGTTGTATGTATGCTTGTTATCTAGGTAGTGCCCTAGTTGTCACCTCGTTTGCCCTCGGTGAGCATACGAGTGTCGCATAGCTTTATCCTAGAACAATGTTCACGTTATGTAATTGTATGGTTGTTGTCTTCAATTAGGTTCTCTCTCTTAGGAGCCTGAGCCTGTGACGTGGTTGTTAGCCGTGAATGTGTTACGTTGTGCATCTGCTTGACCGAAAGCCAAGAGAGTTCCCTTATATGCTTGCATAAGCCGTGGATGTTCTGCACCCTTTTTGTCAAGACCTTGTCGACTGGCCAACCAAGTTAAGTTCTAGTGAACGCCAGCCTTGACATGGTGTGTACCTTGCCAGTTGTGGAGACCGTATCCAAATCCATGTTGGACCTTCCGGTTACCTCTCCCAAAGGTTAGCTAGTATGACACAACGTCTCTTTGCTGCGGTCTCAAAATCGTTTGCTTGCAAATTGTGTAGTACCACCTTACCAACTCAATCTTTGAGTGGTACCTCAATTTTGTCCATGAAGTTTGCTTAAGCCATCCTCAACCTTCCCAAGTCTCGGGATGTTTATCAGTCTTGATCTCATGTTGTTGCTCAACATGATCGAATCTCTATTATTTAATTCTGGTAGTTTCCTTAGTCGATGCCAGGTGTGCGTGGAATTACGCAAAAATCGCATTCAACAATTGAGCTATGTTCCCTTGTGAGGTGTTTTGATCAGCGAATAGCTTCCCTGTTGATTCTAAACCTTGTGACTATCTTTGCTTGCTATCCCTCCTTGTATGGCGCTTGTTCTTACAACTCATTGGTGGCACTAGAAATTTCACTTTCGTTGTGCGTTGAGTAATGGTGTTATGAGTACCAGCTGATGGTGCCGCGACGAAACCAAGGGCCTCCTGTGGCTGCAGACACATGGCTGGTTGCTTGGCACGCGCTGGTATCACGGTTTCTAGTCATGATCCATTATGAAACGACAGTCGATGTGTTATTTTCTCGTGTTCCTTTCTTGGTTATCTCTCCATATCGTATCGTAAGATCCATATCTTAGACCAAAAGTAGTGTTCCGTTAGTTGATATATGAATGACTGAACATTTACAACCAACATAGACCCTGTCTATTGGTTAGTTAGTATCCTATAGCCTCAGAGTATATTTGTCGTCTATGATCTCACCCTTTTGGATGGTTGTGCTCAAGCCATTTTGGTAGAGGACTGCTTTTCAAACTTTGTGAATATAGAGTCATTTCAACGAGTATACTTCTGAATATTTTGGTCTAGTGTCAAGTTCATATGGCCTATGTTGTGTTCATTAGAGAGTCAGATACTTGTTAGTGGTTCGCTCATGGACCAAACGATCTCCGTACATTGAGAATGCAATACTGTGCTATCTGGGATTCCTCCCAAAGTAACAATGCTTTATGGAAGTCAATGAAGGAAATTCTTCAGACAAATTTTACCATGAAGAGTAAGTATCAGAAAGTGCCTTGGCCAAATTGTTCACCGATGTTGAAGCTTTGTAGCTGAATGCTATAGCAGATGTTGGGAACTAGATAACGTGTCTCTCTTCCTTAAAAGGTCTTCCATTACGAATCTCGGGACGCGATTCTTTTAAGGGGGGAGGGCTGTAACACCCCAGGTGTTTGTCACTCACTAAGCAGTGAGTTTGAGCTCAAACATGATAGATTAAGTGGAGATGACGATGTCAAGGTCAACCTATAGAGATGAGCCTAACCTAAAGTTGGATGTTGCACCATTGCTTTACATGTAGGCCCCTTTTCAAGATATATGCTTGGGTAGTGTTATTGCAATATCTTCATGTGTCTCACCTTAGTACCCATCTATATTGATCCCTGGAAAAGTTTCATGAATTTTAGAATCAAAAAGTCACATGAAATGATTAGTTATATGCTTGTTTGGATTATAACTGAAACATACTTCTGAAACAAGGAAACATGCCTTACATTCCATGTGAACTAGTGTTTATGCAACATACAAATGCAACATGTGCAATACATCTAGGACACATGTGGAACAACCTAGTGAAACATGTGTAGCATGTACTTTGAAACACACACATAAAACAATTGAAACATGGGGATGAAACAACTATAGCATTTCACTTAATTCCTATGTTTCAATGCATGTGAGGCCTATATTCTTGTGCAACCTATGCACGGTGTGTATGTTTAGCCTCTACAATACCTTAACTATGCTTAGGACACTTAATGGAGCAATGTTCATGTTGACCATGTTGACTAATTAAGTCTCTAAGTGATAGTTGACTTTGATTTGACCTTGTTTGACCTAGAGAGCACAGTTGCTTGACTGTTTTAAAAGGGTAGCTAAAAGTGTTTTCCTGTAGCTGCACCCTTAAACAAAGTTGTAGCACATTTGTTATGGAACAAAAGTTGTTTAATGATCATCTCATGAAAATGACCAGAACAATCTCAAAGGTTGCCCACAAGCCAGGAATAGGGGCTGATTGGCACTTGCAAAATTTGGCTAAGTCCTTATGCTGTTTTAGTGCTAAGTGCCTTAGTTGGAGCTTTATATCTTGCAACACAAGCTGATTCAAACATTGATCCTTAAATAATAATTGTAGTTTGGTTTGAGTACAACAAACTTTATTTAATGAGGAAGAGCCGATTTTGTTCCTAGCTTAGTCAAATAGGGTTCACAAAATCGAATCTTGTGCTGTTTCCAGGGACGAAAAATTGGTTAAGTCTGGGTTGACGGAATTCCGGGATTTCGTTTTCGTGTACCTATCTTTGGCGAATGTTAGTTTGCAAACCATGTCGATTTTGGCCAAACATATTTAAGAAAAGTTGTTGGCCTCATATAGCTCTACAACACTATGGAATTGGTTTAGCATTTCCTTACTCGGTTTGGGAGATGGAGATGGACGAACAAGACAGTTTCAGCTAGTTTCAAACTGAACTGCAGGGTTCAATTTTGGGTACCCTACTTTGGAGCCTTGTAACTTGAGAACCATGGTGATCCATACCAAACTTGTATAAGTAAAGTTGGAGTACTCTTGTAGCTCTACGCAAAGGTACAATCGTTTGAGTAAACAACAAATTGGTTTGAGATTTATGAAGAAACGAAAATAGTGTTTCAGGTGCATTTTTGAGGTAGAATTGGCTACCCCTTGTCAAGTTTTGAATCGGCTCGAGCTCGGCGTGGCCGACCGGCCGCAGCGTTTCACTGCCGCGTAGCCTCGCGTGCTCGTCGCATGTGCACCACCTTGCCCAGCTCGCTGGACGTGGAAAGCCAGCGCCCTCTCTATTTTCTCTCGCTCTTTCATTTTCTCTTGCTCACTCTCGTCTTAGCTCTCGCTCGCCATGGAGGTCGAGCACAAGCAGAGCCGCACGCCGCTGCAGCCTTGCCTCCCTAGGCTGTCTCACCCAACCAGCTCCACGGCCACTGCCTCCGCGCTAGCCAACCTCGCCGCCCCGTCCTCGTTTCGCGCTGCTCCACGGCCGTGTCGTCGTTCTTCACCGCCGCCTGCTGTCGCGGCCGAGCAGCTGCGGGCTGCAGCCAGCCGAGCCAGGGCCAGGGGCAGGCGTGGCCACGACTGGCCACAGCCAGGGCCCGGCCATCCCCTTCCTTCCACCGGTCGGGATCCTGAAGCCACGGCCACCGGAGCACCAGCCGCCACCGTCGCCGCCGCTATGCGTGCCGCCGCACACATGGCCAGGTGGCCGCGAGCCACCTCCGGCCAAGTCGTCGCTACCCACGGGAGCGCGCGGACCCCCTTGTGCTCTCCGCCACTCCACCGCCGCCGGCGAGCACCACGGCGGCCGGAACCGCCGTTTCCCAGAACCTCCTCTGCTTTGGTTCACGTGGAGGGCTTCGCGCAGCAATTAGGAGAAAGGGAGGGTCTTAACTGCAATGTCATAGACTCATATGAATAGTACCTAAAGGACCTAGTTGTGGTAGTTTTTGCTGATTTTTGGAAATTCATAGTAAATCATAGGAAATTCGTAAAATAGCAAATGAGGACTTTTTGGAATCCTTGTGAAATTATCTATGCAGTGGATCTATAATATGGCATGTTTTAGTTTAATGTGTTTTCTGTAAAAATAGATTTTTCAGATTTGGTTTTTAATGCTAGTTGTATTTGTCATTTTCATAACTGCAAATGTAAGGCTCCAAATGAAGTGAAATTTTTGTGTCATGCTACTCATATGATGTTTGATGTGTGGTAAAAATTTCATGAATTTTAGTTGTAGTATGAGTGAGTTATTGGTTCATCTTGCTCTCACATGAATTCTTATATTATCAATTTGTCTTTTTCATAGAGGTTGATATACATGTCCAAATGACTTAAAATTTAGACAGTAGACTATTGGGAGCATATGTAGGCCACTGTAATTTTGGTAGAATTTATTGTGCACTTTTGATAGGTGTTCATAATTCCACCTAATTATCTAAATAAATTAAGAAAATGTATTAAAAGAAATATTTTGGAATGGACACTATGTTTTCTGGTGTTCATTAGTCATGTGTGACATGTTGGTAAAGTTGGTTTTGTCCAATTGTTTGTTTGCAACATAAGTTAATAATTATTTCTTGCAAATGTAGTTTCTGGACAGATCTGGAAACTTGGCAAAGTTCTTCATGATAATATGCTTTGTTGTGAAACTTGTTTATATAAAAGTTGTATATAATTTATATATCTAGCTGCTGTTAAAATTTGGTGGTATTTGGCCATGTGGTTTAGGAGTTATAGCTGTTTAAAGTCGGGTTACAGAATTGCTTGCTCTCTGTTTTGTTACACCAGTTTCTGTGTTTGTGTAAATTCGACATGTTAAACTTTAGAATCATGCAATAGTAATATTAAATGAATTGTAGAAAATTTCATAAGCTTTCTATAATGTCTTCTTGCAAGTCATTTGGATTTGTAGAACTTCAGATATGATTGGTTTACTCAGCTACTGCATGTATGTCCAGAATTGTTGAAAATACATGATTGCTTGGTTACTTTGTTTGCGTATTGCTAAGTGTGATTCATGTCTTTGCTGATTAAGCTAGTACACCTGAGACTTTGTAAATCTTATGTCGTGCTTGGTATTGCTTTCTTTGCTATTTTAGCATGTTTGTTTGTGTAAGGTTACTTAAGTAATGTGATGTGCTTACGTGTCTTTACTATAACCTTATACTTGCCTTGATTAACGTGTGATGCATCATCTATTGCATTTCCTTGTATTCATGCGCTTGCATCTTGCATTTCATTTAGGTACGCTAGCTAAAACGCGTGAAAGATGTGGTGTTGGAGCCAAACCCGAAGACGGTGTTTGGTGGATCCATCCTGAAGATAGAAGAATCGGGCAAGTGCTAGATTGGAGGATGCTCGCCAAGCGGGTTTCATCTAACATACTCTAACTTGAGTCGGATCCCAGGCAAGCCCCGGAGCATTATAAGCCTCCTATCTTCAAAGCAATTAATTATACATATGTTATAAGTATTGTTGCATTAAGTGGTAGGAGTTGGTTGGAAACCCTTGCTGCATTATATCATTCCTTGTCCAGTTATATGAATCCTTGAATCCTACATAGACTAGGATCGAATAGATGCTTAGCCCTGCTTTAAGCAGTAGAAGTCAGGTGATTTCCTGTCTCCTGCGAGATATAGGGATATTCATATATGGCACGGTTGGCTATATATTTGCTATCATGGAATGGAACCATGTGTTAATAAAATGAAATGAGACCGGGTGGGATGATGATAGTGAAGCAACAAGGCATGGAGGTCTTTGGTGTAGATCTATCCCCGTCTGAGTCGTTTAAGGATCGATTCGCTGTACGTCCTTGAGTCATGTTGAACGCAGTCTAACACTTAGTTGGCCGGATAAGTCATTCCGACCGCGAAGCCGAGTAATATGGTTCAGGCCGGGAATCGAATGGTAGGTTGCATCTTGGAGGAGAGAAAGGATGTGCTTGGGGACATTGGCGTGAGACCAAGGGGGGTTAGAGTCCCTATCACCTGGCAGAGTGTCGCCCTTGGGGTTGCGACATCAATTGGACCCGCGATTCCTGAATCGTACGAAAGGTGGCCTATGCGACCCTGGCAGGGGTCTGCACGGTGAGTGTTAGAAATGCCCCTCCAGCTGGATAGGAACTCGATTCGAATCGCCATCGCTCCCGGTTAGTGAGCACTTGACTTGAGCAGCGGCAACGTAGATTTCATTAAATTGAACGGATGGTTAATTGGATAACGATGGAAATGTTGCCTCAATTTATACCTGCTATGGTTAACATTGTTTGCTCCTAATAAAGTGAGTGCTCTAGTACAGGTTCTAATATAGATGACAGGTTAATGATAATTAACTTGATGCTTAAGCATTAATGATTACTTATCCATAATAAGCTTTTATGCAAAATGTTGTCAAGCTAGCCCACTTTACATCAGCCTTGCATGATCCTTGGTGTCACTTTATTTCTGGTTTTTGATGGGTAAGTCTAGCTGAGTACATTGCCGTACTTAGGGTTTTATCCCCACTTGTTGCAGGTTGTGCTGTATCTTGGCGACTGCAAGAGTTGGTTGGCTCCTGCCGTAGTGGCGGAGTGTGATCACGGGCATGATCTTTCTGAGTTATCTTCTCTCTAATGCTTTTGTGGGAAGTCGACTTTAGTACTGGCATGTATTTTAAATAATGGTGTTGTTAGTTTCAAATTACTTTGCTTCCGCTACTTTTGAACTTAAGTTGTAATAACTACGTTGAACTCCGATGTATATTGAACTACTTGTGAAATGGTTGTAACATGTGACTTGTTATGTTGAATCACTACAATCTTGGCTGGTATGTTGGTTGGTTTGAAATCCCTCGTGATTTCATTGGACTACCGGAGTTATATGGGCTCAAGTGCGAGAATTTGATCACTTCGGTGATTGTTTTTGTACTTGTGCTCTTATAATTTGGACGGTTCTGTTACAGCGATGACCATCACATCCGTGTGCTCTGGTCAGCCGTAACTCATCCAAAGACAAATGGCCAAGTAGAAAGTGCCAATGGCATGGTTTTACAAGGCCTAAAGCTGAGGATCTTCAACAATTGAACAAACATGACAAGAAATGGGCCGTTGAGCTCCCCTCGATCCTATGGAGCCTAAGAACAATGCCGAGTCGAGCCATGGGGTTCACTCCATTTTTCTTGGTTTATGGGTCCGAGGCTGTACTTCCAACCAACTTAGAATATGGATCCCCGAGGCTAAAAGCCTACAACGAACAAAGCAACGATGCCACGAGAGAGAACACCCTCGACCAACTCAAGGAGGCTCGAGATATAGCTTTACTACACTCCACAAGATACTAGCAGAATCTTCGACGCTACCACAACAAGCACGTGCGCAGTTGAGACCTCCATGTTGGTGACTTGGTGCTTCGACGAAGCCAGAGCAACAAGGGATGACACAAGCTCACCCCACCATGGGAAGGACCTTACATCATCGCAGAAGTGTTGAAGCCTGGGACTTACAAGCTTTCAAATGAAAAGGGCGAGATCTTCACCAACACATGTAACATCGAACAACTACATTGCTTTTACCCCTAGAGCCTCGAGGCTTTGTACCTTTTTTCTCAGCTACATGAATGAATAAAAAGTACAACCATGTTCAAAGCATTCTTTCATGAAAAATAGGTAGGCTCGACCCTGCTTTCATAGAGTCAAACCTCCCTCGGGGGCTAGAAAGGGGGGAACCCCCTGTGTCCCTAAAAAACTCGCATTTTTTCAAAAAACTTTTACATAGTCAACGAGGCCGCGAGAGCACCCTAAGGTTCAAGGGCTGTCGAGCTGTGAGATCGCGTATGCCTCAGGGCTACGATATCTCCACTCACTCCCTGCGCCAAGGGGTGCAATGGCGCACCAAGAAGACCTAGTAAAAGCTCGTGATTTCAAAAAATCAACGTCTAACGTTCCTATACGCTTTGATTCGAGTTCTTACATAGTCGACGAGGCTGCAAGGCCATACTAAGGATGAGGGGCAGTCGAGTCGCGAGACCACCTATGCCTTCAGGCTACGATATCTCCACTCGCACCCCACACCAAGGGGTGCAACCGCGCGCCAAGAAGACCACGTAAGAACGCGATCCAAACGAAAAGGGAATGAAAGACTCGAACGAAAAAGGACATTTAGTACATATTTACATCTAAATGTTTTAAGGCCCCTGGGGCCACGATGATACGAGTCATGAATGGTAACTAACTTATTACATGGGCCTTCATGCCTAGATTTGGCTCACAGGCCCTCATTGTCAGCAGGCGGGAGCACCTCGTCCTCGAACAGCCTTGCGAGTCGACCCCCAGGTTATTCCACAGCCTCGATCAGCCCTAGACAGGCCGCCTCGTTCTCCTCCTCAGTCCTGCTCGGGTCGGAGGTGAAGCCATCAGCGATGAGGCCCATGTTGTACTCGAAGCCGGAGCGGACGACTGCCATGGCCCTCTTCACACCATGGTGCAGCGCGCCCCGCACCGTCTCGCGTACAAGGCTACCCAGCGCCATTATCCGATGCACGAAGGAGTTCCCCAGCATGTCCTCCTCGGTGTCGGCGTCAGGCTCGACCCCTAGACTGTTGCACACCATAGTGATGGCACCTTGGAGCAGCTGGTTTCGCCCGACCTCGGCTTCAAGGAGGGCTTGAAACGAGGTGGCGGTTGCCTGGGCCTCGCACTGTTGCTTCTCCAGCTCTGAATCACAAGATCAAGTCAGCAAAAACACAAGAGTTCCAAGTTAGGGTTAGAGTTGGGCAAAAGCTTACCCTCAGCATGGGTCTACCAACCCACAATCTCATCTCACAGCTCGTCACGCGCCTCTTCGGCCACTTGGAGAGCCTCATCCTTGTCATGGACAATCGCCCTTAGCATCTCGACCTCCTTGATCATGGTCCCAATCAGTGTTAGCCTAAACGTTAAACGGTGAATGGTCGGTCACCCATCGTTTAGCAAAAAGTCGGTATACATGATAGTTTAAACGGCCTTTTAAACGGTCGAACCGGTTTTGCACGGCTTTACACGGCTAATCGGCCTACACGGTTACCCATCGAGTAGCGTTTACACGCCTTGTAAACGGCCGACACGGCCGTGTAGGCGAACAGTGGTCCCAATAAAGGCGGACGCCAGCCTGATCTGTACGTTGAGGGCATCACGCTGGCCGCTGACAAGAGCGACATCCTCCTCGAGCCCCTTCACTCGCGCCAATAGCGGCACAAGGTCCTCACGGGCTTTGGCCGCCTCCTCTCGAGCCTTGGTCACGTCTTCACGCGCCTTGGCCGTAGCGTCCCAAGCCTGCTCCGCCTCCTCCCTAAGCGCCGTGGTGACGACACGAAGCTCATCCGCCTCGGCGCTCTTCTTGGACAGTCACTTATTGGCCTCCTCGACCAGAGCCTGTTGGCGCGGAAGCACCACCCACACACCGCTCTCATGGCGGATGAATAATGATTTGCAGCATGACCACTCCTTGAGCTCCTGGACACGGTCAAAATTAAAATCAGAACCAAGGGGAAAAGGGGGTCGAGCTAAATAAAACACCAAGATAAACGTAACCTACCTCGAAGGCCTTCGACATAGGCCGCACCAGGGTATCCGTGACCATCCGCAGAGATTGCAGGGAGTGCTTGCAAAGCCTCTCAGTGTACTCCCAGTACTTCACCTCGTCCTTGTCGTCGAGGACGAAGAAGGGCTTGGCGTCGGGATTGGCTGCATCCCTGAACTCGAGGGGCGAATGACCCCAGCGTGGGAGCTCCTCCTCCACTTGCACGAGCGCCAGCTCCGTGAAGTCGAGCCACCCGGCGGATGCCTCTACCGTATCGCTGTCTGGCGCCGCAGAGGTTCCGGGCTGATCCGAGGCGTCGACCATCTCGACGTCCGCTTTTCGTTTCACCTTATCAAACGGGGGATCGTTGGACGTGAGGTCGATCACGGTAGGCATCGGCCCTTGGGGCGGAAGCTTCCCTCCGCTAGCCGGCACCTCCATCTGAGAGCTAGGCGGTGGCGTGGCCACCTCCCGCTCCGCCTCAGCCACCGGCCTCTCTGGCTGGCTCAGCTCACGCGGCTCCGCCTCCGACTGCGGCTGCGGCGGCCGCTCTTTCTGCTGTTGGTGATGCGGCTGCTGTTGCGGCTCCTCCCGCTCCGTCTGCAGTTCCGATAGCTCCTCCTCCTTCCTCGCATCTTGTGAGGTCTCCACCACGTCCCTTGTCTCTTCAACATCCGCCTACCTGGCGTCGTGGGCGGATGTTACGGCCTTGCCGACCTCGATGGTCTATAGGGTCCTCGTGGTCGACCCTGGCTCTTGTCCATCACCTCTAGACCGGTCGAGCCCGGTAGCGCCTGGGGTTGCCTCGACCCGCTCCGGCTGCTGAGCGACGTCCCCAGTTCCGGTGCCCTCCTGAGCGCTCGCGCCAGCCTTGATGGCGGCTTCTTTCGCCTTAAGCCGTTCTGTCGCCGCATGGCACCTTACGACCCAGGCGGCATCGTCGATCGACGTCCGCATCATCAGAGCGGTGCTGGCCTTGAGTGCCTTGGCAGGTGTCATGGCTGCCGGCTCCACCTTGCACTTACGGCTGCACAACAAACAAGAGCGTGACAACGAGAAGTGAAATGAACTTGTCAGAAAGACAACGCAAAATACTTACCCGGACATGGGGATCAGGGGCTTTGCCCCCGGCTTCCCTGAACTGTAACACCCCAGGTGTTAGGCTTGCATTTGGCACTTGCATTGCATGAGCCCAAGCATCATTTGTTCATATATGAGCATGGAACATATGTTGGAACATGTGAAACATGCTAGTGCAAAATGTGAAACATGTGTATGGAATGTGCTTGAAATATCTGCAACATCTCCTTGAAACATATGCAACATACCCTTGTTAATTATGTTTCAATGTGTGTATGTTAGATGCTCATGCTTCGTAATGCAAGTGAGTGTTGATGTCACTTTTTTCATTTGTATCATAGCTTTTTGCAGCAAGCTAGCCAAAACCGGCCAGTCTTGTTTCCTTAAGCTTGCTGAGGTGATCCGTTCTGTGATCCGAGCACACCAGGGACTACTACTGCGTCAACACATTTTTTTAGCAACTCTGCAATTCACCTCCTGGTTTGAGACCAAGGACACGATTGATCCTTCAACCTGAAGACGGTCATAAGTCCTCATACAAGCAGCTTCCCATTCACCTCCTGGGTGTGAGTGTGAACGGCATGAAGAAACCAAGGTTGCTTGTGGTGCTGTACTGCTATGTGCTGTCACCTGTTCTTAGCAATTCTGTGCAATTATATTACATGAATTCCGTTCACGCAACGTTTTTATTAGTTTGTAAGTTAGACTATTTCCCCAAGACAATTAGCCATATTGCAATATCAATATCAATATAAATAGGCAAAACAAGTTCTAGAGAAGGGACATAGATATGCTTCAAATCTATCAAATAATTAAATTTATAGACTTGCTAAGGATATTTGTATCTTCCTCTGTTACCACCTATCAACGCAGCCTTTAGGGTAAATACGGTATTTCCGCCGGAGAAAGTTCCGGTATGAAACAAGCCCATTTTGGTAAAAAAATTGACGGAGGCCCCTCCGCAATTAGCCTGCTTGCACATACCACAGCAATACCAGCGATCCAAGGGTGGGTTGAAACAAAGGCTAACATCCAAATAGACAAGCGCTGCAGACGAGCCAGAAGTGTCGCCAGCATGTGACACATGGAGAATCTTCCCTGCAAAATCTCTTGGAGCTTGTTGAGGCATCGGATGGTCAGGCTATTGATCCACTCCTTTCCTGTCAATGGCACAGAGCAACCAGGCTAATTCGATGTTGTGAATGGTCCAAGAACACTAGTAATACCAGTGAGTAGTCTGAATATTCATGTATGTTCCATCCTAGCGACATATCAGCATGATAGCCAGCCCTGATGTATGTTCATCGAGCTACGGTTCTTTAATTTGGGATGATAATGGCTATAATGTTTGCACATGTTACATATGGTGCAAGTGCAACGCAATTGCCAAAGTGTACCTGTTTCAATTATTAGTAGAAGGTCCCCAGCACGCCCATGTACTCTGTGCCTGCACTCGTTGTAGTACGCGGTGACTGTGCACACGGAGAACACTCGCGTGACGCTGGAGACGAGAAGGTTGACAAAGTCCAGAGACTCCCTCGACGTGGTTGTGCGCCGTGGCGAGATGGCGGCGGCGAGCACGGCATTATTGACGATCAAGAGAATCACGGCCTGGTGAGCGTTCTTCGCTGTGGTTACCCACGCCCGGCGGAGCGCGGCCGCGCGATGGCAACCAGGCTCGGACGCAGACACGACCACCGCCAGGGACAGGACGACACCGAGGTAGAGCTGGGCGAGGCTTGCGATGAGGAGGACGAGGACTAGCAGGTCAAGGAGCAGCAGTGAGCGGGTGTACCTGACGAGAAGATCAACGAGGAACAACAACGCGGCGAGGCCGAGCTGGCAAGCGACGGCAATGATTTGGCTGTGGACGGCGGTCGCGACTAAGGATGAAAACGGTCGGAAACGGACTTACGATATGGAAAAACGAAAACGGTCGGTTCGGGATATTTCTACATTTAGCAATTAAAGAGTACAAAAAATGGTTGAAAATGGTTGTGAAACCAATTGAAACTGACAATTTTTCATGTTAAAAAACGGTTCATAATATAGAAAACGAAAACGGTTAGTTCGGAATATTTCTGTTCCGTTTTCATCCCTAGTCGTGACGGGACCGACCGTTAGGCCGCCGCCGTCGAACAGCGTGCGGAGGACCTGGAGGAACGCGAGCTTTTCTCCCTCGTTGTCGACGCCGTACGCCATGACGGCAGCAAAGGTGGTGATAGCCCCGATGACCGGGCCGACGGTCACGGAGGTGAGGAGGTTCACTGCGCCGACGAGGATAACATCCTGCGCCTCATGCAAGGGCAGCATGGCCAGGGAGACGTGGAAGACTTTCTCGGCGACTATGAGCGCCAAGATTCGACCAAACAGGCCAGGGTTGCGCGCTGGAAGGAGCAGACCTTCCTTCAGGAAGCTGAAATGCCACATTGGGAGAAGTGGTCGCGTGGCAGCCATGGCCGGCAACAGGGGGCTGGCTTCAAGGATCTTAATTACAAGGGCGACAGAAATAAGTTCATATTCATTTCCTGCCAATGGCTGATGACCATAACACTCAAGTTCCCAAGATTCTTCACCTTGTCAACGGAACGGAGAAACCAAGGTTTCTTGTCGTACGTCACAGAGTGTTCCTTGGCAACTTTGCTCCCATTCCTGCAACTTTTCTAGTTTGTCTGTTCGATGTGTTCAAGACAGCTAG
Organism: Saccharum hybrid cultivar R570; assembly: GCA_038087645.1. Classification (NCBI taxonomy): domain Eukaryota; kingdom Viridiplantae; phylum Streptophyta; class Magnoliopsida; order Poales; family Poaceae; genus Saccharum; species Saccharum hybrid cultivar. The sequence goes on from JAQSUU010000637.1 coordinate 17,538,959, forward strand.
GCCATATTATAGACTTATTATAGTCCATGCTTCCACTAAACTTTTCATTTCCGATCCATTTCCACTCTAACACCATGGGGAATCGCTCTGCTATCGTCATGGAAGGCTTCCTTCTCCAAGCCCGCAACATCCACATTTTCATCCCCATCTTCCTCGTCGCCGTCGCCTACAATACTATCAGTACCCTTGGCTACTCCACTGTGGTGAAACAGCTCCTCATCAAGTTCTTCCACGACGCTGAAGACCTCTGGGGGGCCAAACCAGTGTGGACCAGCTACGCCGACCTCGTGGTCGAGACACGTATCCGCGCCGGCCACCTTGTCGCTGCCGGCACTGCCTACCTCCTCATCACCACCTACCTCCTCATCACCACCTTTACTATTGGCCCAGCCGTTCTGGCGTTCGCCGTGTTCGCCGCTATTAGAAGAGTCAAGGGTCTATTGGGCCTTAGCCCATCAGAGTTAATTAGTCGCTTACTTAGGGGTCAAGTAAGTCTGGCTTGTAAGTCAAGAAATCATCTTTATACAAGGAGAACAAATGTATCAATCTAATCAAGCAAGAGATTAGAAGGAAAAACCTTCTCTCTTGCCGGCCGTGGGCGAAGCCCCGCGGCCGGCGTTCCAGTGCCCCTCACAGCCCTAGCCACCGGTCCTCTGCCTCTCTCATGTGAACAGTACACACGAGTATTGTAGCACCACGGGGACTGTAGCTCACCGCCGCTCCCTTCGACTCACCCCCCTCGATCCCAACAGCCCACATAACAATCTGGTATCGGAGATGCCAGGTTACGATTAGCCGCTGCCGGTCACTTCCTCACCGATGACGCCAGATCAGTTGACCGCGGCCATCACTGATCTCGCCCGTTCCGTCGCCGCCATCTAGTCCTACTTCAGCATACCACCGCTGCAACCAGCCAGCTGTCCGCTGGCACAATCGGCCGTGGCCTCTCTGCCATCGGTTTTCCCCTACGGGATGCCAGGTTACGGCACGACGCTGCTGCCGAGCACGACGCTGCTGCCGTTCCAGGATGTGCAGCCAACGGTGAATCCAACATTGCAGCAGATCAAGCAGCGAAAGGACATCGCAGTGCAGCCGATGCTTATTCACCAAGTGTCGGCTGTGATGCGGCTGCAGGCTGCTACGCGCAGTCTCCGAGCACGGCGGCGGCTGCAGGAGATGCGCCAGAAGATGCACGAGGCGGTCCTGGCGACGGTACGGTTACAGGCTGCAGCATGCGGACTCCTGGCGCGATGGGCGCGGGAGATGCGTGGGTTGCAGCCGGTGCCTGTGCCTCGTGCCCCTTTGCTTCGCCACCAGGCTACGCTTCGCCACATGGAGGGCCCCGATCTCGTCCGCTGCGTCATAGAGATCGGGCGTGGCATCGCCACCTCGGGTGGCGAACTCGGCGTCTACAGCGCCAGCGTTTGGGGACACGGGTGTGTGGCCACCCATAGGCGGACCTTAATTAGCGCTGCCGTGCCCCGGCACCGGCCGCCGCGAGGGCGCCTCCGCTGGCCACAAGTTCGCCTTCATCAGCCTCCTCCAGTTCAATATCAAGGCCACAACCCGGCCTTTGTTGAGGGCCGGACCCTCTATCTTCAAGCTGCTGGATGGGGGCCACCTTTATTTAGAGATGCAGTGGAAATAAAGGGTTCACATCGTGCCTTATGGCCGAATAACTAAATAAGCCGAGATGTAAAAGGCTTGTTTTTAAGTGATAGGTTTGTGTCGAGTCGAGTTAGGTTGCAGCTCGAGGACGAGCTGCATGTCCAGGTGGGGTGTAGTATTAGAAGAGTCAAGGGCCTATTGAGCCTTAGCCCGTTAGGGTTAATTAGTCGCTTGCTTAGGGGTCAAGTAAGCCTTACTTGTAAGTCAAGAAATCCTCTCTATATAAAGAGAGCAGATGTATCAATCTAATCAAGCAAGAGATTAGAAGGAAAAACCTTCTCTCTTGGCGGCCGTGGGCGAAGCCCCGCGGCCGACGTTCCCAGCGCTCCTTACAACCCTAGCCACCGGTCCTCTGTCTCTCTCATATGAACAGTACCCGTGAGTACTGTAGCACCGCGGGGACTGTAGCTCTGTGGCCGCTCCCCTCGGCTCTCTCCTCTCGATCCCAACAGCCCACGTAACAGCCGCCGTCGTGGCGTGTTCCGGCGAGCGGAGCTGGAGATCGCCATCGTCCCACGCGCTTGTACGCATGCTGCTGGCCGGCGGCGACGGCCTGAAGGGCCCGATCGGTACCGCGCTGCTCGGCCACGTCCTCCATGCCGTTGCGTACAGGGGAACCATCTTGGTTTTGGAGTTCTACATTGCCCTCTTCCTCAGATACACGAGCCCTGTGTTGTTGTCCATGGAGTTGCTTGTCTTCCTCCTGTGCCACCTCTTCTCGCTCTATACGGAGGTCGTCTGCACCTTGGCTGCCGTGGTGTCGGCGGCAGAGCCAGCCAGCTGCTTCTATGGCATGCGCGCGCTCCGGCAGGCATGGTGGATCATGGCAGAGAAGACCACACTGGCTGTGATCCTCGTGTTCGTCAAGGGCGCGGTGAAGGTCGTTGTGAAGACGACATCCATCAGGGTCGTCTTCGTGTATCGGATACATTATTACTACACCGTGGCGTATGCTATTCTTTCAGGGTTCGTGTACAATCAGCTTGTGTGCAGCCTTGCAGCTGTGGTTTGTGTGTGCAACCACCATATACTACTACCAGTGCAGGCAGCGCAAGGATAGTTATTATTGTAGTATTTGAAGCCAAAACCGTAGCATTATCCATGGCAATTTTATTTTATTCGTTGCAAATTCATATGTACTTACACTATTACAAGTTATTCAGATGTTCTTGCACCGTTATATATACTTACAAGTTACAAATCATAAGTATATGTACAAACCATTTCGAAATCACAGCATAATATGAGAGTTCTGGAAGGTTATTCTAGAAGAGTCACTGAGAGAAACCATTGTTGAGAAAGGATGCAATTTTGAGGTTAAAATCAGAACATAAATCATAACGATCGCATGTACTAGCATGTGAAACCTAACATACTAGTCAGATTGGATAGCATGAACAACGACATGAAAAACAACAGCATGATCAAAACAGCAGCCATATCGTAATAACAAATTGGATCGCGGTGTGTGTACCTTTCATCTGTAGAGTAGATATCATTGCTGGTAGTGGTTCGAAGTCATCGATGAGTGATGGAGGAAGAGCTCGAAGCAGCTGACAACAAACTCGACGGGACATAGCGCCACCTGCCTTGATGGAAGACAACCCGTCATGGATGTTGGGAGCAATCACGCAAAGAGTGCTTGCCAAAAACCTTGGTCCATTTGGATGTAGATATTGAAGACACTGGAATTGATTTGGTACCAATACCAAATCAAACCAGTATTGGAAATAGACTAAATACCAAATCTTTTGTTTGGATGTAGATGAATTTTCTATCTGGAATGGAGTGACACATCAAATGTCAATTCTTGTTTGGATGTACACATCTAGATATTCACTGTCTTCTTCCCCAATCCCCACCGTGACACCAAGCGCAGAAGTGGAGCTCGACCCCGGCTTGGCCATGGGGGAGCTCGACCCCGCCGGCCATGGAGGAGCTCGGCCCCGGATGGAGGAGCCTGGCCATGGGGGAGCTCGACCCCGCCGACCATGGAGGAACCCGCCTCTATGCCTGCTCGCACCGGATGGGGAGGAGCTCTGCCATGAGGGAGCTCGACCCCGGCCCGGCCATGGGGGAGCTCTACCCTACCGGCCTTGCGGGAGCTCGACCCCGCCGGCCATGTGGGAGCTCGACCCCGCTGACCATGAAGGAGCCCGCCTCCATGACCGCTCGCGCCGGATGGGGAGGAGCTTGGCCCCGGCCTGGCCATGGGGGAGCCCGACCCCGCCAGCCATGGGGGAGCTCGACTCCATGACCGCTCGCGCCAGATGGGGAGCAAGAAGGGGGAAGAAGGGGGTGCCAGATAGGGAAAAAGGGGTCGCCGGCCATGGAGGAGCTCGACCCCGGTCACAGATGCCCTCATTTCCAATTCCCCCGATACGGAGGGTGCGGGCTCTGTATTGTGGGAGACCGGGCGTAGGTGTAGTCAATACCTCTTGGCATTGAAGGTGATTTACAATTCAAATACCTAAGCCATCCAATCAGCGGCATTTGGTGCTATCTGATGCCAATTACTAAGCCTCAATGTCTACATACAAACACAATCTTATTGGTCCTCTCCCGATGTAGGATCGCAAAGACAAGGATTTCGAAGACCTGCCCTTCTGATCGCCAGTGCACATCGACACTCGCAAATGGAGAAGTTACGATGGTGGCGTAGTAGCGAAAAGAGAGGCAAACACCCTAGCTCAATTAGATGTGTTTTTGCGTTGATAGATAGTCTGTTTATACAGGCTTGTACAGCATAATCTTGTGTCACGATTATGATCTAAACCGTTTAGACCTTCTATCTGCAAAGTAACTAAAAACTAAATCTGCAAAAAGATGTCGTGCCCCCGCAAGGCCAGGGGCCGGATTTCGGTGGCCCATTTACGTACGTGTCGCGCGCACAACCCCTGCGAGACGAGGCAAGCGATCGAGTGCGTGTTTCCTTTCTCCTCTTCACACTAGAATTGAGTAAGTGTAGAGGACTTCTATATTTAAGCATGGTTACCTTCACTTCTACAAGCATGGTTGCCCCGCAAGGCTAGGGTTGTGTGCGTGCGTCGGAAGGAGTAGAACTTCCTCAGGAAGCTAAAGTGTCATAATGGGAAAAGTGGTCGCGTGGCAGACATGGCTGGCCCGGCAAGGGGCTATCTACAGGGGCCTTGTTTAGTTCCCTCCAAAATCCAGAATTTGGCACTATGCAAAAAGAAGATTCTCATCACATCAAAATGCCGGCACATGCATGGAGTACTAAATGTAGATGATATCAAAAACTAATTGCACAGTTTTGTTATACTTTGCGAGACGAACGTTTTGAGCCTAATTAGTCAATGTTTGGACAATTTTTATCAAATACAAATGAAATACTACAGTGTGCCACAGTGATAAACAGTGAATCCGGCGGCGCCAGATTCGGCCAACTAAACAAGGCCACGGATCACTACTAGGATCCAGCCCTGTCGTGACGCCTATATTGGGTTGCAATATGGCTATTTTGGTTGCAATAAGGATCAATTGCATCTATGTATGGTCGTTGACAAGTGGTTGCATTTGGAACGGTGCAATAGCTTTTTGCATCCGTTTGATGTGGTGTTGCAATATGATGGTTTTGCAATGCACAAAAAAAACTAACACAACCATGATATGGTTGCAAGCACGGATATTGCTACCAGCAGAAGGGTTGCGTGAGTATTATCACAACATTAGTATTATCACAACTCAACATTAGCTGTGGCAATAGGCATCCATAATCGCAACCACCTTTTCCACCATGGCATTAGCGCCTACGTCTTGCAACGAAGCTTATGATTAACGCAACACACAATTTTGGTGGCCACAAGGCCCATATATCGCTACCAATTATGACGTTGGTTGCCATAGAACCAAATATTGCAACCAAATGTGTGATATTGCGAAAACAAATGGTGCTATAAGGGTCAAATCCTTGTAGTGGATCTTAATTACAACGGCAACAAAAATAAGTTCATGTTCATTTCCTGCCCGGTCCAATGGCTGATGACGATAAAAATCAAGTTCCAAAGATTCACCTTGTCAACAGCACGGAGAAACCAAGGTTGCTTGTCGTACTCGTACGTCATAGTGTTCCTTGCCAACTTTGCTCCCATTCCTACAACTTTTGTAGTGTCTTTTTTATGTGTTCAAGACAGCTATAGGCAGCCATCCATATTGCAATTTGTTAAACTAGCCCTGTATTATAGACCATAGTACATCCTTCCACTGAACTTTTCATTTCTGATCCATCTCCATTGTAGCCATGGGGAATCGCTCTCCTATTGTCATGGAAGGTTTCCTTCTGCAAGCCCGCAACATCCACCTTTTCATCCCTGTCTTCCTCATCGCCGTCGCCTACACTACTCTCAGCACCCTCGGCTACTCCACGATGGTGGAACCGCTCCTCATTGAGGTCTTCCACCACGCTGAAAAACTCTGGTTCTAGCGGCACAACGACCTGGTGTACGCCGACCTCGTCGTCGAGACACTTATCCGCGCCGGCCACCTTGTCTCTGCCCGCACTGCCTACCTCCTCATCACCACCTTCACTATTGGCCCAGCCGTTCTGGCGGTCGCCGTGTCCGCCGCCGTCACGTCGGGTTTCGGGGTGGGGAGATCGTTGTTCTACACGCTTCTACACAAGCTGCTTGCTGGCGGCCTGATGAAGGGCTGAAGGACCGGAAACGGCAACCTGAGGGGGGATGAATGGGAGCCTCAAATTTCTTTTGAAACTTTGGTCCTTGGCTCAACACACAACTCCAAAACTCGACTCACACCAAAGCCGTAAGATACACTGCTAACTCGTAGCAAAATACCTCACAAGAAGTTTAGGACACTTAGAAGCACCCTCAAGAAGCAAAGGAAACAAACACTCAAAGCAATGGGAGAAAATAGCCAACTCTGGGCAGCTGCGGACTGTCTGGACCCTGGTGGCGGACTGTCCGTAGTACAGTCCTCGGACTGTCCATGTCACCTTGGCGGACTGTCCGGTGGCACAAACCAGACTGACAACAGAAATTGTTCGGAACACATAACACAATGGCGGACTGTCCGCGGTTTGCACCGGACTGTCCGCAGTTCAACTTCTAGAAGACACACAGCGATGAGCTAGTTCTGGACACAGCTTAAGAAAACACTGGCGAACTGACCGCAACCAGGTGCCGGACTATCCGCAGGCTAGATAACAGAAAACTCACCGAGAGAGAAGAGTTCTGTACTCAGCTAGACAGGGGTCGCAGACTGTCTGCACTGTACGGCCACCGCGCCTCTTCATCAGTACCTTCGCCTCGACGCGAACTCCCCGACACCGCCATGTGTCGTCCGTTCCTTCTCGGAACCTCCGCCCGGGTTTTGGGGCCCAAACCCGTAAACCTACCACTGATGGTTTTGAGGCCCAAACCACCAAACCTGCTTGCGAGTAGAGTACTCTATACACGTCCCCTATTGCTCGACATGTGTCACCGCCGTCCACGATCGGCCGGCCGCCAAGTCCTCCTGGGCCCCGCTCGACTCGCACGTCCTCCATCTTGACTCGGTCAACATGGTCACTCCCATGTACACTTGCACTTGTCGATGTCCCAGATGTCAGCCACTACAGCTAGTCACTCAGCCTCCTGGTCCCTCGGTCCAAGCCTCACATCTACCCTTCACCGCTCCTGGTCCATTAGCGTGCATGTCCCTACTTGACCTTCACCTCGCCATCGACCACCACCTCCGAGCTCCACACCTACACAACATAAGCCAAGAGACATGTCGCACACATAGCTTTCACCATGGTAGGGTTAGTCACCACTCAACCTTCTTCGTGGATCACGTTGACAATCACTCATCACAAAACGAAACACAAGGGCACATTTTAACCTTATGTTCACAATCTCCCTCTTGATGAGTGCATTGGCAACACCAACACACGAATCAGCTTGAGCAAAAGAAAAAGAAGAAGAAGAGAAAACAAAGAGCTCAACCAAATGACCAAAAGCCAAAGAAAAGCCAAAACGGGGTCATTTGAAATGAGCAAAACTTGGTCCCCAAAGACATGGGCAACGGCTCGACGCAACCAAGTCAAACACAGCTAGCCCTCAAAAAGAGGCAATGGGCTCAACACCACTAGCAAAGCTCGAAAAGCCGAAAAACTGTTGGACCCTCCAGAAGAGGCAAAAGCTCAACATATCTAGCAAAAGCAACTCAAGTGCAACTCCCCCTGAACAAATGCAATCTCCCAGATGAATGCACACTCAACATGTGTCTCTCCCCCTTGGAGTGTGATCTCTCTCTCAGAGTCATGTGTGCTATCTCTCCCCCTTGTTGACACATGCACTTATCAAGCTAAATCCAAAGACTGCAACTCTCCCTCAAAATATGCCATGAATGCAAGGGATGCAGAAATGCAAAAGCTTCAAGAGTATAGTAATCGGATTGAAAAGATGCTGTAGGTGGTGCTGTCATATGTGTGTAGCAACAAATACAAGTACTAGCAAATGCTTAAACTGATCAAGTGAAACGAAATATGGCATTTAAGCAATTTGGATCAAGTTTAAGCAATTCAAGAAAGGATTCACCACTGAAAGTTGCACATAGTAGGTATAAGCTGGAAATCAACCTAGTGCTAACAAGTGTATACAAGGTGAACTACTATAAGGTCCAAATAGGCTAGAGGGGGGGGTGAATAGCCTAATTAAAACTTCTACAAGATTTACTTAACCACAAGTGTTAGTACAAAAGGTGGCGAAGCAAAATGCACTAGCTCTAACTAATTAAGCAAGCGACCTACACAAGTCTAGTACAAGGCTATCCACTAAACACAACAACTACAAGCTAGAAACAAGGAGTAACGCGAGAGAAGAGCTTTGAGTGATTATACCGCCGTGTAGAGATGAGAAGAACCAATCAATCAATCACACAAGAGAAATCCTCGGGAAGAGAACGACACAAGAATTTATCCCGAGGTTCACTTGCTTCCCGGCAAGCTACTCCCCGTTGTGGCGATACACCCACTTGTCGGTTCGCGAGCTAATCGACTATCAAGAGTCGAGCCCTCGGCGGGCGCCGCACAACCGCACACAAGATGGGGATCCTCCAAGCCACGAGCTCCACTAGAGTATCCAATTTGTGAACTCCCGCGGGGAAGGATCAAGAACCCCTTACAACACTTGGTGAGGGCTCCAACAATCTCCAATTGCGAGCTCAATCACCTCCGCTGCTCCAAGTCATCTACCGCGTCGGGAAACACGGAAGAGTAACAAGAAATCCACAGCAACTCGAAGATCAAGTGCCTCTAGAATGCAACTCTCAAGTAATGCACTTGAATCTCACTCAATCTCACTCAAGATGTGCAACCAAGCAAGGAGATGAGTGGAGGGAGTGTTCTCTAGCTCAAAGTATGCCTCAAGTGTTCAGAAGTGCAAGAGTGAACCCCTCAAACCCGGCCACCATCTATTTATAGCGAAGGGGTAAGCAACTAGCCGTTACAAGATGTCGCAGTGAAAAACGTGATGATCGGACGCACCAGTTAGGGTGACCGGACGCGTCCGGTCACTACAGGACATGCAGAAACCGTGCGCGTCAGAGAGAGACATTGTAGTGACCGGACCCGCTTCACCGTATGACCGGACGTGCTGCACCCGGCGTCCGATCAGAGTCCAGAGAGCTCCCCGTGTGATCGGACGCATCCGATCGCATGTGACCGGACACGCCACGCGTCCAATCAGCTTCTCACCACGCTCTGCTCCTCTGGGTGCCTGACCGGACGCTCCGGTTCCGTTAGGGACCAGACGAGCCGGTTGCAAACCCTTAGAGCCCGCGCCGCGTTGAACTGACCGGACGCGTCCGGTCAAACCAGGACCACGTCCGGTTCAGCGTCCGATTGGAGTTTTTCAGAGAGAAACACTTTGGACTTTCGCCACCTTTTCTTGCCTCCAGCGCAATGGAAAATAGGCATTTCATTTCCTCGAAAACGCCTAAATCTCGCGCTCGCAAGCTCGGCAGGAGGGAGGACCCCAAACCCCTCTCCACCGCTCAAACTCCACCGCCTTCGCAAAAGTGCTAACACCACCATGTGTATATCACCATGTGCATGTGTGTTAGCATTTTCACAGTCATTTTCCAAGGCGTTATGTTAGCTCTCAACTAGATCCTAATGCATATGCTCAAGACATTGATCTAGTGGCACTTGATTCCCGAGCTAACCGTGATTGCCCCTCTTGATAGTCGGCTATGTATCCTAAACCCGGTCAATCACTTCTCTACTCATCTTAGACCGGCAAAAGGAAAACCTTATGGTTATACCTTTGTCTTGCGCTCTTAGATCCTTCTCCTCCACTTGATCATCATGTCCATCATTTTATGTGCATTCCTTCATGATCTTGCTCATCATTTCATGCACCAAATCATGTGGTCTTGTGGCCATCTCTCTATGCCATTTGCTCCTTCATCACGTGTGTTGCTTATGCCTAATTCAAACCACTTGACACAATGGCATTAGCAACTTGGTGTCATTAATTACCAAAACCAAACTTGGGCTTTCAACTACCCCAAACAACGGTCACACATCATGTCAAAGATGAACCAAAGACTTGTGTTTTCATCAAATTTTAATTTTATCGGAGTTTGCAGCGTAACATAAGAATTAGTCAAAACATGTGTGTGCGAGAGGTTATTTGTACCATCAGGCCTAACTTAGCAACCATGCCAAGCCTATGTCATAGACAATCGGAAGCTTAAGACAATGGTTTCGGCATCCACTACAAGGCTCAAGTTCTTCCAAACGTGCAATTGAAAGCTGTCTCGATACCTTGATGTAGGACAGTACAGACCCATCTCGATCTTTTCTCATCACTTAGCTTAATTTTGAAATTTTAGCACAAGAAAAGTTGTCAATGCAAGTGAATGACTCAAGGCATGAGACGTAGCAACCTAGTATATAACTGATAGCATAAAGGATCTCAACAAGTCCTGCAGATGCTAGTTGCCAATCTCAGCAGTGAACAATTTTTTATGTTTCAACAAGTTTTAGTCAAGTTCACAGATTAGAAAACAAGCTTAGCTCATAACATGCATCAATTGATCAAAAAGAGCCTAAGCCAAAGCACCATCATGTACATTCATAACATCCCAAATAGAGCATAATTTCAATCTAATCACTATAGTCATGAAGCTCAAAATGCACTATAGTACATGATGAGATGAAATGCAAAATGCAATATGATATAAAAGACAAAGCAAAAGCTAAGCTACAAATAAAAGCAAAACTAGAATACAACAATCAAAGTTTCCCTCCTCTAAAAAGGAAAACAAACTCCAAGCTCCCCTCGCAAGCGAGCAAACTGGGTTTGGTCAAGTGGTTTGGTGAAGATATCTGCGAGTTGGTTTTGGGTATCAATGTGGTGCAGATCGATATCACCTTTCTCATAGTGGTCACGCAAGAAGTGAAAGCGGACTTCTATGTGCTTTGTCTTTGAGTGGAGGACTGGGTTTTTGGCTATGCTTATGGCACTGGTGCTGTCACAAAACAAAGGCACTCGCCTAAACTCTAACCCAAAGTCTCTCAGAGTATCTATCATCCAAAGCAACTAGGAGCAACAAGCAGCAGCAGCAACATACTCAGCTTTTCTGGTGGATTGGACGACACTAGACTACTTGCGAGAAGACCAAGACACAAGAGAAGATCCAAGGAACTGACAAGTCCCCAAAGTGGACTTCCTCTCAACATGACAACCAGCATAATCCGTATCAGAATACCCGCAAGGAGAAAGAGAGGAGAAGGCCGAAAACCAAAGACCAAACTCGGGTGTGAAACGAAGGTACCTGAGGATCCACTTGATGGCTTGACGATGAGACGTGCACGGCGAAGACTGAAAGTGCGCACGCAAGTAGACCGCGAACTGGATATCCGGTCTCGTCACCGTCAGGTATAGCAAGGACCCTATCATGTTTCAGTATTCCTTCTGGTCCACGACTTCTCCTTCCTTGTCTTCGTCCAGGGCCGTCGTGGTCAACATGGGTGTCAAAAGAGGCTTGGCCTCACCCATATCGAATTTCTTAAGCACGTCCTTGGTGTATTTGCCTTGGTGCACGAACATTCCCTCGCCTTGATTTGTAGCCCAAGGAAGAAAGTCAATTTGCCCATCATGCTCATCTCAAATTCCCTGCTCATCATATCTGAAAACTTGGTAACAAGAGCATGAGAAGAGCCACCAAAGGTTATATCATCTACGTATATCTAAACCAAAAGAATATCGGTGCCTTGCTTAAGGAGGAACAAAATCTTATTTACAAAACACATCCTAAAACCCTTATCAAGTAAGAAAGCTTTCAAACGCTCATACTAGACTCTCAGGGCTTGTTTCAAACCATACAAGGCTTTGTGGAGTTTAAAAACATAGTTGGGGTACTTTGGATTTTCAAAGCTAGGAGGTTGCCTCACATAAACCTCTTCCTCTATGTACCCATTCAAGAAGGCACTCTTCACATCCATCTAATACAGCTTGAACCCTTTTGAAGCTGCAAATGATAAAAGGATCCTAATAGCTTCTAGACAGGCAACAGGAGCAAAGGTTTCTTCATAATTCCCTCTTTTTGGCAAAAACCTTGAGCCACCAATCTCGTCTTGTTTCTCACTACCACCCCATTGTTGACGGTCGATAACTACTAAAATAAACCATCAACTAAATGTGGAAAAGAGGTATAATAGAAATTACCTACATAGAATAGGGGTTTAAACTAATGAATTCCATGAGTTTTGGTGATTTGTATATTACAGAGGGTTTATTCAGAAAAAACAGCATTGGGACCACTGTCATACTCTCCAAACAAGCAAATCGACGTTAAAATAAATATTCCACGGTGGCACCGACTTAAGAAGGATCTAAAAGACACGAGAAGGTGACCCACAAAAGGAGGGGCCCACCTGCCATAAAGGGCAGGCAGCGCCCCCAAGCTAGGTTGGCCGACCGTGCCTTGGCCCGCTTGTTAGCCGCCTTCGCATGATCATCTCCACCGCTCATTTAGGTTAGTTTGATCCTATGGCTGTGAATAAATGAGACATGGATCAATGACGTGGCACTTGCTTGGCCACTACTCCACCTCTGGGCTATATATACCAGCCCCCTACCTCCTCCAAGATCATTATCTCTTATTCAGATCAAGGCACAAGGCTAGGAGAATTAGGGCTAGACTCCAATATAGTAGATTAGTTCTAGTTAAGAGTTAGGGAGAGTCAAGCTACGCTCAGGTTCTGGAGAAATCTTTGGAGGTCTGGTATATCCTTGTATCTTACCTTTGCAAGACTTATGTTCTAATATATTCATCTTCTCTATTTACTTTTATGCAATTCATGTGTATGGCTAGTATAGTTATCATACCTTTGCATGAGATCTCCGCTCATATTGAGTGCTCTAGTTATAGATCGTGACTAGAGTAGTAATCACTAGTGTAGACATGGCATCTAGACTATAGGTTACCCGAGGTTGCGCTCAATCCTCCGTTTAGTTGTGGTGCCTCCAGGGGTGACAGCTTTGTTGGTTCATTGAAATCCACCATGTTAGGATTGATATTTCGTAGAGCTTTTTGGCAGCCTTCCCCCGACTACCCCTTCCCAGTCCTTTTTGAGAGTCAAAAAGGTACTACTGCTCCAAAGTGTTAATGTGTGATTGCTATATCTACCTATACCTCAGTTGTCATAGAACCAAAGTACTAGAGAAGTATTTAGGAACCTTGAACTCACCCGTTATCCTCTCACTTTAGCTAACCTGCTCTTTTATTATGGAATTCTCCTGTGTGTGTCGTTATGCATAACTCCTATCAGTTATCACTTACCCCTACTTTAGTCTAGTTGGTATATTAAGTTAGTAGATACATGATGGTAAATCATCAGTCTCTTTAACCATTGTTTCCCTGAGGATAAATACGATACTCTGGAATACTCCTAGGTAAAAGCTATAATGGTATTCTGTGCGCTTGCAGAACCTTCCATATTTAGTTTGCGTTAACAAAAACCAACACCCATCCTCACTCTGCTTGTTCTTGTAAACCCACTTTGTACCTATGGGATGGTACTCTGGTGGAGGTGGAACTAAAACACACACTTGGTTCCACTCAAAATTCTCTAACTCCTCGTGCATAGCATTGACCCAATCGGCATTAGATGGTGTGTGTCCAATATCTCGAGGCTCAAAAGAAGCTATGAAAGTAGAGTGAGTGAAGTGTGAGATCTGATGTGACCTGGACCGCATGACCCGCTGGTCGATGTCGCCGATCATGGTCTGAGGCGGGTGGCGACGTTGAATGTGTCGAGGTGCTTCTCTCGAAGAAGTCGCCTCCCCCTCCACAGCAGCTGGGGCCTCCTCAGGTGCAGCCGACGTAGGCTGAGAAGGCAGCTCATGTGGACCCCAAGTAGTGGAAGAAGATGGATCGGGCCATGAGCTGAAGTAGTCGTCGCAGACTCGACTGAAGCAGCCGAAGAGGTTGGCTCAGCATCTCCCCAATCAGCATCTTTCTCATTCTCCTCAACAAAGATGCTCTCACCAATCTTCTGATCACCTGCACCTTCAAAGACAGAAACAGAACAAGGCATGGTCTCGTCAAAGGTAACCTCACAGGTCTCTACAACTCAGTTAGTTTCAAGGTTAAGTACACGATAAGCATGAGAATGTGAAGCATAACCGAGAAAAGTACCATCGGAGGATCAAGACTCAAATTTATCCAAATTACCTTGTTTTAGAATGAAGCACTTGCATCCAAACACTCTAAAATGGCTTACCTTGGGTGGTCTTCCGAATCGCAACTCATAAGAAGTCTTCTTCAAGAAAGCTCGATGGAAAATACGATTGGAAACATGGCACGTGGTGTTGATCGCTTCGGCCCAATATCTCCTAGGAGTCCTATGCTCATCGAGCATCGTCCTGGCCATCTCAACAAGGGTCCGATTCTTGCGCTCAACAACACCATTTTGCTGAGTGACATAGGGAGAGGAAAACTGATGCTCGAGGCCCAAGGAAGCATAAAAGGTTTCAAAATAAGTATTCTTGAATTATGTGCCATTGTCACTGCGAATCGCTCTCATGGCATGCTTAGGGAACTCATTTTGCAACCGAAGAATCAAATCTTGTGCATGTGAAAAAGCCTCATCCTTACCCTCCATGAAAAACACCTAAGAGTAGCAAGAAAAGTCGTCCACGATCACTAGAACATACCACTTCCCACCATCTGACCGAACCCAAGCTGGACCAACTGTGTCCATGTGAAGTAGCTCGTCAGGTTCCTTGGTCATGACTTGGTTCGCAGGTGGGTGAGAAGCGGCAACCATCTTCCCGTGATGACAAGGGTGGTAGACTAAATCCTTCTCAATTTTTAACTTGGGTAATCCTCGAATTAAGTCAAGTGAGCTTAACCTAGCTAGTAAGTCAAAGCTCAAGTGACCCAGTCTCCTATGCCACTTCCAAAGCTCATAGGAGGATCCGGCCACCAAACATCGAGAAGAGCCAAAGGAGTGAGAAAAATCAGCTCGAAAGACACAGCTAAAAGGGACAATCTAGCAAACAAGATTTCCCTAGGAATCAAGAACTCGAGACAAGCCAGTCTTAAAGTGCACTTCAAAGCCATCCTGAAGGAGTTGTGAAACTGAAAGCAAATTGAAATGCAAATTTGAAACCAAAGCAACATCCTTCAAGATAAAACTCTCATTGACCCGAATGATCTCACGAGAAAGCACCTTAGCTTTGCTATTGTCCCCGAATGTGATGTACTCCTTACATTGCACGGGGCCGAGGCTGGAGAACCATTTTAAACTTCCAGTCATGTGGCGCAAACAGCCGGAATCAATGAGCCATGTGTTCTCCAGGCCTTCGTCCTGCATCAATAGAAAGACATGGGGTGAGAAAATGGCGAAACACTGGGGTTAGTAAACTGTGAAGGATACCAATGTTGGCTCATTTGCCCTAGAAAAGTGTTAGGAAAAACACCAAACATGATATGTCCCATTTGAGGAAAACGGGCTCCACGTGGGGGAAAACGTGGTCTGCTAGAGTTGTAGAACTGAAAGCCACTGCCACGAGGTCCAAAGTCATATTGATCACGACCTAAACCGCACTGGGCACGACCACCACAGGGTCTCACAACCTGAGGCCTAGCGCTGCGCCTCTAAACAGGCAGCACATGTACACCATGGGGCGGGCGGTACATGTTCCGGTTGTTCAACTCGTACTCTCGCCGCTCATCTCTTCCTCCTAAAGCAAAACTCAGCAAGGTGACCATCCCTATGGTAGTAGTCACAGTGATACCTCACCTCTCTCTTGGGTGGTTGTTGGCTCACTCTCTTGTGGGTATGGTTCACTCTTGGTGGCTTTTTAGCTTTAGGAAGGGGATCCTCAGAGATGTTCGGTAGAGTGTCAAGTGGGTTCCTAAGATGGTTCGATTTTGGAACCCAAACTTGTTTCTGGGGTGGAGCTCTTGGAGGTTCTTCAAACACTCCATCTTTGATAGTGAGCTTAGTGGGCTTTGGTGGAGTGATCTTGATCAATTTGGGAGTAGTAGGAGGTTTCTCACTTGGGCTCAAACCACTGAACTCACCAACCTTGCCATAGACTTATTCACCCTTCCCACCTAGAGCAAAGCCTACTCCTAATGTCTTAGTTCTCTGCCTAAACTGGCTCATCATCAGGGCCAACTGTGGCTCACTACAAGACACCCAATTCAAGATGGACCGTGTCACGAAACTGTCCAAATTATAAGAGCACAAGTACAAAAACAATCACCGAAATGATCAAATTCTCGCACTTGAGCCAATATAACTCCGGTAGTCCAATGAAATCACGAGGGATTTCAAACCAACCAACATACAAGCCAAGATCGTAGTGATTCAACAAATAAGTCACATGTTACATCCATTTCACAAGTAATCCAATATACATCGGAGTTCAACATAGTTATTACAACTTAAATTGAAAAGTAGCGGAAGCAAAGTAATTTGAAACTAACATTAATCTTATTTCAAATACATGCCAGTATCAAGGTCGACTTCCAACAAAAGCATTAGAGGAAGATAAATAAGAAGGATCATGCCTATGATTGCACTCCGCCACTATGGCAGGAGCCAACCAACTCTTGCAGTCGCCAAGATACATCACAACCTACAACAAGTGGGGATAAAACCCTGAGTACGAGAAGGTACTCAGCTAGACTTACCCGTCAAAAACCAGAAATAAAGTGACACCAAAGATCATGCAAGGCTGATATAAAGTGGGCTAGCTTGACAACATTTTGCATAAAAGCTTAATATAGATAAGTAATCATTAATGCTTAAGCATTAAGTTAATTATGATTAACCTGTCATCTATATTAGAACCTGTACTAGAGCACTCACTTGATTTAGGAGCAAGCAATATTAACCATAGCAGGTATAAATTGAGGCAACATTTCCATCGTCATCCAATTAACCATCCGTTCAATTTAATTGAATCTACGTTGCCGCTGCTCAAGTCAAGTGCTCACTAACCGGGAGCGACGGCGATTCGAATCGAGTTCCTATCCAGCTGGAGGGGTATTTCTAACACTCACCGCACAGGCCCTTGCCAGGGTCGCACAAGCCACCTTTGGTACAATTCAGGAAAGAGCAGGTTCGACTGATGCCGCATCCCCAAGGGCAACACTCTGCCAAGATGATAGGGACTTTAACCCCCTCTAGGTCTTATGCCAATTTTCCCAAGCACATCCTTACTTCCTCCAAGATGTGACCTACCCTTCGATTCCCGGCCTGAACTGTATTACTCGGCTTCGCGGTCGGAACGGCTTATCCGGCCAACTAAGTGTTAGACTACGTTCAACATGACTCAAGGACGTACAACGAATTGGTCTTTAAACGACTCAGATGGAGATAGATCCACACCCATAACCTCCATGCCTTGTTGCTTCACTATCGTCATCCCGCCCGGTCTCATTTCATTTTATTAACACATGGTTCCTTTCCACGATAGCAAATGTAGCCAACCGTGCCATATATAAATATCCCTACATCTCGCAGGTAACAGGAAATCACCTGACTTCTACCGCTTAAAGCAGAGCTAAGCATCTACTCGATCCTAGTCTATGTAGGATTCAAGGATTCATATATCTGGACAAGAAATGATATAATGCAGCAAGGGTTTCCAACCAACTCCTACCACTTAATGCAACAATACTTATAACATATATAGAATTAATTGCTTTGAAGGTAGGAGTCTTATAATGCTCCGGGGCTTGCCTAGGATCCGACTCAAGTCAGTGTTTGTCAGATGAAACCCGCTTGGCGAACACCTCTCCTCCTAGCACTTTCTAGTTCTTCCATCTTCGGGATGGATCCACCAAACACCGTCTTCGGGTTTGGCTCCAACTCCATATCCTTCATACGTTTCTGCTAGCGTACCTCTATGAGGTGCAACAATGCATATGTGTGAATGCATAGAAGTGCAATAAACAAAGCAATCAAGCAAGCATACCAAAGTTCACATAAGCACCTAGAGCTAATTAACTTAATCCTCATTAAGGCATAACATAGAAGATGGCAAGCACATCAATCAAGACACAAGTCTCATAAGATCACAGGGTACTAACCCAAGTACCATCAAAGATATGAGTCACACTTCAATACACTAGCATGGCAAAGTTAATCAAAGCACTAGAACTAGAATTTGCCACCTCCTGGACATCAGAACACCAGCTGAGTAATTTAACCACAACAGGAGATCTACAACTCTAAAAGATGTGCAACAAGATATTCTGGAAAGCTTATGAAATTTTCTACAATTCATTTAATATCACCTAAGCCTGATTCCCAAGTTTACTAGGTCAAAAAGATGAAACTACAGACTCTGGTCTGCTCCAAACAGAGAGCAACTAAATCTGGGACCTGACTTTAAACATCTATAACTCAAAAACTACTTGACAAAATACCACCAAATTTTAACACAAGCTAGATACATGAATCATATACAACTTTGCTATAGACAAGATGCTCAGAAAACATCATTAACATGGGGTAATTTACATTGCCCCCAGAACTGTCCAGAAACTAATAATTGCAAGAAATAATTATTAACATATGTTGCAAACATATAATTGTGCAAAACCAACTTTACCAATATTTCACACATGACTAATGAACACCAGAAAACATAATGTCCATTGCTAAATAAATTATTTTAATACATTTCTTAATTTACCTAGATAATTAGGTGGAATTATGAACACATATCAAAAGTGCACAATAAATTCTACCAAACTTACAGTGGCCTACACATACTCCCAATTGTCAACTATCCAAATTTCAAGCCATTTGGACATGTATATCAACCTCTATTAAAAGAACAAATGGCTATTGTAATAAATCATGTGAGAGCAAGATGAATTAATAACTCACTCATCATACAATAAAAAATCACGAAATTTTTATCACACATCAAACATTACATGTGAAAAAGACAAATACCACTAGTATTAAAAACCTAATCTGAAAAATCCATTTTTACAGCAAAAACATTAAACTAAAACATGACATATTATAGATCCACTGAATAGACAATTTCACAAGGATTCCAAAAAGTCCTTATTTGCTATTTTACGATTTTCCTATGAATTGCTATGAATTTCCAAAGTTTCAGCCATAATATGTATAAAAGAAAAAAAAAGGAAAAAGAAAAACTGCACTATGCGGCACTATTTAACTGAGTCATGTACTTCGCAGAAAACCCCCTGCCTTTAGTTGAATTCAAGCCCGAGGTCCCTGGTCGGGATTTTCAGAGGGGGAGGCGCCGGAGAGCTCGTGATTTCGACCGGAGGATGCTCGTTAGCGGCGGGGAAAGGGGCCGGCGAGGCACGGCGGCGCCTGGCTGCACCCGCAGGTGGCCTTGGCTCGACCGAAGGCTGCCGATGATGGGCTGCTCGCATGCGCCCATGGCCACCACAGCGGTGACCCGACGCTGGGCTGCTCCGGTGGCTAGGGAAGGCGGAGAAACGGCGCTGCGCGCACGGCATGGCCTGGCAAAGGTGGAGGCGAGCTCGGATTGGCGGCGGTTGAGCACAAAGGCAGGAACACGGTGGCGGCAGAGCTTCAGCTCGCGGTCATGGCGGCGGTGGTAGTGCTAGCAGCAGCAGCGGTGGTGGCTCGGCTTGACGGCGGCAGTGGCTGCAGCGCTGGCACATGTAGGAGGAAGGGCGTAGGAGGGAGAGAAGCTGGGAAGGGCTGCGGCGCTCGGCTCTGCTTTGCTCGTGCTCGAGCTCTGCTCTGCTCTGCTCTTGCGCTGGGAAGACAGAGAGAGCGAGGGAGACCGAGAGTGAGCAGGATGGAGAGAAGGAAAGCGAGCGCTCAGGCTTCTTCAAGTTGGCATGACGACGCGTGGGTGCAAGATGGCGCGGAGACAGTGAGCGCGAGGCCACGTGGCGAGGAAATCCTGTGGCCGGTCGGCCATTCCTACTGCTCCATACGATTCAAGTTTCTAATTCTACCTCAAACATACGACTGAATCCGCCATATTTCATCCTCCGTATCTCTCAACCCAAGCGAAACTAGCTCAAGAAACTGTGATAACTTTCGTAGATCTACATGAGAGGAACAACTCTTGTTTAAGAATCTTGGGCTGATTCGGCGTGGTTTATGAGATAAAAAGCTACGAAGTAGGGTACCCGAAACTGAATACCAAGTTTCAGTTTCAAGTCAACTGAAGCTGCATTTTCTCCACTTCGTAACTCCTAAATAGAATGATGATTCGGCTAACCAATCATTCCTGATGATAGAGCTATATGAGTACTCCAACATTGCTTATAGGAGTTTGCCCAAAATCAAAATGGTTTGCAAAGTAAACTTTGCCGAAGGTGGGTACCATGAAACTGAAAACTACAAGTTCAGTCTACACTTGCAAAATTTCAGGGTTCCAGAAAACAGCTCGGGATTCAAACTTTGACCCACTGTTTGGCTACCTTAGAAGCTGAACTAGGTTTTAGTCCTTAAACAAAAGTTGTTGTCCTTAACATGTACTACAACTTTCATTACATGATTAAGGTTTGGATTCATCTGTTTTGCAAGATAAATAGCTCCAAACTAGGTTACCTGAAGTTAAACCTCAGTTAGGACTTAGTCAAATTTCTGAGCTCCAAAACAACACTGTTTTGAATCTTGTGAGCTCTATTTGACTAAGCTAGAGACCAAACTAGCTCTTGATCATTAAACAAAGTTTGTTCCTCATGATAAGTACTACAACTTTTATTTAAGGCCCATCATCAAAACATGCTTATAACCTATAGTTCTACTTTGACCAAAGTAGGATCCCGATAAAGCTTAAATTATCATTTTTGATCCATTGGAGCATTTTCTTGGCATTTGTTCAACATGAACCCTTCATGACTTTTATTGTAGAATTCATCTAGAGTCATTTGGGAAAGTTTGCATGGTTTGGTTGATGATCTATAATTCCATTCACTTAATGGTGCAATCCAAACACTTAGCAAAGTCATAGAAACAAAGACATGACTTATCATTTCATGTGACTTTTTGATTCTAAACTTTATGAAACTTTTTCAGGGATCACTATAGATAGAGAGTGATGTGGGACACATGAAAGAAGTGACATCAACACTCACTTGCATTACCAGGCATGGGCACCAAACATACACACATTGAAACACAGAATAACAAGGGTATGTTGCATATGTTTCAAGGAGATGTTGCAGATGTTTCAAGCACATTCCATACACATGTTTCACATGTTGCACTAGCATGTTTCATATGTTTCACTAGTGCACCACATATGTGCCAAGCTCATATATGAACAAATAATTCTTAGGCTCATGCAATGCAAGTGCCAAATGCAAGCCTAACACCTGGGGTGTTACAGACCGAAGGTATGTGTTGTCTTCCTCGGATCTCATCTTGTCACACCTGCTAGACTCAAGATCCAACACCAAGCTCTCACAATGTGCACACTCAACAACCGTGCTATCGGAACTGGCCTTCTTAAGAGCAAGGATCTTGACATTCTTCTCTGCCAGCTCAGATTGCAAGCTCGAACAGAACTTGCACACACCCAACAAGCTAGACCTAGCCTTCAGCTCATCGTTCTCATCTAACAAGACAGCATACTTAGATTGCAACTCAGAAAAGTTGGTCATATGAACAGCACATTCATCGCACTCAACCTCATCATACACATGAATGACAAGCTTCTTAGCTTCCTCAAGCTCCTTCTCCATAACTTCTAGCTTGTCCTTAAACTCTTTCCTCTCATGAGCAGCACGTTTTAGCAGCTTATCTTGACTCATCAAAGTATCAGTCATGATATCAAGCTCGGCAATAAGAATATCAATGGTGGGTTTTACCTCGGTAGAGTCATCATTGTCGGGAAGCACATCCTTGTTGGGCTTCACCCCTTCATCCACGGCCATGGTGCAGTAGCCTCTGTGGATGGACTTGGCGATGAAACAAAGCCCGGTCAACTTGTCCTCACGCCTCGCATCATCGCTCGAGGAAGAAGAACGGTCGTTGTTGGTGTCGTTGTCGAGGTCACTAAGAGAGGCGAGGAAGGCGTGCTCTTGGGCCTTGGTCTTCTTGAACTACTTCTACTTGAGTGCCTCCTTATCAAATCCTCCCTTCGACTTATGCTTGGAGGTGTACTCGCGTTTGTCCTTGCACTTGCTGGAGTTATACTTGTCGGAGGAGTGCTTGTTCTTCTTGGGGCAGTGGGCGATG
This sequence comes from Saccharum hybrid cultivar R570, assembly GCA_038087645.1. Classification (NCBI taxonomy): domain Eukaryota; kingdom Viridiplantae; phylum Streptophyta; class Magnoliopsida; order Poales; family Poaceae; genus Saccharum; species Saccharum hybrid cultivar. Next base: position 17,561,334 of record JAQSUU010000637.1, read on the forward strand.
AAGTGGTCGGGGTCTCCACAGCCGTAGCATCCTTCCTTTGAACCCCCACCACGCCGGCAGTTCAAGCGATTGTTGTGAAACCACAAAAATTGGCTGATGACCAACGCCAGCTCGTCGTCCCCAAGAGCCTCCAACTGCTCCTCTATGACAGACATCAAAGAGAACAAGGCAAAAGACATCTGTGAAGGGTCAGCCAAAGAACTTGAACTGTTGCCTGAGACCAAAGCCATAGCCGGTGCAGAGGAATTCTTGACCTTGGTTTGGGTCTGGTAGTCGATCTCGGTGGACTTGAGCTTGCTAAAAAGTTCATCCACGGTGAGGGTCTCATACCATGAAGACTCAATGATGGTGGTCACCTTCACATCCCATACCTTCCGATCTAGGGCATATAGAAGCTTGAGTGCCCTCTCATGATCATCATAAGGTAAATGTGCCTTGTTTGCTTGCATCTTGTTTACGATGGTCTGAAAGCGAGAAAACATGGTATTGATGGACTCGCCATCAAGCTGGGTGAAGTTCTCGTACTCCCACTTGTATGTCTCGTAGAGTCTGGTTTTGACCTGTGCGGTGCCCTCGTGATAGCTCTAAAGCCTCACCCAGATCTCCCGAACAGTAGTACAATCGGAGACTCTCTCGAACTCTTGAAGCGAAAGACTCGAGAAAAGAACTGTGCGAGCTCTGCTATTAGCGTTGTGCTGATCTTTTTGATCTTGCGTGACATGAGCTTGGGGTTCAAGCACAACATAGGTAGCATCCTCGCAAATCTCCTATACAAGCCAATCAATCCCGTGAAGATGCGCAGACATGCGGATCTTCCAATAGGGGTAGTTTGTTCCATCAAATAATGGGGTTTGTCGGAACCATGCTCCATGTTGTCTTCATGGATCACGGACCGATTAAGGTTGAATGATCCTGAACCGGCTCCGATACCAATTGAAGGATCGGAAATGACGACCAGAGGGGAGGTGAATGGGAGCCTCAAATTTCTTTCAAAACTTTGGTCCTTGGCTCAACACACAACTCCAAAACTTGACTCACACCAAAGCCATGAGATACACATGCTAACTCATAGCAAGATACCTCACAAGAAGTCTAGAAAACTTAGAAGCACCCTCAAGATGCAAAGGAAACGAACACTCAAAGCAATGGGAGAAAACAACCAACTCTGGGCAGTTGCGGACTGTCCAAACCCTGGTGGTTGACTGTCCGCAGTTTGCACCGGACTGTCTGTAGTTCAACTTCTAGAAGACACACAGCGACGAGCTAGTTCTGGACACATCTCAGGAAAACACTAGCGGATTGTCCACAACCAGGTGCCGGACTATTTGCAGGCTAGATAACAGAAAACTCACCGACAGAGAAGAGTTCTACACTCGGCTAGATAGGGGTCATGGACTATCAGCACTAGAACCCTGGACCATCCGCCGATCAAACTCAAAAACCATAGTGAGAAAACTTGGTTCAAGACTGGACGAACCCCGATCCCTGGACTATCCGCGGGTAGAACGGCGGACTGTCCGTGAATCACGAACCAGAACAGAACAGGAGCGCTCCAAAATCGCCTCTCACTTTGATCTCCCAATTTATGCCCAAATCTTCACCAGCTGCCACAAAACTTGGTGAGCATGATCACAAGGCAGTAGGGGAGCTACCTCTAAGATGTCATCGCCCAATTTGAAGCCAATCAATAGGAAATTGAAGGGGAATGAAAAACACTGGTTCTTGAGACCTAGACCAAAAAATCGCCCAATCTACGAGCTCGTGAGGAATTGGTTGATTTCCTTCGGTGGAAAGGCTCAACTCATGTGATAGCTCAAATCAATGCAAAAAGAACGGATCAAAAAGGTCTAGAAATGATGAATCGACTCAAGAACGAGAGGGGGAAGGAGAAGAATGTGAAGAACACATCAAGAATACAAAGAGTAGTTCTTCCGCTGAATCTCGGAGGACACAAGGAGGATTCGGGACCTCCTTTCCCATTTGAAATCTTGGTTCTTACACAAATCACAAGGATTAGTGGACCTCTCTCTCACAACCACCTAAGGGGAGGGGAACCCTAACAAGGATGAAAGAAAAATACAAATGGAGGAGGTGAGGGAGATGGGGGCTCCCTCATCCTATTTAACAGGGCTATTACACAATCCCAGTTTTGCCCCTGGATACAATTGAGTCAAACCACTTAGCCCAAGGGCGTTATGGTCCAACCCGGTCTCATCTTCATCCAATGGCCACCACGCCTCCTCATCAGTACCTTCATCTTGAAGTGAACTCCCAGATGCCGCCACATGCCGTCCATTCCTCCTTGGAACCTCCGCCCGGGTTTTAAGGCCCAAACCCGTAAACCCGCCACCGATGGTTTTGAGGCCCAAACCACCAAACCCGCTCGCGAGTAGCGTACTCCATACGCATCCCCCATGGCTCAACATGTGTCACCGCCGTCCTCGATCAGCCGGCCACCAAGTCCTCCTGAGCCCCGCTCGACTCACACGTCCGCCATCTTGACTCGGTCAACACGGTCACTCCCATGTACACTTGCGCTTGTCGATGTCCTAGATGTCAGCCACCGCAGCTGGTCACCTGGCCTCCTAGTCCCTCGGTCCAAGCCTCATGTCCGCCCTTCACCGCTCCTAGTCCATCGGCACGGCATGTCCCTACTTGACCTTCACCTCGCCGTTGACCACCGCCTCCGAGCTCTACACCTACATGACACAAGCCAAGAGACATGTCGCACACATAACTTTCGCCATGGTAGGGTTAGTCACCACTCAACCTTCTTCATGGATCATGTTGACAATCACTCATCACAAAACGAAACACAAGGGCACATTTCAACCTTGTGTTCGTAAGGGCCCATTCGGTACTGCGCTACTCGGCCACGTCCTTCACGCTGTTGCGTGCAGGGGAGCCATCTTGGTTTTTGAGCTACGCACTGCCTTCTACCTCAAATACATGAGCGATGTGTCCATGGAGTTTCTCCTTTTCCTCCTGGGCCACATCTTCGCCCTCTACATGGAGGTCATCTGCACCTTGGCTGTCGTGGTGTCGGTGGCAGAGCCAGCCGGCTGCTTCAACGGTGCACGCGTGCTCCGGCAGGCGTGGTAGATCTCGGCAGAGAAGACCACGCCAACTATGATCCTCGTGTTTGTCAAGGCCGTGGTCACCGCCGTTACGGAGGCAATGTCGATTCGGGTATACATATACCCGATCCATTACTACTATAACCTGACCATGGCGTATGCTATTCTTCCAGGGTTCGTCAGCATCAGCTTGTATGCAGCTTTGCAGCTGTGGTTTGTGTGTGCAGCCACCATATACTACTACCAGTGCAGGCAGCGCAAGTATGGTTATTATAGTATTTGAAGCCAAAACACTAGCATTAAGCATGGTAATTTCATTTTATATCCGTTGCAAATTCATATGTACTTACATTATTACAAGTTATGCATATGTTCTTGCACCATTTTATACTTACACATCATTCGTGTATATTTACAAACCATTTTGAGCATGCTTATACAAGTTAGGTGTTGTTTGGTTCTCCAAAGGCAATACGTAAAGGTAACGGTTTCATGGCGGCAATGGGAAGGGAATCGATTGTTTCCTATTTTGTTTGGCTCCTGCTGGGATAATCGGGAGGCAGTTTATTTTTCTCGACGTGGGGTTATAGGACGCGGCGTGAACACTTAGGGTGTGTTTGTTTACCTGGACGTCGCCAGCCTACATCGACCAGCCTAGCTAGGCTGGGTAAGGCCAGGCCCAACAGGTGCAACAACACCTTGTTTGGTGATTTTTCCCAACTAGGCCAAGCCCATGTGGGACTGTGTTTGTTTGCATGGTCCTACTGTCAGTGTTCCCAACCCAACCACCTCCCAAGTGTCAGGTTGTGATGGTGTTTGGTTGCCTGGACAGCTTGCCATGCACTAGAGACAACACAGAATTGCACACACAAGGCATGGAACAGTTTAGCAAATAGACATGGCAAAGTAGTTTAGCAGTACTAATTAAATGACAATTTACACAATTCTAGTGACATTACAACATGATAAAGCACATATTAGAAGTACTAACTAATTGATACATCCAATAACAATTACTCTAACAACTATTGCACCTGTTTAGCCTCATCCACATCATAGCAACCAAAGCACAAAGGAACAGTATGATCACATTTTTGTAACTCATTGCAGAGGTTGTTTCTCCACTTTCAGTGAGAGGTAAAGAAGAAGAAGGTTTAGAGGAAGGCATTGAATTGATAGTTGAGTTGAAAGCAGCCATTGCTTGCTCATAAGAACTGTACTTGTACAAGACGTGCTCACTGCACTTAGCCTAGCTTGTGTACACACCAGGTTGCTTCCCCTTGAAAACAACATATCAGGCACACATTGTTCTGCAGTTAACAAGCAGCCAAGCCTCAGTCCAAAAATGGTTCAGAGGCAAGCCATCAGTTTGTTCAATGAGGCTGTCTACTCCAGTTCAAGTGGTAGACAAACTCAAGAAACAAATAGTTGGATTACACATGGCAAGGATGCAGTAGACATCACAGGCAGATTAGAGTACACCTGTCAAACAGGTAAGTAGAATAGAGTATAGATGCCTTAGCTGTTCATCTACTGCATCATAGGCAAAAAAAGGTATGTGGCCTTAGACAAGATCATGATTGAATATCTTCTCATAACAGTCACTGGTGGCACTGCGGAAGTAGCAAATAGAACCAAATAGAGGAGGGCATGTTTGTTTGCCTAGACAATCCAAATGTAGACAGTACAAAACCAAGATCATGATAGCCATGGAAGCAAGAGACACATTCATCCCAAGCCATCAGAGCATCCATAACAGAGCAGTTGCTTGGGTATGGGCATGTCTCATGGTTTGATGACAGCCATGAGAAGTACATAGATAATACAAAGAACAAATTACAGTGTCACCTCTACAAATGGTTTGTTTTGTTATCATTGGCCTTAAACAATAGGAAACCATAAGAGTCAAAAGAACTAAGTTCATGACAGCCATGGAAGTGTGAGACATGTCCATCCCAAGTCATCAATGCATCTGTGATAGAGCAGTTGCTTAGGAATGGATGTGTCCCATGATTCGATGACAGCCATGAGAACCACAAAGATGATACAAATTACAGTGCCACCTCTATAATAAAAAGTTGTGTCATCATCGGCCTTAAACAGCAGGAAACTATCAAATGGAGCAAGAATCAACAAAGCAGCTATCGACACAAAAACATGACCGAGTGTCTCATACGCAGCAAGTCAGAAGGATTTGCTTGGAGCAAGTCTTGAGATCCGCTAGCTTCAATACCGGGCCGGTTGGATCTGAAAGCAAACCTGAAGACGTACCAGTCAATTTGACCTGCAATTGACAAGGGAGAGAAATCTTATCAGTAACACAAGGTGGAATATGGCGGTGTTGCTCTAGACAGTACCAGATATATGGCTTTGAAAGCCAATAAGTGAGGTCAATGACTAAATAGTCGATAACCAGATGGCATATGAGAGAAAGCTCTTTGAGATAAAAGAAATCGGCTAAGTATAAATATAAGATATGATGGCCAATGTTTTAGATCGTGGTGCATTTATGATTAAGTACAATACACCCAAATACACAAGATCGGAGCTTTTACTTTTAAAGATTTTAGTTTCTCAATTAAACAGCCAAATTCAGAACAAGGTCATAGTGTGTATCAATTGACTATTAAGCGTAAATAAACTTGCAAACAAATAAAATCTAATCCATTACAATCAATAGTGAGGTTCAAGCAGATCCATGCAGGCATGCAGCTATGATGATTATAACAAACTTTGAGATAAAAGATTCATGAGTTTACTTATGTCTAACAGCTTCATATTACAGACTATGTATGTGAGAGCGCATGCAATCGGCTAAAACAACCGATTTCAGACAGAAAACAAACTGAACGCATGACTTGCCCATGGTTGAGTTCGTTAATTAACAAGATTCAACCTAAAGCTCTACCAGTAAGGTTCGAGCGGATCGATGCAGCTATAGTAATAACTATAGATCAAAGCTCATTGATTACTGAATTCTTCTATGAACAAATCATGTTTCTGAATGCAATCCATGTGAAGTTAAGATTGGTATAAAACAGCCGATCTAGTGAGATTAATCATCATACTTAGGGTTTGACTGTAATATGATTGAACGATGATTAATTAGTATGATATGATGCTGATCTATTCCAATCTTAACCAGGTAAATTATTTTATTGCGAATAATAGAACATTGATTACAATAAAATCGATAACTAGGGAGATTAACCAAGAACAATAAGAGAAAATCTTACAGATCTCAATTAATCAGATAACTGGTGATATTGTATTAAATAATGGATTATTTAATATAAGATCGATAACTGTGATTAGTATTAAAAACTCACAAGAGATCAATCAGCTGATGCAGCCTTGCGACTTTAAGATACAATCGATAACTAATTTATATTACAGTTGCAAGAGATCAATCGGCTGATGCAGCCTTACAATGTAACATAAATCGTGACAATACTTACTACAAGCTAGAGGTCGATCAGCCGATGCAGCCTAACTCGCTGAAGAACTTGCCGAGATCTACAGTACTCCTACTCCTAATGCGATGGCGAAAGCCAGAAAGATTGTATTGATTATGCGTTCCTGTCCTTGTACAATAGCGAGGGTCTAATATTTATACTCGTAGCCTAAACATGAATCCTACTCAAATACGACTTATTGCAATTCTTGGAATAAAAGAAAACTTCCTAATTTTAATAATAACTTGGACCTTAATCTTTTCCTTCTTGTAGAGTCCGACACACTTTTCTCCGATGGTGCACAATCTGCTGACATCATCCACAAAAATAGCCGATTCTGATACCGCATCTAAATCAGCTGTCACCGATTCCCATCTAACCGATCCCTTGATAATGCAATCTTGGAAGCTTTGAGTTCCTGCATTCTTCTCTCCAAATTTTGGTGTAAGCAGCACCAAGGAAACAACAGCAAACTGTCAAAGTGAACATAATGAAGAAACCAGCAAGAAAAACAACAAAAAGATTAGGTCCAACTACTTATATTATAAATTACATGGCAAGTAGCCACCAAATTGTTCAATAGTTCAAATGTCAGGAGTCCATGGAGCATCCCCACATAAGTTTCCATTACATGCCACCTATAGTTACCCACCTCCTCAATCATAAAAAAAGCCACAAACCCAAAAGTAGTGTGTTAGGCCATCAATGCTACACAGCTAGAACACAAGAGCAAAAGTATACAAAAGTCAGTCAAGGAGAGTGGTGGAGGGTGGAGAAACTACATATATAATCCTCAACTGCTTCCCTCCATGTCCAAGGTAGGCCCTAGAGCATCTACATGTAGTAGTGCTTGGCAAGGTAGGTCCTTAGCCACAGAACCCTGTGACTATCAACCATGTTGATATATGCAGTGGCCTAGGCTTTGTTGTCCAGCAGGTGGGATAAGACAACAATGAGGGCTTCTTTAGTAAAGCTAGACATGTCCACAACATGATACAAGTTAGCATCCACATGAGCAGAGCCAGTCTCTCTAAGGGCATTGGCTATATTGTTCACTGCATCTGTCATGTTGGTCATGATGAGGACCTCCTCCTCACTAAAATAGGCCATCTTCCTCTTCCTACCATCATCAGAGGGAAGCAGCTCAGTTGCCTTGTTGCCTTCCCCCTGCTCAGTCTTGTCCCTAGCCACATGGTTACCATGTAACCCTTCCACCTTTCCTAGGCCACTGTCAGCTTGGTAAGAGTTGACACCTCAGGGCTCATTAGAGCCAACAGCAAACCTACCAGTGGCCATACCACTACCAAAGATAGTTTGCATCTCATCATAGAACATGATGGGGTGTTTAGAAGCTCAACATCTTTTGGATGGTCCTGCATTTAGTATTTCCTAGGTTATTAGTCCATGCAGTGAACAAGACAGAAAAGAAGACAGGCAGTTTACTAATAACAAGTACCTTGATATGGCCAATGTAATGCTCAGGATCTAGCATGATTGCCCTCACTTCCTCATCCCACAGGGCTCCACTAAGGTCCTTAAGCTTACAGATTCTATCCTACCTCTGTTTCCACTTCCTCAAGTGGTTGTACACCTAGGTGGAGGTCACTTCCTCACCATTGTACTCTCTTAGGTGCTTAGCTACTAGGTTCACCTCCTTCTCCTTAAAGCTCTTATTAGGTCGAGCCCCACTCTCAATCAGTTGGCTCATCCTCCTAAGGACAAAACCTGAGGTGTCAGTTGTCCACCTCATTGCTAGCCTAGCTATTGTAGCAGTAGCATTAATAGGAAGAGCAGCTGCAGGAGGAGCACCAACATTTGCACCAGCTAGGGCAAAGACAGACCCACCAGGCAGCATTGCAGTGGCAGCCACAAACCCACCAGCAGCACCACCATTCCCAGCCATCTAATACCCAAGATACAATGCAATTGTCATGATCCAAACACATAATAGTGAGTAGCAGAGAAATCAGATAAGCATCATCAATACAAGTCTCAGCTGGTGTCCACAAAGAAAAGATTACAATGTCTAACAATGTAGCACTAGTTCCATACAAGGTAGCCTTAATTTATTACACATGTCCAACAATGAAACATGAAATGCACAGCCATGTCTGAAATATCCTAAATGGCTAGAGAGGGTGAATAGCCTATAAAAATCTTCTATAAATTCACTAGAGCAATTGGTTAGTATACTAAATGGCGTAATGCAATTTTGCTCTAGCACTACAAGGGTTGCAAGCCACCTATACCAACAATTCTAGTTGCTATGATCTCTAGGTACACACAAAGGCTATGCCACTACTCTCTAAGCTAGTGAGCTCTCAAAGACTAACTAAAGAGCCTCACTAACCAAACTAACAAGCTCTCAAAACTAGCTACACTAAAGATCTTAACTACGCAAGAAAGTAAACAAAGTAAATACTAGAGAGAGTTGAGTGATTATACTGCCATGGCAAGAGAGATGATCAATTACAATATGAATGCCAATGAACACTGGGAGAATACCAATGGGGACAATGAGACAAGTAATTTTTCTCCCAAGGTTCACGAGCTTGTTGGCATGCTAATCCCTATTATGTTGACCAACACTTGGTGGTTAGCAGCTAATTGGTACCATGCCAAGCCTTCACTAGGCACCGCAAGAACCTACCACAAGTGAGGTAACTCAATGACACGAGCAATCCACTAGAGTTACCTTTCAGCTCTCCGTCAGAGAAGATGCAAGACCCCTCACAATCACCAGAGATGGCCACGAATAATCACCAACTCATGTCAATGCTCCTCCGCTGCTCCAAGCTGTCTAGGTGGTGGCAACCACCAAGAGTAACAAGAAATCCGCAGCCACAACGATTCCCAAGTACCACTAAATGCAATCACTTAAGCAAATGTACTAGGAATCACTCTCAATCTCACTATGATAATGAATCAACGATCGAGATAAGTGGAAGGTGTTTGCTTAGGCTGATAAGGATGTCAAGAATGTTAAAGTGACAAGAGAGTGAGCCCCAAGCCGACCAAGGTCTATTTAAAGAGCCCCTTGGCTCAAAGAGCCGTTGGGCTATCGAAGGGGCACCGAACACACTGACTAAACGCTGCCCTACGTCCATCGCTGAGTCTAGTCACGCCCCCTAGCCACTTAGTGATCGCCACGTCACCCTTATTCAAATAGAGTCGTTGGTGCCTTCGTGCGCGCAAGTCAGCCAGGCATTGGACGCGCTGTTAGAACTGACTGGACTTACCACAACGTGGTGGCCAATCGAGTATAGAAAAGAACCAAAGAGGATGTCTATTGACCGGATGCATCTGATCAGAGGTGACCTGACGCGCCTGATGTTCGGTCCTCACAACGCTCGCCCACAGAGGTTGCGCGCTGACCTGATGCACCCCCTGTGCGTCCGGTCACATGCTCCTCCCTATGCACGATCGCAAAGCCGAGCCTCACCCTCCCTGGACGGAGTGATCGGACCCAGCGCCAGTGTCTGGTCTAGCATCCAGTCTAGCCTCGGCCCTCTTGCCCAAGTGTTGCGCCACCTAGGGTTTGCCACCGGATGCGTCTGGTCAAGCCAAGACCATTGTCTGGTTAGGCATCCTGGCCTCCTCTTCTATTTTTATCTCAACAACCACTTCACTCTTGCTTCCAAGTTGCTAACCACAAAGTGTGCAACTCATGTGCCTATGTGTTAGCATTTTTCCAAGCATTTTACAAGGGTTAATTGTTATCACACTAGGTCCCTAATGCATATGCAAGAATCATGTCAGCTAGTGGCACTCGATAACCGCTTAGGCAAAGATTTCCCCTCTTTATAGTATGGCTATCGATTCTAAATACACTCGCACCCTCTATGGTGTCTTGAGTGCCAAAACAAAAATCTATTTAATACCTTTACCTTGATCAACCTTGTTTTTGTTTTTCTCTTGCTTCTTTTCCAAGTTGGAGCACTTGATCTTCAAGTTTGGTCACCACCATCACCATGACCATCATCTAGCTCCACCACTTGGCTTTGGACCATCCTCTCTTGTCTACACACTTAGCACAAGGATTAGTCCATATGTTTCATCAATTATCCAAAACCAAACTAGGGCTTTTAATCTCCCCTTTTTGGTAACTGATGACAACCTTTTCACAAAAATATTCAATGAAATCTTTTTTGGATTCATGTTGCTTGCCAAAGCATTTTATCATGTGTAAAGGATATGGACAAGTTTCATAAACCCGAATTGGTAGCATTAGCTCCCCCTACATATGTGCTAAGATTTTGGATTTGAAAGCTTGCACATATGCATAGATTAGAATTGTGGGGAAGTAATGGCTACCAAATTATGCTAAGGTATAAGAGATGGACATTTGAAGCATGATACCAATCGGAGTGCACCAATATACCATCCTTAGCACCATGGTTAGTTAGATAGCACTTGTAAAACATAAACACTAGAAACCTCATGAGATCAACATTATAAGCAAGGTTCTAATTCCACTTGTAAAACATGCAAGGCACATCTAGCTATCATCCTATGCATGCTAGTTTTTCATTTCATCAAACAATTCTATAACTAGCATACACCACACAAGCATGGATAATAAGTTTTAAAAAAACTTGTGTCATGCAAGCAAACATATGTAATGCACATACAAATGCAACATACAAGTTTATGAGCTTTCTTCCCCTACTTGTGTGCTTTAAATTTTCAAACAATTCTATAACTAGCATACACCATACAAGCATGGATAATAAGTTTTTTAAAAAACTTTTGTCATGCAAGCAAACATATGTAATGCACATACAAATGCAATATACAAGTTTATGAGCTTGCTCCCTCTACTTGTGTTCTTCAAATTTAATTGATCCTTCCTTTGTCATACTCCCCCTAACACTTTTATCTTTGTTTCTCCCCCCTTTGTCATCAATGACCACAAAAGGTGAGCTCAAATTTTAGATAGGTTAGGGTGAAATAATGTTATGTGAGGATCATTTTCTCAAATTTGGTTCAATCTAGATGACTTGTAATAGATATTTAACTCGGTTTAATCCAATGACAAGCTTCTTCACACCTTATTTCAAGGGTTATCTTGATAATGTTGAGTTAAACTTATAGCTCAGTTTCTAGATTAAACACTAGGTTCACAAGCTCACAAACATGTCATATGCTACCACTAGATCATTTCAAACATAGAAGCAATAGTGGTACCATACAAGCATCAAATTCATTTGATTTTGATGAATGATCCTAAGACATGATAGGAATGACTAGATGCACTAAACAAGTCCTAAGTAATGGATAAATGACATGTCAACCAATTTTACCTCACTTTGCTCGAAGGAGAGACGTGTCATATAATGGGGGTGCATCAACACATATTTGAGAAGTCAAGTATGTTCAATTCATTTCTTAGCTTACAAAACCTCTTCTCATCAAGTGGCTTGGTGAATATGTCAGCAAGTTGATCATCGGTGCCTACACTCTCAATGCAAATGTCCCCTTTTTGTTGATAACCTCTTATGAAATGATGGCGAACATCTATATGCTTTGTCCTTGAATGTTAAACCAGGTTGTTGGTAAACTTCACGACACTCTCATTGTCACATAGCAATGGCACTTGTTTGAACTTGATTCCAAAATCATTCAAAGTAGCCTTCATCCAAAGTAATTGAGCACAACAACTACCGACCGAAATGTATTCTACATTATTTTGCTTCTTTGAGGACCAAAACACAAGTGATCTTCCCAATAATTGACATGTGCCCAATGTGCTCTCCCTCTCAACCTTGCATCCTGCATAATCAGAGTCTGAATAACCAACCAACTCAAAGTTTGCTCTTTTGGGATACCATAATCCAACATTTTGTGTATGCTTCAAGTACCTCAATATTCTCTTGGTCGTCTTCAAATAGCTTTCTCTTAAAGAGGCTTGAAATCTTGCACACATGCATACACTAAACATCACATCTGGTCTTGATGCGGTCACATAGAGTAGGCTTCCAATCATAGACCGATACATCTTTTGATCCATCATATTGCCACTTGCATCACTATCCAAGTTTCCATTTGTCTCCATAGGTGTACTAATAGCCTTTGCATCATCCATTTCAGGCAAGGAATAGTCTATCCACATTCCCATCGATGGTTGTATGCAGTAGTATGCTGCATTGTGAATATCGACAAGATTTATAGTTTCTAGATCTTTTGATTGCCCTAGAATCTTACCTTATCAGTTGGAGGAACAACAACCACCAACTGAGCTATTTGTGATTCTATCATTTTATAAAAGCTATGCTAGTTTTTAATGGCCGAGGAGAAGCTATCCATTCTACTATTTATGTTTTCTAAAATTTTATCATTGGAAGCTAGTTTTCTAGATAAGCCCTCCATAATTTTAGCTTGGCCAGAAATTAATTCTCCCAAGGGTGGTTGATTATTGAAACTGTTGAAATTATTACCTTGATAGTTACCTTGGTAGTTCAGCCTTTGTTGCCGATTCCATCCTTGATTTGTTGAGGATGATAGTTGCTATTGTTGATGAAGTTCACATCCTCGTAGGTTTCAAGACAGTTGTTCCCTGAATGCCTGGTGTTTTCACATTCTTCACACGTCATGCGAGAATATGAATGTGCATGACTCCTTGCTTCTCATTGGCTCAGTCTTCAAGCCTCTTCATGAGCAGGTCTATCTTGGCAGATAACATGTCTACCTCCTTGAGTTGATGTATACGTTCACCTCTCTTGCAGAACTAAAGACGTTCTTCATTCCAACCTTGGTTGGAGACCATCTTCTCCATGAGAGCTATTGCTTGTGCAATTGTGAGTGATAAGAAAGCAACTCCAGCAGCGACATCCATATTCTCATGGGTGCTATTTGTCAACCCATGGTAGAAAGTCTACATGAGTAGCCAATCCTCCATCCCATGATGATGACATTCTGATATGTAGTCTTGGAAGCGTTCCCATCCTCAGGGACAGATTCATCATGTTGCTGCTGAAAACTTGAGATTCTCCCATGCAGAGCATTGGTCTTGCCTACGGAAAAGAACTTTGTTAGGAAGGTAGTGGAGCAGTTATCCCATGTAGTGTTTCTATCTTTATTAGCGTAGAACCATTGCTTCACCTTCCCCAAAAGTGAAAATGGGAAGAGGCGAAGTAATATGGTGTCTCTGGTAACTCCCTTGATGGTGAAAGTGCTACAGATCTCCAAGAAGTGTTGGAGATGAGCACTTGCGTCTTCATGTTCCTTTTGACAAAACTGGTTAGGTTGCACCATGTTTATGAGAGCTAGCTTAAGTTCAAAACCATTATCTCCAACATTGATTGTCGGTCCATTACGGATGTTGGCCGTAGTTGGAGCTGAGAATTTACGGAGAGTCTTGTTGGCCATGGCTTCAAAAGCTGGTGTTAAGCTTCGCCTTGTCTGGTTATCTTCCAATTCTAAAGCTAGAACTTTCTTGAGTTTAGCTCCAGTTCTCTTGATTAATGCTTCTGGATCTTCAATGTAGTTTGTCAGAAGGTCAAAATCGGTCATACATTACCCTGCATAAGATATAAAAGTAGACAGAACAAGGGGTAATCCTGCTTGAGCAGGGGTATATGGTTTTCTTGATCACATCAATAAGTAAAAGTTTATCAATATTCCTTCTTACCTAGCTACCTTCCCCGGCACCGGTGCCAAAAATGCTTGTTGGTATTTATTAACTTGTCACTTGTGTTTAGTAGCCACCTAATGTTGTTGATAGTTCTTAACATCATTTTTGCTAAGTTGTCATCCCTAGCTATGATGCCAGAACTGTTTGTTGATACTACCTAGTACCACCTCTAGAATAACACTAAGAAGTACTTTTAATATTTTATGTGACTAGAAAGAATATATATATATATATATATATATATATATATAAAAAGGGATCTGCAAGCACACAGATAATATACCATTGTAGCACTTCACCCGGGAGTATTCCAGGTATCGTTATTTATATTTTACCATAGGAAAGGACGGGCAATTGGAATACATTGATAACTTATACATATGATGGAGAAGTAAACCATAACCAACATTCTACTCACAACAGGGGTAAGTCAAGAGATAAATGTATATGAATGGTAAGTAATGATAAATGATCACTTAGAGTACTCCTTTCTATGGCATTAGCATTGCTAAGTACAATATTAGAGGAATAATTCCTAAGTCATTCTTAATTACAAGTCAAAGCATACGTTGATTAGTGCAATTACACATAGTAGTCATGACTAAGATCAACTTCATATCTACACATAAGGGATATTACTAAGGAAGATTAAGAACAGAGCTTGTCTTCCTTCATAACTAGATCCTACTTGTCCTATATTCAGGGAGTGGACTACCAAGGACTCAATGGGAGTGTTACATCCATAATCTACCACATGGCCCAGAATATGGGGTGCATCCACAGGTGAACAACATATAATCACCATACTTACACAATATCGACCACTCACCCCTAGTACCTTGGAGCGAGCGCTATACGAAACTTATGCTTCAACATGATAATAATCTAACTATACTAAGCATATAATCAAAGTAGACGATGAACATGATAACTAGGAACATGAATAATATTAAGAACAATGTCAAATCAATTGTAGCAAACATATGAATAATGAAAGATACAAAAGAGGATACAAGAGGCTATACCGAGCCACGCTCTTGACAAGATCTGGAATCCAAGCGAAGCTTGCCTTCCTCTAGACCTAACCTAGCTAGCTATATCCTAGAATATGGTGGAGCTCTGAGGATTAGGGTTTCTGTCTGATTGACTGACTTGATCTGGTTTGATGCTTGAGGGAAGGGGTAGGGGTTGGTATATATAGGGCGCAACATCCATTCTGAGCCCTCGGATCAAACTGACTTGAAAGGACGGCGTAGATGCAAACCTTAAGACAGTGGAGAACTAACGTTCAAAGGAGAGGCTGATAGTGGGGCCCATAGGCCGGCCGGCCTACAGGTGGGGCCAGCCAGCCCCACTTAGCAATGGCTCATGATCTTCTTCGGTGTATTGCCCTCCGGTGTCCTCTGGAACCTTCTAGAGTTGTTTTCGCCATGGATAAGCGCAATTACTTCTGACATCTAGCTCTACCTTGACGGTTTTCTGGATAAACCCTGCTAAAAACACAGATTCACCAAAACTCATGGAATTTATTAGTTTAAACCCCTAAACCTATGTCGGGGATTATTTTCATGCCTTTATTCAAGTTCTATTGATGGTTTATAATATTTGTTAATTACCATCAACAATCATTGACCAAATAACCTAGCACCAGTCGCATCCCAATCTCAAACCATGTGAAACAGTAAACCCTAGCTCATATGTATCATCACAGTGGAACAAGAACTTGGAAATATCATGGACTAGGACCAAGAACTCACAGATCAACCAAATAAACCAGCTACACTGAGATCCCAATCTCAAACCATGCGAAACAGTAAACCCTAGCTCATATATATCATCACAGTGTAACAAAAACATGGAAACATCATGGATTGGGACCAATAACTCATAGATTTGCCACGAGGCAACCGTAAATCCCACAGAAACAATGCTATGAGCACATAGACCACCAAAATCGAGTCACGTGTAAGCACTTCCCATCGCTATGAGCACTTCAACCGCCAAAATTGGGCCAAGTATAAGCAACATTTCAAGATTTCACCTTGCTTCAGGGATGGAGAGGAGGAAGAAGCTAGCGGCTTGGAGAGGAGAAAGCAGATCCAGAGACAAAGCAGGCAACGACTTGGGGAAGACGAAGCAGCGTCCACCACAGGCCTAGGTCCAGGCAAACAAATACAGCAACCTGCAATAGCACCCGCTCGTCTCGAGGAAGAAGAAGACGATGAGGACTAGCAGCACCCATGCACTGGCGAGCTAGAGGAGCCGATGCAAACCATGCGAGGCCCGTCTATGACCCCACCGCAACCATGCACTGCCGGACGAGGGACGATGAGCCAACTGCACCGAGGAGAGTGGAGAGCAGGAGGGAGTGAGGAGCGGGGAGGAGGAAGATGAAAGAGTGAGCGGAAGGTAGGGTTATAAGGGAGGCGAACCCTAGCGGGGGGAGGTGGGGAATTTTCAGCGTCGCACGCGAGACGAGAGGCCGAGCCCGCGAAACGGATGAAACGATCCCGCTTGCGCCCAAATGAGCCAGGCTCTGGAGAAACGAAGGGGAGGGTCATTTCCCCGGGGCCTGGCTCTGGGCTGCTTTAAGCAACGTGCTGGCCGGGCCTAAACAATGTCCAGGCAAACAAACATGGTCGCCTGCAGCTGCTGGCCCTGCATCTGGCCCTCATCCAGGCCAACAAACACGCCCTTACAACCCTGGATCGAGCGTAATCCGTGCACTAAAGGATCAATTCCCTTCCTGTTGGCGCACGGATTATGCTTAGGCCTCCTCTTCCTTTCCATGCTGCCACCGCTAGCTGTCTGCTCTCCCGATGTCACGCTAAGCTCTAAAGTGCTATATCCTCAAATTTCTATACTATTTTTTATTAAATTTTATATCAAATGGTTTAGACATATTTTACATGATTTTTCTCTATGAATTAAGAGTTTTTTATATATGACTGATAGGCATAGCGTGAGCGAAAGAGCACGCACTTGTGTATAGACCATTCCACATATTTTAACGCGGGACAAACGAGGGGTTTTTTTTCACACCACCAACCAGAAATTCGTTTGACTAAGGATTTGAACTCTGGTCACGAGGGATGCCATCCAGAGGCTTGACCAACTAGTCTAGGAACCGTATGCTTCCACATATTTAATATTCCAATGATATGCGAATTTGACGGAAACACAAAAGAAACATGTATGGTCCAATAGATTCGGTATCTCATCCCCAAAATACCGAGTACGCTATCCGAATCCACGAACGCTACTCAACGAACCTCTCCCTTCTACCGCGAGATGCTGGTTCTTGCGTTGTGGATCTACAGAGCGCGTACAGCGCCAAGGCGGATCCTTCTCCAGTTCTACCCCACGGAGCCCAGTCTAAAGGAGGGAGACCAGCGGGATGGTGGCCGTGGAGGTGCCATCGAGCTGGTACTGCCGGAGCAGCTGCATGGTGCACACACAAATTAATGTCGTACGTGGATTTGAGCATGTGCATCAAGCCATCAACATATCTATCTCCCCAGGATGTTGCAAGCAACTGGATGTCCCGTATGTGCACTGCCGTCGCGCCTCAACGGTGGGCAACACCCACCTGTGTGCGTGCCCGCACCAAATTCTTATTTGGTGCGTGCGTATCGTTACCTCAGCAGCGCAGGCGCAAAGACGCCGACAAAATCCGAAGGGGGAGGGGGCAGGCAGTAGGCGGGACGGCTGGCGGCGAGGTCACCATGGGACGGGGTAGTGGAGAAAGAGGCGGAGGTGGCGGTGGGTTAGGGTTTAGGATTTTGTAGGAAATTGTGGCTGGTGGGCTTAGATGGGGGCATGAGGGCGGCGACCGGCCTGGCGGTGGTGACGTATTGTGGGCGGCAAGCGAGGCGGTGGGGTGCCGCTGAGCACATAGAACAAGACATTCAGTTGGGCAGAGTCAGCGACGGGGGAATGAGACACTAGCGAACTCTCCGATTAGAATTAGGGAAGGGCGTGTGGGATGGCCCGATAGGGGTGTTCGGTGGACGGGGAGGTCATCGGCGGCCCAAGTGGTGGTCGAGGCGGCAGGACAGAGGAGAAAGATGGGTACAAAGGGAGAGAGAGGAGGAAGACGACTAGGGATAGAGGAGAAAAAAGATGGGTGTGTGCCGCTATCCTTCCCAACGTGCACGCACGTCTATTGAGGGGCTGGTGCCATCAGGGCCACTATGTAAAATATGGTTTGGTTTTCTCAATCCAACTGGGCGAGTGTAGGGTCGAGATGGCGGACTAGAGGGGGGGTGAATAGTCCTTTCTAAAACTTAAATGTGTTGGCTAACCAAAACAAATGCGGAATTAAACTTAACGGTCTAGCCAAGACTACACCCCTCAATCTAAGTTCACAAGCACCTCACAAAGATCCTAATTAAGCAACTAAGGTGCTTTCCTTAGCAAGAGCTCTCCTATTTAATTCTAGAGCAAGGTCACACAAACCTATGCACTAGTACTTTGCAAGCAAGGGGAGCTCCTACACAATTCTAGTAAGCAAAGCGCACAAAGCCTAAGCTCACTAGCAAAGCTCAATAACAAGGCTACACAAGCCAAATTAGAGAGCGCAAACTACTTAGCTACACAAACTAAGCAATGTGACTAACAAGGTTACACAAACCGAATTAGCCACGCAAAGGGGAAGCTTCTAGCTACACAAGCAAGAAGACAACTAGCAAGCTACACAAGCAAACTAGTTACGAAAGCAACTACACAAGCACAAGTATATATGAAAGTAAATACAAGCTTGTGTTGCACGAAGGCAAACCACCGAGAAGAGTAGACAATGTTGACACGGTGATTTTTCTCCCGAGGTTCACTTGGTCGCCACCAAGCTACGTCCCCGTTGTGTCGACCAACACTTAGATGGTTCCTCGGTGTGACCCTCAAGTCACTTACCCCTCAAGGCACGCCCCGCAAGGCACCGCAAGACACCACTCTCAAGTGAGGTAGCTCAATGACACGCACAACTAGAGTTGCTCTTCGCGATCCCCGCGGGGTGAGCACAATCCCCCTCACAAAGCTTCTCCGGAGCCTCGCACAATCTTCTTGCGAGCTTCCACGGAGCCACAAGCCACCAAGCCGTCTAGGAGGTGGCAACCTCCAAGAGTAACAAGCACCACCGGCTTGCAACACGATCACCTAGTGCCACTCGATGCAACCTCACGATGCAATCGCACTAGAATCGCTCTCTCACTCGATCCGATGAACACTATCAAGCATGAGTGAGTTAGAGGGCTCCCAAGCACTACCACACAAGCCACCAAGGCCAAAGTATGCTCAGCTACCGGCCACAGCCGGCCACAACGTCTATTTATAACCCCACGGTCAAATAGAGCCGTTACCCCTTCACTGGGCAAAATACGGGACGACCGGACGCGCCGGTCGAAACTGACCGGACGCGCTTCACCCGCGTCCGGTCGTCCTGCGACGTCCACGTGTCCCCCGAAAACAAACACGACCGTTAGATCCTCCAACGGTCACTGCGCGCCAACGGTCAAACGTGATGACCGGACGCGCTGCTTCAAACGACCGGACGCGCCGGTCGCACTATGCCGCGCCCGCGAAACAACGACCGGACGCGCACCTCGCAACGACCGGACGCGCCGATCCGCACAGCACCCGCGCCTGCGAAGCAACGACCGGACGCGCTCCTCGCAACGACCGGACGCGACAGTGCCCGCATCCGGTCGGAGTCCAGTAAGCTCCCTGGATGACCGGACGCGTCCGATCGCGTGTGACCGGACGCGCCTCGCGTCCGATCGGCTTCACGCCACGTGCTTCACCACTGGGCGCCTGACCGGACGCGCCGGTCCCGCGAGTGACCGGACGCGCCGGTTGCAAACCCTAACTCGCGCGCCTGACTGCTGCGCTGTACTGACCGGACGCGCCGGTCGCACAGTGACCGCGTCCGGTGCAGCGTCCGGTGCAGCGTCCGGTCACCTCTGTGACCTCCGTTCGCCTCCGTTTCTTTTCCGACTTCCGGCGTAGTGAAAATAGGCATTTCATATCCCGAAATCGCCTAAATCCCGCGCACGCAAGCACGGCGGGAGGGAGAGAGGAACCCAAACCCTCTCTACCGCTCAAACTCCACTGCCTTCGTAAATGTGCCAACACCAACAAGTGATCACCACCTTGTGCACGTGTGTTAGCATTTTCACAAACATTTTACCGAAGGAATTAGGCACTCAACTTGCCTCACCACTCGATCCTAACCCGTATGCAAAGTTAGATCGCTCAAGTGGCACTAGATGACCGATATGCAAACAAGTTTGCCCCTCTTGATAGTACGGCCATCTATCCTCAAACCCGGTCATAAACTTCTCTACACACCTATGACCGGTGAAATGGAAATGCCCTAGGTTATACCTTTGCCTTGCGCATTCCACTCCATTTCCTCCGACGTTGATGCAACACATGCACCAACCATATCACAAATGATATGATCCACTTCATATCATCACATGACCATCTCGATCGACCTTGACTTCACTTGCTCTTCACCGTTGCATCGGTCCGTCGGCGCCAAGTCTTGCTCAAGCTTCACCATCGCATGGTCCTTCGCTTCGAAGCCTCGACTTGCCCTTCACCCTCACAACCGGTCCATCGAGCCAAGCATCATCTTGGTCTTCATCACCTTGGTCACATGACTCCATGTCATGTCTCATGTGCATTAAGCTCCTTCATGACATCATCACATGACCGTCTCGATCCATCGACCTTGACTTCACTTGCTCTTCACTGTTGCATCGGTCCATCGGCGCCAAGTCTTGCTCAAGCTTCACCATCGCATGGTCCTTCGCTTCGAAGCCTCGACTTGCCCTTCACCTTCACAACTGGTCCATCGAGCCAAGCCTCATCTTGGTCTTCACCATCTTGGTCACATGAGTCAATGTCATGTTTCATATTTAATGACCACCTTTATCTAAATCATCCACTTAGATACAAAGGTTAGTCCTAGGTTTCATCAATTAGCCAAAACCAAACTAGGGACTTTCAATCTCCCCCTTTTTGGTAAATGATGACAACCCTCACAAAGATGATTTTGATAATAAAAGTTTTGAACTTGTCATACTTGTCCAATCATTTTGCTCATAAGTAAAGTTTGGACAATTATCACAAGCTCGGTTTTGGTAGCATTAGCTCCCCCTACATATGTGCATAGAGTTTGGATTGAAAGCTTTGCACATATGCATGGATAGAAGTGTTGGGAGAGTAATTCTACCAAAATGATGCTAAGGTGTAAGAAATGAACCTTTGAAGCGTGATACCAATCGGAGTTGCCTTTTACACCATCCTTAGCACCATGAAGTAACTAGACATCCATAAAAAACTTAAGAACCCCGTGAGATCAACATTATAAGCATGGTTCTAGTTTTTGCATGATAATCACAAGTCTAGCTAACATCCTATGCATGCTAGTTATCAAATCATCATTCAAGTTCTATAACTAGCATACACTACACAAGCATGCATATTGAATTTAAGAACTTATGCAATGCAAGCAAGCACATGAATTATGCACATATCAAATGCAATCAATCAATGTTCATGAGCTTGCTCCCCCTACTTGTGTGCTTTCTTTGTCCAAGAATGTTTGATCCCCTTACATTCTACAATGTTGCTCCCTCTTTGTCCATGTCCATGTCCAATCTTTCCAATCTCTCCCCAAAGCTCAAAAAGCTTTCATATCTTTGTACGACTTCTCCCCCTTTGTCATCAATTTCCATAAAAGGTGTTCTTCTCAATTGATACAAAGGCTAGCATTTGGGTAGATGGTTGAGACTTGAATCTTGCATTTTTGATGGACATTACCACATATGTTGGAATGACAAACTTTATGGTTGCTCTTGAGATTCCACATAGGATCTTTGACCTTGATACCAATCGGTGGGGCTCCTCCCCCTATGTCATAGCATGTGTCATTCACTTGAGATACTACTTGAAGATGAGGGTAGCATTTCTTGAGTTGATCACTTAAAGTTGAGGATCACTTGTGAAACCATCGTCTTGCATGAATGATACCACGTGAAGATACCATGAGTAGGAATGTGATACCATTTGAAAGAATTTTCTAGTATGGATCCACTTTGAAGGATTTGACAATAATATTCACTTCTTGAACATTTGTTATCTTCATGAGTACCACTTGTAAGATATCACTTGTAGATCATGATCTAGACACCACTAGTGAATACCACTTGGAAGATCAATTTGAGTCTAGATACCACTTGAAACAAACTAGATATCCATTTTCATTGTTGTCTTATGCTTGTACTCTTATCATTGTCATGAGCTTCTTGTATGACTTGAACTATGTTGATTTGCCTAAGATTCCAAGTCCAGTTTGATCCAATGACAAGCTTCTTCACACCTCATGCTAAGGGTTATCTTGCCAATGTTGTACTTGTCACTTGTTAGCAATCCAAACTAGATCAAGTACTTGAGTTCACTAGCTCATGAACAAACTCATATCCATACCACTAGATCAATTAATCAATCAAGCAATAATGGTAGGCTATGAATTTAAAAAACTTATTTGTTATGCATGATCTTAAAAAACATGTACTATATGCACTAACCGCATACTAGTAAGAGATGAAATGATCATGCACATTACAATGATACCTTTGCTATGTTGAAGTAGAGGATAGTCACATAGATTTCAATTCATTACTCCAATAGCAATGTGAAGTCTAATTTATAAGCTTGGTGAAGACCAATCATCATAGATAAATCCATTCTTCACCCATATGAAATGAAAACCACTTATGATCAAGTGCATTATCTCTTGAGTTGTGGTTGGCTTGCTTCATCTTTTTGATCAATGCTTGCATGAGAGAACTACTTAGAATACCACTTAAAATACATGACTAGCTCTCTTTTGGGTGTTGCTTGCTTTTCTTGATAAACCATTTTGATTGCTTCAACTAAGCATCACAAGTTCTTCGGATCACCACTTCCATGTTAGCCTTCCAAGTCCCAAACTTGGTTTCACCTACACACGGCGGCAAGCCCCTCACTAGGGAGAAGTGACCTTTCTCCAAAGAACCACTCTTGATACTTACTTGAAATGATATAGTTTGATTGATCCAAATGATAAACTCAATCTTGATGAATAATCCTTGAATCTACATTTGAGTCCAACTCTTTCTACTTGTTTAAGTCCTTTTCTTTCTACCAAATGATCTCCAATTATCACTAGAACTTAAACAACATCTTCATCTTAAGTTTGATCTTGATCTTCAAATTTGAGTACTAAACATGTACACCAAGTACATTTCACAATCAAATGTCCTTGTACTCATTGCTCTTCATGCTTCTAGATCAATCTAAAACCAAACTTAGGTACCTCAACCACTTATAAACATATTTCCAACTTGAGGACCTTTCAATCAAAGTGACTCTAGATTAATCCAATGATTGTCACTTTTCTGGCAGATTCTGTACCCTTCAAAGAATAATTCATATCTCCCAATGTACGAATCCAAATGCCATGAAATTTGGTGGATATGTGAATTACAAAGTCATATAGCAGCTGTAAAAATTTGAGCTTCATTTGACTTCTATATTGCTACCAGATTTTAATTCTTCCACCACTGCTACATGCTGAAAACTGCTGCACTAAAGCTGACAAGATGCACTCAAAAACCGAAGCATCTCTTATCCAATTCTCATGAAATTTCTACAGCATCTTCTTTCATAAGTGTAGAGCATGTATACCAAATTTCAAGCCAATCCAAATAGATTTGATTACTCAAACATGGCTAAGATCACAGCTAGCTCAGATTTTCAACTTTTGGACAGATTTCAATACTTGAGCTATTCTTCATCAAATATGAATCAAACTTGAAACTAACTTGTTTGAATACTTTCATAAGACATATATCCATTCAATCCACTTACTAAAAAGTCATCTCATGAATTTATCCAACACAAATCAATTCAAACTTGATTGCTAAGCATTTAATCCATTCAATCATCTCATAGCAAGCAACATTGCACATTTATCCAATTCAATCAACTCATATGCACCCAAATGAAATGATCAACAAGAGATATACCTTGGTTAGCTCATGATCATCCAATAGCAAGCTTTAACTCAAATAATTTGCAAGCCATCAAATGATTCCAATAAATCATCCACAACTTGATCATGACACTTGTATGTTGTAGCACTTGGACTTCACTTATTTTGACTTGGCATTGGGATTGGATATGTATTGCGCTTCATAACTTGACTCAATATATGATGAACAAGATGAAACCAATTGAATCAAGCCTCCAATGCCGATGGTACCTACAATCATTCATCCACTTTTTGATGGTACCCAAACTAGTTTGGGTCCTCTCAAATTAGGTGCAACATACTTAGGCATAGCCTTAGTATGAGTAGCGGGATGTTTTGCAATTCCAACCAATGAGGTACCATTGCCATCCTTTCTAAGCATATTAGTATTATCAATTGAAATAGGCTTAGAATTCTCACCTAGGGGACATGAATGTGCCATGTGTCCCCTTTCCCGGCATGAGTAGCAACTTCTCTTAGATTGAGCCTTTTCTTCCTTGCTCATATGTTGCTTCCCATTGCCTTGCCTCTCATGAGTTGCTTGAATCTTCTTTTCAAGCTTAGTAGGACACCCCGAGGCAAAGTGTCCCATATCTCCACACTTGAAGCACTTGATGTGAGCATGTACTTTCTTCTCATCTTGATTCTTGCTCATCATCTTGGCATCTTGGATTTGCATTGGATGCCTTGCTCTACCACCCCTTCTTGTTTTCTTTTTCTTCTTCTTCATCAAGTCACCATCATCTCCATGGTTGATCTTGATTTGCTCTTGGGGTGTCTTCTCTAGCTCAACTAGTGGCTTTGGTTGAGGCTTTACTTGTTGCTTCACCAATTGCTTGGTTGGGCACATTGAGGTGAGATGACCCCAAGTGCGGCACTTGAAGCACTTGACATGCTTTAGCCTCTCTTCTTCTTTCATCTTCTTGAGCTTCTCAATGTTTGGGCAACCATTAGCAAGATGTCCCGCTTCATGGCATCGATAGCACATGGAATGCGAGAGCTTCTTTTGGAGTAGCCTCTTCATCCTTTTTTCTTGCTTTCTTTCGCCCCTTGTCATTTTCTTCTTGAAGCCAAGGCCACTTTTGTCACCAAGGTTTCTTTGAGTCTTCATTATGTTCTCAAAGGTGACTTTTGAGTTGTAGCACCTCTCTAACTTGTTGCTCAAATTCTTCACTTCACTTTTAAGCTCATTGTTCTCCTTTAAAAGGTTAGTCTCACAAGACATAGAAGTAGAACAAGCATTTAATTGTGAAGAACATGGCATATCTAATAAATCATCACAAGAGGTGGAAACATGCTTCTTGCCTACATCACAAGGGTTAGTAATATGTGATTGATCATTTGACCCAAATGATGAGCTCTCACTAGTTTTGTTTTCATCATTAGAAAGCCTTTTAGTGAGTAAAGCATGTTCTTGTACCAAATTATCATGAGCAACACTAAGTTCCTCATGAGCCAATTTTAGCTCCTCATGTGAACAAGTAGTAACATAAAGTAGATGCTTTTGTTGTTCACATGTGGTTTTTAGAAATGAGTTTTCATTTTTCAATTTACTTGTTTTTGCCATCTCATTTCTTAGGGCCTTTGAGAGTTTATATAGAAGCTCAAAATTTGGACCATCACAATCAACAACAAAACCACCAATAGATACCTTAGTGTCACCATGTGACATGGAACAATGTGGTGATGTTGAAGAGCTTGTTGAAGCATCACTCTCATAGCCATCATCTTCACCATCAAGTATGCATGGAGTAGAATCATTGCTTGCATCACTTGTGGCATTATCATTATTCTTGTCAAGTGATCTTGTGCTATGATCATCTTTGTCATCACTTGACCGTGAGGTGGAGCAATCCTCCACAACCACCTTGTTGTGGTCATGCTCAACATCCTCATGCGCCTCCTCCTTGGGCTCATCATCATTGGAGATCGCCCCATATTTCTCATTTAGAAACACCCAAATCTCATGGGCGGAATTGAAGTCTATGATCTCATGAAGTATGCTACTATCCATAGATCGATAGAAAATATTAGTAGCTTGGCTATCGAGATGTAGGCATTTACTTTGCGCTTGAGTTGCATTCTTTTTATCAATTGCAAAGGAAAAGCCCACATCTACGATCCACCACATTTGAGGAGAAATAAACTTAAAATGACATGTCATCCAATTTCTCCACCGTGCAAAGTGTGTGCCATCAAAAATGTGTGGACACTCAACATCTAGCCCATAAGCCTCCATCCTCTCGGGTCGGTGAGAACCACAAATGAGAGACCCGGCTCCGATACCACTTGTAGGGTCGAGATGGCGGACTAGAGGGGGGGTGAATAGTCCTTTCTAAAACTTAAACGTGTTGGCTAACCAAAACAAATGCGGAATTAAACTTAACGGTCTAGCCAAGACTACACCCCTCAATCTAAGTTCACAAGCACCTCACAAAGATCCTAATTAAGCAACTAAGGTGCTTTCCTTAGCAAGAGCTCTCCTATTTAATTCTAGAGCAAGGTCACACAAACCTATGCGCTAGTACTTTGCAAGCAAGGGGAGCTCCTACACAATTCTAGTAAGCAAAGCGCACAAAGCCTAAGCTCACTAGCAAAGCTCAATAACAAGGCTACACAAGCCAAATTAGAGAGCGCAAACTACTTAGCTACACAAACTAAGCAATGTGACTAACAAGGTTACACAAACCGAATTAGCCACGCAAAGGGGAAGCTTCTAGCTACACAAGCAAGAAGACAACTAGCAAGCTACACAAGCAAACTAATTACGAAAGCAACTACACAAGCACAAGTATATATGAAAGTAAATACAAGCTTGTGTTGCACGAAGGCAAACCACCGAGAAGAGTAGACAATGTTGACACGGTGATTTTTCTCCCGAGGTTCACTTGGTCGCCACCAAGCTACGTCCCCGTTGTGTCGACCAACACTTAGATGGTTCCTCGGTGTGACCCTCAAGTCACTTACCCCTCAAGGCACGCCCCGCAAGGCACCGCAAGACACCACTCTCAAGTGAGGTAGCTCAATGACACGCACAACTAGAGTTGCTCTTCGCGATCCCCGCGGGGTGAGCACAATCCCCCTCACAAAGCTTCTCCGGAGCCTCGCACAATCTTCTTGCGAGCTTCCACGGAGCCACAAGCCACCAAGCCGTCTAGGAGGTGGCAACCTCCAAGAGTAACAAGCACCACCGGCTTGCAACACGATCACCTAGTGCCACTCGATGCAACCTCACGATGCAATCGCACTAGAATCGCTCTCTCACTCGATCCGATGAACACTATCAAGCATGAGTGAGTTAGAGGGCTCCCAAGCACTACCACACAAGCCACCAAGGCCAAAGTGTGCTCAGCTACCGGCCACAGCCGGCCACAACGTCTATTTATAACCCCACGGTCAAATAGAGCCGTTACCCCTTCACTGGGCAAAATACGGGACGACCGGACGCGCCGGTCGAAACTGACCGGACGCGCTTCACCCGCGTCCGGTCGTCCTGCGACGTCCACGTGTCCCCCGAAAACAAACACGACCGTTAGATCCTCCAACGGTCACTGCGCGCCAACGGTCAAACGTGATGACCGGACGCGCTGCTTCAAACGACCGGACGCGCCGGTCGCACTATGCCGCGCCCGCGAAACAACGACCGGACGCGCACCTCGCAACGACCGGACGCGCCGATCTGCACAGCACCCGCGCCTGCGAAGCAACGACCGGACGCGCTCCTCGCAACGACCGGACGCGACAGTGCCCGCATCCGGTCGGAGTCCAGTAAGCTCCCTGGATGACCGGACGCGTCCGATCGCGTGTGACCGGACGCGCCTCGCGTCCGATCGGCTTCACGCCACGCGCTTCACCACTAGGCGCCTGACCGGACGCGCCGGTCCCGTGAGTGACCGGACGCGCCGGTTGCAAACCCTAACTCGCGCGCCTGACTGCTGCGCTGTACTGACCGGACGCGCCGGTTGCACAGTGACCGCGTCCGGTGCAGCGTCCGGTGCAGCGTCCGGTCACCTCTGTGACCTCCGTTCGCCTCCGTTTCTTTTCCGACTTCCGGCGTAGTGAAAATAGGCATTTCATATCCCGAAATCGCCTAAATCCCACGCACGCAAGCACGGCGGGAGGGAGAGAGGAACCCAAACCCTCTCTACCGCTCAAACTCCACTGCCTTCGTAAATGTGCCAACACCAACAAGTGATCACCACCTTGTGCACGTGTGTTAGCATTTTCACAAACATTTTACCGAAGGAATTAGGCACTCAACTTGCCTCACCACTCGATCCTAACCCGTATGCAAAGTTAGATCGCTCAAGTGGCACTAGATGACCGATATGCAAACAAGTTTGCCCCTCTTGATAGTACGGCCATCTATCCTCAAACCCGGTCATAAACTTCTCTACACACCTATGACCGGTGAAATGGAAATGCCCTAGGTTATACCTTTGCCTTGCGCATTCCACTCCATTTCCTCCGACGTTGATGCAACACATGCACCAACCATATCACAAATGATATGATCCACTTCATATCATCACATGACCGTCTCGATCGACCTTGACTTCACTTGCTCTTCACCGTTGCATCGGTCCGTCGGCGCCAAGTCCTGCTCAAGCTTCACCATCGCATGGTCCTTCGCTTCGAAGCCTCGACTTGCCCTTCACCCTCACAACCGGTCCATCGAGCCAAGCATCATCTTGGTCTTCATCACCTTGGTCACATGACTCCATGTCATGTCTCATGTGCATTAAGCTCCTTCATGACATCATCACATGACCGTCTCGATCCATCGACCTTGACTTCACTTGCTCTTCACTGTTGCATCGGTCCATCGGCGCCAAGTCTTGCTCAAGCTTCACCATCGCATGGTTCTTCGCTTCGAAGCCTCGACTTGCCCTTCACCTTCACAACTGGTCCATCGAGCCAAGCCTCATCTTGGTCTTCACCATCTTGGTCACATGAGTCAATGTCATGTTTCATATTTAATGACCACCTTTATCTAAATCATCCACTTAGATACAAAGGTTAGTCCTAGGTTTCATCAATTAGCCAAAACCAAACTAGGGACTTTCAGCGAGGTGTTGGTAGCGGCCATCAGGCAAGACGTCGTTGCGATTTCTATTCTCACAAACTAGTGGAATACGCGCGCCCTTGCGCGCGAGGGCAAAGCAACACGGTAAGGTATATGTATGGTTTACATGTGACAGGTACTGGTAATTTACATACTGAAGGTAGCATGGTATATATGTATATATATATATACAGGGTGCGTGAACTATATAGGTATTTGAAGTCCTATATTTAAGTTGCATCTCAGCGAAGTTGACTCTAAAATTTGACACCATGAATAGGCCATGCTTACTGACGTGTCCTTTGGATAGGTGGTAGGCTGAGTTTACAAACAGCGAAATACAAATTTAAGTTTGGGATGAAAGTTCACATTAGATATAGATATTTTATAGCAAGAACTCTAGGAATGGCAAGAGTTGATCATGACATGCATCAATCAATCTGATTATACAGCGGATTTGAATAAGAACACATTATGATGCAACTCTGCAAGGAACGATGGATGAAGGCGATAGGTACCAACCTGGGTTATTCTCATCAGCCTTAAGATCCAGGGAGCAGAGGGAAGGCTCTTGCGAGTTGCACACCTGAATATTGACAAAATAAATGGCGAAACTGAATTTAGGAGTCAACACTGAAACTGTGAGGATTCACCTTTTTTTTCCAACTGTCATGTCACTAACAAAAGCTCTGTAGCAGGAGACACATTTTTTGTAAGACGCTGAGCACCATGCTAATAGTATGTAAGTAGCACCTTGCTGGAGTAGTAGGATGGCACGTTAGACTGAATAAGTATTTTTAAATTTTCTGTTTATTGAGTATCGACTTTGTATAAAAAAGCATGATCAAATTGTTTAGTGCACCGAGAACAAACAGGGCAAAAAACACAAATATTTGGTACACGTATCATCCGGCTTATATGTTTTTAGTGTAAAATCTTGCATCTACAAATAGGAGCATGAAACTGGGCAAACATTGAGATGCTTTTAGGGCATGTTTGGATTCCTAAATGTAGCTGGTAGGGATCAGTCCACAGAATGCCTAAGATGCTTTTGGAAAACTTGAAGCTAAAATTTATGTGACTGGGGTGGTGCTCGGAGCTTTTTTTAGCAAAGTGGTGTTGTCAGATGTGGCTGCCCAATCGGCTATGTATGTAGTCATGTGTCTATAATATAAAAATAGATTGCATAACCAGGCATGTCAATATAAGAAGGCATCGGTACATGCAAATTAGAGGATAACACTGTAAATGTATATAGCGCTATAAAGCTTTAATTGTAAAGGTGGCATAATTCAGAGTATACCTACGACCTTAGCTATATTACAGTGCAAATATTAACGGTAAAAGTATATCACTTTAAAAAACAGGTTGCAGCTCCATAATTATGGAAAGGTGGCCTGCAAACAGAGCGTACCTTTGTTATGTTTCCAAAAGACAGCGACCATGTACAGCAGAACAACCATAATTATTTTATAAGCATGGCCATCAGAACCTACATTAGAGAAACAGAATGTGAGGCAAAACTTTGTACCTCACTGGCATGGTAACTGTATAAATAGAAGGGTAAGAAGCATTCCAAAACGTATCGCATTAAGAAATTGGAGTGAACTAAAGATAACAAGCACGCAGTCAACATCAAGTTTGGAAGCATGTTTCGCAGGCTTCGAAAAGATCAGGGGGATGGAAATTATGTAATCACAACTGTTGTCCTGTGTAGCTCAGGGTTCAAGAACTCAGAAAACATGTGCAACAACATAGATAAAATTGAGATCAGCAACCAAGTATCTTCAATGGCAGGATGAGGTTGGATGATAATGAACTATCGCAATGCCTGACAGCATAATGCATAACGCAAATAAAAGGGTTGCAAGAGAGACTTGTGCTATGAAGGCAGAGGCTGTTGGCACTGGATCAATATATTCATCAACCTCTATTATGCAATGGCTGCTGCAGCTTGTCACGAGCATCATTTTAGAGAAGGAGCACAAAAGTTACACCACCGCGTAATTAGAAACTTACTAAAAAGACAACCAAGAAAAGGTAACATGTTATCGGTTTGAAATGTGGTACCCTTTAAAACTCACCAGCGGTATAGTGAGCACCTGAGTATGTCTATCTGCATGATAATGTGTCACAATCTATCAGGGGACTCTTTCATTTTCCAAGTAAAAAGTTACCACAGGGGAAAATGTCTACAATTCAACTTAAATCCCATTGGTTATTAAAAGATTTCTATGGGGTACTAATGTGTCACAAATTGTCATCAATCATAGAACAAATCTGGAATGTGTTTCACCTAGCCTAATGCTCCAAAAGGCTTGTAAGGTAAAGTGGAGAAAGCAAACTCAGCTGCATCTGAAGACAGGGGTTAATAAGCACTGAAATATCCAGTCAGTACGGTGACCTGTAAACGCAATAAAATAGAATATCCAGGCACTAAAGAACAATCTATCTATAAATATACGGTAGGCACAAAAAGGTAAAACCTACCATAGAAAAAGGTCCCTGCTGTCCAGGGTCCAATAGTTCAGCCATGCAGTTTGTCATTTGCACTTGATGTACAGCACTGCAATATTTTATTCTGCTCCGAAATCTTGCATCCACAAAAGGAAAACATGGTAGAGGAACATACGAAAATACGGAACAAAGCGCAGATGAAATTGGAATCTCTGAGTGAAGGCATTTAGATGAGTATATAACAATATGGAAATGTCACAAAAAGCTTAAAAATTTCAAAGTCACAAAACGGTGAAGTCTCATCAGTAACAATGCGCATAGTTCATCACTACCGTTTGCATCATGAGCCCTGCAGTGTAGTAATAAATGAAACAAATACCAGAGAAGGTCATATGGTCAGCTATATATACAACAACACCAAGGTAGTCTCAGGATCTTGTCGAACCGAGCAGTGCAGCAAGGCAGTAACCATGTAGATTGGAAATAATTTTGCTACCGTGGATATGGCCAGGAGCCCCCAAACCTAGACGGTTTGTGTACAGCTAAAAGTGAAAAGTGTGACAACAATAGATGCAGGGTTAAACTGCCTCCAAATCGCAATGGCATGCCACCGCACAGGCAGATTCACTGCATAGAGTAAGGAGGGAGGGAGGGAGAGAGAGAGAGAGAGAGAGCAGACCAGGGAGCGGACGGATCGACGAAAAGTGGAGGCGTGTGAACGGCGTGCAGGAGGCCGCATAGGGGGAGCGGGGGACGACCGGCAGCCGCAGGCACCGCCGCTGCCCGCCGTTGCGCCGCCGTGGCGGGGGCGCACCGCGTCAGGGGGGCGGGTACCGAGAGCGCGCCTTGGCCCCAGGCGCGGCGAGGGCGGCCGGTGCGCCGCCGCGTCAGAGGAGCCGCCTGGTACGCGGGCATGTGGGTTGAGTGGGAGGGAGAAGCGCCACCGCCGGTGGTCCTCCGCGGCGGAGAGCGGGCACCCCGGGCGGTGCGCCGTCACACGGGAGAGTCGGAGAGACGAAGAAAGGGGAGAGGAGACGGAGCGGACGGGGAGAGGCTTCGAGAGGTGACGCGAGGGGGAGGGGGGTGGCGAGGAGGGAGAGGAGGAGGAGGGCGGCCGCGGCCGCGGCCGTCGCCGTGCCCGCGCCGGGGGAGAGAGGGAAAGAGAGCGACGAGGAGAGAGGAGGGGAAGAGGCCGACATTTTATTTTGGCAAGGGTCGAGAGAAGAAGAAGGCTCTCGAGAGGCCGGCACAGTAGATCGATCGGTGCCGCTCGAAGCAATCTGGTTCGTCCGATGGAAGATCCGACGGCATAAGTAATTTCAGGCGACGTGGACCAGCTGGTTACACGGGAGTCGACTGTGGCTTAAAGAGGTTAATTAATGCCTTTAACCTTTGCACTTGGCCAGTTAGTAATTTATTTATTATGCATTGCAACTGTAGATGCAAATCCTCCAGGCTCCGCCCCCCTCGAGTTCGCGTATCGCCGCCGGGTGGCAACCCGGTTGCTGCGTCCCCACGCATCACGGTGGAGGGTGCGGCGCCGGTGCTCCATCCCCATCGACGTGTGCCTGCTCTGCGGAGTGGTCAGGCCCCCATCTGCGGTCGCGTGCGGCGGAATTTCGGCCTGGCCGGGCCTCCCCGGTGTGGTTCGCTTAATCCCCGCCCAAATTTCAGCTGCCCTCGTCGTGATTTTCGGCTGCGCGCTAGGTTTCCTGTCCTGTCCTCTGTTGTGGGTTCGGCCTTTCATTCAGGGGATGGGGCGCCGCCGGTTGCTCAGGGCTGTGGTTTTTCTGTGCTTCCTTGTTTGCTTCAGGAGAGGTGAGAGTAGTTACTCCCCTTTGCCTTTAATTTCGGTAGAGTTGCTAAGAGGATGGGAGTATATCAGTAGAAAAAAAAACATATGCAAAGAAGGTGTCTGTTCTTCAGAAGTCTCTTAACGCACGCACTGGGAAGGCGTTTAGATTTCAAAGGTTGAAAGAAAACATTGGAGTCGTGTCTTGTAGTATGGTTTTGTAGCCTGGTCATAATTTCACTCTAACAAGCAACAGTTGCGTAGACTGGAAAAACTGATGAAGTTAATGGCTTAATGCTTGTTTGAGGAGAGATGAAGATATATAAGCAAGGAGGTCTATAGCAGACCCCCGAGAAGTCGAGATTGAATCACTTTTTCTTGTGGTTTACTATGCTAAAACTAGTACGAATTCTAATATCTTTTTCTTCAATCTTTCATGCATAAATATGTTTGCTTTCCATCGACATACTTGATTGCCTTTAACATTCAGAACAGTGTAAATTTATGACTTGATTTGGAAAGAAAGTAGCAATCACTTCTAGACAAATTTCTTGATTGGATCTATGATGCTATTTTCCTATAAAATTGAATTTGGCCATCTCATCCTCTGACGTTTCTCTTGTTTGGTCTACAGACTGAGAATGCTTCCAATCATTATATGAGAAATATGAGAATGATTCTACCAAATATGTTATCTTCAGTGCTCCCTTTTTTGTAGTTGACGTGAGAAAATGGAGTATTGGAATATGGATCTTCCGACTTTATGTTTCAGTTCTCAGGTGAATTTTCATCTTCAGAGATGCATTTGATACAGAACAGCTTTTGGAATGCATGGGACAACTGAAACGTGCTCAACCTGTAAATGTTTCTGTATATTATTTCAAGAAACATTGTCGATGTTCTGAAAGCTTTAGGAAATAGCTAGGAATGTACCAGTCACTGTGATTATAAGCTAATAATCCCTTGCCTTTTGTAATGAATTTGACAGATCCGAGGAATGCATACTCTTATTTGTGATAGGGACATTACTACACCTGACTTTGTCTTTTATTCAGATCGAGCTGTTTGGTACTACTTTATTTCACCACCTTTATTTCGCTTCTTCAACTTCATGGCCGAGTTAATTCATTTAGTTGATGTATGGATTTCCTGTGTAAGGTAGTGGAGCATGGTCTTGGGTATATGCCATTTACAGAAAAGCATGTTATTACTCCAACAGGTATTTTGCAAGTGGCTCCTTATATCTTGTAGCCGCTTAGTTGTGCACTTTATGAGTATTTTACTATTGTTCTTTCCATTTTGTTCCATCCTGAATGTTTGACTTTTAGGTTTAGGCTCAGTGTAATATCTTCTGTAATTGTCTAGAATAAGTTAATACTTTATGCCATCTTGGTTGCTGACTATTAGTGCTAACTGTTACTTCTCACAATGGGCCAACCCTAGGAGGGTGGCTGTATAACATTCCATACATGGGCCTCATGGGCCACATACTCATACTCCAACACCCCCCATAGTCTGGACTACCGGCGCAGCGGAGTTCAAGACTGGACAAAAAGAAAACAAGCAGAACACACAGGATCCTCCCGCAGCCACAACTAGCCACCGGTGACGTTGAGGCTGGAGCGAAATTCGGCGAAGGTCGAGGAAGGGAGACCCTTGGTGAAGATGTCCGCAAACTGTGAGGTGGTCGGGACATGGAGGACCCGGACGTCGCCGATGGCCACATAGTCGCGGACGAAGTGCAGGTCGATCTCCACATGCTTGGTCCGCTGGTGCTGCACAGGGTTGGTGGAGAGATAGACGGCGCTGACGTTGTCATAGTAGACGAGCGAGCTCTTGGCGAGGGGGCGGTGAAGCTCAGCTAGGAGCTGGCGGAGCCAAGCGGCCTCGGCCACGCCGTTGGCAACGGCGCGGTACTCTGCCTCGGCACTGGAGCGTGAGACCACCGGCTGTTGCTTGGACGACCAAAAGACAAGGTTGCCGCCCAGGAAGACAGCGTAGCCAGAGGTGGACCTGCGGGTATCCGGGCAGCCCGCCCAGTCAGCGTCGGTGTAGACAACTAGCTCGGCAGAGGAGGACCGGCTGAGGAGCAACCCGTAGCCTAGAGTGCCACGGAGGTACCGGAGGAGCCGCTTCATAGCAGCAAGGTGGAGCTCCCGCGGAGCATGCATGTAGAGGCATAGCTGCTGCACGGCGTAGGTGATGTCAGGCCGTGTGAAGGTGAGGTACTGGAGCACGCCAGCAAGACTCCGGTAGGCGGTAGAGTCTGCTGGCCCAAGCATCGGACCCTCTGCCTCTGACAGCTTGCCATGGGTATCGACCGGGGTAGAACAGGACTTGCAGTCAGTCATCCCTGCTCGCTCCAGAATGTCACAAGTGAACTGCCGCTGGTGGAGGAACAAGCCTGAAGGTCGGGGCTCAACAGTGATGCCGAGGAAGTGATGGAGCACACCAAGATCCTTCATAGCAAATTCCTTCTAGAGAGGCAATGATACGCTGGAGCGGAGACTCGCTGCAGGCGGTGAGAACAATGTCATCCACATAGAGGAGCAGGTAAGCAGTATCACCCTCATGGTGGTATATGAATAGTGAGGTGTCAGACTTGGCCTCCGTGAACCCAAGAGTCTGCAGGAAGGTAGCAAACCGAGAATACCAAGCCCGAGGCGCCTGCTTGAGATCGTAGAGAGACTTGTTGAGCCGGCAGACCAAGTCAGGATGAGAAGAATCCATGAAACCGGCCGGCTGACTGTAGTAGACTGTCTCAGTTAGAGTGCCATGGAGGAAGGCATTCTTGACATCCAGCTGATGCACAGGCCAGGAGCGCTCGAGAGCCAGTGATAGTACGGTGCGGACGGTAACTGGCTTCACCACTGGACTGAAGGTCTCATTATAGTCAATGTCGGGCCGCTGAGTGAAGCCCCGGAGGACCCAGCGAGCCTTGTAGCGCTCCAAGGAACCATCAGCACGCCGCTTGTGCGTCCAGATCCACTTGTCGGTGACAACGTTGGAGGCCGGCGGACGGGGCACCAGATCCCACGTCTGGTTAGCGAGGAGGGCCGCGTACTCCTTGATGGATAAGTCTCTGTGTTGGCTGGTGGTTGTGGGGCTGCTGCAGTACGTAGCACATGTGGTCCTTGTGTCCTTTGTAAACTACATCCTTGACTGCTTTTAGGACAGCAGTTAGCATCTGTAGGACAACATCTTTCTAGCATCTTAGACTAGCAGTTAACATCTGTAGGACAACATCTTTCTAGCATCTTAGACTAGCATCTTGGCATATGCTTGGCTGGCTAGCAGCACTATAAATATGTATCCCCAACCCCTCAGGTTGGCATGACATTGTATGAATTTGTGTGAGAAATAAACCAGAAAATTGCCCCAACTCCTAGTGTCATCCTCTCTCGATGAGAGTAAGGATTCTACTGCTACCAAGAGTGCGAATCCAGCGACTAACAAGTGGTATCCGAGCCGTACTATCCTGTAGCCTGAGCATCTCCTGCTCATCTCCTTCCCCGGTCTCACAGCAGCCCTAGCCGCAGCCGGTAGCAGCAGCAGCTCCGGCTGCCCCTGCTCTCCACACAGCAGCCCCCTCGATAGCGCGCCATGTCCGCAGGATAGTCTCAGGGCTCGATCACCTCGAGCACGCGGCGTCGGCAGGAGGCCGACCTCGCCGCGGCAGAGAAGCACGAGCGAGCGGCGGTAAGGGCATCGAGGCTGGCAGCAGCTAGAGCAGAGGTGGAAGCAGCGGCGGCGGCGGATGCAGCGCGTGCAGCAGCAGCGGAGGTCGAGGTTCTACGCGGCAGCAATAGCAGCTCCATCGCTGCTGATGACAGCGCCGACGCGGACCTCGAGCTGCTGGAGAGGGAGGCATCGCGAGGGCGAGCGGCGTAGTGGGCAGCCGTGCACGCCCACGAGCGCAGCGGTAGCCCAGACAGGCGCAGACACGCCGGCGGCGCTCCTGAAGGAGGCATGCACGGCGGTGGCACTCCTGGAGGAGGCGCGCATGGCGGCGGCGGACGGGTCGACGGAGAGCGTGGCCTTCACAGGCAGCACGGCTTTCTCTCCCCGGTTCGGTACCGTGGTCACCACGAGTACCAGGCTGTCGTCAGGGACGTCGGCCCCGGCGGCGGGTGGCCTACCCTCACCAAGACCAACTACGTTGAGTGGGCTGCGGTGATGAGGGTGAAGCTCCAGGTGCGGCATGTGGGATGCAGTCCGGTACGGCGACGTCGACTACGACCAAGATCAACGGGCGCTGTATGCTCTCATTGCTGCAGTCCCGCCTGAGATGTAGTTTTCGCTTACCAGCAAGCGGACTGCCAAGGAGGCCTGGGACGCCATCGCTGCAGCACGCAACGGCAGCGACCGCGCCCGCAAGTCCACACTGCAGGCACTTCGCAAGGAGTGGGAGAACCTAGCCTTCAAGCCAGTATAGGACGTTGATGACTTTGCTCTCCGTCTCAACACTCTGTTGCAGAAGTTGGTGCAGTTCGACGACGACACCTACGGCGAGGAGAGCTGTTGAGAAGCTCTTCCGCTGCGTCCCCGAGAAGTACAAGCAGATGGCTCGCTCAATCGAGTCTCTGCTGGACCTCTCCACGATGACGATCGAGGAGGCGTTGGGCCGCCTCAAGGTCGTTGACAGCGATGAGCCACAGCGCCTCTCGAGACCCGTCACCATTGGCGGGAAGCTCCTCCTCACTCGGGAGCAGTGGGCTGCCGGCCAAGGTGACAGGAAGAAGGGGGAGCCTTCTTCCACGATAGGCGGCCGCAAGCGTGGCAAGCGTGGCAAGCCGCGCAAAGAAGCCCAGGCAGGGGCGCGAGGATGTGCCGGGGGTGATGATCGTGGAGGCGCCCAGGGCGGCGCCGCTGGCATGCAAAAGCCAGCACGAGGCGACCCTTGCTACAACTGCGGCAAGCTTGGTCATTGGGCCAAGGATTGTCGACAGCCACGACGCGGCCAGGCCCACGTCGCGCAGGCGGAAGAGGAGGAGCAGCCGGCTCTGTTCATTGCTCATGCGAGCATCGAACTACCTCCAGCGGCACCGGCCGCAACGGCTCTCCTCCACCTTGACAAGCCAAAAGCACACGCCCTCCTCGACGACAGCTCCGGCAACGATAAGACCGACGGGTGGTGCCTTGACACCGGCGCCACCCACCACATGACTGGGCGGCGGGAGTTCTTCACCGAGCTCGACTCAAGCGTTCGAGGCACCATCAAGTTCGGCGACGCCTCCGCTGTGGAGATCAAGGGCGTCGGCTCTGTCGTCTTCGTCGCCAAGACTGGCGAGCACAGGCTGCTCACCGGTGTCTACTACATCCCCGCGTTGAGGAACTCCATCATCAGCTTGGGACAGCTGGATGAGAGCGGATCGCGCATGGAGATCGATCACGGGGTGTTGCGCATCTGGGATCATCGACACCGGCTCCTGGTCAAGGTCAACAGGAGCAACCGCCTCTACGTCCTTCACGCACAGGTGGTGCAACCCCTTTGTCTTGCAGCCCGCCGCGACGACGACGCTTGGAGGTGGCACGAGCACTTTGGGCACCTCAACTTTGAGGCCCTGAGGCAGCTCGGCAGCAAGGAGATGGTGCGAGGCATGCCGCACGTCGACCACGTGGAGCAGTTCTGCGACACCTGCGTCCTCACCAAGCTGCGGCGGCTCCCTTTCCCCCGCCAGGTGAGCTTCCACGCCAAGGAGAAGCTGGAGCTCGTGCACGGTGACCTCTGTGGCCCCGTGACACTGGCTACACCTGGAAGCCGGCGCTACTTCCTCCTCCTCATCGACGACGTGTCCCGCTACATGTGGGCTGTCTTGCTCGACGCCAAGGCAGCCGCAGCGGACGCCATCAAGCGCCTTCAAGCTGCTGCGGAGGCGGAGTGCGGCCGCAAGCTTCGGGTCCTACGCATGGACAACGGCGGCAAGTTCACGGCGGCCGAGTTCGCGGCGTACTGCGCCGATGAGGGGATCCACCGCCACTTATCCGCGCCGTACACTCCGCAGCAGAACGGCGTCGTCGAGCGCCGCAACCAGACGGTGGTGGCCACCGCCCGTGCCCTCCTCAAGCAGAGAGGGATGCCGGCGATCTACTGGGGTGAGGCGGTGATGACTGCCGTCCACTTGCTCAACCGCTCCCCCACCAAGGCCCTCGACGGCAAGACGCCATACGAGGCCTGGCACGGGCGCAAGCCCGCGGTGAGCCACCTTTGCGTCTTCGGCTGCCTGGCCTTCGTCAAGGAGCTCAACCACGTCGGCAAGCTCGACGACCGGAGCACGCCAGGGGTCTTCATCGGCTACGCGGAGGGTGCCAAGGCCTACCGCGTCCTCGACCCTGCGACACGGCGCGTGCGCATCACGCGTGACGTCGTGTTCGACGAGGGGCGAAGCTGGACGTGGGGCAAGATGGTGGATGACGGCTCGACTCCGACGACCAGCGATTTCGTTGTCGACTACGTCCACTTCAAGGAGGCGGGGGGAGCTAGCAGCTCATCCTCACCGAGCTCGCCTACCCCACCACCTCGGTCGCCACCACCTCCGGCGAGTCCTTCACCACCACCACCACCAGCTCCGGCAAGTCCACAGGCTCCGGCGAGTCCACCACCAGCACCGCCGGCCATGCCTTGCTCTCCTACACCGGACCCTACCCCTTCAGGCTCGGCACCGGCAACTTTGGCCCACGACGAGCAGCGCACAGTGGAGTTCGCCACTCCGCTGTCCAACGACAAGGATCGCATCGACGCCTAGCACGGCGGCGAGCCTCTGCGCTACCGTACCGTGGACAACCTCCTCGGCGAGCAGCTGGTCCCTGGACTGGCGCAGTACGACTTTGAGGCAGAGCTGCACCTCGCACAGGACGATGGCGAGCCTCGTTCCTTCGCCGAGGCGGAGAGGGACGCGGCGTGGCGTGCCGCGATGCAGATGGAGATGGACGCCGTCGAGCGGAACAAGACGTGGGAGCTGGCCGATCTTCCAGCCGGCCACCATGCCATCTCTCTCAAGTGGGTCTTCAAGCTCAAGAAGGACGAGACCGGAGAGGTGACCAAGCACAAGGCGCGTCTGGTGGCGCGCGGCTTCGTCCAGCAAGAAGGAATCGACTTTGACAACGCCTTCGCGCCCGTTGCACGGATGGAGTCCGTGCGACTCCTTGCGCTAGCTGCCCAGGAGGGCTGGCGTGTCCATCACATGGATGTCAAGTCGGCGTTCCTTAACGGCGACTTGAAGGAGGTCTACGTGCATCAGCCGTTGGGATTTGCGATTCCCGGCAAGGAGGGCAAGGTGCTTCGCCTGCGCAAGGCCCTCTATGGCTTGCGGCAGGCACCGAGGGCATGGAATGCCAAGCTGGATTCCACGCTGAAGGGGATGGGCTTCGAGCAAAGCCCACATGAGGCGGCCATCTACCGGTGGGGCAGCGGAGGAAAGGCCCTGCTGGTAGGCGTCTACGTCGACGACTTGGTGATCACCGGCACCAAGGAGGTGGAGATCGAGGCGTTCAAGGAGAAGATGAGGGCGACTTTCCAGATGAGCGACTTGGGCCCTCTCTCCTACCTGGGGATCGAGGTCCACCAGGACAGCTCCGGCACCTCTCTTCACTAGACTGCCTACGCCAAGCGCATTGTGGAGCTAGGCGGTCTCACCGGCTGCAACCCAGCCCACACTTCTATGGAGGAGAGGCTGAGGCTGAGTCGGGAGAGTACGGAGGAGGAGGTGGACGCGACGCAGTACCGGCGCATTGTGGGCAGCCTTCACTACCTTGTCCAACACGACCGGACTTGGCGTTCGCCGTTGGCTACGTCAGCCGGTTCATGCAGC
Source organism: Saccharum hybrid cultivar R570 (assembly GCA_038087645.1). Lineage (NCBI taxonomy): Eukaryota > Viridiplantae > Streptophyta > Magnoliopsida > Poales > Poaceae > Saccharum > Saccharum hybrid cultivar. The sequence continues at coordinate 17,602,705 of JAQSUU010000637.1, forward strand.
GACCGACGGCGGAGCACCAGCAGGCTATAAAGAGGATCCTCCGCTATGTCACAGGCACCTCCGATTACGGCTTGCACTACCCGAGGTGCCCCGGTGCGGCGCATTTCATCGGGTACAGCGACAGCGACCACGCCGGCGACATCGACACGAGCAAGAGCACCAGCGGGACGCTGTTCTTCCTCGGCAAGTGTCCGATCAGCTGGCAGTCGGTCAAGCAGCAGGTGGTGGCTCTGTCCAGCTGCGAGGCAGAGTACATCGCAGCCACTACCGCTGCTACTCAGGCTTTGTGGCTGGCTCGGCTGCTTGGCGATCTCCTTGGCAGAGATGCAGAGGCAGTGGAGCTCAGGGTGGACAGCAAGTCCGCCTTGGCCTTGGCAAAGAATCCTGTCTTCCACGAGCGCAACAAGCACATCCAGGTGAGGTACCACTTCATCAGAAGCTGCCTGGAGGAAGGGAGTGTCTGGGCCAACTACATCAACACCCAAGACCAGCTCGCCGACTTCCTGACCAAGTCCCTAGGGCGGGTCAAGTTCCAGGAACTTCGCGCCAGGATCGGGATGGCCCAGATACCTCACAAGGAGCCACACAAGACTTAGGGGGAGAGTGATGGATAAGTCTCTGTGTTGGCTGGTGGTTGTGGGGCTGCTGCAGTACGCAGCACATGTGGTCCTTGTGTCCTTTGTAGACTGCATTCTTGACTGCTTTTAGGATAGCAGTTAGCATCTGTAGGACAACATCTTTCTAGCATCTTAGACTAGCATCTCAGACTAGCAGTTAGCATCTGTAGGATAACATCTTTCTAGCATCTTAGACTAGCATCTTGGCATATGCTTGGCTGGCTAGCAGCCCTATAAATATGTATCCCTAACCCCTCAGGTTGGCATGGCATTGTATGAGTTTGTGTGAGAAATAAAACAGAAAATTGCCCCAACTCCTAGTGTCATCCTCTCTCGATGAGAGTAAGGATTCTACTGCTACCAAGAGTGCGAATCCAGCGACTAACACTCCTCTTCCATCGCGCGGCGCCAGTGAGGATCCGACAAGGCCTCGCAGACGGAAGAGGGTACCGGAGAGATCCCCGTCTCGCGGGCGGCGGCGGTGAGGGCCCACGGCTTGGACGCCTGCCTCGTCACCATGGGGTGAGTGTGACGAGGATCTCGGTGAAGTAGAGGTGGGTGGTACACCGGCGGCTCGGTGCGAGAGCGCGTCGGGGCCGTAGCCGGGGGCGGCATGGACGGGTGCTCCGCCGGAGGTGGCGGGGTCGATGGCGGAGCCTGCACCAGCGACGACGGCGTTGGTGGTGAGGGCGGTGATGGAACCAGCGACGCTGGCTGCAGTGGCGGAGCCGGCTCCCGCCGCCGCTGGTAGACGAGGCCGAAGCGCCCGGGAGGTGGGGGTGGAGCGCTCGGTCCCGCGCTCGGGACGGCAACTTCGGGCACAACGGGAGGCAGTGAAGCCACAGGGAGCGGTGGTGGAAGCTCCGGGGCTGCCTCTGCCGTGCCAGGTACTGGAGGAGGGTCCTGGCTCGAAGTCGGCAGGGGCGAGGTGGGACCACGAGGTGAGCGTGCTGGAGTAGTGCCTGCAGGGTAGAGTGGGAACAGTGGCGGAACCACCAGGTCAGTGGGAAAAAAAGAAGCCTCCGCAGGGTCAGCAGGAGGTGTGGAGGTGGAGGTGGTGAAGAAAGGGAATGCCGACTCATCAAACACGACGTGGCGAGAGATGAGGACACGGCGAGAAGAGAGGTCCAAACAACGGTACCCCTTATGCTCAGGAGAGTAGCCAAGGAAGATACAAAGAGTGGAATGAGGGGCCAGCTTATGAGGAGAAGTGGCGGTTGTGTTGGGGTAACAAGCGCACCCAAACACACGAAGGTGATCGTAGCGGGGAGGGGTACCGAAAAGAGCGTGGTGTGGTGTGGGGGCAGAGGAAGCCGTGGAGGGCAAGCGGTTAAGGAGATAGGTGGCGGTGTGGAGGCTCTCAGCCCAGAAGCGAGCGGGAAGCGAGGCCTGTAACAGAAGGGTGCGCATGACATCGTTTGTGGTGCGAATCATGCGCTCAGCCTTGCCGTTCTGAGGGGAGGTGTAGGGGCAAGACATGCGCAACTGGACACCACAGGAGAGGAAGAAGGAGCGAGCGGTGGTGTTATCAAACTCATGCCCATTGTCACACTGCATGGCCTTGATGGTGAGGCCGAACTGGGTGGACACCCATGCAAAGAAGTGGCGAAGAGTGGTGAATGTATCGGACTTGGCACGCAAGGGAAAAGTCAAGGAGTAATGGGAGAAGTCATCAACCACCACCAAGTAGTACTTGTAGCCAGACATGCTAAGTACAGGAGATGTCCACAGGTCGCAATGGATAAGATCAAAGATGTGAGCCGCATGTGAGAAGGAGGTAGGGAAAGGAAGCCTAACATGACGGCCCAACTAGCATGCATGACACAAATGCTCATCAGGAGTGCGCGGGCAAGGCACAGCGGAACTGCGACTGAGCTGTGTCAAAGCAGTGCGGCCGGGATGCCCAAGGCGACGGTGCCACGTAGTGGAGGTGGTGGTTGTGAAGGCAGATGCCGAAGGGGGTGAATAAGAAGGCAAAGGAGGTGCAGCGGAAACAGGGAAACGAAGGGTGTAGAGAGGCCCAGTGCTGTTACAACGGAGAAGAGGACGCCGGAATGCCAAATCCCGCACAGTGAGGCCAGAGGGGTCAAACTCAACCGAACAAGAGTTGTCAGTTGTGAAGCGACGAATAGAGAGGAGGTTGTGAACCATACCGGGAGCCACAAGAACATCAGAGATATGAAAAGAGCCATGGGAACTGGCAGTGCCTACGGAGAAGACAGGAATGCAGGTGCCATTGGTGACCATGATGGAAGAGGGACAGGAAGGGTGGGGAGGATGGATAGAAGAGAGTAGACTCGCATCGGGTGGTGTGGAATGTGGCGCCCGAGTCAGTGATCCAATCAGGACTGACTGGTCGCAGCCCCGCGGCAGGAGGGCTGGCGGTGGTGCTAAAGGAGTAGGACAAGGCCCCCGCGGCCTGTCCCGGCACGGCGGCGTGCTGGGCGGCGGCGGCGGCGCTGGGGGCGCGCTGGGCGCCCGGTGGGTCATCTGCGCCCGCGCTAGGGAACACGCCAGCCCCCGCGCTAGCGGCCAGAGCAGCGGCGGCGCGCTGGGCGGTGGCGGCGGCGGCCACGGCGGCGGCGGCGGTGCCCACTCCGTGGAAGCCTGTGCCCGCACCGGCCCCCACGCTCGCAGCCAGAGCGGCGGCGGCTCTGGGGGCGCGCTGGGCGGTGGCGCGTGTGGTGTCAGGACGGGCGGCGTGGGACGGGGGCGGCGGAGCCGGGGCAGACAGAGGCATGCCCAGGCCGGCCGCAATGGCGGCGGCGGCGGCCGGGTCTACGGCATAGGCGCCCGCGCCTAGGCCTGGGAAGACGGCGCCCAGGGCGTCCTCTGTTTCCCCCAAGCGCCGGGAAGTGGGGCACCCGCGCCGGCGGCTGGGCCCCCTGCGCCCGCAGCCAGGGCAGCGGCGGCGCAGGGAGGCCACAAGGCGGGTGTTGGGAGGGGCGCACGGGCCTCCTGCGGTGGCGCCCGGAGGCCGCGGGCCCGTGGTGGCGGCAGCAGGGGCGTGCGGGCCGGCCGCAGCAGCGCCAGGAGCCCGCGCGGCGGCAGCAGCGCCAGGGGCTTGCACGACGTCCGCCCAGGAGGGGGAAGAGAGAGGGGGAAAGTAGGAGAAGTAGGAGGGAGGAGGGGGAGGATGGCCGGCCATGGCTGCCGGCCGGCGGCACGCCGCCGGCGGCGGCGGCTCCCCTGGATCGGGATCGGGAGGGAGGGGAGGTGAGAGGAAGCCCTAACCTAGCCTGATACCATGCTAACTGTTACTTCTCACAATGGGCCAACCCTAGGAGGGTGGCTGTATAGCATTCCATACATGGGCCTCATGGGCCACATACTCATACTCCAACAATTAGTTCTGAGAAACTTAGCCACCTCAACAGTAATGGATTACCCTATCGTTCAAATATGATAACTTGTGCCACATTGTTATGTAGCTAGCTGTGTTTGCCGACTCCATTAGTACCACTTTGAAATGGCAATTTGTGGCTGGCTATAAAAAAAACTTTGGATAAGACTTGATTTTATTGTGTTGATGATCCTTCTCATTTCAGACAATTTTGTCTTTTTTGTCATTTTTTGCCTACGTGTATCTTACATTGAGAAATAAAAATACTATGATTTTGGTTGAACATCATCTTAATTCTCATGTCAGGTTGACATCTTGTCTGATTTTACACCAGATTTTGGGGCCAAGCTTCGCACAGTATGTTCTCTTCTGACATCATCTTTCTTATCTTCTCTTTTGTTGTATTACTGATCACCAGTCTTCTATTGTGTGTCCATAATAGCCCAGTTGGATTTCAAAAATTGTACTTTGTCTATCAAAAATCAGATGTCGGTCCTCTTATTATCATGTAGATGCAGTATCCTTTTGTGTAATCGAAATGGGTTGTCCATTACCGAAAGGCAAAATTGCTACTACACCAGGCCAATCTACTTGATTTAGCGTTAGCACGGGCTAGATAATTTAGTACTAAAGTCATATATTAGGCTCTTCCAGTTAAATATGATATTATCTTCAGTTATCAGTTATGCCCCTCTTAAATGTTTCATTAGGAGGAACCGTGCTGCTCAGTCATATTCTCTGTGCATTGGAGTCACCGAAGGTATGCTTTTCTCACACCTATGTGTGCCTCTTGGGCAAATATAGTGTGGATGTGATCATTGTTCATGGGGCGTTGTATTTTATTCTTTTGCTCTGCGCATTAGCTGATCATGGGAAATTTCTACTTGCTGCATGCAAATGTCATAGGCCCGTAAATTTTTCATGAGGAACCGTGCTGCTCAGTCATATTCTCTGTGCATTGGAGTCACCGATGGTATGCTTTTCTCACACCTATGTGTGCCTCTTGGGCAAATATAGTGTGGATGTGATCATTGTTCATGGGGCGCTGTATTTTATTCTTTTGCTCTGCGCGTTAGCTGATCATGGGAAATTTCTACTTGCTGCATGCAAATGTCATAGGCCCGCATACACTGAATACCTGATCTCCCTTGATGCGAAGAATACATCAAAAGGTACCTACATTGGCAAGCTAAGGTGAGCATTCACGAAACAGTGTCTCAAAATCATAACTTGCTCTATTTTTTCAATGCGGTGCATTAGATCAAAAGTATTGTTATGATAGAGACCTCGGTTTAAGATATTCTCTGTTAATCAGATCAAACTTCTTGTGAACAAAATTTACTATCTATGATGCTCATCTATTACATCTTTGATGGCTCCATTTACACAGGTCTGCAACGTCTTCCTCTTGCACATAGTATATGTTTAGCAATGGGTCTGAGTAATGAGGAGCCTTTCTGCCTCTTGCACATAGTATATGTTTAGCAATGTGTCTGAGTTATGAGGAGCCTTTCTGGACTCAGCCTCGGCCCAAGAAGTCTACATTGGTAAGATACAATCACTACAAGTACATATTTTATTTTATTTTGATAAAATAATGCAGTGAAGAAAATTTTGATAAATAAAGCAGTGAAGAAAAAACTACAGAGGTGAAGTTTAGCAAAGGTGAACTCATCTTTTAATTTATTTTATTCAATGCCTTGTCGTATTAGCAAAACATTGAACTTTCAGTGCTCAATTCAGTGCTATGGAGCCATGAAGGCAGCAATTTTACTGTTTGGTTATGCTTCTTATTTTTATACTAACTGACCTGCAATTTTGTGCAGGCTGCCTTCGTGACATAGGCCAAGTCATAATTATTCAGGTATAAAATTATTACATCACTACACTTGATAATACCCTATTAGTATCTCTAATGAGTGTTAAGAACTTCATTTTTGCTTGGGTGATGCTACTAGGGATGACAAGAATTGCTCGATGTAGTAATACGAGCATTCAAAATGAGCATGTGCTTTTGGTTTCTGTTATTTGATTTGTTTGGTTATGTGTTACCGTAGCGTTAGCACGGGCATTATACTAGTTTAGTATAGGGAGTGTTGATGGTGGATAGCATCAACATTTTATAGCACAATAAACATGAGAAATGATTAATAAACATGGAAATAGAGAAGTCTAGGGTTTTATCTGACAAGTTCCATGAGTTTTGGTGACTTGTTATTTTTCAGGGATTATTCTAGAAAAGCCAACAAGAGGAACCTAATTATCAAACGGATTATTGGAATTCTACCGTGAAAGATACGCTAGAAGACATGAGAAGGCAGTAGGCGAAAGCGGGACTCCAAAAGCTTTTGGAGGAGGCCGAGCGACACCAGGCCCCCAGGCCGACCAGCCCCTGGCTGTGGGCCCCACCTATGATCTTCTGCGAGCCTCCTCCATCGACCTTGAGGATCAATCTTAGCCCTACGTCAAGTCGGTTTGATCCAAGGGTTCACATGCATCCCACCGGACGATATATACGGAGCCTGACCCCCTGGAGCAATCAAGTCATTTGAGATCAAGCCATCTAGAGCCAGAAACCCTAGTTCCTAAGAGTTCCTCTAGTTTATAGCGATAGCTTAGTTAGACTAGATCTGGAGGGAGTCAAGTTGGTCAACCTAGCTTGGATTCCCGATGTTGTCAAGAGCGTGGAGATTGTTACTATTCTTGTGCTCTTCTCTCTCATTGTATTATTCATCATTGTGTGTTTATTACAGTGTTATGACAACATTAATCTTCATCTTGTTTATGTTCTTGATTGCAATGTTCATTGTTTACTTTGATTATGTCTAGCATAGTCACTTTATTATTATTGAGTTTATGCCTATGCTCTTATAGCGTTTATTCTAAGGTACCTAGGGTAGATGATTTGCATTATGTAGGCGTGGTGCTTAGATATATTGCATATCTGCGAGTGCTCCCTGATGTTTCGGGACATGTGGTAGATCGCGAAGGTGACTATTATAGCTTCGTTGAGTCCTCTGTAGACCATCCCCTACGCATAGGTTATGTAGAGCGTGGTCGTGTCGGAGGTGACGGTTGCGTCTTAAAAGCCTCTCTAATTGATGTTCTTTATGTGTGGATAATGACATAGTAGTAATGTTAATAATGATTGTTAGATGTAATTGCACTAATTAGAGTATTCATTGACTTGTGATTAAAGAACTACATTAGGAATTATCTCTCTAATATTTGGGTCTTACGATGTTATTGTAGTAGCTAGAGTGCTATGAGTGAATCTATTATCTTATTATTATGATGACTGATCATTACTTATCATATATATCTTTATCATGTGACTTATCCCTGTTATGAGTAGAGTGTATGATATTGGTTTTTATCTCTTATTCATCATATATATAGGAAGTTATCAATACTATATATTTTCTGTTTAGCTAAACCTTCCCAGTGGTATAGATATAAATCGACAACCTAGTAATACTCTAGGTAAATTGCTACAATGATATAATTATCTGTCCGCTTGTAGAACCAGTTTCATTCATATATTCATTCTTATTATTTCTGCCTAGTCACATAAAATTATAGATTTCTTTATATAGTACTAATATACATTTCTAGCTATATAACTAGGGATGACAACTTAGTTCAAGCTTAGGAGTGTAGGTATGTGATAGGTGACTAGTGTGCTAAAGACATGTTAATCATTACCATGCATTTACTAGTGTTGTTAGTTTAATAATAGCAGTAGTAAATGTCAACAGGGAGTGAGTGAGAGTTAGAGGAATCTCGAAGTCTCGGCCACCTCTACTTCTTGAACTGGGCGACCCTTGTACACCGAGTAGGAGTGCCAGGATTGCCGGCTCCCTCTACACTTGTGCCTCAACGAACCGACTACTACTTGGAGTATAAGGTTCGTGTTTATCTTTGGTGGTGAGTTCTATTTTAAGTTAAGTCTTATTCATTATTTACTTCCGGGTTCGTCATTTGTCCTTGCGGTGAATACTCTAGTAGAAGAGCCCTGATAAAGACGGATAACCCTTGCTAGCATGCTAGAGTAGTAGTCGATAGCGTATACGTGTGTCAGGTACCAAAATATCAGGGTACCCAATAGACGGTGAAATACGGCACCCTGTACAATCGTTAAAGTCCCAGCGTAGGGGCCCCAGTAAAATCGACTCGTCGAAAGCACGGATAGCATGTCAGTCGCTTGCTGCACAAAAGACAAACTTCATCCACCCGAGCCTTGTGGAGAGGTCTCAGGCAAGATGAGCGCCTCGGGCGACATTTCTCCGCCTCGCCCGAGCCCCCGTGGCGTCATCAAAAGCACCCGACCCCCTAGCTTACTTCCGCCTCGCCCGAGGGACATGTGTAACCCTCTAGCAAGACGGTGAGCCACGGGGACCCCCCAACCACGGGCCCCGCTCCCACCGATGGGACAGACGTGACCGTGTACAGTCAACGGGAGCACGGGAACCACGCCCTGACTCAACATGACCCCGGTCAATCTACCACGATAACACTCATACCTCTATAGTGATGGGGATAATGATCACTATACCACCTAACCCTGTCTCTACGCAAATCCAGGCGACCATGTTGCCTGTCCTCAACGGCACAGAGGCACACAGGAGAAGGTATGGCCACAACACGCAGCACCAACAGACGGAAAGGCCAAAAGATCAATGCATGTTGCATCTCGGCGCCACAAGGCAACTGTTCCCACCGGATAAGGAGGAAGACGGCCGCACCCGAGGCCACCTTTTTTTGTTTTTCTCTTTCATCCTTTCCCATTTTTATCTCTTTACCACGAATGTAACCCGAGCCCTCTCCTTAGAAGCTATAAAAGGGGAGGCAGGGACCACATCTAGGAAAAAAAGAGAAGGGCAACCGAATAGAGTCCACCGCAGCCATTCACCACCCCTCACCAGAGACCTAGGATCATCTCCCTCTCTCGAAAGCTTGTAACCCCTACTGCAAGCACTCTGATGCAAGGCAACACGAATAGCCGCAAAATCCACTAGACGTAGGGCCGTTCATGCCCGAACCAGTATACATCCTTGTGTCCGCTTTGCACACCATCGAGACCCAGACGCGCAGGAACAAATTTACTTGTCGCTCTGTTTAGACTCCCGGTTCTCTAGACATCGACAACGTGGTATCTAGGCTAGAGGCTACCTTCGTTTGCCTCATATCCTCCGGTTGAGGGGTAGGCGGCTGGTGGTGATAGCCATGTCCGTCCTTCGTAATCCCCCACATTCAGATACGGCGTAGAGCTGTAGGCCGAGATCATCTGGCAGACCAGGTGTGCTCTGGTGCCCGAAGCAAATCTTTAGTGACCAAAGCTATCTTAACCTAGGATCTCTATCCTTAGAAAACCTCACTACCCAAGCTACCTTCTTTTCATTATCTTAGGTGAACTAGTTAAGAGACTTTTACACATCTGTTCCCTTAGGAAAATACAATACCCTGAATACTTTTGGGTGAAGTGCTACAACAGTAATTCCGTGCGGTTGCGATTCTTTCGCTTACGCTAAGAAATACGAACAAGCATTTTTGGTGCCGTTGCTGGGGAATGGTTGTCATAATTATCTCCAAACCTAGTTTGCCCGTGTACCCTTTTATTTTTACCTTTCTTTTCTTTTTATTCTTTTCCAATGGAGCACAAATTAGTTCATCAACTTTCTGCTCCCAAGGGCGAGTTCTTAGAGCCACCACAATCCTCGAAGCCAATCATAGCTTCTAGCTATGAACTCTGCCCTGGCTTTATAGCCATGATTCGGGAACAAACCTTCTTGGGGTTAGATCACGAAAACCCATATCATCACCTACGGGAATTTGAGCAGCTCTGTGCATGCCTAACCATTTCGAGCATGTCACATGAAACTCTTCGGTGGAAGTTGTTTCCCTTTTCTCTTGATGAGAGGGTAAAACAATGGTACGCCCATAACGTAGGGAAGGTAAAAGGAGATTGGGAAGAATTGAGGAACAAATTCTGTCTCACGTTCTTCCCTATATCTCGAATCAGTTCCCTACGACAGGAGATTCTCAATTTCCAACCAAAAGAGAAGGAAACCATAGGTCCAGCTTGGGCTAGACTTTCACTCCTAACACACTCTGGCCCAGACTTGTCTATACCAAACCATGTGCTATTACAGCATTTTTGGTTAGGTCTTAGCAAGGAATCTGCCCTACAGCTTGATATCACGGCCGAAGGTTCATTTACCCATAAAACCACAGCGGAAGGAGAAGCTCTTTTAGACTGTATTCTAGAGAACGCTCCTCCCCTGGAACCCCTCCGAGTAGAGCCTGAATCAAGCCATGAGGAAGTCTTTTGGGCTGAGTCTGAACCCATAGCTCCCATTTAGAGACCCTCACCCGAACCAGAAACTTCGGAGGAAGGTTTCCAACCTTCAGAATTTCCATTTTTTGAGGATGAATTTCATGAAGATTTCAAAAATACCTCGAAATACTCTTACAAAAAGCGACCACCAGTCCCTGTCACTCCTCTTAACCCGCTAACAAAGAATTCCTTAGGGAATCCATCAAGGAGTTGATCGCTATCTTGTGTAGCGAATGGGTAGACGAAGTGGAGCATTCTTCTGAAGAAATTCATATTCGCACCCCTTCTATACCTATCTGATGCAAAAATTTGTGGGATTATGATGGACGTGATGTATAATCTGTCTATTGGAGCAAACCTCGTGTTTGCATCTTTTGCGCTCACCTATTTAGGTGATGAACTCTTTGCTCCAACGACCAAAATCCTTAGGGATGCCCCATGATCTAGATAGGAAGGTCTAGGGATTCTTCACAACATATCAATATATCACGACAATGTTGAAATTGCCCTAGACTACCATGTCTTTGATATTCAAAATTCCGATATCATGATAGGGCATCCCTTAAAAAGCTCATCATGGAACCACCAACATCGGGTAACCTTGACATAAAGCTAGGGAGAGACACTTTTTCCATTCCTATCACTCAAGCCAAAAACTCGGTGAATCTCTCCCCTATTCAAAACTGCCCGAGGAGGTCATGTCGGTTTTGCCCTTTGAATCTCCTGAGTCGGCCTTAGAGAATGATGCCAAATTCTTCATTGAAGAGGAGGACGACTTAGGAGAGACCATAGACCTTCCCATGGAGGAAGCACTGGCACAACCTCCGGTTGAACTTAAACCCCTTCCCGCTGGCCTACGTTATGCTTTTCTTAATGGCGACAACAAAACTCCTGTAATCATAAGTGACAAGCTTACTGATGAGGAGATAGCCAAACTCATCGCCATCTTAGAGAAACATAGGTCTATTTTTGGGTATTCCTTCAAGATCTTAAGGGGATTAGCCCAATGCTCTATACCCGTCGTATTCCGATAGACCCTTCGAGTACACCAACTCGAGAGCCTTAGTGTAGGCTCAATAATGCGATGCAGGAAGTCATGAAGAAGGAAGTCCTCAAACTTCTTCACGCCGGGATAATCTATCCCGTACCACATAGAGACTGGGTTAGTCCCATCTAAGTGGTACCAAAGAAAGGAGGCATGACGGTCGTTGAGAATAATAAAAATGAGTTGATCCCACAACGAACCGTCATGGGGTGGAAAATGTGTATAGACTACCAAAAACTCAACGCGACAATAAAGAAAGACCACTTCTTACTGCCTTTCATTGATGAAATGTTAGAGCGGTTGGCGAAGCACTCTTTCTTCTGTTTCCTTGATGGGTATTCGAGGTATCATCAGATTCCTATCCACCCCAATGATCAAAGCTGGACTACATTCACTTGCCCGTATGGAACGTATGCTTACAGACGAATGTCGTTCGGGTTGTGTAATGCACCCGCTTCGTTCCAACAGTGTATGATGTCTATTTTCTCAGACATGATTGAAGAAATCATGGTAGTTTTCATGGATGATTTTTCGGTCTATGGAAAAACTTTCGACCAGTGTCTTGAGAATTTAGACAAAGTCTTGCAACGATGCCAAGAAAAGGACCCGGTACATAATTGGGAAAGTGCCATTTCATGGTTCGAGAAGGCATCATCCTTGGACACCTTGTGTCCGAGAGGGGGATTGAGGTAGGCAAGGCCAAGATCGAAGTTATCGAGCAACTACCACCCCCAGTGAATGTGAAAGAAATCCGTAGCTTCTTGGGTCATACGGGGTTCTATAGATGTTTTATCAGACTTATTGCAAATTTCTAGACCCCTCACGAACCTTTTAGCTAAGGATGCACCTTTTGAGTTCACCAATGAGTGCTTAAATGCTTTCCATACCCTAAAGAAAGCACTCATCTCAGCGCTAATCATCCAACCACCCGATTGGTCGCTACCTTTTGAGATCATGTGTGATGCTAGCGACTATGCTGTTGGGGCGGTCCTTGGCCAAACCAAAGATAAGAAGCATCACGCGATCACTTACGCCAGCAAAACACTAACTGGAGCACAACTTAACTACGCTACCACAGAAAAGAGCTTCTAGCAGTTGTGTTTGCTGTTGACAAGTTTAGGTCTTACTTAGTAGGAGCAAAAGTTATCATTTACACTGATTATGCTGCATTAAAATACTTGCTTACTAAGAAAGACGCTAAACCTAGATTAATAAGATGGGTACTTCTACTCCAAGAATTTGACATTGAAATAAAAGGTAAAAAAAGTAGAAAATATTGTCATAGATCATTTGTCACATATGCAAGTCACTAACATGCAGGAGTTACCAATAAACGACTTCCTACACGATGACATGCTGATGAAGGTGATAGACTCCAACCCGTGGTATGCGAACATTGTGAATTTCATGGTCGCAGCATACATACCACTGGGGGAGAATAAAAAAAGCTGCAAGCCGAGAGCAGACATCACCTTTGGGATGACCCATACCTGTATAGGGTGTGTTCTGATGAACTATTGAGGATATGCGTGCCAATGGCAGAAGGAGTACAAATCATCGAGAAATGCCATGTAGCTCCGTATGGAGGAACTATGGAGTATTTCGCACACAAGCCAAAATCTGGCAGTGCAGGTTCTTCTGGCCTACGATGTACGAAGACACCAAAGAATTCATCCAAAGGTGTTGGAAATGCCAGCTGCAAGGAAGCATCGTTGCTCGTAACGCAATGCCCCTACACTACAACCTGCAAATAAAGATATTCGATGTATGGGGCATTGACTTCATCGGACCATTCCCAAAATCCCATGATAGCGAGTACATCCTTATCGTTGTCGACTATGTATCCAAATGGGTGGAGGCCTTACCATGAAGAGCTATTGTTGGTATTTATTAACTCCTCACTTATTTTAGTAGTCACCTATTAATTACCTACATCTCTAGCATTACTAAAATAGGTTGTCATCCCCAGTGATGGTGCCAGAAATGTTTGTTAGTACTATCTAGCATTACTATAAAAATAATACTAAGTAGATGTTTATCATTTTATGCGACTAGAAAGAATATAAAGATATGAATGAAAAATATTCTACAAGCGGACAAATAATTATACAGTTGTAGCACTTCACCCGAGAGTATACTAGGTATCGTATTTATATTTTACCACAGGAAAGGTGTAGCTTTGGATATGTATTGATAACTTATAACATTAATGGAGAAATAAACCATAACCAATCACTCTACTCATAACAGGGGTAAGTCATGAGATAAAATGTATATGATAAGCATTGATCAAGCATTATAATAAGTAAATCACTCAGAGCACTCCTATCTATGGCAATAGCATGGTCAAGTTAGAATATTAGAGGAATAATTCCTAAGTCATTCTTAATTACAAGTCAAAGCATATGTTGATTAGTGCAATTACACTTAGTAGTCATTGTAAGATCACCATTCTATCTATGCATAAGGGGCATTACTTAGGGAAGTTTGAGAACAGAGCTTTCCCTTCCTTTGTAACTGGGCCCTACTTTCTCAATCTATACTCGGGGAGTGGACTACAAAAGACTCAATGGTAGTGTTACACCCGCGATCTACCACATGACCCGAAATATAGAGTGTATTCACAAGTGAATAGCATATAAGCACCAATCTTACATGGTCTCTACCACCCACCCTGTGTACATTGGGGTGAATGCTATACGAACTTATGCATAAATGTTGGTATTTATTAACTCCTCACTTGTTTTAGTAGTCACCTATTAAATACCTACACCTCTAGCATTACTAAACTAGGTTGTCATCCCTAGTGATGGTGCTAGAAATGTTTGTTGGTACTATCTAGCATTACTACAAGAATAATACTAAGTAGATGTTTATCATTTTATGCGACTAGAAAGAATATAAAGATATGAATGAAAAAGATTCTACAAGCGGGCAGATAATTATACCATTGTAGCACTTCATCCGAGAGTATAGCAGGTATCGTATTTATATTTTACCACAGGGAAGGTGTAGCTTTGGACATATATTGATAACTTATAACATTGATGGAGAAATAAACCATAACCAATCACTCTACTCATAACAGGGTAAGTCACGAGATAAGATGTATATGATAAGTATTAATTAATGATAAATCACTCAGAGCACTCTAATCTATGGCATTAGCATGGTTAAGTTAGAATATTAGAGGAATAATTCCTAAGTCATCCTTAACTACAAGTCAAAGCATACGTTGATTAGTGCAATTACACCTATTAATCATGGCTAAGACCATCATTATATCCACACATAAGGGGCATTACTTAGGGAAGTTTGAGTACAGAAACCTCTCCCTTCCTTCATAACCGGGCCCTACTTCTATGACCTATATTCGAGGAGTGGACTACAAAGGACTCAACAGGAGTGTCATGTCCGTGATCTACCATATGACCTAGAATATAGAGTGTATTCGTAGGTAAAAGCATATAAGCACCACGCTTATATGATCTCTACCACCCACCCATGGTACCTTATTAGGGTGAATGCTATACAAACTTATGCATAAAAACAATGATAAACTAACTATACTAAGTATATAATCAAAGTAGACAATGAACATTGCAACCAAGAACATGAATATGATGAATATGAATGTCATACAATTGTACCAAAGCATATAAAAATAATGGAGATACAAAGGCGAGAGGGATACAAGAATTATACCGAACCAAGCTCTTGACAATGTCGGGAATCCAAGCGAAGCCTGCTTGCCTCCCTCTAGACCTAGCCTCACTAGCTAATGCCCTAGAAACTACAGGAGCTCTAAGGATGATTAAGGTTTATGTCTTCTCCAAATGACTTATGCCTTAGGGGGGATAGGGTCTCCTTATCTAGCCCAGAGAGTCCAACATGAGCCCTTGGATCAAACCAACTTAAGGAACGACGTAGATGCAGTCTAGGGAGGCAGTGGAGGAACATTCCAGAAGCTGATAGGCGGGGCCCACCACTAGGGACCGGATGACACCTAGGTGGGGCTGGCTAGTCCCACCTGGTGGCCTCTTGGGCTCTGCCTTGGGGGTTGCCTCCTGGAGTCCTCTGGAGTTTTCTAGAATAGTTTTTGTCGTGGTTAAGTTTAGTTCCTTTTGATGTTTTGATCCCCCTTTCTGGTTTTCTGGATATACCCTGTAGAAAATATAAATTCACCAAAACTTATGGAATTTCTCAGTTTAAACCCTTAAGTTTCTATTGATGATCTATTTCAAGCATTTATTCAAGTTATGTTGACGGTTTAATATGGTAGATAACAACCGTCAACAACAAACACAATGATAAACTAACTATACTAAGCATATAATCAAAGTAGACGATGAACATTGCAACCTTGAACATGAATATGATGAATACTATATTGTCATAACAATTGTACTAAAGCATATAAAAATAATGGAGATACAACGAGAGAGGGGTACAAGAATTATACCAAACCAAGCTCTTGACATGGTCGAGAATCCAAGTAAAGATCTGCTTGCCTCCCTCTAGACCTAGCCTAACTAGCTAATGCCCTAAAAACTAGAGGAGCTCTAAGGATATTAGGGTTTCTGTCTTCTCTAAATGACTTGACGCCTCAGGGGGGCTGGGGACTGCTTATATAGCCCTAGGGGTTGAATGTGAGCCCTTGGATCAAATCAACTTGAAGGACGGCATGGATGCAATCCTAGGAGGTGGTGGAGGAACATTCTAGAAGCTGACAGGCAGGGGGCCACCTGCCAGACTGAGCGGCATAGGGGTGGGGCTGGCCAGCCCCACCTGGCAGCCCCTCGAGGTCCGCCGTGGTATGGTGTCCTCTGGTGTCCTCTAGAGCTTCTAGACTAGTTTTCATCACGGTTAAGTTAAGTTCTTTTTGACATTTTGATCCTCCCTTTTTGATTTTCTAAAATAACCCTGCTAAAAATACAGATTCACCAAAACTTGTGAAAATTATCAGTTTAAACCCTTAAGTTTCTATTGGTAATCCATTTCAAGCATTTATTCAAGTTATGTTGACGGTTTAATATGGTTGTTAGTCAACAAGCTCCCCCAAGCTTAACGTTTGCTAGTCCCTTAGCAAAGCTAGACTCAGCAAATTTGGATTAGGAATTGCTACAATGCTTTCACACCTCAAAAGTATATATGTGTTCAAACAAAAATTCTCCTCCGGATTAGAATAAACTGATCTAACTTTGAAACTTACCCATATTACCTTCAACCATGGAGCTTCTTAGCCTTCACTTGGGTCTTGAGCAATTGAAAGACAGAACAATCAAGTCAAGCACTATGTCTTAAGCTCTTTGCTCAACTATTATTCTAGAGATTTGTAAGTTTTTAAAAATAAAACTCAGAGCTTTCATTGTATAACACTCTTAGATCTCTCAATATATGTAGTATTTGTGGATCCTCACCAAGGCAATAGTGTTGCTATGCCTTTCTTTTCCAACAACTAAGGCTTATAGTGGAGTTCATAGGTAGGGAGAAAACATGAAAGAGCATACTTGCAGCACATATGTTGTAAATTCAAACAATGGATCCAAAGAGAGTTAAGTCATACAATTAAATCAAGATGTGCATGTGTATGGGTGTATGAGGGATATTTATGGTGGCTAACCTAATTCTACTTTGCTCCTTAAAAACATATCTCTCTTTCAAAACTTGGAAATAACTTTACAAGAAAACATGGGCTATCTTATTCATCTCTTTTCTCTTTTTTTCAGGCGAGCATCAGAGTACTCATTGTTTTAGATATCTCGAACACTTGTCCATTTTTTCCAATACTCTTTCTTTCTTTTTTTCTTTTTTTATGAATAACTTTTACATAGTCACATGCCTCTTTTCCGCAACAAAACTTATGAGAGATAGCAACAAGATCTTGGAGCATTTATTTGGGGCATATCCTATAGGGTATATTTTTTGTATTTACTCCCAGTGTAAGAGTAAAATATTTTTGGGTGAATCTAGATGGAATGGCGTATTGTTGTGCCTACTCCCAGTGTAGGAGTAGTGCATATGTGGGTGATGTGTACGTGATCTTGATTTTAAGAGCATGACAAACCTCTCATAAGGCATCAACAAAGCTTGACTGAACTCAATGCAAAAGCAAGCTGCATGTATGAGTGAAAGTTTTTCTAGTCTAAACATCATATATGGCTTTGGTAGGAATTCAAGCTTTGTCATACAGGAGCTCATCATAAATTTTTTTGAAAGATAAATCTCTAAAACTTCAGTATTGCTAGGAACAAGATAAACATCAGCTCAGACTTTCTTATATCATATCCGTCAATTACCTAGACTTAGATCAAGCATATGCTACCAACGAGTTTCAACTTTGGAGTAAATTCTTATATCAAATCAGTCATATCCAAAACTCGGAAGAATTCAAGGCTGAAAACTAGGTACTTAAAAAAATTATGACAGAGCAACTATTCATCATTTCCATTGCAAGAGCTTACCTATACTCTATCATTTATTTAGCTCTAAAGAATAGAAAACTAAATACACTTTTTATTTTGCTTTCAAAGTTTTAAAATCACACCTTACTATATCGATATAACTTGCTAGGATAAATTTTTATTTTGTTTTGGTTTGTTATGCATCTTTTTATTTCTTTAGCAACCATATATCAAACTCAAAAATAGTAAAACTAAAAAGAAAGAAATACTTAGCTAGATACATGGGAGATGCTCCTCCCCCAAGCTAGATGTTATCGTGGTCAGTTGTCGAATGTTAAGTGATCCTTCTTAGAGCATGGTTTGCAAGCAGACACCCATCTTATCCACCCGGAGGTTGGTTCAGGAAGTTATACTTTGGGTGGAATGAGATGAGGTCAACTGAGTGAACTTGCTCTTGACCATATGTACCATCCTGCAAAAACACTCCAACAAGTACACCAAAAACTCGAGGCTTGGATTAGGATAAAGGGTTAACGATTAGCCATTCGAGGATTTGATTCTTATGAGTTTAGACAAATTTTTTAGTGGTAGAATTTTAGCAGGAGATCTATTTAGTATCTTTTTGAATTTTCTATTTTTATAATGCAGAAAGAAAAAATATGCATACATGGAATTTTTATTTTTATAGCACCACAGTGAATATTTCCACGGGCTTTTACACACCGTAGACCTACTCACATGAGGCTTAGGATTTTATAATGATGCAACGATGGAATGTAGAATAGGAACTCTCTTCTTTTTTCAAATATGCAACAATGATGATATGTAATAAAGTAATATTTTTATTTTTTTTTCTTTTCTCTAATGTAATGCAAATGTAGAAAAGTAAATATGCTAAAAGGAAATAATCAATGCAATGCTAAAAAGTAAATATGGATAACTACCGATATTACATTACGGCAAGGGTTCAGATTTTTAAAGTCCTCCGGACAGGACTAGGTAGGAGAGAATACTTTTTAGGTGCATCATCTGGTCTCAGTGATGGAGACTCAGATGACTGCTCCTCTTGTGATGGTGATGATGTTATCTTCTCTTTCCATACCTGTTTGATCTATGAGCTTGACTTTGGCGGAGTAGCTTCTTCTTTGGTGGCTGCTTCAGGCTCTTCATCGTCCCATTCGTTCCATCAGGATTGAAACAGGTTCTCTTCAACTTCTTCTTCATAATCTCCCCATCTATTCTTAGGGAGTTGATTCACTAGTTGGTGGGATGATTGATGTCTCCTCTGGGAGCGGGTCTTCTTCGATTGCTCATAAGTAGTATAACTGTTAAAGTAATAGTGTACCTTTTCTTCAGGGTATTGAAAGTGGATTTGTCCATATCCGACGTAGATGACTGCATTGGTAGTGTTGAGGAACGGTCTTCCTAGGATGATGGGTGAATCATCTTCTTCCTCCATGTTTAGGATCATGAAGTCAGCAGAGGTGTATTGATCTTGAATCTTGACTATTATGTCCTTTGCTATGCCCTCGGGGAATCAGATTGATTGGTCCACAATCTATAGCTGCATATATGTAGGATACAAGGGTTTATTACCAAATAAATATTCACATGTTACCAGCTTGGACATTATGTTGACACCCGATCCAACATTGCAGAAAGTCTTATGGAAGATCTTCTGACCAATGGCACACTCGATCGTCGGTACGCTAGGATCATCCTTCTTAGCAAGGAATGGTGGAGCGAGAAGGTAGTCGTACTCTGATTGGATGGTGTTAATAATGTTGATAGTCTCCTCAGGTGACTGGCTGGCCTTGTTCTTCCTCCTTCTCCTATTCTTTTTCTTCTTGGTCACTTTTGTTGTCTCTTCGGGCAGGTATGCCATCTGTGGATGAGTGGGAGAATATAGTATGTGGTCCTTAAATGAGAACTTCACCTTCTTATCCTTGATAGTGAAATAGATCTTGGCGGTGTCCGCGTAGATGATGGCCTTCGCAGTGCTTAGGAAGGGTCGTCCTAGAATGATGGGTGCCCTCATCTCCACCTGTTTCCAGAACCACAAAGTCTACGAGAACATATTATTGTCCCACTTGAATGATGGCATCTTGTAGAATTCCTTTGGGGTAGCAGAGTGACTGATCTGCAAGTTGCAACCGCATATTTGTGTACAACAAAGGATCTCCTAGAATCTTATCAAGATTACCTTAGGCATGATGTTGACACTTGCTCCAAAGTCACAGACAACTTCCTGAAAGATGTGAGGTCCAATGGTGATAGGGATGACGGGTCTCCCTGGATCATCTTTCTTGTCGGGGAGTGAATAATCTATCCACCTTCCTTCTGACGGTTGAGTGTAGTAGAAAGCTGCATTGTAAATATCGACAAGATTTGTAGTTTCTAAATCTTCCAGCTGCCCTAGAATCTTACCTTTGTCGGATGGAGAAACAGCAGCTGCTAGCTGAGTTATTTGTGATTCTATCATTTTTTTAAAACTATGCTGATTCTTAATGGCAGAAGCAAAGGTATCCATTCTAGTAACTATGTTCTCTAGGATTTTATCATTGGAAGGTATTTTCTTAGACATCTGATCCATAAGTCTCGATTGACCAGCAACTAATTCTCTCAAGGGTGGTTGATTGAAGTTATTATAATTGTTACCTTGAAAGTTACCTTGGTAGTTTGACCTCTGTTGCTGATTTCATCCCTGATTTTGTTGAGGACGATAGTTGTTGTTATTGATGTAGTTCACATCCTCTTGAGTTTCAGGGCAGTTGCTCCCTGAATGCCCAGTGTCACCACACACTTCGCACGTCATGCAAGAATCATGAATGTGCATGACTTCTTTCTTCTCACTAGCTCGGTCCCCGAGTTTCTTCATCAGCAGGTCCATCTTGGCCGACAGCATGTCTACCTCCTTGAGTTGATGCATACCTTCACATCTCTTGCAAGGCTAAGTACGTTCTTCATTCTAGCTTTGATTGGAGGCCATCTTCTCAATAAGAGCTATTGCATCTCTAAGGTTAAGTGGTAGAAAAGCACCTCCAGCAGCAGCATCTATTGTCTCACAGGTACTAGTGGTCAACCCGTGGTAAAAGGTATGCATGAGTAGCCAATTCTCCATCCCATGATGAGACATTCTGCTATATAGTCTTGGAAACGTTCTCATGCCTTAGGGACAAATTCATCATGATGTTGCTAAAAACTTGAGATTCTTCCACGCAGAGCATTAGTCTTGCCTGTGGGAAAGAACTTGGCTAGGAAGGCAGTGGAGTAGTTATCTCATATGGTGTTTCTTTCTTTGTTGGTGTAGAACCACTGTTTTGCCTTCCCCAAAAGTGAAAACAGAAAAAGGCAGAGTAGAATAGCATCCTTGGTTACTCCCTTGATAGCGAAGCTGTTGTAGATCTCTAAAAAGTGTTGGAAATGTGCACTTGCATCTTCATGTGCTTTCCCAGAAAATTGGCTGGCTTGCACCATATTGATGAGCGCAGGCTTGAGCTCTCTCCAACATTGACCTCAGGTCCAGTTCGGATGTTGGCTGTAGTTGTAGTAGAGAATTCATGAAGACACTTGTTAGTCATGGCTTCAAATTCTGGTGTTAAGCTTCGTCTTATATGGTTGTCCTCCGACTCTAAAACTGATACTCTCTTGAGTTTAGCCTTAGTTCTCTTGAGTAGCGCTTCTGGATCGTCAATGAAGTTTGTCGGCAGGTTAAAACCAATCATACATTACCCTGCATAAGATACACAAGTAGACAAAACAAGGGTAAGCCTGTTTGAGCAGAGGTCAATGGTTATTTCAATCACATCAATTAATATAAGTTTATCAATACTTCCTGTACTAGCTACCTTCCCCGGTAACGGCGCCAGAAATGCTTGTTGGTATTTATTAACTCCTCACTTGTTTTAGTAGTCACCTATTAATTACCTACACCTTTAGCATTACTAAACTAGGTTGTCATCCCTAGTGATGGTGCCAGAAATGTTTGTTAGTACTATCTAGCATTACTATAAAAATAATACTAAGTAGATGTTTATCATTTTATGCGACTAGAAAGAATATAAAGATATGAATGAAAAAGATTCTACAAGCGGACAGATAATTATACCATTGTAGTACTTCACCCGAGAGTATACTAGGTATCGTATTTATATTTTACCACAGGAAAGGTGTAGCTTTGGACATGTATTGATAACTTATAACATTAATGGAGAAATAAACCATAACCAATCACTCTACTCATAATAGGGGTTAGTCACGAGATAAAATATATATGATAAGCATTGATCAAGCATTATAATAAGTAAATCACTCAGAGCACTCCTATATATGGCAATAGCATGGTCAAGTTAGAATATTAGAGGAATAATTCCTAAGTCATTCTTAATTATAAGTCAAAGCATACATTGATTAGTGCAATTACACTTAGTAGTCATTGCTAAGATCACCATTCTATCTATGCATAAGGGGCATTACTTAGAGAAGTTTGAGAACAGAGCTTTCCCTTCCTTTGTAACTGGGCCCTACTTCCTCAACCTATACTCAGGGAGTGGACTACAGAGGACTCAACGCTAGTGTCACACCCGCGATCTACCACATGACCTGGAATATAGAGTGTATTCGCATGTAAATAGCATATAAGCACCATGCTTACATGGTCTCTACCACCCACCCTGTGTACATTGGGTGAATGCTATACGAACTTATGCATAAACACAATGATAAACTAACTATACTAAGCATATAATCAAAGTAGACGATGAACATTGCAACCTTAAACATGAATAAGATGAATACTATATTGTCATAACAATTGTACCAAAGTATATAAAAAATAATGGAGATACAACAAGAGAGGGGTACAAGAATTATACCGAACCAAGCTCTTGACACGATCGGGAATCCAAGAGAAGATCTGCTTGCCTCCCTCTAGACCTAGTCTAACTAGCTAATGCCCTAGAAACTAGAGGATCTCTGATGATATTAGGGTTTCTGTCTTCTCCAAATGACTTGATGCCTCAGGGAGGGCTGGGGTCTGCTTATATAGCCCTGGGTGTTGAATGTGAGCCCTTGGATCAAACTGACTTGAAGGACAGCGTGGATGCAATCCTAGGAGGCGGTGGAGGAACATTCTGGAAGCTGACAGGCAGGGGGCACCTGCCAAACCAGGCAACATAGGGGTGGGCCGGCCAGCCCCACCTGGTAGCTCCTCAGGGTCCGCCATGGTGTGGTGTCCTCTAGAACCTTCTGGAGTAGTTTTCATCGCAGTTAAGTTCTTTTTGACATTTTGATCCTCCCTTTCTGGTTTTCTAAAATAACCCTGCTGAAAATACAGATTCACCAAAACTTATGGAAATTGTCAGTTTAAACCTCTAAGTTTCTATTGGTGATCCATTTTAAGCATTTATTTAAGTTATGTTGATGGTTTAATATGGTTCTTAACTACCGTCAACAGCTGCTGATGCCAAGCATGCCCGAAGGATGTTCCATGAAGTGATCCTCCCTCGCTTTGGAACACCTAGAATGGTCATAAGTGACGGAGGATCACATTTTATTGATAAGACCTTCCAAAACTTTTTGAGGGAGCTTGGAGCAAAGCACAACATTGCCACCCCTTACCATCCTCAGACAAGCGGTCAGGCAGAAACTTCAAATATGCAAATCAAAAACATCCTACAGAAAGTGGTCAATGAGATGAAAAAAGGCTGGAAGGACAAGCTACCTAATGCACTTTGGGCATACAGGACAGCTTACAAAACTCCCATCGGCATGTCACCATACCAGCTCATTTATGGAAAAAAAAATTGCCACTTACCAGTTGAGCTAGAACATAGAGCTCACTGGGCAATTAAAAGCTGGAACATGGACATAAAACTAGCCGACAGAAATAGACAAAAGCAGATCGCCGAGCTAGAAGAATGGAGGGAGAAGGCTTACCACAGTGCCAATCTTTACAAAGAAAGAACCAAAAGATGTCACGATCACTGAATCAAGCAAAAAGAGTTCAAGGAAGGAGATAAAGTACTACTATTCAATTCCAAAGTCAAGCTATTCGGTGAAGGAAAACTTCGAAGCAAATGGAAAGGACCGTATACCGTCGTCAACACATCATCACATGGCACGATCGCAATTCGAGACGACGAAGGTAATGCTTTTAAGATAAACGGTCAACGATTAAAAGTTTTCTTGGAGCCTTCATATAATCCCAAAGAAAAAATAGATGTAATAAAGTTAATTGCTTTTAACAAATTCTCTAACTCAAAATAAGTACATCTCAAATTCAATAAAGATTTTTAGTAGAATTGTTGTCTACACTTATTTTTGTGTTTTCTTTTGTTTACAAATAAGACAGGTAAGGAAAAAAGTGTGGGGGAGGCGCCACACTCACCTCCAGCTCAGTTGCACAAAAAGACCGCCATGTTCAAAACTTCGGTTTGTGCAACTCACTCTCTCTCTCTCTATCTCCATATTTAGAACAATAAGAATTTAAAATTGAACAAAATTTGAGGTAAACTACAAAGTGATTACTCCATCCCCATATCTTCCTATGATTGAAAGTTTGCATACTCTTTATTCCTTGCTAATATTTCTAAAACTTGTGAACACTTATCATAGGGACCCCATTTTATCTAAGTAATTGACGAATGAGATATAGTAGGATGACATGACGCTTGCTCATTCTTGCAAAGTACTTGGGATTTATTTGTACAAAATAAAATTCAAAATAGCATGTTCCTTGAATGACATTCAAATACCTACCAAGGCCATATATGATCATTCATGACAAAATCTTCCATATATGCATCTTACTTTGTATTGAGTTTGGTCAAGTTTTGTAACCCCTGTTGAGAGATGTCTCATGCTCCCAAGATCAAAACTCACGTACACGCCACCTAAAACAGCTATTCCTACACTAGGAATATGCTAAAACATGTTTCCATCACTAGCAAATAAATACTCCATGCTCTAAAATATGATCTCCATAGCATATTTCTAGAAAGAGACAAAAAGGCTATGCAAAAAGAATTGAAAAAAATAGGACACATGAAGGTCCCAAAATATTGAAAAAAGGGACACATGAAGGTCCCAAGATATTTGAAAAAAAATAATGAGCACATGAAGGCTCATAAGATAAATAAGCTAGCCATGTCTCAAAAATAAAAGCTAGAGATCATATCAAACAAAGAAGTACATTTCCACCAAATTCCACACACTTGCACAGTTTTGATCTAAGAGTATGACGCTTCTCTCCGGTGAGGTCCAGAATTTGACTTTACAACATATGCAAGATAAGTGCGCCTCAATATTTTTATCCCTACCCAAAACTCCAGATAAGCTTTTTAGAAGTAGGATGATCAAAGAGAAGGCAAACTCTCAACATATGCCTTGGTGAGGAACCACTTACAAATTTGAGTGACTTGAGAGAATCATTCAAGGAACAATAGCTATCTTTATGTTTTCAAAATCATACAAAAACCCAAGTTTCTAAGCAGGAATAGAGTGAGAAGATTTGAATCCAAGCTGTTCCATTTTTCAATTACCCAAGATATTTTGGTAGACTCTTGGAAGTTCACAGGTTCAGGTGAAACTTAGAATAACTTGTTGCAGATTTCAAATCGAGGAGATGAACCATCTTAGTCCTTAGAACTTTATTTGAGGACGAGCAAAGGACTAAGTGTGGGGGAGTTTGTTGGCAGTTCTTAACTCACACTTTATACCGCCAACACTTGTATAAAGTTTGTCAAAAACAAGACCAAACCTAGAAATAGGACTTTGAACTAACAATCTCTATAGGTTTTGGAGAATTCTTTGTTTTGCAGGGACAAACATGAAAACATACCAAGTTGGGCCAAAAGTGAAAGGAGATATAAAAGAAACATTCAACCTTCATCTTGGCCCCAAGCAAGCAAAGGAGAAAGACAAAGCAGCCCATCCAAGTTCTAATTTTGGGCTGAGCACTGACGTGAGAGTGGCCCAGGCCCACATAGCAACCGACCAGAGGAAGGCGGTCATGGGGCGGTGCCACCAGGGTGCGGGCGCACCTGGTCACGGAGCGACACGTGGTGGTCGAAGGTGGTTGGCACAGGTGAGGGTGCAGCCGCACCCCCACCTGTGCCAACCGCCTTCGACCGCCACGTGCCGCTCCGTGGTGGCTCCCCCATGACGGTTGCATGGGTGCATGCAAGGAAAGCTCCCCCAATCCGACCATCTCATGACTATATATAGATGGGAGAGGCTCTCACATCAAACACGCAACAAGAGAAGAGAAGAGTTACACTCCTATTTTTAGTCTTTAGCTAAATTTAGTATAGGGAGTGAGTGAGTGAGAGTTAGAGGAATCCGGAGTCTCGACCACCTCTACTTCTTGTACTTGGTGACCCTTGTACACCAAGTAGGAGTGCTAGGATTGTCGGCTCCCTCTACACTTGTACCTCAACGAACCGACTACTACTTGGAGTATAAGGTTCGTGTTTATCTTTGGTGGTGAGTTCTATTTTAAGTTAGTCTTGTTCATTATTTACTTGCGGGTTTGTCGTTCGTCCTTGTGGCGAATACTCTAGTAGAAGGGTCCTAATAAAGACGGATAACCCTTGCTAGCATGATATAGTAGTAGTCGATAGCGTAGACATGGTGTCTAGGCTAGAGGCTACCTTTATTTGCCTTGTATCCTTCGGTTGAGGGGTAGGTAGCAGGTGGTGATAACCCTATCCATCCTTCGTAATCTCCCACGTTCGGATACGGCGTAGAGCTGTAGGCCGGGATCGCCTAGCAGAATAGGTGTGCTCCGGTGCCCAAAGCAAGTCTTTAGTGACTAAAGCTATCTTAACCTAGGATCAACACAGTTCATCTGCTGTTCGCACACTGTTCGCCACTGTTCACATATCTTCGCTACGGGCACACGAGAAACGTACCCGGAAGATCAAAGTAAGCCCTTCTCCTTTGTAGAAAAATCTCCAGAAAATTCAGAAATAAACTAGAACCAACCTAAAACGTACCTAAATATTTTCCGCCTCTTCTTCGTCATCCAAAAAATATATATATATATATATATATATATATATATATATATATATATATATATATATATATATATATATATATATATATATATATATATATATATATATATATATATATATATATATATATATATATATATATATTCCTATCGTTCGTCTTTTGTCGATAAATATACCAATCTAAAATGTAACTAAATATTTTTCGCCTCTTCTTTGTCATCAAAATAATAATAATAATAATAATAATAATTAAAAAAATACTAATAATAATAATAATAATAATAATAATAATAATAATTTCTAAATTCCTATCGTTTGCATTTTGTCGATAAATTTAAGAAATTCATATTTTATCCATCCTACCTCTAAATCCCGTAATTAGAAATTTTCTAAATTCCTATCATTTACCTTTTGTCGATAAATTTACCAATCTAGAACATAGCTAAATATTTTTCGACCCTTCTTTGTCAAAAAAAAATAATAACAATTTCTAAAACGTTTGCCTTTTGTTGATAAATTTACCAATCTAGAACGTAGCTAAATATTTTCCGCCTCTTCTTTCTCATAAAAAAAACTAAATTCCTATCGTTCGCCGTTTGTCGATAAATTTAGCAAATTTATATCTTATCCATCCTAGCAACATATGTGAACTACCCTTTCTGATAACCCAAAGTATAAATACTCGAATACAAATTGTAGCAAATATACTTATACACATAAAAAATACTTAAACACATATGGTACATGATATTATGTACATTCGCATAAATAAACACAACATATCCCATACATAAATACTTCAAATGAATATACAAAAAAAAATATACTTCCACTATACGTGGTAGATATAGCTTATAAACAATCACCGAATTCTACAATAGCCAAATCCCCAAAATACATATCATTACTTCATAAAAAAAACCCAAACAACGAATCGTACCAACATAAATACATGACCAAACTGGCTCAAAATGGTCGACACTCTACGCAGGCGCGCGGCAACGTCGCCCGATGTTTCTAGTATTAGTTTATTTGAGCCCACGGCAGCCATTAAATGAGCCTTAAAGTATTGGCTTGAACAAGCCCAAAATCAACGTGGCCTGCTCAGAGCATCATCATGGCGGGGCCCAAACTAAACAAAAGGCATCAGCAGCTGTCGCAGGGCCGAAGTCTCCCTATCCTGAGCCAACCGGGGGCGCTCGAGGTCTCAAAAGTTTGCGAGTCATGTCCCGTCGTCGTTCGGGACAGCGTTCCGTAATGTCCCCGTTCCGCGAATTGGGACGGCGTTCGCGGTACACGGAACGTGCCCACGTTTCGTGTTCCTGGCTGCTAAGCTAGTCCAGCCATTAGTCATGGCCTCATGGGCCTATATTGCCTTGGGTCTGGTGGCGCACGTAATAGGCCAATGAGGGTGATCATCGCATGGAAAACATTCAGGGCTATAGCAATGTCAGTATACTCTTCCCCTCAAAAAAAAAAAGCAATGTCAGTACACTCTCCTCTAAAAAAGCAATATCAGTGTACTCGGTTGTTCATTCTTTTAATCGTCAACAGACCGAACAATTCATCAAACACCGATCAAGGGAAACAAAAAGAACCGCATCCAAAAAACGAACAGCAAACAAACTCACAAAATCGTACGAAGTTTTTGGATTGGTGTAAAAGTAATCACCTGTATCTCAACAGGTATATATAGAGTAACAAGAGCTAAACGTGAGCACATTATAAGTAAATTATGCTTGCGGTTTCTAAACTCTTGCGACATTCTCACTCATCGAATCCCTAAACCACGCAACTGCATATCCGAATCCTTAAACTATATTTAAGTATGTCAATCATGTTCCAAATTAGCAAAGTCAGTCTATTAGCTTATATGGTGCTCCAGCATAGAATCTCGCATACTCCTTCCGTCATGTAATATAGTACATTCTAGCAATCAAAATTTGTCTTCAAATATAATACATTTTAGAGAATCACGTTGATGATATCGTCAGATTAAGAAATAAAATGAAGATACATGCGTCTTTTATGTTCTTTCTTAATTTATCTTAAAATTACTAAAATGCACTATATTATAGGACAGAGAGAGTAGGTTCCAAAATATAAAATTACATATCGAGATCCCTATATTCTGTTAAATTACTCAAATACCGGTTCAGAGTAACCACGTGTCTCCTCCAGCGGTGAAAGGACACGCTCGCCATGCTCCGCTCCACCGACCACCATGGTATGACTATGAGCTTAGGTCACATCTAGGTACACTGAGGTTGGTGTGCGATGCCTAAGCGGGCATGCTCATTACCTTTGTGGGCGAGTGATGTTTCCTAGCACACACCCAACAACAATTACCGACCCTTTGTTCAAAATAACAGTGGCGTTAAGATGTTGCTTGCCAAATCAAGATGAGAAGCTAATGACAAGGAGATGAACAATTAAAAAAAAAGACTTGGGAGCCTATCCGGCAAGCCAAGCCACGATGAATGAAGCATGAAGGGGTTACTTTAGTCTGAAGATCAGGGTATTTAATTAGATTAGGAACCCCATATACATAATTTAATAGTCTAGGGATCTAGACGAGAACCACAAAAAAATTTAGGGACCGTCCGTATAATTTTAAGTTGCAAACCCAAATATTAACTCCACGCTCACATAAGCTAGTATACTATTTGGACCATGATTGAGGCACTCAAAATAGTTTAGGGTCCTCTAGTCATGTAATTTGATAGTTCGGGACATGATGAGAATGACGCCATAGTTTTGGACTGCCAATGTAATTTGCTCGCACATTATTCATGAGTCAAACGCTGAATTTCGTGTTGGCTTGCTGCATGTAAGCATATTTAAAATGACTCAATCCAAGTCATGCATTTTACTATGACAAAATTGTATTTAGAGTAACATTGCCTCAAATCGTCATTTCCAATGGTTTTCCCATGGCATCATAACCGCCTCTTGGCCAATTCATTAAACTTCAGGGATGGCCTGAATTCACGTTTCCAAATAATCGTTCTTTTTACTATGACTAAGTATTGCAAAAAAAAAAACATTTCGACAGTAAAAACCATATAAGTAAACAAATATACAAATATCTATCAAACAAAATTCACTAGATACACCATGAGATATACTTCATCAGTAACTTTGAAACTAGTTTAAAGTTAGAGAAGCTTTGACTTATAGGACAAAACTAAAATGATTTACAATTTAGATCCAAGGAAGGGAGTATTAACTTGCCAGTGATTGCAAAACAGAGATGGTATATACTTCACATATAAGTAATGAAATCGGGCCGTGTACACAAACATATCTTCACAACGAGGACTGCATCATATTACATAATAACAAGGAAACAAACGAAGAGAACCTTGAACATACACTGCACAAGTTTAAATTCCCAAACCCTAAAAACTCCAGGAAGGATGGCACAAAACCAACAAAAGCATCCTTTCAAAACTCTGAATATCTCCTAATTCTTTCCCTGTATGACGATGAACGCTGCGCATCGGGCCTGAGGCAGCTGACGAGGCAAGGCACTGCCTCTTCAGCTCCTGTGCAGTTCAGCTTTATGGATGACAGCTTCCCAGAGCCAATGGATCTAAAAGAAGAGCATCCCAGCTGAACTGAGGAGGAGCGCAATCGACGCATGTCAGGCCGTCGATGCAAGGACCTGCCATGATCAGGACCAGTGCTTGCGCCTGCTGCACATAGAGCTAGCGATGCACTTGTCCATGGAAGCTCCTTTATTGGGGTAGTGCTGGTGAGCCTCATGAAGGAGACAATGGCATGCCGACATAAAGGGCAGGATATGGAGCCAGGAACTCCACGGATGGATGTTGAGCTGCTTGTGGTGGAGCACAAGTAGAGGGCACATTTGGTGCAAAACTCATGGCCGCAACCTATTATAACAGGCATTCATCAATGGTGTTCACAGGGTTAAAAAAAAACCCACCATGAGAGTCAAAATTTTCAGTACCTTCTGCAGCTACAGTGCATTCCACCTCCAAACATATGACACATGGATCCTGACAAGTGGATGAGGCAGAAGTTTTCCTCCATCCACATTCCCTGCAAAAGATCAACGAAGGGTCAGGGACTCAGGGTTGCATTCATAATTAGCTGATCATGCATTAGGAAAAATAAGAGAAAACCTGACAGTGCTATTCTGTTTTTTTGTGATGTTCAAAATTTGAAATGAGCATCCTATCAACATTCTACACCCAGTGAAATGCAGCTTCTCCCAAGGTACAGTAAAACTCTGGTGTTTTAGGTCACAATGGTAATAGGTAAAATGCTGCTGTAAAACATTGGTCGTAGTCACCTCTTCCACTGGAACAAGGAATGTGGATACAACTACTTGAGCAAAAAATGTTAGTCTAGGTATCATGTTATTACAGATAGTGGCGTTTAATGTTATGAATACCTACATATTTTGGCAGGTATTTGAACTCACCGGGCAATTTTGACAATGCTCATCATGTCATGTACGGGAAACCATACGCCCGTACACGACGCGCACGAGACGTGCGCCGCGCCGCAGCGCGCGAAGCGAAGGGCAAAGCGGAGCAAGCGGAGGGTCAGCAGGCGCACGGCCAGATCAGTGGCTAGAGATATTTACCATTTAAACATTTATTAGTTTCCTTCATTTATCCTTAATTATAGGAGATTGTTGCCTCCTTTAGGTTGGGCCGCCGGCCATATATTGTAATCGGCACGATGAATGGAAGCAAGCAGTGATTGAACCCTAAACTCTTCTGTCTCCCTCCAACACTCTAAAGCCCGAGCCGCCGTGAGGGGCATAACCTCCGCGATCGGAAGACAACGGCAGGAGACTACGAACTCCGTAGTCGAGGGCCGCCTACCCTAGATCACAACGCCCTTGACAACCTGGTATCGCGATCCACTCGATCCTCGTCGTCTTCCACTACCGCGCCGCCGCCTCCGACGCACAACCCTAGCCCGCTGCCTTCACCCGCGCCGCCCACCACACCATTATCCGCCACCGCAGCCGCCAGCCCCTGCAGCCCACCGCCACCGCCAACCCCACCGACCACCATGGCCGAGCCGACCCTCGCCGAGGTCCTCGAGATGCTCAAGACCATGAACGCCAAGATCACCACCATTGAAACGGAGATGGCAAAAAAGGAGAAGGCCGAGACGTCCTCTGGAGGGGGCGATCACCACCGCTACGACGGTGGTCACGGCCATGAGTTCTACCCCAAGCCCAAGAAGTGGGATTTTCCCCGCTACGACGGCACAACCGATCCGATGCTCTTCCTCAACAAGTGTGACGCCTACTTCCTCCAACACCGCACCACGGGGGACGACAAGGTGCGCACTGCCTCCTTCCATCTCGACGAGGTGGCACAGCTGTGGTTTACGCAGATCCAAGAGGATGACGGCACACCCAACTGGTCGCACTTCAAGGAGCTGCTGAACCTGCGGTTCGGGCCGCCCCTCCGATCCGCCCCGATGTTCGAGCTCGCCGAGTGCCGTCGCACCGGGACCGTGGAGGAATACTCCAATCGGTTTCAGGCACTCCTTCCCCGCGCGGGCCACCTTGAGGAGAAACAGCGCGTCCAGCTCTTCACGGGCGGGCTGCTGCCGCCACTGAGCCACGCCGTCCGCCTGCACCACCCGACGACGTTGGTGGAGGCCATGAGTTTGGCCCGGCAAGTGGAACTGATGGAGGCCGAAAGACCGGCGCCGGGGCCTCTTCGGGCGCCGCCACGCGGAGGAGCCGCCGCACCGCCCGTGCGCCCCGCGCTCCCGGCGCCCCCACCGGTGCTGGCGCTGCCCCCCCCCCCCCCCCGCCGATCGCAGCGGCGCAGCAAGGACGCGCCGAGAACCGCCCCCCGCGCCGTCTCACCCCGGACGAGATGGCCGAACGTCGTCGACTCGGTCTGTGTTTCAATTGCAATGAGCCTTTCACTCGGGGCCACAACCGTTTTTGCAGACGGATCTTCTTCATGGACGGCGTCGAGATCGACGAAGTCGACGAGGGCGCCGCGGACGCCGAGGCCGCCAAGGAGGCGCCTCTGTTCTCCCTCCACGCGGTCGCGGGCGTGGCTGTGGGCGCCCCCATCCTGCTGCGGGTCACCCTGGGCGCCACCAACCTCGTCGCCCTGGTGGACACGGGGTCCACGCACAACTTCATCGGCGATGCGGCGGCGCGCCACACGGGGCTTCCCATCCACCCTCGACCTCGCCTCACGGCCACCGTCGCCAACGGAGAAAGAGTGACCTGCCCCGGGGTCCTCAAACAGGCAGTGATCTCCATCGAGGGCATGACATTCGACATCGACTTATATGTCATGCCACTCGCCGGCTACGACATGGTACTCGGCACCCAGTGGATGGCGGCCCTGGGGACCATATCCTGGGATGTCGTCACCCACACCCTGGCTTTCCGCCACGCGGGGCGGGACGTACGCTGGTCCGGGGTGGCGTGCACCGAGACGCCGCTCGCCCACTCCGTGACCACCGACGCGCCCCTCCTAGAGGGCCTCCTGGACTCGTTCAGCGACGTCTTCGCGGAGCCGTCCGGTCTGCCACCACCACGCAGCCGCGACCACTCCATCGTCCTCAAGCCTGGCGCGGCCCCGGTGGCGGTCCGGCCCTACCGTTACCCGGTGGCTCACAAAGACGAGCTCGAGCGACAGTGTGCCTCGATGATTGAGCAAGGCATCGTCCGTCGCAGCGACTCCGCGTTCTCGTCCCCGGCCCTCCTCGTCAAGAAGGCCGACGGCACATGGCGGTTCTGCATTGACTACCGCGCGTTGAACGCGCTAACCGTCAAGGATGCTTTTCCGATTCCGGTGGTCGAGGAGCTGCTCGACGAGCTCAAGGGGGCTCGCTTCTTCACCAAGCTCGACCTACGCTCCGGCTACCACCAAGTTCGCATGAAGCCGGAGGACATCCACAAGACCGCATTCCGCACACACGACGGCTTATATGAGTTCCTCGTCATGCCGTTCGGACTGTGCAACGCGCCAGCGACGTTCCAGTCCATGATGAATGATGTGCTGCGCATTTTCCTCCGACGGTTCGTGCTCGTTTTCTTTGATGACATTCTCATTTACAGCAACTCGTGGGCGGACCACCTGCGCCACCTCCGCGCCGTCTTGACCGAGCTTCGCCGCCACCGCCTCTTCATCAAGCGCTCCAAGTGCGCTTTTGGCGTGCGCTCGGTCTCCTACCTCGGCCACATCATCTCCGAGCAGGGCGTCGCCATGGATCCGGCCAAGGTGCAGGCCGTCCTCGACTGGCCAGCGCCGCGCTCACCACGCGCGGTCCGCGGGTTCCTCGGCCTCGCCGGCTACTACCGCCGCTTCGTCCTCAACTACGGCTCCATCGCCGCCCCACTGACAGCCCTCCTGAAGAAGGACGGCTTCTCCTGGACAGAGGAGGCCGCCGCGGCGTTCGCCGCCCTCAAGTCCGCCGTCACAACGGCGCCGGTCCTCGCGCTTCCCGACTTCAACAAGCCGTTCATCGTCGAGTGCGATGCGTCCACTCTCGGCTTCGGCGCGGTGCTACTCCAAGACAAACACCCGCTGGCGTACTTCAGCAAGCCCATGGCGCCTCGACACCGCTCCCTCGCCGCATACGAGCGCGAGCTGATTGGCCTGGTGCACGCCGTGCGCCACTGGCGGCCGTATCTCTGGGGCCGGCGATTCACAGTCAAGACCGACCACTACAGCCTCAAGTATCTCCTCGACCAGCGCCTCGCCACGATCCCGCAACATCACTGGGTGGGCAAGCTGCTCGGGTTCGACTTCGTGGTCGAGTACAAACCAGGCGCCCAGAACACCGTCGCCGACGCTCTCTCCCGCCGGGACACGGACTGCGACACGGAGGCCGGCGCGGTACTCGCCCTGTCTGCCCCGCGGTTCGACTTCTTCGACAAGCTGCGCCGCGCCCAGCAAGACGCGCCCGCTCTCGTGGCCCTCCGGGACGAGGTCACCAGCGGCAAGCGAGGCGCGCCATGGGCTCTACGGGACGGTCTCCTCACCTACGGCGGGCGCGTCTACCTCGACTCAGACTCTCCCCTCATTCGGGACCTGCTCAGCGCGGTGCACAACGACGGGCACGAGGGGGTCCAACGCACCCTACACCGACTGCGCCGCGACGTCCACTTTCCCGCCATGCGCACCGTTGTCCAGGATTTCGTCCGCGCGTGCAGCACGTGCCAGCGCAACAAGGCTGAGCACCTCCACCCCGCCGGGCTGCTGCTCCCCCTTCCGGTGCCCTCGGCAGTCTGGAGCGACATCGGCCTCGACTTCGTGGAGGCTCTTCCCAAGGTGAAAGGCAAATCGGTCATCCTAACGGTGGTGGATCGGTTGAGCAAATACGCTCACTTCATTCCGCTTGCTCATCCATACTCCGCGGAATCGGTGGCCCAAGCTTTCTTCGCCGAGATTGTTCGTCTACACGGCATGCCTCGGTCGATGGTCTCGGACCGTGACCCTGTGTTCACCTCCAAGTTTTGGTCCGAGCTGATGCGACTCATGGGGGCGAAGTTGCATATGACGTCGGCATTTCACCCTCAGTCCGATGGTCAGACGGAGGCCGCTAACCGTGTCATCACTATGTATTTGAGATGCTTTACAGGAGATCGTCCCCGCCAATGGCTCCGGTGGCTCCCATGGGCGGAGTTCGTCTACAACACGGCATACCAGTCCTCCCTTCGTGACACGCCGTTCCGCATCGTCTATGGCCGTGAACCCCCCACCATCCGGTCTTATGACCCCGGGGAGACGCGCGTCGTGGCCGTCGCCAAGACCATGGCGGAGCGGGAGGAGTTCCTGCAGGACGTGCGCTACCGTCTCGAGCAGGCGCAAGCTGCACAAAAGCGCCACTACGACAAACTACACCGAGCCGTCTCCTACAAGCAAGGCGACTGGGTGCTCCTCCGCCTGCGACACCGCCCAGTCGCCTCGCTCGACGTCGCCGCCACAGGGAAGCTGAAGCCGCGCTACTTCGGACCCTACCGCATCGCCGAGATGATCAACGAGGTGGCTGCTCGCCTGGAATTGCCCCCTCGCACCCGTCTCCATGACGTCTTCCACGTGGGGCTCTTCAAGCCATGGGTGGGCGATCCTCCATCCGCACCACCGCCCCTCCCTGTCGTCCACCATGGCGCTACGGTGCCGGAGCCCGAGCGCGTCGTCAAAGCTCGACTTGCCCGCGGCGTGCGCCAGGTCTTGGTGCACTGGAAGCATGAGCCCGCGGCCTCAGCTACATGGGAAGATCGGGACTCCTTCATCGAGCGCTATCCACACTTCCAGCTCGCGGACGAGCTGTCTCTCGAGGAGGGGAGAGATGTCATGTACGGGAAACCATACGCCCGTACACGACGCGCACGAGACGTGCGCCGCGCCGCAGCGCGCGAAGCGAAGGGCAAAGCGGAGCAAGCGGAGGGTCAGCAGGCGCACGGCCAGATCAGTGGCTAGAGATATTTACCATTTAAACATTTATTAGTTTCCTTCATTTATCCTTAATTATAGGAGATTGTTGCCTCCTTTAGGTTGGGCCGCCGGCCATATATTGTAATCGGCACGATGAATGGAAGCAAGCAGTGATTGAACCCTAAACTCTTCTGTCTCCCTCCAACACTCTAAAGCCCGAGCCGCCGTGAGGGGCATAACCTCCGCGATCGGAAGACAACGGCAGGAGACTACGAACTCCGTAGTCGAGGGCCGCCTACCCTAGATCACAACGCCCTTGACACATCAGTGGTAGACAAAGGTATGGTGAAGGAAGAATACGCATTCGATTTTCTGGTTGCTTGCTTAGAATACCTTCAATACTAGTTTTGTGCCACGAACGAGCCACCAATAAAGGAGTCAACCTTTCAAGCAAAAGCATGGTAAAAGTGTAAGCAATCAAAATAATTAAAATGGAAATCCTTTTCTGATATTAGCATGCCCCAAGCAAGTGCCCTTCCTTAATTGGACAACAAAAGTTACAAGTTTGATGCATGGTATAAGTTAAGGCAGCATATTCGGAGTTTGTATAAGCACAAAATTTCAGCAACAGGCTTAAGGTTTTGAGTAAACCACATAGGGAAGATGGCCGAATAAGGAAGACAATACTTAACACTGATAAGCATATAGAAATAGTAAAATAGAAGTGCAAAATTTACACAGGTGCTTAAGTAAAGATATCAATACCACTAATTCTGATAAACAAAGAACATAACTTGTTGTAGACAGTTGTAAGTAAAAAAATTATCTTTTCAATGAGACAAGTTCAATTGATTTGATGCAGAAACAAATATTTATTATGAACCAACAAGGGCATACCCGTTAGCATTTTGAGCTCCCATGTTTGCTCCTGCTGCAATGAGAAGCTGTTTAGCAGATATCAGTAGATGGGAGTTGGCAAATTACTTAGATTCTCATGAAATAGGAAAGTTAACTAACATACTTGGCAGCAAACAGCACTTCCACCACATGCCGCGTAATGGAGGGGTGTGCTCCCTGAACCTGCACGATGGTTGAGTTAATCTAGGATCATAGTAAAAAAGTAAGGAAAGGTCCACTTATCGATAATATTTTTGCAGAACCATGTCTATAATAAATTGAATCAGGTTAAACAATATCCTTTTCTGTTTAATAAATACTTACCAATGAGGTCAATAGTTGAACCATCATTGACAGTCACCTCAGAGACAGAGGCTCCAAGGTCTAATAGCAACTGCACACTCTCAGCATGCCCATGAAGGGCTGCCAAGTGAAGCGGGGTGACACCACCATCCGACTTTCCATTAACTAGTCTCTGGAGAGCCCTGAAGAGCACCAGAAGAAATGACACAAATTTATAAGTGATGAGAAAATGACCACATAATTGAATGCCCAGAGTGTACAAGGAAAAATGATGCAAATTTATAAGTGATGGGAAAGATGATGCCAATATAGGTGAACGTCAGGATTTTACATACACGGCATCAAAGGCATCCTTTTTCATTTCATCTGTGGACTTTCCACGCATAATGGTCCAAAACTCTGACAAGCTAGGCACGTAATCAGCCACAAGAAGCCGAATGCACCGAGTATGACCTTTTAGGGCGGCAAAATGAATAGCGGTCGCGCCACTAAAACAGTCTCTCCTGTGAATCTAGAAATCCAGATACAGATCACGTGCATAAATAGATATTTCAGACATTTTTGTAAGAGAAAAAAAAAATCAGACTAATTTGATCCAAGAACATATTAGCTAGTGTTCACTTACATTAGCTTTAAAAAGAACTAGAATCTGTACAACTTTCCAGTGACCATATAGACAAGCTTGCATCAGAGCAGTCTGCACAGTTTAGTGTTCCGAATTAGCACCAAAAAAAAAACAGAACTTAAAACATAACTGAGAAGAAACATAAACAATAAGGTGAGATGGATTGAAGACTAAGCTGTAGCATCTGTCTCTTATCAATTTTTATGTATTGAACACATAACCAGCGTGCGAACATTGTTGAGTTAGCATACAGTATAACTCAACCACGAAAAAGAAGCAAGGGCATACAGTACAGGGGCAATGCTAAGGTACAAACTTTACCTCTGAGGAGGTAATATTTCAAATCAATCTGAGCCATTGATTTTTCACATTTTATGAATTACTTAATAAATTAAAAATTCCAGGAAAACAAAATAAAACCTCAGCATCCCCCTAATGACGGGAGGGAAATTCCTTTAAAGACATGCATGCCGATTCTCCACATGCATGCCAATTCCCCTAATCATGGACTAATCATGGCATATACAGAAGCCATTCTTTCCCTCTCAGTAATGAATTTGAATTAAAATCGAATAAATGGTGCTATCCGAATTTTAACTATAAATTTTCGTGCGAACTTGAATTAAAATCAAATAAATTCAAACTTGATCAAATTTATAATTATGACATTGAGTAAGTACCATGAGAATAACTATAAAATATGTTTTTATATTAAATCTATTTCAACATACAATTATTCATATTATTTTGTATAAACTTGATCAAATTCATACACATGCTAACAACTCATCTTACATGCATGCATGGACACGCTCACCACACACACGCTAACCAGCTAACCACGTACACACACGCTCGCCACACACACATGCTAACCAGGCTAGCCGCGTACACACACACGACACGCTAATCACGTACATATGCAAATCCTAACACATGCAAAATCAAGTGTATAAAGTTACATACAAAATAATATGGTAATCAAAATATATCAACTACAAAGTTATAAAATTAAAAAGATTTACCATATCAGTCTGAGATCACGCATGCATCAATCAAATCCAGAAAAAAGATTTTTTATATATAAAACTTTCCTTATTTATCCTATTTTATAAAATAATAAATAAATATATAGATATTTCATCTATTACCTCCTAGGAGGTAAAGTTCGTCGTAACCGTCCGATCGAAACAAATGAACGGCCCATAGTCATTTGGAGGTACCGCAGCAAAGCCCTTTCTTCGTATAACTCAACCACGAAAAAGAAGCAAGAGTATAGTTCCTCTCCATCAAGCTACTAATTCACACTCCCAAAAAAATAGGTAACCTCAGTTATATATAAATGCACAGGACTGCAAAGCCTGCTAGTATTTTTTAATCATACTGTTACATAATGCATTTCCTAATATAATCCTGAATGGAAATTCACTGCTGATGAAATACTCTAAAGGCAGACAAAGCACAGTGATCAATATGGTTGAAGATCTAAGATGAGAAAGAGAAGAATTTACCTGTCCTCTGCAATTTCTAAGGTTAATATTAACGCCGGATTCGATTAGGAGGGAGACAATCTATCACAGAGGAAGGAGAGGATTATTTTGTAAAACAATAACAAGTTCACATACTAACAAGTAATTAAATGGGTTAACAAGGGCATCTGGATCTACAATTATTGCATATAGATGGGAAAACAATACTATAGATAAAATCAATGGTTCACCTCATGGTGGCCCTTTGCTGCCGAGTAATGGAGAGGCGAGTTCCGGATCCCGAAAGTCGAGTACCGTGCAAGGCGGGGATTGAGTTCCAAGAGAGCTCTAGCCTCCTGGATGTCTCCATCTCTTGCAGCGGAGACAAGTCGCTCCCCAGTCGCCGAGCAACCAAACGAGTCGCCCATCATACCTAAGAGCCCCATGGTTCTTGGACCTATCAGAACACAAATATATGAGCAACACTTCTTGCAGAGACTCTCTAAATACTGGATATCACTTATTGAGCACCCTATGGAACTGAACAGAATCACAGAAAATTCTTGGAGCCAAGATGTATTGAGGCAGGCATCAGAATGGAGAATGGTGTTAGCCTTATATCGATATGGGAAGGGAACAACCACTTGGGCACTCCAGAGTCCAGAAGAAACTCATTTGCGAAAAGCTGGGGAATGCGCCACATGTCCACTTGGAAATAAACACAAGAATCCTACATAAGCAGGGACAAAATGACCTCACGGACTCGGTGTTGCTGTGAGTGGATAGCCAAGGGTTCAATGGAAATGAATGGCAGCACAGTTGGGCACTTTCTGACCGAATTGATCCGTTAAACAGGGAATTTGAACAAAGGAACCAACCTCAATCGATCCAATTTGGCACTGGATCCACATATAGATCAAAGATCAGAAGATGCCACCTTTCTATAGTAAACAAACTGCCCCAAATTGACTAGGAAGAACCAGGATCGAAACCAAGACACCATCTTCCCCCAACTTATCCAAGAAATGGTAAGCTGCAGGATCTAACGAGCTGAGCTACCCCCTCTGTTTTTTTTAACTGCAATTATTAGTTTCCTACTATTCTGCAGACTGCAAAGGCGATATGGTCAGACGGAGGCGGGGGGCGCAGTAATGGTGGTGGAAGAAACAGCAGCAGAGACGCGTCGCTGTCTCCCCTGTCCCTCTCAGGCAGGAGCCCAACGGCCGTCGGCCCCATCGGCCCAAGGAGGAATGGCACAACTACCAGCGCCGGCATTGAGCTCGCAGATTGACCTTGGACAAGCGAAGAAAAAGCAAGCAGGAACGGCAAACGGGAAGAAGAACCTGAGCGAATCAGTACAAACATACCCTTTTGTTGGCATTTGATGGGGGACGAAAGGCGCATTCCACGATTAAAATCGAGGCCGGATCATACTAGCATTTAATCCGAAACTAGAAAAGGGGGATGTCTCACGTTAAATAGGTAGTACCAAATTACCAAATAAAGATGAGATCTCTCGGCGAAGAAATGGACAAGAGGAATGGCTCTGCGCAATCAACCAAAATCAAGAAACGGAAGAACCCGCCTCACCTCGCCCGCCAGACGACAGGAGAAGAAGAAGGGATCTTCAGGCGGCGGCCGGCGCCGGGGAATCTGAATCCCCGCCTCCTTCTCCTCCTCGGCCCCGCTGGCGCCGACGACAACTCATCAAGAAATTAACGACAGCTGTGGACAAGGCAGAGGGGAGGAGTAACCGAGGACAGCCCCAGATGGGCGATGGCTCTGGCGCTCTGCGCGTCGTAGGGCTATTTTCATCCGCTTCTAATCCGTACTTTTTTACTGGTTTTTTTATCTGAAACTATATTTTTCTCTCATAACAAATTAGCCAGCGGTATTTTTCAGTCGACAGTATAGCCGAATGGGGCCGTAGTCGTAGCTGTCCTTGTCAGTGGACCGGCGCTGCATCGTGCAGAGACGGCGCGGGATGGGAAGAACAAGGTGGGAAGGGGGCAGGGGGACAGGACAAGAGGCGCATGCAACAGTGGAGAGCACGAGGAGCCGGAAGAGCTGGAGGAGGGTGTACGAGGCTGTGTTTAGTTACCAAATTCGGAGTGCCAAAATTACTATAGTGACACTGTAACATTTCGTTTGTATTTGGTAATAATTATCGAACCGTTGACTAATTAGGCTCAAAATATTCGTCTCGCAAAGTACAACCAAACTGTACAATTAGTTTTTGATTTTATCCATATTTAGTACTCCATGCATGTATCACAAGTTTGATGTGACGGGGAATCTTTTTTTTTTGCATAGTGCACTTTTCAATGGAACTAAACACAGAAGGACGAGCACAAACACATGGGACTCGCTGTCGCGCCAAACCTCGCGGTTTCTGCAGTTTCTCATAGTTTTTCGAACCGGACCGGAGATCGAACCGGCGAGGCCGTCGGTTTAATGGTTCAATGGTCCAACCGTTCAGAACCGGTTGAACCGCCGGTTCGTTAGTTTTGGACCGGTGAATCGAACCGGCCACAAATACTTTGAACCGGTGTATATATATGATTTAATTAATAATCGACATTGATATGCAGGCTAATATACAAATATAATACCTAAATATTAAAACTTGAAAGCTCAGGATGACAGGATCAGTAGCTCACCAGTTCCAGTTCTAGTAGCCATTTTCTTGTAGCCGTGGAGGGGAGGTGGAGCAGAGTAGCAGGGTAGCAGGGTAGCAGTGTAGCACCAGAGCAGCAGCCTGCCCGCTCGGAGCAGAACCAGAGAAGCCTGCAGCCCCCGCCGAGCAGCACTAGAGAAGCCTGCAGCCCCCCGCTCGGCGCTCGCCCGTAGCAGCAGCCTGCAGCTGCAGCCCCCGCCGATGGCTGATGCCCACCCAGAGCAGCACCATAGCAGTAGCCGCCGGCCGCCCAAGGGGCCAAGCCAGAAGCAAATGCGCCCCAAAAAGGAGATGCCAATTCCTTTCCTTCACGTGTACAGGCCCCTAAAGGGTACATTTTCACACTTTTCCAACAATACCCTCGAATGGATCAGCTTCTCCTGAACCCACCGAGGTCATTTTTGGATAACTTAAAAAACCGTCCCGGTTCACATGGAACCGGCCGGTTCACCGGTTTCATTAAAAACCGGCCGGTTCAACCGGTTTTTACCGGTCCGATTGCATGGCCGGTCTTTTAAGTGAATCGAACCGGTGTAGACTCTGGTTCGATCTTTTAGCGGTCGAACCGCCGGTCCGGTCCGGTTCGAAAAACTAGGGTTTCTCTTCTTGTAGAGCCGCTGCTCTGACCACTGTCGTCTGTCGAGGCAGAGCCGCAGAGGTGTCCGTCTCTGGCCTGGGCAAAAAAAAGATTTTCCGTCACATCAAAATATCGGTATATGCATGGAGTATTAAATGTAGATGAAATCAAAAACTAATTATATAGTTTTGTTGTACTTTGCGAGACGAACATTTTGAGCCTAATTAATCAATGTTTGGACAATTATTACCAAATAAAAACAAAAATACTACAGTATTGCATAGTAATTTGGTCATCCTAGATTGGGAAACTAAACAAGGCCTCTGGCGAATGGCGATTGCTTCCTGCTCCGCCCGCCGGCCTCTGCTCGTGGCCCTTGTTTAGTTTTTAAAATATTTTATAAAATGTAACTGTAATGTTACTGTAGCACTTTCATTGTTATTTGATAATTATTGTCCAATCATGGCTTAATTAGACTTAAAAGATTCATCTCGTGATTTACAACTAAACTGTGTAATTAGTTTTATTTTTTATCTATATTTAATACTTCATGCATATGTCCAAAGATTCGATGTGACGGGAATCTAAAATATTTTACAAAATATTTAATGCTTCGGAGGGAAGACTGACAGCCAATTTCTTCGTTTCCTGCCTGACACTGACAGTAGTTACCTGAATTACCTGTTACCTACTCTCTCTGCTGCCTTTCCCCTCCCAAATTATAAATCATTTAACTTTTTTTAGCTAAAACATTTTAAGTTTAACCAAATTTATATAATAAAATAATAACATTTATGATATTAAATAAATATCATGAGATTTTTCATTAATTACATTTTCATAGTATATCTATTTAATGTTATAAATCTTTGTAATTCTACCAGTAACTTTGGTCATACTTAAAATATTTTGACTTCCCAAAAAAATTGGAACGACTCATAATATGGATGCGGCATACGGTACATTAATGGACTAGTTTATTCTTCTCTCCGAAAATAGTACAGAAATTGAATTAACAGAGGCACCTGGTGAAAAATACATAGCCTGAGAAACTTAAAGATGACATTTATTTGCAACTTGCATGCTTATTGCTGACTTTTGCTTTTGTTGAACGCCATCTGTTTTGAAATAGAGGTACACTCCTCAGATAGACGTCCATTTGGCTGGATCAGTGTACGGGTAAGGAGGTATAGTACATCGTACAACATCTGAAGGGCAAGGTAATAAAGTTCAATCCGTGCTTATCCCTGATATAATGGACCTCAAACCCTGCACATCTTTGACATGATGAAATGAAGAGCAGGGGAAGAGGTGGTGAAAAGGAACGGATACCTGTACCCTTAATTTCATGAATTAATCTTCTCTGTCACCATATAATGGGTGCATTCAACTTGTTCAATATCTGGACCACTAAAGGAAGTGATACCCCTTACGTTTTAACAAAAAGTGCTTCACCCTTCAACCACGTACATATTATTCATAGGTACCTCCTCTGTTTCGAATTAGTAGACTTATTTTGCTTCGTTATTAGGACAAAGATTTTACCAACAATTACTCTA
This sequence comes from Saccharum hybrid cultivar R570, assembly GCA_038087645.1. Lineage (NCBI taxonomy): Eukaryota > Viridiplantae > Streptophyta > Magnoliopsida > Poales > Poaceae > Saccharum > Saccharum hybrid cultivar. The sequence continues at coordinate 17,646,982 of JAQSUU010000637.1, forward strand.
TTAATTTCTTCTGTAATATAAAATCATAACCATAGATAAATATTTTCATTTTGAATTTAACATTATCATTTTTTATAGAAAAACCATGTGTTGATTAAAAACTTATTGATCAAATGTTTGTCCTAACTCCTATGAAACGAAATAGCCTACTAATTTCAACAGGGGATTACTATAGTACAACTATATCATTGATGTCGAGAGAGGGTTTATAAAAAAAATGAAAGAAAAAGAAGGGATTGGTATGGGAGCTTGAGTTGAGAGGGGCCCGAGGGTTTGTCACAGGGCTTACCTATCAAAGTTGACCAACTAAACAATTTGACATCTCCTATTTCATTGTGCAGTTTGTTGGTGGGGTCAGTCTTCCATCAAATTGGTTGTTCAAACTCAGATACTCGGTGTTTGAAATCTACAGATGCTTTCTTATTTTCTTCCTTTTGTCATTATTAGTGTCACCTCGCATTGACATTTGTTACTTATCTGGCACCTTGATGTCAATCGTCTCAGTGACACGAGATCTGCCCACTCTCTGCCAGCGCCGGTTCTAGGATTTTGAGGCCCCTCTCATGAACTCGCGATGGATAGACCATGTATAAAATCTTATAATATATAGACACTAATTTTACTTGCAAAGGAAAAGCAAATTCAATAATATATTTTTAATTTAACATGTCTGATAATTATCGAGAAAGCAATATATTTGTACTTCTAGAACCAATATGATTACCTTAAGAAAGAATAGAACTCCATCATATCCATTGCTTCTCATAAAAAGATACTTCTTCGGGCATTTCCTGATGCAAAATCATTAAGGATGGTATTGAGATTAATAATGTCCAAGATATCCTTCTCGATGGTGCACATAGCCAAGCCATTTAACCTTTCTTGTGACATAGTTGATCTCAAATAGTTCTTCAACAACTTCAATTTTGAGAAACTTCTTTTAGCCGAAGCTACAGTCATATAGTTAAGAGAATCTGATAGGCAACTGAAACATTTGGATAGCACCTTGTTGTGATTGAATAAACTGATCTTCTTGTCTTTTTTGTTTTCTTTTCGCAATAGGTAACATTCTAAAATTCTAACACCTAAATTAGAAGAAAAACATGACTATACGAGTACAAAGTATTAGAAGTTTGAAATACTATACAAATAATTAATTTAGATTAAAAATGAACAAGGAGACAACCTAGACAATTTGGACATGAACTAATTTAGAACCAAGATTCGCAAGAAGGGCATAAGGCAAGAACCATCATCATGCGCCGTCGACCGTCGTGCGTCGTTCTCTTCTGCAGTTCTCCGACAGTCCAGGCATCCAGCTCTCCTCGGCGAGTTGGTATCGCGATATCGCGTGTCGCAGCTAGCGTAGCAATCGCGCCAGTCATGATGTACGTGCGTGCGGAACTGCGGCGCGGCTCCTCGCCTCCCGAGAAAGAAAGAGACCGACGATCTTCTTGCCTTCTTGACCCGCCTTCACATTAGTTTGCTGATGCCTAATAGACTATAGGGCCTGGGGGTTTGTATACCTGGGCTTGGGCCCCTTCCCCGCCTGGGCCCTTGGCCGTCACACCCCATGCCCCCCTAGGGCCGGCCCTGCTCTCTGCCCTCTTCAAGTATTCATGGCTATCTATGTTCCCTAATTTATTTGTTCCACCTTCTTTTTCATGCAACTGATATAATCTTGTTTGTATGTTTTCATCGTATAGTTATGAAATCCTAGAGGCTCATATTCATGCACCTACAACAACAACATTATTATTATTATTATTATTATTATTATTATTATTATTATTATTATTATTATATTAGGGAAGGGAACAAACAAAATTTGTGAAGTTTGCAGGTAGTGATGATGGCGGTTGTGGCCTCTATTTGGTAGAGCTCTAGCTCCACAAAATTTGGAGCTAGATACTTCTAGCTCTAGAAAATCTTATATATGGAGCTAGAGGCATATCGAGTGCATTTACATTACTTATTTCATTTATAATTCAAACTAAATAAAAATATTTTAGCTATTTAATTTAGTCTACATATTATAGACATGACATGGATCATGGAGCTATAGTCATGCCAAATGGACCCACAATATATGGTGGATTCGTGACTGCCTAGGCACTTGTGCACTTTGATTTGCAATGCTTGTTAGGCACAGGTTCCTCGACTCTAGGAGACATCTTTCTTGATGAAGGCATTGTATAGAGTTTGAAGAATTCGCTCACTAGGGTGAAAACATATGATGTCGTCTTTATTGGTTGTATCATGATAATGGTGGCACATTAGCATGTCCTAATCCTTCTTGGAGCTACAGATTTTGGGGGACCTTCCTTCTGCATCAAGTGTTGCTATAGTGGTGCAGAGAACTAATAAAGATTATGCTATGTATTGTACCTTGCTATGTCATGATATATGACACCATGTTGTTACACTAATGTAGAATTAGCCACTACCACCGGTTTTGCAACAGCTAGTGGGCAAGCAACAAAGATTGGGCTGTCAATTGCCCACCTAAATCGTCATTTACCTTTTCACAAACACAAAATATTAAAAAAATACACCTCACTACAGCTGTAATACCTGGCCCATTAGTGTTATGGTTTTGGGACATCGTGGCTATGTGTCATGTGTTCTAGTGGAATTAGTCCTACTAGGATGTTTCAATAGGTTCAGGCCACCTTATAATCTTTGTATTTTTGTCATTCTAAATGTAGCACTTCTGGTTTAACCTTTTTACACAGAGCAAGGATGAAATATGTAAAAGAGGTGGTATACGTATGAAGGTCTGCTCCACGTGGAGCTGTGCCTGTAGGCAGAATTTGAATGGGGGTGTTATAGTAGCCATGTGCGCCGCCATAGCCCGATGTGTCATCACATCATAGTCGCAACCTGTCATTGCTTGTCATAGCGCTGCTAACCCCCACACCCTCCGTTAGCCCTATGCTAGGGAGGGGAGGCGATTCAGAGCTACTATGCACTAGGGAGAAAGGAGATCTAGATGGTCAACATTGTGGGAATTTTGGGATGGGTGGCATGCTAGGGAGGCATAGAAAGAGAGGGGTGGTGCGGTGCAGATATGTGGGACATGGCACACTAGGGATGGAGAAAAGGGAGGGGTAACACAATTGGAGGTATGAGAGAGAGAGAGAGGGAGATGGGCAGAGATGTGGATGTAGAGATAGGAGGAAAGTTGGGTAGAGACATTAGGAAGAGAGGGAGAGAGGAGTTAGACGGGTGTAGGAGAAGGAAGGCACATGGGGTTAGGGGCAGTGGGATTTAAAGAAAATTAGACTATCCAAAACTTTAACTGCTAGCTCAAACTATAAACTGACAATGCTACTATAACTATCAGTTTGTTTGCAAAGACGACACTGTGGGCTGTTCTAAAAAAATGGCACTGGTGACCTGTTGGTAATACCTCATTGGTAACGTTTCTATAGAAACCGACAGTGATATAGGTGACAACACTTAGTAGTGTTACTCTTGAATAATTATCAGCTTTAATAATCTTAAAGTGATTGTATCATCTTGATGTAATTATTGCCTAAGATCAATAAAGCTTTCTTTAACTAAAAAGTGACACCAATTTTAGGTCCAAGCCTATTGAAGTACTAGATTGCCAACCAAGACGGGATCTGAATGTAGCTCAACTGTTTAAGTTCTTTATTGTGAAATCTGTCCAACTGGGTTTAAGTTCTCGACCTGACGTGGATGCTCACATTTTTCTAAATTTATTCTAGAATTTAGTGACGCTATTCCTTCAGTCATAGGCAATGTGCCCGTCGACATCTAGATGCCTGTGGTGACTCCGTTAATCTCTAAATCTACTAACAACTTAGTATTTTTTAGAGGTGCTCATAGAGATAGGATGTATGTGAATTCATAGGAGTGAATATTCATACATGAGTACATGCATTTGTGCCATAAAAAAGATTACCAACCAGGGCACAAATACTATTCCCTACTTTAGGAGTAAGACACTAAGACTACAATGTTGGATAGCATGGAGAGTTGGGTCGGTAGTACTCTCATCTCATGTTAAGGCCCTGTTTCGTATGGCTTCGAGGGGCTCCGGCTCTAGGAGAATTGTAGAGTACTGTTTACTACTGTAGAAGATATACTATAGCATATAAAAATGGCTCCGGCTCTGCCTAGAAATGAAGCGAGAGAGGAGCCGGAGGAGCTGCATTTTTAGGCTTCTCCCGGCTCCGCTACAGTCACAGTGTTTCTATGATGTCGGAGCCGGAGACAGGAGGAGCCCCTCCAAGCAGCCCTAAGAAGACATGGTCCATCTTATATATATATATATATATATATATATATATATATATATATATATATATATATATATATATATTGTTTTATCCATATATCCTACAGAATGCCCATAAAGTATTCAATTGATCTTCTCTTGACATGCATATTGTTTCCTTGCTACCAATTTTTAATATTCGCACACGCACTTCTCTATGTAAAAGATAATGGTTTGTAAACAAAAGGTACTCAGAAAATGTGCTCCAAACTTATATTCAAGTCTTAGCTGTATATTTTAGCATAATTCCTGGCGGAGCGTATATCTTTGCTTCCATTAATTAACTTATTATTAGGTGTTAATAGCTGTGGTCAACTGCAAAACCACTGTTTGGCCAAAAAAATAAAATAAAACCATATCATGTGTGGAGTTAACAAATACGAGCTGACATCTATTTGCTAACTATATTAACGGATGTATGGAATTTACATTACCTATTGATACGAGTTGATATGACAGATTGCACATCACATTGTTAAATATAGCTACATTTTTATCTGTAAATAATAATGACGTTATCAGAGGTTGAAATATTTTTTTTAACATTTACATTGTTAGTTATTCTATATTCAAGGAAGTAGATGATATTTAAGCCTCACGGACTTGTGCTTGATGGCTGCACATGAATTTTTCATTTTTAGAATTTTTTGTGTAGGATTTTGTGAAATCACAAGGACGAACTTACCTTCATTAATACATCAGAATTTTTGCATTTTCTGAAATAGATGCATAAGCTCGGCTGTGCTCTTTGCAGCGTTGTGCAGCAGCAGCCGCTGCAGAACACTGTAGAGCAAAGTTAATAGGGGTGTGTTTAGTTCCCAAAATATTTCACCCAAAACATCACATCGAATCTTGTGGCACATGCATGGAGCATTAAATGTAGACGAAACAAAAAAACTAATTGCACAGTTTACCGTGAAATCGCGCGACGAATCTTTTGAGCTTAATTAGTTCATGATTAAATAGTAATTGTCAAATAAAACAAAAAAACTACAATACCCAAAACCAAAATATTTTGGAAACTAAACACACCCTTAGATGTGGTGCACAAGCAGCAGGGCCAGTACATATAATAGTGATGACAACACATATGGCACAAATTTGTGGTAACTGCAGATAACGACAACTTATTAAAGTATTAAAGCAGGCGAGATTTTCCAAGGCTGCCGTACCCCCATTTTTCAGTTAGCAAACACTGCGAAGAATATCATCGCGTTTGTTGATCTCAACAAGCAAACGACCTTTTCAAATACCTCATATTTTTTTCAACTGGAGACATCCTTTTCCTATTCTGCATTGTTCTTTTCCTTCTGTTTCTCCAGTGCTTTGTACATTAAGCAAATATTGTGCAAGGGAACATGGCGAGCTGTTTCTTTGTTGGTTTCTCCCTCATATTCTATTGGCAGCATCACAATGCTGCCACTTGTTTTTTATATTATTAGGTCCAAGAAGAAACTAGCGGTGATCCAATCCCACAAGGAAGGCATGTCTGTCTGCCTGCATTATGAAGAAAGCCACGACCAGTCGTTGCAGGAGGCTCCATTCGTCCCCTGTGCCAGGCTCCATCCTAAACAATGTTGTACTATGCTTCATATGTATAGCTGTAGGACCTGTTTGGAACCGCTTATGAGAGAATCAATTTTAATCTGATCATCAAGATTTTCTGATAAGTCACGGTCTAAAAAATCTGCAGCCTAAAAAATCTGGGTGTTTAGCAGTTCTAAATTATTGCCCCATGGATTCTCTGTCCTGTGTAAAATGACTTATATGCTCCTAGGCTGATAATAGGTTATTTGTTGAATGAATATTAGCTGAAAGCAATAACTATGGTATTTTTTTAGTTTGTTGTACCACATATTTATAACACAAATAGAATTTGGATAGAAGTTGTTCATCCGTTAGCTAAGGGTTCTCACCTGTTACGTTAGTTTACCAGTTCTGTAAACTAAACTCCTAAATATGAATCAAATGTTCATTTGGACAATGAAACACTGTAGAAGTAACATATACACTATGCATCAGAATCCAATGGCCAATCATTAATATAGAGAACCTTTCGACTCAAACGCACACAAAGGATTAAGCATAAATGTTGTCTCAACCAAAAATACATTTCGTCCTATTTTGGTCTAGGTTTTTAAAGTATGCTTTCGTTAAATTTAATTTAGTGAAGAATGGAAAGAAAAATATTATTTTGTTAAAGTACAAGCAAATCGACAAACAAAAAATAGTTTTTCATAAAACTTCCACTTATTTCTAGGAAACTATAAATGCTCGCATAATGTAAATCCTCCTGTATCCCTGCCTGCTCTGCTCTGTATCAACGTTTGGTAGAATAGAGCAGGCGGGGATACGGGATCGGGAGGAGCCAGCCAAGAAGTTTTTGCTCCAACAGTCTATTAAAAACTTCTTTGATTCCATTTGTGTTTCTTGTGCAAAATCATTTTATGGTGCCTATTCTGCAGGGCTTTTGGAGAAGCCGGTTTTAAAGCTATCTAATAAGGGGCCTTAACAATTGGCTGTTGAGACGAAAGGGAGACATGCACCCCTCCACTAAGAATTATGCTCAGCATTGCTTTTTTATAGTCTGTTATAATCCATCAGACTAATGTTAATATCCATCACGGAATAGTCCTGACTCCACGGGTATGTTTTTGTATGTACACTTACATTTAATCAGTATGATAACCAAGGTAAATAAGGTTGCTAACATGAAAGGCATGAATTAAGATGGAGAAACAAGATATAAAAGAGTAAAAGACCTCTTCCTTGGGAATGTTCATGTTAATTAATAATTTGGTGGCAGTACCTACTGGTATTTTTTTTTTCCGAAAAGGAGTAGCTACTGTTATGTCCAGTGACCTGTACACATTATAGGGTTCTAGCTAGAGTCGAGGTTGCACGCAGCACATATATAATTTGCACCGCAGGACACGGGTAGATTCCATTTTATTTACCAGATCTTGGCTGTTTCTTTCATCATCAAGGCACAAGTGGCCCACTCGTTAGTGCCATATATGACACAAGTTCTCATTTCAATCAGTCACGCTCTGCAAAGTTTGAATTCGGCTATAAAGAAAAAGGTTGCTACACTGCGCATGTTCATTCTCCGGCACATGTAACTCTGTAAAAGAACCACATACGTCAATCAGAGAACATGAAAGATCCCTAACCATTGACATGCAGGAAAAAAAAGTTGCTGGGGACGTTCCTCACCCAATGAATCACCTTTTGACAAACATCATAAACAACCTTTTCAGGATTGGTATCCCCAACATTTGTGGACCACAAAAGTAAATTAAGTGTAGTTACAAAAAATAAAAATCATATCATCCGATCCTCTATAAAACTCAGCAGTGCTGCCGACCTTGTCACCCCCAGGTGTGTTTAAAACTGATAGTGCCAGAGTACCACTTCTCATAACGAGAAATAACTATCATTTCCTGTTATCATTACTAAAAAATTGATTTTAGGAGATAGCCTCTGCCTCTAAAAATGATCGATTAATAGAGATGATCACGTTAGGATGTTTGTCTCTGTAAATCGATTTTCAGAGGTGGGCATCCTAAGATGTCTATATCTGAAAATCGCTATTAACAGAGACGCATGTTTTTTAAAAGATCCACTATGATAATGAAAAAGATTTCTACATATCCAACCAAAACAATGAGGAATATCAAAATATGATAAGTCAGTCCAAACGGATTTACTAATAGGATGCCCTGATCCGGTACAAAATTGAGCTTTCGATAAGTATCCAATGAGGGGAGTAACAGGGACTGTCGTATCAAATTTTTATTTGAATATCTATTAGTAAAGATTTCTCCAACATTTGATTCCTTACTAACAAAGCATTTATTGATACACTTGAAAGATACTCTAGTAGAAAACCGAAGCAAGAGTTTGTTAATTAGTGGAAGCAAACTCACCAAAACTCGAGAAGAAACGTGTGCGAGGAGCGGTCGGAGGGGAAGGAGAAGCCTAGATGATCGAAGCATCCTCGTCCAGAAACTCTGGCACCATAATGCACCAAGAGTGACTCCAAGGGACTGTACTAGGGGAAGGGGGAGTAATGCCTAAAGGAGGATCATAGAGCCCACAGGTCAAAATGTGAAGGGTAAATTCTCTGTCGGAGTGTTCCACGGAGGGGCACGCTGATCGAGGCATGAAACGACAGCTGCTAGAATCATGCCCAAACCATAAGCATGCCAAACACCGGAAACAGTTTTTGCATTGGGCCCTAACGTGGTTTTGGGCCAGGCAACGTGAGCAGTGGATCGTAGGCCCAACTGACATGGGACTTTTCCCCCAAAATGCCTGGTTTGGCACCATAGAGGAAAACAAATGCTTATCCGGAGATTTAGCACCAAAGTTAAGGCGAGAAAAAAACTGATTGCCAGCGTGATTGAGGAGATTGAAAAATCGCGCCATTACCATAATTCAAAATTGGAATGTTGACCTGATGCCAATTCCTGACTGGAATCTTGTTCACGCCGGTGAGTGGCATTGGCCTCGCCGGAGGTGGAGGTTGTGGGCGTCTGGAGACTTTTGTCCATTAAGCGTCTTCCTCACCTTCCCAGTGACGAAATTCAGAAAAAAAAATTCAGGCCACCATTAAGCCAAAGATTAAAGAAAAGCTTGAACTAATAAGAACACTCTAAAGAACGAAGCTTGTAGAAACCAACAGTCGGCGACGAAACAGAGAAGTAGAACACACGATCGCCAAGCAAACGAAGGCAGAAACCAGCGACATCACCTCCAATTACCGATTGGAGGGTAGCCGCTGAAAGCTCAGTTAATCGGAATTGACAACGACCAAAAGAAAGAACGAGGAAGAACTCTAGAGAGGAGGCAGAGGGATCATGACAAACCATGGATCCAAACTTGCGATGGATTTCAGCTTCGACTACATGCCCCGGCCTGAAGTTCATACCCGGGAGATCCATGATCAAAGGCAGCTATCCATGGGGTGAACCGAAGGAAGTCGCCAAGATTGCTATTCTCCATTTTCTGTCTGATGTGTAGTTCAACATGGAGCTATTTTTCGAAACAACGCAGAAAATAACATAAACTTTAACAGCTAATGGCACTTATGCGGGCTAATTGTCGAGGATGCTACTACTTGTGACCCCAAATACATCTTGTATTATTTGTTGACTTTGTTTGACATGATATGTTGTTGTGACCCCAAATACATCTTGTATTATTGTTGACTTTGTTTGACGTGATATGTAGTTCAACATGGAGCTATTTTTCGAAACAAAGCAGAAAATCACATAAACTTTAACAGCTAATGGCATTTTTATGCGTGGTATAATAGTCGGGGATGCTACTACTTGTTGTGACCCCAAAAAATCAAGCAACCAACGGAGACGATCGAACATGTGACACAAGTGCACACAGGAAAAGGGGTCTGACCACTGAGCCATGAATCGTCAGTTTGTAAAAGTTGCTGCACTTTAGTTTATATCAGCGCTTCCATCCAACGAAACAGGCCTTAGCACAACCCATTCTTTGGATAGCACCTGAATGCCTCGCTGACATTGTCATATACTGCTTATAACAAAAAAGCTTGGAAGCTGATAAAACAAATTAAAATTAGAAAATATTATAATAGTACTCCGACGTAAACTTTATAGTAATGCTATACAACACCAATGTGTTTTAGCACCAAAAAAACACATGGTTTTTTTCTGTGTCTATGACTTTGGGGCCCACACCCAATTCCTCCCTTCCTCCCTCCCTTCCGACTAGCCTCCCCGCCCCCGACGCGCCTCCCTCCCTCCCTTCCCCGATGCCGGTGAACCCCACCCCCGCCCACTGCGACGGCGGCAGCGTGCCTCCCCGCGACGGCGACGGCGACCGGGCGCGCGCCTCCCCACGCCCGTGCCCGCGCCGGCCATGGCAGCAACGGCGGCAGTTCCGCTGGCAACGGCGGCGGATCCGGCTCTAGTAGGCCTCTCCTCCTCCTCCTCCTCTTCTGCGATCTGTGATTTGTCCTTCCATAGAAAAAAAATTATTTCTTATGATCTGTGATTATTTGTGATTGTCTGGAGGAAGAAGAAGGCCGGAGGCTAGAGGTAGAAGAAGGGTGAAGACTGTTGGATCTTCATCCTATGGCCAAAAAAAAAATTCATGTGTTGGAACTCCATGAAACACATGGTTGCTAGATAGACAGACTTCTTTAACCAACCAAACAAACTGCATTTTCTTGGTTCCTTGTGCATATTACTTGTTTCCTTCCACTAACGTAAAATTCGCCCTGGTGAAGTCTTATGGCCTTACGCTTTCCCAACTCTCCCCTACTGTTGGCCCAACCGCGGCCCAGCTTGCAAAGCCCGCTCGCTGAAACATAAACATGGTTGTAGACGGATGAAGACAGATTAAAAGAATAAACATGGTTGTTTATATTAAATTGCTCTCAAAATAGCAGGTGCACTGCACAAGGCAGCCTTTTATAACTTGTTGGTGACCACATTTTATCGGTAACCTTATTTCTCAAGTAAAAGAGAAGGCACATTGTGAATTATCCTTACAAAAATATGTCTTCTACACTCTAAAACTGATGCAATGGCCTATATATATGTTACTGTGTAAGAGTTTTAAAATTTTTTGAACCGGTTTGCTATTTTCTATAGTTAAAATGAATTTCTGCGTGCTTATCAAAAGTAATTATGAATTGAACTGTGTGTGCCTCCAATAAGATTCCAAAAATTTTATAAAAAATATATTTATACTCATACATTTCAATGTAGTCCATCCCTGAGATGGACAAAGATATTATTTGTTTGTTAGGGATAATTCATCGTTATATCTCTAAATTAGAATAAAATAATTATAATAATATCTAAACTTGATTGGAAAATTTTACAAACTTGCATGACAACATATTTTTGGTGTAGAACCTTTCCAAAAAAACTCAAATGATCATAAAAAAACTGGTATTATACATTGTTTATAAATGGATGCATCTCTTATATAGTGAGGGATGTATCCATTTGTAAACAATCTATACAATCACTTTGTTAAAATCGTTTGAATTTTTTTGGTAATTTTATACATCCATATGACGGCCTCATGCCAATTGTTAGAATTTTTCAACCACTTTACGATATTAATACTTTTTGTTGTCTAAGGCACCAAAATACTAGTTCGATTAATCCATAACAAATCACTTCATTTTTCATTGATTTATAGGATGAGAGCTCAAATGAAACAGTCATCAACTACAAAGTTGCGGTCTCTTCAAGACCTACAACTTTGGTGTTCGATTTTTCATCCGAGGTTATTTGAAAATTTTAAATTTCAAAAATTTTGAACTTCAAATACAAATTTGAGATCATAAGTGATTTCTAACGATGTAAAAGTTATCAGCTATAAAGTTGTAGATCTCATCAAACCTGCAACTTTACTTTTGGTCATTTTTCCATTTGAGGTTGTACAATTAAAAAAAATGAATTTCAAAATTTGAGAGCTTGATCCAGAATTTTGGGACCGTAAATGATTTTAAATGAAAAAGTCGTCTACTATAAAACTTCACTATTCACTACAAAGTTTGTTCTCACACTTTGTTTGAAAAGTTATGAATTTTGTTGTGATGCAGCATGGTTATCACCGCTAGATCATGCAACAAGATGATGGTGATAAGTAACTATGTGAGAGATATATCAATTTGTGAACAATGTACAGTCTAGCTCTATTAAAATGATTTGAAATTTTTATGGCAAACACGTGTCCGTGACCGTTCATACGTACATAGCTGGAGGAGTTGTCGAGCTCAAGCGTGTTGAGGACAACGAAGTGGTGGGTGATGGAGCTCCACTGGACCAGGCTGCAGGCCTCTCGAACCCAGGTCGTTCGCTATTATTAGCTGCCGGAGCAGCCGCTATTCGCAGCGTTGTTCTTCTCCAGCTAAGGCAGCAGATGATGAGCCGGCGCCGTGTGAGCGTGGCGAGCAGTGAACCACCACACTACGGAGGGTGGCCGACGGCGAGCTGCTCGTCATGGGCAGCGGTGCGGTGCCTTCATGACAAGATAGAAACGAGTCTCGGACCTAGTGCTGTAACGGTTGTTTATTCATTCCTCGGGTTCACCAGTAGACCCTATTTTTTTTAAATAAGAAACCGTTTCTCTCTCTTTCTCTGATTATTCTCTTTCCATTGTCATCGAATTGCTGTATTGCTTCGCGTTGGGACTGCCCTACATTAACCCCTGGAATACCCGTAGGGCTCCTCCAAGGAAACACCAGCCACGTCGCCTCCAATTCTTCCTACCGTTGGATCTTTAGTCCTGTGGCTGTGATAGTTTGGAGCGGCTTCGGTCGGAAGCGGTTTCTTCTGATTCTCATTATCTTCTACAGCTTCTATGGCTTCTTATTGGAATCCAGCTAAACAAATATATACGCAACCGTTGAGTCGCTTCTCCTTCCCGACGCATCTCCAGCTTTGCTTCCCAGCCTCGACGCTTCCTCCCGTCTCTCCTCTCCGGCTCTCCCCCGCTCTCTCCCCCTCTCGCCCGGCACAACCAGTGCGACGGCGCGGGCGAACGCCGCCTCCACCCCCTCCTTCCCTTCCTCCCGCCACCCCCCCGGCGTGCCCTCACCTCTCTCTCTCTCTCTCTCTCTCTCTCTCTCTCTCTCCTCTCCGCTCGCTCCCTCTGTCTCCCGACGCGGCCAAGGCGACGGCAGCCAGCGCGCGAGCGGGGCGACGCGGCTACGGCTGCCTCCTCCTCCCCCGGCATGCTGGTTGGGCAAGCGCCGCCGGTGTGCCTGCCTCCCCGACGCCGCCTCCTCCCTTTGCTCCGCGTGTACTGTTGTGCTACAGGAAACCCTAGGTGCCTGTGGTAGAGGTCGCGAGGTTCCGTGCGAGTGCTGCCCTGCGCTCGGCCTCCATGGTTGCAGCGGCACTCACTTTCCCTCCATGTTGCCGCTCCCATGGCCCCTGCTCAGGCTGCGCTCGCCTGCGTATCTCCCCTGTAGGCCATCTGCCCGGCGTGCGTAGGCCTGCCTAGCCGATCTAATTTCGCACCTATCCTACGTCTGCTCCACCTTGCAACGATCCTGCTACTTGGATTAGTAAGCTTCGGTTCAATTTTTGTGCCAGCAACAATTTTGATTTGAGTGCCTTGTTTCAGCTGCCCAAGTTGATGTCAAAAATATTTTATTCATATAAATGCGGTTAAACATATGCCTGCCTCTTAGTTTAGCATACCTGAAATCTTTACAGTATATTTTGCTTGTTTGAAATTAATGTGTAGGCACATGTGCATGACCAAGGCTGAATAATAGATTGTTCTTTGTTTGAATGTTTCCTTCAGATGTTTTCACTCCTGTATGTTCTTTCTTAATACTTATATAGCAGAGACGGAAATGAAACAATAGATTTTAGCTGCTTCCAATGTATTGCGTACGTAATCTCCTGGTACTATACTTTGGTATACCTTCAGGAACTTGGTCCTTATCTAATAATGGCATGCTGCTTTTCATGTTTTCAATACTCGAGATGCTAATTGCTTTGAATAACTCTCTTCCTCTGAAGGTCACTTTGCTGCATCTCATTGCAATACTGTCAACATGGGCAAGGGTACTGAATGCAACCCAAATGTATTTTTTCCTTTGCAGTTCTGATCATAACAGAGGTAGTTCAGTGAAAACTTAGAGGCAGGGTTACCTCATATCATAATTGAATATGCCTTAGTTAACTATTGCCGTATCTGAAAAAAGGTTGTTGGCGTAACTGGCAATAGTTTGCCTATATTGTGTTTGTTTTTGGCATTTATTTTCCCTATACGTTCTCTCTGCAAAAGAAGAACTGATATATTTGCAAAAAAAAATTGTTGGTGTAACCTCTCATACGCTGCTGGCCAGGCGACGAAAGGTTTAATCCACAGCTCTGTAATCCCCTCCTTATTTACAAAATAAATAAACTATTTAGCGTAGTATCATAGTATGGAAACCAACGATGCCTTTATCTAGGAAATACCAGACAATGAAAACACACATTTCACAAACATATGATTCAAGTGGACCTGATTCCACTACTTTTGTTGTCATTGTTATTTTGCAGCTTTTAGTGAGCAAGTGATAATTGAGAAGGATGATCTTGCCAAAGGGCTTCCGGAGCTTATCACCCTATACGGAGTGAGTTCACATCTTCTTTGACTACATTTTAATTCATGTTTATTGAATTCTTGTATACAACTTTCAGTCCTTATACTAAGATAGGATAAAAAATGAGGTGTCTAATTTATATTATTTTTCAAACAAGCAACACAGGTTCCAACTCAAGGCTACTGAAATATGCAACTTATCACCTACTTGCACTTGCATCTGATAGCTCCTTAAATATTTGGACTCTAGGTTCCATTGTGTAGATGAAGCATCTTTTGTTTAGGATGCCACAAATTAGCATCTCACTAAAATAGCTTGCTCAAACAGAAATCTGAACCCCCTAGAAGTGTTATGATGCATTATTACAAGTGCTTACTACCATAGGCCCACATTATCCCAATTATTTTCCGTTTATAACAGTTTTTCCTGCTTGATTAATAGTTTCAGTGATGGACATTACAGTGCATGGAATTGTTTGACAGTCAAAGAAACTCTTCGGCAGAACATTATTTTCTCACAGCAGCTTTTCAATGGAGGACTTGCCATGGAAGATGGACCTGTTCAGCTATCTACGCTACCTAAGTTCACCTAATGCCTTTGGTATATATATATTATTAATATGACTCATGCACATAGCTTTTTTTGGGTTCCATGCAAAAGTAACAGTGATACAACTTTTTCTTCTTTTCTTTACTACATCTTCTACGATCACGCAGGACAATGATAGTTATTTACAGCAATTTTTAATACGACATGATCTACCAGTTTCCCGCCATGTTTATGCTCCTAATGCTAAATAAACAGGCGCCTACATGTAGGTTTTATTTTGTTTTGCACATTATTTTGGTATTAGAGAAACTATACTCTGTTAAATTAATTTAGTGAACGTACACATACATAGTCTTCTATTTGTACAAATTAAATTTTGGATGCCTTGTGCTCTTCTTGGTTCCCTAGACTTAATAAATTAAGATTGTTACTCCTTCCCATTGATCGGGTTTGACGATTTTTGATTTGGCTACTGCGATGTTTGCCCTTCTGCTATTGGACACCAGGAATAAAAATAATTTTTCCCTCTTAAATGCATCTGAACAATGTTACCTCTTTGTTTTTGTTTTGATTTTGCATTGCAGGGGTTAACACAGGAGGCACTTTCGTCCTTCGTTCAGATCTGAGCATTACAACGTTTCCATGATATAGGAGCCTCCTCCGAGCATTATTACCTAAATAGCTGCATATATAACGTTTCCATGACATAAGAACATGCTCCAAGCATTATTTGCTAAATGAGTGCCATCCTCAAAGGTTAAGCCTACATAGCCAATCTTGGCTGCTCACCGGAGCGAGCAACGCTCCTACCTGTTTAGGTCCGCAACAAATGAATGTTGGCCACAATAGGTGAGCAGCCGGAAGCAATCCAATAGTGTGCACATACAGTTGTGTAGTCCTTCATAGCGGTCGTATTGCAGTCAGTG
Source organism: Saccharum hybrid cultivar R570 (assembly GCA_038087645.1). Classification (NCBI taxonomy): domain Eukaryota; kingdom Viridiplantae; phylum Streptophyta; class Magnoliopsida; order Poales; family Poaceae; genus Saccharum; species Saccharum hybrid cultivar. The sequence goes on from JAQSUU010000637.1 coordinate 17,662,871, forward strand.
TGTTTTCATTTCAATGCTTTCTCTGGCACCTTTCTCTTAGCAAGATTTGTTGGTTCATAGGTATATTTGCAATTCAGTTTCTACTAACAGTCATGTATTTGTGACATTGTGTAGCCAAATATTAGACAACTCTTCACCCACTTCAGCAACTCATACATCCAATTTGGCCCCTTCAATGTTCTGTTACATTTTTTTAGGTTGGTGCTCACTTAGTTCTCCAAACAAAAAAAAGTGGTGAGTTCTATTTGTAAATGCCATCTCTCATGATTTATGGATTTAGGGTATCCTTTTCTTGCTGATAGAATAAGACACATAGACGCTAAAATAGCAGATGATGCTTAATGATTTAGGTAGACCCTTTCAGAGTTCCATGTCATTAGCCAAAAAAAAATTGTATTACCTTTCCTATGCATGTGGTTGCCACACACTGTTGCTCTTCTTACAGTTCAAATGACTACTATGTGTTTATGACAGATGCTTCCTCCAATATGATAACAGCCCAATTTTGTGGACCATAAACCGGCCTACGAGCCCTTCCTGGGTAAGCTGTGCCTGACATTCATGATCTTCTGTTGATTTGATCATAGTGCTTATTTATTACCGCTTGATTACATCACTATGAGTGCAAATAAATTTTCTACCATAATGGATGCATTACTGCAGCAGACATAGGTTCAGCTTAGGTATTTTTAATCTTTCTAAAATTTGCTGTTGTTGCATTTTTTCATGTCATTCATACAACCCATTCAATCTGGTCCTCTCGTGTTCAACTCTAACGTTCAGCTATTGTTTCCTTGTTTTTTGGTTGCCCTCCACATCTTAGTTACTTACTGCCTGTTTTGTTGCCGCAGGGAATAACTGTTGTTGCCTACTTTTAGTTGTTTCTATTACTGAACGCTGCTTTGCCGGTCATCTGTTATTACTGCAGTGTTGTTGTTATGCCGCCTTCATCTTTAGGTACCATTTCGTGGTCATATATGCTCCTTATATTTATGCCTTCTCCAATTCTGTCCGCTCCTATTGTTTCTGCACAATTACTTTTACAATTGTTCATTATCGATCTAGCGGTCTATACTGACAGTCCACCGCATCCCTTTTTTTATAACGTTTTGCAGCTGGATATGGATATTGTGATAGTTCAGGTAACACATTGTTGACGGAAAAACATCAGATTCCTTCTTACTATCGACGTACATCTAACACTGTCTGCTACATGAACATGATTATCTGCTTGGCAGCCATAGCCTCCCCTAATCATGTACCAAAACAGAGGTAGAATCCCATGATCTCAACAACGAACACATCCTTTTTTAATCGTAACCATCTTACATAGTATACTTTATGAACAGATTCTTCCGACTGCCACACCTCTGCTTCCTTCAACGCCTTATCAAATCATCGACAAAAAAAAACCAAACACACCATCCGAAGAAATAGAGAATTAAGACCTCCTATGCTATGCACTAAATTGGCAACATCTGTATCATAGACCTATGCTTTTGTAGTTTATTGTGCATCCTGTAAATATCTATCCATCATGGTACCCTACTTATGTAAAGCACCAACGTATGTAACATATGTATCTGAAAGCATCTAGGCCCCAAGGTTTGGTTTCGGCAATTGATGACAACGCTTTATTACCATGACTAACGTGTGTTTTGTAGAAACTTTGGTAAGTTAGGTCATGGAGGTTATAACTGCTTTGGGCACCGTGGTATTCATGCCCCTTGATGGAAATCGTTTCGGTTTTCAAAAGAGTGACGTCAAGATTAAGGACGGTTAGTTCCGGATGACGAGGTGTTGAGATGCATTCGGAATAGTCGTTAGGATCTTCGTTTTTCTCTTTTGGCCGTACTATAAAGGGGGGCATGAGCGGGTAGCTTGACCTAGGCGAGTCCTATGTTTAGGTGTGGTGCACACTTGTTAAACTTGGCGCTAGGCAGCTCTAGAATAGCTCAAAGTTCAGTTGGAAGCAACTTGGTTCAAGTTGCGACGCGTTTCGGAAAGTTTCGGGTCGTTTTCCCTTGACCGGACGCGGTCTTCGGCATGACCGGACGCGTCCGGTCAGTACAAATCCGCGGCTAGGGTTTCGGCTCTGACGACCGGACGCGGTCCTTGCGAGGACCGGACGCGGTGGTCAGAAGTCGACACGTGTCACTCGAGGGAAATACCCGATCGGACGCGACCTGGGTGTGATGGGCGCGTCCGGTCACAGTCTAGTAAGGTCCAGAGACGACCGGACGCGTCCGGTCATCACCGATCGGACGCGGTCGCGCGTCCGGTGCGGTTACAGTATGCTCCCTGCACGATCGGACGCGTCCGGTCACCCCTGACCGGCGCATCCGGTCACTCAGCAGAAATTCGGATTTCGACCGTTACGAGCGACTGGCGCGTCCGGTCAGTTCGACCGGCGCGTCCGGTCAGCCCGTGTTTTGCTGAGTCAGCGGGTAACGGTTCGTTTTGTCTGTGGGGTGTATAAATACATCCCCACCACCTCTTTTAGAGGTCTCTTGCTCATTTGATCAGCTGAAAAACACCTTTGGAGTGCAAGGGAGTGCAAGAGCACTAGTGAGGATAGTGATTTGAGAATCAAAGCTTGAGAGCTCCTCACTAGCAATTAGAGAGTAGCAAGTGTGCATCCACCTTCTCATTTGGGCTCGTTGTGGTCAAGTGAGAGTTCTAGCTTGTTACTCTTGGTGATCGCCATCACCTAGACGGTTTGGTGGTGATTAGGAGTTTGGTGTTCATCCGGCGGAGCGTGTGGGTGACCCAACTCATGTTGTGAGCGGTTTTGGGCGATTCACCACGACGGAGTGTCGAAGAATCAGCCCGTAAAGAGCACTTGATCCTTGCGTGGATCAAGGGGGAGCTAGACCCTTGCGCGGGTGCTCCAACGAGGACTAGTGGGGAGTGGCGACTCTCCGATACCTCGGAAAAACATCACCGTGTTTCTTGCCTTTTACATTCAAGCATTTACATTCTCGTATTTACATTCATTGCTTGATTTACTTTCCTAGAATTGCCATGCTAGACTAGGATTGGAAACTAGGGTGCAAAACTTTTTATCGGTAGACTCTCTAGGAACACAAGTAGGCACTAGGGGTGAATTCCGGCTTGTAGGATTTAATTCTTGCAATTAATTTTTAGAAAAGCCCAATTCACCCCCCTCTTGGGCATCTTGATCCTTTCAATTGGTATCGGAGCCGAGTTGCTCCTAATTTAGACTTTACCGCCTAGAGCAAGATGTTTAACGGGGAAGGACCACCTCCCACCTTTGAGGGGGATGATTTTCCATATTGGAAAATCCGCATGGAGGCGTATCTCGAAGCCATAGATGTTGGGTGTCTTAGAGCCGCAACCCAAGGGCTTCCCGCTATCAAAGATCTCGCAAACCCCATTGGTGACGAGGAGAAGTACGACCGGTGGAATGCAAAGGCCAAAAATGCACTCTACCGGGGCTTAGGCAAAGATATCTTCAATCGTGTGCGTAATGCAAAGAACGCTCATAAATTGTGGGAGAATCTTTGTGCTCTCCATGAGGGAACTAAGAGTGAGCGTGAGGAACGCTATCACATAGCTTTAAAGAAAATTAACTCTTTTGAGATGTTTCCTAAAGAAAGTGCTAATGACATGTACACTCGCTTGAATGTTCTTGTAGAGGACCTCAATGCTCTTGGGCTCACTAAAATGAGCCAATCGGATGTTGCAAGGAAGATCTTGAGTGTGCTTCCCGTTGAGAAGTATGGTCACATTGTCACCGTGCTTCACCAAAGTGATCTTTCCACCGCAACACCGACTCAAGTATTGGGGAAGATCAATGCTCATGAGATGTACATGCATATCACTCCGGAAGAGGGCTCATCATCTTCCAAGAAGAAATACTTGGCCTTCAAAGCTAGTCATGACAAGAAGAAGAAGGGCCAAGCCATGATGGTGCAAGAAAGCTCAAGTGAAAGTGAAGTTGATGATGAATCACTTGCACTCATGGTGAGAAAGACCACCAAGATGCTAAAGAAGCTCAACAAGAGTGGCATCAAGTTCGATGGCAAGAAGAAGAAATTCTTCACAAGTAGCAAGAGAAAGCCAATCTCGGAGATGGATTGCTACAATTGTGGTGAACTTGGCCACTTAGCTCATCAATGCCCTAGACCACCAAAAGACAAGTACAAGAACAAGAACAAGGGCAAGAAAAATGATTCAAGTGATGAAGAAGAAGAGAAGAAGAAAAACAAGCCATACAAGAAGAAGGATGGCAAGAAGAAGGAGTTCCACAAGAAGAAGAAGGGAGGAAAGGCATACATTGTTGGTGATTGGCTCACCGACATTGAATCATCTTGTGAGTCCTCCGAAGATGAGAGCGATGATGAGAAAGAGAAGGTTGCCGCATTTGTGATGGGGCCATCATCTTCACCGACATCTTCATCACCACCTTCACCGTCACCTTCACCATCATCGTCCACTACTCACCTATGCCTTATGGCCAAGGGTGAACGAAAGGTACAAAATCATGATAGTGATGATGATGATGATAGTGATAGTGATAGTGATGATGAATATGATGCACCCTCTTATGATGAACTTGTAAAATTGTTGAACAAATATACTAAAATCATAAGAAGGACAAGGAATGAAAATGATGAACTTCAAAATGAAAATGAATCACTCTCATCAAAGCTTGAAAATGCTCAAAAGACTAGTGGTGAGCTTAGAGATCAAAATGAAGTTATGTCTTCTCATCTCAAGGAGCTCAAAACCTCTAATAAAGAGCTTAAAGACCAACATGATAAGCTTGAGAAGAAGCATGATGAGCTCATCACTAGACATAACTCTCTAAAAGAAAAATACACCACATTAAAAATTGACTATGATAGTCTTGTGGTTGCCAATGAACTTGCTCTTGAGACACATGATGCTACTAACAATGTTGTTAAGTGTGACATAGCTACATCATGTGATGACTTGATTATTGAAAGCATTGAGCAAGGTTCTAGTAGCAAAGGCAAGAGTGTGGTTGAGTCAAGCAACTATGATGATTATGCCAAGATCAAGTGTGAGAATGAGAAGCTTACAAATGAGAACAAAAAGCTAAAAGGTTTGATGGCTCTTGAGAAGCAACCAACAAATGAGTCACTCATTGAAGAAAACAAAAAGCTCAAGCAAGAAAAAGAGCATCTCAAGACCGGCCTAAGCAAGTTCACAAGAGGTCAATATTTGCAAAGTGAGCTCCTCATGAACACCGTAATGAAGATGGATAGAAGTGGTATTGGGTACTTGGCAAATCAAGAGAAGAAGGCAAAAGCTCAACAACAACAAAGCAAGTCAAAGCCCAAGCCAAAGAGATGTGTTGAGTGTGGTCAAGAAGGTCACTTTGCTCATGAATGCAAAACTCCACCACCACAACCCTTGCCCAAGCATGCTAGACCCTTTGCCTTCAATGCTCATTACATGCTAAGAAAAGATTCTAATGGAAAGATGAAAGTCATGTTTTTGGGTCCCCCAAACAAGAATAGGCCAAAGAAAATATGGGTTGCCAAGTCACTAGTTGAGAAAGTCAAGGGCCCCTCTCAAGTTTGGGTCCCTAAACAAAAAGCTTGATCTCTTGTGTGTAGGTGAACTACAAGACTGGTGGATCTCATTGGGTCATTGATAGTGGTTGCACTCAACACATGACCGGTGATCCTCGTATGTTCACCTCCATTGAAGAGAATGGGATATGTCAAGAGAAGATCACATTTGGGGATAATTCAAAGAGCAAAGTCAAAGGTGTAGGCAAGATTGCAATATCAAATGATCACTCACTCTCAAATGTGCTCTATGTTGCTTCATTGAGTTTCAACTTATTATCCGTTGGGCAACTTTGTGACCTTGGCTTCCAATGCTTGTTCACACCAAATGAAGTGGAAGTTTCAAAGATAGATGACAAGCAAGTGATATTCAAAGGCTTTAGATACAACAATCTTTATCTTGTTGACTTCACCTCCGAAGATGCAAATTTGATGACATGTTTGTTCACCAAGACTTCACTTGGTTGGCTTTGGCATAGGAGGCTAGCTCATGTTGGAATGAACACTCTCAACAAGCTATTGAAGACAGAACTAGTGAGAGGATTGAAGGATGTAAAGTTTGAAAAGGACAAACCTTGTAGTGCATGTCAAGCGGGCAAACAAGTTACAAACACTCATCCAACCAAAGCTTTCATGTCAACTTCAAGAGTGCTAGAACTTCTACACATGGATTTGTTTGGGCCTACATCATACAAGAGCTTGGGTGGTAATCTCTATTGTCTTGTGATAGTGGATGACTACTCAAGGTATACATGGACTTTCTTCCTTCATGACAAATCCGAAGTGGCAAATTGCTTCAAGAAGTTTGCAAAGAGAGCTCAAAATGAATTTGAAGTCAAGATAAAGAAGATTAGAAGTGACAATGGCAAAGAGTTTGACAACACCAACATTGAAGCTTATTGTGATGAAATTGGAATCAAGCATGAGGTCTCTTCAACCTACTGTAAGGTCCAAAAAGGCTAGAGGGGGGGGGGTGAATAGCCTAATAAAAACTTCTACACAAATTACTTAACCACAAGTTAGTACGAAAGGTGGCGAAGCACAAAGCACTAGCTCTAACTAATTAAGCAAGCCACCTACACAATTCTAGTACAAGGCTATCCACTAAACACAACAACAACAAGCTAGAAACGAGAAGTAAAACGAGAGAAGAGCTTCGAGTGATTATACCGCCGAGTAGAGATGAGAAGTACCAATCAATCAATCACACAAGAGAAATCCTCGGGAAGAGAATGACACAAGAATTTATCCCGAGGTTCACTTGCTTCCCGGCAAGCTACTCCTCGTTGTGGCGATGCACCCACTTGTCGGTTCGCGAGCTAATCAACTATCAAGAGTTGAGCCCTCGGCGGGCGCCGCACAACCGCACACAAAATGGGGATCCTCCAAGCCACGAGCTCCACTAGAGTATCCAATTCGCGAACTCCCGCGGGGAAGGATCAAGAACCCCTTACAACACTTGGTGAAGGCTCCAACAATCTCCAATTGCGAGCTCAATCACCTCCGCTGCTCCAAGCCGTCTACCGTGTCGGGAAACACGGAAGAGTAACAAGAAATCCGCAGCAACTCGAAGATCAAGTGCCTCTAGAATGCAACTCTCAAGCAATGCACTTGAATCTTACTCAATCTCACTCAAGATGTGCAATCAATCAAAGAGATGAGTGGAGGGGTTGTTCTCTAGCTCAAAGGATGTCTCTATATCTCAAAATGTGCAAAAGTTACCCTCAAAACCCGTCCACCATCTATTTATAACGAAGGGGTACGCAGCTAGCCGTTACCGCGCGAACCAGTTCAAATCGTACTCACCGGACGCGCCGGTCAGGGTGACCGGACGCGTCCGGTCACTACGCGACAAACAAAATCGCGCGGGTCAGAACTAGCCGTTGCAACCACCGGACGCGCTTGACCGAGCCACCGGACGCGCTGGTGACGACCGGACGCGCCGGTCCCGTGACCCACCGGACGCGCCGGTCAGCACCCAGCCGCGCACCGCGAAACAACCACCGGACGCGCCGAAGGACCCACCGGACGCCACAGTGCCCGCGTCCGGTGGGAGTCCAGTAAGCTCCCGACGCCACCGGACGCGTCCGGTGGTACGTGACCGGACGCGCCCCGCGTCCGGTGCACGAACCCTAGCAGCACCCGCGCCGCGATGAACTGACCGGACGCGCCCCGCGTCCGGTGCAGCGTCCGGTGCTGCGTCCGGTGCTGCGTCCGGTGCACGCAGTGACCTCCGTTCGCCTCCGTTTCTTTTCCAACTTTCGGCGCAATAGAAAATAGGCGTTTCACTTCTCCAAAAAGCGCCGAATCCCGCCTCGCAAGCTCGGCGGGAGGGAGAGAGGAACCCAAACCCCTCTCTACCGCTCCAACTCCACCGCCTTCGCAAATGTGCTAACACCACCAAGTGTACACCACCATGTGCATGTGTGTTAGCATTTCACAAACATTTTCCAAGGCGTTATGTTAGCTCTCAACTAGATCCTAATGCATATGCTCAAGTCATTGATCTAGTGGCACTTGATTTCCGAGCTAACCGTGATTGCCCCTCTTGATAGTCGGCTATGTATCCTAAACCCGGTCAATCACTTCTCTACTCATCTTAGACCGGCAAAAGGAAAACCCTATGGTTATACCTTTGCCTTGCGCTCTTAGATCCTTCTCTTCCACTTGATCATCATGTCCATCATTTCATGTCCATCTCCACCATGATCTTGCTCATCATTTCATGCACCAAATCATGTGGTCTTGTGGCCATCTCTCCATGCCATTTCCACCTCCATCACATGTTGCTTATGCCTAGCTTAATCACACTTGATACAATAGCATTAGCAACTTGGTGTCATTAATTACCAAAACCAAACTTGGGCTTTCAATCTCCCCCTTTTTGGTAATTGATGACAACCATCACAAAGATATGAAATGAAATCAATTTTCAATTTCGATAGTATTAGCTCCCCCTACATATGTGCTTTCATGAGTTTGGTTCAATTTTACACATATGTATGGATTTGAATTTTAGGAGAGTTACTACTATCAAATTGATGCTAAGGTATATAGAATGGACCTTTGAAGCGTGATACCCATCGGAGTTGCCTTTATATACCATCCTTAGCATCGATGTAGCTAGACACCACTTGTAATTCATCACTTGTAAAGATCACAAACACTAAAGTACCCCGTGAGATCAACATTATAAGCAAAGGGTGTCTAGATACCACTTATAAAGCTACTTTCAACAAATCATCATTCAAGTTCTAATTCTAGCAATCACCAAACAAACATGCATAAGAATTTAAGCTTTGCAATGCAACAATTCATCATGTTAATGCGCATACAAATGCAACAAATAGTTCATGAGCTTGCTCCCCCTACTTGTGTGCTGCTCAAAATTTAATTGATTCCTTTCCAAAGTCTTATCTTATGCTTTCTCTCCCCCTTAGTAACTTTTTCTTTTTGTGACTTTTCTCTCCCCTCTTATTATATCTTTCTCCCCTTTGTGACTTTTCTCTCCCCCTTTGTCAACAATCACCAAAAAGGTGCCAATTTTAGTGAGAGTTAAGTCAATCAATATGAGGGAGTCCAAATTATGGTTCAATCTAGATCACTTGCCTAGAATATGTAATTCGGTTTGATCCAAGGACAAGCTTCTTCACACCTCATAAAGTATAAGGGTTATCTTGACCATGTTGAATTACACATCATGAGCTCATTTTCTAGATTCAACACTAGGTTTGCAAGCCCACAAACATGTCATATGCTACCACTAGATCAATCAAACATAGAAACAATAGTGGTACCATATATACATTAAAATCATTTGATTTTCATGAATGAGCCTATTTGTCATGCAAATATGTCTATATGTTCTAAACATGTCCTTAGCAAAGTATGGATGATATGTCAAACAACTTTACCTTGCTATGTCGGAGGAGAGGCATGTCATATAAGAATGTGGGGGTGCACTCATTTCAAGTTGGAGAAGTCAAGTATGTTCAATTCATTCTTCAACTTGTAAAATCTCTTCTCATCAAGTGGCTTTGTAAAGATATCGGCTAGTTGATCTTCGGTGCCAATGCTCTCAATGCTAATATCACCCTTTAGTTGATGGTCTCTTATGAAATGATGCCTAATATCAATGTGCTTGGTTCTTGAATGTTGAACCGGATTTTGTGTCATCTTGATTGCGCTCTCATTATCACAAAACAATGGCACATTCTTGAACTTAATTCCAAAATCATTCAAGGTGGCCTTCATCCAAAGTAATTGTGCACAACAACTACCGGCACTAATGTATTCGGCCTCGGCGGTAGATAGTGCAACACTATTTTGTTTCTTTGATGACCATGAAACAAGAGACCTTCCAAGCAATTGACAAGTGCCACTTGTGCTCATTCTATCAATCTTGCATCCACCATAGTCGGAGTCCGAATATCCAATCAACTCAAAGTTAGACCCCTTTGGAAACCATAATCCAACATTATGAGTGCCTTTAAGATATCTCAATATCCTCTTGGTTGCTTTCAAGTGACTTTCTCTAGGTGAAGCTTGATATCTTGCACACTTGCACACACTAAACATCACATCCGGCCTAGAAGCGGTGACATATAGCAAACTTCCAATCATAGACCGGTATTGCTTTTGATCTACCATGTTGCCACTTGCATTAATACCCAATTGATCATTTGTGCCCATTGGTGTACTCATTGGCTTAGCATCTTGCAATCCAAACTTCTTGATCATGTCCTTGATGTACTTGCCTTGACTTACAAAAGTGCCATTCTTCATTTGCTTGATTTGAAGTCCAAGGAAGTAACTAAGCTCTCCAATCATAGACATCTCAAACTCATTAGCCATCATATTTCCAAACTCTTCACAAAAGTCTTGATTGGTTGATCCAAAGATAATGTCATCCACATAGATTTGCAACACAAACAAGTCATTTCCAAGCTTTTTGGTGAAGAGAGTGGTGTCAACCTTTCCCATCTTGAACCCTTTAGAGAGAAGAAAGTCCCTCAACCTCTCATACCATGCTCTAGGTGCTTGCTTCAAACCATACAATGCCTTTTTGAGCTTGTAGACATGGTTGGGCTTCTTGTCATCTTCAAAACCGGGAGGTTGCTCAACATAAACTTCTTCATTGATGTAGCCATTGAGAAATGCACTTTTGACATCCATTTGATAGAGCTTGATGTTGTGTGCACAAGCATATGCTAATAAGATTCTAATTGCCTCCAATCTTGCAACCGGTGCATATGTTTCTCCAAAGTCAAGACCCTCAACTTGAGTGTATCCTTGTGCTACTAATCTTGCTTTGTTCCTCACAACTACACCGTCTTGATCTTGCTTGTTTCTAAAGACCCACTTAGTACCAATCACATTGTAGTTCTTTGGCCTCTCAACAAGTTCCCAAACTTGATTTCTAGCAAAGTTGTTTAGTTCTTCATGCATGGCATTTACCCAATCGGAATCCTTCAATGCATCTTCTATTTTCTTAGGTTCTTCAAGTGACACAAACGAGTAGTGCTCACAAAAGGATGCTAATTTTGATCTAGTTTGAACACCACTTTGAATTCCACCAATGATTTGATCCAATGGATGATCTCTTGCAATGCTAGTAGGTTGGAGTATTGGGAGTTGGTTGCTTCCACTAGCTTGACCTTGATCTTGCACTTCATCATGAGAACCACTAGAGCTTGCTTGATTTGTATCAATTTGCACACTTTGATTGATCACATGAATATCATCATCATCAACTTGCCTTGGCCTAACATCACCAATGTCCATGTTCTTCATTGCATTTGACAATTGATCTCCTCTCACATCATCAAGGTTTTGAGCTTCATTTTGAGATCCTTGGGTTTCATCAAACTCAACATCATGAACTTCTTCCAAGGTGCCACTAGTGAGATTCCAAACTCTATATGCTTTGCTTGTGGTGGAATAACCAAGTAAGAACCCTTCATCACATTTCTTTTCAAACTTGCTCAATCTAGTGCCTTTCTTGAGAATATAACATTTGCAACCAAACACTCTAAAGTATGCAATGTTGGGCTTTCTTCCATTCAATAGCTCATATGGTGTCTTCCCAAGCTTTCCATGGCAATAAAGACGGTTGCTACAATAGCAAGCCGTGTTGATGGCTTCACTCCAAAATGAATGACTCACATTGTATTCACTAAGCATTGATCTAGCCATGTCAATCAAAGTTCTATTCTTTCTTTCAACTACACCATTGGATTGAGGAGTGTATGTTGGAGAGAATTGATGTCCAATACCAAGATCATCACACAATTCCTCAATTCTTGTGTTCTTGAACTCACTACCATTGTCACTTCTAATCTTCTTGATGGTAGTCTCAAACTCATTTTGCACTCTCTTGACAAAAGACTTGAATAGATCATAAACATCACTCTTGTCATAGAGAAAGAACACCCAAGTGTATCTAGTGTAGTCATCAACTATCACAAAGCCATACTTGTTGCCACCAATGCTAGTATATGTTGTTGGCCCAAACAAGTCCATGTGCAATAACTCAAATGCCTTTGATGTGCTCATTTCACTCTTAATAGGATGTTTACTTCCAACTTGTTTGCCGGCTTGACAAGCACTACAAGGTTTATCCTTCTCAAAGGTGACATCCTTCAAGCCTCTAACTAAGTCATGCCTCAAAAGTTTGTTCAATTGTTTCATTCCAACATGACCAAGCCTTCTATGCCACAACCATCCCATACTAGATTTGCTAAGCAAGTATGATGTCAATTGTGTCTCACTATCATTGAAGTCAACCAAGTATAAACTACCATGTCTAAATCCTTTGAATATCAAATTTGATCCATCAACACTTATGACTTCAACATCATCACTACCAAATATGCACTTGAAACCAAGATCACAAAGTTGTGCCACCGACAAAAGATTGAAGTCCAAGCTCTCAACTAGCAACACATTAGATATGCTCATGTCATTTGAGATAGCAATTTTACCAAGCCCCTTGACCTTGCCTTTCTTGTTGTTTCCAAAAGTGATAGCATCAAAACCACCATTTTGACTTGTATCAATTGATTTGAACATACAAGAATCCCCGGTCATATGTTGAGTGCACCCACTATCAAGCACCCAATGCCTTCCTCCGGCTTTGTAATTGACCTACAAGATAAGATCAATTCTTTTTAGGTACCCAAACTTGTTTGGGTCCTCCAAGGTTAGTGACCAAGCTCTTTGGTACCCAAATGGCTTTCTTCTTTGAGCCCATCCATGGTGCACCAATGAACTTAGCATGAACACCATTTGTACCCTTGGTAAGTATATAGAAAGAATCAAACTTAATTGAGGATACTTTAGCATTGGATTTCTTGTTCATGCAATGTTGCTCTATGTGACCAACTTGCTTGCAACTTTTGCAAAAGCTACCATTGTTCTTCACAAAACGAGTCTTGTGAGGAGCAAAAGCGGCCTTGCCTTTCTTGGGGTTATAGCCCAATCCCTCTTTATAGAGAGAAGCCCTTTGGCTACCCAAGCACATAAGCAAGCGGTCCTCACCACCATAAGCCTTAGCTAAGGTGTGATTGAGCTCTTTCACTTCCTTCTTGAGATTTTCATTCTCAACTATGAGTGTGGAGTCACAAGTGAAACCATCACTACTAGATGAGGATGATGTAGATGCGCTACATGAAGGGTTAGTAGGAGCAACGACAATAGGCTTATGAAAAGGTTCATCAATTATATCACATGATATGCCTATGTTGCAAGTTTTAGCTTTCTCAACATTAGTTGGCATGTTTTCACATTTTTCAACTAGAGAGGAATGAGCTTCTTCAAGCTTAGTGTGAGACTTTTGAAGTTTCTTATGGTCTACCTTTAGACTCTCATAAGATGCTCTAAGCTCATCAAGTTCTTGCATAAGGTTTTTCTTTTCCTTAAGCAAGCCCTTGCATTCCTTTCTAGATTCTTTATAATGTTGAGTGCAATCTTCTAGCATAGTGATTAGTTCATCTTTAGTGAATTCTTCTTCATCACTATCACTATCACTATCACTAGCATTATCATGATCACTCTCATTATCGGATGATACCTTAGTGGCCTTAGCCATGAAGCATGATGGAGTGTCGAAGAGGGAGACCTTCTCTTGGATGGCAATGCTAGCATGTCCCTTCTTCTTGCTCTTGTAGTCATCCTCATCATCACTTGAGGAATCATCACTATCCCATGTAGCAACATGAGAATCATTCTTCTTTTTATGAGAGCTCTCCTTCTTTTCTTGCTTCTTCTTTTGCTTCTTCCTCTCCTTCTTGATAGCATCTTCATCATCACTATCATAAGGACACTTTGCAATGAGATGATCTTTGCTATGGCATCTAAAGCATCTCATGGTATGCTCATTCTTCTTAGATGAGTTCTTCCTTCTTCTTGCACGATAGCCCTTCTTCTTCATGAATTTGCCAAATTGCTTGACAAAGAGAGCCATCTTCTCATCAATGTCATCACTATCACAAGAGCTTGAGTCTTCTTCACTTGATGATTCAATCTTGGATTTGCCCTTGGATGTGGTGGCTTTGAATGCCACACTCTTCTTCTTTTCATCATCTTTCTTCTCATTTTCCTTCTTCTTCTTCTTGATCAACTCATCCTTCTCATCATCTTCTCTATATGAATCATCGGTCATCACCTCTTGAAATATTTGTTGAGGAGTTGAATCCTTCAATGTAGTCCTTACTAGCACGGTGATCAATGTATCAAACCTCTTGGGCAAGCTTCTCAAGAACTTCATAGAGAATTGGTTGTCCTTGACTTCCTCACCAAGTGCCTTGAGCTCATTGACAATCACTTGCAACCTATGAAACATCTCCGGGACACTCTCATCATCTTGCATCTTGAAGCTTGAAAATTTTTCTTGCAAGATATATGCTTTAGCGGTCTTTGTGCCTTCGGTACCCTCAAATGTTTCTTCTAGTTTGGCCCAAGCATCATGTGCAACTTCTATGTTCTTCACTTGCTCAAATGTCTTGTCATCTAGTGCCTCATGAAGAGCACTAATGGCAATGTCATTGCATTGGAGCTTCTTTTCTTCCACCGGTGTAGGTGCTTCCGGATTAGCAACCTCAAATTTTGTTTCGGTGACCTTCCACACTTCTCTATTGATTGACTTGAGGTGTGCGGTCATCTTAACCTTCCAATATGCATAATTTGTACCATCAAAGTGAGGTGCCTTCTTGGTGTTGTTGATGTGCAAACTTAATTGAGCCATTTCAATTTCACCGTAGGTTGTTAAGCCTCAAATAAACGGTGCCTCGGCTCCGATACCACTTGTAAGGTCCAAAAAGGCTAGAGGGGGGGGGGTGAATAGCCTAATAAAAACTTCTACACAAATTACTTAACCACAAGTTAGTACGAAAGGTGGCGAAGCACAAAGCACTAGCTCTAACTAATTAAGCAAGCCACCTACACAATTCTAGTACAAGGCTATCCACTAAACACAACAACAACAAGCTAGAAACGAGAAGTAAAACGAGAGAAGAGCTTCGAGTGATTATACCGCCGAGTAGAGATGAGAAGTACCAATCAATCAATCACACAAGAGAAATCCTCGGGAAGAGAATGACACAAGAATTTATCCCGAGGTTCACTTGCTTCCCGGCAAGCTACTCCTCGTTGTGGCGATGCACCCACTTGTCGGTTCGCGAGCTAATCAACTATCAAGAGTTGAGCCCTCGGCGGGCGCCGCACAACCGCACACAAAATGGGGATCCTCCAAGCCACGAGCTCCACTAGAGTATCCAATTCGCGAACTCCCGCGGGGAAGGATCAAGAACCCCTTACAACACTTGGTGAAGGCTCCAACAATCTCCAATTGCGAGCTCAATCACCTCCGCTGCTCCAAGCCGTCTACCGTGTCGGGAAACACGGAAGAGTAACAAGAAATCCGCAGCAACTCGAAGATCAAGTGCCTCTAGAATGCAACTCTCAAGCAATGCACTTGAATCTTACTCAATCTCACTCAAGATGTGCAATCAATCAAAGAGATGAGTGGAGGGGTTGTTCTCTAGCTCAAAGGATGTCTCTATATCTCAAAATGTGCAAAAGTTACCCTCAAAACCCGTCCACCATCTATTTATAACGAAGGGGTACGCAGCTAGCCGTTACCGCGCGAACCAGTTCAAATCGTACTCACCGGACGCGCCGGTCAGGGTGACCGGACGCGTCCGGTCACTACGCGACAAACAAAATCGCGCGGGTCAGAACTAGCCGTTGCAACCACCGGACGCGCTTGACCGAGCCACCGGACGCGCTGGTGACGACCGGACGCGCCGGTCCCGTGACCCACCGGACGCGCCGGTCAGCACCCAGCCGCGCACCGCGAAACAACCACCGGACGCGCCGAAGGACCCACCGGACGCCACAGTGCCCGCGTCCGGTGGGAGTCCAGTAAGCTCCCGACGCCACCGGACGCGTCCGGTGGTACGTGACCGGACGCGCCCCGCGTCCGGTGCACGAACCCTAGCAGCACCCGCGCCGCGATGAACTGACCGGACGCGCCCCGCGTCCGGTGCAGCGTCCGGTGCTGCGTCCGGTGCTGCGTCCGGTGCACGCAGTGACCTCCGTTCGCCTCCGTTTCTTTTCCAACTTTCGGCGCAATAGAAAATAGGCGTTTCACTTCTCCAAAAAGCGCCGAATCCCGCCTCGCAAGCTCGGCGGGAGGGAGAGAGGAACCCAAACCCCTCTCTACCGCTCCAACTCCACCGCCTTCGCAAATGTGCTAACACCACCAAGTGTACACCACCATGTGCATGTGTGTTAGCATTTCACAAACATTTTCCAAGGCGTTATGTTAGCTCTCAACTAGATCCTAATGCATATGCTCAAGTCATTGATCTAGTGGCACTTGATTTCCGAGCTAACCGTGATTGCCCCTCTTGATAGTCGGCTATGTATCCTAAACCCGGTCAATCACTTCTCTACTCATCTTAGACCGGCAAAAGGAAAACCCTATGGTTATACCTTTGCCTTGCGCTCTTAGATCCTTCTCTTCCACTTGATCATCATGTCCATCATTTCATGTCCATCTCCACCATGATCTTGCTCATCATTTCATGCACCAAATCATGTGGTCTTGTGGCCATCTCTCCATGCCATTTCCACCTCCATCACATGTTGCTTATGCCTAGCTTAATCACACTTGATACAATAGCATTAGCAACTTGGTGTCATTAATTACCAAAACCAAACTTGGGCTTTCACCTACACTCCTCAACAAAATGGTGTAGTTGAGAGAAAGAACCGGACTTTGATCACCCTTGCAAGAACAATGCTAGATGAGTACAACACTCCGGAGAAGTTGTGGGCCGAGGCAATCAACACCGCATGCTATGCTTCAAATCACCTCTTCCTACAAAAGTTTCTTGGCAAGACCCCCTATGAGTTGCTTAATGGGAAGAAGCCGGACGTCTCATTCTTCCGGGTGTTTGGTTGCAAATGCTACATCTACAAGAAGCGTCAACACCTAGGGAAGTTTCAAAGACGTTGTGATATTGGTTTTCTTGTTGGTTACTCATCAAAGTCCAAAGCATATAGAGTATTTAACCATGCCACCGGTTTGGTTGAAGAAACATATGATGTGGAATTTGATGAATCTAACGGCTCCCAAGGAGCAATTGAGAATTGTGATGATGTAGGTGATGAACCCTTGAGGGAGGCCATGAAGAACATGCCGGTGGGAGACATCAAGCCAAAAGATGATGATGACGATGTACAAATTGTTGATCCACCATCTTCATCACGTGTGCCTCAAGATGATGACAAGAATGAGAGAGTTGAAAATGAAGATACTTATGTCTCTCATGAACAAACCGAGGCACAAGCTCAAGATGTTGATGCTCCCCATCCACCTCCTCAAGTGGTTGATAGAAGAAATTCACCTCTACTTCAAGCACATCCATAAGAACTCATCATAGGGAGTCCTACAAAGGGAGTAATGACTCGATCTCAAAAGCTAGCTTCTTTTGTTGAACATCACTCTTTTGTCTCTTGTGTTGAACCTAAAAATGTAGAAGAAGCTCTTCAAGATCCGGATTGGGTGAATGCCATGCATGAAGAATTGAACAACTTCTCCCGCAATCAAGTATGGACACTTGAAGAGCATCCTAAAGGTGCAAGAGTCATTGGAACCAAGTGGGTGTTCCGAAACAAGCAAGATGACCAAGGCATAGTAGTGAGGAACAAGGCAAGACTAGTTGCAAAGGGGTTCTCTCAAGTTGAAGGTCTTGATTTTGGAGAGACCTTTGCACCCGTTGCAAGACTTGAAGCCATTCGTATCCTCCTTGCATATGCATCACATCATGATATGAAACTATATCAAATGGATGTGAAAAGTGCATTCTTAAATGGCTTCATAAATGAACTAGTCTATGTTAATCAACCTCCCGGGTTTGAAGACCCTAGATATCCTAATCATGTTTATAGGTTGTCCAAGGCGCTATATGGGCTCAAGCAAGCCCCTAGAGCGTGGTATGAGCGCCTCCGGGACTTCCTCATTGAGAAGGGCTTCACCATTGGGAAGGTCGACACCACACTATTCACCAAGAAGCTTAATGGGGAGATCTTCATTTGTCAAGTGTATGTTGATGATATCATCTTCGGATCAACAAATGAAGATTATTGCAAGGAATTTGGTGAATTGATGTCGAAGGAGTTCGAGATGTCAATGATTGGTGAGCTCACATTCTTCCTTGGGTTTCAAGTCAAGCAAATGAGAGAAGGGATTTTCATCTCTCAAGAAAAGTATACCAAGGATCTTCTCAAAAGATTCAAGATGGAAGAATGCAAACCAATCAAGACCCCAATGCCATCAAATGGACATCTCGACCTAGATGAGGGAGGTAAACCGGTTGATCAAACTCTCTACCGTTCTATGATTGGTAGCTTGTTGTACCTTACCGCATCTAGGACCGATATCATGTTTAGTGTGTGCATGTGTGCTCGCTTTCAAGCGTGCCCTAAAGAACCTCACTTAAGTTCCGTAAAAAGAATCCTAAGATATCTTAAGCATACCCCAAGCATTGGTCTCTGGTATCCCAAAGGAGCTAGATTCCAACTAGTTGGCTATTCCGATTCGGATTATGCCGGTTGCAAAATTGATAGAAAAAGCACATCCGGAGGGTGCCATTTGCTTGGGAGATCTTTAGTATCTTGGTCATCTAAAAAGCAAAATAGTGTGGCTTTGTCCACCGCCGAGGCGGAATACATTGCCGCGGGGGCTTATTGTGCACAAATCTTATATATGAAACAAACCCTCCTAGACTATGGAATTGTTCTTGAAAAGGTGCCACTTTTATGTGATAATGAAAGTGCTGTTAAAATTGCCAACAATCCGGTACA
Source organism: Saccharum hybrid cultivar R570 (assembly GCA_038087645.1). Classification (NCBI taxonomy): domain Eukaryota; kingdom Viridiplantae; phylum Streptophyta; class Magnoliopsida; order Poales; family Poaceae; genus Saccharum; species Saccharum hybrid cultivar. The sequence continues at coordinate 17,681,806 of JAQSUU010000637.1, forward strand.
ACACTCTCGCACCAAGCACATTGATATCCGCCATCACTTTCTAAGAGATCACGTTGCTAAAAATGACATATCACTAGAAGGTGTAAGAAGTGAAAATCAATTAGCGGATATCTTCACTAAACCTTTGGATGAGGCAACCTTTTGTAGGTTAAGAAGTGAACTCAATGTGCTTGATTCTAGCAACTTTAAAAAATGAGCGTGTGTTGTCCCTTGCATTGCATTGTATTATATGCCATGTTTATTTTATCGCAATGCATTTAGGGCTTGGCTAACACGGTTACGATAACCCTCCTTTGGAGGAGTGAAGAAGCCTAACCGTGGATCAAACTTGACAAGCAACCTAGCTTTACCTTCTTGTATTGCATTGCATATGCATGGTTGTTTGTTTGTCGTTTCTTTTCGGTTTAGCTTTGAGCAACTGCTGTGTTCGTCCATGGATAGAGAGAGCATTTTGACGCTCCTAAAGGTTCAAAAACTCTATTGTATGGCCATACGTTGCTCCTCGGGTGTTTATTGCCTATTTTCATAAAAATAATACTAGCCTAAGGCAAACTATTTTGAAAAAATTTGAGGGTTTGAGTGAGGTCACTCATATCAGGTTCCAATTGGTGTTTATTTGTGTCTCTTTGAATTGGAATTTGATTGGGAGAAGTCGCGTCGAAGTTCGGAACGAAGAAGGGCGAAAAACAGTGACCGGACGCTGGACCGGACGCTGTACCGGACGCAGTGATGCTTCACCACCGCGTCCGTCCCGGCGTCCACCAGCGCGTCCGGTCATCCAGAAGATCAACTCCAGACCTAGTGACCGGACGCTGCACCGGACGCGCCTCTGTTGACCACCGCGTCCGGTCTCGGTTACCACCACCGCGTCCGGTCATTCGCGATGAATTCCCGAGCTCTCCTCGACCGGACTCTGATCGCGTCCGGTCAGTCCTCACCGGACGCGTCCGGTCACTCCAGGAGCTTACTGGAGTGTGACCGGACGCTGCACCACCGCGTCCGGTCATAACGACTGTCACGGAACCGCCCAAATTATAAGAACAAAAGTACAAAAACAATCGCCGGAGCAATTAAATTCCCGTACTTAAGCTCCTATAACCCCGGTAGTCCAATAAAATCCCGAGGGATTTCAAACCAACCAACATACAAGCCAAGATCGTAGTGGTCCAACATAACAGGTCATATGTTACATCCATTTTATAAGTAATTTAACATATATCGGAGTTCAGTAGAGTTATTACAACTCAAGTTCAAAAGTAGCGGAAGCAAAGTAGTTTGAAAACAAATATCACCTTAATTCAAATACATGCCAGTACCAAGGTCAATTTCCCATAAAAGCATGAGAGACAAGATAGCTCAGACGGATCATGCCCACGATCACACTCCGCCACTACAGCAGGAGTCTTCCAATTCTTGCAGTAGCTATGATACATCACAACCTGCAACAAGTGGGAATAAACCCTGAGTACGAGAAGGTACTCAGCTAGACTTACCCGTCATAAACCAGAAATAATGACACCAAGGAGTATGCAAGGCTTTCTTTCAGTGGGCTAGCTTGACTCATTTGCGAAAAGCATAAGTTATTATGAATAAACTAATTTAAGTCCTTTTGCATCATATTTATTATAACCTATTCAATCTAGGTAAGCACCTATGCTAAAGCAATCACTTGATTAACCATTAACATCAAAGGTTACCATCTCAGGTTTAGCATTTCCAACATTATCCACATAACCATCTGTGTTCCATCATCATTACTACGATGCAGTAACTCGAGTCAAGTGCTCACTATCCAGGAGCGATGGCGATTCGAATCGATTATTAACCAACTGGTAATTTATTCCTCACACAAACCTCACTCACCCGCTAAAGTGAGGTATTGGTCACCGAGTCAACTATTCAGGTAAAGTCGCGAGCTTGCCAGGAACCACATGTACCCGGGGGCCGCCCGACTGCTCTTTGGCCTTATCATCGCGCCCCCGTTTCCTGCCACTACTGCTCCGGTACAGTGCGTTGCGGGCAATCCACTCGGCCCGAATAATCTCCCGGCTTCGCGGTCGAAAGGTACTTTATTCGGCCAGCTAAATGTGAGGCATGCGTTCAACATGACCCGAGGCCCAACAACGGTCGGTCCTTAATCGACACAGGCGGAAACTACAAGCACCCCAGAACCCTGTCTGGTTGCCCCATACTTATTCCGCCCGGTCTCCAATTATTCATCAACACTTGGTTATTTCCAGGATATCATCCATTCCATAGCTAAAGTTTTCCAGTAACCACCTATAATTGCCGGTGACAGGAAATCACCGATCGCTACCGGTCTAAGCAGGGCTAAGCAATATTTTCGATCCCGAACCAAAATAGAATTTCAGGCATATTTACGGGACAAGGAAAAGGATATATATGCAGCAAGTGTTTTCAATCAACTCGTATAACTTAATGCAACAATACATATATAACATATATATACTCAATTGCTTTTGTAAAGTAGGAGGCTTAGAATGCTCCGGGGCTTGCCTGAGATCGAACACTGGGTTAGTGATTGACAGATGACACTCGCTTGGCGAGCATCTCCCATCCGACACTGGTTTAGCCCTTCCATCTTCGGGATAGGTCCACCAAACACCGTCTTCAGGTTTGGCTTCAACATCTCATCCTTCACGTGGTGCATCTAGCGAACCTAAATGAGATGCAAGATGCATGCGTATGAATATGATGAATGGTAACACAAGATGCATCACATAATCATTCATGTAAACACATGATTAAGACATAGACACCAAAAGCTAATTAACTAACATCACACAACCAATTAAAGAGGGCAAGCACATTAAGCATAACACAAGTTTAACAAGATCATAAGTATCTTAACTTGACCATCATCAAGGTATAAGCCACACTTAGCAACACATGGAGTAAACAACCATAACTAGCATCTGACAATTTTTGGACTGCAAACAACATCTACATGTTTGGATCATAACTGGAGTTATACAAATCCAATAGCCATGCAACAAGACATTATGGAAAGCTTATGAAATTGTCTATAATTCATCTTTAATCATCTTAGCATGATTCTCAAGTTAACCAAGTCAAACATGCATAAATACAGAATCTGGTCCAGAGATTCCAGAGAACAACTATTTCTGGAACCCAACTTGAAACAGTCATTACTAACAAACTATAAGGCTAAATGACACTAAAATTTAACACAAGCTAGATTAATGAGTTATCTACAACTTTGTTATAATCATATTTCTCAGCAAACATCATTTTCATGGTGCAATTACCAAAGTCCCAGAAACTGTCCAGGAAAGTATCAATTGCAAGAATAAATATTAACTTACATTTCAAACATACATTTGGCCACAACCAATGTAACCATCATAAAGTGCATGTTAAATGATCACCAAAAAGCATAGTGCTCATCATTAAATAATTTCTTTTAATGCATTTCTTAATTTATTTAAATAGCAAGGTGAAATAATAAACATATATCAAAAGTCCATAATAAAATCTATAAAAATTACAGGAGATCTTAAATACACCCAATAGTCTATTGTACAAATTTCAAGTCATTTGGACATGTATGTCAATCTCTATGAAAAAGACAAGTTGCTATTACAAGAATTCATGTGAGAGAAAGATACACTAATAACTCACTCAAATGGCAACCAAAATTCATGAAATTTTTACCACACATCAATCATCACATGAGTAGCATGCCACAAAAATTTCACTTCATTTGGAGCCCTAGATCTACAGTTATGAAAATGACAAATACAACTAGCATTAAAAACCTAGCTGCACAAATTCATTTTTACAGAGAAAACTTTAAACTAAAACATGTCATATTATAGATCTATTGCATAGATAATTTCACGAGGATTCCAAAAAGTCCTCATTTGCTATTTTACGATTTTTCTACAATTTATTATGATTTTCCAAAGTTCCTGCAAAAATAATTACGAATCAGTCCTCGCAGCACTATTCACATGAGTCACTAGTTCTGCAGAAAACCCGCTGAACTTGTTTCCCTCTTACACGTGGGTCCTTCTTCCTCCTCATACAGACAGCAGCACGGGAGGGAGACGTCGGTCTCTGACCGACTTCGGCCGGCAAGGGCAGCGCCGGTGGCAAGGAGAGACCGCGCTGGAGCTTGGTCACGGCTAGCCTAGGGCACGCCAGACCCTAGCCCGTGGTCACAGCCAGCAACAGCAGGCGGCACAGCATCGTCGGCCGAGAACGACGGCTTCCCAGCGGAGCTGGTTCGCCAGCAGCAAGGCGAGCAGCGGTGCACACGCAGAGGGGGAAGCAGGGCACAGCGATGCTGCTGAAGGCTTCAGGAAGAGGCGAGCACAAGCGGAGGCGGCAGCGCAGCAGCGACAGGGAGCTCGACTGGGCGGCCATGGCGGCGTCCGCGCCCGTGCGCTGGCACAGAGCGAGGGAGGCGAGAGCGAGCGCCAGGAGGAGTGGAGAAGCGAGTGATGCGCTCTGGTGCTTCCCAGTTTGCATAGGCAGGAGCAGGCGGTAGCGGCAGAGGAGGTGGGGCGCGTGTCCAGCCATGGTGAGGGTGCTCTGCTGCATGGTCGCCACACAGGCAATTCATCGAACACGTGGAGCACGGCAGAGTGGCCAAGGTGGGGTGCGATTTGGGCTGCCATCTGGGCCGAATTGGACCACGAGCCAAAAACGAAGTTGGAAGCCCACATGAAGCTCTACGTTTTTCATTAAGGAGTCAAGGTTATTAGAGCAACGGATTAGCGGTTAACTAGTTGTCAAAACTGCAGTGTCAACACCTTGACGACAGTCACGGAAACTCACTTTCGATGGTCAAAACTTCGTCAAACTGAACTCAACTTTTTGCATGCTCTTCGCCAACATGTAAACTCCAACTTTTACATTTGGCTCAACTTGAGTTGCTTAGCAAAAACACGAGAACGCGGCATGCCAACCGTAATAGTGCTGGAATTCCCAGACTTGGAAATATTTCTAAGTGCTGAAAACTGCGGCAGATTCAATCTTTGTGCCTCGGTTTGACTTATTTCCATGCTGATCTAGCTCTTGGTCCAAAAACAAAGTTTCTTCTACAAAACACGAACTACAACTTTCATTTAAGGTCCAACATCAGAACTGGTATAGAGCCAACATTTCTACTTTGACCAAAGTAGTATCGTGATAAAGCTTGAATTGTCCTTGGTGATCCATTGGAGTATTTTCTGGACATTTGCTCAACACGAACCTTTCACGACTTTTGTTGTAGAGTCCATCTAGAGTCATTTGGGCAAGGTTGCAAGGTTTGGTTGATGACCTATATTTCCATCCACTTAATAATGCAATTCTAGCACTTAGTAAAGGCATTCCAACAATGATATAACTTATCATTTCATGTGACTTTTTGATTCCAAACGTCATGAAACTTTTCCAGTGACCAATATAGATAGGTACTAAGGTGAGACACATGAAGATTTGCAATAACACCACCCAAGCATATATATTGAAAACTGCATATATGTAAAGCAAGGGTGCAACATCCAAGTTTAGGTTGTGGCTCGTTTCCATAGGTTGACCTTGACATCTTCATCACCACTTAATCTACCATATTTGAGCTCAAACCCACTGCTTAACTGGTGGCAAACACCTCGGGTGTTACAGCCCTCCCCCCTTAAAAGAATCGCGTCCCGAGATTCGGTGCGAAGAACTTTCCAAGGGAAGAGAAGCATGTTATCCAATTCCAACATCTGCATGCGCATCAGGCTACTTAGCTTCGAGTAGCAGAGAGGCTAATTGGGCAAGACACTTTCCGATACTCGCTCTATGTAGAAACTTTTGTCTGAAGAATTTTCTTCACTGACTTCCATGAAGCATTGTTACTTTGGGAGGAATCCAAGACAATACGATACTTCGTTCATGGTGCACGGAGAGTACTGCAAGCATGGACTAATTACTCATAGCATTTACTTTTCTAGTGGCATAGCATGTACACTTTCGATAAGGGTTGGATCCATATATGAGGTAATCATTCTTTGAGGCTATCAGAAATCGTCTAACCAATAGACAATGTCTATACCGGTCATCGACTATTCACTCACTCAGACGCTAACTGATGGAAAACTACATATTGCTCTACGTGTGCAGTTCTCTTTCTCTGATGCCAACACTGTATTATCTGAGTCTATTGAGGGAACAGTGAAAGTGATAGCTGACTCTGTCAGTTCTGGATTTCTGCCAAATGTTACCTAAGAAGATTCTCTTATCCAAAGGCAACAATTATTCGGGTTGAATCAGATACAATCTCTTGGGTAAAAACACATATAAAGTACCAGAGACACGTCATCACTAGAGAACCATTACCGCAAAAGGATGATAGCCAGGTCTGGAAGACAACAAAAGTTGCAAGTATTCATCAATCTTCAGGAAATAGTTCACTAGTAAGCAGGTTGAGCAAAATTTTCCTTCGTGATGCAGTTGCGTAATAAGTTGGGTTGACTTGCACTATGGCAAAACTAGCCTTCTTGATCTATATTTTACATTGAGGCTTCCATTCTAATGTCAATCGATACCTCAAAACCATAATCTGAAAAATCTATGGTTTGACACTTCCCAAATGCTTTCATCTCGCAATGGCACAATTTGACTTGTAGAACACCTTGACTGCTCATTCATTGTTGATCTAAGAGGCCAAAAGCAAGGCACATAGGGGTGCAATTTATCTCCCCAAGGGTATTGAGGGTTGTCTAACAGGAAGATACTTATCAATTGCAAGTTCTTGGCATGCAATACAAACATAGCCTTCCAATGCAAAGGATGATCGCAGTCAACAGAGAAATTACTGACTCTGTACTCTTTTGTTTTCTGTTCATATCACACAAACTACTACTCCAATATGCACAACTTTTGGTGGGCAGGTAGATCCATGAGTCTTCTAACTACTTACCAAAATTCGGCTCAAACGGACACCATTTAACTATCCAAACAATCCATCTACCAAAATTGCTCTGTTCAGAAATGGCAGCAAACCGAGCTGACAAGACATCTCTCAAATTTGATGTTTTACTCAACCAATACTCATACCAACTTAAGACATTGAAGGGTCCTAAGCAAGAAATGAGGTTACCAAGTTTGGGGTCAATCCAACTTTGTTTGAGTCACTAGCCGTTGACTTGAAGATAACCGGGTGTAGTGCCACAAAATTCTAGACAGATTTCGTGTTCTTCCTTTTCTTTTGCTTCACATGTTGAGGTGTGTTTTGCACTCTCTGATCTTTCTCATAGTAACAGCAGCCTTTCTCTAGCTGAGGATGGAGGCTATAGTCTTCCTGACATGTTTCTCCGGGAACAATTTCAACCGTTGATCCAGACACCAATCTTGACGATGCACAAGCATTGGAGTTGTGGGCTGTTTTCACAGAGCACAAAGCATTATTCCACATGGAGGGCATCCCTACATAGATAAGGAACCATTTCTGAATATTTTCTGGCATTTCATCCATTAGAACCTTGAACCAAAACTGTTCATGGTACTTAGGGGCACAATGATGCAGATCAAAACTATGGACATGCTTTCTCTAGTTCTTCACATGGCTAATACAACATCTTGTACTATATACGTGATTGTCCAAGATGGAATTGACTTGATAGCACATTTGGAGAAGATGCAACACCTGCATTGCTGACCGGCTTCATGGCTTCTTTGCTTACTATTGTTCATCGAGACATAACTATCACAGCTATCGAAGAATCGTTACTTGGCTGGAGATTAACCTTCTTACTGGTAACTAATCAGTTGTCTCTCAACACTTAAGTTCTAAATCTTCACTCTTGATCACAACAATAATTACAGTCGAAGCACAAACAAGTGGTCGGCATCGAAGTCTACAGATAAGGAGTCACACCAGAGAGAGTTGATTTCATCTGTATGACTGTCATCCACACAAGGATCAAGACATTGATAGTTAGGTCATATGCACCATGTGACGATCGGTTCTTTTCCAATGGATAACTTGCCCAATCATTTAGTGTTATGTGCCCATTCGATTCAACAGGGATGGCATACATTGCTCAATCAATGACCGACGTCGTACAAGGACACTTCGGGAGAGACACTTGTCTACCATCTCTTGCAGTCTGTTACTGTTTATGTTGTGACTGTTCTTCAAAGGTTATCCTCTTAGCAACTTCAAGGGAATATCTGCTACATAAGGTCTGAGATATGAATCTTCAGATAAGATATAGGGAGATAACCAAGGAAAACGGTCACGAGAAATAACACATCGGTTGTCGTTTCATAATGGATCATGACTAGCAACCCTGATACCAGCGCGTGCCGAGCAGCATAACCTTGTGTGCGCGCCCACAGGAGGCTCTCGGTTTCGTCGCGGCACCATAGAATGCTAATCGTAACATCATTATTAAACACACAAACAAAGTGGAATATCAAGTGACACCGATTGGGTGGTAAGAACAAGCACCAGATAAGGGAGGAGTAGCAAGCAAGGGTAGTTACAAGGTTTAGAGTCAACATGAAGGCGATTCGAAGATTAAAACACAGCGCAAGGGAACATAGCTTAATTGCCGAAGACAACTGAGCAAGGGTTCTTGGTCACATTGGACAACAACACGAGATCAAGATTAATAACGTTGAGAGACGTTAGAAGTTGAGATGGACTTTAGCAGACTTCTAGAACAAAAGGATACACCGATCAGAGATTGGGTTGATAAGATAGCCTCCTGATTTCGCAAGCAAAGATTTCTAGATTAGACAACGAGAGATTAGCGTTGCTCGGATCATCTGTAGGAGAGACAATCGGGAGGTCCAACATGGAATTGGGTATGGTCTCCAAAACTTGGCAAGCAACAACTGTGGTCAAGATCGACGTTCGTTAGGACTTAACTTGGTTGGTCAATGGAACAAGGGCATTCTCCAAAAGGTAGCGGACGTCCAAGGCCTAAGCAAACATATAAGGGGACTACGCTAGGGCCTACGGTTCAAGCAAGGCATGGATACAAAAACATTCAAGGGCTAGCAACCACGTCTACAGGCTCTGGCTCCTACGAGAGAATCTAATAAGAGACGACGACCATGCGATTACGTAACATGAGCGTTGTTCTAGGATAAAGCATCTTCAACACTCACATGCTCACCGAGGACAAAAGAGAGGTCAACTATGACACTACCTAGATAACAAGCATCTACACAGCATCACAGTTTTAAGCGGACACTTGAGATTATTAGTCAGGTTAGCTTAAGCATCCAATACTAAGTAGAAGACTCACACCTAACAAGAATTTATCCAACCAGAACTAACTACAAGTTTAGCTAAAACAAAAGCATGCTAAAGTAATCAACTTAGTGCATGCACATCAATCACAAGTTACTTGTTTATTAGGACAAAGGTGGGAGGAGCATAGTTATATGCACAAAGCAACAATCATGATGATGCATGCTTCGTCCTATTCGTCCTCACAAGATTGCCAGCCTAAGGTGGCAATCACGTTCTATGTCGGTGGCATAACACGCATTCTCTCGATATAGAGCTAGTCGTCAGCTACATTCAACTTACGCATTCGTGGTTAGCGTACCTGCAGAAAATTTCATTGCAGCCCAACAATTCCCAATATAGCACACAATGAAAGCAGTAAACTAAATACTCTCCATACATACATCCCCTGATGCATATACTTTGGTATCATAGCTACCCAACAAATGTACCCACAATTAAGTACTTTCATAATTACATGGTTAAACATGTAATTATGCCAGTAACCACAGCTAACTCTCCCCTAGACCGATGGTTGAACGGTCATGCTCTCTCAGCTCACACTTACCTTGGCGTAGGTGCGACGTTGCAAGAATGTAACTCTAGCGACATATATGGCTATTTCATATATGAAGGTTACCACTACCATTCGACCACAGGGTAACGGTGCGGTCAAGTTATCACTCATACATACCTTGGCTTGGGCGTAGATGCAAAAATTTAAAACCCCCAAGTTAGTACTTAATTAAGCCACCTAAGGGTCCTTAATTGGGCATAAAGGAAATGACCACTGGCATACTTAGATTTAAAATTCAGATTTGAACAAACCTATATATGTAGTAGCTACAAGTTGTCAAAAAACTGATTTTTGCAAACAAAACCTTTGTTTTTCAATACACATATGACATGTTTAGTGTTGAACCTTGCTCCGATGCCAGCTGTCACGGAACCGCCCAAATTATAAGAACAAAAGTACAAAAACAATCGCCGGAGCAATTAAATTCCCGTACTTAAGCTCCTATAACCCCGGTAGTCCAATAAAATCCCGAGGGATTTCAAACCAACCAACATACAAGCCAAGATCGTAGTGGTCCAACATAACAGGTCATATGTTACATCCATTTTATAAGTAATTTAACATATATCGGAGTTCAGTAGAGTTATTACAACTCAAGTTCAAAAGTAGCGGAAGCAAAGTAGTTTGAAAACAAATATCACCTTAATTCAAATACATGCCAGTACCAAGGTCAATTTCCCATAAAAGCATGAGAGACAAGATAGCTCAGACGGATCATGCCCACGATCACACTCCGCCACTACAGCAGGAGTCTTCCAATTCTTGCAGTAGCTATGATACATCACAACCTGCAACAAGTGGGAATAAACCCTGAGTACGAGAAGGTACTCAGCTAGACTTACCCGTCATAAACCAGAAATAATGACACCAAGGAGTATGCAAGGCTTTCTTTCAGTGGGCTAGCTTGACTCATTTGCGAAAAGCATAAGTTATTATGAATAAACTAATTTAAGTCCTTTTGCATCATATTTATTATAACCTATTCAATCTAGGTAAGCACCTATGCTAAAGCAATCACTTGATTAACCATTAACATCAAAGGTTACCATCTCAGGTTTAGCATTTCCAACATTATCCACATAACCATATGTGTTCCATCATCATTACTACGATGCAGTAACTCGAGTCAAGTGCTCACTATCCAGGAGCGATGGCGATTCGAATCGATTATTAACCAGCTGGTAATTTATTCCTCACACAAACCTCACTCACCCGCTAAAGTGAGGTATTGGTCACCGAGTCAACTATTCAGGTAAAGTCGCGAGCTTGCCAGGAACCACATGTACCCGGGGGCCGCCCGACTGCTCTTTGGCCTTATCATCGCGCCCCCGTTTCCTGCCACTACTGCTCCGGTACAGTGCGTTGCGGGCAATCCACTCGGCCCGAATAATCTCCCGGCTTCGCGGTCGAAAGGTACTTTATTCGGCCAGCTAAATGTGAGGCATGCGTTCAACATGACCCGAGGCCCAACAACGGTCGGTCCTTAATCGACACAGGCGGAAACTACAAGCACCCCAGAACCCTGTCTGGTTGCCCCATACTTATTCCGCCCGGTCTCCAATTATTCATCAACACTTGGTTATTTCCAGGATATCATCCATTCCATAGCTAAAGTTTTCCAGTAACCACCTATAATTGCCGGTGACAGGAAATCACCGATCGCTACCGGTCTAAGCAGGGCTAAGCAATATTTTCGATCCCGAACCAAAATAGGATTTCAGGCATATTTACGGGACAAGGAAAAGGATATATATGCAGCAAGTGTTTTCAATCAACTCGTATAACTTAATGCAACAATACATATATAACATATATATACTCAATTGCTTTTGTAAAGTAGGAGGCTTAGAATGCTCCGGGGCTTGCCTGAGATCGAACACTGGGTTAGTGATTGACAGATGACACTCGCTTGGCGAGCATCTCCCATCCGACACTGGTTTAGCCCTTCCATCTTCGGGATAGGTCCACCAAACACCGTCTTCAGGTTTGGCTTCAACATCTCATCCTTCACGTGGTGCATCTAGCGAACCTAAATGAGATGCAAGATGCATGCGTATGAATATGATGAATGGTAACACAAGATGCATCACATAATCATTCATGTAAACACATGATTAAGACATAGACACCAAAAGCTAATTAACTAACATCACACAACCAATTAAAGAGGGCAAGCACATTAAGCATAACACAAGTTTAACAAGATCATAAGTATCTTAACTTGACCATCATCAAGGTATAAGCCACACTTAGCAACACATGGAGTAAACAACCATAACTAGCATCTGACAATTTTTGGACTGCAAACAACATCTACATGTTTGGATCATAACTGGAGTTATACAAATCCAATAGCCATGCAACAAGACATTATGGAAAGCTTATGAAATTGTCTATAATTCATCTTTAATCATCTTAGCATGATTCTCAAGTTAACCAAGTCAAACATGCATAAATACAGAATCTGGTCCAGAGATTCCAGAGAACAACTATTTCTGGAACCCAACTTGAAACAGTCATTACTAACAAACTATAAGGCTAAATGACACTAAAATTTAACACAAGCTAGATTAATGAGTTATCTACAACTTTGTTATAATCATATTTCTCAGCAAACATCATTTTCATGGTGCAATTACCAAAGTCCCAGAAACTGTCCAGGAAAGTATCAATTGCAAGAATAAATATTAACTTACATTTCAAACATACATTTGGCCACAACCAATGTAACCATCATAAAGTGCATGTTAAATGATCACCAAAAAGCATAGTGCTCATCATTAAATAATTTCTTTTAATGCATTTCTTAATTTATTTAAATAGCAAGGTGAAATAATAAACATATATCAAAAGTCCATAATAAAATCTATAAAAATTACAGGAGATCTTAAATACACCCAATAGTCTATTGTACAAATTTCAAGTCATTTGGACATGTATGTCAATCTTTATGAAAAAGACAAGTTGCTATTACAAGAATTCATGTGAGAGAAAGATACACTAATAACTCACTCCAATGGCAACCAAAATTCATGAAATTTTTACCACACATCAATCATCACATGAGTAGCATGCCACAAAAATTTCACTTCATTTGGAGCCCTAGATCTACAGTTATGAAAATGACAAATACAACTAGCATTAAAAACCTAGCTGCACAAATTCATTTTTACAGAGAAAACTTTAAACTAAAACATGTCATATTATAGATCTATTGCATAGATAATTTCACGAGGATTCCAAAAAGTCCTCATTTGCTATTTTACGATTTTTCTACAATTTATTATGATTTTCCAAAGTTCCTGCAAAAATAATTACGAATCAGTCCTCGCAGCACTATTCACATGAGTCACTAGTTCTGCAGAAAACCCGCTGAACTTGTTTCCCTCTTACACGTGGGTCCTTCTTCCTCCTCATACAGACAGCAGCACGGGAGGGAGACGTCGGTCTCTGACCGACTTCGGCCGGCAAGGGCAGCGCCGGTGGCAAGGAGAGACCGCGCTGGAGCTTGGTCACGGCTAGCCTAGGGCACGCCAGACCCTAGCCCGTGGTCACAGCCAGCAACAGCAGGCGGCACAGCATCGTCGGCCGAGAACGACGGCTTCCCAGCGGAGCTGGTTCGCCAGCAGCAAGGCGAGCAGCGGTGCACACGCAGAGGGGGAAGCAGGGCACAGCGATGCTGCTGAAGGCTTCAGGAAGAGGCGAGCACAAGCGGAGGCGGCAGCGCAGCAGCGACAGGGAGCTCGACTGGGCGGCCATGGCGGCGTCCGCGCCCGTGCGCTGGCACAGAGCGAGGGAGGCGAGAGCGAGCGCCAGGAGGAGTGGAGAAGCGAGTGATGCGCTCTGGTGCTTCCCAGTTTGCATAGGCAGGAGCAGGCGGTAGCGGCAGAGGAGGTGGGGCGCGTGTCCAGCCATGGTGAGGGTGCTCTGCTGCATGGTCGCCACACAGGCAATTCATCGAACACGTGGAGCACGGCAGAGTGGCCAAGGTGGGGTGCGATTTGGGCTGCCATCTGGGCCGAATTGGACCACGAGCCAAAAACGAAGTTGGAAGCCCACATGAAGCTCTACGTTTTTCATTAAGGAGTCAAGGTTATTAGAGCAACGGATTAGCGGTTAACTAGTTGTCAAAACTGCAGTGTCAACACCTTGACGACAGTCACGGAAACTCACTTTCGATGGTCAAAACTTCGTCAAACTGAACTCAACTTTTTGCATGCTCTTCGCCAACATGTAAACTCTAACTTTTACATTTGGCTCAACTTGAGTTGCTTAGCAAAAACACGAGAACGCGGCATGCCAACCGTAATAGTGCTGGAATTCCCAGACTTGGAAATATTTCTAAGTGCTGAAAACTGCGGCAGATTCAATCTTTGTGCCTCGGTTTGACTTATTTCCATGCTGATCTAGCTCTTGGTCCAAAAACAAAGTTTCTTCTACAAAACACGAACTACAACTTTCATTTAAGGTCCAACATCAGAACTGGTATAGAGCCAACATTTCTACTTTGACCAAAGTAGTATCGTGATAAAGCTTGAATTGTCCTTGGTGATCCATTGGAGTATTTTCTGGACATTTGCTCAACACGAACCTTTCACGACTTTTGTTGTAGAGTCCATCTAGAGTCATTTGGGCAAGGTTGCAAGGTTTGGTTGATGACCTATATTTCCATCCACTTAATAATGCAATTCTAGCACTTAGTAAAGGCATTCCAACAATGATATAACTTATCATTTCATGTGACTTTTTGATTCCAAACGTCATGAAACTTTTCCAGTGACCAATATAGATAGGTACTAAGGTGAGACACATGAAGATTTGCAATAACACCACCCAAGCATATATATTGAAAACTGCATATATGTAAAGCAAGGGTGCAACATCCAAGTTTAGGTTGTGGCTCGTTTCCATAGGTTGACCTTGACATCTTCATCACCACTTAATCTACCATATTTGAGCTCAAACCCACTGCTTAACTGGTGGCAAACACCTCGGGTGTTACAACGACCACCGCGTCCGGTCATCGCGCGTCGAGCGGATCTAACCTCTTCATAACGGTTCGTCCTCGGCCGTGTTTTTTCATCCGCACGCGTTTTTCCGCCGCCGCCAGCCCTAACTCGCCAAATCCGCCGAGTCACCGTCGAATCGCCGGAGCCGCCGCGCCCTTGCCGTCTTCCTCGCCTCTGGCAAGCCCAGCCACGACCCCGCCGCGCCTCCACGCCCGCACTTGCTCGCTCGCGCGCTCGCTGCTCGCGCCCTGCCCACAGCCGTGCTCGCGCAAGCCCGTAGCTGCATCCTCGCCGTCGGTGAGCCGCCGTGTCTGCTGACCGCCTTGCCTCGCCGGTTTCTCCACCGCAGCCACCACGTGCTCCCCCGTGCCAAGCATCCTCGCTAGCTCCTCGAATCTTCCTTCGGCCGCCCATCCTCTAGGGTTTGCCCTAACCCTAGCTCAAGGTGAAGAACCCGTTCGTTTTTCGCTGAATTTTCTTCAATTCCGTCGTTAGGGCTAACCTTGACCGTAACCTTCCATTGCTTATCATCGACTCGGTCCTTTCAGAGCTCGTTCGACGAATTCGGGGAATCTCGCGATCTAGGTCACCTCATCTTGTCACCGTCGTCTCGTCGATCCGAGGTAGCTTCGCGTTTCGATTCACATCGTATCTCATTTGCTTGCTATCTCTAGGGTTTCGTACCTTTTAGTTATATATGTGCTTATAGTAGATCTCTCTATTCCGTCGTTGCAGCGAGTTTGTCGGTGTGTCAGGGTGAGATCAGTTTGCTGAATCCGAGGCCAAGCCTGCGGATACGGATTGAGGCCAAGCCTCTCGAGTGACAGTTCACCATCTTTCAGAGGTTTTCGGTCAGTCTGTCAGCATGGTGCGTTGCAAGAACGCCGGTGGTGCTCCTGGTGACGGGGACGACAGTCCTCCTCGTCGGTCTGAGATTGCGCGTGGGAAGCGCATCAAGATCATGGCCAGAAAGAAGAAGAAGACACTTACAGAGGCAGAGATTGCTCAGGCCGTGGCAGATGCAGCAGAGCAAGCAGAGAGAGGTGGCAGGAGCAGTGGCATACGCATTGGCGAGCGTCGCTTTCATCTTGAAGGTCGACAGCTCGGTACAGAGGCCACTGAGGGTACAGAGGATACTGGAGCTACTGAGGGTATGTCAGTTGATCCACCTACAGAGGCTACAGAGGCCACAGAGGCTCCAGAGGCTACAGAGGATACAGAGGACCAGCCAGCTCAGTCTCCACCACGTCGCCGCTCCACATGCACACGTACTCAGGTGACTCCTAGGCCAGAGGGCCAGCGTCGTGGAGCACGTCCTCCTCCCAGAGCTAGAGGTTCACCCCCGGTCGAGCACTTTGACCTGAGGGGTGCCACTGCACGTCAGGTACAAGGGTTGAGGTTCGTTGAGGTCAGCCGATGGTTTCCACCTGTGAGGGATCACAGAGCTTCAGAGGGTTTCTATACTCCACTCCAGGAGGATTTCTACAGAGCTCTTGTTGACAGCGGTATTGCTTTCCGACCACAGAGGGTCTGTCGACATGAGTCACTGGTTGAGGTTGTGGGAGAGCAGCTTCGTCCGCACCTGTCCTTTTTGCCAGGCTTGTCAGATCTTCTTGGACGGACAGGTGCATACTGCGGCACATGGGTCAGAGAGTTTTATGCTTCACTTTGGATTGATCCTGCCCATGATTTCATTCACTTTGCATTCCGAGGCCGCGATCACAGGCTATACAGCACTAGAGTGCGGGAGATTCTCAGACTCCCAGCTTCTGACACAAAGATACATCAGCTGTGCTTTGGTCAGACTCCTCCACCGAGACGCCCTCACGGCGGGGCAGTGCCACCTACAGACTTGGTTCGACCCTGCTTCTGTGAGCCTTTTGGCGAAGGGTCTCGTCGCACGCCTACCAGTTTGACACCACTTGCCAGAGTTCTGGATGCTATAGTCAGACGCACTCTTCTTCCCAGACTTAGCTACAGAGAGGGACTGACTCGGATGCAGCTATGGGTTGTTCACCACCTCCTCTCACAGACTCAGTTTGACATTTGGGATCTCATACTTAGTGAGATGGAGGACACCATAGCTGAGGGCTTCAAGGGTAATCGTCAGCTGCCCTATGCACACTGGATCTGCTTCATCATTAGATCATCCATTCAGCTACCAGCAGAGATCCGAGCTGAGATATCAGATACTACTACTGCTTTCCCTGAGTATGATATCCGTTAGCTTTGGGCGTCAGTCACTAGAGATCAGGCCCCAGTGCCAGGACAGCGTGAGCGACCTGAGGTTCCTGAGACAGCGGCTGAGCAGGACGCCACAGTTGATGAGCTTGCAGAGGCAGAGCTTGCCGATCTTGACGCTCAACCTGCTGATCTTCCTGAGGATGTGACATCTGACAGCACTGATGAGGACTACCAGCCCATCCCCAGGTACCGGTCTCCTCGGTCTCACGACCACGAGGCCGGTGGCTCTGGTTCAGCCTCCCGCACAGACCCAGCCATGGTGGCTATACTTGAGAGGTTGACCCAGGCACAGGAGCAGCAGCAGCAGATACAGCGACAGGCTCAGGACACAGCTGCAGCACTTGCACAGATACAGGCTCGTCAGGACGAGTTTCAGCGTCAGCAGCTTGAGATCCAGAGGCAACAGGTTGAGATGCAGCGACAGCAGTACGAGATACAGCGTCAGAGTGCAGCCAGTCAGCAGCAGTACTTGGATCTCCTGCGCCACCTAGTCACTGTTGGGGTTCCTCCGCCTGCTTCTGTCCTGACTTCTGCTTTACAGTCCAGTGGTCCATCGAGTCAGGGACAGCCGAGCTTCCAGTTCACATCTCCACAGCAGCAGGTTCCCCAGTCGTTCCAGTCCCCGAGTTTCACTCCTATTCACACGGGGTTTACACCTTCAGACCAGCCTCGCCCTCACCTCCTGACGGGCACACCTTTCGGTGATTACAGTGCTACTTACAGCGAGTTGACTGGTCAGCCGACACCCTCGCACACTACCACTTTTGCTACTTCTTCAGGGTTGTCAGCTCCAGAGGCAGCTGTTCCTCCAGTGACAGGAACCGGTACTACAGAGACTATTCCTTCGTCAGTTGCCTCGACAGATCCCCCAGCTATTGGCTCGCTACAGGCTCAGGTCACACAGACGGATCCTCTTGTTGCTACTACGTCAGTACCTGTTCCTACTGCTCAGACCCAGACCGCTTCACAGCCACATGCTTCTTCAGAGGGTCAGCCAGATAGCTCAGATTCCGAGGGAGACAGTCTGCACTTCGTGATTACTCCGCGCACCTCGGCACCCGACACGACTCTGTCTGTTCCCCCGTCAGATCCTTAGATTAGTTTTTTGGCGGTTGATGCCAAAGGGGGAGAGAGAGTAGTTTCAGGGGGAGTTTTGTTAGAGGGTTTTTGTTCTTATGTGTGCTACTTTCATGCATCATGTTTACTTTTCAGTCTTTGCATTCGTGTGACATGTCGTCATGTGATAAACTTTGAGTCTAATGGTCTATCTAGTCTCAGTGTTAATTAATGTCACCGTTTTGGTTATAGCTCTAAGGTTGTGCTTCCGTGCCTTACTCCGATTTCTTATGAGCTATATCTTTATGTGTACTAACTCTTCATGTCTTATCTTATGAGTACACTCTTTTGGCTTGGGGCACATAAGCAATTCCTAACCCTTTGTGCTTATTGCTTTTTGCTTATGTGAACCAAGCATGCTCGAAAACCTCAACTCAAATCTTTTGAAACTTAGTGTTGTCATCAATCACCAAAAAGGGGGAGATTGAAAGCATCTAGGCCCCAAGGTTTGGTTTCGGCAATTGATGACAACGCTTTATTACCATGACTAACGTGTGTTTTGCAGAAACTTTGGTAAGTTAGGTCATGGAGGTTATAACTGCTTTGGGCACCGTGGTATTCATGCCCCTTGATGGAAATCGTTTCAGTTTTCAAAAGAGTGACGTCAAGATTAAGGACGGTTAGTTCCGGATGACGAGGTGTTGAGATGCATTCGGAATAGTCGTTAGGATCTTCGTTTTTCTCTTTTGGCCGTACTATAAAGGGGGGCATGAGCGGGTAGCTTGACCTAGGCGAGTCCTATGTTTAGGTGTGGTGCACACTTGTTAAACTTGGCGCTAGGCAGCTCTAGAATAGCTCAAAGTTCAGTTGGAAGCAACTTGGTTCAAGTTGCGACGCGTTTCGGAAAGTTTCGGGTCGTTTTCCCTTGACCGGACGCGGTCTTCGGCATGACCGGACGCGTCCGGTCAGTACAAATCCGCGGCTAGGGTTTCGGCTCTGACGACCGGACGCGGTCCTTGCGAGGACCGGACGCGGTGGTCAGAAGTCGACACGTGTCACTCGAGGGAAATACCCGATCGGACGCGACCTGGGTGTGATCGGCGCGTCCGGTCACAGTCCAGTAAGGTCCAGAGACGACCGGACGCGTCCGGTCATCACCGATCGGACGCGGTCGCGCGTCCGGTGCGGTTACAGTATGCTCCCTGCACGATCGGACGCGTCCGGTCACCCCTGACCGGCGCGTCCGGTCACTCAGCAGAAATTCAGATTTCGACCGTTACGAGCGACCGGCGCGTCCGGTCAGTTCGACCGGCGCGTCCGGTCAGCCCGTGTTTTGCTGAGTCAGCGGGTAACGGTTCATTTTGTCTGTGGGGTGTATAAATACATCCCCACCACCTCTTTTAGAGGTCTCTTGCTCATTTGATCAGCTGAAAAACACCTTTGGAGTGCAAGGGAGTGTAAGAGCACTAGTGAGGATAGTGATTTGAGAATCAAAGCTTGAGAGCTCCTCACTAGCAATTAGAGAGTAGCAAGTGTGCATCCACCTTCTCATTTGGGCTCGTTGTGGTCAAGTGAGAGTTCTAGCTTGTTACTCTTGGTGATCGCCATCACCTAGACGGTTTGGTGGTGATTGGGAGTTTGGTGTTCATCCGGCGGAGCGTGTGGGTGACCCAACTCATGTTGTGAGCGGTTTTGGGCGATTCACCGCGACGGAGTGTCGAAGAATCAGCCCGTAGAGAGCACTTGATCCTTGCGCGGATCAAGGGGGAGCTAGACCCTTGTGCGGGTGCTCCAACGAGGACTAGTGGGGAGTGGCGACTCTCCGATACCTCGGAAAAACATTGCCGTATTCCTTGCCTTTTACATTCAAGCATTTACATTCTCGTATTTACATTCATTGCTTGATTTACTTTCCTAGAATTGCCATGCTAGACTAGGATTGGAAACTAGGGTGCAAAACTTTTTATCGGTAGACTCTCTAGGAACACAAGTAGGCACTAGGGGTGAATTCCGGCTTGTAGGATTTAATTCTTGCAATTAATTTTTAGAAAAGCCCAATTCACCCCCCCCCTCTTGGGCATCTTGATCCTTTCAGTATCGTACGTGTACAAACCTATACATGCTCGCTTGTCCTCGCGCGCGATGGCGCGCAGGTTCCACTAGTAGTGTTACACTGTCGTCTACCTTCTCATGTCACCAGAACATCCATGAATCACTTACAGGCCTGCTGGGCCTATATTAGTTTGGGCTTCTTTTAACAGGTATCAGGTAGGCCTCCACAAACTCTAAGAATGCCGACATTGGTTTATTGTTTAATCTACTCACCTAGCTAGCTTCAGAACCATCGCATGCAGAGAAGGGATGGCTCTTGCTTTAGACTTACAAGCTAATAGTGTCCGATTGGCTAGTGACTGTCTGAACATGGTGAAGAACATCCGACAAGGTGATCTCGGGATCTACAAACAGGTTATCCGGGAGACCAATGCAAGGAAGACAGCTTTTAGTGTGTCGAGTTTGTACATGAGCACCGGGACTCAAACACCGATACTCGTAGAATAGCTCGTAGCTCGATTCATGCCGAGGTAGAGCGGCATGTTGAAAGCCCAAGTTTGGTTTTGGTAATTAATGACACCAAGTTGCTAATGCTATTTTATCAAGTGTGATTAAGCTAGGCATAAGTAACATGTGATGGAGGTGGAAATGGCATGGAGAGATGGCCACAAGACCACATGTTTTGGTGCATGAAATGATGAGCAAGATCATGAAGAAATGCATATAAAATGATGGACATGATGATCAAGTGAAGGAGAAGGATCTAAGAGCGCAAGGCAAAGGTATAACCATAGGGTTTTCCTTTTGCCAGTCTAAGATGAGTAGAGAAGTGATTGACCGGGTTTAGGATACATAGCCGACTATCAAGAGGGGCAATCACAGTTAGCTCGGGAATTAAGTGCCACTAGATCAATGTCTTGAGCATATGCATTAGGATCTAGTAGAGAGCTAACATAATGCCTTAAAAATATTTGTGAAATGCTAACACACATGCACATGATGGTGTACACTTGGTAGTGTTAGCACATTTGCGAAGGCGGTGGAGTTTAAGCGGTAGAGATGGGTTTGGGTTCCTCTCTCCCTCCTGCCGAGCTTGCGAGGCGGGATTCGGCGCTTTTTGGGGAAGTGAAATGCCTATTTTCTACTGCGCTAGAAGTCGGAAAAGAAACAGAGGCGAACAGCGGTCATTGTGGTGACTGGACGCTGCACCGGACGCGGTCGTGGTTTGACCGGACGCGTCCGGTCAGTTCTCAGCAGTTGTCAGGCGCGCGAGTGTTAGGGCTTCCAACTAGAGCGTCCGGTTCCTCACGGAACCGGAGCGTCCGGTCAGGCACCCAGAGGGGCAGAATTGGTCGTAGAGCCAACCGGACGCGCGGCGCGTCCGGTCACGTGCGATCGGACGCGTCCGGTCACGGTGGGAGCTTACTGGACTCCGACCGGACACCAGGTGCAGCGCGTCCAGTCAAATGCTAGAGCGCGTCCGGTCACGGCAACGGTAACTTCTGGCGCGCACTGTTCATGCTTGTCCTGTAGTGACCGGACGTGTCCGGTCTCCCTGACCGGTGCGTCCGGTCAGTACATTTTTCACTGCGTCGTCCGGTAACGGCTAGCTGCGTACCCCTTCGCTATAAATAGAAGATGTCCGGGGTTTGAGGGAAACTCTTGCATATTTTGAGACCTAGAGACATCCTTTGAGCTAGAGAACAACCCCTCCACTCATCTCTTTGCTTAGTTGCACATCTTGAGTGAGATTCAAGTGCATTGCTTGAGAGTTGCATTCTAGAGGCACTTGATCTTCGAGTTGCTGCGGATTTCTTGTTACTCTTCTGTGTTTCCCGACACGGTAGATTGTTTGGAGCAGCGGAGGTGATTGAGCTCGCAATTAGAGATTGTTGGAGCCCTCACCGAGTGTTGTAAGGGGTTCTTGATCCTTCCCCGCGGGAGTTCGCAAATTGGATACTCTAGTGGAGCTCGTGGCTTGGAGGATCCCCATCTTGTGTGCGGTTGTGCGGCGCCCGCCGAGGGCTCAACTCTTGATAGTCGATTAGCTCGCGAACCGACAAGTGGGTGCATCGCCACAACGAGGAGTAGCTTGCCGGGAAGCAAGTGAACCTCGGTAAAAATCTTGTGTCATCTCATTGCTGAGGATTTCTCTTGTGGTTGCTCATTGTGATTGATTCTTCGAGTATATTACTTCTCTACATCGTTGGTATAAGAATCAAGTCACTTGCTCTTTACTTTCTTGCACCAGTCCTAGTGTAGTTTGCTTAGTGTAGCCTTTATCACATAGGAGTAAGTAGCTTAGTGACTTAGTCTTGTTGGTGTGTATTAGAGATCATAGCTTTGCTTCACTAGAATTGTATAGGTGGCTTGCATAGTGTAGTTGAGCTAGTGCTAGAATTAGCTTAGCCATCTTTTATACTAACGTGGTTGTTTAGTGAAGCTTATAGATTTTTAAATAGGCTAATCACCCTCCCCCTCTAGCTATTTGGACCTTACACATGTCTGGTTCTTGAATCCACCTGATGGTGTGTATAATATGTACAATCCTCCTATTTGAATAAAGAGGGTGGGTGTTACTCAAAAAAAAAGCTAGCTTCGGAACTTGTTTTGTTATTTCAGTTAATTTCAAAGCCCCTAGCAATTTTAGCAAGATAAAGATCTATTGACAAACCATGCTTTTATGTGGGCTGTAGTTTTCATCTTATCCATGCTCTTAATATATATGAGATAACATCGTGCGTTGTGAGCCCCTAATATTATAACAATTATCCTGAGGATGATGGTACAAATACTATAATAACGAAGATCTTGATTTCAACAATGAGAAGGAGTACCGCACTTTCGTTTAAGATCATAAATATTTTTTAATTATAAAGAAGATCAAAGGACGTTTTTTTAATTATAAAAAAGATCCAAACCAATCCACAGCGACCAAGACACTAGTGGGTTCAAAAGTCACCGTGCCAATTCACCTAATGCGGCTGAAAAGAGTTAACTTGACAGAGAATATAATCAGAATACACATGTTTTGCCAATGTGCATGTTGCTGTCTTAGTGTCCATAGTGACAAAACCTTGACTATGGTTTGGAAAAGGCTGCTATAACTCCAAAGCTAAGATATGCATCCGTGTCAAAATTGTCTGAGAGATACAATGACTTGCATTATATTACTTTGGCTTGATTAACCTGCGTACCGACATGCTTGCATGATTGCATGGTGACTTTATTTATCACCTATTATTACATGATCACTTTTGGATGTTTGCGTGGAAAAGAATGATATGCAAGCAACTCGGCAGAGATGGCGCCAGAAATACCATTTTTTTCCTTTTTTTTTGTGGGGGCTAGCAGTATAGTTTTTCTCTAAATTTAGTCAAAGAAACTGTACGGATGAATCTTGACCCTCCTCCCTCCGCCACTGCAAGTTTAGATCTTATCCTTTTCACTTACCCTCTTTTTCCACCAGTGAGACAAATCAATCACAAGTTTTTCTTAATCTATCAATGTAGCTAGGTTCTATATAATTACACCACATAAAAACAAATGAAACAAGTAATTATCTATAATCACAGATCAGTCCAACAATGTCCAAAGTTCGTCCACACAACAACAAATCGAACCAATTAACAATGCAAAACTACATATGCCATAATTTCATAGATGTCAGTACATCATGCAAAGATATGATTACAAGATGACAATAGATTATAACTCTTCTTGTCACCATGTAAAGCAAACTACTCTCTTTGGTATAAGATCCAATTTTGTCCTAACTCAAACTATGTTAAAATTAACCAAAAATTTAAACAAGATTGTACACCATGTATGTGAGCATCTGCATTTGTACCAGGTTTACCATGTCAAAGAGAGGTAACTTATGAAATATATTTCATAATGTATCCAATGATGTTATAAACATTTTAAATATTACTCTTCTTTTCTATGTGAGCATCTGCATTTGGTAAAACTAAGCAATGCTCATTACTAAAATCCACCGGTTTCCCTATGGTTGAAACCCTAGGGAAAGGCTTGGTAGGGAAACTCAATTTTCGTAAGGAAAGTCTCCTAGCGACAACTTCAACGGGAAAGCAGATAACATGTCCTATGGTTTTTTTTATTGAAACCCTTTCCCTAGAGATTTTGATATGCAAGGAACTATGGCGTGGTACCTAGCATGGAAAGCTGCTTATCCTAGGGTCAATTTTTATTAGAAAACATTGATGTAGTCTTCTTATTTAAATGTAATAATATATTTTTGTAGAGCTAATCATAATCTTGCTTGTATCGGTTATGATTCTGTTACCTCAAATGTAGAACAATTCACAACGTAAACAAATCACAAACAAAAGTAATCTTTTATATATCGAATTTTACATTGAGATCCATATGTTACATATGCATTTTTCAAAATTTATTTTATTTATATAATATTGAGATGCTCTATGTGAGTCCAAGCATGCAACAAACCACCAACTTTTACATCTTTCAAGCTTCCAAATCAATGTCACTGCTATAACTACACCGAAAACAAGAATTAGATTATCCTGATGAAAAACAAAGTTAAATTATACTAATGTAGTGCTAGTTTCATCAGCAGTAAAATGCATTATAAATCATGAAGCAAGGATTCAGAGGATTAAAAAACAGATTATGAGAGGAAAATGCTAATCCACGAGTTGTGTTCCCACTGTCTCTTTCCTCCATCTGACTTGCCTCCTTCATGTCTGGCCCATGCAGGCCTGTTCACCACAAGATGATGACAACGGCTAGTGGAAACATGTTGTGGAAGTGCAGGTCCGGCCCCTACGCATTGACTTTGACATGCTCCTCCTCATCGCAGGCTAGTGACAGCGGTGGTGGGACTAGCTGCGGTAGTGGCAAGGCCGACCCTCATGCGTTGTCTCTGGCCTGCTCCTCATCTTATGCAACTACTTCAGCATCATCACAGATCTTCTGCGACCACGCTCCTCTATAGCAAGAAGAAAGATGATTACGTTGTGGATAGATTATTGAACTAGAGGAAGGTGAGGCTTACCTTGTGGGTAGTGATAGAGATAGATAATTGGGAGGTTGATGGGCCAGAGAGCTATGTCATCCATGAGGGCAGCACACCACCGCAAAAGTTGGCCATGGACCCTCTTGTCCACTACAACACCACCTTTCTGGGTCACCAACATTAGTGTCGCGCCACCGCTTCAACCCTCCCATGTTTGCTCTAGATCTAAGAGAGTTGAGGGATGTGAGAGAGGATAGAAGAGAGAGTGAGAGGTGTGTAGTGGAGAAAATGGATGGGAGTTCAGGTGAAGGTTCTATTGGGCCTGACCATTCATAGGGAGAGAGCGAGTGCGTGCGTGCTTAGGGTTTTTAGCCTCGCGCATGACATAGATAGTATGTCCCTACAGTTTCCAATTTTCCCTAGGGAAATCAACCAGTTTGATGTCTACATGGCATTTTTGTCCCAAGAAAACAGCCAAGTCCTAGATAAAGATAAGGTATCTCTACGGTTTTCAAATACAGTCCTAGGGAAAGATACTTCCCTTGAGTTTATTTAACTTTCCTATAAGAAAAAAAAACTATATTGAAACCAGTAGATTCTATTAGTGATTTGAATTAGGACAAAACTGGATCCTTGTATTTCAGGCTTGAGGAGTATTATGTAGTCATAAACTCTCTTCTTATTTACCATATGAAGAAAATGTTCAAGAAAATCCAGCTAACACATTAGTAAGATCAGCCTACCTATGTGCATGAATGAAGATTAACCAAGCAAAATAAAAACACCCATATCAGCTTAGTTCCTAGACTAAAATAAGTGACAAATAAATTATACTCTACATGAACTCAGAATATGTGGACCTTAGGAATGAATGCATCAATTAGTGTAAATCACGTACAAGAACTCAAGTCATGGTCGGTACCCTACACTTTGAAAGTACCTAGTTTGCTTTGGTAATTGAGTGACAACAAGTGGACTAAAGTACCTAGTTTGGTTCTGGTAATTGAGTGACAACTGGTGGACTAATGCTTTACTTGAGTGATAAGCTAGGTTAGTCCACACAAAGGTATTGAGCAAGGTGGCAACCATGGTGGAGATGATGATGGCCAAGTAATCAAGTGCTCAACATAGATGAAGGAGATGATGGATGTGGATGGATTGGATAGCAAAAGCTCAAAGGCAAAGGTATATCATATAGAGTTTGGTTGTCGCCAGCTAAGGTGCAATAGAGTACATGACTCGATTTAGGAAAGTTAAATGTACTCTTAAGAGGGGAGCTCTAAAGCTAATATAGTTATCTAGTGCCACAAGGTGAGGACTCACCTTGCATATGCGTTAGACCTAGTGACATGGTGAAGAAGCAAGAGAAATGCTTTGGAAAATATTTTGAAAATACTAACTCAATGCTTAAGTTGTTGTTACCTTGTGGGATACAGCTGGGAGTTAGCACAATTGACAAATGGTTTGAGGGCTGCACTTGGAGAGGCATTTCTGCACTCACTGAAAACCTCTAGTGGCCACTAGAGTTGGTGTTCTGGAGGGTTTCCTATTGCCTACTTGTTGGCTCAAGCATCTAGGCGATCACGTTAACTTCCGGTGCTCACTAGAAAGGTAGCGCTGAAGTTTTGGAGCAGTGCCAATTGATACACGCGGGCTTTTCAAATGGGGGCACTGGAAATGTCTAGTGAGCACCGAAGAGCTAAGCAGAGAGACCTAGGAGCTCCAAAAACCTTATGTGTAGTCTCTTATTGTGGTCAAGGGAACCATTTGGTGGTTGCACGGGAATGTGCATGGACTGTCACTCCACAATTCTCACCGAAGTGATGAATAATGTAACGGCTAGTTTTTGAGCTATTGGAATTCGACCATTGAGATCCTCTAGTCCAAATTCAAACAGTGCAATGACTGATGAGCTCTCATTAGACTGATCATAGACAATGCATAAGCATATGTTCAGAAGCCGCTCATGTGTACTAGTTCAAACATTTTCCACTGTAAAGTCATATTTGATAATACTTATAGTTCATTGATACTGTACAAGACATGAAAATATTTTAAATGATTGTTGAAATATAACATGCCTCCATATGCATGCATACTTGACCTGCATAATGCCATATGCATGTTTAATTTAACCAAATATTAATATGTTATTATAAAACCCTATTGATATGTAGATGCAATTTTATTTCCAACAAAGAGAGCTGAGGGACGGAGTCAAGCTGGGAGAAAGAGATGGAGAATCTCGGGAGGTGAGAGATTAAGGACCGAGACCGACGCGAAGTTATTGAACTCATTCTGGATTTGGGTATATATGTCTACCGCTCTCGAGTTTTGTTAACACCTGTTGGCAGCATCTTCGGTGGCAGTTCATGGTTTTTACGTAATCATGCTGCTATATGTACTCCTTCTGTCCTGTAATATAGTGCATTCAAAAAATTGTAAGACAACTTAAAAGAATACTCAAATGACGCATATACCTATAGGTTGAAGCCAAATGAGGTGTTTCTCCTTAAATTATGGTTTCTTTTTTAACAAACTTTTTATCTGTCTAAGCATGAATAATATATAAAATGCATTGTATTTCAATACAAATTTTAGAAATCATATTGCACTATATTTCAAGATGGAGGGAGTATTTCATTAAAAAGAAAGCAATCACAGTACACACATCGGTAAGCCTGAAGGACGAAATATAGACGCATAAGAACTAAGAGGGCTTGCGACCATGACTAGGAGCCCGGATGGGCGGGCCTAATAATCATGGGTGCCAACGAAAACAGCCGCGCGTGGCCGGCCATATCACCCACTGCATGCGTCTTCCATGGTACAAAAATAGGCTGCGACCAAACGAAGCAGAGCACTCTTGAGAAACAACCACTCTGAGATATAGCCTTGCATATCTATTATTATTACTGTGAGTTTGTGGTCATATTTATACTTTACTAACCAGTAGTAGTCATGTTAGGTACGGCAGCGTTTTTGTTTTATTTGCTAGTTTCATTTGGACCCGCAATGCTCGGCTGTAGATCTATCAGTTTCTATAGTAGTGTATATTTGTTTAACTTAATGAATCTCTTAAACCATCTCCCTAATTTGTTTTCCTAATCTCTAGAACTGTTTCTCGAAAACGAACGGTTGTAATCAGCTCAATCATTCATGCTGCCCCTGTTCAAGGAAAATGATGGCCAGCCAAAGAGAGCATGGCATGCAAATGTAAAAGCACCCACGCAGTTCTATATATAGCAGCCCAAGGCTATCCTTTTTAGCCAGAAACACCAGATCGAATCTCCTACAACTAAAAAGAACAAAGAGTGAACATCGTTTTGGTGCGACATTCCAACGTGGGACCATGGGTCTGCCTCCTGCGATCCCGCATCCGTCGCTCCTACCACGTCCTTTACGATGTGATTAAAAGGAAGGAAATAAACTCGAAAGGAAACACTGGAAACTCCCGCAGCACTACTCCTGTGATCCCGCATAACCGTCACCACGCCGCCGCCGCACAACTCCCTCGGCTAACAACGCCGCCAACACCTGCGACCCCAGCAGCTGGCCACGCTGCCGCTGCACGCGCTGCCGCCGCCAGCGACCCGCAGCTAGCCGTGCTGCCGCCGCCCGCGACTCCACAGCTGTCCTTACCGCCACCGCCCGCGACCCGCAGCTGGCCATGCTGCCGCCGCAGCCCGAGACCCCGCAGCTGGCCGCGCCTGCCCTGCGGCAACTCCCCTACCCCAGCCCCACAGAGACGCATGCGACCGCCGCCACACTACGCTACGCGCCGGTCCCTTCGCCGGTCCCTTCGCCAGCGACAAACGAGCACCCACGGGTACGCGCACCCCTTTTCCCCCTTCTTGCCGTGTGAAATCGAGTTCTCCAACCCTAGATTGATCTATTTGTGTATCTGTATGTCGTGCTCTCTCACTCGTAGGCACAACTACGCGACCTCCGCCGCCCTATGCCAGGCGCCCACGTCTTCGCCGGTCCCTTCGCCGGCAACGAACGAGCACCCACGGGTACGCGCACCCCTTCTCCCCCCTTCCTGCCGTGCGATTCAACAAATTCGATGTCACCAGCTTCTCTGTCACCAAGGTTATTAGTGTAATGTTAAAATGCAGTAGATCTCCTACAACTGGCCGACCAGGTAACCGGCGACCCCTCTTCGATCTATCTTAGAATCCCTTCCTCTCGCTCCATGTGCCCAATTTTGTTGCGCTGGCTAGGTCGTAGTGCCGTGATAGTAGCATCGCTTGAGAAATTGTATGGTTCTTATGTCATTCTAGGGTTCAGCACAATCGCTATATTAGTCTATCTACTGTTGTCGTTTGTTTGGTTTGGTTGGGCAGCGTGTGTGTGTATGTGGTGATTTTGGGCTCCAGGATGGCAATAACACCGAGCTTGTCTCTATAAGACTATTGCCGGACTTCATCTTGTGGGTTTTCTGTTTTGTTGAGGCAAATTGATGATCGATGGACCCTAATGCTGATGCTTTGTAAAAATAAATCAGTGGCCGTAGGATTACTATTTTGCAGGTTCAGTTCGCCAATGGCACATCTTACTGCTTATAATCGTAGAGCTCTTCAGACCATATTCAAATATATTTCTGGATACTATGTTTTTCCTTACTCTGAATACCCTGTTGCACCTATGCTGCCCATGCTGCTCAAGCATTTCAAACTCTATCTGTTTGTCATTTTAAATGTTATAAAACAACATATTAACTACTGTCTATTTCTGTAGTATGCTTTTCTTGCAGAGCCTTTTAATCTTATGTTACTCTGTTGCTAACGTGGTGAATTGATTTTTAGATCAGGAGTTGGTGATTGTGCTGCTCTGCAAAAGTTTGGAGAAGGTGAAGTTGTGGTGTTTCCCTGCTTGTTAGAGTCTGCACTTCTAAGTTTTTGATCAACTCCTCTGAAAATTGTCAAAATTGTTTGCATTGTGCAAAATAGAATTTAGCAGTCCGCAGTCCTTATATTAACAGCTCAAAGTAGTTGTAGATATTTAACAATTTATCTCTGAATGTTTCACCCATGGGAAAAATATAGATGTCTTTAAAAATCTCAATTAATTGTATTTATTGCTGCTTCTCAGTGCCTGCAGTTGCGCATTGAGTATACAGTACTTTTTAGGATAAGATAGAAGGGGTTCAAAGAATTATTGCAACAGGTGGAGGTGTGCTATTTTTTAAACAAAGAGATTAGCACATGTGCAGTCGTGAGTTATTCTAAATGAATTCCTGGCTGCATGGGTTTACATACTTCTTTTTGCCCTCTTCCTATTTATACTGTTCATGCCTTCATGCTTTGAATATTTCATATTTTTTCTGATAAAAATTATGGACTATTGAGTTGGATGCATCACCAGATTCACTCTTCACTTGTAGCTATTTTTTTCTTTGTTCAGGGAATGGATATGGCACTTTTCAAAGCTTAATAGTGGTGGATGGGTTCATATATTTCCTGAAGGAAGCCGTTCAACGGATGAAGGAAAAATCATTGCTCCTGCCAAGAGAGGTGTTGCAAGGTTAGAAAATTATTTTCCTCTCATAATGTTCTTTTTCTAAAGAATACTAGACAACTGATATGTGTTATAGACTTGTGTTTTAAGGTTCTTACTTATTGATGGTATTATAGTGTCGATTAAGTGACTGCTAAGGTGGATGTGGAGGGCTGGAGGCGGCTAATGGTGGCAGAGTCGATGAGGAGCTTTGGAGAGAGGTACCGACCAATATGCTCATGTGTTTGCTACTAGCTGTGTAAAATCGTATTCTCGTGTGTTTGTTACTGGAGTTTGGAGGCAAGCGGTGCTGAAAATTGAATCAAACAATCTCTAGGAGCTCGGTGGAGGAGGAGCACTTGGTGGAGAAGGCAAGCAGTGGCAATAGTAGCAGCAGTGGCATGGATGGCCTGCTGGCGGTGTGCCTTCTCATGGTCCAGCAGTCCCCTGGGAGCTTGACTATGAATCCTTCGAGTGGTTGAACTGAAATGGCAGGGTTAAAATATGATCTGCGGATGTTGGTTTCATGTTTTTATTCTGATTCCATAATATCCTGCCCAACAGATCAAAAGTACGTTAGGTTAATGCTTCAAAAAATTCACTTTTTGTTGTAGTCCAGTAGGTCCAATCACTTTGACCAGAGTTCGCTTCTTGGGTGTGTGTCCCTGACATATACTAGGAATTATAATTGTAGATCAGTGTTTCCTGGGTTCTCAGGTGTTCATCTCTACCACCAATTCTTTATAGATTTAGCACAAAGAGCTTTCTCCTCCATGCCCGAGTAGAGCACGCCGATGCATTCTTTAGGGAGACACCAATTCAGTTTGATGTCTCAGTGAAATCTTACTCCATCCTGATCTCTGGGTTGGCTATTGACTATTGTTGTGAAGCCAGAGAAGGCTCAGAAGCTGTTTGACGAAATGATTGAGAGAGGGGTCGAGCTTGGTGTGCCTGCCTATAATGTGCAGATAAAAAGGTACGCAACGCAACCGTGGGCTTGCCCCTGATGGTGCTACTTATGGTCCATTTATTGTATGAGTAATGTTGTGTCTATTTATTTATCTTGATTATCGATAGATAATTAACCATCTTATTTTTAGTTAGGCGAATTACGCCTTAGCGATGAATCTTAAGTCATGTTAAAGAGCTGAATAAGAACTTCATGAATCTCCAGACATATTTAATTGTTGGGGTGAGTCTTGCTATTTACTAAAAGCTAAATTGTGGGCATATTAAATAATAGTTGCTAATTACCATGTTTGTATGCTGCAGTCGACTCCACCAATTGAAATATTTGCACTTCCTTCAATTTGTGGGCTCACGATTTAAGTGGTTTTCACATGGCTGCAGTTAAATGTAGATAACTCATGATGTGAATTATCTTATATGTTTATGAGTTCTACCCATCCTACTTGCTTCAATGCAGTGCATGGTTTGGAGAGCTTCATATTCAGTTCTTATGGTTGATTATTCCAGATATAATCTATGTTTATTATTTTTAAATTCAATCAAGTATTTCCTCGTAACGTGCGATCTTTTTACTCTTCTAGATCCATCCAATATGTGATTGAAAGGCTCAGCAATGGCAAACATGTTCATGGGAGTTCCCAATGCCACACCTGTCATACTAAATCATCTACGGACTCCAAACATACAGCTGGTACTAATACTTCAGGCAAAGAAACATCCAGAGATCATGAAAGTTCTATTATAGTTACTAGACCTAATGACATGCTAGCACATATTAAGCCATCGATGTTTGGTTGTGCCCTGTGCCAGCACATATTAAGCCATCGATGTTTGGTTGTGCCCTGATGCATGTGTTTCCTCACTTCTTAATTCCTCCCTCCATTGTGTTATTCTTCCACTGCATAAAAGTTTTAATAGGTTGCATCTTGCACTGTGCAGCACTCCCCTAACTGGTGCACATCTCAGTATAGGTGACAGGTAAGGAAAGCACATACCCTTTTTCACAATTGACCATCATATATTTAATTCCAGTGCCCCAATTTGAATCTTTAAGATCATAATTAGGCAACACCTAGCAAATGGATGTGAGCATAGGAGGCATCTGAATAGTATAAGTGTACAATTTGTCGAATCTTGGAAAATAGGACAAATGCAATTTACATGTGAATACAAAATTGGGAGTTTGGGACTATGTTTCAAGTATACCATGTACTGGATTGAGTTGTATCAGAAATCCAATAAATTCAGTGCTACAATCACCTGGAATTTTAGAAGAGCATATTAGTGGTTTATATATGCACATGTGCATTATTCAATCTCATCTATTTATTAGATAAAGCCTGCATGTTGTTGAATGATCTGCTGATGCTGAGGGCTCGTCCTACAGGTTTGTGCTTATTCGCATCATTTAGATCTCACCCCATGTACTGGATAACAGATCACTATGGCCTCATTAGTTTTGTGGCACTGCGTTTTTAGATCTCTGTTCGGATTAAGAAACTTGGGTACAGAATGACTGATACTTTATGGTATTATGATTCAGGAACTAATTGGCATCCAAAGGGTGTAGAGATAAGCCATACTTTGATCATTCAGTCCCTTGCAAAAATTGCCATGAAAATGGTTACGGTGAGGATGATGTATGATATCAGGATCCAAGTACTATTATATTATAGGAGCATATGATACCAGGATCCAAGTACTCATATTATAGAAAATTGTTGTTTTGTACATATTTTTTTAGGTTAAGGTGCAGTTCTGTACATTGTTTGTTGATTCTTCAGTACACATTCAGTTCACCTTGAGTAAACAAATAGCTGGGTCCGGAGCATGGCACAATCTATTAGTAATTTTTCTTATCTTAAAACAATTTTGGGATTACCGAAAGATGGTTGTGTCAACGGCTGAGACATTTGTAATTGTAGTAACCAATGATCAAATATAATAGATTGATTTAGATTTACATTTTTTTTTTCAAATTGGTAATGATAGGATGTTACCAAGTTTGATGAATGACTGTTTAATGTGTGTACCCTAGATTTTGTCGTACCGTTAACACGGGAAATATACTACAAGATGATATGGAGATGCGGGCGGAACTTATTCGTAGATTTACTGGCGCACGAAAGAAATAGATATCGGAGATTTCTTTCGGTCGATATAAAATATTATCTTAGCCGCATCACGGAAATGTCTATAAAGTAGAGTTTGTGAGCCTACGACGCGGCATTTTCCACGACTGTTAATTTTACAATATTATTATCTTAGCGTGCGATTTAAATGTTTTTAGTACAAAATGTTAAATATCCCGTAGCAACGCACGGGCACGCTACCTAGTCTAGTACTAAACCAGAACAATTTGGTGCTAGGAAACATGGGTCATGTGAATGTAGTATACCAGCTCCTGCAAGCATCTCTTGCACAACGGCTACTACTGCTCGTCCCTCTCCTCCTAATGCTACTGCACTTCGCCTCCCGAAGCCGTCGTGGCAGCAACGAAAAGCAGAAGCGACCGAAGCATATCCCGCCTCCTTCGCCTCCGGCTCTGCCCATCATAGGCCACCTGCACCTCGTCGGCGACCTCCCGCACGTCTCGCTCCGCAGCCTGGCCGCAAAGCATGGCGGCCTCATGCTCCTCCGCTTCGGCACCGTCCCAAACCTCGTCGTGTCGTCCTCGCGCGCGGCTCGGCTGATCATGCAAACAC
Source organism: Saccharum hybrid cultivar R570 (assembly GCA_038087645.1). Lineage (NCBI taxonomy): Eukaryota > Viridiplantae > Streptophyta > Magnoliopsida > Poales > Poaceae > Saccharum > Saccharum hybrid cultivar. Next base: position 17,716,175 of record JAQSUU010000637.1, read on the forward strand.
ATGACCACGCCTTTGCCTCGCGGCCAGCTTCCAAGATCTCCAATACCCTCTTGTATGGGTCATCTGATATTGCCTTCTCCCCCTACGGCGATCATTGGCGCCAGCTTAGGAGGCTCGTTACCACGCACCTCTTCACTGTCAAGAAGGTGAACTCCTACCGGCTCTCCCGCCAAGAGGAGGTAATATTCAACTCGAGTTTTTTTAGATGAAGAAGCTTTATTAAAAATAAAGATCAGACCTTTATAACGAAGACCGGATGTGTGTCCATAGGTGCATAGCTCAGACCTTACGTCTAACATGAATATATATCCTCATCCGTGCATAGGTGCGCCTAGTGATCAAGAAGATCCAGGAGGCGGCAGCTGCGAGCAAGGAGGTGGACATCAGCGAAATGATGAACACGTTCGCCAACGATATCGTGTGTCGTGCCGTGTCAGGAAAGTTCTTCAGGGCGGAAGGGCGGAACAAGCTCTTCCGAGAGCTGATCGAGATGAATACTATTCTGTTTGGAGGGTTCAGACTCGAAGACAACTTCCCAGGGCTAGCGAACGTGTTAGGTTTGCTCACCAGGTGGTTTGTAAGCAACAAGGCCGACGAGGCACACGAAAGATGGGACGATTTACTTGAAACGATAGTAAGCGACCACGAGAGACGAAGAAGATCTGAGCATGGGCATGGTGGTGGCGGTGGTGCTGATCAAGAAGAGAGTGACTTCATCGATGTGTTGCTCTCAGTTCAGCAAGAGTATGGTATCACTAGAGATCATATCAAGGCCATCTTGATGGTTAGGAAATTATATATATTTATTTCCCATTAACTTCCATTTGTTTAATTTATATAAAAAATAGAATATACAGATAGAACTAATTAATAACGTTTTGGAAATTCAGGACATGTTTGCTGCGGGCACAGAGACTTCATCACTAGTTCTAGAACTCGCCATGGCGGAGCTTATGTGCCACCCTCAGCTCATGAGCAAGCTACAAGCCGAGGTGCGGAAGAACACACCCAAAGGACAAGAGATGGTTGAGCAAGATAATCTAGCTAGCATGCCATATCTAAGAGCCGTGGTGAAAGAGACGCTGAGGTTGCACCCACCGGCACCACTCCTGCTTCCTCACCTCTCAATGGTGGACTGTGACGTGGATGGCTACAGAATCCCCTCGGGAACACGAGTCATCATCAACGCATGGGCCATCAGTAGGGATCCAGAGTCCTGGGAGAGCGCGGAGGAGTTCGTGCCGGAGAGGTTCATGGACGCTGCCAGCGCTGCGGCCATTGACTTGAGGGGAAACGACTTCCAGTTCGTGCCGTTCGGTGCTGGCCGGAGGATCTGCCCTGGCCTCAACTTTGGCCTGGCTACTGTTGAGATTATGTTGGCAAACCTCGTCTACTGTTTTGACTGGGGTCTGCCCATTGGCATGAAGGAAGCGGATATTGATATGACAGAGGTGTTTGGATTGACAGTCCGTCGAAAGGAGAAGCTCATCCTGCTTCCGGAACCACATGCGTGCACATGTTAGAGTTGTTCCTTGTTGAGGGACAGCGCCCAGACCCGCACGACAACCACCGTCGCTGACCAGCACCAGTGCGCGGTGACCATGCGCACGGCGCGCGCGCCCAGAGCGCCCACGATGTACACTAGCCATAGGCAGTTGCAATTGAGCAACACTTGTTGTAACTCATATATATATCTCAGAGATGAATGAAATCGTGGTTGGCTCCTCTATATTCTTTCTACGTGGTATCGGAGAGCTCAAGTTGATCTTCTTCTCGACAACCGCCGCTGCTCATCTCCGGCGATCTCGCCACCATGCCCACCATGGATGACAATCCACTCTTCGATGCCGACCAGTCTGATACCTCCTCCGAGGCCTCCTACACCTCTTCCGTCGCCATCGACGGCTCCGCTGCCAGCACCCCTCCCACTTTAGTTCTTCAAACCATGAACATCAAGAATCATGTTCCGGTTCTTCTCGAGCTCGCCGAGCCGAACTACGATGAATGGCGTTGTTTCTTCGTCGCCTTCCTCGGCAAGTTCGGGCTTACTTCCCATGTCTCCTCGCCGCCCACCTTGGTTCAGCGCCACGATCCAGAATGGCACATCGTCGATCAGTGTGTGCTGAGTTGGTTATACAACTCGATCTCCAAGGACGTCCGCACCATCGTCCGGTCTCCCCACGCCACCACCTACCGCGTCTGGGACGGCATCAACGCTCAATTCCGCGACAACAAACTTCATCGCGCCGTCTACCTCGAGTCCGAGTTCAGGAGCCTTGTCTAGGGAGACATGGACATCACACAGTACACCGGGCGGCTCAAGCAACTCGCCGATGCTCTTCGTGATGTTGATCAGCCAGTGCGCGAGACGAGCCAGGTGCTCAACATGCTGCGCGGTCTCAGCTCCAAATATCGCCACGCCATCCCCGCGATCACGGTGAGGGAGCCGCCGCACACCTTTCTCTCGGTGTGTTCCTACTTGCTGCTGGAAGAGAAGTACGATCGTGAGCATGACAAGGCCGCCGCACAGCATGCCCTCATCACCGCGGGGAGTTCCAAGAACACGAGCGCCGGCAGCAGCTCCAGCGCACCTCCTGCTCCCAACCCCGCGCCCGGCACCGGTGGCTCTACTTCACGCACTGACGGCACCACGTCGCGCAACGACGGTTCCGCACCGCGCAACGACGGCTCCTACCGTGGCGGCCGTGGCCGTGGCCGCAGCCGCGGGCGTGGCCGCGGGTACAACAATCAAGGTGGCGGTTCCTACAATCAGGGGCGTGGATCTCCGGCCTGGCCTCCCGGTGTCAACCCTTGGACCGGGATGGTCCAAGCCTGGCAGATGCCGTTCCGGGCACCCGCTGCCGGCGTCCTCGGCCCACGTCCTGGTACACCTCCACAGCAGGCGTTCTATGGCAGCGCGCCTCCTCCTGATCCGAGCGTGTACAATGCTTCACCATCCTCGGCAGACGTTTGGAATCAGCAAGCTCTCCTCGCTGCCTTGAACACCGCGGCCAGCTCACCGTCGGGGCCACAGACCGCCGAGTGGTACCTTGACACCGGCGCCTCGTCTCACATGTCATCGACTCCTGGTAATCTCATCTCCCCTCAACCAATCTCCAATTCTACTCCTATCACCGTAGGAAATGGATCCACTATGTCTGTCACCCATCGTGCCCACACCATGATTCCCACTGCTCGGTCCCCCCTTCATCTTCACAACGTTCTAGTCACACCATCACTTGTCAAAAACCTCATCTCAGTTTGTGCTTTAACTAGGGACAACAATGTTAGTGTGGAATTTGACCCTTTTGGTTTTTCTATTAAGGATCTTCCAACACATACGGTGCTCCTCCGATGTAACAGCCGAGGCGAACTTTACCCTCTGACACCCTCATCGCCAGAGGCCCTCGTCACTACTGCACCTACCATCGAGCTGTGGCATCAGCGGCTAGGCCATCCAGGACGCTGCACTCTTCATCAGACTTTGTGTCATCTCGACTTTGTTCCTAGTAAATTAGCACCTGTTTGTGATAGTTGTCAGCACGGCAAGCATGTTAGGCTGCCATTTTCATCTTCAACTTCAGTTACTTATATTCCCTTTCAGATTGTTCATGCTGATGTTTGGACGTCCCCTGTATCTAGCTTTTCTAGTTTAAGATACTACCTTGTGTTGATTGATGACTTCACCCATTATATCTGGACTTTCGCTTTACGTGCAAAATCCGATGTGTTTCAGTGCCTCATTGCATTTCATGCTTATGTCCGCACACAGTTTCAGCATCCCCTTCTAGCTCTACAAACTGACAATGGTAAAGAGTTTGACAATCTTGCTCTACGACGCCATAGTGAACAGCATGGTGTTGTTCTTAGATTTTCTTGTCCCTACACATCTTCTCAAAACGGGAAGGCCGAACGTATCATTCGAACACTTAATGACTGCATTCGCAGCATGCTTCTACACGCCGGCCTGCCCACTGAATTCTGGGTTGAGGCTCTAGCGACGGGAGCTTCGCACAAGTGGCCGCGCCACCCCCCATGAACTCCTTCTTGGCGCACCTCCCACCTACGATCACTTGCGCGTCTTTGGATGCCTCTGCTTCCCTAACCAGTTAGCCACCATGACTCACAAACTCAGTCAGCGTTCTACGCCATGTGTGCTTCTCGGATACCCAATAGATCATCGAGGGTACCGTTGTCTTGACATTCACACACGCCGTGTCATTACATCACGTCATGTTGTCTTCGATGAATCTCGCTTCCCGTTCCTCTCTGCGCAGACTGACACAAATCCGACAACAGCTGAACCGCCTACAGTGGATGCTGATAGCCCAATTCTGATTCAGCAGCGCAGACACTTGACCAACCCACCAGCCAATGATTCTAGTGGCACCAACCCATCTAGTTCATCACCGTCTACCCATCCTTGTCACTCCTCCATCATCATCTGCATCACCATCCTTGGCTGCAACCAGTCCACCCACCCAGCCAACCTCGGCTGCACCCAGTCCACCTGCTCAAGCAACAGCTGCTCCTGGACACCACATGCAGACACGATCCCGAGCCGGCATATACAAACCCAATCCAAGATATGCACTCAACAGTGGTCCATCTTCTAAACCCACAACCATTTCCCCAGTTCCCAAATCTGTACGGGCAGTTCTCCAGGATCCCAACTGAAAATCTGCCATGGATGCTGAGTTTGCAGCTTTACAGCGCAATCGCACTTGGCGTCTTGTTGATCGGCCTAAAGGCGCGAACGTTGTCACTGGGAAGTGGCTATTTAAGCACAAGCTCAACTCAGATGGATCACTTGAGCGATACAAGGCGCGTTGGGTGGTGCGTGGTTTCACCTAGCGTGCCGGTGTAGATTTTGGGGAAACATTTTCACCAGTGGTCAAACCAGCCACCATCAGAACTATCCTCACCATCGCTGCTTCGCGGTGCTGGCCAACCAAACAACTTGATGTGTCTAACGCCTTCCTTCATGGACATCTTCAAGAACATGTTCTATGTCAGCAACCTACCGGATTTGTTGATCCTGCTCACCCCGATGCAGTATGTCTTCTTGACAAATCCCTCTATGGCCTCAAACAGGCGCCCCGTGCCTGGTACACTCGGTTCGCCGAGTATGTCATCAGGCTCGGATTCCGGGCAACAAGGTCCGACTCATCCCTATTTGTTCTGCAACGTGGTGCAGACATTGCCTATCTCCTCCTCTATGTCGACGATATTGTTCTCACTGGATCCAGCTCCACTCTCCTTCGCCACATCGTCGACAAACTCCATGCTGAATTTGCAGTACGTGACATGGGTGCACTCAGCTTCTTTCTCAGCATTGATGTCAGGCGCACCAAGACCGGCTTCTACCTCACGCAAGACAATTATGCCGAGGATATTCTCGACCGGGCTGGTATGACAAGCTGCAAGCCTGTTGCCACACCGGTCGATGCCAAGGGCAAGCTTCCTGCTGACGGGCCTCCAGTTGAGGACGCCCACTCCTACCGCAGTCTTGTAGGTGCTCTTCAATACTTGACGATGACACGGCCTGACATTGCATTCGTTGTGCAACAAGTGTGCTTGCATATGCATGATCCGCGAACACCACACCTGGCGCTGCTCAAGCGTATTCTCCGGTACATCCGTGGCACCACATCGCACGGGCTTCATCTTCGGGCATCATCAGATTTCAGCGTCATCGCGTACTCCGACGCGGACTGGGGCGGCTGCCCCGACACCAGACGTTCTACATCGGGCTTCTGTGTATATCTCGGCAACTCCCTCGTGTCATGGTCATTGAAGCGCCAACCAACGGTATCTAGATCCAGTGCCGAGGCCGAATACCGTGCGGTGGCGAATGCAGCTGCTGAGTGCATTTGGCTTCGTCAGCTACTTGGTGAACTCCGTTGTGACCTCAAGAAAGCCACGGTGGTCTTCTGCGACAACGTTTCTGCAGTATACATGTCGTCCAATCCAGTTCACCACAAGCGAACAAAAGCACATTGAGCTTGACATACACTTTGTTCGCGAACGAGTGCAGTTGGGCCAACTCAGAGTTATGCATGTGCCAACAGGAGAACAATTCGCGGACGTCATGACGAAGGGATTGCCGACGGCGTCCTTTGAACATTTTCGATCCAGTCTTTGTGTAACGCCGCTGCATGAATCAACTACGGGGGGTGATCATTCGTGCATCGACGTTCACCCATCAGACTGCGGGGGGTGTTGAGGGACAGCGCCCAGACCCGCACGACAACCACCGTCGCTGACCAGCGCCAGTGCGCGGTGACCACGCGCACGGCGCGCGCGCCCAGAGCGCCCACGATGTACACTAGCCATAGGCAGTTGTCAATTGAGCAACACTTGTTATAACTCATATATATATATATATATATATATATATATATATATATATATATATATATATATATATATATATATATATATATCTAAGAGATGAATGAAATCGTGGTTGGCTCCTCTATATTCTTTCTACATTCCTGCTCACTGGTCTCCGATGAGTGAGTGATCCATTATATCTGCTGTGGACGATGTGGTTTCTGCCACATATACGAACACGTCCATATATATTATATGTATTTTGTAACAGCAGCTGTGCCTTGGATGGGTGCTTTATTATTTACTAAGTGTGAGTACTAGTACATTGCATGAATTATGTGGTAGGACATTGAAGTTTGCGAACAACATGTGTATTACACTAATAAAAAATAGAACCGCCAGTATAAATGGCCAGTGAAAATAGTGCATTTCTACCGGCGTAAAAAATTATCCGCCAATACAAATCTATTTACACTGGCAGCAACCTTACATGACCTGCCCTTATAAATCATTTTTCACTTTCAAATTTAGAGTGCAGGATTTTACTTTGAACTGAGGTATTACCCTCTACCTAGATTCTCCTTTCATATTTGAATTTGATGACACCATTATGTAGACTAAACTTCTCCACTACTTATATTGCCAATGTAGCTAAGAGCTTAACAGTAGAAGGATGCCGAGAGTAACCATCCACTAATTCTTGTAACCGACACTTTGGATCGTTAAACTTTTGTAATTTCTTTGCTTTTTGGTAATGAAATTTGATTTGTCTATGGTGGGGAAAAAATCTTGTAATTAGGTAGGTTGTATTTGTAGAGTAGAAACAACAAACTCCTCTTGCAGTTGAAGAGGAGTAGTACATCATAGATTGGGTGAACCATGGGTGCAGCGACACGCGCATGCGCCCCCCCTGCTCGATGGACGCCATGTGGACATAGATGCCATCGTATGGCAGCCATGAACGACGCCCCAACGAGCTCCAAATAGGCATACGGCTCGGCTCCACATCAGCCCTGCCAAACGGATGGAAATGGAAGTACTTCACACACGAAGCTCCTGTGAAGTCCAGAATAGTGGCTTACTCGTGCTTCGTCTGACAGTGAGTGGGCCTAGACCCCTTTGCCAAGGCAAGTGGCTATGAGTAGGACGGCGAGTTGGAGCACGAGCGCTGGCCGCAACGACGAGGTGGAGCTCGGCCACATGCTGCATCGGTGAGGAAGTGGAGCTCAATGCGGAGCCGAGTGCTTTCGCTCCAGTGTCAGACCGCCGCCGCTGCTGTCGCTTGGAGAAGATAAGCTTCCGTTCTGGGATGTAGAACGTGGAGAGAGAAAAGGGAAAGGTACCTGTTCGCTTGAACTACTTTTCAATAAATAAACAATGTTTTTCTCACACAACAAATCAGCGTAAGCATCAGCGTAAGTCAAATTTTAACATAAGCGAACAGAAAATAAGTAAGGAAAAAAATAAAGAAAAAGAAAAAAAGAGAAAATAGAAGGGTATTATGAACACTTCACTAATTTGCATACTAGTAGAAGTTGTTTTTATCAAACAGTTCACCCAGCAGAGTTGCTTTTCACGTCAAAGTCAAGAAAAGTTGATTCACCAATGAAGCTGAGCTATACCAAACGGCCCTAAGGGTCTGTTTGGTTGACGACCAAAACTTGCCGCGCTTAACCTTCGGCAAAGTGTGGCTGCCATAGAAAGTGTGGCGAGCAAAATCAAAGCCACACTTGTGGCAAGGTTTGACACGAAAATAAGTCTATGACATGTGAGGTAGGGTGCTAAGAAAGTTTGGCGTGCCATAGATGTAGCAGTGAACCAAACAACTACCAAAAAAACTGTGACATGACTGACTTTTGGCATAACAAGCTTTGATCTCCTACCAAACATGCCTAAGTAATTCTTCGATCCGAGCATCAGACTCTTTACTCGTGTATTAGACGGATGCGGGCGTGGAGCCATGTAACACAACCTTTGTTTAATATATCCAATCAATTCATTCATCGCCCACTTCATAATATCCGGTCAATTCATCCATCTCTCATTCACGCTCCTCCTGCCACTGCTCCTGCACGCCCACACCTGCAGCTCCGGTCGCTCTCCCGCCTCCGCTGCTCCGCGAGCTCATCTTGCTGCTCCTGCTCCGCTGCCCGCTCTGCTCGATGACGCCGACTGGTGCTACCAGCGCAAGGAGAAGCGCCGGGCTTGGCGTGGAAGCCCTCCGGCCTCGCCTCATGCTATGGTTGTAGCGCTCCGATGCAGACGGTAGAGAAAGCCGCATCGGGATATGATGCATGTTACAATTGTACATTGCAATGTTTAAGATGTTTTAGAGATATGTTTCAAGTGTTTCACGTAGATGTTTTAAAAGTAGATTGGAATGTTCATATGTTGCAATAATTGTACATGTATGTTGCAAGCATTTGTCCCTAATGTTTCATTTGTTTTTTCAGATGTAACATATGTTGCAAACGTGTTAATCTAGAATCTGGATGTTGCAAATGTTTCAAACATACGTTGCAAGTATTTTGTGTAGATGTTGCGTATGTTGTCAATTGTTTTTAATTATTTTTGCAAGTTTTTCAGAGTCTTTTATGTTACAAATGTTATATCTGGATGTTTTAAAAGTAGATAGCTTGTTGCACATGGGATGTGCGTGGAAAGCCGGAGAGGGCGCGAGCAGTCTCCGCGTGGGGGCCGGTGATGCAGGCGTGGTCGAGCGACATCTGGGCGGCATGGGTCCACGCATGGACGCGCGAAACGAAGAGGAAACTGACTGCAACCGCGTTCGTCCGTCCTAGCGCCCGAGTCTTCGCCAAAGTATAAAAAAAAACTGGAGTTCAGTTAAAATAAATTGGAGTTCACTAATTTTGCGACTAATTTTGACGGACAAAGCTACTGCAGCAACATGCAACAGACGTGCACAACGCAGTGACGGTTAGCATAAGCCAAGCCAGTCGGCAGCTGTGGCGGAGACGCCTCCGCCTCCCAACCACCCGAATCAAACCAATAACCACCGATGGCGTCGGCGTCGCGGCTGCTCCCGCCCGTGCCTCCTCAGGCCGCCCAGCTCCGCGGCCCGCGGGACCGCCTCGCCGTGCCGCGCCTCCGGTGCCGCGCCGCCGCCGCCTCGGCCACTGATGGCGCCGTGCTGCTGGAGCGTGGCGGTCTCGCGGCGGTGGCCGTGCGGGAGTTCGTCACGCTTGACGAGCTCCGCGCCGCCGTGCGCCTTCGCGTCCGCACCTTCTACGAGTACGCCGTCGACTCCGTCGGAACCGAGGTGATTGATCCCTTCTCGTCTGTTTTCTGCCGTGCTGTCTGATTGGATCGCGAGGCTGTTCTTGGCTCTATGATTTCTTAGTCGGGAAGGGTCGAGGAACTGGATGACTCGATTGGTTAGCCCTTAAATTGTCCGGTAGCTTGAATGAATCCATGTGTGTGATTTGGTCTTAGTTTGGAAGAATTCTGTGAAATATTCACCACGGGTGTTGTCAATTGGTGTGTGATTCGTAAGTTTCAGTTTCGCAAGTTATGTTGCGATACTCTTGTCACGTCATCAGAGGCGTTTTACCTGTTTCAGAATTCAGACTACCGCTTTTGTTCTGTCGTGCCGCAGTCACATTGCCACAATACAACAGCTGCGCTCGTTTCTAGCTGCAAGTTATGAACGAGCATGCGGAGCGCATCCTAATCTTAATGGAAGTTTTGTTAAAGAAAGAGTAAAGCTAGCGGCCGGTGCTGGTGGCCAGTGCAAGGAGCCAGAGGCCCTGCCTGGCCACCCCGGGTTCGATCCCGGTGACCGCAGTATTACTGTTCACCGTGAACAGTAATGAGGAGAAAAGGCTCCCGTTTCAAAAAAAAAAAAAAAAAAAAAAAAACTTCACCGATTCAAGGCTTCCTCTCAATCGATTTTTTCTGCCCAATCCAACAATGACAAGTTGTCTTCTTTCCTAACTCTGGCAAGGTTACAGTTAGGTTCGAGATTTGGGGACTTACGTGAATCTGGCGGGCTTACAAGGATTGCTGGGGAGGAGGCTAGCCCAGTGGTGGTGGTGGTGGTGGTGGTGGTGGGTGTGGGTGTGGCGTGGGGTGAGGCAGCGGTGGCACCGTTGGCCAGGCAGTGTGGGAAGGGGTAGGCGTTGAGCAGGGCAAGGACAGGTGCGTAATGAGACAGCCCGGCAACGTCCACTGGGTTAGCATCGCGGTGGCGGCGGATGCGGTGGGGCGCCGAAGCTTGGCAGGAGGTGGTGCCTGAAGGGGAGCTCAGTCCGAGATGAAGAAGAAGATTAGGAGGCGGCACATCCGATGGATTTAGGACCAGACCGTGGTGGTTGGCGGTACATCCGGTGGCGGAGGATCCACCGTAATCGGGCGGGGAGGCGGAGACGGTGGGGGCGAGTGGCGCATTGGGGTCAGGGTTGTGTGTGGGCACGGGCACGGGCACTGGCGGTGGAAGGAGGAGGGAAGAAGATAAGGTGGAGAGAGATAGATTCAATCTGGGCACTCTATTTTATATCTAAGTGCCAAAACGGTCAAGTGATGGTTGCCCTTGGATTACTCAGTTGTTGCACAGAATGACTCTAAAGAAAACGGTAAGGGAACTGTGAGGTAGTGTGTAGCGACACGAGATTAGCTGCTGCAGTTAGCATTGTTTTTCCTTTAAATGAAACAAACGAAGTAGGAGAGCTGCGGATTATATTAATGAAAAGGTAGGACTAGACTGGGCAAACAAATACAATCAGAAAAGCTGCTCTGATAGTGTAACACCAAAACTACCATGTTCGCTACTTAAATCGTGTGTGTTCTCAAACTCTTGACGAATTCTGGTAGGCGCTAGACGTAGTCCTCATGCCTTGAGGTCAGATGACGCCACCTCAAGCTCCCTTCCACCGAGCTCTAGTGGCCACAATGGGGGCATGATGAACCGCGGGCTAGTGATACACCGTGTGGTGAAGGAGGTCAGAGGCTTAGCAAAGTACCAATGGTCACAAAGGAAAACTGAAATGAGTGGTCCTTTTTGATGAAGGTGAAGCTCCAGATGCATGATCTCTAAGATGCCATTGAGATTGGTGGCATCAACTTGCAATAGGATGGACTAGTGCTTGAAACCATTTCCAATGTAACGTTGATGGAGATAATATCCATGCCGGCAGGACAGACTGGTGCTTGAAATGTAAAGACACTGGTCTCTGGTGATGCAATGGAGCATCACAAGTTCACAATAGAATATTATAAAGCTAAGTAGATAATTGGTTTTTCTGTGATGAACTGCACCAAGCTTTATTATGTTGTTAACTGACTGGTCCTTCATCCCAATCTTGCTGTGTATCACATTGTTCTTTTAAAGAGACAAATGTACTGTTGAGGTTAACCAACGTTATTTGGGAAAAGAAAGGGATTAAAGTGAGCGTGTGTCTCACTAATAGATAGTTTCTTTTCTGGAAATCACACTCCTCTGGTCAGGTCTATTTTGGTGGTTAGCTGAAACAAGTTTTCTTGTTGAAAACAATACAATATTATTAGACTGAATCATGACTTGAATACTTTATTGTTGTTTTGTTTAGGCTGTGTGCTTTTATGCAGAGGCCAGAAGTGAGTTCATGATTATTGTATGAGCTTGATGTAATGATTGTGAATTAATAAAATCCTTCCTTTATAAAAAAAATACCATATTGTGCAGGATGTAAATTCCTGTTTAGTTCTTACTAGTTCCTTATTCACTTTCCATGCAATTTTCTGTTTCTTTTTTGTCTGATTGCACTACTCCATCATTGTATGATTGTATCGGTCCAGTAATGACTTAAATTTTACTCGATGTTGTTAAGTTCTGTTAGGATCACAGAAAGGCTCTTGCAGATAGGGAGTTTGAAGCATTACAGGATAGAATTTCTGGGAAGATGATAAATTTTCAAAGAGTTTCTTGCATAAACGGGACTGTTCCACTCGCCCCATCATTAATTTCAGCTGAGGAACTTTGTTCTACGTGCAAGGTACTGATTGTATTTCCTCACATTGTTCATTTCTTTGGCACTGTTCTTTTCCATTTCACCCAACTGGATTTATTGAAATTGTTAGACAAAATGTTTTTAATTCATTTATATATGTTCTACGTTCATTGAAGCCTTGATAATAAGAAGAAACGTGTAAATAGTTTTGTTGGCCTATAGATTTCCTATCTACTCCCCCGTTCAAAAATACTTTCGCATTTGAGCTTGCATCTGTTTAATGTATATCTTTGACCACTATTTCTAGAATATATATTCTAAAAATCCTTCTATTTTATTAGGTTTTGCAAAATAGTTTTTGATACAAATCTACACATAATCTTACATGTTTCTAAACAAAATAAGATAGCGCTATTGTCTTACTGATGTTTGTAGTATTTAAGGTTTTACTAAATCTTAAACAACATGCTTTTATGACTGGAGAGAGTAATTCATTTTTATGGTTGCTTATTTTTGGAGTAAAAGAACTACAGAAACTAAAATGCCAACTTTTGCTGCAATGGTACAGTATTTGCTATTTGTTTATTTAGATAAAATATACCCTTCATAATGCAATTTTCTGGCATCTCGTGTATTTTTTTTCCTTGCATTCTGCCCTCTTTTCAGTTGTCATCTATGTTATTTCCAATAAAGTAAATATGGATGCTCCTTTATACAAGGATTTGACTCTAAAATTGATGTCATTTTAGTTGGCTATACATGCAGTTTGTGGAGGATGGAGAAGAGAGAGTAGTAGTTGGTAGTTTAGACCTTAATCAGTGTCTTTGGCTACCAGATGAATTGACTGGAAAGAGGCCTGGGGTACGACTGTTGCTTCCTTTTTCTATGCTATTGCAGAATACTGATGATCAAAACATATTTTTTGATAGTTGTGATTGGTATTGTTGGACTTGCTTTGGTCATCTCTTTGTTGTTTTTTTGGCAATAAAGATAAACTCACTACACCTAACTTTTTCTTGACAATAACTTTTCAGTGCCACTCCCACTTTTATTTGATCATTTGGAAAGCCTTGTTGGTTGCCAAGATAATTTTTTTCTAAGCATACATATTGTCCAAAATGCTCAAATTTGTTCTACTGCTTCACAGAATGAAAATGTTGTTCCATGATTGATTGCCAATAGGTAAATGAAGACATCCAGACAAGAGCGTATCTAAGCAATGTCTGTGTGGCCAAGGAGCTTCAGAAAAAGGGCTTAGGCTATACATTGGTTGACAAGTCCAAGAAATTAGCTCGTGAATGGGGTAAGTGTAGTTGAACCATTTACTTGTTTTTTTTCATACCGGTGCTCCTGAATTGGAATTATTTAGTCCTTAGTCCTTATTCTTTCTTTGCTGATACCATTATGCTCATGTCAAATTGGTGTGCTCGCAACAACTTTGGCAGGCATAACAGACCTGTCACCTGTATGTCCATGTCGCCATTGACAACATAGCAGGGCAAAAGCTGTACGAGAAGAGTGGATTTGTTTATGAAGGCGAAGAACCTGCATGGAAGGCTAGGTATCTGGGGAGACCACGGAGGCTGCTTCTTTGGCTCGATATGAGCGAAGTGCCTTTGTGATCGTGTATGTAAATACATATTTAACTATTTGTAATCATATTGTGATTGTTGCTTTTATCATTCGATCCCAAATCTCCAAATGATTGCAGTCTGAATCATCCTTCATTACTGACTAATTTCTTCTTCATAGCTACTGAGAATACTGCTGCGAAAAAATGTGGCACAGTTTTAATATTTGCTTATCAAGCGGAAGAACAAAACCTTTGAGCGATAATGCATACCAGTAATTGGATCAGATCGCTTAGGAGCAAGAACACTACAGCCATATAACAGCTGCTGAACTATAGCACGTGTACAAGAAATTAATCTGATGCTAGGAACCACGGACACCTGGCAATGGACTACAGATCGCGTCTATTCCACAAACGCGTCTATTCCACAAACCCTGTTCGCTTGAACTTATTAACCATGGTACGGTGTTTTTCTCTCACAATAAAACAGCACCAGCCGGCTTATCAGCCGTAGAAACCATCCAGCAAACAGGGTGAAAATCTATGTACGAAGCACAGTTCAAGGGCTTCTTCAATTTTTTGAAACCAAATTTAGTTTGGAAAGCAAAGGCAGAAAACATGTGTAAATTCATCTACGCTCACTGATTCTGAAACAGAACAACCCCAATCACTTGCGAAACGGTGGGTGGCCTTTCAGCAGTGTAACTCACACGCCCTGAACCAGTTATTGCCCTTTGAGCAGTGTAACTCACACAGCGTGAACCTTGTGTTGGCTTTTCTACCTTATTTGAATGTTAGAGTTTCTGCCATTTTCTTGATTTTTTAGATGCATATATGTAATGCTGTCTAAACAAGGTGAGCTCCAGCAACGCTGTCTTTGTTCTTGCATGAGGCTCAAGTGATCAATACCTCATGCAAGAACATGGGCCTGCTGAGAAGATCTCAGAGGACATACAAGAAGTCTAAGATATCAAATAGAAGAAGCCCAAACGAAAAGACGTGACGGAAAGAGCCATTTGGGCTCTGCACAAGAGCCCCAGAAAAGTTGTCATCTACACTCACCGGAATTCTCCATTGGTGTTGGGTTGGCTAGCACCAAAGCATAGGCTCTAGGTCAACAATACAGCAAGGTCACCAGACAAAGGAGTGATGTCCAGAGGCTCCACATAAGGTTTTGAGGCACTAGAAAATTCTAGTGGTGCACCGGAGAAAGGCAAAGGATAAAAGGCTCTCTAATGGTTAGTAAGGGCTAGTCCACGTGGCATTACCAAAACTCTTCTGTGGGGCATCAGAAGCTTCCTGTGCTCAATGCATGGGTGCAATTTGCCACCAAAGGCTATATTTTGGGTGGAGGCTATATAAACCCCCTGGCCAATTTGGATGTGTTAGAGTGTGCTGAAGTTGTGGAAGGGTTGAGGCTCTATTCCAAGTGCTCTAGCAACCAAAAGTGCTTAAGGAAATTGTCATGAACTCCAACAAAATACTTTGCAAAGACCCCCTTGTGAGCACGAATCGAGCCCTTATTATGCTACCTTGAGCCTTGAACCCAGATGCATCCTAGGATGATCTCTTTTATCACAAACCTTGATTAGTACTCTCTGCAGTTTTAACTATGAACGAAGTGGTTACCTATCTGAGCTCCAACTGCAGGAACCCTAGCTCATCCTAAGCAATCAATCGGCCTCAACTCCAAACCAACAAGAGAGAGAGCTTCCCGACAACCAAAGCCTAAGGCAGGCTCATGATGAGGAACCTAGGATAAAGGATCTAAGCAAGAATGATCATGGAACATGAAGTACCACAATCACCCCTCCAAGAGCTCCAACAATAAGTCAAGAACTTCAAATGTTTTAGTGGACTGTTCGTGAGCTCTCCACAGACTATCTGTTAATTAGTAGTCAAACCTAGTTGACTGGTCGACACAGTGGAGTCCATGAGATTTTGGTGGACTATCAGCCATGTTTTGACGACTATCCGTTAGTACACAGAAACTCTACAAACTTGCAAATGTTGTGTTGTCCAACTCACTCACCCCTTGGCTACCTGTCAGCCCGTGGGAGAGAGAACAAATCACCAGCATCAGCCCTCCACTCAATCATTTCACACTCTCCTGCCTCTCACTCTAGCAAGAACAAGAGCAAGAACTATCTAAGTAGGATTTGAGTCACCATACAACAGGATCTTACCCGATCGCGAAAAAAAACAGGATCTTACCAATGTGATTATGTGAGTATTCTTCAATCTGAATTCTTAATGTTTACTTAATGACTTTCTCTTAACTGTTTTTATATTGTCCTGGAATTGGTTCCAATAGATCAGGTCCCAGGCTTCATATGAAGTACTGAAAGTTTAGTAATAAACTATTAACTCTAAGGGGGGCATTCCAAGCACGTTTGGAACATAATGCATTCTAATCCTCCTATGCCTAATTTGGGAGGGCTTCTCTTAAGACAGCTCCGGCTTCTTGAAAATCCTGTAAACTATAGCAAAGAGCTGTTTTTTTTTCTCCCTCCAAAATAAACTGAAAGCTAGTAAAATCATAAAACTAGCTTCATCTGCTCTGGCTTATCTTATCTGAGTACTATAACAAAGAGTCGGATGGGACAAGCGTTCCAAACAGTCGCTGGTTCTCACAAACTGTGTGGGCTCAAATTGATGGTCCAAGATCAAGCAGGACCCACAATGATTATTTACAAGTGCCATTTAACGCTTGCCTTAGTGCTCGGAGATCTCACATAATTCGGTCCCATCTTATTGACTAGCAGTAACGTATTCCTACCATTAGGTGATCCCAAAGCTAGCATGCGTTTAAATCAGATCTTTTCATTATAATAAATTGTAGTGTTCAAGGTTGATACCCAGCAGCAGCGCAGCACCAAATACTTCCTGCATTAACGCCCTTGCCACATGCCATGAGGCTAGGGATTCAGATATATCTACAGTGCTGCAGACAATGTATAGAGCATTACATTGCAGCCTATCCGAACCACATTTCTGACAGGGTTTATCATATCATTTTCACATGAACCTCTGCTCTAGTTGCATGTTGGTGTGTTAACATTAGCTTTTTTGTCTCCTCTCTTGTGTCATATTCAGCGGTAAGAAATATTCAACGTTCAGCTGTCGTACTTACCAAACTCGATCGTGTTTTTGACTCCTTGTTTTACTCATTTTCATTTATGATGGAAGTCATACGAACCTGCATGTCGTCAGAACCCTCAGCTGCTTGGTTGCCTTGCTTTGCGGAACATCCGGCCCGGGAAAAAAGCCGTGTTCTATGGATATTCTGCAGAGCTGTACTGTCACCAATGTTACCAGAGTTGATCACTGTTTTTTTACTTCCTTTTTCATCTGCAAAATTTATCCCAAGTCCCAGCAACAAAATTGGCTTCACTAAGGCGCCTTCAACATTCAGGAAATTCTTCTTTCCCATTCTCTGTTGTTTTGTCGTCGTTGATACTTGATAGAACATTGATATTTGCTAGCACCCCTATGTTTCGTGCCTGTTCCGAACTTCCGATGGACCCATTGCTTCCAACACATGTGGAATGAGTTTATGCAAAGAAGCCATAGAGAAAATTCAAAACAATATAATAGATGTAACCTTTTTCATTCGATCATTCTCTGTAATTTTGTTTGGATAGTTTCTGTCTACACCTTTTGTAATTTTCTCAGGCCAACAATGAGGTTGAAGATTCTCGATCGAACGCGCCGGGAGCGCACAGATGTTGTCCATCCAACAGCGGAGTAACTAGGGTGCAGTAGTACGAGGCGCCGTACTCCGAGTTCATGAGCGCACAGTGGTGGCACATGGATGCATGTTCGCACGCGCCCCTGGACCCCTGGAATCTTGGTGTTTGTTATTTATTCAGAGTTGCAAGTACAGTCCCTTCAGTTTTTACCTTCAGTGTACGTATTCCAGTAGTAATTGGATTTTGTCCTAGGATTTTTAGTGCATCAAATCAATGATTAGGATCTTATGAGATGAGGTTACACTTGATTTTGTCATAGAACCATAGTTTTAAATCTCCGGCTATAGCTGAAGATATAGCCGGCTATAGCTGTTTGAGACTGGTCAAGCTACGAGCTATAGCCCGCTATATCCCGCTATATTTCCATTTAGCCTCCGCTATTGCTGTTTTAGAGGTCATCCGCTAAATACCCTTAGCCGGCGATTTAAAACCTTGCATAGAACTAACATCCGATCCATTTGGTACTTCAGTTGGAATTCCTCCATCGTGCAAAAAGCAAACTCCCCCACATGGGCCCAGAACCCTGATTATATTCCCCCATCATACAATTACTTGTGAACAGCATTTGTCTACCTAGTGCACTGACAATAATCACACGCCAAATCACTGCTTTTCTAAGAAGAAGACCGGAGATGAGGTCCCATTATTGACCGGCGACCAACCAATGTACAGATGAGCTGTAGTCGCCATCTACTAGTATCTGGTCCAGCCCAAAGAGCTATGAATCTACTCCCATACGGTTGCGACCACGCACAAGAACGCTAGCCCTGTAGCCCATGATGAGCTAGAGCTACGGATCGGACACGCCATACACGAGGGACCGCACCGGCCGGCGGCGACGACGACGCAAGCGCAAGCCTCGGCCGGTGACGTCCGAGGCGGCCAGAACCAACCAGCAGCCGTCGTGATCGGCGCGGCACGGGCTCCGAGGGGAATGATGGCACGTCGTGCTCGCATCACGCATGCATGCATGGTCCAGACCTGACCAGGGGTCCAGGGCGCCCCGCTCGGCCGGCCGTCCTCTGCGTTTACATGCGTGGCATGGTGGCCCTTTCTTTCGCAGCGCCATCAGAGACGACGTCAGGTGGTGGCACATGCATGACGATGATGAGAGGCCGGAGTCTCTGCCGGCCGGGCGCCTGAAAACCATGTCAGGCTCAGGCATGCATGCCTGATGCCTCTCAGTCTCAGCCTCCTCTCAGGTGGAGGTGGACTGGTGTCAGGGAATGCTGCTTTTAGTATGGCCAACGGCTACAGAGGACTGTACAGACGTAGTATGGAGTAATAGCTGTGGTAATGCGGTGGTGAAACAGATACATGCTGTGGTAACAAGATCAAGATGCTGACAACTACTTGAAATTCAGCACTAGGAACAGGTGAGTCCGGTCTGAAAACACTCGTCCTACAGCAGACCTGAACCGAAATTCTTCTTGCCAATCATTTGTTCGTGCTGGTTGTGAAGGTCGTCTTTGTCTGTCGCCGTGGCGTTGGATGCGGCGAGCTAGAAACAGCTTGAATGACCGACAACTTACCACCAAACCACAGGCTACTACTGTGTTCTCTACTTCTTCTCGTATACTCGTACAGTTTACAGTGGTGTTTACTAGTCCCGTTGTATGTAGAATGTACTGTACCCTTCCTCGGATGCCTCTGCAGCGTTGCCCCTGTTTTCGGCTCTTCATCCATCTTTTCGGAGGATTCATCGAAACCAAGCTCCGTCGCATCGCATTCAGCAGGCACAGTAGTAGAATAGGCCGCCCCTGTGCACCCTGCAAAGCCGTTATCTATCTCCAGACAGGTTACCGGCGCACACAGGTCACCAATCCAGCAATCCTACTGCAGCGCTAGCTGCTGCCAGTGGAGTGACATAATGAAAGGTACAGGCAAATGGAGCACTCAAAGGCTGATTTGGCCTGATATGTACCACTTTCATTTCAAATTATAAGACGTCTAAAGTTTAGTCCCTGTCACATCGAATGTTTGACACTAATTTGTAATATTAAATATAGATTAATTACAAAACTAATTGCACAGATTAAGACTAATTTATGAGACGAATCTATTAAGTCTAATTAGTCTATAATTTGATAATGTGGTGCTACAATAAACATATGCTAATCATGGATTAATTACACTTAATAGATTCATCTCACTAATTAGTCTACTCCTATGTAATTAGTTTTATAATCAGCTCATGTTTAGTCCTCCTAGTTAGCATCCGAACGTCCGATGATTTAACACGGACTAAACTTTAGCCCCTGAATCCAAACACTCTATAAGGTATATCTAGATTCATAGCAAAAGTTGTATATTAAAAAAAGGCAAAATTACTTATAATTTGGAGTGAGTACATGTATGTACGGTGTGTGTTCACTGATGCTGCAAAAGATATACATCTAGTGAAAAATGAAAATGGACATTCAGATTATCCGGTATATGTATCCGCTAAAACATGTACTTGTTTCTAACGTGGGTATGGACATTCAGATTATCCGTATTTGTATTTGTTTCTAACGTGAGTTCTAAATGGATGTACGTAGTGCTTTTCCTTTATTCGATTCTAGATCGGTATTCGACAAAAATATGGAATATCCGATATTAATCCATACCCACGAAGAACAATGTATAATGAATCTATTTAAAAGTTTTCTCTCCATGACTAGTGACTAATTATTTAATTTTAATAATACTAATGATGCATGCAAACTATTTAATAGTATCTATAATCTACTTTTAATATTAATTTAATACTATTAATGATACATAAATATTAAACCAATTTTAGTATTTTCTAATTTAGTTTCAATCTAATTTATTTGTGATGGCAAGTTATTTTAATACTTTATTTTATTTATTTACTAATGTAAATTATTTTATATATCTCATAATTTTATGACCAATATTATATAAATAATGATTGATTAATTGATATATTTAATTATTAAATATTTTTTGATAACTATATTGTTTTTTAGAGCTATCCTTGTCTATGATATATAGCGACATATTTTAATCTCTGCTTGTGTAATAGTTTTGTAATTTGAACTTATTTACTTGACCTATCATTTATTAAATATGATCCATTATAATTTGGTTCTTAGAGATTATTAGAAGTGTACTTTGATTTTATTTTACTTTGGTTATCATTTTATTAAATGTTATCTATTATCATTTCATTATAATTTGAACTTATTTACTTGACATATCATTCTACTTTGATTTTATTTCACTCTGGCTCTCAGATCCGGAGGCGTGAGCTCAGGGGCGTTAGCGGTGGCGGCCCCCATCGATGAAGAAGCACTCTCAGGAGGGAGAAAAGTCGCCCGCATCTTCGGAGTTGTACTCCGGACCATACCTGAGAGGACCTCGAGGAAGTTACGCAAAGAGGGGACATTGGTCCCCGCTGCGCCTGAGAGGATGATGCCACGCGGCGCCTCCCGATTGACGAGGTGTGAAAGGATCAAAATGCCCAAGAGGGGGTGAATTGGGCTAATTCTAAAATTCTTGCGATAATTAAGCCCTACACTTAGCCCATTTCATTTCCTTGTGCCTAAAAATGTTTCTATTGTCTTACCATACAAAAGTTTTGCACCCTTGGTTCCAATCCTACTCTAGCATGACAATTCTAAGAATGTAAAGACATGAATTGAATTGCTCAAATATAAATGCTAAAAGTAAAGAGGGAGAGGAATGTAGCAATGTTTTTTGAGGTATCGGAGAGTCGCCACTCCCCACTAGTCCTCATTAGAGCACCCGCGCAAGGGTGTAGCTCCCCTTGATCAGCGCAAGGATCAAGTGCTCTCTACGGGCTGATTCTTCGACACTCCGTCGTGGTGAATCACCCACAATCGCTCACAAGACGACTTGGGATCATCCACAAGCTCCGCCGGATGATCACCAAGCTTCCAATCACCACCGAGCCATCTAGGTGATGGTGATCATCAAGAGTAACAAGCACAAACTCTCACTTGACCATGACAAGCCTAATGAGAAAGGTGGATGCACACTTGCTACTCCCTATGCACTAATGAGGTCCTTAATCTTGGATTCTCAAAACTTAATCATCCAACTAGGCTCTTGCTCTCCCTTACACTCTAAAATGTTTCCTCAGCTGAACAAATGGGCAAGAGGGTGAATTGAACGAATGGGAGATGTATTTATATATCCCCATTCAAAACATGATCGTTACTGTCCAACTCAGCATATTTACATAGTGACCGGACACGCAGTTCAAGATGATCGAACGCGCCAGTCAGTGGCCAACAGCCACAAACATGTCAGCTGTCAGACTTGACCGTTAGAGTGACCGGACGCAGGGCCAAGTCCAGTCCTTCATGACTAGATGTGTCTGGTCCTCAAATTTCCTCTCTTGACCCTCACTGATGTTGACCGGACGCTGGCTCACCAGAGTCTGGTCAATTACCTGCAGGCGTCCGGTCCTTAGTCAACAGCGAGTCCACACTGCTACAGTTGCGATTGTTTGTGTGACCAGTGCAATTGACTGTTCATCATCTGGTCGATGACTGGCCCTCGGCTGTGCACTCTATGTACTAACCTGACTCTAGAGCCAGCGTTCGGTCACTGCTTCTTCTGCGTCCGGTCAGTAAAATGACCCTCCATTCACTTCCAATTCAAAACGCTTTGTGAATGAAGTTGACTCCTGACAATCTTTGGGCTGTCCCTGAGCTACCTAGTGCTAGGTTTGACAAGTGTGCACCACACCTAAACCAATAGACTCACTTAGATCAAACTACTAGTTCATACCCCCTTAATAGTACGACCAAAGAAAGAACAAAGTCCTAAACTACTCCAAGTGTCTCTCCAACACCAAATGACACTTAGAACTAGTCCGTCTTTAACCTTGTCATCCATCCGTTGAAAACTGAAACAATTTCTATCGATAGAGGCATGAAAACCATAATTGTCAATCGATCATCATTACCATGACCTACTCAAATTGCCTCTACAAAACACACGCTAGTCACAGTAATCTCGTGTCGTCATTAATCATCGAAACCCAACTAGGGCCTAGATGTTTTCAATCTCCCTCTTTTTGGTGATTGATGACAACACCACCTCGAGTATGTGTAAAAGAGATGAGTGAGGTTTTCAACATGCTTGGTTCATATATGCATTTGACAATAAGAACAAAGGGGTTAGGCATGCTTATATAACCCAAGCTAACACAATGTACTCACAAGATAGGAAATAAGCACGAGTACATAACATAGAGCTCATTTGAATCAGAGTAGAGCGTTGAAGCTAAGCAAATGAGCATAACCAAGTGACATGACATATATAAATCAATGTAGAGAGCACACATGTCACATAAGTCTCACAATCAAACATATGTCATGATGCATGAAAGTAAACATGATATGCATGAAAGTATCACACACAAGAATGAGTCCATCTCACACGCTCCCCCTAAGTCTAACATACGCGCTCCCTCTCCCCCTTTGACATCAAGCACCAAAACCTAAGGGTCGGTCGGCAGGACAGGAGCAGACAAGTCAAGCGCTGAGGTACGGTGAGAGATCTAAAATTGAGCTGCATCATCCTCAGACCCTGAACTCTGAGTTATCGGACCCCCTAGGGCTAAGACGGCTAACCCTCTGACTCTGAAATAGTAAGAGAAGCAGTCTAGGTCTGCTCCGCGATCTCGATAACTAGGTCGGCTAGCTGAGAAGTAGAAGCTAAAACTATAGCCTGACCCTGTAGCTCTGAAGGTGTCTCTGTAGGAAGTGGAGCCACAACTGCCTCTGTCGCTGTCATTAAAACCTCAAGTGTAGGAGTGACTATCGGAGGCGGCTCTGACGAAGCAACAGAAGATGGGAGAGTCTCAGTCGTCCCAGTAACTGGAGCTACTGTAGTGGGAGAAAGAACTTAAAACTCTAGAGGTGTAGGCTGTCTTGTGAGCTCACTGAAGGTAGCACCCAAACTCCTAGAGACTAGAGTGTCAGTCACTAGCACTGACTCAGACTGAATAGGAGTGAAGCCCGTGACTATAGGAGCGAAGCGCTGAGCCTGCTCTGTCCCTGGTGAAGCGAACCACTGAGACACCTGCTCGGAAGGTGAGGCAAACTATGCAGCCGACTGTCCCTGACTCTGAAACCCACTGGGCTATATAACTAGAGTCAATGGGGTAGTAGTAACAGTCTGACCAAGCTACAACGTGGGCCGGTAAGGAGCAATCCCTGTAGTGGTAAGGACATGCTGCATGAATCCAAGAAACTACCGCTGAGTGTCTAGCTGCTGCTGCTAAATAGTCTGCTACTGCTGTTGGAGCCGATCCTGACGTGCCTGCATTTGAGCAATAGCAGCTGCTATCTCCTGTGCCTGATGAGCCTGGTCCTGCCGCATGTGCTCAAGTAACGCTAGCAAAGCGGGGTCTATCTACGGTGGTTGTGGTGGAACTGAGCTGGAGCCACCAGCCTCTCTGTCATGTGTACGTGGTGGCATATATAGGATAGGTTGGTAGTCCTTATCTGAGCTGTCAATTGGGTCGCTCTCGACCACGTCGTCCTGCTATGCCTCTAGCTACTCTAGCTTGGTCTCTACAATGGCCCTGATGGCCTCGTCCTGCTCAGCTGTAGTCTCTGGCACCTCTAGTTTATAGCTTGGCTAGCTAGGAATCCTCCCATGACTGTGACGTAATAGCTGGCTCATGTCGTACTTTGGAAACTCTGTAGTAGCACCACTCCACTCAGCCACTATCTCCGGGGACATCTGTGTAACTGCCTTCCAAATAAGAAAGGTAATCCAGTGAGCATATGATAGCTGATGATGGCCCTTGAAACCCTCTGCAAGGGTGTCCTCTATCTCTGAGAGCATCACATCCCAAATATCAAACATAATCTGAGATATCAAGTGATGGACTAACCAAAGCTATATATGTGTCAATCCCTCACGGTAACCACCCCTCGGGAGCAAAGTCCTCCTCATAACTACATCTAGGATACGAGCTGTAGGTGTAAGGTCATGTGGTGTGCGGCTCGATCCCTCTCCAAATTGCTCAGTGAAGCAAGCTCTCACTGTATCTGTTGGTGGTACCCATCCGCCGCGAGGGTGTCTCGGTGGCTGTCTCTCCATAGCATATCTCATGAATCCTGGTGTTAGACTTTGGAATCCTTTGTATCTCTCTAGCCCTCGAGCTCTGAAGCCTGTAGTCACGTCCTCTGAAAGCAAAGTGAATGTACCTGTGCCCCGGGTCAATCCACAAAGAAGCATAAAACTCTCTGACCCATGATGGGAAGTAACGACCAGTCCGCCCCAAGAGATTGTCAGACCTGGTAGGCAGCTAAGGTAAGGATGGATCTGCTCTCTTGCAACTGCAACTATGGCCTCTAAGGAGCACACTCTCTGATACTGGAATGCCACATCATTGTTGAGCTAGGCAT
This sequence comes from Saccharum hybrid cultivar R570, assembly GCA_038087645.1. Classification (NCBI taxonomy): domain Eukaryota; kingdom Viridiplantae; phylum Streptophyta; class Magnoliopsida; order Poales; family Poaceae; genus Saccharum; species Saccharum hybrid cultivar. Next base: position 17,741,181 of record JAQSUU010000637.1, read on the forward strand.
TGTAGAAATCCTCCTACAACGCTATGTAGAACTGCTCTGAAGCTCTTTCATCACGTCTCGATGGAAACCACTGCTCAAACTTGACAAAACAAAGCTGCTAAACCTACCTCGCTGTGGCTGCCCTCAAGTCCAAGTGTACCATTGGTGGCAGGCCCTGTGGTTTGGGAGGTGGACGTGAGCCATGTCTCTGTGTCTCGGGCCTCAAAGACAGCTAGGTGCAAGTACGATTGGAACGTCAAAGCCATGGTTGCTCTGCATGCTCCTCTAGCTATGGTGTAGGGTGGCTGCTCTATTGCTGTAGTGCCTAACTCATGACCCTCAAGGTGAAACTGGGCCTCACCAATGCGAACACCATGCCTCTGCCACCTCTCTCAGCACGCTCTATAGTTGTTGCTACTGCTGCGGCCCTCTCTGCCTCTATATCATCACATTTGCGCTTCTTCTTTGCAAGCGTCTTCTTTGGACCCTTCGCCTTTTCCCGCTCTATCAGACGAGGTGGATGCCTCTCATCATCGTCGGGACCACCCCTGACGTTCTTGCAACGAGCCATGACTCACACTACAAAGATCAACTACCACTGAACAATATCAAATAGTCAAGAACCCCCCCCCTATCACAGAGAATCACTACCACTGACGAGATCAACTGCCCATCGCCTACACTTTGACAAGAAAAACACTGGCAATAAGAACCACTGTCAGCTGACACTCGTGAGGCTTGGCCTCAATCCATACTTATGGGCTTGGCCTTGAGTTTATCTGCCACTGAAATACTGACAAAAAAACCTCACTGCCACATAGACCATGACTTGCTGCAATAGATAGATAGGAGGAAATATATAAGCAATAATAATCTAGAGATAAGCGAGTAATCCTATTGGAGCAAGTAATTGGGTAAGAAATAGAGGAACGACTTGCAACCTTAGATTTGGTGAGGACCTGTGAAAAGATGAGATGCTGACGCAATGGGGGCACCACAAAAGAATCGGCAAGGGCACTGCAGGATAAGTTGACCCAAAATTAGGTTCAATGCGATTGTAGGCACCATTTAGGCATAACAACAAACACTTGGTGGGCGAAGAGGAGGCTCACCAAGAAAGAAGACACAGTCGGCCTGTGGAAACGCTGTGGCAAGATCACTGAGCACCAAGACAGTGTACCTAGGAAACACTGTGTCTCAGAACCATCTAAATTATAAGAGCACAAGTACAAAAACAATTGCCGGAACGATGGAATTTCCACACTTGAGCACATATAATCCTAGTAGTCCACGAAATCACGAAGGATTTCAAACCAACCAACAAATAAGCCAAGATCATACATGATTCAACACAACACATCACCTGTTACAATATTTCACAAGTATCTTGCAGCAGCTCGCGTACATCGGAGTTCAAATAAGTTATTACAAACCAAGTTTAAAGTGGCGGAAGCAACATAGTTTTAAAATCAAGTTCACAAACTTAGTTCAGCATTCAGACGAGAAACTAACAGAGACCATGCCCACTGGTCTAGTCCTCATCCCCCATAGGGAGAAGGCAGTACTTGCAGCAACCATTATAGAAGATGTCATTTGCAACCAGAGGGAATAAACCCTGAGTACGAGGATATACTCAGCTAGACTTACCCATTATAAACCAGAAATAATATGACACCAAGGAGTATGCAAGGCTAATGTATAAGTGGAGCTTGCTTGACAACATTTTGCATAAAGGCTTAAGTGTAGATAAGTGACCATTAATTGCTTAAGCGTCAAGTTAATAATCATTAATCTATCATTTAGATTAGCACCTGTACTATAGCAATCACTTGATTAAGGAGCAAACATTAATAACCATATCAGGTTTAATAAGACCATGCTCATCATCATCGTTACTGAACCATCAAGTCATTTAGTGTGACTACAATGGAGATAATCCTGTCAAGTTTCTCACTATCCGGGAGAGACGGCGATTCGAATCGATTACTATCCAGCTGGGGAATTATTCCTAACACAAATCCATGACTTCCTCCATCGAGGAGTATTAGGTCACCTTTGGTACAACTCAGAAACCAACTTCATGAGTTCGGTCAGCGCAGCGCTCCTAGGGCTGCCACTCTGCCAGAACGTTCAGGAATTATAACACCTGCCCTTGGGATCACGCCAATGCCCCCTAACATCCTTACTTCCTCCAAAGTGCGCACTTTGTACTTGTCAACTCCCGGCCTGAGTTGAGCTACTCGGCTTCGTGGTCGGTTCATCGGATCTGGCCAGCTAAGTGATAGGCATGCGTTCAAAATGATAAGAAAGGCTCCATGCCTCAGTCCTTAACCAACATAGATGGAATCACTATAAGCATAACAGCCCACCTATAACACTCCACCCGGTCTTCATTCATTTTATGCATGGTTCTTTTCCATGATAGCAAATATAGCCAACCGTGACCAGATAGATCCCTATATCTCACAAGTGACAGGATATCACCCAACTTCTACCAGTCTAAGCAAAGCTAAGCATTGACTTGATCCTAACTAAATGGGATTCAAGGTATACTTTCTGGACAAGGAAGGGATAATATGCAACAAGGGTTCCAACCAACTCCTATAACTTAATGCAATAACACATATCTAACATATATATACTCATTTGTTTTAATAAAGTAGGAGGCTTAGAATGCTTCGAGGCTTGCCTTTCACGAATGACAAAGGCTCGTGACTAGGACACTCAAGCATGACCTCCTCACTGGCCTCTGGTTTTGCTGGCTGGACCTCTTGAGCTGGCTCCTCTACCTCCTGGCAGGTTCCCTCGAACTCTACGAGTATTACTCCCTCTGGTACACCTATTGCATGCACATGCATAGGGTCAATATCATGTATGCACAAGAGAATGAGATGAAATGATGACCATGTATGAGAATGACAGTAGTGTAACCCAAAACGATTAGCATGCATTGACCGAGTAGGTGTAATGCTCTATTCAAATCACTTTAAAGAGTAGGTGCAAAACTCTTCTCCGGTAGAGAGCAAAACACTTACCACTCTTACACAATCTAATATACAACTGCTCATCCTCAGTTAGAGGCCTACCACCTGCATCTAACCACTTATTTTAATTAGCCTAAGCATCTAAAACATCCCAATCATGCTTAAGCAAGGAAATCAAGCTATCAGGCAATTTCAGCAACTCTGAACATACAATAGCAGTCAAGTAATTTACTCATAACTGGAGATTTATAAATCCAAATGAATTGCAACAAGGCATTCTGGAAAGCTTATGAAATTATCTACATTTCATATTTAGACACCTTAGCATGATTCACAAGTTTAGCGTGTCAAAATTATATAACTACAGAATTAGGTCCAGACAAAACAGAGAGCAACCACTTCTGTGACCCAACTTTGAACAGCTGTAATTCATAAATTACTTGGCCAAATACCACCAAATTTTAAACAAGCTAGATGAGTAAGTTCCCTACAACTTTGGTATTCACAATTTTCCTAGGAAACATCATTTACATGGTGTAATTTGCTAAACTCCAAAAACTGTCCCGAAAGTCACTTGAAGTAAAAATTGGGAAAATAATATTTCACTACATATAAGAATGATCATTTGAGCACCACCAATGTTAGTAATAGTGAACATACATCAAATGAACACTAGAAAACATAGTGATCACCTCTAAATAAATTATTTTCATGACTTTATTAATTTATTTAGATAATTAGGTGAAATAATAAACATATAGCAAAAGTATACAAATAATTCTACAAAAATTACAGCAGCCTAAACATGCTCTCCATAGACTACTGTAAAATTTTCATAGCATTTGAGCAAGTGAAACTCCCTGTACAAAAAAGGAAACTACCAGGGATTAATTAAGCAATTCAAGCAAGATAAATCACCAAACAGATTTCCAGCATGCTCATAGTATGAACAACATTTTTCCCAGCTACTACATACCCCAACAAGAAATCTCCAATAGGACTAATATTTTTAGCACATCGATAACTGAATTTATGAATTTACCAAGGAATTAACAAGATAAATAGCTAGTAAATAAATTACTACAGAACATGGCATGTTTCATATCTTTAATAAATACTATACCTCATCCAGAACACAACCCAACTTGAACCACTCAATTTGGACTCCTAGAACTCTAGATATGATTTATCAAAGTTTGCATCATTTTCTGGAAAAGAATAAAACAAAAACCCTAGATATAAGCCGCTGACGCATGGACCCCATGGTCAATCCGACCCCACCCGTCGGTCACCGCAAGACAGGGGACGTCGTTGATCGCCTCTAGCTTACCGTTGGCGAAGATTCCGACGGAACCGAGGGCACCGGCATGATCTACGTGTCGAGCCGCGTTGGTAGAGGTGGGTGGTTGGAGGGCGGAGCCACCGGAGAGGGCTCGCTGATGATGATGGTGGATCGACGGTGGCGCTCGGCGGTGCACCAGCCATCTCCGGCTAAGCCCGGTTCTAGCACCTACGTCACACGGGGAACCTATTGCGCTAGAGAGAGAGAAGAGGGGCGCCGGAGAAGCCTAGCCACGACGGTGCTCTAGTGAGGTCTCCGTGGCAGAGGAGCGGGCAATGTGGCCTCACCCGAGCTCGATTCGCTACGTGGAGAGGACGAGGGGATAGAGGAGCTCAAGGTGGAGCTATTAGTGAGGTGGAACAGGGCAAGGCCCGGTGGCGTGCGCGCGCGAGCTATGCGGAGCTCTCGGCGGTGAGAGCACTGCCACCGCTGTTGCGTGAGACGAGCGAGGGCGGAGCGGGCAAAGTGAGTGAGCAGCGGGCAAGGCAGAGGCGTCGTGGCATCCTTGAGGACACCCTAGCCTGACTGATGGGCCCACGACCAGCGTATGGTGGCCAGATGGCGTCCGCAGCCTGACGGTGGTCGGCCACCACAGCCCGGTCAAAGAGGACATCAGGCTCCCCTTTGCCGACTGACAGCTCAACTTTGACAGTGATTAACTCTCAAACCGTCTCGAGTTAGCAAAAACTCTATTACTGAAACTTGTAGAGCTACATGAGTACTTCAACATTGCTTAAATGACTTTAGTTTGGATCATCATGGTTTGCAAACTACAGGCTGCCAAAGTGGTGCACATGGAAACTGTAATGCAGTTAGGACTTAGAAATATGTCTAAGTGCCAAAACAGCACCCAATTCTGTCTTGTGGGCCATTTTTGAGCATGTTCTACTCATTTTCATGGGATGGTCATAAAACAGCTTTTGTTCCTTAATAAATTTTCTACAACTTTGCTTAAGGGTGCACAATCATGCAAACACTCTAAGCTGTACTTTCTATTTGGTCAAACAAAAGCATTCTAGTGGTCAACAGAGGCAACCATCACTTAGAAACATAATTAGGCAAATTGATCAACATGAACATTGTTCCATTATGTGTTCTAAGCATATTGGGGTGTTTTAGTGAGTCACCACACTCATTTGCATGTGATGCATGTATTCCAAGCTCATAAAGTAATTGAAACATTCAATTGAAACACTTGAAACATTCAGTCATAACTACTGAAACATAAGTTCCATGTTGCAACATAGGATATGCAACACATGAAATATGACTTGTGGGATATGTGCAACATCATTAGGGTACTAGGTGCAACATAGAAGAGCTACATATAGTTGACACATACACATTGCAACTATGCAACATATGCTGCAAGATGAAACATTGAGGTGCAACACGTGAAACATCAAGAATGCAACATGTGATTTGAGATGCATGTGCTCATGCTTATGATTATGCTTATGCTATGCAAGTGCAAATGGGAGCCTAACATCCAGGGTGTTACACACTGCTATTGGCCAAGGATTCCATTGAGGAGCAACAATCGATGCCGAGGAAGCAAGCACGTGGTCGCCGGGGCCGAGAGAATCGACGACGAGGCGGTGCAGTGGGCCCTTGGTGGTAGTGGCGATCTGGTGCGGTGAACAGGAGTGCGGCACATAGGAGCGAGATGAGTGCGAGCATGGCGAGAGTGTGCAAGCATGGCTTGCAGGAGCGATGGCGCGTGGAGGGTGATGGCGCGGTGCTGCTGCTGCAGTGGCTTGACGGGAGAGGTGTGGCGCGACCGTTAGGGTTAGCAGACACGGGCGAGACGTACGAAGGGAGGAAAGGGGTGCGGGCGCGATTTGATGCCGAATGAGGAAAGGAGGGAGTTGCGGGTCCCAGATGATAGAGGAGAAAGTGAGCACAAGGAGGTTGCCGAAAAGGGAAGTGCGGACCCCATATGTCAGTTGGAATTGAATTTCAAAGTGCTCTGACTGTGACGCCAAGACGTGATGATGAAAATGACCTGATGTTGCTCCCCCTGAGTCTGGTGTGGAATAGAGAGCTCTAGAAAGCCTCCAACCATAATCGGACACGTCTGAGGCCCTATGACTGGATGCAGGTCAGGGTCCGACCCTTTCCTGTACACCTCCTCGCGATGATCAACGCGGCTTTTGCTTCTCACCGGACATGGGTAAAACACTGTTTGGCGTTAGTTGCTTCAGTTCACTGATGAACAGATCGGACGCTGCAAAGGTGAGTCCGGTCCCTACGTCTGGTCCCACTTTAGGTGTTGTTTCCCCTCATTACTTCATGACGCTTTCTCACAATCAAGTCCCAACTTCAATAAGACCCAAATAAACACCAATTGGGACAGATATGAGAGACCTATCTCAAACCCTCACGCTTTTCAAAATATTTTGCCATAGGCTAGATATCATTTTAGAAAAATAAGCAATAAAAAGGGAGAGGAGCACCATGTGGCCACACAATAGGGTTCTTAACCATTGGGAGCTTCAAATGCTCTCCCTATTTGTGGACTGTTGACAGTAGATAAGTATCATTTTTAACCATCAACATAGCATATAAAAGGACTAAATAATAATTACCACTTAGATATAGGGGGTTTACTGACATAATTCCATGAGTTTTAGTGAATGTCTATTTCTGTAGGGTGTTAGCTAAAAAGAACCAAGGAAGGCCCACATATCAGGTTTACATAGAGACAACAGAGCCACATATAACTTTTCTGTAATCTAGAAGATACGAGAAAACTCTAGAAACAAACCGAAGGTGAAACAGGCCCGAAAGCTGGGCGGGCGCCTAGCCCTAGGGGTGGCCGCCCCGCCCAGGTAGCCAATCAGGCTCCACCTCCTGGATCATGCCTCCACCGCCTTTGAGGATCAATAATAATCGTAGATCAAGGTCGATTTGATCTGAGGGCTGTGGTGCTTCCTAGAGGGCTATATAAGCAAGGCCCCTGACCCCTAGAGGAGGCATCCCTTGAAACCCTAATTCATTATTTCCTGTGAGGATCAGCAGGGAGGGGTCCCTTGAAAGAATCTCTCTCTTAGGGCACATACAAGAGAGATTAGCTTTGTAGTCTCCATGTGAGATTAGAGTTCTTCTTCTAGATTGAGAGAGTTAGAGTGGAGGGATGAGTTGGAGGAAGCCCGGCATGTCGGTGTCTCCTCTCCGGCTTGTACTTGCGGGATCAAGTCTCCTAACCCGAGGCTTGGTTCTAGGATTCTTTGGTAATTCAACTTCTAATACTAAGTAAGTACGTTGTTATTATTGTTCTATGGTTTACGAGTTTACTTCATTCTCTTCTATGGTAGAGGGTAGGGTAATCGTTTATAGTGTAAGCATGGTGCTTAGGCTAGAGATACTCGTAGATATCCCATGTCTGGCCGGATCCATGGTAGTAGCGCGGGACATGACAATCCCGTTGCTTCCTTTGTACCCCACATTCTATCAGAAGGATTGGTAGGATTAAGTGCCCTGGTTAAGCATCCTCTGTGGTGTCTCTATTCCATCGATATGTCCCCATAGACCAATAGTTTCATAGCTTATCATAGGTTGGAATCAGACTATCGTCGTAATCTTCTCTAATCGCTTATATCTTCGCTACCTTGTAGTGCGACCCAAGGGTTAAGTATAGATTTAGGTTAGTCATCGCACGCTTTCTCCTTGCGGATAAACAAATATGATACTCTAGAAATATCTCCCGGGTGAAATGCTCACCGATATCCGTGCGCTTGTGGATCCTTTTCACGTGCACTCCACCTACTTATGCTGCTTCTACCCTGAAGGTATGCATTTAAATATTTTCCATTAGACACAACCCAACAAGTTGTTCTGCTCCTATACTAGGAGTGAACAGAACCCTTCATCCATTGCTAGCCCTTTTGTTATAAGCTCCAACATTTCTGTTGCTATCTCTTATCTATGTTTCCAAAAAGATACTTGGGAATTATTCCATCGTATTCAGTTTCTTTAAAAAAAGAAAAGAGCGTGAGAAAGAAAAATAAAGAGAGAATAAAAGGACAAGGGTCCTAATTATGAGAGATTTTTCAGCAACCCAAGTTCTCAGCAAGTTCTTCAAAGTTTAAGAGAGGTATAAATTTCTTTCAAGGAGCAAAAGTAGAAATAAATATTCACCATTTTTCCTCTACCCCTTCATTTCCACTTACATCCACCATCATTACCACTATATACATATCCACTCAGCCCATATTTAGGATCACACACATGCACATCTTGATTTGACTGTATGGCCGGACTTGTCCCTCTGGATCCATGTGTTTGACTATGCAATAAATGTTTGCAAGTATGGATTCCTTGTCTCCCACCAATGAGCTCCAGATAGACCTATTAGAAGTAGGGTGAGAGAGAGAAGGTATAATGTTACTATGTCTTATGCCAAAAATACCACATATTTTGAGAGAAGAGAGAAGGCATACACCATAAATACCTTGGTAAGGATCCAGAAATACCATAAAGGAGAGACGTGAAAGAGTCATACATAGGAATCTTTGAGTTTTATTTGAAAACCCTGCAAAACTATGGAATAATGGTTGCTCAAAGAGCTTGAGACATAGCACTTGACTTGACCGTTCTGTCTTTCAACTGCTCAAGACCCATGTGACGGCTACAAGCCCCATGGTAAAAGGTAATATGGGTAAGTTTGAAGTCAGGATAGTTCGTTCTAATCCGAAGGAGAGTTCTTGTTTAAACGCATGTATACTTTTGAGGTGTGAAAGCATTGTAGCAACTCCTGATCCATCATTGAGTTTATCTTTGCTCAGGGACGAGCAAAGGGTAAGCTTGGGGGAGTTTGTTGACAGTAGATAAGTATCATTTTTTAACCGTCAACATAGCATGAAAAAGGACTAAATAATAATTACCACTTAGATATAGGGGGTTTACTGACATAATTTGATGAGTTTTGGTGAATGTCTGTTTCTGTAGGGTGTCAGCTGAAAAGAACTAAAGAAGGCCCACATGTCAGGTTTACATAGAGACAACAGAGCAACGCATAACTTTTCTGTAATCTAGATGATACGAGAAGACTCTAGAAACAAACCGGAGGCGAAACGGGCCCAAAAGCCGGGCGGGCGCCCAGCCCTAGGGGCGGTCGCCCCACCCAGGTAGCCAATCAGGCTCCACCTCCTGGATCATGCCTCCACCACCTTTGAGGATCAATAATAATCGTAGATCAAGGTCGATTTGATCCGAGGGCTGTGGTGCTTCCTAGAGGGCTATATAAGCAAGGCCCCTGGCCCCTGGAGGAGGCATCCCTTGAAACCCTAATTCATTATTTCCTGTGAGGATCAGTAGGGAGGGGTCCCTTGAATGAATCTCTCTCTTAGGGCACATAAAAGAGAGATTAGCTTTGTAGTCTCCATGTGAGATTAGAGTTCTTCTTCTAGATTGAGAGAGTTAGAGTGGAGGGATGAGTTGGAGGAAGCCTGGCATGTCGGTGTCTCCTCTCCGGCTTGTACTTGCGGGATCAAGTCTCCTAACCCGAGGCTTGTTTCTAGGATTCTTCGGTAATTCAACTTCTAATACTAAGTAAGTACGTTGTTATTATTGTTCTATGGTTTACGAGTTTACTTAATTCTCTTCCATAGTAGAGGGTAGGGTAATCGTCTATAGCGTAAGCATGGTGCTTCAGCTTGAGATACACATATTTATCCCCTGTCTGGCCGGATCCGTGGTAGTAGAGCAAGACGTGACAATCCCGTTGCTTCCTTTGTACCCCACATCCCGTCAGAAGGATTGGTAGGATTAAGTACCCTGGTTAAGCATCCTCTGTGGTGTCTCTTTTCCATTGGTATGTCCCCATAGACCAATAGTTTCATAGCTTACCATAGGTTGGAACCAGACTATCGTCGTAATCTTCTCTAATCGCTTATATCTTCGCTACCTTGTAGTGCGGCCCAGGGGTTAAGTATAGATTTAGGTTAGTCATCGCACGCTTTCTCCTTGCAGATAAACAAATATGATACTCTAGAAATATCTCCCGGGTGAAATGCTCACCGATATCCGTGCGCTTGCGGATCCTTTTCTGTGTGCGTAAACAAATATCAACATGGACGAAAACAGCGGATGCTCAAAAGATAACTGAAAAGAAATGACAAAGCAACACATATGTATATGCAATGCAATACAAGAAAGTAAATCTAGTTGCTTGTCATGTTTGATCCAAGGTTAAGTTTTTTCACACACTTTACGGCGGTTATCTTAACCATGTTAGACAAGTAGTATGTGCATTACTAAAAATTAAACTTGTTTTATATTACAATGCAATGCAAGGGTCAACACAAACTCATCTTTTAGTGAATTTACTTAGGTCAAGCACATTGAGCTCATTCCTCAACCGACAAAACATAGCCTCATCTAGCGGTTTGGTGAAGATATCCTCCAATTGATCCTCGGTCCTTACATCTTCTAGTGATATATCATTTTTAGCAATATGATCTCTAAGAAAGTGATGATGGATATCTATGTGCTTGGTGACAGAGTATTGAACCAAGTTATTAGCAAGCTTTATCACGCTCTCATTGTCACACAAAAGAGGTACCTTTTCTAGAACTACACCATAGTCTAGAATAGTTTGCTTCATGTATAGGATTTGTGCACAACAAGCGCCCGTGGCAATGTACTCCGCCTCGGCGGTGGACAAGGCCACACTACTTTGCTTCTTAGAGGTCCTAGACACTAGTGATCTACCAAGCAAGTGGCACCCTCAAGATGTGCTTTTTCTATTAATTTTGCAACCAGCATAATTCAAATCGGAATAACCAACTAGTTGGAATCTAGCTCCTTTGGGATACCAAAAACCAATGCTTGGTGTGTGCTTAAGATACCTAAGGATTCTCTTAACGGCAACTAAGTGAGCTTCCTTAGGACTAGCTTGAAATCTAGCACACATATACACATGCTAAACATGATGTCGGGCCTAGATGCGGTCAAGTATAACAAGCTACCAATCATAGAGCTATAGAGAGTTTGATCAACCGATTTACCTCCCTCATCTAGGTCGAGATGTCCATTTGATGGCATTGGTGTCTTGCTTGGGTTACATCCATCCATTTTAAACCTCTTGAGAAGATCCTTAGTATACTTTTCTTAAGAGATGAAAATCCCTTCTCTCATTTGCTTGTCTTAAAAATCAAGAAAGAATGTAAGTTCTCCAATCATAGACATCTCAAACTCCTTCGACATCAATTCAACAAACTCTTTGCAATAATCTTCATTTGTTGAGCCAAATATGATATCATCAACATATACTTGACAAATGAAGATCTCTCCATCAAGCTTCTTGGTGAATAGTGTGGTGTCGACCTTCCTAACGGTGAAGCATTTCTCAATGAGGAAATTCAGAAGGCTCTCATACCAAGCTCTTGGGGCTTGCTTAAGCCCATATAGCACCTTGGACAACCTATAAACATGATTAGGATAACTAGGGCCTTCAAACCCAGGAGCAATATAGACTAGTTCATTTATGAAGTCATTTAAAAAATGCACTTTTAACATCCATTTGATATAATTTTATTTCATGATGAGATGTATATGCAAGGAGGATACGATTGGCTTCAAGTCTTGCAACCGGTGCAAAGGTCTCTCCAAAATCCAAACCTTCAACTTGAGAGAACCCCTTTGCAACTAGACTTGCCTTGTTCCTCATAACAATGCCTTGATCATCTTGCTTGTTACGGAACACCCACTTTGTTCCAATGACTCTTGCATGTTGTGGTCGCTCTTCAAGTGTCCAAACATCATTGCGGGTGAAGTTGTTCAATTCTTCATGCATGGCATTTATCCAATCTAAATCTTAAAGAGTTTCTTCTACATTCTTAAGCTCAATGCAAGAAACAAACGAGTGATATTCAACAAATGAAGCAAGTTTTTGAGAGCGAGTCATTACACCCTTTGAAGGACTCCCAATGATGAGATCTTGTGGATGTGCTTGAAGTAGGGGCGAATTTCTTCTATCAACCACTTAAGGAGAAGGTTGTGGAGCATCAACATCTTGAGATTGTGCCACCATTTGGTCATGGGAGACATGAGTATCTTTATTTTTTACTCTTCCATCTTTGTCATGATCTTGTGGCATATTTGATGAAGAAGGTGGATCAATCACATGCACTTCATCTTCATCATCTTTAGGCTTGATGTCTGCAACCTGAATGTTCTTCATGGCCTCCTTCAATGGTTCATCACCTACATCATCAAGATTCTCATGTGCTCCTAGGGAGCCGTTAGATTCATCAAATTCCACATCATATGTTTCTTCAACCAAGCTGGGCATGATTAAATACTCGATATACTTTGGACTTTGATGAGTAACCAATGAGAAAACCAATATCACAATATCTTTGGAACTTCCCTAGGTGTTGTCGCTTCTTGTAGATGTAGCATTTGCAACCGAACACCCAAAAGAATGAGACTTCTAGATTCTTCCCATTGAGCAACTCATAAGGGGTCTTGCCAAGAAACTTTTGAAGAAATAGACGGTTGGATGCATAGCATGTGGTGTTGATGGCTTCTGCCCACAAATCTTGAGGTGTATTAAGAGTGATTAGTGTAGGTTGTGGAGACCTCATGCTTCATCCCAACATCACAATATGCTTCAATGTTTATGTTGTCAAATTCTTTTCCATCGTCACTTCTTATCTTCTTAAGATTCACTTCAAATTCATTTTGTGCTCTCTTGGCAAACTTCTTGAAACATGCAGCCACTTCGGTCTTGTCATGAAGGAAGAACACCCAAATGTATCTTAATAATCATCAACTATCACAAGATAATAGAGGTTGCCTTCCAAACTCTTATAAGTTGTTGGTCCAAATAGATCCATGTGGAGATGCTCTAGCACTCTTGTTGTTGACATGTAAGTTTTGGTTGGATGAGTCTTACCAACTTGCTTGCCGGCTTGACATGCACTACAAAGCTTGTCTTTCTCAAATTTCACATCCTTCAAACCTCTCACTAACTCATTCTTCATTAGCTTCTTGAGTGAGCTCATCCCAACATGCGCAAGCCTCCTATGCCAAAGCCACCCAGGTGATGTTTTGGTGAATAAGCATGTCTTCAAGTTAGCATATTCAAAGGTGAAATCCACTAGATATAGGTTGTTGTATCTAAAGCCCTTGAATATAACTTGATCATCATCTTTCTTTGACACAACCACTTTGTTCTTGGTGAATAAACATTGAAAGCCAAGATCACACAATTGACTAATGGATAGCAAGTTAAAGCTCAATGAAGCAAAATATAGCACATTTGATATTGAGTGATCATTTGATATTGCAACTTTGCCCAACCCTTGTACTTTGCCCTTTGAATTGTCACCAAATGTAATTCTTTCTTGACCATCCACATCTTCATCAAGTAAGGTGAACATACGAGGATCACCGGTCATATGTTGAATGCAACCACTATTAATAACCCAATGACTTCCACCGGTCTTGTAATTCACTTACATACAAAGAGATCAAGCTTATTGTTTAGGGACCCAAACTTGATGAGGGCCCTTGACTTTCTCAACTAGTGACTTAGCAACCCAAATTTGCTTTGGCCTATTCTTGTTTGGTGGACCTAAGAACATGACTTTTATCTTTCCACTAGAATCCTTTCTAAGCATGTAGTGAGCATTAAAAGCAAAGGGTCTAGCATGCTTGGGCAAGGGTTGTGGTGGTGGAGTTTCACACTCATTAGCAATGTGACCTTCTTGTCCACACTCAAAGCATCTCTTTGGCTTAGGCTTTGACTTGTATTGTTGATGTTGAGCTTTAGTTTTTTCTCTTGATTTGCCAAGAACCCAATACCACTTCTATCTATCTTCATCATGGTGTTCATAAGTAGCTCACTTTAAAGATATTGGCATCTTATGAACTTGCTCAAACTGGTCTTAAGATGTTCCTTCTCCAACTTGAGTTTCTTGTTTTCTTCTCTAAGTTCATCATGAATTAATAGCCACTCAAGATTCTTCTCCATCTTGAGCCTCTTGTTTTTCTTCTCTAAGCATTTCATTCTCAAGAGCCATATCATGATCATTGTCAAGATTCTCTATCACAATTGTGTTGGTGGTGGATAGCTTCTCAAGATCTTTCTTGAGCTTTTCATTCTCATTCTTGAGCCTGACATAATCATCATAGTTGTCGGACTCAACCACTTTCTTACCTTTGCTACTAGAACCTTGCTCAATGCTCTCAACAATCAAGTCATCACAATGATGTGGCTATATCAATCTCAACAACATTGTTTGCAGTATCATGCGACTCATTGGATAAATACTCATGAGAAAGCACTACATTGTCATGATTAACCTTGAGATTGGTATACTCTTCTTTTAGCAGGTTGTATCTAGTGATGAGCTCATTGTGTATGCCCTTAAGTTTATCATGTTTTTCTCTAAGCTCCTTTTTAGAGATTTTGAGCTCCTTGAGCTTGGATGACATAATTTTATTTTCTTCTCTAAGCTCATCGCTAGCTTTTTTGGCTATGTCATACTTTGCTAAGAGTGAATCATTCTTAAGTTTTAACTTCTCATTTTTAGCTCTTGTCTTTCTAATGATTTTAATATATTAATTTAGCAATTTGACAAGATCATCATAAAAAGGTGATTTAAATTCTCCATCACTATCACTACCATTTTCATCATTACTAGCATTGTCATCACCACTACTGTCACACCCGGTTTTCTAAAGAACAAAACCGGGCTAATCATATGTGTGCCCAGGAAGTCCACACATATGCCAGAATGAAAAAGTATCAGAAACAATGTTATTATATAACGTAGACATAGCTATATTAAACACTTACATCAGAGTATCACGGAACGGTGACTAAACTTTAGGCTCCATTCTTCTCAGGGATGGCTGACTGGTGGCTCCGTATGCCAAACACTTCTGAAAGACTTCTGGAAACTCCACTACCTCTTTATCCTTCTTCTGAGTAGCACCTCACTACACACTGAGGTGTGGGGGAAATAGCAAGAGTGAGTCCATGTCAAACTCAGCAAATATATCATGGGGTTCATGAGGCACAAAAGGCTAGACACTATTTGACAACGTTTAGCTTTTATTCATCATATATTTGGCAATTGAGTAGCATCAAGGTATTCCAAATCCCATTAATGAACCAATGATCAATTGTAATAAGGATAACGAATAGCATTAACATGATCATAATAGTAACAACAATAATTAAGCATGATATAACAATGGTGATCAACTATTCTGCAAGAATTCCCAAGGCCGCTCAGATCTGTGAACATGGCTAGTATACCAGTTTTTAAACTCCGCGCAGAGGTGTACACTTTCAATGTGAGTCATGGCTTCCAAATGCATGGCTTCGCGACTCCCTAAAACACCGGAAATCATATAAAGCCACTTAAAGGTTCGTCTAACAAGTTAGGGTCATTAGATTCACTCGGCAGGCAGATGTAGGAACCCCCCTTTTCAAATGACACAATTCCTTCTCGGCTATACTCATAGACTAGAGGTTGTCCTACACCTAACGTGTCAAGCCATTCTTACGCCATTTAAGGTAACCACTAACAATCTAGAAAAGGTCCTTTAAACAACTAAAGCTAGAGCCATATAGCCCTTACAGTTGTACTGTCAATCCCGGTTATCACTTACAGGTAAGTCCTTATGGAGAGTAACAAGAGCAACAATATATGCCCTTGCTCTAGCCCCCTTTCAACAGTAATAAAATCATCTTAATGGTTGATTTCTTAATCCATTAATCAAATTATAAGATCATTGTTCATAATTAAGCACTAGCAATAGCTACCCAAATGCATAACCCATAGGTGACAAGGAAACAAGATATCAATAGCTAAGTTATAATCTCTATTGTTGTCAAGGAGGACACATGCATATGTATGATAGTTTCAGTGAATAGGACAACAAGGATGGTCCCATGTTATACTTGACTTGATCAAAGCTTCCCTGTTGATACTGCTGGTCTGGCTCAAAATAATACTCCTGATCGTCAAGAAACTGCTCACCGTCTATACTCGATCATCAAGCATCAACACACAATCATCCGAGCAATCATACACGAAGCAACAAAGAAACATAATTAAAACAGTACACCAACAGTAGCAAAACAGTATAAAAAGTTTGTAAAACTCTTCTACACGTTACTACGATCACACAGACGTAAAGATCACGAAATTCGGATTTAAAATGTGAAAGTTATGAATTTTCTAAGATTTCCTATAGATAAATAATTACTTTAATATAAACTCAAAACTTAAATTTTCCAAACCTACTGTACAGCTACACTAACAAGTAGAGCTTGCAAATACGAACCTAACGCAACTTGAATCACTCGAATCGGACGTAAAACGAATAAACAGCGGAGGAAAAACGAACAGTGGCAGAACCGTAATTACGAGCATCTTCTACCTTGAGCAGAATGAGCTTGTGGCCTCCATGGCCACTGCTGCTGCTGTGCTTCGCGGGGGAAGGGAGGGTTTGGCCACCCAATAGCGGCCACGGCAGCACGGCACAGGGTACGTGGGCCGGGGCGGGAGGTGGCCGGGATGGCGCCGGAGAGGATGAACCATGGCCATCCATCTATAATTAACTATCAACTAATTAAGAGGATTTGATTTTGTTGCAATTAAAATTAATTACCAAACAACAAAACTGATGAACTATGTATATTTAGACATAGACAATTTCTGGTCTAAAAACAAACAATGTATAGGAGTAAAACTCTACCATACACTATTGTTAAAGTCTATGACTAAAACAGAAAATTATAGACACCGAAAAATATGTCTAAATATTATCATAGTAAAGTCAACTGCAACTACTATCATCATCACTTTGTACCTTTCGTTCACCTTTGGCCATGGGGCACAGGTGTGTAGAGGATGATGGCGGTGGTGGTGGTGGAGATAGTGAAGAACCAATCACAAGAGCGGCCACCTTCTACTTCTCATTATCATTTTCATCATCGGATGAGCCACTTGATGATTCAATGTCATCATCACTTGAGTCATATTTCTTGCCCTTATACTTATTACTGAACTTGTCTTTCTTGGGTTTGGGGCATTGATGAGCTAGATGACCAAGATCTCCACAATTATAGCAATCCATTTCACAGATGGGCTTCCTTCTACTACTAGTGAAGAATTTCTTCTTCTTGCCATCAAACTTGACACTATTCTTGTTTAGCTTTTTGAGCATCTTGGAAGTTCTTCTCACCATGAGAGTAAGACTTGCACCATCAACTTCATCACTTGAACTATCATGAGCAATCTTTTCTTTGCTTCTCTTCTCTTGGCTAGTCTTGAATGCCAAATCTTTCTTCTTCGAGGATGAAGAGCCCTCTTGAGGAGTGATGTGCATGTACATCTCATGTGCATTGATCTTGCCTAATATTTGAGTTGGCGTAGCGGTGGAAAGATCACCTTGATGAAGCACTGTCACAATATACCCATACTTATCAACGGGGAGTACACTCAAGATCTTTCTCACAACATCGGATGGTTGCATTTGAGTGAGTCCAAGCCCATTGACCTCCTCTATAAGAACATTCAAGCGAGAATACATTTTATTAGCACTTTCACTAAGAAGCATTTTGAATGAATTAAGTTTCCTCATCACAAGGTGATAGCGTTCCTCACGCTCACTCTTGGTTCCCTCATGGAGCGCACAAATGTCCGACCATAGAGCATGGGTGTCTTTGTGGTTCCGCACACAGTTAAAGACATCCTTGCAAAGGCCTCTAAAAAGGGTGTTTCTAGCCTATGCATTCTACTTCTCATAATTTACATCATCACCAACAAGGTTGGCAGGCTCCTTAGGTTTTGGGAAGCCTTGTGTGGCGGCTCTATACACTCCAACATCTATGACCTCTAGATACGCCTCCATACAAATTTTCCAATAAGAAAAATCATCTTCCTCAAAGACAGGAGGGGGTCCATCCCCGTGGGACATCTTGCTCTAGGAGGTTAAGCCTAATTTAAGGAGCACGAGGCTCCGATACCAATTGAAAGGATCAAGATACCCAAGAGGGGGGTGAATTGGGCTAATTCTAGAATTCTTGCAATAATTAAGCCCTACACTTAGCCCATTTCACCCCCTTGTGCCTAAAAGTGTTTCTATTATTCTACCGCACATAAGTTTTGCACCCTAGGTTCCAATCCTGGCAATTCTAAGAATGTAAAGACATGAATTGAATTGCTCAAATATAAATGCTCAAAGTAAAGAGAGGGAGAGGAACACGGTGATGTTTTTCTGAGGTATCGGAGAGTCGACACTGCCCACTAGTCCTTGTTGGAGCACCCACGCAAGGGTGTAGCTCCCCCTTGATCCGCGCAAGGATCAAGTGCTCTCTACGGGCTGATTCTTCGACACTCTGTCACGGTGAATCGCCCACAACCGCTCACAAGATGAGTTGGGTCATCCACAATTTCGCCGGATGATCACCAAACTCCCAATTACCACCAAGCCGTCTAGGTGATGGCGATCAGTAAGAGTAACAAGCACAAACTCTCACTTGACCATGACAAGCCTAATGAGAAAGGTGGATACACACTTGCTACTCCCAATGCACTAATGAGGTTCTTAATCTTGGATTCTCAAATCTCAATCACTCCACTTGGCTCTTGCTCTCCCTTGCACTCTAAAATGTTTCCTCAGCTGAACAAATGGGCAAGAGGGGTGAATTGGATGAGTGAGAGATGTATTTATACACCCCCATTCAAAACATGACTGTTACTGTCCAACTCAGCAAATTTACGTAGTGACCGAAAGCGTAGTTCAAGATGACCAGACACGCCGATCAGTGGCCAACGGCCATAAACATGTCAGCTGTCAGACTTGACCGTTAGAGTGACCGGACGCAGGGTTAGAGTGACCAGACTTGACCATTAGAGTGACCGAACGTAGTGACCGAAAGTCATGATTGGACGTGTTTGGTCCTCAAATTTCCTCTCTAGATCCTCACTAATGTTGATCGGATGCTGGCTCACCAGAGTCTGGTCAATTACCTGCCGGCGTCTGGTCCTTAGTCAGCAGCGAGTCCACGCTGCCACAATTACGATCGTTTGCGTGTCCGGTGCAATTGACTGTTCATCATCCAATCGATGATTGGCCCTTGGCTACGCACTCTATGTATTGATCGAACTCTAGAGCCAGCGTTCGGTCACTGCTTCTTCTGCGTCTGGTCAGTAAAATGACCCGCCATTCACTTCCAATTCGAAATGCTTTGTGAATGAAGTTGACTCCCAATGATCTTTCAGCTGTCCCTGAGCTACCTAGTGCTAGGTTTGACAAGTGTGCGCCACAACTAAACCAATAGACTCACTTAGGTCAAGCTACTAGTTCATTCCCCCCTTAATAGTACGGCCAAAGGAAGAACAAAGTCCTAAACTACTACAAGTGTCTCTCCAACACCAAATGACACTTAGAACAAGTCCATCCTTTGAAAACCAAAATGATTTCCATCGACAGAGACATGAAAATCATTATTGCCCAATCAATCATCATTACCATGACCTAACTCAAATTGCCTCTGCAAAACACATGTTAGTCATAGTAATCTCGTGTCGTCATTAATCACCAAAACCCAACTAGGGCCTAGATGCTTTCAAGGTGCTCCAACTCAAGCTAGAATGACACTGCTACGTTCTGGATATTGTAGGGGAGATCCAGTAGGTAGTTGAAAGCTCTATGTTTGGTGTTGGTAATTAGTGACAATGCCTAAGTACTAATCCTATGCCTAAGTTGTATGTAGCATATGAGGATTAGTACATTCCAAGGTTGGTGGCAAGATGGACATGGTGATCATGATGGCCACACTTGGATTTGGACGCAATCCTACGTGATCAAGGCAAAGGTATATGCTTAAGGGTTGTGTTTTAGTAACCAAGACACCTAGTGGGTGTGGTTACATTATAGGATAGATAGCCGTACTATAAAGAGGGGAATGACGTGGCTATTTAACTCCTAAGTGCCTCTAGGTGTGCATTTCATAATCATATGCATTTGGATAGAATTAATAACGCCTCGAAAAATGATTGTGAAAATACTAACACACTCGCACATGACGTGATCACTTGGTGGTGTTAGCACATTTGCGAAGGCGGTGGAGTTTGAGCAGTAGAGAGGGTTTAGGGTCCTCTCTCCCTCCCGCCGAGCTTGCGAGGCGGGATTCAGGCATTTTCGAGGAGCTGAAACGACTATTTTCCACTATGCCGGAAGTCGGAAATCGAACGGAAGCGAACGGAGGTCACAGTGGTGACCGGACGCTGGACCGGACGCGGTCTCTGTTTGACCGGACGCGTCCGGTCAATGTTCAGCAGCTTCGCATGTTTCGGTTTGTTGATCGGACGCGGTGGCGCGTCCGGTCATAGTCGACCGGACGCGTCCGATCGATCAGAGAGCTTACTGGACTCCAACCGGACGCTGGCACTGTGGCGTCCGGTCAGTTCTCCAGCGCGTCCGGTCGCTGTTTCGTTGTGCGCTGCTCAGGCTTGACCAGCGCGTCCGGTCCGTCACGGGACCAGCGCGTCCGGTCAGTGGTTCGCGAAAGTAGCCGTTGTGCGATCGGCGCGTCCGGTCTGTTTGACTAGCGCGTCTGGTCAGCACGACTTCGGCTGTTTCAAGTGCGTAACGGCTATATTCGAAGGGGTACGTCTATAAATACTCATTGGTCGGCTCAAGGCTCTCTCTCTTGGACATTTGACATACTTGTGAGCACTTTGAGCTAAGCAACTCCCCTCCCACTCATCTCTCTTGCTTCTTTGCATATTCGAAGTGAGATTGAGTGATCCAAGTGCATTTGCATTGTGAGATTGCATCTAGTTGGCACTTGGTGGTTGATTTGCTGCAGGATTCTTGTTTCTCTTGGTGGTTGCCGCCACCTAGACGGCTTGGAGCAGCTTGGAGGCGTTGGCAAGAGTTGGTGATTGTTCTTGGCCACCTTCGGAGTTTGTGAGGGGTTTGTGCCTACCTCGGCAAAGCGCCAAAGGCAACATTAGTGGATTGCTCGTGTCATTTGCAACCTTTTGCCATTTGGTAGGTTCTTGTGGCGCCTTTTGAGAGGCTCGGTGTGAGACCGATTAGCCACCGAACCACGTGGTGAAGAGGGACACAACGGGGACTAGCGTGCCGGCAAGCATGTGAACCTCGGGATAAATCTTCGTGTCATTACTTTCATATTGTGATTGATTGATCCCGGTGTTCGATTGTCTTGGTATTCATTGTTGATCATATTGGTTGGCTCAATACTTCGCCCCTTGGTGAAACTCTCCTAACTCAACTCCGCATTACTTTCTTAGTTACCTTTGCTAGCTAGTTAGCTTTGCTAGAGTAGCTCTTTTGTGTAGCTTGCTAGTTGTAGTTGTAGTTACCTTCTCGGTTTGACTTGTGCGGTTGAGTGTCTTTATACTAGAATTGTGAATTGGATAGGTGACTTGCAAACACCCCGTAGGCTAAGCAAAACTCGCATCTCGCTATTTGTTGTATTGATAAATTTGTTTAGCTTATCTTTGTAGAATTTTTAAAAGGCTATTCACCCCCCTCTAGCCATCAAGACCTTTCAGTAGTACCAGAAGTGATGGGTGGCGGTAGCACCTCATCAGTGCATGATTTGGTAGTGGATGTTCACTAGCATATAGAACATTTGACGGCGTTTCGACATGGTGGGGTTCGGCCAAGCCCGAGCTGGATAACTTGGCCGAGGACCGAGGTGTCGACAGGGATGATGACCTCACCGGAGAAGCAGACGCCGCCTTCTAGGGCAGCATCACCTGCTCTGGAAACAAGGCGGGTGGCTCCGGCCACTGTAGAGCCAAAAATCACACTCTATGTGCTCCCCCTACTTGCTGGCGTGCCAGCTGCCGTGGGTTTGTAACCATGGCAAACATTGTGGTTGTTCATCAGATGTCAGAAGTGTGGGTATCCAGTGGCTCGGGCACTAAAAACACAAGGGAGACATGATGGTTTATCCAGGTTTGGGCTATCGAGGCCCTACATCCAGCTATAAGGTGTTTTTTGTGTTCAGGAGCACTTAAATTGGGGGTTTACAATGGATGAGAATGAGAGTTTGGCAGGGGATCGCTCAGTGATATCCTACGGCTCGTCAATGGTGTGGTTTCTCCCTAGCAAGTAAGGGAATCGGCCCTCTCTCTTCCTCGGTTGATGGGGGAGGAACACTTTGTTGTTTCTCTTGGTTTCTCCTTTGGTCGGTGGTTCTCCTGTTCAATCGGCCTCTGAATGTCTAATTTGTTGATCTGTCCGTCCTCTTCCCTCTCTGGAAGCTGACCCTCCCCTTATATACTTAGGGAAGGTCAGGTACAAGTCGGTTTAGGGGTTTTGGTCTATGGTATTCGTGTGTTGGGTGTAGGAGGTCGCTGATGCGGCGTGGATGGACCTTGGCCTTCTCGTGGAATTGGAGGAGCTGTGGGTGCCACGCGCCTGACATCCTTGTAGCCCCTGACACTTGACCATCAGGGGTTGTCTATCGCGGTCCAGCCTCCTAGGCCATGAAGGAGCCCTGGCTAGTGACCTAATGAGTAGGCCCTGGAGCTCGTGCCCCTAGAGCAGTGGAGTCATTTGCCCTGTTGCGTCACACCGGCAGATGACCCTGTCGAGGAAGTGGCTGACAACGCCTCGTGCCCGTTGAACAAACTTGCGCCGTAGGACCTTTGTACTTGTTGGGGCCTCAGATGCTCGGCTGGTTGGGCGTTGCTCGATATGTCGGTCCCCTGCCCGAGCATTGGCTCAGATGGGTGCCTAGCTGGAGTTAGGCTCGGGCTGCCGTCGTACGTGAGCGCTCACGCGCACCCTCTGGTCTGGAGTTAGGCAGAGCATGAGCACACCCGCAACCACTGCTAGGGGTGAGCCCCCGAGTGACCTTGAGAGGCCGGTAGGGAATGCTTCCCGAGGACTTAACATACCCCTATGTTTGACTCTCGTCAGAGGTATTAAGACTCTCCTTAGGAGAAGTGTTTCTGTAAGACTTATGGATCTTTGGTATGAGCTAGTAGGAATTATGGAAAATATTTAGCTTGTGGATGATTTAGATCATCGTGGTGTTAGACCACTTTTTGTTCATGCTGTGTGGAAAATGAAAAATCCCCCAAGGTGCAGATTTTTCTGTGGTTGTTACCTAAGAATAAACTGTTGACTAGGGATAATTTAGCTAATTAAAAGGAGATCTGTATCTAATAAATCATGTCTTTTCAGGGAGCTATAATTAATCGGTTGCTTCGTTATGGATTGCTAATGAAAAACACCTTTTAACAAATGTAACTATCGTTGTTGGGCTATGTTGGCTATGGAAATTACATAACAAGTTTTGTTTTCAGGGAGCTATATGGTCAGGAATGAAGGTACTTTTGTTGTTAAAGAATTAGGCAATTTCCAGGTTAAAAGCATGATTAAATCTAGAACATAAATCATGACAAATATATGAACTAGATTAAACATCTATGGCATACTAGTATAGCAGATCAGCATATTCCACAGCATCAACATGACAAGTATTGATAGTCCAGCAGATAGATTAGATTGTACGAACGTCAAGATTAGATCAAGAGAATTATACCTTTCGATTGTAGTAGTAGATGGTGTTGAAGATGTGGTTGGCGGTGGTGATGGAGCGAGATTGCTGATGTCGATGTCGTCAATGTTGAAGTCGTCGTCGAAGTCATCGATGAGAGACGGAGGAGTATTCTTGATGATGATCCTATGAGCTCTAGCACGACGAAGCCGACGCGCCGATGCACCCTTCGGAAGACGAGCCGTTGTGGAAGCTTTGGGAGCAGTCGCGCGAAGAACGCTTCCCAAAAAACCTTATTCGCCTTCTCCCAGTGCAGGATCGCAAAGACGAGCGTTCCGGAGACCTGCTCATCCGGTCGCTAGTGCACACAAGCGATCGGACTGGAGTAGCTACAGCGGCGGTGCAATAGCGAGTAGAGGCAAAAACCCTAGCTCAACTGGATACGTTCTGGCATGGCCGGCAGGTTACTTATATAGTCATGTCCAACCAATCTCGTGTCGCGATTACGATCTAAATTGATTTAGGACTCTAATTTGTAACCGATTAGGACTCATGCAACTTGAAGGCCAAGAAACCAAAAATAAAAATAGCAAAAGGAGATCGCGCTCCCGCAAGGCGAGGAGCCGGATTTTGGCGGACCATTCACGCAGGTCCCGCGCACCCACGCGCCCTTCGCCCTGTCCGGCGAGGCGAGCACGCGCGTGTGGGCTTCTCTTGCTCTTCCTCACACTAGACTTTAGGAAGTGGAGAGATTTAGAGATTTACATGTTCTCACTATTGTTTGATATACCAGTGTTTCGGCAGAGACTGTGAAGTTAAACTTCCGCCTAGAACCTCAAGCTATACTCATCCACAACTTGAACAATGGACTATGCCTTGAATTGCAAGTTTTGTGCGAATAAACTTTGCTCAAAGTCAAACTAGTACCTGGCTACCAATAGCCTTACCCCGTAGGTGGAGCATATACGTCGTACTCCCTGGTCTCTTCATGAGCTTACTAGAGACCACCCAAGTCTCATAGACTGCGACGTTATACAGTCGAACTCATATTGGTATGTGTCACACCCCAAAATTTTCATTTTAGGATGTGAATAGAAAACAGTTAATAAATATATGATTTATTATTTTTCTAAAAATATTCAAGTTTTAGTTAGTTTGTTGTCAATCTAGTGGACAAAAGAAAATAATTTTTATAAAACTTTTACAAATTAACATGGCTTGTTTGTTGCATTTCATGCCCTTGCATAAATTTTCTTGAGTGAAAAATGAATTTAGAAAATTCGATAAAGCCTCAAATAGGTTTTGCTCTTTTTATTTAAAAATAATAATAATAAAGTTCAAATTATGTTTTATAATAAAGTCCTCGAAAAATTAGTTTGAGTTTTAAATGGCTTTGAAAAAGTAATTTAAATATAATTTCTAAAATCATAGTCAATCACTTTAATCCTTGTTTGACTAAAATCCTTTTAATCTCATGCCAAATCTATGTTCATCTGCTCAATTATCCATCTCATATTCTCACCACGTGATCACATTTTAGTCTTTGAACAAAATATCCATGTCCCATGCGAACTCAATTTCCTCTCTTCTTTTCTCATATATATTTCTCTTGTCTATATACTGAATCCTTTGTCCATCATAATCACTTCGACAAGAAAACGATCAGGTCTCCACGTTCTACTAACAAGCAAGTTCAATTCTCCTTTCCTTCTATTCTTTATCTTTTTGTATCACAATTACTTTCTCCTGATTATGGCTACCAAAATCCATCACGCCAAATATACACAGCAGCCAACCTCTCTCGCTTCATTCATGGGGTTCTGAGTTGTCTACAAGTCCACGTCAGTTAGCCACCATCTAAACTAATTCCACTTTTTCTCTCTTCCATGGGTGGTTATTGCTGGATAAACAGCTATTGCTTCTTTATGTTTCCATATATGGCCACTTCTCCTTGCACGTAAGATCAAGAGGCAAAACCACACTAGTGCGTTTTTATCTCTGAGCACCCAAACCAGGAGCACACGCGCCTGCTTCTTTGCTCATTCAGATGTTGTCCATTCTTCTTCCTAGCCATTATTACCATTCACCGACAACCTTTGAGTTCATGCAAGTGCGCACCATTCAAAGCACAGAGAAGCTAACTGACAAGCAAAATCAATCATCTACCAGCTCCTCCTTCAGTTACGACCACCAAGGCAGAAACTGTCAGTCGGTGGCATTAATCTGTAACTCCACCACTTCCTCCTGATCTCCTCCTTCCGTAACTCATTTGGCTCCCCCTCTGCACCTGTAAATAGAGCCTGCCTGCTAGTGCTAGCTAATTCCATCGTCACCAATCTCACTACTGCCTCCAAACTCAACTCATCTAGCATGGACGCTTTCGGTTGCCGCGCTGCCCCAACCTGCAGGATGCAGAAGCCCCGTCGTTTCCGTAGCCGGCATCATTGCCGTTCATGTTTCAACAGACCATCATCCTCGCCGTAGTTCTTCTCGGCCGCTCCTTTTCTTCTCCCCCTCGCTGCAGTGCCCTCAATCGCCGACGCCCACCATTGCCGAGCTCCACATCGCCGCCGTCGGTCTCCCAGTTGAAAGCACTGCAATCCCTCTCTCCTCTTCCGTGGGAACCGCAGATTCATGCCGCATCCACCACGCGGGTTTTCTCTGTGGGTGGTGACCCGCATCGGCACTCGCCGGGCTCGCCGGAGCACCCGCCGCCGCCTACTACCTTCCCAGTGTTGGTAAGAGGCTCCGTGATCACTGATTTTCCCTCGAGGCAGCTAGCTAGCTCATCAATTCTATCTTTCTTTTCATCACAGAACACCAGGTTGAATCGGAGGCCTCCTCAGTTTGTCCTCTCGCTCTTATCTATCCATCATCTCTTGGTCGTCAAATATCAAGCGCTGGTTTGATCATTGTGCTTGTGCCGGAGGTTACGCTCTATAGAAGTAAAGCTAATCAAGGATGGTCCAGAGGCAAAAGTCAGAAAAGTTTGAGCGGATAAATGAAGAGTGTAACCTGAGTTCCCTTGTTACCTAATAACCTTATAATCACTTTCATATACATGTGTCTAATATGATGCTAAGGATCCTACCTAGTACTTTTGATACCCTATACTCCTTGTTTACCATGAGCTCATGCATGTGGGTAGTTTTGCTTAGCTTGCAATTACCAAATATTGTAATGTTAATATTGGTTAATGACTTATGGAATCAATGGTTAAAATGATGCTTCTAGCAACATGGACACAAAGGGGCTAGAGCATTGGGCCTTGTTGGGTGCTCTAGTCTACCCTCCGTAAGGATTGAATCTTAAAGCGGCAACCCAGGACTTCCGTACAGCCTTGAGAATCAAAATGGGCACGATCTTAGTTGTATAGCTAGTTTTCTCTAGCTTGTTAGTAGTTACCAAAAGTTTTCGGCGCAAGAGGGAGGACTAGGTTGCAGAATGGCTTCTTGCCTGTCAATGTGAGTACTGGGCTGCGGTCATGGTGTGCCACTCTTGAAGGGGGGCTCCATTCGCCTAGACGCTGAAACCTCGCGGCTACTAACTTGTTAGGGTAATTAGTGAAAGGCTTCGTAGTGAACCCTGCCGACTTACCTTGAAAGTGAGTCAAGAGGTTGGCCACCTCGGGCATAGGGGTATTCACGACTCAAGGTAAAAGTGTACACACTCTGCAGAGTTTGATCAAACTGATATATCAACCGTGCTCACGGTCACGAGCGGCCTGGATCCTTTTCGAGATAGATGGTTCTATGGATGGTTTGGGATATGATTAATGTTGATGGTGATAACTAATTATATTCACATGGGAGCCATAAGCATAACTTAGAAACATAGGCATAATAAATAAAATATGACCAACTAAAAATGCTTACCGCAGTACAACCGAGTCAAGCCTTCTTGAGCCTTGCATAACCTCATGGTATACTTGCTGAGCATGGTGAGCTGACGCTTGTCGTTATCACCAATAAAAATCCCGGATGGGTACCAGATGATGAATCAAGTGAAGAGTTTCTTGCGGAGTCCATAAGTACTAGGCGAGTGCTTTCCCTAGTCAACCGTCCCTGTGGAGTATGAAGCCCCGAAGAAAAGATCAAGAATAGTTTCTGCTATGCTTTTATAATAG
This sequence comes from Saccharum hybrid cultivar R570, assembly GCA_038087645.1. Lineage (NCBI taxonomy): Eukaryota > Viridiplantae > Streptophyta > Magnoliopsida > Poales > Poaceae > Saccharum > Saccharum hybrid cultivar. The sequence goes on from JAQSUU010000637.1 coordinate 17,769,131, forward strand.
TTGTAAGTCCTGTTGTAACTATGGTCGATATATAATAAAGCATTGCTCTTGATATTCTCCATATTTGTCACTATATGTGTTGTGTGGACATCCTGGGCACACATGTAGTTAGCGCTTGGTATTCTTCGGAAAACCGGGTGCGACAGTATGTTCTTTCAAGAATGCTCTATTGGACAGCATCTTCGCTTGTTAAAGCCAATAGAACATGTTAAGGCATTAGCCAACCTACCATACAGTGCATCAATGCTTTGAGAGTATTGCATCTTCACATAGAGAGGGTTATAATTATACTCTCCTCAGTTTACCAATAGTTTGTTCCTCCTAGATCCTAAGTCACGGGATCTCTGATAAAAAAGGTTGGGTTACTACTACTGTAAACTCATATGGGTCTCAAACCCATCTCCCTTGATGCTATTTCTATCACATTCCATGATAGCCCTTTGGTAAAGGGATCTGCCAGGTTCTTGTCTGTTTGCACATAAGCCACAGTGATTACTCCGGAGTTTCTCAACTTCCTGACAGACTTCAAACGTCTTTTAACGTGTCTTGTTGACTTCGTATTATCCTTAGCACTATTTACTTTAGTGATCATTGTTTGGTTATCACAGTTCATAAGGATAGTCGGTATTGGTTTTTCAACTACTGGCAAGTCTGACAAGAGCTCACGCAGCCACTCTGCCTCTGCAGAAGCTGTATCCAAAGCAGTAAGTTCTACTTCCATGGTAGATTTAGTCAAAATAGTCTGTTTACTAGACCTCCAAGACACTACGCCACCTCTAAGAGTAAACACATACCCACTAGTGGCATAGATTTGATCAATATTAGAAATCCAGTTCGCATCACTATATCCCTCTAGCACAGCTGGGTGCCCAAAATAGTGAATCCCAAAACTCATTGTACCTTTGAGATAACGCAAGACCCTCTCAAGTGCATACCAATGATTATCACCCGGATTGGACATGTACCTACTCAACTTGCACACAGCAAAAGAGATATCTGGTATGGTTGCGCTAGCTAGATACATGAGTGAACCAATTATCTGAGAATATCTCAATTGATCTCTAGCAATCTTCTTATTCTTTCTCAATGTCACACTAGGATCATAAGGTGTTGGAGTAGGTTTGCTATCCATAAAGCCAAAATGGCTCAAGACCTTCTCAACATAGTGAGATTGTGACAATGTAATCCCACTATCTTCCTTAATCAGCTTAATGTCTAGAATTACATCAGCTTCTCCTAGATCTTTCATGTCAAAACTCTTTGACAAAAAAGACTTGACCTCATTAATAATATCAATGTTTGTTCCAAAGATTAGAATATCATCAACATATAAACATAATATAACAGATTGGCCCCCACCATGTCGATAATACACACACCTATCACCTTCATTAACAGCAAAGCCCGCACCAGTTAAAGTAGTGTCAAACTTCTCATGCCATTGTTTAGGTGCTTGTTTCAAGCCATACAAAGACTTCAGTAATTTACACACCTTCTGTTCTTCACCTTTTACTACAAATCCATCTGGCTTATCCATATAAATCTCCTCATCCAACTCTCCATTAAGGAAAGTTGTCTTCACGTCCATTTGATGAACAAGAAGACCATACGAGGCAGCCAAAGAAAGTAGCACTTGAATAGTGGTCATTCTAGCAACAGGTGAATAAGTATCAAAGAAATCCTCGCCTTCCTTCTGGGTATAACCCTTAGCCACAAGCCGAGCCTTGTACTTGTCAATAGTACCGTCAGGCCTAAGCTTCTTCTTGAACACCCACTTACATCCAATTGGTTTACAACCAAAAGGTAGCTCAGATAACTCCCAAGTTTCATTAGAAAGAATCGAGTCCATCTCACTACGAACAGCTTCTTTCCAATCATCTACATCTAGAGATGCGTATGCCTCTGTAATAGAGGTAGGAGTATCGTCCACAAGATACACAATGAAATCATCACCAAAGGATTTTGCAATCCTTCGTCTCTTGTTCCTCGCAGGAACTTCATTGTCATTCTCCTCAAGGACTTCTTCAGGTGGTTGCTCAAATGACTCAATAGAAGACTCAATAGGTACAGTAAAATCAGGAGCTATCTCAGAGGAAAATCTAGCATTGCTACACATATCTTTCATAGGGAATATATTTTCAAAAAATGTAGCATCACGAGATTCAAAAATTGTATCTACATGCATATCAACAACTTCAAATTTTACTACTAAAAATCTATAGCAATGCTATGGTGAGCATATCCTAGAAAGACACAATCCACAGTCTTCGGTCCAAGCTTACGTTTCTTAGAAATTGGGACATTGACTTTTGCCAAACATCCCCACGTGTGCAAGTATGAAAGTGATGGTTTCCTTCCAATCCAATTCTCATATAGAGTTGTCTCTTTATTTCTGTTTGGAATTCTATTCAGGACATGACTCGCAGTCAATAGAGCTTCCCCTACCATGCCTTAGATAGACCAGCAGTGTCTAACAAGGCGTTCACCAAGTCAGTCAGCGTGCGGTTTTTCCTCTCGACAATCCCGTTTGATTCGAGCGAATAGGGAGCTCTCCTCTCATGAATAATACCATGTTCCACACAGAACTCATCAAATAATATAGGAAAATATTCACCACCACGATCTGACCTTAGATGTTTAATTTTTCTCTCTAGTTGATTTTCAACTTCAGCCTTATAGATTTTAATGTAGTCTAGCGTTTCATCTTTAGTTTTAAGCAAGTAAACATAGAAAAATCTAGTTGCATCATCAATTAAAGTCATGAAATATATCTTTCCAACTTTTGTCAACACACCATTCATCTCGCAAAGATTAGAATGTATGAGTTCTAGAGGTGCCAAATTTCTCTCCTCCGCTGCCCTATGAGGCTTTCGAGGTTGCTTAGATTGCACACAGCTATGGCACTTAGAACCTTTGGCAATAGTGAGATCTGGAATTAAATTTAGGCTAGACAAACGTGACTTTACCAATAAATTGTCCATGCTTAGACATGACTACTTTATTAGACTCTAACACTACCTTAAACCCATCTCTCAATAGAAGGGAGACGCTAACAAGGTTCTTACGAATAGTAGGGACATGTTGTACGTTCTTCAGCTGCACGATCTTTCCCGAAGTAAACTTCAGATCTACCATGCCAACACCATGAACAGAAGTATGTGACCCATTCCCCATTAGGACGGAGGAACCTTGGAGCCCCTGATAAGAAGAAAACAAAGAGATATCAGTACACACGTGAATATTAGCACCTGTATCAACCCACCAACATGGAGATTGAAACATTGAAAGTACAGTAGGAAAATTACCATACCCGTCATCAGCACTGCTAGCAGTCACGAGGTGAACTTTCTTTTTCTCTTTCTTGTCCGCTCGCTCCGGACAATCTTTAGCAAAATGACCAAGCTCTCCACACACGAAGCAAGGTAGCTCTGCTTTGTCTTTCTTCTTCTTCTTGAAGGCAGTATTTTGTTTGGCATTGAAAGCAAGTTACTTAGGCTTTCCCTTGTTGTTGCCATGGTTTCTCTAGACAAAGTGGGCGCTAGATTTTTCCTCGTTTCCCTTCTCAATGTTATCTTTAGCCCGAGCTTTTTCCTCGACATCAAGAGATGCTATCAGGTTTTCAACTGATATTTTCTGTCTCTTGTGTTTGAGACTTGTGGCAAAATTCCTCCATAAAGAAGGCAATTTAGCAATAATGCACCCAGCCACAAACTCATCAGGTAAGACACATTTAAGGAGTTCAAGTTCCTTAGCCAGGTGCTAAATCTCATGAGCTTGCTCGACTACTGATTTGTTAGCAACCATCTCGTAGTCATTAAAGCTCTCTATGGTATACAACTCTTTGCCTGCATCTGAAGCACCATAAGTAGCATTCAGATGATCCCATAGAGCCTTTACGTCTCTTAAGTGCATCATAGAATCAAATAGATAATCTGAAAGCACATTACGCATAGCTCCCACAAAGATATCATTAGCTTCCTGGAATTTTCTCTGATCTTCATCAGAGATGTTTCCCTCAGGCATGCCATCTTTGACACATAAAACTTTCATGGCAGTAAGCCAATCAGTGACCTTGACAAACCACCTTTTAAAATGCGTACCAGAAAATTTTTCGGCCTCAGTGCGTCAATAAAACTAGCCATAGATAATTCTGGAAACGACCTATTGTAAGGTTTTTGGATTGTTAAAGAATTAGGCAATTTCTAGATTAAAAGCATGATTAAATCTAGAACATAAATCATGGCAAATATATGAACTAGATTAAACATGTATGGCATACTAGTATAGCAGATCAGCATATTCCACAGCATCAACATGACAAGCATTGATAGTCCAGTAGATAGATTAGATTGTACGAACGTCAAGATTAGATCAAAAGAGTTATACCTTTCGGTTGTAGTAGTAGTGGTGTTGAAGATGTGGCTGGCGGTGGTGATGGAGCGAGATCGCTGATGTCGATGTCGTCGATGTTGAAGTCATCGTCGAAGTCTTCGATGAGAGACGGAGGAGTATTCTTGATGACGATCCCGCGAGCTCTAGCACGACGAAGCCGACACGCTGATGCACCCTTCGGAAGATGAGCCGTTGTAGAAGCTTTGGGAGCAGTCGCGCGAAGAACGCTTTCCAAAAACCTTATTCGCCTTCTCTCGGTGCAGGATCGCAAGGACGAGGGTTCCGGAGATCTGCTCACCCGGTCGCTGGTGCACGCAAGTGATCAGACTAGAGTAGCTACAGCGGCAGCGCAATAGCGAGTAGAGGCAAAAACCCTAGCTCAACTGGATACGTTTTGGCGTGGCCGGCAGGTTGCTTATATAGTCCTGTCCAACCAATCTCGTGTTGCGATCATGATCTAAATTGATTTAGGACTCTTAATTTGTAACCGATTAGGACTCATGCAACTTGAAGGCCAAGAAACCAAAAACGAAAACAGCAAAAGGAGATCGCGCTCCAGCAAGGCGAGGAGCCGGATTTCGATGGACCATTCACGCAGGTCCCGTGCACCCACGCACCCTTGCTCACATGAATGGAGAGGACTTACATATTTAAGTATGACTACCTCCACTTCAACGAGCACTAAAGAGTTCCCACATCCCCTCTTGCTCACATGAATGGGCTTTTGAGATTTATTAGGAATTTCACAATTGGTTATTGGGCCAAGCCCATATAAATTCCAACACTTTTGTTGTGGATTGCCAAGATATTAAGGAGACGGAAGCCTTTGGTCGGTGGAGCACGTACTGGAAGAGAAGATGGAGTGGATCATTTAACAGCTGGAGCTGAGAGAGCAACTCAACCGCCGGAAATCAGTTGGAGTCAATCGAGTGCTCCAACATTGGTTTCTCAGTCTTCGGTGTTGGTGTCCAACGTTGTGACTCATCAGAGTGATGTATCTGTGTTTTCCTTGGCTGTACCTGACTGAACAAGCCAGCCTTTAGGCCTTGTGTTTTTCTGGCGGTGGTGTCGTATGTTACGCTTTGGACTAAAACGTGTAATGTTCGCTTTATGATCAGTAAAGCGGGGGAAACCTCTTTTTTCTAAAAAAATTGTATGCTTGTACATGTTCTATGCAATTCCATGAGATGCAAACGCGTGATAAAATTGAGGGCTAAAGAAGCATTAGCAACGAGCTCACACCTATAGTAGATATATGTTCTATCAATGCAATGTCTTAGATTCTGTTGGGGAATTAACTTCGTCCAAAAAAACTCAAGCCCAAACTTTGGAGTATGAAAGATATAAAAATATTCTAATGAAATTCACTTGCAGGGAAAAATACAGCAAAGAATGTATTTCGACTTCATCGTCAAAAATTCAACTTCGCTTATCAACTTTGTCGTTCAACTTCGCCTGTCGAAAATTCACTTGCAGGAAAAAATACAGCGAAGAATATATTTCGACTTCGTCGTCAAGAATTCAACTTCGCTTATCAACTTTGTCGTTCAACTTCGCCTGTCGACTTCGTCGCCAAGAATTCGACTTCGCCTGTCGACTTCGTCGTCAGGAAATCAACTTCGCTGGACAGAGAAGTAGACAAGAAGCAAGAGATAATCTGAAGAAAACAAATTCATTGAAGGAAAAGAAGATTGAACGCGGAAAGAAGACTGAATTAGGAGGAAATGATCACTTCGCCCTTACATAAATGAAGGGTTGTAAATATTTAGGTTAGGGGTAAAAAAAGTCATTTTATGTAAGATACGAAGACTAGGGCCCTATAAATACCCCCTCTGACATGTAAGGTACGATCATGAAATAAATGCAACTTTACACGTAATTTTGTCTGAAAGTGAAATTTTTCTGATGATTATGTGAATTGTGTCGTCCGACCTGAACTTTTCACCCAACATCTGGCGCCCACTGTTTGTGCGTGCATCTAAAGATCTTCATGACCACAAGAAATAAAATGGCAAGACCAAACAAGAAGACCATCAATAAAGAAACCGAAGACGAACAACCACTCGGAGAAGACAGAGGTCTTACAAAAGAAGTCTCTCAAGGAGCAAACTCTTCAAGAACGGGCGAAGCTAAAGAACAAAGACTCAAAGAACTTGAAGAACAAGTTTTACGAAGGCAAAAAGAACTTGAAGAATGTCGCGCAAGAGCACGAGAAAAGACACTCAAACAAAGAATAGAAGAGGCCGAAGCTACCCTTCGCAATTTAAACGAGCAATTACAAAATGCAAATCATGAAGTTATAAATCAAGAAGAATCGCATCCAGCGACAAGAATCTCTCAAGAGAGAAATATTCAAAAATCATTCATATCAATTGATACAAGCTCTCCACTATCAACAAATTTGCAGCTAGTTCAATGGCCTATGGGGTACAAATTCAACATGATACAAACATTCGATGGTGAATCAGACCCAAGGCAATTCTTAATGAGTTTTGAAGCCGTAGTAATTGCAGGCGGTGGGGATGAAACCACACTTGCAAAGTCACTTGTTATGGCAGTAAAAGGTCCAGCACAACACTGGTATTCATCTCTAAAAGCAAGATCCATACATTCATGGGAACAATTAAAGATAAATCTACTTGTTGACTTCTAAGGATTTCAACCAACAAGTCTTACAAACATGGATTTATTCAACTGCAAACAACAGCCCAAAGAACCTTTAAGTCAATATTACAAGAGATTCATTCAAATCAAATCTCAAATCACAAATATCCCAGACGAAGTTGTCATAATTGCCGCAATCAAGGGACTTCGGGCAGGACAATGTGCAGCACACCTTACTCGAGAAAAGCCAACCTCACTAGCTCAGCTTTATGAAGAAATCCAGAAGTACTGTAAGTCTGATGAAGATTACAGAAAAAGAATTGAGGAAGAAAACAGCTTCAGAAATCAAAACAAAGGCAGCAATTTTCATCCCCCAAAGCAAAACAATTATGAGCGAAGACACTTTACCCAAGTCAATCAAGTTGAAAACAACAATTCAACTACTGAAACAAATTTTCAACCTCAAAATCAATACAACGCTCAGTACAACCAAAGGACATTCGAAAGAGGTGGCTTCAATACAAGAGGAAGAGGAGGACGAGGAAGAGGAAGAACACCACTAAGACCAGAAGACATGTATTGCATCATTCATGGCAAAGGGGCTGGACACACATCAAAAATGTGTCCAAAAGTAAAGAAAAGCATCGAAGAAATACAAGAAGAAAATAAAATTTCAAGTCAATCAAAAGTTGTCAACCATATGATTCAAGGTCAACAAAACTCTTATTACCCAATTTAGTTTGGACACTCTCAAGCAATGATCCCAGGCCCATGATCATATAGCTATGGACTAGTAGCAATGTATGACCCAAATCAATGGAGGCAAAATCAACAACAAACAAATTTTCAAATTCAGCCCGAATCCTCTGTGGCAAATAGCAATCCACAAGGGAACAACAAACAAGACAACTCTCCATCAACTTCAATGGCAAGCAAAGGAAGAATCATGACAATCATTGGAGGAAATAGTATTGATCATGAAAACAACAATCAAAAGAAGAATTACTTTCAAAGAGTAAACTCTATCTCAACAGAAGGCTCATACAAAAAGACAAAATGGTCTCACCTACCAATCACATTCTCAGAAAAAGACTTGCAACTAAAAGACTATCCACACATGGATGCAATGGTAGTTGAAGCAAATATTGATGGTTGGGCTGTTTCAAAAATTCTAGTTGACGGTGGAAGTTCTGCAGACATTATATTCACAGCAACAATTGATGCCATAAAAATTGATCGTAAACTTTTAGGAAGAGCTGAGCACCCACTCTACGGCTTTGGTGGGAAGCCAATTCACTCAATAGGAAGAATAGTTCTTCCTGTATCATTTGGAACAGTAAACAATGCAAGAACAGAGCAAATTGCATTTGATGTGGTGGACATCCATTATCCCTACAACGCACTTTTTGGAAGGGGAACTCTGAATGCATTTGAAGCAGTAATAAGCTACTCTTATGTATGAAGATGCCTGCAATAAATGGAATTATCACAGTCCATGGAGATCAAACCAAAGTAAGAAACATTAAAAAAGAATACACTCCTGGCCAGAAAAATGTTCATACAATCAAAGAAGAAGAGAAAGAAGAAACAGAAAATGCGAAGCCACAAGCAAAAGCTCAAGCAATCGAAGAAACAAAGAAAGTACCCCTTGACTCATTAGTCCCAGACAAACAAGCAATCATAGGGACAGGACTCTCTCAAGAAGAAGAAATCAGACTCATAGAATTTCTTTAAAGTAACAAAGATGTCTTCGCGTGGACATCCAATGATTTAGGAGGAGTCAGTAGAGATATAATTGAGCACAAACTCGACATCAATCAAAATTTCAGACCCAAAAAGCAGAAACTGAGAAAATTAGCTAAAGACAGAATACAAGCTACAAAAGCCGAAGTTCAAAGGTTGCTAGATGCTAAAGTTATAAGAGAAGTCCAATTCACAACTTGGCTAGCAAATATCGTCATGGTCAAGAAAAAGAATGGAAAATGATGAATGTGTATCGATTTTACAGATCTCAACAAAGCATGCCCAAAAGATAATTTCCCACTACCAAGAATCAACACACTAGTTGATCAAGCAGCTGGAAGCGAAATGCTAAGTTTCCTAGATTATTTCTCAGAATATCATCAAATCTAGATGAGAAAAGAAGATGAAGAATTTACAAGTTTTATCACACCATTTGGAACATACTGCTTTGTAAGAATGGCAGAGGGGCTTCGCAATGCAGGCACAACATTTGTCAGCATAACTTCAACAGTGCTTAAAAGTCAGATTGGCAAAAACTTGCTAGCTTATGTCGACGACATAGTTGTCAAGAGCAAGAAAAGACAAGATCATATTCAAGACCTTCAAGAAACATTCTCAAATCTAAGAAAAGGAAATTTGAAACTAAATCCCGAAAAATGTACCTTCGGAGTATATAAAGAAAAAAATTTAGGCTGCATTGTATCAGCAAAAGGGATAGATCCAAACCCAGACAAAGTTCAAGCAATTTTGAACATGAGAATTCCTGAAAATATAAAAGATGTTCAAAAATTGACTGGAAGACTTGCAGCTTTAAACAGATTCATCTCAAAATCAGCAGAACAAAGTTTACCAATATTTCAGGCACTCAAAGGATCCAAAAGAGACTTCGTATGGGGATCTTCGTAGCAACATGCATTTGAAGAGATAAAAAAATATCTACTACAGCCAAACACATTGATCTCACCAACACCAGGAGCAGATTTGCTATTATATGTCTCAGCCACAGAAACAGTAGTAAGTGCAGTACTAGTCCAAGAACAAGAAACAAATCATTCAAAATATCAAGTACCAGTCTACTATGTTTCAGAAGCATTATCTGGATCAAAAGTATACTACTCTGAGATTGAGAAAATCGCATACACAGTTTTAACAGCATCAAGAAAGTTGAAGCACTACTTTCAGGCCCACAAAATCAGAGTTCTCACAAATTACCCTCTGAAAGAAGTATTACAAAATTGCAGAACAACAGGAAGACTGGGAAAATGGGCAGCAGAATTATCTCAACATTTTATAGAATTTGAAAAAAGAACATCAATAAAATCTCAAGTCCTAGCAGACTTCATAGTAGATTGGACACCCTCCCAAAGTTCAAGAGAAGACAAGAACCAACCAGAATGGATAATCTATTGCGATGGCGCATGGGGCTTCGCAGGGGCTGGAGCAGCTGCAATAATCACATTACCTTCTGGCATAAAGATGAAATATGCTGCAAGACTAGAATTTTAGTGTACAAACAACATAGCAGAATACGAAGCCATTTTACTAGGACTTCGCAAAGTAAAAGCAATGGGAATCCAAAGATTAGTAATCAAAACAGATTCACAAATTGTAGCAGGACACATTGAAAAAGACTACAAAGCAAGAGATCCAGAATTAGAAAAATACTTGCAATTTCTCAGAGATCAAGAGAAACATTTTGAAGGTTTCACAGTCAAAAACATCTCAAGAAATGACAATTCAGATGCAGACGAACTAGCAAAAGCTGCAGCACAAAATACAAGTCTGCCTCAAGATGTTTTCTATCAAATCTTGAAACAAGCATCCATCAAAGCAGGGCAAGCTACACCCAGAGAAGTCCATATAATACAAAGTGAAGACTGGAGAGCCCCAATTATGGCTTACCTTCGTAGGCACTATGAGCCTGAAAATGAAGTCAACAACATAAGAATGAAGCAAAGAATAAGAAATTACAAGATCATCAACAATCAGCTATACAAACAAGGAATATGTGCACCATTACTCAAATGTATATCAGTAGAAGAGGGGAAAAAAGCTACTATCAGAAATACACGAAGGAATTTGTGGCACACATTCTGGAGCAAGAACAATGGCAGGAAAAGCATTCCATCAGGGATTTTATTGGCCATCAACCCAAAATGACAGCAAAGAAATTGTCAAATCTTGCCATAATTGCCAAATATCTGCAAGCAAAGTAAAGGCTCCAGCAACAAATTTATAAACAATAGAACCAACTTGGTCATTGGCGAGATGGGGAATTGACATCATTGGAAAGCTACCTACAGCATAAGGAAACCTTCAATATGCAATAGTGGCAGTGGAATATTTCACTAAATGGATCGAAGCTAAACCAGTGACAAACATGTCATCTTTCACAATGAAGAAATTTCTTTGGCAAAACATCATTTGTCGTTTCGGAGTTCCAAGGCACATAACAGTAGATAATGAAACTCAATTTGACAGCCAAAATTTTAGAGAGTATTGTGAAAGTCTAGGAATTCAGTTATGTTTCGCATCAGTAAAACACCCACAGTCAAACGGTGTTGTCGAACGAGCAAATGGAATTATATGCATAGAAATATCAAAATGCCTCGTGGGGCTACCAAAAGGCAAATGGGTGGATGAGTGACCTAAAATTGTTTGGGTACATAATACCACAGTTTCAAGATCAACAAACTTCTCCCCTTTCAAATTACTTTATGGAGAAGAAGGAATGATGCCTGAAGAGATACAATTTCGAGGACCAATAACAAATATTGAAATAATATATGAAGACCAACAAATGACAAGCAAAGATTTACTAGAGGAAGAAAGAATGAAGGCGATCCAGAATCTTGAGAAATATCAAAAGGAAACAGAAAGTTGGTACAATAAGAAAGTCAAATCAAGACAATTATCACTAGGAGACTTTGTCTTAAAAAGAAAAAGAAATGAAGACACAGTCAGAAAATTTCAGCAAAAATGGGAAGGACCGTTCCTCATCATAAGAACCAATAAGCCAGGAGCATTTCACCTAGCAGACATGAGTGGGAAGGAAATTGATCACACATTCAATATTCAAGACCTACGAAGATACTATCCCTAGAATTTATTTTTATCTTTGTACAAAATAGATTAGCTTTTTACATTCTGAAAAATTTCAATTCAAATGTAAACGAGCTGCACTCTTTTTCCACTCAAGGGGAACCCTTCGCAGGGTGAGTGGTTTTTTAACGAGGCAGTCTCCATTGTAAATTCTCATCAAAGTATAAATGAGAAAGCTAGTTCCCCTAAAAACAATCTTATCAATGGCCAAAGAGTATACTTCAAATATACTCATGTATCGGCAAAACACCCAAAGTAGGTAGCATCATTATTCGAACAAGCAAAAAACGATGCTAACCTATCAAAATAATCATAAAAAAATATATTCAATAAGGTGAATTTTGACTTCAAAAATGAAGTCTACATGTTATCTTCGCCAGAAAGAGCGAATAATATTTCAAATTCACTAAGGTGAATTTTGACTTCAAAAAATGAAGTCTGCATGTTATCTTCGCCAGAAAGAGTGAATAAAATTTTAAATTCACCAAGGTGAATTTTGACTTTAAAAATTAAGTGTATAAACGAATAATATTTTTAACGAATAATATTTTCAAATTCACTAAGGTAAATTTTGACTTCAACACTAAAATGAAATTTTGATTTCAGAAAATACGAAGTCAATTCATCGCCTTCGCTTAAAAAGTGAGGGGACGGTGTTTTCAAATTTACCTAAGTGAAATTTGATTTCAGAAAATACGAAGTCAATTCATCGCCTTCGCTTAAAAAGTGAGGGGACGGTGTTTTCAAATTTACCTAAGTGAAATTTGATTTCAGAAAATACGAAGTCAATTCATCGCCTTCGCTTAAAAAGTGAGGGGACGGTGTTTTCAAATTTACCTAAGTGAAATTTGATTTCAGAAAATACGAAGTCAATTCATCGACTTCGCTTAAAAAGTGAGGGGACGGTGTTTTCAAATTCACCTAAAGTGAAATTTGATTTCACAAAATACGAAGTCAATTCATCGCCTTCGCTTAAAAAGTAAGGGAATGATGTTTTCAAGTTCACCAAGGAAAAATCTGACTTCACCACATACAAAGTCAACACACTGCCTTCACTCAAGAGTATGTCTTCATAAAATAACAAAGCCTATGCGTTGCCTTCGCTAGGTAAAAAATAAAAAGCTGTGTTTCGCCTTCGCTAAAAATAAGGGGACATCATTCATTTCACTTAACAAATCATATTACATAAAAATATTTACACAAATACATACATAAAAACACTTTATTGAATCAACAAATATACATATCAAATATTTTCTGAAGCAACAATAGCTGTTGCTTCATCAATCAAATCTTCAACAACTCTATCTAAAACATGATCCACCTCCGAACTAAGATAGTCTTCGGAAATATAGCTTGGCGAAGCACTTAAACACGAAGACTGAAAACACACAAGGAAAATGTCATCAAAATTTGCTTTACAAATCTCTCCACATCACAACATAAGAAAAAATACCTGAGAAAATTTGCTGCAATCAACAACACGAGGCAAACATCTCTCATTTTCAGCAATAGAGAAATCAGTCTCAAATTCTAGAAACAAGCACATCCCATCAGAAAAGTACATACAACAAAAAACCACAAACAGCAAAATTTATGTTTGCTTACGTTTCACAAACACATCAAAAGAAGATTTTGCTTTTTCAGTAGCATACTCCAACCATAAAGTAGGCTCAGCAACAAAGTTACCTTTACACATTAACAAGGGCATAACCATAACTCCATCCTGTCCAAAGTTCAACATTTACAAAAAAACATTAAAAGACTTTCAAAACCTCACCCCTCAAAGCTAAAATCTAAACTACGACAAACTAAAGTACATGATCTCGAGCATCATCGTCCCTCACCCTCTCTTGTTCAAGTCTTTCTTGTCTCCGCTCTGCCTCAACATCAGAAGCAAGTCTCTTTTCAAGCTGCTACAAAACAAAATAAAACGACACATAAGAAAAAAAACACAAGGAAAAAACAGTGAATCAAAATAACACATAAGATAACATACTTTTTCCATCTTTTGCTTAGCCTTCATGAAGGCATGCTCCCTTCCACCTTGGTTCCAGTACTCATGAAAATACTTCTTGCAAAGCATTTGAGTACGAGTAGAAACTTGGTTAAGAGATTCCACTGACGGAAATCTGTAACTTTTATCATAAAGTTTTTCATACAAGGGATCATTAGCCTCCTTCATCAAGTGAAAAATAGCACGACTTGAATACATACAGCTTAGATCAGCAAAAATCTATAAAACAGTAGGCAAATCTTCATATTGGCGACAAAGCCAAGCAAAGAATGGATCGAATTCTCCAACTTCCCAACAAGGATCTTCTGGCTTCGCTCCAAATTTATCATAGCAATTCTTGCAAAGTTCCCATAAGCGATTGCATTTATTATGATTTTTTCTCAAGATAATTCTTCTCTCTCACAACTTTCTCAAGATCTTTCTTCAAATTATCGTATTCTTCAGTCTTCGCTTCAAGTTTAGCTCCGACTGAAATACATCTAGACTCCATATTATGAAGAGCTTCGACTGTTTCAATTCTCTCTTTTTCCTTAGCAGCAAGTCAAGATTTCAGAGAATTAATTTCTTCAACCAAACTTTTTTCACGAAGTGCAGCATTTTTTGCTTCATCTTCAATCAACTTACGCAAACTCCTTTGCAAAAGTGCATTCTACATACGAAGTCAAAAATATATTACAAATCACAAATCTAAAATAAAATTTACGCAATAAAGATGAACAGTCAAAATAAACGAACCTTGTAGAACATGGAAACACTGGCATCCGCCAACTCAAGCGAAGATTTGCCAACAAGTTCGGCCTCCGCATCAGAAACTGCGAAGGCATCGTCAATGCACTTTGATAACTTTAATTCTGGTTTCTTCATCATAATACGAAGTTTGTCCAAACCAATTCCAACAAATTTGAAAGTATCTAAGTTCACACCTTGAGCCTGGCAGTATTCCATACAACGTTTATAAGCTTCAAGATTTACACCATCAGGAACTGTTTCCAAAACTTCAGCCAGAGTCGCAGGTTCCTGGGCAACTTCTTTCATCTTTCCAATGTCAACAGTTGTCTCCCTCTGAGAAGAAGAATCAGGGAAAAATTTCTCTGCGAAGACAAACAACAAGAATTAAAAAAAAGACAAACAAAACAAAAATACGCGAAGTAAAAAAAACTCACCTGTAGAAACACCCTTTTCAAGCTGGAAGGACTCTCTCTCACCAGTTATCACATTGATGGTAGATTCAGAAAGGCGAGAAACACGGTCATGTTCATCCTCCTCATCATAAACTTCATCATCAGATTCATCAAAATCAAGGGCGAGAGTAATGGTACCCTTAATTTTTTGTGCCTTCGCACCAGAAACAGCAACTCCAGAAGCAACCTTTTCACCACCAAATGTAGCTTCTTCTTCTACCGGCAAAACATTCTCCAAAACTTCACAACCCAAATTAGCACCTCCAGACGAAATTACAACTTCAATTTCATCACTAAAATTTCCTGGGTCATCCCGAGGAGTTTCAACGGAAAATTTTTGAGAGGATGGCCCAACAGTCTCCTGCGAAGCCAGCACCTCACCTTCTTCTTGTAAACCACCAACACTGGCGGCCACAGCAACCGGAGAAGAAACTGGATTAATTGGATCAGAAAGAATATCTTCGCCAACATTTTGTTGTGACGAAGTCAAGATAGCTTCAGCAACACCACCATGAGAAATATTGGCCATCAAATTCTAAAAATAGTTATCAAGTGAAGTCAACATAGGCGGAGTCAACCCACTAGAATCAAAAACTAAACTAAACATTCTCACCTCATCATCACAAGACATTTTCTTCAAAGTTTCATCAACAAAATTTTCTGACAATTCAGAATCAGAAAAATTAGCAGTCTTTGCTTTTTTCTTTGAAATTTTTTTAGTAAGCGGAGGCCCACCCCTCTTTTTCCTAGTGACATTATCGATACCAGGCTTCACACTTCTAGCATAAGCAGGAGCTGGCCTTTCCCCATATTCAATTTGAGCAATTTCAAAAACTCTATTCAGTCTTTTATAATCTGAACCAAGGATTTTATTCATCAAATCTTTTTCTTTCTTCAAAAATTTCCCAAGAATTTCAACAGCTTTAATTTCAACCGCAGAAACAAAATCTTTGTCTTCGGTATACTTCTTTGGACGAAAAACTTTATTATCTGGAAAGATATAAGTTTTTCCTCTGACCACCATTTCATGAAATCGAACAAAGCTCCAACCTTTCTTCGAAGGCCAAATACGGGCAGCAATATATTCTTCGCAAAGATCTCGAGCACTTTGCATACTTGCAGCAAGCTTATAAAACTTCTCACAAGATTTAGAACTTCTTGAACTTTGAAATTTAGGTTTACAGTCAAAACTGTTCTTATGCATCTTTGCAGCCAAAGGATATCTTCTAACAACTTTGTTAGCTTGATTCTTCTCTTCGACCAAAGGAACTTTATGATAAAACTAATAGCGATACCAATTTTCAACCCATTTATTTTTTAAAACAGGAGCAATCTGTTTAGCACCACGAGCTGGCTTAAAACTACAAATCCAAAATATTTGACGACACTTTTTCCATCAACCATTTTACTCCGAAATTGTGTATGCATCTCATGAATAGAACAAAAAGCTCCAATATCCAGATTTCCTCTCTGAGATTTCACTGCCCAAATAAAAAGAGCGATCTTTGCTATGCCATTTGGAGTCAAATGATGCATCTCAATGTTATAAGCTTTCAGAATTTCTTCAACAAAATCTTGACATGGCATACGAAGACCAGCCGCAAAATAGTCGCGAAACACAACACATTCATCAGGTTTAGGGTTTAGGATTTAGGGTTTAGGGTTTAGGTTTTAGGGTTTAGGGTTTAGGGTTTTTTAACTTCATTATATGAAAAAGCTGATGTTTTTAACGGCTATTTTGTTGAAGAAATTCTGAAAGCTTATAACATTGAGATGCATCATTTGACTCGAAATCGCATAGCAATTGTCTCGTTCTGCGGAGGTAATCTAACGTCAGCTTTTTCAAGCATTCTATTTTTTACCATCCACTGCAATTCAGACTCATCAAACAAAGATTTTCCAACATTCAGAGACTTCGTATCTAAAGCTGGACGAAAAGCTCGCAACTCGATAGCTCGCTCGACTCGGATCGATAGTGGCTCGGCTCGGCTCGGCTCGTTTAATTTTTCAAACGAGCTGAGCAAGCATCCTAGCTCGTGTCTTAACGAGCCAGCTCGCGAGCCAGCTCGAGCCAGCTCGCGAGCCTAACGAGCTAAAGTTGTTGGCCTTAAACTTTTATTAGTGTTATATAACTTTATGTCTTATACTTTATAATTTGTTGATGATTGGACTTTGACTCTATAAGTTTCAGATTAATTTGACTCTTTTTATTTTAAATGAATGTATGGATAATGGATGCATCATATATGGTATGGAGTACGAACCATAGACAATGTATGGTGTGTAGTATTATAATATAATAGTACATTTTATTTTTATATGATTTATTAAGACTTATGAATGGACTAGTTTTATATTATTACCATTATCAAACTTTAGATAATACACATATTACATTTTTTATGTTTTAATATGGCTGGCTCGCGAGCCAAACGAGCCAGCTCGAGCTCGTAAACGAGCCGAGCCGAGCCGGCCTTCTGGCTCGTTAAGATAACGAGCCGAGCCGAGCTGGCTCGTTATCTTAACGAGCCAGAACGAGCCGAGCCAAACGAGCCGAGCTGGCTCGTTAGTCCAGCTTTATTCGTATCATCACCAACAAGCTCCGACTCTGATGCAGAAACATTAGACAAATCTTCACCAGAAACAGAATGCTCAGATTCAGCTGGCGAATTTTCAGAAGCAATCTTCTCCATGTCTGACATCTGAATACAAAAATATATATAACTAAAAATATATACACAAAAACAAAATATAAACACAAATAAGCATATAAAAATACAAAACATAAAATAAAAAATATTACCCTCAAAAAAAATTACCTTCGCAACAAAAGAAGAAACGAAAGAGTAAAGTGACTTCGACGAAAATCGACTTCGCGGAAACTTAAAATATCAGCAGCACCTCCCCGTCTTCGATCGCGCACCCTGAAGAAGGGAACACAGCGCAGTATATATAGGCGGCTTCAGAAAATAGTCGTTAAAAAATACTGTTCATAGCATAACGGTCATAAACGGCCAACTCCAAAGTTCGGGACGGTGTTTTTTGTGACTTCGCCTTATAAAATTCAAAATTCACGAATTTCAGACCTTTGGAGTAGGCCTTCATTCGCGAGGGGCTACTGTTGGGGAATTAACTTCGTCCAAAAAAAAATTCAAGCCCAAACTTTGGAGTACGAAAGATATAAAAATATTCTAATGAAATTCACTTGCAGGGAAAAATACAGCGAAGAATGTATTTCGACTTCGTCGTCAAAAATTCAACTTCGCTTATCAACTTTGTCGTTCAACTTCGCCTGTCGAAAATTCACTTGCAAGAAAAAATACAGCGAAGAATATATTTCAACTTCGTCGTCAAGAATTCAACTTCGCTTATCAACTTTGTCGTTCAACTTCGCCTATCGACTTCGTCGCCAAGAATTCGACTTCGCCTGTCGACTTCGTCGTCAGGAAATCAACTTCGCTGGACAGAGAAGTAGACAAGAAGCAAGAGATAATCTGAAGAAAACAAATTCATTGAAGGAAAAGAAGATTGAACGCGGAAAGAAGACTGAATTAGGAGGAAATGACCACTTCGCCCTTACATAAATGAAGGGTCGTAAATATTTAGGTTAGCGGTAAAAAAGTCATTTTATGTAAGATACGAAGACTAGGGCCCTATAAATACCTCCTCTAACATGTAAGGTACGATCATGAAATAAATGCAACTTTGCACGCAATTTTGTCTGAAAGTGAAATTTTTCTGATGATCGTGTAAATTGTGTCGTCCGACCTGAACTTTTCACCCAACAGATTCTCACCGATAGCACGGCACGTCATACACGTCACAGCACCACTGAAACTCCCAACAAGGTTCGTTCCTACAGTAGTCTCCAAAGCAAGTTGCCTATGGTTTTTGGTTCACATTTGCCATCAACAACCACTCTATAGTGGAATGATAATGTAGGGCGACGGGGAGGCCGTGGATTTGAATCTTAGACACTGCACGTGCATATATTTCCTGCAAAAGAATCGTGTGACTTCTAACTTCTAGGTGCAACAATACTTCCATTACATTGACAACAATACTTCCATTACATTGACTTTTTGCTATGAAGTTATACATATGTTTTCCCATTTTTCTCCTGCAGAAATCAGTTTATAATGAGGTACCAACCGTCTATACAAATAAGTAGTGATAACATATTCTAAAAGTTGATATGAAAATTGTAGAACTCAACAAAATCTACAAGTTTCTAATTTGTATATTAATCATATATAAACCCCAACCATCTTCCAAGGTTTCGGATCAGAAGGATCAAATGGGGGAATATCTCCAATAGGTCAAAAGGCCAAAAAAAATTCTCATTTTACATACTCCCTCCGTTCCAAATTATAAGTCGCTTTGACTTTTTTGATTCATTCATTTTGCTATGTATGTAGACATATTATTATTATATCTAGATACATAGCAAAATGGATATACTAAAAAAGTCAAAACGACTTATAATTTGGAATGGAGGGAGTAACAATTATCTCACGTGCATAGCTAATAAGCGCTACTAGTATATATACAGATTTGTGATAAAGATATTATCAGTTCTTTACGCAATTGTGATAATCGTAATCACAATTTGTATGCGTTTAGTAATATTGGTTGCAGAGACGCGACGGTCGAATGTTCTAGAACAGATACTTGTTAAGTATGCTAGTCATACACTGTTGGTCAAGACTCAGCACATATCATCATCTCAGGGTGAAACAATACCAAGGTCCAAGGGAATAAGTTGGACGCTGTGTCATCCATTGTATATATACCACACACATGTGCTGATTCATCGCATTCCGGGCATGGTCTCACACCTTTATATCAACAAATCCTTGTTTCTGCCACTAATCCCCAATCTGCAGCAGCAGGATAAGAACAACAGCAAGCAGACAGAGGTGACAGGCCTCTCGCTCTCCATGTTTCAAGGGGAGCCTGCAATGCAAGCATGAGACTGAGCTTGGGGAAACTAATAAAAAAACAGAAGTGCTAGCAACTTGTCCATTGCTTCCTTGGGGCCAGTTTGGATGCCAAAATTTTTGGCAAAACGCTACTGTAGTGTTTTCGTTGTTATTTGATAATTAGTGTCCAATCATAGTCTAATTAGACTTAAAAGATTCGTTTCGTGGATTTCGTCTAAACTGTGTAATTAGTTTTATTTTTTATTTATATTTAATGTTTCATGCATGCGTCCAAAGATTCGATGTGACGGGGAATCTTGAAAAATTTGGCATTTTGGGTGCAACTAATCGGGGCCTTGGATAACACCAAGGTTACCTTTTCGAAATCAGAAGCAGCTAGCATGTGCAAACAGCAATAACTCACTGAGAGCAAAGCAGCAGACGCCGTACAGATGCAGTCCTCTACTACTCAAGTCCAAGTGTGGACAGCAGGGCTGACAGGCATGGCCGATCTCTTTTGTATTTGCACCCAAAGTAGGGGCATGGAAAGAACCTGTAGGGCTGGGCTGCCCATGGTGGTCTTTACATCTCAATCATCCAGGTTAGAGATCTGAGGTTAATAGCATGTGCTCAGTTTTCCTGGATGGGAGATTTCTTTAGTTACCCATCAAAATGTCTTGTGAACAATGAGTGGCCCTAGTAGCTCCTCTAACCACACACTTGGCTATCACATGAGCAACTCTCTAGCTAGCACATTCAAACTTAATTTCATCATTTATGAGAGAGTTCGTTGGTTAAATAGCGTTAATTATGCCATTTGACTAAGTTCTCAATCGGCCCATACATACAGAGAAAAACAGGTTAAATAAATCAAGATAGATAACATTGATATAAACAAAGGTTTAACTAAACTAAATGGAAAGGCAAACCATATATAGCTTTTTGGAATAGATGGCAATGTGGCATGTGCAGTGTAAACGAAAGGTGGGAGGAGGAGGAGGCAACGTACGTGCCCTAGCTAGATTCCCGGCCAGTAGCCCAAAATGAAAAGAAGAAATGAAAGTGAGCAATTTGACTGACTGATACATATACTGTATTATACTGTATTGCAAATGCAATGCAAGTTGCACCCAGATTGTAGGCAGGAAAGGGAGGCCGGCCGGCACGCACGGATGGGTCCCTATGACGGACGGACTGCTGGCCTTCAGATCTCTAATAATTCTTGAAAGGAGCGATGCGTGGCTTTGCCTGGGCAGGAGGAGCCCATCCATGTGTCCGCATGCCACGGGCACCTGAATAGCGGCATGTGGTTTCCAGGGACAGCCTCACCAAGTCCAGTACAGACACTACTCGCCAGCTCCCCCATTGACAAATGTGTTGCTCTCAGTGTTTCAAAGGGGCCACCGTCCAGCGCTTGTAGCACTTAAAGATTTTAATGCTAATATGCATGGTTGTTCTGACCAAGATGGACGTACGATTAATATGCATGCTAATATCCATCTTGGTGTGTTGTTCTGACCTTTACTTATGAGATGCATATGCATCCTACAGTGAATTAACAAAAAGATGAACCAAGAATGCAAAAACCAAATGAGTTCACAGACACTTATGTGGTAAAAATGGTTTATACAAGAGAGCAAGCGCCCACCTCCACTACGAGGCTTTTGTTAATGAAGCATTAATAGAGGCAGGACACTTGCCTGCCTTTGAAAACAGAAATAAAAAAATCGACCATGTTGGCACACCTCACTACGCCGAGCCCATATGAGCCTGCTGCCCTCGCTTCGTTCTCAGGCCCATCACCGTCAACAACCTCATCATGCGCCACCTTGGACTCGTCAGTGGCGAAGATCTACACAGCCTCATCGTTCGCCACCTTGGCCTTGTCATGTAGCATCCTCTTAGACGTCTAGGGCTGCACCATCACTGGATCTCATCGTGGGATGCATGCCACCGCCACCGGTTTGAAGGCGGGCCGCACCATTATCGGGATATGCACCGCCGCCACCGCATGCGCCTCAACCATTGCCATTGCCATTGCCGAATTTATGCCTTGTGACCCATCGCCTCAGTTGTGCTGTCTTGCCTCACCCTAGGAAGGAGGGAAAAGTGAGGGGAAGGAGGGAGAGAGGTTGGGGTGGAGGGAGGCGGAGATGGAGAGGAGAGAGGGTGTCGATGAACACTAGGGAGGATGCACTGGAGAAGAGTGAGAGAGAACTAAACTATTCGGGCTAGTGTTTCTCCATGTGTTTTATATATATATATATATATATATATATATATATATATATATATATATATATATATATATATATATATATATATATATATATATATATATATATATATATATATATATATATATGAGGATTAAGATGGTTGTTGGGTTGGACTTTGATTTTTAGATATGGATCTCTTAAGAGATTCGTCTCTAAAAATAGCCGCCACTTTTAGAGGCAAACCTCTCAAGAAACCAGTATTTATTAATTGATTTACAAAGGTGGAGTAACTCCATAAATGAGACAACCGCCTCTGAAAACGCTGATCATTTTAGAAGGCACCCTCTCTTTTAGTTTGTTTATGAATCAGGAGCCTTGTCTCCTAAAATCCTAATTATAGTGATGTATCTTGCGGATTTGCAACCTTTGTTCCTCTTTCAATGCAAGATTAATCTACAATCCAAGTGTCATCAGCTTCCATATATATGATTAGGGGTGTAAATGGATCGAACACGGTTGGATACCTATGGATATAGCTACAACAAACATTGGATTCAGATTCAGATTCAGTTATGGATATTTCAGATAACATATGAATGGTATGGATACTAAATCTCCAGATTCGGATACGATACATTTCATATGGACATTGAAACCCTTCAATCGGTTAGTTGATCAATAGGAAAATGTCTACACCATTTACTCTCCTATATATGAGTTGATCCACTCTAGATTTTAGCTGCTAAGTTTAATTATATGTACTATATATGCCAACTCTCTTTCTCTCTGTCAATATATATGGATGAGAAAACTCTGACGGCATTGGAGAGTACTAGGAGGCATGTTTGATAACTTAGGCCCACTAGCTTGAACAGAGTTATATATTGACTATTGAGAAAAACTGTGTGCATGCCTCCCATGTTATTTTGAGCATCTCAGTACAGTTTCACAGGAAAGAGGGTACATATCCCTATCAAAATAAGGTACTGCTGTCATCTTCAAATATTCGAAAACGAGTTTTTTGGAACAGAAAGTTTGTGTGCACTTGTCTAGAATTCAATGCAATGTGGGAATCGTACTGTTCAGCCAACTTGATTTTAAAGAAAAAGACTAGATCTATGTACAGGAGCGAGATTGGTTATGTGTGCTTAGGAGAGATTCAGAGGTCGACGACTGGCTCGGCATACGTACCATGGGCCCAGTTATTCTCCTGTAATCAAGCGTAGACTACTAGACTTGATATTGTGGACAGATTAATGTAAACAAATTAAATATGCCACCAAAAATTTTCATGAAGCGATTCAAACCCTCATTTCATATTATGACATTCTAATTATTGTTAACAACAAAGCCATGTCACAGCTAATTTCCAGCTGCTACACAGCACGATCGGTTGATCGCAAGTGTTTCTAGTTACTTTGGAATTCAGATCACTAGTGGCTCATGAACAATCAATGATTCTTTGATGTATTTTCGGAATGTTTCAACTTATCCAACTTGAAAAATGTGTTCTTGTGTTTTACTTGTTATACCAGATATGCTACTCTCTCTATTTCAGACTTTAAGTCAATCGCTTTGGTTTTTATATTTACATAGTAAAAAAATTTGTACTTAGAAAAACCAAACTGAATAGAGTACATGGAATTAAATCTACTTTATATCATGTATTTTGGGCATCCAACGTCACTCTTAGATTTTTGTCTTGTTATGAGATAAATGCGAAAATGAAGGCTAGTCAAATACTCAAATATGTTGTACGAAGCAAGATTCAAAATAAAGTAAAATATTATTACTAATCTTTATTAGAACAAAGGTAAATATTGTTATGGCATATCGGAGAAACGTGGTATTAGCTAGTTGAGTACCATTATGAAATAGCAGTTATTTGTCGTTGTGTTACGCATTGATTATTTTATTTATTTCTTAGTTTTAGAGGCAGAAGCCGAAGAAAATGTCTTTTTTGCTCTTGTCTTCAACCTCTAGGGCCGACCACCATTGTTCTCCCTCCACTGGCTCCCATTTTTGTGCCTTCATCAAGCACAAAATACACACACTCTCTAGTGACGCACTACCAGACCCGTGGCCATGAGCTCACCTACATAACTGATGCCGCCTCTACGTCCCCTTCAGCCATCGACCAGATGCCCCTCCTGGCACTCGCGTTCCTTCTACCACACAATGTCACCTTCCCTATAGCAGACAACGCAAGAAGAGAACGCTTCCATGCTGGTCGATGTCGTGCCATGGGATAACCCAAGCCTGCTGGATCTGACCAACAACGGCAAAATGAAGAGCCCAGCCCTGACCATGGAGCTCTCCTTCGGCATGCACTGGAGAGGTCACCCATCCCTATCACTTCAGCACCCTCTTGGCGTCGCTTGTCATCCACCGCATCGTTGGCCTCGTCCTTGTCTGGTTCAGCATGGCAGCTGCGTCAGATGGGGAATGTCACCTTTACTGTTGATCACGTCGTGGTTGCTCCTGCTGGTGCCCCTGGCACTCCTAGTGGGCCGCTCCCCCTATCTCTACCACCACAGCATAGCCGCCTAGCATGACCAGAATGAGCGGGAGATCCATTCCAATTGGAGATGGATCCCCTTCTTGAGTTCTTGAACTGTGTCAACATTTTGTTGGCTGCTAATCATGATGGGTACATGACACCTACTAATACGACCATGAAACTTAAAAACAAGGCAAGCTTGTTCATATGTTGCATAACATTATAAATAAGAATTTGACGCTATCTAATGTCATTACTTTCAATGTACCTAGAAACAATGGTGATGATGAAATGAGCTTTGGAAAGACACTTTCTATGACCTCTACAACTGATGGGGAAATGATACACCATGCACAAGACCAATTATGGAGTGCAATCTCATCAGAGCCCAACATTCGGTTCGTCGACAACCCGATAGTACTTCATTGGGAAGACCATAACTCACACATCCAGAGTGCGATTGAGATCAATGAGAACTTGATGGAAAGCTTGTTTGATAAGCTTTCGAATAGATCTAGTCCCACCTCAATATCACATCAGAAAAACCTTCAAATCATCATGACAAGTTACTGTTGTATTTGTCTGGTGCAGCGGCGTCGCCTTGGGCCTCATAACCAACCTTGGGACCTATCCCAAGTTGGAGAATGCCCCAACTATGTGGAGAACACTTCAAGGATGCTCAAGGACATCCTCTTCCTTGGCCACCACCTTATGAGGCTAGTCTAGGCATCCAAGTCAAGGGGCCCAATCCATATCAAGTTTGAGTTCACCTTAGAATCCAAGAGCAACCCACAATAAAATGGATGCCTAGGTCACATACGAACTCCATTTTTGACGTTCTTCCTATGGATGGAAAGCTAAGGAGATAAGATTTCTAATAGAACCAGTCTCATGTCAAATTTCCTTAGGAATCGATGGGGTCATCGAACTAAGTGGACATCTAGAATTTATCAGGGTGTTGCGTCGCCGTCTTTTGGGCCATTGGGCCTTGTAATGTGTGTGTCCTTGGCCACCCCTTAGACTATATATTCTATAGCCATTGCCCAAGTTAGGGTTTGGGGGTTTTGCTTTAGATCAATATGTCTTCGTCGGTTTGTGAAACCCCACATTCGAGAGCTTAATCCTACATCAGCAATTGCCACTTTATTTCAGTCGTGTTTATCTTGTTCTTGCTTGTGTTCTTTGATTCGAGAAGGGATTAGCCTTCTCCATGAGGTTAACTGGATTGTGACATTGTTGATAGATAGAGAAGATTTGGTGCTAAGGTTGTAGGGTTCAGGTCTTTATGATCTGAAGCTAGATTGGTGTGTCAAGCCTCTGCCAAATCGATAATTACCTCCACCTGATGGAAGATCAAGAACTCGTTCCCATCAGGTCATCTTCACATATGGGTGTAGGAGCATCCTAGTAGTTGAAGATTGGTGGGTGGTGAGCCTGCGGTGAGGACGGTGGGAGTGTGACTCAAAGGATGTGGCCCCGGCACTAGAGGTCGAAGATAAGAGCAAAAAAACGTTTTCTCTGCCTTTTCTCTCTGAATTTGAGAAATGAATAAAATAATCAGTATGGTGTCTTACAACAAATAATTATGTTTGCATAATGGTACTCAGCAAATTTCGATATTGGTGGTGTGAATTGGTCAATACCATATTTCTCCGATGTCCTACAACAAATAAATTTGCCTAGGACAAAATCATAATATGGAGAAAAAAAATCAAATTAGACAGTTTATTCACACTCTATCTCTCTGGATTTGCATGGATACACACACGCAACACCCAAATCCATGAGTATGATTCAACAACACAGCTACAAGTTTTAACCGCTGAATAAAAGCACTCACGAGTGTATATAAAATTAATGACCATGCTGCTTGAAGCTCCTTCCAGAGTAGATTTCCATATATAAAATTAGCTATACACATTTAGTTTCACTATAAGAGAGGCAGACAATACATGCACCTAGAAAAAAGTTTAATAAAAAAATTATATTATTTTTTTAATAAACTGAAAAATCCAGATGGAATTCACATGTATAGCTTTTATGGGATTAGCAAGACCCATGTGGCAGCCATGTGAATGAACTTCTTAAGTTTTGGCGCTAAGAGGAAGGAAGATGGTGTGGAAGAAAAAGTCACTGGGTGGTGGGCTCTGGCACGCCCCCACACCCACACAAGCTATCATGCTTCCATGTTACTGTATCACTCTGCCGCTGCACTCAAATGCCCTGGCCATGAAGTACTACAGTAGTCCATAGCCAACAAAGTCAAGGGAACCTCTTGCTAATGGAGAAACACATGCAAAGCTGCAACAGTGTACAGCAATAATCATACCATATATAGACTTGCATATACTCTCGCATACTTCAGCGCTCTCTTTGTACATTCCATGTATGTACTCTAGCTGAATTTAAAATTTATTTACGTTTGGGTTATATAGCATGTGCATTGCTAATTAAATAATTAATGTGCGTAAGCCAGTTAATAAAAACTATGCATGACTAATTTATTGCTTAGCTGTCCATCAAAACACTTTATTTGCTATAGTTGTGAGCTAGTTCTATAAGTATGACATTGGAACACAAGCGAAAAGAAGAATATTACCATTGCTCATTATACTAATTGGAGCTTTTTCTAAAAGAAGTCCCCACAATATTCCTCATAAGACGTGCTAGAAAAAGATAAATCCTAAAATTAACACAAAAATTAGAAACATGTGGCCATGTGTTCAGCTGACTCTAAGCATCGTTGATGGTAACCCATTAGAAACATATTGTCATCTCACTATATTTTCTAAAATCTCACATCTACCATTATAGAAATAGTCAAAAGGAAACCAACCACCCCCCCTCCCACACACACACACACCCCACATCTCCCCTACGCCAAATATCCAAAAGTACTACTATATATGCTTCTAACTTTACTCACTTCTATCTTTGTTAATATAGAAAAACTAACTGAAGTTATAAAAATAATTAACCCCAAACTTGCATCTAGATTACATAAGACAACCTCTGTGTTATTAATTAAGAATAAGCTAAAGTAACCTCTAACACCAAATTAGATACATATGGCATTATGAAACATCCCAAATTGTTTCTATATATGCCTCTATGGAATTACTCATTTCTATTGTTAATATGGAAAAATAATAATTCAAAGTATGTATACACTGCATGATGTATGTCACCATGTTGAACATGTATACATGTATGCAAAAAACTGATCATGCCACTTTCCATGGCAAATACATGCGGTTTAAGCTAAGGTTCCAACAAAACGTATATTAAACATTCATGCATGAAGGCGCGATTCAAAGTTAAAAGGATAAAGCATATAAAGTAATTGGTAACTAACATATATCTCAAATTCTCAAGCTCTCAATGAATAAAGATAAGAATGTATATATCTATATGAGTATTGTGTTAAAGTATGAAAATATGAGATAGAGTTTTAACTGATACATATCAACCACACGCTTGGAGGTGCAATGCATCATGTAATTATAATTGTAAATTAATAAAGTCCATCCCAACAAATAAAGATAATAAAGTATCTATGGTTGGAGTATGAAGAAATGAGAGAGGCTTCCAACTAAACTCATGTCAAACACTCATAGAGTCGCAATGTAAGGGGAAAACTATGAATTAGGACAGAAAAACATATATAATAATCTGTAACTAAATTCAGTCATAATCAGATAAAGATAAGAAACTATCTACATGACTATAGTGCTAGAATATGAGCGAGCAGAGAAAGATAGAGACAGTGCATGCTCATATGGGTGCTTGTATATTTTTATGTTTCTGTTGTAGAACAAAATGATGCTATTATTAAAAATGAGGTACCAACTAAGGGTCTGTTTGGATATAAGATCTAATTGCTAGATAGCTAAAAATTAGCTAAAATTAACTCCAGTGCATTTAAACAGGAGAGCTAGTAGGTGGGCTACTTATTTAGCCAAATCTTCAATTAGTTGTTAGCTAACTAATTAACCAACCATAGCTAATTTAGGCTAATTTTTAGCCCCAACTAGTAACTACTAGCAACTAGCCATGTGTATTCAAACAAGCCCTAAGTTTCTCAAAGGTGCTCATGAGAATAGAGATTACTTTTTTAATTCATATGAGGTGAGTATGCATGCATATAATGTATTTAAAAAAAAGAGCGAAAATAAGGAATTTTAATTAGTCGTGGCCCAAAATTATACATGAATTGAAATTACTAGCCTAGTATGTCATAATCACGAAAGGTGTTGTTTTATTCAATTGATAGTTTGCGGTATGAGTAGTACTTTTTTTTTGAAACATGGATGTAGAAGTACGATATCATGTTCTTAAAATATTTAGGTTGTCTAATGACCTGTACGGAATAGTTGTGGCCTAGAAAAATAGAGTATATATGGACCTGTACGGAAACAACGGTAAAGGATGGTTAATTTACTCCATTTTTAAATCAACTTACTTTTTGTCTAAAGATTTCAACAATAGTATGCGATCTCCATGGGCTATAATTTTAGTACAGTGATTTTGTAGTCTTTTCTTATCATTCTTTGCTAATTCCTCGATGTGCTTATATGCTAAGTTGCACTGACTCATTAGTTTGTATTATGTATATGACACTTTTACCAACAACACCCAGAACAGAAGCCACAGCTGTGCAGTAAAATTGACATTGCAGTAGCCAATTAATTAAAGAAGTTGGCAATGATGTTGTTTAGATGGAAATGCAGTGCATTACTTTGACAAAGGAAAAGGAATCCCCTAATTATCGACCTGATTAGTGAGTCATCTTTGGCGGAATGGACGTGTCTCCCGTTTCTCCGGGAACAATGTTTAGCATTGATTTACGATGACTATTTGGATGTTATTAGGGTCCAAGTGGGGCTGGTCCAGCATGTGCAGGCATGTGCATGGTCTGCCTCTGGCCCTCTCTCTCTGCCCATCACCCCAACCCTCCCTCTCTCCTTGTAACATGTGTTCCCCCATAGAAAGTGTACTCTTTCTCCTCTTCTTTTCCTTTTCCCATACCATCTTTCATACTTTCAGATCTCGCCTTTTGTTTCTTACTCCCTAAGTTTATTTTAATAATAATGAGCACATAAAATTTCATAGAAAAGGATGCTCGCTCTAGTGGAAGTTATATAACTGCTTTTGACAGTTAAATTGACCGTTCGGGATTGGGGTGGGTCCTTGATGTATCGGAGATATTTTCGCTCTGTGCATACCAGTTCTTTTACTTAATTTATTCAAACACAACACATGTTGGCTTGGGAAAATAATTAGTCCCTCTGTTCTAAAAGGACTGCACTTCTAGTTTGGAACTAAGATGATTTTTTTTCGAAAAAAAGATTGACTCCATTTATAGAAAATAATATTAACATTTATATCTTCAGTATCATAAACCTCCGATTGGAACTGCAACATACTGCCCTTTTATCAGTAATAATAACTAATTATCCGATTTTGTAACTAATAAGTACGACTCTAGCCGAATTGACTCCTTGTTCTGGAGTTAACAAAAGAAAGAAAAAGAAACACTAGTACATACAGTAGTAAAATGTCTATATCCCAACGCAAACAGGGCTGTTTCTTTTAATAAATCCAAATGGATGGTTCAAAGCAGAACAATATACCCTGCACGCTGCGCAATGAATAGCAGCAGCTGAGCAAGGCCACATGCAACTTTCTTGGGCTCTCACCTAGCTAGCTGCTGCTGCTTTATATTCACATAAACCTCCTCTTGGAACTCCTACAGCAACACAAACCCATCCATCACCTTCTTCTTCTCCTCCTCCTTCCAAGAACCAACCAACTGAAAGAAAAAAAAAAGAAAGAAGCGAAGGAACGAAGCTAGCTGGCCATTGCTTGTTTGTCGCTAGTGACACCAATGCATGCCCCGAGGAAGTTCAAGAAGGCCTTCATGGCGCAGCTCCTGCTGAGCCTGCGGGCGGCAGGGCAGGCGTCCAAGTCCATGGGCCTCCGGGAGCGCCGGGACGCCGTGCGGCTGTCCTCCGACGTGGCGATGGCGCTGGCGTCCGCACGGGCCCGCCCGAGCGCGGCGCCGCGCTCGACGGCGTGGGCACGCGCGCTCGTCGCGAGGCACGCGGCGGAGCAGCGCAACGAGGCGCTCCTGCGCCGCATCATGGGCGGCGCCGGCTACGAGATGGCTGCGGCGGCGGCGAGGGTCAGGAAGGAGGCCCGGAGCAGGAGGATCGTGAGGAGGTCGCGCCGGGTGTGCAGCGGCGGCGCCGGGAGGAAGAGGAGCAGCTTCCTGCTGGCGGCGGGCGGCGCCGGTGGAGGAGGCAGCAGATGCAGCGCAATGGCGGCTGCCAGGAGGATGGTGAGGGCGAGGCTGCAGGTGCTGAGGAGCCTTGTGCCGGGAGGGGAGGCGATGCGTGGCCTCTCCCTGCTCACCGAGACGCTGGACTACGTTGTGTGCCTCAAGACACAGGTGGAGCTCATGCAGTGCCTCTGCAAAGGATCCCGTTCGTCCCAGCTGGGCTGAGGTGGATGATCTCATCTCACATCTCATCAGGGTGAGTGTAGTGTCCTCGCTCTGTGCAATCTTTTGAACTTCAGAGTCTTTTTATAATTTCATTTGATGGTGGATGATCTACTTTACTCTTTATGTGATGTGCAGTAAAATATATTAGTCTGCATCTGCTACTTGGTTCTTTAGATTTTGATGAGTATTTTATTCTGAATTCAGGGTTTTCGGTGTTGACGGTTATTATATTGGGAGTTATTAGTACTAATATATAGTTAGTACTGTACTACTGTACCTCCTGTCAGTGATTGAAATGCCTCTTCTTTTACACAAGTGTGATGATGTATCTGTGGTACATTCCATATCCCTATGCCGGGCCGTTCGGCTGGAATTATAAGCCGGCTAAAAAACACTGTTGGCTGATTTTTTGTGAGAGAAAAATATTGTTCCGACTGAAAAAACAAGCTGAATAAGACGGATTATAAGCCAGATGAACAGGATACTCTGAAGTTTTAGCTACCCTTCCACTTCCATCTCACACAACTTTTCCTTTCTACTAGAAAAAGTCCATGGCTTTGATTTTTTCCATTTGAATGCACACTTGTTTACTGAAATATACAGCTATATTGCCTCCTTTTCTAGTTCTTGATTAGCCCAAAGTATCAATCTTCTTTACTTAAGTTTACTTTTGCGGATAATCTATCTAAAGGTGCTTCTTTTTAACCTTACTTGGAACACTGAAGAATATATTATATGAATGACTCGCCATGACAAACAATTTCCCATATATATTCCTCCATCCATCCATCGCTGTCAGTAACATTTGCCTGCTGATTGCAGGGACGGAGCAGCAACTGCGAGACTGCAGGTGCAGAGGTGCATGAGAGGTGTGAGAGGATTGAATGAAAATCTTTGGGCACCAGGCTCATGTCATGCATGCACAGAAGGCAAGGACCGCAACTGAAGCCGCCGTCTGATCTGGATGGGCATGGGAGAGCTCTGTCCGATGAATTGTCTCCGGGGGCCAACTTACTATAGCTATAGCTAGCAGTACTAGCAGCAGTACCAGAGTGTAATATAACTATTGTGCAAGTACATGTCAGTGCAAAGATGGACCTGGTTTTGCTGTATCTCCTCACAGCATAGGATGAACACAAGCCATCATCCATTTGGTGAAACAAGTTTTGTTGTTAAATAACTAGCAAATTTTGGTTTATTAATTGGCTGGGCAAAATATATAATCTGCTTGTATGTGGAGTCTGCAGTCCTGATGACATGGGGATCTTTCTGGTCTAAGGTCTGTTTCTGTATGTTCAAAATACGGCATATAATATTACTAGCCTGTATGTACTGTACTGCTAAGGGAAAAAAGAGGTGGTGTGCTCAAAGGTGATTATAATGAAATTAAACTAAACACGTTGTCAAATAAATTTGTAGTCCAAAATGACTCGTATTGTGTACTAGGAGAGGGAGCCCTTGTTTGTCCCTCCACTGAAGTAGATAGTTATTTTAACCAAGACTAGAACTAAGAGTAAGCAGTGTCCTATGTCTTCAAATAAAGTTTCAAGTGCTCCCCATCTCAGGCTCAGAAAACTACGCCGCATTAAAGCGTCCAGTTCAACATTGGGATCGAAACAACGAGAACTATCATGCTGTGATCGAGCAAGGAAACCAGTGAAAAATACTAGCAGTGTACATTGTCAATACTTCAGTAGGTAAGGGGTTGAACCTGAACCCACACTGTATGCAACAACTGTATCCGTCGTTGCATCTAGTAGCTAGAGGCCTAGGATTCGACAGCACTATTGCAACTTGTATGTAGACCACTAAGATTGCCGAAGGTAATGATTCAATCCGACGAACACTCACATGCAAATCCCTATTCCCTACTACAGTAGTAGCTAGTACCGCACTGCCAACAGGACATTATACAGATTCGATTTCCCAGGGCAGTGTCATTATATTTCTCTCGGTCCCTTGTAACAAACTCGATAGGTAGTGAAATTGAATCGAAACTGTCACATACCTGTCTGTCTCACAGAAAAAAAAAAAGAAAAAAAGAGCCACAACTCCTAGACAGCAGTTAGTTACAAATGGCCCAAGTCCCCCCTGTTGGCTTGGCTCGTCTTGGTCGGGCTTTCTAAGAAAGATCTCGACAGACTTTCATGTCGTCCTTCCTAATCCTTAGTCCAGTAAGAACACTATCATATGGAAATGGAAATGTCAATCGGTTCCAAAAGGCTCAGCTGGGCCATGTGTGGGGGTATGTCAATGTGTAAATAGCACCCTAAACAATGAACCAATTACAGCTAGCATATTCATGACTATATGAGTTGAGAAGGAACATATGTGCATTATTGTACTTGTGCAATCCAAAGTATGCACACTAGTGCATGCTTCAAGATCACTGAGGGTACACCGTACTCCACAGTGTGTATAGGAAAAATGTTGGGTGGACTGAATATTTTGTCAGAACAGATGTATTTGGCTATTATATATGATACTCCTATATTTTCAAAGACAAGAAATAGGAGGGGTTATGATCTGAAGCTACATCAGTTTCTTACTGTTCTCTTTTGTTCAGTTTCAGATACGGTGGGACACCAAATACTCATCAAGACTGTAAAAGGCAAGGCTATGTACAATAACCATATTCATTCACATGTAGGATCTCGATCAGCTGGAAAGCAAATAATTATATTATCAGCACTTCCGTAGGTTTGTCAAAAGGTTGGACCCCTTCTGCCAATTGTAGTAGGCCTTCCTACTAGCTAGTGACCTAGGATCCTTGAGCACTATTGCTAGTTGTATGGTATGTGCCCACTGAATATGCTGAGGCAATGATTCATCTGAAAATCCCAAACATTGCCCAAACTGCCAATACTTCTTCATCCTTGCATTGAGGGTATCTAGCTTTTAGCTTTCGTGAAACAAAAGCCTCCACATTTGCACAATCTAAATTCCAAACATGATAATAGTGATCGCAGTGTAACTTCCCTTGAAAAAAATGTTTCATAACTTGTACTCTGTTTCTGTCAATCTGAAATTTAAACAAAAAATATGATTTGGATAAAATGTGTGATCCAAAATCCATGGTTTCATTTTATTCTCACATATATCATACTGATAAGAACCCGACCATGAACCATGGCACACACGATGACCATTTACATAGAAGAAGAAAACCCATCCACAACATTCTTGCACAGAAGCTTCTGAAATAGCTGCAGTGGGGGTGGGGCATCACATGAGAACACAAATACACTCCTACATGGCATTGGCACGCATCTTTAATTCTGAGTTCTGAAGATCCAAATCAGACTCTTCTTCCTAGCTACTACTTCCCAACCAGGGTGTACTTGTGCCGCCGGTTGTTCCGAAGCACGCAGCATCCGAGGGAATAGACGACGATGAGGAGCGCGATGAACGCAGCGTTGATGATGGCAATCTTCTTCCAGCTGTTCTTGAGGTTACCCAGGACGCCGGCCTTGCAAGACTGGCAGGCGTAGCAGAGCTCAGACTGGTCGTTGGACCAGGCGTCACAGTCAGGGTTGGACGAGTTGCTAGGACCTGAGGGTTTCATCCAGTAGGTCTCGTTCAGGTATGCGAAGTTGCATTCGGTTGGGGGCTTGCAGCATCCCGACTGCAAAACACAATGCAAGTTGGATCACAAACTCCTTTTGCCTTTATTTTCATGTTTTTTAAACTCTTGTTAATTCCTTAGGATTGGGAAATGGATGTAGTGGATCTGATTTTTGCAGGAAGACGATGACCACAAATGTTTTTTCAGAAAATGCACGATCACAGCTGAATCAGAGTGGGTAGACTTGACCTTTTTGCAACATGGAAATTAAATATGATAAATGTTTTTATTGGAAAAGCACATGTGGAGTGTAGAAGCATGCTCTTGCAAGTGCACGTCTAAGACCAAATCAATGGATATACACTGTAGAAGCCTTCCATTCACGATTACCCGTTACCATCACTATCATCTGCTGAAAACTTTTAGTAGTTTACAAGAGTTGTTAGCGTTGATCGAAATCCTATGGTATGGATTACAAGCTTGTCCTGGTCATCTAACTCTGCTAGCTATTGCGCGTGTAAGACTTTGATGAAGTCGTGATGGTTGCTGAATATCACATCCAGTGATGCCAGATGAAAGGTACTGACTTGCATATTGGTTATTTTAGACCCCGGTACTTTCACAAAATTTCACATTGTGTACACCTCAAATTAACTTTATCATATCGATATCTCGCATATACACTTGAAGGTAAGAATAGGTTGCTAAATATCAATTCTGGGAGGAATTTAAAACTTGAAAATAGGTGTAAAGACCAAAACATTATATTTACTAGTGCACCATGAAAAAAACCATGCAACGCCCTTGAGCTACTAAATATGACCTCAACCCCCTTGTCTACATGAAAATTTATTATATATGTAATTTAAAAAATATATTAAATTGCCTCCTAATAATTTAGATTTTAGCACTTGCCCCTGGGTACAGCATAAAATAGTACACAGTACACACCGTGCTGTCACCTGAATTTTTTTCTGCAAAGAGTCGCTCTCTGCCTGTTCTAAACATACAGTTAAACGCTAAAAGAAGCAACTTGAGCAATCCACTGGATCACTTCACTAGAATGGGTCAAGAAAGCATTTGCTTTCAAAAATATCTAAGGGCAGTTCAGGTCAAGATGTCCTCCTGTTGACTTTAGGATACATGCATGCATTAGGTAACACTGACATTACGAAGCTGAAGAACCTGTCCTTTGTAGGACAAAATGCAAAAACTAGACCATACTACTTTTCAAAGAAACTCTTCAACAATATATGCACAGAAAATACAATTTTTCATACAAAAAGTAGAACCTTTTTTAAGAACTCAATCTTAAAGCCACTTTTTACCTTCACAATAGTTTATACTATGAAGATGACATAGTAGATCATTACTTAGGTCATGTTTGGATCCATTGGCATTAAAAATTAGCTAGCTAACGGCTACTAATTTTTAGTATAGGACTGTTTGGATCCACCTGCTAAAAGGTGGCTACTAATTTTTAGCAGAGTACTGTTTGGATCCACCTGCTAAAAGGTGGTGGCTAGATAATGAGTTGAAGAGCAACTCTAAACCTGCTAATGGAACTAATAGCAACCATCTAACTAATAATTAGCAGATTTATTAGCAAGTCTGTTTTAGCTACTAATTTTTAGTGCTAATAATAGATCGAATAGGCCCTTAGATCCGTCGGTGTAACATGCCAACAATTAACCTTAAGCATGTTTCTAACAAACAAACAAAAAGTCTTTCACAAGAATCAGCAAAGCTCACTGACCTGCACCGGCGAGAGGTTGTCGTCGACGAACTCATTGAACGTCCGGTTGCTCTGCAAGCCCCGGCACACGCCGGCCTCCGCGAGGCAGCTCCTGATCCGTCCCCAGGTGCGGTCGTCCTCCACCCTCCGCCTGAGCCAGCTGGAGTAGTCCCCGAGCCGGTACTCCTTGAACCCTCTCCCCGACACGGCCTGGCCGGCCCCGGCGTTGGTGACGGCGAGCGCGAAGACGGCGAAGCAGAGCACGGCGAGGATGAGCAGCGCCGCTAGGAAGAGGTAGAGCCAGAGGAGCAGCGACGCGCGGCAGCACGCGCCCGCGATGCCGGCCATGGAGACGACCATGACGGCCGCGCCCAGGATCAGGGCCGGCGTGCGGAGGAAGCGCTGGCAGTCGGTGGCGCCGCCGCCGCCGCGGTGGGGCGCGCCGGCGTAGATGCCCCACGCGAGCACGGCCGCGCCGAGGAGGAGGGTGAGGACGTTGAAGCAAGCGAAGACGGCGTTGCTGCAACGAGGCCGCGCCATTGGTGGTGCCGCGATGGTGATTTCAGACGCACAAGCAGAGAGGATGGCAGGATGCGATTATGCGACAAGAAGCAGGGGAGGTAGATATAGCGGAAGCTGGAAGATGGAGGGAAAATGTTGAATTGGGCAACGACGACGGCACATTGCACGTGCATGATTACGTGGGCTGTTGTAAGATGGGCCAATGGGCTGAGTTTCAGACCATCAATCTTGGGCTATCTCTTCACTGTTTTTGTGAAGCCCAACACATGGTATTACCTTTTTTCTTTTCTGTGGAGAGGCTTGGTACTACTAGTAACCTTCTTCACTCAATAATTATAAACCTCCTGATGGGCTAAAAAACATTCAATGGACCCCAACCAACAAACCCCAAAAAGGTCCAGTTTACCTCCATAAACTATCACGGAAGTTTTTTTTTCTCCTCATCTAATTTTAAAACACATTTTACCCCAAACTCTCAAAAGTTTTGTAGGCGGTTTCGTCTTTTTTAGTTAATGAAGATCTGATAAATGATAGATAAGATTTTTAAACTGCGGAGCATATCTCTAGACTTTTAAAATTTCTGAGAATAATCTTAGAGATAGATTGAGACACCGGACACGACAAAACTAAAGAAAATATTTAGAGTCCTAAAAATATCTCTAAAAGCTTTAACAAATTAGATTTAGCTCTAGGAAAATGAGAAAAAATATCCCAAAAATTATGGAAAACTTCCATGACATTTTAATCAATGTCTAAACATGTTTGGAAAACTATCCATCACAAAAAAAATTGAGATTTTACTAGCATGAATGCAACATAGATTAATGTTGAATGCATTAGTGTTGATTGCATCTTATATTTTTGTTGTGTAAAATTTTCAAAACATTGTTTAGACATCAATCTGAATGTTTTGAGAATTTTCTAGATTTTTCCCATTTTTCTAAAGGTAAATATAATTTTTTAAAGGCCGAGATATTTTCATAAGCTCTAAATATTTATTTGAATTTTCTTTGTATCTAACTCTATCTCTAATATTTTTATCAAAATTTTTAGAAATTTACAGACATTTTTCGTGGTTTAAAACTTACCAAGTATTTCACTAGATTTTTTGTTAACTAAAGATAGGACGAAACTGCCTTCGGAACCGCTACATATCATGCAAGAGAGGTTGAGCAATATTTAGGGTTCAGTGCATAAGATGTTTGGTTTTAATGCTGCAATGCGCTTTTGAGTCTACATTAAGAAAAGTTTCACATATACTCTAGGTACACATAAACTAAAGAAAAGATAAGAACTTAAATCTTGAAAATCCATAGAAAAACACTTATATAGAAAAATAAATTATATTCTAATCTTTGTATGATTTATGCACACAACCATTCATTATTATAGTTTTTTGCATGTCTGTGTAAATCAAGCTTTGAAAATGCAACTTAGAAGCTAGATGGTAAGCTAATCACTAAGCCTATTAGTGAGAATCGTCCATGCTTGAAGATCTTCAATACTAGTACCTTTAGGGCGTAATTGGTTCTCTTCACAGGGCAGCCAGGCCAGCATGCAGAGCAGTGGCGGAGCTCGCAACAAAATAACATGTACAGAAATTATATGATTCGGAAGGCCATATATAAGGAGGTGGATCAACGGTGAACCAATGATTGCCTGCTATGATGGACGATTGGATGTTGCTGCAGTTCCTTAATCGGAAGGCTAGGAGTCATGAGACAAGCAGACTTGCAGCCTTTGGACCTGCAGAATCAAGTTTCATATGAACCATTGACCGATAAATCACTGAATCAATGCAAATGCTTCGAAATCAAGGGGGGGGGGCCACAGCCCACTTTAGCGGAAGTGTAGCTCCGCCAGTGATGCATTGCAGAGAGCCTGGCTCTCGTGGACCAGGTCGTTTGCATGCACAGTCATTTGTTTGGTTCACGCTTCCATCCGGTCAGGTTCGTCCGCGGAAACTGATTGGTTCCTTGGTTTTCTGCATGCATCGTGCACACGCTAGAGTCACTCTCCCACAAAGTTCGGGTCGGGTAGTTCGGTAGTTCGAATTTTGAAAAGTTCAGGGTAGTGAGAATTATTACCCGATAATAGCAAAAAAAAAACACTATCTGTAAGTTCGAGTTCGGGTATACCCAGTGTACCCGAAAGTATATAAAATCACAGCAAGTGCTCAAACATCACAAAATTTTGCATAGAATTGGACAGACTAAATGATAACTTATTAACTCATAACTGATAAAGTGATAACTTCAGTTTTTAACAGCAAATGCAAACCAGTGAAACCACGACGCATTCAAGTTTTTAACCGCAAGTGCAAGCCAGAACGACGACACAGGTACTGACTATTTAGTACTGACAAGATACAAGAGCAAATTGAAAAGTTCAAGCATCAAGCATCAAGCATGCTGTCTGCCATCACATCAGTGCTTGTCTCGGGAAGTCGGGGAGACGGCAAGTTAAGACGTGAGTTAATGAGGCATCAAAGCCAAGGAGGCATCCTACCATTGTTGAGCTTGGGCCACGGGAAATCGGGGATGCTCCAGTTCGCGACTTCGCGCTTCGCTGAGACGTATTCCTATTTCGGGTTGTTCGGGTACCGGGTGTAATTACCCGAATTACCCAATATAAATTCGGGTAATAGGATTCACTATCCGAACTAGACATCGGGTAGTGCGGGTTCGGGTACTTCGGATCCAGGTCCGGATATTTCAGGTTCAGGATTTGGGTATCAGATTTTGTGCCCAGAGTGACGCTAGAAAGCGCCAAGCGCGCAACTTGCGCCAAGCGAGCCAGACCCGCCAGAAACGAAGTCTCTCCCCGTTCCTACCGAGCCTGGCCGAAGGGCTCCTTTTGCATCTGGTGGAACAGGCCCAAAGCCAAGACCAGGACACCATCAAAGAATTAACTAGTAGTATGTAGACCGTACGAGGGGATGTTTGATCCAGGACTGAAGTTTAGAATATGTCACATCGGACATTTGATACTAATTAGAAAGACTAAACATGAGTCTAATTAGACTTAATAGATTCGTCTCGTAAATTAGTCTCAATCTGTGCAATTAGTCTATGTTTAATACTCTATATATATGTGTCTAAACATTCGATGTGATAGAGACTAAATTTTAAACACCCCCTAAATCACAACAAAAATAATTTTGCGCACCCAACTCGATGTGACAGCCTATCCTACGCCCATAGAAATTAAATACTCTCTTCGTTACAATGTACCAAATTGAACAACTTTCTTCATTACAATTTTTCCTGACCGGACTACTTGAGGTTGTTGTCCCTTTTTTACATTAGGATTAATCATTCTCATATATAAGTGGGATGGGGAAGCGGCATCATATAACTCAGCCGTAATGCATTTGTATATGCTTTGTCATCATCATTTTAGATGTCATGGGCAAGACTTCCTGTTGTTTGTCCAACCACCTATACAATTCTTCGCAAAGGTAGGAGATAAATAAGACCACAAAGGTAGAAATAAGATTTGGTGTAACTATTTATTGGACTGCGTTTGTCAGGTTCTAAACTCAAGACCTCTGGGCCCATACTATGCAAGTCAACTAGATCAACCCAAAATGTGTATAATGGTGGTTAACTCGTTCACACACAAACAAAGGTCATGCTCGCTTGTATTATAATCCGTACTTTTTAGCTTGTTTTTTTAGTCGGAACAGAGTTTTTCTCTCACAATAAATCAACGAATAATATTTTTTGCTATGGCTTTTCAGCGAAGCGAACAGGCTAAACTCCCTACATGCGGGTTCCCCTAGGCCTCAAACACAGAAATACGAGCCGACTGTAATTATTTTATTTAATTAAATCCACCGGGCCTCAAACACGAAAATAGTATGAGCCAAGTGTAATTGTTTTATTTTGTTGCACCTATCAAAATTTAAACTTAAGATGTCCGGTGCTAATAGTTTATTGTTTTTTGTGCACTAACCAATTTAAGAAATGAGGTGGTCTATCTTCTCCTCACTTCTTAATTTTTTATTTGGTTTGTAGAATGGAATGAGTAGATCCATCGTCACCTCATATTTTGATGTGAGAAAATTGCAAAACGCGTTTGAGATATGCTTCCTACTTAGATAAGACCATTCCCTCTATATATATTGGAGGATCACGACTGATTTAAAAATACAACGTCCAATCGAACAAAAAGCAATATACTACTTATTTTTCCTAACCATGACTTTTTCTAACCTAATGTTTCTATTCATCGTTTGATGTGACAACCAAGGATGACACGCTAGGCTTGCCGCTCAGCCTAGTACAACTCGACAGTGTTCTTGCTCAAGCAAAAGCTTCGACAGTTTCATCACATAAGCACGATTTATTATATTCGATGGTTTGCTAAATAGTTATACCCCACGTTCTTGGGTCCTAGACGACACGAACGATCTAGGCCTTGTTTAGTCCCCCTAAAATTTAGTCTCTATGACATCGGATATTTGGACACATGCATAGATTATTAAATATAGATTAAAAATAACTAATTGTATAGATTGTGACTAATTTGCGAGACGAATTTTTTAAGCCTAATTAGTCCATGATTTGACAATGTGATGCTACGGTAAAACTACAATAAACATGTGCTAATGATGGATTAATTAGACTTAATAAATTCGTCTCGCGGATTCTAAGGTCTAAAGTATAGTTTAAATTAAAGTAAAAAAAATGCTTTATGTATACTTAAATCGTATAAATAGGGGTAAACGGGTCTATGGTGTTTCGTAGAAATTATTTGTGACGTCAGAATTAAAAGAAAAATAAAAATAAATATTGGTAATTAGGTATCCAATAAATATTTATTTATTCTAATTTTATGGTATATTCTTACGTCCTTTGCTTATAAAACTTGAAATAAAGATAAATAAGTGCTCCAGATTATTAAGTAGGTAGGCGGCGTAGAAGGGGGCGGTTCTACTTAAAATTTGTTTTAACACTCACATGACACCGCATGTAACCCCCAACGTGGCATCCTAGAGTTTAGCATCTGAATCTAAACACCGGTGTGAGATCGATTCTGCGTGAACAGATATTGTCTGCTCGATAATGGATGCTCGATGGGGTTGCTGCACTCCTCTTTCCGATTCGCCTCCCACTTTGTCACGGATAAAGATGGGATCGCACTCATCGCTGGCGGCGGGCGACTCGTAGCGGCGCTGCCGTAGCCAGCAGCCCAGCCCTTTGTCTGCGGGGCCCAGCGAGAAGCGCGGAGGCGGGGGCTTCGTCGCCGCCGCCGCCAAGGTTGCTTGCCCGGAGCAAGCGCGGAGCGGGGTTGCCGGCTGATGGTGTGGGTGTGACTGTCCGACTGGTGGTGGGCAACAGCACGCCAGCACCGAGGAAAATGCGGCCACCGCGACAGGGCGTAGCGGTGTGGCCTCGTTGCCGGCAACCGGGGTTCTGTCATTGCGGCCTACGCCCATCCTTTTGCTGGTTTTGCAGGTAAACAAACCAAATTCAAACTATTCCCAAGCTTCTTCGCTTTGCACTGCTCTTGGCCCCCCTCTGGCAGCCTCGCCGGCGGCGCGTAGATGTGGGGACCCACCCCGCTCTGTAGATCTGCTAATTGTAGCTGTGATTAGTCATTGCCCCGCCGTCATCATCATTGCCGTTGCGTTGTACGTCGCCGTCGCCATCCATGGCTACCGATCCGTCGTCGCTGGCTCCGGCTATGATGCTGGCCTCGCCGTCTCTGCCGGGGTGTCGCCGACTCTGGATTTGTGCTTCACGGCGGCTGCGGCCAGGCTCTTACTCGCCCCGGTCCAGATCCGTTCTTCTTCACCCCGGATCTGGCCATCCACTGGTGCCCGGCTTCCCGGTATCCGCCTTGCCATCACCTCGTCCAGCAGCAGGTCTCCATCTCCCAGACCAAGCCTAGTTTCAACGACTTCGGCTACGTTGTTGTTCGTTGACCGTTTTGCCGGCCAAGGCGGGGTTCACTTGACCCAACCTTCTACACTCCAGCGCCAAGCAACCCAAAGATTCTAGTTCGCGGAGATGAGCTCGCTACAGGTGTCGTGACCCCAACTCAACTCAGGCTGTCCGCAGTGGGTACTCTAAAGCGATACTCTAAAGCTTTAGAGTATGAATATAGAGTAAAAACTGCTGCACTAGTTACTCTAAAACGCTACTCGAAAGCTTCGAGTATGAATATAGCGTGGTGCAGTACGTACTCTATCCATCGCGGGGGGCCCACGGCCGGCCAGCAGCGCGCGAGCGAGCTGCTGAGGCAGCGTCAAACTGGGCAGTGGCGGGCCCCACCAGCTAACCAAAGGAAAAAATGCTATAACTCACAAACCAAAAATCCAAATTAAATTCCGATTGCACCATTAAATTCGTCTCAATAAATTCTTCAAAACTAGATCACACATGGATATATTTAGATAAAGTGACAAGTGGGTCCCACAGTGGATAGAGGATGATATAGAGGATGGATGGGTGCGGGAGAATTGAGTATAGAGGAGAGAATCTTGCTGACTAGGACGTATAGAGGATGAATATAGAGATCCATGAGTGCGGATAGCCTCAGTGCAGCAATGAGGCCCTTCCATCTTGGCTTGTGTTGCCAGTCTATGTTGGAACTCTCGTCTCTGGCGATGTTGTCGTTTTTAAGACATGTGCAGTGTCAATGTGTGCTTTGTTACTGTGTGTGTCAGATCTGGACTTATCTCGGTTGTTCAATCCTTTGATAACCAAGGTCATTCTTTGCTAAAGAGAAATGATCACTATGGGTCAGACTCAATAGAATTGGATCCATTCCAAATAGCGAGAATTAGGATAGTGGTTCAGGACATCTCTCTTTCAAGGAGGCAGCGGGGTTTCGACTTCCCCGGGGGGTAGGGAGTATTATAAAAAGAGGTTAATCATAGATTATCAAAAAGCCTAGAATAAATTCTTCCTAGGTCGATGCCCGAGCGGTTAATGGGGATGGACTGTAAATTCGTTGACTTTGTCAAGGGTAGCCATTCGAGAAGGAGGCTAATTCCACTTTATCGAATCAAAGGAGAAAGTTCATGGCGGTGGGCGGTTGGTACTTCTATCGCGGGCCTTTACTTTAGGATTTAGATAGCCCCTCTCTAGTCTGTAAAATACATCTCTTCTTACCATACCAATAGCGTATGAACCAAATGGGAAAATCGTACAGATTTTATGAAACCATGTGCTATGGCTCGAATCCATAGTCAATCCTACTTTCGATAGGACCGGTTGACAATTGAATCCAATTTTTCCCATTATTTGACTGTCCATAATAGTGCTGAAAGAAAGCCCGGAGGAAGAGTGGCCTGGCCTTGCGTTTCTCGCCCCTTTGCCTTAGGATTCGTTAATTCTCTTTCTCGATGGGATGGGGAAGGGATATAACTCGGTGGTATTTTCGCGCTTCACCTTCTTTGAATGTTGCTTGTAATGCTGCTTAATATTAATGAATATCTACTTTAAAAAAAATGGCATCTTTCAGGCCTGGTGCAGTTGGTGAGTGCTAACTCGCCGAGTCACCAGGTCCTGGGTTCGAAGCCGTCTCTCTGCAGAATTTCTGCGGGGGTAAGACTTTGCTTCGGTTATTCCCTTCCCCAGAC
The DNA here is from genome assembly GCA_038087645.1 of Saccharum hybrid cultivar R570. NCBI lineage: Eukaryota > Viridiplantae > Streptophyta > Magnoliopsida > Poales > Poaceae > Saccharum > Saccharum hybrid cultivar. The sequence goes on from JAQSUU010000637.1 coordinate 17,813,732, forward strand.
CCCACTCGTGTGGGAGCCTCTAGCACTGGGTCTGCCCTTTTTTTTCTACTATTCACTATCGGCTCACCGAGTTGAGGTTCATCAAGATTTCATTATTCATGATAATTGTGAGAAGGATGAGCTACGAGGGCCTCATTAATCACTGAAATCATGCAAGCAAAACTGGCTTCACTTGTTTGACAAGTTATAAAAAGTATCAATGCCCATTGCCAATGTGTTTGCTGCTTCTCTACAATCTTGAATAGCAGTAGTTTTCTGTTCCTCCACTAATGGAGTCACAAATGGATAATAGATTGGTAAATCATTTGCTTCTTTGAGTAAGGTTTTCTCGTAATTCCTTAGTTTCACGTTTTGTTGGTAAAATAATACAGTATGCTGTGTGTCCGTTTCTGAAGTGCAGCTGTGAGCATGTTTTGATGCCTACATATTTTTTTTTGTCAACAAGAAGCACAGTGTACTGATGGTTCTTTTAGATGAAAATGTTTGCTTGTCCTAATGTTATTCTTCAATACACATGCTATTTGTCTGATCAGTAAAACAGAGCCTAGATACATACTGTATGTTTTAGCATTGATTTTTATATGCTTGTATCTTTAAAATAATTTGAGACGGTTAGTGAAACATTTAAGTAGTGTGGTATGTATTACTATGCAGTTGGACTTAAGTAACGCGTGCTACATTTCCTCGGGTGGTTATGCCACCGGTTACTGTAGCACACACTGTTTAGTACTGTAAATGATAGTGTAGCGCGAATTCTGTACAATATCCCTTCTTTTTCTCTTTCCTTTTTTTTTTGCTTACCTACTAGGTAACAAGTCAGTTTTTTTCCTGCGCATTATCTGCTTTGCCATCTTGACTCCTAACGCTTATATAAAACTAAAGTGACATCAGAGAATGTAATTTGACAAAGCCATAAAATAGTGCAAAGTTGCATAATTTTTTTTTTGGCTCTTAGTTACCTGTTAAGTAAAAAGTCGTTTTTTTGCATACAACACATACTGCCTCCATGTTAGAATAATTTATAAGGCAGTCTTCATTTGATCTTGCATAATAATTTTTGAGACAGTTTTTATTTGATTTTGCATGCCAACAAAACTTATCATATCTACTTTGTATTGCATGAAAGGATTTTTCATAATTTCACTTAATCGTATTACCTCTTTGTGATCTCGACTCCTAACGCTTATATGAAACTTAAGTGATATTTGAGAATGTAATTTGACAAAGCCATAAAATAGTGCAAAGTTGCATGATATTTTATATGAAAGTGTGCACATTTACTAATTACTATTTGATGGCTTCATGAAATAAAAAAATGCTATTCAAGATTTAGTTCAGAACACCCAATTGCAGGTCTTGGTTGCCCTGCGGCAACGCGCGGAGTACTGGCTAGTTATAGTAAAAGATAGAGACTTGGTTACACCAGCTTTCTTTTGATTTGAATAATAACTTATGTAATTAATTTATCTTTCTTATCTTATCTTACATAGTTACATCTGATGATGATCTGAGCTTATACTTCAAAGCTGACAGCTGTACTCATAGTTTAGATTTAATTAGTTAGAAGATTTCTAAATGCACCTTTTTAGAGGAAACTAAGTTCCATTACCCTGTTACTTGGACTTCTGCTAGGTGAGATGGTGTGCATGCAGCATGTGGGGAGAGAGGGGTGATGATTGTTCATTGCTTGACTAAGGATGGAGGCTAATCCCCTTACTAGTTTTGTCCATAACAGATATATATCTAAAGATAGCATCTAGATATTTAATTTTAATGAACCATACCAAATTATCGTAAAAGTGAAAACTCCTGGACTAGTGTTTCCCCATGTGGATGTGGCAGTGTCAGGTGCAACTCCAATTGCTTGGTGCTTGACCATAACAAACCATTTGGAACCACGCAATTTTTAGTGAAAATATTAATTATCTGTTTTATGTTTTCATGTTCTATGTGCATGGAGCTAAATCGATACCTATGTTCAACCATGGTATTATACTTTTGCTATTTTGTAAAAGCCATGCTGATTTCTATTCTTTTTTTTTTGTAACTAACAGGTGATCTGAGATAGGAAACAAGTGCACAATGGAGAACTTGACCAAACTATATCATGATTGGGAAATTCAGCTGCTAGTGCTTCTAAGTTTTGCAATACAATTATTCCTATTCTTCACTGGCGGTCTTCGTCGCCGAAGCATCAACATGTTGCTTAGGCTCTCCATTTGGATAGTTTATTTGGGAGCAGACATGATAGCAGTTTATGCCCTTGGTTACCTCTCACAACATAAGGATTCAACAATTGCTGGGGACACAACAAAGGGAACCCAATCACTGCCTTTCTTTTGGGCTCCCTTCCTCCTCATCCATCTCGGTGGGCAGGACACTATCACTGCTTTTGCCATGGAGGATAACAACTTGTGGTTGAGGCATTTATTGAACCTTGTGCTGCAGGTTGTCCTATCTTTATATGTTTTCTGGAAGTCAATTGGAAGGCACAGTGTGGAACTTCTAGTTTCAGGTATCTTTTTGTTTGTTGCGGGGATTATCAAGTATGGAGAAAGGACATGGTCTCTCAAGTGTGGGAGCTTTAAAAGTCTTGAGAGCTCCACTGGAGATCACTGCAAGCATCAGTTTCCAGATTTGATTGATGGGGATGTTGGTTATTCTAACACTGTCTGCACTGGTCTGCGTTCAATGCTAGATGTCCTTAATTTCTTCTCTGGACGAACCTTGTTTGTTGGTGATTCAGTGAGGTTTGGCCGTGAGGGTTTAGGAACTTGGCTACCCAGTCAAGTGCTCAAGGTGCTTGGGGTTGAACTTGGTATGATGTATGATGATCTCTACACCAAGGCTCTTGTTCTCAGAACAAGGAGTGGCATTGTATTTCGTTGTATCTCTCAGTTATCTGCTTTTGTTGCCTTCATGCTCTTCCTTAGTGGAAAGAAACATAAGTATAGTAGAGCCAATATTGCAATCACTTATTCACTGTTTGTCGGCAGTTTCTTCCTGGAACTTTGTGCATTGTTTATATTCATGATGTCGCCATGGACTTGGGCATGGTTGAAAATTCGAAAATACGACAGGCTTGCTCAGTTTTCCTGGTCTCTTTTTTCCAGTGGCCTCATTGGATGGCCAGAGAAGAGGCCATTGTGGTCAAATGCAATGGGGCAGTATAACTGGAGTGGTTGGTATGAGGGAAGTGGCCAACCAAGGTCTTGCGGTCAACGAGTGATGAACATGACCAGAAAGTTGTCAACATCAATCGGTGTTGAGAAGGAGAAACTATTTTGGCTAAGTAAGCTATTAGATGTGGAGTATGTCAAGGCGGATAAGGTGATGGAGTGTCTTGTGGAGGCTGTCAGCAGCTTCATTAGTCAACCCTTTGAGTTCCAGAGGACCCGGGAATGGCCCAATCTTGACCCACTTTTGAGATACGCACAAGTTTTTTACATCGCAGATTTTGGTTATGCTATTGTCTTTATGCATATGGTCACTGAGCTACACCTGAGCAAATACCAGTGCTCAGACATTGAAGCAGATGTAGCAGCAGATATTGATGGTTTGGTGGAGGTCTGCCAGAAGCTGTCCCGCTACATGATGTACCTCCTGCTTTCCCTCCCCTCCCTGCTGCCTCTCAATGCCAGTGCGGTCGCTACACTAAATCGGCGGCAAGCTGACATGTCAGAGAACGATATCATGACAGAATTGAAAGGGTTTGATCCCCAGCCAGGCAAGGAGGCACTGGAGGAGATAAGGGATGTCTGGGTGCGGCTCACCATCTACGCTGCTGCCAAGTCACAGCCACAGATGCATGCAGCGCAACTGGCGAGAGGAGGTGAGCCCCTCACGTTCGTTTGGCTGCAGCTGGCGCATTAAACTGTGGAGAATTTGGTTTCAGTAGGATCGAGCTTACCCGCGATCGCTCCAAACATTCAATATTCTATGTCTTACAGTTCCATGGTTAGTGCTTGCTATGTTCTTTTATGTATGCTGTTTTGGCTTCGTACAATCTTTGAGATGCAACTTTTACTACTGCTTTATATGACATAAGTACATAACATAAGTACATGTTAATAAGATTTTACTCTCATGAAAGTATTTTAAAAGACAAATCAAATTATATGATATCCATGAAGCTAATCTTGATAGTACATATACTAGTGATCAAACTTTAGAAAGATTGTCGGCACAGATTTCTAGGACGCCAAGTTAAAATGAGTGAAGGGACTAGAAATTAATAAATCAATGTCAAGACAACATATCCATCCAACTAACTCTGCATGGAAGGTTCCTTATTTGTTGGCTTCAGGGTAAATTTCAAACAGTGCATTATATAAATGACTATGTTAAATCACTTTACGTCCATATATTGCTCCCTTTGTTGTTTTCTTCCTTAATGGATTCAGTTACTCTTGGTTCAGAGGTTGTTGTGGAGGGCTCAGGTTTTCCTTGATCCAGCATCATACTATATCAATCAGGTACTGACCAGCTGCAGATCTAAACCATCCCACTCTGTTCCTTTGGTATATATTTTATGTGGCCTTACTAAATACTATAGCTTTACTATCTTATGCCGTTCTTCATACATCTCAAAAGAACTTCTGTTATGTATAAGTTAATTGTTTATGTCTTTAGTGACTGAAAATATCAGTTATCACTGGTGTATTAGTGGTTTTTCTTTCATGTGTCCTCACTTTGGAGTTTGGACCTATTAATTAGTTATGTATGCTTTATAAGAACCGGGGTTAAGTTTCTACTGCATTTTGTTTTGTCTCAACATAGCAATTGGTGTTTGTAGAGTCGAACAGAATTTTAATATTTTTTTGGTTTCTGATCGACAAGCCAAACAACGTGGTATGGTTAAGCTTAGATACCTGTTGGCAACAGACCGACAGTTTGCAAATTGTTAAAGGAATATGAAAACAAACTTACAAGTGTATATTTTTTGACACATGAAATGATGAAAAGACAAAGGTTGGCTGTCCTCTTGATTCCATCTGCACTTCTTTATTTGAAGTGATAAGGGAAGCTAGAAAATCTAGTTAACAAATGCAATTCCTAGTGCCAAAACTGAGATGTTCCCTTGGATGATGAAGACTTGCGTCTTCTAGGGCGCTTGGGTGAGGAATGCCTTTTAGTTTGTTTCTAGGAGCCAAAAATAGAGCGGGTTCCTCTCGTAAGAATGGAGTAGTATTGTTGAGGACACCCCTGTGATGTCCAAATAATGGCCCAATCTTTCACGGTATGTATGAATTAGAACTCCCTTCAATTTCTCAAGTAGAATATTTTCAGTTAATGAGTAATATCCAGCAACTAAAATCCCTTCTCAGACTAACATGATCAGCAATTTCAGCAGCAAGGCTACTTCACAAAAAGCAAATACAATAAATCAATGCCGACCTCCCTCATTATCACACAAGCTATTGGTTGCAGAACGACAGCAGCGCAGCTCTTCTTGGCAATTAGACAATTATATATTATAGATCAATTTAATTGGAGACCCAATCAATTCAGTAGTTTGACCACAAGATAGCTAGTACAATATAATAATGCTGGACCAATAAACTCGGCAAACACAAGCACTGATCCAATAGGCCAAATAACAATTATGGACCACGGTAAGATAGATGGTCTCAGCTAGAAGTTAGCTGTGATATAATATTAGGAAAAAGTCTACGTCAACCCTCCAACTATGGGGAGTAGACTACTTAGCCCTCTCAACTATGAAACGGTCTATTCTACCTACTGAACTTTCCAAAACCGGTCAAATTATCCCCCAGACGGTTTTCAGACGGCGGTATTGCTACAGCAACAGCTGTCTTGCTACAGTACCGGCGGTTTTGTCTTTTTCTTTTTTATTTATTTCGGCTGAATCTTTAAAAAATCATAGTAAATCACAGAAAAATCATAAAATGAAAAATCTAATTTTGTTGGACTCCACATGAGTAGATCTACACAGTGAATATATAATATGGTATGCTTTAATACAACAAAATTGGAGTCCAAATTACAGAAAAAAATAGATCAAAATCTACAGCAAAAACTTTGTACTAAAACATATCATATTATATGTTCACTGTGTAGATCTACTTATGTGGAGTCCAACAAAGTTGGATTTTTTATTTTATGATTTTTCTGTGATTTACTATGATTTTTCAAAGATTCAGCCGAAATAAATAAAAAAGAAAAAGGCAAAACCGCTGGCACTGTAGCAACCCGCGGCTACTGCAGCAATTCCATGGTTACTGTAGCAAATCCGTCGTTTCAAAACCGTCTGGAGGGTAATTTGACCGGTTTTGGAAAGTTCAGGGGGTAGAATAGATTGTTTCATAATTGAGGGGGTTAAGTAGTCCATCCCCCATAGTTGAGGGGGTGAAGTAGACTTTTCCCTATAATATTACGGCCAAAACAATCACGTTTGATCAATCTTGATTGATCAAACACAAGCAGTAGCGATAGTAGATAGATAATAGAGGAATCGGCTTACAATACTTGGAGTAGATGCAATCCGATCAGCAACATTCGAGTTTGGACGTACCAGTAAAATATTGGACGTGACCCAACAATAAAATATGCTAACAACTTTAGCATTATTGACTTGATATTTTTTTCTCATGGTCACGGTACAAGATGTAAACATATTGAGTACATTTAATTGACGCATTCTGCAAATCATTGTTAATGTATAAATTCCAAGGTACTAAATAGCGTATAGCGGATTCGTAGCAGTTTGATGTTAAGGTAGCGGATCGTGGATAGCCCAGGTGCTGTCGCGGACCCTAAGTTCCAATAGGTATATAATAATCACACATAAATTTATGTATATACATCATGAATAATAAATATAAATAGACATTTAATTAACTATATTTTAATAATTGATGTCTCACCTACTTTAAATTAAGAAAAGATACATTGTGTTCAACACATTACATATAAGTCATGACATATTAGAGTTTATAAAGAAATAAATTATGAGAGCCATAAAATAGTTATAAGATCATGACCCGTTATTTCTGTCAGTAGTAACCTCAATAGTCCCATGGTAGTTTAAATTCCCTTTTATTCATTTGAAACACTATTGGAAATCCGGGTAGCACATTCACTAACAAAAGAATTGTTGTAATTAGTGTTTGCATAAAAAATGTAGGTCAAAGCCCTACTTTCCCAGTTGATAGCCCATATACGCTAAGAGAAAAATACGCTTACAGTTGGGAGTGGTACAAAAATATGCCACCTGAATAGAAAAAAGCTAGACAAGAACGCGAAAGGTTGTACAATGCAACAGCCAAACAGCAAAAGACAAAGAGAGCATCTAATAGAAGATGAAAGGAGTTGGATGCTAGCACTCTACACCCGGACTCCATCACTATAGAGAACCCTATGTATATCCTTGTATCACCGTAGTGAAGGTAATGTCTTGTATTTAATTATTACTATAAATCTCAAAATTTGGATGATGCTGGTGTTAAAATATTATCCAGAGACACAACATGTCACGCGTCTTATCTCCTGACGCGTCGTGGTAGCCCTCAGGGCGCTCCGGGCTGCAGGTGGCCGGCTGGGCAGGGCTGTTGTAGGCGGACGGCCGGCTAGGGGTGATCGGCGGACAGCTGAGGGAAGGCCGGGCCTTGGCCGCGGCGTTGGGGAGTCCTGCCGTGGTTGGCTGGGGAGCGATGGCAGCGGAGCTGTAGTCAGTGGCGGCAGTCGCGAGCATGCAGAGAGGTGGGGAAGAGGCGGAGAGAGAAGAGAGGGGAAAGAGATAAGGGTTAAACCCTAAACTTGCTTGCCTTCTCATTACTGTTCTCCCTCAATATATAAGTGGGTTTACAATTGCTAATGGGCTTGGCCCATGAACCTTGCTGTTCATCTAAATTGAATCTATAATAACAGCTGGGCTTATGCCCCTCACTAAATAATTAGCATGTTGCCTTATTCCGGTGTCTCCTCCTGGTGAATGTCTTGCCGATCATGACACAACTCGTTGGGTGCTTGATCAGTTTTGTACGTTACGATGTTGATGCCCGGCTCATTGCACAATCACTAACTAAATGAAATATTATTGACTTTATTTGGTACTTCTGTGTTTTTGTCAGATCACCACCAAGAACTCGTTCAAGAACCTAGCTCACCCAGGAGAAGGAACTAGGAACTGATGTTTCCCCAGAATGTCATAAATTACTGTGTGATGGATTAGTGCAAGAAGTCCAGGGATTCCAATTATTAGCTTCGTGTATGTGTACCATCTGAGTTTGATGGTGGTTATTAGATTCTCTGTTGTTTCCTTATTTGGAGCATTGACATTTGTATCACACGTTGAGCTCCAATTATGGTTGATGGAGACATGGAGTTGCACTTAGCGGCTTACCATTATGTTTACCATTCTAGTTGGAGACTATTGTAACCGATGGTCCTTATTTTGTGTTAGATTTGGATGTTTGTATGTACCTTACTATTTTATTTAATTGCACCCATCAGAATTTAAACTCAAGATGCCCGATGCTGATAGTATTGTTTTTTCATGTACCAACCAATTCAACCAAAAGAACTTATGTGTGTTTGGTTTGAGAAATGAGGTGGTCTATTTTTTCTATCACTTTTCTTAATTGGTTTGTGGAATGGAATGAGTTGATCAATCGTCACTTTATTCCTCATAAGATAATAAATAGCATATGCATGAGGATTGGGTTGATTTCACCATGATTCATGAGATGACTCTACAAATCAAACACATCATTAGAGTGTGTTTGATTTAAGGAACGAGGTGATCCATCTTCTCACTGCTCATTTTTTTATTTGGTTTGTGGAATGGAATGAGTTGATCTATCGTTACCCTATTCCTCTAAGCTTATGAATAGTATATGCATGAGGAATAAGGCAATTTTACCAAAATTCATGAGATAAACTCATGATGTATCACCTCATGAAGCATGAAATGACTCTATAAACCAAAAACATCATAATGTATGTAACAAACACAAACCTCAGTGTATCTTAAAACTTCTGAGATAAATTGGTCAATGCATCCAAATGTCTTGCACTCAAATCCTGATGACGGCAATACAAGAAAATTACGGCAGCTGACTCAATTCACTTATATTCATGATGAACCCGATGAGTGCTTAAACATGTTTTTTTTCTTCTTTTGGACTATGTCAACGTAAACTGACTATGTGCAGTAAATTTCCCCAAGTATACACATGCTCTGGAGATACTAGGATGGAAGCAGTACTAACTTTAGGCGGCGAATAAAGATGCAGCCGGTCCTCGCATGCCTAACAGATGCCATTTTAGTGCAAAATCAGTACAGTACTACCTTGCATGATTTAATGACAGCGAAGAACATTGAAGTCCCGCTTTCTGATTTCTGCGGCTTTACAACAACCACCGTGAGCAGGAAGCCTGTCGGTGTCGTGCACAACAGCAAATACAGCTAATGCTACCACATTTTTCACAGATAAATCACGACCATACAACATCACCACTGACTAACACATGTCAGAGTACAATCATGGTATATCATTCACACCATAGAGAAACAACAGAACTTCGTGCACATACATTTTAACGATATATCATACCGCAGGTGCAACCCCTAGTGCAGAGACGCCAGTAAGATTCCAACACCTCACTCAGGGCCCAGAAACACCCTTGTCAAGGCCGTAATCCGTCATGCCCACACCAACCTCATTTTGGTGCTTCATGAATCCACCCGTCGCTGCTTTTGAGTAACTCCAGTAGTACACAAGGGACGTCAAGAGGTTGATGATCATCATTGCAGCAGCGGCTGCAAAGACTCCCCTGCGAAGGGTGGCGCAGGTCACCAAGTCATGCTTCATATAGTAGCCTAAATACTTGGTGTGCTTTGCATTCCTCACCGATCCTCCTAGGAGGCAAGCTTCTGCGATGAGAAATGTTATCCTGCAAACAAGTGAAAAAAAACAATGGAAGGACGAAGTTATTTCCAAACAGCACTTTTAGATCTCAGGAAATAGCACCATTGTGTACATCTGACTTAATGAAAAAGTAACTTAACTGAATGGTCCAATCCAAATTCTACATCTGACCAAAAAAACACCCAGGTACAAAATTAAGCTTATATTTTTCAACCAAATTCTGTAGCAGGAAGGCATGTATCGTACGAAATTTTCTGCAGGACACAATTTAGTATTCTGGAACAACAAATGTGTGCAGAAGGGCACTAAATTGTGCCCAATAGCCAATGCATGAAAACCAGTGTTTCAAAGGCGTCGCGCCTAGGCATCCAGGCGTACCGAGCACTTGGCTGGACGCCTAGCCACCTTTTAAACACTGATAAAAACAGAAGATAATGTAATGTCCATTGGCTGATTTCCACAACAGCTGTCCTAGAGCAAAAGGCACAAAATAAGTGTCCCACATCAGGCTTTAAAAGCAACAAGGTTTCAGACCCCCCCCCCCCCCCCCCCCCCCCCCCCCCCCCCCCCCCCCCAACACCCCCTTCCCTAATCAAACAACAGTTTGCTGGAGCCAGAATAGAGGTCACCAGGATGATTGGATCATAATGGAGGAAGCTTTTAATGTGGATCCTCCATTAAGGAGTAAGGACTCAAGAGATGCAATCTGGTCAGGTGTAGGCTAACTTTATTAGGGTAGGTTTGCTAACTTTTTGAGGTCTGGACAAAACCTCAGATTTGGTGCCACCAGCAGCTTGAGGTTTCTTACTACAATAATTTTCAAAACTAGCAAAAAACCTGTGTATCGCAAAGGCATAAAAAATCAAACAATTACATGTGCATAAACAATTCATGTGATAAATAGTGTCATGAGGGAATACAAATGACAAAACCATCAGAGTGAAATAAGACAGTCAACAAATTCCCAATAATCAGACTCAATGGGGGGGGGGGGGGGGGGGGTGTGTGTGGAAGCGGGGGTGGTGGGCAGACCCAGTGTTAAGAGGCTCCCACATGAGTGGGGTCTGGGGAAGAGAAAAACCGAGGCAAGCCTTTCCCCTGCAAAATCTGCGGAGAGGCTGCTTCGAACCCACGACCTGGTGACTCGGTGAGACAGCTCTCACCACTGCACCAGGCCTGCCCTTCAATGCCAAAGGTTGGGTAAATAAGAAGTTTAGGGGCAGAGTGATGGTGATGGCAGCCAAATCATCAGCATCGACTTGAATGTTTTAAGGCCCTGTTTGGATCATTGGAACATGCAGTTTGGATTGGAGGAATGAATCTCACCATTCCTCCAGAAAGGATCAGTTCCCTTTGCAAAATGCAACAAAAACATCTGCCCAGACCCAAAGTTTTTCAGATGCTCGAGGTGGACACGTGCTCAAGAGAGAAAATAGAGGTGAACCTACAAGAAACAGCATCAAAGCAAGATCTGTACTGCTACAGTGATGTTGCACCATCAAGTGCATCACAGCCTCTTCTCATCTTCTGTTTTCCACACCAACCTCCTGAATGGAACAACATAGACGATCTGCCCTTGTCAGTTGGGAGTGGTCCAAGGTGGCTGCACGTGGGCTGAGTGAGATTGTGCCCAGGTGGAGGAGAGAGACTATACTTGGGGGAAGAGATAATAAGACCAAGAATGGAAGAGACTAGAGTGAAAGCAGCAGAAAAGAGACGGAAGAAGTGTTCAATCCTTCACGGATGTGTGGTAGTAAGTCAAATGATCCATATGTCAGTGGGTTGCTAAAAGAAACTCTTACACTTATAGAGATGAGCAGACTACCTGATCATGACTTAAGAATGAAAACCACATCGAGTCCAAGCAAACAAGTTTCCATTAATCCCTTTTTTTCCCGATGCTCTTTTTGTTCCTGCATCCCAAACAGCAACTCTTCTAATTCCTATGTTCTCCAATCATGAATCATTTGTTTGGCCACTACACTTCTTTCCTATTTCTGTGTTTTCTTCTTTTTTGGTTTTTTTCATTCCTCCATTCCAAAAAGAGGCCCTAAGTAGTAGAGATTACTCTTAACAAAAACATCTGAAATTTTCTGTGATTGTTCTGGTTTCACAAAAGGTGTGGAGTACAAAGCAAACAGTGGTCACTAATTTATAAGCATCAGGCATCGCCACCAGTTCAATACCACACAAGAAAAGGGTTGGGAGATACATGATATTTAACATATGTAAAAGACTACTGATAAAGATAGCTCATAACTTTGGTTAAAGTTCCAATTAAGATGAAGTTAAGCAGGCTTGAGCGACTGAGATTATTAACGTGAAAAACAATACAACCGTTATGGTGATTGGCAGTTCATACTTTTCACATTGAGATGCATATTAATAAATAGTGATATTTCTTCAAATTATCAAGAGAAAAGATTTCATGGAGTACTGATCATTAAAATCTATATTTTTTTTCAGTTTTATTAATTAAGCAATGGAATGACATATTTGATATGTAGATCAAACATCACTCGCATAACTCCTCAAACCTAAATCATAACTAGCATGCATTTAAGAGAAAAGAACAATCTGAAGGCACATCAAAGGAACCCATTAACATGCTGATAGCAGGAGTGTCACATACATAACAAAAGCAATGGGTTGGGGAAAAAGTATCTTGGAAAAATGAGATAAGCTAAAGCACAGATAAATTTGGATGCACCATCAGCCACTGAAGAATCTAGTGGAATATGCTTCCCCAGAAACACTGATTTGATAATGTTAGATCAATTGACGTTACTCTTCTCTTCTAAAAATGTGAATTGGTATGCTACATAAATCATTCACCATTTGGACACATAAAGAGATGTACTGCTGTAGGATAGAGGTCCATATAATCGAACCAGCAGAGTGCCACTTGTCCATAGAACTAATTGAAAGAATATAACGCAATGTTGCCGTTAATGTATAAGCCATTCAAGCATTTTGGAAGTACACTTACAGTATTATCAAATGATTATGTAGAATCTGCTCTACACTTGGGAGGGTTACATAGCCCTTCCACTGCTCTTGCAGTAATGGAACAGCCAAAACTGGTAAACAACCACAAGCCTATGCTGCTAATTCATCCATAGTTGCATAACTGTCATTCAGCATTTGGACCCACAATAAGCTGTTACAGGTCCATATATTTCAACCAAATGAGTGCGACCTAACCATATAATGAATTCAAATAAATAATTTCGTTAACGCATGCACCATGGCAGGCATTCCAAAACTACATTTACAGTATTGTTAAATGATTATGGAGAAATTTCTTCCACTGCTCTTGCACTAATGGTAGAGGTAAAACTGGCAAACAACTCCAAGCCTATGTTGCTAAACCATTCATCTATAAGTTCATTACTGCTGTTCTAGCATATTGAAAATAAGCAGTGCATTGTAGATTCTTTTCACTAGTAAGGACTCAATAACAGAAATAAGTTGTGTCTCAATCATACATAGAACACAACAGTTTGTTAGTTAGCAAATGAAGCTTCAAATTTTGCAATCCTCAAGCTATCTGCCTCCAAATGAAGCTTACGAAAGGAAACCATGGAGGCTACTGCACAAACAGATTCGGATTTGCAATCCTCAAGCGTATGCATATGTGCCTACTACCAACCCGAGAAACAAATGTAGTGAAATTGAACCAAATCTACGGATCAATCTACAGGCCGTGGCACGCATCATCAGCCCATGACGCCACACATACAGATCAAAGAAAAAAGAAAGAAGAAAGAAAGGAAAAAAAATGCGGGCTTTAGGTGCGGGTCTAGGGTTTAAGACACGCACCAGGAAAGGACGAATGCGGTGACGGCGCAGCCACGGGAGGAGAGCACGGGGCCGAAGCAGAGGCACCGCGTGGCGGCGGTGACAATGGCCTGCTGGAGCAGGAGCACGAAGAAAGCGGAGACGCCGTAGACCGTGGAGGCGTCGGTGTCGTAGAGGCAGTAGGACCGCTCGTCGTACTCGTCCGGCACCACCTTCCCCTGCATCCAGCAGGAAGATCTCAGCGACGCGCGTAGCGTAGGCGCGGAGGAGATGCAGAGGGACCGGAGCGAAGGGAGAGAGAGAGGAAGGAAGGGACCGCGTACGGTGCTGCGGCGGCGCTCGGCGCCGACGGCGAGAAGGAAGGCGAAGAGGTTGAGAAAGGTGAGGAAGGCGCAGAGGGCGACGGAGGCAGGGCGCGAGGTCCCGAAGCCACCCATCAGTATCGAGCTCCGGCGGCGGAGAGCTGTCTCTTCCTTCACTCTGGGAGTGGTAGGGGAAGCGGGAGTGCGGGTAGGAGAGAGTGCTCGGGCCCCGCTCGTCGGCCACCAATATCATCATCAATCCGCGTTTTGGGGTGGCTGTCTCGTGTGCCGGTGTACGGCCAGGTACCTTTTTCTTAGGCTGTGTTTAGATGCACTGAAAAGTGCACTATGCAAAATAAGATTCCCCGTCACATCAAACTTGCGATACATATATGGAGTACTAAATGTGGATAAAATCAAAAACTAATTGCACAGTTTGGTTGTACTTTACGAGACGAACATTTTGAGCCTAATTAGTCAATGATTGGACAATTATCACCAAATACAAACGAAATGCTACAGTGTATTTTGGCTATCCAAATTTTGGATCTAAACACAGCCTAAGTTCAAAAAAAAGTACTTTTTCTCCTTTATTTTTCTTTTGAATAGTATATAAGCTTTTTCTCTTTATTTTTTCTCCTTTTATTTATTTCTTCACCTTTGGATTCTATAGCTATATGTAGTGCCTTTTCTAGGAAGCAGGGATTTTATTAACCAGCAGGTACATTTTAGGTCAGTTTTAACAGGGTTTAAAGGAGTTTTATTTCTAATTAATGCTGTGGCACATCAGCAAAATTATTAAGTTGGCGGTGCGGGTAGGAGGAGAGAGTGCTCGGCCCCGCTCGTCGGCCACCAATATCATCATCAATCCGCGTTTTGGGGTGGCTGTCTCGTGTGCCAGTGTACGGCCAGGTACCTTTTTCTCCTTTATTTTTCTTTTGAATAGTATATAAGCTTTTTCTCTTCATTTTTTCTCCTTTTATTTATTTGTTCACCTTTTGATTCTATAGTGATCTGTAGTGCCTTTTCTAGGAAGCAGGGATTTTATTAACTAGCAGGTACGCTTTAGGTCAGTCTTAACGGGTTTTAAAGGAGTTTCATTTCTAATTAGGCCTTGTTTAGTTACCTTCAAAATTCCAAGTTTTTTCACTCTCTCTCCATCACATCAATTTTTAGCCGCTTGCAAGAAGTATTAAATGTAGGTAAAAAAATAACTAATTACACAGTTTAGTTGGAAATCACGAGATGAATCTTTTGAGCCTAGTTGATCCACGATTGGACAATATTTGTCAAATAAGACGAAAGTGGTACTATTCATCGGTTTGAAAATTTTTTTAATCTAAACAAGGCCTTAATGCTGTGACACATCAGTAAAATTACTAAGTTGGCGGGATATTAATGAAAAAAAGAGAGGTGAAGAGTTTCAGTAAAACTCAACTTGCACGAGTGGTGATGAAACCGGTTGAAACACCCACTGAGCCCGTCGAGTTTCAGTCAGCTGGCTCATCCGGGTCTCCTGTGACGCGATTCTCCCTCCCGCTCGGTGTCCTTCTCATCCTCCTTGCGCACCTGCAGCCAGCCCAGCTCACGCTCTGCACCCCCGCCATGCACCAGCACTGTGCTTCTGAAACGACACGCTGGTGCTATTTATACTTGCTTATGGCCTTTTTTTTTTCTTGGAGTTACTTGCTGTTGGCCCCGATTACTATACTATCAACGCTTTTCATTTTTTATTTTGGTTGTTACAAGACACATACGTTAAGTGTTTTATTTTGGTTGTCACAACAAGCTGGAATAGGAGATCGAATGTATATGTTCTCATATAATTAATTCTAAGGCAACATAGTTTACGTGGTATATTGGATCACAATATCTTGCAGACATTAAGTGTTACAGCTTGTCTTAACAATGAAATAGAACTCCTCACTAAGAGAGTCAGTTTTATTTCTCAAACTAAGTCTACAGAGTTGACGTAGCAGTCTTGGAAACTGAAAAATGAAACTTGTCATTGAGACCGGCCATAGAAGCCAAACAAGACGTCCATTCTCCTAGATAGTAGGATCCCAGCCACGCGGGAGTGCACGAACAAACCCAGTCCTATTTTAGTGCATATTTAATACACATAACTAGTTACAGTTAGAGCTAAAAATTAATCTAAATTAAATATGATTGTGCATGGTCTAATCTTTTGATAGGTATATTTTATTCAATTGGTGGAGAATTCCATGTTCATGATCTAGGCATCAAACAAAGTATGATTTGAATGTGCAACAATTGCATAATAGCTCCGTTGGTTATCAACCATGCACAACGATTGACCTCATCTAGAAGACTTTTTCTATAAGAGAATCGAGAACACAAGCAAAAGAACGTAAATAATGCAATCTAATATTGCAAATTCAGATGAAGTATATCAATCTGGTATGAGGTTCAAGTCTCAATTCAAAAGGACTAATTGACACAGTCAAACAAGAACAAAAACAGAGGGCCCTGATTCATACCAGCCAAACTCGGTGTTATAAGTGTTACAAATAATGTTTGTTTCACGAGGAAACTAGAACTCAGTAAATCTCATACCCTAACGAGTGCGGCTGTAAGTGCAATCAAGCCCTAAGTGGGTTTTGGTGACGTTGAGCACACAGTTAAAGGTCTAATGGCTTTTGTGTCTTGTTGAGTACTCCCTCCGTCCGTAAAAGAGTGACGTTTTTTACTTTTAGACATCGTGTTTGACCGTTCGTCTTATTCAAAAATTTTGTGCAAATTATAAAATAAATAAATCATTATTAAAGGATCTCTAATGATAAAATAAGTCATAACAAAATAAATGATATTTATAAAAAAAATTTGAATAAGACGGATGATCAAACAAGATGTCTGAAATTCTAAAACGACACTCTTTTTGGGACGGAGGGAGTACACTTCAATACTAAGGGTTATATTTCCTATGTTGCAGATAAGAACAAGGAGGAGCAGTTGGGTCGACACCCACCTCTTTTGAACCTTCCGACATGGTTCGAAGTGGAGGACTTGTGTTTGCCATGCTTCATGGCTCTTTCCTGGTGGGCACAACGAAGATGCCATTCTTTTCATTGCTGGTAGTTTGTTTTTGTACCCCTCTATGTTAGTAGTTGCATGTAGAGGCAAAAAAACTTACTTTTGTTATTCGTCCTCTGCATTAGATGTTGAACTTATGTTGCTTCCGCTTCAATCCTGAACTGGTATTGTAGTAACTATTTGGAATCATGTGATGTTTGAAATGCCCACTGTGTCGTAAGTTTTATTCACTTGTTATGAGTTCTAGCATGAAACGTGGATCGTTGAGTTCTCCCTTGGTGGTGTACTCGACAGACTTGTTTGTTTAACTTGGTCTCTTAGGTACTTAGTGCCAAATGGATGGCAAGTACGCTTAGGATTGAGTTATTCAAGCGTGTCTGCAACATCACCAGAGAAAGAGGTACTATGTTGGTGTTGCATGTGGCTATGGTTAGCCATCGGATTTATCTAGTGGATACCAAAAGACATCACCGGAAGATTAAGGCCCCCTTTGGTTGGACTTTTGGAACCTGCTTTTGCTTCCAAAAAGCGAGAAGCCGGCCAAAGGGGCAGGAACACATAGCTACTTTGGGGCAAAAGCAACTTTTCCTTTAGTACCACAACACTTCCCCCTGCTTTCACTGGCTGCGGAGGTGTGGGTAACTTTGTTATGGAATGTACCACTTCGTTCTTTTTTCCTGAACAACTTTTTCTCTCGGCCTCTGTCCCCTTCCTGAGCGTGAGATGTGTTGTCGCGGCCACCATGAGTGCAAGCTCTACCGCCGCCACCATAAGCACGAGGTTCGTTGTGGGTGAATGCATGAGCGTGAGCTCCGCCACCGCCACCATAGGCATGAGATCTGTTGAGGTCATGACCTTTGGTGCTGGCATGAGCTCCACCATGGGTTGTGCCACTGCCTTCTCCAATGAAGAAACACATAGGAAAAATAGAGAAATATGCATTAGGACTGTTCAACATGACTAAGGACCAACCGTCCGACCCTTAACTTGAGATTACTAAGTGATGATCAATTGTTAATCTCTACTCAAGTGGGGTGTGAGTGTTCGATGTCAAGTGATGTAGAATGTGGAGTAGCTAAGGACTGTTCATGAGATAGTAAGTTTGACTAACCACCCGTACAGACCACACATCGCTTATGGGGGAAGTAAGCCAAGTACTTAGTAGTGACTTGCTTATCGCGCAGATTTGGCGCGAGGGGTGATGCAGTGTAAATGAGATGTCATTGCATCAGTACCCATTCATATTGTTCGTGGATCTGAGAGCCACACTGAGGAAAGGTCAGAACCTTTAGACAACCCTTATCCGGGCACTGTTATGGAGGTCATCCTTGGTGTCCATGTGGTTATGGTTGTACACCTCTGCAGAGATCTCTTTTCGAAAGCCTAAAGTCTTCAAACAAAATTGTTTAGTTGTTCTCTCTTCTTGACCATTGTAGTGAGAATAATTGGACTTGATGATGAGACAATTTATATAATGTTGATCACTTAATAATGTTCTCAAATGCCACTTGTGCATTTAACTACACTTGTAACGCGATTCATGTTAGCATCTCCTAGTCGTCTACTTTCTTCCCAAACCAGGTCAGCACCTCCTCATCTCGCGAGCCCAGCATGCCCCCATCCACCGCCTGGCCTCGGCCCACTCCTTTTCCCTCCCTTCATGTCAAGACTTTCCTCCCTCTCCAGCCACCCACGCGGCCCAACCGGCTCCTACACCCCGCGCAGCCTAGCTGCATCTAGTCAAAAGGCCCGCAGTAGCCAGCCCGCTCACCCTTCTCTACTCCCACCTAGGCCACAGCCCGCCCGCTCCCGCAAGCCACCATGGCCCAGTTGTTGGCAGACGAGGAGAAATCCTAGGGTGTGAGCATCTCGCGCACCCCGGGCTTGCACTCGCCGACACTGCTTGGTCCACCAACGACGCAGGGAGCCGTGCTGTGTGGTGATGTCACATCACGCGACGTCCGAGGTCGTTGCCGATCCACGCCACAACCCCGCCGACCCAGAGCCTACACCATGGCACTCCGGGAATCCATGTTCGCCGCATATGTGCATGGTCATGTGACGCCCAGGCCACCCTCTCGCCAAGCTTGTCCTCGTCGTGGCGCCACATCCTACTCTGCCTCACAGTCAGCATGCTCCGACATCGCCGCCCTCGTTGGACTGACATCCCCGTGGGTTCTCAGAGGGCATTGCTTCATTTTTGCAAGGCAAAGGCGCGGAGGAAGTTTTGCGTTTTTTTCTAGAGAAATCGAGGTGGAGAAAGTGGGGATCAAACCTAGGATCGCACGCATGGGCAGCGCTGCGTGTGCAGGGGAAGTGGGGTTTAAGCCTCGAGACCGCGTCCGTTGGATCGTGGTGAAGCCTACGGGGAGGACCTATGAGCTATTGATTTTAATTATGTTAGTTTGTTGGGTGCATAAACTGCAGGTATATAAAGGAAAACCCATCTCTGCGGGGGACACAAACCTAGAGATATAGGATTGTTTGCATTGTTCCAGACATAAGATAAGATATGAGCCTCAGGGCACATCATCGGGGAGCTGGATGTTCTTCAAAAACGCCTTGACAAGTAGTGTCCTCTAGGCAAGCTCGATGGACCACGTCAGCAGTTGTGCCGAGGTCATCCTAGCCTTCTGCAGTGTTGAGTGAAGCCAGCTAAGAAATTAGGACTCACAGGTGAGAATTAGGCATCGCTCTTCACACCCTGTAGTGCTGAGCGTTCATAGGCATCAGCTGGGACCCACAAGCAAAGCAATAAAAAAATAGATACACATGTTCCTGCGTTGGCGTCCTGCAGTACCGAGCAACGACGCAGAGACGAAGACAATCGTTTTATATTCTCTGAGCACCGGCGCCTGTTCTTGCCTTGCTCTCGGTTTCTCGAGCATCGGTTGAAACTGGCATCTGGTGCTGTATTATGCAAAGTGATGCTCTAATCTTCTCTCACCTTTTTTTAGAACAATCTTCTCTCACCTATTTGGGCATCACTCTTGGCTCACATTGCGGAGGGCCAAATTTAACCACGCTGTGTTGAGTGTTGACATGGACATGGTACGGGTGAGCCGGAGTCCGGATAGAGAGGTGTGGTGGCCGTGTGGTCATGCTGTGGGCATCGCTTGTTCTAGACGCTCTCGGCGCTGTGGCACATGCATATGCTCCCGGCTGAGTTTATCAGCACGGCTTATTAGCCGTGAAACAATGTTTTTTTCTCACAGTAAAACAGCCACAGCTGGCTTATAAGTTAAAAAAAAAAGCCTGCCGAACAGGGCCATGATGTGCGCCTTAGCTGGATCCTTCGCGTTGTGTCCATTCGGAGTTGACCAGCTCACCTACTCACCCACCAACAATCATTCATTCTCTGATGATCAATTCACCGAATCGATCGAGAGCACATGCCATGGCATGTTGTCGCCTGTCGGTGGTGACCGTACGTGGGCGCACATGAATCTGTAGAAGCTTGCATGATCTGAGTCGTAACAGCATCTGCCATCTGGCATTGATCGAGACGCATACAAGATCTGTGATCGCATTCTGCAACTGTAGTGCCAGGCTAGATTTATGAATTCTGATGTTTATTCCTCAGTTTCTGCAATGAGATTTTACACGACGACTAATAAATCATCAAAAATGATCCTTCTTCTTTCAGAAGTCACAGAACTACTGCTACCTGCGATCTGCATCCAGATCCAGGACGCACGCTGCTGAGCTCTTTCTGAGTCAGATGACACGATGTGCGTACGTACAAAAGAATTACAAGAATATATAACCCAAGGAAAGAAAAGGATGAACTCGATCAAGAACACGTACTGGAATATGCCTAATATCTGCAGTAAGGATCGGTCGGATGAGCCCTGCCCCCTGCGAGACATCGACAGGAGATGCATGGATCATCAGTTGCGGCCGCACTCGCCGGGGAACCCCTGCGGGAAGCGCCAGCCGTCGTCGCAGTAGTTGTACTGCAAGCAGTTCCGGCGCGCCCAAGCCACGGTGAGACGGTCCGTGTCGTCGGGCTGCCTGTCCCTCCACTCGTTCCCCCCGGCGGCGGGGCACGATGAGCTGCCGCCGCTGCCGACGGCGCAGGCGTTGGCGGTGTAGGCTCGGTAGGAGACGACGAAGGGCGCGCTGGACCAGTCGATGGGCACCTTGCCCTTCTGGGTGGCCCAGTAGCTGCCGTCCCACAGCGTGGCGTGCACCGCCATGGGCTTGGCGTCCGGGTACGGCAGGTCGGCGTAGCGCTTGAAGACGCGCACCGTCACGTCGTCTACCTGGAAGATGATGTTCTTGTCGTTCCAGATGATCTTGTACTTGTGGAAGTCGGCGGCCGGGTCGAACCACAGGTAGAACTGGTGCTCCTTCTTGCCGTCGCCGCTGGCCCACACGTTGGTGTTGAGCACCGTCGGGGAGCCGCTGGAGTTGCCCATGAACTCCATGTCGATCTCGTCGTGCTCGTCGCCCTCGCCGGACGTCAGCTGCACATTCACAGATAGAGTCATCATCATCACTGCTGGAATGTACTAATAAAACGTACAGGAGTTGAACGGAATGATGGCGGCGTACGTAGAAGGAGGTGACAGTGCCGGCCGAGTTGCCGGCGACGAGCTTCATCTCGACGCTGAACTCGCCGAAGAGGTACTTGCGCGTGGAGTTGAAGCCAGCGCCAGAACGCTGGTCGAGGACGAGCGACGCCACCTGCCGGCCGGAACGGTCGTAGTCTTTGCGGACGTCGCCGTCCGTGGTGAACTCGTCGAGCCAGAACTCCGCGGAGGCGGACCGGACGAGGAGGCAGAGGACGGCGACAGCGAGCGGCGGCGCGACCAGAGCCAGTGTCGACGTCGGCCGCGCCATATCTGTACGCTGATGGTGTGTCGCTAGTGCTCGATCGGCTGGCCTGGGTCGGTTTCTTAGAAATGATGAGCCTGATCAGACACCAGTGGTCGGTAGCATCAGTGCGGTTGATCTGGTGCAGCCGAGCACGGGATTTGTAGTGTGGCAGCGTCCTCTGGTCCCTCTGGTGGTGGCGCACCGGACACCGCACAAGTTGCGTTTTCCATGAGTGCTGTGCGGCGCATTTGCTTACTCTTGTCGGGTTGCCGCCAAATCTCTCTCTCTCGGTTCACGTCCGTCGGTGCAGGGATTGGATTTGGACGGTTAAATTACGAATAGAATAGTCTGCCTGATCGGGAAATTTGTCCTATCGAATTGGATTTGCGCAGTTTCAGACTCAAGGAAAACGGTATCAAATGTTCCATCACATATTTCGTTAGTCACTGTGGAAAACGAAACGTGTGGGTTAAACTTTATCAACTTTGACTAGATTTATACATAATATTAGCAATATTTGTATTTTCAAATAAATTTATTATGAAAATAAGTTCAATGGTTATCTATTGATATTAATTATGTACCATAAATATGAATATTTTCTTATATATATTTGGTTAAAGTTGAATTTATTTGACTTCTCGGAAAGTAAGATACATTATTATAATAAAATCCAGCCTTGATGTAAACAAGGCAAAAACTGAGGTTCTCTAGCCTTTGCATGACAATACATATAGTGGTTGATGTGATGGTACTGTGTTTCTTGCTCTGCTTCTTTCGATTTGATTGCTGGAGGTGAAGCAGAGTATGGTTGGTTCGTCTGGTGCGGCGACGACCGATGCTGGCAATCATTCACAGACGCCCCACCAAACGGCAGAAGCTTCGGGCAGCACTCAGCAGTAGCACATGACATACATTTTCGGAACTGTATCTGTTGTGATTTCAGGATCATCCAGTGGTAGATCTAGTGGGTGTCAACTCTTCTATTTGGGATAATCGACATGGAACATGAACTGGAGAGGGAGAGGGCGATGAAGGAGAAGAGAGGGAGAGAAGAGCAGAGGTGCCTCACCATCGGGCTTGGCTGACGAGCTCAAGGAGGAGGCAGTCACGGCGTCGGTGTAGGTGGCTCTGGTGTCGGTGAAGGAGTAGCAGTGCGTCTGGCGGCGGCGTGGGCGTCGGGGTCGATGCAGGGGCGATGGTGAGGAGACGCTGGTGGTGCTTCCCGCCGCTGGCAGTGCCACCCTCGGGATCGGACTAGGGTTAGGACGATGGGGCTGTGGCGGCTGTAGTGAACCTATTCCCTAGCCAATGGCTCTCACATCTTATTTATGGCACTGCGCGACGGGGGCCCACCAGCTATGTCATTGGGCTGGGCGTCCTCGATCAGGACGCGAGATCAGAGCCCAGACATGGTCATTGGGCCAAGTCCGGTGGAGATCAACCTAACATTCTCCCCCTTGATCTCAACTTAACTTTAAACTTTAGACTTTAATTCACACTTACTTCTTTTACCATTCCACCACAGATCAGTGCATAGAGTGTGCCTTATCGTCACGGTCAATCGCCGATAGATTTAACAGCTACAATACACGTCTCCGTTCTGAAACAGATTCTTTAACTTTGGGCCCTTTATTGTCCGGAAATTATAGACTTTCCCGTAAACCCATGTCGATTGTGTGTTCTCTGAATGCACTGGACGGAAAGCCTTTGGTAAGCGGATCTGCAAGCACTTGCTTGTTACTTATATGTTCAATACTTTTAGTATGATTCCGGACTATCTCCTTTACAACGTATAACTTTAACGTCAATGTGTTTGGTAGCACACTTACCCGTTATCATAGGAGCAAACTACTTAAATGGTTATTGCTGTTGACAACCATTATCAATTTCGAGTACAAGTTTCTTAACCATTTTGCCTGTCCCGTAGCCTCATATCATGTTATACTATAACTTTGCATCACTGATGATACTAAACAGTATGATACTAAAACTGTTTTTTAGAGCTTTTCCACAATAAAACTCTAACTGCCAGTGTTAGCTACTATGTAGGTTTTATTAAACATCTCGTCAAAATTTAACATTTGTAACCACAACTACTTGAGAGTACTTGTTCTTTCTTTCTTAGTATGAGACCGACATTCTTAACTCCATTCCAGTGATCTATATCTGGACCGGACTTTTGGCAAAACAACCCGGATATGTGAACTATGTTAGGGTAAAGTCTTATCTGTGTACTCGTTAAGCTTCCAATAGCTGAAGCATATAGGATACCCATCTATAACAATCTCACATTGCTTCTTAGAACACTAAAGTTTCCAAAACTATTACCCTTGACCATGGAAATAGGCGTAGGTTTACCTGCATAGGTACTTTATTTCTTTAGAAACTTTTCTTAGCATGCCTATGAGATAGTCTTAATACCCCTTTTTCTTCTATCTCGGTGAATTTCAATTCTTATAACGAGAGATATTTCACGGAGAACTTTTTTATTGAACCTTGAAGACAAGAACTTCTTCTCATGCAGTAGATTGACATCACTACTAACAAGTAAGATGTTATCCACATATACAGGATTAGGAAATGAATTTTCCATTCTGTAACTTTTTACAAAGCAATTCTCCTCTTATTCTCTTTAACCCAAAATTTCTAATTGACTCTTCAACTTTAAATGTCACTGTCTAGATCTTTGCTCTAGTCCATAAGAGATTTCTACAGGTGGCATCACTTATGTTCTTTTCTTTCCATGATAAAACCTTTGGGTAATTATTTTCATACAAATCCCATTGGAAAATACCGTCTTTACTTTCATCTAATGTAACTCGGATCATGATGTGCCACTAGCACTCATTATAATCTATTCATTCGCTTCGCGCAAAATCTTTTGATTCAAGTCGCACTCTACATCTTTACATATTCCCTTTGGAGTCACATTTAGTCTTGTAGACCCATCACAGCCTACTGTTTTGACTCCTTAGGAATTTATTCTAGATCCCAAAATATATTGGTATTATCGATTTCATTTCATTTTACTTTGCTTCTTGCCACTTGGATGAGCGAACGTCTCTCATGACTTCTTTAAATTAGACGGGATTACCCTCCGTTTGAATTTCCTTAATATAGACTTTATAGTCATCAGAAATATCTGATTTTCTTATTCTTTGAGACTTTCTGGAGTCTCAGCTACTAGCATTTCTTGACTTTTATTGTCAAAAGACAATTGATTCTCCAAGGTCCTGTGTAACAAGATCCTTGTTTACATTATTTATCCTCCTTGCGGAGTTAGGTCTCTTTGTACCATGCTCCCCCAGATTGTCCCATCTTCAAACTTTCTCATTTTGGGTTTAATTTGCTAAAACTTATATGGCGCGTTTAGCGCCGCCTTAATAACTCTGAACACGTCCGGTATGAATACTGACCGACTATGCTATCTTCCTATCGGAACTGTAAAGAGGTCCAGGAATTTAGCTATTTCTTTACTTTAGAGGTATCGTTATGACCGTCTTACTTCCCCGACGATCACATTTATTTTTTATAGATCACTCTTGCCTTCAATGCATAGTATGCATCGCATTATCTGAAGTATGGGGAAGTATCTTTCTTAATTGATCTCACATTTCACCCTCTCGAAATGTGGTATAAACTTTTCTACCACAATTTCGAAAATTATTCAGAACTCTTGTGAATGAGAAAACTTTGATTACTTACTTCATCTACATGATTACATCACGCAAATGAAATTATTTCTTAATTCGTATGGGAGTACATTTCCTCATTTCACTTCAAGAACTTAACAGAGTCTTTTATCATTAATACTTTCGCAAGTCACGCTTGCATGTCATTCTTATCTTGAGGTTCGTCTGTAACTTTTTGTTCTCCATAAACTCATTGAGTGCTTAATTACTATGACACAATAGAAGAGCACTATCAAGCACATGAGTCATCACAACTTTCTCCCGTCATGCAGGATAGATTAACATAAGTATTATGCCAACTTTACCCCGCCATACGGGTATTTTCTCAAACTTTTCCCGCTATGTGGGTACTATCACAATTTTTTTCCGTCATGTGAGATAATTCCCTTGAAGGGACATAAATGCCAGGATTGACTCATATTCAATCATCAAATTTAGGAATAAATCCGAATACTCTTTAACACACATGCTTAATCCAACGTTGGTCAAATTAAACATGTATGTCACTTATTACATTTCATATCATGATGATTAAGACTAAAAAATTTATATTACTTATTGCATCTTTTATCATGATGATAAAAACTAAAAACTAAATTCTTCTTCATAAAGAGTACATAAAAAGCATCTCTTAAACTAAACTCTTATTATTCTATTTCTAAGATCAATATCCTAGAATTATTTTCTTTTGAAGCCATTCTTTAAAGAGAACATAGTCACTCATGCAATGGTCTTCTTTCTTTATCATCTTCTGAGTTATAAGTACCCAGCTCATTTCATTTTCTGCCTTAAAGAATGAAAGCATTAAGTTCTTTGTCTGAAAACATTAATCAATAATCAACAATAATGAGCATAAAAATAACCCTATATTGGTCTGGTTAAAGACATGCACATTAAACTTTTAAATCTTTAAGTTCTATTTTATATCACCGTTGGGTAGAAATAGAACAAAACATCATTCTTATACATTAATTCCATATCATCATTGGGCAGAAATGAAATTAACATATGAAAACTCAATTATCTTATAACCTTCTTCAAAATTAAATTCTCCCGTTGATTCGAATTTAATTAGAAGATTATCATCATCATTGCAGCGGAAACATGAAAATACATTACATTCTACTCACTCTGGAGCATCTTTTGTTTCTTATCCATTCTCTGAAAATTGGTCACTTTGATGCAAAATTTATCAGAGATTTAAATTTTAAACATAAAACCCATAGAATTATAATATTGTTATCATCAACGTTGGTCAGAAAATAACAATACCATAATTTATCTTAACTATAAAGTATAAACCGACTATTCCTCCAACTAAAATTTTCCCGTTGATTTCAATTTTAACTGTAGGATAAACTTTTCATCATTTACTGAATAACTATAACTGTTCTTCAAATTAAATTCTTCTGTTGGTTCGAATTTAATAAGAAGACAATAATCTTTAACTTTACAGCGGAAACATAATAATCTACTTTTCAGAAGCATTTCACTCTTCTCATCTACTCTCTAGAATTATACACGTTGGTGTAAAAATTTTAGAGATGACGTCATGCATTAAAACTTAATATGAATCAACACATGCTTCACATCACTTTCACTTTGCATCTGGCCTGAAGGCCCTGCTCGTGGATCGAGGCCTGCAGCTCACGGGCGGACGGCCCAAGGCCCATCGCACTGTCCCGCGCATACAGCCCAGCGACCACTCTCAGCAGCAGCGCGCGGCCCATTCAGCATAGCGCGCAGCTCTCCCCACGCCCAGAGGCGAAAACCGACCCATGGCCCATCCGTGCACGCTCGCGGTGGCTTCTCCGCGCCCAGGCCACAACTAGGCCTGGGCGGGGAAAGGTCACCCCCGCCAGGGCCGAAAGAAGCCCGGCCACCCCCGGTGCGATCTGAGCCATCGATTCACATCGGACGGCGGAGCGGTGATATCGCCAGATCAAAACCGCAGCCGGTTGACTCCCTAACCCTAATTCCTCATTTCTCACTTTCTGCCTTCTCTCTTTGAGCGCAACAGTGGTCGAGGTGCAGTGGAGGTCACTGGCGGCGACGAGGTGCTGGCCTCGCCGGAGTCCGTCCTAGTCGACTTCCCTGCTCTTCTTTCTCGCTCCTTCTCCCCCTCTTCAATCCCCGCACAAAGCGAGTGTAATCTCAAGAGTTGGCCTGAGTCCGGAGGACGACGAAGGAGTGGTGGTGCCTCCGCGGAGCCTCTCACTGGTGCGCGCTTGCCCAAGGCTGAGCGTGCCGCCGTCGAGCAGCTTCCGGGCGACACCCTTTGCCCCCCGAGCCCGAGGCCTAGCGTCCTGCGGTGGCGAGGACTCGCCGGCCGGCGGCTTGGTTGGTTCTCTCCACGCGCCGGTGAAAACGGCGGTGTGATTTGCTTTCCCGCACGTTAGAAAGTTGGCGGCGGGTGCTCCATCCTGCATGAGGCGGTAGTGACGGCGGCAGGGAAGCCCTGGTAAGACTTCCCTCGGACCGTCCAATTTCTTTAGGGTTAGGGTTAGTTACGAATTCGATTCGTTCTTTCTTTTTGATTCTTTTCATTTCCCAACTGAATCCACACATCAGTCCTGGCTCTTTATACCATTGTTGTGATTTTAGGATCATCCAGTGGTAGATCTAGTGGGTGTCAACTCTTCTATTTGGGATAATCGACATGGAACATGAACTGGAGAGGGAGAGGACGATGAAGGAGAAGAGAGGGAGAGAAGAGCAGAGGTGCCTCACCATCGGGCTTGGCTAACGAGCTCAAGGAGGAGGCAGTCACGGCGTCGGTGTAGGTGGCTCTGGTGTCGGTGAAGGAGTAGCAGTGCGTCTGGCGGCGGCGTGGGCGTCGGGGTCGATGCAGGGGCGACGATGAGGAGACGCTGGTGGTGCTTCCCGCCGCTGGCAGTTCCACCCTCAGGATCGGACTAGGGTTAGGACGATGGGGCTGTGGCAGCTGTAGTGAACCTATTCCCTAGCCACTGGCCCTCACCTCTTATTTATGGTACTGCGTGACGGGGGCCCACCAGTCTCGTCATTGGGCTGAGCGTCCCCGATCAGGACGCGAGATCAGGGCCCAGACATTGCCGTTGGGCCAAGTCCGGTGGAGATCAACCTAACGGTATCCAGTGTCCTCTCCGCCTACCTCTCTTCCTAGCACGCTGTCTTGAAAACCTCACATGTGTCGACCCACTCATCCATCCATGGCTTCTACCTTCTCAGGTTCTGTAAAATAAAAATTATAATCTACCTACACCTCCGGACAAGATGAAAATTCTGGCTCCTCCTCGCTTATTTGGCGGATGTGGTTGCTGCGGATGCTTGTGCAGGAGGAGAGGTGCTCATGCTTCGGTTTTTTTTCTTCAATTCAAAATAGCAGCATAAGATTTGCCAACAATTTATCAGAAAAACAAAATTAAACAAAGAGTAACAAAACATCGTGGCATACAACTTGTTTGGCTTGTAGCTCTCAAGCCCATCAAATCAGAACAAAAACCCTTACACACCATATTGCAAGAAATTTTACGGTGCGTGAAAACAAGTCAAGACGTGGACCTAAGCACTAATTATAAAATTTTAACTGTTGGTGATTGTTTTAGTTGTCAGCAAAACTTTCGTCGACTGCTTCTACAACGATTATTTCTAAGCGGTCGACAAAACCTATAGTAGGAGGCTATCTGCCACGAAAACCATTTGCCTACTTTAAAAAGTATCAGCAAAGGTGGATCGTGTTATAGTGAAATTAAGATCCGACTCCATGGATATAAGGAGCAATTTGACCACACTTACAACTTGTTATGGACCGAAACTAAAAATTTGTGGGTTAGTGTTGACAACAAAAATTAGCCAAAGTGCACAAAGAACTCCATCATTATGTTTCTATCGTTGAGACGGTAAAAAAAAATATATTTGGATCGTCTCATTTGGAGTTCGGTGAAGAAAACAGGTTTTCAGGGGCTGATCCAGCGGAAACCATCCTGGCCAGTTTCGAAAACCGTCCAGGCTGGGTTTTGCAACTTCCTCAAATTGAATTAATGGATTGCACTATTACATTCCTCTCGTTGAGCTAATAAAAAACATGTATAAATAAGCTCATTTGGAGTCCGGAAGAATTAATTATAATTATACGAAGGTTTTTCTCTGTGGACCTGCCAAAACCACTCGGACTGGTTTTCCGGGTCCAAACCTGAGTTGTATTTAACTCATTGGAAACTTGACCAATGTCAAGAAAAACTTGTAGATTTCGTTTGGGACGTGTTTGCTACTAAGATAAGACCATTCCGTCTATATATATTAGAGGATCACGGCAGACTTAAATATCCCAACTACACAATCAATAAAATCAATATATTACCTCTCTTATGTCCTTTCAACCCCATGCTGTTGTTCATCAATTGATCCGATGACCAAGAATAGCGCCCTAGGCTTGCCGACGACCCAGGGCAACCAAGCGAGGTTTTTGCATTGTCCTAACGGGTCTCTTCCACGTGAGAGCTTCGACGGTTTCTTTGCTAGTTTGCCTGAAAACAAGTTGTTATTGGTCAGGTAAGCACGATTAGTTATTTTTTGGTGGTTTGCTCGTAAACCTCGTCGTTCCTCACCATGTAAGCATGATATCTACTATCCTAGGGCATTCACTGGCCAAACCCGAGAAAAACTGGCTATAGACCAGATCCTAAAACTGACTAGGCTGGTTTTGCCAGGCCATGTACACCAAGTTCATAGCTATCCCGAATTATGCCTACCTCAAGCTAAAGATGTCAGGTTGCAGTGTCATCACGGTGTCAGGAAATTTCTAGAATGCTTACCAATGCGAGAGGGACGTCGTTGAACATGCTAAAGCCAACGCCCTTTACTTTGGGCCGAGAAAGAAGAACTACTTGGTGTACCGTGCTTCCACCACCGAAGAACAAGCTCCTGCCAATAACCCCGAAGGGCGCACCGTCCATTCTCTTCTCGCCCTCGGCATCGACTCCGCCACTGGCTCCCACTCCCGATGTCAACACCAAGAAGGCACAAGATGGTGTCGATATTCGATGACCGGCAACACATCATGGCAAACAGAAGGGCGACGACCACTAGATCACTCCATTCCAAGACATCGGAGCTTCTGTGATTATTTTGCTGCGTGTTGTCCGATGGCCGTCGGATGGTGCAGCAACGGTGCAGGAGGCTTGGACGTCCCTCTTACGTAGAAACGAGTATGTCAGAGGATCTCGTTTCCCATGCAAGTACACATGAGGTGTTCAACGGTTCAGGTTTGTACGGTACTTATAATTCGCCCAATTGCCCTTAAGCTCCTTATTTGATCTGCGTCAATAATATTTTAGTCAAATGCTTAATGTCTTTGCCCCCAGTTTTTTTCCTTTACAGCATAAGACTCGAGACTCGTCTGAAACTGCGAATTGGGATTTGGGAATCCCATAGCTAGGGCACTGTGACTTGAGACTACTTGTTAGTGAATAATAATAATCTCAAGTTCTCAACTTTGTAATTTAATAACTCTTCTGATTTTAATGTTGAATCTAGTATGGCACACTTTGGTAAATTACTTACTAATAGTTTTCTAAAATTACTGAAGAATCATTTAAGGTTCGTAATGTCACAAAAATTAGATGGTTTTTTTGCGATTTTATGCATTGAGAAAAAAATTATCACATAAGATTAATATTGATGCCATCATCAATAATGGCTTTGCTTCCACAAATGTTAGAAGAAAATTTTAAGGTAATATTTATGATTTGTTTAACAAGTGTTTTTTATGCATTAAAAATTATTACAAACATCTTATTATAGTTATAGTAAAGGATACATCTTTTTAGCATCACTCCAGGACACTAAATTGACAGGACCGGCCTGATAGTAAAACCGAAGGTCAGCGAGGAAGACTATTTGCTAAGGGGAGGAGACGCACAGAATCTTAGTTTATAGCATATTGCATTCTTTTCTCCTTTTGACAGTAACCATGAGTCCGTTCTCCATCTGCAGAAGGATCGATAACTTGGGCTTGATGCTCTGTCCTTCCAAGACCTCCGCATCAAAGTTCCACAGCACCGCGGCTACAATAGTCTTCATCTCCATGATCGCGATGTCCTTGCCCAGACACATCCTCGGCCCTGAGTTAAAAGCCAAAAATTTGCAAGATGGCGCATACTGTAGCCTGGTTCCATCCTCAGAGAGCCACCTCTCGGGTCTGAACTCATGGCAATCCTTGCCCCACACACTCTCCATTCTACCAATAGCATAGATGGAGACCAGGATGGCTTCACCACGGCGCACCCGGTGACCGCTTGGCAGAATGTCATCGCCCATCACATTCTTGCACTCGATTGGGCCTGGCGGGTACAACCTCAGGGACTAAAACAAGGTTGCTTGAAGGTAAACCAGAGGTTTTGTCTCTGCTGGCTCAAACACAACCATCTTGCCAGGATCCATGGAGACGACGTCATCACCTCCACCTTTGTGAGAGGCGATTGGTGCCAGTTCCTTGCGAATGCGGGAGACGACGCTTGGGTTGTTTGTGAGGTTGTACAAGAGCCATGGAAGCGCTGTGCCCCACCGATCATGTAGTTAAGAAGCGTCTTGCGCAACATGACATCGCTGCATTCAGGGTCAGTGATGTAGTAAGAAAGGATGTCGATGGACGTCACCTTGTCATGTACTTCCTCGTCATTACCGAGCTGCCTTGCAGCATTCCTCTTCTCCATCATCTCGGTGACAAATCCATGTAGAACTTTATGTGCGGCCGCGAGCTTCCTCTCTGTACCGATATTTAACCATCTCATCATTTTCCAGAACGAAGACGACACGATTTGACGGAAGAAGGCAACCTCCATCACCGTGTTCATGGCATCCGCGGCATGCATGGATGGCATGTCAGGGGACAAGAAGCCAGGGTCCACGCCAAAAACTGGTGTGGCAGTCTGGTCGAACACCAACCTGCCGATCAATTCCTGCATGTCGAATGGAGTCCTTGTGTTCGCCATACGGGCCAAGAAGGGGAGGAGGCCCTTCGCCACTTTACCGTGGCAACAAGAAGCCATCAGCGAAATGATCTCTGGGTTGCTCAGTATGCTCTGGGTCTTGGCTCTCTGCTGGCGGCAGGCCTCACCATCTACAGTCAAGAGTGTATCACTCACGATGTCGAAGACTTCAGCGAACGACTCTCCCGTTAGGTAGTTGGCATGGTTTGTGGTGAAGATGTGCTGAACATTTGTTGGGTCACTTGTCATGAAGAATCGCGTGCTGCTTGGACCAGCTTGCACCTTGAAGTTGCACCCTGATGCAGCAAGGACGGCAGTGAGGTAGTCATGGAAGTTGCGGAGATTCGCTATGAATGAAGGGAGTATTCCAAATATTGGCCAGTCTATGGGGAGCAAGGGGTTCTCGGATCCTCTTGACTTTATTATGTACAAGTAAAATGATACAATTAGAACTAGTGTGGAGATGAATAGATATAGGAGGATGGACAACGCCATAGTTTGTAATGTATGACCACTGTGTATGTGTGATGCCTATATTATGCTGAAGTGAAATGAATAGAGAAGCAGGAGCTAGTTTTATAGAGAAGCTTCCATTCTTTTGCTAATTAATGGAAAGCAACTACCAAACATCTATCTATACAGAACAAATCTTCCAAGGACTACTTCATGAAACACACAATAAATATGGTGTTTTGTATATGTTCACGACAAACACGTGAGAGTTTAGATGCCAAGTGGTTCTCTATTAGCATTTTTTAACCAACCTCTTACAGGTAGTAGCAACTAATTTAGGGGAGTGAAGGTCGGTTGGATAAAAATGAAAATGAAACATGGACTGGATGACCATGATTTTTTATTACCACAAAAATAGTCTAGTATATTAAATCTAGAAATTAATTATATTTTAACAGAGCTAAAATACATAGGAGTTAGATGAAGGTTCAAAACAACCATCACCTAATTTCAGGGTAATTCAGATTTCTTCAATAATTTGAATCTTACATGGCTTACAAACGTCCTTTGAATTAAAGTACCATGCATGCAGGTCATCCAAGGAAATCAAGATATGGAATTTTGTTTTGGATCATTATCCTTCAATTTTTTTATCAGCATTTATTAGTTTTTTGGAAGGTTGATGAGCAAAAAATGGGATCTAGATGAGAAGATGTTGTAGCCACACAAAAACCTCAAAGAGTAGGGCCTTGCTATGGTACTTCCATTGCCACATACTCTCTCCATTCTAAATTATAAGTCATTCTAACTTTCTTGAAGAGTCAAAGCATCTCAAATTTGACTAAAATTATAGAGAAATTACAAAGATTTATGACATCAAATAGGTATACTATGAAAATATATAATTAATAAAGGATCTAATGATACTTATTTGGTATCATAAATGTTATTATTTTAATATATAAATTTGGTCAAACTTGATATGCTTTTACTCTCAAAAAGGTTAGAATGACTTAAAATTGAGGACAGAGAGAGTAAGAGATAATAGCTTAAACAAATCATATCCATTGACTTTTAGAATTTATATAAAATGGTTAAACATCAGAAAGAACTAGAAAAAGAAAAAAAAAATCCACCCAAACCCTGTATTGCGGATAGATCGCATGCACGGACAAAGCCTGTGCCCTTTCTCCTTTTGTCCACATCATATTCGGCGTCATATCACATACTCCCTCCAACCTGAAATATACTGCATCATGGCCATTCTCAGACAAAATAAGGGAGAGTGCAATAGATGCATTTACCCCTCGCTTAACTTCCTAATTTATTGAAATCTGATTCTACTCCATATGATTAAATGGTGAACTCTCAGTCCCCTTATACAAAACATGGCAAGTACATCAACTACTTTCCTTATACAAAATAATCACGTATTTTTATTTAAGTGAAATGAATAGAGAAGCAGGAGCTAGTTTATATAGAAGGTTCAATTCCTCTCCAAATCAATAAAGGGGGCAACCATCAACATCTATGGGCAATAAGTCTTGCAAGGACTACTTCCTGAATCACATTAACACTTATATATACAAGGTGTTTTGCATATGTTTACTATTCACATGTGAGAGTTTAGAAGCCAAGTCGTTCTCTTAGGCTGTTTAATGAACTTTGTACACGTACTAGCAGTTAATATAAGGCACTGAATATCGATTGGATAAAACTTGGATTTGATGAGCTTGATTTTGGATTAACACAAAAATAGTCTAATGTGTTTAATTAAAAAATTAATTTGATTTTAAGAGATTGAAAAAAAAACATAATGAATATGAAGGTTCATAACAACAACCACCTATTCAGATTTCTATCAATAATGAGAAGCTTCCAAGGCTTACAAACATCCTTGAAATTAAAGTACCATGTAGGTCATCCAAAGAAATAATGATATGGATTTTTTGACACTATGCTTTCAATTTTTATCAAGATTTGTTAGTTTTTTGGTGGTTGATGAGGAGAAAATAGGATCCAGAAGAGAAGAGGTTGTAGCCACACAAGGACCTCAAAGAATAACTAGGTTGCAACTGTATACTTTTTCAGTCTCACTAGCATGTCTATAACACTTGATAGCAAATTAAGGCATTTGAGATAGAGTTCAGCAAAAACAAACTCTCTGATAATTACAAACAACTCAATTTATCAACAAAGAATTTGGTGAACATATATATGCATGCACGCACACATGTGAGGAGTGAGTCCAAAATGTAACTAGTAACAACAAACATGTTGACATCTATTTCACATATACATAATGTACAATGAGGAACATAGCACATGTAGAGCGTGGAATTGTCGACAACCACCTGTTTGCGCACACAATGGTGATTAATGTCGACATGTATCACATGGTAATGCTAAAAAATGGGGTTATACCGTGTCGATACGGGACTCACAGGGTTCCTCATCGGTACTACTACCAGCAGTGGGCCCTGGCCTGACCCACAAAGCCTGACAGGAGAGGTGCGACATCAGACAACGCCGACTCCGAGTAGAATAGGCCGGACTAGCCGGACTCCTCATAGAAAGTACCTTATGTAATTAAAATCAGAACACCTTCTTTGCATCCGACTAGGATTGTAACCGCGCCATAGCTGTCTCTCTATATATAAAAAGAGGCTATGGGCACCCCCTGTAACACGATCATAACAATCAATCCAACGCAAAGGCTAACGCCGACCGGACGTAACGATCACGAGGTTCCGAACCAGTATAAATCGACTGTCTCTTGCGTTAATCGTCGAGTTCAGCATACGCTGAAGCCCGAACAACTATCCCGGCTACCCCCGTGGCAGGCTATCAGTGGTAAAACATCGACACACTGTGCTGAGATTTTGTATAGCAGCACTTTTCTTTAAAACAATGGAAATATATTCTAGTGTGCAAAGACCACATTGCATGGCATCACAGAATCATCACCACCTTTTTGTTTTAAAAAATTGTATATTTTTTAAAAAGGGTGTTCCTCGTTTATAAGGAATTGAACTGAATTATCCATAAAAGAGGTATATCAATTGAAGTAGGAGTATACATCTCAACTAAGGCAAACACTATATCATTAAAAAATGGTATGTTGATTCATAATATAGTCCGTTCATGCAAGAGTGATCGTGCATTCATCTAAAAATAGCATACTCCCTCCATTCCAAATTATAAGATATTTTGACTTTTCTAGATACATTGCTTTTATTACGCACTTAGTCATATACTATGTCTAGATACATAGTAAAAGAAATGCATCTAGAAAAGCCAAACAACTTATAATTTAGAATGGAGCGAGTACTTCCTTATGCACAAGTCAAAAAATTAGAATTTGTCTGAAAAGGATTCATGCTCATCTGAAATTAAAAGTACTATATGTAACAGAACCGACCAAATTATAAGAGCACAAGTACAAAAACAAGCACCGAAGCACTCAAATTTTCGAACTTGAGCCCATATAATCCCGGTAGTCAATCGAAACCACGAAGGATTTCAAACCAACTTGCTTACAACCAAGATCGCATCATTCAACATACAGCATCATACGTTACATTTCACAAGTAGTTCTGAAATAAGTTTACACACACGGAGTCGCAATTATTACAAACCAAGTTTATAAAGTAGCGGAAGCATAACACACACCAGTTGTTTAACTACTGCCAGTCTTGAAGATCAACAACCCGCAAAAGCATGAGGAAAGTACATAAAAGATGATCACGCCCTAGTGATCTAGTCTTCGTCACCCGCAGGGTGGAGACACGTCTTGCAGAAGCCTTGATAGAGCATATCATCTGCAACAGGAGGGAATAAACCCTGAGTACTGGAATGTACTCAGCTAGACTTACCCGTCAAAAACCAGAAATAAGATGACACCAAGGATTATGCAAGGCTTACACAAGAGGCTAGCTGACACCACATTTTGCATAAAGGCATAAGTAGTTGAAACTCTTATAACCTGTACTAGCAGTTATTTTTAGCATTTACCTGTCATCTATCTTAGCACCTGTACTACACATACACTTGATTATCATCAAACAATTATTAACATGTTATCCATAGCAGGTATAAATTGTGGCAACAATATATCATTCACTTAACCATCTGTTCAATTAATGAGATCTACGTTGCCGCTGCTCAAGTCAAGTGCTCACTAACCGGGAGCGACGGCGATTCGAATCGAATTCCTATCCAGCTGGAGGGGTATTTCTAACACTCACCGAGTCACGCCTGGCGAGGGCTGCTCAGGTCATCTTTCGTACAGTTCAGGAATCACGGATCCGAATAATGTCGCGTCCCCAAGGGCGACACTCTGCCAGGTGATAGGGACTCTAACCCCTCCTTGGTCTCACGCCAATGTCCCCAAGCACATCCTTTCTCTCCTCCAAGATGCAACCTACCATTCGATTCCCGGCCTGAACCATACTACTCGACTTCGCGGTCGGAACGACTTATCCGGCCAACTAAGTGTTAGACTGCGTTCAACATGACTCAAGGACGTACAGCGAATCGGTCCTTAAACGACTCAGACGGGCATAGCTCCACACCCAAGACGTGAAGTGTCTTGCGGCTGTACTATTGAACTCCCGCCCGGTCTCAATTTCATTTTAAAGCATGGTTCCATCCACGATAGCCATAAAGCCACTCGTGACCCAGTCCTATATCTCGCGGATGACCGGAAATCACCCGACTTCTACCGGACTAAGCAGGGCTAAGCATTGACACGTGCCTAAACCTAATATAGGATTAAGTACGATATCTGGACAAAGACAGGTATAATGCAACAAGTGTTTTCATACAACCCCTACAACTTAATGCAGTAAACAATGAAAAGTACTCAAGATAGATTTATAAAATGATAGGTTCAGCATGCACCGGGGCTTGCCTTTTAGAAAGGTCGAGGGCCGGTGGTCAGGACACTCGGGCAAGTCTTCAGCGGCGTCTCCTCCGCCGACTGGCTCCGCTGGCTCCTCGGGCTGGTCCTGGACTTCCTCCGGAATCACTTGCTCGAATTCGAGGAGTGTTACCCCCTCCGGAACACCTATTGCATGAGTGCATAATAAATCTCATGGATGCATAATGAAAGATGCAGTATGCTCGGAATGAAATGCATTACAACCCTCTTAAAGCTCTAGTCAAGTCACTTCAAGTATTAGGTGCAAATTTCCTCTCCGATAGAGAAGTACTCACCTAATCTACTCAACCTAAGGTATAGTTGTTCATCTTCGGTTAAGGCTCTAACACCTAATAAACACAAGAGTAACATTACTTAGGTTACCACATCCAACACCAAAACATCACAGTAAGACATTCTGGACAGCAGCTAATTATTTCTAACATAACTGGAGATTCCCAACTCCAAAAGATATGATCTAAGACAATCTGAAAATCTTATGAAATGCCCTACAAATCATTTTCAGACCTCAACCCTTAATTCCTAAGTTTTCCATGTCGAATTTCCCAAGTTCCAGAAGCTGTCCTCTCTAAACATAGAGCAGCCAATTCTGGACTGTCACTTAAAACAGCAATAACTCTCAAACTCCTAAGCCAAATGCTCCCAAATTTTGACACAGGCTAGTTTATCAAGTTTACTACAACTTTGTTATTTACAAGTTTTCTAGCAAACACCTTTATCAAAGGTCAAACCTAAAGATACTACCAGCTGTCCAGAAAAACTAGAATTGCAAGGATTAAATATTTATTGATGTGACAAATGTCTCCTAAGACCAAACTAATGTTACCAAAAGTTCACATGGGTTACAAAAACACCAGAAAGTAAGGTGTGCCCACCTAGAATATTTATTTATACTTATTTCTTAATTTACTTAATTAATTAAGTGGAATTTTATACATATATGTAAACTGTTCCTAAAATTCTACAAAAATTACAGGGGACTCTCTGACCCAAAAAGAGACTACTGTAAAAATTTGAACTAAATTTATTCACAGGAACTCCCTACACAAAATTCACAAGCCCAAAAGGCTGATTTTTGTATAATTAGCAAATCATATTGAAAAGTATCAAACAACAGATTTCATAATTTTCTTGGACACTTTAGGGTACCAAGACATTCTACAAAAAGTTATAAGAACATTGCACATGTAGAAAAATTACTAAAATTCATTTAAGTATTTTCTAAAACAACATAATAACATTATAACTTGAAAAGCACTTAAGCACTACTGCCCAAATTTTTACCAGAGCTATAATAGGTATAACTTAGCCTACCCACCAAATTTCACAATTTTTGGAATACTACAGCTCAAGTTATACATTTAACAAATTGGCCTTCATTTCAAAACACATTTGAAAGATCTATTTAATTCTCCCAGAAACTAAACATCACATACCAGATTTATATTTTTCTAAATTACTACACATCATGTAGATCCTAACAAAATTTATCTCATGATTTTTGGGCAAGTAAAACCCTAGATCTACATTTTCCAAACAACAACAAAATTCTGTGACAAAATAAATAAATGAAATAGATTTCATTCGAAACTGGGCCGGCCCGGGAACAGGCGCGGCCCACGACGCGCGCGCGCGGCCCGCTCGTGCTCCCGCCCGCGCGCGGCAACTGACAGGCGGGTCCCCACGGTCAGGGACAGAGGGACAGGGGAGCGGCGGCCGTGAGCTCCGGCGAGCTCAAGCTCGTCGGAGGGAAGCTCGCCCGGAAAAATCGAGCCCACCCACGCGTTCCCCGTTCCGTAACGCTTCGATTCGTGCCAGTGGAAGAGCTTAGGTTGGAGCGGGAGGGCTCGCCATCGTGAGCGGCGGCCGGTGAGGGTCGGGTGAGGGTATGCCGTCGCCGGTGAGGCCGCACGGCCATATCTGAGCTCGGTACGAGCTACACTACGCCCGGGCGAATCTATTGAGGTAGAAAGGAGGTTTGGAAGAGGTCCTAACTACCCTGGCCATAGAGCGCCGTTACGCGGTGCGGTGAGCGCGACGACGGTGGTCATCGTGTTCCGCTCTGGCGAGGTCGCATCCCACTGTAAGGTCATGCCTAGATCTAGAGGAAGGCCTACACTATTCCGAACGCTGACCACAGAGAGAGGAGGGTGAAAGAGGACGTCGGCGGTGAGCTCGCAATGGCGGCGGCCATGGCGGAGCTCCGCACCGCCGAGGTTTGATTGGGCGATTTGCCCTCTACCTTGACCCAACGGCTGACCCAATGTGCGGAGGTTGTAGAGTATGGGCAGGCGGTGCTGTTCGTGAGCTCTCGGGTGTGGTGGCGCGGTGGTTGGCGCGGCCGAAGGCGGCGGAGCCGGCTGTGGGGGCGGAGGACGCTCGGTCGCCTTACCGGTGAGCTGGGGAAGGAGGGCGATGGAAATGGAGGGGGAAGCGGGTCGTCCTGGTCTTCACGCTGAGCTAGCAGACGACGTGGGGCGTCGGCAGAACACGCGCGCCACGCGGCCACCGGGCTCTGCCCGAGCGCCACGACGCGGTCGGCCGTCCGACTGAAGGGCGACGCCGTTGACTGAATGGAGGCCATCATCGTTCGACTGACAGCGTGATTTCAACGGTGATTATCTCCGGAAAAAGCTCGAGTTAGCCGAAGGTGATAACATCAAATTTGTAGAGCTTCGTGAGGGCTACAACTTTGCTAATTGGCTCAAGAACAGATTCAGCTTGGATTTGAAACTACATAGCCCCAAAGTGGTGCCCTGTGAAACTGAAACATGTTTTCAGTTAATGACACCGACTGAAACCCTAATTTCATGACACAAAATCTCCTAAACCATCTAGAACCAGGTGATGGTGATGTTGGCAATGTTGTAAAGCTACAGGAGTACTACAAAAGTGTCAACATGAGTGGGAGCTTGTTTGGTCTGGTTTGCAAACTACAAGCTTCCAAAGTAGGCCACAGTAAAACTGGAGGGACACTTTGGGGACTTAGGAAAATTCTAAGTGTTGAGGCAGCCCCTCTAGCTGACTTGTGGGCCATTTTTGAGCATGTTATGGTCAGTTTCATGAGATGGTCATATTGAGACTTTTGTTCCCCATAAAATTCCCTACAACTTTGCTTAAGGGTGCTCCTCCATGCAAGGTCTCTAAACTAGACTTTTTAATTGGTCAAACTAAAGCATCCTAGGGCTAAATACTGGTCAACTACACCTTGGAGGGCATTTTGGTGATTTTGGTCAACATGAACCTTGCTCCATGAGTGACCCAAAGTATAACTAAGGTGTTGTAAGATATAATTAGCTATTCTACCCTGTAGTTACACTAACTCCCTAGTGTCACACGATGTGAGCCAAACAAAATTCTAAAAACAATCACATTTGTTGCAACCACATAAAATAACATGAATGATGCATGCTTATGCTTATGCAAATGCAATGCAATTATGGAGCTTAAACACCTGAGGTGTTACAGCCCTCCCCCTTATAAAAATCTCGTCTTGAGATTTGGAAAGCGTACCATTTTTCATAGAATTCCTTATAGCCATCCCGCAAATAATCCTCCCGTTCCCACGTAGCGTCGCTTTCACTACCCTGATTACTCCACATCACTTTATACCACTTAACCACTTTGCTTCTAGTCACTCGTTCCTGAGTATCAATCACTCGGACTGGCTTTTCTTCGTAAGTTAGATCGGATTCAAGCCTGATATCTCCTAAAGGAACTCACTCTTCAGGAACCCGAAGACACTTTTTGAGTTGAGATACATGGAAAACGTTGAATATAGCGCTCATTTCAGGAGGTAACTGGATCTTGTACGCAACAGCTCTACTCTTGCCTATGATCTGGAAAGGGCCCACGTATCTTGGTGCAAGTTTCCGCTTAACACCAAAACGTTGGACACTCTTCATTGGAGAAACTTTCAAATAAATGAAGTCTCCAACTTCAAACTCGAGTGGCTTTCTACGACGATCAGCATAGCTTTTCTGTCTAGCTTGGGCTGTAGCCATATGTTTTTGGATGGTACGGACTTGCTCCTCAGCTTCCTGAACAAAATCAATACCATAATACCTTCTTTCACCAGCTTCTACCCAGTTTAGTGGAGTTCTACACTTACGACCGTACAAAGCTTCGAATGGGGCCATCTTAATACTCTCTTGGTAACTATTATTGTACGAGAATTCGGCTAGAGGTAACCATTTTTCCCAAGAACCCTTGGATGAAA
The DNA here is from genome assembly GCA_038087645.1 of Saccharum hybrid cultivar R570. Taxonomy (NCBI): domain Eukaryota; kingdom Viridiplantae; phylum Streptophyta; class Magnoliopsida; order Poales; family Poaceae; genus Saccharum; species Saccharum hybrid cultivar. Next base: position 17,855,883 of record JAQSUU010000637.1, read on the forward strand.
TGACGCATGCCCGCAACAGATCTTCCAAGATTTGGTTAACTCGTTCCGTCTGACCAGACGTCTGGGGGTGATAAGCAGAGCTTCTCACTAACTTGGTTCCTAGAAGATGATGCAAATGCTCCCAAAAGCGAGCAGTGAACTGGGGACCACGGTCAGAAACGATAGTACGAGGTACCCCATGGAGTCGGACTATCTGATTGAAGTACAACTCAGCATAGTCAGTGGGACGATAGTCCACTCTAACTGGAATGAAGTGAGCTGATTTGGTCAAACGTCCACAATTACCCAGATGGAGTTATGATTTTTGACAGTAGGAGGAAGTCCGACAATGAAATCCATGCTTATCTCTTCCCATTTCCAGCCTGGGATAGAAAGCGGTTGAAGTAACCCAGCTTTCATGTGCACAACTTTAACTCTACAGCAGGTGTCGCATCTAGCAACATACGCAGCTATCTCTTTCCGCATCTTGGTCCACCAATAAAGTGGCTTCAAATCATAATACATCTTATTACTATCAGGATGGATGGACAACTTGGACGAATGTGCTTCGGACATGATTTGATCTCTAAGCTCTCGGTCCTTAGGTACCACTAATCTATCCTTAAACCACAGCACACCTTCTTCATCTACCCTGAAATGCTTAGTTTCTTCCTCTTTCATCTTGCGTTTTATGTGGAATATACCAGGATCAGTCTTTTGGAGCTCAATAGTTCTGCTTTTGAGAGTACAACTGACAGTAATGTTGTACAAGACTGCTGGATGTAGAAGGCGAGATTGGTGAAAATCAGTTTCAACTAAGGAATGGCAATGAGACTTACGGCTTAAAGCATCCGCAACCACATTTGCCTTGCCAGGATGATAGTGTACTTGAAGGTTATAATCCTTAATCAACTCGAGCCATCTTCTCTGACGCATATTTAACTCGGGTTGGGTGAAGATGTATTTGAGGCTTTTGTGGTCTGTGTAGATATTGCAGACATTGCCCAGCAGATAATGCCGCCACACTTTCAAAGCATGAACAACTGCAGCCAGTTCTAAGTCATGCGTTGGGTAATTCACCTCATGTTTCCGAAGTTGTCGAGAGGTATATGCAATCACCCGGCCTTCCTGCATCAAAACACCTCCCAAACCTATGCCTGAGGCATCACAATAAACATCAAATGGTTTCTCGATATCCGGTTGCGCCAAAACCGGAGCCGAGGTTAGGAGGGTTCGCAGTTGGTGAAAAGCCGCATCACACTCAGGAGTCCAGACAAACCTGGTGTCTTTTTGCAGCAACCGAGTCATGGGCTTGACTATTTTTGAGAAATCCGGGATGAAGCGATGGTAATAGCCAGCCAACCCAAGAAAACTCTGGACCTCATGAACCGAAGTAGGAGCCTTCCAATTCAATACTTCCTGTACCTTGGTGGGATCCACCATAATTCCCCCATCGAACAACACATGCCCAAGGAAAGGTACTTCACGAAGCCAGAATTCACACTTACTGAACTTCGCATACAGTTGATGTTCACGCAGTCTGGTGAGAACAATACGCATGTGTTCAGCGTGTTCTTCCTCATTTTCAGAATATATCAAGATGTCATCAATAAACACCACCACAAACTTGTCCAATTCGGGCATAAACACCGAATTCATCAAGCACATGAAGTGTGCGGGAGCATTTGTCAGGCCGAAAGACATAACAAGATACTCATAAAGGCCGTATCTTGTCGAGAAAGCTATTTTTGGAATATCTTCGGGGCGGATTTTAATCTGATGGTACCCAGACCTCAGATCAATCTTGGAAAAAACTTTAGCTTTGGACAACTGATCGAACAAGATATCAATGCGTGGCAGAGGGTACTTATTTTTGACAGTGACTGCATTCAGAGGTCTATAATCTACACACATCCGCAAGGACTGGTCCTTCTTCTTCACAAAGATAGCAGGGCATCCCCACGGAGACGAACTAGGACGAATCAACCCCTTCTTCAACAGTTCATTCAACTGCACCTTAAGTTCAGCTAACTCATTCGGAGGCATCCTATAAGGTCTCCTAGAGATGGGCGCCGTGCCAGGCAACAACTCAATTTTAAATTCCACATCCCGATCCGGAGGAAGTCCCGGCAAATCATCGGGAAAAACGTCCGGAAACTCATTTACTACCGGAATTTCAGCCAACGCCTTTGCTTGCACAGCATGAACTTCCCCAGACAGATCAACTTTTCTGGGAAGTTGTACTAGAAAACCCTTTTGATCTGTGGGATCTCTGAGCATAACTACCCGAGTGGATGTATCAATGAGTACCCCATTCTGACTCATCCAATTCATGCCCAATATAACATCTATGCCTAATCCTGGCAACACCACTAAAGCAAGCGAGTACTTTCGCCCTTCTATCTCAAACTCAAGGTTCCCCACTACCTTATTTGTAGAAATATTCCCACTTGCTGCACTAATGCAATAACCCCCACCTTCAACAGTATGCAATTTGTGTGCAAACTTTGATGCAAACTTAGGACTGATAAAGGAATGCGAAGCACCTGAATCAAAAAGTACCACTGCAGGGTGTTGGTCAACTAGGAACTTACCAGCAGTGACAACCTCACCAGATGGGATTTCCTCAATACTGTTATAATGAGCGTGCCCCTGTCGGCCACCTTGGTTGACATTCTTCTTAGGGTAAGGACAATTCCAGGACCAATGGCCTGGCTTGTTGCAGTTCCAGCAAGGCATGTTGCTGGGAGGAACACTAGAGCTGCTCTGACCAGAATTTCCCTTTGGCAGAGCGACTGTATAAGCCTTGCGGAACCCAGTTTTGGCAGCAGGCTTCTTCTGTGGCGGACAGAACTTGGTATTCTGAGCAGGTGGGCGAGGGGAAGACCTAGGTGCAGCTGAGGTCCGAGACTGCGAAGCACTCGCCTCAAGGGCCCTTTTACGGCTCTTAGAGGCAGAATAAATAGCATTATTGTTCTCCTGGGTCAAAGCATCACTGATAAAATCATTGAAGGTAGTACACTTGCTAGTGCCCATAGTCTTCATCAGCTTTGGGCCGAGGCCCCTTTTAAAGCTAGCAATTTTCTTGGCATCGGTATCCACAAACTCTGTGGCATACCTTGCCAGGTTGTTGAAAGATTGTAGATATTCAGTCAAGCTTTTATTTCCCTGCGACAGCCTCATGAATTCTGTGTGCTTGATTGCCATAAGACCTGGAGGAATATAGTTCCCACGGAATGCGGCCTTGAACTGGTCCCAAGCAATCGGGACATTTGCAGGCAGTGTGGAACGATAGTGGCTCCACCAAATACCCGCAGGACCATGCAGCTGATGAGAAGCATATTCAGTTTTTAGCTCATCGGTCAAGCGAAGCAGACGAAACTTTTGTTCAATAGTGTTCAACCACTCGTCGGCTTGCAGTGGTTCCTCCGCCTCCTTAAAGAGCGGGGGCTTAGTATCAAGAAAGTCCTTGAAATCACTGTACTGATTGGGTTCTGGGCCCTGGCGGCCATGACGAGCCTCCCGGTTGGCAAGCTGGCGCATAGCATCAGCCAACATGCGCTGCCCTTTGACCACGGTCTGCATCAGCTCAGCCGGGGTAGGTGGTGGCGGAGGGGGTGGTTGTTCCTCATCCTCATTGCCACGACCCCGACGGAGATTGTACGACATCTGCAAAATGCATAGCCAATGAGCACTGACGATGTGGGAAATTTGTAGATGAATCCTTGCAAATATGTCAAACTGACTTCATGAAATTGACTTCTCAAATAATCAAGGCACAATAATTCATCACAACCGCACAATCCATTCAAGCGCATCAATTGACGCAATCATGCAAGGGAATCCATCAAGATGTATTTTGATAAAGGCTCACTCACAGGGAGCACAACAGTGACTGAACCGTTTACTTTAATACCTATGTGATTTTTGACCCTTTTGCACGGTACTTGGATTCGATCTCAAAATTTTTAGTTGACTGAGAAAGGCTACTTCAAACTGACCACAAAGAGACTTCTCAACGGTAGAGTTCCATGGTGGATCATGACTAGCCACCTCGATACCAGCGCGTGCCAAGCAGCACGGCCTTATGTCACGCGCCACAGGAGGCCCTCGGTTTCGTCGCGGCACCGAAGGTGCTAATCGTGACACCATCATCGAACGCAACACAATAAGACATCCAATTGTGATCGAAATTAACGGTTCAAACCAAACATCTAGGAAACATAGGGTTCGACCTTACATCCCAAAAGTCAAGTTACTACAAAGCCTCACTCCAACACCAGGAGGCACAAAAGATGATTCTAACATCGTAGCTACGCGATGACTACTCTAAGCATCGTCCTCAGAGTCGGTGTCAAGGATCTCCCCGCCATCCTCGTCGCTAACAGGCTCTAACTCCTCGTCTTCTTCTTCTTCTTCTGGCTCTTCCTCTAGTGCTTCTTCTGGTGCGGCATCTTGGGGCCCATTGACCTCCACTTCATCATCATCTTCAGCCATGAAGATTCCTGAACCCATGTCCTCATCTGCGTTGTTATTTCGAGGCAGCAGAGGATTAAGCTGGTTATTCAGGCGGTGCACTTCTTCATGAAGGTTGTCATTGTATTCTTCAGCATTCTCCAACTGTTGCTCGAGCTCAAACTGACGAGCTCTCAGAACGTTCTCCTCGTGCCAGGCTTCATCCCTCTGGTTCATGACATGGACCAGCATGCGTTGACAGTTGCGATTTGCCACTGTCAACCTCTGGACTGCAAGCATTTCCTGATCACGGTCACGGATCACTTGCTCCAGTTGCTGACGCGCTGTATTCCTGGCAGCAGTCACTTCGGCCAACTCAGCCCGCAGCCTTTCCACCTCAGTGGGCTCGGGGCGAGGCTCACATGGAGCTAGCTGGTGGCGAGGGACCCTTCCTCCGGTCGACTTACGGGCAGTCCTCTTAGTACGTGCCATCTGTATTAACAAGATACAACTTAAAGTGAGGATCATTTAGGGGATACGAAATTTAATTTAGTCGGGACTATTGAAATTTTTAAGGAGGGAGTAAATGACATGTATGATATAATTAAACATGATGCATGCACGTTCCGTACACCCTCTCACCTTAGTAGAAATCTAACAGTTCTAACACTAGGCGGTGGCATACATACGTTCTCTCATATAAGCGAAACTATCGGTCTACTCGTTACGCTGTTAGTGTACCTGCAGAAAATCTCATTTCAGCCCAACAGTTTCCCAATATAAGCACACAAGAAAGCAGTAAATTAAATACCTTCCATATACACATCCCCTGATGTATATATTTCAGTATCAAAGCTACCCGATATAAAGGTTCCCACAATTAAGTGTTTTCATAATTACATGGTTTGAACATGTAAGTATGCAAGTCACCAAAACTACTCTCCCCTAGACCGCCGGTTGGACGATCATGCTCTCACAACTCACACTTACCAGAGCGTCGAGGCAATTGATCCATACATTACCACCTAAGTGGATGGCATCCATACAATATCACGCCGTATGGACGACGAAACAGAAACAACCAAGATCCCCAAGTTAGTACTTATAACAAGCCACCTAAGAGTCCTTATTTGGGCTAAGGGATGTGATCACTGGCATACCTATAAAAATAATTTTTATAGTTTTAACCCTTTTCATAAACAAATACTTTTGTTTTTAATTACTTGTATGATGTGTTTAATGTTGAATTATGCTCCGGTACCAGTTGTAACAGAACCGACCAAATTATAAGAGCACAAGTACAAAAACAAGCACCGAAGCACTCAAATTTTCGAACTTGAGCCCATATAATCCCGGTAGTCAATCGAAACCACGAAGGATTTCAAACCAACTTGCTTACAACCAAGATCGCATCATTCAACATACAGCATCATACGTTACATTTCACAAGTAGTTTCGAAATAAGTTTACACACACACGGAGTCGCAATTATTACAAACCAAGTTTATAAAGTAGCGGAAGCATAACACACACCAGTTGTTTAACTACTGCCAGTCTTGAAGATCAACAACCCGCAAAAGCATGAGGAAAGTACATAAAAGATGATCACGCCCTAGTGATCTAGTCTTCGTCACCCGCAGGGTGGAGACACGTCTTGTAGAAGCCTTGATAGAGCATATCATCTGCAACAGAAGGGAATAAACCCTGAGTACTGGAATGTACTCAGCTAGACTTACCCGTCAAAAACCAGAAATAAGATGACACCAAGGATTATGCAAGGCTTACACAAGAGGCTAGCTGACACCATATTTTGCATAAAGGCATAAGTAGTTGAAACTCTTATAACCTGTACTAGCAGTTATTTTTAGCATTTACCTGTCATCTATCTTAGCACCTGTACTACACATACACTTGATTATCATCAAACAATTATTAACATGTTATCCATAGCAGGTATAAATTGTGGCAACAATATATCATTCACTTAACCATCTGTTCAATTAATGAGATCTACGTTGCCGCTGCTCAAGTCAAGTGCTCACTAACCGGGAGCGACGGCGATTCGAATCGAATTCCTATCCAGCTGGAGGGGTATTTCTAACACTCACCGAGTCACGCCTGGCGAGGGCTGCTCAGGTCATCTTTCGTACAGTTCAGGAATCACGGATCCGAATAATGTCGCGTCCCCAAGGGCGACACTCTGCCAGGTGATAGGGACTCTAACCCCTCCTTGGTCTCACGCCAATGTCCCCAAGCACATCCTTTCTCTCCTCCAAGATGCAACCTACCATTCGATTCCCGGCCTGAACCATACTACTCGACTTCGCGGTCGGAACGACTTATCCGGCCAACTAAGTGTTAGACTGCGTTCAACATGACTCAAGGACGTACAGCGAATCGGTCCTTAAACGACTCAGACGGGCATAGCTCCACACCCAAGACGTGAAGTGTCTTGCGGCTGTACTATCGAACTCCCGCCCGGTCTCAATTTCATTTTAAAGCATGGTTCCATCCACGATAGCCATAAAGCCACTCGTGACCCAGTCCTATATCTCGCGGATGACCGAAAATCACCCGACTTCTACCGGACTAAGCAGGGCTAAGCATTGACACGTGCCTAAACCTAATATAGGATTAAGTACGATATCTGGACAAGGACAGGTATAATGCAACAAGTGTTTTCATACAACCCCTACAACTTAATGCAGTAAACAATGAAAAGTACTCAAGATAGATTTATAAAATGATAGGTTCAGCATGCACCGGGGCTTGCCTTTTAGAAAGGTCGAGGGCCGGTGGTCAGGACACTCGGGCAAGTCTTCAGCGGCGTCTCCTCCGCCGACTGGCTCCGCTGGCTCCTCGGACTGGTCCTGGACTTCCTCTGGAATCACTTGCTCGAATTCGAGGAGTGTTACCCCCTCCGGAACACCTATTGCATGAGTGCATAATAAATCTCATGGATGTATAATGAAAGATGCAGCATGCTCGGAATGAAATGCATTACAACCCTCTTAAAGCTCTATTCAAGTCACTTCAAGTATTAGGTGCAAATTTCCTCTCCGATAGAGAAGTACTCACCTAATCTACTCAACCTAAGGTATAGCTATTCATCTTCGGTTAAGGCCCTAACACCTAATAAACACAAGAGTAACATTACTTAGGTTACCACATCCAACACCAAAACATCACAGTAAGACATTCTGTACAGCAGCTAATTGTTTCTAACATAACTGGAGATTCCCAACTCCAAAAGATATGATCTAAGACAATCTGAAAAGCTTATGAAATGCCCTACAAATCATTTTCAGACCTCAACCCTTAATTCCTAAGTTTTCCATATCGAATTTCCCAAGTTCCAGAAGATGTCCTCTCAAAACAGAGAGCAGCCAATTCTGGACTGTCACTTAAAACAGCAATAACTCTCAAACTCCTAAGCCAAATACTCCCAAATTTTGACACAGGCTAGTTTATCAAGTTTACTACAACTTTGTTATTTACAAGTTTTCCAGCAAACACCTTTATCAAAGGTCAAACCTAAAGATACTACCAGCTGTCCAGAAAAACTAGAATTGCAAGGATTAAATATTTATTGATGTGACAAATGTCTCCTAAGACCAAACTAATGTTACCAAAAGTTCACATGGGTTACAAAAACACCAGAAAGTAAGGTGTGCCCACCTAGAATATTTATTTATACTCATTTCTTAATTTACTTAATTAATTAAGTGGAATTTTAAACATATATGTAAACTATTCCTAAAATTCTACAAACATTACAGGGGACTCTCTGACCCAAAAAGAGACTACTGTAAAAATTTGAACTAAATTTATTCAAAGGAACTCCCTACACAAAATTCACAAGCCCAAAAGGGCTGATTTTTGTATAATTAGCAAATCATATTGAAAAGTATCAAACAACATATTTCATAATTTTTTTGGACACTTTAGGATACCAAGACATTCTACAAAAAGTTATAAGAACATTGCACATGTAGAAAAATTACTAAAATTCATTTAGGTATTTCCTAAAACAACATAATAACATTATAACTTGAAAAGCACTTAAGCACTACTGCCCAAATTTTTACCAGAGCTATAATAGGTATAACTTAGCCTACCCACCAAATTTCACAATTTTTGGAATACTACAGCTCAAGTTATACATTTAACAAATTGGCCTTGTAGAAGAGCCCACGCACGCGTTCCCCGTTCCGTAACGCTTCGATTCATGCCAGTAGAAGAGCTTAGGTTGGAGCGGGAGGGCTCGCCGTCGTGAGCGGCGGACGGTGAGGGTCGGGTGAGGGTATGCCGTCGCCGGTGAGGCCGCACGGCCATATCTGAGCTCGGTACGAGCTACACTACGCCCGGGCGAATCTATTGAGGTAGAAAGGAGGTTTGGAAGAGGTCCTAACTACCCTGGCCACGGAGCGCCGTGACGCGGTGCGGTGAGCGCGACGACGGTGGTCGTCGTGTTCCGCTCCGGCGAGGTTGCATCCCACTGTAAGGTCATGCCTAGAGCTAGAGGAAGGCCTACACTATTCCGAACGCTGACCATAGAGAGAGGAGGGTGAAAGAGGACGTCGGCGGTGAGCTCGCAATGGCGGCGGCCATGGCGGAGCTCCGCACCGCCGAGGTTTGATTGGGCGATTTGCCCTCTACCTTGACCCAACGGCTGACCCAATGTGCGGAGGTTGTAGAGTATGGGCAGGCGGTGCTGTTCGTGAGCTCTCGGGTGTGGTGGCGCGGTGGTTGGCGCGGCCGAAGGCGGCGGAGCCGGCTGTGGGGGCGGAGGACGCTCGGTCGCCTTACCGGTGAGCTGGGGAAGGAGGGCGATGGAAATGGAGGGGGAAGCGGGTCTTCCTGGTCTTCACGCTGAGCTAGCAGACGACGTGGGGCGTCAGCAGAACACGCGCGCCACGCGGCCACCGGGCTCTGCCCGAGCGCCACGACGCGGTCGGCCGTCCGACTGAAGGGCGACGCCGTTGACTGAATGGAGGCCATCATCGTTCGACTGACAGCGCGATTTCAACGGTGATTATCTCCGGAAAAAGCTCGAGTTAGCCGAAGGTGATAACATCAAATTTGTAGAGCTTCGTGAGGGCTACAACTTTGCTAATTGGCTCAAGAACAGATTCGGCTTGGATTTGAAACTACATAGCCCCAAAGTGGTGCCCTGTGAAACTGAAACATGTTTTCAGTTAATGACACCGACTGAAACCCTAATTTCATGACACAAAATCTCCTAAACCATCTAGAACCAGGTGATGGTGATGTTGGCAATGTTGTAAAGCTACAGGAGTACTACAAAAGTGTCAACATGAGTGGGAGCTGGTTTGGTCTGGTTTGCAAACTACAAGCTTCCAAAGTAGGCCACAGTAAAACTGGAGGGACACTTTGGGGACTTAGGAAAATTCTAAGTGTTGAGGCAGCCCCTCTAGCTGACTTGTGGGCCATTTTTGAGCATGTTATGGTCAGTTTCATGAGATAGTCATATTGAGACTTTTGTTCCCCATAAAATTCCCTACAACTTTGCTTAAGGGTGCTCCTCCATGCAAGGTCTCTAAGCTAGACTTTTTAATTGGTCAAACTAAAGCATCCTAGGGCTAAATGCTGGTCAACTACACCTTGGAGGGCATTTTGGTGATTTTGGTCAACATGAACCTTGCTCCATGAGTGACCCAAAGTATAACTAAGGTGTTGTAAGATATAATTAGCTATTCTACCCTTTAGTTACACTAACTCCCTAGTGTCACACGATGTGAGCCAAACAAAATTCTAAAAACAATTACATTTGTTGCAACCACATAAAATAACATGAATGATGCATGCTTATGCTTATGCAAATGCAATGCAATTATGGAGCTTAAACACCTGAGGTGTTACACTATACTTCCTTTCCATGATCAGTTGCTGGAGTACTATGCAAACACTAAAAACACACCATAGATGTTGAAGAGAACATGCTAACTTGCCTGGCTAATCTGTTCTCTCAGGTACTACTGCAGCTATTGGTTGTGACTGTCATTCCTGTTTTCAACTTCTTGGATATCCTGCAACATGTAGGAATCACTAATAAAAACATTTTGAATCTTGCGCAGAATGTTAGAGATTTTGGTTAACTAATATAATCATAGTTTACACTGAGCCAGAACAAATTGTGATTATATTAGTTAGCACCTGTTTGGAACACGGGAACATTTTTCTGTTCCTATTTTTTCTTGTGAAATTGAACTGATTCCTATGCGATTCCTATGAAATTCCTGCGTTGACACTTCTGCACAAGATTCAATCATCTGAAGTAGTATTCCTTTACATTGGCTCTATTACTGGCTCTATTACGGCTGTTGTATAATTGTGCTCTTGTGACATGTGCATAATAAAGCTTATCTTCGATATGCATATTCTTTTATTTGCAATACTATGATAACTACTTTTCTGTGAAGATTCAAATTATTCTTGCTGAAATAGAGTTGCACACCACAAATCAAAATCACCAGTTAATTGAAGGCCAGTATGATAGCATGTCCAGTATGTGTTTCACTTAGCTAATCTTTGTGTGGCAACCGAGATTTGCATAGATCATATATTTCATATGTTTAATTTCCACTTAAACAATTACACCCTTTCAAGTTCTGTCATCTCCTCGCTAACTTGATTGTTAGGCAAAGAGCAGCTTGTTTAACCTATTTGCATCACATAAAATTGGAAGTTCAATCGATCCTGGCTTCTCCAACATAGTAGGATTGCCCTTAAAAATGTTATGGCAAGTGGAGCTGGTCCAAGGGCCCATGTGGAATTGTATCATGTGAACAGTGTTAGGTTAGATTATATTGGTTTGGTCTGTTAGGAAAGAGATAAGTTAGACTGATTCGGTTAGGATATTTCTTTAGGAGTCAAGTCAAGCATCTCTATAAAAGAGAGAACCTAATATTGATTGTAATCAAGCAATAAGCACCTAAGAAGTAGTCTACGGACGAAAGAGCTCTTCCTACTACCCTAGCCAATCCATATCAATCGGTATCAAAGACCACTACCGAGGCATCGCCATCCATGGCCGGCCTCGACACCAATCCTGCGACCATCTCTACCAAGCAAGACCTCATATGGGCCCAGTTTGTCAACCTCAACAAGCACCTTGACGATCATGAACGGCATATCGCGCGAGTGGAACATGCGTTTGACATCGTCTCTGGACCGTCGGTATTTCCAACATGACATCGTCTTTGGGCCATCGGTATTTCCAACATGAATGGCCCCTAATCCAACAATTGTGTCTCCACCAGCGAAGGCCCAAGCTGCCACAAATCTGGCAATCTCATCTCCAATAGCCTCTGCCACACCCACCCTGATGCTCGTAGCTCATGCATCTTCTGCGGCAATCCCGGCACCCCCCCCACAACACCGGCATCTGCAGCACCACCTCATCTGCGGGAATCACCTCCTTTGCCACCAGCAAAGTCCTATATGTCATACCAGCGGCCATTGTATCTTCACCACTAGCAACTCTGTAACACCCCAGGTGTTAAATTTGCATTTAGCACTTGCATTGCATGAGCCTAAGCATCATTTGTTCATATAGGAGCATGGGACATATGTGATGCACTAGTGCAACATGTGAAACATGCCTATATAGAATGTGCTTTGAAACATCTGCAACATCTCTTTGAAACATATGCAACATACTCTCGTTAATTATGTTTCAATGTGTGTGTAGATGCTCATGTTTGGTAATGCAAGTGAGTGTTGATGTCACTTCTTTCATGTGTCTCACATCACTCTCTATCTATAGTGACCCCTGGAAAAGTTTCATGGAGTTTGGAATCAAAAAGTCACATGAAATGATAAGATATATGTTTGTTTGGATTATAACTGAAACATGCTTCTGAAACCAGGAAACATGCTTTACATTCCATGTGAACTAGTAATTATGCAATGTACAAGTGCAACATGTGCAACAAACCTTTGCAACATGTGGAACAACTTAGGGAAACATTGGTAACTTGTACCTTGCAACAAAACAATGAAACAATTGAAACATGGCTTTGAAACAAGCACTACAATGATAGTAACTTTTATGTTTCAATGCATGTGAGGCCTATATTCTTGTGCAACCTAGACATGGTATATATGTTTAGCCTCTACAACACCTTAACTACACTTAGGACACTTAATGGAATAGTGTTCATGTAGACAAAATTGTCAAATTAGGTCTCTAATTGATAGTTTGACTTATAGCTCAATGTAGACCTCTTTTGTTCAACCTTTTAAAAAGTTCTAGCTAGAGATCTTGCATGGCAGTGCAACCTTTAGCAAAGTTGCAGGAAATTTTATAAGGAGCAAAAGTTGTAAAGGTGCCAAGTCATGAAAATGATCAGAACATGCTCAAATGTGTCCCACATGGCAGGAAACATAGTTGTTGGATGGCTGAAATTTTTCTAAGTCCAAGAGTGATTTTTAGTTTCGATGTAGGCTAGTTTGGGATGCTGTAGTTTTGAATCCATGTCGAATTAGCTCAAGTCGGTATTGGATCAATTGTAGACCTCACTTAGTATATTCATGTAGCACAATTGGATTGTTTTGTGTAGAGAATGAGAACATATGTCATCAACCAAGTCTTGCAACCTTGACCAAACAACTCCAATTGAACCCTACAACAACAGTTATGAAAGGCTCATGTGGAACAAGTGACAAGAAGAGGCCGCAAATCGGTCCTGAACCTCAAAACTAGGGTTTCTTCTGACGCGGTGTTGACCGAAGTGAAACTACTATTTTTGTTTGAGATATGAAGTTTGACCTTTAATGAAAGTTGGAGTTTAGTTTGTATGCAACAAACTTTATTTTTAGACCGCGTCCCGATCCCACCCCGAAGTGTTGTCAAGCTTATCACAGTGCAATTTTGACTCCTCCGGTGCAACCCTACTGCGGGAATTAATATCTCGCAAACCAGTGGAATTTGACTGAGCTCCTGTAAGCAATGTTGTAGTACTCTCATAGCCCTACGCAACGGTATAATTTGTTGGTCGAATCGTCATCTGGTTGAAGAGATAGAGGTGAGATTAGAAGAGTGGCAGACTCGTAAATATGTCGCTTTTGGATGGCAGTTTTGGACACGCTGAAACTTGGTGGCCGACGTCGTACAGGACCGAGCGCCGTGTGGCCTCCGTGCCCGTGCATGAGTGCTACCTACCCGGGCTGCTCTATGTCGAGGGGGAGAAAAAGGGGATCGAGCCCGACCCTTCACTCGCTCCCTTCTCCTTTTTTCCTAGGTCTATTTCTCTCTCGCTTTCTCGTGCCCGACACCATGGCCGAGTCGGGCTGGAGCTCGCTGTTGCCGTCGCCCCTCCTTTGCCCCTCCTCTTCTAACACCAGCCACCCCTCTCCTCCTCCCTCTTGCCGCTGCTGTTGGCTGCCGTCGCTGGCCTCCTTCGTCGTCCCAGGCCCCTATCTCACCGGAATCAGGCCACCTCCTCCGTCCCCTTCTCTGTTTTCAGTCGCTTTGAGGAAGAAGGACCATCTAGCGAGGCAGAAACTCTTTGTTGTGTTCACTTTGCAAAAGTGCTAGAGACAAAGGATTTACATATAGTGGCTTTACGTGAATGGTGGAAAGTTTTGTGTTCACTCTGCATAATGTTTTCCCTTTTCTTTTTCGGAATTAGTATTGCATTTAAATGGCTGAACTTTGAAAATACATAGTAAATGGTAGAAAAATCGTAAAATAGCAAATGAGGACTTTTTGGAATACTTGTGAAATTTTCTATGCAATGGATCTATAATATGGCATGTTTTAGTTTAAAGTTTTAGCTATAAAAATAGATTTATGCAACTAGGTTTTGAATGCTAGTTGGATCTGTTATTTTTAATAACTGAAAATGTATAACTCCAAATGAAGTGCAATTTTTGTGGCATGTTACTACTTTTATTTATGATGTCTAGTAAAAATTTCAAGATTTTAGGCTTGATAGTTTAAGAGCTATAAAAATAACAAATGCTATATGCTGCTTTACTTCTATTCTGGACAGTTCTGCATGTATGCATTGTTTGGCCCAGTTAAGTTATGAATCATGCCTTGATGACAATAAATGAGTTGTAGTATTTTCTTAAGATTTGCAAAAAGCTAAAGAGCACAATTTTTGGCTAAGTATATGTTTAACTATAGTAGTCTAAAGTGTTGTAGCTGTTTCTGTCCAAACCCAGACAGGGTTGCCTTGTTTATAATGTGTGACCTAGTTAGTAGCACAATTAGCACTAGATGTTTATAACAAAATTGTTCACAATTTGTTAATATTTCTAAAAAAGTCTATAACCATAATTATTGGATTTGTGAAACTCAAGTTATAGCGGTTTAAAGTGGCATATCAGATTCTGTCCATATTTTGGACAGAGATGCAATTATTTAATTAATTGACCATGTTAACTGTAGAATCATCTTAAGATGATTACAAGAAAGTTGTAGGTAACTTTATAATATTTCCATAAAGTTAAGAATTATGTTTGTTGGAGGTCTAGAACTCCATTTATGTTTCTCTGAAGTTTCTATCAGTTTTCTGTCTATAATTGTACCACTGCTGTTTGGGCTGCATGTGCAGTTTTACTTGTGCAACTAGTTTCATGGTGTAAATGATGTTTACTATGGTTTTGATAAATACAAAAGTTTTAGATAATTATCTTCTTTTACTTGTGTTAAATTTTCATGATCCCAGGTCTGATAGTTTAGGAGTTGCATGCTTGATAAGTCTACTATCAGATTTTGATTACATTCTGTGCAGACTTGAAAGATTGGCATGTTTGGTCATGATAACTTGGGAATCATGCTGAGATGATTAAATATGAAATGTAGATAAGTTCTTAATCTTTCTAAAATGTATTATTGCACATCATTTGGATTTGTAGAACTCTAGATATGATTGATTTACTCAGCTATTGCATGTATGTCTAGAATTGCTAAAAATACATGAATGCTTGGTTACTTTGCTTGCATGTTGCTAAGTGTAATTCATGTCCTTGGTGATGAAGTTAGTACACCTGAGACTTTGTAAATTTTGTGTCATGTTTGGTATTGCTTTCCTCGCTATCTTAGCATGATAGGTTGTGTGATGTTTATTTGAGCGATGTGAAGTGCTTATGTGTATTTAGCGTAACCTTGTACTTGCCTTGATTAGTGTGTGATGCATCATCTATTGTATTCCCATATATTCATACGCTTGCATCTTGCATCTCATTTAGGTACGCTAGATGCACCACGTGAAGGACGTGATGTGGAGCTAACCAGAAGATGGTGTTGGTGGACCTATCTCGGAGATGGAAGGATCGGACAAGTGCTAAAATGAGGGAATACTTACCAAGCGAGTTTCATCTGACAAACTCTAACTTGAGTCGGATCCCAGGCAAGCCCCAGAGCATTATAAGCCTCCTACCTTCAAAGCAATTAATTCTATATATGTTATATGTATTGTTGCATTAAGTGATAGGAGTTGGTTGGAAACACTTGCTGCATTATATCATTCCTTGTCCAGATATATGAATCCTAAATCCTACATAGACCAGGGTCGAGTAGATGCTTAGCCCTGCTTTAGGCGGTAGAAGTCAGGTGATTTCCTGTCACCTACGAGATGTAGGGATATTCATATATGGCACGGTTAGCTATATTTGCTATCGTGGAAAAGAACCATGTGTTAATAGAATGAAATGAGACCGGGCGGGATGACGATAGTGAAGCAACAAGGTATGGAGGTCTTGAGTGTGGATCTATCCCCGTCTGAGTCGTTTAAGGACCGATTCGATGTACGTCCTTGAGTCATGTTGAATGCAGTCTAACACTTAGTTAGCCGGATAAGTTGTTCCGACCGCGAAGCCGAGTAATACAGTTCAGGCCGGGAATCGAATGGTAGGTCGCATCTTGGAGGTAGTAAGGATGTGCTTGGGGACATTGGCGTGAGACCAAGGAGGGGTTAGAGTCCCCATCACCTGGCAGAGTGTTGCCCTTGGGGATGCGGCATCAGTCGAACTCGCGACTTCTGAATTGTACGAAAGGTGGCTTGTGCGACCCTGGCAGGGGCCTGCGCGGTGAGTGTTAGAAATACCCCTCCAGCTAGATAGGAACTCGATTCGAATCGCCGTCACTCCCGGTTAGTGAGCACTTGATTTGAGCAGCGGCAACGTAGATTCCATTAAATTGAACGTATGGTTAATTGGATGATGATGTAAATGTTGGCTCAATTTATACCTGCTATGGTTAATATTGTTTGCTCCTAATCAAGTGAGTGCTCTAGTACAGGTGCTAATATAGATGATAGGTTAATGATGATTAACTTGATGCTTAAGTATTAATGATTACTTATCTATATTAAGCTTTTATGCAAAATGTTGTCAAGCTAGCCCACTTCATATCAGCCTTGCATGATCCTTGGTGTCACTTTATTTCTGGTTTTTGACGTGTAAGTCTAGCTGAGTACCTTCTCGTACTCAGGGTTTTATCCCCACTTGTTGCAGGTTGTGATGTATCATGGCGACTGCAAGAGTTGATTGGCTCCTGCCTTAGTGGCGGAGTGTGATCATGGGCATGATCCTTCTTATTTACCTTATCTCTAATGCTTTTGTTGGAAGTTGACCTTGGTACTGGCATGTATTTGAAATAAGATTAATGTTAGTTTCAAATTACTTTGCTTCCACTACTTTTCAAGTTAAGTTGTAATAACTATGTTAAACTCCGATGTATATTGAATTACTTGTGAAATGGATGTAACATGTGACTGGCTATATTGAATCACTACGATCTTGGCTTGTATGTTGGTTGGTTTGAAATCCCTCGTGATTTCATTGGACTACCGGAGTTATATGGGCTCAAGTGCGAGAATTTGATCACTCCGGTGATTGTTTTTGTACTTGTCCTCTTATAATTTGGATGGTTCTGTGACAAACTCTGCCATAGCTCTGTCAGCACCAGCATCATCAATGCAGGCCATCGCTCCTTCCACAAGCATGTATAGGGAAATGAAATGGAGTGTAGTTAATAGGAAGCATATATATGCACATGTGAATCATAGAGAGATGTTCTTGAGCATACAATTCACAATAGAGTCCTATTACTACCACCTAAAAGATTTTAGATGGCAGTCAGGATATGGTTGTCAGAGGCAGGCATCACGTTTGCCTTGCCTCTAAGTTTGTGTTAATCATCTTTTTTAGAGACGGTCTCACAACTGCCTCGCCTCTATGTTTGTGTTAATCATCTTTTTCAGAGGCGGTCACCATGCCCACCTGTGAAAATAGATCAAAAACAAAAAATGCACAAGCCCACTGGCGAGCCCACTACCAGGCCTTCCATTGAGCCCACTCCGAGGCCTGCTTGCACGCCACAGTCGACAATCCTGCTCGCACGAGCGACACCAAAAGATGTGGCCTGCACCGCCGAGAGGCCCACCTATGCGCCGTCACCAGGATCTACCCTCACGTTGCTGAATCTGCCTTCGTGTTGCATTGCCGGATCTACCCCCACACTGCTAGATCCACCATGATGAGCTCCATTGGGTCCTCCACTGGGTCCTCCGCACGAGC
This sequence comes from Saccharum hybrid cultivar R570, assembly GCA_038087645.1. Lineage (NCBI taxonomy): Eukaryota > Viridiplantae > Streptophyta > Magnoliopsida > Poales > Poaceae > Saccharum > Saccharum hybrid cultivar. The sequence continues at coordinate 17,873,871 of JAQSUU010000637.1, forward strand.
ACCGCCGCCGGCCCGTGAGCTACGAGCGAGCGCCGATGCCGTCGTGCAAGCTCCATGTCGAGAGAGAGGCATCAACGTCTCTGGTGGATGGAGATTGGAGAGAGAGGGGGTGAGAATGAGAAGAAACCCTAGGTGCCCATTTGTATGGCTCAGTTTTGTTTTGTAAACTCAATTATGTCATTGCGGGAGTTATTCTATAATATAGTTGTTTTACAAACTCAACCCTGTCATTGTAGTGGTCATTCTATAACAGTTCCTCTTATTCCTCTCTTTAGGGGATGAAGTCGGATTTTGTTCCATTATCTAAAAATGATCTACTCTCTTATGCTGGTTGACGACACTCAAACATAGGGATATGTTAAGTCCCGGGGTGAGAGTTTCCCAATCGAAGGACCCCCCGACTGATCCCTCTAGGATCGCTCGAGGGCTCGAGAGCTATACCCCTCAGGTACACTCGTGCGCACCTTCTGGTCAAGGATCGGGTGAAACCCGAGCACGCCCCGGCCTTTGCTTGGGACTCGAGTGCTCACCCGAGATCCAAGCTCCCAATCAACGGCTGCCCAGGCCTGATCCTCGGCTCCATCTCTGGTCCGAGCCAAGGGCTGGGCTAGAACCCAGCGCCCTAAGTGTCCAAGACTTAGGGGATCCTCGATGCCACCCAACAGGTGCAGTGCTGTCGCCCACTCCTTCGACAAAGTCAAGCACGAGGTGTGACACAAAGGGACAAATCTCTACACCGGCTCCAAGGGCTCGGGGGCTCCCAGGCCCGCTCGTCAGCCCCTCAAGCCGGATGCCTTCGCCACCAAGGAAGCCTCCAAAAGGCACACCTGGTGGAGGCCAGTCCAAGCCGACAGGCCCTGACGGTCTAAGCGCCAGAACAGAGCAGCCGGACAGCACCCGAGGCTCCTCCGAGTTCGATCCGCGCCGCAGTAGCACCCTCGTAGACTCCGACGCATGTAGACTATAGACTAAGCCCCTAAACCGCCTTGTAACCGACCTACCTCAGTTTATAAGGGGAGGTCGGATCCTACAGAGAGGGGAGGACAGAAACTAGAGGGCCAGAACCCAACAAAGTCCTTAGGGACAGCTCCGAGCTCTGCACTGAGCGTAGAGCCACCCAGAGGGAGCACCAAGAGCTCCTCCCCCACAATCTTCTTCTCCATCACCGGGGAAGAAACCTCACCGCCGACGAGCCTAGGATAGCACCGAGAGATCCCCTTACAAATCTCTTACACACTCTTGTTGTGACCCCCAGATTTGGGTGCTCTTGAAAACAAGGAACTACTACTGTTGGACATAGGGCCCCGATAGCCCAAACCAGGATACATCGATGTGTCTTCTCTGTGTTCTTAAGTTCACCCGAGCCACTAGAGACCCACACTTAGTGACACCCGACGAACAACAAATGCTTGCCGCGGTTTCAACCCCGCGACACTGGTGCTCTTTTATGTTGATACGGATGACCCATGGGCGTGCGCAAGAAAGGCCATATACAGCTATAGTCAACTGGTTGTGGCCATCTCTTGGCGTCGTTGTCATGACCTGATGGAACACCTAGCTCAATCTAGTTTGTCAGAAGCCACTCCAAGAGGGCTCAAATAAACATAGGTAGGACTAAATGCAGCCGCTCCATCTCGCTTCAAGGTCAAGATTAATTTCCAACAATCTATGTTCTTGAGTCACACACTAGCATATAGCCACTTCTTTTAGGAAGAAACGAGGGTGGAACTGGATCCGAAGAAAAGAATCTAACATTGATGACATTGACATGTGCTTCAATTATAATTAGGCCACTATAAATGGGAGTTTCATTCTCATTTAATAAGGTGCTACCTAAGCAAATTTGCTGACATGGCAAAGAATTAAATAAGAGAGATGAAATGAGTTTCGTCTAGATAAAAACCTGATGGACATTGTTTCCATGTATGAATATGTTACAAAAAGCATATCAAACACAAAAGTTGAAGGTTGTTAGTTCAACCATGGAGCAAATCCTATTTACTGATGTGACATACTTGGAGACAAGAAAATGAAACCATGCATTGAGATTGGCTTTGACATAAAAAATTATCTCTTTTTTGTCATTCAATCAAATACTAGAAATTCTTAATACAAGTTTTCCATAATACAAATTAAGCTTCTATGAGTAGAAAATCTGCTTGTTGCAAACAGATCTACCATATATGGATATGCCGCATACATATTTGCTGAAAACATCGTTCGCTTACTTCCTCTCGTTCTTGGAGTAGAATCTTAGGACCACATAGAAGATGAGTCGGTAGAGCACGCCCCAGGCAAGGAGAATTGCAACATCTATCCAGATGTTATCAATTTGTATGTCCATGGTGGAAAGCACATCTTGGCCTACCAGGGGGCATGTCGGTGAGGTGGCATTCAGGTTATTGACTTGCCCCAGAGGTCCAGGTGAAAGTTGATTTTGTGTGCCAACATAGCAATGGTCTCCTTTGAACTCATTCACAAGCAATGCCTCAAATGGATATTTTATGGCAGAGATATAGTGGAGCCACCTCCATGCCATAGGGATCATCGTCCGCTTCAGGAAGAATCCACAAGTGATGAAGAAGAGTGCTGTTGTCGCAATCACAACAGCATATCCAGTGATGTAGCTTGGAACAAGTGCACTGACCAGCATCACATATGCATTGGTTGTTATAAGTGATGCAAACAGGATGATCCAAAAGTTAACCAGGTTGCTTCGTAAATGGAGCATGTACTTTGTGATGACTGCAAAGGTGAACCCCTGAATGGCAAAGAATGGGAGATAGACGATTAGAGAGGATATCACGTAGGATGATGCACGGTAAGCATTGTGGGACCTCTCACGGATGAAGATAAAGCGCTCCTGGATGAATGTGGGAACAGCATCATTGGAGGAGAAGAAGACAAGGCAGACTGCAAAGATGTAGAAGTTGAGGAGACGATTGATGGTTGTGAAGTTGGAATCGCTGAGGCGGTGGAACAGCGTGGAAAGAATGAGTGCCATAACTGTGAGGACAATCTCCCGGGAGAGGAATAGCTCCGGTGTGCGCACCACGTTCAGAGCAGTACGCCATGAGAGCACTGCGACCTCCCTGAGCCAAGGATTAGCAAACTTGGGGCCATCCTCAGGAGCATCTAGTGGTGGTTCCAGTTCAAGCTGGTACTCATGATAGCTTGGTTCCTCCGGCTTGAAAACTGGTTCATGGGGGGATTGAGGAGGAGGTGCATGGTGTGGCGTAGCGACACGGCTGCGCTGCTGGTAGCTCGACATTGGGGTCCTTGCTGGCGTTCGAGCAGGAGTACTCCATGTAGGCTTACGGTGGGGAGTTCCTGTGACTCCATGGTAAACCCAGACTGAGAAATCCTTGTAAAACTGTGATGCAAGTCTTGGATGGTAAGTTGAGGTTCCGGTATGCAAGGGTGTATGTGACTTCCTCTCAAGAGAATTGTCGAATTCTTCCTCATCATCATCGATGTTATAGGACTCGAAGTTTGAGAAAGTATTAGCATGAGGTGTTCCAGTTGTGACAGAGAACTGGTTGCTCTTGAGCTGCATCTGTCGGAACTGCACTGATTTCTGGTGTGGTGTTCTTGGTGTCTTGGGTATTGGTGTCTTGGCAGCTTCATCAGGTTTGCTGCCATCCCTCTGGTAGGCAACTAGAGGCTCAAGTCCAAGTGTTGATTCATCGTACTCCTTGATGACATCCAGGAGGTACTCGATGCTGTTCTCACCATCAGGTACAGGTCGGCCAAATCCAGCAAGGTGTGCGGGAAGTGTGATAGGACTTCCTAGATAGATTAGCCTTCCTCTGCATGCATCAAGTATAGTAGGTAGTTAATTAGAATGTCATATGAAGTGCTTACACAACTGATGAGTAATTAAATGTGCTTTCAGAAATGTAGTTTTCCCGAAGTAAAGGCTTTTTGTCTGTAATTACCTTGCGAGGATGACAATTCTGTCGAGAAGCATCTGAATCCTGAAAGATGGCTGGTGAATTGTCATTAGCACAATGCTTCCCCCCTTTGCGATTTCTTTCACTTTCTCTACCACACTGTATGCACTGGTGGAGTCAAGGCCAGAGGTGGGTTCATCAAGAAACAGCAGAGATGGCTTATGGATTATGTCAGTGCCAATCGACACCCTACGGCGTTCCCCACCAGAGACACCTCGTATCCCCTCGTCCCCAATGTATGTGTGAGCTGTTGTCTGTTATTTTGACATTCAGAGCTTAATCAAAATCGTGAATGGTATCCTCAAGTGAAATTACAGGGAAACAAATGAAATTATATTGTTGATCTTGGACAGGTAATGGACACTATATGAAGTCTATAGTTACTATATGTTGGGACTCCTAGATTGACTTCAGATTACCATTCATCAGTTTGACTGCATATTGTCAATAAGTGAGAAGGTACGCAAAACAATAGTACGATGAAAAATATGACGTTGTGTAATTTCTAACCAGTAAAGGTTCAGAACATTAGCTTAGCTCCTGAAACCATATTCATGGTCATGGTTGCCAACTTTTTGGATACTGAAAGGTTATATAAGGAGTACAATACTACAAATTCGTGTTAGAGGTTTTCAGTTTGATGAGTGGACAACGAACCACATGCTACAATTCAATCTTTTTTAACAAAAAAAAAACAAAAACAAAAAAAAACGGATGCTAGAGCAGAGGACGAAAGAGGGTGTAACCTGCAAACACAGCTGCTCAATGAGCTCCCACACCCGATTGAGCTTCTCAGCCCTGGAGAGCGACGGAGGCAGGCGGACCTCGGCCGCAAACCTCAGTGTCTCCAACACCGTGAGCATGGGGAACAGCTGATCATCTTGCATCACGTAGGATGAAATCTGCTTCATGTAGCTCGTCGTCACCTGGATGAATGATCATCAGAAACCTTCTTGAGTTCATCGATCTTCAGGTCTCAATACGCAATGCAACAGAACATCGTCACTGTGTTAGTGCTCTTACCGATCGCCCGTCGATGCTGACGGAGCCCTCGAGGCTTCCCTTGGCGATCCTGCCGGCGAGCGCGTCGAGGAACGTCGACTTGCCGGCACCGCTGGGGCCAAGGATGGCGGTCACCTGGCCGCGGAGCGCCTGGCCGGAGATGTCGTTGAGCAGGTACACCTCCTTCTTGACCTTCACCCCGTCCTTCTTCTGCTTCTTGATGACGCTGTAGGACAGCTCCTTGAACTCCAGCCCCTGCCCGGGGAAGTTGATCACCTTCTCCCCCGGGATCAGCGCTGGCCGTACGGGGACGTGGCCACCGCCACCGCCGCCACCGCCGCCGCGGTGGTGGTGGTGGTGCTGCTGCCTCCCGCGCGCGTCCCCCGCGGCATCGAGGAGGCTCTCGAGGCTCTTCTTGCGCTCCGCCGTCTGCCACGCGGGCATCTCAGCCGCCGCAGCTGTAGTCGTAGTCCTCCGAGCGTCGCCCGCCCGTTCCGTGGCGTGGTGGGTGGCATGCTGCATCTCGGCCCGCTCCATGCGGTGCCCAACTGGCCTCTCTGCCCGCTCCGCGCGGTGACCACCGGCCGGCATCTCGGCCCGCTCCATGCGGTGCCCGGCTGGCCTCTCTGCCCGCTCGGCGCGGTGACCGCCGACCGGCATCTCGGCCCGCTCCATGCGGTGCCCGGCTGGCCGCTCTACCCGCTCCGCGCGGTGACCGCCAGCCGGCATCTCGGCCGCCGCTCTGTGGGCTCCGTTGGCATGCTCCCGGCCGTGCCTCCGAGCGCCCGCCGTCACCTCGTGCTGCTGCTGCTGCTGGCGATGCATGCTTTTGCTAGCTTAGCCTGCGCTGCAGCTGCTCTGCTAGTATTCTATGATCTTATAGGGGTTATTATATATATTATAATTATGGCTGTGTTTAGTTCACCGAATTTGGGTAACAAATTCACTGTAGCGATACTATAGCATTTCGTTTGTATTTGGTAATAATTGTTCAACCGTTGACTAATTAGGCTCAAAACGTTCGTCTCGCAAAGTATAACTAAACTGTGCAATTAGTTTTTGATTTCATCTATATTTAGTACTCTATACATATATCGCAAGTTTGATGTGACGGAAAATCTTCTTTTTACATAGTGTATTTTTGAGGAACTAAACACAGCCTATACTGGTGCTACCTTGCTTTCCCTGAGAACAAGAGGTTTCTGAGTCTGCTATGTGGTGTTGGTCGCGGCCGAACACAGCCAAAAATGGGGTGTTTTGTCTGGTATTGCAGCATTGGAAGTAATGTTTCCGCTGGCCTTGGTTTTGCAGGAGCCTCTTTGGTGCATAGCTCCGGATCGTCGGGATCTGCAACAATGCGCTTGGCCGCTTGTGGTTTTGTAACAGTAGTGAATTAGTGATAGTTACTGCTACAGCTTGGACTTGATTTTACTCTAGAGACAGTGAGACACACATGGCATGGACATTTTTTGTTTCTAGAATTGGCTAACCCAATGCGGTTTTCTGGACGCGCTCTGCACGCCTCGACGCCCCACTGTTCTGGCCACTGCAAAGGTGACTAAGGTTGTAGTGTTTTTTTTTTTCGCCAAAAAATCAAGGCTGCCTCATTCGTTAACACAAACATTTGGTGTTTATACAACATCCTATATGCAAACAGGAACCCACTGTTGGATGGTCGAAGTAATTAAGCCATCGCAGTCACGCCACGTCTTATATGAAGAAAAGAGAACGAAACGAATTAAAGTTGCTTGCCAAAAACTTGATATATAAGCAACAATAAGACCGGTAATCGAGTTATCCCTTTCGGAAATGGAAACGGAAGCGGAAGCATCCACTTTTCAGATCATCGTCAAGCAATCATTCAGCAAGATCGCCTTGCAGGAACCTTAACCTCCATCAAAATGAAAAAGCATAGCACGTCAAAGAGCCAGTGCTGCTACAAAACCTCCAGTGCAGTGATGCAATGAAAAGACTGACAATTGCACATCAGGCATCTACCCATATGGTCCTGCACCACCACACAAGCTTGCTGACCTTGATGACGAAGAAAAGATTGCTGCATGCATCCACGTTAAGGCAAAACAAACTAGTCAACAGATTTTGTTTAAATATTTAACCTTCTTTAAATTATATTTAGAAAATATCACATCTAGTTTTATTTTTATTTCCCATCACTGCTATACATATATTTTCACCGTCAATTCTAAACCCTCTATCACCATGGTCCACAAGCTCAATATTTTAACGACGAGGCGGCCACGCTTCTAGAAAACAGGTATTCGTATCAACCCACGGTGTATCTTCACCTATATGCTCTAACTCAGGTGCCTGACCATAGTTTGACCCACATTACTCTGCCAATTGTACCAATTGTGCAAATCATGCATTCTTGTCGACAAGTTATGGAGCTCTTTTGGGTCCACCAAATCTTTGCCAAGCTCATATTACTTGTTGTATGCAATGGGTGTTGATTCTTTCACGGCTTCCTTTTTTTGTGTGTAAAAGTTTCACGGCTTCCTGGGCACAACTCTCATACCCTGAACTCTTCCTCTGTGAAGCCCATAACAAGAAAGCAACAAGTTTGAAATCTGTCCAAGTTGCGAGAGCACGTAACAAGAAAGCAACAAGTTGTGAGAGCTTATAACAAGAAAGTGAAAAACAAATCTTTTGAAGTTGGAGATTTAGTGTGGAAAACTATTCTACCTCTTGGGGTGAAAAGTAACAAGTTTGGCAAGTGGTCGCCTAGCTGGGTGGGTCTATTAAAAATGATCAAAGTGGTGTTTGAAAATGATAAACGCTACTGGACACTCGATTGTTTCCAAGGCCTCCAGCACGTGATTTTTTCACCGCCTTCCAGCCGTACGATTGGCCACACTTTGCTGCCTCTGGCGTCCGGATTCCACTCGCCACCCCCATCTCTCTCTTGCGATGAATGATGCGCCACCCATGGGTTCAGCAGAGCATGTGCGGCCCCACATCACCCATCGAGGATGGGATCTCCGTCTCCGGCGGCAGTGAATCCGAGGAAGGGAGGAGCGGATCCAACGAAGGGAGCAGGTCTAGTGCTTGGTCGCCGGTTTATCAATTTGACATTTGACATTTGTGAACAATTTGATATATCTCTCTTTGATATATGCAATCCATAAAAATAATTCATATTTTTCTGACAAATTGGCATATATTTCTCTGAGATCTGCTATCTCCCCAAATTACATTAGTCTGTCCAATATATTACATTGAAGAAATCATTGTAAATATAGTAATAAGACAATGTAAATATAGCTAGAAGACAGTATAAATGCATGAAAAAAAATCAGGTGTCAGGAGTTTCTAAAACACTCAGTTGTTGGTAGACAGACTCTTGGAAATTCATATATGCTGGAGACCTTGCAAGGTGAGTGTCTCCCAAGAGCAATTAATGGGAGGTATTTGAAACAATACTTCCAAGTGTCTGGCAAGAAACTTGAAAACTATCTAAGCAATGACTGATACATGTATCGCCCTTAGAACAAATATGGCCGATGTTTAAATCGCCCTTAGTTGCTAGGTAGCCGATGAGTTGGACATCGTTTCTATTTAGTTTTTCTTATGTTTTCATGTTCATCTAATGCTTCACCTAACACACAGGGGGACATGTGTTGATGATAAAAATGACTGAAGACCTATGATGGCATTCGAACAATATTTCTGGTGATAATATAGTAACTAAGGATGGCAACGGGGCGGTTTCGGGTCGGATATCCGCGGGTTTCGGGTCTTGCGGGTTCGCTTTCGGGGATGATTTCTCACCCATCGGGTTTGATTTCGGGTTTGGTTTTCCACCTGTGAATACCCGAAATAAATCATTTAGAATTAAAACTCATGTTTTATAATATGCTAATAATAACTTGTTTACTTAGATTATTAAATTTATTCTAAGATGACTCATGAAAATATTTATTATTTATTGTCTCTTGTTTATACATGTGAACATGTGTATATATATCATGTATATGTTTATAGAAAGTCTTTATTGCTCTTACTATGTTGCCATACAAAGCGGGTGGTATCCATTCGGGTTTCGGGTATCCGCGGGTTTGGTTTTGGGGACGGATTATCACCCGAATCGGTGTTCGGTGCGGTTTCGGATTTTGATTTCGGGTTTCGGGTTCAGGTGCACAGAGACTCCACCCGATCTGAATCTGCCTCGTTGCCATCCCTAATAGTAACAAAAGTATATTTGCAACATTGTGCAAGTGTCCAGAGGAGAAAAGAAGGAAATGAAAGGGGACATCAAGGCCCTGCTTAAACCGGCCTGGCTGGTCCCCAATCTGACCAGGTCGGCCTCCTCTTAAACCGGCCTGGCTGGCCAAGGAACCAGCCAGCTGGCTGCCGCTGTTGCGCCCCTATTGGACCGACCAGGCTGACTGGTTGTTGTGCCCGCGACCCTTGCTGACCGGCCAGGCCAACTGGCTTCTGCTGCGCGCCCTGGCCCGCCCTTGGAAGGAACCAGCTTGGCTAGTTGGGAGGCCGGTGGAAAAGGACAATAGAGATTGGAAAAATAGAGACCAAGCATCAAATCTTCTAGTCTACTTCCAATCTTTTGACTTTGTATTTTACCTGCATCTCTTATTGACCACATTAACCATCATAAACACTTCCTCATTAGCATTGCAATGCAAGGATCAAGACATTGTGAATGCTATGATAGGTGTTGGAAATCATGTCACATATGTGTAACCTTAGAAGAGATGGGTGGGGCAAAATATTAGATGAAGTAAACAAGTATTGTGAGATGCATGATATTGCAAGGTTAGAAATGGAAGATGCGTATATTGATCCAACAAAATCTAGGAACCCATCTAAAATTACAACAAGCATCACTATAAAGCGGATTGTTTTATAAAGTGGCTAGTTGAGGAGCTTTATAGTCACTTTAATGAGACAAGCTCTTGGTTGCTTGTTTATTTAGCCGCTCTCAATCCAAGATAATCATTTCACGATTTTAATGTAGAGACTTTGATAAACCTAGCAAAATTACATCTCAATGATTTTAGCTCTGAGGATTTGAGGGATCTTAGCCACCATACATTGCTGATGTGAGAGAAGACAATCAATTCTCCAACATAAATACTATCAGTGAGCTTTCACAAAAAATGGTGGAGACAAGAAAAGATCACTATTATCCATTGGTTTATCAACATTTATAACTTATGCTGGTACTGCCAATTGCTACTGCAATAGTGGAGAGAATAGTTTCGGGGATAAAGATTATGAAAACATCTCTTAGTAACCGCATCGGTGAATACACACTTGGTTTATTGGCATTTACAATCTTTTGTTGTAATAGCCGTGGGATTCTCTAACTATATTTTGAGAAATACTAAGCACAAATGCACTATTATCGCTACTTTATTGTTGATGTACATTATTATTGCTTGTTTTAACGGAAATGCTTCTTTCCGAGCGCGCAGGATCGAGCCGCGTGGCACGCACACCCGTCGCGCCGTCCGATTTGCGCTCGCTCATCCTCACGCCGTTCGATTCGCCCGAGAAGAAGCTACCGTTGGAGAAGAGACGAAGGTCGTGCCAGCGCGCCCGTGCCCAACAACACTGCCGGAAAAGAAGCGCCCGACCGCACCAGCGCCGACACCGTGACGGTGCCTAGGGTTCTGGTGAGCCGGGCCACCCCTTCTTCCTCAAATCCAGCGGGCTTAGAAGGGGCCGACCAGTGGAAGAAGGTAGGCCAGGCGGTAGAAATGGCCGACGGGTGGTTTAGGAGAGCTGGCAATGGCAGCGGTGGCCGGGCCAGGTCAGAGCGGGGGCGCCATGGCCAGAGTTCACCGGAGGTCGCCATGGCCGCATGCGGGACGGGGCAGTGGGAAGAAGGAGGGGAAGAAGAAGGTCGCCGCCAGCAATAGGATCTCGCAGGAGCTCCGCGGCCCTAAAGGCGGGGACTTGCCGGATCTGGATGTGGAGGCACTCTCGCGGCAAGGGGGTGGCGGGGGAGGAGGCGCCGAGGAGGGAGAAGAAGACGGGTCGAGGGGAGAAGAGAAATAGTAAACAGGGCCGGGACAAGACACGCGGGCGGTTTCTTATCCTCGTGTGCGCTCATCCTCTGGTAAATCCCCTCGTTTTAAATTATAAGTGTTAAAAAATTATTACATTATTAATTTATCGCATGCCGTGGAGTCAAAGTCAATGGCCATGAGGCTGTGAGCGCGTGAGGCATGAGCAACACGGCATGTCGGCATGTTATCGCAGCGCCTTTCGGAGTGAGCTGTAACCCACCCCACCCATCCTGTTCAGTGTATCATGGAATGTTAGGTAGAAGCCTTGCCGGTTGGTGCCTTATTGCCGGAGTTCCTCCCGAACCCGAAGGCTGCACAGACGCAGGACGCCCTCCCTCCTGTCCGAGCTGATTCAAGCTCTTCACCTAGCACCTGGTAATCTTGTGCGGATTGGGAGATATCCTTTTGAGTGGGTTCTGTTGTTGTCCTTTCTTCTGTAATATATGCAGATTAATTTGTTTGTAAGAGTTTTGAAAAATTAGAGTATAGAAAGGTGTTGAGATTCTTCCAGCTGGTGTTTGTAAGTAGTGACGGGTGTTTCGACCAAAGACGCAGCGTTATCCTTTACTTGAGGTTGCTAATCTCCTTGCACTTTGTTTGTGTTGTACATTTTCTGATTTTTTCAGGGAGCTCACCAGAGTCCAGATACGGTCAGCAATCACTCCCAGGTGTTGAAGAACAGCAGCGGCTCGAGCTCATTATTGCTATTCAGCTCTTCTCACAGGGGTACCCAGGGACTGGGGGCGTTTCAGAGTTGTGCAGCCATGGCGGGAGTAGCGGGACTACTCACGTCAGCTTTAGTGAAGATCGTGGGCGATAAGCTGGGTTCCACCATCGGACAACAAGCCAATTTGGTGTGGAACTTCAGCCGCGATCTGGAGGATATGAAGGACACCTTGGAATCCATGGCGGCAGTGCTCAAGGACGCCGAGAGGAGGTCAATTAGGGAGGATTCAGTGCGCCTGTGGCTGAAGCGCCTCAAGAACGCCGCCTTGGACATCTCTGACATGTTGGACGAATTTGAAGTCAACTCTAAACTAACTCAAGGAAAGGTACGATCAGAGCTATGCACAATGCATTAAGATATAGTTCCTTTGGGATAAGGTGAGATGGGATTTTATCATCCTGCTTTTTGGATAGGATTGGGCACGTTTAGTACTTTAGTTCCCTCGCTCTTTGGACGGGATCGGACACGGGATAATAACTCTGGGTGTATTTAGTTCCATGACTCGGCGTTGTATCACCTTGTTGAGCAAGGATGTAGAGCGAAGCTTATCGTTTCGATGTCGAGCCAGCGGTCTAGCAAGCCAAATCAGCTCGCCTGGCCTTGCAATGCAAGTTTTTTTGTTACCTATGCCCACAAGGCGATGTGAGGCTACATTTGCCCAATGCAAGCTACCGAGGGGGCTGTTTGGACAAAACATTTATTGAGCGAGCATACGTCGCTGCTGTGGGTGGAGCGGCCGGGGACGAGGTCGTCAAGGGTCTAAGGCGGTGGTGGATGAGGCAGTGGCGGGGGATTTAGGGTTAGGATTTCAAGTTTTACTAGGACTTTTATGGCCGGTGACATCAAAAGAGGAAGGGCCTAGCAACAGCAGCCGATCTAGCGGTGGTGGCAGGTTCAGGGCTGGCGAGTGAGGCGACAGGAACGTCGCCGTGTGCGCGATAGGGGGAATTGTTGGACGGAGACGAGAAGTCATCGTTGAGTTTGCCAATTGGAATTAGGAAAGGGTGAGGAAGGAATGATGGAGAGTGGCCGGCGGCCGGCGGCCGGAGGATGGGTGGGAAGGTCACCTGCGAGGTTGCCGGTGGCCCAAGTGGTGGGTGAGGCCACCAGAGGTACGGTGGGGCAGCAAGAGAGAAGACCATGGTGCTAAGATTCTTATTGTTAGGCGCATGACGGAGGATGAGGTTTGGTGTTTGGATCACCCTAACCAAAAATTAGTTCTAGTTTTGACACCAAGGGCCAAATATGAACTAAAAATTGATTAATGAGTAATAAAAGTGAATTGAAGCTAATTGATGATTAGAACCTACTCCCTCCATCCTAACAAAAATGCAATTCCGAAATAGTGTTACGTTTTAGTATGTCAAGTTTGACCAAATTTATATAAAAATATCAATATTCTCATACGAAGTAGATACCATTATATTCATCATCAAACATACTTATATGATATATATTTGTTGTCATAAGTATTAATACTTTTATCTATATATTTCGTCAAACGTTAGTCACTTTAACCGATAATACATGTAGAGTTATATTCTTTTTTGATGGAGGTAGTACTAAAAAATAGTTCATTACTATGTTAGAAGTACTTATGGTTAGAACTTAACAGCATGACCTCTAGTTCTAATTAGAATACCTATCTTAGGCTCAGTTTAGATCGCGGGTAATACCTTCGTTAGCAGATGAAAAAGGCATTAGGCTTTTAGGTGCGAGGACCTGTGCCTGCGTGATACAGGTGCTCATGCAATTAGGTTGGTGAAGTTGATCCCATAGTCGTACCCAGTGTTGTCGTCCTCCTGGTGGCGGCGACTCCTCGTAGGTCGTCGATGAGGTTGACAGCGACACTTTACTCCAGCACTCGGTTAGATCGAGTGCTTAGGTTTGTTACTATGGTTAATCCTTTTTCCATTTGCATTCGCTCGCAAGAGGAGAAGGGAGCCTTTATTTTATAAGTGTTGTGTAATGGGAGGCCCGCGACTGGAGGTTCAGTTACTTGACTCCGATCAAGTCGTATGTGTAGTCATACTCGGTCTTTCGACCGTTCCCTCGAGATCAACCCGATAGAGTAGTCCATGCTGAGTATATTATCCCACGCTGGACTAATTGTTAGTCCTGGGCAATCCTAGCACCAAAACAGGGCCTCTACTTTTTATTTGGGACTCCCCCATTTTGAGGGAAAAATTTAGGTGGGGGCTATCCCCTCCATGCACCCATGGGCACTCACCGTGGATTCATGCCACGTGTCCATGCATAATCATCTAATGGCGGACTCCTGCATAAATTAAATGGTAATGCCGAGAGTCAGACGTCTATCCGCGCCAGATTTGCAAGTTTAGGGACCTAGATGATATAGCATTTAGGGTCTGAGATGACACAATTGAACAAGTTTGAGGACCTAAACGGGTGATTTGCAAGTTTAGGGACCTAAATGATATAGCCGAACAAGTTTGAGAACATAAACGAGTGATATGCGAGTTTAGGGACAAGGATGAAACAGATGAACAAGTTCGAGGACATAAATGGTCGATTTGCAAGTTTAGGGACCGGAATGACACGGCCGAACAAGTTTAAGCACAACTGGTGGACTTTACTCTTAAAAAATTCACGCATCCGCTCCGCGACTGTCTCCGCCGCGGCTCCCGCACGCCTCCCTCTCTACCGCGCCTTCCACCGGCCTTCCTCTCCGCCACCGCCGCTCCCGCACCGCCGTGGCGTGCTCGCCGCGTGAGGCGGCACCACCCGACTGCTGTTGTCGCCTCCACCGTGAGCACCACGTATGCCCTTTCACCGGGGGCCGCACAGCCACCCGCCTACTGCTATCCTCCTTCTCCACCGCAACCACATAGCCAGGATCTCGTTGTGCCATGCTCCGCTCGTCTGACTGTCATGTTTTGCTAAAAGCGCATGTTGCAAGCGTATGTTTTAAGTGTTTCAGATGTTTTAGAGATAGTGTTTCAGATAGATATTGCAAAACTATATATGGATCTTGCATATGTTGCAATAGTTGTACACGTATGTTGCAAAGGTTTGTTATCAATGTTTTATCTGTGTGTTTCCGGACGTGTATTGCAAGTGTGTTTATCTGGATGTTGCATATGTTTCACACATACGTTGCATGTATTTTATCTGTATGTTGCGTATGGTTACAATGATTTTCAAGTGTTTTCAGGTGTTTTTTTCGAGTGTTTCAGAAGTATGTTTCAAGTGTTTCATCTGCCTTCAGATATATGTTGCAACTGTTGTATCTGGATGTTTTAAAAGCAGATCTGGTGTTGTATCTCTCCTTCTCGTCTTCTGTTGTATTGTCTTGGTGTGTCCTCCTCTCGACGCCGGCAGGGCATCCATACGACGCCGCGGCTAGGTCCTTCCGAATCGGAGGCGCCGCCCCCTTCTCCTCTTATCACTCGGTCAGCTTAGGCCTCGCGTGGAGCGTGCAAAACAGAGTGCAGCGTGCGGGTGTATGTTTGATGTCCGGACGCTAGTACTGCAGTAATTAAAGGAAAATTAGTTGGAAAGAAAAATCACTATCTTTGGTGCATTTCATCGAGCATGTCGCGACTCGCGAACGCCGCCGTTCCTTGGCGCTGCTGTTGCCACGCAGAGAGAATCGCCCGCGTCCTCTCCTCGCTGGGGACGAACACCCTCCTTAACGTCGCAGATCGTCGCAATGTAATTAGCGGCTGTGAGGTCCTGGGCACGATGCCGTCGCCCATGGCCCTATCCAGCACTCCAGCGCCCTGAGCTTGGCCAGAAGCTGTTGACCGTGTGGAGAACCTACGGCTGCTGACGGCGGAGCGTGCGGGTCTGCTGTCACCTGCGGAGCGCGTAGGGCTGTCGGTATCGGCGGTGAAGTGGTTAGTCCTCCTGCTGCTATGGCCATGGTAGGGTGGATGGATCTGGTTTCGTCCGGCGCGCTGGAAACGGGAACGAGGCCGGTAAGGAGGCGGAGCCGCGGAGGTGGAGAGCTAGAGATGGCCATGGCGGCCACCAAGAACTTGTTCCCCCCCCCCCCCCCCCCCCCCCCCCCCCCCCCCTCTTGAACTCCTTTTATCATAACTATAAGCTTTCAATTATCTTGTAGGCGGTGGGGATTTTCTCATGTCTTGACATTGCACCCAAAATCAGCATGGCAAATAAAATGAGGAAGATGCGCGATCAACTGAGAAAAATCAAAGAGGATCACCTTAATTTCAAATTCGAGTGTTACCATAGGATTGACATTGACCATCAGTTTACCGACAGAGAAACAACATCTAAGGTCAACGAAGCAGGCATCCTCGGGAGAGACAGAGACAGAAAGAGAGTCATAAAGTTGTTATCAGCAAGCAACGATAGTGAAGGCCCTATAATTCTTCCTATCTTTGGGCTTGGTGGCATTGGCAAGACGACATTGGCACAACTAGTTTTCAGTGATGTTTATTTCAAGGGTTATGACCATCGGGTATGGGTTTATGTGTCCCAGGTCTTTGACTTGAGAAAAATAGGTAACACCATAATGTCTCAAGTATTAAAAGAAGGGAGACACAATGGAGATAGCAGGGAGTTCATATACCAACGCCTTCAAGAATTACTTGATAAGAAGACACTTATTATTTTAGATGACCTGTGGGAGACAGATGACTCTCAGTTGAATGAGTTGAAGCTTATGCTTAATATTAGCAGCAAGATGAAAGTCTTAGTAACAACACGCAATGAAGAAATAGCAAATAGAGTTTGCACAATTACTCCGTGCAGGCTTAGTCCCCTGAACAATACCATTTGCTGGGATATTATCAAGAAAAATATTAACTTTGAATCTAGAGAGGACAGACAACAGTTAAAGCAGATTGGTCTGGTGATTGCAAGTAAGTACGGAGGTGTGCCATTAGCAGCTCAAGCACTGGGGTTCATGTTATCCAAAATGAATCTTAAGCAATGGGAAGAAGTTAGCAATAGTGATATATGGAATGAACCATTTGCAGAAAATTCAGTACTGCCATCCTTGAAGTTAACTTACATTGCTATGCCACCATATTTGAGGTTATGCTTTGCCTATTGTGCCATCTTTCCAAGAGGCCACATTATTGCTAAAGATAATCTGATTCACCAATGGATTGCACTTGATTTCATCAATCCATCAAATATGTTTTCCATCATACAGCTTGGTGAGAAGTATGTGGGGCAGCTCTTAGGCATGTCTTTTCTTCAGCATTCGAAGTTGCCAACGGTACACTTCCTCAACAGAAAAGTTCATTCTTTTTCTTTGAACTTCTGTGTCCTGAATCATCGAAGTATCAAAGATTTTTTTATCAAAATATCCTTATGGTTCTTTTAGGTAGTATAATGAAGTATGTGGGCGTAGCTTGAACACTTTGATTTTCGCATGCACATTAATTAGCAGTGTATATATTATGGAAGATTTTGCATTGCAAGATACATTTTATTTCCATGGCAGAACAGTTCATTTCATTAGTTTTTTTTTTGAGCAAAAAATACAGCAGGGGAGACCCCCCACTATAAGTTCATTTCATTAGTTGTTCCCACATTTCGGTTTTCTTTGGCAACATATACATTAATCTGACCTAGCGAGCTAGTTGGGCCAAAAATCTATAAGGATACATGCCCTCAATTACATAATATTTGTTTGGTTCAAATGTATACATCAAATCCCATTATTGTGACTAGTTAACAACATTTTCCCATGAAGTAGTAATTTTTCTTGTCTTATACCATATAAATTACCTTGGAGTTTTCTATATGTATATGTACCTGATTAAACAACATGTTCCCAAGCATTGATCTAATTGGGTGAGTGAATAACAGAACTCAAGGAATATCAAATATAGTATGATATTTTTCCACCTTTTACCGAATCATATGACAGCTTTAACATAGTTTACAGAGTCATGTAAAAAAATTCTGATGGATCTCTTGCACTTATTATTTCAGAGTACTGCTCAGAACAGCTCTATGCTCACCATGCATGATCTAGTGTATGACCTTGCAAGATCAGTCATGGATGAAGAGTTGGTGGTCTATAATGCTGACAAAGCAAGAAGTACGGTGGATAGAAAGTATTGCCGTTATGCATCGCTCACAAATTGTTGCAAAGCATTGAATATATCAACCGCATTACCTGCCAAGTTAAGGGCAATGTTTTTTCAGGATTGCAGAAATCTGGGCATCCATGATGGTTCGTTTTCCTTTGCCAAGTGTTTGCATGTTTTGGACTTAACTGAATCCTCAGTGAGCAAGTTTCCAACATCTGTGGGCCAACTGAAGCAACTCAGGTTTCTTATTGCCCCTAGGATGAAAAATCTTAGTTTTCCAAATAGTTTTACTGGACTCTCAAAACTACAGTACCTGAGCATTCGTGGATCATCGATGATTTCATCAATGCCAGAATCAATTGGCAATCTTAACAATCTTATGTATCTTGATTTGTCAGGTTGTTCTGAAATAGAGAAACTACCAAAATCTCTTGGAAATTTGAAAAACATGGTGCATCTTGATTTATCTGCCTGCTCTGGACTTAAAGTGATATCAAAAGTTTTGTGTGACCTCACCAAACTACAGTACTTAAATTTGTCAAGCTGCTCCAATCTTGGAAGGCTACCACAGGATCTAGGCAATCTGACAGAACTCCAGTATTTATACTTGTGCGGCTGTCTTAAAATTAGTGTATTGCCAGAGTCTCTTGGGAAGCTCATAAATTTGGTGCATCTAGATCTGTCACTGTGCTCCTTTGTGATGCCAGAAGAATTGGGTGGCCTCACCAAACTGAAGTATTTGAACTTATCAGGAGGCCTTAATAATGAGAGACAAGCTAAGAAAAATATTGATTATATCAGCATCCTCACAAACCTTGAGCATCTTGACTTGTCTTGGAATTTTTTTCCATCTCTACCGGAAAGCATTGGTAATCTCAAAAGGCTACATACATTGGATCTCTCAGGATGCAGAAATCTTAGTTCCCTACCTAACAGTATAGGTTCAATCCATAGTCTGGAGCTGCTGGTGGTTAACGATTGCTCAAAGAGTTTGAAGGACTACATCAGGAAATCTGGGCTCAGATGTAACCCATTATCCCACTTAGTGGTTCGCCCAAATGATAGTGATTCTGGGAGCAACCTTCATCAGCTTGAGGGTATAAATCCTTCTGAGCTTCAAATAAGTTATCTCGAAAATGTAAGGATTCCAGGAGAGGCAATCGGAATTGAGTTGTGCAATAAAGAAAATCTCTCGAAATTGACACTTCACTGGACTATGGAGGCTGATCCTGTTTTGAACAAGGATGTCTTGGGAGCACTAGTTCCACCGAATGGTCTTAAGCACTTGGAACTGAACGGCTACAGCAGTATAAGCTTTCCAAATTGGTTCATGGATATTACTCACTATCTCCCAATTCTTGTTTCTGTTAAGTTGAAGAATCTACTGAGCTGCAGCAGTCTGCCACCGCTTGGGTAGTTACCAAACCTCAAAGAGTTGTATCTTGAAAGATTGAGCAGCATTGCAAAAATCGGTGGGGATTTCTGTGGCCGCAAACGAGCATTCCTTCAACTATCAAGATTTACCTTGTTGAAGATGGAAAGACTGGAAGAATGGACGACGACATACTGTAGCGAGGATGGTACAGAGGAGTTCATGTGCCATGTGCTCGATGAGCTAGTTATAAGCAATTGCCCGAGATTGAGATTAAAACCATGCCCACCTATATTTCGCAGATGGACAATCTCTCACAGTGATGAAGTGCTTAATTCAGGAGATGAAGAGGGCAACTTCAGCCATTTCAACTCCTCCACACCACGAACCAGGTTGGTAGTTTGGAGCAAAAGTTATTATTGTGGGAGTTGGGGGCTGCTTGGCCACTTACCTACCCTCCAAGATCTGGAAATCAAACGTCCAAGTCACATGACCAGCTTGCCAGAGAGCATGCGACAGCTGGCCTCCCTTCGTTTCCTGGAGTTGTACAAGTGTAACGACATATCAGTGTTGCCAGAATGGCTTGGAGACCTCAAATCTCTCGAAAGGCTCCGCATTTTGGGATGCGGGAAGATCAAGTCCATGCCACCATCTGTACAACAACTCACCAAGCTCCAGATGGTACTTATTACGGGGAACCCTGAACTAAAACTGTGGTGTGAATCTGAGGAGAACAAGAGCAAGCTTGCCCACGTGAAGGATATTGTAAGTTATTCAAGTTACATCGACACGCCATGTTATGTCTACTCCCTCCAAATCCCTCCGTATGTTTGCATATATATGACGCTTGCACAAGAAAAAAAACAAAAACAAAAGATAGTCACCTAGTAATTATAAACAAAAGTTAACTAGTAAGGTGATCGGTACAAATAGCGTGGCTTGCATTGTTACACTATTTAAGAAGGGTTATAAATATGTTAAGATTTTACATATTATACTAGTATCTTTAATTTACATATTCATAAAAGTAGGGAAAGGCCAAAAATGTTGTTGCAAACTAAATTTGTACTGTTGTATTAGACATGAGTTTTGATATAATTATGTGTTTGAACTAAGGTTTTAAATAGTGGATTAAGCCATTTAGGGATGGTCTCCTCTACAACAACAACAACAACAACAACATAACCTTTTGTCCCAAGCAAGTTGGGATAGGCTAGAGATGAAACCCAAAAGAGACGATAAACAGGGAGACACATAAAGGGACATAAATGGCACAAGAAAAAAAGAGGTCACGGTTCAGGCACGTTGATTGCCAGTCTCCAAGTGCTCCTGTCCATAGCTAAATCCTTAGAGATATTCCACTCCTTAAGGTCTCTCTTAACGAACTCGTCCCGAGTTAGTTTAGGTCGACCTCTACCGCTCTTTACATTATCGGCCCGCTTTAGAACCCCACTACGCACCGGCGCCTCAGGAGGCCTCCGTTGAATATGTCCAAACCATCTCAATCGATGTTGAATCAATTTCTCCTCAATTGGTGCCACCCCAACCCTATCCCGAATATCGTCGTTCCGGACTCTATCCCTCCTTGTGTGCCCATAACACCAACGCAACATACGCATCTCTGCTACACTCAATTGCTGGACATGTCGCCTTTTTGTAGGCCAACACTCAGCACCGTATAACATCGCCGGGATGGTCTCCTCTACGAGCTATAAAAAACTATAGCAGGATATAATAGCGCTTATAAAAATACATCCAAATTTGCAATCAATTATACATAGGAACATGGAACTAACGGGAGTTCATGAACATAAATATTCAAGTACATGCCCAGGGCTCTAGGAGAACATGTCAGCAGGGCCACTACTTCATAGTCATTCGATCAATCAACATACTCACAGGTATAATCAACATTCTTTTTCATTTAACATTTAAACAATCAACAACTCAATAAGTGTTCAATACTTCATTACATCATTCATTTAAGTAAAGAACCTAACAAGGCATAGGTTGTAGTCATGTAGAGCAAATAATGAATATTTGCCTCAATTGAGATTAGCGTGCGCTAAAACAATTTTGCTGCTGAAAACCTGTCACGGGCCGATCCACGGTCTTGGTGGCTGGGCCTAGCGAGGCTTAGAGGAGGGCCCTGGCAGGCCGCCGCCTAGGCCAAGGCACCTCCAGGGGCGCGTGCGCACAAGGGGTGCACTTCCCAAAGCCGCTGCCCCCCTCCCACGCGAAGGAGTATGGATTAGATAGAAACTAGAGATAGGGTTAGATAAGGATTGAATAAAAAAGAAATAGAGTTTTTTAGGAAAGGAGAATCAGTTTGTTTAGGAAAGGAGAGTCTACCTATAGTTTACTTGGGGTCAAGTCCCTTAGTAGGGACTCTAAATATAGGGGTCAATGTACTCGTTTGGATCTTAAAAAAAATAGAGCATTGCTCCTCTCTCTCGGTGCGCCTCTCTCTCCCTCTGCCCTAGCCACTGCCCCCTCCCTCCTCCTGCGCCGCCAGCCCCACCACCCCCAATCGAGGCCCATCACAAAACCAAATAGTGGTGTTTAGCAGAGTTAAGTCGTCACTAAATATACAATAGTGGAACAACCGACAATATCGTAGTGGTTGGCCGTCTAAAAATGCTATAGCAGATGTATAGCGAGCTATTTAGAACCTTGGTGAGATCTTTAATTTTGCAATTTCAAGCTAGAATTTTTTTGTTAACTGCAATAGATAAGAGTTAAGAGGAATATGGGGTTTTGTTCCTAAAATATTGTTTTAGTAAATATCTAAATCTAACCTATAGGTCTTCTAAGTTTCATTGAGTGGTGGCACCTTGCAATGCAGCAAATAAAAAAGAAACATTGTAAGGGATTCACGTCCTTGTGTTGTTGGTGGCATGGTGGATTTGGAAACATAGGAATGCTTGTGTCTTTGAAGGAACCTGACCTAATGTTAATGTTCTCATGCCTTAATGGGATGAGGCTAAATTGTGGTGTATGGCTGGGGCTAAAGGTCTGAGACGTATTTGGCCGTAATGTGGTGTGGGAGTTAGGTCGTTAGTCGAAGTTTCTTGCTTTCCTGGCTAATCACTCTTTTAAACTCATGCCCTAATGGGCTTGTTTTGAGTCTTTTTAGACTTCTTTTCTTCTTCTTAATATAATGATACGCAGCTCTCCTACGTGTTCGAGAAGAAAATAAAAGGTCTTTTGTTTAGACTATCATGGATCTTTTGCCCCACTTTACATTTTGCAATATAGTACAACTGCTCTCACGGTCTTACTCAATTCCTTTTAGAGTCGTCTTCCTTGGTTCTTCCATGTTCTCTCGTTTTTGGAGAACATGCCTGAGCATACCACGTTCTGTCGTTACTCTTTTCACCATGCACAGGTTGGTTGTTTATTCTTCCAAGCCGGTCTCACTCTGTTCTCAACTCTGTAAACCAAAAGTTTACCTCCCCAATCAAGTGTCAACCGTTGCTTGTGTTGCCCCTAGCCAAATTTTTTTTTCTCGAAAAACGCAGGAGATCTGCGTCTCATTGTATTAAGAAGAAAGAGGGTAAAAGTACCCAACACTTACAAGACACCCAAACACAACTCACACACACACGCTACTGCAGCCAAAACACAGATACACGTAAGATGGCTGCAAAACGACCCACACCGATCCAAAACACTAATCTCCAGGGAGATGGGCTGACAAGAGGGAAAGGCCTCGAGCTCCTGCTGTGGTCCACAACCGGCGCTCCTCCCCAGCCACTACTAAAGCCCCAGCAACACTAGGAGCTGCTCCATCAAAAACACAACGATTACGATGGTTCCAAAGAATCCAGGCCCCCAGAATGATTAGGGAGTTAACCCCTTGCCTCACCAAACTAGAAGTAGCATTACTAGCTCTCTCCCACCAATCAAGAAAGGAATTTTCAGTAGGTTGTGGGGATTGGTTCCCCTGGTTCTCATGGTGCCTTTTCCCTTTGTCAATTCTAGATATATGTCCTCTCAGTTAGCCTCGTATGATGCTTAATAATTAACACTAAAGAAACAAGAAGTGAGACTACAATTTAGACAATAGATTCTTTCTTATCTTCTATAGAGCTTCAATGCCATGATCTTTTTTTGTTTCACATAAATCAATAGTTAGTTCTAAGCTAAAATATTTTCATACACAGCTTGTGGGTTCTTGTTTGCCCAATTTTCCAATGCTTGCATCTTGTGTGCCTAGTGTCCTGATGCGCACATATAACTTCTCAGGAGAGGAGGCCCCTTACCTAAATTTCGCTAAAGTAAAATAAGAGCTGTACAGATGTGTAAGCCCCTACCTAAATTTCACTATAGTAAAATAAGAGCTGTACAGATGTGTAAGCCAAAGAGGCCAAAGAAGAAATAAAAAAATAAATAAAAAACAAGAGGAAAACAGAAGATAAGAAAACAGCTAGGGAAAAGAAGAAGATAAGAAAGAAGTAAAAATCAAGAAAAACTCTCCCAAACAAGCCCTTAGATTATAGATTAGTTTTCTTGAAACAGCATATATTCAAATAAGGACGGAGTGTATTCGTACTCGAAGTTATGTAGGCATCTGTTTTTTTTCTGATCGTGTCACTTATCTGCTCTTGACAGCCCTTTGACTCTTTTCATATATAGAGAGAGGCCAGGCAACAGACCAAGCAAAATATGAATCACTTGCTTATGTCTGTCATATGGATTACTCCTAGCAAGTAAACACATCTAAATAACTTAAGGCATTCCCCACTTCCATTTACTTTCCTGTGATAATTGCTCTAAATATGACTTTTGCACTTGATAAAAACAGAGTCTATTTATTGTGTTAAAGTATGGAATGTCAGGATGCCTCAGTCCAATGCTAGCAAAATGTGTTTGTTCTGTTTATGCAATTGTTTAGAAATTGTCTGTTGAATCCTGGAATACTAGAATGCCTTTGCCACAAAATAAAACGATGGTTAATCGGATGATGAATTTGTTGACTCTGCAGAGCTATATCTTCTGCAACTATCGGATCCGTTCCCCTTACCAACCGGAGGTGGCGATAGATCAGGAGCTTGGGAACCGAGAGTTGGTGCATCATTGCACGTCTTGCACAGCAGAGTAAACATGTATGGTAACAATGAGCTGGAAAATAAGATTAATGTTCAACTAATGCAAGCTACATGGAAATGAAAATCTGCCTTAAGCAAACTTCATATATAATCCACGGCAATTACTGCTATATTACAAGACTGGAGAATATGCATTTAGCACAGTGGTAAGGGAAGTTGTTGTGTGACCTTATAGGTCAGGAGTCCAACTCCTAGTTCTCAGGCTTTCGACTCTATGTCTTGGCCTTTTCTTCTGGAGGTTCTGCAGCAGCTCGGTTTTGGGCAAATATGGAGAGATATCATCAGTGGGCTGCTCTCCTCATCATCAACCCAAGTTCTTTTAAATGGAGTGCCTGGTGATCATATCCATCACCGTCGAGGATTGCGACAAGGTGATCCCCTCTCCCCCATGCTCTTCATCTTAGTGATGGATGTGTTGGGGCATATGATTGCTAAAGCTGCCAATGAAGGTTTGTTGTTGCCCCTGTCAACACGAGCCTTGCAGCACCGCATTTCTATTTATGCTGATGATGTGGCTCTCTTTCTCCGCCCGGAGGCCGGAGATATCTTTATAATTATGGATATTCTTAATCTTTTTGGAGAGGCGTCTGGGCTCAAGACAAACCTATAGATAAGTAATGTGCTCCCAATCAGATGTGGCGAGTTGGAGCTTGCTGCCATACAGAACTTGCTGCCCTGTCCACTCTCGGATTTCCCGTGCAAATACTTAGGTGTGCCCCTCTCCCTAAAGAAACTAAGGAACAAGTTCAGCCTATTATTTGATCGTATTGCAGATCAACTTCCTGGCTGGAAGGCAGACCTAATGACAAGGGCTGGAAGAAGGGTTCAAGTATAATCAGTTCTCACTGGAATGCTCATTTACTTGGCTATGACTTTCGACTTTTATCCATGGGCTATCAAAGCAGTAGATAAAATTTGGCGTGGCTTTCTTTGGAGGGGTCGAAAAGATGCAAAAGGTGGACATTGTCTTGTGGCTTGGGTCAAAGTCTGTCGCCCACCAGAACTTGGAGGCCTGGGAATTTCAGATTTAAAAACCCTTGGCTGGTCCTTGCGCATGAGATGGGTTTGGCTGCAGAAAACAAAACATCATCGTCCTTGGGCTGCTCTACCATTCCATGTGCCAAAGCAAGTAAGAGCCTTCTTCTCAGTGGCAGTGAGTTCTGAAATTGGGGATGGTGCAAACACTCTTTTCTGGACAGATCGGTGGATCCATGGGCAATGCATTGCAGACCTTGCCCCTCGACTTTTCGCAGCTATTCCTAAAAGGAGGGTTAAGCAGCGTACTATCCAGGATGCCCTTACTAACTGGGCTTGGATTTTGGACATACAAGGAGCGCTCACAGTTGGTGGGTTTGTTGACTACTTTCACTTATGGGATCTACTTCTGGATTTTCAGCTGCAGCCGGAGGTCGAGGATAGACACCTATGGAGGCTGTCCTCTAATGGACAATACTCGGCTAAATCGCCATATGAAGGCTTCTTTTTGGGATCTACTCTTTTTGGACCATGGGAAAGGATTTGGAAATCATGGGTGCCACCCAAATGCCGCTTCTTTATGTGGCTAGTCGCGCACAATAAATGCTGGACAGCTGATCGTTTAGCACGCCAAGGGTTACCTCATCCGGAGAATTGCCCCCTTTGTGACCAAGAAGAGGAGACTATCGACCATCTTCTTGTCCATTGTGTGTTCGCAAGAGAATTTTGGTTCAATCTATTCAGACAGGTCAGTCTTTAGGCTTTGTCCCCTTAGCTTACAGAACTATCCTTCCATGATTGGTGGGATAAGGCTAGCAGCATTGCTGATGGGTTGATAAGGCAAGGAATTAATTCTCTTGTTATGCTCGGAGCTTGGACTATATGGAACCATCGCAATGGGTGTCTCTTTGATGGAGCAGCTCCAAACCTTGTTGGCGCTCTGATCATAGCCAGTGAGGAGCGCCGTTTATGGTCTATGGCAGGGGCTCGAGGGCTTTCATTCTTGATTGCCCTCCTCCCCGGTAATTAGAAATGTTTAGCCTAGTAGTGGTCTCCTTGTGTGTTTTCTTACGGGCACGAATGTAACTTTTCTGTTGGGGCGTGAGTGTGTGTGTGTGTGGTGTGTGTATGGTGTTTGTGGGGTTGTTCGGGCTCTTGCCCTTTATCTTCTTAATATAATGAAGCGCAGCTCTTCTGCGTTTTCGAGAAAAAAACTCCTAGTTCTCAACAGAAAAATGCTATTTCTTGTGCTATTTAATGGCCAGGTTGGTGGCCTTTTCTTGATTCTTGTTGTTGAGATTTTTTTTCTTAATAAAATATCATAGGAACCTTTCCTGAGGGTCAATTTTGGCACATGTCATGGACCCATCCATGGAAACAGTTGGACCCTGTGACACAATATATTTGCCGATAGTATCAGCGGAGTGCACACGACACGTTCTCATTCTGGGATGCTTCTAATATTGGGCTACCGGGTCTTTCCACGTGCATTGCAATAGAAAAAAAATCATTAAATATTTAATATTATTTAAGAATTTGGATTAAATCAAAATCAAGATATGGATGGTTTATATCCATGTTGTACTAGATGCCTTTCCTATGATCTTTTAAGAAAACTTCATACTCTCTCGGTCTTGGTATTTAATCCATATGTGTAGGATCTAAAGAAAGTGGAATAGATGATGACCACTAAACATCAAAGACACTAGGAAATTTTAATTAGTAACACAAGAGAGTCCTAATAAACTACTTCCAAGCAAGTTGGGGTTTCCAACCTAGAGTGACAAGCAATCAAAGTCTGAAAATAAACAACACAAAGCAATGCTTGAATTGACAAAGAGATCAAGAGATATCACAAGTGTTATGACACAAGACTTGTCGACCACCTCAAGTCCATGTTGAGGTGAGCTCAATGTTTCACTGCTCCTCAAGCTTCTAATCCCACAAGGTTGCCTCGGTACCTTGAGCGCTTGATCTCAAGCCGACTACAACCAAGGAGCTCTCCAATACCTCGATTCCATTATGGCACGTTTGGATGGGGATCCAGGGAAAGGGAAATGGATTAGGATAAAAGGAGAAAGTATGGGATGGATATGCTAGTCTTTATTTCCGTATCCCTAACTTCATTTTCCATTATTCAAACATGGGATATATCCCACCTCTCATTTCCCTATCCCAACCTGTAACATCCATGATGTTAAGAAATAATTAAAATGAGATAATGATGCATCATCAAGCATAAGTATCAAGTATTATGCCATAAATGCATTCATATTGCAATAATAGATATCATATGTTGCATTTATAGCATTGTTGTGTTGCATATACCATGTCTATGTTGCATATGTAATGTTGCCATATGACATGTTTCATATGTTTCGTTGTCATGTTCACATATTGCAAATCTGGTATTTTAGTTAATCCCATGAAATGATGGCATTTTGATACATTAGGTTCTTTATGAATTTATATATGAGAATTGGCTTAAGCAATTAAAGTTTTGTTTAAATAAAAGTTGTAGTGTTAAATGTGCTTTATAATATGGGATCAAGGTTTTATAATATTTTGTAAGTCAAACATGTTTAAAATGGAGCTTCCAGTTTGAGTTTAAATTTGGAATCCAAAAACTTGTCGCAAGTTTTTCGAGTCGAATTTGAATTCAAATCTGGGGAATTATTAAAAGATTTTTAAAAAGTCAAATTAGTCAACCAAGAGTGGCATTTGGTCAAACATGTGATGCTTGACTCAATGATGCCCTTGGATGATGGTTTGATCACTAAATAATCACCAATTAATAGAGTATCAAGTTTCAATTTGAAATCTTTTCGAAAACCCTGAAAAGCAAAACCCTAATTTTACCCCTTTTTGATTAATTCAAAATATAAGCAAAATTTGGGAAAAAGTGTAAAACCAAGTTTGTAGATCTTTTCAAGGGCTACAAGTTTGGTGTTTTGAGTTTTCAAAGTTTCAGTGTAAAATTTGGAGTAATTTTGAAAAGATTCAAATCTCAAATTTGACCCCTTTTCATTTCCCCTATCCAATTTCAAAATGGAGGCAGAATTTGAAAATATTTTGAATAGCAAAGTTGTAGGTCTGTCCTAGATGTACAACTTTGATATTTTGAGTTTTTGAAGTTTCAAAACAAAATTCAAAGTAATTTTGAATTTACAGAATTCCAGAAAATGTCCCCTTTTAAATTTAAATTCAAATTTCAAAATCTAAGCCGATTTGGAAAATGTTTATATTGAGAAAGTTGTAGAACTTTGAAAATGGAACAACTTTTGTATTTACAGATTTTTCAACTTTTATAGAAAATTTGAAAGTAATTTGCAAAATGGAGTCAGTGGCAGTTTTGTAAATTTTTCAAAATCGCATCGAACCACCGGGCGCCACCTCCCGCCCGACGCTGGCGAGCTTCGGCTGGCTTCCAGGCGCTCCGGCCACGTTTCGCGTCGCGCTGGCTTGGCGAAGCTCCTAGCTTCATCTTCGTCACCTTTGGCCCTTCTATAAAAACCGACGCCGGTGAGCTCACTCTGTCTTTTCTCTCTCTGCTCGCCGCCGACCGCCTCTGCTTGCCGATCGAAATTCACCACCACCGTTCGCCCTTTTGCCAAATTTCTCGCGCCACTAGCATCGCCTCGCCCTTGCTCACTGGTTGAGCTCTTTAGCACCTGCGCTAACCGCTCGAGCTGTCGCGCGCCGCCATCTTCTTCGCCACCGAGCAGAGCGCCACCGTGGAGGCCCCCGACGTGGTCAGGCCGTTCCAGTATGCCTCCACCTCCACCGTGTGACCTATCTGGTCCGCGGTGATCTGCTGATGCTCGACATCCACCTAATTGCATCTCTACCGGCTTGTCCAGCCCTGTGCGCCATCGCCGCTTCGCCATGGTCGCCATGACCGGCGGCGAGCTTGCTGTGATGCTGCAATTGCTCCACCACCACCCTTAGATGATGCGCAAGGTCTCGGTGATTGCGTCGGTGCACCGTGCCACTGACGAGGTCGCCGCCGGCGAGGGGTCGCCGGTGAGCCGGCCGACCGCCGTGCTCGGCTCGGCTTGGGCCGATGCGGCCTCGGTCCAGTTCGGATAGGCCGTGGGGGGGAACGAAGGAGGAGAAGGGAGCGCGCGTGGGCTGAGTTGGGCCGAGCAGGGGAAGGAGAGGGGAGCCGGCCCGAGGTGAAGATTTTCGTTTTTCCTTTTTTCTGAAAATGTTAAATAGTCACAAGTTTTGTTTATTTCTTTATGAAATATCTGGGGCTCCAAAAATATTGAAAATTTTTGTGTAACCTCCCTGTGATGTGTATTATTTAGGAAAAATATGAAATGTCAATTTTGTTTACTTTTTATAAGTTATTTAATTAGCTTAATTAATTATTAAATGCAACTTCCATGAATTTTAGTAATTGAAATAAAAGTCCAAAAATTATGAAATTAATTGTGATACTATTTTAGGGTAAGACTAATATGTAGAAAAAGTTTGGGCTTAATTGGATAAAATTTATTTTATTCTTAATTTCTGTCTTTAATTAATTAATTAATTAATTATGTGTTTAACTTGATAATTTAGGATTTGTGTGACTTTGAGATTGCTTGTTGACCTTGGATCATTAACATGTGATGATCCATGGCATCTTATTGAGTTGCTTGAGCTCACGATTAACTTGTTGACTATGATTTGTTAATGATAATTAATGTGTCAACATAGATCATTAATAGTTAATGATTTCTTGTGTAAGTAATTAGTGATCTTATGATAGAATTACTTGTTATTAGTTGCAACCTCTTGGGTAAAAACAAAGTTATGGTTAGTTAACCTTAAATTAACCTTGTTGGCTTGTAACTGTACTGCGAAGGAAAGTTGTACTTAAGTAGATAACTAATGTTTATCCTTTCTAAATGTCTCTTGTATGCTATGCTTTGTTCATCATCATGCATCATAGCATACATTTCATCATATTAAAGCATCGCATCATTTATATACGTATAGTGTACGAGAATGAGAAGATGTGTGTTGATCCAGTCTCAGAGTAGGGCCATTCGCTAGAGGTGCTGGTGTCTATTGGAACTCTCTGAGGGAACTAACTTCTCTGCAACGAAGGCAAGCCCCGGACATACAACTACTCTTCTATTTCATAAATGCTTTATTACACTTTAAGTCTAGTGTAATGTGCATTAAGTTAGTCGGAGTTGGTCGATACCGTTGCTGCATGATTACCTTGATCTACACTTATATCCAGATGATATCCCACTAGTATGTGTAGGTCGATCCCTTATGCTTAGTAATGCTTAGACTTCGGTAGAAGTCGAATGGTGATTTCATCGTTCGCGAGAAACAGGTTTACCTTTGCTTCTCCTGACCTAATGACGGGTCATGAGAGCATATGAATATGAATATGATAATATTAAGCTGAGACCGGACGGGTAACTTGCATTGGGAAAGGAGTCTCAATGTAGTGTTTCCGCCTGTGTCGATTAAGGACCGTACCGTTGATTGAATTGTGTGCGTCGAGACTTTGCAACTGACCACATACTCCGGTAAGCCTAAGACCTCGGTAATGCCAACATGTGAACGGCCAACCGCGCACTGGGAGTGGAGAGATGGCGAGAGTAGTGTGTACCCTCGTAGCCAATGGATGGATTGGAGGTGTACTGTACTCTCGGGTGGCGCTGAACCCGGTCATGTTTTGGAGGATCCGAGTGAAGGTTGATTTATGTAGGTTAGAGTCCTACATATGTCGTGTTGTTAGGAATCCCCAGCTGGGTATAATCGGTTCGAATCGTCGCTGCTCCTCGGTTATGGAGACTTGATTCTCTGTTCATCATCGTAGTTAATAATGATACATGGTGATTATGGAAATGAGACAAAGAAATAAATATGAGATGTGATGCTTAATACAACTGATTGAGATAGAATAGGTGCAAATCTATCTATGATAAGCTTCACTAAAATTGATGCTAAAACTTGACTAAAACATTGAAAGTAAGGATCCACTTGTAGTAAGCTTTTCTGCAAAACTCCTCTTTTCTAGCTCTGCTACTTCCCTTAAGCCAGCATATCCTTGGAGTCTTTTCTTTTCGTCGGGTAAGTCTTGCGGAGTACAATTGAGTACTCAAGGTTTGTTAACCCCTATTGCAGGTGCTGCTAGTCAGGTCATGTCGGTGGGTTCGATATGATCTGGTTATATTCTCCTAACTTAGGTGCTCTACCTAAGTTGTCTTCTGTAGTTCTACTCGACTTCCGCCATTTAAGTTAAGTTTGTAAAAAGTTAACTTAATCATGATTTGTAAATCTATTGTTATTCTTCCGCACTCTGATGTAAAGTTTTATAACAAATGCTGTAATGTTGTAGTTACTCCTTTGTTGATCCTGTGTGAGTTGTAAAATATGGATGATTCGGGTTTCCCGAGGACACCCGACAGACTTCTTAAGTACTGTGGTACACATGTATGGTGGTTAGAGGTTTTTTAAGACGATAACAAGTACATGTGGGCCATATTATTTAGGAGGTTCTGCCACACAACCCCTATTTCCCATTTCCCAAACACCCCCTTAGAGTTGTTCTTTCTATCATCTTCTCTGGCGGGATGACCACGAGAGCCCACAGATCTTGAAGGGACCTCAATGTCACCTAGAGGGGGTGAATAGGCATGTTTAAAACAAACTCGAGCAGAAGTTAAGTTCCACGTGCAGCACTACCTCACTTGAGTATGGCACTGCCTCACTCCAACAGCGGCACTGCCGCACCTACAGACAAGGTCGAGTGCACAATTCAAAATCTATCCAAGGAAATTTAGATCGAGCAAATTACTGATGTTCCTGGGGTAGTGTAGAGCCTATTCCACCACTTAAATCACAGCAGAAGCATAAGCACAAGTAGATCGGGACCAAACCCTAGAATCACCACAAATACAAGTGAAGCAATGCAAATCACAAGAACACAAGTGAGACACTGATTTATCCCATGGTTCAGCTCACCACTAAGGCTTACCTATGTCCATGTTGTTGAGGTTGCCACAAAGACTTTGGGTCTCTTTCAACCCTTTCCTCGTTGTCAAGTCAAGAGAATGAACTCTAGAGATGGGTGATTTCACTAACTGATTGAGGTGATTACAAACCTCCCAGGGCTGCCACATAAATTGGCAAGTTCACGGGCGATGCTCTAGCCAGCTAGGAGCAAGCTCCAAGAGTAACAAACATAATCCACCAGTTTGAACGCGAACCAAGTGCTCTAGGAGATGAAGAACAGATGGAGTTGCTCTCTAATGCAGTTTGGAGGCTCAAACTCTCTTGGATTTGGAAGGGAATCAAAGGGAGAAGTTTGAGGAGCTCCAATGGTGAGTGAGGGAGAGAGAGCTATTGTCTGGTCGCACCTAGGAGAGAATGGTTGATCTGGAACCGATGACCGTTGTGGGAGAGAAGAGAAAGTATAAATACCCCCTTGGTCCCAACGGTCGGTTAAGTGCGGTAGTGCCGCACTTGACCCGCGGCACTGCCGCACTCAAGGTGCGACACTATCGCACCTGCCAGGACAACAAAGGTCAAGATTTGAATAGCAAGCTATCTTGGCTATGATTGGAGGATATTTTGGTGGGCAAAATGAGCACTTGGTTGCACATCAAAGCTTGTGCATTGTATCCCCTTTATAGTACGGCTTTTCCTAAACTTAAATTCAAAACATAAAAGAATTTAAACCTCCTTTGAGTTGGTTATCGCTTTCTTTTGTAATTAGGGGTTCCACCATTGCATGTATTATCCTCTTTCTCAATATTACTTCATAAAGCCTTTGCAATCTTCTTATCTCATCTCCTCGAGTAAATATACCTTGAGCATGTGACTTAAACCATTTCCATACATATGAGTTCATCTTGTGGCTTCAAGTCACTTCTACTAATGATTTGATCCTCAACACAATATGACTCCTCATAGCTTGATTAGTTCCTTGATTCAATGCAAGTACTCTCTTCTTCACATTAGCCATGGTACCTCGATCCTCAAGCCATCGCTTGCCCTTCACCTCTGCTTAGTCCTTCGAAGCCCTTTCCTTGCTATCTTCACCTTATCAAGCCATACGCAAGTCACATCATATTAAGCATCTATTAAAAACCGTTTCTTCAATATCATGATCCTTGCTTGAATATCTTCTTGATAGGAATGTTGAGATCAATCAAACTTCAATTTGATTCACATTGAGACATATGGATCAACATCAATGTGGTCAAACCAATTCACGATTCCTTATATCATTTTCATTTTGGCTTGACACTCCTAACGCTCACTTCAATCTCTATTTTCATACTTCTAACTTGATCAAATCAATGCAAAGTGATTTTCTAAATCTTTATCCATACAAGCAAACCAATGTAGAGAATATCATATATCCATTATACATTGTCTCCTTTGTCATTTCATCTTTGCTTGACATTTCCTCACTTATGCACTCTTGATTCATTCTTCAATTCTTGATCAAGGCTAGTCCATTATCTAACTCTTGTGGTTCATGCAAAGCAAGTCATTATAGAGACCAATCCAAAATCTCAACTCATGTCTCATTTGCCATTTATCAAATATGCTTGCTTTCACATGATGCTATGATATCGCACAACATAGAAGTCATTTCATTGATTTCATTTGTATTGTTATCTTTTGCTTGAACTAGATTGTTTCCATAATCTTTCAACACAACAATACACAATTTTGGCCTTGATTTGAATATTATGTGGAATATCATCAAGTTTGCCTTCTTATTGAACCTATAGACACTTATCATTCACAATTCACAAGTGTATGCAATAAACTCAGTTTTCTGTTCAACACTTTAGCAAACTTGTTAGACCTTTAATGATGTTGTCATTAAATTCACCAAAACTCAATAAAGGGTTAGATGCACTTACAATCTCCTCGTTTTTGGTGATTGATGACAACACAACTAAAGCTTACAAGATATTGATAAATAGTAAGATTTTGAATCCTATGATATAGTGAGCTCCCCCTAAATGTGTGCATTGAAAGGAATTTCAAATTTTGGCCTCAAATGCCAAATGCACATATTTAAGAGAAAGTGTGGGAACTCTTCTATATCTTAACATCCGTGGGGTGCATGGTGTCATCATGATAAACGTGATGCTCATGGCAGTTCATGCACTCAACAAAATGAGCTGTTCCAGCCAGGTGTGGCACTGCCGGACCAGAGTGCGGCACTACTGCACTGCTGAAAACAGCACAGAAATAAAACAACCACCACTCAAGGCATGCATGAACATCACACTAGCATATAAGGTCCTTATCAAGAGCATCAAATAAAACTATCCTTGCACACACCACACAAAAAATTGAAAAATCTTATATACCTCTCTTTTAGCCCCTTACATCCACATATCAATCTCTCCCCCCTACACTCTCCCCTAATATTTCTCCCCCTTTAGCATTAATCTCCAAAAAGGATGGCTTCACCAAAAGGAAGAAATAATGATAGACAAGTGAGGGCAAGAGGTAGGTAAAAGTTTAGCATATAGGATTTCTCTTCTGAGTTTTCTGCCAAACAAAGTATGCAACGCCTTAAGTCAAGATTCTTGAGAAGTTAGCATATTTAGCTCATACCTTACTTAGATGATAATTTTAACATGAGACAAACTCATTTCATTGCCACAAGAGGTATCAACCAAATATCTAACTCATTCTCTAATCGTCACTATAAGAACAAACTCATGGTGTGACTCAAATATTGCATACACATGCACACACTAGCATGCAAGGGCCTAGATGCACAAAGGTAATACAAGAGTTAATAAAGCGGTATACCTTTGTTCTAAGCCTCACAAATCTCCACCATGATAATGATTTCAATAGTTGGATTTAGTGCTTTGATGGGACTAATACTTCTTTATGCAAAATAATTTTATTTGTGTCCATCTCTCTTCATCATCATCTTCAAGGAGATATCACAAACTGGTGCTTGATCTCAATTGAAAGTCTATTGCTAGCTCTTGTTGTCATTTTGAGATACCAATTGAAAACATATTTCTTGATATACCAAATTGAAAGATTGTCCACCAATAACAATTGAAACATTATCTTCATAATTTTGACACCAAATGATTCAATCTTCACAAGTTGATGTCAATTGGAAAGTATGCTCGTATCTCATAATGTTACCTAGGGAATGCTCACAAAGACAAGAGATATCATTAAATTGTACAAGCTAGAGTTTCACAACTAGTGACCTTTTGGATGTAGAAGGCATGTAGATCATTAATTGTAAAACCTCATAACATAAACTAAATTCCCCCTTTTTGAATAGTGCATACATATATAATTATATATATGTGTGAAAGGCAAGAACACATGCACTTTTGGTCAATTAAGGCCAAACAAGAGAATTTAAGCTATATTATGGAGAGTAGCAACTTAAGAGATAAAATTACAATCCAAATGAATATGAGAGATAGCTTTTACCAATTTGGATTGAGTTAATGTAGCATACTCATGAGAAACTCATTCTCACCAAGAGACTACACAAATTCACTAGAAGAAAACGTTAGTCTCAAAGACACAAGACATAGAGTGGGCTCCCCCCTAATATGTGCATCAAGTACTCAAATTACTTGTGAAATGCACTTGAATCGGTTTAAGAGTCTAGAGGAGTTCATTCTATATCTTGATCAAGGCATGATAAAGTTGCAATAATTGAAATTATGCCAAGGAACCATACCATCACCAAGATAGATAGATCACCACACAAATTTTCATTGATGATCATCATAAGTGAGACTTCAATAATTTGGATGGCCATAGTTCTCATTTGATGACTCGTGGTGAATTAGAGCTCTTGTGTGATCATCCAAGATCCATATTAGGTTCCTAATTCTTTCTTTACCTAAGGCAACTCACACAGAGAGCAAAAGGTAAATTTCATAAAAATTTAAATTGTGAACTAGGAGTTACCACTCTTTGTTGACAAGATCCTAGGTGATTAATGGGATGGATCATGTGCACTTGATGAGCTCTAGAGAGGAAAAATAACAATGAAAGTCCACTCTTCAATTATTTTCTCCAACTCATTCAAATTCAGTTCTACTAAAGGATTGGGGCATCCGACACTAAACCAGGAGCACTTGGTTTATAAAGACCAAGACCTCATAGATTAATTTTGAAGCACCCAAAGATTCCATTGGAACCATCCATCCTCCTTTGATGTTCTTTTTTTCAATGTGTGTGAAACTACTCAATATTAACTTTGAAAGAAACCATTAGTCCCACGAGATATAGGTCAAACTCCCTCTCAATTTGTACATACAGAAGCACAACAAATATGCTCATGCACATCAATAACATGAGGTCAAGGGAGAAGTTTTCACTATATTCCAACTGATTTCAAACTCCTTCAAGTAGCTTGTAGTTCAATTAGTTTCAGTTGGTTGCAGTTGCTTCCAATTGATTTCAGCAGACCCCTGCTGCAACAATGCCATGCGGCAGTGCTATGCCTCAAAGCGGCAGTGACGCACCACCCCAGTCATCAACAGCTGATTCAACTCAAGTTTGTAACTCATTGTTGCTACATGTACTGCTGAAGTCAACTAGTTTCAATTTATCTCAGCTGCTGTTTCTGAAAGGCTGCACTGATTTATTCTAGTTCCAACTAGTTGCAACTTCTTCCTGCTGCTTGTAATTTGATTGCAACTCCTTTAGACCAAACTGATGCTTCTCATATTGACTGATTTTTTATGACCAACTTGAGAGCCAACTTAATCTTGCTGTTACAATGCAATCCAATACTAGACAGTGAGTTTTCAGATTCTGTCTTCCTTGGAGAAAACATCATATCTCCCAGACTACTTGTCCAATATGCATGAAATTTGGTAGAGATGTGCATCCATGAGTGCTCTAACTACTGAAAATTTTTTAGCTCATTTGGACTCCCAGCCAAATCAATTTTCTATCAAAACTGCTAGAGTATGAAAACAACATTGGTAAAGCTGACAGAATTCAACTCACAACTGATTTTCTTCTCAATCAATCTTCAAGAAAATTGTACAGCAACAAGTATTAGATGTGTGTAGCATGCTCACAAAGTTTCAGGTCAATTCATCAGTATTTGGACTTCTAAATCCATGCTTGAAGGCAGCCATCTCAGATTTCCATATTCTGGACAGATTTGACATTTCACAATTCTTCTATTCTTCTTGTCCAATCTTGAGGTGATTTCAGTTGAGAATACTCACAAGACGTTGTATACATTCAGTTCTCTTATCAACACTTGTACTCTTGTGAATTCTTTCAGTGTAGATTATCCAACTCAACCTCAAACTTGACTTTATTCAAACTCAGACTTTTGATCTCTTTGGCCTCTAGCAACCTCATCTTTTTTTAGGTGAAGAGTAACCATGGGCTTGTGATTTATTTAGTTAAACATGCACAACCTCTTCTTCTTGGTTTTCTATAAACAAGCTCAACATAAGAGGGCATTAGTAACACAAGCACTAGTTTCTCATTTAGTAACCCTTTATATGTGTGGAAGACAAGTGTGTCACTAAATAGAGAAACCTCATAGCATGGACTAAATCTCCCTTGATGTCCCATGCACATTCTTTTGAGTGGAATGGAAATGTGAATATGTACGGTTGGTCAATTAAGTCCAAAGGGTAGATTTAAGCCATATTATGGTGGGTGGCTAAAATAGATTAATCAAATCCAAATTAACTAAAGAGATAATACATCACATAATTTTGGATTGATGACTTTCATATGATAGCACACTCCATTTGATAAACACATTCTCATTTAGTGAGACTACATAAATCACTTAAAGAAACAGTTAGTCTCACAACTCTAGTTATAGAGTAAATTCCCTTTTGATAAGTGCTCTAAGTATTTGAATTTCTCACATAGCACTCTATTCATTTAAGAACTTGGGATTTCACTCTATGTCTAGGTCATGGCAATACAAGAATAATCAAATTGAACTATGCCAAGAAATACTCATAACCAATATAACGTGTAGATGCCCATAAGTTGAGAATGTAAGGTTGGCAATCTACCATATGACAAGATTCCATCAAGTAGAGGTTTCTTGAATTGTGAGTGATGAGCACCTCTACTTTAATTGAGCTTGATTCTGTATTCTTGGCTTTCTTGAAACTTATTCACAACCTCCAATGTGAGCCAAGTTTTCAAATCCTTCAAACCAACTCATAATATGTATGAACATAAACTTGCTTCATCTTGATATTCTTGGTTTGAAGCCCATAAAGGAAACTCAAGTCATCTATGTTGCTTGGTGTGGATGATCAATTCAATTCCAATCATATTTTTCTTCTATGACCAACAACCAATATATATCCTCAAGTGCTTTCTTTATCCTAAGTGTGAAGGGTCGAGATGGCGGACTAGAGGGGGGTGAATAGTCCGTTCTAAAATTAATCGCGTCGGCTAACCGAAACAAATGCGGAATTAAAACTATCGGTCTAGCCAAGACTACACCCCCTCTATCTAAGTTCACAAGCACCTATCAAAGATTCTAAAAAGCAACTAAGGTGATTTCCTTAGCAAGAGCTCTCCTAATTAATTCTAGAGCAAGGTCACACAAACCTATGCACTAGTACTTTAGCAAGCACGGGGAGCTTCTACACAATTCTAGTAAGCAAAAGCACAAAGCCACCTATGCTTACTAGCAATGCTCAATAGCAAGGCAACTAATGCCAAACTAGAGAGCGCAAATTACTTAGCTACACAAACTAAGCAATGTGACTAACAAGGTTACACAAACCAAATTAGCCACGCAACGGGTGCTACTTCTATGCTACATAAGTAAGAAGGTAACTAGCAAACTACACAAGCCAACTAGTTACAAGAGAAACTACACAAGCACAAGTATATGAATGTAAATACAAGCTTGTGAATCGAAAGCAAACCACCGAGAAGATGTACACAAGGTTGACACGGCGGTTTTTCACCGAGGTTCACTTGGTTGCCACCAAGCTAGTCCTCATTGTGGCGATACACCCACTTGATGGATCACGAGCTAATTGACTATCAAGAGTCAAACCCTCAGCGGGTGCCGCACATCCACTCTTAAGATGGGGATCCTCCAAGCCACGAGCTTTACTAGAGTTGCTCTTCGCGATCCCCGCGGGGTGAGCACAATCCCCCTCACAAATTCTCCTCCAGAGCCACGCACAATCTCCATGCGTGCTTCAACGGAGTCGCAAGCCACCAAGCCGTCTAGGAGGTGGCAACCTCCAAGAGTAACAAGCACCACCGGCTTACAACACGATCACCTAGTGCCACTCGATGCAATCCTCATGATGTAACGCACTAGAATCGCTCACTCACTCGATCGGATGATCACTATCAAGCTTAAGTGAGTTAGAGGCTCTCCAAGCACTCCACAAGCATGGACACTAAGTCCCAAGGGTGCTCAGCACCAGCCAAGGCCGGCCACCACTTCTATTTATAGCACCACAACCAAATATAGCCGTTATGCCATCACTGGGCAGAAAAACGCGAGCGACAGACGCGTCTGTCGCCAAGCCGACAGACGCTACAGGCGCGTCCGTCGCTCCTACGGCTTCCACATGTCATCACACGCCAAAACACTAACGGTCATCTCGCCAGCGTCAAACGCGTCTGACATGTCGAGGGCGCGCGTCTGTCGCACCGACAGACGCGGCACAGAGAGCACCTTTCCCTCGCGTGGCCGACAGACGCGTCCGGTGGTCGCCCAACAGACGCGGCCTGGCGTCTGTTGCCACTACGCCAAAAATGCACTGAGTCCTCCATGCGACAGACGCGGTACCCCAGCATTTGACGTAGCCTCGACCCCGCGTCTGATGCGCCGTCTCTTTTTGCCTCAGTGCTGCGCGCTAGAGTAAGGCAACAGACGCTAACGTTAGCGTCTGACGCTGCCCGCAGCCAGCGCCTGTCACGTGCTTTTCATCACAAAAAGCACTCCGCGACTTCGCCACTTCTTCCAACCTCCGGCGTAAAGGAAATTGATCATTTCTATTCCTCGAAAATGCCTGAATCCCGCCTCGCAAGCTCGGCGGGAGGGAGAGAGGACCCCAAACCCCACTCAACCGCTCAAACTTAATCGCCTTCGCAAATGTGCCAACACCAACAAGTGTTCACCACCTTGTGCACGTGTGTTAGCATTTTCACAATCATTTTCTCGAAGGAGTTAGGCACTCAACTTGCCTCGCTACTCGATCCTAACACATATGCAAAGTTAGATCACTCAAGTGGCACTAGATGACCGATATGCAAATAAGTTTACTCCTCTTGATAGTATGTTCATCTATCCTAAACCCGGTCATCAACTTCTCTACACACCTATGACCGGTGAAATGGAAATGGCCTAGGTTATACCTTTGCCTTGCGTATTCCACTCCATCTCCTCCGACGTTGATGCAACACATGCATATACCATATCACAAATCATATGATCCACTTCATATCATCATGTGACCTTGTTGGTCCATCGATCTTGACCTCACTTGCTCTTCATCGTTGCGTCGGTCCATCAGCTTGCTCAAGCTTCACCGCCTCACGGTCCATCGCTCCAAAGCCTCCGACTTGCCCTTCACACTTGCAACCGGTCCGTCGAGCCAAGCCTCATCTTGATCTTTGCCACCTTGGCCACATGACTCCATGTCATGTCTCATATGCAATGAGCTCCTCCATGACACCATCATCTGTGGACTAATCTCCTGTGTATCTCACATTAAACATAATTAGTCCACCTAAAGTTGTCACTCAATTACCAAAACCAAACAAGGACCTATCAATCTCCCTTATTTTGGTAATTGATGACAACTCTACAAAGATATGAAAATTAAGTTCTTTTGGACTTTATGCCACTTATCCAACATTTAAGCTCTATGTTAGGATTTGGATAAGCACCATAAAATCCGACTTGGTAGTGATAACTCTCCCTACATATGTGCTCAAATGGTTTGGTTTCAAGCTCACACATATGCATGAATATGAAATTTATGGGAGGGTTAGCACTACTAAATGGTGCTAAGGTGTATAGAATAAACATTTGTAGTTTGATACCATTTGATAGCTCGATACCATTTGAAAATCACAAGTTTGCCATCATCCTTAGCATCATGAGTAGCTAGACATCAAAAATACTAGAAACCCCGTGAGATCAACATTATAAACAAGGTTCTAGTTTTTCATGATAAACACAAGTCTAACTATCATCCTATGCATGCTAGTTATCAAAGCATCAATCAAATTCTATAACTAGCATACACCACACAAGCATGCATATTAAGTATAAAACTTATGCAATGCAAGCAAGCACATGAATATGCACATATCAAATGCAACCAATCAATGTTCATGAGCTTGCTCCCCTTACTTGTGTGCTTCTTTTGTCTAAGAATTTTGATCATTCTCATTTCTTCAATGTTGCTCCCTCTTTAACTATTTCCATGTCCAAACCCATCTTCTCATGACATCTTTGTTCAATCTCTCCCCAAACCATATGTCAAACCATACATTGGGCCCCAATTCTGGCAAAAATAGACTAGTAATTGAGATAGATAAAGCAACAGAAGGTTTTCTACAGGAACATAAAGAAATCTGACTTGATGGAATTTATAAATTACTGTACAAACCATATGTCAAACCACAAATCTGTTTTTGCAAAGAATAAAAAGTCAGGAGACATGAACAAATCTGCTTGTAAAAGGGTATAATCAGGTGCATGCAAGATTGAGCACAAACTCTTTTAAAACAACTCAAAAACACTATTAGTGGCTCATTGAGTAGCATTAGGGTACCACAGATTATGCAAATATGGACAAAAGAAAAAAAAATCTTCCATACAGCAAGAAAACATAGCACGTATAGATTACCAACAAATGCTCTAAAAGCTTGTAGTACCCAACAGCCCCAGTCCACCACTGGAGGCCCTAACTCCACAGCCCTATACAGTCATAGAAATAGCTTCTGGATATTCAGCATTGCGTAGAGAAAGAAGGGGCTGTAGTCCGAACCATGAAGCTAGAAAGAACAAACTGAATCAATATTAGATAGGGCTGAAAGGAAAAGCAGCGCTGAATTATTGAAGGCTAATTATTTTATTTGCATCACAAAGGGTATGTTCAGATTGATTTCTAACATTTCCTATTCTACTCACAAAAGTTCATAATTCTTCTTCTTCCATGATCTTTTGCTGGTAGTATGTTTTCCCTTTCTTGAAAATATTTATACCATTTCTATACATTCTGTAAAGATTCTTCTTTACCTTATACAATAATAGTGCTTGAAATAACAAAGAAGCACCAATTAGATAGCAACCATAAGTGATTTCTTTAAGAAAAAAATTAGCCACAAAATGCAAGGATGGAGCCATGGAGGTGAGCATTATTGGAAACTCTGAGAGAATCAGCAGAACAAATGGAACTTCATAGGTCAACTTTTCACTACCATACTAT
Organism: Saccharum hybrid cultivar R570; assembly: GCA_038087645.1. Lineage (NCBI taxonomy): Eukaryota > Viridiplantae > Streptophyta > Magnoliopsida > Poales > Poaceae > Saccharum > Saccharum hybrid cultivar. The sequence continues at coordinate 17,916,540 of JAQSUU010000637.1, forward strand.
TTGTTGGTATCTTCGCCGAGGTGCAGTTTAGCAGAAGCACAGATTCAATTTCAACACAATAAACTGCAAAATAATTTTTTAGAAAAAAGAGGGTTGCACAACTAGAACTTGGTGGTCCAGGCATCCATTTTGTCATTAAGGTAGGATAATTGGTCTAAAATTTTTTGACACACTGAGGCTGACATAATTTTGGGCAGGGATGGATGCTTTTCATTATCCTGGACTCCTACAAACGGTGGGGAGAGAAATCACATGCACTCAGTAGAGTAAGGCGCAGGATCTGGATTTTGAGTTCTGGAGTTTAGGAGCATAATCCATGTGAAGAGCACCAGCCAAGCTGTGCATGTGGGGAGAACTAGCAGAAGGCAGGATTCACAACTGAGTCGATGCTGTAAGTCAGCAGTCGACGATATGGGACATGCAGTTGTAAATACTAGTAATTTATATAGACCAAATTTGTCTGCGATTTATGCATGAACTGAGTTGTAGGAACACTTGCATGAGTAAATATCTACTACAGAATTGATATTTCCACAGCATTCGTCTGTATAAAATCTTAAAATACATTGATCTGCACATACTAGACTGCCGTAGAATGATCAAAGAAATTGGATGTTCAGGGGTTACTAAATACGAAAAATTATCAAATACTACGAAATTCAGAGCTATGAATAATCATCCTTGGCTACAAGAACCAAACCCTCCCTCCTTCTATCACTGTTATAATACACACAATGCAGAGCACAAACACCTTAAAATTACAAATAAACATCAGGATCCAAGTATTACAGCCATATTCAAGTTTCTAGTATTCAAGATGCCTGCACAAACTGCATCAAATTTGTAAAAAAAATGAATCATAAATGCAGATTAAGCTCCTGGAAAGAAATAAGAGCACAACAAATTAGAACAAAAACCTAAATCCAATCACCACTTGCACCAGCAACGGAGCAACATCATAATAATCAAAAGAACATGAGGGTGGAGAGGCACCTTAAGTGTGAGAGGAGCTCACATAAAACTAATTCGAAGAAATCTAACTATTGAGTTGAGGAACTGCAAGCTGCTGCAAATGGAGGTGGATGCTTGGTGGCCATCGTTCCAGGCGAAGAACCTCCCACAGGTGGAATAAAAATCAGAAATTAATGTGGAAAAATAAAATCCCACAGGTGGAAGAAAAATCAGAAATTAAAGTGCAAGAATCATAAATATGAACCACAACGCCATGGTGAAGTCCTGGTACCTAGAGGGGACGCGGCAGCTTTGCTCGGTGTTGAACGTCTGCTGGCCAAGACGTGGACGTCCCGCGCGCTGCGGCTGCCAGACCGCGTCCGACGGTCGCAAGGCGCGACTGGCGGCGTCTCGTCTCCGTCACAAGGATGCGAAGCAGTGCAGCACTGGTGGGTTGAGGGGCGGCGCCGGCAGGGGTGGTAAGGAGCAGGCAAGCGGACGGGGTCCGGCGGAGGTGGGTTGAGGAGCAGCTCCAGCGGGGGTTGGTCCGGAGCACTGGAGCAGGCAAGCGGATAGGGTTCGGCGGGGGTGGATTGAGTTGCGGCGCCGGCGGGGGTTCGTCCGGAGCAGGCGAACGGATGGGGTCTGAGGGGCGGCGCGGCGGGGCGGGATGCTGGGGCACGCCGGCCAAGAAGGCCAGGACGGGCGACGCAATGCGTCTGCGCCCGCACAGCGCTGGGGGTGCCGCGGCGGGGTGGGACGCTAGGGCATGCCCGCCGAGAACGCCCGGACGGGCGCTGTGCTGCGTCTGCGGCCACACAGCACTGTGGGGCGGCGCGGTGAGACGCACGGCGGAGAGGTGGCCAGCGGCGTAGCAGCGGTGGTAGGAAGAGGGGGCAGACGGGCGGTGCCGGCGAAGGGAGGGAAGGAGGCGAACGGGGCGAGGAAATTGAAACCGCAGAGAAATTGTGGGTGGGTGGGGAGCTTCGGAGCTGCTATGCCCGCTCGAGCTCGTCGGTGGGTGGGCCGGACCTGTGAGCCTCAGGCCCAAACGCCGGCGTGGGGGCGGGGTGGGCCTGTTTGCCTGCCAATAGGACTCTGGTACTGAATAATTATTTGATACCTAGGTACCATATAGTAATACTATATATATATATAGGGAGAGTATATTCAGTAGCCAGCTACAAAATAAGTTATTCTGTAGCCACCTCTATTTACGATAATTTTATATATTAATTTACAATAATATCAATACATATTTACGATAGTTGGGTTACTATAACACATGAGGATATTTACCATAACGTTATAGTAAACCACTTAGTAAAGAGTTACTATAATCTTGTAAATTAACATAGTAATTATTGTAACTCAAAGTGGCTACAGAATAAGTTATTTTGTAGTCAGCTACATGGTATTATATATATAACAAGCATCAATATTGCATTAGTGTTTAGCTCGTGACTTACCTGTGGGAGTTGTTTTCTTCTCTTTTCTGCACTGTCCAGAGGTCCATATTCATGTCCCTGCGTGCCTCCCATGCTATCTATTCTAACCCTAACAGGCCAAACTGCAAGCCCAGTAGCCCATATGTCCGCCCAGTTAAACAGGCCCAAAAATAGAGTAACCAAACTGGTCGTCCCTGACCTAGTCGGACGACTAATCGGACGACCAGCTTTCTAGTCGAGCTAATCGAGTCGACCCTCCTAATCGAACACCAGGGACCGATTAGGATGACTAATCGTGATTAATCGGACGACCTGAAAACATTGTATATGAGATGTGTAGAAATTAATATGTTCATAAACCTATTAATCACCAATTATGCATGTTAACACATGACATGCTAGTGAATACTAGACCAATAACTTCGTATGTGTATATTAATTTGTGACTTTGCTCATGTATATTTATGAATATTTAATTATATTATTCTAACTTAATTTTTCGGCTCTCCATCCGTATTTGTTCGTTTTCGTGCATCCGCATATCCTGATTCCGTTTCTAAACCCGCATTTTTTCGAATCTGATCTCGTTTAAAAAAAATATATAGAAATGGGAGCAGAAATAGTTTTCCGTCCGTTTTCATCGCCACCCGTCGTCCCCTCGTTCGCTCTCCGTCTCCTCCCTCTGTTGGGGTGCCTGCTTGCCGGCGGACCCCGCCTGTTCTCCGTCTTCTCCCTCTGTTAGAGTGCCTGCTCGCCGGCGGACCCCGGCTGCTAATCGCCGCGTCCGGTGGCAGCGTTGCCGCGCCGGGGCGTCTCCTGCTGTGCCGCAGCGGATCGTCGCGGCATCCCTCTTCGGAAGGCGTGCGCGGCGCCGTCGGGTGTCGGGCTGGGCCAGCCCAGCAGGCCGTTCGTGCGCCAGAGTTCTCCGCTCAGGTCAGATGAGGCGGCTGGTCTTCTTTAGTTCGAGTTTGGATCACTCCTTCAGGATTGCTCTGTGATTGCGCAAAATCTGGAGCTCGGAGCCTCGGATTTCCCCATTTGGTACATTTCTAGTTACCTGCTGCCGTTAGCGGGCGCTGATACTGTTTCGTCTTCCTCGATCCGTAGCTAGTTTCCATCTTTTGAGAAACCGTCGCAACAGTGCTCCCATAAAAGTTCAAAAAACAGTGCTCCCATAATCCTGGAGATGGCGTTACCTTTTAGCCCATCGTGCAAGAATTTACACATCTCGGGCTCTTGGTTTCCTGCTTTGTTGAAGGGTTTAATAAATAGTAGTATTTCATCTACCCATGGAACTTGGAGCCGATCGATGGAGCGATGGAGCTGTAGTGTACTCCGTACTGGTCAATTGGATACGAAACGAATTCCTAGTTCTTCTCTGGAAACTTAGTGCTTCTTTATTGGTATTTATATTGAACTAATTATTAATTGCAGGGTAGTACTCCTTCCATCCCAAATTATAAGGCATTCCAAGAATCTTGGAGAGTCAAAGGATCTCAAGTTTGACTAAATTTATATAATAAGATAATAATATTTATGACACCAATTAAGTATTATTAGATTCTTCATTAATTATATTTTCATAGTATACCTATTTGATGTTATAAATTTTTGTAATTTTCTCTATAATTTTGGTCAAACTTAAGATGCTTTGACTCTCCAAGATTCTTGGAATGCCTTATATTTTGGAATGGAGGGAGTAGTATGTAGTAGCTGCATTTCTTTACTATTGAGCACCTTTTCCATGTCATTTTCTTGATTACTACTCGTACCTTTTATGATGGTAGATTCCATGTCTCATGTTCCCACCCCATTTATTTAACTTGTTCACTTACTTTTGAGATTCCTTGTTTGTGCCACATGATTGATGCTTCCTTGGTCACACGGCCGGTAATATGCTACTCTTAGGAGGTGTACCCTGTATCTTTCTTTAATGGAACCTTGGTCTGCTGCATTTGTAGGCTCATAGCTTCCTTGTGGTGCCTGCCTAGAAAGTGGAAAAACATAAGATACGTAGTGGAAGATGAGATCAGTCGCTCGGTCGCTTCGCCAGCTTCGCCGTTTCACCCAGCACCATGCAGAGAGGCACTCACCAGCCACCAGATTGATCAGGCACCAGAATGCTTTAATCATGTGCAGTTCAACAACTCGTTCACTGAGCATTTTATGTCGTAACGGTGAAACTAGCAGATTTGCAAGCCCTGCCATGGAGTTGATGAGGTCCATGTTCTCCACTGTAGCGGCTGATTCGATCAAAGGTTCACTTCTCATTTCTCTTTATCTGTGGTGCCTTTCTATCTTCTATTTTTGGGGCCCATTTGAATCAACTTATTTGCTTTCTTCAACTTCGCTGTAGATATTAGAAGAGGTGGTCCGATGGGGGAATATGAGAGGAGAATAGCATCAGGAGAGCTAGTAGATGGCGATAGCTTTCAGGTGTTGTTCTGGTCCTTGACCAAAGGTTCATTTCTTGGATAGCTTCCATCAATGCTGTGGTAAAAAGCTTTCCCACCTCTTTACTGGCTCATACAGGTTGATACAATTCAACAATTACAAAGGCTCTATGAGGAGTTGATTGAGAATGAAGAAGACTGCCAGCTGGACAGATATAAGTCATCTGAGAAATCAGGACGGTAAGAGCAGTTTTATTGCACTGAGGTTGTCATCTTCCGTGTATAGTGCATTATCTTAACCTTAGTCTTTGATATTGAAGGAGTCGATGGCTATGGTCCCGTCTCATTACTCAGCCTTCTACCTATACTCCAGTTAAGGGGCTTTACCTCTATGGTGGTGTCGGTACAGGGAAGACGATGCTTATGGACCTGTTCTATGAACAGCTGTAAGTCTATCAGTTCTAGCTTCTAGGATAAGATCTCTGTTACACCACTTTATGGTAACCATGTTATGGATCGTCATTGTGTAAATACTGCTTGAATCCCACTAGAACTTCCTCAGTAATCCTAGTCCATTACCAGTAGTTTGTGAATATATTAATTGTTTTTCTGTTACATCAGTCTGTATAAGTGATTCTATCACAACTGTTATGGCAACTATTCACATTCTAAGGCTCAATATTCTTTCTTTTTCATTCTTTTTAGTTCATGTGCAATTGTGAATTAACAGAACACATTGCAAAGATAATGAATGCATTAGTATAATATGCACATCATTGTTGTAAAAAATTTTGAAGACCAGTGGCATGTGAATGAGAAGAAGGTACCTGGCTAGCAGAAGTAAAATGGCATCATTTTTTATTAATCTAATTTTAACTGGTTGCTCTGATACTATAACCTAACATTGAAATTTTCTAGACAGATAGTTGACCTGTACTCTGAAAACTTGGCACATTGACATTTTTGTCTATGAAGAGCTTTAGGCACATTGACTTGTTGATAGCGAACACCCTCTTTAGGAAGAGGGAATCCCATCTGGTGACCTTTCGTAGTGGACAACACTCGAGCCAGATCGACTTTATCCTTGCAAAGAGGGAAGATAGACGTGCTTGCTTTGATTGTAAGGTGTTACCTGGGGAGTGTGTTGTCCCTCAACACAAGCTTGTGGTGGTGGACTTTCGCTTTCGGGTACGTGTCCACCGGGACAAACGGGTCAAGATTGCGAGAACGAAGTGGTGGAAGCTTAGAGGGGAAGCAGCGCAAACGTTTAAGGAGAGGATGCTAGGCGAGGGGCCTTGGGAAGAAGGAGAAGATGCCGACGACATGTGGCTAAAGATGGCAACATGTGTCCGGAAGGTGGCTTCAGAAGTGTTTGGCGTGAGTAGGGGAGGCAAACGGGAAGCGAATGACACATGGTGGTGGAATGACGAGGTGCAAAGGGCTATTAGGGAGAAGGAGTGTTTCAAGCGCCTCCACCATGACAAGAGTGCAACCAACATCGAGGGCTATAAAATAGCGAAGAGGGTTGCAAAGCGAGCTATGAGTGTAGCAAAAGGTCAGGCGTATGATGGCCTTTATCAGCGGCTAGGCACGAAGGAAGGGGAGAAGGACATTTATAGGATGGCTAGGATCCGCGAGAGGAAGACAAGGGACATCAACCAAATAAAATGCATCAAGGATGGGACAGATCGACGTTTGGTGAAGGATGAGGAGATCAAGAATAGATGGAGAGAGTACTTCGACAAGTTGTTTAATGGAGAGAATGAGGGTCCTACCCTTGAGTTGGACGACTTATTTGACGATACCAACAGACGCTTTGTGAGGAGAATTCAGGAGGCAGAGATCGGGGAGGCTTTGAAGAGGATGAAGGGAGGTAAAGCGATGGGCCCTGATGGTATCCCCATTGAGGTGTGGAGATGCCTAGGCGTCAGAGCGATAGTATGGTTAACTAAGCTTTTTAACCTTATTTTTCGATCTAACAAGATGCCTGAAGAATGGAGAAGTATATTAGTACCTATCTTCAAGAACAAGGGAGATGTTTAAAGTTGTACTAACTACCGTGGGATTAAGTTGATGAGTCATACGATAAAGCTCTGGGAGAGGGTTATCGAGCATCGCCTAAGGAAAGTGACACGTGTGACCTAAAATCAGTTTGGGTTCATGCCTGGTAGGTCGACCATGAAGGCGATTTTCTTATTATGACAATTGATGGAGAGATATAGGGAGCAGAAAAAGGACTTGCACATGGTCTTTATTGACCTCGAGAAGGCATATGACAAAGTACCGAGAAATGTCATGTGGTGGGCCTTGGAAAAGCACAAAGTCCCAACTAAGTACGTTACCCTCATCAAGGATATGTACAGGGATGTGGTGACATTTGTCCGAACATATGATGACGACACCAGTGACTTTCTAATTAAAATAGGACTGCATCAGGGTGAAGGGTCGAGATGGCGGACTAGAGGGGGTTGAATAGTCCTTTCTAAAACTTAAATGCAATGGTGTCATGGGCAGCCAACAGGCTGCCGCCGGCCCAATAGGCCCAAGAGTCATTAGCTTAGCCGTTAAGTTAGGTCAAGGTTTAGGGTTAGTCTCCTCTCTATATAAAAAGAGGCAGATCTGTCATTTAGAGGCAAGCAATGAATTATGAAGAAACAACAATTCTAGTCTCCCCCAATCTCTCAAGCTCTTGGCAAAGCATAAGGCCTAGTTATCCCTAATATTCCCCAAATATCCACGTACATTACATCTGGTATCTAGAGTCCAGCGATCCTCATCTTCCAGTTCCAACTCGTCATCCCTCGATCCAGATCCTCTCCTACGTTAAAAAAAAACAGATCAGCCGATCCTCATCCATCGATCCCAGCCGCCGCCCGATCCATCCCCCACCGCCGCCGCCGCGCCAACATTCCCCACCACCAGCCGCTGTCCCCCACCTCCTGCGCCAAACACCAGCCAGCCGCCAATCACCCGCACCACAACCACCAGGCCGCCGTCCGCCTCCCCCTGCACCACCGACCTCAAAGCTTCCCTGGAGACCATCACAACCGCCATGAAGGCCAACACCGACGCCATGAGGGACCTCCAGGCCTCCGTGAAGGCCAACGCCGCCGCCATCAAGGCCCTGTCCGCTGAGCGCTCGGCGTCCAGCAACAGTTCGGCTGCCGAGAAACACCACTACAATCGTCCGCCGCGGTTCCAGAAACTGGGTTTTCCGCGTTACGACGGTAATTCCGAACCCCTCATCTTCATCAACAGCTGCGACACATACTTCCGTCAAGAGCGCATCATGGAGGAAGAAAAGGTGTGGATGGCTTCCTGTCATCTGGACGATGGCGCTCGTACGTGGTTCCTCCAGATCCAGGAGGAGGTCACCCCGACGTGGCGTCGCTTCACCGAGCTCCTGCATCGGCGCTTCAAATCGCCCCCGTTCCCCAACCTGCTCCATCGGGTGGCCCTTGGCATCGACAACTCCCTGCGCATCCTTGATGAGGTGTCCACACAACTGAATCGCCTCCGGGCGCGTCTCGAGGCGAAGGACAAGGAGGACCGTGAACGCCGGGCGGCTGTACGCCTCCAGGCAGCAGTACGGGGACTCCTGGCACGCCGCCGAGCGCAGGCTCTTCGTGCCACAAAAGCATCGAAGGAGCAAGCAACGGTGCGCCTCCAGGCAGCAGTGCGAGGATTGCTTGTCTGTCGCATGGTGCGGAAGATGCGCATGCTCCTCAGCTCGTCGCTGTCGTGCGTGTTCATCCACTCGGACTCACCGATACGGCCTGCTGCTCCAATGGAAGTGGAGGTCCAAGTATGGGCACTTCCCGTGCAGCGAACTCGCAGCACCGTCCAGCATCAGGCATCAAAGGCTATGGGCGTCTCATTCATCCTTGTTCCTGCCGTGGTGCTAGACAAATCCAACGTAAGCGCGGGCTGCTTCAAACTCCACCCTTCAGCCCACATGAAGCCAGCAGAGGCGCTCTTTCCTTGGGATCCAGGAGGACACGAGGACGTAGCCGTTGTCCAAATTTATATTTTAGTTTCAAATTTATATTTTAGTTTCAAATTTATTTCTAACTTTAATCTTCAATAACAAAGGTAAGCCGAGATGTAAAAGGCTTAACCCTATGTTGCGTCAAATAGGTCCGTGGCAACTATCCAGCTCGAGGACGAGCTGGGTCTCTGAGGGCGGGGGAGATGTCATGGGCAGCCAACAGGCTGCCGCCGGCCCAATAGGCCCAAGAGTCATTAGCTTAGCCGTTAAGTTAGGTCAAGGTTTAGGGTTAGTCTCCTCTCTATATAAAAAGAGGCAGGTCTGTCATTTAGAGGCAAGCAATGAATTATGAAGAAACAACAATTCTAGTCTCCCCCAATCTCTCAAGCTCTTGGCAAAGCATAAGGCCTAGTTATCCCTAATATTCCCCAAATATCCACGTACATTACAAATGGCTAACCAAAACAAATGCGAAAATAAACTTATCAGTCTAGCCAAGACTACACCCCTCTAACTAAGTTCACAAGCATCTCACAAAGATCCTAATTAAGCAACTAAGGTGTTTTCCTTAATAAGAGCTCTCCTATTTAATTCTAGAGCAAGGTCACACAAACCTATGCACTAGTACTTTGCAAGCAAGAGAGAGCTCCTACACAATTCTAGTAAGCAAAGCGCACAAAGCCTAAGCTCACTAGCAAGGCTTAATAACAAGGCTACACAAGCCAAATTAGAGAGCGCAAATTACTTAGCTACACACACTAAGCAATGTGACTAACAAGGTTACACAAACCAAATTAGCCACGCAAAGGGGATACTTCTAGCTACACAAGCAAAAAGATATGTAGCTAGCTACACAAGCACAACTAGAACAAGAGCAACTACACAAGCAAGATATATATGAAAGTAAATACAAGCTTGTGTTGTATGAAGGCAAACCACCGAGAAGAGTAGACAATGTTGACACGGTGATTTTCTCCCGAGGTTCACTTGGTTGCCACCAAGCTATGTCCCCGTTGTGTCGATCAACACTTTGTAGTTCGGCGGCTAATTGGTCACACACCAAGCCTCTCAAAAGGCGCCGCAAGAACCCACCATCAAGTGTGGTAGCTCAATGACACGCTCAACTAGAGTTGCTCTTCGCAGTCCCCGCGGGGTGAGCACAATCCCCCTCACAAAGCTTCTCCGAAGCCTCGCACAATCTTCTTGCGAGCTTCAACGGAGCCACGAGCCACCAAGCCGTCTAGGAGGTGACAACCTCCAAGAGTAACAAGCACCACCGGCTTACAACACGATCACCTAGTGCCACTCAATGCAACCTCATGATGCAATCGCACTAGAATCGCTCTCTCACTCAATCCGATGAACACTATCAAGCATGAGTGAGTAAGAGGGCTCCCAAGCACCACAACATAAGCCACTAAGGCTAAAGTGTGCTCAGCTGCCGGCTATGGCCGGCCACAACGTCTATTTATAACTCCACAACGAAATAGAGCCGTTAGTCCCCTTACTGGGCAAGTTTCGGGTCTACCGGACGCGCTGGTCGAACGGACCGGACGCGCAGGTCAGTAGCGTGCTCCAACGGCTAGTTTTCGCGCGTATAAACTTGTATTGACCGGACGCGCAGGTCACTAACGGGACCGGACGCGCAGGTCGTAGCGAAACAGCGAACAGAGAGGTTCCAGTAAGCTCCCGAAGCGATCGGACGCGTCCGGTCATCACTGACCGGACTCGCTGCAGCGTCCGGTCACTTTTGCCCGCGAAAAACACTGACCGGACGCGCTGACCGGACGCACAGGTGCTGACCGGACGCGTCCGGTCACGAGTCCGGTCACAGACCACTCTTCGGTAAAACGGCGATAACTCTTAGCTCCGAACTCCGATTTCGATGATCTTGGACATTTTGGAAAGCTTACTCAGAGGGCTACACAACCCACTAAAGCACTTGATCCAATTCACAATGGATCAAAGCAGTATTTCACTCCAAGAGCCATCCGAGTGTCCAGAGAACACCGAAAAACCTTTCTCTCTTCTCCAAGTTGATCAACACCAACTTCAACACCTTCTCCTTTGCAAATGTGCCAACACCACCATGTGTAAAACACCATGTGCATGTGTGTTAACATTTTTACAATCATTTTCTCGAAGAAGTTGCACTCAACTTGCCTCGCCACTCGATCCTAACACGTATGCAAAGTTAGATCGCTCAAGTGGCACTAGATGACCAATATGCAAACAAGTTTGTCCCTCTTAATAGTACGGCCATCTATCCTAAACCTGGTCATCAACTTCTCTACACACCTATGACCGGTGAAATGGAAATGCCCTAGGTTATACCTTTGCCTTGCGCATTCCACTCCATCTCCTCCGATGTTGATGCAACACATGCACCAACCATTCATCAAATGATATGATCCGCTTCATATCATCACGTGACCATATTGGTTCATCGATCTTGACCTCACTTGCTCTTCACCGTTGCCTTGGTCCTTTGGCGCCAAGCCATCACACAACTTGCCCTTCACCCTAGCAACCGCTCCATCAAGCCAAGCCTCATCTTGATCTTCTCCACCTTGGTCGCATGACTTCATATCATGTCTCATATGCAATGAGCTCCTTCATGATACCATCACCTGTGGACTAATTTTCTGTGTATCTCACATAAACACAATTAGTCCACCTAAGGTTGTCACTCAATTACCAAAACCAAACAAGGACCTTTCACAGGGGTCAGCTTTGAGCCCTTATTTATTTGCTTTGGTGATGGATGAGGTCACAAGAGACATACAAGGTGATATCCCTTGGTGTATGCTATTTGCTGATGATGTGGTGCTAGTTGACGACAGTAGGACAGGGGTTAATAGGAATTTAGAACTATGGAGGCACACGTTAGAGTCGAAAGAGTTCAGACTTAGTAGGACCAAGACCGAGTACATGAGGTGCGATTTCAGCGCGACTAGGCATGAGGAGGGAGACGTTAGCCTCGATGGGCAAGTGGGGCCAAGAAGGATACTTTTCGGTATTTAGGATCGATGCTACAAAAGGATGGCGACATTGATGAAAATGTTAGGCATAGAATTTCAGCCGGCTGGTTGAAATGGTGTCAAGCTTCTAGCGTCCTCTGTGACAAAAGGGTGCCTCAGAAGTTGAAAGGTAAGTTCTATAGGACGGCGATTCGCCCGGCGATGTTATACGGTGCTGAGTGTTGGCCTACAAAAAGGCGACACGTCCAACAATTGAGTGTAGCAGAGATGCGTATGTTGCGTTAGTGTTGTGGGCACACAAGGAGGGATAGAGTCCGGAACGACGATATTCGGGATAGGGTTGGGGTGGCACCAATTGAGGAGAAATTGATTCAACATCGGTTGAGATGGTTTGGACATGTTCAACGGAGGCCTCCTGAGGCGCCGGTGCGTAGTGGGGTTCTAAAGCGGGCCAATAATGTAAAGAGCGGTAGAGGTCGACCTAAACTAACTTGAGACGAGTCCGTTAAGAGAGACCTTAAGGAGTGGAATATCTCTAAGGATTTAGCTATGGACAGGAGCGCTTGGGGACTGGCAATCAACGTGCCTGAACCGTGACCTCTTTCTGTCTTGTGCCATTTATGTCCCTTTATGTGTCTCCCTGTTTATCGTCTCTTTTGGGTTTCATCTCTAGCCTACCCCAACTTGCTTGGGACAAAAGGCTATGTTGTTGTTGTTGTTGTTGGTAATTGTAGTTTTACCTGTAATGTAATTCCATGCCATTGGGTGCTACATACACAAAGTTAGAGCAAGTACCCTATATTTGAGAATTCTCAGTGCTAAACTTTGATTTTTATCTGCTTAGGAGAAACATGTTAGATAATTGGTCTATAGCCACAAAATCGTTCATACAGATATATATTAAATATGTTTGTTCACATATAAACTATACCTCGATTTATTTCGTTATAGGTAGCACAAGCCATATAGAAGAAATAGACTTGAAATCAGAAATAGTTCACCATGAGTTGCATTCTTAGGCACTCTATATAGTGATCATTGCAGAATTCACCACACTTTTACTTAAGAAATTCCCTTGCCATTTCTTGAAAATGAATTGTTCTGGTTTACTGAAGCTAGATTGATTATCATGGCCTGTACCAGGAACCTTCTGCAATCTGTTGGTTAAAAGCTTTTTTAGAACCTAAGTGCAAAACTAGGTTAAGAAATTGGCATGAAATCATTCAATGCGACTATACATCTTAGTCACTATGATAATGACTGAATCATTAATGGAATTTTTTTAGGCTTTCTGATTTTGGGATTGATTGTGAAGTTTATAAATCTTCCCTGATTATGTCCCAGCACATTCTGTAGAACACATCACAAAATTTACGTGATGCAGGGGCTATTCCAATTTATGGACTCCCAGGATAAATGACTTAGATGAAAGATAAGCAAATAGACAAAATTTGTGCCTGATGCCTTTGCAGTTCTCTAATTTTTTAGATGGAATCTGTAGTGCCTGTGGCCAACAGATATCCTGTCATATTTCTCTTGTTGATGGATAAACTAGATGGAAAGAATGAAATGCTGGCATATCTTTCTTGTCATTTTATACATTCAGCAAGATAGTTTTGTTCCCAGTAATCTGGAAATGACAGAGTTTGCATACAAATCTCATGGCTTTTTACAATAATATTCAGACAAAAAGTTGGTACTTGCACGCATTCTTCACTTTAGATAACTGATATTATTGTCTTGGCAGGCCATCTAACTGGAGAAAAAAACGTATTCACTTTCATGATTTCATGTTGAATGTACATAGTCGTCTTCAGGTAATTTGTTTATATGTGCAAACTGCCTTCATAAGTGCCCTGCTCCAAGCTTCAGGAAGATATGATAATCATTGTCATGACACTTGTCTATATGCAGATGCATAAAGGTGTTTCAGATCCCCTTGATGTTGTAGCAGCTGAGATTTCAGATGAGGCCATCATATTATGTCTTGATGAGTTTATGGTACACTTTTCTGAGGTCATATATTCCAACAATGTCCCAATATATATGTTTGTAACAAGCCCGATATTGCACAGGTAACTGATGTTGCTGATGCTATGATTCTGAACCGGCTGTTTAGACAATTGTTCAGCAAAGGCGTTGTATGTGGCTACTATTTTCTTCCCTTTTCTTATGGGGACTAATTACTCAGGTTATCTATACAATACACCAACTTTTGACATGGATTTATTTGCATGTCTTGTGCTCAGATTCTTGTTTCGACTTCTAACCGCGCTCCAGATAAGCTTTATGAAGGTGGCTTACAACGGGACCTTTTCTTGCCATTTATTGACACCTTGAAAGTATGAGTGGTTTCACATTTATCGATTTCTCTTCATTGTCAATCGAAGTTTAATATGCTACTATTGTGGTATTTACTTTTGTGGACCATTGCAGGAAAGGTGCATCGTGCACCCCATTGGATCTGCGGTGGACTATCGCCAAATGGGTTCTGTATGTTACCAACTTCTGCAAGCTACTAGAGTAGTCCTTGGTTTCTTGCCCCCTTCCCTTATCTAGTTATCTGATATCTTTGAACTGATATCTGAGCAGGCTGAGCAAGGTTTCTATTTCGTCGGAAAACATTACAGTACGCTTCTGAAACAGAGGCTCCAGTCTTTAATTGGAGATGAGGAACCCAGCCCACAAACTGTTGAAGTAATTATGGGACGGAAATTACCGGTATGGACGTATGGTAGAAGCTGTAACGGAACCGTCCAAATTATAAGAGCACAAGTATAAAAACAATCACCGAAGTGATCAAATTCTCACACTTGAGCCCATATAACTCCGGTAGTCCACGAAATCGCGAGGGATTTCAAACCAAACCGAGAGCAACCAGATAGTAATGATTCAACATAACACAACACTTGTTACATAGTTCAAAAGTAATCTCATACATCGGAGTACAATTATTTTTATTACAAAACAAAAGTAAAGATTAGCGAAAGCAATATAATTTCTGAAACCATTTTAAGTCAAATACTGCCAGTACATAGTCACATCCTGCAAAAGCATACCAGAAGAGATACTACAGAGACCATGCCCATATGGTCTAGTCTTCACGCCCACATGGCGAAGACAATACTTGCAGCAACAAGTACGAATCTGCTACCTGCAACAGGTGGGAAATAAACCCTGAGTACGAGAAGGTACTCAGCTAGACTTACCCGTCAAAAACCAGAAACAAAGGTGACACCAAGGATTATGCAAGGCTTTATATATTTGCAGAAAAGCTTGACTCATTTGCAGAAAAGCTTAATACAGATAAGTAACCATTATATGCTTAAGTATCAAGTTGATCATCATTAACCTGAAAACTAGATTAGCACCTGTACTAGAGCACTCACTTTATTAAGCTCAAACAATATTAACCATAGCAGGTATAATAAGGCTATCATCATCATTATCATCAATTCCGAACCATCATTATAATTAGTGTATCTACGCTGGAGATAACCAGTCAAGTTTCTCACTATCCGGGAGAGACGGCGACTCGAATCGATTCCAACTCAGCTGAGGGGTATTCCTGACACTCACCCGGCAAACCCCGCTAAAGGCAGCCGTAGATAACCTTTGGTACAACTCAGGGTGGGCCCGAACAGCGCCGCGTTCTCGGGGATACCAGTGGCCAGGATGCTCAGGACTTTTAACTCACCTGCCATTGGACCCTCTGGCTCCCTTCCGAGGCGACTTTCACTTTTCGACTTCGCAGCCTGAGTTGAGCTACTAGCCTTCGCGGTCGGCAACCTCAGGCCGGCCAGCTAAATGTCAGGCATGCGTTCAAAATGACATAGAAGGCTCCAGGTCTCGGTCCTTAATCGACACAGACGGGGATAGATCCACACCCAAGACCTCCATGCCTTGTTGCTTCACTATCGTCATCCCGCCCGGTCTCATTTTATTTTATTAACACATGGTTCACTTCCATGATAGCAAGTATAGCCAACCGTGACCTGATAAAGCTCTATATCTCGCAGGTGACAGGAAATCACCCGACTTCTACCGGTCTAATTTAGCAGGGCTAAGCATAGATACGATCCTGTCTACTTAGGATTCAAGGTTCGAATTGCTGGACAAGGAGTATTATCAATGCAGCAAGGGTTTTCAACCAACTCCTATCACGTAATGCAACAATACATATAACATGTATAGATAGATAATTGCTTTGAAAGTAGGAGGCTTATAATGCTCCGGGGCTTGCCTTAACCGAAAGAAGAGAGATCAAGGTTCAGCTTCAAGAACGGTTCCCACGTCTTCTCCGGCTTCGTCGGACTGGACCTCCGGTTCTCGAACGGACTTCAACTTCGGGTCCCACGCCCAGCGGGACTTCGCTCGTAACACGATTCTTGGCACACCTATTGCATGTATATGCATCCAATGAATTTCATGTATGCATCCAAAAATGACATGATGATTTATGGACGTGCATGAATGATGTGAAGATGAATGCAATGACATTGCAACGTTGTAAGCACAAAACCAAGTTATGTGGTGCTCTAATCAAATCACTTCAAACTTAGGTGTAAATTTCCTCTCCGGTATTAACACGTTTGAACACCTCTAAGAAACCACTAAGTATCACAAAGTTAAGATTAGACACGCACGTAACAAGATTCCAGACATTAGTATTTACAACATATTATCAACAGTAGCTAAGAAAACTCACAACTGGAGTTCTACCAATCCAAATGACCTGAAAGAGGACATTCTAGAAAGCTTATGAAATTGTCTACATTTCATTTATAAACATCTAAGCATGATTTTATCATTTACCAAGTTAAAATAGCATACATACAGAATCTGTTCTAAAAGACAGAGATCACTTCCAAAACTGAACCCAACTTGGAACGGCTGTCATTTCTAAACTATAAGTCCAAATGCTACCAAAATTTACCAGCAACCAGTTCAGGAAATTCTCAACAACTTTGCTATAGATCACCAAGCATGAAAATATCATTATCATAGGTTAATTCTTTTAACTAGCAAATCTGTCCAGAAATGACAGATTCACTAAATTAAATAATTAAAGACGATTCAAAAGCACAATTGGACCAAACCAAGTTTACCAACTTGTTGTGCATACCAAAGGAACATCAGAAAGTATAGTGCTAACTTCTAAATAAATTATTTAATATTCTTTTATAATTTATTTAGTTAATTAGGTGATTAAAGAAACATACAGTAAAACTATATATAAAAATCTACAAAAATTACAGTAGCCACCTAATGCTTCACATAGGCTACCATAAAAATTTCACTTCATTTTGACAAGCAGATATGGAGATATCAAAAATAACAGATGGCAGGTCTATTTCTAGCATAAATAGGAAACCCTATTGAAAAGTATCAAACAACAGATTTCATATTTTTCCTAGCATCTTTATAACATAAGAACAACACTCACCAAGTTTCACCCTTACTGGACCTATAGAAAAATTATGAAAATTCACACAAGATCCAATCAAGCAAACAAGATAATTATATAACTCCACCACACCACATCCAAATTGCATGAAAATTTAACCATAATCTATTCATGGTATGCGTAGTTCACTACAAAAATTTCATGCCATTTGGAGCTTTACACAAAGAGATATCATTTTCTCCATTTTCTTCATGAATAAAAGATATAATTAATAACTATTTAATTCATCACAAAACATGGCACATATTATATTTTTATAATAAACTAGACATTATTTAGAGCATACCAAAATTTAAAGCAACTCATTTGGACCTCTAGAACAGGAGATATAAATTTACAAAGTTGGAGTTCAAAACAACATTTAAAATAAATCAAATAAACACCATAATCCCTTCCTCCCACTCGGGCCGGCCCAGCAGAGGCAGCTCGGCCCGCGTCTGATGCGGCCCACGTCGGAACAGGGGGGGGGAAAGACAGAGGAGGGGCGCCGCTGACAGCCAGGCCCCACCTGTCAAAGGCACCGGGCAGGGGACGGCGGCTCGCCGCCGATTCCTCGACGACGGAGCGGCTTCCGGGGAAACCACGGGCACTGCCGCGTTCTCCAGGTCACGTCGCGTCGGTTGGGGTGCTTGGTTGGGGCGCGGGGACACCGGGGGTGCCCGCCGGCGGTAATGGCGGCGGCGGCGGATTGGCGGAGGCGTTCCGACGAATGCGGCTTGGCAGCGATTGAGAAAACGCGCGCGTGAGCTTCAGGGTGCTGCAGGCGATGCGGAACAAGCGAGGGGGTGAGAGGCACGGCACCAAGATGAGCCGGCCACGGTGAGCTTGAGCTCCGGTGAGGTCAAGGCCATGGCGCGGCGACGGAAATGCCCAATATGGCCTCACCTCCACTTGGTTGGCTCCGGGAAAAGGTGTAGAAGGTAGGGAAGGTCGCGGTGGTGCTCCGTGCAGCAAGGTTTGGGTGGAGGCGTGAAGATGACGGCGCACTGGCTCGTCGAGTGCGCGGCGGCGCTGGTGGCCTGCTCTTCCGCCTTGGCGAGCACAACAGAGGGAGGGGAATACCAGGGGAGGAGAAATGAGCAGCGAGGCAGGGCCTCAGTGCGTCGTGGCGCCTTTGGGCAACCGAGGTGAGCACAACGTCGACGCGTGTTGCCACGCGGCGTGGGCTTCCTGTCCCGGTCGGCCACGGACGAGTTTGGGTTTCTGAACTCGAAACTGAAAAGGTGACTCCGTTAACACCGACTGACAGCCCAACTTGAGTAGCTCACAAATCACGATCTGGCTCGAACTAGCAGAGGCCGTGGTTAACAAAAATGTAGAGCTATGCGTGTACAACGAAATTGTCAATAGGGTCATGAGCTAACTCGGCTTGATTAGTGAGATACAACACCCCAAAGTGAGGCACATGAAAGCTGAATTGAGTTTCAGTTATTCCCCCGACTGAAACCCGATTTTCAAAGCACTCTAACTCATAAACCATTGGGAACTAGATGATGGTGTTATTGAAAACATTGTAGAGCTATGTTAGGTCTCCAATTTTGTCAATATGGACTTGAGCTAGTTTGGCCTGTATTTGAAACTGTAGAGCCCTAAACTGGGGTACACTGAAACTGTGACTGCATTAAGACTTAGGAAATTTTTCTAAGTGTTAGAACAGCACTTCACACTGACTTGTGGGCCCTGTTTGAGGATTTTCTAGCCATTTTCATGAGATGGGTATATTGAGACTTTTGTTCCTTGATAAATTTCCTACAACTTTGGTAAAGGTTGCACAACCATGCAAGACCTCTAGATACCACTTTCAAATCGGTCAAATCAGTGCTATGGTCAAACTGGGGTCAAACCTAGTCAAATTGGATTTTGGTCAAAACATGAATATAGACCCTAGCTCATTTTGCTCCACTAACATATCAAAGATGTTTTCAAGCCCCCAAGTCACACCATAGCATCACATATGTCATCTATAAAAAAACCCTAGCAACACATAAAAGAAGCACATCAAAATCACAATGTTGTAAGGTCATGTTGCAAGCAATGATGCACATGAAATGACGATGCTTATGGTAATGCCATGCCATGATCATGCATTATGAATGCATTATGATGTTAACTAACACCAGGGTGTTACAGCCCTCCCCCCTTATAAAAATCTCGTCCCGAGATTTGAAAGTCGTACCATTTTTCATAGAAAGCAGAATAGTTGTCTTTTAAATAATCTTCTTTTTCCCAAGTTGCATCACGTTCACCGTGATTACTCCAAACCACCTTGTATAATTTGACTACTCGATTACGAGTCACCCTTTCCAGAGTATCCAAAACATATATCGGTTTCTCCTCATAAGAAAGATCGGATTTCAACTTGATGCGTCTCACATCTACTCGGTCTTCGGGAAGACGGAGACATTTCTTTAGTTGAGATACATGGAATACTGGAAAGATAGTTCCCATTTCACGAGGTAGATTGAGCTTATAGGCTACTCTTCCACTTTTCTCAATAATCTGATAAGGTCCAACGTATTGAGGCTCAAGTTTTCTTTTGATCCCAAAACGTTTTACTCCTCTCATAGGGGACACCTTTAGATAGACATGGTCACCTACTTCAAACTCAATAGGTTTCATCCTCTTATCTGCGTAGCTCTTTTGTCTAGCCTGAGCAGCTGATATATTTTTCTGTATAGCCCAAACTTGCTCATCGGCTTCCTTTACAAAGTCAATACCATAGAATCTTCTTTCTCCTGGTTCCACCCAGTTCAAAGGAGTTCTACACTTGCGACCATACAAAGCTTCAAAAGGAGCCATTTGGATACTCTCTTGATAATTGTTGTTGTAAGAGAATTCAGCGAGAGGCAACCATTTCTCCCAGGAGCCATTACAAGAGATGATGCAAGCTCTAAGCATGTCTTCAAGAATCTGATTCACACGTTCAGTCTGCCCCGACGTCTGCGGATGATAAGCAGAACTACAGACCAAATTAGTTCCAAGATTCTGATGTAGGTGCTCCCAAAAACGAGCAATAAACTGTGGTCCTCTGTCAGAGACAATAGACCCAGGCACTCCATGAAGACGTACGACTTCTTGGAAGTAAATGTCGGCATATTGGTGCGGGTGATAGTTACTCTTCACAGGGATAAAGTGAGCAGACTTTGTCAAACGATCAACTATAACCCAAATAGAGTCAAAACCTTTTTGGGTGGTTGGTAATCCGACAATAAAGTCCATAACAATGTCATCCCACTTCCAACCTGGAACAGACAAAGGTTGGAGTAAACCAGGCTTCATGTAAATGGCCTTAACTCTACAACAATTATCACATTTAGCGACGTAGGCTGCAATTTCCTTTTTCATCTTGGTCCACCAATAGTACGGCTTGAGGTCCTGATACATCTTACTACTACCAGGATGGATGGACAACTTAGAAGAATGGGCTTCAGATAAGATTTGATTTCTGAGCTCTCTATCTTTTGGCACAACGAGTCTATCTTTGAACCAGAGAATTCCCCTCTCATCGATTCGAAAATGCTTAGTTTCTTGCTCTTTCATTTTTCTCTTAATGTGAAATACACCAGTATCAGTCTTTTGTAACTCCATGATTCTACTTCTCAAAGAACAATCTACAGTGATATGATGGATTACAACAGGATGCAAGAGATGAGACAAATGAAAATCTTCTTCTATCAGAGAGTTGCAGTGAGATTTTCTACTCAAGGCATCGGCAACCACATTTGCTTTACCCGGATGGTAATGCACCTGGAGGTTATAATCCTTAATCAACTCTAACCATCTTCTCTAGCGCATATTTAACTCAGGTTGAGTAAATATATACTTAAGACTCTTATGATCTGTATAAATATTGCATGTATTTCCAAGCAAATAGTGTCTCCAGATTTTTAGAGCATGCACTACAGCAGCTAACTCTAAGTCATGAGTTGGATAATTAACTTCATGTTTTCTTAACTGACGTGAAGCATACGCAATAACTCGGCCTCTCTGCATCAGTACGCCACCTAAACCAGTACCCGATGCATCACAATACACATCAAACGGTTTCTCAATGTCAGGTTGCGCTAATACAGGAGCTGATGTCAACAAAGTCCGTAGAGTGCGGAAAGCTTGTTCACACTCCGGAGTCCAATCAAACTTCCTATCCTTTTCAAGTAGTCGAGTCATAGGCTTAGCTATTTTAGAGAAATCCTGAATAAAACGACGATAGTAGCCCGCCAATCCAAGAAAACTCCGAACTTCATGTACTGTAGTTGGTGCTTTCCAGTCCATAACTTCCTGTATCTTAGTCGGGTCTACTGAAATTCCCTCACCAGACAATACATGACCGAGGAAAGGTACCTTCTTTAACCAGAATTCACATTTACTGAACTTGGCGTAAAGCTTATGTTCACGTAATCTGGATAAAACGATTCTCAGATGCTCGGCATGTTCTTCTTCATTTTTAGAATAGATGAGAATATCATCAATGAATATCACCACAAACTTGTCCAGCTCTTGCATGAATACTGAATTCATCAGGTACATGAAATGTGCAGGAGCATTGGTCAGACCAAAAGACATGACAAGATATTCATATAACCCGTATCTGGTTGAGAAAGCGGTTTTTGGTATGTCTTCCGGACGGATTTTAATTTGGTGATACCCAGATCTCAGATCAATCTTCGAGAATACCTTTGCTTTAGACAACTGATCAAACAAGATATCAATACGAGGCAACGGATACTTGTTCTTGATAGTGACTGCATTGAGTGGTCGATAGTCTACACACATACGCAGAGACTGGTCCTTCTTCTTCACAAAGATAGCCGGACAACCCCACGGAGAAGAACTAGGACGGATCAACCCTTTCAGTAAAAGGTCACTAAGTTGGGTCTTGAGTTCAGCTAACTCATTCGGCGGCATTCTATACGGTCTTTTGGAAATTGGTGCGGTACCTGGAATTAACTCAATCTTAAACTCTACATCACGATCTGGAGGTAATCCTGGCAATTCATCGGGAAAAACATCTGGAAATTCACACACTACTGGAACTTCTGCAATCTCTTTTGCTTTTGCTGTCATAGCGTTAACTGTAGTATGAGGACTAACGTCTATAGGAAGTTGCACTAGAAAAGCTTGTTGATCTTTTGGATCCCTCAACATAACCACTCTCGTAGAGGTATCGATCAGAACACCGTTTCCACTCATCCACTTCATACCTAAGATTATATCTAAACCCAAACCAGGTAATACCACGAGATCTAGATCATACAGACGTCCTTCTATCTCGATCTTTGCTCCTAAGACCAACTGGTTGGTTGAGATATTATTTCCAGCAGCACTAATATTATAACCACTATTATCTAAAGTAACGACCTTCATACCATGCTTGGCTGCAAACGTTGAACTGATAAAAGAGTGGGAAGCACCTGAATCGAACAACACAATTGCAGGATGTTGGTTTACTAAAAATGCACCAGCAGTGATAATCTCGCCCTTAGGGATAGATTCCATAGTGGTGTATCGAACCCATCCTTTACACCCATCTGTCTTATTATCATTTGATTTCTTCTGCGGATCAGGACAATCTTTGGCCCAATGACCTGACATCTTGCAATTCCAACATGGCCGGTTACTTGGCGGTGCCTTAGGCTTTCCTTTCTTAATACTGCTCCTCTTGACCGGACCCTGTCTCTGATATGGGTGATATCTGGTAGATATGCCAGTCGGATAATACTGGGGTGTAATCACCACAAGAGTATTGGTCGTAGGTGCATTAGATTCATGAGATTTCTCGTGACTCTTAGAAGCAGCATACACAGCATTACAGTTCTCTTGAAGGATAGTATCGCTGATAAACTCATTGAAAGTTGCACACTTGATATTGCACATGGCCTTCATCAATTTGGGACACAACCCTCTTTTAAAACTTGCGATCTTCTTAACCTCCGTATTAACAAATTCTGGAGCATATCTTGACAAGTTGATGAAAGCATGCAAATATTATGTTACGCTTTTGTCTCCTTGGGTGAGCTTCATAAACTCGGTGTGCTTGATTGCCATGAGACCAGCAGGAATGTAATGTCCCCGAAATGCTTCCTTGAACTGATCCCAAACTACTTCCATATTCTCGGGCAGGGTATTCCGGTGGTGACACCACCAAACACCTGCAGGTCCTTGCAACTGTTGCGAAGCATATTCTGTTTTCATATCATCTGTCACCTTGAGCACACGGAACTTCTGTTCGATAGTGTTCAACCATTCGTCTGCTTGAAGTGGTTCTTCTGCTTCTCGAAAAATAGGAGGCTCAGTATCCAAGAAATCTTTATAGTTGCTGTACTGGGCAGGCTCAGGTTCCTGATGGACATGGTTTCTGACACTCTCGTCCAAGGCACGCTGACTTTCGACAAGCATTTGCAGCAACTCAGCAGAGGTAGGTTGCGGAGGAGACGATGACGGTCCTGTATTGCCGCGACTCCGACTGCTAGAGCGAAGCTGACGAGACATCTGCAAGTAGTCGAAACTAGTAAGCGTTGATGACGTCGGAAGGCTGCTGACGAATTATATAGGCAGGAGGAAGAGATTATATCCAACTATCCAAATTCTAATCTCCGAAGAAGAAAATCTCTTGGGTTGATGCACTGATCTTCTGACAAGATAGAGAATGACATTCAAGGAAAAGGTTCACGAGAAGATAACACATTGGTGTAGCTCCATAATGGATCATGACTAGCAATCCTTGATACCTGCGCGTGCCGAGCAGCACAACCTTGTGTCGCGCGCCACAGGAGGCTCCCGGTTTCGTCGCGGCACCATGGAGTACTAATCGCAACACCATTACCGAACACGCACCCATGAGGAATCCTCACGTGTCAGGAATTAGGCGTGTAGAGACCGTATTATCCAAAGAGGGGTAGCAAACAAGGATGGATACAAGGTTAGAAGCAATGGAGAGGCGAATTACAGATCAAAACACATCCCAACTCGAGGAGATACATCATGAACCTGTGTCTTGCTTTCTTCCACGGGCCAGGAATGAATTGGGTTTTAAGGCTGACACTACTGACCACTCCACTAGGTTGGTTGACCACCCCCAATTCTTCACGAAAGAAATGCAACTATTTATGGGACAACTGTTTGGAGGGAAGAAAATTTTTGAAAGAATGGGATAAGCAATTTATAAGGGAGGGAGTAATGCAGAATGCAATGTATGATGCGAACATGGTGCATGCGCGAACCGTACGTCCTCACAAACCTAGGAAGAATTTTAAAATTCTAGCGTATAGTTCGGTGGCATACACGCGTTCTCTCAATAACGATAACTAGTCGTTCTACAGGAAACGTTGTTAGTATACCTGCAGAAAATTGCATTTCAGCCCCACAATTCCCAATATAGCACACAAGAAAACAGTAAACTAAATACTTTCCATACATACATCCCTCGATGTATATACTTCAGTATCAAAGCTACCCGACAGATATACCCACAATTAAGTACTCTCATAATCACATGATTAAACATGTAAGTATGCTAGTAACCACAACTACTCTCCCCTAGACCGACGGTTGGACGGTCATGCTCTCACAACTCCCACTTACCAGGGCGTAGAGGTATTTTGATCCATACATTACCACCCAAGCGGATGGCATCCATACAATAGCACGCCGTATGGACAACGAAATAGAAAACAAGCAAGAACCCCCAAGTTAGTACCTTAGTAAGCCACCTAATAGTCCTTATTTGGGCATATAGGATATGACCACTGGCACTTTTTAGTTTAGAATTAAGATTTTTCACAAAAACTTTTGTTTAAATACACAAATGATGTGTTTACTGTTGAATCTTGCTCCGATACCAGCTGTAACGGAACCGTCCAAATTATAAGAGCACAAGTATAAAAACAATCACCGAAGTGATCAAATTCTCACACTTGAGCCCATATAACTCCGGTAGTCCACGAAATCGCGAGGGATTTCAAACCAAACCGAGAGCAACCAGATAGTAATGATTCAACATAACACAACACTTGTTACATAGTTCAAAAGTAATCTCATACATCGGAGTACAATTATTTTTATTACAAAACAAAAGTAAAGATTAGCGAAAGCAATATAATTTCTGAAACCATTTTAAGTCAAATACTGCCAGTACATAGTCACATCCTGCAAAAGCATACCAGAAGAGATACTACAGAGACCATGCCCATATGGTCTAGTCTTCACGCCCACATGGCGAAGACAATACTTGCAGCAACAAGTACGAATCTGCTACCTGCAACAGGTGGGAAATAAACCCTGAGTACGAGAAGGTACTCAGCTAGACTTACCCGTCAAAAACCAGAAACAAAGGTGACACCAAGGATTATGCAAGGCTTTATAAAGTGGGCTAGCTTGACTCATTTGCAGAAAAGCTTAATACAGATAAGTAACCATTATATGCTTAAGTATCAAGTTGATCATCATTAACCTGAAAACTAGATTAGCACCTGTACTAGAGCACTCACTTTATTAAGCTCAAACAATATTAACCATAGCAGGTATAATAAGGCTATCATCATCATTATCATCAATTCCGAACCATCATTATAATTAGTGTATCTACGCTGGAGATAACCAGTCAAGTTTCTCACTATCCGGGAGAGACGGCGACTCGAATCGATTCCAACTCAGCTGAGGGGGTATTCCTGACACTCACCCGGCAAACCCCGCTAAAGGCAGCCGTAGATAACCTTTGGTACAACTCAGGGTGGGCCCGAACAGCGCCGCGTTCTCGGGGATACCAGTGGCCAGGATGCTCAGGACTTTTAACTCACCTGCCCTTGGACCCTCTGGCTCCCTTCCGAGACGACTTTCACTTTTCGACTTCGCAGCCTGAGTTGAGCTACTAGGCTTCGCGGTCGGCAACCTCAGGCCGGCCAGCTAAATGTCAGGCATGCGTTCAAAATGACATAGAAGGCTCCAGGTCTCGGTCCTTAATCGACACAGACGGGGATAGATCCACACCCAAGACCTCCATGCCTTGTTGCTTCACTATCGTCATCCCGCCCGGTCTTATTTTATTTTATTAACACATGGTTCACTTCCATGATAGCAAGTATAGCCAACCGTGACCTGATAAAGCCCTATATCTCGCAGGTGACAGGAAATCACCCGACTTCTACCGGTCTAATTTAGCAGGGCTAAGCATAGATACGATCCTGTCTACTTAGGATTCAAGGTTCGAATTGCTGGACAAGGAGTATTATCAATGCAGCAAGGGTTTTCAACCAACTCCTATCACGTAATGCAACAATACATATAACATGTATAGATAGATAATTGCTTTGAAAGTAGGAGGCTTATAATGCTCCGGGGCTTGCCTTAACCGAAAGAAGAGAGATCAAGGTTCAGCTTCAAGAACGGTTCCCACGTCTTCTCCGGCTTCGTCGGACTGGACCTCCGGTTCTCGAACGGACTTCAACTTCGGGTCCCACGCCCAGCGGGACTTCGCTCGTAACACGATTCTTGGCACACCTATTGCATGTATATGCATCCAATGAATTTCATGTATGCATCCAAAAATGACATGATGATTTATGGACGTGCATGAATGATGTGAAGATGAATGCAATGACATTGCAACGTTGTAAGCACAAAACCAAGTTATGTGGTGCTCTAATCAAATCACTTCAAACTTAGGTGCAAATTTCCTCTCCGGTATTAACACGTTTGAACACCTCTAAGAAACCACTAAGTATCACAAAGTTAAGATTAGACACGCACGTAACAAGATTCCAGACATTAGTATTTACAACATATTATCAACAGTAGCTAAGAAAACTCACAACTGGAGTTCTACCAATCCAAATGACCTGAAAGAGAACATTCTGGAAAGCTTATGAAATTGTCTACATTTCATTTATAAACATCTAAGCATGATTTTATCATTTACCAAGTTAAAATAGCATACATACAGAATCTGTTCTAAAAGACAGAGATCACTTCCAAAACTGAACCCAACTTGGAACGGCTGTCATTTCTAAACTATAAGTCCAAATGCTACCAAAATTTACCAGCAACCAGTTCAGGAAATTCTCAACAACTTTGCTATAGATCACCAAGCATGAAAACATCATTATCATAGGTTAATTCTTTTAACTAGCAAATCTGTCCAGAAATGACAGATTCACTAAATTAAATAATTAAAGACGATTCAAAAGCACAATTGGACCAAACCAAGTTTACCAACTTGTTGTGCATACCAAAGGAACATCAGAAAGTATAGTGCTAACTTCTAAATAAATTATTTAATATTCTTTTATAATTTATTTAGTTAATTAGGTGATTAAAGAAACATACAGTAAAACTATATATAAAAATCTACAAAAATTACAGTAGCCACCTAATGCTTCACATAGGCTACCATAAAAATTTCACTTCATTTTGACAAGCAGATATGGAGATATCAAAAATAACAGATGGCAGGTCTATTTCTAGCATAAATAGGAAACCCTATTGAAAAGTATCAAACAACAGATTTCATATTTTTCCTAGCATCTTTATAACATAAGAACAACACTCACCAAGTTTCACCCTTACTGGACCTATAGAAAAATTATGAAAATTCACACAAGATCCAATCAAGCAAACAAGATAATTATATAACTCCACCACACCACATCCAAATTGCATGAAAATTTAACCATAATCTATTCATGGTATGAGCAGTTCACTACAAAAATTTCATGCCATTTGGAGCTTTACACAAAGAGATATCATTTTCTCCATTTTCTTCATGAATAAAAGATATAATTAATAACTATTTAATTCATCACAAAACATGGCACATATTATATTTTTATAATAAACTAGACATTATTTAGAGCATACCAAAATTTAAAGCAACTCATTTGGACCTCTAGAACAGGAGATATAAATTTACAAAGTTGGAGTTCAAAACAACATTTAAAATAAATCAAATAAACACCATAATCCCTTCCTCCCACTCGGGCCGGCCCAGCAGAGGCAGCTCGGCCCAGCACATGGCTCGGCCCGCGTCTGATGCGGCCCACGTCGGAACAGGGGGGGAAAGACAGAGGAGGGGCGCCGCTGACAGCCAGGCCCCACCTGTCAAAGGCACCGGGCAGGGGACGGCGGCTCGCCGCCGATTCCTCGACGACGGCGCGGCTTCCGGGGAAACCACGGGCACTGCCGCGTTCTCCAGGTCACGTCGCGTCGGTTGGGGTGCTTGGTTGGGGCGCGGGGACACCGGGAGGTGCCCGCCGGCGGTAATGGCGGCGGCGGCGGACTGGCGGAGGCGTTCCGACGAATGCGGCTTGGCAGCGATTGAGAAAACGCGCGCGTGAGCTTCAGGGTGCTGCGGGCGATGCGGAACAAGCGAGGGGGTGAGAGGCACGGCACCAAGATGAGCCGGCCACGGTGAGCTTGAGCTCCGGTGAGGTCAAGGCCATGGCGCGGCGACGGAAATGCCCAATATGGCCTCACCTCCACTTGGTTGGCTCCGGGAAAAGGTGTAGAAGGTAGGGAAGGTCGCGGTGGTGCTCCGTGCAGCAAGGTTTGGGTGGAGGCGTGAAGATGACGGCGCACTGGCTCGTCGAGTGCGCGGCGGCGCTGGTGGCCTGCTCTTCCGCCTTGGCGAGCACAACAGAGGGAGGGGAATACCAGGGGAGGAGAAATGAGCAGCGAGGCAGGGCCTCAGTGCGTCGTGGCGCCTTTGGGCAACCGAGGTGAGCACAACGTCGACGCGTGTTGCCACGCGGCGTGGGCTTCCTGTTCCCGGTCGGCCACGGACGAGTTTGGGTTTCTGAACTCGAAACTGAAAAGGTGACTCCGTTAACACCGACTGACAGCCCAACTTGAGCAGCTCACAAATCACGATCTGGCTTGAACTAGCAGAGGCCGTGGTTAACAAAAATGTAGAGCTATGCGTGTACAACGAAATTGTCAATAGGGTCATGAGCTAACTCGGCTTGATTAGTGAGATACAACACCCCAAAGTGAGGCACATGAAAGCTGAATTGAGTTTCAGTTATTCCCCGACTGAAACCCGATTTTCAAAGCACTCTAACTCATAAACCATTGGGAACTAGATGATGGTGTTATTGGAAACATTGTAGAGCTATGTTAGGTCTCTAATTTTGTCAATATGGACTTGAGCTAGTTTGGCCTGTATTTGAAACTGTAGAGCCCTAAACTGGGGTACACTGAAACTGTGACTGCATTAAGACTTAGGAAATTTTTCTAAGTGTTAGAACAGCACTTCACACTGACTTGTGGGCCCTGTTTGAGGATTTTCTAGCCATTTTCATGAGATGGGTATATTGAGACTTTTGTTCCTTGATAAATTTCCTACAACTTTGGTAAAGGTTGCACAACCATGCAAGACCTCTAGATACCACTTTCAAATCGGTCAAAGTAGATCAGTGCTATGGTCAAACTGGGGTCAAACCTAGTCAAATTGGATTTTGGTCAAAACATGAATATAGACCCTAGCTCATTTTGCTCCACTAACATATCAAAGATGTTTTCAAGCCCCCAAGTCACACCATAGCATCACATATGTCATCTATACAAAAACCCTAGCAACACATAAAAGAAGCACATCAAAATCACAATGTTGTAAGGTCATGTTGCAAGCAATGATGCACATGAAATGACGATGCTTATGGTAATGCCATGCCATGATCATGCATTATGAATGCATTATGATGTTAACTAACACCAGGGTGTTACAGAAGCATTCAAAAGCAACCCACTAAAACACATTATTTTTTATATATTACTTAAACATGACTTTGCAGGTTCCCCTTGGAGCAAATGGTTGTGCGTATTTTCCTTTTGAAGATCTTTGTGATAAACCTTTAGGCGCAGCAGATTATTTTGGACTCTTTAGTAAGTATATTTCTGCAATGTAATTTCTAGTATTTGGATTACGAAATTTACTCTTGACATAACCTAACTGATAACCAAACGTTGCTGTGCAGAAAAATTTCACACCTTGGCACTTGATGGTGTTCCAAAGTTTGGGTCTAGTAACAGAACATCAGCTTATCGGTTTGTCACACTGATTGATGTATGATCCTTGTTATGTCTCATTTTATTATGTTTAAGTTTGTCTCGGCGTCAATATGAGCAGACAATGTTTTGTTTTTCTATATTTCAACTGAAGACACCTCAAAACTAACATTCAGTGTTGGTATAAGGAGGTTTTATCATAGATTAGATCTCATTACATGCAGTAGTCTGTCATACTTCAAAATTATACTTGAATATAAACAACAAAAATGCATTTCCCCTCTCCACCAATAGATTTTGCATATTGCAGCCTACTACATGTACTTATCTCCAAATAATGAATGATTTTTTAGGTTATGTACGAGAACAAAGCAAGGTTGTTATGTACAGCCGAGGCTGGACCGATAGATCTGTTTGAGAATATCGTGACTGTTGCTGAAGCACAGAAGGTTTCACCAAGATCTTCGCGCTCACAGAAAAGTGATGATCCTGACCTATGTGTGGACAATGAGCTAGGATTTGCCAAGGATCGTACGATTAGCAGGTACTGGAAATGTGTGTTTGCTAATGTATATAGATTTCAGATTGGTGCTCTGCCTGCCATGTCGAATCACAATTCACAATCAACCCGTTAAGCTCTTATTTAACTGATGCCTTCTGTTATGCCTTGTGCTTTTACAGGTTGACAGAGATCAACAGTAGGGCCTTGTTTAGTTCCCCTCAAAATTCCAAGTTTTTTCACTCTCTCTCCATCACATCAATTTTTAGCTGCTTGCATGGAGTATTAAATGTAGGTAAAAAAAATAACTAATTACATAGTTTAGTTGGAAATCACGAGATGAATCTTTTGAGCCTAGTTGGTCCACGATTGAACAATATTTGTCAAATAAAACGAAAGTAGTACTATTCATCAGGTTGAAATTTTTTTCAATCTAAACAAGGCCTAGAGAATATTTGGAGGACTTCGAAATGAGATTGCGGCAACAGCAGCAGCTGCCCTTACAAGGTCTAGATAATGGTGGTGATGTTGTACTAGCATAATAAGCTGAAGGCTTCTGCGCCTCATATTTGAAATTCTTGTAGTCGCCCCACCTGGCTTTACATAGGCAACTGAGAAGCGAAGCTTTTCCAACAGTGATGCATGTAAATATGAAATAAAGCAATGTAAGGGCGTTTTTGCTTACAGGTGGCTGGTCCATAAAATGGCTCAATCTATAGGGGAAAATTGTATTGTATCACATGTTTCCAAACCTTCAGAGAGACCTAAAGCTCAAAAACAGCGTGAATTTACTACATTAACCAAATAATATAGCCTAAAAGCTTTCACTGAATTTCCTGAATGAAAAGGGCTAACAATGGCTCAATCTATAGGGGAAAATTGTATTGTATCACATGTTTCCAAACCTTCAGAGAGACCTAAAGCTCAAAAACAGCGTGAATTTACTACATTAACCAAATAATATAGCCTAAAAGCTTTAACTGAATTTCCTGAATGAAAAGGGCTAACGATTGCTCATGTTTTGCTATTGTATTTACTAGCCTTCCAGACATGCTTGACGTAGCAGGGAAGCTCTGGTCATTATTGTTGTGTCATCTCTGGAGCAGATCTGCTACGTTTTCGTGTAAATCTGCCTTTTTCCACGACTGTAATAATGTATTTTTTTAACGCCTCTCATCTGGATACAGCTGTAGCATCTGTTCGTACATACGTATGCCTACTCAACACATGCACACTACTCACACCACCCGTATACAAACAAACCTACAACTACACTCAGATCTGAAGATCGCGTTCTTCTTGAGATCACCGAAATCCCCTGATTCCGTAGGCGACGGGCACGTCACGATAATAAGCACCTCAAGAATGTGTGGCGACCCTACTTTCATTCCAAATTAAAGTAGTTTTTTTAGCTACAAATACAAATTAAAGTAGTTAGGTATACCTGTGATGACTTTTATCAATCTCGAGATGTGCCGGCACAGTCTTTCGGAGGTATAGGGATAGGGTTTGCGTACGTGTGTTCATAGTAGTGAGTGTGCGTGCGTGTTGAGCGTCTACGTTTATACTTGTGTAATTTGTAAAAAAAATTTAGTGCATAACAAAACCTAGGTAACTAAAAGCTAGAACAACTTATTATAATTTAGAACAGAGAATACATTTTTTTTTAGAATCACCAAATTTTCGTTTTTATGAAGAATCAACAAAGTTTAAAATAAAAAGCGCACACAGAGGTAAGTATGAAATAGCCGTCAACTACAGCTCTTGAAGAAATGTAAAAAAAAGGAAATATATCTTTTTTAGAGGCATAATTGGCATGAAAGACGTTTCTTCGCTGCCAAGAATTTCTTCTTTCAACATTTGGAAACTCGAAACAAAGGGACGGACACTAAAAGATGGTTGAGCGAGAGATAGCGCATGGTTCTACCATAAAAAAAATATTTACACTAGTTTCTTTTCCAGATTTTGGTGTTGCAATTAATCTGAAAAGGAGGGTAAATTTTCATTCGACTTGTGGTTCTCATCATGCAGGATACTTTGTTCGTTGCATTTTCATTTCCATATGCGTGCACAAGACGGAGCTTTGTGAGGGCTGAAAGTACTGTTCTTGGTTTATTGTGAAAGGAAAATATTACTGGATAACTCCTGATTTGGCTGAATAGCTTAAATGAATAGGGTGTAAGCTACTAAATCAATTCTTAATGAAGGTCTCAGCTTTCTACTTTAGTTGCTAATAAAATATTAATATGCCCTTCTCTTTTTGCATTTAACATCATATTGGTCCCCTCTGCATTCATGGTCAAGCTCCGCCACTATGCACGCATGTTGGTAAGGGCAGTTTCAATGGCTGAAACCACGCGCACTGTCCAAGAGAACCATGTCAGCAAAAATCATCTATAGAAACTACCCTATACAATAGAAGAGTCTACGCGTAATAAATATTAGCTTTTTTTTCCTTTCTCTCTCCTTGTCCCGTCCTTCCTCCGATACTTTCTCTCCTATCCTTCTCTCCCAGCCACATGATTCTGGAGAACGCATGCGGGAGTCGCAAGAGAGAGAGAGCGCACACGACGGTGTGGGCAAGGAGCCTGCATGGCCTGCACGGCGACGCGGCCGAACGTGAGCCAGCGTGTTGGCAAGTGAGGCAGGGATCCCGCCGCGGCCAAACGCGAGCGGTCTGGGCAACTGCGGCCGACCTGCGCGGTCTGGGTGGATGCAAGCGGCCTGCGGACGGCGGCGTGGCCTATGCGGACGCGCGCGGCCTGTGCGACAACGGCGCGACCTACCCGATGACAGCGTGACCTGCGACCTGCGCGGCCTGCGCCGCTGTGCGGACGTGAGCTACCTGCGGACGCGCGCGGCCTGTCCGACGATGGCGAGACCTGCGCGGCCTATGCGATGGCGGCGCGACCTATGCGGATGCGAGCGGCCTGCGGACAGCAGCGCGGCCAGCGCGGCCCGGGCGACGACGGCGTCGCGGCTAGCGCGGAGGAGAAAGTCCCATCGCGGTCCCCACCGATCGAAACCACTCGTTTCCTCCCAACGGCGAAGTAGCGATTTCTTCGTGCCTCGGTTGCCGAGTAGACGTGGTGTCTCTCCGAAGAAACGGTTTCATCAAATTTGCTTCTCTTTCTTTATTAATTAGATTACCACGTTAGATTTTTGCTGAGTTAGCAAAATAATTAATAGAGGTAGAAACTATCATTAATATCTCATTGGGAGTGCCCTAATGGTTTTGGTTCTGCGCGAGCCCCGATTGATGGCGTAGCATCAGCGATAATTCGGTCACTGCTTCTTCAAATGGTTTGAAATATAGTTTTGTCGGTGGCATGCCTGTTACGCGTCAGGATTTATTTATGTCCTCTGTTCTGAAAAAATACAATTTTAGATTTAGAATAATCCAATTATTAAGTTTAACAAAGTTTATAAAAAATAATATCAACATCTATATCTCAAAATATGTGTACTATAAAATATATTCCATGGTTAATGTAATTATGTTTGTTTGGTATTATAAATATTAATATTTACAGATTTGGTCCATCTTAAGATTAGTTGACTGAAAAACAAAGGAAAACTGCACTCTTTAGGAACCGGAAGCTTTTTTGGGCTTTTAGTTTCTGAAATTTTTTGCGAAAGGCTACTGTAGCACTTTTTTTTTGTTATTTGGTAATTAGTGTCTAATTATGGTCTAATTAGGCTTAAAAGATTCGTCTCGTGAATTTCGTCTAAATTGTGTAATTAGTTTTATTTTTTATCTATATTTAATGCTCCATACATGTGTCTAAAGATTCGATATGACGGAAAATCTAATATTTTTTCACGAAATATTTTAGAACTAAACAAGGCCTTTGTCACGTTGACAAGACAACGTCAGAACAGCCGAAAGGTTAGGTTTTTGTTCGGTCAGGCTCCCGTACAGTACTGACCTTCCCCTAATCCGGCCTAAACAAAAACAAAGCTGCTTGTCTTCCCCTAATCCGACCTAAACAAAAACAAAGCTGCTTGTCTTCAGCCTTCTGGGGCGCTAGGCATATCTGAGTGGAGTGCACTAGTGACGATGGCGGTGTGCATTTGCATAATCCTACCTATGATTCCCTGTAATGGGGCACCAGTTCATAAGCAGTTTATTTCTCACAATATGCAATTAAGGAACCACTTTTATATGCCAGAAAATGTCTGAGTATGACATTATCAAGTAACGAGCACAAGGTGTAAATGTTTCCTCGTAGATCAATAATACCAGTCTCAGTGGAAATTTCATTTACTGTTTTTAAAACTCTCATATGTTAAACAACATCGACAAGTTTCATCCATGTGAAACTTATTTCATCCCTTAAAACTTTTAGTAATTCCTCCAGGTTATTAAAAGAAGTCGTTTTAGACAAAGTTTAGGTTAAATATTGGGAATATAAATTATGAATAACTTTTAAGTGGTTGGGTTTGAAAATATGAAAACCATATAAATAGATTTGTCTTAAAAAATATACTTTTATAAAAATATACAATATCACTTTTAAATAAATATCTTTATTAAAATTTGAAGTCAAAGTTATGCTTTGGAGACCATTTTATTGCCTAAAACAACTTCTTTTGCCAACCTAAAGGGAATATCTCCCTTTATTAATACTATGGCATATAAACTTATTTAATGTCTAATAATTCTACAAACATAGGTATGGTATCATATAATAATTGTACATTTCCTCTAAAAATATATTCTAATAATAGTTTTTTCCTCTACGGCTCTACCAACCAATGAACGACCGAGATAAGGCATTAAATTCTGTTTAAATAATCTGATTTAAAACAATGGAAATAATCTATAGTAAATAATCTAATGTTAGTAAATACTAGGATATTATACACATGCGTGGACACGCCCATCACATCCCAGTCCTATTTGAGAGGTAGTTTTGCCGGACTTTCCCCCTCCTCGGCCGTCGTCAATATTCGGACGGTTCACCGGGGCCCCGCCTCGGCCTCTCTCCCTTTCCAAGGGCCGCCGCGTCCGCTACGTCCCCCACCTCGCAGTGCCCTCCCCACCGCCCTCGGCGCCGGCCGGCCACGCCCCGATCCAGATCCAGGTATGCATCTTCCCTTCCGCCGCAACCGCGTCTCTTTCCTCCATTCCTCCTCCGTCAGCAGGCGTCCGCCTCCCATCCCTACGCTGGACGCCTCTGGCATGGAGTGGAAATCCGAACGGGGTTGTATGTTCCCCTTCCAGTCATCTTCGCCTCTTTGGCTGGTTCGGATTGGGACAGGATGGCCTTGCTTGTTCGTTTCGTTTCGGCCTGCGGGATTCTCCCCTTCTTTGATTTGAGCGCTGGAATCCGAACCTTCGCTTACCATTCCAATCAGTCGTTCAATGTTTGCTGCGTGCATGTTTTTATTTGAACGATTTTTCCTAGGGATTTGCCCCGGCGCGTTTCTGCAGATGTACCTCAGTCGGTATTAATGCTTCCGTGGATAGATGTTTTCTTGAAACTAGAATCAGAATTACCAATTTGGGTCAATGTGAATCGGAATATGTGGTGCGTAGTACTAGTGTTCTCAGTATGGTTGCTGATTTATTCTGGAAATGAGCTGGCCTGGATCTTTGATCCATTAGGGGGGGGGGGGGGGGGGGGGGGGGACTAATTTCGATATTTTTATTTCAGCCTTCAAGACCCAGAAAAAAAACTGCGATTCCATTGCGAAAGGGACCACGATAGTGCCGCATTAAGGAGTCGTTTTCGCTGTGCATTGCACACTGTCGTTCTGCACTTCCACTTCGGCAATCCCACTGTCAACAAAGACTGTGCTACCTGAACTTTAGTTGACTTTTTTATCCCCACAATTTTCAAAAGCTCCGGTCAAGGACATAGATAGTAGTGCATTTGAGTCCTCTATATTTCTTTCAGGATAGTAGCTGTGGTGATTTTTTTAATATATATTTTTGGCCTTTTGTGTTCTCATGGATAAAAATGCGAGCTTTAGTGCTCACTGCCCAATTGTCTTATATATACAATGGACTTTTGGCCCTCATTTACAAAAAAGTGATTGTGTGCTCCAGATTTTTTTTTTGGTATCACATAAGTTTTCCGATTTATTGGAATTCAGAGAGGTGGAACGATGTCGAGAACATGCACTGTCTCTTGTAGTTTCTTTACTTAATGAACTAGCTTTCTCGTATGTGACATTTAAAGCATACTGCTGGTGCCAGGAAACTGTATGCTTGCACATGCTTCTAGTGCTTGCCTTTTGTGATGAACTGATGTTGCACCCAGTGGTTTACTAGAATTTCAATGTGTGCAGAGTTCTAGTAATAGATCCTGGTTCGTTTTGATGTTATTAACTTATTATGCCTAGGAGCCTTGGATTGTCATGTGGCACAATAGGTGATGATGATTCCAGAAATGTTGCCTGTCCATTAGTGTTCAGACTTTCTCTGTAACTTCGATTTTTTTTGTGACTGATGTGATACAGTAGGTTATAATTCTTTTTCAGAAATGATGATTATCCATTAAGGTTCTGCTGGCTGTTTTGACAGTGGAAATATTTTCTTTTTCTGGTTTTTCATGGACTGGAAAGTGCAGCGAAATCAGGCATCTCAAACAGCAATCTTTATTTGAAATTCCAGTTCCGTTGTGTTTTCTGTTTACTCAAACATCGGTTTGGACTTGGAGTAATCCGACTCATTCTTATGCCTTTCTGTTCTGTCCATCATAAAATAGATCCTATCCTTCCCTAAAAAATGTACTGAAACTTTCTTAGCCAGATGTTCTTATCTGTGTGTTCTATAGCTCCTTAGATTTTTTTTCTCTTAAAATATTATTCTGATTTGTATTTAAGAATGGGGAGAAAATTGTGGATTGTGAAATATGAACTATGCAACATATACACTGAAATATATTTGAATCAGAGAGTGACATGTTTCCCCTTTCAAAAATGGATATAGAACTACACATATTATTGAAGAAGACAGTGCTTGTTTAGTAAAATTGTAAATGATTATCTACTATGTGGTATGATTTGGGTTCTAGATATGTGCATATCATATTTCCATTAAAATGGAGCTGTATAGCCAGATGTGAAACTTAGGTTATTTGTTTGCTCTGTTTACTGTCTGTTGAATTCTAGTCGAGTCACCCAAGTCTCACAGCATATGAACATGTTCGTGATTGATTTGAGCTACTGATGGTTTATTCACTTATAAGCAATCTTTCTTGTGAGTGTAGAGCTTGAAAATACTTAGCTCATTATTCTTGTCTCTTTTCGACAGGATTCAAACAAACCAGTACATTACCACCATGGTTCTTGATTCATTATCATCTCCTCACAGGAGGTCCCAAAACACATTCTTCGTATCATCTGCAAAAAAGCCTCAGTCATCTCGTGATGACAGTTGGTCTGCACTGTTTGAGCGGCACCGGTTCCTCCTGACAACACTTCTTGTGCTTGCCTTCCTGTGCACTATCTATCTGTACTTTGCAGTAACCTTGGGGGCATCAGATGCTTGCACTGGATTGGAAGGGGCGCAGAGGATTGAGTGCCAGGCAAGATCAGTGCTACAACATGGAAAGTTGAAATTCTACTGACTTTGGAGACCAAATTATTGAGTTTTATATGCACTCTGGTCACTGGTCATTCTTCATACCATGAATCTGTATATTTTTGGTGGTGGGTGGTTTGTGTTCATGCTGATGTTATTGGACCACAAAATTTACTGTACTGGTAGAGGCAAATCTAATAGTGATAGTGTTGAGTTTGTGGAAACTGGTATACTGGGGTAGGTCTATATTGTTCTTTTACCATGGTGTGCTAAAGACATCATGGCGCCTGTAATTCGTCCAGGAGATCTTGGTATTGTCTCCCGTGTGACATGTGACTCAGTTAATTTGATACCGTGCTACCTGAGTACCCTTTGATCCCTAAGTAGCAATTAATTTTGTTAGTGTTCATCTTATTAATAATCAACTGTTCACTGAGAAGTTGTTAATTGTAGTGAATTATTGATGTAAATATGATAACCTGGAGCATGATTGTTTACTGTTGTGTTATCGTTTCCAGCTTGTTCTTGTTTTGACCGGTAGATCAGAGTGGTGGTTGAATTTCAGTAGACATCTGGTTTCATCCTGTAACTTAATTCAACCAAGTGGTAAATGATTCTTTCGGAGAATCAGGGGTGAACAGGATTAAAGTTCTATTTAAACCATAAGAGCTGTAACAAGATAACAATAATAATTAATAATAACAGGAAAAAATAGAGCTGGAAGAGCTGCTAGATTACTAATCATGCAAACTAATGCTGAAGGTTTGTTTGTGTGCCCTTATCCTCTATTTGATCTGATCGACACGGCTGAAGATTGCAACACTCAAAGGTTTAAAGAAAAACAGTGCTCTGAACCATAACCAAAGTCCAAATGCCAGCCCAGCTGATATGGAGTAAGCCCATCTTGCTTCAAGCACTTGGTGGTTTCTACTGAACTTCATTGCAGAATTTGAACCATTTGAACATACTATATTCAGTGGGAAACCATAGAGCCCAAAGTTGTTGCTATAAATCGAGGGATCGACGAGTGTTTGGAGTTGATAACCAGCTGGTATCTCACCTGATAGATGGTTGTTGGACAGATGGAGTAAATCAAGAGACATGAGCTGCGAGATGCTTGAAGGGATGGAGCCGGAG
Organism: Saccharum hybrid cultivar R570; assembly: GCA_038087645.1. Lineage (NCBI taxonomy): Eukaryota > Viridiplantae > Streptophyta > Magnoliopsida > Poales > Poaceae > Saccharum > Saccharum hybrid cultivar. The sequence continues at coordinate 17,955,934 of JAQSUU010000637.1, forward strand.
AGTTCATTCCAAGATAAATCTAGAGACTCCAAACTCTTCAAAGCACCAATGTCTTCCGGAATACCGCCGGAGAAACGATTTCTTGACAAGTTTAGGAACCGTAGACCTTCAAGTTTTGTCAGCTCTGAAGGAACTTCACGGGAGAGAGAGTTGCTTGACAGATCGATACCTGTCAGAAGCGCAATGGTTCCCACGAAAGTATGGTATTGCCTCTTCCAGTTTACGTTGATTTGTTCGAAGTACGAATAAATGACAGACTCATGCAAAATTTGGCAGGTCACTTCCAACGGTATGTTGAACTCTGTTCTTGGCTGCTGCATGGATGTTAGATTGGCGAAACCTCTTGGTATAGAACCTACCAAACTATTGCCTGCCAGATCCAGCAGTCGTAGGGAAGAGAGCAGTGATAGCTGCCATGGAATGCTCCCAAGGAACATGTTTGATCGTAATCGAAGGATCCTTAGCGATGGATGGCTAGATCCTATCCATGAAGGAATTGTTTCAGAAAACTTATTCTCACCAAGATCTAGAATCATTAGACTCCTGCATCTCTTGAGGGCTAGAGGGAATCCTCCCATGAGATTGATGTTGGCCAGTGCACTGATTCAAGTGACAAATTGGAGCTAGTGGACACTCGCACGAACCCGGAGAAGGCATTGTTTGACAAATCGAAGAACAATAGATGCTGCAAGCTCCACAGGCAGGGGGGGACTTGCCCAGATAATTGGTTTTCTGGTAGGTCCAAGATTTTGAGAGAATCCTTACGACAAAATGACAGGGGAAATCCTCCTGCGAAGCTATTGTTCGCCAAGGAGATGGCGAGCAATTTCCTCATGCCGAGGTACAGTACCATGCCGGAGAACATGTTGTTACTGATGTCGAAGTATCGGAGATTCCGGAGCGACGAGACCGCTGCAGGCTCCTCACCCTCCAGCATGTTGGAGTCAAGATCAACCGCTTCCAGTGCCGTCAGGTTGGCCATTTCTTGCGGTATTTTCCCGATGAGGTTGTTGCAGAAGAGAGCCAGAAGCACAGGGCTCGTCAGGTTCCCGATGGAACGGGGAATCTGTCCGGGAATTCCATTGCATGTTGAGAACCTGCAGGCTCGCCACTCGCCAGTCTCCCGATCTCCACCGGGATGTGGCCGGACAGGCTGTTGGTGTAGAGATGCACTGACTGGAGCTTGGTCGCGTTGCCGATCTCCGGCTGGATGCTTCCGGCAATGGAATTGTTCTGTGCATGGAACGTCGTGACCTCCGGCCAGCTCGTGAACAGCTCCGGCGGGATGATCCCGGTGAGCTTGTTCCTTGACACGTCGAACGCTCGCACCTCCGGCATGCCGGAGAGCGACCGCGGTATGGGCCCGTGCAGCTCGTTGGAGGACAGGTTGAGGTACCTGGCTCCTGGCATGCTCGCCGCCATGGCGTCCGGTATCTGCCCGGAGAGGCTGTTGTCCGACAGGTCAAGGTACGTCACGTTGGTGGCGGCGTTCGCCGGGACAGCCCCCCGTGATGTTGTTGCCGTGGAGGTCGAGCCAGAAGAGCGCCGGGAAGGCGGCGAGGTCGAGCGCATCGAGCGTGCCGTGGAGGCCGGCGCTGGGGAGGATGAGCCCGGTGACACGGCCTACGGTGTCACACTTGATGCCCGACCAGGAGCACGTCGGCAGGGTAGGCGACCACGTGGGCAGAGGGGTCGACGATGATGGCTTCTCGCCGTTGTTGGCCGGCAGCAGGGTGGACTTCCATCGGAGAAGCGATCCAGCTTCCTTCTCGTCGATGGCACCTGATGTGCCGAGGAGGAGCATAAGGAAGGAGGCGTGTAAGATTCTTGCATGGGTTTTCGCCCGGAGTGCCATGGCCGGCATGGGATTCAGGGAGGGAGCGTGACCAGTTATTCTTTTGTGGATGGGATTGGGAATCATCTGTTGTGCAAGCAAGTGACGAACTCAGAGCTGCCACCCTCAAGCCTCAAGTCCGTCAACCGAGCAAGACATGCAAAATCTTTCAAAAAAGACTTGCAATTGAACCACGAGACTAAACTGATGGCACGCGAAAATATCTTAGTCACCTATCAAGAGTTTATTTGGTTGAATTATCTTCCTTTGGATCATCTCATGAATTTGATTAGAAAATACCATTCCTTACATTTACGTCATTTAACTTTTACAGTGTATGTTTGGTTCGGCGCCTAGGCAGCGACCCGGACAATCGATTTTGATTTTCAACCCGATCATTTCAGCTGGCAGCAACACTAGTATTGTGCAAAGTAGCTGAAGTGATCGGAACCTTTGAGCTCTTGGTAGCTAGGATCACTATATATTAAGATCCAAACGAGCCCTTAAGCCCTGTTTGGATCCCATCTTCTAAATTTTTTAGCTCTAAGCTTTAGAACTAAAGCTTCAAACGTGTGGTCTAAAGTTAGCTTTAAACTTTAGCCCATTGCATATTAGAGCATTAGATTTCAAAATTGGACTAAAGTACTCTAAAGTTTTTGAAGCTCCATAAAGTTTAGAGGTGAGAATCTAAACAGGCCCTTAGATAATAATGGTAGTCTATGGTGGCCCTCAGATAGGGCTGTTTGGGACTGCTCCGCTCCAGGCTTTATAGCTTTGTTCCAACTTTGTATTGCTAAACACCTTCAACTCCTAAAACTCTGCTCCAAGAAAAAGGTGGAGTTCAAGGCCAACTCCGCGCTTTTCATAGAGCACCTTAGGGGGTACTCCAGAAATCCAAGTTTTCAACATCCTCGTGGAGTTGTGGGGATATTACCCACCACGCCACTGGTTAGTGAAATGTAATGGTTCGTTTCTTTCTCAATCGCACGTGATGTCTCGTCTTCCCCGTGACTGCCCACGAGCGCTGCCAGAGATCCTGCAGCCACAAGATCGCCCATGAGCTCCACCGGACGAGATCGCGTGGAGACCTTCCCCGTGACTACCACGAGTGTTGCCGGCTGCCGTCGGAGGAGATTCCGCGACCACCATGTCTTTGCCAGGTTGCCGTTCCGCCACCCCGCGCTCTCCCCGCACGCCCAGACGCTCGAGGCCACACGCCGCTCGCTCCAGGGTGGAGTGCTTAGGCGCTCTGATAGGTGGTGCATCTCCCCGCCCATGACCATGCCCATGTCAACGGCTAACGACGGCGATCAGTCCGATAACAGGACCTCGCATCCCCAGCCTCTTCGTCCATGACGGCTAAAAGGTCTTGATGGCTAGAGGGGGGTGAATAGCCTTTTAAAATTTTCTACAAAGACTAGCTAAACAAGTTTATCAATACAACAAATAGCGAGATGCGAGTTTTGCTTAGCCTACGGGGTGTTTGCAAGCCACCTATCCAATTCATAATTCTAGTATAAAGGCACTCAACCGCACAAGTCAAACCGAGAAGGTAACTACAACTACAACTAGCAAGCTACACAAAAGAGCTACTCTAGCAAAGCTAACTAGCTAGCAAAGATAACTAATAAAGTAATGCAGAGTTGAGTTAGGAGAGTTTCACCGAGGGGCGAAGTATTGAGCCAACCAATATGATCAACAATGAATACCAAGACAACCGATCACCGGGATCAATCAATCACAATATGAAAGTGATGACACGAAGATTTATCCCAAGGTTCACGTGCTTGCCGGCACGCTAGTCCCCGTTGTGTCCCTCTTCACCACGTGGTTCGGTGGCTAATCGGTCTCACACCGAGCCTCTCAAAAGGCGCCACAAGAACCTACCAAATGGCAAAAGGTTGCAATGACACGAGCAATTTACTAATATTGCCTTTGGCGCTTCGCCGAGGTAGGCACAAACCCCTCACAATCACTGGAGGTGGCCAAGAACAATCACCAACACTTGCCAATGCCTCCAAGCTGCTCCAACCCGTCTAGGTGGCGGCAACCACCAAGAGAAATAAGAATCCCGCAGCAAATCAACCACCAAGTGCCAACTAGATGCAATCTCACAAGGCAAATGCACTTGGATCACTCAATCTCACTTCGAATATGCAAAGAAGCAAGAGAGATGAGTGGGAGGGGAGTTGCTTAGCTCAAAGTACTCACAAGTATGTCAAATGTCCAAGAGAGAGAGCCTTGAGCTGGCCAACGAGTATTTATAGACGTACCCCTTCGAATATAGCCGTTAGGAACTTGAAACAGCCGCAGTCGCGCTGACCGGACGCGCTGGTCGCGCGGACCGGACGCGCCGATCACACAACGACTCTTTTGCGAACCACCGACCGGACGCGCTCTACGCAACGACCGGACGCGCTGGGCTCGACCGGACGCGCTGGTCCCGTAACTGACCGGACGCGCTGGTCAAGCCTGAGCAGCGCACAATGAAACAGCGACCGGACGCGTTGGAGAACTGACCGGGCGCCACAGTGCCCGCGTCCGGTTGGAGTCCAGTAAGCTCCCTGATCGACCGGACGCGTCCGGTCGACTGTGACCGGACGCGCTGCGCGTCCGATCAAAAAGCCAAAACTCGCGCAGACGCTGAACGCTGACCGGACGCGTCCGGTCAAACAGTGACCGCGTCCGGTCCAGCGTCCGGTCACCACTGTGACCTCCGTTCGCTTCCGTTTGATTTCTGACTTCCGGCGTAGTGGAAAATAGTCGTTTCAATTCCTCGAAAACCCCTGAATCCCGCCTCGCAAGCTCGGCGGGAGGGAGAGAGGACCCCAAACCCTCTCTACCGCTCAAACTCCACCGCCTTCGCAAACGTGCTAACATCACCAAGTGATCATCACCATGTGCATCTGTGTTAGCATTTTCACAATCATTTTTCGAGGCGTTATTAGTTCTATCCAAATGCATATGACATGAAATGCACACCTAGAGGCACTTAGGAGTTCAATAGCCGCGTCATTCCCCTCTTTATAGTACGGCTATCTATCCTATAATGTAACCACACCCAGTAGGTGTCTTGGTTACTAAAACACAACCCTTAAGCAAATACCTTTGCCTTGATCACGTAGGGTTGCGTCCAACTCCAAGTGTGGCCATCATGATCACCATGTCCATCTTGCCACCAACCTTGGAATGTACTAATCCTCATATGCTACATACAACTTAGGCATGGGATTAGTACTTAGGCATTGTCACTAATTACCAACACCAAACATAGAGCTTTCAATCTCCCCCTTGTTGGTAATTGGTGACAACCCTTTCACAAAGATATTATGATAAAATTTTGATTAAACCCATGTCACATTGTCCAAGTGTATTACCATGTGTAAGAATTATGGACATGTGATCATGAATTCAAATTGATAGCAATGGCTCCCCCTATATGTATGCTATATGTTTGGATATAGGAAGCATACATGTTAGATAGGAAAGTATAGGAGCATTGACTATCAATAGGTGCTAAGTGTTTTAGATTATAGACCTTTGAAGTGTGATACCATCGGAGTAGCGATAAACACCATCTTAGCACCTTGTGTAGTTAGATACCACTTGGAAAATCACAAACATAACTAGAAACCTCGTGAGATCAACATTATAAGCAAGAAAAATCTAACTACTTCCTATTCATGCTAGTACCTCAATACATCATTCAAATTATACTAGTAAGTCACCACACAAGCAATGTATCGGAAAAAAAGAAATGCAAAACTATGCATCATACATATGAAGTGCACATGAAAATGCAACATTCATGTTTAAGAGCTTGCTCCCCCTACTTGTGTGCTCAAAATTTTAGTTGACCCCCTTCTTTTATCAATTTTCCCTTTAGGGTTTTCTCCTCCTTTAGAATCTATCTTTGCGAATAACATTTTCTCCCCCTTTGGCACCAATGACCACAAGGGACCAATTTTAGATAGATTATCATGTTGAATTATGGGGTGAGGATCAAGTTTGTGATTCAACCTAGATTGCTTGCATAAATAAAATGCTTCGGTTTGATCTAAGGGCAAGCTTCTTCACACCTCACTAGAAGGGTTATCATGCACCATGTTGAAGCAAATATTTAGACAAGTTTTCTAGATTAAACACTTAGGATCACAAGCTCACAAACAAGTTATATGCTACCACTAGATCATACAAGTCATGGAAATAATAGTGGCACCATATAAACTTCAAATTCATTTGATTTTCATGAATGAGCCTAGAACATGTAAATTATGACTAGATGCACTAAACAAGTCCTTAGCATAGAATGTATGATATGTCAATCAATTGTACCTTGGGGCTCAAAGGAGAGGCATGTCATAACATTGGGGTGCATCAACTCATGTTGGAGAAGTCAAGTATGTTCAACTCATTCTTTAGCTTGTGAAATCTCTTCTCATCAAGTGGCTTGGTGAATAGATCGGCTAGTTGATCTTCGGTGCCCACACTCTCAATAGCAATGTCACCCTTTTGTTGATGATCTCGAATGAAATGATGACGAACATCAATATGCTTTGTTCTTTGATGTTGAACCGGATTGTTGGTTAGCTTCACGGCACTTTCATTGTCACATAGCAATGGCACATTCTTGAAATTGATTCCAAAATCCTTCAATGTTGCCTTCATCCACAAGATTTGTGCACAACAACTACCCGCGGCGATGTATTCGGCTTCGGCGGTAGATAGTGCAATACTATTTTGCTTCTTGGATGACCATGAGACAAGTGATCTTCCCAATAATTGACAAGTCCCGGAAGTGCTCTTTCTCTCCACTTTATCACCGACATAGTCGGAATCCGAGTATCCAACTAGCTCAAAGCTTGCACCTTTGGGATACCATAATCCAACATCTTGTGTATGCTTTAAGTACCTCAATATTCTCTTTGTTGCCTTCAAATGACTTTCTCTTGGTGAGGCTTGAAATCTTGCACACATGCATACACTAAACATCACATCGGGTCTTGATGCCGTCACATAGAGTAGGCTACCAATCATTGATCTATAAAGCTTTTGATCCACCATGTTGCCACTCTTGTCACTATCCAAACTTCCACTAGTGCCCATTGGGGTTGTAATGCCCTTTGCATCTTCCATGCCAAACTTCTTGAGCATATCTTTGATGTACTTTGTTTGGCTTACAAATGTTCCTTCCTTCATTTGTTTGATTTGAAGTCCAAGAAAGAAACTAAGTTCACCGATCATTGATATTTCAAATTCATTTGCCATCATTTTCCCAAACTCATCACAATAATCTTGATTGGTTGAACCGAAGATGATATCATCAACATATATTTGCAATACAAACAAGTCTTTCCCAATCTTCTTAGTGAATAGTGTTGTATCAACTTTGCCCATGACAAATCCTTTGGATAGCAAGAAGTCCCTCAATCTTTCATACCATGCTCTTGGTGCTTGCTTCAATCCATACAAAGCTTTCCTTAACTTGTATATATGGTTGGGTTTCTTGTCATCTTCAAAACCGGGAGGTTGCTCCACATATACCTCCTCTTGAATGTACCCATTTAGAAATACACTCTTCACATATATTTGATATAGCTTGATGTTGTGAGCACAAGCATAGGCAAGTAAAATCCTAATTGCTTCCAATCTAGCAACCGGGGCATAAGTTTCACCAAAGTCAAGACCCTCTATTTGTGTGTAACCTTGAGCCACTAGTCTTGCTTTGTTTCTTACTACTATTCTATCTTGATCTTGCTTGTTGCGAAAGACCCATCTTGTTCCAATGACATTATGATTCTTAGGCCTCTCAACTAGTTCACATACTTCATTTCTCTTGAAGTTGTTGAGCTCTTCATGCATTGCATTTACCCAATCCGGATCTCTCAATGCTTTATCAATGTCCTTGGGTTCTTCCATTGACACAAAAGAAGAGTGAGCACAAGATGATGCTAATCTTGATCTAGTTTGAACTCCTCTTTGTATGTCACCAATGATGGAATCCAATGGATGGTCTCTTGCAATGTTAGTTGGTTGAAGCACTTGGACTTGATTGCTTGGATGTTGATGTTGATCATGAGTTGGAGATGATGAACTAGCCACTTGTTGATCTTGTTGCACTTGAGATGATGTGCTAGCTTGATTTTGCATTAGAGAACCACTAGCTTGTGTAATTGGACTTTGGAGCACTTGATCTTTGTTGTCATCCACATCAATCACTTGCTTTGGCCTAATATCACCAATATCCATTTCTTTTATAGCATTGGTCAATTGAGTTCCTCTCACATCATCCAAGTTATCTTCCTCATCTTGTGAGCCATTTGTTTCATCAAACTCAACATCATGAACTTCCTCAATTAAACCACTAGCCAAATTCCAAACTCTATAAGCTTTGCTAGTAGTGGAGTAACCAAGTAAGAATCCTTCATCACATTTCTTCTCAAACTTGCTCAATCTAGTGCCCTTCTTCAAGATGTAGCATTTGCAACCAAATACCCGAAAGTATGCAATGTTGGGCTTTCTTCCATTTAAGATCTCATATGGTGTCTTCTCTAAGAACTTGTGGCAATAGAGGCGGTTGCTATAGAAACAAGCCGTGTTGATTGCTTCGGCCCAAAAAGAATGACTCACATTATACTCATTCAACATTAATCTTGCCATATCAATCAAGGTTCTATTCTTTCTTTCAACTAAGCCATTAGATTGAGGTGTATACTTGGCCAAAAATTGATGCTTGATTCCAAGCTCATCACATAGCTCATCAACTCTTGTGTTTCTAAACTCACTTCCATTGTCACTTCTCACTTTCTTGATTGTGATCTCAAACTCATTTTGTACCCTCTTGATGAACTTCTTGAATATGTCAAATACATCACTCTTGTCCATAAGAAAGAATACCGATGTGTATCTAGTGAAAATCATCCACAATCACAAAGCCATACTTGTTGCCACCAATGCTTGTGTATGTAGTTGGCCCAAATAGATCCATGTGCAACAACTCAAATGCCTTGGAAGTACTCATAATGCTCTTCAATGGATGAGTGTTGCCCACTTGCTTTCCGGCTTGACATGCACTACATAGCTTATCCTTCTCAAATGTAACATCCTTCAAGCCTCTAACTAAGTCATGCTTCACTAATTTGTTCAATTGCTTCATGCCAACATGACCAAGTCTTCTATGCCATAACCAACCCATACTTGATTTGGTAAGTAAGCATGTTGAGAGTTGAGTGTCACTAGCATTGAAATCAACCAAGTATAGATTTTCATATCTAAAACCCTTGAAGATCAAATTGGAGCCATCAACACTATCTCCACATCATCAACACCAAATATGCACTTGAAACCTAGATCACACAATTGAGCAACCGAGAGAAGATTGAAGTTCAACTTTTCAACTAGGAGCACATTGGAAATGCTATGATCATTTGAGATTGCAATCCTTCCAAGAGCCTTCACATCACCCTTGCTATTGTCACCAAATGTGATACTATCAATGCCACTATCATTTGATTTGAGAGAGTTGAACATTCTTGAATCACCGGTCATATGTTGAGAGCACCCACTATCAAGCACCCAATGCCTTCCTCCGGCCTTGTAATTTACCTACAAAATAAATTAATGTTTCTTAGGTACCCATACTTGTTTGGGTCCTTGGAGGTTAGTAACTAAGCTCTTTGGTACCCAAATGGCCTTCTTCTTTGGACCCACAATTGGTGTACCAACAAACCTAGCATGCACACCTTTCTCACCCTTAGTAAGCACATAACAAGAATCAAAAGGAATGTAATCCATTTTAGCATGAAACTTGTTGTTGTTCTTGTTTATTTTATTACAATTAATCTCTAGATGCCCAACTTGCTTGCATCTATTGCAATAACGACCATTGCTCTTCACAAAGCGAGACTTTGGAGTAGCAAAGGCCGCCTTGCCCTTCTTAGGAGTGTAGCCCAAACCCTCTTTGTTAAGAGAGAACCTTTGGCTACCCAAGCATTTTAGCAAGCGGGCATCCCCACCATAGGCATTGCCTAATGCGCGGGTGAGATCATCCACTTCTCTCTTGAGAGTCTTATTCTCAACCACAAGTGATGAATCACTAGTAGTAGAGATAGAGTTGGTTGTGGTGGATGATGATGAGCTACATGAAGCATTAGTAGGACCAACAAATAAAGAATCATCAATAATATCACATGTTAGTCCAATATCACAAGTGACAATCACTTGTTCCTCCTTAGCTTCCTTCATGAACTTCTCCAACTTGAGGTCCTTTTCCTTGATGAGCTCAAGTAGAGTGGAGTGGGCTTCCTTAAGCCTAGTGTGAGCAACTTCAAGGTCCTCGTGGTCTTCCTTTAGACACTCACGAGAGGCCTCTAGCTCATCAAAGGATTTCCTAAGAGCTTTGAGCTCTTGTTCAATTCCTTTGCACTCCTTACTCTTTTTGAGGGCAACAAGCTCCTCCATCAAGGCATCATTTTTATTGCTCTTGGCAATGAGCTCTTGCTCTAAGATTTTGCATTTCTTGGTTGTCCTCTTGTAGCCCTTGCTCATTTGATCTATTATGCCTAATAGATCATCCTTGGAGTAGTCCTCATCCTCCTCATCATCACTCCTACAACCATCACTAGCATAAGAATCATCATCACTATCATCATATTTTACCTTGGTAGGCTTGGCCATAAGGCATGTCGATGTAGTGTCAAAGATGGATGGCTTGTTGGAGAGGGCGATGCTTGCAATGGCTCATCGAGTGGTCCTTTCATCATCACTAGAGCTTGCATCATCATCACTATCGGAGTTGTCACTATCCCAAGTGACCACATAACCACCACCCTTCTTCTTGTTGATAGTGAAGCTCTTCTTCTCTTTCTTCTCCTTCTTGTCCTTGTTCTTCTTCAACTTCAACTCCCCATCATGATATCTTTTGTCTTTATAGGGGCACTTTGCCACTACATGATCGAGGCTATTGCAATTGTAGCAAAGCACCTCCTTTGTCTTTATGAAGTCCCTTCTCTTCCTTGCCCCATATCCTTTCTTCTTCATGAACCTCCCCATCTTGTGCACTAGAAGGGCCATGGTCTCATCATCGAATGGATCATCATCATCACTTTCCACCTTGCTCTTGCCCTTAGAAGATGAAGCCTTGAATGCAATGGGCTTCTCTTGCTTGACCTTGGTCTCCTTCTTCTCTTCTGCCTCATCTTCATCATCATTGTATTGGGCATTGATCATTATATCTCCAAGCACAGCGGTTGGTTTGACCTTGTCCAATCCCTCTCTAAAGATCATTCTTCTCAAGGTGGCAAACTTCTTGGGTAAACACATCAAGAACTTGTGTGAGAAGTCCTTGTCCTCAACCTTCTCTCCAAGCCCTTTGAGATCATTGACAATGACTTGGAGCCTATAGAACATCTCCGGGATGGATTCATCATCCTTCATCTTGAAAGTGGAGAACTTGTCCTTGAGCATATATAGCTTGGCACTTTTTACCGTTGAAGTGCCTTCATATGTTTCTTCAAGCCTTATCCAAAGCTCATTTGCCTTTTCAAGATCTTTGATTTGCTCAAATACTTTATCATCAATGGCACGGTAGATTGTATCAAGTGCCGCCGTGTTGCATTGTTTGTTGATGCGGTCATTTGGAGTGAGATTTTCTTCATCAAGAATGATATATCCTTCTTTGGTCACATCCCAAACCTTCTCATGTATATTGCCTAAATATTGCTTCATCTTCCTTTTCCAATGATCAAAGGAAGAGACGCTATCAAAGAATGGAGGCTTGCCATTAACATGATTGAACATAACTTGAGCCATCTTGCACCGAGGTTGTTAAGCCTTGCAAATGGTGACCACGGCTCCAATACCACTTGAAAGGTCTTGATGGCTAGAGGGGGGTGAATAGCCTTTTAAAATTTTCTTCAAAGACTAGCTAAACAAGTTTATCAATACAACAAATAGCGAGATGCGAGTTTTGCTTAGCCTACGGGGTGTTTGCAAGCCACCTATCCAATTCACAATTCTAGTACAAAGGCACTCAACCGCACAAGTCAAACCGAGAAGGTAACTACAACTACAACTAGCAAGCTACACAAAAGAGCTACTCTAGCAAAGCTAACTAGCTAGCAAAGATAACTAATAAAGTAATGCGGAGTTGAGTTAGGAGAGTTTCACCGAGGGGCGAAGTATTGAGCCAACCAATATGATCAACAATGAATACCAAGACAATCGATCACCGGGATCAATCAATCACAATATGAAAGTGATGACACGAAGATTTATCCCGAGGTTCACGTGCTTGCCGGCACGCTAGTCCCCGTTGTGTCCCTCTTCACCACGTGGTTCGGTGGCTAATCGGTCTCACACCGAGCCTCTCAAAAGGCGCCACAAGAACCTACCAAATGGCAAAAGGTTGCAATGACACGAGCAATTTACTAATGTTGCCTTTGGCGCTTCGCCGAGGTAGGCACAAACCCCTCACAATCACCGGAGGTGGCCAAGAACAATCACCAACACTTGCCAACGCCTCCAAGCTGCTCTAAGCCGTCTAGGTGGCGGCAACCACCAAGAGAAATAAGAATCCCGCAGCAAATCAACCACCAAGTGCCAACTAGATGCAATCTCACAATGCAAATGCACTTGGATCACTCAATCTCACTTCGAATATGCAAAGAAGCAAGAGAGATGAGTGGGAGGGGAGTTGCTTAGCTCAAAGTGCTCACAAGTATGTCAAATGTCCAAGAGAGAGAGCCTTGAGCCGGCCAACGAGTATTTATAGACGTACCCCTTCGAATATAGCCGTTAGGAACTTGAAACAGCCGCAGTCGCGCTGACTGGACGCGCTGGTCGCGCGCACCGGACGTGCCGATCACACAACGGCTCTTTTGCGAACCACCGACCGGACGCGCTCTACGCAACGACCGAACGCGCTGGGCTCGACCGGACGAGCTGGTCAAGCCTGAGCAGCGCACAACGAAACAGCGACCGGACACGTTGGAGAACTGACCGGACGCCACAGTGCCCGCGTCCGGTTGGAGTCCAGTAAGCTCCCTGATCGACCGGACGCGTCCGGTCGACTGTGACCGGACGCGCTGCGCATCCGATCAAAAAGCCGAAACTCGCGCAGACGCTGAACGCTGACCGGACGCGTCCGGTCAAACAGTGACCACGTCCGGTCCAGCGTCCGGTCACCACTGTGACCTCCGTTCGCTTCCGTTCGATTTCTGACTTCCGGCGTAGTGGAAAATAGTCATTTCAATTCCTCGAAAACTCCACCGCCTTCGCAAACGTGCTAACATCACCAAGTGATCATCACCATGTGCATGTGTGTTAGCATTTTCACAATCATTTTTTGAGGCATTATTAGTTCTATCCAAATGCATATGACATGAAATGCACACCTAGAGGCACTTAGGAGTTCAATAGCCGCGTCATTCCCCTCTTTATAGTACGGCTATCTATCCTATAATGTAACCACACCCACTAGGTGTCTTGGTTACTAAAACATAACCCTTAAGCAAATACCTTTGCCTTAATCACGTAGGGTTGCGTCCAACTCCAAGTGTGGCCATCATGATCACCATGTCCATCTTGCCACCAACCTTGGAATGTACTAATCCTCATATGCTACATACAACTTAGGCATGGGATTAGTACTTAGGCATTGTCACTAATTACCATCGCATGGTTTTGGCTAATTGATGAAACCTAGGACTAACCTTTGTATCTAAGTGGATGATTTAGATAAAGGTGGTCATTGAATATGAGACATGACATTGACTCATATGACCAAAGTGGTGAAGACCAAGATGAGGCTTGGCTCGATGGACCGGTTGTGAAGGTGAAGGGCAAGTCGAGGCTTCGAAGCAAAGGACCATGCGATGGTGAAGCTTGAGCAAGACTTGGCGCCGATGGACCGATGCAACGGTGAAGAGCAAGTGAAGTCAAGGTCGATGGATCGAGACGGTCATGTGATGATATGAAGTGGATCATATCATTTGGAGAAACAATATGGGCTCAAGGCAAAGGTATAACCATAAGGCCATTTTGTTTTACACTCAAGACACTATTAAGAGGGGAAGTTTTATCGGTTATTCGACGCACGGGTGCCACTAGGTGAATTCATGAAGTGCATTGCATGTAGGGCCTAGTGAGCTAACTGGAAAACCTTTGAAAATGATTGAGAAAAAGCTAACACACAAGCACATGGAGATGTACACTTGATGGTGTTGGCACATTTGCAAAGGTGGCATTGGTCGCGCTGTGGTTTGCGGGTAGAGAAGGGTTTGGGTTCCTCTCTCCCTCTCGCCGAGCGTGCGAGCGCGGGATTCAGGCGATTTCGGAGAAATGAAATGTCTATTTTCCACTACGCCGGAAGTCGGAAAAGAAACGGAGGCGAACGGAGATCACCAGGGTGATCGGACGCTGCACCGGACGCGGTCACGGGTTGACCGGACGCGTTCGGTCAGTACAGCGCAGCAGTCAGGCGCGTGGGCTAGGGTTTGCAACCGGCGCGTCTGGTCACTCGTGGGATCGGAGCGTCCGGTCGGGCACCTAGAGGAACAGTGCGTGGCGAAGGGCTGAGCGGATGCGCGTCGCGTCCGGTCACACGTGATCGGACGTGTCCGGTCGTGAAGGGTGCTTACTGGAGTCCAACCGGACGCTGGCTCTGTCGCGTCCGGTCATTGCGTGGAGCGCGTCCGGTCGTTGCGTCGCGGGTGCGCGGCATTGTGCATTCGGCGCGTCTGGTCGTTTGAGTGGCGCGTCCGGTCATCACGTTTGACCATTGGCGCGCAGTGACCGTTGGAGTTCTGGCAGCCACAGTTGAATCTGGGTGGACACGTGGACGGCACAGGGCGACCGGACGCGGGGCAGCGCGTTCGGTCAGTTTCGACCGGCGCGTCCGGTCGCTCACGAAAAACGCTCAGTGGAGTAGCAACGGCTCTATTTGTATGGGATGCTTATAAATACTCGTTGGCCGGCCCTTGGGGAGATGACTTGGCATTTCTAACACTCTTGTGCATCCTTTGAGCTAAAGCTTCTCCCCCCACTCATCTCTCTTGCTTGATTGCAAATCAAAAGTGAGATTGAGTGATCCCAAAGTGCATTGCATAGCTTGAGGGCATCTAGTGGCACTTGTGGGTGGTTTAGCCGGTGGATTTCTTGTTACTCTTGGAGAGTACCGCTCCTAGCTGGCTTGGAGATTGTTGGAGGCGTTGGCAAGATAAGGTGATTGTTCTTGGCCACCTCCGGTTGATTGTGAGAGGTTCTTGTGCTTTTCTCGGTGGGACGCCAAAAGCAACTCTAGTGGAATACGCGTGTCATTGAGTTACCTCACTTGAGAGTGGTGTCTTGCGGTGCCTTGCGGGGCGTGCCTTGAGGGGCAAGTGACTTGAGGGTCACACCGGGAAACCATCTAAGTGTTGGTCAACACAACCGGTGACGTAGTGTAAGGTCCTAGATGGCTAGAGGGGGGTGAATAGCCTATAAAAAAACTACAAATACCACTAAGCAAACTTGTTAGAATAACAAACGGCGTAAAGCGAGTTTTGCTTAGCCAAAGGTTGTGATGCAAGCCTCCTATCCACAAGTCTAGTAGATTATGATCTCTAGTTCACACAAGTGCTATGTCACTAATTCTACACTAGAGAACAAGCTAACAACACTACTAGCAAAGCTACTACTAGAGCAACACAAGATAAACTAGTAAAGATAAGAGCAAGAGATAGGATTGTGATTCTTATACCGACGGTGGAGTGAAGATGTTGCCAATCACCAAGATGATATATAATCAATCAATATTGACAACAATACAATAAGGAGACCAATCACTGGGAGACAAGAGACACAATATTTTTGTTCACCCGGTGTTCACTTGTGCACCGACAAGCTACGTCACCGGTTGTGTCGACCAACACTTAGATGGTTCCCCGGTGTGACCCTCAAGTCACTTGCCCCTCAAGGCACGCCCCGTAAGGCACCGCAAGACACCACTCTCAAGTGAGGTAACTCATTGACACGCGTAATGTAATAAAGTTGCTTTTGGCGTCCCGCCGAGGAAAGCACAAGAACCTCTTACAATCAACCGGAGGTGGCCAAGAACAATCACCTTCTCTTGCCAACGCCTCCAACAATCTCCAAGCCGGCTAGGAGCGGTACTCTCCAAGAGTAACAAGAAATCCACCGGCTCAACCACCCACAAGTGCCACTAGATGCCCTCAAGCTATGCAATGCACTTTGGGATCACTCAATCTCACTTTTGATTTGCAATCAAGCAAGAGAGATGAGTGGGAGGAGTTGCTTTAGCTCAAAGGATGCACAAGAATGTTAGAAATGCCAAGAGACCTCCCCAAGGGCCGGCCAACGAGTATTTATAAGCATCCCATCCAAATAGAGCCGTTGCTACTCCACTGACCGTTTTTTCGGGACGACCGGACGCGCCGGTCGAAACTGACCGGACGTGCTCAACCGCGTCCGGTCGTCCTGTGATGTCCACGTGTCCCCCGAAATCAAACACGACCGTTAGATCCTCCAACGGTCACTGTGTGCCAACGGTCAAACGCTATGACCGGACGCGCTGCTCAACCGACCGGACGCGCCGGTCGCTGTACCGCGCGCCCGCGAAGCAACGACCGGACGCGCTCCTCGCAACGACCGGACGCGCCGATGCGCACAGCACCCGTGCCCGCGAAGCAACGACCGGACGCGCTCCAGAGAATGACCGGACGTGACAGTGCCAGCGTCCGGTCAGAGTCCAGTAAGCTCCAACGACGACCGGACGTGTCCGATCGTGTGTGACCGGACGCGCACCGTGTCCGATCATGCTTGCGAATCTACAATTCCCTCAGGGCGCATGACCGGACGCGCCGGTTGCAAACCCTAACTCGTGCGCATGACTGCTGCGCTGTACTGACCGGACGCGTCCGGTCACTCCGTGACCGCGTCCGGTGCAGCCTCCGGTCACCTCTGTGACCTCCGTTCGCCTCCGTTTCTTTTCCGACTTCAAGCGTAGTGGAAAATAGGCATTTTATTTCCCCGAAATCGCCTGAATCCCACGCTCGCAAGCTCGGCGGGAGGGAGAAAGGAACCAAACCCTCTCTACCGCCCAAACAACAGCGCGACCAACGCCACCTTTGCAAATGTGCCAACACCATCAAGTGTACATCTCCATGTGCTTGTGTGTTAGCTTTTTCTCAATCATTTCCAAAGGTTTTCCAGTTAGCTCACTAGGCCCTACATGCAATGCACTTCATGAATTCACCTAGTGGCACCCGTGCATCGATTAACCGATAAGACTTCCCCTCTTAATAGTTTGGCTATCGACCCTAAACCACTCACACCCTCTATGGTGTCTTGAGTGCAAAACAAAATGGCCCTATGGTTATACCTTTGCCTTGAGCCCATTTTGTTTCTCCAAATGATATGATCCACTTCATATCATCACATGACCATCTCGATCCATCGACCTTGACTTCACTTGCTCTTCACCGTTGTATCGGTCCGTCGGCGCCAAGTCTTGCTCAAGCTTCACCATCGCATGGTCCTTCGCTTCGAAGCCTCGACTTGCCCTTCACCTTCACAACCGGTCCATCGAGCCAAGCCTCATCTTGGTCTTCACCATCTTGGTCACATGAGTCAATGTCATGTTTCATATTCAATGACCACATTTATCTAAATCATCCACTTAGATACAAAGGTTAGTCCTAGGTTTCATCAATTAGCCAAAACCAAACTAGGGACTTTCAATCTCCCCCTTTTTGGTAATTGATGACAACCCTCACAAAGATGATTTTGATAATAAAAGTTTTGAACTTGTCATACTTGTCCAATTATTTTGCTCATAAGTAAAGTTTGGACAATTATCACAAGCTCGGTTTTGGTAGCATTAGCTCCCCCTACATATGTGCATAGAGTTTGGATTGAAAGCTTTGCACATATGCATGGATAGAAGTGTTGGGAGAGTAATTCTACCAAAATGATGCTAAGGTGTAAGAAATGGACCTTTGAAGCGTGATACCAATCGG
Organism: Saccharum hybrid cultivar R570; assembly: GCA_038087645.1. NCBI lineage: Eukaryota > Viridiplantae > Streptophyta > Magnoliopsida > Poales > Poaceae > Saccharum > Saccharum hybrid cultivar. The sequence continues at coordinate 17,973,784 of JAQSUU010000637.1, forward strand.
AGTTGCCTTTTACACCATCCTTAGCACCATGAAGTAACTAGACATCCATCAAAAACTCAAGAACCTCGTGAGATCAACATTATATGTAAAGGTTCTTGGACCACTTGTAAAAACTTTAGGCATGTCTAGATACCACAAGTAAACTATTCCTATACATGCTAGTAGATCATTTCATCATCCAAGTTCTATACTAGCATTGCACCACACAAGCATGTATATTGAATTTAAATACATGTGCAATGAGCAAGTCATATGAGAATGCATAAGCAAATGCAACAACTTTGTTTATGAGCTTGCTCCCCCTACTTGTGTGCATCAAAAATTTTATTTACCCCTTTATCATGTTGAATCATCTTTTTCTCTCCCCCTTTGTCAACAACTTACCCAAAAATGGGATCAAATTGTGGAGAGAAGAAAAATGTTTGATGGAGTAGGTTAAGATTTATCAATTTTGGTTCAACCTAGAATACTTGCCAAAGATATTTAATTCGATTTGAACCAAAGACAAGCTTCTTCACACCTCATAATAAGGGTTATCTTGCCTATGTTGAATTAAACACTTTAGCAAATTTTCTAGATTCAACACTAGGTTTGCAAGCTCACAAACATGTCATATGCCACCACTAGATCAAAACAAACATAGAGGCAATAGTGGTAACATATATCCATCAAATTCATTTGATTTACCATGAATGCTCATGCATACCACTTAATATGTCTACATGTTCTAGCAAGTCCTTAGCATAGGATGAATGATATGTCAATCAACATTACCTTACAATGTCGAAGGAGAGGCATGTTAATAAGTGAGTGGGGTGCATTCAACTCATGTTTGAGAAATCAAGAATATTCAACTCATTCCTTAGCTTGCAAAACCTCTTTTCATCAAGTGGCTTAGTGAGAATATCGGCAAGTTGATCATCGGTGCCAACACTTTCAATGGCAATATCTCCCTTTTGTTGATGATCTCTAATGAAATGATGTCTTATGTCAATATGCTTTGTTCTTCCATGTTGAACCGGGTTTTGTATCATCTTGATTGCACTCTCATTATCACATAGCAATGGCACATTCTTGAAGTTGAGGCCATAATCCTTCAAAGTTGATTTCATCCATAGTAATTGTGCACAACAACTCCCCGCACTCACATATTCGGCTTCGGCGGTAGAGATTGCCACACTATTTTGTTTCTTTGAGGACCATGACACAAGTGATCTTCCAAGTAATTGACATGTGCCACTTGTGCTCTTTCTATTGATCTTGCAACCCCCATAGTCGGAGTCCGAATATCCAATCAATTCAAACTTTGACCCCTTGGGATACCATAGTCCAACATCTCTTGTTTGCTTTAAGTACCTCAATATTCTCTTTGCGGCCGTGAGATGACTCTCTCTAGGTGAGGCTTGATATCTAGCACACATGCAAACACTAAACATGACATCCGGCCTTGATGCGGTGACATAGAGTAGACTTCCAATCAAAGACCGATATTCCTTTTGATTCACCATTTTGCCATCAAGATCACTATCCAAATTGCCATTTGTACCCATTGGAGTTGAAATTGGCTTTGCATCTTGCATTCCAAACTTCTTCAACATGTCCCTTATGTATTTCCCTTGACTCACAAATGTACCATTTTTCAATTGCTTGACTTAGAGACCAAGGAAGTAGCTAAGTTCACCAATCATAGACATTTCAAACTCTTTGGCCATCATAGCACCAAATTCTTCACAATAATCTTGATTGGTTGATCCAAATATGATGTCATCAACATATATTTGCACTATGAATAGATCATTCCTAATTTTCTTGGTGAATAGAGTTGTATCAACCTTGCCCATCTTGAATCCCTTAGAGAGAAGGAAATCCCTTAGCCTCTCATACCATGCTCTAGGTGCTTGCTTTAAGCCATATAAAGCCTTCTTCAACTTGTACACATGGTTGGGTTTCTTGTCATCTTCAAAACCGGGAGGTTGCTCAACGAAGACTAACTCATTGATAATCCCATTGAGAAATGCACTTTTGACATCCATTTGATATAGTTTGATATTGTGTGCACAAGCATAAGCCAATAGTATCCTTATTGCCTCTAATCTTGCCACGGGAGCATATGTCTCATCATAGTCAAGACCTTCAACTTGAGTGTAACCTTGAGCAACTAGTCTTGCTTTGTTTCTCACTACAATGCCATCTTGATCTTGCTTGTTTTTGAACACCCACTTGGTTCCAATCACATTGTAGTCATTTGGCCTTTCTACCAACTCCCAAACATCATTTCTTGTGAAATTGTTAAGCTCTTCTTGCATAGCCATGATCCAATCGGCATCCCTCAAAGCTTCTTCTATCTTCTTTGGTTCTATGGTTGACACAAATGATGCATGCTCACAAAACATAGCCAATCTTGATCTTGTTTGTACACCACTTCTAATATCACCAATAACACTATCAATGGGGTGATCTCTTGCAACATGTTGTGGTTGGAGTACTTGCACTTGATTGCTTGAGCTTGGTTGATCACTTGATGTATCTTGATGAGATGTACTAGCACCAAGATCTTGCACTTGAGAGTCACTAGCTAGCTTGAATGGAGAATTTAGCACTTGATCTTTATCATCATCTTGAATATTAATTACTTGCTTTGCTCTAATGTCCCCAATGTCCATGTTTTTCATTGCTTCCACTAATAGAGTTCCACCAACATCATCTAGATTCTCTTCTTCATCTTGTGACCCATTGGTTTCATCAAATTGCACATCATGGACTTCTTCTAGAATGCCACTTGAGTTGTTCCAAACTCTATAAGCTTTGCTTGTAGTTGAATAACCAAGTAGGAACCCCTCATCACATCTCTTATCAAACTTTCCCAATCTAGTGCCCTTCTTCAAGATATAGCATTTGCAACCAAACACCCTAAAATAAGAAATATAGTGCCCTCCGGTCACCTCTGTGACCTCCGTTCGCCTCCGTTTCTTTTCCGACTTCAAGCGTAGTGGAAAATAGGCATTTCATTTCCCCGAAATCGCCTGAATCCCGCGCTCGCAAGCTCGGCGGGAGGGAGAAAGGAACCAAACCCTCTCTACCGCCCAAACAACAGCGCGACCAACGCCACCTTTGCAAATGTGCCAACACCATCAAGTGTACATCTCCATGTGCTTGTGTGTTAGCTTTTTCTCAATCATTTCCAAAGGTTTTCCAGTTAGCTCACTAGGCCCTACATGCAATGCACTTCATGAATTCACCTAGTGGCACCCGTGCATCGATTAACCGATAAGACTTCCCCTCTTAATAGTTCGGCTATCGACCCTAAACCACTCACACCCTCTATGGTGTCTTGAGTGCAAAACAAAATGGCCCTATGGTTATACCTTTGCCTTGAGCCCATTTTGTTTCTCCAAATGATATGATCCACTTCACATCATCACATGACCGTCTCGATCCATCGACCTTGACTTCACTTGCTCTTTACCGTTGTATCGGTCCGTCGGCGCCAAGTCTTGCTCAAGCTTCACCATCGCATGGTCCTTCGCTTCGAAGCCTCGACTTGCCCTTCACCTTCACAACCGGTCCATCGAGCCAAGCCTCATCTTGGTCTTCACCATCTTGGTCACATGAGTCAATGTCATGTTTCATATTCAATGACCACCTTTATCTAAATCATCCACTTAGATACAAAGGTTAGTCCTAGGTTTCATCAATTAGCCAAAACCAAACTAGGGACTTTCACGTAGCTTGTCGGTGCACAAGTGAACACCGGGTGAACAAAAATATTGTGTCTCTTGTCTCCCGGTGATTGGTCTTCATTTTGTGTTGTTGTCAATATTGATTGATTGTATATCATCTTGGTGATTGGCAACATCTTCACTCCACCGTCGGTATAAGAATCACAATCCTCTCTCTTGCACTTACTTTTACTAGATTATCTTGTGTAGCTCTAGTGGTAGCTTTGCTAGTAGTGTTGTTAGTTTGCTCTCTAGTGTAAGTTTAGTGACATAGCTCTTGTGTGAACTAGAGATCATAATCTACTAGACTTGTGGATAGGAGGCTTGCATCACATCCCTTGGCTAAGCAAAACTCGCTTTACGTCGTTTGTTATTCTAACAAGTTTGCTTAGTGATTCTTGTAGAATTTTTTATAGACTATTCACCCCCTCTAGCCATCTAGGACCTAACACCCGCATCCCCAGCCCCTTTGACGTCGAGTCCTAATGCGTCGAGCGTCGCATCCTAGATGCGCCCAACGTCAGCATCCAGAGAACCCCGAGCCGATGTGCCTAGCGCCGCCGCCCCAGATGCGCCCAGCCCTGGTTACAGAAGCCCAACCAATGCGCCATGGCTGTTAGGTGCCAAGGTGTAACATCCCAGATGTTAAAAGCAGTTAAAATTTGATTAAGTACTGATCATGCATTATCATTATACATCAAGGCATAAGATGCATTTCATGTTGCATAAGCAATGTTTCATATACCAGGTCTCTGTTGCATAGTGATGTTTCATGTGTTGCTTGGTAGTGTTTCATATGTTGCAAATAGGGTGTTTCATGTTTACATATGCCATGTTTCATATGTTTCATGCAATAATGGTAATAATAGTAAATAAGGTTCTTTGTGAACTTATGTAGGAGAATTTGATTAAACAAATAAGATTTTGTTAAAATAGACTTTATAGTACAAGATGTGTGCTTTCATATGAAATCAAAGCTTGATGATATTTACAAGTACAACATGTTTAAATTGAGCTCAGAAATTGAATTCAATGTTGTTTTCTATACTTGGCCATTTTTGTCTAAAGTATTGTAAAACAGTTGTTAAGTTCAAATTTTGAGGATTTATCAAATGAGTTTTCATAAATAGAATCTGTCTAACTTTTATTTAGTTGTTTGGTCCCATACTAGATCTATGTTGTTGTGTAATTAGTTAGTAGTTTTGGTTGATGGTTTTTCCTGAGTTAATTCCAAAAGTTGCTAACCCAAAAACAGTTTAAAAACCTGAAACTGAAATTCTCATTTAGTTTCACTGTACTCCTGTTTCTCATTCAAAATTTCTCTAACCAGTTAGAATTAGGAGATGACGCCTAAAGCAATATTGAAGACAGTATTAAGATGAGCAACTTTTATTAATGAAGTTTTTCAAGTTGCAATTTGGAATCTGGAGATTTTGGAAGGGGAAGGTGGCATGTCAGTTTGCCAATTCTAACAGTTTCAAATACTAACTGAAAGTTCAGTTGAACAGATTGGAATGCCTCTCTTCTCCATTCAAAAACTTTAAAACCTTCGAGTTTTTGAGGTGAGTGTTTTAAGCAAAGTTGCAGCAAGCATATGGATGAACAACTTCTATTTTTGGAGTTGAGTTGCTATATGGATTCATGAGAAAATGAACGAGGAGGAGGAAGTTTCAGACGAGCTACAATGCTCGGCAAGCTTGTGCCACGCAGGTGCTTGCCGACGGTGACCGCCCGTTCCTTCGCGTCACTTCTCGGCCGGGCACGCACCTGTTTCGCCTTAGCACATCACGGGCAGGAGCTGGCCATCCAGAAGAAGCCCAAGCACCCTTAAGTCGACACGCTAACCCGAGCTCCTTCTCTTTCTTTCACGACGCTGCCACGGAGCGCTCGCTTGCCTGCTCAAATTCACCTTCACCATCGCTCCTCCTTCTAATTTATCTCCTCACCTTGATCACCACTCCCTCGCGTCCATATGGAGCTAGCTAGCGCCTCTGTCCAGCACCGAAATCATCCGAGCACCTCCTTCTTCCTCGGCGACGATCACAGCGCCGTCGTAGGCAAAGCTCCCTCCCACTGGCATCATTTCCACAGAACCTTCGCCAAATTCATCTTTGCCATAGCATCTTAGACTCCTTGCGCTTCACCTGAACTGGCTCATGTTTCCGGTCTCGACCGGAATCGCCAGTTCACCGGAATTTCGCCGCGGCGGCTCTCCATCGTCGCCCTGAGCGCCTCAACCGTGGCTAGAGCTCCTCTGAGCTTCTCTTCTGCTGCTTTTTGTTGCTTTGGACTCCTTATAATGCCGTGATCGTGATCGGCTTATCGTTTTTCCCTTTCCATCTCAGGACGCAGCGAGACACGCCTACGCCGCCGTGTTCACGCCGCCGCGTCCTTGCTCGACGCCGGCAGCCAGCTCCGCCATGCCCCCGTCTCTGCTAACTAAAGCAGTATGCTCTAGGTGAGCTACCCGAGCTTCCTGAGCGCTCGATCGAACCCCTACCGTGCTAGACGCCGGTCCGTAGTCGCGCTGCCGTGCCGGAACCTTTATCACCGTGGCGGTCTGAGCAGGGAAGAAGGCAGGCCGTGGCCTGTTGTTGGGCCGACCAGGTTGAGGCCCAACTCGGGAGAGAGGAGGGTAGTATCAGTTTTTGTTTATTTCATTGTAAATTATTTAGAGCTCCAAAATTGATAAAATTTTTGGGTAGTCTCTCTGTGTTGTGTACTATTTAAAAAAATATGAAATGCCATATTTTGATTACTTTTTGTAAGTCAATTAATTAGCTCCATTAATTAATAAATGACTTTTTCATAATTTTTATAGGCTAATATATTAATCCAAAAATCATGAAATTTTGTGAGTATGCTTTTAATGGTTAGCTCTAGCTTCACAAAAGTTTTGGTACTATTTTGATAAATAGAAATTAAATTCTTAATTTATGCTTAATTAATTAAGTAATAAATCATATGTTTAGTCTTAATAACTTAAGATTTGTGTGACTTTTGGATTGATTGTGGACCTTGAAGCATAACCATGATATTGTTCCTTGGCACTATACTTAATGCATGAGTTCATGATTAACTTGTTAATTAAGTTTTGTTAATGATAGTTAGTGTCATTAACTTAGGTCATTAGTAGTTAATAACTTACTTATGTTAATACTTAGTGGTCTTGTGGTAGAATTACTTGTTATTAGATGCAACCTCTTGGGTAAAAAGTAAAGTTAAGTAGTTTTCTTAACAACATCTTAATGAAAATAATGTTGTTTACTAATTCTGTTGATAGCAACTGTATCGCGAAGGAAAGTTGTACTCAAGTAGGTAACTAATGTTTATCCTTTCTAAATGTCTCTTGTATGCTATGTTTTGTTCATCATCATGCATCATGGCATGCATTCCATCATATTAAGCCTCGCATCATTTATATACGTGTAGTGCTGACGAGAGTGAGAAGGTTCGTGTTGAACAAGTGTTGACGAGGTTGGTGTTGATCAATCTTCGGAGAAGGGGATCCACCCGTGGTGTCGGTGTCAAACTTGACTTCTACGAGAACTAACCACCGCTGCAACGCAGGCAAGCCCCGGACATATAACCACTCTTCTATTTTATAAATGCTTTATTACACTTAGAGTCTAGTGTAATGTGCATTAAGTTAATAGGAGTTGGTTGAAACCATTGTTGCATGATTACCTTGATCTACATTTATATCCAGATGATATCCCACAAGTATATGTAGGTCGATCTCTTATTCTTAGTAATGCTTAGACTTCGGTAGAAGTCGAATAATGTTTTCTTTGATCACAAGAACAGATTTATTCCTTGCTTCTCCTGACCTAATGACAGGTCATGAGAGCATGTGGAAATGAATATGAGAATAAACTTGAGACCGGACGGGGCATGGGAATCATCTTTGGTGGTTGGTCCCGTCTGTGTCGGTTAAGAACCGTCCGTTGTTGGCCCTCGAATCAAGGAGTTTTGGATAGTACTAGTCACATACCCAAGGAACTGTAAGCCTTACTTCGGTTATTCCATCATGAGAACGTCTAACCTCACACTGGGAGTGGAGAGATGGCGAGAGTAGCATGTACCCTCAGGGCTAGAATTGGGCCGGGTTCGAGGAGTACTATGCTCTCGGGTGGCGATGGACACGTTCTGGTTGTGGGCAACCCAAGTAAGAGTTGATATATGCAAGATTTGGTTCTACATATGTCGTGTGGTTAGGAAGCCCCAGCTGAGTAGATCAAGCGGTTCGAATCGTCGTTACTCCACGAGAAAGGAGTCTTGACTGTGTACCAACATCGTAGCAACAACTAGAACATGGTTACTATTAAACTTGAGATGGAAAAGAAGTGAATAACAAGTGTGATGCTTATGTTTATTTTTGAGATAGATACAAGTGCAAAAGTTAGCTATAATTAGACTATACTAGAACTGGAGCCAAAACTTAATTAAAAGTTTGAAAGCAAGAATCCACTAGCAGTAAGCTTTTCTACAAAACTTCTCTTTTCTAGCTTTAGTACTTCCCTTGAGCCAGTATATCCTTGGAGTCTTTTCTTTTGGTCGGGTAAGTCTTGCGGAGTACAATTGAGTACTGAGGGTTTGTTAACCCCTGTTGCAGGTGCCAACTGGTGCTGCTAATTAGGTCATGTCGGTGGGCTCGACGTGATCTGATTGTCCTCTCCTGACTTAGGTGCTCTACCTAAGTTGTCTCCTGTAGTTCTACTCGACTTCCGCAATTTAAGTTAAGTTTGTAAAAAGTTAACTTAATCATGATTTGTAAATCTATTGTTGTTATTCTTCCGCACTCTGATGTAAAGTTTTGTAACAAATGTTATAATGTTGTAGTTACTCCTTTGTTGATCCTGGTATGAGTTGTCAAACATAGTTGAATCGGGGTCTTGCGAGGGCACCCGACAGATCTTCTTAGGTTATCTGGTGTACATGCATAGCCGTCAGAGGTCTTAGGGACAATGAAAGGTGCATGTGGGCCATATAATTAGGAGGTTCTACTACACAAGGGTATAAAAAGGGCATCCCCACCAAAACCTCCCGTCACCATAGCTAGAGCAGAGTTGCATGCCAAACAGACATACTTGCTCCAGAAACTCTATAGTGGAGCTGTTCCATGGTGGAGTGGTTGAAGTAAAGCTGAAAAAATTAGAGCAGGGCAGTCCCAAATAGGGCCATAACGGTGGTACTATGGTCTAGGTAACCAAAGAGGGATGCATCTATTTTTATTTTTATTTCAAAATATGGATATGGACATTTGAACCTGGTGGATATGCTTAAACAATAAGGTGGCAGTGGATGAGTGCACTTTGTTCCTCAAACTAAATCAGTGGACTTTTGTTTAATACTACCTGGATTAAAAGGCACAAAGAAACAACAGAAGACAAGAAGACAATAGTAATGTGGGCACAAAGATAATTAAAAGGCAGTATGTAGAAAAAAAGTATCCCTGACACAAAAAAGAAAAACATCACTTTTACCTCTCTAAACTACTGTGTGATTTGATTTTCCTCAAAATCCTAAACCGGATATCTTACTCCCTCATCTGTCAGAGCCATTTAAATTACATTTGTACCCTAGTTAGAACTTGTTTCATCTTTGTTCTTAGTTTTTTTTTAAATCCTAGAATATTTTTAAACCATGAAAAATATCTCTAAGCTTCTAAAAATTCCAAGAAAAAAAATCTTAAAAATAGATTGGGCAGGATAAAGAAAAAATATTATAGACTGGGACATTCAAACCCCAAATAAAAGAACTCTTGAATGTGTCTCTAAAAGCTTTCAAAAAATAGATTTATCTCTAGAAAAATGAAAATATCAAAAAATAAAAAGTTTCTGAACATGTTTTTGAAAACTTTTCACAACAAAAACACAAGATGCAACTAGATTGGATGCATCCAACATTAAATGTATGTTGCATTGCATATCATAGTTTTGTTGTGGAAAGTTTTCAAAACACATTTGTACATCAATTATAATGTTTTAAGAAATTTATAGATATTTTGAATATTTTCCTATTTTCTAAAAGCAAAATCTATTTTTTGTAAGCTTCTATAGATATTCTTAAGATCTGTAAATATTTTACTTTGGTTTTTCTTGTCTCATTCTATCTCTAAATTTTTCATAAAAATTTTATAAGCTTAAATACATTTTCATGGTCTAAAAACCTATGTATAGTAAAATATGTTGAACTAAAAAGATGAAACCATCTAGAAAAACACTTCTTACCTGGTCATCAAGCTAATTTAAACTAGAAGAATAACTGCACATAGTTGCAGAACTTATTTAGAAATAATATAGTTGCATCATTGCATCAATGAGATATGTTGTTGAAACAGGAAAAGTTAATGAAAAATAAATAACACGCTTATAGAATATTAGATCGAACTATAGGAGGATGTGGTGGCCAAATAAATAAGAAGACATGGATGCTTTGTATGTTGATAGGTTAAAAATAGTAATTATTCTTAGTGAAAGATGACATAGCATTTATTGAGGAATGATGTGACATTTGGTAGAATATGACACATGGATAGCTTACATGCATAGCTTCAAAGTTAGCGAGGTTTACTTATAACATAGAAATAGATAGATGAGCTGAGTGAAATGATATCCGTTTTTAAAGTTATTACTAGCCAGGCCCCCGCGCTTCGCGCGGGTAGGATTTTGTTGCAAACGGGCTGACTGTTCATACCGGGTCGAGCACTGTTCATGTGTGTCTGCACTGTTCATACGGGGTACTGTTCACCGGGATCCGGTACTGTAGTTAACGTGTGGTACTGTTCAAAGAGACCCGGTACTGTAGCTAACATTGTAGATACTGTAGCTAATTCACCACGTTTAAAGTCTTTTATAGATTTGTTGAAATCTATCCGTTTTTAAAGTTTGAGAAGGAAAATGAGATCGAACTAGTACAGAGAGGTAAGCAAAAACAGACCACGGCAGTAGTACGTGAGAAAGCCCATTCCAGGTCACAGGCCTGGCACGGTACGGCCCATCATACGTCGACCACAAACCGACAAGATAAGCGCATCCCGAATCGGGTGGTTCCCGTTTACCTCGCTAACGGCACCCCAGCTCCAAAAACAAACGCCGTCACTTCCCCCTCTCACTCCTCCACACCACTTCCCATCGAGATGGCCCTCAAAGCCGCCGTCTCCGTCACCCCGCTGCTGCCGTCGCCTCCCCTCCGCCGTCTTGTGCTCTCCCCCTCTTCTGGCCCCGCGGCGGCTCGCAGGATCGCGAGGGTTTCCGCGGCGATGGCGACGACAGCGGTGCAGCCGGCCGTGGTGGTGGGCGGCGGCCGCGTAGGCCAGGCGCTGCTGTCCATGGGCCCGCCCGGAGGGGACGTCCTCGTGGGCCGCGGCGAGAAGGTGCCCGACGATGCGCCTGGACCGATACTGGTGTGCACGCGCAACGACGACCTCGACGGCGTGCTCGAGGCCACCCCCAAGTCGCGCTGGTGCGGTACGTGCTCTCCAACTCCTCCCACCTCGTCTGCATGTGCTCTCCCGGCCGATGTGCTTTGGGTGGGCGCTTGCATTTGCCCGTTGGAGTTCGCGTTCGTTCTGTGCCGCTGCTTGTGTGCGATCAGGTCTGTCTATGCGGGGTTTTTATTTTATTTTATTTTATTTTATTTTTGCATCCGGCTTGCATTTTAGGCAAACCGTGCCTGTAATACTGAACAAATTGAGCTGGATTAGCCAAGCTGTTCTGGGCTGGCTAGTGTAAGTAACCAAAAAAAAAAAAGAGAGAGGTTGGATCCATTTTACAAATGGAAGGTTTAGCAGTTGAGCTAGTGATTATTGATGGATTGGCAAACTCGGAAATTATGTAACATTTTTTTTGTTTCTAAATTCTAACAGTTAGATCCGATGTGCATCCACTCACAAGCACATATTTTGGATAGTGAACATTCCAGAAGAGCTTCAGGGTGTCATTACATAGAACCTCGTTTGCTGAAATATGCAAGTTTGGTAAATAATCTCTGCCATCAATGTAGTTTGAAGAAACAAACCTTATAGGATGGTCACATTGATATGAATTTGTCACTAGATGAGCATTTACTTCGATTCTGAAGCGTTCCTTCTGGTATGGCTTCGCTTCCAGTCACTTTATCAAAAAGTGATCTGCCATGGTTCTATCTTATGCATGCTAACTACAGCATTGTGTACCATTTTTGCGTAGTGTTACTGCATGTTGGGACTTGTGAGCTAATATTGCAGCAGATTTGGTGTTCTTCCAGAATGGAATGCTGGATCCATGGTTCGAGAGCAAGGGCCTAGTGGACGCAAACCAGGTCTTGGCCTACTTTGCTATATCAAAGCTTGGAGTGCCACCAGTCGATGGGATTACTGATACCAACCCAGAGGGGTTGACTGCTGCATTTGGCAGCTGGGCTCCTGCAGTGGCTGCCCGCCTGCAAAACGGTGGACTTACCTGCAAGGTGAGGTTATGAGCATTTGCTTCAGAAGTTCTGTATTCCGTTCATCCATAAATTTCCCATGTTGGCCATTTTCATATTTTATATTACTTTTCGTTGTAAGGTGCAAACAAGTAAGATATCTACTCAAAAGAGTTGTTTGGGCAGCCCTTGCAAAAGTTTGGACTTGTGTCAGACAAAACTTAGAATAAATCATGATCCCTTCCCTAGGCATTATTTATTTTCATCCTGTCAAAATTTGTTCAACGCATCAAAATGTTTTCTCCCTACTATAAGATGTGAGTAGTAGGGAGAAGAATATGTTCATTCTAAAAAATGGGTACCAAAGATCATTGTTTTCAGGTCGGCTGGTCGAACCTGGTCGCCCTGGGGTCGACCGGACGATTAATCGCGATTAGTCGTCGACCAGGTCGATTAATCGAACCCTGGTCGACCTGGTCGTCCACCTAATCGTCCACCTTATCAGGACATATATACTTATATATATAGACCTATATATACTATATAGTATACACAATAACGCAAGCATCAAGACTGCATTAGTGTTTAGCTAGTGACTTACTTGTGGGAGTTGTTTTCTTCTCGTTTCTACACTGTCCAGAGGTCCAAATTCCTGTCCCAAACTCCATTTCTTCGCTGAATTGTTGCTGCAAGCCTACAGGACCAAAGAAGACCATAATTAGCAAGTAGCAACACTAATGCAGTCTTGATCTTGACACACCTTAACAGCAGCACTGCTGCACTAGCAAGTAGCTACAAATTAGCAGACCATAGCAGCCATACAGCCAGCTGCCAGCATATTACAAAACCAAGTTCAAGTTCAGTACATAATAGATAAGCTAAAGTGTTCAAGTGTTCAACAATAAACACAAAGTAGGCAAACTAGCCAATAGCCATCTAATGGTTCTAATCAAGCAACAAATCATTATTCAAATAGAATTTTCCATCTCCATCTCCATCTCCATCTCCATCTCCAATAGCCATCTAATGGTTCTAATCAAGCAACAAATCAATACAAAGTAGGGCCAACAAGAAGTTCCCAAACTGGTCGTCCATGGTCTGGTCGGACGATTAATCGCGATTAATCGACGATTAATCGGACGACCAGGTTTCTGGTCGAACTGGTCGAGTCGAGGAACCTTATCGAGTCCCTGGGGCGACCAGAACGATTAATCGCGATTAATCGCGATTAATCGGACGACCTGAAAACAATGCCAAAGATAAAGTTTTGAAAAATCATGGTCTGTGCCTATACATTTGCAGGAACCTCCTTATTTCTGCACACTGTATTACATAGTAGGTTCAAGTAATACATTACTTAAATCATGAAAGTTGTGCATTTACTTGTCATAACTGTTAGACAAAGGGGTACGGCAGCCTCTAGGACTGTTCGTCTGGTTCCTCTTGCTGGGCCTGTGCGCCCCTGTTGGGCCTAGCGTGCATATGGCTAGGATAGATAAATTGATCTTGATTAGGCAAGTATCACCATTGATTGGTTCTACTTCTGTAAACCTTAGGTCATCCTTGCCTATATATGTGTAACATCATATCCTCCATAATCAATCTATTATTCCTTGTGCCTAATCCAGATTAAAATAACATTATAATAACCATAATGATGAAAACCATCAAAGTCAGTGAGCTCAGGGAGTTATGGTTCATCACCAAAATTATCTTCTTGCAATAGGAATAAAAATGTTAGTAGTTAGTAATGTACTGTTTTCATGTTTGTCTATTGATGTTCTCTCCCTTTTTTTTTTGAGAATGTCTATTGATGTTCTCATGTCGTCCTTGCACTTACTTTTTTTTTGCATGTTCAAGTATTGAAGTATGATCATTTGTAGTAATTGTGTATTTGTGCTGCAACCTACCCCATCAGGTGCTTGAAAAGGAAGCCTTTCAGAAGCAGATGCTAGAGAAGTTGATATGGATTTCAGCTTTCATGCTTGTTGGTGCTCGGCATCCAGGGGCTACTGTTGGTGTGGTGGAAAAAGATTACCGATCTGAGGTTTGTTCTGTCATGAATGTTTTACAACCAGTCCAAATCATTGGTTATCTTTCGTCCAATTATCACTGAGAAGCAAGGATCCTTTTTCAAGAGACTGAATTGCACTGTTATCTTGGTAGGTTGCGAGCCTGATAGCTGAATTAACATCGGCTGCAGCTGCAGAGAGAGGGCTCACATTCGACGAAGGCATACAGGAGCGGCTTTGTGCTTACTCCAGGGCTGTGGCACACTTCCCTACAGCTGTGAAAGAGGCAAGTCCTACCTATGAGGATCTATTGAGAAGTTAAGCCCGGACATTGTTTTATTCCCTGCTAAATTAAAATATGCTAATTTGAATGGAGCAGTTCAAGTGGAGGAATGGTTGGTTTTACTCCCTCACTGAGAAGGCGCTTGCAGCAGGAAAGCCAGATCCTTGCCCACTACACACAGCTTGGCTCAAGGAGATTAAGGTCATATAAAATGTTTTCATGTACATGAGCTTCGTTAGAATCACAAAACAGTTGCATGTTACCTATATAGAGAAAATTGCTTGTTCCCCGTATACTTTTTGGTGTCTTGTCAAAACCATTGGTGTCGAAATGTTAAATCAAACTGGGACTAGACATGTCTTAAACCTCATCATAGAGGTCATGTGGTTCCACCTGACAAAATTTTGAGCCTGTTTGGCATGGCTTATACTCCCTCTGTTTTTTTACATGTCATATTAGCTTTGTCCTAAGTCAAACATTTGTATCTTTGACCATCGATTTTAAAAAATTTAGATAGGTTCATGACATGCAATTTACGTTTTTAGATTCACTATGAGAAATAATTTCATAGTATATAATTCATATGTTGTGAAACTATAAGAAATTTTTAAAATGAATGGTCAAAGATATGGTTGACTTAGGACGAAGCTAATATGACATGTAAAAAAGAAGAGTACTAGCTTTGACTTCACCACTGTTCATGTTAGAATACCGTATTATGGGCTGCTTTGCAGGGTCATTAGTCTACCTAATGGGCTGTCTTGCCTATGGGTTTAGGCTGGGTGCGCCAGGAGGCTGCCCTTTTGGGTTATATGGTAGTTGATCTTGATTTAGGCAAGGATCTCCGTCCATTGGGTGTTTCTATAAACCCTAGACAATCCTTGCCTATATATTGTACTTCCCTGTACTCTTATGAATCAATCTACTAATTTTCCCGAGCCTATCTTCTCTCATGGTATCACGAGTCTGGTTTCTCACCTGATTCCACCTCCGCTGCCCTAGCGCGCCGGCCCTCTCGGCTGCGCTCCTCCCATCCACCTGCGCCGGCACCCTCTGCCGTGCTGCGATGGCTGGGTCAACCCCCTCCTCCCCCACATCGGCCGCGGCCGCAGCAGCAGCCGCCGCCAAGGCCAAGGTCCTTGCCGCCCTGGCCCAGGCGACACCGCGGCCTCCAGCCTGTCCTCCGACGCCCAGGCTCAGGCCCAGGCTGCCGCAGCCGCCGCAGCCGCCAAGGCCGCCGATGCGGATGCCGCAGCGCGCTTACGCGCGGCCAATCGGAAGGCTGCGCGCGTGGCTGCCCTCGCGCGTGCCGCTGAGGCCCAGAAGGAAGCCGAAGCCGCCGCCCAAGAACGCGATGCCGCGGCCTCCCGCGCTCGCGACGCCCTTGCACGCGCTGAGCAGGAGCGCGCGGCTGCAGAGGCTTCTGCGACTGCGGACGATGAGGACGACCTCTCCGACCACGCCTCCGACCATCACGACGCCGATGATCTGCACCGCCATCTGCTCCTTCATGAGGCTGCTGCTATCGCAAACCTCCACTCCCAGGCGGTCGCGGTCCAGAACATCCGCAACCTCGTCACGGTGGTCCTCGACCTCAACGCCGGGAACTTCAATCGGTGGCGTGATCAGTTCCTCCTCATTGTTGGGAAGTATTCCCTTCAGCACCATGTCTTGCAGGACCTTCCGGCGCCTGGCTTCCCTGACTGGCAGCGCATGGATTGCGTCGTCAAGTCATGGATCCTGTGCACCATCTCCGACGACCTTGCTGCGACGATCTCAGCGCGCAACTCCACTGCTCGTGCCACCTGGCGCGCGGTGGAGTCCCAGTTCTTCAACAACCGCGAGACGCGCCCTCCTCCTCGACGCCAAGCTCCGCAACTTCGTTCAAGGCGATTTGAACGTCACCGACTACTGCAAGGAGCTGAAGCGCATGGCGGACACGCTGGGCGACCTGGGTGAAGTCGTCACTGACCGCACCCTCGTCCTCAACCTCATTCGCGGTCTGAATGAGCGCTTCAAGACCGTCGGCATGCATCTCCGGCGGAGTCGTCCCTTCCCCACGTTCCTGGACGCGAAGGCTGATCTTCTCCTGGAGGAACTGACGATGGATCACACCACGTCCCCGTCGACAGCCCTCACCGCCTCCACGACTCCACCGACCTCAGCACGTCCCCCTGCTGCCCAGCAGCCTGCTGCCTCTCGGGCTGGCGCTGGTGGAGGTTCTGGGGGCGCCTCCAGCCAGTCCAAGAACCGCCGCGGCAAGCGCGGTGGCCGGCGCGACGGTGCTGGTGGCACCCCGACACCTCCGCAGGCCGGTGCATCCAGGACCAGCGCCCCCTCTGGTGGCCAGCCCGTGGTGGGCAGCTCTGCGACCGGGGGCGCCCCCTGGCCCTCCTTCTACCGCCCATGGGCCGGGGCCATCCAGATGTGGCCTGGACCACAGCCTGGACAGCGCCCTCCGCTCGCACCTCTGCCCCAGCAAGCCCTGCTGTCTCAGCAGGCTCCTCATCCACATGGTGTGCCTGCCCCGGTCATGGAGAACACCGGGCACTGGGCTGCTCCATCGCCGGCCTACTACCACTGGGACCAGCCATCTCTGGCCTCGACGTTCAACACCATGACGCTGCAGCAGCCACCACCAGCCAACAGCGACTGGTACTTTGATTCAGGTGCCACTTCTCACATGTCTTCCCATTCCGGTTCTCTTTCACAGACCAACTCCTCGCGGTATCCTTCTCCTTCCTCCATTGTTGTCGGTAACGGATCCTTATTACCTGTTACATCTGTTGGCTCTACAGTTATTTCCCCTTCGTTACGTCTTAATAATGTTCTGGTTTCCCCACAACTTATTAAGAACTTAATTTCTGTTCGCCAATTTACTATCGATAACAATTGTTCGGTTGAGTTTGACCCTACTGGTTGTTCTGTGAAGGATCTTCCGTCTCGGAACCTGATCGTCAGGTGCAATAGTTCTGGACCATTGTACCCTCTTCAGCTACCTGCAGCTCACTCCTTGGTCGCCTCCACCGAGTCTTCACTATGGCATCGCCGCCTCGGTCATCCTGGACACGAGGCCCTCTCCAAGCTTGCGTCGAGTCTACCTCATTGTCGTCATAATACTACCTCTATTTGTCATGCCTGTCAATTAGGCCGTCATGTGCGTCTTCCATTTCAGTTGTCAACTTCTAGAGCGTCCAATAATTTTGATCTTATACACTGTGATCTGTGGACATCACCTGTTCTTAGTGTTTCGGGCTATAAATACTATTTGGCTATTCTTGATGATTGTTCTCACTATTTATGGACGTTTCCTTTGAAGTTGAAATCTGATGTCTTTTCGACGCTTGCGCACTTCTTTACTTTTGTGTCCACCCAATTTGGCACCACCATCAAGGCAGTTCAGTGCGACAACGGTCGTGAGTTCGACAACTCCAGCTCCCGCACGTTCTTCCTCACTCATGGTGTTCGCCTTCGAATGTCATGTCCATACACCTCCGCCCAGAATGGTAAAGCTGAGCGTATTATTCGTTCCATTAACAATGTGATTCGCTCGCTCCTGTTCCAGGCTTCCCTACCACCCTCATTCTGGGTTGAAGCTATGCAGACTGCCACCTACGTCATCAACATCCTGCCCACCAAAACACTAAGCTCATCTACTCCGCACTTTGCCCTCTTTGGCACTGTGCCTTCCTATGATCATCTTCGTGTCTTTGGTTGCGTGTGTTATCCCAACCTGTCCGCCACAGCTCCCCACAAACTCTCCCCTCGTTCCACCCGATGTGTCTTCCTGGGATATTCAGCTCATCACAAAGGATACCGCTGCCTTGACCTCTCTTCCAACAGAGTGATCATCTCCCGTCACGTCATCTTCGACGAGTCGGTTTTTCCTTATGCTGAGCATACCACTCCATCCCCGGCTGCCTTCGATTTTTTGGACATCACTGACCATGTGCCGGCTCCCATTGGACCAGCACCTAAGTTTCTTACTGCAGGTACTGCTCCTCCGCCGCCTGCACAGCCACGTGCGGCTGCAGCTGATGATGATGACGTCCTGGCTGGTCCAGCAGCGCTTGACGCGCTCCCAGCTAGTGCCTCCATCGAGCAGCCACGTGCGGCCCCTGCCCCGAGTTCGCCCGCACAGCCACGTGCGGCCACGTCACAGCCACGTGCGGCCACGTCTTCTCCGGCTTCGTCGTCCGCACGGCCACGTGCGGCTACGCCTTCCCCAACTTCGTCGTCCCCGGCAGCGCTGGTTCCGTCTCGCGGTCCTCCGCCCGGCTTTCCACCGCTGCCGGCCCCTGCCGTTCGTTACGTCTACACGCGTCGGGAGCATTCAGCTGCTGCCCAGCCAGCTGCTGCTCCTGATCGGCGGACTGCAGCTCCCATGGCGCCGCTCATGGGTGCTCCTGCTGCTCCTACAGCGGCCATTCAGCACCCCGCGCCTCTGCCTAAGGGTGCTGTTGCTGTCCCCCCAGTGACAAACCAGCACCCTATGGCCACGCGGGCAAAGGCCGGCTTCCGGATACCAGCTCTCTATCATGCTGCGCCTCTGTCTCCAGTGCCCAAGACCTTCCGTAGCGCCCTCGCCGATCCAAATTGGCGTGCTGCTATGGTGGAAGAACATGCTGCTCTTCTCCAGAACCACACGTGGAATCTTGTTCCTCGTCCTCCTCGAGCTAATGTGGTTTCTGGGAAGTGGATCTTCAAGCACAAGTTCAATGCTGACGGGTCCCTTGAGCGGTACAAGGCTCGCTGGGTCCTTCGCGGTTTCACTCAGCGGCCTGGTATTGACTTCTCAGAGACATTCAGTCCGGTTGTGAAGCCTGCCACAGTTCGCACTGTCCTTTCTCTGGCCCTCTCCCAGCAGTGGCCTATACACCAGCTTGACGTGAAGAATGCTTTCCTCCATGGCACCCTGTCAGAGACAGTCTATTGTGCTCAGCCGTCTGGTTTCGCGGATCCCACTCATCCGGATTTTGTCTGTCAGCTTAACAAGTCTTTGTATGGGTTAAAGCAGGCTCCTCGCGCTTGGTACAGTCGGTTTGCCACTTTTCTGTTGACTCTTGGGTTTGTCGAGGCCAAATCAGACACCTCGCTCTTTGTCTACCGCCGTGGTTCTGAGGTTGCCTATCTCCTACTGTACGTGGATGACATCGTCCTCACAGCATCCTCACCGAGTCTCCTCCGGCGTATCATCTCAGCTCTCCAGCAGGAGTTCTCCATGAAGGATCTTGGCAAGTTGCACCACTTTCTTGGCATGCAAGTTCTTCCCTGTCCCGGTGGTCTCTTCCTCTCCCAGCGTCAGTACATGATGGATATCTTAGCCCGAGCTGGGATGGCTGAGTGCAAGCCTTGTTCTACCCCAGTAGACACGAATCCTAAGATTGCAGCCACTGATGGTGCTCCTGTGGCGGATGCAACTGATTATCGAAGCCTTGCTGGTGCTCTTCAGTATCTGACCTTCACACGGCCTGACATTGCTTATGCCGTCCAGCAAGTCTGCCTTCATATGCATGATCCACGGGAACCACACTTGGCAGCCCTTAAGCGCATTCTTCGGTATGTTCGAGGCACTCTTCACTTGGGTCTACAGCTGCGTCCATCTCCTGTCACTGATCTTGTGGTTTACACTGATGCTGATTGGGCTGGTTGCCCGGATACCTGCAAGTCCACCTCAGGCTATGCAGTCTTCCTCGGTGACAATCTTGTCTCCTGGTCTTCCAAGCGTCAGACCACAGTCTCCAGATCCAGTGCTGAAGCTGAGTATCGTGCAGTGGCCAACGGTGTAGCAGAGGCTTCCTGGCTTCGTCAGCTCTTGCTAGAGCTCCATGCCCCTCTTCGGCGCACTACTTTGGTCTATTGTGACAATGTTAGTGCTGTCTACATGTCTTCGAACCCGGTTCAGCATCAACGTACCAAGCACATCGAGATTGACCTTCATTTTGTTCGGGAGAAGGTTGCTGCTGGTGACGTTCGTGTCCTGCATGTGCCTACCTCGTCTCAATATGCGGACATCTTCACCAAAGGTCTTCCATCTTCGGTCTTCACGGAGTTCCGGTCCAGCCTGAACGTGCGCGGTGGCGACGATCAGACTGCGGGGGCGTGTTAGAATACCGTATTATGGGCTGCTTTGCAGGGTCATTAGTCTACCTAATGGGCTGTCTTGCCTATGGGTTTAGGCTGGGTGCGCCAGGAGGCTGCCCTTTTGGGTTATATGGTAGTTGATCTTGATTTAGGCAAGGATCTCCGTCCATTGGGTGTTTCTATAAACCCTAGACAATCCTTGCCTATATATTGTACTTCCCTGTACTCTTATGAATCAATCTACTAATTTTCCCGAGCCTATCTTCTCTCAGTTCATATTCTTGTCCTTAAGAGGTGTGATTTTGTAGCAGGAGTCGGTGAAGAAAAAAAATGCCTTCACCAGCTCTTTATTTTGGGTTGATGGGGATTGAGGATGGAGCCAGAGCTGCTCTTCTTCTTTTTTTTTGACAACAGATTTATATTAGCAACATGAAGCTGAAATTATGTTTACAGCTTGCATGTTTACACTAGTCAGTGCAACCGAGAGCGGGCACTGATGATGATGATGCAAATAAGAGCACGCAGGCTCAAGAGTGGAGCCAGTAGTAGAGAGAGCCTGCCTAGCCAGGCTGTCAGCAGTTGAGTTTAGGTTCCTACTGATCTTGAAGATCTGTGCATGGCTCCGAGCAGAGCAATTGATTAACAGCTGAGTGAAAAACTTGATTCTCCAATCTGGAGGATGAGTGTGGTCATTTAGGCTAAGGAAGTCCACCAACTGCTGGCAATCTGATAAGAATGCTGTATTGTTGAAATTGAGGGCGTCATTCAGAACTGCAGCAAGGGCACAGAGTGGGTGCCTGACATTTGTGCCTTGATATAGATCATCTGCGCCGGCTGTACCTGCGTGTTAACAACGAGGATTCCGATACCCGCCATCCTTGGCGGTAGAGATGGATGATCCAGAGCAGTTGATGCATCTACATAGCATCTGACTCTAGGGATAAGTGCTGGAATTTGGAGGTTGGGCCTGTTCGTCGGAATGTTGATTTCTTCCTGGGCGCGGTGGCCGATCTGGTTCATACTTGCAGCAGAGTTAGCTATACCTTGGGTATTGTGGCTGACATGCCATGGTAACACTGGGCAAGCATCGGTGTGTGTGGGAGGGAGGCGGTGATCCCAGTCTGTCATTCCTGAGGGCTGCGGCTCAGTAGGTGGTTGCTGAGAATCATGGAGCGCCAGGAGAGTGGCAGTAGGGGCTGCCACAGCATGGTGTACCTGCCAAGGTGTCCATGACTTTCGCTGGAAGCGAGTGTCATTTCTGGCCTTCCATAGATACCACATAGTGATTAGGATTCGGTTAAATAAATCATCAGTGGTGGAGTTGGTAATAATAGCCTGAATGGTTAGTTGAATTCCATCATTTTCCTGTGGAAGATTGTCAGTACGTACAGGTGGATCCATGGAGAACCAAACTGCACGAGGCAATTGGCAACGGAAGAAGAGGTGGGCATCATCTTCAACCGCTCCGCAAGCTGCACAATGTTTATCAATGTGAGTGGAGTACCTTGCTGCACGATCAGCAGTGGCTAGGGCCCTTCAGATGAGTCTCCAGGTGAAAGCTTTAATAAGTGGTGATAACTGATAAGTGTTTGCTCTTCCATGCGTGCTGCAGAATGTTGTTTTCCTGTGGCTGGGTGCTTCTTGATCCTTGTTGGGGTAGTTGGACAAGCTGCTGCTGGCTGAGGTACCTGCAAACACTTTTAGTAGTGCACAGACCATTCTTAGAGGGAGTCCATCTAAGAATGTCATGCTGATCACTGTGCACAGGCTGAATATTAGTAATAGCCTGGAGTGCCTGATCATCAAAAACATTGGCCATGACGTCATCATTCCAGGAGCAAGAGTTAGGGAGCCATAGGTTAGAAATAGTAGCAGGCAGGGGAATGTTAGTGACAGATAGTATCAAGCGGTCATGAATAGAGTGCCACAAAGGACACCAAGGAGTGGACCAAATGGAATTGTTACCTGCATGTAATTGGTAGATTGATCCTGCACAGAGATCCTGTTTGAGCTGCAAAATAGATGACCAGAAAATGGACCGCGGCCCCGTGGTATTGGCAGTCCAGAAGGAGCAACTGTGGAAGTAATTAGCTTTGAGAACAGCAGTGAGAAAAGAGGATTGAGGGTGGTGCCAGAGCCGCTACAGTACGAAATGGGCCCTGTGAAGGCTGTTGTGTGAACACCGGACTAAAGGCTCCCACGTGCCTTGACTCTGCCATTAGGACTTGTCATTGAATTGAATTTATTGCTTGACTTGTACCACACAGGTCCGGGTGGTGTCTTGGTTCATCCACTCAGAGCAGATCCATTTATTGCTTGTGTGGACAAGAACATGAGAACCTTCAGCATCTAGCAATGGCGCTCCGATCAAGGAATCAATCAAGTTTCCTGCAAGCCTTCTTTCTTCTGTTGCTCTGCACATCCACATCCCATGGTACCGAGGAAGAAGCAGGTTCACTTCTCCGGTGGAAATCTACGTTGTTGCCTGCCAACAGCGGGGATGAGCCATCATCCCCTCTGCTCTCATGGTTGGCTACCAAGCCGATGTGCTCGTGGCGTGGCATCATGTGTGACGCTACAGGCCGTGTTGCTGAGCTGAGCCTTCCTGGCGCTGGCCTGCATGGCACGCTCAGTTCCTTAGACTTGGCTGCGTTCCCGGCGCTCACCAAGCTTGACCTCCACAAGAACAACATCAGTGGCACCATCCCGGCAAACATCTCCAGCCTGAGGTACCTTGACCTGTCACAGAACAGCTTGTCTGGGGAGCTACCAGCAGACTCCCTGGCAAAGGCGACGCCAAGGATGAGGTACCTCAATCTGTCATCCAATGGATTGCATGGGCTGATACCGCTGTCACTCTGCAGTATGCGCGAGCTGCGCACATTCGACGTGTCAAGAAACAAGCTTACGGGGAAAATTCTCCCAGATTTGTTCAGGAACTGGCAAGAGATGGCAGAATTCCATGTACAGAACAATTCCCTAGTGGGTGGCATCCCTCCAGAGATCAGCAATGCAACCAAGTTACAGTCTTTGCTTCTTTACTGCAACAGCCTATCTGGTCAAATCCCAGTGGAGATCGGAAAACTGGAAAAGTTGCAAATTCTGGTGTTGGCATTGAACTCCCTGAGCGGACCAATTCCGCATTCGGTTGGGAACCTGTCAAGGCTTGTTCTATTGGGTCTGTTCTACAACAACCTGACAGGGAGAGTACCGCAAGAAATCTCCAATTTGGCAGCATTGAAATCCCTTGACCTTGACACCAATCAGCTGGAGGGTGAGATGCCGGCAGCGATCTCATCGCTCCCAAATCTACAATTCCTGGACCTTAGCAACAACAGGTTGTCTGGAATGGTACCATACCTCAGCATCAGGAAATTGCATGCCATCTCCTTGGAAAATAATAGATTTGAAGGGGGATTTCCTCTGGCATTCTGTCAGCAGGCTTCTTTGGAAATCCTCGACCTATCAAACAACCTACTAGATGGAGAACTCCCTCCTTGCTTGTGGAGCTTGCAGAATCTACAGTTCATCGATATGTCAAGCAATGCCTTCTCTGGGAATGTCCGAATATTGGCAAACTCCAATTTATCACTAGAATCAGTTCACCTGGCGAATAACGGTCTCATGGGAGAATTTGCACCTCTCCTTAAGAGATGCCCAAGGCTAACGATCTTGGATCTTGGTGAGAATAAGTTTTCTGGTACAATTCCTTCATGGATAGGTGCTAGAAATCCCTGGCTAAGGGTGCTCCGATTACGATCAAATATGATCCGTGGGAGCATCCCATGGCAACTATCACAACTGTCTTTCCTCCAGCTGCTAGATCTAGCAGGAAACAGCTTGGAAGGTTCTGTGCCGAGAAGTTTAGCCAATCTGACATCCATGATGCAGCCAAAAACAGAGTACAACATACCCTTGGAAGTCTGGTTTCAAGTTTTAGACCATGCTGCCAGCTATTCATACACCGAGCGAATTAGCATAAACTGGAAAAGGCAGTATCATACCTTTGAAGCAACCATTGCTCTTATGACAGGCATCGATTTATCAAGCAACAATCTCTCTGGTGAAATCCCTCCAGAGCTGGCAGCTCTTGAAGGTCTCAGATTCCTAAACTTGTCAAGAAATCATCTCTCTGGCAGTATTCCGAAAGGCATTGGTAACTTGGTGATTTTGGAGTCCCTTGACTTATCTTGGAATGAACTCTACGGTTCTATTCCTTCAAGCATTTCAAAATTGATGTCTCTTAATTCACTGAACCTTTCCAACAACCATCTGTCAGGTGAGATACCAACAGGCTCTCAACTCCAAACACTTGTGGACCCATCAATTTATAGTAACAACTTTGGGCTGTGTGGTTTCCCACTGAACATAGCATGTTCAAATGGTTCAAGCCCTACACCAGAACTAAGCAGCCGGAACCAAGACCAAGAGCTTCAAGCGTTAAGCTGGTATTACTC
Source organism: Saccharum hybrid cultivar R570 (assembly GCA_038087645.1). Taxonomy (NCBI): domain Eukaryota; kingdom Viridiplantae; phylum Streptophyta; class Magnoliopsida; order Poales; family Poaceae; genus Saccharum; species Saccharum hybrid cultivar. Next base: position 17,998,748 of record JAQSUU010000637.1, read on the forward strand.
CGTATTAGCTGGGCTGACATTTGGATTTTGGTTATGGTCTGGGCCACTGCTTCTCCTCTATCCTTGGAGGGCTGCCGTCTTGCACTGCATCGATCATATACAAGATAACGCTGTAGAAAAGTTTTTCAGAGCCTAATATCTTTATGTTACACAATAAAAGATAGTTAGGGCTTGGTTGGATTGGAGATACTTTGCTGGAAACATTTGGTCCCAATCTAAAATTGCATAAGAGCAGGATTTTTCTGGTGAAATACCCCCCAGTGTATATTTTTTTCCTGCATTGTTCTTTCGTAACCACTCTTATGGTTGTGGGTGCAGACATAACCCTGATTGCATTTATGTGGCAAGGTTATGAACCTACAAAACATATAATAACACGATAAAGCAAACGGTTTACTGGTTCAAGTCCTTAGTAAATGCTGCGTCCAACTGACATATCGTCATTGGCGATTTCCTCAAATTACAAACTGGAGAAGTATAACAATTAAAAAAAATACATTCTTATTGTTTTTTTTTTGAACTTTAAATACAGCAGGGGAGACCCCCACTGTAAGGATTTTATTATTAGAAAAGACACAACAAAAAGAACAACACCACTGTACAAAGAGGAGCCTGGAAGCTACAACTAAGAGAACTGGACAGGCTGTACAAGCAGAAACAAGACCAACAAAGTCAAGCTAGGTTAGAAAGAAGGGAGAGGAAAATAGGTCTTTTAGAGTGGCAGAAGCGAAAAGACTGCAACTGGGCTTCTTCCAGGAAACATTGCTTCCAATTGTTAAAGGAAGGGCGACCACGATCAAAGATGAAGTTATTCCTTTGCTTCCAAATCTGCCAGGCTCCTATGATGAAAATCTCCATGAAGAAAGGCCTTTGAAATTGTTGTTCAGCATTGACCATCATCTGGAAGAAATCCATGGAGAAGTCCCAATGTATGCCCAGAAACTGCCAACAGGTTTGGCTGAAAGGGCAGCTGAAGAAAAGATGAAAGGCAGTTTCCTCCATGTTATTGTTGCAGAGAATGCAATTGTAGTCATTTCCTTCAAGCTTGTGTTTTTTTCTTTTTAGGATGTTCCTTGTGTTGAGCCTATCCATCAGGAGAAGCCAGGTAAACACCCTGAGTTTATTCGAGCATCTGGTCTTCCAAATCCAGATAATAGGCGTAGGAGGTTGTATATGTTTGAAGGGGAGGCTATAGAACTTTGCTGAAGAATAAGTTTTGTTCCCCCAAATGTAGTGCCAAGAGTCTTTTGTATTCTGAGATACTTGTATCGTTTGAATATAATCTCGCAGATTTTGAAATTCTTGATAGGCTTGCTCTGAGAGCGGGAGATGGAACTGAGTCTCCAATGTGTTGTTTGACAGGAACTGTGCAACTGAGATAATCTTATTCTTTGCAAAGGAGAATAGCCGTGGATATTTAGCTTGCAGGATGTTGTCATTCCAGAGGTCAGACCAAAAGAGTACAGTGGAGCCATCCCCAATTTGACATTTGGCAACACCTCTGAATTGGTCACAAAGTTTTAGGATGTCCCTCCACCAAAAGGATCCCTTATCAGTAGTTGCATGTGGAACCTGACCATTGGGATAGTGAGCATTCCAAATCAGCTTGACCCATGGGATTTCTTTTTTGTTGTAGAATTTATCCAAATGTTTTAGGAGTAGGGCATTATTCTGACTTCTCAGATTGATAATGCCAAGACCACCTTTTTTCTTTGGTTTTGAGCATTTCTTCCAAGCTACCAGGGGCTTCATTTTGGCGTTGCTGTCAGACCCTCTCCAAAGACAATGCCTCCTTGCTCTATCAATATAATCTAAGACAGCAGCTGGAACTTGAAGGGTGCACATGGCAAAAGTGGGGAGGGAAGAGATAACTGAATTTACTAGTTGAAGTCTTCCAGCATGAGTGAGAAGGTTTGAGGTGGCAGTGAGCTTTCTTTCAGTTTTGCTCATAATGGGACTAAAGTGATCAACCCTCGGCTTTGTGGTACCTAGAGGCAATCCCAGGTAAGTAAAAGGTAAAGATTCGATCTTGCATCCAAAAACACCAGCCAAAAGGGATGCTTTGTCATCGGAGAGGTTGAGGGGAACAAGACAAGATTTCTTGAAATTGACCCTCAATCCTGTTGATTGTGCAAAAGATTCCAGTAGACCTTTCAGAGTAAAGAGCTCTCTTTGAGATGCTTTCATGACAAGAAGAGTGTCATCAGCATATTGTATAATTGGGTATTGATCAAGCTCATAAGATGGGATGGGGAGTTCGAAAAGTCCATTCTGATGACCCTTGTTAATAATGCATTGTAACAGGTCTGCTGCTAGAACAAATAATAGAGGTGACAGGGGGTCACCTTGTCTGACACCACGGCAGCAGTGGAAGTGATTACCAGGAACACCATTGAGGAGGATCGAGGACGAACCAGAGTCCAAAATCCTTTGAATCCAGTTAATCCATTTTTCACCAAAGCCCAAGTGGTGCATCATCTGAATGATTGTATTATGCTCGATTGTATCAAATGCCTTTGTGAAGTCCAGCTTTAGGATGATGATTTCTTTCTTTGACTGCTGACATTGGTAGATATACTCGTATGCCCAAGCAAGACAATCTTGGATTGTTCTTGTTTTGATAAAACCATATTGGTTTTTGTGTATCAGAGATATTATTTTTGTCTGCAGCCGATCAGCGAGAAGCTTTGTGATGATCTTAAGGACACAGTTAAGTTGGGAGATGGGCCTGAAATCATTTGTGCTAGTTGGGTTGTGCACTTTTGGGACCAAAGTGATGAAGGAGAAATTTATGGCTTCCAAACTAAGTGAGCCATTAAAGAAGTCAAAGCACAGGGTATAAATGTCTTCTTTAATTATGTCCCAACACTTCTTGAGGAACATTCCATTAAAACCATCGGGGCCTGGAGCTTTATCAGACGCCATCTGCTTGATTACCTTATCGATGTCTATGGTAGAGAAAGGTCCAGATAAGTACTCTAAATTTTCACTTGGCTGTATCAGTAGGTTGAGATTGTGAAGCATTGTTGGATTGGAGGTACAGCCCATTCTCTTTTTGTATTCTTCAAGTAGTAGAGCAGCCTTCTCATTATGGTCTGTAACTGTTCTTCCATCATCAGTGTCTAGACTGGTAATGGTGTTTATTCTGTATCTCTCTGTAGCAGCAGCATGAAAGAATTTGGTTCCTTCATCTCCTAATTTAGTCCATCTCATAGTGTATCTTTTTTTCCAGTATTCTTTCCTATACCTGAGCAACCTGAGGATATGAGCCTTTAGAATTTTCCTGAAGTTATATTCCTGAGTGAAGAGTAGCCTTTGCTCCTCTAAAGCATCTAGGACTTCCAAAGTGCAATTACATTTTTTGAGCAAGTTGTTGAGATTTGAAAGCTTTTTACTCCACTTCTTGAGGGAAGCTCTCAGCAGCTTGAACTTGGCAGAGATCCTAGTGGCACTGTTTGTAGCATTGACCTCAGTATTCCAGACAGATTTGACAAGATCAAGGAAGCCAGGATGGTCTACCCAAAAATTTTCGAATCTGAACACTTGGGCCTTGGGGATGGAGGTGCCAATTTGGATTTTACAAGGGATATGATCAGATGTAGGCCTGGCCATCGGGAGAAGCAGTGTGTTTGGAAATTCTGAAATCCATTTGACAGATGTGAAGACCCAGTCTATCTGCTCTAAGAGTGGTTCATTTTGCATATTGCTCCATGTAAATTTCCTGCCCTTCAGGGGAATCTCTAGCAGACCTAGGTTGCTGATGACTTCATTAAAGATCATGACATCATTCATGTTGCCTCCATTTCTATTTCTGTCAGAAAGAGATCTATAAAAGTTGAAGTCACCCACTATCATCCAGTTATGCTCTTCATCAATATGCAAACTGTTTAGCCAATGAACAAAATCATCTCTATCTGGTCCTTGGCAGGGTCCATAGACAGTAGTAAGAGTCCACTTCTGTCCATTGTGTACTGAGGAGAAATTGACAGTTACTGAAAATTTGTTTATCTGAGCAACTTCACCATTAAAGATAGAACCATTCCAACCCATAAGGATACCACCAGAAGCTCCATCAGAGGGGGAGAAAGCAAATTTATTAAAACGCTTGGGTGCAAGTTTCCTGATAAAGGAGTGCTCAAAATGATCTCTTTTGGTTTCCTGAATACAGTATACAGCACATAAGCTTTCCTCAATTTTTTCCTTAACAACATTACATTTATCTTCTGAATTGATTCCTCTGATGTTCCAATTAAGGATATTCCAGTTTCTACAAGAGCCTCCAGCAACACTTGCTGCATTGTCATTTGTGTTCAAATCCATTAAGTTAAGTAGAGCAGGCTCCACTTCCACTTGGGTCTGCAGCATCTTCAGGTCCAGCAGCAAGGAGTTCAGCAGTCACTTCCAAAGGAGGGATGCAGCAGGTATCAATAGCCACCTTCTGAATATGAACAATGGGAATTTCAGGATAAGTGGCACCCATGTCATTAAACTTTTCAATTGTAGAGAGCCCAGGAAATTCAGATGCTTGACTAGAAGGGGGGAGAAGCATGTTACTCAACAGATCATCCTGGGGTTGGATCTTCTTGCCCTTAATCTTGTTCTTTGCAGCAGCAGCTTTTTTGGGAGAAATGATTTCAGGTCTGAACCCATCAGTCTTCTTGATGAAACGTGGGCTTCTTCTGAGTTTCAGAGTAGAGATCGGTGTGACACACATTCTCTTTTTTGGTTTGGTTTCCTTCCCTTTGCCTTTGCATGAGTTGATCCATGGGTTAATTGTAGCAGAGTGTTCCTGGAAGTCAGGGAAGACGTCACCAGTCTGCTTCTCAAAATTTCCTGCACGGCCTTTGAATCTTTTCCTGTAGTAGACCTTGGTGATAGGCGTAGCTTTGGTCTGTGGCTTAGCATAGGAGAAATGTTGGTTCCAGAAAGGCTGACCGTTATGATTGTCTTGAGCAAACAAAGCAGTAGCTGAGGAAGAAGATGTCCTGAGGGCATTTTGCTGAGAGGTTGGCATGTTGATTGCTATGTTGAGGGATTCAATTCCAAGGGCAGCAAGATCAATTTTGATGATGGAATTTGGGATGGCAATGCTTCTAGCAGCATTACTTTGACTATTGATTAGTTGGTTTAGGCCATCCACCAGAAAATTTATGATTGCCTCCCTTTGCATTCTGTCCTTTCGACTTGTAGGGGAGTTGCCAGTAATGTCAATCAGTAAAGGGATACCAGCCATGGTATCACGGTTGTCACTAGCAACCATTTGGTTCAGCCCAGCATCTGTCATGTTGGACAGCTGAGTGCCCTGAACACCTCTCTCAGTCTGGTTGGGCACCTGATTGCCCTGAACAACTATCTCATTCTGATTGGGCATCTGAACCATAGTAGCAGATTGTTGGTCTTCTTCCATGACCTCTTGATTTTGGATGTCCCCAATAAGCTGACCCATCATTTGGTCTGTCATCTGAACCACATGTGCAGCTTCGACAGCAAAGTTTGGCATTGGAAGCTTCTTCGGGGGATCATTGGTGATGGTAGTCTGGATGGAGAAGGAAGGCGAGGCACCACCAGGGCGATCCAGCACCCTCCCCCCATTTTCATTGGGCTCGCTACATGGGGTGGACTGATTAGGCTTCGCAGCCCATTTTCTTCTAAAATCAAGTTTTCTCTTGGAACAAAATCGAGCCCGATGGCCATAATTGTAACAGTAGAAGCAACGAAATTTTTCCCGGCAGTCTTTAACAAGGTGACTCGGGCTTAGGCACTTGAAACACAGACGGGTGGCGGGGTTAGGGAAGAAATTGAAACGTTCACCTTGGGAGAGATGTCCATCAATTAAAAGCACAGGTGGCTGAGAGTTGTCATCTTGAGCAGCAAGACTGTTAATACCAAGATCACTTTTGAGTTTTTGAAAAACTCTATGGACCGAGACATCCGAAGACCTGGCAGATCGCTGATGATTCTCGTGTGCAGCATGGATATCAAGATCACCAATGACATCAGAAACACCTTGAGCAGCTGAAGAACTAAAAGGCAGGCCAAACTTAGAGCTAAAGGAGTTTGGAAAAGGGCAAAAGATGTCACCAACTTTGATTACTGAAGACAATTCCCTAGGACGAGACTTGCACACAGGGGAGTCTTGAACGATCTTCTTATGAAAGGAAACTGTTTTAGCAGATATCTTGCGTTTATCCTTTCGATTAACTTTAGTTGTCCAGCTTGCTTCTTCTTCCTTTTCCCATCTTCTCCATTCTAGTTCCCAATTAGCTCCACCATCACGCCACAAATGGAAGTAGATGTCAAAATGACCAGTAATGATTCTCTTAAGGCCACGAACAAGAAGACCAGCATGTTTGGAGGCAACAGAGAACCGAAAATGACGATCTTTCAAGCAAGTGACGTGAAAGCCAGCAGGGGTGCCACCAAGGCAACGATGGAGGGCCATAGCAACTGAATCCTCAGTCAGGCGAAAGAGAAATCTTCTAAAAACCACGAGCATGAAGAAAGATCCATCCGGCGAAGAGGACGGATAATGAACCGAGGATGAGAACCTGTGAAGAACTTCCTTCTCGAAAAGCTTACCAGCGGAGAAATCCCAGTTCCTCACCAGCTTCGCAAGGGCAGGATCCATCTCCAGCTCGAGGAGAGGGCCAGGAGAGGGATCCATGGTCACCAAGCGAAGGCGCGAAGAGGAGGAGATGCCCTTCACCAGCTACCGCGCATCGGCAGAGGAGAGCTTACAGGAGGCTGCGGGGAAGTGTGAAGGAGATGCCCCGCACCAGCTGTAGCTCGCCGGCGGAGGAGAGAGCTCAGAGGAGGCTACGGGTAGGTGCGGCGGGTGGTAGGGGTCGGCGGCGAGAGGAGGAGGTAGCTGGGGGGAGCGCGCGGACGAGCGCCATCCTCCCCGCGGGCGGCGAGGCTCGCCGCGGGATCCCGGCGGAACCCAATCCGGCGCCGCGGCAGTTGGGGGCGGCCGTCCTTGCACCACCTGGTGGTTGCTGTCGACGGGGAAGGGCCTGGAGAAGGGCCCGACGGATACCTGGGCGCCTGACGGCCTGACCTAGGGCGGCGGCGGCGGTTGCCCGTCGTCGACGAGCCGAGCGGGATACATTCTTATTGTCACCTACCTCAATGAAACTGACTACAGCTAGACATTGTACATTGCTCATTATGGAGGGAAGCACCAATCCTCATTCGTTCGATCTTTTTTCCCATGACATGGCCAGGCCATTATACCTTATTGGGCAGAACAGACTTTACAAAAGGTGCATGACCGCATGGAGCAACACTAGCGGCCCTATTCTTCAGCACTACTTCAACAGTACTTTTCAGCGAAGGAACAATGTTTTCCTCTCCCAACAAATCAGTATAAGCCAAATTTCAGCGAAACGAACAGGGTCAAGCCACAAAAGTTTTTTTAATGGTCCCGGGGAGAGCGTCCCCCTGAATTGTATTGATATAGCGTGGTATAACCACCGCCCTGTTCGGCTGATGGTTTCTGTGGCTAATAAACTGGCTGATGCTGTTTTGTTGTGAGAGAAAAACACTGTATCATGGTTGTTAAGCAGTTCAAGCGAACAGGGCATAGCGGGATAACCAGGACACTTACCTAGCTAAACTAGGCTTTACGTGTCACCAGCCCCAACACAAGGGCGAAGATTTCGAGCCTGTTTGGCATGACTTCAGCTATGGCTTCACCAATGTTCATGTTCATGTCCTTAAGTGGTGTGATACTGTAGTAGGAGTCCGTGAAGAAAAAAACTGCCTTGGAATAATAGAACTGCATGTCTGTCTTCACCGGCTTCATTTTGGGTTGATGGGATTGGGGGTGGAGCCAGAGCCGCTACAGTACCAAACGGGCCCTGTCAAGGTTGTTGTGTGAACACCGGACTAAGGCTCCCACGTGCCTTGACTCTACCATTAGGATTTGCCATTGAATTTATTGAGGCTTGACTTGATTCATCCACTGAAAGAGGAGATACATTTATTGCGTGTGTGGACAAGAACATGAGAACCTGCAGCATCTAGCCATGGTGCTCCAAACAAGAAATCGAAGTTTCCTGCAAGCCTTCTTCTGCTGCTCTGCACATCCACATCCCATGGTACCGAGCAAGAAGCAGGCTCACTTCTCCTGTGGAAATCTACGTTGTTGCTCTGCACATCCCCTCTGCTCTCATGGCTGGCTACCAAGCGGACGTGCTCCTGGCGCAGCATTATGTGTGACGCTACAGGCCGTGTCGCCGAGCTGAGCCTTCCCAGCGCTGGCCTCCATGGCACGCTCAGTGCCTTAGGCTTGGCTGCATTCTCAGAGCTCACTAAGCTTGACCTCCGCAACAACAACATCAGTGGCAGCAGCAAACATCTCCAGCCTGACGTACCTTGACCTGTCGCAGAATAGCTTGTCCGGGGAGCTACCGGACACCCTACCGTCGACGAGCCAAAGGATGAGGTACCTCAACCTGTCCGCCAATGGATTGTATGGTTCGATACCACGGTCGCTCTCCAACATGCGTGACATGCGGCTGTTCGATGTGGCAAGAAACAAGCTCACCGGGGTCATTCCTCCGGATCTGTTCATGAATTGGCCAGAGATCACATTGTTCTATGCACAGAACAATTCCCTCGCTGGAAGCATCCCTCCAGAGATCAGCAACGCATCCAAACTACAGACCCTGTTTCTCCACCGCAACAACTTATATGGTAAAATCACAGTGGAGATTGGAAGAGTAGCAAGTTTGCGGCGTCTCATGTTGTCATGGAATTCCCTCACTGGACCGATTCCGCATTCAGTTGGAAATCTAACAAGTCTTGTGCTTCTGGGAATCTTCTGTAACAACCTCATTGGGAAAATACTGCTAGAAATCGCCAATTTGACGGCACTGGAGTCCCTTGATCTTGACAGCAATCAGCTAGAGGGTGAGGTGCCCCAAGCCCTCTCAGCCCTCCAGAGTCTCCAATTCCTCGACATTAGCAACAATAAGTTAGCTGGTGTAATACCATACCTCAACACCAGGAATTTGCTTGCCATCATCTTAGCAAACAATAGCTTCACTGGAGTATTTCCTATAGTGCTTTGTCAACAGTCGTGTCTTCAAATCTTGGATCTATCAAACAAGTTATATGGCAAACTCCCCCGCTGCTTGGGGAACATGCAGGATCTACTGTTCATTGATTTGTCAAGCAATGCCTTCACTGGGAATGTCCAAATGTCAAAGAACTTCAATTTATCACTAGAATCGGTGCACCTAGCGAATAACGGTCTCAGTGGAGGATTCCCACATGTCCTTAAGCGATGCAGAAGGCTGCTGATACTGGATCTTGGTGAGAACAAGTTTTCTGATACAATTCCTTCATGGATAGGATTTAGCAATCCCTTGCTAAGGGTGCTCATATTGCGGTCAAACATGCTCCATGGGAGTATTCCTTGGCAGCTATCACAGCTGTCTTTCCTCCAGCTGCTTGATCTATCAGGCAACAGTTTTATAGGTTCCATCCCTAGAAATCTCTCCAATCTAACATCCATGATGCAACCAAAATTGGAATTCAACATACCTCTGCAAATCAGCTACCAAATTCTACATCATCTTGTCTTATATATATACACTGAGCGGATCAACATAAACTGGAAGAGGCAATATCATACTTTTGAAGGAGCCATTGCACTTATGACAGGTATTGATTTGTCAAGTAACTATCTCTCTGGTGACATTCCTCCTGAGTTTACAAAGTTTGTGGGTCTCAGGTTCCTAAACCTGTCAAGAAATCATCTATCTGGCGGTATTCCTAAATACATTGGTAACTTGGTGATTTTGGAGACCCTTGACCTATCTTTGAATGAACTCTCTGGCTCTATTCCTTCAAGCATCTCAGAATTGATGTCCCTTAATTTGCTAAACCTTTCCAACAACCATCTGTCAGGTGAGATACCAACAGGTTCTCAACTCCAAACATTTGTGGACCCGTCAATTTACAGCAACAACTTTGGGCTCTGTGGTTTCCCACTGGACATAGCATGTTCAGATGGTTCAAACTCTACAGCAGCACTGTTTGGACACAGCCATGCCCATGAGATTGAAGCCCTAATCTGGTATTACTCTGTATTAGCTGGGCTGACATTTGGATTCTGGTTATGGTCTGGGCCACTGCTTCTCTTCAAGTCTTGGAGGGTTGCCATGTTCAGTGTGTTGACCATATACAAGATAGGGCTGCAAAATGGATATTCGCCATCTAATCTCCATTTGATGTGGTACAGAATCATAAAATAGTTACAGTCCCATCTGGAGTGGGAGTGTTAATTTGGCTGGAATGTTTCAGATCCAAATCAAATTTAAATAACATAACTTTCCGTTGAAATGCCCTAACAATATAGTAGTTTTCCCTGTTTTATTTTTTCTCTACTATTCTTCTTTTGCAACACTAATTACAGTTCAAACTCTGATAGTGTTAATCTGACATTAGGGGTGTGTTTGGCAGGGATTGGGCTACTCTAATAAACGTTCCTAGAGAGAAACTAATTCTATTTCTCAAGTGAAACTGATTTTTCTAGCTTCTGTGTAAGAAAATTCGATGAATGTTTCTGGTCATGACTAAAATTTCAGAATCGTTTTGCAGTGTTTCTACTGTTTCTCTAAAAAATCAGTTTCCATATAGGGACTCAGATGTTTTTTTTTGGGAGAAATATTTTTGGAGAATCCCTACCAAACAGTTACCTATGCTCTGGTGAAGCAGTAGTCTCGATTTACCTATCAAATATTTATTGGCCAGCACCAGCATTTTAAATTTGGAAACAACACATCAGTGGTCATTAAACTCATTCACTAATACCATTAAGCTCCCTCACTAATATCATTAAGTTCCCTAAACTATCAATTTGAATTTTTGTTGGTTCATTCGAGGTCCTCTAATCACTGTTCGTTAGGCTAGTCACTGTACCAAGCATCTGTGCTTCGAAAGTTCTGCCATTCCATGTGCAAGACAATTCCCTGATGGGAGCTCCAGATTGACAAAAATGCAGTATCTGAACCAGAGCCAAGAGCTTGAAGCGCCAATGCTGGTGTTACTCCGTATTAGTAGGGCTGACATTTTTTTTTGGTTATATATGCCAAAAAAACCTTGTTATAGTCTGGGCCACTGCTGTTCTTGAGAGTTGAGGCGTTGGAGGATCGCCGTCTTTGGCTGCATCGATCATATATGATGAGTGCATTAATTACGATTTTCAAAACATAATTTCTGTAGATATGATTTTATATGTGGCCACCAAAAAAAATTCCAAAATATAATTTCTGTACGATACGATTTTCGTCATATAGACAGTTTTGGTTCAACCTCACTTTTGTATAGTCACATAAATTTATAGGGTAAAAGTATCTACCTCCTGTAGCGTTCCACTCCTATGTTATGAGCTGTTCGACGTTAATTGCTTGCGCTGAGCCTCTCTCTCACCACTTATACCTATCCACCTCAATCACATGTGTTAGCATAGATTGGAGTGAAACTTAAATTAACTTACTTAGTCGCTATGGGAATCATGCTGGTTAAACTTTCTCAACTTTGACTAGGTTTGTAGAAAATATGTGCAGCATTTATATCTTCAAATAAGTTTATTATAAAAGTATATTCAACGATCTACTTAATGATACTAATTATGTACCATAAATATTGATATTTTGTTAAATATATTTGGTCAAAATTAAAAGTTGCTGACTTTTTAAAAGCGAGAATGACTTTTTTTTTTGACATAGGGAGTACACTCTAATCTACCTCAGCGCATGTGAATTGAAGTTAACGTATAAGTATCCAAACAAACCATCAGGCGGTGTGACCACGCCGGCTGACGCCATCTGGGCCAGGGTCGCGTTCGTTGAGGCTTGAGGGTGTTGGAGTGAGATGTGCACTTGTAAACATTCAATAAAAATAGTATAATCAAGTTGCAAAACTCACATTGTAATCATCTAATAAATAGTGCAATCAAGATAATTTAAATAAATAAGGCACGGCTATAAGCAATGAAACACTAGAAATATGAATATATTTATCTAAATAACTTCAAATAGAGCACAATGGATAGATAGCATTTTTTTGAAAAAAAAATCAAGACTAGTTTCATATCTTACTGATTTAAAACAAATTACTTATGGATTTCTATAGACTAAATAGGATTTCTGTTATTTTAGAAAATAGAAACCCACCTTGAAACTAGGTAGAGGACCAAATTTGTACGGCTGTTCCACTGAAGCCCTAGTACGACCAGTTCTCCTCTCGAGCCACCAGCAAACGGCCGGTATACATCGGCAGCTGACTCTCGTCATTGCGGAGGTAAAACCAGCCGTCGTGCCAGCCGCTGTTCGAGGAGATCAGCTGCGCCGGGATGTACTGGTCGCTACGACCAGACCGAACCTGCAGCACGCAGCTCCCCACGCGCACCGCGCGCCGCGTCCCTCGCTCTCCCGCCTTCTTGGCGAAGAACTCCGCCCTGAAGAGATGGAGCCACAGGTTCCACTGCGGATCCATCCCTAGGTACCCCTCACAGACCGCCGTGAAATGGCGGCCTGTGAGACGGCGTTGGGGGCGAGGTGGTGCAGCTCCACCTTGTAGTAGTGGAGGAGCGCGCGCATGAAGGGGCCGGACGGCACGCTGAACCCCCTCTCGTGGAAGCAGATGAAACTGACCACGTAGCCCTCCGGGGGCGCCGGCTCTCGGTGGTCAGATGGCGGCGCAATCCATTCCGGCTGGGACCGGCTCGTCTTCGATCGCAGCAGTCCGTCGCGGACCAGCTCTTCCAACCTCTTCTCCGTCACCGAGGAGGCGGCCCATTCGTCAGCTGGGAGGAGCTGGCTCTTGCTTGCCATTGCCGCCGGGAAGCTACGCAGGCAAAGGCGACGGCGGCGGCGCTGGATGAGGGCTGAAGGGCGCAAGGGGGCAGGGAAAACGATCTAGGGCGAAGAAGGCAAGGATGCAAAGGGCCTGTGGTGGAAAACGGACCCCCAGGCCTTGCTCTTATAGCCCCGACGGAAGCCCAACGGGCGCGCGAAAAGGTAGGAGCAGTTTTTGCATTTAATGCCCTTACCTAACCGTTTCCTCAAAACTCGCAGATATGGGCATGTGGTCGCTATTCACGTCGTAACCGTCACACCACGCCGCCCACTACCGCGCCGATCTCGCTTACCCTCCTAAAAAGGTGCGCCCGACAAACGGGTAGGGGAAGGATCCGCGGACGGATATTCCCAGACACCCGGGAAACGGGCTCCGAGCCCGGTATGAATCTCGAGGGAGAGGAAGCTAGCCCTCGACAAGGGTTCGACAGCTGCCCTCGAGTGACAGAGTTAGGGACGACCAGGGGTGCGCCCATACATGGCCAGGGCTCGAGCCACGCTCTCGAGGCACCCTAAGACGTATTCGGGGCTGCAGGAGGAGGTCGACGTAGGAATCCCCTCGGAGGGAGGCATCGAGCCCTCGAATCCCATCGCAAGGAATCGAGATCCACACGATCGCTCCTTGGCATTCTTAAGAGCGCCTCTGGGCCGCTAGCCGACTCCTATCGAACGGAGCACGGGCTCACACTCGAATTCCCCCGCTAGTAGCTTGCCGGAGACCGCCGGGACTCGCCCGAACAGGGGTAGTACGGCGTTCCCCACCCCTCCTCTTTCCTAAAAGGGGAGCGTGAGGGTCGAACGACAGAAGACGGCCGAGACTCTGATCGACCCCATGCGTACGAGGCTCGGGGACTCGACTGCAACAGACCAAAACTTCGAACGAGAAGACATGAATCATGCTGCAATTCGAGACCATTCCCCAATAGAACGCATAAAAGACCTCGGAGGAGTCCAAATACTCCACCGAGGCCTCGGGGGCTACACCCGGCAGATGCGCTCGCGCGTCCCCACCAGAAAAAGCCACGACGCTATGACTCCAGTTCATTTACTAATGAGCCTCTAAGAGAGTGACCACACACTCACCCAAAGGCTCGGGGGCTACTGTCGGTACCTGCAGAATAGGGGTACCCACAACCAACGATAAAAAAGAACAAAACGATTAAACCACAACAAAGACAGCGCACCTCGACCGCGTACGAGGTCCGTCTCGTACGAGGCCAGCTCGACGAAACGCCTCGACCGTGCCCCGTCCCATACAAGGCCCGTATAATAAGGCACCTTGACTGCGTTTCGACTCGCACAAGGCTCGTTTGGTTACCGACAAATCTCCGACTCGCATGACCCCGGGTCGGAACGCTCGACCCACTCTATTCACCTACTCTGAGACAAAAGTCAGAGCATTCAATACAATTACCTACTACCGTCATGGCTACAGCCATGACCTACGTGGTGGTAATACCGGTGTCAGTTCTCACTTTTTACCACCCATCCCGGGATGGGAGGTGAAAACCTGTCACTATGCACACCTTACCGCATATTATTCCGTCACCGGCCATCCTCGAGGGAGGATACGACAAGGCCCGTACCCCTCGATCGCGGGGATTCGGCCTTATCCGTCCGACCTCGACCCGGCCTCGACCCAGCCTCGACCCAGCACTGGTCAGCGGGAAAGAAAGGCCGACGTGGCACAGGACTCCGGGTCATTTCACCGTCTCGCCCCCAACGTCATCACGGTGTCCAGGGATGGCCGGCCATTCCTGGAGCACGCCGCTACAGCCGTCTCTACAGGGATCGACAAAACTTCACCTCAAGGTACCCCGGTATCTCGGCCTCCTCTTACCCTATAAAAGGGCAGGCCAGGGCTCTACAAGGGGACAGAGCAAGACACAAGTCAAAAGCCAGGCGCTAAGCAAGCAAAGGCACACAACCCACAGATCAACATCTCAAGCAATCACTTTTGTACTCTTTCATTTCCCTTGAGACCTGGGTTCCGTTCCCTCTCTCACAGCTTGTAACCCCTACGCAAGCACTCTGGTGTAAGGAAATACAAACTCTCTCCCCCCGCTGGACGTAGGGCCTTCTTTGCCCGAACCAGGATAACTCCCCGTGTATTCCCCTTGCATCACCATCCGGGTTAGGGACACGCAGCACTCACTCGTCGGTTTAGGACCCCCACGGGACCCAACACCGACAGTTTATTCCTCTCATTTTTCTGTGTATGAATATTTGTGTGATCTATTTTGTCGATGTCAGCAAAGATTTGCCGTAAGCAAAGTCCTTGCCGAATTCTTTTTTTTTTTGAATATGTGCCTAATTTGTTTCATTGGGCTGTAATTAGTCTTTTATATGATTTTCGATGTGAAAGAGTTTGTTTTGGAAATTGTTTCTTTTTTGTCGTGGAAAACAGGTTTTTCTTTGCTGTATTTTTTTCGGAAACGTTTTTTTTGGCTGTATAGGATTGGAAACGGGGACGGTGTTTTTTAGGGTTTTTTGCGGTATATGTTTATATTTCGGAAACGTTTTTTTTACCTTTTTTACCGTATAAGGGTGGAGGGTCGATGTAGATGACATTTTTTTTGCCAGGCTTGGAAACAGGACGGGGGAACGCATACGACGTTCTGTTTTATTTGATTTTTTTAGGAGATTGATTTATTTTCTCAGGGAGATTATTCCTCTCATTTTTCTGTGTATGAATATTTGCGTGATCTGTTTCGTCGATGTCAGCAAAGATTTGCTGTAAGCAAAGTCCATGCCGAATTCCTCTTTTTGAATATGCGCCTAATTAGTTTCATTGGGTTGTAATCAGTCTTTTATATGATTTTCAATGTGGAAGAGTTTGTTTCAGATTTTTTTTTCCGTGGGAAACAGGTTTTTCTTTGCTGTATTTTTTCGGAAACATTTTTTTGGCCGTATAGGATTGGAAACGGGGACGGTGTTTTTTAGGGTTTTTTTTGCAGTATATGTTTGTATTTTGGAAACATTTTTTTACCTTTTCTTTACCATATAATAAGGGCAGGGGCGGGGGACACAGAAGGCGTTTTTTTTGCCGTATAGGATTGGAAACGGGGATAGGGGACGCAGACGACTTTTTTTTTGCCGTATGGTTTTTTTACATTTTCTTTTGCCGTATATTTATATGAAACTTTTTTTGCCGTGAGTTTTTTACCGTATACGGGCGGGGGCGGGGGGACGCAGACGATACGTTTAGGAATTTTTTAGGTGTAATAGATAATCACTAATAATAAAAATTGTGTATATAATAATTGTTCGTGATCACTCGAAATGCACACAGCCACTCAAGTCGAGTCCGAGTAGGACTCAATTTCACGTTTGTTTCGGGTTGGTTTTGTGATATATGCGGACTCTACTCCAGGACTGACCTCCCACCCTATAAAAAAGGGCCACGGTCGATTGAGAGTGTCCAATCAATCAAATCCTATAACCCTTACTATTTTTACATTTTCAAACTCTAGAATCTTTTTCAACCTCTGTATTTTGTTATATCTTTGTTGCCAGGGGTGGATTTAGGGGTGCAGGGTGGGCCTCCAGCCCCCTGCTACCATAAACACAATGGAGCCCCCTCCCCACAAGCCCCTCCTGTAAATTTTAGACATAGATGAAATAGAAGAAGAAAAGAAAGAGGGAGAAGAAGAAACAGAGGAAGAAGAGGAGGACGAAACCCTCCTATGGCGACATGAAATCGTTCTAAGTGGTCTTGCTAATCTTAGAACAACCCTAAATGCATCAGCCCAAAGGAAGAAATTTCAAGCAGCGGATTATCATGACTCGGCATTTGGGAATCTTGACCATCTTATGCATATTCATCATCTAAAGTTCATATTTGCAAACTAGTTAACTATAGATGAACCTATCCTGCTTGTGCTGTGTCCCGTTGGATGGTTTGCAGGATCTCTAGGAACGCCCACCGGAACAATAGCCAAGTCAACATAGTTATGTCCTGACAAACGGTCCACCATGACCTGATGGACAATCCATTGTCACACCCAAAAAAAATCTATTTTAGGATGTGACTTACAAAATACTGAATAAAATAAATAAGTTTATTATTTTTAATTGTTTGGCCTTTGTTTAAGTTGTTATCAGTTTAGACAGTGAAAATTTTGATTATATAAATAACTTTTAGAATTTAATTTGGATATTTGATGCATTCATGTCTTTGCATAGTGTTTATGTATGGAAAATGAATTTAAATGTTTTCAAATGCTCCTAGGTTTTTAAAAGGAATCACAAATTTTGAAATCCAAAGTCAAGTATCTAAAAACTTGAGCGATCTCCAAAAATTCTTGAAACCCTAATCCTATTATGTGGCGAAGCTTTTCGGCCTTCTATATCAATTGAACAAAAGTAATCTTGAATCCGGCCCATCCTTCGAATCTTCACAATTATAGTCCAGTGTTTTTCAAACCCTGATGAGATCATCTAAAACCATAAACCCTAGTCTTGCCTTTAATCTCAAAACCCTAAATCAATATCGAATGTTCAAAAACATGGCCCTTGGTTGAACATCCTAGTCATCTTAGATCCCCAAATTGTGCTTCCTTGAAACCCTAATGGAATCTTTGTTAAAACCATATTTATCCTAGCTGACCCATATGAAAGCTCTATGTTTGGTGTTGTTAATTAGTGACAATGCCTAAGTGCTAATCATGTGCTTAAGATTGTATGTAGCAAAGGATGATTAGCACATAGCATGGTGAAGCATGATGATCAAGTGTGGATGATGAAATACTTACCATGATGATGATGATGGAAGTACATGCAATCCTATGTTGATCAAGGCAAAGGTATATGCTAGGGTTCATGTTTTGGTAACCAAGACACCTAGTGGGTGTGGTTACATTGTAGGATAGATAGCCGTACTATAAAGAGGGGAATGACACGGCTATTGAACTCCTAAGTGTCTCTAGGTGTGCATTTCATAATCATATGCATTTGGATAGAACTAATAACGGCTCGAAAAATGATTGTGAAAATGCTAACACACTCGCACATGACGATGATCACTTGGTGGTGTTAGCACATTTACGATGGCGATGGAGTTTGAGCGGTAGAGAGGGTTTGGGGGCGGGATTCAGGCGTTTTCGAGGAGTTGAAACGCCTATTTTCCTTTGCACCAATGTCGAGATTTGGAGGCAATGTCATGTGGTGTTTCACGAGCTAAAACATGTGCTAAAGTGTTACACATACTTAGTCTAGCTCATAAGTGAAAGGGCGTAACAAGCGGATCGAGCAAACGTTGCAAAACCGTCAAAATAGGAGCAACATACGCTGGCTCGGGGAGCGACAGACGCGACCCTAGCATCTGTCGGCTCACCCGAGTTGCAGCGCACGGGCACCCGCGACAGACGCGGTGGTGCCCCGGCGACAGACGCGCCTGGAATCACTATTCCAGCGTCTATCGCTTGAGGAAGTTGGGTGCGTCGCGGTTCTACACGACAGACGCGTCCATCGGCCAGGCACCGGACGCGTCTGTCGCTCCGGCGCAATAACATGGCCACTAGATCGCGTCTGACGCAGTAGGCCCGAACACGATGATTTTCAAACGGTCAAACACGTGGCGGCTTCGTGAGCATCGAACGCACTGTGCAGCGTCTGTCGATATGGCGACAGACGCGTCTGTCATGTGCGTCTGCACCCCTTTTAGCTCCTAACGGCTCTATTTGTTTAGGGTGCTTATAAATACTTGTTGGATGGCTCTTGGATCTCACTCTTGCACTCTTTGACATACTTGTGGGCACTTTGAGCTAAGCAACTCCCCTCCCACTCATCTCTCTTGCTTCTTTGCATATTCGAAGTGAGATTGAGTGATCTAAGTGCATTTGCATTGTGAGATTGCATCTAGTTGGCACTTGGTGGTTGATTTACTGCGGGATTCTTGTTTCTCTTGGTGGTTGCCGCCATCTAGACGACTTGGAGCAGCTTGGAGGCATTGGCAAGAGTTGGTGATTGTTCTTGGCCACCTCCGGTGATTGTGAGGGGTTTGTGCCTACCTCGGCGAAGCGCCAAAGACAACGTTAGTAGATTGCTTGTGTCATTGCAACCTCTTGTCATTTGGTAGATTCTTGTGGTGCCTTTTGAGAGGCTTGGTGTGTGACCGATTAGCCACCGAACCACGTGGTGAAGAGGGACACAACGGGGACTAGCGTGCTGGTAAGCACATGAACCTCGGGATAAATCTTGTGTCATTACTTTCATATTGTGATTGATTGATCCCGGTGTTCGGTTGTCTTGGTATTTATTGTTGATCATATTGGTTGGCTCAATACTTCGCCCCTCGGTGAAACCCTCCTAACTCAACTCCACATTACCTTCTTAGTTACCTTGCTAGCTAGATAGTTTTGCTAGAGTAGCTCTTTTGTGTAGCTTGCTAGTTTGAGTTGTAGTTTCCTTCTCGGTTTGAATTGTGCGGTTGAGTGCATATATATTGAAATTGTGAATTGGATAGGTGGCTTGCAAACACCCCATAGGCTAAGCAAAACTCGCATCTCGCTATTTGTTATATTGATAAACTTGTTTAGCACATTTTGTAAGAAATTTTTAATAGGCTATTCACCCCCCCATCTAGCCATCAAGACCTTTCAAGTGGTATCGGAGCCGTGGTCACCATTTGCAAGGCTTAACAACCTCGGTATAAGATGGCTCAAGTTGTGTTCAACCATGTCGGGGGCAAGCCTCCATTCTTTGATGGTGTCTCATCTTTTGATCATTGGAAAAGAAAGATGAAGCAATATCTTGGCTCTATTCATGAGAAGGTTTGGGAAGTGACACATCATGATTATGCTATCATTGATCCCGACAACCTCACCAACAATGACCGCATCAACAACCAATGCAATACTATGGCTCTCAACACTCTCTACAATGGGTTTGATGCAAAGGTCTTTGAGAAAATCAAGGATCTTGAGAAGGCAAGTGAGGTATGGACAAGGCTAGAAGAAACTTATGAGGGCACTTCAACGGTAAAGAGTGCCAAGCTCTATATGCTCAAGGACAAGTTTACAAGCTTCAAGATGAAGGATGATGAGTCCATATTGGAGATGTTCTATAGGCTACAAGTCATTGTCAATGATCTCAAGAGCCTAGGAGAAGGTGTCAAGGACAAGGACTTCTCACACAAGTTCTTGATGAACTTATCTAAGAAGTTTGCTATCTTGAGGAAGATGATCCAAAGAGAGGGTTTGGACAAGGTCAAACCAACCGATGTGCTTGGAGATATAATGACTGATGCCCAATACAATGATGATGAAGATGAGGTAGAAGAGAAGGAGATCAAGGTCAAGCAAGAGAAGACCACCGCATTCAAAGCTTCATCCTCAAAGGGTAAGAGCAAGATTGATAGTGATGATGATGATCCATTTGATGATGAGACTATGGCCCTTCTAGTGCAAAAGATGGGTCGGTTCATGAAGAAGAAAGGCTATGGTGCAAGAAAGAGAAAAGACTTTATGAAGGCAAAGGAGGTGCTTTGCTACAATTGCAATAGCCCCGATCACATAATGGCGGATTGCCCCTATGAAGATAAGAGATTTCATAATAGGGACTTAAAGCTGAAGAAGAACAAGAAGGATAAGAAGGAGAAGGAGAAGAAAGCAAAGAAGAGCTTCACATTCAACAAGAAGAAGGGTGGTGGTTATGTGGTCACTTGGGATAGTGACAACTCCGATAGTGATGATGATGCAAGCTCTAGTGATGATGAAAGGGCCACTCGGCGAGCCATTGCAAGCCTCGCCCGCTCCAACAAGTCATCCATCTTCGACACTACATTGACATGCCTTATGGCCAAGCCTACCAAGGTAAAATATGATGATAGTGATGATGATTCTTGTGCTAGTGATGGTTGTAGGAGTGATGATGAGGAGGATGAGGACTACTCCTAGGATAATCTATTGGGCATAATAGATCAAATGAGCAAGGGCTACAAGAGGACCACCAAGAGATGTAAAATCTTAGAGCAAGAGCTTATTGCTAAGAGCAATGAAAATGATACCTTGATGGAAGAGCTTGTTGCTCTCAAAAAGAGTAAGGAGTGCAAAGGAATTGAACAAGAGCTCAAAGCTCTTAGGAAATCCTTTGATGAGCTAGAGGCCTCTCGTGAGTGTCTAAAGGAAGACCATGAGGACCTTGAAGTTGCTCACACTAGGCTTAAGGAAGCCCACTCCTCTCTACTTGAGCTCATCAAGGAGAAGAACCTCAAGTTGGAGAAGCTCATGAAGAAAGCAAAGGAGGAGCAAGTGATTGTCACTTGTGATATTGGACTAACATGTGATATTATTGATGATTCTTTATTTATTGGTCCTACTAACTCTTCATGTAGCTCATCATCATCCACTACAACCAACTCTACCTCTACTACTAGTGATTCATCACTTGTGGTTGAGAATGAGACTCTCAAGAGAGAGGTGGATGATCTCACCCGCGCATTAGGCAATGCCAATGGTGGGGATGCCCGCTTACTAAGATGCTTGGGTAGCCAAAGGTTCCCTTTTAACAAAGAGGGTTTGGGCTATACTCCCAAGAAGGGCAAGGCGGCCTTTGCTACTCCAAAGCCTCACTTTATGAAGAGCAATTGTCGTTATTGCAATAGATGCAAGCAAGTTGGGCATCTAGAGATTAATTGTAATAAAATAAACAAGAACAACAAGTTTCATGCTAAAATGGATTGCATTCCTTTTGATTCTTGTTATGTTCTATTGATGCAAAAGTGGATCTGCAAACACAAAGGGCTAATACCCGAAATCGATATCCAAAGCGTGCCAGTCGATTTGACCTGTTAATCGACAAGGATGAAGATATGAGCACTTTGGTCCTGACAACAGCGATACGCCCGGAAGTCACGGCCAAGAGGTACTCACGCGGAACTCAAGGATCGTCGAAGGTCGCACTGAAGCGATGCAGCTCGCCGAATCAACGAGAACTCATAAAAAAGGAAAAATATGCAAATTGACGAAGTCACCGAAAAGTAAATAGATGTAAATAGGAGTAAAAATTGGTTTTGATATTGATTGATATCTTATTACATTGCCCTTCAATCTATATTTATACCCTGATCTACTGAATCATAACCAAATACGACTAGGACACCAAGTCCACATCTAAGGAAACACATGACTCTTATACAAATCAGACTCTAACAAACATAGAAAAGGAAATTAACTCCTATCTATTTCCTTGTCTGCTTTAATTACGATGGAATTCTCACCGACCTCCTTTCCATCGGCATACTTCCTGTTTCATCGGCAGCAGCCTTCAAGCCTCCCTTCATCGGCATCGGCAATAACATCTTCAACCTTATTGGCAACGCCTGAGTCTAAATCAACCTTTCCATCGGTCACCACCATTCATCGGCAACTTTCTTCACAAGCTGATTTTCATCGGTTGTCAGTGTATACCGTAACTCTTCTCCTGCCGATTAGCCCACTCTGACCATCTTGACACGTGCCAAAAAAACGGTGTCAACACATGCCCCCCAATTTCGGAGTATAAAACATTAATGCTCCAAAATTTACTCCAGATAATGCTTGCCTTCGCCCGTTTATCTTAACCCATTCTCCAAGTATAACATAATTTGTTACTGAATCTAATCAAATCTAATTTTGATTCACGCACCTCAGTAAATATCGCATAATCTCCAACCATTCTTGCCCCGATTACGGTTAAGATACCGAAACAATAACCCATCGGCAAGATCCTAACATAATAACGCCGCCATTTTTAGAACTAAAAGATCCTGTACCGAGATCTCTTCCAAGTCATGATTACTTGCCATCAAATCTTCTGTACAATCCCTTGATTATCGTGCGAACAATTACCATATCCATCTGAACCACCTCGACCCACATGCACGCGGCATAGAAATAAGTCCAGAATACCCCTACTCCAAGCGGCCTATAAATAGATTTCTCCGGAACACTCGTCTTCTACCCTCAGACTCCAACCTTTGGCATTCTCTCTTTTCGGCGACGACTTCGACGAACGAACGCGCGACCTCAATCCAACAAGAACTCCTTCTAGCGTCAACCTCAAATCCCCAGCCTGTGCCCTCATCCTCCTCAGAGCAATGGCGATCAACTTCGACGTCCCTGCGGTTCGTTCCACTTTCGTTACTTTTACCTCGATTCCTTTGGTCTTTGCGAGTTCATACAGTTGATAATTTTTCCTCTTTTTCCTATTCTTTTGATCCTCCAAACTTAGGAACTACGCAACAAACTGGTTATTCCAACCGATCAACCGCATTTCCAATGCCTAGGTCCAATGGGCAACCCAGATCCAACTGACTTAATCAACGCAGAGGTTAACAGAATCCCCTTTAGAGCCCAGAACTTTTCTCTGAATCTATGGAAAGACACATTCCGATCCTGGCCCAAAACCACCAAAGGGTGGAAAGATTGGTATTTGAGGGTAAATGGATCGATGCAGGTGTACTGGGCAGAACGGAAGATAGACCAATGCATTAGGCTATCTATTGCCGATATGCAGAAAAATGAGTCAATGATGATTGCTGCTGCTTATTTCTGGTTAGACACAACAAACACCTTCATGTTTGGACATGGCCCAGCCACCCCCACTCTTGCCGATGTATACATGCTCACTGGCTTGGATATCTCAACTGCCGATGAGAGCTCCATCAACGGCAGGAAAGCTGAACATAGAGTAAATACCCGCAATATCGGCGGTTGGACGGGATACATTCAAGAATACCGAAGGACCGGGATAGTTAACCAGAGGGAACATGCCACATTCTTGAATATGTGGTTAGAAAAATTTATCTTCTGTGGTCGATCAGTAGGACCAACCAACGCCTTCCTCCCCGCAGCTGAACTCTTGGCCAATGGTGTAAGGTTCCCTCTTGGTCGATACCTTCTGAGCTCCACCTATCATCTTCTTCACCAAGTGTCTTAGAAACTTTTGCTTGGCGAACCCATCGGCAATTTAGGAGGCCCATGGTGGTTTATCAACATGTGGCTGAATGCCCACATGCACAAACGCCTGCAATGGGACTTCTTCGCCCAAGAGTTCCCACGAGAAATTGCCGAAGACTACATCCTTGGAGATGAGGAATCGGCAACACGCCCACCTCTCAATTTTGGTGAAGCCATAATTGTCCTCCCTGGAACAGAGGCCAATGAAGATCAGATCGGCAGATTCTTCCAAAGCTTCTACAATGGTCTTTCTCGTGATCATAGGGCTTGGGTACCCTATATTGATGAAGAAAACAAGTTCCCCCTTCTCTTCAACTTTGCCGACGATGACCTGAACCAGGATAATGAGCTCATGATGGCCATCATTACTCCCAGGGCAATCCCAGTGAACACATTTGGTAGCGGGAAAAATACCAATATCACTTATGAGTTTTACAATCCATCGGCAGTATCTCGTCAATTGGCTTTTGGGCAACTGCCAATCAAACTCTGCTTTGCCGATGTGATCAAACCCAGAGAAACAATCACCAGTGGAACATAATGGAGTAGGGTAGTGAGACTTTCCCCCGATGCCGATATCACAGACGTCGATCTTTCCATCTGGTCGCCAGCATCTTTCATCACTGAATCATATAAGCAATGGTGTCGAGAATGGAGGGAACAACTATTTGCAACATCCGCCCACGCATATCGGCGCATGATCGACCCTGAATACGCCATTCCCGATGACGCAGTAAGTTTCTTTTAACTCCCTTCTGTTTTTTTCTTTCATATATCAGCAGCTAACTTTCTCGTGTCAGGTCGACGACCCAGTACCATCTATGAGCAAGAGTGGGAAACCCTTCGACCTTCGACCTGTTTTCCCAATATCACCGATCGGCTACAACGCCCCCACCCTAGCTGTTTTAACTCACCAGAGGACCCGTGCCAAGACTATCACCTCCAAATCAAAACTGGCTACAGCTAGGGCCACTCCATTGGCTGCTGCTTCAACCCTGATTAAGGCATTTAAGGTAATAACCCTGTTTATTTCTACTCATGCCGATCACAAACTATATTAACATTAACCATCAGGGTGTAAGAGCCGCCGCTGGATCATCATCGGCAATTCCTCCAACATCAAGCACCACTACCTCCAGCCAACCTTCAGAGGTATTCCTTTAACTTTACATTTTATCTATTAAATATCATATCTTACACTTGTTTTGCAGCAACAAATGGGTACATCGGCAAGCATACCAGGCACTCAAGTTCCACAATCAACAAGTGTCGATGCCCCCCAGCCAACCGTTGCTGAGACCCAAGCAAAGCGCAAAGCTTTAACAGATGCTGAGGCTCAGCAAAAACGACAGAAGTCCATGCTGGTCCCCACATCTGTCCCAACATCTGCAAGCCAGCCAGTCGACGTAGCTGAGCAAGTTAACCCTCATGTATAGAATATACCATCAGCCATCATACCCCAAGGGCCAACCACCGATGAAGTTACAGAAGATATCCCATCGGCAAGCTCTGCCGATCCTCCACACGGCACCCTCCAAGCCGCTCCTTCCAGCCAAGCACAGGAAATTGTCTTGAAGCAGGTAAACCGATTGACCTAGTCAATTTATAATATTCACACCTATCCTTGACTGACTTCCTTTCTTCTTCCCAGGAATAAGACTCCCCCAACAGCTTATTTTCCTTCGCTATTGATGTTTCCGATGATGATGGAGAAGAAGCAAGCTCTTCCCTGGCACTAGGAACAATATTGGCAGAAATCTATGCCAAGTTAGAAGCTCTCCTGGATTTGTTACAACAGGATACTGCTCAATTGGTGAATGATTCAGATCCTGCAAAGGCCATTTTCAAAATAATCCGCGACCAAGTTCCTGCCGATATTGAAGAAACCCTCTTCCCAGCAGTCCATCTAGAGAGCCGACAATTGCAATATCAACGGGCTGCTCACCGTATTGCCGATAGAGCAGCTCAAGCCTAGCTCAAGGAAGAGATGCTGCAGCTAAAACAGATTGCCGATGAGAAGCACAAGAGTATCAGCAACTTGCAGACCTCGGGTGCCGATCTTAAGCAAAAAATTTTGGATCTATCGGTAAAGAGGACAGCTCTACTAGCTGAATTGGAGGAAGTTGAAACAGCCCTAACTCATGTCAGACAAGAAGAGAGCCAGCTTCCCGATGCCATCAAGGCCCTTCAGCAAGAAAGAGATGTCCAAGCTCGCAAAGCTTTGGCCATGAAGAAGAAACTTAAGCCTGTGGAGGGTGTTGCCGATGAAGACATTAAAGAAATGAAGGAAGCCGACCAGATTCGCCTGCGCGTGATATCGGCTATCCAATCCTTGTTAAACTTGTAAATCTTGTTTACTACATCGGCAATTTATGAGACATTGACATCCCTATATAATTCTAGCCGATAGGACTGTTATCGGTACTTATACTTTTATGCATCCATCCAGATACTAGGGTAATATTTCTTTAAATATTTTCCATTTAATGCTCTGGGAAACACAACCCCTTCGAGGGTTTCGAGAATATATGCGTTACCAGGAATAGATTGATTTATCCGATATGGACCCTCCCAATTAGGAGACCACTTTCCAAACTTTGAACTTTTAGTCCCAATCGGTAAAATCAACTTCCAGACCAGATCTCCATCGGCAAACTCCTTTACCTTCACCTTCTTGTCATACCATCTGGCTACTCTTTTCTTATTCTCTTCGATGCTAACTAAAGCCCTTAACCGATGACCTGCCACATCTTCCAACTCATCCTTCATAAGAGTATCATAATCATCGGCTGTCAGTTGATCTTGAGAACGTATTCGCCTAGAGCCAATTTTAATTTCCCAAGGCAACACTGCGTCGTGTCCATATACTAACTGATAAGGCGTTACCTTGGTTGCACCATGACATAACATCCGATATGACCACAAGGCTTCATTTAATACTGTATGCCACCTCTTAGGATTTTCTTTAATTTTGCGCTTAATGAGTTTGATAATCCCTTTGTTAGAAGCCTCAGCCTGACCATTAGCTTGAACATAATATGGAGAAGAATTTAAAACTTTAATTCCCATACCTACAGCAAACTCATCAAATTCTCCCGATGTAAACATAGTACCCTGATCGGTAGTGATAGTTTGAGGAATACCAAATCGGTAAACAATATGCTCTTTCACAAAATCAATCATATTAGCCGATGTCACCTTTTTCAAAGGAATTGCCTCAACCCATTTTGTGAAATAATCGGTAACAACTAGAATAAATTTATGTCCTTTACTCGATGGCGGATAAATCTGTCTGATGAGATCGATAGCCCATCCCTGGAACGGCCAAGGTTTAATTATAGGGTTCATAGCCGATGCAGGCGCTCTTTGAATATTACCAAACTTTTGACACCCCTGACATCCTTTAAAATATTTAAAACAATCTTCAAGAATAGTCGGCCAATAGTATCCATTCCTTCTGATCATCCACTTCATCTTGAAAGCCGATTGATGTGCTCCACACACTCCTTCATGAATTTCACCCATCAAGCTTTTCGATTCATCACTGCTAACACATCTGAGTAAAACTCCATCTATGGTTTGATAATATAATTCATCATCAAGGAGCACATACTTGGTAACTTGGAATCTTATACGTCTTTCAACCTTTTTAGATGGATCCTTTAAATAATCGACAATCTCCCTTCTCCAGTCATCGGTATCGACTATCGATGTTAGCACTTCTTGAATAGGCTGATACCTTGAAGCATGCTAAGCTAGTCAGTTAGCCTCTTCATTGTGCAATCGAGAAATATGATCAAGACGAAAATCTCTAAACCCTTTCAACAATTGCAAACATCTCTCATAATATAAAATTAAAACTTCACTTCGGCATTCATAAATCCCAGCCAACTGATTTATAACTAGCATAGAATCACCAAAGATTTCAACAGCATCGGCGCGTATCTCCTTAAGCAATTCTAACCCTTTTATCAAAGCTTGGTATTCAGCCTGATTGTTTGTCGATGTAGCAACAATCGGCAATGAAAACTTAATACTTCCTTCCTTGAGGGGAAATCAATACAATGCCGATACCTGCTCCTTCACTACATGTGGATCCATCGAAGAAAAGTATCCAAGGAGCAACCTCCAAAGAGTCCACTGAATCACAATGCTGAGTGACAAAATCAGTCATAACCTGCCCCTTAACTGCTTTAGTCGATTCGTAACGTAGGTCAAATTCTGATAATGCTAACATCCACTTGCCGATTCTACCACTTAATATCGGCATTGACAGCATATACTTGACCACATCGTCTTTGCATATGACCGTACACTCGGCAGATAACAAATAATGTCTCAATTTGACACAAGAAAAGTATAAACACAGACATAATTTTTCAATGGCCGAATACCTTGTCTCAGCATCCACTAATCTTCTGCTCAAATAATAAATAACATGTTCTTTCCCTTCAAATTCTTGAATAAGAGCTGAGCTGATAACAGTATCATCAGTTGACAAATACAATCTGAAAGGTTTCCCGTGTTGAGGTGGAACTAGCACTGGAGGATTTGTTAAATATTTCTTAATTTCATCCAGAGCTAACTGCTGCTCAGCTCCCCATCCAAATTCCTGATCGGCTTTCAATTTAAGCAATGGACTGAAAGCCTTGATCTTACCCAACAGGTTAGATATGAATCTTCTAATGAAATTAATCTTACCGATCAAAGATTGCAATTCAGTTTTATTGGCAGGAGCAACTACTTTGTTGATTGCATCAATAGACTTCCTACTGATTTCAATGCCCCGCTGATGCAATGGTTCGTTCATAAGTATCTGATTCTGCCGATGCGATGATATAAGAAGAATCACCAGGAACAACCTCAATCTTATCCCCAATCCACTGTACGAGGCATTGATGCATTATAGAAGGAACACAACAATTAGCATGAATCTAATCCCTACCTAGAAGCAGATTATATGCACCCTTGCCATTAATAACAAAGAACGTTGTCGGCAAGGTTTTGCTGCTGATAGTCAACTCAACGCATACTGCCCCTTTAGCCGGTGACACATTTTGCCTTCAAAATCCTTTAGCATCATATCAGTTTTGGTTAAGTCTTGATCTCCCTTGCCAAGTTTCCGATACATCACATAAGGCATAATATTAATTGCGGCCCCTCCATCGATAAGTATCTTGGATACAGGCTGCCCATCAACTCTGCCTTTCACAAACAAAGCCTTAAGATACTGTCTCTCGTCATCGGTAGGTTTCTCAAAAACAGCCATCATTGGATCTAGCGTCAACTGAGCTACTTGATCAAAGAAAACAACTTCTTCCTCGTTATCAGATAGTGCCAAAAACTCCATCGGCAACATAAATACCATATTAACATCTACCGATGGGCCCTTATTTTTGTATTTCACCTGCCACTGCTGATTGCCAGATCTCTCATTGGAGAAATTTTCCTCTCGGTATAGGTCCTCCTGACGCTCACGCTGCATCCTCCTTTTCTGTGTCCTTGTCAAACCCTCTGGGCACCATTGAGGGAGCTTAGTTTTCCAAACCGGCTGATAACAGGTCCCAATCGATTCTACACGACGTATATTAGGATCCCTGTCAAATATTTCTTCATCGGGAACTCTTGCATTTGTCATCTCTTCAAGCTCCTCTTGATTCCTTGGAAAGTATCCAGCACGTTTACCAAGCCTCTTATGTACACTAAGTCTGCCCCCCAGCCGATCATGCACTGATGCTCTACCTCTGATCGGCTCATTGATAGATAAACCCTGATTGCTAGGTTGAAACCTCCTTTCTGACCGATTGACTCTATAATAACCATTGCACTCC
Source organism: Saccharum hybrid cultivar R570 (assembly GCA_038087645.1). Taxonomy (NCBI): domain Eukaryota; kingdom Viridiplantae; phylum Streptophyta; class Magnoliopsida; order Poales; family Poaceae; genus Saccharum; species Saccharum hybrid cultivar. The sequence continues at coordinate 18,028,388 of JAQSUU010000637.1, forward strand.
GGGCAATTTTCAACAGTAGGTAATTTAATACCTTCTTCCTAACAATGGATGAAAAACGGACACCTCCAATGATCCTTATGCCGATACCACTCTTCTCGGCGTCTCTCTTCTTGCTGCTGTCGATATCGGTCCCTTCGCTGACGCCAACCCTCCTGCTATCTTCGATGGGTAATCACAATGCCAGGTCGAGGGGGTTTCCCGGAACTACTACTTTCTCCCAGCAGTCCCTTACTTTTTGCGTCATCGGTAGTTATCCGATGTTGGAGATCCACTGATGCGTTTTTCTCAGCAGCTTCTGACGTTAACACCTTGGTCTTACCTTTGGCATCCAACATATTCGCTGGAAAAGGGTGTTGATCAATTTTCATCGGCTTCTGGGTCTTGGAATTACCAAACTTAATTCTCCCAGATTCAATAGCTAATTGTAATTGTTGCCTGAACACTTTGTACTCATTTGTACTGTGTGAAGTTGCATTGTGCCATTTGCAGTATAAAATTTTCTTCAACTCTTCTGCCGATGGGATCACATGATTAGGTGACAGCTTAATCTGGCCCTCTTGAAGCAGAAGATCAAATATTTTGTCAGCCTTGGTGATATCAAAAGTAAACTTTTCTGGCTCTTTCTGACCAAAGGGACAAGATATCGGCTTTTTATTCTTAACCCACTCAGCTAAGCCGACAACTGGTTCTTCATCTGAATCAGAATCTTCTACCTCTCCAACAAATGATACTTTCTTGCTCCAATTCTTTTTAGGTTCAAAAAACCTAGTATCTTGATCAGAGATCCTTTGTACGAGATGACTCAGGCTTTCAAACTCCTGAGAAGCATATCTGTCCTTAAGATGTGGCAATAATCCTTGGAAAGCCAGATCGGCAAGCTGCCGATCATCCAGCACCAGGCTGTAGCACTTATTTTTTACATCTCGTAGCCTTTGCACAAAGCTTTCTACCGATTCATCATTACGCTGTCTCAATTTTACCAAATCGGTAAGCTTCTTTTCATGGATTCCAGCAAAGAAATATTTATGAAATTGCTTCTCTAGATTAGCCCAAGTAATAATAGAATTTGGCGGTAATGAAATAAACCATGTGAATGTTGACCCAGACAAAGACGATGAAAATAATCGAACTCTTAATTCATCTCTGCTAGCTGCCTCTCCACATTGAATAATGAAGCGATTAACATGTTCCATGGTTGATGTATCGTCTTGTCCAGAGAACTTAGTGAAATCTGGTACCTTGTACCGATTTGGGAGAGGAATTAAATTATATGTCGGAGGGTATGGAGTCCGATAAGAATAAGTATTGACCTTGGGCTTTATCCCAAACTGATCCTTCATAATTTCTGCTATCTTATCGGCCCAAAAAGCATCAGCCTCCTGTTGACGAGCTGGCTGAATTTCTACAGGAGGTACCTATTGATATCCCTCCACGTATCTTTGTGGCCCACGATCTCCATCAATCGGCATATTTGCCGTTACTTGTGGTCCATTAACCTGCTGGAAAGGATTCATCGGCTGAGCTACCGATGTTTGATTTTGAAAACCAGCTTGCATATGACCTTGATGAATCCTTGCAACCTGCTGATTTTGCTGAACAGACAACTGTCCTGACCAACCATTATTAGAACTCATCGGTATAAAACTTGCCGATGGCTGGTAATTTGCTGATATTGTTGGATAATTATAACCAGCTTGAGGCATGAACTAGACTCCAGGTTGACTTATAGCAGGAGCCTTCTGCTGCATCGGCAGTAAGCTTGCCGATGGACTTGAATTAGGTGTTTGAACCAAAGGCATCTGGAAACTCCTGGAGTTGGTTGCACAGTAGTTGCTGTGGCATATTGAGACACTTGAGCCATCGGCGAAACAGCCGATGGTATAGGAGCTTTTCCTGCTGCATCAAACACTTGAGGTAACCCAGGATTGAAAGCAGATGACTCCGGAGGCATACCATATCCCCACCAATTAGCAGGAATCTGGCTATTCTGAGACACGGGGCCTGACAAAGCTGATGCCGATAGATCTGTATTAAGCTGAACTCGTCCTCCTGATAATACCGGATCTGATCGTATCGGTGTAGATTGCATATTAGGTAAACCTGCTGATACTGGAGGGGAAGTAACTTCTGTACCCACAACGGCCGAGGGAGCCGATGGAGTATTGACAGATGCCGGCTCTGGTTGGTGATAGGCAGGCCCAACGTAATGCGGTGACGCTTGCCCTTCTTTGAGAGTTCGAACCACAGCATTATGAATAGTATTGGACAGCACATTTGAATGATTAATCAAAGCATGATTTACTGCAGAATTAACCATCTCTTGAAGTTTACCCGGATTGGAGTCAAAGGTAACTTGCCGAAGTAAAGGCAAATCTTGCTTCTGGATGACTTGTCCACTCTTGTTCAAGCTGAATGATTTCAGGCAAAACTGTTTGTATTCTTCTATAGCCTTTTCCATAGCCTGCTTCTGTTCTTCCTTAAGATCTTCTTCTGATACTGCAATGATGTTCCCCGCATCAATCTCAGGATTGAACATATTGATCAGATTGGTCCCACCGGGCGTGCCAAAAGATGTGTTGATGCAAAAGTGGATCTGCAAACACAAAGGGCTAATACTCGAAATCGATATCCAAAGCGTGCCAGTTGATTTGACCTGTTAATCGACAAGGATGAAGATACGAGCACTTTGGTCCTGACAACAGCGATACGCCCGGAAGTCACGGCCAAGAGGTACTCACGCGGAACTCGAGGATCGTCGAAGGTCGCACTAAAGCGATGCAGCTCGCCGAATCAATGAGAACTCATAAAAAAGGAAAAATATGCAAATTGACGAAGTCGCCGAAAAGTAAATAGATGTAAATAGGAGTAAAAATTGGTTTTGATATTGATTGATATCTTATTACATTGCCCTTCAATCTATATTTATACCCTGATCTACTGAATCATAACCAAATACGACTATGACACCAAGCCCACATCTAAGGAAACACATGACTCTTATACAAATCAGACTCTAACAAACATAGAAAAGGAAATCAACTCCTGTCTATTTCCTTGTCCGCTTTAATTATGATGGAATTCTCACCGACCTCCTTTCCATCGGCATACTTCCTGTTTCATCGGCAGCAGCCTTCAAGCATCCCTTCATCGGCATCGGCAATAACATCTTCAACCTTATTGGCAACGCCTGAGTCTAAATCAACCTTTCCATCGGTCACCACCATTCATCGGCAACTTTCTTCACAAGCTAATTTTCATCGGCTGTCAGTGTATACAGTAACTCTTCTCCTGCCGATTAGCCCACTCTGACCATCTTGACACGTGCCAAAAAACAGTGTTAACATGTTCTTACCAAGGGTGAGAAGGGTGTGCAAGCTAAGTTTATTGGTACACCAATTGTGGGTCCAAAGAAGAAGGTCATTTGGGTACCAAAGAGCTTAGCTACTAACCTCCAAGGACCCAAGCAAGTATGGGTACCTAAAAGACATTAATTTGTTTTGTAGGTAAATTACAAGGCCGGAGAAAGGCATTGGGTGCTTGATAGTGAGTGCTCTCAACATATGACCGGTGATTCAAGAATATTCAACTCTCTCAAATTAAATGATAGTGGCATTGATAATATCACATTTGGTGACAATATCAAGGGTGATGTGAAGGCTCTTGGAAGGATTGCAATCTCTAATGATCATAGCATTTCCAATGTGCTCCTAGTTGAAAATTTGAACTTCAATCTTCTCTCGGTTGCTCAATTGTGTGATCTAGGTTTCAAGTGTATCTTTGGTGTTGATGATGTGGAGATAGTTAGTGTTGATGGCTCTAACTTGATCTTCAAAGGTTTTAGATATGAGAATCTATACTTGGTTGATTTCAATGCTAGTGACACTCAACTTTCAATATGCTTGCTCACCAAATCAAGTATGGGTTGGTTATGGCATATAAGACTTGGTCATGTTGGCATGAAGCAATTGAACAAGTTAGTGAAGCATGACTTAGTTAGAGGCTTGAAGGATGTCACATTTGAGAAGGATAAGCTATGTAGTGCATGTCAAGCCGGAAAGCAAGTGGGCAACACTCATCCGTTGAAGAGCATTTTGAGTACTTCTAAGGCATTTGAGTTGTTGCACATGGATCTATTTGGGCCAACTACATACACAAGCATTGGTAGCAACAAGTATGACTTTGTGATTGTGGATGATTTCACTAGATACACTTGGGTATTCTTTCTTGTGGACAAGAGTGATGTATTTGACATATTCAAGAAGTTCATCAAGAGAGTGCAAAATGAGTTTGAGACCACAATCAAGAAAGTGAGAAGTGACAATGGAAGTGATTTTAGAAACACAAGAGTTGACGAGCTATGTGATGAGCTTGGAATCAAGCATCAATTTTTTGCCAAGTATACACCTCAATCTAATGGCTTAGTTGAGAGGAAGAATAGAACCTTGATTGATATGGCAAGATCAATGTTGAATGAGTATAATGTGAGTCACTCTTTTTGGGCCAAAGCAATCAACACGGCTTGCTTTTATAGCAACCGCCTCTATTGCCACAAGTTCTTAGAGAAAACACCATATGAGATCTTGAATGGAAGAAAGCCCAACATTGCATACTTTCGGATATTTGGTTGCAAATGCTACATCTTGAAGAAGGGTACTAGATTAAGCAAGTTTGAGAAGAAATGTGATGAAGGCTTTCTACTTGGCTACTCAACTTCAAGCAAAGCTTATAGAGTTTGGAATTTGACTAGTAGACAACTTGAAGAAGTACATGATGTTGAGTTTGATGAAACAAATGGCTCTCAAGATGAAGAAGAAAACTTGGATGATGTGAGAGGAACTCAATTGAGTAATGCTATGAAAGAGATGGACATTGGTGACATTAGACCAAAGCAAGTAATTGATGTGGATGATGACAAAGATCAAGTGCTCCAAAGTCCAATTACACAAGCTAGTGGTTCTCTAATGCAAAATCAAGCTAGTACATCATCTCAAGTGCAAGAAGATCAACAAATGGCTAATTCATCATCTCCAACTCATGATCAACATCAACATCCAAGCAATCAAGTTCAAGTGCTTCAACCAACCAACATTGTAAGAGACCATCCATTAGATTATATCATTGGTGACATACAAAGAGGAGTTCAAACTAGATCAAAATTGGCATCATTTTGTGCACACTATTCTTTTGTGTCAATGGAAGAACCCAAGGACATCGATAAAGCATTGAGAGATCCGAATTGGGTAAATGCAATGCATGAAGAGCTCAATAACTTCAAGAGAAATGAAGTATGAGAACTAGTTGAGAGACCTAGTGATCATAATGTCATTGGAACAAAATGGGTCTTTTGCAACAAGCAGGATAAAGATGGAATAGTAGTAAGGAACAAAGCAAGACTAGTGGCTCAAGGTTACATACAAATAGAGGGTCTTGACTTTGGTGAAACATATGCCCCGGTTGCAAGATTGGAAGCAATTAGGATCTTCCTTGCCTATGCTTGTGCTCACAATATCAAGCTATATCAAATGGATGTGAAGAGTGCATTTCTCAATGGGTACATTCAAGAGAAGGTGTATGTGAAGCAACCTCCTGGTTTTGAAGATGACAAGAAACCCAACCATGTATACAAGTTGAGGAAGGCTTTGTATGGATTGAAGCAAGCACCTAGAGCATGGTATGAAAGATTAAGAGATTTCTTGCTATCTAAAGGATTTGTCATGGACAAAGTGGATACTACTCTCTTCACCAAAAAGATTAGGAAAGACTTGTTTGTGTTACAAATATATGTTGATGATATCATATTTGGATCAACCAATCAAGATTATTGTGATGAGTTTGGGAAGATGATGGCAAAGGAATTTGAAATGTCAATGATCGGTGAACTTAGCTTCTTTCTTGGACTTCAAATCAAGCAAATGAAGGAACATGTGTGAGCCAAACCAAATACATAAATGATATGCTAACGAAGTTTGGCATGGAAGATGCAAAAGGAATCACTACTCCAATGAGCACTAGTGGAAGCTTGGATAGTGACAAGAGTGGTAATATGGTGGATCAAAAGCTATATAGATCAATGATTCGTAGCCTACTCTATGTGACGGCATCAAGGCCTGATGTGATATTTAGTGTATGCATGTGTGCAAGATTTCAAGCCTTACCAAGAGAAAGTCATTTGAAGGCAATAAAGAGAATATTGAGGTACTTAAAGCATACACAAGATGTTGGATTGTGGTATCCCAAAGGTGCAAGCTTTGAGCTAGTTGGATATTCGGATTCCAACTATGCCAGTGACAAAGTTGAGAGAAAGAGCACCTCCGGGACTTGTCAATTGTTGGGAAGATCACTTGTCTCATGGTCATCCAAGAAGCAAAATAGTATTGCACTATCTACCGCCGAAGCCGAATACATCGCCGTGAGTAGTTGTTGTGCACAAATCTTGTGGATGAATGCCACATTGAAAGATTTTGGAATCAACTTCAAAAATGTGCCATTGCTATGCGACAATGAAAGTGCCGTGAAACTTACCAACAATCCGGTTCAACATCAAAGAACAAAGCATATTGATGTTCGTCATTACTTCATTAGAGATCATCAACAAAAGGGTGACATTGTTATTGAGAGTGTGGGCACCGAAGATCAATGTAACACCCCGGTGTTACGCAAGCATTAGCATTGCAAATCATAAGCATAACATGTCATTTCATTCATAATCACATGTGGATTAGAGTGCACCTTTAGTGAAAGCAAATTTTAGGGAACAAGTGTTGCATAATATGTTTATAATTATTTCACACTAATTGTGCTAGTTAGATTAAGAAAACTTGTGTAGCTATAATTTTTAGATCACCTAGAATTAATTAGTGCAATTTTTGGAGCAACTTAATGACCAAAGTTTTGTCAAAAATTTACTTTTAAAAATATTATTTGAAAATGGTCAAAAACCCTCCCTAATTAGCTTTTATTTCCTCAATTCAAAATATGTAGGAGTTTTGGAGTTGGCCCCTTAATAAAAGTTGTAGGGAATTAAATTCTAAGCAACTTTCATTTTTGGGCAATTTTCAGAAAAAGTCATCTTCTTACTCAAATTGGAATTTTAAAACTGTGAATTGAATTTATTTGAAAAATTCCTGGAAAATAAAATTTGAAAACCATTTTCTTACCTTGACGGGCCGCCGCCACCCTTTCGGCCCGCTGGCCAAAACGGCCCATCTCTTCCCTGCGCGCGCGCCCACGCAGCGCAGCGGCCCGGCCCACGCCCGCGCGGCCGTCTCCCTCTCCCGCTCGCTCGCACGCCTCGCTGGCCGCGCGATAGACCGTGCTCGCCGCGTGGCGTCCATGCGCCGTCGAGGTCGCCGCATGGAGCCTCCGGCTCGCCTTGATCTCCACCCGGTCGCGCACCGTCTCCGCCTTCATCTCCTCTGTCCCCTGCTTCCCTCCGCGTCCGCGCGCTCGCTCTCCACCGCAGCAGCAAGCCGGGTGGAGTGCACGCCACCTCACGCCGTTGCCCGCGTCCGTCGGCGTTTAGCTCCGCCACCGCAACGACATTCGTCGATCGCGTCTGCCTCTAGCTCCGCCTGGACCTCCTCCATCCCGTGCGCACGCGTTTGTCTTCTTTTTCCCCACGGTAAGGCCAGGACGAGCTTTCCTTGGCACGGCGGTGCCATGGCCGCCGAGCTCGTGCTCCCGTGGATGGAGCCCTACCTTCCTTTTCTTCCTCCAATTTCTTGTACCTTCGCATTCGCCTTGACTCCACGGACCTCGCGCGCTCCAAATCCACCCTCGCCATGGCCGGGACCGGCGTGTCGTCGGTGAGCCACGCCACCGTCCCGCCATGTGCGCCGCCTAGCTCACCCAGGAGCTCCTCCGGTGCCCTAAGCTAGTGCATGGGATTTGCCTCTCCGCGAGGAAGCCGCTGCTGGTGACCTCACCGCCGGCGAGCTCACCGGCGGCGAGATCCGCCCGGCCAGCGCCTCCTCACCTCTGTGTCTCCGGCTTGTGGGGTCCGGCTGTTCCCCGGGCCCGCCTGTCTGTCTCCTTTCGCGCGCGCATGTGCACTGTGCCGGGTGCATGTAGCGGTTTCAGTCGGGTTGTTTTTAAATGACTTTGAAAATGAATTTCAGAAAATGATAAAAAGGCTTCTAAAATCTATAACTTGCTCATTTTAGCTCCAAAAATTGTTAAATAAATTTTGGTAGACTTCTTAGAACCAGATCTACAATCTAAAAATGTTGCATGTAAATATTGCACTACTTTTCTGTAGGGTTTTTATTTAATCATTGAAATTGCTGTTTTTTTGTTAAATATGTAATAAATCATAGAAAACTCAAAAAAATATGGTTTCAAGTTTGTTAATCTTTTTGTGCAATGTACTTGCTAGGAAAAATATGTATCATGCATGTTTTGTAGAAAAATTCTTATGTGTAGTTCATGTGCTTTTTATTGCTAATATTTGTTATTTTTGTTAGATAGAAAAATATGAATAAAACATGCAAGTGATAATTTTTATACAGTGATTGTTTACTGTGTCGAATCTAGGAAAAATGATAAATATGTTATTTGATACTTTTCATAGTATAAAGTATTTTTATGCTCATTTTTAGACCCTAGATTGTTATTTTTGTGTAGGTAGTTCTAGTACTCAACTTGCAATGGAATTTTTGTGATATGCTGAAGTACATGATAGTAATCAACTGTAATTTTATTAGATTTTTCCAGATTACCAAAATAAGTGTTGCTGTTCAAACATAGTGTCAACTAGGGTTTAAATTAACATTTTCATGCAAGATTAGTTGATAAACTTTGCTTTAGTGTATCTTTGAAGTATCTTAGGGTGCTAGGGTGACTTTGCATGGTAGAGAATGTTGGTGGTAGTTTATGAGTACATGTTCTTGGATGATGTAGACTACCTTGTAGAAGAGTTGTAATTCCACTTAATCTAAATAAAGTAAACCTGTGCATCTACATCGCATTCATCATCATCATCATCTCATGTCATCTCTGCAATGCACCTAGGCATGAGCACTTATACATCTGCATCAAACAGGATCGCAGGAGGTAACTCCGGTAGCAGTTCCCGAGGAGCCGGAAGAGCAGTCCGAGGTGCAAGAGCAGGAGGTGCCCGAAGCCGACGAGGAGGTCGGTGAGGATCTTCTAGAGTGCCCAGACCACCGTCCGAGCTCTTTCGAAAGAGGCAAACCCCAGAGCATTTCTCTCCCAGTTTGCAAATGCTTTTATGAAATGCTTTACATAATTGGTGCATTACGTTTAGGAGTTGTTTGCAACCGTTGCTGCATTATACCTTGTTTACTCTTGCTCTACCATATCCTTGTTACCTTGGTATTCGCAGTCAAGAAATGCTTAGCTTGCTTAGACCGGTAGAAGTCGGGTGATTGTCTATCACCTGCGAGCAATAGGTGGTTACCTGGATCTGTTTGAAAAAGTATGTCATATGGGAATAACTAAGTGTCGAATTAAAATTGAGACCGGACGGGGACTTGCAGGGTTTCGGACTGTAGTGTTTTCTGTCTGTGTCGATTAAGGACCGACCGTTGTTGGGCCTCGAGTCATGTTAAACGCATGCCTCACATTTAGCTGGCCGAATAATATACCTTTCAACCGCGAAGCTGGGAGATTATTCGGGCCGAGTGGATTGCCCGCAACGCACTGTACTGGAGCAGTAGTGGCAGGATACGGGGGCGCAATGATAAGGCCAAGGAGCAGTCAGGCAGCCCCCGGGTACATGTGGTTCCTGGCAAACTCGCGACTTTACCTGAATAGTTGACTCGGTGACCAATACCTTACTTTAGCGGATGAGTGAGGTTTGTGTGAGGAATAAATTACCAGCTGGTTAATAATTGATTCGAATCGCCATCGTTCACTGGATAGTGAACACTTGACTTGAGTTACTTCATCGTAGTAATATTGATGGAACACTTGAATAGTTATACGGAATATGACATGATGAAGGTTGTAATGATCATTGGTTATCCTTACCTGCTCAATTACATGTTACTCTAGTACAGGTGCAAATGTAGTTGACAGGTTAATAAAGAGTTAACTTGATGCAAGCTTTTGAGAAAAGATTCTTTATTACTAAGTATGCCTTTTGCAAATGAGTCAGCTACCCCACCATAAAGCCTGTCATGATCCTTGGTGTCATTTTATTTTCGGTTATGTCGGGTAAGTCTAGCTGAGTACCTTCTCGTACTCAGGGCTTTGTTCCCACTTGTTGCAGATGGGCAGATGTATTACGACTACTGTATCAACTGCCTTTATCCTGCGATGGGCGAAGCTTAGGACCATGGGCAGTGGTCATTCACTACGTCTCGTCTGATGCTTTTGTTGGAGATGATCATGAGCTGGCACCTTATTTTGAACTCTGTGTGAGTGTGTGGTTTGAACTAAATGCTTCCGCTACTTTCATTTGAACCTGGTTTGTAATAACTATGTTTAAACTCCGATGTATTTTGTGATGCAAACTTTTATGTAACTTATGATGGTGACCGCTAAACTTATTATGATCTTGGCTAGTATGTGAGTTGGTTTGAAATCCGTCGTGATTTCACGGACTACCGGGTTATACGGGCTTAAGTTTGCTAAATCGTTCGCTTATTGGATGATTTTCTTACTTAATTTTGTATAATTGGGTGGTTCTGTTACAATCAATTAGCCGATCTATTCACCAAGCCACTTGATGAGAAGAGATTTCACAAGCTAAAGAATGAGTTGAACATACTTGACTTCTCTAACATGAGTTGATGCACCTCCATGATATGACATGCCTCTCCTTCGAGCCCCAAGGTACAATTGGTTGGCATGTCATACATTCTATACTAAGGACATGTTTAGTGCATCTAGTCATGATTTCTTATGTTCTAGGGTCATTCATGAAAATCAAATGCATTTTGAAGTTTATATGGTGCCACTATTGTTTCTTTGCTATGTATGATCTAGTGGTAGCATATAACTTGTTTGAGTAGCTTTGATCCTAAGTATTTAATCTAGAGAGCTTGTCTAAGTATTTTCTTCAACATGGTGCATGATAACCCTTCTAGTGAGGTGTGAAGAAGCTTGCCCTTGATCAAACCGAAGCATTTCATTTATGCAAGCAATCTAGGTTGAATCACAAACTTGATCCTCACCCCATAACATGACATGATAATCTATCTAAAATTAGTTCCTTGTGGTCATTGGTGCCAAAAGGGAAGAAAATATTGTTCACAAAGATAGATTCTAAAAGGGGAGAATTGATAAAAGAAGGGGATCAACTAAAATTTTGAGCACACAAGTAGGGGGAGCAAGCTCTTAAACATGAATGTTGCATTTCTTTGTGCACTTCATATGTATGATGCATATAGTTATGCATTTATTTTCTCTCCGATACTTTGCTTGTGTGATGTTTTGCTAGTATACAATTGAATGGTATATTGAGGTACTAGCATGAATAGGAAGTAGTTAGATTTTTCTTGCTTCATATTTTCCAAAGTGGTACTAGAACCTTGCTTATAATGTTGATCTCACGAGGTTTCTAGTTATGTTTGTGCTTTTCCAAGTGATATCTAACTACACAAGGTGCTAAGATGGTGTTTATCGCTACTCCGATGGTATCACGCTTCAAAGGTCTATAATCTAAAACACTTAGCACCTATTGGTAGTCAATGCTCCTATATTTTCCTATCTAAACATGTATGCTTCCTAAATACAAACATATAGCATACATGTAGGGGGAGCCATTGCTATCAACTTGATTTCATGATCACTTGTCCATATTTCTTACACATGGTAACATATTTGGGCAATGTGACATGAAGTCAATCAAAATTTTATCATAACATCTTTGTGAAAGGGTTGTCACCAATTACCAACAAGGGAGAGATTGAAAGCTCTATGTTTGGTGTTGGTAATTAGTGACAATGCCCAAGTGCTAATCATATGCTTAAGATTGTATGTAGCAAAGGATGATTAGCACATAGCATGGTGAAGCATGATGATCAAGTGTGGATGATAAAATACTTACCATGATGATGATGATGGAAGTACATGCAATCCTATGTTGATCAAGGCAAAGGTATATGCTAGGGTTCATGTTTTGGTAACCAAGACACCTAGTGGGTGTGGTTACATTGTAGGATAGATAGTCGTACTATAAAGAGGGGAATGACGCGGCTATTGAACTCCTAAGTGCCTCTAGGTGTGCATTTCATAATCATATGCTAGATTCATAATCATATGCATTTGGATAGAACTTGGTGGTGTTAGCACATTTACGATGGCGATGGAGTTTGAGCGGTAGAGAGGGTTTGGGGGGCGGGATTCAGGCGTTTTCGAGGAGTTGAAACGCCTATTTTCCTTTACGCCGATGTCGAGATTTGGAGGCAATGTCACGTGGTGTTTCACGAGCTAAAACATGTGCTAAAGTGTTACACATACTTAGTCTAGCTCATAAGTGAAAGGGTGTAACAAGCGGATCGAGCAAACATTGCAAAACCGTCGAAATAGGAGCAACAGACGCTAGCTCGGGGAGCGACAGACGCGACCCTAGCGTCTGTCGGCTCACTCGAGTTGCAGCGCGCGGGCACCCGCGACAGACGCGGTGGTGCCCCGGCGACAGACGCGCCTGGAATCACTATTCCAGCGTCTGTCGCTTGAGGAAGTGGGGCGCGTCATGGTTCTACGCGACAGACGCGTCCATCGGCCAGGCACCGGACGCGTCTGTCGCTCCAGCGCGATAACGTGGCCACTGGACCGCGTCTGACGGTGGCGAGGCGGCGTCTGTCGGTCGTGACAGACGCGTCTGACGCAGTGGACGCGAACGCGATGATTTTCAAACGGTCAAACATGTGGCGGCTTCGTGAGCATCAGACGCACTGTGCAGCGTCTGTCAATATGGCGACAGACGCGTCTATCGCGTGCGTATGCACCCCTTTTAGCTCCTAACGACTCTATTTGTTTAGGGTGCTTATAAATACTTGTTGGTTGGCTCTTGGCTCTTACTCTTGCACTCTTTGACATACTTGTGGGCACTTTGAGCTAAGCAACTCTCCTCCCACTCATCTCTTTTGCTTCTTTGCATATTCGAAGTGAGATTGAGTGATCCAAGTGCATTTGCATTGTGAGATTGCATCTAGTTAGCACTTGGTGGTTGATTTGCTACGGGATTCTTGTTTCTCTTGGTGGTTGCCACCATCTAAACGGCTTGGAGCAGCTTGGAGGCATTGGTAAGAGTTGGTGATTGTTCTTGGCCACCTCTGGTGATTGTGACGGTTTGTGCCTACCTCGGCGAAGCGCCAAAGGCAACGATAGTCGATTGCTTGTGTCATTGCAACCTCTTGCCATTTGGTAGGTTCTTGTGGTGCCTTTTGAGAGGCTCGGTGTGTGACCGATTAGCCATCGAACCACGTGGTGAAGAGGGACACAACGGGGACTAGCGTGTCGGCAAGCACGTGAACCTCGGGATAAATCTTGTGTCATCACTTTCATATTGTGATTGATTGATCCCGGTGTTCGGTTGTCTTGGTATTTATTGTTGATCATATTGGTTGGCTCAATACTTCGCCCCTCGGTGAAACCCTCCTAACTCAATTCCGTATTACCTTCTTAGTTACCTTTGCTAGCTAGATAGTTTTGCTAGAGTAGCTCTTTTGTGTAGCTTGCTAGTTTGAGTTGTAGTTTCCTTCTCGGTTTGAATTGTGCGGTTGAGTGCATATATATTGAAATTGTGAATTGGATAGGCTAAGCAAAACTCGTATCTTGCTATTTGTTATATTGATAAACTTGTTTAGCACACTTTGTAGGAAATTTTTAATAGGCTATTCACCCCCCCCTCTAGCCATCAAGACCTTTCACCATATATAATCATTCTCTTCCTTTCTTTGTTTTTTCAATGCTCTACATCATTCTCAATCCTGGGTCGAGATTTTTTTTCTAACACAAATCCATCTAGGTTTGGGCTTAGTCTACTCCAACCTACTTTCTCTTTTCCATCATGAAAAGTAGCCAACTTGTATATTTTTCACTGGTGGGCTTAGTCCTCCCTCTTAAAAGGCCCTTGTTTGGTTTGGGTAATTAAGTAACAACTTTGGTGGACTATATGTGTTTGAGGTGAGATACGTAGGGATTAGTCCATAGGTACACTAGTGCGAGCAACACATAAAGCCATGGTGGAGAGGTGGCTTGGTTATGTTGCAAGTGCTCAACTAGTGTTTTGGAGGAGCTCATTGCATATGAGACATGACATGGTGTCATGTGGCTAGGTGGAGAAGATTAAGAGACATAGTTTGGCTATGAAGGACCGGATTGCTAGTGCAAAGGACAAGTCAGAGGCTCGGGTGCGACAGACCGCATGGTGGCGAAGTTAGAGCAAGGACTTGACGCCAATGGACTAGGTGCAACGGTGAAAAGCAAGCAAAGTTGCGATCTTGATGAACCAATAAAGCAACATGATGACATGAAGTGGATCATATCATCACAGGTATCAAGCCATGGAAGACTTGTGTGTTGATTACAAGCAGTGGCGGGCCTAGGATTTGGAACTTCGGTATTCAAAATAGGAAGGAAAAATTTGGCAACCTACAACTAGTTTTTGGCATGTATAATAGTATAATACCACATAAATGTAATTGGTTAATAGATAGCCCTTCTGTTCCAAATTATAAGACGTTTGGGCTTTTCAGATTCATAGCTTTTACTAACCACCAGATATATGTTATGTCTAGATACATAATAAAAGCTATGAATCTAGAAATGTCAAAACGTCTTATAATTTAGGATGGAGTTAGTAGCAAATACATAACACATAATTGACCATAATTTTATATATTCATAGAAAACCTTCAAATCTGTAGCAACACCCTTTTTCTCACCGGCCTGCCGTCCACCAGGGCGCAAGCGCTGCGCCGACGCACACACGCTAGGGGTTTGGTGTTGGGGAAAACGAGAGATGGGAAGAGAAAATAAACGGTGCTTGAGCACGATCGCGCGAGTGGCTGATGCCAATGTCCTTTTTTTATAAATGGATGCTGATGTGCCTATTCGCCACCATGGTGGGGAGGAAATTGGGCCATCAACCACCGGGCCCTCAGGTTGGGAGAGAGAAGCAGGAGCATGCATGTTTCAGCTTGAGTTCTCGATAGAGTAGTTATTTTGGCTTTAATTTATCTTTTTATACATTACATATAAAAAATTAACAAAATTTTTGGGTATTCAACTGAATACCCTTGAATACAAGTGGGCCTGCCCCTGGTATGGGATAGGGATGGCAATGGGGCAGATTCGGATCAGGTGGAGCCTTCGCGGGCCCGAACCCAGAACCCAAACTCAACCCAAAACCGCCCCAAACACCTGTTCGGGTAATAATCCAAACCCAAAACCAATCCCGGTGGATCCCTGAAACTCAACCGAAACCCAAAACCCACCACTATATGGCAATACAAAATGATTTTTTTAGCAACATACGAATAATATATATTATATTTTCATATGTATAAACAAGAGGCAATAAACAAAACACAATTTCATGACTCAGCTTAGAACAAATTCAATAGCTTACGTAAATAATTTATTAATAAAGACACATGAGTTTTTATTCAAAATGTTCTATTTCGGACCTCCATTGGACATCTGCGGGTGAAAACCGAAACCTAAAACCGAATCCGATAATTTTTGGGTCCTTGAACCCGAAAACCGTAGAGGAAAAATTGAATCCGAACCCAAACCCGCTAGACCCGAAATCCACAGAGCTCTAACTAGAAACTGCCCCATTGTCATCCCTAGTACTGGGGCGGCAGAGTGCCCCTAGACGAATGGAGAAGGATCTACTCCTTTAAAAAAATATGCTCCCTCCGTCCCCAAAAGAATGTAATTCTATGTTTCAAATCTTGTCTCAAAAAGAATATAAATGTAGATTTGAAATTAGCTTTTTCCAATAGAACCCACCTATTAAAAATATTGCTACATGTCTAAAAACTATCATATTCTATTTATCTATGAGAAGAATATTCCGGAATGTAACCATTGTTTTTTAGTTTCTAGAATGATAGACTAGGGGTAAATGTGTAATTGACACCTACACTAATCTTATCTCGAAAAGTGAGGTTTACATTCTTTCAGGGATGGAGGGAGTAGATGTGAATCCAACTTTAAGAGCATGTTATGTACGAGCTCCTATTAAAAAACTGATAATAAATTGTGAGGGGCTTCTCCGGAGGAGCTGGAGCCATTTTGGATGAGCCACATGCTCCAACTTCTCTGTTTTTCATTGAAAAACGGCTTCTCCAGGAAAACGTTTGATAAAGCTCCTTCAGAGGAGCTGGAGTCGGAGTCGAGCCCTAGCAAACAAACAGGCCCCTAATATAAGAAAAAGTATTTTAAAAACCAATGAAATCGATAAAAACTAAGGTTTTAAATCTCCGGCTAAAAGTATTTAGCGGATGACTTCTAAAACAGCTATAGTGAAGATTAAATGGAGCTCTGCTAAGTTTAAGAAAACGCAAATAGCTTGATCAGCCTCGAAGCGGGATTTAAAACCTTGATAACACCCGAACCGAACCGGCGGCGGCTGCTCGCCTGCCTGACCCGTACTCGTCGGCCAAATGTAACGCTTGATCTCTGGGGATCCGGAACTCGAAAGAAACAGCCCAGACAGCCCACGACCGGCCCAGTCTCATCACAAACGCACGCGCACGTCGCCGTCGCCATCGCCCCGCTGTAACCCTACCCTAGCCGCCCCGAAGCTTCCCGTCCTTCTCCTTGCGGCGGCCGCGGGCGGCGCGGCGAGTCGGCGGCCACCCGCCCCCATCTCCTACTTGAGCCTCCCAACCTCACCGCCGCTGTCCGCCTCCTCCCCCTCCGCGCCGTAGATCTTTCTCCTCGGCGCTCAGGAGGACCACTCAATCCACCTTCACTTCACCGTGCGGGATCTGATCGCAATCGGGTCCCCGCCGCGGCCGCCTCCCCGGGAGGAGCCCCGGGTCCGACGAGACGGAGGCGAGGGTAGACGACGGAGGCGAGGAGGACGAGGCGGGGGAGGGGAAGCCCATGCCGGCCGCCGGGGCCCGCCGCTCCACTCGCGTCTTCATGCCCAAGGCGCCCAAGCCTCCGCAATCGCAGGACCAGGCCGACCCTGCCACCCGGGTCCTCCGTTCCGGCAAGCGCCTCGCCGCCGACCGGATCCGCTGGGACGCCAAGGAGGCCGCAGCCTTCCACGTCGACATCAACCACGGCCACAGCCACAGCCACGGCGAGCAGCACCAAAAGGAGGACTGCCCCAAACCGGTATTGCCACCTCTGACGAAGTCCTTCGGGATCGTGTACAGCAGGAAACGCCGACGCCGGAGCAACTCCGCCGCTGAGGTCGTCGCTGAGGACAAGGACGGCAGCAGGAGGTTTGGGATAGTATATACCAGGAGGAAGGGCAAGCGATCGAAGGTCAGTCCTCTCCTTCTCCCGCAAGAGCCAGAGGCCCCCTGTGACCTCGCCGCCGCGATTCCATGCTCCTCCTCCCGGGAGTTTGCGTCAAGAACTGGCTTTTTGGGTGCCCATTTCTCGGCCCTGGTAGATGGTGCCGCCTCTCACTCTGGGGCTCAGACGCTGATCATCCTTGTTGATACATCTTGCCCTGGGAGCTCTCACCGGCTCCTTGGCCTTCTTCTACCCATGCTGCGGTGGATGCGCCGCAGTAGGCAGCGGGGAAAGTTCCAGAACCTTGCTACTTTCATCTTGTCTGCTGGCGTAGCTGCTGCGTTTGCATCCCACGGGGTGCACTTTGTCAAGCTCCAGCGCCGGAGTGCTGTAAGCTTTCTACAGCCTTCATCTGCCCTATTTTATTTTCTGGTATAATTGGTGTAACATTTGTGCTTCTTCCTGCAGTCTGCATTGTTACATAGGCCTCTTGCGCATTGTGGGTGGTGTGCGCTTCATGGTTCCAAGAAATCTGAACCATTGCTGTCAGTCGATTTCTCAGCACTTCCTTCATACTTTTGGAGCTTGCAATATGCCGTAGCTCTTGATTCGATGTATCTGCCAGCTATGATTCGGCACAGCAGGCTGCTGGATGGGGGATCTGAAGAAATCTATCCTCACACTCCTTTGTATTTGGATTCTGGGGCTCAAAGCAGTGGTTTTACCACTACTGACGTGGGCAGCAATGAACCTTGCAAAGTGGTTCCAAGGTACATGCCCCTTGAACAAGTTGCTGGACTAGTGGCACATGGTCTGAGGCTAAAGAAGCATCAAAGGCGGAGAACTATGAGACATCCTCGAAATCGGCGGCGTCTTATAGCTAGGTTACCTGACAATGGAATTGGGATGAAGCACAGCATGGCTGCCACGCAAACAGAATTAAAGCTGCGATCAAGTAGGCAAGAACCTCCTGTGGAGCCTGTCCAACCTAAAGCAACATTAGAAATTTCTCTTGATTTGCTTGAAAACATGGATGAAAGTGATGTTTCGACTCCCATGGGATCAACTAGGAGAAAGAGATCTTCTTTGAAGAGCCCTGTCGAGAGAATGAATGAAAAACTGGCCTTGGCTGAGGTGAGACAGAACATAGATTCTGTTCACAGCAAAGCAAACCTTCTAAATCTTCAAGCTGATAGGTGCTGGAGGGAAGAGGGTGCTGAAGTTATGCTAGAACTATCAGATACCAATAAATGGTGTATAGTTGTGAAGATACAAGGTGTTACTAGGTACTCGCTTAAACCTTCAGATATGAGGCCATATGTTGTTAATCGTCATACTCAAGCCTACATGTGGGCAGTTGATGATGCATGGAAGCTTGAGTTCACTGATAAATGGGACTGGCTGTTATTCAAAGAGTTGCATGTTGTGGGCCGTGAGCGTAATTCCCAGGGGAAGACAATCCCAATTCCTGGGGTACATGAAGTTTCTGATGACATGGAAGGGATTGTTACAGATCCCTTCTCACGCCCTGTGCCAGACTATATCAGGATGGTGGATGATGAAGTTGGACGAGCTATCTCAAGGGATTCTATTTATGACATGGACTCAGAGGATGAACAATGGCTCATTCAGTTGAATCATGCAGGTTCTGATCCAAACAGCTCTCAAAGGAATCATATCTCTTACGAAGACTTTGAGAGGATAATAAGCATATTTGAAAAGGATGCCTACAACAATCCCCAAGGAAAAAATGATTTGATTGAGCTTCTTTCCAGATATCCTGCTTTAGGAAATGATGATAACATGCATGCTGTATATGAATATTGGACAAGTAAGAGGTCCAAGAGAGCTGCACCATTGCTAAGGGTATTTCAGGTAATCTTGGGGTTTGTCATTCCCATTTCCAAGCTCAACACTGCTTTGTTATATCATTTCCCTTTTCTACTGTCTAGCCTTGATTATACCATCTACTGATACCAGTTACCTATTACCAAAGCTTAATTCTTTTTACAGCTATGTCCTGTTGTTTCTCTTTTTGTCAAGCTTTCATTCATTGTATATTATCTAATTGATACACTGTTTCAATCTTAGGGCGCACCTATAAGGCGAGGACATCTGTCACAAAAGTCTGCCATGAAGCGAAAGAGATCTTTCAAGAGACAAAAAAGCCAAGCCGGTCGTGGAAAGCCTGAAGCTTTATTGCTAGGTAATTACTACTGCATAACCAACCCTACTGAGCAATACATTTAAATCTGATAATGTGGAAATCCAACCAGGAGACAGATTTCTTGCGCTGTCTGATGAGTCCCCCACCCAAAAAAAAGAACCATGTTTATCTTTTTCGGACTACAAAGTAAACAACATTTTTCTCCGTTGTTTAACATTTGAGATCCATAGCATTACGACCTTGTCATGGACTTCCTTCTTCTTGGGCCAACCTTGCTATGCACTTGTCCACAAAATTAAAACATTAAAATATGTGCCCTAAGTATGATATGTCTAAGAGCAACTCCAAGAGACTCTATATCATTCCTTATTGTTAGAAATAGAGATTTGATGGAAAAATACTAACACCTTTAAATGGTTATCCAAAGATAGCCATCCTCTATTCTGGATTTCTTGCAAGCCAAAGATAGATAGCGAAAATGGCTCTCTAAGTGTGCTCAAGATATAAAAAGGCCGCTGGAGAGTGGAAAGATATAGAAAACAATTTTTATGCAGATGGCTCTCCAAATGATGATTTAGAGAGCTAGTTTTAGAAAGACTATTGGAGATGCTCTAATGACATCAAATTGCTGAAGTGGTGGCCAATCTAGTATTTATCACATCACTACATTATGGTTCTACAGAGGTAGAATAATCTTATTTCATTTGTTTGTGCATTATGGTTGACAGACAATGCTGAAGAGGAGGCAGCTTTGCAGAGAGTTGCCCAAGCTGAACGTGCGGCAAAACAGGCTGTAGAAACAGCTATTCGACTGCGCAACAGAGCCCAGTCTCTCATGACAAACGCAGAGCTCGCGGCATACAAATCCATCATGGCTCTCAGGATTGCCGAGGCTGCTAGGATATCTGACTCTTCCCGAGATATTGTTTGTACTATCCTCGACTAAAGAAGAATATGGGCTGTTCATTGATTTGTGTGGAGGGCATGGGAATACTCTTTTTTTTTTTCTTTGGTTGCATCATCGCCCATGATATTGGCTTTTTGATGAGCTGTGGGGCTATTTTTCCCCCCTTCTTTCGTGTTGTTAACTTTGTCAAGCCAATTTTGAGGCGAATGCTTGAACTGAAAACTGTAATTTCTTGTATAAATGAAAGTAGCTAGCTAGATTCTGAATCTTATGGGAACTGATGTTCTGTAGAAGTGATGAAAGAAAAAGTAAACAAAAAAATGCATGAGATGAAGGGAAATCAAGCATCTGATGGCATCCCTTTTTGTCTTCAGTGATATATGTTGCCTATAATGTGTCCCTTTTCTCTGTTTTTATCAGTGTGTAGTGTCGCATCTCCGAAATTAGTTGCTTTATATTTTCTAAACAATAAATGCCATTGACTGGTTTTTATTCGTCCTACTACACTACTTAAACAGTAATTTTCAGCGAATGAACAGTAATTTCAGCGAAACGAACAGGGCCATGGTGGAGTGAAAGCATTTGAGACATTGGTAAAACAGTTGGCAACTACTTTGGAATCATTGGACGAAAGGCCAAAGTAAGGCCCTTTTGATTTGTCATCTTTGTTTGTCAATCATCTTTCTGCGGAGAAACACCCCATCATTGAGTTGATTTCATGTGTTTTTTATATACTTGTATATTTGAGTGCCTTTGCTTCTCAGGTTCTCGCTTTGCTTACTCAGAAGGAAGGTGATATAAAATTTTGGTGATGTAATGTTCCACTTAATATAATTAAGATATTTACTGAAATATGTGCAGATATTAGGTGCTCCCTTCCTTCCAAATTGTAACTGTGTGTCTAGATCGCGGGTTGAACTAGGATATCCCGGGTTCGACCCAGATGGCGTGTTGTTTGGTTGAGGAGCTAGGTGGGTTTGGGTTGGACCCAGGAGCGAATATACCCTCAGATGCAGGTTCTCGTGGCCCCTTCAAATCGGACGGGCCAGCTCGACCCAGATGAACGATGTCGTTCGCCGTCTCCTTCTCCCTCCCTTCGTCGTGATCTCCACCGTCCCCGACGCCGGCGCTCACGGTTCCGCTCCTCCGGATCTGGGCGAGCAGCGGCACGGGAGGTGCTGGCCTGCTGGGCGGGCAGCGGCAAGGGAGGAGATGCTTCGGCGACCTTGAGCTCGAGACGCTGGTGCTCGACGAGGCGGGGCTGCCATGGCCGCTGAGGCAGGGTGTCGGTGGGGCCTGCGCGGGGAGGCAGGGCTGCTAGGACCGTGCGGGGAGGCGAGGCCTCCATGGCTGCCAGAGCCTGCGTGGGGCGGGGCAGGGCAGGGCGGGGAGGTGGCGGCTGCGGGGGCGGGGCGGGGAGGTGAGGCCATGGCGATGTTACGAGCTAGGGTTGGGGTATGGGCGAGCAGAGGAAGAAGATGAGGGGAAAAAGAGAATAAGGAGGATGACAGGCAGACCCCACTAATGGTACTGTTAACGGTGTCAAAATGGCGTCCATTTCGTTCCTCTTGAACCTTGCAACCAAACAAACAACTGGTTCAACCCAACCCCTTAACCAAACACGAGATGGGTTCATCCTATCCTAAAAACCTGGGTTGGATCCAACCCAACCCACTTGGTCCCAAAACCAAACACATAGTAAGTCATTCTTGGCTTTTTAAATGCATAGTGTTTTTTAAGTACTCCCTCTGTTCCAAATTATAAGTCATTCCAACTTTCTTGAATCTCAACTGTAACAAAAATGATAGATAAAATTACAAAGATTATAACATCAAATAGGTATACTGTGGAAATATGATTAATGAAGAATCTAATGATACTTTGTTGATATCATAAATGTTATTATTATATAAAATATGGTCAAACTTAAGAAGTTTTGACTCTCCAAGAAAGTTGTAATGACTTGCAATTTAGGATGGAGGGAGTATCTAGACAGAATGTATATTTAGGTGTGTTACAAAAGTTATGTTTCTAAAAAAAGTTAGAATAATTTACAATTTAGAACGGAATAAGTACCTTGTTACAAGGATTCATAGGTGTTATTGTGTGCGCAATGGTTACAAAATATTAATTTGAAGCTAACTTGTGTGTTTGCTAATATTGCTTAACTTTGTGCTTTTCTATCCATGTGTATTTCTGTTCGTACTTTGTGACATGTAACTTGACAAGGATGCATATCTGTATTATATATTATTTAATATACATGATTTTTTGTTCCAAGTTAGCCATTTTCATTGTAAAATATTTTTCATAAACTCGTATACTGGCCACTTCTTTTGTACTGTATTGTTGATGGTAGTTGTGTACTTGTGTTAGTCTGATTGTGCTAGGTAGTCGGTGATATTTGTTTTAGATATATATTCCTCCCCTTGTCTATTAAACTAAACACGTTAAATGTTTGGGTCTTTATTATGTAGAAAAAATGTGCTGGAGAGCTCTCACGGCATTCTAGGAGTCTGAACCAACCAGGCCTCGTTTAGATTGGAAAAAAAATGAACCCCAATGAATAGTATCATTTTCGTCTTATTTGGCAAATATTATCCAATCGTGAACCAACTAGGCTCAAAAGATTCATCTCGTAATTTCCAACTAAACTGTGTAATTAGTTATTTTTTTACCTACATTTACTACTTCATGCATGGGTCCAAAGATTGATGTGATGGAGAGAGAGTGAAAAAATTCTAACTTTTGGGGTGCATCTAAACAAGGCCCCGGTACCAAAATTTGGGTCTGGAGAATCATCCAACATTTCATTTCTTCTCTGATAATACCTCAGTACTGCATTATGCGATGTGTTGCTTTCCAAAAATGCAGGGGATGCTAGAATTGTTGCTGTGACCAGTCTCGTTGGACATGTTTATCAGTGGGCCAACGGGTGACCTCCTTGGTGGCATGTTCTGGCCAGACTTTTTTTTTGAGAGTTTCTGGCCAGACATTTGGGAGTACAATTGTTTTTTTTATAACAGGAGTACAATTGTTGATTATAGCATAGTGAACAGTAAAAGAAAGCAACCAAACAAGCTTCTTTCTGTGTTTACACGCATGAGCACTTGAGCAGAAACCAGGATGGGAGAAGGGAGCAACCAAACACGCCCACTCGTTATTTGGTGCGGACAGTGTTAGCCTCTGGAACCGTACAGTTTTGTTTCAACTGGTCTATTCACCTGGTTTTTGGTGGTACAGAAACCTGAGAGGCAATGCTGTGTGTGAGTTCGTACATATTTGCCGTGCAGTCAGCAATAGTTGGAAGGTACCCACGAAACGTGTCAGAAATCCATATGGCCTTTTTGTGCAGGACTTGCATCCACCTCAATCCTGTATCTAGGGGAATGGCATTTAGTTTTCAGTTCGGTTCCTTAGTTTTCGAAGAAATTCGGTTCCTAGAAAGGTTTGGTTTCTCGGTTTTTGAAAAAATTTGGTTTCTAGAAAACTGGAGCTGGTGGGTTCCAAAAATTCTAGTAACTAAGGGCATGTTTGATCAAATGGACTAACAACTAGTTGTCTAAAGTTTAGCCCTTAAGGATCCAAATAGGTGGACTAGTGGTTGGTCTAACAACTAGCCAAAGCCCCAACTAGTTGTTAGTTCACTAGTCCAAGGATTTTAATTTCGTTATCGCAAAAATTTCGGTCATCACCGAAATTACCGAATTTCGCGAAATTCGGCCGAAATTTCGCCGAAATTTTTTTTAGAGATTAGGACATGAAGTACGTTGTTTTTAAAAAAAGTTTAGATCTAAATAAATATTAGTATGATTTATGACTACACATCTATTGACGGGAAGAATATACAATGGCCTCGTTCGGCTAGAATTATAAACCGGCTGAAAAACACTGTTGGCTGATTTTTTGTGAGAGAAAAATACTGTTTCGGCTGAAAAAACAAGCTGAATAAGACGGATTATAAGACAGATGAACAGGGCCATAATCAATAGAAAAATACAAGTCTAGAGTTATACATCACATGTATTAGAGTATTACAAAATTTCGGAGTTTTCTTTCGGCCACCACCGAAATTACCGAATTTCGCGAAATTCGGCCGAAATTTCGCCGAAATTTTGAACCCTACACTAGTCCATAGAACCCAACTAGTTGGACTAATTGGTTATTTTGGTTTGGTTTCGGTTCTAACCAAACTAACCAAATTTTTATCAATGGAAGTTAGGACAATAAAAAAATATAGATGTTCTAAAGCAAATTTAGGTAATACTCTCTCTATTTGAGATAATAGTAATTGATAAGGGAACAATAAAATATAGTAGCACGGATATATAACAATTTATATATGAGACATCACACACAAGCCAAACATAGTCTTACAAAATACAAGTAAAGTACAATTCATGTATTTCTGTTCTTTTGG
Source organism: Saccharum hybrid cultivar R570 (assembly GCA_038087645.1). Lineage (NCBI taxonomy): Eukaryota > Viridiplantae > Streptophyta > Magnoliopsida > Poales > Poaceae > Saccharum > Saccharum hybrid cultivar. The sequence continues at coordinate 18,053,276 of JAQSUU010000637.1, forward strand.
TTAACGGTTAACCGAGAGTAGGAACCCAAGTTTCTTCGGTTGTTTCGATTTCTGGCTATCTGGAACTAAATAAGGAACTAAACCTTTTGGTTACGATTCTTTCAGTTCGGTTCCGGTTCTTTTGGTTATGTTTTTTTTGCTTTGGTTAATTATGCCCACCCGCAGTATTGGAGTATATTAGAGTGGAAATTCACTCAGGGTCGAGGGTTTGTTTGACTGCGCACGTATCTACCCTAATCGACATGTGTTAGGGTGGATTAGGGTGAAAATTAAACCAACTTAGAGCATTTCTACCCATTTTCTAATAATCAATCCCCTATACGTATATATATTGGAGTAGTCCAATATTATTTTTTCTTAATATTGGAGGAGTGGTTGCAGCGTTGCCCCAATACCCATATGAAAGATGGGTCCTACAAGAATGCTTGAAAAAAATGGCTAAAAAGTAGTAGTTGGGGCAGTCCCTATTCTATTGAGTGAGATACACATCTTTCCCTTTATTTGAGAAGAGATGAGAAAAATATTGGTGATAAAAAAAGAAAAGTATTAGAGACTTGCTAGGGTAAAAAACAAACATAGTTATCCCTAATATAACATTTTTATGGGATAAGGAGAAGAATTAGGGTACTGCTAGAGATGTTGTTACAAACAAGTCAGGCTTGTTTGCCCTGGAAGAGTTGCATGCCAAAAACTGTTGCCTGAGAGTTGCCTGTAAAATTGATGTTTTTTGCCTGGCCATGAAAGTTTAGAAAATTGTGTTTCGTTTGTCTGAGAACGCTAACTAAAGTAAATTGATTTTACATTATCCAGATATGACCCATGTACATTATTATAGTTTGCATATCGAGAATTATTTGTATTAGTCTTTTTTTAAGTTCATAAGATTATTTAAAATGATTATTTTTTACTATATTTAATTAGAGTGAAGCATGAGAAATTAAAGTAATTGTTTGCGCAAAAAGAAATTAAAGTAATTATAACTAATTATTTTTGGCAAGTTGTCTTGTTAAGTCGCCATAACCATCTAGTTAATTAAGAAAAGAGAGATAAGATAGAAACTATGTGATTAGCAGACCGTAACTAGCCCAGGCAAGTGAGCTTTTACACCATGCGCTGGATATCGTCTGCATGGCTGGGGCCTCAGGCATGGTTGCCTGGAGCAGGCAAGGTTACAGGGCTGCAACCAATGACGGAGCCAGGGAAAAATATAGGTGGAGCGAATTTCAAAGAGAAAATGAACCAAAAAGGCATCGTATTCATAACGCACCGCATTCACATACTATAATCACACAAATCATGGCAAAAATGCCGCAATCACACATGACGACGAAAAGTAGACGAGAAACACAAGATGCTACCTCATATTTGAAGAATAAACTAGTTCGATTAGTTGATGTTGATCCATACCTTGCAAATTACAAATAACTAAGAATGGATGAACATGTAGATTGAATGAATATCAATTAGCGTCTTAGCGAGTAACAATAAAATAATGGTAGCCCTCAACCAATAATGGACATTATGAGAAAATACTTACTAGTGGTGAAGGACTAAGAACGTTGATGACGTCGAGGGCTCTTTGGCAAGCTCATTCTTTGGGTTTTCATAGATTGAAACCTCTTCTTAACTTTATCAATACCAAGTTCCTTGAAGATCCCTTTCTCAATGTAGCACACTAACAAGTTATTGAGCCATTCATCACCCATCTTGTTTCGCAAAGTTATCTTGATGAAGTGCATAGTTGAGAAGGCTCATTCAACTGAAGATGTTGCCACAGGTAGGATCATTGCTAACTCAATGATGCAATAGACCAATGGAAAAAGGAAATGTTTCTTAGTTGCAATCATTGTTGTAGCCAAGCTTCCAAGGTCATGACAAGATTTGAAATCATCAACTCTTCTCACGTGAGCAAGGAATGTCTCAAGTTCATCCCTTATATTATCACGATCAGCAATAGAGAAATCTTGATCATAGATCTTCGTTAGCCAAGCAATCTTTTCAACATCAAACCTAGCAAAATTCTCTATTGGATCAAGACAAGCAAATACAACAAGCAACTTAGATGATACCTCATTGAAGTGATAATCCGTCTCCATGATTATAGCATCAAGTGCAACAAGGAAAGTATCAACACAATAATGATGCTCTTGAGTGATTAAGTTGCCATCAAGCCTTGATCTGCCCCATCTTGGTATTGCCCCTTCTATATTTGGTATTGGAATTTCTTTTGCAACACAAAATGATTTGACCTCTTCCAATAATTGCTCCCAGCCTTCATTTCTTAAATTGATTAAGCGTGCTTTCACATCAACAAGCAATGACATGGCCTCAACTATGTTTTGGTCTTTTCTTTGAAAAAGAAGAGACAACTTATTTGTAATACGAACACTTTCAACATCAACTTCATAGAGCATTTCTGTTGTTTTGGTATTAGCATCAATGTTATGGGTAATACTTGCTCTTTGATTCTTAAAATCTTCGGCACATAATCTAGCTTTATTGTGGCAACTAGAAACTCCTCCAACATGACCTGGAAATCCTCTATATGCTTTTTTAAAATCATTAAACCCTATCTTTGTGAAAACCACATGACCAAATTTCTCATGGTCTTCTTCTTGCCTAAAAAGATAACAATAGAAGCAAAATATTGCATCCTTGGACACGCTATACTCTAACCAATCATGTTGCTTAAACCATTTTGAGAGAAATTGTCTTCAATCATTACCAACGTGCTTGCGAGGAAAATTATGTCCAATGGGTTGTGTCGGACCTCTCAATAAATAAGCCCTTCTAACATCCAATTGAACATTAGGATGAAATCTTTCAATCTGCATTCTAAGAGCTGGATCAGCTACAATATGAACATGCGGGTCAAATTTCTTGATAAGCCTGATACCTTCATCTTCTTATTGTTCTTCTTCTTGTGGCCGTTGTTGTGGTTCTAGTGGTTGTGCATCATCAACACCAATATCAACGTGTGCTATCTGTTGCTACATTCTGCATAGCTTCATTTTCTTGAACAACTTCTCCTGCCATTGAAGTAGTGGCATTGCCACTTTCATGAGTGCTTGGGCGGCTGCCACTTGAACTTGAACCAACACTCAAACTTATAAAATAATTCTTCAAGTCTGTACAAAAATTATTTGTCAAAATTATCATACTCTATTACTGTCTTGCTAATAATTTGAGATGCTCATGATTTGTGAACTAAAAAATCATAAAACAATACCATTTTTTTGTTGTTCTTGCCAATGCCACTCCTGGGGATGCCTCTGCTTGAACCTCGACCTCCGTGAAAGCCCTAGTTTGGTTTTGGATAATTGATGAAACCTAAGTACTAACCTATGTCATCTAGTGTGATCATGAGCTAGGTTGGTACATCCAAGTATGGAGCATGGTGGCACTCAAGTGATGGTGTTGATCACATGAAATGATGAGATGGCCACATGTGATGATGATCAAGTGCTCAACTTGGAAAAGAAGAAAGAGAAAATTAAAACCCAATGGAGATCAAGGCAACGGTATAAATAGGGATTTTGTTTCAGTGATCAAGACACTATAGAGAGTGTGATCACATTAGGATAGATGGTCGTACTATCAAGAGGGGTTCTCAGCTAGACAACTCGGTCATCTAGTGCCACTAGGTGTTGGACTTCATGCATAGCATTTAGGCCTAGTGCACTTCGGAGAGCAAGCGAAAATATTTATCAAAAATGTTTTGAGAAATGCTAACTTGGCTCTAACATGTTTTGAGAAAACACTTTGAGAGTTAGCACCGCTTGCCGGGAGTAGCTCGAGTTGCCGTGGATTGAATCGCGAAAAAGTTTGCAACTTGGCGAGCTAGTGGAGGTGCCTAGGTGACACCGCCACCCCCTGTCCGGTGCACCGCCCAGCCTATGGCGGTGCCCACCTGACCGAGGCCGAGAGCAGCAGAAGAAAGGGTGGCACCGGTGTGTCCGGTGTGCACCACCCCTAGCACGGCGGTGCACCACCACGGGCACCGCCATCATTGTCTGGTTCCACTGCCCTAATTCACCCAAGAGCAGCAACAGCTGGGCTGGTCACCGCCACGGTCATCGCCATGGTGACGATGGTGCACCGCCTCTTTTTTCCAGAGAGGAGGGAAACTGGGGGGGCTCAGCTAGGTGGTCACCGCCACCCCCATGGCGGTGCCACCGTCACCCTGTCTGGTGCCCCAATGGCTAATCTAGCCTTTGGTTTTTGACCGTTGGGGAGGTCATCGCCATGTCCGGGGCCAGGCACCGCCCTGTCTAGTGACCTCGCAGAAACAGCTCCAAGGGTACAATGGCTCTATTTGCTTGTGTGGCTATAAATAGAGGGTGTGGCCAGCCTTAGCCACTCTCTTGGCACCTCTTACACTTGTGCACACCCTTTGGGAGCTGAGCAAACACAATCCACTCACTTGTACACTTGATTTCATCATTTGAGCGAGATTGGTGAGCCTCTAGTGCATTGCATTGAGTTGCGTCATCTTGTGGCACTAGTTGGGTGATTTGGGCTGGTTGTGAGCTTGTTACTCTTGGTGTTTTCTGACACTTGGATGGCCCAATGATTGGAGGATCGTTGGGTGGAGTTGGTGATTGTCTCCGGCCTTGATCGGTTGTTTGTGTGGGTTCTTGACCTTCTCCCGATGAAGAGCCAAAAGGTACTCTATTGGATTGCACGTGTCATTGAGCTACCTCACTTGTAGGTAGGTTCTTGTGGTGTCCATTTGTTGGACGAGGTTTGTGCAACACCTCTTAGCCGCCGAACCACCAAGTGTTGGTCGACACAATAGGTACTAGCGTGTCGGCAAGCACGTAAACCTCGGAAGAAAAATCTCGTGTCCCTTGTGTGATTGGAATTCTCCTAGTGATTGGATTGACTTCATATTGTGATTCGTTCATTCCTCGATACGACGGTATAATCACCCTACTCACTTCTTTACATTTCTTGCAAAACCAATTGCCAAGCTCTTTAGTGTAGTTAGTCTTTGAGAGCTTGTTAGTTTGGTTAGTGTGGCTCTTTAGTTAGTCTTTAAGAGCACACTAGCTTAGTGAGTAGTGACTTAGCTCGTATGTGTGCCTAGTGATCATAGCAACTCGAATTATTGGGATAGGTGGCTTGCAACCCTTATAGAGCTAGAGCAAAATTGCATAACGTCATTTATTGTACTAATCAATTGCTCTAGTGCTTTGTAAAGTTTTTAAATAGGCTATTCCCCCCTCTAGTCATATTAGTATCTTTTAAGTGGTATCGGAGCTATGGTCACCATTTGATTAACAACCTCAGTGTCAAATTATGGCTCAAGTTGTGTTCAACTATGTGGGGGTTAAACCACCGTTCTTTGATGGCACATGCTATGACTATTGGAAGAGAAAGATAAAGATGTATCTTGGTTCAATCAATGATCAAATGTGGGATGTGACCGAGAGTGATTATATGATTCTTGATCCCGACCATCTCACAAACATTGACAAGGCCAATAAGCAATGCAACACAATAGCTCTCAACATCGTTTACAATGCCATTAATTCCAAGGTGTTTGAGCAAATTAAAGATTGTGAAAGAGCAAGTGAGGTGTGGAAGAGATTGGAGGAGACCTATTTGGGCACATTGACGGTGAAAAGTGCCAAGTTATACATCCTTAAGGATAAGTTGACAAGCTTCAAGATGAAGGATGATGAGAGCATTCCAGAGATGTTCCATCAATTGCAAGTCATAGTTAATGATTTGAAGGCTTTGGGTGAGATGATCAATGATGATGATGTCTCTCATTGATTCTTGATGTGCTTACCTCTAAGATTTGAGATGTTGAGAATGCTTATCATAAGAGGAGGGTTGAAGAAACTAACCCCTAACAAAATACTAGGTGATATCATGACACAAGAGACATACCATGTGAAAAGGAAGGGGGTTGACAAGGATAAGAAGAAGAAAGATGAAGACAAGAAGAAGAAGAGTATAACATTCAAGGCTAGCTCATCATCCAAGAACAATGGCAAGTCCAAAAAATAAGATTCAAGTGACGATGAAGATGCTAGTGACATTGATGATGAGGCCATGGCTCTCTTTGTGCGCAAGATGGGCAAATTCATGAAGAAAAAGGGCTATGGTGCAAGAAATAGAGGAGACAACTTCAAGAGCAAGGATTATGTGAGGAGATGCTACAAGTGCAAGAGCAAGGATCACATTGTAGCGGATTGTTCCTATAATAGTGACAATAATGAGGATGAGAAGAAGGAGAAGAAGGAAAGGAAGGAAAAGAAAGAGAAGAAGATGACCTTCTAAAAGAAGTATGTGGTGACATGGGATGCTAGTTATTTGGACCGGACCAGATCGGCGGTCGGACCGGTAAAAGACCAAACTAGAGACTACAACGGCTCGGTTCACTTAAAAGACCGTTCATGCAATCGGATCGCTAAAAACCGGTTGAACCGGCTGGTTTTTTAAGGAACCGGTGAACCGGCCGGTTCTGTCTGGACCGTCCCGGTTTGGGGCTCTGGTCTCGTGACACGCGCTGTTGTCGCCTGCTGCCCGTTTGCGTAGCTGCTGCTGGGCCTAGCCTGCTGCTACTGCCGCCTGTGCCTGTGAACATTTGGATGCTGTGAACGTTTGGAGAGTGACGTGTGCGTGTGTACACTGCCTGCCACGTTTCATGCACTTTTTGACTTTGGATGCCGCATTTTTAATTTCCAAAAAATTGAGCTCTCTTAATTAAATAAATAATATATCCATCTTGATTATTTTGTTGAGCTCTTCCTAATAGTACACTCTATTTCAACATTTGAGATTATTTTGATAATACTGAATATTTGAATTATTATTTAAGTCTTTTTGGAACCAATTCGTAAGTGTTCTATAAATTATCTTTTCATGCATATTTTTTATATATAATTGTAGCTAGATTAGCTGGAAAATGGTTATATAATTGTGTTCTTTATTAGATTATTTACATATATGATCAACTATATGCTGCTAATTATCGGTTATATTTCATTGTATTACACCGGTTTGAAGTTTTTGTGGCCGGTTCAATTCGTCCGGTCCAAAACAATTGAACTGGCGGTTCAACCGGTTCTAAACAGTTGGACCAGTGAACCAGTGAACCGACGACCTCGCCGGTTCGATCTCCGGTCCGGTCCTAATAACTTTGCATGGGATAGTGATGGCTCTTCGGATAGTGATGATTCTGTGATGATGACAAGAAATCTATTTGTTGATGGTTGTTGATGTCAATCATAAACTGTCAGCATATCCTAAATATGTACTTAATTCCATCATCAAACATAGGAATAGGGGTTTAAACTAATGAATTTCATGTGCTTTGGTGAACATATGACTGTAGGAGGATTTAATCAAAAAATGAGCAAGGTGGACCCAATCGTCAGAGCAAAATCATGTTTATCCGTGATGAAACCAACTTAGGAAGGATTTAGAATCATCCAGAAGGCAAACCACCGAAGATAGAGTTGAGACGTTGACAGGGGGGTTGGCCGGCCTCGCCCCTAGGTCGGCCGGCCTATGGGCCCTACCTGTCAGGCTCTCCATCGTACGTCGGTTTCACACCGCCTTAAAGATCAAATCTACGTCATTATTTCAAGTCGATTTGATCTGAGGGTCCAGAATTGATGCTACCCCCTATATATAGCAGCCCCTACCCCCCTCCCTAAGGCCATCCCTGAAACTCTAATTCATATCCTTCTCATCAGAATTAGAGCTAGCTCTCAAGATGTAGAAGTAGAATAGCTCTAGCTGAGAGTTAGAGAGAGTTGAGCCATGCTTAGTTTCTGGAGAAATCTTCGGAGGTCGGGTATATCTTTGTATCTCATCTTTGCAAGACTTATGCTTTAATATAATTATCTTCTCTATCTACTTTTATGCCTTTCGTATGTATGGTTAGTATAGTTATCATATCTTAGCACAGGATCTCCGCTCGCATCGAGTGCTTTAGTTAGCATATGTGACTAGAGTAGTAATCCGTAGTATAGACATGGTGTCTAGACTATAGGTTACCTGAGATTACGCTTGTAACACCCTGGTGTTACGAGCATGCTTAGCACCCAGATTGTTACCTAGGAGGAATCAAATTGAAACCTAAGTTAAATTACTTAGTGCGTACCACTGATAATGAAACTCCGAATAAATAGGTGTATATGTAGAACCGGTATCTTTAATTGTTGGCGAGAAAAATAATTTTTATAAACAAAAATAAAAGGTAACTTGAGCATTGTGTTTAAGAAAAATTTATGCGCAAGTTGCGTAGATGGCAGTGCAACTCTCTTGTGTAGGGATAAATTTTGTTAAATAGTTGGCAAGCTCAAAGATCGGATTCGAAATTCAACTCAACCTAAACTTCCGATCTTGTCTTTGGCAGAGCGAAGTACTGGCAATGCCATTTTGACAATTAATTCTAACAAAAATACCTAAGCACTACCACCATGTTATCGTATAATTGATTGCATCAAAGTGAGTGTTGGAGTATGGTGTAGATCATAGTTGCGCTGGGTGTCGTTCGGCTCTCTTAAAATTTCTCAAACTTTGTCTGAACGCAATAAAAACCGTGTTCGGCGCACTGATCGTGAACTAGTGTTCAGCAGGACGGGCTCGTCTTGGCGTTTGCATAACACACTCCCTGGTTGCTCCTTGGTCCTGACTTTTGCTCCGGTGGATTTTGGTAGTACTGTCGTTAAGCCCGAAGGTTTGGTTGAGCCTATGTCAGCTTAGAAAGGAGCTCTTGGTTCGCTTTAAAATTTGTGCGTGTCACCTTTCGGCAGTTATGCTCCGTGAGCGTGGTCGCCGCGCGTGCTGCTGTTGCCTGGCCGGTTGCGGCCATGGCTGCACCGTGGGCCGAATTCAGTGGCTACCACTCGCGCGTTGGGCTGGGCTGGTCGCAGCCTTGTTCGCGTGACGTGTAGTCGCAGGGCCACTGTGGCGGCTGCCTTTCTTGTCGCGCGGGGGCCAAGCCGACATCGCAGCTGCCTGCCCCGTCGCGTGGTGCAGCTCTGCGTTTGCTGCCAGTCATGTGCGCGCTTGGGCGTTGCCGCGGCGACCGTCGTGGGGTCGGTGGGGCGCCGTCTCTACCACCCGAGCTAGCTGTGCCGCCGCTGTTTCGTTGACTCGGCCACAGTCGTGATAGTGACACCGCCCTGCCTCGCCCTGTCTCCGTGTGCGGACGCCGGTGAGCCCCGCTCGGGCCTGGCCACGCTAAGTCGAACGCGTCCAGCCAAACCTCCTTCGTCTCGTCCTCCCCGCGCGTGTCGTGTTGCCTTTAGCGGTCGGAACCGCCCTGCTTTTATCCGGAGGTTGCTCGTGTGACCTCCCTTCGTCTGCGCCGTGCCCTGAGCCGCCGTTTTTCTCCCCGTCCACCGACTGCTCGTTCTCGTAGAAATTCCTCGCCTCTGAGAGCAGTTTAGGTAGCCAGCTAGCCGCCTCCCTCGCATCGAGTCCTGCCGTGGGCTGGCAGCCGCCAATTTGGTGTGTTGCTTGCCGTCGGTCGTTTTCATCGCCGCGTCGGTGAACCGGGGAGGTAAGGCCGTAGAGAGGGTAGCAGTTAAATTCCTTGTACCCCTGGGCTCTCCTCGACCTCCTCCGTCCGGTGCTCACCTCGTTTTGGTCAGGGCGCTCGCCATTGGTGGGCTGACGTGACCGTGCCGCACTCGGTGCGCCGCCGCCCCTTCGCCGCGCACGTGGCCGGGACTCCCTGGGTTCTTCCCTCACCAACCGGCCGTGCAGCTAGCGTCGTGGTAAGGCCCTCCTGCTTCCCCGCGGTTCCTGATGCCTCGCTAGTCCGTAGGGTCATCGGAACAGGCGCGTCACCGCCGTGGATCTCCGCTCGTCGCGGTAGGCCGTGGCCGTGCGGCTCCGCGCTCCAATCGCCGCCCAACGTCGATGCTTTAGCTGTAGATGGAGGTCGGTCCCGCTGTGGAGCCAGCGCGGGCCCTAGGCGCTCGACGTAGCGGTCGAGTGCCGGCCGGAGCTGCGCCAGTCTTTGGGAACAGTATTTCGCTGTACCGTTTGATTCGTGAAATTGTAGGGGTTCTTTTGCGTTTGTGCCGCGCGCGCGTGCGGGCATGCCAGCTGGGCCATTGCCGGGCTGGCGGCGTCGCGCGCAGCCACGCTCCGTTTCGGGCCGGACCTGGGTCGTTGGGCCGTTTGATTGTAGCTGGCCCTTTTCCTTTTTAGCAATTTCCTAATTTAGTTCATAAACTAAACTTGTAAATTCAATATCTATATATGTAGGAGTCCAAAAATTGTGAAACCAATTTTATTAGCTTCCTAAAATCAGGATCTAACTGTTAGTATGCTTTTATCCATATAGTTGTATAATATTTTTAGGAGTTCGCTAATTATTCTAAAATGTTTAATATTGCTAAGAATAAACTTGCGAGAATTTCTGTAAGAAATGCTAAAAGTGTTGACTCTAAAAATGTTACCATAAACTCCTAATATCATTATCTACTCTCTGTAATTTTTGTAGCTCCCTAAATACTTAGTTTGTTAGAATAGGGGATGAGCTCTAGTTGGAATATATATATACATTAAATCAATGAAATAAATAAAGCAATATCTAGGTTTGTATAACAAAAATGTTGTCGGGACATGAGCGTAGCTGGTAACGAGGATACATGGGTAGTATGCTAGTTTTACGCTGGTCCGTTAGCCCGAGAGATGTACTCGTATCTTAAGTATTTCAGTCACCGTCGAGTATTTACGTTTCCGTTGCATCGCATTGCATATCATATAGGGACGATGATGGATCGTGGAGTCAACTGGAGTAGCAGAAAGGTGGTGCTTTGATGATCATATCATCGCGATGGAATGCTAACTTTTGGTTAAATCTTACCCAGGCAAGCCCCGGTGCATAACCCCTATTATTCTGCACTTTACTTTATGTTTGTGCATTAAGTTTTAAGGCATTGAATGAAACCCACTTGCATATATATCTTGATCCCATGAGTCTTACTAGTACGACAGGATCGTGTAGAATGCTATGCTATAGGATTCCGGTAAAAGTCGAGTGATTGCCTGTCACTCGCGAGAGATAGGAATTATAATATTGTTACTATTATCATGTTACTATCACATGAAATATAAATGTATATGGATAATTGGAGACCGGGCGGAACAGGTTGGATGGACTTGGACCTGGTTGGGCAACAGAGCGGGGCTCTGGTTGAAATTGTTCCGCCTGCGTCAATTAAAGACCGTTCGTTGCATGGACCCTGGTCAAGTCACAGATTTATTGTCCTGAGCACATACTAGCGGATGGGGGCTAGGAAGACTTGTTTCTCTCTTGTCATGGGTTCCGGCTCTTTCCGGACCGGCTTTTTAGGGTGGTCATATATATTGGGTTGAGGAGGTCTAAGCACCATACTGAGGCCGGGCCTGCAGTGTTGGGGGCTTAGAGTTCGAGCTTGGACGGGGACCTAGACCCCTTGACAGGAGTGGAACGGGTTGGTCTTGCTTGTGCCCGGGGTACAAGCAAGGCGTGTGTTTTCGGGGCACCCAGCTGGGCACATTGATTCGTGAATTGCCATTTCTGCGTGACAGTACGACTTGACTACGCTCTGGCATCGTAGTAAGAACTGGCAGTTGAAAGATGAAGAAATGGTTTCTTTTGCTCAACCCTGCTTGATATAGAATAGGTGCTTACATAGAAGGTTTGATAAGAAATAAAATACGGCTCTCAAAAGTAAGAAATTAAGGACACACTATTAGTGCTGCTTCTCGCAAACAGAAACCCACAAGCCAAAAAGCCTTGCATAATCCTTGGAGTCTTTTTACTTCCTCCTGACGGGTAAGTCTTGCGGAGTACAATTGAGTACTCAGGGTTTGTTCTACCCTGTTGCAGGTGACAGGTGCTGATGAGCTGACACTTGTGTGTGGAAACCTCCTGGTGGGCTCAGCGAGGATTTCCTTTACGATGCGGAGTAGAGTTTATTTATTAAAACTCACTAAAAGTTTTACAAGGGGAATACTATTAATATATTATCATTTCATACATTTAAACATTCTTCATGTTAAGGTTAACTTGTCATTAAATGGTTTCATTTCCGCTGAACTCTGATAATGTTTTATATTCCGCTGTTATAACTACATAATGAATTGCTCTGATGTTGTATTTAAAGTGATGTAAGAAATGGTAAGGATGTTGTAAGCTTTACTCTCTCATTTGTGATCCTGATGTAAAAATGTGGATCTTCGAGTTCTCCCTTGCGGTGTGCTCGACGGAATTGCGTAGTTTAGTGTTCTCCCTTGGGTACTTAGTGTCTAATGGAAGGCGAGTACTCTTGGGAGGGCATTTGATTAGGCGGTTCTGCCACAGGTGGTATCAGAGCATAAATGAGACAATAAAGCTTCAAAACCTTTTCTAAATTAAAATTTGACAACAAATTCTGTTCAAAAAGTTAGGACGGTTGCATGCGAAGTTATATAAGTAGCCCTATTACTATGGTTATGTATCCAGGATAGATGGCACTCTGCTGACTTAGTTAGGCCTAATCAAGTCTTCTGCAGGTACCCTAACCCCGAGACTAGTTCGCTAGCACCGACTAGCTACAGGGAGAGTACGATGTGCCAAAAATCTAAGAACGGTTGCCCTATAGGTCGGTAACAGTGTGAGGACGGATAGGACGTGCCTTCATGCATACACTATTGTGCAATAGTTGTTGAGGTCGACCAGTCTTTGTCAGTGTAGCCACGATGGTGCTGTAGTCTCGCGCCGCGCACGCTTGTTGGTTCACGCCTGTCTAGCCCATACGTTGTCATACCCCCCCTTCTGCGCCCTTGTCAAACCTCTATCTTACAGTCGTACTAATTCTTTATGACCTCGGTCACTGCTCGTCGTGCGCGTGTGGAGATCTTGCTGTTCACTTTTACTGACCCCGTGCATGGCTCTTGAATGGGTTGCGACAGGACCACTGGCCACTCTGCCTTATTTGAGGGCAGGCCTAGTCATTTGGAACCATCATTCGGTGCATCCCAGCTCACTTAGCCCTTTTCCCTTGAGCAAGTTCTCACTCAAGCCTTCCTTGTAACCACCACTCACCACCCACCAAGGATGGCAGGAGTCTGGGTTAGCAGCTACTGCCTAAACACCGAGGGTTTTCCCAAAATCCTGTATGCCACCCTGCAAAGACTCGGTGTTCGGGAGCGTCCCGAGTATGAGGGCTGTGAGTACATGAAGCGTGGCACTGAACGATGCAAAGTCACCGTCTACATTGGCAAGAGTGAGGAGTTTCCTGACGTCGCTGAAGCCTGGAATGTGACCGCAACCGGGTTTCGCTTCGGCGACACCTACCAAGTTGCGGCCCGCAAAGCCTTGCGGTATCTCTGCCAGATCTATGAAGGGCCCATTGCTCGTACCCCCATGCGGTTCTTTCCCCCTTGGGACAAGAATCGACGGGTATGGAAGGTCCGCATGGAGGCTTTGCAAGGTCCAGATGTGCAAGAAGACAACCCGACCTTGGTGCACCTGACCTCGTACTTGCTGGCCCTGGATGAGCAGTATGACTGGCCGGCCTCGGAGCTGAGGGAGTGTCTCCGCCGTGCTGAGGAAGCCGAGATCTTCTCTAGGATGCTCGAAGTGCAGCTTGCTGAAGCCCATGCCAATCTAGCAGCCGCAGAGAGTCGAGAGGCGGCCATGGTGGAAGCCGTCCAGGTGGATCAAGACCGTCATGCCCAGGAGCTAGAGGACGCCTATCTTGCCACATGGGCCAAGCGGAGGACGCTCGCCACGGAAAGGCAGGAACCCTTAATCTTGGAGGGGATCCCTGTCCATCCGCTAGAGAGAAGGAGAACTGGTGTTGCTGTACCGCCAGCACCTCCACCCACGGAAGTCTCAGAGATAGAGTCTTTCGTTCCCCTCACCCAACCCTTGCCAGGAGAAGAAGCGGATCCGCAGCCCAGTGTAGCAGAAGAGCCCCAAGAGCCCAGGAATGAAGTCGTTCGCCCCGACGAAGTGGATTAGTCGTCCTAGGGGAGATGTAACCGTAGTTGGTAGTGTTTTTCATCAGTGTCCTCTAGTGTTGTAACCTTTCCCTTGTCCTTCGTCCGTAGTCATTGAGGTCATCTGGTCGTTGGATGCAAGTGATGTGTCGAGTAGGAGAGAGTGAGTGCCCGTATGTTGCACCCATGTACGAACTTGGAATGAGTATTTGCTTATCCGTTGTGTTGTTTACGTCGAGTTGCCTTTCAGCCGTGATAGACGTGATTAGTGTTCTTGAGGTGACCGCAAGCAGGCTGCAAGAGGAACAGTTTCCAGATACAGTGGATCAGCCGCGATTGGATAACAGAGGACACTGTATCAATTAATTGTGGATGTCCCAGTAGAACACTTGAATCTCCTTGATTTAAATCCGCCTTGGGATTTAAGCTCCTTGTTCCTTGTTCCTTGATTTGAAAAGGAACCCTTGTTGCTTTAAATTCTTTGCAATCCTTTTTTCTGATTCTGTGGTCTATGACCCCACTGCTTTTACTGTGAGTAAGTTGGTAATAGTTGCCTGGTTAATAACTTATGGTGCCGCGACGGAACCGAGGGCCACCTGTGGATCGCGACCGCATGGTTGTGCCGCTCGGCGCGCGCTGGTATCGAGGTTGTTGACCAAGCACTTTTATCGAGTTACACCGCAGAACCGCCCTTGCTATAAACGTTCTCCTTGATAAAAATATCCTGGTGTTCTAACAGGAAATCCACGACAGGTTGATGGAGTAGTGCTCTCATGTTTGCGACTGAGATAGCGGGTTTTGGAAGAAGCATGGATGTTCCGATTTCAGTCTATACAAAGGCTAGTGCAAGTTGGATTCAACAGGAAAAAGAGGGAGAAGAGCGACAAAGAAAGAATAGCCACCAGCGATCTAGAGTAATTGGAACACCGTTGTGACGTTGCCCCTGTGCTCGGTGACCGCCCTACACTTGCTGGGTCGCTGTCACGGTGTGTCCTATGGAAGCCGTCGGTGGCGGGGCCCATGTGTGCCACGCTCGCGTGGCCATGGCATGGCGCCGCACTCGCCTCGCCCGTGTCCTGTACGCCCCTCTTTCCCCGGCACGCTTGTCGACTCTCGATTCTCACCCTCGATTACGTACCGGACCCCCCCTTCTCTCTCTCGCTTCCTTTTTGTAGGCGTGTCGCTCGCACGCCTCCTTGCCCAGTGAACCTCGCCCCTTCATTTCTCTTTCCCCCCACTCGAGTTCGCGCAGGAAGCGCACCCTGGCGATGGAATGCTAACTTTTGGTTAAATCTTACCCAGGCAAGCCCCGGTGCATAACCCCTATTATTCTGCACTTTACTTTATGTTTGTGCATTAAGTTTTAAGGCGTTGAATGAAACCCACTTGCATATATATCTTGATCCCATGAGTCTTACTAGTACGACAGGATCGTGTAGAATGCTATGCTATAGGATTCCGGTAAAAGTCGAGTGATTGCCTGTCACTCGCGAGAGATAGGAATTATAATATTGTTACTATTATCATGTTACTATCACATGAAATATAAATGTATATGGATAATTGGAGACCGGGCGGAACAGGTTGGATGGACTTGGACCTGGTTGGGCAACAGAGCGGGGCTCTGGTTGAAATTGTTCCGCCTGCGTCAATTAAGGACCGTTCGTTGCATGGACCCTGGTCAAGTCACAGATTTATTGTCCTGAGCACATACTAGCAGATGGGGGCTAGGAAGACTTGTTTCTCTCTTGTCATGGGTTTTGGCTCTTTTCGGACCGGCTTTTTAGGGTGGTCATATATATTGGGTTGAGGTGGTCTAAGCACCATACTGAGGCCGGGCCTGCAGTGTTGGGGGCTTAGAGTCCGAGCTTGGACGGGGACTTGGACCCCTTGACAGGAGTGGAACGGGTTGGTCTTGCTTATGCCCGGGGTACAAGCAAGGCGTGTGTTTTCAAGGCACCCAGCTGGGCACATTGATTCGCGAATCGCCGTTTCTGCGTGATGGTACGGCTTGACTACGCTCTGGCATCGTAGTAAGAACTGGCAGTTGAAAGATGAAGAAATGGTTTCTTTTGCTTAACCCTGCTTGATATAGAATAGGTGCTTACATAGAAGGTTTGATAAGAAATAAAATACGGCTCTCAAAAGTAAGAAATTAAGGACACACTATTAGTGCTGCTTCTCGCAAACAGAAACCCACAAGCCAAAAAGCCTTGCATAATCCTTGGAGTCTTTTTACTTCCTCCTGACGGGTAAGTCTTGCGGAGTACAATTGAGTACTCAGGGTTTGTTCTACCCTGTTGCAGGTGACAGGTGCTGATGAGCTGACACTTGTGTGTGGAAACCTCCTGGTGGGCTCAGCGAGGATTTCCTTTACGATGCGGAGTAGAGTTTATTTATTAAAACTCTCACTAAAAGTTTTACAAGGGGAATACTATTAATCTATTATCATTTCATACATTTAAACGTTCTTCATGTTAAGGTTAACTTGTCATTAAATGGTTTCATTTCCGCTGAACTCTGATAATGTTTTATATTCCGCTGTTATAACTACATAATGAATTGCTCTGATGTTGTATTTAAAGTGATGTAAGAAATGGTAAGGATGTTGTAAGCTTTACTCTCTCATTTGTGATCCTGATGTAAAAATGTGGATCTTTGAGTTCTCCCTTGTGGTGTGCTCGACGGAATCGCGTAGTTTAGTGTTCTCCCTTGGGTACTTAGTGTCTAATGGAAGGCGAGTACTCTTGGGAGGGCATTTGATTAGGCGGTTCTGCCACAACGCTCAATCCTACGGTTAGTTGTGGTAGCCCCAGGGGTGATAGCTCTGTCAGGCCATTATAATCCACCATGTTAGGATTGGTGTTCGTAGAGCTTTAGGCAGCCTTCCTCCAACTACGCTTTCTGACCCCCTCGAGAGTCATAAAGGTACTATTGCTCTAAAGTGTTATTGTGTGTGGTCGCTATATCTACCCATGAATTAGTTATACCCTATAGAACCAAAGTAATAGAGACATATTTAGGAACCTTGAACTCACCCGTTGTCCTATCAACTTAGCTAGACTACTGATTTATCTTACCATGGAATTCTCTTATGTGTGTGTTACTATTCATAACTCTTATTATTATCAACACTTATCCCCACTTTAGTTTAGTTGGTATACTAGTTAATAAATACATGATGGTGAACTATCAGCTTCTTTAACTATTGTTTCCCTTTGGATAAATACGATACTCTGGAATACTACTAGGTGAAAGTTACAACGGTGTCTGTGCGCTTGCGGAATTATCTGTGTGTGTTTAAAAATACCAACAAGCTTTCTGGCGTAAAGATTTTGATACTAGCTTGATGTCTGCTAATCTAGTTGTGACAAGCTTTTGTGGGATTACCCCTATTCTATTGAATTGTGGAAAAGATAGGACAACAAACGCCATTGCGACCTTTCGATGAGTTTCCACAAGAAAAGAAGAAACATTGAAGAACTCAGGGTGCCTGAACGTTTATGATCCATCAACATTGGAACCCTTCCATCCCACAGGTATTGTGTATATATATTTTTTTTTCTAACCATGTGTAGATTGGAGAGAAGGTCATCATCACAAGAATTCAAATAACATCTCAAGTGACGAATATAGATGCTACTCACAAATGCCATCATTTAAGTCATGGTAAGTATGATCAAGAAATGTGAGATAGTCTTGCTCATGGACTTTAAACTCAATGAGTAGTTATCTTTTAAATTCTTGCATCCCATTGCATGTTTACTTTGAATAGTCCATGCATTCATTCCGTTTAGATTGAATTTTCTTATGTAAATCCATAGCATGTTTAGTTCCGTTCATATATTCATCCCACTTGCATCTTTATTAAATGAAAAAAATATGGACACATGAAGGTCCAAGTATAGAAAAGAAAAAAAATATGAGCACATGAAGGCTCATTCTTTGTAAAAAAAATCTCTCACCATGATCATGTTATTTCATCTCTAACTTGAATACATCTCTATAGTGCTTTTATGCTACCTTTGCCTGCCATAGTAAGTTTTAGTTTGGAAGTACTGCACATACTTCCATAGGCGTTTAAATTAAGCGTTGTGCTTAGGTTAAATAGCCTTCCTTAAACAAATTAGACATGGAGTCTAGTTTGTTTATTGAACTAAAAATTGCTTGTGTAGATACTGGATATTTTATTGGACTAACTCCTATAGGAAACTCTCAAATCCAATCTGGGTAAGTCAAGGGATGAATTCACATCGGAGGTGAATCAAGGCGTGCGATGAAATCCAATAACTTTGCATAAAAGAAGACCTAGTTCATTCTTCATGGAAAGAAGACCTGAAAGAATGAATATAAGTATGCATGTTCATGGTCTGGTATGAACCTGCATCCAAACCACCACTACAGCTGTAGAAGAAGACGAGTGCCATCAAATGGATCTACAATAAAAGCACTCACTCATAGAAGTGGACAGACAAATCAACAGGCTACAAGCAATATCAAAGACAATCTAGCATTGAGCTTTCCTAAGATTCAAGCTAGGATGCTGATGAGAAGCAGAGTGCAACCGACCTCATATTAGTCATAATATGCCTGCTTTCATCATCTTTGAAGACACCATCTCACATGTCGACAGCAAGGACAAGACAACAAGATGCCACTACATCATGATGTGCATCATCTTGTCAACAAATATCACTAATCAATGAGGTTTGTCGACGGTGTCTCGTAAGGCCGTTAATGACCATGATCGCGAGACTACATCCCTTAGTCATTGGACATGAAACTTTCATGCAAGTATCAATGAGGTTCCTTCCTTGACCATCAAGACAGCTGGCGTATTGCTATCAAAGATAGAAGAACAACTCTTCGCCATACTGCTAGAGGACAAAGACAATCAAGGATGAACTCGAGTCTACATCTCCAATGAACACCAATTCGTCAACCGAGAAGCAACAAAAATCAAGAAATGTTGACAAGAGAAGAACATGCTACTTTTTGCATCCTCGTCTCCTGGATCAGATGGTGCAAATAAAAGCAAGATGCAAGGGAGAGGTCCTGCTCAATGGACCTAAAAACCATGAGTCCTTGCTGACAGTGTCGAGTGATATAAAAGTCCAAATGTGGGAGAGGAATGCCAACTTTTCTACAGTTGATACAATCCTACTCTTCTTTCTCCTAGGCACCCCTCGCTTTGGCACACTGGTTTACAATCCCTCTACTCAATGTCACTTTGTTTCTATAAGTTTGAAGTTTGAATATGTTTACAAATTTCATACCTAAAAATCAAACTTAAGATGTAAAGTAAAATCAAACTTTACGAGAAGAAGCTTTTGTGACAACTAAGGCACATTATTTAAAAACATGGGACAAATGTTCTATGCTAGTTAAAATGTTAAAACCAATTCTGCTATAGCATAGAAGATGACTTTTAGCTCTATGACAACACTATCCTTATTTCAAATTATTTGTACATCCCTTCGAGTATGTGTTGTCCACTAATCTTTTATAGGAATGGAACAATGAATAGAGCAGAAGGTTCAAACAAAATGCCAAGATTCACAAAAGAAAGATTAAAAAGATGGCATCACAAAAGGATAAGAAATAAGAAAGTACAACATAGGAGACAAGATGCTCTTGAACAACTCAAGATGTGATACTAGTCAACTAAGGAAGGCTTCAAGAAGAAGGAAAGGATCACCACACGACATCTACCTTTTGTCACATGGTGCCATCAAGCTCCATTGACAAAGGTAACATATTAAGGTATGTGGTCATTATTTAAAAGCTTTTCCTTAATCTTGAGTATGCACATAAACAAAGAAACAAACATGTTTGAGTTACAACTTCACTTGATTCAACCTAATTAACTCAACATGTCTTGTTCTTTAAATTTGTTCATAGCACCACTTTTCAAGTTCTCATAGTCTTAACTAATTGAGCTAAAATGTTGTATATCTTATCTTTAGAAGATGATAGTCATAATCGTGTAAAGTTTGATACATTATGTTAAGATGGACAATCCTTCCATAGGTTAAGCGACTCCACTCCTTTTGACAAATGTATTCAAATGCCACATTTAAACTCATCCTTCAAATCTTATCACCCATGTTGAAAGAATGAACAATACACATAAACATCAACCTTATCATGATTCAATGTGCCTAAGGCTAGAGAAGACTAAATAAAGTTTTGGTTTTGTTGGTGTTCTCCCACCAATAGAGCCCATGCACTTGAGCTCTACCTTATCTTCATGAGCAAAACACACTTTGAGCAAAGTGTGGGGGAGTTGATCCCCCAAATTCTACAAGTAAAAGTTCTGAACCGGTAATAATGATACACACAAGATGTCGCTAGCTTTTACAACTAACATTGAACAATGAGGAAGAACAAGCCAAGAAGGATAAACCTATCAAACCAAAATCAAATTCAAAACCAAGACGGGTTTAGCAGAAGAAGGTGACACCACCATTGGAAGCACCACTACTAGAGGTGCCACCGCAAGAATCCTCAACTTTAAGAGCAAACTGAGGAACTCGATCAATGAACTTCGCAAGGAGGAGTCCCGTTCGAAGGACTAAAAACATCGAACCCTCACCGAAAGGCAACTCGGTAGTTACCCATGTTTATTTATTGCATAAAATTTTATTTAGCATTTTTCATTCATGACTTCCATCTAAAAAATGATGATAAAAATTATTTTTGCATAATCATATAAATTAGATACATAACTTTTAAAACTTTAATTTTAGCATGTTTAAATTCTGCATTGCATTTAGAAAACTTGTATGCATGGCATATAAAAAAGAGAATAAAAAAGGTGTGACTCTGCATAATAAATTTAACTTAGTTTCATTCTAAGTTTTGCATCAAGAAAATGTTTAAGCCCCATATGAGCAACCTTGTGGTGTGTAACAACCCATATTAATGTTTATTGTGGTGGCAATAAAAAAATCATAAAACTTATAAAATAAAATAAGTCAAAAGCCAGCTTGGGGGAGATACATCCCCACGAAGAAGCTAGCTCGGGGAGATGCATCTCCAATTATCCAGGTAAGTATCTTTTCACCTTATTTTATTTTAAGTAATAAAGTAAAATAAAAATTGTGTGATAGTTTTCTTTAATATGCTTAGTACCAATAAAACAAAACTAATATAGATAAGAAGATATGTTAGGGAGCTTAAGACTTTCTCCTCAATAAACTTTTGATGGACATGATGAATAGTTGCTCTATTATAATTCCTTTTAAGTGCCTAGTTTTCAGTCCGAAATTATCCCCAGTATTGGATAGACTTGATTTGATATAAGAACTTAATTTGAACTTTTGATACTCGTGGGTAGCGAATGCTTGATCTAAGTCTAGGTGGTTGACGAATATGATATGAGATGGTCTGAGCTGCTATTTATCTAGTTCCAAAGTGAAACTAAGTTTCAAAGTATTTTCTTTTAAAAAATGAAAAAATCAATCATGATGAGTTCCTATATGACAAAGCTAAAATTCCTACCAATGCCATATATATCTAGATTAGAAAAACCTTCCACTTATATCCTGCTTGTATATGTGTTGAGTTTTGTCAAGCTTTGTTGACCCTTATGAGAAGTCTTTCATGCTCTTAAAATCAAGATCACGTACACTCCACCCAAATATGCACTACTGAAGGCTCTAGTTTGGTTTTGGTGAATTAATGAAACCCTAGGTACTAACCTATGTGCTCTAAGTGAATATGAGATAGGTCAAGTACATTCCAAGTGGTGGAGCAAATAATGGAGATCATGATGATGGTGGTGATCATGGTGATGATCAAGAGATCGGACTTGGAAAAGAAGGAAAACAAAAACAAAATGGGTTCAAGTCAAAGGTAAAATCCATAGGGCCATTTTGTTTTGGTGATCAAGACACCTAGTGGGTGTAATCACATTTAGGATAGATAGCCATACTATTAAGAGGGGTGACACCGTCACCATAGCCAACAAGACAAAAAAAATTCTCAAAATTTAGGAGGTTTGAAGACATCGAGAATATGCACTGTATATGGCACCCACAAGGAAATCACACAACAGGAGACTACCGAATCTTCATTGATCGATACGCAAGAAAAGGAAAAAACAAAGATAAACAAGAGGATAACAAGAAGAAAGACGAAGACAACATAGAAGACAAAGGATTCCAGCAGCCAAAGGGAATAGTTGTAGTAATTTTCTCTAGTGTCCCAGGTTCTAGAAGCAAGTACCAAGACAAACTGGCTCTCCGCAGCATCATGGCAGCCGAACTAGCCATCCCAAGGTACCTAAATTGGTCACAATACCCAATCTAGTTTTCAAGAGAAGATCAATGGACTAGCGTCGGAAATGCCAGCCTATATCCACTAGTCCTAGATCCAACTATAGTAGGGATGACAGTCACTAAAGTTTTGATCGATGGAGGAGATGGACTCAACATCATATTTTCAGAAACGCTATGGAAGATGGGGCTAGACTTTGTCGGGTTGATTACCCCAATAGGAATACCCTTCTATAGAATAGTACCCAGCAAAGCTGCCATGCCACTCGGGTAAATCACTCTACCAGTCACATTTGGAATACAAGCAAATTACCAAACCGAATTCATTCAGTTTGAAATTACAGACTTTGAGACATAACATCATGCCATCCTTGAAACACCAACACTTGCAAAGTTCATGGCTATACCTCACTACCCATACCTCCTGCTCAAGATGCCAGGAGCTCACGTAATACTCTCCCTCTGAGGCAACCTGAAGCGCACTTTTGATTGTGACATTCAAGCAATCCAAATCGCGGCCAAAGCACAGGCAGCCGACGATAGAGAAGAAATTACCACAGTCACTGCACAAATGAACAAAGAAGAGCTAGAGATCCCAACAAAGAAACCTTGCATCCTTGCACCACAAAAAGAGGCCGATGTAAAGAAAATTGACCTAGAAACTGGTGATCCTGAGAAGACAGCGACCATCAGTGCTCACCTCTCGGCTAAATAGGAACTCACGCTCACCAACTTTCTTTAGGACAACAAAGATATCTTCGCTTGAAAGTCAACTGACATGCCAGGTGTCCCAAGAGAGTTGGCTGAGCATAGAATAGATGTCAATGAAGGCTCCAAACCAATCAGGCAATGGCTGAGAAGATTTTCACCAGACAAAAAGGAAGCAATCAAGAAGGAGATTATGAAACTAATAACAGCCAGATTTATAAGAGAAATTCTTCATTCAGATTGGCTAACGAATCCTGTTCTAGCATGGCAGAATGGCGCATGTGCATCGATTACACGGATCTCAACAAACATTGCCCAAAGGACCCATTCGGGTTACCATAAATTGATCAAATTATCGATTCAACGGCAGGATCCGCCCTGCTATCTTTCCTCGATTGCTATTCAGGCTATCATCAGATTGCATTAAGAGAAGAAGACCAGAGCAATACATCTTTCATCACTTCGTTCGGCACCTATTGCTATAAAACCTTGTCCTTTGGACTTAAGAACACCGGCACCACCTATCAAAGAGCTATTCAAACATGTCTCGGTGAATAGATTGGTGACAACATGGAAGCTTATGTCGATGATGTAGTAGTAAAGACAAAAAAACCTAGACATGCTAATTGAAGACTTGAAGCAGACTTTTGAAAATCTAAATAAGTGGAAGTGGAAATTGAACCCAAACAAGTGTGTTTTTGGGGTACTATCAGGACAACTACTCGGATTCCTGGTCAATAATCAAGGAATAGGAGCAAGCACTAAGCAGATTTGAGCCATAACAGAAATAGCACCCCCGCACTATGTAAAAGATGTGCAAAGACTGACAGGAAGCATGGCAGCCCTCAATCGCTTCATCTCATGACTCAGCAAAAAAGGACTCCCTTTCTTCAAGCTACTAAAAAAGACAATCAAGTTTGAGTGGACAGAGGAAGCCAAGAAGGCTTTTGAAAGCCTTAAGGTATACCTCACCTCATCACCCATACTCACGCCACCTAAGAAGAACGAAGACATGATGTTATACATATCGGCAACATCAACTGTGGTCAGTACAACAATTGTGGTGGAAAGAGAAGAAGAAGAAGGGCATGTATACAAAGTACAGCGGCCAGTATACTACATCAACAAGGTTCTGATAGACTCAAAAATATGGTACCCGCATGTACAAAAACTATTCTACGCCCTCCTAATCACTTCTCGCAAGCTATGACACTACTTCGAGGGCCACAGATTACCGTAGTAACAGATTTCCCTCTCAGAGACATCCTACGCAATAGAGATGCGACAGGACGTGTATCTAAGTGGGCAGTAGAACTCGAAGCTCTACATATTGATTTCTCTCTTCAGAAAGCAATAAAATCACAAGCAATCGTAGACTTCGTGGATGAATGGACAGAAATCCAACAACACGTGCCAGATGCCCTCCTTGACCATTGAAAGATGTACTTTGACGGATCACTCAAGTTAGGCGGGGCAGGCGCAGGTGTTCTTTTCATGTTCCCAGAAGGAAAACAACTTAAATACGTACTCCAGATACTATGGCAGGCCATAAACAATGAAGCAAAATATGAAGCACTCATCTATGGGCTAAGGATTGTGACTTCTCTCAAAATCAAACGGTTACTTGTCTATGATGATTCAGCAGGGGTCATCAATAAAGTCAACAAAGATTGGGACTGCACCAAAAACAACATGGACGCCTATTGCGCTGAAGTATGAAAATTAGAGAAAAATTTCTAAGGACTAGAAATCCTGCATGTTCTACGAGACTCAAACATTGCAGCAGACGTTCTCGCTAATCTGGGATCGGACAGAGTGAAGGTCCTGCCAGGTGTGTTTATAGAGGAGTTGCCATCACCCTCCATAAAACAACCCGGGGAGATATCCTCTGAGCCACCAGCATCAACAACCTAGATCATGGTAATCACCAGATCATGGACTCAAGACTTCATCAACTACATCAAAGAAAACAAACTACCAGCTAATAGGGAAGAGGCCACCAGGATAATCAAAAGAAGCAAGAACTACGTCCTTGTAGGTGACAACCTCTACAAAAGAGTCGCGTTATCAGGAATACTTCTTAAATGTATCTCAAGAGAAGAAAGAAAAGAAATCCTAGAAGAAATCCACTCAGGTTGTTGCGGCAACCACACAGCCTCAAGGACTTTGGTCAGCAAAACTTTCTGCACCAGTTTCTTCTGGCCAACAGCTTTGAAAGATGCAGAAGAACTAGTCAGACAATGCAAAGGGTGCCAAATATTTGCGAGGCAAGCTCACGTACCAGCTCACGAGCTAATTTGCATCCCTCCTGCCTGGCCGTTCGCATGCTAGGGGCTGGACCAAGTAGGACCACTTAAAAAGGCCAAGGGTGGATTTGAGTACATCTTCGTCGCAATCGATAAATTCACCAAGTGGATTAAGTACAAGCCGCTCGTAAAATATAGCGCAGCAAAAGCAGTCGAGTTCATCCAAGACATTATGCATCACTTCAGAATACCCAACTACGTCATCACAAATTTGGGTTCCCCTTTTACAGCTATCGAGTTTAGAAATTAGGCACAAGACTGCGGTATCAGTATAGATTATGCATCAATTGCACACCCTAAGGCCAACGGACAAGTAGAGAGAGTCAACGGACTTATACTAGCTGGATTGAAACCAAGATTATATGAAGAATTAGAAGATTACGACTCCAAATGGATTGAAGAATTACCCAAAGTAGTATGGGGGCTACGCACTCAAGTAAGTAGAGCAACTAGATACTCACCTTTCTTTCTAGTATATAGATCAGAAGCCATGCTACCAGCAGATTTGATCTAGACATCCCAAAAATCGAGCAATACGAGGAGGGAGAAGCAAAACATACCCGAAGATTAGAACTTAATAGTGCAGAAGAAGTCAGGGTAAATGCTACCCTTCAATCAGCTTGATACCTCCAAGGTCTAAGGCGCCACTACAACAAAAGTACTAAACAACGCTCAGTACAAGTCGGAGACCTAGTATTACGAAGAATACAAAAAACTGATGGACACTATAAACTACTCAGCCCATGGGAAGGTCCTTTTATTGTCGCAAAAGTCTCTGGACAAGGCACATACAAGTTAATGACTGAAGATGGAGTAGAAGTAAGGAATACGTGGCACATCAACCAGCTAAAAAGATTCTACGCTTGAAGAACTCAAGACAAAATTTATGTACCAACAAAGCAATGTGTAATCAAGATTCATGGCCAATGAAATAAAGATGATATTTATCGCTAATATTTGTCTTATTATAATCTATCTCGAGTTGTTTTCACAACCGGATGAGAGCAAAAGAGCTGAAAAGATGCTTGAGCTCGCAATCCCAAGTCTTTTCAGGCTTGGATAAGAGTAAGGCAGACAGCTGACACTAGAACATATCCTATGTTGTTTTCACGGCCCAGATGAGAGCCAGAGGTGCTCGCCCTATCCCGAGTTATTTTCACAACCAGATGAGAGCAAAAGAGCTAAAAAGATGCTTGAGCTCGTAATCCCAAGTCTCTTCAGGCTTGGATGAGAGTAAGGCTGATAAGCTGACACTCGAACCTATCCTGGGTTGTTTCCATAGCCTGGATGAGAGCTAGAGGTGCTCGCCTGATCCTAAGTTGTTTTCACAACCGGATGAGAGCAAAAGAGCTGAAAAGATACTTGAGCTTGCAATCCCAAGCCTTTTCAGGCTTGGATGAGAGTAAGGCCGATAAGCTAACAATCGAACCTATCCTGGGTTGTTCTCATGGCCTCGATGAGAGCCAGAAGTGCTCGCTCTATCCTGGGTTGTTTTCACAACCAGATGAGAGCAAAAGAGCTGAAAAGACACTTGAGCTCGCAATTCACAAAAAAGAGCAAAAGAGTTGAAAATACACTTGAGTTCGTTTTATCTAGAACCATTCAGACGTGGATGGAAATTAAGTCCATACAAGACTATGATGAGCAAGAAAGTATAAAAGAAGCCTGACCCCACCAAGACTACTCCTGATATGAGCAGAGGCGCCGATGCTCACCAAGGTTCATGATCAGCAAACAATACAGAAAGAAGTCACTAAAAGGAAACTTTCTTACAAAACAATAAGGAGAAGGCCTAATTCTCAAAATCATCGTCAGAAGAAGAAAAAGACACCTTTTTCAGAGTAGAGGCAATCTTTGAAAACAGAGAACGGACTACACCACAAGAAACTACTTGGATTTAAGGAAGAACAAAATATTTACACGACGAATAGAACTACCGGATACATTGACAACCTAACAAGACGAATCTATTACTGGATAGTCCACTCTTTGATCTCCTTTATGCCAACATCAAAGCGAGGGCTAATAGCAGCGTGCCCAAGCCACCATCAGATCCTCGACGGAGACCAGCTACCCACAAACTCGACATCGTCATCTTCTGCGACAAGAACTTCCCAATCGACTTCATCCTCGGCAATGAGCGCTTCCCAGTCAACTTCATCCTTGCTACTGCTGCTAAGGACAATTAAATCCACCCCCATCAAGTCAGCATCAATAGGGTGAATGGAGACGAGATTAACCGCAGGAGCAGCCGCTGGATCCTCCTCCGCCCGCAAAGACGGAACCGGTCTTGATGTCCCGGCAGGCGGAGCCTCCTCCACCGCCGGAGCCTCACGAGCACCAAGAGCCGACGATGCCGGCGATGAAGATGCTAACAATGAAGAACCGCCGCTCGACAGTGCTGTCATAACCACAGCTCTTGAAGGGCGAGCGAGCAACAATCGCAGCACCTTACGGGCGCAGCGCCTTTGGATAAACTTTTCCTCACCATTTTGGTTGTGGTAAGACTAAAAAGATAAGAGTGCCGAAATAATCGCGAAAGGGGCAGTTAAATAGGGCCAAGCCATCTCCTCAAGCAGTCCAACAACCTCCTCGAGAGAAAGACAGAGTTAATTTCTCCTCTTAAAATTAAGGGCAGAGTCAATCCCTTCACCAAAGCCAACATGGCGCTTCGGTTTCCAACATTAACTACGCAACACAACCGGTGTGAAAGTGGTGCACTTTTTCATGTAGAGCAGCTCAACGGACAGAACAACTGAATTATTCTTGTTACAAAGGAGAACTTAGACAATTTTTAGGCTTGGATGAAAGCAAGAAGACTAATAATTTAGCACTCAAACCTATCCTGGGTTGTTTTCACAGCCCAGATGAGAGCCAGAGGTGCTCGCCCGATCCTGAGTTGTTTTCACAACCGAATGAGAGCAAAAGAGCTGAAAAGATGTTTAAGCTCGCAATCCCAAGTCTTTTCAGGCTTGGATGAGAGTAAGGCAGACAAGCTGACACTCAAACCTATCCTGGGTTGTTTTCACAGCCTGGATGAGAGCTAGAGATGCTCGCCCGATTCTAAGTTTTTTGTTTTCATATCCAGATGAGAGCAAAAGAGCTGAAAAGATGCTTGAGCTCGCAATTCACAAATCAAAACAAAAGAGCCAAAAAGATACTTGATCTCACCTTGTCCCAAGTCTTTTTAGGCTTGGATGAGAGTAAGAAGGCTGAAAAGCCAACACTCGACCTATCCTAGGTTGTTCTCACGGCCTGGATGAGAGCCAGATAGCACTCGCTCTATCCCGGAGTTGTTCCATAATGGACGAAACAACCCAACTGATCCAGCATCGATGCTCGATAAGACTCACACCAGTTGGAGATACACGACTCAAAGGAACCTGGATACGCCTATGAAGACTGAGGTTTATATCCAGCACATATTTAAGGAATTCAAAAGTCTAGGAAAACAACTCAGAAAGATTCACTCGAATGATTCAAGCAAGATAGTAAAGATGTATCCAAAGAACCAGAATTCCTTTACAAAACATAATACAAAGTATATCTTTACAAAGAAGAGAGTTGTGTCCAGATACTACAGAACCTAACTGTCAGCTTCATCATCAGAAGGGAGAGATAAATATCAAGCTTCTCAGCAATGAAGTTGGCTAGGTCTTCAACCTCAGATTCAGCATTCTCGATGGACTCCAGGTAGTTGTCATCATTGGTGTCCTCCCTAAGTTTTTCTAGAGAAACCGACGGAGCAAGAACACAGATATGAGCCAAAACATTCTTGACACACGCCCAGACCCCATCCTTCACGAAGCTATGAAGGTGCTCAGGAATTAGAGGGATGAACTCACCCCAGGTCCTTCCATCATCTTCAGAAGTCCGAAGAAGCTTCGCAACAGTCTTGAAAGATTTCCACAAAGTCACAAATCGTTGGTTAGATGTCGCCAGCTTCTTGGACAAATCCTCAATGGTTTTCATCCCCAGCACAAGATCCCGGTCAGCACCAAGCCTAATCAACTGGGCACAAGCAAACTCTTCCTCAGCACGAGCCTTTACCTCTTCGGCCCTATTATGATTATACTGAACTGATATCTTCATATCTTCAATATCAGTCAATAAGCGTCTGCTTATCTTTTTGAAGGGCTGATCAAGACAATAAAAGAAAATCAGGCAAAAAATGAGCAAAAAATAAGAAAAAAGAGGGAACAAAGTATAAAAAAACTTAGAATACCATCACACTCTTTCTTCATGGCCTCCACCTTCTTCAAGGCTTCCTGGACTGTAGCATCCCTCCGCTCTTCTGCCTCAATCACCTGAGCATGGAGAGCTTTTTTCTCCCTCTGGTGCGTCTGATGCTCAATCTCCATCTTGGCCCGGCAGAGGTCTAGATCTGTCTTCAGAACACTAATTTTAGAGGTCAACTTTTTCTCGATCTCAGTCAAGAAAAAGAAGTCAACATGGTCCCAAGAGAAAGACTGATCAAACAAGACGAAGAGAAAGAGAGACAAGGCGTAAGAACCCAAAAGGACCAGCAAAATAATGACTTAAGGAAAACTTACCTAGAGTTTTTCTCCAAAAGAAGCAGCACCGGCCGCCAGAATTCCCCAGTCTGTAGTCAGCTCCGACAATCGACGGGTGGCGTCGAATTCTCACAACACATCATCATCTAGACGCTGACTACTAGTACCAAGGGCAGCATGAGGAGAAACTGACTGATGCAAAGACGACAAGACCAAGGTCGCAACCTGGGCAGTATAAGCCCCGGCTACCTCCTCAGATGGACCTGCCGCCACGGTCACCACCATCTCCAGAGTTGGTGACTCTGCAACAACATGTTCATCAGGGGCCAGCATCCCCCGCTCAGCCACCTCGCTGACTGTGTGTTCCGAGTCCTGAGACTCAGTATGCATGGCTACACCAGCGGACTGAGAAGAAGTCGGTCGAGGGTTCAAGGAAGGCACGAGCGAAGACCTGCAAGACGATGGAAAACCTCAACGATACAAGAAAAAGGGAAAACAGAAGTAAACAACCTAACCAAAATTCACTTACTTGGTCGACTTCTTCTTCAAACTAAAACCCCAAGCCAAGCTGAAGGTTTCGACGGAGGCATGGTGACAGAAAAGACATCATCACCACCCCATGCCAGGGATGGCACGATTGACAACTGAGCCCCAGGAGAACTCAGGCTCGACGACCGCTTGCTGCGAAAGGACAAGGACAAGTCACAAGAAGCGATCAAGAATAATAGCGAGAAAACAAAAATACAACGGTAACTCACCGACGAGTGTTGAGGGTCGCATCATCTTCCTCATCCTCCTTGCCCTCAAGCAACTCAACCACAGTACCATCTGAGAAAAGAGAAAGTACTCGGTTATGCACGCAAACAAACAACAAAGGGGATAAAACAAGCTGATGTGCTATCCTAGGAGCATGCTACCTACAATTTGAGTACCTAGAAGAGTACCCGGTTGACGAGGCTTCTTGGTGACAGACGTGCTGGCGAAAGCATCATCCGCCCACACCCTCTTATTGATGGAACGAGGAGCTCGAGGAACTAGGTGTGGCACATATTCAACATATTGGACTGGTTCATTGCAAGAAGCACTAGGAAGAACTGTGGATACTAGAGACTTACTAGCTGGAGCTGCTACGGCAGACTTCCTCCAGCCTCCTCACCAGCTAGGTTGTCATCAGCAGGAACCGGATCAAGAAAGTTACGCCCTAATTCCTACAAGATGACCAAAGGAGAAGGAATAAGTAGAAAATTAAAGACAGAAAGTACCAACAACAAAAGATATATAAAGGAAAGTACCTACGAAAAGTAAAACAACTCACAACAGAGGGCGGATTATCTTCATAATATTCGGGAATTGCCTGGGGGACAATGGTCACCCCCTTCAGAACCTTCCTCAGGCGCTCGAGTACCTCCTCTTCAGTCAACTCAAGGGCAGGAGCCATCCGAGATGGGTCCTCAGCCCCAGAATACTCAAAGCCGAGATGCTCCCTCTCCTTCAGGGGTTGAACTTGGCAACACATGTAGCTGGCAATAATCCCAAAACCGGTCAAACCTTGCTGCTTCAGAGTCTGGATTCTCTCAAGAAGTGGCTTGATGGCCTGGAGCTCATCGCTTGTCAAGGGGTTCTTTTTCCAATGATCATTAACCAAGGGACCAGAACCAGAATGAACAACAAGGGGAGGAATCATGTTTGCAGCATAAAACCACTCAGAATGCCAGTCTCGGACAGAATCAACAAGAACATAATAAAAAAAGAGGGCTTTCTTCCCCTGATGGAATTGGATGCCACAACCACCCAACGGAGAAGTACTGTCACTTCGAGGATGCGGCTTCAAATGAAAAAATGAAATAGAGAGATTGAGGAATGATGCCAATAAAGGCTTCATAGAGATGGACAAACACTAACAGATGAAGGACAGTGTTCAGAGTCAAGTAGTTTAGAGAAATGCCAAAATAATGGAGGAAACGATGAAGAAAGGCAGAAGCAGGCAAGCAGAGGCCAGCTCCAACGAAAGAGATAAAAAGGACGATCTCACCAAGACCATGAGTAGGAACCCGATGCTGGCTGGGGACCTTCCAATCAGCAAAGTCCTTCTCCTGGATTAGGCCATCCTTGACCAAATCACGCAACTGATCCTTCATTGTAGTCAGAACCGGCTAGAGCTTCTCCGCAGCCCTCATGGCGATGAATTCTCGATTCTCGATGACCGAGAGCGACGCCTCCTCATCCACCAAGACCTCCTTCGACTTGCTCGATGACTTCTTCTTGCCCATATAATGGCGAGGATCTAAGGTCGATGGCAAAAGTTCGACGGTGGCGGCAACGGTGGTGGTGGAATTCTAGAAGTTAGGGTTTTGTAAAGGTTGAATGCTAAAAGGCAAGGACAGGGTAAGAAATAAGAAGAAGAAGGAGGACCCTTAAATAGATTTACAACGGTAAAAACGCGGCCCATCAGGCCCGCTTAACGCGGCGTGAAAACGCAACGGTCCATTTTTTGCCATAACTGACACAGCCGAAATGACGGACGACGCAACCTTTCACAACGGAACAGTGCAACAGGCAGATTTTAGACTTATCCGTTCACACTGCGCCATTGCCGGATTGTTACAAATTGCACAACTCAGAAAGAACTCACCATCCACAAGATTCACAGAAGATGTTACAGTATGCCTCCAGAGAATCCGGATACTTCAGAAACAACCCAGATCATACTCAAAAGCACTAAGACAACAAAAAAGGAGACAGCAACTGAGAAAGAAAGATTTTTTTATTACAAATATCATCAAAGGACATAAGGTTACAGATCTTACAAGACCTAATGAACTTGGTACTACAACGAGCAAGGTAACAACAAAGAGCCCAGGCAAAACTCGGCTCTGAAAATGACTACGTGCTCCTAGCCACAACACAACAGAAGACAACCAACTCGGATACACTGTTTTCTTCAAAGGAAGGATGGAGTGCATCCAAGACAGATATCAGTAGCACAGTGGGACAACCCGAACCAGGCAAGGCTCACAGACATCAGTTTATCCAAGCCCGATGTGATCCTAGATCAGACGCTAATCTGCACTAGACAGTCGCAAGGCAGTGTGGAAGGATCAACTCGAAGCTACTAGATGATGGAACGCATCCCACATCACAAGACTTCTTCCACCTGCCACCACGTACTACCTGGTATAATGCTGCCGCGAGATTAGTCTACCTCTAATCTCGATCACAAGACTTCTTCCACTTGCTACAAGACTTACAAGACTCACAACTCACGCCCGGGGGCTGCTCTACTTCACAAACTATAATAATCATGGCTACGGAGGCTTCGGACTATATAACAAGACACTTGATGAATCGAAGCAGCACACTAGGAGGGTATTTATAGGCCAAAGAGCGGCGTACATAGACTGGGATCACCAACAGAACAAGCCTGACAAAGGTATCAGTGAAAAGACAGAAAGCAGTAAGAGGATACGCGCGTGAAGGAACAATATTCAAGGACAAGCATATTCGAAAGAATATACCAACACTGTACACCTCGTGACTACAGAGAAATCAATTCAACTGCTAACCACCACCAACATCGGATATAAATCTGGCTACCTAAGAAGATAATAGAAGACCCTCTATCCAAGTTCTTAATGATCGAAAAGAACCTGAAAAGATGCTGGGGGGCTGCAGGATACATATCCTGAGAAGAGATTTTTAGTTTTTTCAACAACCAAAATTCAAGACCCTTTGACTTTTTATTCCAAATAGCAAGAGGCTCGAGGGCTACACTCAGTGAGTGCACTTTTTTTGAAAAATCACACGACACTTGGAAGGCTTCTTCAAGACAGGACCACTTCAAGGCTTCACGTTGAAAGAACTCAGAATGAAGGAAGTCTTCGAGTTCAACCATAAAATGCTTGGGGGCTTATCGATGCGAGATCCACAGGGTTCCCCAATGATGTGACTATAAGTCATGGGCCCTGGCCTGGCCCACAAACTGGAGCAAGGAGAGGTGTAGCATCCACTACACCGAATCCGAGTAGAATAGGCCAGACTAGCCGGATTCCTATGGAAAGTAACTTCTGTATCTAGTTCAGGACACCTTATTTGGATCCGACTAGGATTGTAACCGTACCACAGCCTTCTCTACCGATATAAAGAGAGGCTATGGGCACCCCTGTAACAAGAGACGATACAACACAATCAATCCAACACAAAGGCTAATGCTGACTGGACGTAGGGTTATTACTCGATCACGATCAAGGGCCCGAACCAGTATAAATCGACTGTCTGCGTTCACCATCGAGTTCTAGCACGCGTCGAAGCCCGAACAACTGTCTCGGGTACCCCTGTGGCAGGCTATCGGTGGTCAAACACCGACATGCCTATATAAGGTGTTTGGTCGGCCTATCTCACTCCTCTTGGCTATTTGCATTGACATAGCAACCTTGTGACCTTAGCCAAAGCCCTCCCACTCATCTTCATCATTAATTTATCATCTTTGTGAGATTGAGAGTGAATCCAAGTGCATTGCTTGATTGTTTGCATCTTGAGACACTTGGTGATTGTGTTTCGCTGCTTTCTCTTGGTGGTTACTGCCATCTAGACAGCTTGGTCTGGCAAGGATTGTTGAGCAGAGGAATGTGGTTGTCTCCGACTCCAATTGTGGTGATTATGAGGGGTTATTAACCTTTCCCTGGTGGAGAGCCAAAAGATACTCTAGTGGATTGCTCGTGGCTTGTCTGGTCCTCATCTTATGTTGGTTGTGTGGCACCCGATTACGGGTTAGGCATGTGATACCTATTAGCGTGTGAACCTCTAAGTGAGTGAATCACCACAACGTAGACTAGCTTGCCGGCAAGCAAGTGAATCTTAGTGAAAAATCTTGTGTCATCTTGTCCCGATGATTTCTTAGTATTCATTGTGATTGGTTGATTGATCATCTCTTACCACGGTGGTATAACCCTCCTACCACTCTTGTACTTACATTCCTAGTGTAGCTAAGCTCTTTAGTGTAATTAGTTTTGTGAACTAGCTTGTGTCTTATCTAGTGGTTCGTGAGGCTCTTTAATTAGTTTTTGAGAGCTCACTAACTTAGTGTAGTGACATAGCCTTTGTGTGCTTAGAGTCTATAATAACTAGAATTATGGTAGGTGGCTTGTATTTTTAGTAGACTAGCGCAACATTCGCTTCGCCTTATATTTGTCTAACCGTTTTGCTTAGTGTTGTTGTAGAAAATTTTAGAGGCTATTCACCTCCTCTAACCATTAGGACCTTTCAACTACTCTTACACTATGAGTAGGTGTAAAAACATGCCTTCCATTTAGATCCACTAAAAATGTTCTACTCCTACACTGGGGGTAAATACAAAAATATGCTTGTTAGGTTTTCACTCAAAATAAATGCTCCAAGTTGTTGTTGAAATCTCTCTCAACGATTTGTTGTAGAAAAGAGACATGTGGCTATGCAAAAGTTTAAAAAAAAGAAGAAAAAAGAGAAACAGAAAAAATAAACAGAAATATGTTCGAAGTATTTAAAACAATAGGTACTTAGATGCCCGCCTAAAAAAATCAAAGAAAAAAAGAGATGAATAAAGATAGCCCCTGTTCTCTTGTAAAATATTTCAAGTTTCAAGAGAGAGATATGTGTCAAGGAGCATAGTAGAATTAGGTTACCCACCATATACATCCACCAAACATTCCACACACATGCACATCTTGATTTAATTGTCTGGTATTTTTCTCTTTGGATTCATTGTTTAACTTTACAATATATGCATTGTAAGTATGCTCTCTAGTTTTATCCCTACCTATGAACTCCACAAAAGCTCTAGGAAGAAAAGGCAACAATAAGATACGCCTTGGAGAGGATCCACAAATACCACATATAAAGAGAGTTTAGAGAGTGAGGATCCAAAAATACCATATATAGAGGGATCTGAGAGTATCATACAAAGGAATCTCTAAGTTTTATTTAAAAAACTTATAAAACTTCCAGAATAAAGTTGCGCAAAAGAACATGAGACGTAGTGTTCGACTTGATCGTTCTACCTTTCAACTGCTCAAGACCCAAGTGAAGGCTAAGAAGCCTCATGGATGAAAGTAATATGGGTAAGTTTGAAAGTTAAGTCAGTTTATTTTAATCTGGAGGAGAATTTTTGATTGAACACCTGTGTACTTTTGAGGCGTGAAAGCATTGTAGCAACTCTGATCCATTATTCAAGTTTAACTTTGCTCAGGTACTAACAAATGTTAAGTGTGGGGGAACTTGTTGACGGTTGTTAATGTCAATCATAAACCGTGAACATATCCTAATATATGTACTTAATTCTATCACCAAACATAGAAATAGGGGGTTTAAACTAATGAATTCCATGAGCTTTGGTAAATATGTGACTACAGGAGGATTTAATCAGAAAACAAGCAAGGTGGACCCAATCGTCAAAGCAAATCATGTTTATCCGTGACGAAACCAACTTAGGAAGAATCTAGAATCATCCAAAAGGCAAACCACCGAAGATCGAGTCGAAACGCCGACAGGGGGCGACCGGCCTGCCTGTGGGCCCCACCCTGCCCCTAGGGCAGCTCCATCGTTGGCTGCAACCAAACGGTGTACAAGCAAAAACCAGGCAACTGGAGTCCAGGCTTAGAACCAAACAAGCCTGTGATATGTGTACATGACGGAAAACCCCATGAATGAAAGGATGAAAGATATCAGCTATTTGGTCCAGCGTTGAGAAAATCAATCAAATTCTAGATATTGATGGTTCGGGTTACTAACTACCTTACTGTATCAGCATAATGTTGTAAATTGTTGTTAAAGCTAATTCTTCATTGCATGAATCTAATTCTAGTGCGGGAGGGTTTCATGGGGCGTTGTGAGATTAATGGCTCTGTTGGCTTTAGTTTATGCGAGTCTCGCTTATAAGCTGAGCAAGATTATATAATAAGCCACGATCTATAGAATTTAAAGCTGAGCGTTTGGCTCATCCCAATTATTTTGGGAAGACCCTGGATTTTACCAAATCTATTTGCAACATACTAGCACTGTTCTATACTATTCATCTGAGTCTATACTTTTGCATCTAGACCCAAGAAAGAGTTTCTATTTTTTTTCCATCACTTTTCTTGTTGGTCGGAGCAGAGCACAACAGTGGTCTGGAGGGCCAGCGGCGTCCTAGAGGGCGGCGGCGGTAGCGTCTGGAGGGTAGGTGGGTAGTGTCTGGAGGGCTGGCAGCCTTGGCCGGCGTCGTCCTTGACCTCTCGAGCAGATGCGGTACAGGAGGGAGCCGACGATGGGGAGGCCACCGGCAGGAGGCTAGATCCGATAGGGACCTACCCATGGCTAGCGGATCTCGACCTGGCTGGAGGAGGCAGTGTGGGGGGATGGAGGGAGGCGGCGGCACCCGCATGGTACTGAGAGAGCAAGAGCACAGGAGAAGGGAGGGGTGCAGCAAGAAACGTGAGGGCGTTTTGCAAATCGCGGCCTTGGGCTCGCGATTCGGCCAACACAGCGGGTGACCGTCCAACGCAGACACGCGTTCATGTTCAGCCCTCGGTCGCTAACCGTTTGACGCGATTATTGTCTTGTGCGGGTCGCCGACGCGCTTACACGCAATAGGGCCAATATGTTTTGTTTGGGTTGGTTGGATGGAAGTGGAGCTGGGAATGGGTGATGTCAGGTGGTTGGCGATGGGCAGGGGCCGGCATCGGAGCGGGTAGTGTTGGACGGACAACAGTGGTTTCGCGAGCGTCCTCGCGAGTTGAGTGTCCGCTAGAGTCCGCTTGATTCTTTATGTTAGGTGCAGGGCCATTCTGGTCTTTTTTTGTGACCTGAGTAAAGATGAGAATCTATTAAAAATAGAAAATAGGAAATGATAGGAGAAGGCAGAAATCCCTCAGATCTCGTGCGTAGAATTAAATTTCTAAAAGTATGTGAATTGAATGTCAAATGTAGAGGCACACATATTAAGAGGTGAAATATCGAAATTTGTCTTCTCTTTGTGACAAACTCGAATGCATACAACTTATGTTCATCAATTACTAAAGTTGCAATTGGAGCCTATATGCATTCAAACATGAGCTGCATTCTAAAGTTGCAATTTTATTTTATTTAAAATCAGATCACATAGTAACATCTGAGTATTTTTTTAATTGCTTAATCCCTGGCAATATCTTAACTAGTGGGGCCCCCATGCAAAGCACGTTTTTTTCTTCTAATGGAAGGAGGGGAGAAGGGAAAGGAGAAATGGAAAACAGTAACGAGTAGGTACTGTTCATGAGCCCGCTAGTGTACATACCAGATTGGGGCTACTGTTCATGAGACCCGGTATTATTTATAATGGGTGGGTAGTGTTCAGAAGATCCGATAGGGCACTATTCAGGAGACCTGGTACTGTACATAACGGTTGGCGTGGGGTGGGGAACTGTTCATAAGATCTGGTACTGTGCTTAGAATAGTAATATAAGGGGGTGTATAGTATAGTATAGTATAGATTTACGTGTATAGTATAGTATAGTATAGTATAGTATAGATTTACGTGTATAGTATAGTTTTGGTAGTGTTTAGATGGTGTAAAAGTTGGTGTAAAGTTTTTGTAGAACTTTTCGTTGTTATTTGGTAAAATTTATCCAATTATGGACTAACTAGGCTCAAAAGATTCGTCTCGACATTTACAGACAAACTGTGCAATTAGTTATTTTTTTACCTATATTTAATGCTTCATACATGCGCCTAAAGATTCGATGTGACGGGGAATCTTGTAAAATTTTTGGAAGTTTGAAAGGATCTAAACACTGCCATAATATAGTATAGTATAGTATAGTATAGTATAGTATAAAGCATGTTCGTTTCGCTGGTTTATTGTGGCTGAAAGTACTGTCCGCTGATTTGTTATGAGAGAAAAACACTGCTGGATGGCTGCTGATTCCGCTGAATAGCTCAAACGAACAGGGCGATAGATTACTGATTGCAGTTCGAGTTTCCGTCCATTTCCCTGCTCACAGAGGACAGGCCCCCACTAACCCTAAAACCTCCAAACCCCTGCAATGGCCGATTCCCCCTCGTTCCGCCGCCACCCGCTCGCCTCCTCCGTCGACCTCGTCCGCTGGCTCCCTTCCTCCTCCACCTCCCCTTCCGGTCGCCTCCTCGCCGCTGCCGTCCACGACCCCACCTCCGCCCCCGCCGCCTCCAGCATCCACCTTCTCCCCCTCTCCGAGCCCGGCTCCCCGCTCGCCTCCCTCCCGCTCCCGTCTCGCGCCACGGCACTCCGCTGCTCCCCTGCTGCGCTCGCCGCTGCCACCTCCTCGGGCTCGCTCCACTTCCTCCCCTCCTCGTTCGACTCGGACGCCGCAGTGTCCGTCCCCGGCGGCGCGGGCTTCCATGTGGGCCCTGTCCGGGGCCTCGACTGCGGCGGGGAGGAGTGGGTCACAGCGGGGGAGGACGGAAGAGTGCACGTGGTCGGCGGTGCAGCGGACGGGAGAGTGGTGGCGAGGAGGGTGTGGGACGGGAAAGGAATGTCAGGGTATGAAGCCGCCAGGTGGGCGTCGCCGGTGGAGTTCGCCACGGGGGGCGCCGGATGTGGCGTGCAATGGTGGGATCGGAGGAAAGGGGACGCCGTCGTGGCGCAGTGTAACGGCATCTGGTGAGTGTAGGAAAGCCTGGATCTGTAGGATTGTCTTTCTGGTTTATGTTCCTGTTAAGGCCTTGTTTGGATGCGCATGTATTCATGTGAATCCACGTGTCGAAGTGGTATGGAGTGGAATTAAACTAAATTCCATTCCACTCCACTCCAACACATGTGGATTGAGGTGGATACACATGCATCCAAACAAGGCCTAAAGATGGATTTCTGGTAGTTGTAATAGATTACTTCTGTGGTTTTCTTGTGGATTGGTACATTATGTCAGCACCTTTCAAAATATTGGTACATCCACACATTACTTTGATGAACATGTTTCACGAACATTTTAGTTATGTCAGCACCTTTCAAAATATTGGTACGTCCACACATTACTTTGATGAACATGTTTCACGAACATTTTAGTTATATCAGCACCTTTCAAAATATTGGCCCATCCACACATTAGTTTGATTAACATGTTTCACAAGCATTTTAGTTATGTCAGTACCTTTCAAAATATTTTCACATCAATATCTTTCACTATGAAAGCCTAACTCAATGTTCACCATTTGTAATAAATGTTCCTAGCTACGCATAAGCTCTGATGCAGAGTTCGGTTTATTGTGCATCTCTGTCAATTTTGGTTTAGGCTGTGCACTACCGAAGATGCTTTCAGTAGGTTTTGGTGCATACCTGTTAATATTGAAGATACTTTCTGGATGGTTTGATGCATGTCTGTTACTGTCTTTGTTCTGAACTGATAAATGGGACTGTCATTTAAGTTTATTGTATGTAGTTGTGCAATAGTTGTAGTCGCTACTTGGTTTCATTCCAATCTCAGCCACTACACTTTTATGTGAGTACATTTGTAAGATCTTGATGACATCTGTGAATTATGGTTAAAAGAAAATCTGGTGTATCAAAATCATGCTTATTCTCCAAAACTTGTGTCATGCATTAGAGGTTTCTGGTACATACACAGAAAGTTTACATTGAGCCATTGAGGTGAAATTTATAGATTTAAATTTGTTTTCTACTGGTGGCTGAACCATGTATTCTACAAGGTCGAAGTAGTTTTCGTATCTTAATTGAAAATCCCAGCTCTGATGGCCTCCTGTAACTGCCCCCTCTTTAAAGTAAGCTGTTAACTATGCTGCTAACAGATGAAATAAAATAGAAAATAGCGAACTCCAAACATTCTTGTGTCATTTGTTTTTCATTGTATCTGTTTTGCCAAGCGCTGCTATCTTGCTGACAATGGGTGAACTTGCAAATACAGGGGTCGTGGCATAGTTACTGGCATGGTGCATTCCATTGACATTCATCCGTCAAGAAAGCATATCTGTGTGGTAAGATCAATATGTGGTAGCAAATGCAAGTTTACTTTGAATAAATAAATGGTTTTAGTTAAGTGGTATGTTTCATCTGAATAGTTTTGAGGATCTAACCTCTAGGATAGCAAATCATCCCAAGTACCATGTAACTTAGTGATGAACTGATTTAGGTTGTTGATGGTTGAGCAAATTAATGCACACCAATAAGCTTCCATTTGAAATATGGAATTCATTCGGGAAATAAGCTGTCAAGTGCCAACTATATCAAGCAGCGTTCAATCTTTTTCCCCCAAAATTCCTTTGAAAATTCATATATATCCCAAACAGGTCTTGATTTTTCAATAAGATGTAACCTACATCAATTCACTAGAGAAATCTTGCAAGTGAAGTTTAGACAACTGGAAAAGAATCAACAGCACCTTGTTTGTCAGTTTCAGTTGTGTTATTTTCTGACTTCGACGGTTCAGCCAGTGATGTTATTTTCTGACTTCAGCCTCAGAGCTAATGGTAATTAATACCTTCGTAATGATTTCCATGTTAAGAAGAAGCTTACCTTGTGTATAATCCAAAGTATTAAAATGGAAAATACAAAACTATGATCTATACACACCTTGAAGGCATTAGGTTATATTTGTCGAAGCAGTTTCACTTTCTATATTTTTCAAATGTAAAATGTTCTTAACAGAGCAGCTTTTTCATGCAATCAAGAATCAGAAGTTTATGTTGGCTTACCTCTTTTTTCTGATTCTGATTTGCTGTTTTATAGGATTATTTTGCCCAATGATATGAAGTATCCGAATTCATCTAAATATTTAGTTAAATTGAGATGAGTTGATTAATGTACCAGTGTCCATGCCCTCTAGTGTATGCTCTTGCACCCGCGTATACCTAATAAATGAGCCTGAGCAGTGAAGCATGCTGGGCCTAGAGGGCTCTAGCTAACACAGTCCACTGGGAGCTTGGACTGTATGGATGCAGGTCACTGCATTGCTGACAGTGAGGAGCAGAAAGCTCATGTTATTGCTAGTGCGCAGACCCTTACTGCTCCAATTTTAGTCCACCCCTGTTGAGCACATAGTTGAAATGAGTTTTATGGGTGTGATTACATGAGTCATATCTGCAGCATGGCTCATTTCTGAATGTTTGCAGGTGGGAGGCTCATCAGGGACCATATTTGCCTGGGATCTGCGGTGGCCACAGCAGCCAATACCACTCTCTGGTGTAGGCCTTAATGGAACAGCTGGGCCTGTGTGTGAAAGTGAGGTGTGGGAGGTTCTTTTTGACACTTACACTCAGTCTTCTGATATCATCTCGTCTGCATCCACAAGAATATTGCCAGTGATGATGTGTTCAGAGGATGGGATCCTTGCAGTTGTCGAACAAGGTAAGTGAGATGTACACGTAGGGTTCGGATTGTCGGTGTTTAGTGTTTACTCATCTTTACTTAACACGCCTTTTTTCGATTAGCAGATGAGAGACCCCTTGAATTGCTTGCTGAAGCTTGTGCTATCAACTCCTTTGACATAGATCCTCAGAACCCCTCTGTAAGTCCTTGACTTCACCTGGTCAAGTGAACAGTTTTTGTTATTTTTTGAGGGGCAACAGTTTTTGTTATTTATAGGTAATGTCAATATGTTATGTTAATACTGTTATGGATTTGCGCAGGATGTTGTTTGCGCATTGGAATGGGAATCGATTGGTGTCCTAACTCGTGGTAGAGATGCAATGGCAGAAGAATGAAAAGTTTCACCACCTAGGGATCTCAATCAGAATTTACTGCAAGGTGGCTGAAACTACTGTCAGAAAGAATCTTCTGACTACTGAGGGCTTCCATATTCAGGGACCATTCTAATACTCATGGTCTTGGGCAACGGTAGAAGGAATAAATCGTGCATGACAAGAGTGCTCTTTTCTGTCTCTGCATGCTAACCCTGTGTTGTAATGTTGGAAGTTTTACTAATTATGAGCTTTTTACTAATTATGAGCTTCTGTTGTCATGGGTAGTTGCAGATTGTAGAAACCTTTTCTGGTCTAGCTCCAAGCTGTGTAATTGGTTCACCATTGGATGCTAACTGCTGACAGTTTGAAGGAGAGTGATCACAAACAATTCAATCCTTTTAGTTGGGGGCTGATGGACTTGAGCTGTAATTTGTTTCATGATGTTTGCCTTTTTCCCTAGCACGCCTTGTGGTATTAAATCGGCTCCTGAACATTATGGACTCCATTACGTATTTTATTCATCTGGCTGACAATTTCGAAATTCCTGTTACTACTGCATAACTGAATCTGAAGGTGGACACTGGACAGTGCTTGTCGAGGGGTGCATCGATCTATGCCAAGGGCAAGACACCACAACTCACACAGGTACTATGTAAATTTTGAAGTAGAAGGTTGCAAATTTGAAATAGCGCATTTTAGTTGTCGACACGAAATCAAGTGTCCAACGTTTGGAGTCTTATTTCTATGAAGTTGACGATTGAAGTCCCAAAACTGCGAAGCGCGACGATTTAAGTCCCAAATATGCAATTTTCTTCACGACAGGAAGACACCGTTTCATTTTATTAGATATCTTGTTTCATTTTGTTCTAAGTGTAACTTCTTTAACTTTGATCAAGTTCACAAAATGGTGTATCAATATTTACAACTTCGAACTAGTTTTGTTGAATCCGCCTCCAATGAGGTTTAATGATGAAGGAGATGTCTTTTATTAGAATGAAACTAGATGTACACTGTTTTCAAAACTACGAGACTATGAAACATGTGGAACTATCATTTTGAACTTTGACCAAATATATAAAAAAACTATTCTCTTGATTTATTTTGAGACGGAGGGAGTAGGCACGTTTGAATCTCTTGCCATGACGGAGGGAGCACACTGTTTGATTTGTTTATCTATTCTCTCGATTTATGCTTAAAAAGTTTTTATTGCTAGCAAGGGTGGTGAGACAGAACTGTTCTCCATTTCTAGCAAAGGCTAACCTTGTCGAATTAGACAAGGCGATGTGGGTACGTGAGAAAACCAAATGCATCGTAATTTGTTCCCGTGGGAGAGCTAAATGGGCTCCTGTGGCGATGAAAGGCAAAACAACCAAATGGGCTGCTTGTTCTTTTACCAGCACAAAGCTAGCAGGGTAAAAATTGCCTAACCTTGCCCAGTAGATATGGGCAAGGACAGAGTATGCGTGTGGTTTTAAGAGCTTGCTAAAATAGCTGCCTAGCTTGTTTCACAATTAAATAGTACAACAGCATGCAAGTATCAAAATAGTACAAGAAGACCCACCCGTAAACCAGTCTGCAATCATAGAACGCAGCAGCTTTTTTTTTTCAGTGCACACACCGGCCGCTCACCTTGCTAACGTAGGAGAGCCGAATCGGCTTGCCTGGATCGGCAAGGAAAAGCTTGCCCAAACAAGCTAGCTTGCTAAGCAAAGCAAGGTCCTAAAGTTACTTGGTTCCCTAGCTGCGCACTATTCTGCCTTGCTGGACGAGGATAGCAAAAAAAAAGGCATGCGTTTGGTATCTTGTCCGAGCGTTTCATGGACCGTGCTGACAAGATTCGGCTTGCTCCTGCGGGAGAGCCCTCCCCCGCACGAGCAAGCCGGCTCAGCCAGGTGAGGCGAGGCAAGCCTTTGCCAACAACCAAGCAGTCCCTACCAAACAGATATTCTTGCCTGGTAAGGTAAAGCTAGGCAAGGCAAAAGAACCAAGCAACCCAGCAGAAGGCCAGAACCCCAACAGGCAGAGAGTCCACTGCACAGCTTGTTTCATATACCTACCGCTAACCATCCCGGGCCCTTTACCGACCATGGCCGCGGCACAGCCTCGCCGGTGGCCGCTCCTCCTGCGCCTCGGCATCGCCCTTGGCATCCTGCTTGCGGCGGCTGAGGCTTGGACGGGGGAGATCCGCGGCCGCGTCGTCTGCGACGTCTGCGGCGACGCAGCCATCGGCCCGGAGGACCACGCCCTCGAAGGTCAGTCAGCCCCGTACACCTCTGCCTCCTCTCCCCTCGTGCGGATTTATCGACCGCCCTCTGCGCCGCGCCCGCCCTGTGGTTCCCCGGCTAGGTTTCGCGCGACCGCTCGAGCGGATCTGGGACGGGTTA
This sequence comes from Saccharum hybrid cultivar R570, assembly GCA_038087645.1. Lineage (NCBI taxonomy): Eukaryota > Viridiplantae > Streptophyta > Magnoliopsida > Poales > Poaceae > Saccharum > Saccharum hybrid cultivar. The sequence goes on from JAQSUU010000637.1 coordinate 18,098,074, forward strand.
GCTGCTTCAGGTCCCGAAGTTATCCGATTAGTCGTCCTAATTGATATCCTGAACTCGACTAGAGGCATGACTTGATTAGTCCGATTAGTTTTCTTGTCGTCCGATTAGTCATCCACTAAATCACGGTTAATCGGATTACTAGAGGGTGGATGACCAGAAACAGAATGAAATTGCTGGGCAGCTAAGAACATGGGCTGCATCTGGAACCCTATTTCAATGGCGTCATCTAGACGTCCAGGCGTACCCAGGTCGCCTTGAGGAACAGTGGCGCCTTGTCGCCCAGGTGCCACCTAAGCGTCTAGGCGCACGCAGTTCTCGCTTGGACGCCTAGTCGCCTTGAAACCATGATCCGGGATGGTTTGGGCCACTTGGGTTTATGCTTTTCATGCCAATTTGCAACTCAACATGCAGCCACCACCCTAACCCTTACTCTCGCATCTCACTCTCTCCAGCCACTCTACCAGCCGACTGACCAATCTAGAGCCATCTTCATGATCTGTGCTCTAGAACATATAGTATATTAGTATATACTACTAGCTAAATGCCCGTGCGTTGCTATGGGCAAACAAAAGAATTCTTACAATACCTCAACAAATAAAGTTCCAACATTTTGGGGTTCACGTTTGCGTGTAGCAAGACATCTTTCGTCCAAGGTTTTCTTGGAACTTCGGATCGAGCAAGATTAGCGCCATCAGATTCTTCACCATTTTCATAACTAATTATTCACATTTTTGCTGGAACCAAGTCTGAACACAATAAACTACATGCTTGATCAAAGACATGCATTAACATGTTATAATCAACCTCAAATGATATGTCATTTTCTTCGAACAAAAAGGATGACCACTATAGGCCTGCAAAAGGTGCGGACTGATGCGATCCATTTGATTCATTCAGAAGGTAAGGGTCGATCAGTTGGAGAACTTGTACTTTCTTATTCACCGCATAATAAATGCTGTTATTCTCATTGTCTGATGAATGTGTTAGACTGAAGTTTGCTTCTGTTGTTATTGTCGGTTAAGTTAGCACTAGAATGCTAGTCTTAGTACGTGTGTCCAACATCATATCTCTAGAACATGCCACAAGGATGATTTCATATTTCGAAATATAACATTTGGGAGATGCTAAATCCTTTATAATTTCTGTGAAAGTTGGGTCCAAATTTCTCCAATGCTCTGTTACTGTGTTTCTAGTAAAAGGTGGGCCTATGCCCTTCAGTATTTTTGAATTTTTTTAAAAAAAACTCCATATGGTGTGACACAGTATGCTACTATATTTCAGTATTTATACTACTGTTTTCTTGATTTGGGTTCAATATGTTCTGTTCAAATTGCTTGAAGATCGTTCCTAAACTCATCTTTATGATGTTTCTGCCTCATATAGGTGCCGAGGTTGCTGTCCTCTGCATCACAAAATCCGGTGAGGTTATCAACTACCAAGCCTTCACAAACTCTAAGGGCATGTATACTGTTGCCGAGACCATGCCAGAGAGCGACAGGTGGGACTCGTGCTTGGCAAGGCCTATCAGCAGCTTCCATCTGCATTGCACACGGAGGGGTGATGCTCACTCTGGGGTAAAGTTCACTTACAACAAACCGTCTGGGAACTCACACACTGTCAAGACTTTCCTCTACAAGCCGGTCACCGCCCCTCTGTATTGTAGTTAAACAGTTCCATCACATTTTGTTGGAAGGCAAAAGATAGGAACATACAGGAGGGATATGTATCCGTGCCTCGACTCCATATATAAGTAAAAGTAAACATAGTTTTCGTTGTAAATCAAGGATTCAGTTGTGTATGGGAATGTGTTGTCCTAGTGTCTGGTCACCCATACCTGCAAGGAAACAGATGTTGCGTGCTTCATGTTGATAAATCAGTGTTTTTCAACTGTTGTAAATGTTTTACGAGTGCTATTCTTATCTTGGTTATGACCAGTATGATTTTGTTCATGTATGGTGCATGTCATTGCCCTCGAGAGGGACCATCCACCTTTGCTGTGGTGCAGTAGGGTTAGCTTAAGCTTGGTTATGACCAGGCCCAACACGGGGGAGGTAGCGAATGCATCCACTAGACATGTCTACTCCTAAAAGGACAAAGGGAGTTGCTAATATTATTGATGCTTTAAATCTGTAGCTCTCTTTGATGTCAGTATGCCCTAAATGTTAAATTCAGCGAAGAATTTATTGCGTACCACTAGTCCACTACCCTGAATAGTGTTTTTAGTGAGCGCATTCATAGGTATTTGAAAAACGAAAGCGAAACCAACGGTGACATCTATGTTTTTTTTATTTTAGGACAGACTGAATATGCTGGAAATAAGTTTCTTTCTGTGATAGTGTATGGCTGGTAATAACTTTCTTTCTCTCCATGCGTGGCCAAAAGTATTCTAGCCACCATGAAATTGGTCCAATCAAAACAAATTAAATTAAACCAGGCACTTCAGGCCAGCTATCCGTTTTCCACGAGTCTAAGGCCTTGTTCGTTTTGTGAATCATTCCGTTTAACTCCCATCAGATCAATGTTGCGACAAATGCCTTGTTTGTTTTGTGAATCATTCCGTTTAACTCCCATCACATCAATGTTGCGACAAATGCATGGAGTACTAAATGTAGACTAATTGCATGCATGTCGGCACAGATTAGAAGTAATTTACGAGACGAATCTATTAAGCCTAATTAGTCCAAAATTGAAAACTTTTTGTTAAATAAGACGAAAGTGCTACAGTATTCGTTAAACTTTAACACATCTAACCAAACATGCCCTAAAAGGCAATGCTGTGACACAGGTTCGTTTGATGTTACCTTGGCGTGGAGATATGGTTTTGATGTTTTCTTAGGTCTGTGGATCTGATTTCCATACATCCCTTGCTTTGACGTTTCTATCCATGGTGCATGTTTCTAAAGGTGGTTTTCTGTTCTACGTCTGTTAAATGCGAGATAATCATGTGGTGATTATGGATTCTTTATTTGAGTCTAGATAAATTTCAAAATGGATTCTTTATTTGAGTCTAGATAAATTTCAAAATTTTAGAACCACAGTATCAATGGTTCAATTTGGCTCCACAGCGAAATGCATTTGAGCATCACAATATGCATGGGCTTGGCATATGAATATAGCCCCGCACAAGTTGGAAGTTCAATGCTCTCTTTATTCTGCCATGAAACATAGAATTAGAATACTATATCCAAGAAGTTCAAATTTAAAAATACATATTCAAAACACGCAAGTAATGAGACAAATATAATTGCCTACATTTTGGATGCATCCGAGTGAAATGCCCAGAAGTTAATTCTAGCATAATACAAACACCTAACATGATTAAAAATACTTTGCACGGTAAAATCTCCTGCTCCAGCACCGTGTATAAATAAATAACACTCAACAACGGTCCACATGCTCCATGGTAAAAGGAATGGTAATTCTATACATTAGAATTAAAAGGCAACCAGTTCAATACAACAATTGTGTGCTACCTAGTATTTCGAAACACTAGCATTACAATAAAGGTACGCTTGATATCTCAAAAACTAGGTAATGATATGGTTAGTGATCAACGAACTTCACTTGATAAAGAGAAGAAAAACTGTGACCAGATAATACCTAGAACCCCTCCAAAAAAAAACATTTCTGGGTCTTACATTCTACCGCCTACTAACTTCCACATGTTAACTATGCAATCAAATCTCATCTCGACTGAAGCTTTTCTTCTAGCCTCAAAGCACCAAACACCAATAATGAATCCCAGATTCCATCTTCACCAATCCTTTGTGTTATCCAGTGATTACTGACAGATGAGGAGCAGTCAGTAACCAGTGACTAAACAAACCTTATTTCTGTGGTTGAAGTTTTCCAACTGAGTGCAGGTACACTGAGACAGACACAACCCTGAAAGTTTAGCAGATTACATTATTCTATCATGAGTTTGAAAGCTCTGATCAGCAGAAGCTGCAATAAAATTATCATTAACACTTACGTGGATCCAAGGAAGAATGCGAGGGATAAACGGAAGCTAAACAAGAAGACAGATACAACTGCTGTCAGAAGCATTGCAACTGAAGTTGAATAAACCTGTAAATACATATTCAGTAAAAACTGCTGTAATATTTAACTGCATCGAAGCACACTAAGAAGACCAAAATTAAGGTAGTGTTTGCTTCATGGGGATGGGGCAGGACGGGACACGATAGGAAGGGCCCATTCAGTTAACATCCACATAAAAGATGCATCTGGGTTAAAGCACCTATATGGCTGATGTTGTTTGGGAGTATCTATATTTGTTCTCCTGGAGCACTGCCAACAACAACAGAGCCTTCTAGTCCCAACCAAGTTGGGGTAGACTAGAGATAAAATCCCCCTTTTTGCAATGCAAAAGATAAATTTGAGTGCTCTAAATTATTACTATTTAAGCTAATGACCTAGGTACTTGGTAAACTCTTTTTAAATAAAAAGTGGTGTGCAGTGTACTATAAGTGGTTGCCAAGGAGAAAGTAAATAACAGGTGGCCGATGTGCCACCATCTTATCTATCTACTAGGCTGCTGGTAAAATTAAATGGTACAACTAGAGCAGTGGTTGCCGACATTGCTTTTATCACCGTGGGCATCATCAGCTCTGCAATACTTCTACTGTTAGCAACTTATAAACCTTACTGTTTACACCATGTTGCAGTATCCAATATCGACTTCAGTGCCATTAAGAATTATTGTGCATATAATAAAAGAAGTTTACTGTTCCTAGCTACTACTCTGAAACGATCTAATTCAAATCTAAGCCTCAATTTGTGACCCTTATGGCAGCGACTAAATCCAGGGAGTTAGCAGGTTGGTGGATACATAGACTAGAGATTTCTTTCATATTTCTATTTGCTTAATTGAAATGATGACAGTGATGTTATGATCGGCCAAACGTATCAACGGAAGCGACGCCACAGTGGCTAGGACTGCGAAGGAAGCGGCCACGGCGGGTGATGGACGCGGTCACCAGCGGCTGAGAAGGAAACGTTCACCAGCGGCTGAGAAGGAAGCCTAGGCTAAAATAAGTTATAGTTTGTTAGCATGTGAGAGATTTCAGGAGATTGGTTATTGCCTTGTAAACATTCGGTCTATATGGCCTAACTTGCGAGTAAGGATTTGGTTAGCCTGGGATTGAGATTCATTCTCCCCTGGGCCCCCGGGCATCACTGTTCACCGTCATCGTTTTGTCGTCCTCACCCAAACCCTCGACTACAGCACAGCGCCGTCGCGCCGCCGCCCTGCCAAGCCACGGCACGCCTTCTCCCCTCCATACTTCCTCCGCAGCAAGGTGCGCCGTACCAACCTGGTATCAGAGATGTCCTCTGGTTCTGGGACTCCGTCGGTGTCCGTGCCCTCATCCACCACCGTTCCGCCCACCTCCGGCACACCCGCGCCGGCGGCCACATCCGCTGCCCTTGTGCCAGCCATACCACCAAACGTCTCCCTCCCACCTCCCCCGCCAGCATCCTCTGATGTCATCGCTGCTGCCCTCTACGGCCTCCAGCAGCAGATGCACTTCCAGTTTGGCGCCATCAACGCGCATCTCGCGGCTCTAGAGGGCCACACATCCTCGCCGCCACCCGCGTCGCTCCCGTTTGGCCTTCCCGGCTACGGCGGCGTGCCGCAGCTGCCGGCACCGACTTCCGGTGGTGTGCCACTCCTCACGGCGTCCGGCGTCGTCACGTCGGCACCGCCCGTGGCGCCACCGATTTTCCCATCTGTGCCTCCACTCGTGCCCATGTTCTCCACCATCACCACCACCATCATACCCTCAAGACCCATCCCGATCACACAGATCAACTTTCCACACTCACCCTCCCCGCTGCCACCATTTTCCTCCATCATGCAGGCCCCGGTGGACTCCACTGCCATGCACAGCCCTCCACCGCAAACCCACATCCCCCCGGCACCGGAGGGCCACACCGTGCCGCGTTACCAAAAGCTGTCGTTTCCGACTTATGACGGCGAAGTGGAGCCGCTGGGGTGGTTGAATAAATGTGAGCAGTTCTTCCGTGCCCAGCGAACTCCGGATATCGACCGCGTCTGGTACGCGTCCTACCACATGAACGGCTCGGCGCAGCAGTGGTACCTTGTGCTTGAGCGCGACGCCGGCGAGCCCACTTGGGACGAGTTCAAGATCCTCTGCCATCAGAGGTTCGGGCCGCCAATCAGCACCAACCATCTGGCGGACTTGGCGCGTCTGCCGTTCACCTCGACGGTCGAAGCGTACCTGAAGGCGTTCCAGGCGCGCCTCGCTCACGCTAGTCCCCTGGCGCCCCTTCAGCAGTCCCAGCTCTTCATGGGCGGACTGCCTGAGGCCCTTCGCGTCGACGTGGAGCTCCACGAGCCCCAGGATCTCCAGCGGGCATTGCGTCTGGCCAGGGCGTACGAGCGCCGTAACGCACCGGCGACACTCGCGCTCCCCGCACCACCCCATCGACCACAACGCCGCGCGCTTCCAGCGCCTGGAGCCGGCCAGACCGCGCCCCATGCGGCGCCGACGTCGTCGTCCACGCCACCACGTGTCTTCAAAAAGCTCACACCTGACAAGATGGCTGCTCGCCGCAAGCAGGGGCTGTGCTACAATTGCGACGAACCTTATGTGCGCGGCCATAAGTGCGCGCGGTTGTTCTTCCTGGAGGCGGCTGACTACACGGTGGACGAGCCGGACGACGTCGACGACACCCTGGCGCCCACCGACGCCACGGCCGCGGCGACCGCGACGTACGACCCAGATGCCCCCTTGATCTCATTATCGGCGATCACGGGCGTCCGCACGGAGGACACGATGCAACTGCGCGTGCAAGTTGGCGCGCACGAGTTCACGACGTTGCTCGACAGTGGGTCTACCCACAACTTCATCAGCTCAGCGGCGGCGCGTCGCGTCGGCCTTCACTTCAAGGAAGCGGGGGGCGCCCATGTCGTCGTGGCGAACGGCGACCGTGTCGCTTGCCGGGGCCTCGCCCGCGACGTCGACCTCCGGATCGGCAACGAGCGCTTTGCGGTGGACTGTTTCTCCATCCCTCTGGACTGCTACGACATGGTCTTGGGGATCGCCTGGCTGCGTACCCTGGGGCCCGTCCTCTGGGACTTTGAGGAGCTCCGCATGGAGTTCACACGCCACGGCCGCCGGGTGCTGTGGACGGGCATCGGCTCGACGCGCACCGCCACTCCGCCGACGGGCCACCTTCATTCCGGCCGCCTCTACTCCGCCAAAGGCACCGAGCCGGCCCTGCTCGAGCGACTGCTGGACACGTATGCGGACGTGTTCGCCGCGCCCACGGGTCTCCCTCCGGCGCGGCCCTGTGACCACTGAATCCACCTCAAGCCGGCCACAGAGCCCGTTGCCGTCCGACCATACCGATACCCCCAATTGCAAAAAGATGAATTGGAGAAACAGTGCGAGGACATGCTGCAGCAGGGCATCATTAGGCCCAGTACATCGCCATTTTCTGCACCGGTCCTCCTCGTCAAGAAGCAGGACAGTACATGGCGCTTTTGCGTCGACTACCGGGCGCTCAATGCAGCGACAGTGAAGGACAAATTCCCCATCCCTGTGGTGGAGGAGCTCATCGATGAACTCCATGGCGCGAAGCTCTTCACCAAGCTTGACCTCCGATCGGGGTATCATCAAGTTCGTGTGCACCCCGAGGACGTGGCCAAGACGGCGTTCCGCACTCACCATGGCCATTTCGAGTTCTTGGTCATGCCTTTCGGCCTCTCCAACGCGCCATCGACATTTCAAGCACTAATGAATTTTGTGCTCAAGCCTTTCCTCCGCAGGGGCATCCTTGTGTTCTTCGACGACATCCTCGTCTACAGCGCCTCCTGGACCGAGCACCTGCAGCTGCTCCGGGCGGTCCTCAGCGTCCTCCGCGAGCATCGCCTCCACATCAAGCGCTCAAAATGCTCCTTCGCCACGCTGTTGGTCCAGTACCTTGGCCATGTCATCACGGCGGACGGCGTGGCCATGGACAGTACCAAGGTGGCTGCTGTGCAGTCCTGGCCGGCGGCCGCAACCACGGTCGGTCCGGGGCCTGCGCGGCTTTCTCGGCCTCGCCGGGTACTACCGGCGGTTCATCAAGAACTACGGCTCCATCGCGGCGCCGTTGACACAGCTACTGCGCAAGGAGGCTTTCTCTTGGCAAGACGCCGCTACGACGGCGTTCGCAGACCTCAAAGCTGCACTATCCGCCGCGCCCATGTTGCACCTGCCCGACTTCTCCACAGAGTTCGTCGTCGATTGCGATGTGTCGGGGTCCGGCTTCGGGGCGGTCTTGCGCCAGGGATCTGGCCCCATCGCGTTCTTCAGCAGGCCCTTCGCCGCGCGTCACCTGAAGGTCGCGGCTTATGAGCGCGAGCTCATCGGCCTCGCGCAAGCAGTCCGCCATTGGCGCCCTTATCTTTGGGGTCGCGCCTTTGTGGTGCGGACAGATCATTATGCATTGAAGTTTATGCTGGATCAAAGGTTGTCAACGATCCCGCAACACCATTGGATTAGCAAGTTGATGGGGTTCGACTTTCGGGTGGAGTATCGCCCGGGCCGCCTGAACGTCGTCGCGGACGCGCTCTCGCGCCGAGACGGTGACGCACCGCTCCTGGCCCCCCTCGCGTTGGCGGATCAGCACGCGCGGGAGGCTTCTCTGCCGGCGTTCCAGCTCTTCGACGACCTCCGGCGCGAGATCAACGCCTCGCCCGCGCTCCGCACACGCCGTGACGCCGTGGCTGCTGGTGACCACGGCGCCGATTGGCGCGTCCACGACGGCCTGCTGCTACGCGACGGGCGCGTGTTCGTGCCCGCGTCCTCGGCGGTCCTGGACGACGTACTGCAGCTGGCCCACACGGGGGGCCACGAAGGCATCAGAAGACGTTGCAGCGCCTCCGCTCAGAGTTCTACGTCGACCACGATCGGCGCGTCGTCCGCGAGTTCGTTCGCTCGTGCGCGACGTGCCAACGCAACAAAACGGAGGCGCTGCACCCGGCTGGTCTCCTCCAGCCCCTCCCTGTGCCGTCGCGCATATGGGCGGACATATCCATGGACTTCGTGGAGGCGCTTCCTAAGGTACATGGCAAAAGTGTCCTCCTAACAGTGGTTGACAGGTTCTCGAAGTTCGCCCACTTCATTCCCTTGGGCCACCCGTACACGGCGTCATCCGTGGCCCGAGCTTTCTTCGCGGAGGTGGTGCGCCTGCATGGTTTCCCGGAGTCAATTGTGAGTGACCGGGACCCGGTCTTCACGGGCCATGTGTGGCGGGACCTGTTCCGCCAAGCCGGCGTGAAGTTGCGCATGAGCACGGCATTCCATCCGCAAACGGATGGCCAGTCTGAGGCGGTGAACAAGACCATCGCCATGTATCTTCGCTGCCTCACGGGCGATCGTCCCCGCGACTGGCTGGAGTGGCTTCCGTGGGCCGAGTACTGCTACAACACTTCATATCACTCGGCCCTTCGGACGTCGCCCTTCACCGTGGTCTATGGCCGCGAGCCGCCAGAGCCGCTGCCCCACGCGCCGGGACGCGCGCGTACAGAAGCCGTCGACACGCTGTTCGCAGACCGCGACGAGTTCCTGGCCGAGGTGCGTTCGCGCCTTCTACAGGCCCAAGAATATGCTCGTCGCCACTACGACGCCAAGCATCGCCCCCTGGAGTTCGCCGTGGGGGACTGGGTGTGGCTGCGCTTACTACACCGCCCTACCCAGTCCTTGGAGCCAACCAGCCGCGGCAAGCTCGGTCCTAAGTACGCCAGGCCGTACAAGATCGTTGAACGCGTCGGCACGGTGGCCTATCGTCTTCACCTGCCAGAGGGAGCTCGCATTCACGATGTTTTTCATGTAGGGGTGCTCAAGCCTCTGCGCGGGCCTCCGCCGTCGTCGGTACCTGCGCTGCCTCCTCTCCGCCATGGTCGCCCTCTACTTCGTCCAGCCCGCGTGCTGCGCGCCAGCCTGCGACGCGGCGTGTGGCATGTGCTGGTGCAGTGGGCCGACATGCCCCCCTCCGATGCAACCTGGGAGCCGGTCGACGAGTTCCGTGCTGCGCATCCCTCCTTTCAGCTCGAGGACGAGCTGTTCTCCGAGGGGGGGAGAGATGTTATGATCGGCCAAACATATCAACGGAAGCGACGCCACAGTGGCTAGGACTGCGAAGGAAGCGGCCATGGCGGGTGATGGACGCGGTCACCAGCGGCTGAGAAGGAAACGTTCACCAGCGGCTGAGAAGGAAGCCTAGGCTAAAATAAGTTATAGTTTGTTAGCATGTGAGAAATTTCAGGAGATTGGTTATTGCCTTGTAAACATTCGGTCTATATGGCCTAACTTGCGAGTAAGGATTTGGTTAGCCTGGGATTGAGATTCATTCTCCCCTGGGCCCCCGGGCATCACTGTTCACCGTCATCGTTTTGTCGTCCTCACCCAAACCCTCGACTACAGCACGGCGCCGTCGCGCCGCCGCCCTGCCAAGCCACGGCACGCCTTCTCCCCTCCATACTTCCTCCACAGCAAGGTGCGCCGTACCAAGTGACCTCAGGACTAGGGCTAACTCATATGAAATATTCAAAAGAAAGCACCTTAATGACAGCAATTAAACAAAACAAAATATCCACCTAATCCTAACTAATGTAGTCGCCATACTTACGAGTTGCTGCAGTAGCCATTTATTGGCTACAATGCCACATACAAACAGTAGTCAGGCTCTAGTGGGCAGCACATATATAACTGAATCAACAGTAGCGCCATCTATCATGCTCATACATAAATTTAAATGCTAGTGCCACATGCCTTGACTATGTTATCAGCATATTTCATCACCATTGAAACAGCAATTCCACTGCACAGTAAACGAAACCATTGTAAGCGGCTTGGTCACCAAGTGAAACAAGCTAAACTGTTAGTGTTTGGTACCTCAGTGCATGGTTCAGAATCATCAAAACTGTGATGAATGAATAACCATGGAAAAAGCCTCTGTGTCAGATATCATAAGTCAGTGTTAAATTCATAAATTATACCAAAGACAACATAACAGTTTAGTAGTTTTAATGTGCACTAACTTATTCATGACTGCATCATAATCCTGAACACAAATTGCAACTAGATTGAAGATCACCCCAAAAATGTATAGCCAAAAGTTCTGCACGTTGATGTTTCTTGATGGCCGTTTTTTAATGATAGCCTGCAGTGTTCAAAGATAAATAAAAACATTCCTAATGTTTTACACCCCCAATGAATTCACTTAAAGTCAGATATATAAGAGAACATAAACAAAGAGTAACAAGACGTACTTCTGTATATACCCCAGCAAAACCACTCAAAAGAGCCATCACCTGCATGAGAATGACCAATTCAGCAACGTGAGTGAAGACACTTCCAACAGTAATCTTAATGAAACTGTATACATCTTATATTACAACTCACAATTGCCATCATCCAACCTTGAATAGGAGTTTGAAGCACATGGTCAGACCTAAGTAGGGGCAGATAACATTTCAATTAATCAAAATTCATGTTTAACTAAATGACCAAATGATGACTAGATAATGGGAGAGAAAATTGAAGTGGAATATATTTAGTGCTTACGAAGGATTAAGTTGAGCTGTTGTGCAACCAGCACATAGAAGAACAAATGCTGCCCACTGAATTTCACTTAACCTAAAAGAGACAGGGAAGAAACTGAATATACATACACACAGAGTGAAAGACTGCAGAACAGTGAACAGGTACTGATGAAATAAAGATTGTAAGACGTTCTAGTAAGGAGGTGAACAAAACTTGCGGTCAGCTAGAAGGCCAATCACACAAGAGCTATAGTTCTTTTCTGTCAGGTCTGGTACCTGTCATAGACTCATAGGCCTAAAAGATTTGAAATTCTGATTCTGCCTCTATCCAAGTCAAACCATAAGAATCAACAAAATAAACTGTGATCATGATCCTTAGAGTTCCACTTCTAGAGTAAAGCAAATCTGTAAAGATAATTTCCAATTGCTTAGAAGATACTAACTTTTTCTTCAAAATGATGCGGTACAAAACACCTGTGCTGATGATATTTAGGTTCTTCAAGATCTGATAAGCTGGTGCGTCCACATAGGCAAAGATATAGTACTGGCAGATAACAGCAAATGGAAGGGCATATCAGCATGCTTAAACATCATGAAATTAAATTGGCCATATCACAGAAGTACTACTCGCACCTGCAATAAGTTCTTTACCATGTAAAGAACAGCAGGAATTGGATATACACCAACTTCATCAAAAGATGTGGTTAACCTGAAAACAGCAAAATCAAATTGCTGCTGAACAGAGTTAACAGAAGCAACAGTTTGTAGATTGCAATCGCAAGTCTCAGTTTCCCATATTCACAGCAAAATTCATAACAAGTTACAAATTTCTTTGGAACACAGTTGCCATGTTAATGACTTGAATTGGTTAAACAAACTTATAATAATTGACTTTAGCTTAATGTAAAAGTATAATTATACACTCATGTTAGAAATGTAGAAAAGTCTGAGTAGCACAGTTGCCAAAATGCAGTCCTCACCTATTATCATCAGTGACACCATGGCGGTTCCACGTCCTAAAAAGAGCAGCTAGCGATAGAAGGCATTTTAAAGCCTCCACCTAGACATATACAAACAAATATTACTAAAATAAGATTTATTGAAAGAACAAAAGGGATAATTTGACAATACAGTCTACACACTAGTTCTTGCAAATTGATGGGCAATCAAAGATATATGTAATAAACATCTTAAGACGTGTTTTCTCACCGAAAAATTAGCTGTTGTGACACTATATTCATACTTTCCAGCTCTTTTCGACCACACAATTAATATTGCCTGAGAACTTGTTAGTAATGTCAATGCAAGAGTAACAACAGACCTGTCGCAAATATAAGGATAAGAGATATGATAATATTCAAGAAAGTATGTGGTCGAAAAATAAGGTTAAGAGTTAAGAGGAAACTGACACTTACTTTAGTTTCCAACTAGACTTGCCTTTTGCGCCTCCTGCAGAGCTGAGACCGCTGGCTGTAGCTGACGGAATCCATAATGAGTTCCAGTGTTAAAATAAGGGAATGTTTCGACGAAGTATCAATATCTTACTGTTGGCGCTAGATACTGTCCTCCCACTCAGGCTTTCCACATCCTTCTGAGATAAATCATCATAAATCTCCTTCAGGGACAGAAGATACGTTAGAGACTGCTCTAGAGATGAAATACGGGGCTGGCATAGTGAATAAACAAACAAAAGCAACATGCAGGCTCAATACTACAAGCTTTTCTTTTCATGTGGACACTTCTGGGAGATAGGGACTGGATCAAAGCTGGTCTAATTAAACCCCTACATACCAAGAATGGCACAAGCTGGTCCAGTGTAGTTCACCCTGCAAGAGTTAAGTAACAGATATACCATTTTGTGAACCATCAGTTCAGTCTTCAGCTTACGTTTGAAGCAGTTCGGATACAGTTCTCATAACAAGTGTACACCAAAGAACAGAGTTCCAGAGCAAAATGGGAAAAAAAAGAGGATATGCTATAGTTAAACTGTATATGTTCCAAGCAAATAGAAAAAGGTTAGAATTCCAAGTTCGCTGAGTCATCAACAACATGAATCAGTCGAACAACTGAACTGAATCACAATGTCTTTAGTTTTGGATTTTGGAGTTTGGAGTTTGGACAGTTCCAATTGTGCAAGCAACAGCCAATTATCAGGTAGTGAAATTGTTCTTTAATCCCTACAGCAGCTGTGCCAAAAACGCAAAACTAAACTTGGTTGCACGTGAAAGAGCTAGGGCAAACTTATAGCTTCAAGCTAGGCCCAGAACAGCATTCTAGCAATCTATCAACAGTGCATGCACAAGCCTCTGCATTTCAAATCGTCTTCCAACTTAACCAATAAATATATACCACAATCTGGGTTCATTGCGTTAAACCAAAATGAGTGCTGCCATTGCCAATGGCATGGCCAATCCGAGTAAACAATACAGTCATAAACTTCGATCTCCTTGCCAAAACCAACTAGCCCGGACACGGGCACGGAACACGGCCAATCTCCCAAAACAGAAGTTGCAAGCATGTCAATCTTATACACATTCAACCTGGCACTCACTATGGCCACAAGATTAGCAACCCTATTCATCTAATATCTACAAACAACGAAAGGTTCAGTACAGATGCACCGCCCAGCTAAACAATTCCCAATAGATTGTACGAACCCTAGATAAAGACAATGCCGCAAAAACTTTGGGGGAAAAAAACCGAAAAGGGAGAGATTCTTCCTAGATCGAAGAGGCAGCCGACGCGACCTAATCAGAGGGGCGCATTGAATCTGACAAACTCCTCTAGGGTTTAGACTTTAGAGGCTTCTGCAATCGCTAGTCTAGACATGGGATTTACCTGATCCTTCACCCTCCTGTACTCCATTGCTGCCTCTCCGCCACGCTCCGCCTTGGAATCGCTTAATCGCGTGGGGTCGAGAGACCCAGGAGGGCTGCAGCTGCCGCTCGCTGGTATGGGAAGGCTGGTGGGTGGGATCCGGCGGTCGGTGGCACGAGCACGGGAGCCGAGTGTGTAGTGTAGAGCAGGACGGCGGCGGTGAACGGTGGTCGGTGGAAGCGTCCAGTTACTCGAGTACTCGAGGAGTCGAGGGTGACCGAGCGAGCGCGAGTGGCAAATCTCCAGCAAGCAAGTTGGGACGGCCCGGCCGGCGGTTCACTGTACCCACTGCATGGCTGTGGCCTTCTTTCCTTGATTTTTTTCTATTTTAAATCTTTTTAATTTTTTAAAAATAAACCACCTATTTTTTATTTTTATTTCTAACTCTTTTGACCGTGCCTCAGGTACAACAAAACTACGCTACCACACCACATGCGATAATGCAGTAAAATCCATCGTATCGAATGGTGATTTTTACGTGAAAAAGGTTGCATCGGAAATCTCCGTCTAGAATGGCAAATCTTACCGCCCAAACGCATATGGCGTGACATCGTACGCTAGGCATGTTAGGATGGCCAAATGGGTTAAAAATAACTATAAAAATAGGTGAGGTATTTTTAAAATAAGATTTAAAAATATTAAAAATAAAAATCTCTATAATTGCTCTAACTTGATGATTTTGCCTCTCACATTATATCTTCAATTCTTAGATCTAAATCTATATCTATACCTAATAATACTAAAGAGGCAAAATTTCAGGCTCTTTTTTTCGTCCGTCTATTTTTTCGACCACCTCCTTTTAACTAACTCTATGTTGTCTATAACTCTCTTGATTTATATGATAGGTTCGGGATAGCTACAAATCCAAATCTAAATCCAAATAGAACTCTGAGATATCAAATAATCGTCAAAATTTTTCTCCAATCTTTTTGTCCAACTCAACTTCTCAATCGAGTCCAAACCGTATGCATGTCCGGTGGGATGTACCGTGTGGGTATTGTTTTCGCATGCATGTGTGGTATTTTGGGCAGCTGCCGAAGCAACACAGGAAAAGGATCGTTGAGTCCAACTGCTACACGGAGCTAAGCCAAATAGGTCTCCATTGCTGATTAGGAGATAATATATTTTTTCCATTCTTTTTTCCTGTGATAAGTTCTTATTTGGATTTTTTTACTCCGTTCGGAATATATTATGATTTTTTCTTATGGCTATTTTCTAGAGTGCGTTCCAAATTTTATCATGACCATTTTTCACTCGGCACCAAGTACGTTCATATGTTTTATGGTTTTCCCCAACCTGTTTGTTTTTCTAATCTATATCTATTATTAAATTTATACTTAAATTTTTCTTTATTCTGTTTTTGTCCATCTCTCCCTAGATATGAAGGTCCATATATATATATATATATATATATATATATATATAGTAGAAAACAAAAGTTCTGATATCATTATGAGTACCTTTTTTTTGCCTTACGACTGAAAAAAATATTAAGGTTGTATTTTTTTTCATTAACATCAGATAGTTCTTTTTCCCGTTGCAACGCACGGGCATATTTGCTAGTTAATATTAAACTAGAAAACAACAGACAACAACTCTAAACTAATATTAAACTAGAAAGCAACGCACAGTATTGCATCGTGGCCAGTGAAAGCTCTATGTTTGGTGTTGTAATTAGTGACAATGCCCAAGTGCTAATCATGTGCTTAAGATTGTATGTAGCAAAGGATGATTAGCACATAGCATGGTGAAGCATGATGATCAAGTGTGGATGAAGTGCTTACCATGGTGATGAAGGAGGAATAAGGTGCAACCCTATAATGATCAAGGCAAAGGTATATGATAGGGTTGTACTTTGGTAACCAAGACACCTGGTGAGTGTGGTTATATTATAAGTTAGATAGCCGTACTATAAAGAGGGGAATTGTCGTATCAATTTTAGTCCTACATGTGCCTCTAGGTGACATTTCATTGAGCATATGCATTTGGATAGAGCTAATAACGTCTCGAAAAATAGTTGTGAAAGTGCTAACACACTTGCACATGACGATGATCACTTGGTGGTGTTAGCACATTTGCGAAGGCGGTGAAGTTTGAGTGGTAGAGAGGGTTTGGGGTCCTCTCTCCGTCCCGTCGAGCTTGCGAGGCGGGATTCAGGCATTTTCGAGGAGTTGAAACGTCTATTTTCCTTTACGCCAATGTCGAGATTTGGAGGTGATGTCACGTGGTGTTTCGCGAGCTAAAAATGTGCTAAAGTGATACACATACTTGGTCTAGCTCATAAGTGAAAGGGTGAAACAAGTGGAGCAACAAAATCTCGAATTTTGCTCAAGTTGTGAGCGTCAGACGCTGGACCCGGGAACGACAGACGCTGCCCAGAGCGTCTGTCGCGCGCGTCAGACGCGGGACGCCGTTGCGTTAGACGCTGGTGGAACCACTGTTCCCGCGTCTGTCGTGTGGAGGATTTCAGCGCACGGTGATGCGGTGGCGACAGACGCTGAGCAGCGTCTGACGGGCGAGCAAGGGATGCGTCTGTCGATTGGTTTCACGAAATTGTGCTTACTGGACTGCGTCTGTCGGCGCGACAGACGCTCGGGCGTGCGAGCGAAGGACGCGTCCGTCGATTAGAACTCGACCGTTGAGAATTTGGAGCTCGTGGACACGTGGCGCGATCGTGTGCGATAGACGCGGGCACAGCGTCTGTCGGTGGTGCGACAGACGCGTCTGCCGCCCACGCAGAGTGCCCAACGGCTCTTTTTGAAGGGGTACCTCTATAAATACTTGGTGGCCGGCTCTTGGCTCTAACTCTTAGACTTTTGACATACTTGTGAGCATATTGAACTAAGCCAAAGCATTCCCTCTCATCCCAACTCATCTTCTTTGCATTCGATTGCGATCTTTGAGTGAGATTGAGTGATTCAAGTGCATTGATCATTGATTTGCATCTAGAGGCACTTGGGGGATTGATTTGCTGTGGTTTTTCTTGTTACTCTTGGTGGTTGCCGCCACCTAGACGGCTTGGAGCAGCTTAAAGGCGTGGCAAGTGTTGGTGATTGTTCTTGGCCACCTCCCGTGATCTTGTGAGGGGTTTGCACCTTCCCCGGCGGAGTGCTGCAAGGTAGCATTAGTATATTGCTCGTGTCATTGCAACTCCTAGCCATTTGGTAGGTTCTTGTGGCACATTTTGAGAGGCTCGGTGTGTGACCGATTAGCCACCGAACCACGTGGTTGAGGGGGACACAACGGGGACTAGCGTGCTGGCAAGCACGTGAACCTCGGGATAAATCATCGTGTCTTCACTTTATTGATTGTGATTGATTTGTCTCGGTGGATTGGTTATCTTGAATATTATCACTTGGAATCATTGATTGGTTGGCTCAATTCATCGCCCCTCGGTGAAATATTTCTTACCCTACTCTTGCATTACATTTCAAGTACTTAGTTGTTTTCTCTAGTGCTTAGTAGCTAGAGTAGAGTAGCCTTTTTAGTTTACCTCTTACGGTTTAACTTGTGCGGTTGTGTAACATTCATTAGAATTGTGTATTGGTTAGGTGGCTTGCAAACCCTCTTTAGGCTAAGCAAAACTTACATCACGCTATTTATTATATTGATAAACTTGTTTAGCATACTTTGTAGGAATTTTTAATAGGCTATTCACCCCCCTCTAGCCATCAAGACCTTTCAGCTAGGTCAGTGCTAATCGGCATGGTGGAGCCGTAGAAAGCTCAATCCATATATGCCATTGCTTTTACCAATAAATACTTCAGCACTTGTGTTCTTGTTGTCTCGTTTTAGTGGCATTTCCTCTAACCATGTGTTTTGTTTGGGGACCAAGTGGGTTGGGTTGGGTCCAACCCAGTTGTTTGGGATGAGATGAACTCATCTCGTGTTTGGTTTAGCATGTGTTTGGTTGGGGACTAGGGAATATCCGCTAGGATGAGGGTCAACCCTGTCCCTCCGAATCGAGCGGACGAGGTCGAACCCAGTTGGAGCACGAGCACTGCGACCAAGCGTGAGCGAGCAGCCGGCGGCGGGGGACGGAGCGAGCGAGCAGAGCGCACCGGCTAGGCGAGCGGAGGGGGCTGGGCAGAGCTCTAGGGCGAACCACCAACGCCTGGGCAGAGCTCGAGGGCAGGGTTGCCAGGAGCAGCGGTGGCCTAGGCGAGCAGCAGCGCACCTGGGTGAGCGAGGGCGGCGCACCTCGCGTGGATCTAGGTGCGCATGGCGGCAGCGGCGCACCTCGCGTGGACCTAGGGCGCATGGTGGCAACGACGCAACTCGCGCGGACCTGGGCACGCATGGCAGCGGCAGCGCTCCTGGGCGAGTGGCAGCGGCAGCAGGCTGGCGAGCGGCACGGCTTGGGCGAGTAGCAACATGGCCTAGGCGAGTAGCAGTGCGCCCTGGGCGAGCAGGGCCACGACATCCTGTGCTGGAGGTAGAAGAAGATATACAGAGATTGCCACGTTGGTCCCATTTGTCAGCATCTTATCCCGTTTCTGCGAACCCTCAAACCAAACACAGAACTAGGATGGACCAAAACCTCCTAAACCAAATACAAGACTGGGTTGCCCCATCCTAAAAATCTGGGTTGGGTCCAACCCATCCCCGTTCATCCCAGAACCAAACTTGGGTTGAACCTAGTTTTTTGTTTGGTTGCAAGGATGGAGAGGGATGAAATGGATGCCATTTTGACACCATTAACAGCACTAGTAGTGGGTCTCACCCGTCATCTCTTTATTTTCTTTATTTTCTCCTCTTATCTTCTTCCTCTGCTCGTCCATGCCGTACCCCAGCCCGAGCCCGGTGGCCATGGTGGCACCACCTTCCCCACGCAGGCCATGGGGGTCGCCACCTCCCCATCCCACCTCGGTGGCCACCGCCGCCCCGCCCCATGCAGGCCCCTATGGCCTAGGCGGCACCACCCCCACGCAAGCCCCGACGACCATGGCCGGATGCCACCCCCTCCTCGAGCTCGTCCGCGCCCACCGCCCTCTCCTCGAGCTCGTTCGCGCCCGCCGCCCCCTCTCTGAGCTCGTCCGCGCCCACCGCCCCCTCCCCAAGGTCGCCCGCACCGTACGCTGCCCCATCCCCGAGGTCATCCGCGCCAGAGGCCACCTCCCTGAGCTCACCCGCGCTGGACACCGCCACCTCCCTGAGCTGACCCTGCAAGATGGAGCAAAACGTCGTGAAGGTGGGTCGAGCTCATCCCCTCGAATCGATCTGAGGGTATATTCCCTCGTGGGTTGGACCCAAACCCACATGATTCCTCAACCAAATAGCAGATCATCTAGGTCCGGTTTGAGATCCCATCTGATGTCTCTCTTTTTGATCTGTGACAACACCTTTGGTAGTACAATAGCCTAAACGAAAAATGGAAATTTTCATACCAACTGTAGGATATGGAAAAGAAAATATGAACTTGTCTTCACATAATCTCCCACAACTAAAAAGAATAAAAAGGAGACAATTGTTTGGTGCGACATTAGTTTGGTGTTACCGTGAGGCCTCCCCTTGCAATCCCTACCTACTACCCGCATCGGAAAGCCCCCACTCGCTCCGTCCACAAAACGCACACACAAGGAAACCATTCGAGCACACAAGGAAAGCCCTCGATCGCGCCTCCGTCCCCGCTCACGCATGACATCCGAGCCCAACCTGCGACTCCTCTGCGTTCGCGGAACAGGGCGATACCCAACTCCCAACATTGCGACCCCGAGCCTAGCCTGGCGGCCGCCGGAGTCCCAGGCCCCTGCTATCCATGCTCGCGCCCTCCAGACCTAGATCGCAGGTAGGTCGAAGCCGGGCGGGCGGCCGCCGTCGCTAGGGTGGCAGGACATCGTGTCCCCTCAAAGCACGACGACGACCTTGATCGCGCAAACCGAAGCCATCATTGAAGAACCGCGTCCCCGACACTAGGTATGAAGGGTGACCTCGCAGCCCTCAGACCTCGCAGGCTGCCGCCGTGGGCGCGCACAGACTGCCATGTCCGCCAGCCGTCGTGGATCCGTGACCAAGCCTGAGCCCATAGCCAAGCCCACGTGCACGGCAGACCCTGGTGGTGGTGCAGGTCCATCCATAGTCCACCCCTGCACTCCAACGGGACACGCCTCCGCAGATCAAGTGTAGTCACGTAGCTCATCACCAGCACCAACAGTCAGGCGTGTGCATCTCTCATCCTCCCTCTCTTCTCCTCCTAATTTTCCTCCCCTTCTTGCTATGGTTGAATCCATTGGCCCTGTGCTGGATTTGCAGACCCTTGTATTCTAATATGTGCTTCTTAAGTGTTCAATGGTATTCTGCTGAGAAGAGGCCTGGTCCAATCTTGTGTGCATCTTGGAGGTATGAGATGTATAATCGGGTCTCTTGCTTGCCTGTAGACTGTAGTTGATTCTTTGTATTCAGATCTACAGGTGTCACTAACTTTGATAGTTTGATCCCTTTCAAACATTATTAGTCGTACATGTGCACACCCAGTGTCCTTTACTGTATCCACTTTTTTTTTGAAACAAACGGGGGGAGAGCTTCCCCCACCTAAATTTCATTACTTAATTGAGTTCAGTAACAGAGTTACAATTAAGGAGATAGGAACGCCAGTCATTCAGACTGTTTACAAGTTCTTGGCATAGGCACTTTCATATGACAAGATCATCACAGACACGATTCACCACTATTCTGCTATCATTGTGTTCTCCCCGGAAGATTTTTCCTTGCATCCCATAGCCTCCAGAGAATTGTAAGAAGAATGAACGGCCACAATTGATCGTCCAACCTAGTTGGGGGCGCAAGGCTCCACACATCTTCATCTGACAAAGTTGCTACATTGGCCAAACTGAGTCGCTGCCACACACCAGCACTAACTGAGCAGCCAAAGAACGTGTGATACCTGTCTTCGGTGGACTCGCTGCATCTTTGGCACTGTTCGCTGTCAACAACATGCTTGGCATGCAAGTTCACATGCGTGCTTATCCTGCCCTTGAAGTAGAGCCAGGCAAAAATTTTAACTTTATTCGGTACCCTGGTGCTCCATATCCGACGCCCGTGGGGATCATGTGTTTCATGCCTTTTTTCAAGTGCAGCATATGCGTCTCTCATGGTATATGGCTTCTGGGTAGTTCTCATGACTCGCACTTCTGACCCCTGGACAAGAGTAACCCCTGCAGACAAGACAAGAGACTTGCTAGCTCGGCACTAGCAGCACTCGTTAGTCGCTGCCGGAGCCACATTTCAAACCCGTTTTGGAAAACTTTTTGAACCGAGACGTTAGGCCGCGTGGTGTGGGAAAAAGAGCAGATTGAGAGGAGCAAAGCGGCCCATCAGGGAGCCAGTGATCAGACCAAAAAGAGGTGGAGGAACCATCATGGACAGACACACTAGTGATAGAGCGATAGGTGTTGAGTTCTTCGCCAACGATACGCTAGAGGTAGCTGCCATCCTCGCAGTTGGGGGTATCAAAGGAGGCTGCCTCTCTGAGCAGCCAGGCCTTCCAGGCGACAGGTTCCCCCGAGAAAAGCTTGTCAATGAATTTCATGAGAAGGCATCTGTTCTGAAGGTGTAAGTCTTTAACCCCGAGCCCTCCGTCCTCCTTGCTGGTCTGGACGTCATCCCAGACAATAAGGCATTTAGAGCCATGACAAGTGTCTTCCCTAGTCCAGAAGAACACCCTACAGCGGCGATCAATCGCTTTGATAACCATCTTAGGAACGTTGATAGCAGACATGAAGTGAAGAGGCACAGAGCTAAGGACAGTAGTGGAGAGGGTTAGCCGACTGGCCTAGTTGAGAAGGGAGGCGCGCCAGCTAGAAAGATATTTGTCACAGGATGAGATTAGAGGAAGGCAATCAGACACATAAATCTTATGAGGAGAGAGGGGGAGGCCAAGGTAGGTTTGGGGGAAGGTGGAGACGGTTGTCCCAAAGACAGCAGCAAGAGCTTGTGCATCATCTGGAGGCACACATACAGGAAGGAAAGTTGTTTTGTGGTAATTGATGGAAAGCCCTGTAGCTTCCTGAAAAATTTGTAAGATGCGTTTAGTTTGAGAGATGGACTCATTGGAGCATTTGAGAAAAATAAGCGTGTCATCGGCATATTGAAGGATGGGGCAGGGGGCGTCAGGAACAAGTAGGTGCTCGATTGCACCGGCCAGGGTAGGATGATGGAGAAGTCGACAAAGGAGGTCAGCAACAATAATGAAAAGGTAGGGTGAGAGGGGGTCCCCCTGCCGAAGACCATTCTGACAGTTAATCCATCTTCCAGGAACACTGTTGAGGAGGACAAATGTTTTTCCAGTGTTGAGAAGAGCTTGAATCCATTTGCACCCTTTGTCCGGGAAGCCCTGACACCGAAGAATGCGATCCATGCTGTTCCAATTTACACAGTCAAACGCTTTATGGAAGTCGAGTTTCAGAATGATCGTAGGAGAGTTGCGACGGTGACAACAATTAAGGATGTCAGCTGCGTAGACGAAGCTGTCCGTAATACAATGGCCTAGGATAAACCCGGATTGGTCATCGCCAACTAGGTCTGGGATGTGGGGTTGCAGCCGAGCCGTCAGGACTTTAGAAATAGCTTTGACGGCAGAGTTTTGCAGGGCAATGGGTCGAAAGTCCTGGGGTTTTCGGGCATTTTCTTTCTTAGGAAGGAGCACGAGGTAAGAGCGGTTTAGCCTCTCAAGGTCTGTAGTGAGAGAGTAGAAAGCTTCAAACAGAGCGTGGAGAGCAAGCGAGGTAATAGCCCAAGTGGCTTTGTAGAAGCGGGAGCCAAAGCCATCAGGCCCTGGACTAGCATCTCCATGCATGCGTTGAACTGCTTGTTGGATTTCTTTCTGGGTGAAAGGAGCAGCCAAGTGAACGAGGTCCAAGTAGTCATCACTATAAAGGTTCTCCACATCAAAAGACCAGCAGGTTGTGAGCGCACTGCCGAGCAAGTTGACATAGAAGGAGTGGAGGACCGCTGCTTTATGTTCATGGTCATGCAGCTCATAGTCATTATGTTCAACAACCTGAATCTGGTTGCGACGATGTCGTTGATTGGCACATGCATGAAAGTAGCAGGTGTTTTCATCCCCTTCGAGGGCTGCCCTCACTTTACTATGTTGCTTCCAAAACACAAGCTTCGCATGTGTGGTTCTGCCAAGGATGGAGACGATGAGGGTACGAAGATTTCGCTCCATTGGAGAGAACTCTGGACTCCTCAACATGATCCAGAAGATTGATAACAATCCTGCAGTTTGTTTCTTGCTGCGAGAGGTTAGACCTGCCACGCAACCATGCTCTCAAACCGGCTCTGGTAGCTTTCAGTTTTGCCGCAATAACAGCGGAGGGGTCACTGCTCCCCATCTGACAATAAGCCCAAGCTGTGGCCACTGCTTCAGTGAAACTGGCAGAGTGAGTCCAATGATTCTCAAATCGGAAAAGCTTCGATTTGGGAATGTTTGTGGCGATCTCAATTTTGAGTGGGACGTGATCAGAGGTGGATCTAGTGAGGGATGAAAGGATGGTCCCTAGGATTTTTTCGTCCCAGGTGAGGTTAATGAAACCCTGATCAAGGCATTCTAGCGCCGGGTTGCTACGCTTGTTGGACCAGGTGAAACTCCTGTCAAGGAGGGGAACTTCAATCAAGCACATGTCGTTGATACAATCGTTAAAAGCCTCTGCCTCAGATATATGAAAATTTGGATTGTTCTTCTCGTGCGCGTATCGGATCTTGTTGAAGTCACCGCACAGCATCCATGGAGTGTTGGCAGGAGGGGTAATCGATTGGATTTCAGCAAGGAAGGGGAGCCTATGCTCAGGGGTGGACAGGGCGTAAATGTTGGTGATGAACATGGAAAGATCAGAGGAGGTTGATTGAAGGTGAACCGAAAGAGTGTTGGGGGTGGCAGAGGAACAAATGCAGTTGAAGTTGGCATCATTCCAAGCAGACAGAATGCCACCAGACGAGCCATTAGCATCAGCATAGACAGAAGCATTAAGCCGACGGGGGGTGAACGAATAGAGCTTTCGATTAGAAATATCAGAGAGCTTTGTTTCTTGTAGGAAAACGAGATCAGGGTTAGAAGAAAGGAGCTCAGCAAGAACATCACCACATTTATCCGAGTCACCAAGACCTCTAACATTCCAACAGCACGCCTTGATGCTTCTATTCATTTGAAAAGTTCTTAACACCATACGTTGGGCAGCACTCGATAGCCGCTGACAGCAGGGATCTGTTGTCCATCATGACCTTAATGCTCGCCAGCTCTTCATCTGTGGCGCCACAGGCTGCGGCGATCTCAACCAAAGTACTATCCTCGCTGGAAGGAGATCTAGGATCAGAGAGGAGTTTGGAACGGGCAAGAGTAGCGCGGAGGCGGCGAGATGCACCCGAGAAGTCAAACTTGGCCGTTTGGATGCCGGCCGCTTTGGCAGCTGGGAGTTCGAAATTTGGCTCCTCCTTAGCCATAAGTCTAGTGTTGCGACGAAGTTTGTGGGCACTGTCCACTGTGCGCTTGCGCCTTGCATGTCGCTTGCGAACCAAGCTCTCATGCTCTTCAGTATCATCCTCCTTGTCCTTATCTTTGGAAGTGCAATCCAGCTCTCCACCCCCAACGTCAGTTGCAGCCTCCGAATCAATGGTGCGCTGAAGATCAAGCACACCACCCACTCCGTACCAAGGAAGAGAAAGGAATGTCCCAACCGAGCCAGGGGGAGTAGGAGTGGCGATGGTATTGGTATTGTTTGGGTAAGGGGAAGCACACCTTCTGTTAACAGGACAAAGGCTAGGGGAGGTGGTTTTGCATTGGAAACTCTTATGACCGGACTGATAGCAACAGAGACATTTTAAAGGGTCACGGCAATCAGCAACACGGTGATCGGAGGCCAAACATCTAAAGCATCTCTTGGTGCCACTAGAGAAAAAGATTGGAAGACTAGCGCTTTTCTTCAGCGAAGGGTGCCAAATAGGCGTTGAACTTGCAACAGCAGTCTCACCGGTTGGGGAGGTGGATCCTTTCTAGCTTTCTGGCTAGCAGTGGCAGTCTCAATGTCCAGGGGTTTAGGGCACTTATGGGCCTGGCCAACAACGGTCGATCCAAAATTAAAAAAGTGGTGGCCGCCGTAGACGAGGAAGTAGGTGGCGGGGCTTTGCTGAGAGCCACAGCTTCATCACCATGGATGTTGAAGATCACACCATCAAGAGCAAACACACCTATTCGAATAAGCAGAGCTCCAACCATCTCGGAGGCCACGGCGGCAGAGTAAGTAAAGGGCTCGCCGGCAGTCACACAGAAAGATTCGGGCAAAGCACAAAAGTGGAAGTTCAGAGCAGAAGCGACGAACTCAGTGGAGGAGGGAGGTCCCTTGGTTAATTGGGAAATCCAGATCACTGAAGAGGAGAGGGCAGCAGGAGCAAGAGGCCTAACAACCGGATAGTAAAAGTTTTTCAAGACAAAGGTTTGAAATCGCGTACCCGGCCGGGCAGACATATCTCCCTTGACTGCAACAATCGCATTCGCCTGGCAAGCTTGAGGACGCCCATGGGAGGTAGTGGAGCACCTACCGGGCACGCCCTTTGAACACCGGGCAGGCGAGCTGTAGGGGTGGCCACCCACTAATCCATGCTGGGGTTGGTTTGCCAGTGCGGACAGCCAGCTGGCGTGTCCTTGGTGTTGACGGGGGCCGTTGCCACCACTAGCAGCGGCCTTCTCCTCCATGGCTCGCGGGATTCGGTTTGCCTTCCTGCCTGGGACTTCTGCCGAACACCTTCCATGCGGAGTTGTGACCTTCTTCTCAAGCAAGCCTGCGGGTCGGGCTGCCGCAGCAGAGGACGCAACCTTCACCGGTTTGCGAGAGGCGTTGGTGAGCCCCGCTGGCCGGCGAGTGCTCCATGATGAAGCGGGGAGGGGGCCGGATGGCGAGGCGTGGTGGGGAACAGGGGAAGGTGGCTGTCGGGGACGAGTAGAGATGGGGGCAGGGAACCGAAGCAAAGGTGATGGTGGTGGGGGTCCAGAGCAGATGGAAGCGGGGGATGAGCCACCGCCGTGGGCGCCATGGCCATGAGGGCTGCTGGCGGGCGGGGGTACGGTGGAGCAGGATGGGGGAGTGGAGCGAGGGGGAGGACGCTCCATCTTAGGTACCACAGTGATGTACTAACCTATCTTTTTACTGTATCCACTTTGATCCCTTTCAGAGATTATCAGCAATACATGTGCACACCCCGATGTCCTTTACTGTATCCACGTCAGCGGTTCTATGTGCTTTGATCTGCTTTGTCTGAATATTCCTAGCCCTTGTCTCAGTTACCAAGTTTTCTGAAACCTAACACTGCAGAATTGTTAGAGCACCTTGATGGCTTGTCTCAGTTATCCTTTTTTAGTGCAGTTATGCAGCCATGTCTGTGAAAGAATACATTGAGGAATCAAACTTTTTTTACTGCAGTTAGGCACAAATGGTTCAGCTTAGATGCTGATTTGTGAACAATATAAAAATGGGAATCTTCAGTTTGAGCTATCAACCATGTTTGTTGCTTCTTATGTTCTTCTTTGTGAACTACAGTACCAATCTTCTCTTTCCTTTATGATGTGTTGACCATTTGGCGATTGATTTCTATTTGGGTCTGATCTAATTACAGGTGTGGAAATGGGCCTGAATCAGTGAATGTCATGCTCATGAGGGGCGATGTTGTTCTACCTTTTATGAATTGCATGCCATTGAGCAGTCGATGCAGCTGCAAGTATCTAATTAGAGCTGACCTTCTTCCCCTCCTGAGGTCTATTTATTCTCTGTTTATTTTAGCTTTTCACTATCTACTACAAATCTAAGATATGTTTATCTGCAAACTGATTACATTTCTGAGACTTTACATAGTGGCTTACCTTGATTATCTTGCATCGAAATATAACCTGCAATTTGTTCTTAATAAAAGTAGTTAACTTGTTGCTGCTCTCTAAATATCAATGTTAGGATGAGCCCTTCAGAGTTCATTATACCATATGATGAATATATGGAGTCAGTAAAAAAATAATTATTCTATTGGGATGAGATTCAGGATGAGGTTTGAAGGGGAAGAGGCACTAGAGTTATTGGCCTTCTATAATTTGTACCTTCATGTCACGTGGTCTGTCATTGTACCTGCTCATTATTTGTAGTTATCTATCCGTGATGTATTTTTATCTTTTCTTGTAGGTTTACTGGTATAACAGTTGGCTGTGAAAATCTTTGTACAGCAGTTTGATGGATGGAGCTTTCAAATCTAGAAATGCACAAGAAGCATTATCACTTTATCAGGAGATGATTCACTTAGATTTGTGCCCACATAAGTTCACCTACAACATTATTGTGAGAGGCCTCTGTGACCGAGGGAAATGCAGGTAGAGGCCAGCTTTCTTGATGGAGTGAGGAAAGATGATGCTAATCTGAATGCAGCTACTTTTAACGCACTATTTGATGAATACAAGAACCATTGGCTATCTCTATAAGATTGGTTAATGCTGAGCTACCAGGTGAAACAACTGGAGGCATGGTGATTTCAGCTGTTTACAATATGGTGCCCAGTGTGATGAAGAAAAATGATCTATTAAAAAAACTTGTTCACAAGGTATTTTATGGTTGTTTTCTTCTATGTCTTTCATGCTTTAATCAGTTCATGTTTGATAAGATATGAAAAGTACATTCAGAGGAAGTATGTACCAATACTTACACGCTACAATTTCTAAATTAAAATAGTTTCATTTCCTTTGTACGTAAAGCACATGCTCATTTATAAGCATGATTCCTTCTCTTGGTTGTTTGACCCTTTCAAGCTCACTAATTTAGAAGGTATCAGAGTAAGTGGTATGTGATCCTAGAGTGGATAAGAATCCTTAGTAGTATCTGTATAGTATGAGCCTTTTACGGGTTCCTTTTCGCTTATGTCCTATTACAGGATTATGTAGGGGGATTGATCTGTCTTCTGTTGCTTCTGCTTTATGGACATTGCATATTCGGATATTCCTATTATCCATCTTCTATGAAGAAATCGTAAAAACAATAGACATTTGACAGTGTATTTCTTTTTTATTGAACAATTGGAACCTTCATAATATTGTAGCTCGATAGAGGTACTTAATTTCTTTTTAGGTTGGCTGCAACCTGACTCACTTCATACAAAGGTATTGTATCTCTCCCAAGGAGAAGCAACTTTTCATTAGTGGCTAACTGGCTATACATGGGCTGATGGGCTGGAGGACGGAACTGAAGCTGAAAAAAATCTCGTCCTATTCTTTCCAAGTTCTTAGGTTTGCACGGATGCTTAGAGCTGTTCATGTAAATGTATTGTTTTCTTCTGGTATTTTAGTGTTTATAAATGTTACTTATACCTACATGTCAACTCAAATGCGAAATTTGGACAGGCAATGGACGTCGACCTGGAATTCAGAGTATTGGCTGTCATGTGCCAGTTTCCGGCCCTTCTCCTGGACACTAATTGCAGCTAGGAAATGGAAGAGCTCGGAGTTTGTTTTTTCAAAGATCTGCTGCTGTTGGAACGAAGGAAGCACTTGGCATTATCTTTGTAGGCCCTTCCTTGTTAAGGTTCTTAGTGTACTAGCTATCATTCGATTGTGTTAAGTTCTGTATGCATTTTGCTAAGGAATCTAAGCTTGTTTGAGAATGGATGAACATTCAATTCATACTGAGTTAATCTCAAATATAGATTACTGCTTGAGCGATGCTTACGTGGTCATTGTGGGATTGAAATTGTGTTTGATGAGACTGGAATTGTGTTTGATCGAGATGTACTTGCCTGAGTCAATTGTCGCTGTACTTGAGAGAAGTTCTTGTATGTTTCTTAGGTCTTATGAATTTTATTTATTTTTCCAAAAGCGACTAAATATCTAAATTTAGGTTTAGGACAAGATTTGTAATTTGTGTTTTGAATACAAAAGACCATGCATGTTAGCTTTTTAGTCATACACTAATCTCTTAGCGTTGTCATGGCCTAATTGGTTGGCTGCTTGGTGTAGCCTGGATCCTAGCCTAATTGGTTGGCTGCTCGGTGTAGCCTGGCTCCTTCCAGGATACAGGCTAGTGCTAACCAGGCTCGTCAGATGCAATAGGTATGTGTTTGGTTGTTGTTTCTACTCTAGCCAGGATATGGAGAGAAATTGTGTGGTTTGCCTATGCGCCGCACCATCTCTCTATTCGGCACTGCATGCCCATTGCTACGGCACGGGTGGTTAACCAGGCCGACAAGAAACACAGAATTTTTCATAATCTCTCAGCGCACGCTCGTAGCACAACATGGGATAGGCCTTGACGACGCTGCGGGCAACCAATCACGCAAATCTTGCATGAAGGCAGCCTGGCTGAGCTAGAACCAGACACTTAAGTGGATACCTTTAAATAAAAATTCATCTGTGAAAAAGTAACATTGTAGATGATATAGATGGGTAACTAACTCAGAGTCACCGTGGTTTGCAATAATAATACATATGATTTAACTATTTGTATATATTGCTGATGGTGAATTTTGCCATAGACACTCAAGTGGATACCTTATTCTACAATATATGTCTGCGTGGAATAGACCTAAAGCCACACATATTTATATGGTGAGTATAACATACTTTGTTTTAAGGTTTTTAAGATTTTTCAAGATACATAGTATTACTCATGTGAAAGGTATTAATATTTACATATATACTTGAATCTGTGTATAGGATGATATGGATATACGGTGAAACTTATTCGTTGATTTATAGGCACACAAAGAAATGGATATCGGAGTTTTCTTTCTGCCGATATAAAATATTGTTTTAGTCGCATCACAGAAATGATTGTACAGTAAAGTTTGTGAATCTGCGATTATGGAGAGGATGGTTTATTTTTAGAAATATGTACTTCATACAATTTTTTAGGTAGACCTTACTACTTAAACGTTAGGCTCTCCATTAGTCGAAGCATCGCTCCCAGGTCATAGCACCACCACCGTTCGATGCTGTGACGCCACGCTGCTCAACCCTAGCGCCGTTGCTGCCGTCCGACGTGGGGAGGCCGTGCCGCCGCCGTATGACGCTAATATTTACATATATACTCGAACATGTGTACAATATGGTATGGAGATTTTATGAGAGATTTTTCAAGACACGTTGTATTATCTATGTGATAGACACTAATATTTACATACATACTCGAACATGTGTACACTATGGTACGAAAATGTAGCGGAACTTATTCGTGAATTTATTGACACACGAAAGAAATAAATATCAGGGATTTTTTCCTGCAGATATAAAATATTATCTTAGCCGAATCACGTAAAGGTCTATACAGTACAGTTTGTGAGCCCACGACACCGCGCTCTCCGTGACTATGGTAATTTCACGAACTTTGTTTTTTTATTAAAATGTCACTTTAACGTTTGTAATTAATTTTTACAGTATTATTATCTTATCACACGATTTGTGTATTTTTAGTACAAAATGTTAGTTATCCCGTAGTAACGTACGAGCACGCTACCTCGCAGCAGGAAAGGGAAAAAAATACTAGTACGGTACGTATCCGCATTTTTTTTGGAAAGGGGTACGTATCCGCATTGGGCAGGGGAAAAACACATGACAAAACTGATTGTCCTTCCATCGCAAGGAACCGCCCCTCCGGGCCCACCAGTCCCGCACCGCCGCGACGTCCGGAAACCGTCCGGCAAAAACTTCCCCTCCGCCCCCCCATAATAGCTTGACCGGTGTCTCGTCGCCCTCCCGTCCCCTGTCGTCGTCGTCTCCACTACGGCTGCCAGAAACCCCACTTAAACCCCCACCGCCGCCGGCGACCCGTAGAGGTTCGGAGAGGATGTTCTACTCGCACACGATCCTAGAGCGGAAGAGCGCGCTGTGGACCGTGTGGATCGCCGCGCACCTCGAGCGCAAGATCAAGAAGCCGCAGATCGATGGTATTGACATCACCTCCTCCGCAGGTCCGTTGGCCCTCTCTCCCTCGCTCGCTGGCTCGCTCAATGACGCCGTCTTTCGTCGTTCTCTGCGACTCCGCCGTCCGCTGCTAGAACCAACCAAGAAAAGTTTTTATTCCCTCTTTGTTCGTTGGCAGAGGCTCCTCGTGTTCTGGTGGGCAAATGGAGAATGGCTGCGCTATGTGCAGAAAAGTCATGATTTTTTTTTGGTGTCTTTGGTGCATTGCGCTAATATGTCGTCCCTCCTCAGCATTGTGCAAGTCGAAGGGAGAAAAGTGCCCCATGTGTAGATTCTTTTGTCCCATTACGATTTTTATGGATTCGGCTACTGAATACGAATTGGAGTGTTCTGTGAATTTGTTTCTTTCATAGGATTTTTGCCGAGAAGTGAAGGAATGCTATTTGGTTGGATGACTCTTCTTTAGACGTTTACATTCTTTTCTCTCCTATATAGTCCCCTTAGCTTTCATTACTGTTATTCAGTTACTGGTTGGAGATTTGTGCAACGATTTGCTAGCAGAAGGTAGAAAAAGGTTATCTGGTTGGGTTTTGGTAAAGAACAAAATGTCTTCAGGATTCAGTAAAGCAGCAATTGTTGTGTAGTAGGCTGTCTGCAGATGTTGGGGCTTGTCATGCCCAAAGATTGATCTTTTGAACCCACAATCATGGGCATTTGAGATAATGCATGAATCAATGTTTTTAAGTCGCCCGACTAATCGCGATTAGTCATGATTAGTCGGCCTTATTGGTCCCCCAGTTCCGACTATGGTCACCGATTAGTCACGATTAATCACGATTAGTCGGCCTTGTCTGTGCCATGGCGACTAGGTCTGATTAGACGAATTGAAAACATTGTTTGTTGGTTAAATTTTCTATCAAAATTTGGAAAAGAAAATCCAAGGGAAGTAATTAGAATTTGAAGTTATTGTTTCTTGTTTGAAGTGTCGTATCTTTTTTCCATCAGTTAACCCAAAATCAGTTAATCCTTGCAATTTGTTGAGAAAAATGATTTGGGAAGAACGGAAGTTGTCTGAAAAAATTTGTTCCTTGTGGCCACTTTCAACTTAGCAGCAGGCCTCTCACTTTACTCTCTTGCGAGCTGTATGCTACAACTTCTATCTCCAGACTTGATTGCAGAACAGTTAGTTTGGCTATGCAAGGACATAGTAGTGATTTTACGTGGGTCCTCACAATTTCTTAGCCTGAACACCAGGTTTCTTGCAAGTTTCAAAAACTAGTAATGACACTAAACGTCGATTGGTGTATTATTATAGTTGTTTGTTGGTTCTTTTCTTATAACGCAGTGTGTTGATTGTTCGATACAAATCAATGTAAAACATGAATTTGATATGCTTTTTATTTGCGAAATGATATGCTTTGATTAAGGACAGAGATAGGATGAGTACTGTAATGGAATACTTAGCAATGAAGTTGAATAATATGACAAATGCCATCCAATTTTCATCACTAGGAAACAATTCACTTCTAGTTTTGTAAAAAAAAAATCACTAGATTCTATGTCCTTGGCATCAAGTTTAATGCTTTCACCGTACAGCAGTCAAGTGTGCAATTATTATCATTTTGTTTCTCTTGCCCTTCAGCATGAGCTGGTTGTCAATGGCTTGCCTAATGTTTCCTAATATTAAGCACTGAAACAACATCCCTTTAACGGAAGGTTACTCTGTACTCACCATTTCATGGTTATTTTGCTTTCTATATTCCAGATATTTGGATTGATTTTCTGTGGTTATGTCCTGGTGTTTATTCTGTAAACTATGCCCTAGTCATCTAACACATGCCTTCTGCCTTTTCCAGAGAGTATAATGTTTCCAGAAAAACCAATTGCTTTAAGATTATCAGGGCATCTTCTCCTAGGCCTAGTTCGCATTTATTCATGGAAGGTGAACTACCTGTTTCAAGATTGCAACCGAATGGTAACTACAATCAAAACTACCTTTGCTTCTGTGGAAGTAGATTTTCCAGTTGAGGTGGATTGGGCACCATTTGACTGCATCACATGGCCATCTACGTTAAATCTTGATGACTTAAACCTAGATGATATAGTTTCTCAAATAAAGTAAGCATCCTTTTGGCTCTTTTCTCATTTTTCTATTTGTGTCACGCTCATGCAATTTCATTGTGATACTTTTGTTTTGGTGAACTTTCTGCAGTACATCTGATAATCATCAGAAGACTCTTGATCAGATTACTTTGTCTGGTAAGGGAAGTTCAATAAAGTACATGGACGTCCAATTCATTCATTTAACTATCTCATTGGTGTTGCAGAAGGAGAATATGTGATGATAGATCTCGATGAGGTATTAATTATTGTATTATCTTGTTTCCTTTTTATCCTTTTTACTTCTCATCAAATCACTAACATCTCACAGGCACCAGCTACTGGTCTATTTCCATACATGGGGCCTGAACCATTTGAGTCAGGGTATGTTTCTTGAATAATTTCTTTCTTTCTGTCTAGTGTATACATGTATCCTTTACAATCATGCAACCATGTCCAGGACATTCCCTCAGTTTGATGACGGTCTTGGAGCAAATAACACTCTTAGCAATGAGATTCCTCTAGACCCTTATCCTGGCAATATGCTAGAAAACCAAAATCCATCAGATGGAGCACAAGATCCGCCAGAAATAATGCGGGAAGCTCCACAGGAGGGGCCTGAACACTTCATAGATACAGTTTTTGGAAATGATGACCCCATGGTGTTGAGCCAAGATTCTTCACCGTTTGTACAGAACAAGGTTATCACCCCTCCAGCAATGGATGGAACCTCTGCTCAACAATTAGCTGGGAGATACATACCCTTACGAAGTCCTATCACATATGATCTTATTGATGATGTAAAGCCCCTACATTCTGGTTAGTATTTGTTTGCTGGCACATTATGCATCTGAAGTAGTTGTCTGTCTTCAACTTCTCTTTCGTTCTAATAGAACTGAAGCTGTTCTGTTATTCCACCAGCATCAGTTGTATGGTATATGCTAGAAGTTCAGGAGAAATGCATTTTTGTCTCAATGAGTAAACATCTCATGATCCAAATTTCCTTATCTTCTGATTTTAGACAACCAGTTACCTGAATTGCGGCTTGAACCATCCCCACCTCCACCTCAAGGACAAGACAACAAGAGAAAGAGAGAGATAGTGTTTGACAATGAAATAATGCTCTCCAATGAGTAAGTGACACTTTCTGACCCTCATTTGAAATGACACTCTTCTGTTTACTTGAGTAGTTGTCATGGGTCATGACAGGAGGCCTCAATGACAGTAGTATAAAGTGTGGAGTGGCTTGAAAATGATTTGATATTTTTCACCTTTTCAAATCAGATAATCTCAGATAGTGTTTGTTCAAAACATAAAAATCTAAAATGCTGTTTTTGAATTTCCTTCCCATAATAAACTCATAAGAATTATGTCACCCTTGACCTCCCCAGGCAATAATTGTAACAAATGCAAACATCTGATGTGTATTGGATTCGATACTTCATGATACATGGTGATGCCTTCTGAAATAGGGTCCAACCCAAGGATAAAATTATGTTCTTTATATAATTTATTACAGTTTATGGAACACTGAACCTGTAGCCATACGCTTTATTGTATCAGTTATTCTTAGTATATAATTATATATGTGGAGCCACAGTGCCCTATGAATGTTTTAAGGAAAAGTGTCGTATTGTGCTGCATGGCCTCCCTTGAACGTTGCCTTACTATATAAACACATTCATGGTAATCGTGTGCCTCTTGTTTTTATTTGTTGAAAATAGTTCCTCTAGAGCTATGGATAGACCCAGGTCCCATCCTGATGCAAAAATGCAATCCTCCATATACTTTTTACCATCACTAATGCTGCATATGGTAGTTTTAGATAATGGTGACTAATATCTGGCCTCTGCACCAACTAGGGTCTACATAGCCCTTTATTTTTTTTAATCGTGCACACCAGGAATTTGAACACCAAAAGGTGCTTTCACCTGCATATGGTAGTGATAAGTTGTATGATAAAAACATGACTTGATAGCCTCTTCTGTTAACAGTGATATATTTGTGCATCTCTTTCACAGATATATGAAGGCTCAAAGTAAAGGTGTTGGATTAAATAAGTTAGCCTGCAAGAGGAGAAAGCTACCTCAAACAGCCCTGGATATGTGGAAATTCAGCAGGACCGGCAGAAATGACACCAACTTATTGCTTGAACCCTTACTGCAAGGTAAGCTAGTATGCTCTTGGATTTCAAAGGTTTGCTCTGTCTTCACTTCAAAAATTATGCCCTGAATTTACTCCTTTTCAGGGATGTGTACTGACCTACATGTAACATACGAGAGAAACTTTCCCTGTGTCAGTGACCCTGATGCTGAGTCTGCCTCTTGTGAACCCATGATGATTGGTTATGGTGGTAGTCAGGATGCTCCTGCTAAAATACAGCTCACCCCAACGTCTCATGGAAATGAAGATACACTGCCTGAAGATGATTTGACCCTAAAATCTCCAAGAAATTCAGATGCACAGCCTGAACCTCAACACACCCCCAAGTCACCAGGAGGAGTCAGTGCAGCACGAGCTGAAGATACGATTCCCGAGTTCCCTCGGTTCTCCACAGTAGATATGCCTTGTCCAATAAGAGAAGATGATTCTCCTTTCAAAACTGTCCGTCAAACTCCACAGTCTAGGTTTGGAGGGACTGGTGTCCCTGAAATACCTTCTTCTGTCGGAACCTATTCATTACCTGGACAAAGTACTCCTGACTCTGATCGTATGGTGTCCCTGTTTCCAATCAGTGATGATTATGATGATCAACCAGAGATTCCGGGGCTCATAAGTACTCCTGGTGGGATATCTAGTGCAGGTACTGGAACCACCGGATTAGGAAGCATGTCTGCTAGGACAAGGTAATGATATCTGTTTGAGCTGATCCTATCGTTCTTATTCATGTTCAAGTTGTGATGACTTTTTATATGGCACTCTAGGGCTGTTGCACTGTTCTTCAGAGACCATGTGCCTTCAACCCCACCTGAAGAGCAGCCTGGCAAATTCAGTTTGAGTAGAATATTGGAAGGGAAAGTAAGAAAGCAAGCTTCACGGATGTTCTTGGAGACAATGGTATAGTTAGAGTTGCTTCTGGTGTTCTTTCTTGGCATACAATTGCTGTATTACTTTTTCGGCAGCAGGTACTTTCCTTGTCTTGATTTTGGTTGGTGTGCCTGTTTTCTGCAGGTTCTGAAGAGTTGTGGCTACATTGATGTCCAACAAGGAGAACCATATGGTGATATTGAAATCTCAATTAGACCCTCGCTCGCAGCAGCCAAACATTAACTAAGTCAATTCAGAATCACAGCAGAGAGGACCTCTCATTTCATCTGCTCGTAGAAAGACTGGTAGGATGTGCTGTGGGTACCCGACCAATGGATGCAATGACGAGTAGCTGGTGAACCTACTGATGTTGTTATCGTCTGTTTTCTTATGAGGCCGCAGATGGCATTTCTTGATGTTTAGCATCCATCCGGAATGACAAGCTCCGTCACTGGTTCAGTTCAGATTTGAGATGCCTTTTCTCAACCTGTGCTACTGTCAACACTCAACACCAAGCCATGTGATGAATGAATCAAACAATAAGAAACTCATTCTAGCTTATACTGTAAATGATGTCTAGGGTCTAAGTTGGTTTAGGGAGTACCTGTGTCAATATACTAGGACTTTGTTCGCATAGGGAACCGAGGAGGCAGTGTGTGTGGGAGTGTATATGTGTACGTGTGCCTTGTACATGTATTTCAAGTTTTTTTAGTCTTAATTATATGTGTTTATAAGCGTACGGTAAGATCGGGTACATCAGTAGATGATGTGCTCTGTTAGAGCATCTCCAATAGTTCAAAAGTAGTAAATTGATAAGTTTTTCAAGTGGCTAAAAAAGCTGGGAGCATATTTGTTGAGTTTCTCCAACAATTTACAAAAATCTTGCACTAAAATATACAATTTTACATCAGAAATTTCAGACTATTTCCAAATCACCATAATCACTTTTATGTTTTATTTCTCTCTTATCTATTTACACAGCTATCACTGAAAGCAGGCAGTAAATCTTGGAATGTCCAGGCAAGGCCCTTCCGTGAAAAGATTAGGAGTTGAGATAGGGAATTGTTGGAGAGCAGTTTTAAACTTGCTAAAAAATTGATTGGAAGTGAATTTTGAAAACTCTTAAAAATGCTCTTAAAAATAAGTTCATTGCTAAAAAAATAAGACTGAGTGGATTTTAAAAAAGTTCAAATTTTCATTGCATCACAAACAAAGTACAGATATAGGGCTAAGATTGCCCCATTCGAAATGTTCCCAAGCTTGAGCAACGTTACATATCGGTGAATGTGCTAATGCCGGGTAAGAGAGAAGAGTTTGGGATTCTAGCATACCTTGCTATTTTCGCAAGTGTGTTAGTCGTTGTTTGATTCTCTTCCGATCTTGACGAATGAGAGGTTTCTGACTTGACTGATCTCCTGTAATTTAGAAAGTAGAGGGGCGGTGAGTTCGATGCGAACCAGCACGAGCAGCCATTGCTAGCGCCTTAGTACAGAGAGTTGCATCATGCAAGTTGAGTGCCATAGCCAGCTTGGCGCCGAGGAGGAGGGTGAGAGTTTTAGCCTCCAAGGGTTCCAAAACCTGGGGAATGACTACTTGAAAAAAATATGCATGGGAAACACTTATTGCAGGGGTTGTAAGAATGAAAATCCCAGTGCCTGTGTTGGTTTGGCGTGGTGGCACCTTTTATGCCTATAGAGGCATCACAAAAAATTATAGAACCAACTGAAATCTGTAAGCACGAGGGCCTAGGTTGTGGAGTAATATGCGTAACATGATCCTCCTCAATAGCCATGCAATAAGCTTTGTCAATTGCATTTGCCTCAAGTAGAACTCTAGAAACCAACCAATTTATGTTGTTGAATCCGAATTGCATGCTTTCCAAATACACCACATGAAAGAGAAAATCATACCTATGGTAACATGCGAGTGTCCTTGCTGCATAGTAGTAGCAATTTGAGTGTGTAGTTCATGGTCCGATGAAGACAAAGCATCAACTCTAAGTCTGATTGGTGAGGCAAACCAAATAGTCTGATTGGTGAGTATATGTTTTCATCTTCCAAGTTTTTTTTGATAAGATCTTTCAAGTTACGGTTTGTTTGGTTCCATTTAGTCCCTGGACTAAAGTTTAGTCCAGAGACTAAATTTTAGTCCACACCTATTTGATCCTGGACTAAAGGCCATTAAAACTACTATACAAAGACCAAAATACCCTTCTTCTCACACACTCTCTCTCCTTATGTGCATTAATGAGGGGTAGGGGTGTCTTTTGGCTAGTTTAGTCCTCTTTAGTCACCCTCTAAGGGGCTAAAGAACTAAACCAGTCATCCTGTTTGGCAATTTAGTGACTAAAAGGGTAAAAATTAGGTGGCTAAACTTTAGTCACTTGGAACCAAACATGCCCTTAGTACAACGAGAGCATGTCTCATCAACCAATAGGGCTGGATAACGAGCCAGCTTGGCTCGGCTTGTTCTGGCTCGTTGAGATAACGAGCTAGCTCTGCTCGGCTTGAATTGTTTACGAGGTCAAGTCGGCTCGTTAAACTCGTGAAGTACACAAAATATAATATTTACATTTATCTAAAGCTTGAGAATAGTAATAATACAAAAGTAACACATCCAATAGTCTTAAATCAAACAAAAAGTTAATATGTGCTAGCATATATATAAGTATAATAATATATACTATAGTATTACACCATACATCCATGGTCCATACTTCATACTATACATAATGTGTTCATAAGTATTCATACATCCACTAAAAACAAAACGATAAAGTCATAATAATCCTAAGTTCATAGGGCTTAGATCAATCATCAACCAATTATAAAGTGCAAGACATGAAGTAATACAAAAACTAATATAACTTCTACTAATTTTTAGCGTGACTCATCTGGCTCGTGAGCTGGCTCGAGTTAGCTTGTTATAACTAACAAGCTAAAATTTTAGTTTGACTCGACTCAGCTCATTATCATAACGAGCTAAGCCAAACCGAGCTATCCACGGGGTAAGCGAGCTTGAGTTTTTATCCAACCTTATCAACCAACAACGAGAGTATCACATCTCGTGACGGTGTGGCCCGCCTCAGCCAAGGCCCAAGGTCCAAGGCCCAAGGCCCAAGGGATACCTAAGTTCCACATCCGTCCCGCCACGACGCCCGAAAACCGCGCGCCAAAAGCCGCCTTCCCGCCTCCTCATCCTTTGGAATTTGGATACTTCCATTCCCGGCTTCGCCTCAAAACCTTTCCTCCCACAAAACAAATTCGCAATCCCATCCCGTATCCTCCCGTCGTCGCGTCGCCCTCCCCCGCGCCACCGCCGTCACTACCTGAACCCCAGCGCCTATCGGTGAGCCGCACAGGGGATTGCCGAGGATGTTCTACTCGCACACGATCCTCGCGCGGAAGAGCCCGCTGGGCACCGTGTGGATCGCCGCGCACCTCGAGCGCAAGATCAAGAAACCGCAGATCGACGGCATCGACATCCCCACCTACGCAGGTCCGTCGGCTCCGCCCCTCGCTCGCCCAAAGACGCGTTTTTTCCCCTTCCCTTCCCTCTGTCGACCGCCGGTAGAAAAAAAGCAGCATCTTTTTCTCCTCCCTTTGTTTCTTTGGCGAGGGATTCTTGGAAGCATCTGGCGGAGGCTTAAAGGTGCGGTGCTCCCTCTGGCCTTCGGCGAAAATGCGGTGGAATCATGCGACGCAAGGTCAATTGTGCGAGGATTTGGTCCCCAACCGGCATTCCGCAAGTTAAACAGAGAAGGGGCTTCTTTGGGTTTTGGTTCAGAACTCTTGTGTAGATGATATTCCCAATTACGGTTCGCTGCCGGTATTTGGGTTAGTGATTATGAATTTCACGTAAAGAACGGTTCTTGGCAGTTTATGCAGAAACGCAAAAGAAAAAAAAAACGTACTTTAATCATGTCCTCAGGAAGTTGGGGCATAGCTTGTTGCAATTGTAGCATAGGCTGTTTGCGCAGACGATATGGCTTATTTATGGCCAAAGATCTGATCTTTTGAGCCAGGCATGTACTTGTGAGATTATTTGGCAAACTAATGTGTCTTTTGCCTCATTTATTAGTCCTGGAACAGAACACGCGAAGTTATGTAGTATTTGAAGTCGTTTGTGTTTGTCTGTAAGGGGAAGATCATCCTTTTTTTTTTCATTTAGCTGGACTGAAGACAATTAGCAAAATCCTTGTGATTTGGTGAGCCCTAGGTTGGGTGTGGGGAAGAGTGGAAGTTACTGAGTGATTCGTCTGTTGTGGTTGCTGCAAGTCAGCAGCCCTCATTTCACTCTATTCTTTTGGATTTATTTATTCTATAATGACCATCTCCTGTTATAATTTCCTTAGAAAAGTTGTTTCTTAGTATGTTCTGACTCAGTATGTACCTTCTTGATTCTATCCTACATTCAGGAATTTTGCTATCATTTCCCTGTGATTTATTCTGTAAATCCTTCCCTAGTCTTCTAATGAATACCTTCTGCCTTTTCAGAAAGTATAATGTTCCCTGAAGTTCCAATTGCTCTAAGATTATCAGGGCATCTTCTTCTAGGTCTAGTTCGCATTTATTCATGGAAGGTGCAATACCTGTTTCAAGATTGTAATCGAATGCTAACTACAATAAGAACTGCATTCGCTTCTGTCCAAGTCGATCTTCCAATTGATGCAGACCGTGCTCCATTTGAGTCCATTACATTACCACCAACACTAAATCTTGATGACCTAAACTTGGACGACGCAATTTCTCTGATGGAGTAAGACCTGATGTTCTTCATTGTTTTGTCATGTAATGCAAATGCTACATATGTAATATTTTTTTTTTGTTAAACTCTCTGCAGTACACCAGATAATCATCAGAAGACACGTGATCAGATTACCTTGCCTGGTAAGGAAAGTTCACTATAATGAATACTTGTTTATTCTTTTTTGAAGCAATCAGCTGCGTTGAACCCCTAACTTAGTTTTTATTTTGATTGATAAACAATGTTCAACCATGACTTCTGCGTTTAACTATCTGATTGGTTTTGCAGAAGGAGAATATGTGATGATAGAACTTGATGAGGTATTCATACTATCCTACTGTTTTTTTTTCTTTCCTTTTTTCTTGTTCACTATCACTAATATTTTACTTCACTGCGCAGGATGCCAGAGTAGAGCAATCAGGTCCTGGTCCATCATTACACATGGGGCCTACAGCAATCTTGGATGAGTATGTCTCTTTAATATGTTTTCTCTCTTTTTTACTTGTGGATTCATGTCTCCTTTGCAATCATGTTCAGGACGTCCCCTCCATTTCATGATGGTTTTGGAGCTAATAACAATCCTAATGAAGCTCCCGTAGATCCTCCCATAGGCAATTCACCAGTAAATTCCAACATAGCAAATCAGACAGATGGAGCACTAGATCCACCCGAACAAATGCGTGAAGCTCCACATGAGTCTCCTCACCTGAAGTTAACAGAGTCAATCCTTGGAAATGATGACCCCATGGATTTGGACCATGATTCTTCACCTTTTGTGCAAAACAAGGCTATCACCCCTCCAGTTATTGACGAAACAACCTCTGCTGGTCAACAAGTACCTGGGAGATCCATTTCCAATTTACGGACACCAAGCACATTTGATGCTTTTGTAGATGATGGCCCCCTAAATTTTGGTTAGTATTTGTCCTGACACATTATGTACCTGAAGTATTTGTTTGTTTGTCCAACGCCTCTTGATACAGATTTTGTTTTACTTCTCTGATTTTAGACATTCCATTACCTGAATTTGGGCTTCAGCCATCTCCACCT
This sequence comes from Saccharum hybrid cultivar R570, assembly GCA_038087645.1. Classification (NCBI taxonomy): domain Eukaryota; kingdom Viridiplantae; phylum Streptophyta; class Magnoliopsida; order Poales; family Poaceae; genus Saccharum; species Saccharum hybrid cultivar. The sequence goes on from JAQSUU010000637.1 coordinate 18,140,310, forward strand.
CCAGTACAAGAGAATGAGGATAATAGAAGGCCAAAAGCACAAGTTAACAATAGAAAGAGGAAGAGAGGGATGAAATTTGATTACAAAATTGTGCTCTCCAATGAGTAAGTTTTAATTGAGCCTCAATTTGGCGTGGAAGATTCTTACATGATTTGAGCAATATTTCAGTGGAATAACTTGGAACAACGATTATTGTGGTTTCTATTTCTATTTCTATTTTGAGAGAAAACAATTGCTTGCAGTTTGAATTGTTCGTTGGTCAAAAGATGTACCTATGTTCTTGAAAGTCTGCATGCTAATGTCCAATGCTGGCCTTCTTAAGGCAGGGGCCTGAGTCCCCATAGTCTTTGATGTCCAATGCATTGCATACATGATACTTCAAACTTCATGATACACAGTGCTACTTTTGAGATGCAGTCAAGTCAAAGAACAAACAGTGATCAGGCTTCTATTTATACATTTCATCTATATGATTTATGAAGCAAAGTTCTATTTTTTATGTTGTTTTGTGGTCTATGGAACATGTAGTTGTTGGCACTATTCTACACCTGCATGTAGGGTAGCTATTTTGGGGTGCCCAAAATAATGTTCAAGGTTTATTATAGAGAAGTGTATTCATACATGTAGTTACACAATTGCATCGGCTCTGCTTGGTTCTTTAGCATATACAGAACTGTATCACTGTATGGATGCTTTTTTTTGGGGGAAATTCTGTATAGGTTCTACACTGTCTCCATCAGCAATATCTTAAACAGCTTATTCACTACAACTCAATACCCATCATTACCATTTGGCTTCACATGTTCATTTAGAAATTGGGTTACTCTTACTGGTGAACATTTTAGGACCTGTTCCATTACAAAAATATACCATCCATATACTTTTACCATCTAAAATGGTGCATTTGGTATGATAAATTCAGTATGCTGTTATTTTAATTGGGCTACTCTTTGGTACCTGTGGTAATTCCATCTTCTCTTGCGCAGCTGTATGAGCAAGCAAATTGATGGTGCTGAACTAGATGAGTTGATCTGCAAGAGAAGAAAACTACCCCAAACAAGCCTTGATACGTGGAGATTCAGCAGGACTAACAGAAAGGGCAGCTTCTTGCTTGAACCTCTGCTGCATGGTAAGCTTATATGCTCTTTGATTTTCTTGGAGGTGTATAGTTTGTTCAATCTCAAGAAACCATTTCATACCCTGAACTGTTCCTTTTTCAGGGATGTGCAGTAATCTTCAAGAAACCTATGAGAGAAACTTCCCCTGTGTCAGTGGCCTTGATGCTGAGTGTAGCAATGTGGCTGGTGTAGCAAATGATGGTCAGGATGCACCACCTGAACGGCAGCTAAGCCCAAATGTTCCTGGAACTGTGGAGCTGCCTTACCATGAGCCCGCCCCAACGTCTCCAGGAAATGCAGAGGCACAGCCTGAACCTTTGCCAACTCTAAAATCATCAGGAGCTGCAGGTGCAGCACCAGATGATGATATGTTGCCTGAGTTGCCCCGATTCTCGCCAATAGATGTGCCATCTCCAATAAGAGAAAATGACACTCCTTACAAAACTCCTGGTGGAACTCCACCATCTTGGCTTGGAGGAACTGCTGTTTCTGAAATACCATCAACTGATGGGAGGCTTGGAGGAACTGCTGTTTCTGAAATACCATCAACTGATGGGAAGTATTCATTACCTGGACAAAGTACTCGTGACTCTGACAATATGTCCTTCCTCTTTCCAATCAATGAAGATGATGATCAACCAGAGATCCCTGGTCTCATGAGTACACCTGGAGGGGTATCTAGTGTAGGTACCGGAACCACTGGATTAGGAAGCATGTCTACTAGGACAAGGTAATGAGATGTGTTTGAGCTGATCGTGCCATTCTTATTTGAGTAGAAGTTGTGACATTTTCATTATGGAATTGTAGGGCTGTTGCAATGTTCTTTAAGGATCATGTGCCTTCACCCTCATCAGATGAGCAGCCTGGAAAGTTCAGTTTGAACAAAATTTTGGAAGGGAAAACAAGAAAACAAGCTGCAAGGATGTTCTTTGAGACAACGGTAACATAACTGACATGCAGTTTCTATATTTACGTTGCAGCTGCAGGTAGTCTCTTTTGTTATTTGGAACTTTACTTTGAAGACCTATTTGTTTTTTCCTATAGGTTCTGAAGAGTTACGACTACATTGATGTCCAACAAGGGAAAGAGCCATTTGGAGATATTGAAATTTCAGTTAAACCCTCACTCTCTGCTGCCAAACTTTGACAAAGTCATTTAGAGTCATCATCTGCAAGACCTCTTGTTCATCTGCGAAGAAGATAGAATTCACAAGGGCTACCTGAATATTGTTATTGGATGACGCTGGAGAAGGGGTCAAATGGACATAAACTTCTGTTCTTAGCTTATAAAAAATATGTTGGCTAGGGAGTAGGGATTAAGTTAGTTTAGTGAATATCAGTGCAAATACTAAATAGTGTGACATCTTATACATATTTCTCTTTCATTCTATGTCTATTGCTGTTTCTTTCGGTCTATTAAGAAGGTTTTCATGATATTCTGCGGTATATTATGCCCTATTCTAATTGGAGCCACCTGATTGTGTGGATTTATAAGTCTTATTAAAACTATGGAATTTCATCAAACTACACTCAGTAGTTAGGTGGACATAGCTTATACAACAGATAACTAGACATCATCCGATATTTCACTTATCCCCTCCACACCCTATCCTCCAGTCCTCCCTCTCTATACATAGTTGCAGTCCTCGTCGGCGAAGCCTAGCCTGGATCCCACCGTGTCATACACCACCCTCTTGTTCTTCTGCTGGTAGTTGCCGATGATGGGCGTCTGGTCCTCGTACGACAGACTCGCCATGGCCAGGCACACCTGTGAGCCGTCCTTCCTCACCACGAACAGCATCCCGGCCGCGTCCACGGTCACGTCCGCTCCGCCCTCCAGCCTCAGCGTCAGCAGCGGCACCTTCACCTCGTTGTGCCCCGTCAGGTCGTAACACGTGTCCAGGATCGAGAACCCCGGGGCGGTTGGGTATCCCGCCGCGCCGAACTGGCGCGTGAACTCGGCGCGCACGGCGCGGTACATGGACGGCGCCAGTCGCGTGATCACCGTGCCGGAGTCGATGAGCACGTTGGTGGCGCCGAGCCCCTGCGCCGCGAGGGTGGTACCGCCGACGGCCGCGCCGGTGATGTTGAGGAAGTAGAAGGGCGGCTGCGCCGGGTCGGCGATCATGCGGGTGTACGCCACGGAGGTCGTGTTGCGGTAGGACGACGCGTCTCCGCCGAGGGAGAGCGAGCCCGAGGCGTCGCCGGAGGTGGTCGCCGGCAGGCAGTAGGAGAACACGCCGCCGTAGCGGGACGCGGTCTGGGAGACCAGCGACAGCTCGGTGCGGCCGAGGCCCATGAGCCCCGCCGTGCCGCCGAACAGGCCGCGGTTGCTGAGCCCGCACCCGAACACGAACCCGTCCAGGCTGGCGCCGCCGAGCGCGACCGTGTCCGTGGCGAGCACGCCGCGGCTGAAGGACCCGTCGCCGTAGGCCAGCGCGTAGTAGCACCTCTCGTTGCCTCCCCCCGCGGTGGTGCCGCAGGAGCCCGGCGTGCCGGTGGCCGCCTTGAGGGAGGCCGCGCACGCGGAGGCGTTGCACCGGACCGCGGCGTAGGTGGCGGAGCCCGCGGGGTCGAAGAGCGGGTCGCGCTGCGCGTAGCACGCGGAGCAGGGCTTGCACTGCACCCAGGTGAGGTCGCTTCCCGTGTCCACGATGACGGTGAGGTTCGCGGCGGGGGAGCCGGAGCTGCCTCCACCGAGCGCGATGGTGGTGACGTAGTTGAGCGTCTGGAACCGGATGCCGGAGGTCAGCGGGACCTCTGCCGAGGCGGACTGCGTGGACGCTGCCGCTGCCCTGTCGTTGTTGCGGAGCTGGAATGAGTTGGCACGCGATTCGTCGGCTGCGAGGAGACGGCGGAGGTAGCGGTCGTGGGCGGCGGGATCGTCAGGGATGGCAACGAGGGAGTGGCGCTTGAGCTCTAGCACGGTGGTCGCTGTTCTTGCTGCCCCTGCTTTCTTGTGCTCTCCTGAAGAAGATGACAGACATGGGGGAAGTGAGTATGCATGTGACAGCAACTGCATGCGAGTTCATTGATTGAATTCCAAATGCATGCATGCATGCAGAGTTTCTGTTACACAGAGCTGAGAAAGCACCGGTACGGTACGTCACCGTGCATCAGAACTGTACCTAGCATTTGAGCAAGCTTTGCGTCGGCGTAGCGGCGACTCCGGGTCTCCGTCGCGGCACCCCGTCGTCCATCCAACTCCCGCAGAGAGAGCACGGCGCTCTTCCCGACGACCGCCTGCGCGGCGGCGAGAAGCGCAAGGACGCGGAGAAGAAGGCGAGCGGCGGCCGCCATTGTTAGCGCTGCTGTGAACTGTGGTACGGTGGATAGATAGATCTGACAACGCAAGCTGTGGCTGGCAGTGGCACGGATCGGAGAAGAAGAGAAACGACCAAGCAGGAAGCGGGGGTGTGCAAGAGACAAGGGAATGTGATTAGCCTCTGCCCCTGTTTGGACGAGCATGCATGTTCGCACGAGCACGAGGGAGCACGAGACCACTGTAATGTAACCGCTGTAGCGCGGCGGACTATCTGCGATCACGGACGGGCAGGCACAAAAGGCGACCGGGGGAGGAGGTGGCTCGTTGTTTGCTTGCGGCGAGGATTGGTAGCACAGCGTGCGTGATGCCCCAGGGGCGTCCGCACCTGCTCCCGGAACATGGCCGGGACCAAGGCAGTGGATGCCGTGGACCATTCCTAACTAGCACTAGTGTACTACTGTTACTGCCCTGCTCATGATGCCGGATGCCGGATGGCGCCGCCGAACCTTGGGAGGACACCAGGCCAGCTGCTGGAAGATGGCGCATGCGAGCATGTACCGGCTCCTGGCGTTGAAGGAGTGCCGGTACATTGCCATCGTGTTGTTGTAGTTTGACATGGTGATGAGCACAGTACACCAATGGAGGTGGAGTTGCCCATGTGCAGCGCGAAACCAAAGAGTGCCCCTCCAACGAGCACCGCGAGCAACGAGTCCACACAGAACACGCACTGTTTTGCTGCGTTCGTCCCTCCACTTCGATCAATCGCTGCCAACTCCATGGATTGGAGCAGGAAGTTCGATTCGTTGGGTCCTAGCTAGCTGTGATTTGGGAAAAAAAGACAGGTTTTTCGTTGGGGCCTAGCTAGCTGTGATTCGTAGGAGTACTCAGCCCGTGCTTTTCGTGGAGGTGGACATGGGGGCGTGCTGCTGGGTGGCGACGACATGGCAGCAACCAACGCTTGGAAGACGGGGAGAAGAGAGCATGGAACACAGAGAAACATATAAGGTGTTCTGCAAATGCAAATACACGTTGGTTGCTGATTGTACATGTCATGTCGGATCTAATAAGGTCAAATGAAAGGGTATGAACATCCGGTGAACCATCTAAAATGTTTAGGGAAAAAGATACTTTTAAGAATTAAAGGACCTAGATGACACCGTCTCAAAAGTTAAATGGACCTCTAGTGTATTTTTACTCTAGTTCATGTCGTTACACATGTTCAGTTGGAGAAATATGAAAAAGAGCCGGCATCTATCTTCCACTCTTGCTTCTGAATATTTGTGGATTTAGCCTCACCCTGTCTGTCTTACTTAGATCCTCTATTTCTTTGAGCCCTCAGCCACAACAACCTTCTCTTATGAGTGCGAGTCAAGCCAAATGGACACCACCTCGGCTGTAAATATTTAGAAGATTACTCACTGCTATTAGCTTCATGATCATTAGTTAAAGTTGCAACCCGAACATGAGTATTACTTCCTCCATTCCAAATTATAAGACGTTGTGACTTTTCTATATACATTGATTTTGCTATGTATTTAGACATACACTGTATCTAAGTGCATAGCAAAAGCTATGAATATAGAAAAGACAAAATATCTTATAATTTGGAATGGAAGGAGTAAGAATTTGGAGATTGACTAGATTATAAACACTAATTATCCTTGTACCATCAACTGTTTCTTCAACTATTGAGTTTTCACCTTTTTCATCTGTATAGATTAGACACTTTCTCCTTTGCTTTTAACTTGATAAACTTGCTTCACAAGAAGCTGGCCCTGTTTCTGTGAAAAGGCCAGACCAATATCCAGAAACTAGCCAGGCTGGTTTGTACTGAGTCTACCCTAAGCCTGTGAATTACATGTAGGATAATGCATATAATAAAAGATGACCATACTACATTATATGCCAAATAGGAATAATAAGATTACAACCATGACATTGAGGAAAATAATCCAGCAAGAGTATCAATGATGTCACCTTTTTGTTATTCAACACCTAGTATTGGAATATGCTCTTCCTTCTTCAATGGTGACCTTGAATATTTTTTTTAATGGCTGATTCCTCAAAATGACATTTTGATTTGCATATTTTGACAAAAGATGACCAAAGTGGTCTTGAAGTCTGCCTTCTGCTCCTGCATCTCTATTTGGTTCTCCTCCCTCTCACTAGCTTCATAATTATGATCCGGTTTTAAAAAAAAACTAGCTTAGCTCATTTTGCCTATCCTGCACGGTTTGATCGGTTTGAAGATCCTTTGTGAGTCTAGAAGCCTTCACAATGATTTTCAATGACTTCCTACCATCATGAGTTGTTTCCAGCACCCCTTCTCTTGATGAGGCGATATCATATACATGCTGTGGCCTTTCCTCACCAATTATATCATTCTCTGCTTTAGTGGATTTGGCTTGGTTAGGCTGAACTAGCACCTTTACATTGCTCAAATCAAGAGTATTAATAGGGAATAATTGCTTATGATTTTTCATCTCACTAGGCCTCAATCGTCGTTCACTAAGGGTCGGTTGAATCTGTTGACGAGATACATTGCAATCATTAGTGGCTTGAGAATATGAATTGTGCCACTTATAATAGGCTTGTTGCTTCAACTCATTAAGCAGCGGTATAGCATGAGAAATCCTAATGTTTCCACTCTTCAACAAGTATAAAAATCCTATTGAATTTGAAAACATCAAAAGTGAATCTCATCTCTTCTTGTCTTTTTTTGTGAATCGGCTTAAGAGAAACACAAGTACCGGTTTTGAGTTAGTAGGCCATACAAATTAAGCAATATACACATCTCTATCTTCATTGCTAGAAGAATCACAATTAAGCATATGTGATGAATTAGATTTAGGCCTAAACTCCTTGCTTGGGATTTATTGAGCCAAAGCTTTTTGCAAAACCTAATTGACATTAGTAAAATCATGGCTACATAATTTCTCTATTCGGTGAGACCGCATGCCACTGAAAGCTAGTTCAGCAAAATCCATGTGTTGCACAGTGGTCGGCCCTACTCGCACCCTTTTCCCTCCTCCTGTTCCTCTCCCACCTCTCTCTTTCTCAAGTCACGATCTCGGGGCGCTCGTCGGCATGTCTGGGTGGCCGGCGCTGTGGATCCAAGCCACCAGAGGTCGGATCTACCGCCCTCGCCCTAGGATCCGTGCGGGTGGCGGCTGCCAGCCCCCCAATCCATGGGGTGTTGGGTCCCCAGTGCGCAGCTCTCTGTCCTATTGTAAACGCGTGCTGGTGCAAGCGACGCCTGGTGAGACTACCTCGATGCTTTGGGCCTCGATTGCAGCTGCGGACCTACCGCAGCGAAGCTCCATGCCATGCCTTGCCCCTCCCATTGGGCATCAGATGGGGTCCGGAGCCCGAGGCCCGAGTCCGGCGGTGCCCCCGTCCCCCACTCACCTGCATCGCGCATCTCTCATGCACCGACTCATCGGCGCCGAGCTCCACGGCCTATGGGGGGGCTCGCTCATCGTCACTCTCCTACAACCGATGGGTTGGGTCTGGGCCCTCAGAGCACCTGGCCTGCATGGTGGCAACCGGCTTCCTGGCCAACGGGATCCCCAAAGCAAAGCTCTGCGACCCGATGCGAACACGTGCTACTGCAAGCTTCGCCTAGTGCGACCTTCCCATTGGGGTGCTCCTGAGCAGAGGAGCCCCTGCATGGGTGTCAGGGCACGTGGTTTGGTTGCGGGCTTACTGTTGGGAGTATGCCCTAGAAGTTATCATAGAGATGATTGTATTGTCTTGTATCCATGACATATTATGAGTCCATTGAATATCCATTAAGACAACTTATATCGATTAGCAATTATATGAATTGTCTGTGAAACTCTTTTACTTGTATGGTTATTCTAGAATGATCCCTGATTGGAGTTCATGTTAGGACGCACATGAATATTAGATCAACATATTATTAGTTGATGACTATGTTTCACAAGTCATAGACATAGAGATGTCAAACTAATAACATGGGCACATGTGTGACATGTAGGCTGGACTGACCCAACGTGAGATGTTGTTATTGTCTCGATTCACATCATGTACGTTATATCCTTAGACCTGAGATTGTTGTATGTACTCAAGATGTGAAATGACCTACTTAGAGACTATTAAACGCTACTCTGTAACTGGGTAGTTATAAAGGTGATCTTTGGGTTTGTCAAGAAACATGCTGTGAGACATAGACGATCAAGATAGAATTTGCCCCTCTATGTGAGAGAGATATCAATGGAACACTCTAAAGGTGAACACTCTAATGCTGTGAGACAAATGCATGGTCGTGCTTAGGTTAAGTGTTAACCTATGAGTTGGATCAAATATCGTGTGGCAAAAGGAATAACATGTATATGGTTTGTGGTGGTTCGTCTGATATGATCTTTGCGTACACATAGGATTTGACACGTCTTGCTAGAGACCGCTATCAACTAATGGCCGAGTAGGAGTACTCGGGCCATGTCTATGTGTGCGTGAACCTATAGGGTCACACGCTTAAGGGGCTGGAAGCCTAATTTGGGTTGGACCCAAATTTGACTAGGCTTAGGGTTTTCTAATTGGGCCTCCAACTTGGGGCTGATTAGAGGTGCCTATATAAGAGAGGGAGGGGGCGTGGCCAAAAAAAACTCATGCCATAAGGCAGCCGCCGTCGCCCCCCCACTCTCACGCCTACTGCTCCTCGCAGACCTAGCAGTCCGGAGGCGCAACGCTTCCTCCCCATATGTGTGGGATACCTTGGAGGTGCTGCATTTGAAGCACAAGGACGAACCGCATGAGAGGGACGATCCGCGAGCGGAGGGTGGACATGACGGACGACCATGCAACTGCACGCCACTGCTACAACGTGTTCGACTACATCGAGTCGCTTCCGCTGCACCCGCGCGTCTAGTGGTAATCCCGTAACCTGTAACTAGCAATAGATCCTGGTTTATGATGTCGAAAATTTTGATTTTATGGCTAGCGTAGCACCCTCATAACCCTAGAGTGGTATCAGAGTCATAGCTGCCTCGTTATAGGTTCGATTGTATGCATATGGAGATATGCATGGTTGTAGATGAGTCTCTGATCATAGTTCGTGATCTTGCTGTGTTGGTCTTGTAACGATCTACTCGTACCGGTTGGAATTCCGCCATCCGAGTTAAGTGATACATGTAAACCCAGTTATGGCGAGATGGAGATCAATCAGATTGATCGAATCGAACCTAGGTCAACTGCCGAGCGCATATGATGCGCGGCGGTGGTAGATTGGATCTACTGCCGGGCGCCGGGGTGCAGAAAAGGTGCTGTTCGGTAAAACGGCCATAACTTTTGCATACGACCTCGGATTGAGACACATTTTATATGAAAATTGATCTACAGAAAATTTTACATCCGATGCTCCCCCACTTTGTCAGGTTTGGCAAAATTAGATTTGCGAAAAAAGGCCGGGAAGATGGTGTTTTTGACGTTTTAAGACTGAACGTCGGAATCAGTTAACTATGTTTTGCAGGATTTCATGACTGGTATAGCACTTATGTGTATGTGATGTATGTATGTAATTAATTCATGGCTTGCACGTCATGAGGAAGACAATATGGGCTAGAGCCAAGTAGATATTGTCAATTTAATGTAATGGCCTGCGTGCCAATCTATGATGACCGCGACTATGTAATTATATTTCACTGCCCTGCGTTAGTGATAGATAGTCTTGGTGGATTCATCACTGATGGACGGCGTACATGGATCATGGAGATGGAGATCATCATGATGTAAAGATTGATGGAGATGGGGATCCCCAAAGTGACAATGGGCTATACCAAGTCATATATGTGATAATGCCGTTCTTACTATTATGTTCTACTTTCACGTGATAATGTTTTTGTCTACATATGCGATAGTGAAGTAGAACTGTAACGGAACCGTCCAAATTATAAGAGCACAAGTACAAAAACAATCACCAGAGTGATCAAATTCTCGCACTTGAGCCCATATAACTCCGGTAGTCCAATGAAATCATGAGGGATTTCAAACCAACCAACATACAAGCCAAGATCGTAGTGATTCAACATAACAAGTCACATGTTACAACTATTTCACAAGTAATTCAATATACATCGGAGTTCAACATAGGTATTACAACTTAAGTTCAAAAGTAGCGGAAGCAAAGTAATTTGAAACTAACAACACCCTTATTTCAAATATATGCCAGTACCAAGGTCGACTTCCAACAAAAGCATTAGAGAGAAGATAACTCAGAAGGATCATGCCCGTGATCACACTCCGCCTCTACGGCAGGAGCCAACCAATTCTTGCAGTCGCCATGATACAGCACAACCTGCAACAAGTGGGGATAAAACCCTGAGTACGAGAAGGTACTCAGCTAGACTTACCCATCATAAACCAGAAATAAAGTGACACCAAGGATCATGCAAGGCTGATATCAAGTGGGCTAGCTTGACAATATTTTGCATAAAAGCTTAATATGGATAAGTAATCATTAACGCTTAAGCATCAAGTTAATTATCATTAACCTGTCATCTATATTAGAACCTGTACTAGAGCACTCACTTTATTAGGAGCAAACAATATTAACCATAGCAGGTATAAATTGAGGCAACCTTTCCAATGTTATCCAATTAACCATCCGTTCAATTTAATGGAATCTACGTTGCCGCTGCTCAAGTCAAGTGCTCACTAACCGGGAGCGACGGCGATTCGAATCGAATTCCTATCCAGCTGGAGGGGTATTTCTAACACTCACCGTGCAGACCCCTGCCAGGGTCGCACAGGCCACCTTTTCATATGATTCAGGAATCACGGGTCCGAATGATGTCGCGACCCCAAGGGCGACACTCTGCCAGGTGATAGGGACTCTAACCCCCCTTGGTCTCACGCCAATGTCCCCAAGCACATCCTTTCTCTCCTCCAAGAAGCAACCTACCATTCGATTCCCGACCTGAACCATATTACTCGGCTTCGCGGTCGGAACGACTTATCCGGCCAACTAAGTGTTAGACTGCGTTCAACATGACTCAAGGATGTACAGCGAATCGGTCCTTAAACGACTCAGACGGGGATAGATCCACACCCAAGACCTCCATGCCTTGTTGCTTCACTATCTTCATCCCGCCCGGTCTCATTTCATTTTATTAACACATGGTTCCATTCCACGATAGCAAATATAGCCAACCGTGCCATATATGAATATCCCTACATCTCGCAGGTGACAGGAAATCACCTGACTTCTACCGCTTAAAGCAGGGCTAAGCATCTACTCGATCATAGTCTATGTAGGATTCAGGGATTCATATATCTGGACAAGGAATGATATAATGCAGCAAGGTTTTCAACCAACTCCTACCACTTAATGCAACAATACTTATAACATATATATATAATTAATTGCTTTGAAAGTAGGAGACTTATAATGCTCCGGGGCTTGCCTGGGATCCGACTCAAGTTAGAGTATGTCATATGAATTCACTTGGCGAACATCCTCCAAACTATCACTTGTCCGGTCCTTCTATCTTCGGGATGGATCCACATCAGGTCCTTCACGTGCTTCAGCTAGCGTACCTAAATGAGATGCAAGACGCAAGTGTATGAATGCATAGAAGTGCAATAAACAAAGTAATCAAGTAAGCATACCAAAGTTCACATAAGCACCTAGAGCTAATTAACTTAATCCACATTAGGGCATAACATAGAAGATGGCAAGCACATCAAGCAAGACACAAGCCTCAAGATCACAGGGTACTAACCCAAGTACTTTCAAAGGTATGAGTCACACTTCAACACACTAGCATGGCAAAGTTAATCAAAGCACTACAACTAAAATCTGTCATTTTCTGGACATACATACAGTAGCTCAGTAAATCAATCATAACTGGAGATCCCTAAATCCAAATGACTTGCAAGAAGATATTCTGGAAAGATTATGAAATTATCTACATTTCATCTTTAATCATCTCAACTTGATTCCCAAGTTATCATGACCAAACATGCCAATCTTTAAAGTCTACACAGAAGGTAATTAAAATCTGACAGTAGACTTATTAAGCATGCAACTCTTAAACTATCAGACCTGGGATCATAAAAATTTAACACAAGCAAGATACGATAATTATCTACAACTTTTGTATTTACCAAAACCACAGTAAACATCATTTACACCATGAAACTAGTTGCACGAGTAACATCACACATGCAGCCCAACAGCAGTGGTACAATTATAGACAGAAAACTGATAGAAACTTCAGAGAAGCATAAATGGAGTTCTAGACCTCCAACAAACATGATTCTCAACTTTATGGAAAGCTTATAAAGTTACCTACAACTTTCTTGTAATCATCTTAAGATTATTCTACAGTTAACATGGTCAATTAATTAAATAATTGCATCTCTGTCCAAAATATGGATAGAATCTGATATGCCACTTTAAACCGCTATAACTTGAGTTTTATAAATCCAATAATTATGGTTATAGACTTTTTAGAAATATTAACAAATTGTGAACAACTTTTCAATAAACATCTAGAACTAATTCTGCCACTAACAAGGTCACACATGGCACACAAAGCAATGCTGTCTAGGTTTGGGCAGAAACTGCCACAGTACTTTAAATAACTATAACTAAACATATACTTAACCAAAAATTGTGATCTTTAGCTTTTTGAAAAGATTATGAAAAGTAATACAACTCATTTATTATCAACAAGGCATGATTCATAACTTAACTGAGCCAAACAATGCATACATGCAGCACTGTCCAGAATAGAAGCAAAGCAGCATATGGCATTTGTTATTTTTATAGCTCCTAAACTATCAGTCTTAAAATCCTTAAATTTTTACCAGACATCACAAATCACAATAGTAGCATGCCACAAAAATTTCACTTCATTTAGATCCCTATAACTATAGTTATGAAAAAGACAAGTACCACTAGTATTAAAAACCTAATCTGAAAAATCTATTTTTACAGCAAAAACATTAAACTAAAACATGACATGTTATAGATCCAATGCGTAGATAATTTCACAAGGATTCCAAAAAGTCCCCATTTGCTATTTTACGAATTTTCTAGCATGAGATATTAATTTTCAAAGTTTCAGCCATAATTATGTATAAAAGAAAAGGAAAAAGAAAAGCTGCACTATGCGGAACTATTCATATGAGTCACAAACTTCGCAGTTAGACCCCTTCCCTTTGTCAAATTCTTGCACGAAGTCCTTGACGGGATTTGGAACAGAGGAGGGCGCTGGAGCTCACTGCCCCGGCCGGAGGAGGCGCGTCGGCAGCGGGGAAGGGGCGGGGAAGCATCCAGGCATCCACGCGCACCCGATGGTGGCCTAGGCTTGGCCGGACACAGTCCAAGGTGGCCCGGCCACGTGCAGCAGGGGCTACCGCGGCGGCTTCGCAGCAGCGTGAACGGAGGCACGTCGTGCTCGGGGCGGCTACTGGCCGGTGGTGGCGACATGGAGGGCGCTGTGGCCCGCCTGCTGTTGGGCGTGGCCGCAGGAGGACTCAAGGGCCAGCGGTGGTGGAGGAGCAACAGCAGCGCTGCTGCTCGGCCACCAAGGCGAGACCACGAGAGCGAGAGAGAAGGGGATGGAAACGAGAGAAATGGCGAGCAGGAGAGAAGGGAGTGGTGTTCGGCTGTCCCAAAACGAGCAGAGCGAGGCGAGGTGGCGCACATGCGGTGAGCCGAGGCACCACGCGTCGAGCGGCCTCAAGAACCGGTCGGCCACGATACTCTCCGTCAGGTTCAAAATGTAAGACTAATACCACCGCAAAAAATCACTGAAACAGCGATCTTCTCCTGTCTACAACTCTCTAACCGGTGGATGATTTGTTTAAGCGATTTCACCTTTGTATAGAGCTACGCGTATACTACAACTTTGCTTAAGGGACCTATGATTGATTTGGCTTGGTGTATGATATAAAAAGCTACGAATTAGGGTACCCGAAACTGAATATCGAGTTTCAGTTTCAAGTTGACTGAAACTACAATCTTCTTCCATCTCCATCTCCCAAACCGGTTGTCCGTTGATTTTGGTGCAAGAGACAGAGTTGTAGAGCTTTGCGAGGTGAACAACATTACTTTAATAATCAAGAGCTAAGTCGGCCTAGATTAGAAGATATCGAGCTCCAAAGAAGGGTACCTCAAAACTGAATTCTGCAGTTTAGTTTCAAGTGACTGAAACTGCTAACTTTGAGCCCCTTGATCTCTCAAAATGTGGCGTGATTTGGTCAACCAATTTCACCAATGTGTAGAGCTACACGAGTACAACAAGTTTTCTTAAAGAACTTTCATCTAATTCTCAATGGTTTTCAAAAGAAAATGCGCCAAAGTAAGGTACACGCAAACTGAAACTGAAAAGTTCAGTCACCCAGACTTAGCCGATTTTCGAAGCTTCAAAACAGCACTGGATTCAGTTTCGTGAGCTCGATTTGACCAATCTAGGTACTGAATTAGCTCTGTGACATTAAACAAATTTTGTTCCCCATGATATGTTCTACAACTTTTATTTAAGGATCAAGGTCTGGATCAGCTTGTGTTGCAAGATATAAAGCTCCAAAGTAAGGTACTTGAAACTGAAATTCGACCCCAACACTTAGAAATTTTCAGGATGGCTAACAGCAGGGAATTTCTGGATTGTTAGACATTTTTGGACATTTTGTGCACCTTTTCAAGATTTGTCACCTTTACAACTTTTGTTCCTTATAAATTTTTCTACAACTTTGCTAAAGGGTGCACAGCCATACAAAGTTGTTAAGTCACACTTTTGAAATGATCAAACAAAAGTGTTCCAGGGTCCATACATGGTCAACCATCACTTAGAAGCACAATTAGGCAAAATGATCAACATGAACATTGTTCCATTATGTGTCCTAAGTGTAGTTAAGGTGTTGTAGAGGCCAAACATACCCACCATGCATAGGTTGCACAAAAGTGTAGGCCTCACATGCCTTGAAACATAGAACTCAAGTGAAATGCTATAGTTGTTTCATGTGGTTGTTTCAAGATACATGCTACACATGTTCCACTAGGGTGTTCCACATGTGTCCAAGATGTGTTGCACATATTGCAATTTTATGTTGCACAACACTAGTTCCCATGGGACGTAAGGCAAGTTTTAGTTATAATCCAAACAAGCATATAACTTATCATTTCATGTGACTTTTTGATTCCAAACTTTATGAAACTTTTTCAGGGATCAATATAGATAGGTACCAAGGTGAGACACATGAAGATATTGCAATAACACCACCCAAGCATATATCTTGAAAAGGGGCCTATAGGTAAAGCAATGGTGTAACATCCAAGTTTAGATTAGGCTCATCTCCACTTAATCTATTATGTTTGAGCTCAAACCCACTGCTTAGTGAGTGACAAACACCTGGGGTGTTACAGCCCTCCCCCCTTAAAAGAATCACGTCCCGAGATTCAGAATGGAAGACCTTTTAAGGAAGAGAGGTACGTCATCTAGTTCCCAACATTTGCTATAGCATTCAGCTACAAAGCTTCAACATCGGTGAACAACTTGGTCAAAGGCACTTTCTGATATTTACTCTTTATGGTAAAATTTGTCTGAAGAATTTCCTTCATTGACTTCCATGAATCATTGTTACTTTGTTAGGAATCCAAGATAGCACGTACTGCATTCTCAGTGTACGAAGATCATTTGGTCCATGAGCGAACCACTAACAAGTATCTGATTCTTTAGCGAATACAGCATAGTCCGTATGAACTTTACATTAGACCAAAATTTTCAGAAGGATACTCATTGCAATGACTTGATGTTCACAAAGTTTGGAAAGTAGTACTCTACCAAAATGGCTTGAGCACAACCTTCCAAAAGAGTGAGATCATAGACGACAAATATACTCTGAGGCTATAGGATACTGACTAACCAATAGACAGGGTCTATGTTAGTCATAAATGTTCCTTCATTTAGACACCAACTAATGGAAAACTACTTTAGGTTCCATGTGTGCAGTTCTCTTTCTCTGATGACAACACTGTATTATCTGTGTCCGTTGAGGGATCAGTGAATGTGATAGCTGACTCTGTCGGCTTCGTATTTCTGTCAAATGTTACCTAAGAAGATTCTTTTATCCAAAGACAACAGTTATCTGGGTTGAATCAGATGCAACCTCTTGGGTAAAAACATTTATAAGGTACCAAAGTATGTCATCATTGGAAAATTATTGCCAAAGAAAGATGTAGCGAGGCCTTAAGGACAACAAAAGTTGTAATTATTTAATTATTCACTTAACCGCGGGGAGTAGTCTACCACCAAATGATTGAGTAAAATTTTCCTTGGTGACTTAGTTGTACTGTAAGTTGAGTTGACTTGCAGCATAACAACTTTGTCAGGCCAACTTTCACCTTGAGGCTTCCTTTTTAGGATCAAACAACAGCTCTAAGATGGGAAATATGTTGTTTGACACTTTTCAAATTGCTTTGGATACGTGATGGTATACATTGATTTGTAGAAACCAAGGCTGCTTGTACTTTGTTGATACAAGAACGCAAAAGCAACGAAAGAGTGTAAACTAGTATCTGTGGGACCTCAAAAGGGCCATCCAACAGCAGATCTCTACCATTAATTTACATACCAATCCGAGGATGCACACGCTTTGAACTTGCAGGTTACTTTTGCAAGGCAAAACGCATACTTTACCTGGAGAACATTCCTACCAGGATAAGGAATCGCTTCTGAATATTCCTCGACACTTTGTCCAATAAAGTGATGAACAAACCGTTTGTGGCACCTATGGGCACAAGGATGCGGATCGGAACTAGGGCATACTTTCTCTAATTCTTCACTTTAGTTGATAGAACACTTTGCACTATCTGTGTGATTGTCCAAGATGGAATTGACTTGGTCACAATAGCTGTGGAAGATAGGGTATCACTCAAGTTGTTGGCTAGTTGATTAACTTCTTATGGTTATTGCTCTGTAAGACATAGCCTTCGTAGCTACCAAGGGGTCGTTACCTAATCGGAGGTTAACCTTCCTATTGGTAACTAATCAGTTGTCTCTCAACACTAAAAAGTTTCAAATCTTCACTCTTGACCACAACAACTGTGGTTGATGCTGAACAGATGGTTGCCATCGAAGTTAGCAAATCCGAAGTTATTCTAGAGATGGCTGATTTCGATTGTATGGTCACTATGCACCCAAGATTGCGACTTGGATAGCTCCAGTCATATGCACAATGCGACAATCGATTCTCATCCCACAGATAACTTGTCCAACATTAAGTGTTGTGTGTCCTTTTTATCCAATAGAGATGAGATACTTGCTTACTTGATGGCATTCGTCAATACTGGGATAACTAAGTAGAGTCACTTGTCTACCACCTCTTGTAGTATGTTAATGTTTATGTTGGTGACCTGTTCTTCAAAGGTTATCCTCTTAGCAACTTCAGAAGGAAACTCCACTACTTTCGGTCTAAGATATGGATCTTACGATACGATATGGAGAGATAATCAAGAAAGGAACACGAGAAAATAACACATCATCTGTCGTTTGATAATGGATCATGACTAGAAACCATGATACCAGCGTGTGCCAAGCAGCCGGCCATGTGTCTGCAGCCACAGGAGGCCCTTGGTTTCGTCGTGGCACCATCAGCGGCTACTCATAACCCCATTACTAAACGCACAACGAAAGTGAAATTTCAAGTGGCACCAATGGGCTGTAAGAGCAAGCACCATACAAGGAGGGATAGCAAGCAAAGGTAGTCACAAGGTTTAGAATCATCACGAAAATGATCCGAAGATCAAAATATAGCACAAGAGAACATCGCACAATTGCCAAGGATAACTGAGCAAGAGACTCTTGCTTCAATTCTACGTACGACTTGCGTCCACCGAGGTGAGTTCCGGATACAAGATTAATAGGAGATTCATTCATGTTGGGCAACAACATGAGATCAAGACAGGTAAATATCCTGAGACTTGGGAAGGTTGGAGATAAATTAAGCAAATTTCAAGGCGAAAACCGATATGTCAATCAGAGACTGAGTCGCTAAGGTAGATACACGAATTTGCAAACAAACGATTTTGAGGCCACAGTAAAGAGACATTGCGTCACACTAGCTAACCTTTGGGAGAGACAACCGGGAGGTCCAACATGGATTTAGGTATGATGTCCACAACTTGGCAAAGAACAACTATGGCCAAAAGGAAGCCGTTACGAGAATCTATCTTGGTTGATAGATCAAACAAAGGTATTCATGTACGGTGCAGGACAGCCATGGTATACGTGAATATTTAAGGGTCCAGGCTCAGGCTTAGATATCGAGCAAAGGCATGGTGCACAAACATTCAAAACAAGCAACCACGGCTACAAGCTTAGGCTCATAAGGAAAAGAATCTAATTGGAGACGACACCAAGAGATTGTTTCACGTAACTCAAGTATTGCTCTAAGATAAAGCTATTCGACACTCGTATACTCACCGAGGACAACCGAAGTGACAACTATGGCACTAATTAACTAACAAGCATACATACAAACATCACAGTCAAGCATTTGAGAGATTCTATCAAATTAGTTTAAGCAACCATTACTAAGCACCAGGCTCACCCATAACAAACATTTATCTAAAGCAAGAACTAACTACGAGTTTAGCCTAAGACAAATGCTAGTTAAGGTAGCTAACTTAGCATGTGCACAGAATCTGGACAGCAACGCAGTAGTTACTTGTTTCAACCATAACTGAGGTTATAGACATCCCACAAAGGTGATCCTAGACTTTCTAGAAAGCTTAGGAAGATGACTAAACTTTAGTTATTCATACCAAAAGCTAAATCATAGGTTAACATGGCCAACAATGCTAATGTTTCAGATCTGTACCAATATGGACAGAAAACTGATAAGAACTTTAAAAATGTATAACTAGAGTTCTAGGGACACAACAAGGCTGAGCCTTAACTTTATGTAAGGATTATTAAGTTTTCTATAACTTTCTTATTATCATATTAAGATGATTCTATATCTAATAAGGCCAACCAAGACAAAGAAGACATCTCTACCCAGATTTGGGCAGATTCTGTCATTCCACTTTACAAGCCCATAAGTAGAGATTTAGACCACCCCAAATAGTGCTATAGGACATTTTGGAAATCTTAGAAAAAGTACTACACTTCTTCTATTATCTCCAAGACATGATTCCATATGCACACAGGTCAAACAATCCAAACATTTAGATCTAATCAGGGCATAAGCAAAACCTGACAGTAAACTCATAAAATTCATAACTCCCAAACCATAAGGCCTAGTGTCATGAGATTTTAGGACAAGCTATATGAGTAAGTTAGCTACAACTTTGGTATTCTCCATAACTACATAAAACACCATTATGACTATAAAAGTATCACTACAACAGAAAACGTTCTACCAGCCAACATTCGACAAGCAAAACAAAGCTTGCCTTTGTTCTACTTAACAAGAGAGCGTACAAAATGTTATTCTAGTAGCTCTAAATTTTGTTACCTTAGACCAACACCAATTTAATTCACTCATGAGAATCCAATTTACTTAAGTGAGGTCTAAAGCATTTTCAAAAACTTGTAGGAACAACATATCCACCACTTGGCTAAACTAAAGGACATCTATAGGTTCAAGCATGTAACCACAACTATTTCTATCAAGGCTAAGTACACATTTTTCTCAAGCAACATGGAACAAGGCATTCTTGTTTGATTCCACACAAGAAAGATAGTGTATCACATCAATCACAAGTTACTTCCTATAGAACAAGGGTGAGAGGAGCATAGCTATGCATAAGGCAACAATCATGAAGATGCATGCTTCGTCCTATTCGTCCTCACAAGATTGCCAACCTAAGGTGGCGATCACGTTCTATGTCGGTGGCATAACCCGCACCCTCTCGATATATAGCTAGTCGTCAGCTACATTCGACTTACGCATTCGTGGTTAGCGTACCTGCAGAAAATTTTCATTGCAGCCCAACAATTACCCAAATATAGCACACAACGAAAGCAGGAAGTAAAATTCTAAGTACTCCCATGTACATATACCCCCGTATATATACATGTAGCACCAAAACTACCTGAATCATTCGATCACCCACAATTAAGTACCTTCATATATACATGTGTGTAACATGTAAATAATCCAGTAACCAAAACTAGCTCTCCCTAGACCGCAGGTTGTACGGTCATGCTCTCACAACTCACACTTACCTGAGCATAGGTGCGATGTTACATAAAAGTAAACTAGCGACATATATGACTATCTCATATATGAAGGCTACCTCTAATCTAATACACCGGGTAGCATAGTGTGGGAGAGTTATCACACATACATACCTTGGCCTGGGCGTAGATGCATAAATGAAAAACTCCCAAGTTAGTACTTATATAAGCCACCTAATAATCCTTATATGGGCATAAGAAAATTGACCACTGGCATACTTAAATTTAAAATTTAGATTTGGCAAACCTATATATAGCTATAAGTTAATAAAACTAATTTTATAAAACAAAACCTTTGTTTTAAATACACATACGACAAGTTTAATGTTGAATCTTGCTCTGATACCAGCTGTAACGGAACCGTCCAAATTATAAGAGCACAAGTACAAAAACAATCACCGGAGTGATCAAATTCTCGCACTTGAGCCCATATAACTCCGGTAGTCCAATGAAATCACGAGGGATTTCAAACCAACCAACATACAAGCCAAGATCGTAGTGATTCAACATAACAAGTCACATGTTACAACCATTTCACAAGTAATTCAATATACATCGGAGTTCAACATAGTTATTACAACTTAAGTTCAAAAGTAGCGGAAGCAAAGTAATTTGAAACTAACAACACCCTTATTTCAAATATATACCAGTACCAAGGTCGACTTCCAACAAAAGCATTAGAGAGAAGATAACTCAGAAGGATCATGCCCGTGATCACACTCCGCCTCTACGGCAGGAGCCAACCAATTCTTGCAGTCGCCATGATACAGCACAACCTGCAACAAGTGGGGATAAAACCCTGAGTACGAGAAGGTACTCAGCTAGACTTACCCATCATAAACCAGAAATAAAGTGACACCAAGGATCATGCAAGGCTGATATCAAGTGGGCTAGCTTGACAATATTTTGCATAAAAGCTTAATATGGATAAGTAATCATTAATGCTTAAGCATCAAGTTAATTATCATTAACCTGTCATCTATATTAGAACCTGTACTAGAGCACTCACTTTATTAGGAGCAAACAATATTAACCATAGCAGGTATAAATTGAGGCAACCTTTCCAATGTTATCCAATTAACCATCCGTTCAATTTAATGGAATCTACGTTGCCGCTGCTCAAGTCAAGTGCTCACTAACCGGGAGCGACGGCGATTCGAATCGAATTCCTATCCAGCTGGAGGGGTATTTCTAACACTCACCGTGCAGACCCCTGCCAGGGTCGCACAGGCCACCTTTTCATATGATTCAGGAATCGCGGGTCCGAATGATGTCGCGACCCTAAGGGCGACACTCTGCCAGGTGATAGGGACTCTAACCCCCCCTTGGTCTCATGCCAATGTCCCCAAGCACATCCTTTCTCTCCTCCAAGAAGCAACCTACCATTCAATTCTTGGCCTGAACCATATTACTCGGCTTCGCGGTCGGAACGACTTATCCGGCCAACTAAGTGTTAGACTGCGTTCAACATGACTCAAGGACGTACAGCGAATCGGTCCTTAAACGACTCCGACGGGGATAGATCCACACCCAAGACCTCCATGCCTTGTTGCTTCACTATCTTCATCCCGCCCGGTCTCATTTCATTTTATTAACACATGGTTCCATTCCACGATAGCAAATATAGCCAATCGTGCCAAATATGAATATCCCTACATCTCGCAGGTGACAGAAAATCACCTGACTTCTACCGCTTAAAGCAGGGCTAAGCATCTACTCGATCCTAGTCTATGTAGGATTCAGGGATTCATATATCTGGACAAGGAATGATATAATGCAGCAAGGTTTTCAACCAACTCCTACCACTTAATGCAACAATACTTATAACATATATATATAATTAATTGCTTTGAAGGTAGGAGGCTTATAATGCTCCGGGGCTTGCCTGGGATCCTACTCAAGTTAGAGTATGTCAGATGAATTCACTTGGCGAACATCCTCCAAACTATCACTTGTCCGGTCCTTCTATCTTCGGGATGGATCCACATCAGATCCTTCACGTGCTTCAGCTAGCGTACCTAAATGAGATGCAAGATGCAAGTGTATGAATGCATAGAAGTGCAATAAACAAAGTAATCAAGTAAGCATACCAAAGTTCACATAAGCACCTAGAGCTAATTAACTTAATCCACATTAGGGCATAACATAGAAGATGGCAAGCACATCAAGCAAGACACAAGCCTCAAGATCACAGGGTACTAACCCAAGTACTTTCAAAGGTATGAGTCACACTTCAACACACTAGCATGGCAAAGTTAATCAAAGCACTACAACTAAAATCTGTCATTTTCTGGACATACATACAGTAGCTCAGTAAATCAATCATAACTGGAGATCCCTAAATCCAAATGACTTGCAAGAAGATATTCTGGAAAGATTATGAAATTATCTACATTTCATCTTTAATCATCTCAACATGATTCCCAAGTTATCATGACCAAACATGCCAATCTTTAAAGTCTACACAGAAGGTAATTAAAATCTGACAGTAGACTTATTAAGCATGCAACTCTTAAACTATCAGACCTGGGATCATGAAAATTTAACACAAGCAAGATAAGATAATTATCTACAACTTTTGTATTTACCAAAACCACAGTAAACATCATTTACACCATGAAACTAGTTGCACGAGTAACACCACACATGCAGCCCAACAGCAGTGGTACAATTATAGACAGAAAACTGATAGAAACTTCAGAGAAGCATAAATGGAGTTCTAGACCTCCAACAAACATGATTCTCAACTTTATGGAAAGCTTATAAAGTTACCTACAACTTTCTTGTAATCATCTTAAGATGATTCTATAGTTAACATGGTCAATTAATTAAATAATTGCATCTCTGTCCAAAATATGGACAGAATCTGATATGCCACTTTAAACCGCTATAACTTGAGTTTTATAAATCCAATAATTATGGTTCTAGACTTTTTAGAAATATTAACAAATTGTGAACAACTTTTCAATAAACATCTAGAACTAATTCTGCCACTAACAAGGTCACACATGGCACACAAAGCAATGCTGTCTAGGTTTGGGCAGAAACTGCCACAGTAATTTAAACAACTATAACTAAACATATACTTAACCAAAAATTGTGATCTTTAGCTTTTTGAAAAGATTATGAAAAGTACTACAACTCATTTATTATCAACAAGGCATGATTCATAACTTAACTGAGCCAAACAATGCATACATGCAGCACTGTCCAGAATAGAAGCAAAGCAGCATATGGCATTTGTTATTTTTATAGCTCCTAAACTATCAGTCTTAAAATCCTTAAATTTTTACCAGACATCACAAATCACAATAGTAGCATGCCACAAAAATTTCACTTCATTTAGATCCCTATAACTACAGTTATGAAAAAGACAAGTACCACTAGTATTAAAAACCTAATCTGAAAAATCTATTTTTACAGCAAAAACATTAAACTAAAACATGACATGTTACAGATCCAATGCGTAGATAATTTCACAAGGATTCCAAAAAGTCCCCATTTGCTATTTTACGAATTTTCTAGCATGAGATATTAATTTTCAAAGTTTCAGCCATAATTATGTATAAAAGAAAAGGAAAAAGAAAAGCTGCACTATGCGGAACTATTCATATGAGTCACAAACTTCGCAGTTAGACCCCTTCCCTTTGTCAAATTCTTGCACGAAGTCCTTGACGGGATTTGGAACAGAGGAGGGCGCTGGAGCTCACTGCCCCGGCCGGAGGAGGCGCGTCGGCAGCGGGGAAGGGGCGGGGAAGCATCCAGGCATCCACGCGCACCCGATGGTGGCCTAGGCTTGGCCGGACACGGTCCAAGGTGGCCCGGCCACGTGCAGCAGGGGCTACCGCGGCGGCTTCGCAGCAGCGTGAACGGAGGCACGTCGTGCTCGGGGCGGCTACTGGCCGGTGGTGGCGACATGGAGGGCGCTGTGGCCCGCCTGCTGTTGGGCGTGGCCGCAGGAGGACTCAAGGGCCAGCGGTGGTGGAGGAGCAACAGCAGCGCTGCTGCTCGGCCACCAAGGCGAGACCACGAGAGCGAGAGAGAAGGGGATGGAAACGAGAGAAATGGCGAGCAGGAGAGAAGGGAGTGGTGTTCGGCTGTCCCAAAACGAGCAGAGCGAGGCGAGGTGGCGCACATGCGGTGAGCCGAGGCACCACGCGTCGAGCGGCCTCAAGAACCGGTCGGCCACGATACTCTCCGTCAGGTTCAAAATGTAAGACTAATACCACCGCAAAAAATCACTGAAACAGCGATCTTCTCCTGTCTACAACTCTCTAACCGGTGGATGATTTGTTTAAGCGATTTCACCTTTGTATAGAGCTACGCGTATACTACAACTTTGCTTAAGGGACCTATGATTGATTTGGCTTGGTGTATGATATAAAAAGCTACGAATTAGGGTACCCGAAACTGAATATCGAGTTTTAGTTTCAAGTTGACTGAAACTACAATCTTCTTCCATCTCCATCTCCCAAACCGGTTGTCCGTTGATTTTGGTGCAAGAGACAAAGTTGTAGAGCTTTGCGAGGTGAACAACATTGCTTTAATAATCAAGAGCTAAGTCGGCCTAGATTAGAAGATATCGAGCTCCAAAGAAGGGTACCTCAAAACTGAATTCTGCAGTTTAGTTTCAAGTGACTGAAACTGCTAACTTTGAGCCCCTTGATCTCTCAAAATGTGGCGTGATTTGGTCAACCAATTTCACCAATGTGTAGAGCTACACAAGTACAACAAGTTTTCTTAAAGAACTTTCATCTAATTCTCAATGGTTTTCAAAAGAAAATGCGCCAAATTAAGGTACACGCAAACTGAAACTGAAAAGTTCAGTCACCCAGACTTAGCCGATTTTCGAAGCTTCAAAACAGCACTGGATTCAGTTTCGTGAGCTCGATTTGACCAATCTAGGTACTGAATTAGCTCTGTGACATTAAACAAATTTTGTTCCCCATGATATGTTCTACAACTTTTATTTAAGGATCAAGGTCTGGATCAGCTTGTGTTGCAAGATATAAAGCTCCAAAGTAAGGTACATGAAACTGAAATTCGACCCCAACACTTAGAAATTTTCAGGATGGCTAACAGCAGGGAATTTCTGGGTTGTTAGACATTTTTGGACATTTTGTGCACCTTTTCAAGATTTGTCACCTTTACAACTTTTGTTCCTTATAAATTTTTCTACAGCTTTGCTAAAGGGTGCACAGCCATACAAAGTTGTTAAGTCACACTTTTGAAATGATCAAACAAAAGTGTTCCAGGGTCCATACATGGTCAACCATCACTTAGAAGCACAATTAGGCAAAATGATCAACATGAACATTGTTCCATTATGTGTCCTAAGTGTAATTAAGGTGTTGTAGAGGCCAAACATACCCACCATGCATAGGTTGCACAAAAGTGTAGGCCTCACATGCCTTGAAACATAGAACTCAAGTGAAATGCTATAGTTGTTTCATGTGGTTGTTTCAAGATACATGCTACACATGTTCCACTAGGGTGTTCCACATGTGTCCAAGATGTGTTGCACATATTGCATTTTTATGTTGCACAACACTAGTTCCCATGGGACGTAAGGCAAGTTTTAGTTATAATCCAAACAAGCATATAACTTATCATTTCATGTGACTTTTTGATTCCAAACTTTATGAAACTTTTTCAG
Organism: Saccharum hybrid cultivar R570; assembly: GCA_038087645.1. Taxonomy (NCBI): domain Eukaryota; kingdom Viridiplantae; phylum Streptophyta; class Magnoliopsida; order Poales; family Poaceae; genus Saccharum; species Saccharum hybrid cultivar. The sequence goes on from JAQSUU010000637.1 coordinate 18,166,562, forward strand.
GGATCAATATAGATAGGTACCAAGGTGAGACACATGAAGATATTGCAATAACACCACCCAAGCATATATCTTGAAAAGGGGCCTATAGGTAAAGCAATGGTGTAACATCCAAGTTTAGATTAGGCTCATCTCCACTTAATCTATCATGTTTGAGCTCAAACCCACTGCTTAGTGAGTGACAAACACCTGGGGTGTTACAAGAACCATCCCTGAGCAATGTTTAAGTTATAATGCTTCCCCAAACCTTGCACTGTCACATGTCATGTACAATTGGTGGTGGGTCTATGAAATTAGGGTGCCACTGATTTTTCTTGACTAGGCAGGTTCGTATCAGATACTTACAGCGAAAGGGTTGGTTACTTGAACAAGGTCATCCTAACGGTTAGGGACCTTGAAGCATGAGTAGTTGGGCGTTCAGCATAGGGATGCTACCCAACAACAAGAGTCATATGTGATATGATTAGCAAAGAGTTGCTTACCGATCTACCATGTCTTCTAGCGGTGATGCTAAATCTCACTAGTCGACTTGTTAGTTGTGGGTCTTGAATCACTAAGTTTCAATTGAGGGATATTGATTTTGGTGGGAGTAGATTCTATTAAGATTTTAATATGATTTACTCTGTCTTGGATACTTTGTCTTAGTATTTTGTATTACTTTTGTTGTAGATAAATGGCGCCAACAATCAACCATTTACTTTGCGTTCAATTCTTGAGAAAGATAAGTTGAATGGAACAAACTATGCAGATTGGATCCACAACCTGAGAATTGTTCTCAGGGCTGAGAAAAAGGAAGAAATTCTAGACAACCCATTACCTGAAGCACCTGCTGACAATGCGCCCGCTGCTGAGAAAAACGCTTACAAAAGGGCATGTGATGCTGATCTTGAAGTGAGTTGCCTTATGCTTGCATGTATGGAACCAGATCTGCAGATGCAATTTGAATAATCATGTAGCGCACGATATGATCGTGGCGCTGAATGATATGTTCCAGACTCAAGCTAGGACTGAAAGGTTCAATGTTTCTAAGGCATTTGTTGAAACCAAGCTCGTAGAGGGCGCACCTGTCGGGTCACACGTGATCAAAATGGTTGGTCACACTCAGAGGTTGGAGAAGCTAGGCTTCCCAATTGGTCCAGAGTTGGCTACTGATTTCATTCTCGCGTCTCTTCCGCCCAGCTATGGAAACTTCATCTCGAACTACCATATGCATGGGGCGGAGAAGGGCTTGAATGAATTGTGTGACATGCTTAAGACAGCTGATTCTGATATTAAGAAAGGTGCTAGCACTAGCCATGTGATGGCGGTCCATAACAAGCCTAACTTTAAGAAGTAAGGCAATGCTTGGAGGAAGCAAAAGGGCAAGGGCAAGGCCAAAGGTGAGACCTCTAAGCCAAACCCACCTGCGCCCAAGGCTAGACCATCTGTTGATGAAGAGTGCTTTCATTGTAAGGGTAAAGGTCACTAGAAGAGGAACTGCAAGCTGTATTTAGAGTCCTTAAAGAAGGATGGTGGTAAAGGTACTACCGTTGCTCATACACTTGTTGTTTATATTACAGACATTTTCCTCGCTAACTCTTATATTAATTCTTGGGTATTTGATACCGGATCGGTTGCTCATATTTGCAATACGATGCAGGGAATGATAAGAAGTATAAGCATGGGAAAAGGAGAAGTTGATTTCCACGTGGGCAATAATGCAAGAGTTGCTGCGTTGAACGTCGGGACGATGCAACTCTACCTGTCGTCAAGATTTATTTTGGAATTGAATAATTGTTATTATGTTCCTAGTATAAGTCGAAACATTGTGTCACCTTCATGTTTGATGAAGGATGGTTATTCATTTGCGAGTAAAGACAATGGTTGTGTAATCTCCAAGGATGATATGTTTGTGGCTTTTGCATCCATTGTGAATGAGATATTTATTTTAAATCTTGATGATGCACCTGTTTGTAATGTTAATTCTAAAAGGCCTTGGCTTAATGAGTTAAGTCCTACTTATATGTGGCATTGTCGTTTAGGTCATATAAGTGAGAATCGCATGAAGAGGCTCCATTCTGATGGGCTTCTAACTTCGTTTGATTTTGAATCATATGAGACGTGTGAGGCTTGCTTAATGGGAAAGATGACCAAGGCGCCTTTCACAGGTTTTCCTGAGAGGGCGGCAGACTTGTTGGAACTTGTACATACTGATGTATGTGGACCAATGAGCACGATAGCTAGAGGTGGATTTCAATACTTCATTACCTTCACTGATGATTTTAGTAGATATGGTTATGTCTACTTAATGAAACATAAGTCTGAGACTTTTGAAAAGTTCAAAGAATTTCAGAATGAAGTAGAGAATCAACGTGGCTAGAAAATTAAGGCCTTATGATCTGATCGTGGAGGTGAATATTTGACTCACGAGTTTAGCAATCATCTAAAGAGTTGCGAAATTGTTCCACAGCTTACGCCACCTGGAACGCCTCAGAGAAACGGCGTGTTCGAGCGACATAATCGGACTTTGTTGGACATGGTTCGGTCTATGATGAGCTAGTCGGACCTTCCTTTATCGTTTTGGGGATACGCTCTAGAAACAACCGCTTTCACACTGAATAGGGTACCGTCTAAGTCCGTAGTTAAGACACCATATGAGATGTGGACTGGTAAGAGTCCTAGTTTGTCTTTTCTGAAAATTTGGGGCTGTGAAGTTTATGTCAAACAACTTATATCAGATAAACTAACACCCAAGTCGGACAAGTGCTTTTTCGTGTGATATCCGAATGAAACTTTAGGGTATTATTTCTACAACCGATCAGAGGGCAAAGTGTTTGTTACTCGAAACGGTGTTTTCTTAGAGAAAGAGTTTCTTAAAAGAGAGAAAAGTGGACAGAAGGTGTATCTTGAAGAAGTTCAGGATGAGCCAATAGGGAGTGATTCCACATGTGATGCTGATGTAATAGAACATGTTAACATACCTATGGCAATAGAGACACCACCACAACCCCAAGGTCAGCTAGAATCCATGCATTACATGGTGATTTGTTATTGTTAGACGATGACGAACATGCGACATACGCGGAAGCAATGATGGACCCAGATTCCGAGGAATGGCAAAGTGCCATGATATCCAAGATAGATTCCATGAGTGAAAATCAAGTTTGGAACTTGGTTGACCCACCTGATGGGGTTAGACCCATAGAGAGCAAATGGATCTATAAAAAGAAAAAGGATATGGATGGAAACATTCATGTCTATAAAGCTCAACTTGTCACAAAGGGTTTTCGGCAAGTTCAAGGAATTGACTACGACGAGACTTTCTCGCCGGTAGCGATGCTTAAATCTATCCGGATCATTCTAGCAATAGCTGCTTATTTCGATTATGAGATTTGGCAGATGGATGTTAAAACAGCCTTTCTAAATGGAAATTTGGAAGAGGACGTATATATGATACAGCCTAAAGGTTTTGTTGATCCTAATAATGCTAGAAAAATATGCAAGCTTAAGAAATCTATTTATGGGTTAAAGCAAGCATCTCAGAGTTGGAATATTCATTTTGATGAGGCAGTCAAAGGGTTTGGCTTCCGTCAGAATGATGAAGAACCTTGTGTTTACAAGAAGGAAAGTGGGAGCGCTATAGTATTTCTAATCTTGTATGTGGATGACATACTATTGATTGGAAATGAGATTCTTATGTTGCAATCTGTAAAGACTTCACTGAATAATACTTTTTCTATGAAGGATTTAGGAGAAGCAACATACATTTTGGGCATAAAAATCTATAGAGATAGATAAAAAAGGCTTATAGGTTTAAGCCAAGATGCGCACATTGACAAGGTGTTGAAATGGTTTAACATGGAGCAGTCCAAGAAAGGGTTCTTGCCTATGTCACATGGTATGCGCTTCAGCAAGAAACAGTGTCATTCGATAGCTAAAGAGCGGGAGCGCATGAGTAAAGTCCATATGCCTCGGCTATTGGTTCTATCATGTATGCCATGATATGTACTCCCCCAGATGTCTCATATGCTCTAAGTGTTGCGAGCAGGTACCAAGCTGATCCAAGTGAAAGTCACTGGACACTTGTTAAAAACATCCTTAAATACTTGAGGAGGACTAAAGATGTGTTCCTAGTCTATGGAGGTGAGGAGGAGCTCGTTGTAAATGGTTACACCGATGCTAGCTTCCAAACTGACACAGATGATTCACAATCTCAATCAGGTTTTGTGTTCACAATAAATGGTGGTGCTGTAAGTTGGAAAAGTTCCAAGCAGGAGACGGTGACCGATTCTACAGTAGAAGCCGAGTACATTGCAGCCTTTGGAGCTGCAAAGGAAGGTGTTTGGATGAGGAGGTTCCTCATTGAGCTTGGTGTGTTTCCTAATGCATCTAGCCCATTAAATCTACATTGTGATAATAATGGGGCGATAGCGCAGGCTAAGGAGCCAAGGAATCACTAGAAGAACAAACATGTACTGCGAAAATTTTATCTCATTCGAGAGTTTATTAGACGAGATGAGATCAAGATGTACAAGATACACACGGATTCAAATGTTGCAGATCCTTTAACAAAGGCTCTTCCACAGCCTAAGCATGAGGCACACGTGAGAGCTATGGGTATTAGATATCTTCGAGATTAACTCTAGTGCAAGTGGGAGATTGTTGGGAGTATGCCCTAGAGGTTATCATAGAGATGATTGTATTGCCTTGTATCCATGACATAGTATGAGTCCATTGAATATCCATTAAAGACAACTTGTATCGATTAGCCATTATGTGAATTGTTTGTGAAACTCTTTTACTTGTATGGTTATTCTAGAATGGTCCCTGATCAGAGTTCATGTTAGGACGCACATGAATATTAGATCAGCATATTATTAGTTGATGACTATGTTTCACAAGTCATAGACATAGAGATGTCAAACTAATAATATGGGCACATGTGTGACATGTAGGCTGGACTGACCCAATGTGAGATGTTGTTATTGTCTCGATTCACATCATGTACGTTATGTCCTTAGACCTGAGATTGTTGTATGTACTCAAGATGTGAAATGACCTACTTAGAGACTATCAAACGCTACTCTGTAACTGGTAGTTATAAAGGTGATCTTCGGGTTTGTCAAGAAACATGCTGTGAGACATAGACGATCAAGATGGAATTTGCCCCTCTCTATGTGAGGGAGATATCAATGGAACACTCTAATGATTGGATCAACAAATGCATGGTCGTGCTTAGGTTAAGTGTTAACCTATGAGTTGGATCAAATATCGTGTGGTAAAAGGAATAACATGTATATGGTTTGTGGTGGTTCGTCTGATATGATCTTTGCATACACATAGGAGTTGACACGTCTTGCTCCTCGCTCATGCCTACTGCTCCTCGTGGACCTACTGCTCACGCCTACTCCTCCTCGCGGACGTCGCCCCCCACGCTCACGCCTACTGCTCCTCGTGGACCTAGCAGTCCAGAGGCGCAACGCTTCCTCCCTGTACGTGTGGGATACCTTGGAGGTGCTGCATCTGAAGCACAAGGACGAACCGCATGAGAGGGATGATCCACAAGCGGAGGGTGGACGTGACGGATGACCACGCAACTGCACGGCACTGCTACGACGCGTTCGACTTCATCGAGTCGCTTCCGCTGCACCCGCACGTATAGTGGTAATCCCATAACCTGTAACTAGCAGTAGATCCTGGTTTATGAGGTCGAAAATTTTGATTTTATGGCTAGCGTAGCACCCTCATAACCCTACACTTACTACCAGCGGGGCTGCATGACCGTGGGCGCCCCCTGTGCTGGATCTGGTGGCCTCGCGTCTGGATCTAGCCATGGAGCCATTATTGTCCTCCCGAGCTCGGGGCATAGATGGTGCTATGGTAGCAGTGCGGTGTTCTTCTACATGTATGTGCATGGTGCACGCGCTTTGGCCATGGGTGTGCTGACAGTGGGGCTGCGTGTCCACGGGCGCCCTCCCCCTGTGCCTCCTATCGGGGAGGGTAGAGCACCATCTTGGCAGTTCGACGATGTCGACCATGCCTGTGCCCACGGTGGCGGTAGCAGCGTAGTAGCGGCATTGGGGCGTCGGCTTTGGAGACCTGAGGAGGCAACAATGCCATTTGTTGCCTCATCCGCGGAGCACTTGCGAGGGTTCTGGGCAAAAGCTCAGCTCAGCACTAGGCTGCACCAACGGCGAGAGGGATGCTATTGGGCGGAACTTCCTTCTTGAAGGCGCTGTTGAAGAACCTCTTGCTGCCTCCTGGCCAATTGCGGTCCTCCTCGACACAAGAATCGGGTGAAAGCATTGCTAAGCTCCTGCTTGTCTGACGATAATTACGTTCTCGCGTCATTCACCTCCCTGGAGGCATCATCGAAGAGCTCCTATGCCTTGGTGGTGTTGTAGTTTTTCTCTTCTTACTGGTGTTTTTGTGGTCGTGTCGTGCTGTTGCTGGGGCGTCCATTGTTGTTTTTCTTATTAGTGGATATGCCACAAGCTCGTCCTTGCGCTGGGGCTATTGTATGGTTTTAGTCCAATTTTCCAACATTAATCGGACGAAAAGGTTTTTGCCTTGTTCCCCAAAACGAGGTTGTTGATGATATATCAATACTATTCAGGTGGGGATTCCCCCCATGATAGTTAAAAAAAGCAAATTTTGTTTTCAATCTTTGTTACGTGCTGAAGCTAAACTATTACAGCCTGTTTGATTTGAGGAGCAGCCTTGTCGGGCATCAGTACATGCAGCATGCTGTCGTCGGACTATTTCCGCTGGAATCGATCGATGCCGTGGAATTAATGAATTTATGCTGGTTGAGTGTACGCGCCGGTGATGGACAGACTAGTTTGGTGCGGCAAACCAAACAACATTTAGGCTCGGACTTGTAGGATCGGATGCTTCTGTATCGTATGACTCCGTGAACCAAATATGCTGTTAGTTACTCTGCCTTAAACATGTTACCTTAGTAATACTACTAGTTGGCTAGATTTGCATTAGAGCTTAACGTCCTAGAACTTTTGTACCATCTGTGCTTGACCGAGTTGCTAACTAGGAGTTGTTTGAGGGTTAAGTTAGGATGCTTGGTGTTCTGATATCTAGTTAATGTGTGGGGTTTTAGAAAGGAGGTTATTCTTAGTCAATTAGCGACGAATTACAAGAAGCAAGGAATGCACTTAGTCATGCTCATAAGTGATGATGCACATGAAATGCATATGCTTAACACCCAGGATGCTACACTCAAGCACATAAGTATCGGACAAATGAACTATTTGATTGCCTTGTTGCCATAAATCAATTAACCCAAGTTTTCCACTAACATATTATTAACTCTTTAAAAAAAGTGGACAATTACACACCATACAAAAAACAATGCATCCATGAGATGTTTTCCCTTTTACTGGTGAAAAATGTGACATTGTTCTATAGAATATATCTTTTACACAATGGTGAACTAGATGATGATAACCTAACACCTGAGCTCTGTATATGGGTTAGCTGAGATACTATCCATTGCATCCCACTAGCATCTCATGGAAAGCTTCAACATTAATTGCTACTAGTAACCAACTACATTATATCTCTATATCTAAATACATGCATTTCTGTTTCACAATATATAGTATAGACTACCCCAAAATTCTTGTGAGGGCCACAAGAAGTTGAAACTCCTAGTCCAGCAGTTTCCACAGCCATGTGGAACATGTTCTCTATGCCATAGCTCCTACAAAATGGTCGAATGTCTTACTTCCTCTCACAAACACCCTTCATGTACTACACTGCCACTCCTCATAAAGCCTTCCAAGAAGCAAATAGATCAGACATTAAATATTAGGGAGGATTCCTTTGGTGCCCGAGGGTGATAATGCAAGCGAAGGAATGGAGAAAAAGACCAAGGAACAATGTGGAAAACATTAAAAACGTCAAGGGGATGGTCGAGGGATCACCGTTATCAAATATAATCCACCTTGGATCGTCGCGACCGCTTCAGGTGAGGGCACGTTTCTATCCAAATCATCAACTTTTTCTTGGTGTTTTCCTTCCCCTTTTTGTTTCCACTTTTCTTGTGTCATCAGTAGTGTTTCTATTTTCATGTTGTTTTGTACTTATGGATGGAAAATATCCATTTTGAATTTTTAGGGCTTCAAGAAATCTCGAATGTTGTAGAAAGGATTAAATTTGATCTCTGATTTATTGTGCTTGTGGGTTTTTCTTATATGGGAATTTCAGGTTGTACATGTTGTGATGATTCACTTTCTATCATGTGACTTTATCGAGCAACTTTCAAACTTTTGCATTTCACCTTTTTGGTGAGGTTTTTGTTGTAGTTAGGCTCCGTGCCATTGCATGGATAGGAATTAAAACACAAGATTGTATGATCATGACACAAATTATTGTGAATGGGGTTACTAATTTGTTGAACTATTTGAAAAAATGAACTGTATAACTTTCGTTGATATACCTACTTTCAAACTGCAACCAAAAAGCTATGAAGTGAAATTAAGCAATATATATTTAGTACAGTTCCATAGTTTGGTGATTGATTTTAGAAGCCATTTATGAGTAACTTTAATGATATGCCAATGTTAATACAAGTGGTTTAAAAATTAATAAAATTGAACCCCTGGTTAAATTTTGAAAACTAAACTATATATATGCATGTCTGACACTTGTCAAGGCATAAGTATGTGCTATCTTAATAGTTACTGTAATACTTAAGAAGTAGGAAAACATCAATTCTGAACTTCCACCTATTTTTTAGAGGAAATTTATGACTTCCTCAAGGAAGATAGTATTCGAGAATAAACCACCTAGTAAAACAAAAATGATTTTATGTCACTTAAAACACTACATTTAATGATAGTAACTCATCCATATTCCCTCTTCTGTCATTGACATGATTGTTAGCTGGCTCATTGAAACAATTTATCAAATACATTCTATTGGATCTGAACTTTCAGATCCATATTCATCTACTACCAGCACCTAGATCACACATCACTTTCTTTCTTGATCACCAACATAGGCCATTGAAGCTGCAATGCACTGACTTCTAATACTGACAAACTGACATCTAACCTTTCAATCCATTGTTGTTGTCCCAATCACATGGTTATTGATGCCTTTGTGTCTCTCTATGGTGAATTGTTGGTAATTATATTTCAAGCGGACATGATGGCAGCAACCATATTACGACAGATAAAATTAATGATCTATTTTTAATTCAAACATCCATATTACTGTCACTAGTTTAATTGCATAATTGAATAGTAAACCATATACTCAGACTAATATGACGAAAATAAATGCTACTAATTAGTGCAATATAGTAGAAAATAAATGCTACTAATTAAAGAATGGAAGCTTTCAATTCATGGGTCTGGTGCAGATAGATATTTGCACTTCTAAACTCTAATGATTAAGACACAACGTTAGTCCTACTACCACTTTTATGTGCTTCTTGGATTTCATGACTCTTTTGTCCACCTGCCAACTCCTTGAACTGATCATTTCGCCAGCATTAAGATGATGAAATTGGATTGATACATTGGGAGGTATATCAATATAACATTTCATTCAAAACTGTACATTCAATTGTTAAGCTTCTCCTAGTCTGTTACATCTTTGTAGTTGCCTATGCAAAGAGTAGGTATTCACCAATGGATCAACACAAGAAAACACATGGTGAAACTAAAATGAAAAATGTGAACACTTCCATTCTTTAATTAAATTAAGAAGATGATTAAATTCCACAAATGGTAAACTTGAGGACTACAAGATTTAAGTGAAGTGAAGGGATTAACTACAAGGTTTCATGCTACTATAGTCTAGAGTTCATTAATGTGTATTTGGCTTCTATTTTCTTCTCTTTGTGGAGTCATCTTAGAACATAAAATATGTATAGTTTGTTGAGGCTTTATCTTCTTCGTTGTATCCAGGTGCAATTTGAATTTAGGAATCTGCCACAAATATTTTCCTTTATGCATCTATATTCTATATTTCATTTTTGGTTATTATTTCCCTTATACTATGATACAAACAATATTTGTGAAAATAATAATATTTTTAAAAGTAGATTAGCATATAATAACTCGTAAATGTTAAGAACTAACAGGGGAATGCCCAGTAGACCGCCATTGCATCTCGTGGCCATCACACACCTTTAGTTCAATAGATTCCCTTCCTTTTCCACTTGGACACTCCTCTTAGTTAACTTTACCTTGTCAATATTGTACACTAAAATGACTGACTAGTAGAAGTGTAGTTCAGGGATGCCTGAACCAAGCAATGGCTTTGATGGATACTAGGTTATTACTTACAAGCTAGCATCGACACAACCAAATTTAAATGGCATTGTATGTAGGTGAATTTCTGCTAGCATTCAAACTAACCTAGGTTCAAAATTTAGTTGTGGCTATATATTTTGATCAATCTACTTGGAACCAGTGCTAGTGATAACAAAAAAGTTTAGAATTATAGGGGGTGGGGCAATTCATTTAACATGCTGTGGTCTATGTGGCTTATTCTAGTACTAGCGCCTTCTATTGGGTTACATGCACCGACCGGTTCAACTCAAAAGGTTAAGCTGATGGGGAAGGTGGACAACTCACTTTATATTTTAACACTTCCCCTCATATGGAGGCTCCCTCAGGCCTTAGACGTGGAATATGGGTGAGCAAGAATTGTTATTTATTTATTTGTGCTCATTAGAATTTGAACTCGAGAATTCTGGCCCCCATATCATATCCTCATATCATATTGAGTTGTGTGCACCGACTATGAAAAAGGCCGGCAATTCACTTTATATATGAACACCTTCTAACATTGAACTGTTAGTTGATTATATTCTTGTACATATCATTTAGATTCATATTTTGCAAACCAATTATGTCTATGGAATTGTTCATGTGTATTGATGGCTATTTTATAATTTATTCATTAAATACATAGACCGAAACATAAATAATTATAATTAAAGCTTTATATTTTTCTCTAGTTTTGTTTTCTATTGAATCGAAGATTTAACTATTTAAATGCTAAAACACCATATATCGCTTTTTACTGAATCAACCAATAAAATAGTTTTATGACCTACTCACTTTGTCATTGCTAGAGATTTTAAGATAGATTAAGAGAGAAGATAAAAGACATATTAACCCTGGCTTTATTTCTTAATAAAGCCATCAATCCACATAACTAAGGGGGGGGGTGATTGCTTGATAAATGATAGGTAACTGTAATATTTGTGTGCCTATTTAATGCAACATTGTTCTTGTCTCCAAATCCCTTATTTTTGCATATAATTTTTTTAGTATTTCTATACACTATATTCTAGGATGAAGAGAGTACCTAGCATATCAAATTCGTAAGTATGTGTGTCTTAATCTAATTTTGTTGTTGGATGAGAACATGAAATATGTATATGAAAATGTTTCAGGTTCCAAATGCACAACAAAAATTATGCAATAACACTCTTAGTAGTGAATTAAGTGTACTTTGTTATGCCAACTAGCTCCATAATATCCACTTCTTTTGGTTACAATTTATTTTATCATACATTTTCGTTTTATTGTTATGCTGTTGTAGACTTCTTTTTTGAGATATGTGCAAATCTATATTAGTTAATTTCTTTACCTACATACATGTGTTCATATTAACCAAAAGTTATAAAGTAAAAATTGACACATCTATGATTTAGCACAAATAAATTTGTATCGAATCTCATTTCTAATCAGTTTTCTTATGTTTGCCTTCACCAAAGGAACATAATAACAATGCAGATATGGCCATTGAGCATTCCGGAGCTGAAACTAGCCTATTAGGCTTAAGATTGAATAAAGATGAATTGCTTAAGATGATCCGGAAAGAGTTTTCTCAAGATATTAGAGCAAAAGGAAGATATGAACCTACTATTGCTTCTCTTAATGTTCCAGACACACAATCTTCTGTTACAAAGCTACCACTAAAGCCTTCCAAATTATATGCTCACATTCTCAAAATTGGGACTTGGCAGGTTAGTTTCTAACACCTAAGTGCTCCTCCTATTAATTATTTTTAGAATATTCTATAATCTATATGTCGTGTTGTTATAGTTCAAAATAGTCATCACGAAAAAGGTTCAGAATGGAGTCCAATTTTTTTTTATAAAATTACTTTTGTGAAGTTTCAAAATAGTGTCAGGCAAACATAATATTGAATTTGGTAAAGCAACTAATAAGAGAGACATATCAAGCATTTACCATTTTCATAGACTATCACTCTTTATGTTTACATGTAAATCTTTTGAATTGGCAGTGGACGTCGAGGTATGATGGAGATCTTGTTGCAAAGTTTTACTATGCAAACAATAAATTGGTCTGGGAGATTCTCGATGCAGGTCTAAAGAGGAAGATTGAGATAAATTGGGAGAATATATCTGCCTTGAAGGTGATTTTCCCAGATGGTGGACCTGGAACTCTCGAGATTATGGTATGAATGTGAATGAGTAATGTTATCCAAAATATTTTTTTGATGAAAAATATAATATGTTCTTTACTTCCAACACTATGAGTGGTCTAATTAGTTGTATCAGAGGCCAAGATTTTTTAGAGAAACCAACCAGCAACCAGGAAAGACTACAATGTGGCTAGGGACCAAAGATTTTACTGGTGGGCAAGCAAGCATACATAGGTAAATACGAGATAGACATATAATATAAATATGTATTCATTAGCCAAACAAAGATATCTTTGTATATTGGAGAATTCATAATGACAAAGTCTAATAGAGTTTTCTTACAACTTAGAAAACAATTAAAGGCTCTTCAATTTTAGTGAAAAAATACATGTCTCTATTGCAGAGCGTCGGATTATCAGTTCACCTTTCATGATTGATACCAAAATATTATATAGGTCATTCTTTTAGGGATAACTGTATCTTGCAATTTAAAATTGGTGCTATCCAAAAAGGAAGTAGATGCACGTTCTAGTAAATTAAAGTAGTATATAAAACTAATAACATAAAATTCAATTAATAGTTCATGAAAAAATAAATTAGAAACTATTAAAGGTATTTAGGGAATGTTGTGGCACAATATGTGTATCTATTTTTCCACTCAATTGTATGACAAGTAGTAGATGGTGAACTGCTAGAATGTTTTGAGTCTAGACACCATCGGAAATATTTAGTATAGGAGTGACGATGAGGTAACATGCGCTACGAATATGAAGCAAGAAAACTTTATTACAACCGGTTTGTATATACAAAGAATGGTCTTGATATATGGTGAATTTGTATGCATACCACCAATATTTTATTTTAATCATCACATGTTTACATTTGTTTTCTTGATTAAAAGGTCCTATTTATTTTCTTTGTTTCAGAAGGCATGTTCTGCAGTGTGCAGCAGAGATATTGAACAAGCACATTGTGAAACTCCTCTCCAGTAACTATCGTCTATATTCATTGAGCCAGGAAGACAATATTGTTCAGCTTGATCCTTATTTTGAGCAAGGGTATTCAGAGTCTCAAGTTCCTGAGAGTTCCAACGCCAATGATTTATATCACTGTTATGGTTATCAACGGTTTTGGGGACAAAAATTTGGGGAAAAGGTTTCTATGTCAGTTGGAACAAACATTGGTGAAAGAAATCATGATGGATCCCAGAATGGCATGTCTACAGTCGACCCAAGCTCAGGTAAACTTTCAAAAGCCAGTACTGTAGTGTTTCCGTACACTGCTTGTGTTTACAGGAAGGTTAAACAGTGGACCACAAGTTGTATTATTGCCCATGTCCATGTGCAAAGTGTAGCAAATCATGACTTGCCATTTTCCGAACCATTCTAAATGAGCACAATATTATTCCAAATATCTTATACCGTCATTATTATGTTGAAATACGAAAGGTAAGGACTGTACAGGAGTAACATATATTTTCTTCAAATTCTCAAATAAACTAGTTCAAATCTTAATTGGTAAATGGTCCTGATATTATTATCATTATATTAGTTGTATATAAGCTTTCCAGTTCCCTACCCAGTAGTTAGCTCATTCAAATTCTGCAACCAACCATAGAAGCCCTTATTTCAAACTTCAATCATAATTTGTATGATTTAGGACTTGTTCTCATGGACAAAATACAATCTGATCACCAAACAGGCAAACACCGGACTACCTGAGCCAAACAACACTTCATTTCTATACCAAAGAATTGAAAGTCTAATTTTACAATTTTGTCTTTCTGTCCTTAGTCTCTACAGCTAAAAATTCATGAGTAAATATGTGAAGAAATTAAATTAATTATACAGCAAAACAACCTGATGACTCTTTAATTTCTAGTTCCAGCTTCTGGCCGTTCCTTAGTGGCCACAGGAGCCCCTTCTGGTGGCCTCCAACAGCACACGAAGATGTTTAACCGGTGCAGCACATTGTCCTTGCAAAAGCCTACACATAATCCTTATCTTCAACAATGGCGCTCAGAACCTGAAATCCTAGAGAATTTCAGTGCACAAGATTTATATCGCCATAATGATTATCAACAATTTGTGGGACCACAATTCAGAGAAACAATTCCCATGTCAATTGGAACAAACATCATAGGGAGAAAGCATAATGGATTGCTAGATGGCATGCCTATACTGACCCGATGCTCAGGTACACTTCGGAACATCAGAAAGTTTATACTACTACTATTTGTTGACAAAAGGTTATACTTGAGAACCACAAGTTGTGCTCTTGCCAATGCGCATTTGCTGAATGTTTCTCAAGGTGCAAAGATTGGTCCCAGTGCCATATACTCCTTCCATCTTTAGGTCGAAACTTCGTACACTTGAGTTTTCCACAAACATGTGAATATTATATGAGAAATTTTACAATGGTTGGGAAAAAGATGGGACATCCATTAGTCGAAACTTCGTACCCAACTGAAAGTAGCTAGTGGTACAAATAGGTGAAAATAGTACCAAATTAGGTGGGGCTAGGACCAAATAAACGGAGCAAGATTTATTTTTCATTTTATATTTTATTTTCGAATAAGGGTAAATCAGTCATTTTAGTACTATCATTCAAGGGCAAAAATGGGATTAGGCGAACATTATATCCACAAACATGTATCTTTTTTTAAAAAAAATTATGTGACTGATACAATGGTGCTAATGTGCATAGTTAGTGTAACATTTTTTAATGTGACATATATGATGGTGCTAATGTGCATAGTTAGTGTAACAGTTTTTTAATGCGCATATCTGATGGCGCTACATACAATGTGGTACATGAGAAATTAATTTCATGAAGGGCTGCTTGGACACGAAACGCAAGCGGAGACACGTTGGTAAAAAACCGTGATGCACATACGGGAACATACGTGACACAACTATTAGTGATAGCTGAGTCTCTTATGACAAACAAATATGACAACCTCCAATTTATGCATGCACGCCGAGCTAGCTGATTTTGGAAGGCTTGGTGGCGTATAATGCATATTGCAGGCATGCCGAGAAGATTTAGGCAGGCTAGCATGATTGCCGGATTTTATTTCTAATTATTTTAATTATTAATTGTTTTGTCTTTTACAACCTTAATTACTAAAATACCCTCTATAATATATTTCTCAATTAATTACTTAGAAAATAGAAAAAGAAGAAAGAACCTGAAGGTACCAAGGTACTTTCCCAACCATTGTAAAAGGTTTCCATTAAAATACATGACTAGATACAACAAGAACTGAATCAGATTAAATTACACTGTCTGATTATTCTTTAATTTCCATTTGCAGATCTTGGCCATTCCTCTGCGGTCACAGGTGGTCCTTCAGGTGGCCTTGAGCAGCAGAGGAACATGCTCAACTGGAGCCGCGTATCCTCGGAAACGCTTCACCAGGCACATCTCAATTTCCCCAGCGGTAGGATCGTCCCAGGTGGTAGCAGGATCACGGACGGCGACGCTGGGAACTAATGGTCAATCCAAGGAAACGGCCGAACCTTCTCGCCAGCATGGGGGCCTATGCAGACAGCCATGTACGGCCAGAAGACGTCAGGAAGCTAATCAAGGACGACATTGTTAGGCGAAGCAGCATGAGGGAGCTGGAGTTAAGCCACTATGCTTTCAACGACACTACAACAACACAGAGCTTCAAGCAGAACGTCAGTTCAGCAACAATGGACGACGCAATGGTGCTTGAGAAGATATCCCATGATCTCCTTGACGACAACGACATGGAGATGGAGCCAACAGACGCGGCTGAAGATGCCATACTAATGTCAACGATCAACTCCCTCTCCAGCATGCTCCAGCCACAGGAGGTGGATCCAGATACAACAAGCAGTGGTGCCGGAGGTGTCAGCTCTTGAGAACTCATCAGGCCTGTAATATCCGGGTATCCCTGCATAATGGACTTGGATTTGGTGCGGTAGAAATAAATACCCAAGTGGTCTATGAGTGCTTGTTGTGTCGTACTATGTTGCTTTACTTTAGTGCGTTGTAAACTTTAATTTGTTATTTGTTATATACCTGGCTAAGCTAGCGTTATGATTTCCTAATGATCACTGAAGTCGTTTTGGTCCATGAATTGCTTCTCGCCCTACTTGATTGCCATCTTGTGTGTCGAATCCGTTATTCTGCTGTTATTTGTCTTACAATATACTTCCTCCCTTCTAAATTATAAGACGATTTGGTTTTTCTAGCTGACGACTTGGTTTTTCTAGATGACTAACCTTTACTATACACTTAAATAATAAATATACATTATGTTTAAATACATAGCAAATGTATTGTATCTAAAAAACCAAAACGTCTTATAATTTGGAATGCGGGAGTACATATGTTGACAAGTACTTCATTTTGTTTTGTGAGCTTCTCAGATGACACTTTGCTTTTTTTTCTTAAGAAGTTCACCTGCCATTTTCTACAGCCGAGGTGTCGGTATTATAGAAAAAGGTCCATCGTCACCAGCTCATAACCCTTGTTTAGAATCGGTTCCTGTTCTTGGTGTGGGTCGTGATACCTAGGATATATCACTTCTGATTAGAAAACCAATATTGAAAGTATAGGTTACCCTGATTTTTATTTTATTATAGATTGGTTGTGTATCTCTAAACTCCACAGTTGGTTCTTGTTATGGGTAATTTCGTTTTTCTTGTAGTCTGGAAGCCACTTTCCCTCTACAGCTCCACAAATTGTACTAGTTATCTGGTTGAATAGAGAGACGGCGGAGACAATTAAGCTCATCATTAATTCTTAGACACACATAAAGTAACGTCCACTCATAGATCAGTGCATACACTAGATAATTGTTTTACATTACTACATGTAACACCCTAATTTTTTTTATAATTATAAAATAACTAAATATGATTTATTTGTGTAATTGAGTGTGCATTTAAATATAGGGAATAATAAATTTTGTGAAATTAAAATTAATCATAAGGTTAACAATTTGTTTTTGCACTCATGCTGTTGCACTATATTTTTGTGATGATTGGTTTGAGTCAAAGTTCAAAAGATATTCAAAAACATTTGAAAGTTTGATTTGAAAAATCAATTTAGAAAATAAAAAGGGATTCCTATTCATTCTACATCTCTTCCTCAGTTTCGGCCTGCTGGCCCATTTTCCCCCTCCTTGGCCCGCTCGCCTCCCGCACTCTCTCTTGGGCCGGCCCAGCCGAGCCAGGCAACCGTTGCCGCGCCCGCTCTCCCCCTTGAGCCGCTGACACACCGGGCCCACTTGTCGGCGCTCTCCTCAACCTCCAGCCGCTCCCTCCGGTTCTCTCGCTCGGTCATGACGGCAACTGCCGCCCGCGCCCACGTTCCGCGCGAGTGGGAGCGTCGCCTCTGCCCCCGGCCTTCAAAAGGAGTGTGCGACCCCGTCTCCGCCCTTCCTATCTCCAGTTCCCTCTCTCTCGCACTCGTTTGAGCACCCGGAGAACCGCCGCGGCGACTCACCGGAGGAGCCGCCCGCCCTGCCACGTCAGCCACCGTTCTCAAGCCGCTTCAACTCCGTTTTTCCTCCCGGTGAGCTTCGCCTCGTTCCCCGCTCCCTCCCCATACTTCTATTTCCTTGATTTGTGGCCTCTAGGGCCGTGTCCGCGAGCTCCGACGAGCTTCTTGCCGTCATCCATGGCGGGTGCCCCTCGGGCTTTTCCCTGGCCGCACTTGTGACGTGAACGAGATCCCTATCCCCTCCGCATTCTCCCCGTAGTCTCTGTTTGGAGAATGGGGGCTTCGTAGCGCCCAATTTCCTTGCTCCGGTGAGCTCTCCGCCGCCGGCCATGGCGGGCACGCCGCGCGGGTGACCCAGTGGCCGTGTTTTGCTCCGGGGTGAGTTCGCCTTCCTCCCCGCGTCACCCCGGTGCCCTCGGTTTTGAAAACCGTGTACCATAGCGTCGGTTAGGCCAACTCCGGCGAGGTCCCGTCGCCGGCCATGGCGGCGCCGCCGTCTCCTCCCCAAAATCCGGTGACCAGGCCTCTCTCTCCTTTCCCCCATCTTTTCTCGGCCGTCCATCACTTGATCAACGGCCCAGGATCGCCCATACCCCTTCGCGGGTTCTTTTTCTAAAAGAGCCCCTCAGTTTCTAAAAGTCTAAACCTGCTGTCCTTGGCGTACTTCCGGAGTACGTATTCTTTTTCGGAAAGCGTAGTTTCTTCGGTATATATGAAAAATACGCTTTTAGATTAATTACAGAATTGCCACTATAGTAAAACGTTTATAAAATCGTCGTTTTAGCTCCGATTTGACCCGTTCAACTTGCGTTAGTTTCATAATTTCATAATCTACGCAATAGTGCTACTGTTAGACCTGTTAAGAGCTTTTGAATTTCTCAAATAAATCTAGTTAATAGCTAGCTTTTGGAATCATAAATATCTCGTAACTTGTGCGTCGTAACTCCGTTTTTCGTGCTTTTCGCGTCGTTGTGATCGTAGCGAGACGTAGATGATTTTGGTAAACATTTTATTCAGATTTATTTATTGATGGTGTACTGTTCTAATCGTAGTTATGTTTTGCTTGTATGTCTGTTCTGGAATTGCGTGTTGTACTTCGTGTCGTTCGAGTTCAGACGGTGAGGAGTACGTCGGGAATCCGGACACGTACGAGGAGCAGCAGGACCAGCAGCAGTTCGTAAATCAAGACAAGTATAGCATGGGCCTACCTTGTTGTCCTATTCATTATATAACATACTCATTATGCATGTGTCTAATATTGCTCGACTATAAGGACTTTCTAGCAAATTGATGATCTGTACCTTGATTCCTATGTGGATTATTTGCATATGGGTAGAATGCTAGTGCTCTAACTAAACATGATCTACACTATGACTAATGGAACCAACGGATAAACATGTTGATAATAGTGGAACTATAGGGTGATGGTGCAAATGATGTGATCATGTTGCCCTAAACCCTCCGTAAGGACTTATCTGTAGGGCAAAAGCTGGGACATACAGTGCAACCGTGAGAGTTATATGGCTCTGACTTTAGCTCAGTAATATGATCTTTTCTAACTTGTTAGAGGTTACCCGAAAGGGCACAAGAGGGGCTTGCCACGTTGGGTATAGAACTGCCTCTGTTCTGATGTGTATAGCCTGCGGGAATTGTGCCATCGAAAGGGGGGTTCTCTATATCTGCCTGCCGAGGAAACCTCACGGCCCTAACTTGTTAGAAGAGGCCTATGGAAGGCTTCATAGTGTACCCTGCCTGCTCACCTTGGAAGTGTTAGGGGGTCGACGGGCCCCGGGCATATGGGTAACACGACTCACGGGTAAAGATGCACAACCTCTACAGAGTGTTAAAACTGTTATAACAGCCGTGCTCACAGTCACGAGCGGCCCGGAAAACTCACAGAATAAATGGTTACTTGACACGTGGATGAACTATGATGATGACGAGATCATACTGATGCTTTCCCTTCTTAATTCTAGTAGTTGATCATGTGGGTTAATGGAAGCTTAAGCATAACTTAATAATAATTAATAATGAAATGTTGATCTATTAAAAGTGCTAACTGCAGTCAACCGTATCTATCCTTTTTGAGCCTCATGAATCCTCATACTATACTTGCGGAGTACAAGTGTACTCACACTTGTTGTTATTTTGTTTTTGGATAAAAATCCCGGATGGGTAACAGATGACAGTTTCTACGAGGATTTCCCGGAAGATTTCTAGGTTTGGGTCAACCAGTCGTCCTTCCCTGTGGAGCAGACACTTCGTTCGAGAGTGTTATTTACTTTTCCGCTTGTTATGTTAAGAACTATATGTTGTAATATCGTGATGTATGAACACCGTGATGATACTCTTATTAATTTGTCGGCTTATGTGTGCGACTATTCCTGGGGCATTCATAAGATGTATGCACTCTATATTGTCCTTTAATTGGAGTGTGACACTACATTACTTTCACTATTATTGTATGTATTTTCACATACGGTCAAAAACCATTAACAGAGGCGGACAGACAGTCCTGTAAGTGCATCTAGCCCTTTAGTGGGTTTTGGTGAATTGAGTAACAACACAATCAAAGTCCTAACAAGTTTGCTAAATTTTGAAGAAGAAATTAAGTTTTATTGCATACACTTGTGGACTATGAAATGAGAAGAGTATAAAAGTTCAACAAGAAGGCAAACTTGATGATATTCCACATAATATTCAAATCAAGGCCAAAGTTGTGTATTGTTGTGTTGGAAGATCATGAAAACAATCTAGTTTAAGAAAAAGGCAACAATGCAAATGGAGTTGATGAAATGACATCTGTATTGTGAGATATCATAGCATCATGTGAAAGCGAGCATACTTGGCAAATAGCAAATGAGACATGAGTTAATGATTTTGGATTGGTCTCAATGATGGGGCTTGCTTTGCATGAACAAGAAGAGTTTGATTGTGGATTAGCTTTGATCAAGGATTGAAGAATGAGTCAAGGATGCATATAAGTCAGTCTCTATGTTGGTTTGCTAGTATGCATAAAGATTTGAAAAGTCACTTTCCATTGATTTGATCAAGGTAGAAGTATGAAAATAAACATTGGAGTGTTAGGAGTGTCAAGCCAAAATGAAGTGGATATAAGGAATCGTGAATTGGCTTGACCATATTGATATTGATTCATATATGTCAATCCAAGTGAATCAAACTGAAGCTTGATTGATCTCAACATTCATATCCAGAAGATATTCAAGCGAGTATCACAATATTGAAGATTTTTTTTCAATGGGTGCTTATATGATGTGACTTGAGTATGGCTCGATAGGGTAAAGATAGCAAGGAAAGGGTTTCAAGGGACTAAGCGAAGGTGAAGGTCAAGCAACGACTTGGAGACCGAGGTACCATGGCTAAGGTGAAGAAGAGAGCACTTGCATTGAGTTGTGGTACTAATCAAGCTATGAGGAGTCATATTATGTTAAGGATCAAATTATTAGTGAAAGTGACTTGAACCATGGACTAAACTCTCATGTGTTGAAACGATTCAAGTCATAAGTTCAAGGTGTGTTTGCTCAAAGAGATGAGGCAAAGACGATTGCTAACCTTTACGAAGCGATATTCAGAAAGAGGACAATACATTCGATGGTGGAGCCCCCAATTACAAAAGGATGTGGCATCCAACTCAAAGGTGTTTACAAATCATTTATATTTTGAAATTGAGTTTAGGAAAAGCCGTACTACAAAGGGGATACAATGCGCAAGCTTCAATGTGCAACTAAGTGCTAATATTCCACCAAACATCCTCTAATACCAAGCCTGGTCAGCCTGTGTAAGAAATTTTATTTTGGAGCTGACAGGCCAAAGCAGCACTGCCGCTCTTAGAGTAGCATTCTGGCTCGAACAACACTGCCACTCTTAGAGCAGCACTGCCGCTCGTAGAGCAGCTATGCCGCGCCTTAAAATTTGACCGTTGGAGGAAGGGGTGTTTCCTTCACTCGCTTTCTCCCCCAATGGTTATCTCAACCATTCCCTTCTCCAGTGCTTAGACAATAGTTCTCTCCCTCTCTCTAACTCCATTGAAGGCTCCCAAGCTCCCAAGCACTCTCCCCTTGATTCCCTTGGAAATCTTTGAGAGATTGAGTCTCCAAACTTCATTAGAGAGCTGCTCCAACAGATCTTCATCGCCTAAAGCACTTAGTTTGCGTTCAAGCCAATGGATTGTGTTTGTTATTCTTGAAGCTTGCTCCTAGCCGGCTAGAGTGTCACCCGTGGAGCTTGCCAACTTGTGTGGCAGCCTGGGAGGTTTGTAATCACCCCCAATCATCTAGTGGAAACACCCCTCATCTCTAGAGTTCACTCTCTTGACTTGAGAATGAGGATAAGATTGAAAGAGACCAAACCCTTTGTGGCTTCCTCAACAACGTGGACATAGGCAAGCCTTGGTGGCGAGTTGAACCATAGGATAAATCGTGTCTCACTTGTGTTCTTGTGAGTTGCTTTGCAATATTGTATTTGTGGTGATTCTAGGGTTTGGACCCGATCAACTTGCTCGTGCACTTCCGCCAACATCCAGGTAGTGGATTAGGCTCCACACTACCCCAGGAACATCAGTAAAATGCTTGATCTAATTTTCATTGGGTAGTTTTTGAACTATACTCTCATGTGTTAGCTAGAGCAGCCGCTATGGAATTTAACTTTTGTTTGAGCTAAAATTTTATAGGCCTATTCACCCCTCTAGGCGACATCAAGGTCCTTTCAATTGGTATCAAAGCCAAACTCTCAATTTTGGGTTTAACCGCTTTGAGAGATGATGTCGACAAGTGAGGAGTATCTCTAGAACTTCTACTTTTAGATGGTTCAAATTATGCATCTTGGTCCGCTAGTGTGCTTACTGTTTTTAGGGACATGGGTCCTCATATCGAGTGGATTATAGATGTGAGCATTTCACCTCCTAGTGTTGATTTGGCCAACCTATCTAGAGAGAAAGTGAAATGCTTACAACACAATGCTCAAGCTACTAGTGTCTTATTTAGTGCTTTGAGTGAAGGGGTTTTTGATACCATCATATTTTGGAGATGGTGAATCACTTGAGGATGCTCATCTCATTTGGACCACACTCAAAGAAAAATATGACAAGTCCAAATGTGATGAGAAGACGCTCTTATTGGAGGAATCACTTGAGGAATGCTCAACTTTGCCAACAAATGAAGAGATTCAAGTAGTTCTCCCAAAAGGTCTAAGTGATCATGCCACATCCACTCCCTCACCAACATATGACCTAATGGAAGGGATGAATTGGTGAGTGAGAACAATGTTTTTACATGTGGTACTTCTGCTTCCTCTAGTTCTTGTGAGACTAACATTTTGAAGGAAGAAAAAGCTTGTGATCGGTGGAGGCCAAATTAAATGATGAATCCACCTCACCCCCAAACTCTCTATGTCACTTCTCATGTGGGTCTTATGGCAAAGAAAGAAAAGAATGTGGCAAGTGAGAGTGAAAGTGAAAGTGAGAATGAGAGTGAAAGTGAAAGCAAGAGCGAAGAAGAAAGTGATGATGACGAGTTCAATCAATACTTAGCATGTCTAAGCAAGAAATACAAGTTGATGATGCTCAAGATCATAGAGAAAATCATTACTACAGTCAGACCTTTCACAGCCACGTCGTAACCCCTATCATAGTCCAATTTCAGCCTCGGCAGTAAGCTGCCAGCAGTGATGATCATAGCCCTCACCGTCGCTATCTGAGATTGTCTGTGGTGTACACTAACACCGTTGTATTGGCTTATGATCTGTCCGTGATAAGGTCCTTAGTTTCGTCGCATTGGAGCACAACCTGACTGTGTGGGTATACACTAACACCACCGTATTAGCTTATGATCCGTCCATGATCAGGTCCTTATTTTCATCACATTGGAGAATGACCTGCCAGTGTGGGTGTACACTAATACCACCATGTTGGCTTATGATTTGTTCGTGACTAGGTCGTTGTTTCCATTGCATTGTACCATGACCTGCTTGTGTGGGTGTACACTAACACCGCCATTTTGGCCAATGGTTAGGATCATAGTCGCCTTGCATAATGACCTGATTGTGTGCAATCACTACTACATTGAGACCTTTTACAGCCACATCGTAACCCCCATCGCAGTCCAATTTTAGCCTCGGCAGTGAAGGTCATAGCCCTCACCATTGGCATCTGAGACCAACTACGATGTACACTACACCCCTGTATTGGTTTATGATCCGTCCATGATAAGGTCCTTACTTCTGTCACATTGGACCATGACCCATCTGTGTGGGTATACTCTAACACCGCCGCATTGGTAAATGATCCGCCTGTGTGGAGGGTAGCATCACCATCGTGTGGGCACATCAACCACCTGCGTAGTGGTCACTAGCACCATCACCTTGTGCTTAGACCTAATTGTCTATGGTGCAGGTTCACTGTCGCTTTGATGGCCGAGACGTCAGTAGAGGTAACATCACCGTCGCTTCAGCATTTGAACCGTTAGTACAATGGTCATGGTCACCGTTGCCTTGCACCACGGTCCACCTTTGATAATCATTTAGTCAGTGTTGGGTTACTAAATGATTCGGCAGTGATACACTTTTGATCCCTTCCACATAATTCGTATAGCGACGGTGTTGGACGTTTGCACCACCAATGGCGGTGGTGATAACAAAACAATAAACGGCCCTTAATAGCTTACTGAACATAAAACATACATATATAATCATTGTATCCATAAACCATGTTCTTACAATAGCAATGGACACTTACCATAATATCTTTCTCAACTGATGTCCTAATACAAGCGGTACATAGATTACAAACTAAAGGTACTGATCTCTACAGACTTACATAACAAAACGACGTAGCTGTGCTCCTCCTATGTGGCACTACTTCTTGCTAGGCAAAAATGAATATAATTAGTGCATCCTTCGAATTGGTAGGCAATGCACCATGGAACCCCTCTTCTTCCTCCCTTAGCCAATGCAGGAAAATTGTTCAAAAGTACTTAGACTCCACTTGCACAAAGCAGTAGAATTAATAATATTCAACACACCATTCCTTTAGTGACTAAGCCCAAATTGGCCTATATATAGAATCAAAACAACTACCTACCTAAACAAAGGCATGACGTAACAACAAAATACAGCATATGCATCTTTACTGCTCTGCTAATGACTCCATGAACATAGGAACATAAGGAAGATAGTGAGGTCCACCGCTCATATAATAGTTTTTAGGTACTTCTTGGATAATCGATGGCCTAGGCAGGGAGGACATGAACTTTGCTGCAGTCCATGTCATATGCATGTAGTGTTTTGTCCTCCCTAACGAGGAAAATCAAATTCCATTATGGATGAACTGCAATCACTTTGTAGGCTACATCACAAACCTCGGTACAAATTTCAATATTCTTCTTTCCAAATAGCTCTAGCATGGTCACCTTATGCTTCAAAGTCCATTTACTAGTACCATAGTCTTCATGAATCTAGATTGGAAGCTCATACCTATTCAAAGTATTAGCAGTACATAAACACAACTGACCCTGATCTTCATGGATAGAGATTGCATCACCAGTTGGCCTATGAATTTTCCTCCATGTATTTCCCTCCATATTAATAACAACTATCTGGGTGAACTCTAGTATGTGCATAAAATCATTAATAAACACACCTTTCCCATATGTGGATACTACAATACCCTCACCCCATTTAGATTCTTTAAATATCCAAGCTTTAGTTTTAGATGAGTAGATGTTGACACCTAAGGAGTCATCATCATTGATCCCATATTCAAACACATGGAAGTTGAGGAGACTGTTAGATCGAACCCCAAGTGAGCTGAACCATAAGAATGGTTGCTACCTAGCAGTATCAACCATTTCTTAGTTACCGAATTGTAGACAACATAGCAAAACCAGTGTACCAGCAGAGGATGAGGCCTTGGGAGCAATCTGAGACCATGACATCCCAAATGGGGAAGGGAAAAAAGGGCAAGGAGGGGTATTCACCATTGATGCTAGTGAAGTTGTGTTTGCCTTTCCAGTGCAGTAGAAGAATCTGGCGAGAATCTAGGGCAGCTCCTTACGGTACTCGGATCCTGAGATGAGGCTATTCTAGGAGCGATAGACACACTTGCAGTTGCACAAGGAATGGGCAATGAGGCGGCTGAGGATGAGGACCAAGACATGGTCTGTGAGGATGGCCACTTTGTTCCTCTTGTTGGGGGCCTCCTCCTCTATCTTGACGAGGATCTAGTGGAGCGGGGACGGCGATAGAAGCGATAGCACTATCGCCTAAATCTGAGAAAGAGCGACTATAGGGATGTGTTCGTGTGCTTGTTAATAATCAGATGGAAGCTTCATTCATACTCAGATGAGTGAAGAAGGGAATAAAAATCCAAGAACAATGCATAAGGAAAGTGCGAAAGCATTACCATTGCCTTTGGATCTTGCGGCATTAAGCTCGAGCGACGACGATAGTGATGAGTACCAGCCTAGTCACCGGTGGATCTATGTTGTCTACCTGTCGATGAGGCTGTTGGTGGTCCTTAATGATCAAATCCGACCACCAATTAAGACACAAAAAGAGGAGAAATTAGCAATCTTAAACACTATGCATTTACTATTGACCAAGTTCCACATGTATTTGGAGAATATTGTTTTGCAGGTCACAAATACAAATACATGGGAGAAGCTACACCAAAAGGCAATTTCTGATGTTGATTTGCATAAAGAATAAATAAAGAGGCCCATCAACTTAAGTTATCTGGGTAGAATACTGACCAAGGAGCAACCTAGGAGCACTCACCGACCCACCACATGAAGGTGGTGGCCAGAGGGCCTAGTTAGGTGCGGCTGCACCCTAGGTGTGGGCACCTTCGTATGGCGGTATCCTCAAGCCATGAAGAGGCAGTGGAGACCAGGTTTTCATGCCAAAGATAGCCTCTACACCGCCTCACACCCTTGTATAAATAGGGGGGTAGAGTTCCCTCTCCAACACACACTCAACTTGAGCAACACCTCACTCTCCTCTCTAGTTTTTACCTTTAGTAGTGTTTTAGAGCAAGGCAAAGCTACCTTGGAGGGCTTGGCTCTTTGGAAGAAGAGATTCTTAGGTATGAATAGAAATATGAGTTCTTCCAAATTCATGCCTTCATCTTACAATTATAGTCATACTTATGAACTATAGTATAGTTGTTATGTTATGATCTTGATATATGAACTAGTCCATAGTTTGTTTGTCATGAGAGTAGTATACATAACATTATGCTTAACCACCATATAGCTTATATAATTGGAATTAGAGCTAAGTTGAGGTGGTGGTTCATTGTGTCATCAGGTGTGCCCAAGTCCTTTACTTGTTGATCCGTAGGGTCGGAGTCCCAAGGAGATTTGGATAGTTTCTGTGTACGCAAGCGAGGTGCTTGGATAGGAGAGATAGGTGAATGCATTGTCCTCCACGGTTGAGGGGTAGGCGGTAGGTGGTGATAGCCCTGTCCGTCTCTTGTAAAACCCCATGTTCATTTAGGGTGTAGGAGTCTAAATTGTCACATGAGGTTGCTAGTAGACCAGTACTCGGTGGCCTCCTGACCTGCTTCATACTTAGCACTAAAACTAATTATGTAACTTGTATGATTATTAACTAATCTTTGTATGACTATACTAGACCATGCCTTCTCTAATTAGGATTATTCTTTTATTCTTTCTGTCGATGCCATACCCTCGGGTTTCCCGACCTCCATATTGCCGACTACCTACTCTGGATCAGAGATGACCCAAAGGCCCACGATAACCCTATTCAAGGAAGGATATCTTTGGATTGCGCCAAGACTCCGACTAGGGCACAACTCCTTAGCTTGTAGGGCAAGTTGGTCCTAGATATAAATAGCTAGCAATTCTCCCTGTTGTAATCATCGACTCTTTCATAGGCTTAGCCACATTGTAATCGCCATCTCATCGAATACAAGCAATAGAAACAAATAGCTACTGGACGTACGACTTTTACTCGCTTCCCAGGGGCCCGAACCTATAAATCAGCCAGATCCCAATCGCACAACTGGAATCCACGCCCCGAGAGATCTAATCGATCAGTGGGCAACCAGTACAATGCTCCGCCTAGTGGTCGAGACCTCAGGCCTGAGTTGGATGTGAACCACAGAGGTCGAGATGCCTGAATGACGCTTGATGCAAATCAGGCTCAACATTACAGCACCAATCCCTGAGTCTCAGAAACTGACTACCACGCATTTGCCCCGAATCTGCGGAGGGTTGTTTGGCCTTGTAAGTTTAAACCTGGCCCGATCAAGAAGTATGACGGCACCACCAACCCAAAGGAGTGGATCAGCATCTACTCTATAGTCATCGAGGTAGCATACGGTGACGATTATGCCAAGGCCAATCACTTCTCGACTGTCCTACAGGGCTTGCCCCGAACATGGTTGATGAACTTGCCCGAAGGTACTGTTCAGTCCTGGGCTCATCTATGCTAGATGTTCAAGGCCAACTTCCATGCAACATACACCTATCCCGGTCAGGAGGATGATCTGTTCACATGCATCCAGAGACCCAATGAATCTCTTTGGGATTTCATTCGATGCTTCAGCGATATCTGCAATATGATTCCCAACATGATTGAAGATCGGGTGATCGTAGCCTTCAAGCAGGGCTGCAAGGATGAAAAGATCACCAAAAAACTGGCCACTGAAAACCCTAAAATTGTGGCTGAGCTCTACAAGATCATCGAGGCAATGGCCAAGGCAGCTGATGCCTGAGCATGAGTACGACTCGACGCCTCTCGATCAGTGGAGGATAAGAAGAGAGGCAAGGAAAACAAGCGCAAGAAAAAAAGACTTCGAAATCCTCACCACTAAAAAGGGAAAAGCTCCACCCTGATGCCAAGGTAAACCCTATGACCTCCCTATTTACTATACTCACCGTTCCACCTAGCACTCCTTCACAGAGTGCTCAGTGTATAAGAAGTAGAAATAGGAAGAGGAACAACAGCTCAGTGCCGAAGCACCCGACCGTTAGCAATGACATGATCAGAACATTCACGTGGCAGAAGAGGACGAAGAAGTCACCCTGCCCAAGAATGAAATACTCACCATCTATGGTGGCACGACCACCTCGACTTGCAAGACCAAGCTAAAACAAGTCCAGCGGCAGATGAGCAGTACCCAGCCATTAGAAAGAAGGCTCAAGTGGTCAGAAGTCCCCATCTTGTTTGACCTCATGGATCATCCCCTGAACCTATACGATGGCCCACTGCTCAATCCCATTAGTTATTAAACCATACATCAGGAATTACAAGGTTGGACGAACCTTAATCGACAGTGGCAGTGCGCTCAATCTGCTCTTCGCCAATATATACGACAACCTCATGTTGCCCAGGAAGGCTCCAATTCCAGTCAAGGAACCCTTCTATGGAATAATGCTAGGCATGTCAGCTTATCCACTTGGAAGGATCGACCTCTAGGTTACCCTATAAGAAGGCAAGAACCTACGGTCCAAAATCCTAACTTTTGAGGTAGCTGACTTTGAGTCAGCCTATAACTGCATTCTAGGGCGATCGTTCCTGAAGAAATTCATGGTTGTCACTCACTTCGCCAACTCAATGCTGAAGGTGCCTAGGTGAAAGGTACTTGTTTGGTTTTGGTAATTGAGTGACAACCTTAGGTGGACTAATTGTGTTTATGTGAGATGCATAGGTGATTAGTGCATAGGTACATGTGTGTGAGCAATGCATGCCATGACAGAAAAGATGGCTCAGAGATGTTGCAAAGCTTACACATGTGATGATGAAGGAGCTTATTGCACATGAGACATGACATTGAGTCATGTGATCAAGGTGAAGAAGATCAAGAAATGACTTGGCTCGACGGACCGGTTGCAAGTGTGAAGGACAAGTTGAGTGATGGCTTGACGCTGATGGACTGAACCAACGACGAAGAGCAAGTGTAGTCAAGATCAATGAACCAATATGATCACGTGATGATATGAAGTGGATCATATCATTGTTGATCATGTTGGTGCATGTGTTGCATCGACTTTGAAGGAGTTGGAATGGAATGCACAAGGCAAAGGTATACCCTAGGACATTTAATTTCACCGGTCAATGGTTGTGTAGAGAAGTGCATGACTGGGTTTAGGATAGATGGCCGTACTATCAAGAGGGGCAAACTTGTTTGCATATCAGCCATCTAGTGCCAGTCGAGTGATGTAACTATGTATCGTTGCTAGGATTGAGTAGCGTGGCAAGTTGAGTGGCTAACTCCTTTGGAAAAATGTTTGTGAAATGCTAACACACTTGCACATGATGGTGTACACTTGGTGGTGTTGGCACATTTACAAAGGAGAAGAAGTTGGAGTTGATGTGGATCAACTCGGTGAAGAAAACGAGGCAAAAAGAGGTCACTGAAGGTGACCGAATGCTGGCTCCGAGGAGACCTACGCGTCTGGTCATTTGGTGGCATGACCGGACTCTGCACAGTAAAAGTGACTAGACACACAGTGCCTATGTCCAGTCACAAGTGACGTACGCTGACGTAGGCGGCGTTGAACTTGGCGTGCGGGTGCAGAGGTAATCAGATGTTGGCCTACGTCCGGTCGTGTAGTAGCGGACGTGTCTGGTCACATAAAAGCATCTCTGGACCGTTACTGGAAGCGATTGGACACAGCTTAGGGCAGCGTCAGGTCAAGCTGAGCAGCGCGTCCGATCAATGGCTGGTGGCGCACGAGCGAAGTAGCCGTTGGCTGCAATGGCTAGTTCAAACGGCTAGTGACACGTGTCGTCGCTGGAGCGACCGGATGTAGGGACCGGCGTTCGGTCCCTGTGAACTACGCATCCGGTCGTTGTGAGTTGTGCCTAGTGAAGGGGTACAATGGCTCTTTTCATGTGGGGGCTTATAAATAGCCCATTTGCTGAGCACACTAGAGCCTTAGTGGCTTATGTGGTAGTGCTTGGGAGCCCTCTAACTCACTCTTGCTTGATAGTGTTCATCCGATCGAGTGAGTGAGCGATTCTAGTGCGATTGCATTGATTGCATCGAGTGGCACTAGGTGGTCATCTTGCAAGCCGGTGGTGCTTCTTACTCTTAGTGGTTGCCACCTCCTAGATGGTTTGGTGGTGGTCTCCGTCGAAGCCCGCAAGAAGCTTGTGCGGTGCTCTGGAGAAGAGCTTTGTGAGAGGCATTGTGCTCGCCCCACGGGAGCCACGAAGAGCAACTCTAGTAAAGAGTGTCATTGAGCTACCCTCACTTATGAATTAGGTTCTTGCGATGCCCGACGTGCGGGCTTGGTGGGTGATGACATTTAGCTGCCGAACCACCGGGTGAGCGATCGACACAATGTGGACGTAGCTTGGTGGCAACCTCACGAACCTTGGGAGAAAAATCACCTTGTCAATATTGTACTCATCATCTTGGTGGTTTACATTTCCCGTCACACAAGCTTGTTCTTACATTTCATACATTGTGCTTGTGTAGTTGCTCTAGTAACTAGTTGTGCTTGTGTAGCTTGCTAGTTACCTTCTTGCTTGTCTAGCATAGAAGTAGCTCCCTGGCATGACTAATTTGGTTTGTGTAACCTCGTTAGTCACATTGCTTAGTTTGTGTAGCTAACTAATTTGTGCTCTCTAATTTGGCATTGGTTGCCTTGTTATTGAGCATTGCTAGTGAGCTTAGGAGCTTTGTGCTTTTGCATCTCTAGTTGTGTAGGAGCTCCCCCAGTTGGCAAAGTACTAGTGCATAGGTTTGTGTGACCTTGCCACTAGAATTGATTAGGTGAGCTGTAGCTAGTTCAACACCTTAGTTACACATTTAGGATCTTTGTAAGGTGCTGGAGAACCTAGATAGAGGGGTGTAGTCTTAGCTAGACTGATAGCTTTAATTCCGCACTTGTATCGGTTAGCCAGTTGGATTAAGTTTTAGAAAGGACTATTCACCCCCTCTAGTCCACCATCTCGACCCTACAAGTGGTATCAGGGCTTGGTCTCTCATTTGTGGTCTTCACCAACCCAAGAGGATGGCGTCTAGTGGGATATATGAGTGTGACACACATTTTTTTATGGCACACACTTTGCATGGTGGAAACACCATATGCTTGATTATTTTCGTACAAAGGGACCTAAGTTTTGGTGGGTTGTCACAAGTGGTCTCACCCATGTCTTGGACCATAAAAGTCTAACCAAAACTCAAAAGGTTCTCTTTGAACTTGATTCTGATGCTTATTTATTTCTAATGGATGCTTTGAGCTTTGAGTTGTTTTACAAGGTGAACCACAAAGGAACCACCCATGAGTTGTGGGAATCAATCAAGCACACCTTTGGTGACTCCATATGGGATGATGGAAAGTTCAAGAAGGAGGATGAGCCTTAGAAAGATGCGCATGAGGATGTTGAGCACGACCACAATTTAATGATTGTGGAAGATTGCTCCACCTCATGGTCAAGTGATGATGATGATGATCGCTCTACCACAAGCTCACTTGACAAGATTGATGATGATGCCTCAAGTGATGCAAATGATGATGCTACTCCATGCACACTTGATGGTGATGATGATGGTTCATTCTCAGATGACATTGCTACTACAAGCTCATTCACTACATCACATTGCTTCATGTCACAAGGTGACACAAAGGTACAAAAAGCTAATGTGGTTGATCATGTTGATTCATATGATGAGCTTGTTAGTAGACTTGCTAGCATGACCATCTCTTTAGAAAATGAGAAAACTAAAACATTGAAATTAGAAAATGAAAACTCTTTTCTAAAGAATTCATGTGAAGAACTTAAGCACTTACTTAATGTTCTTAAATCTTCACATGAAGAGTTAATTTTGACTCATGAGGAACTTTGTGCTTCTCATGAAGAATTAATTGAACAACATGCTTCTCTCATTAAGGCTTTTTCAAAGAAAATTAAAAATAATGAGAGATCATCACATGGATCAAATGATCAATCACAAAATGTTGCTAACCCTTATGATGTAGGCAAGAAGCATGTATCTACCTCTTATGATGATTTATTAGACATGTCATGCTCTTCACATATAGATGCTTGTTCTACTTCTATGTCTTGTGAGACTAACCTTTTGAAGGAGAACAATGAGCTCAAAAGAGAAGTGAAGAACTTGAGCAACAAGTTAGAGAGGTGCTACAACTCAAAAGTCACCTTTGAGCATATGTTGAAGACTCAAAGAAACTTCGGTGACAAGAGTGGCCTTGACTTCAAAAGGAAGATGACAAAGGGAAAAAGAAAAGGGGCAAAGAAGATAAAGAAGCAACTACAATTGAAGTTGTCCCACACCATGTGCTACCGGTGTCATGAAGAGGGACACCTTGCAAATGGTTGCCCAAACATTGAGAAGCTCAAGAAGATGAAGGAAGAAGAGAGGCTAAATCATGCCAAGTGCTTCAAGTGCCGCACTTGGGGTCACGTTACCTCAATGTGCCCATCCAAGCAATTGGTGAAGCAGTTAGAAGAGCCTCAACCAAAGCCACAAGATGAGCAAGAGAAGACACCCCAAGAGCAAGTCAAGATCAACCATAAAGATGGTGGTGACTTGAAGAAAAAGATGAAGAAGACAAGAAGGGGTGGAAAGGCAAGGCATCCAATGCAAACTCAAAATGCCAAGGTGATGAGGAAGAATGAAGATGAGAAGAAAGTCTATGCTTACATCAAGTGCTTCAAGTGTGGAGATATGGGACACTTTTCCTCGAAGTGTCCTACCAAACTTGAGAAGAAGGCTCAAGAAATTCATGAGAGGCCAGGCAATGGGAAGCACAACATGAGCAATATAGAGAAGGGTCAATCAAAGAGAAAGTGCTACTCATGTCGGGAAAGGGGACACATGGCTCGTTAATGTCCCCTAGGTAACACTTCTAAGCCTATTTCGATTGATGATAACATTGTGCTTAGAAAGGATGGTAATGGTACCTCAATGGTAGCTATTGCAAAACATTCTGCTATTCATACTCAGGCAATGTCTAAGTATGTTGCACCTAACTTGAGAGGACCCAAACTTGTTTGGGTACCATCAAAAAGTGGATGATTGTTTGTAGGTACCATGGGCATTAAAGGTTTGGTTAAATGATATTCATTGTGTTGACCATGTGATTGAGTCAAGTATTGATGAGTGATGATTATCATCCCAATGCCATGACAAGATAGTGAAGTCCAAATATGTTACAACATACAAGTGCTATAATTCAAGTTGTGGTGATTTATTAAAAATATTTGGTAGCTTACAAATATTTAAGTTGAAGCTTGCTAATTGGATGATTATGAGCCAACCAAGGTATATTTCTAGTCGATCATTTCATTTGGGTGCATATGAGTTGATTGAATTGGATAAATATGCAATGTTGCTCGCTATAAGATGATTGAATGGATAAATGCTCAGTAATCAAGTTTGGATTGATTAGTGATGGATAAATTCATGAGATGACTTTAAGTGAGTGGATTGAATGGATATATGTCTTGTGAAAGTATTCAAACAAGTTAGTTTCAAGTTTGATCCACATTTGATGAAGCATAGCTCAAGTGATTGAAATCTGTCCTATATTGCAAAATCTGAGTGAGCTATGATCTTAGCCATGTTTGAGTGATCAAATCTATTTGGATTGGCTTGAAATTTGGTATGCATGCTCTAGACTTATGGTATAAGATGTTGTACAAATCTCATTATCATATAGCAATGGCATTTGTTTGAACTTGAATCCAAAATCATTCAAGGTGGCCTTCATCTAAAGAATTTGTGCACAACAACTACCGGCGGCAATGTATTCGGCTTTGGCCGTTGAAAATGCAACATTATTTTGTTTCTTTGAAGACCAAGAAACAAGTGATCTTCCAAATAGTTGACATATGCCTGATGTGCTTCTTCTTTCAACTTTGCATCCCGCATAAGCGGAGTTCGAATATCCAATCAACTCAAACTTTGCGCCTTTAGGATACCACAATCCCACATTTTGTTTATGCTTCAAGTACCTCAATATTCTCTTTATAGCCTTTAAATGACTTTCTCTTGGTGAGTCTTGAATTCTAGCACACATGCATATACTAAACATCACATCTGGCCTTGATGCGGTCACATAGAGTAGGCTTCCAATCATAGACCGATACATCTTTTGATCCACCATATTGCCGCTTGTATCACTATCCAAGCTTCCATTGTCCCCATTAGTGTACTAATTTTCTTTGTATTCTCCATGCCAAACTTCTTGAGCATGTCTTTGATGTACTTGCTTTGACTCACAAATGTACCATTTTTTAATTGCTTGATTTGAAGACCAAGAAAGTAACTAAGTTGTCCAATCATAGACATCTCAAACTCATTTGCCATCATCTTTCTAAACTTCTCACAAAAATCTTGATTGGTTAATCCAAATATGATGTCATCAACATAGATTTGTAACACAAATATGTCCTTTCCAATCTTCTTGGTGAAGAGAGTGGTGTCAACCTTGCCCATGATGAACCCTTTAGAGAGTAGGAAATCCCTCAACCTCTAATACCATGCTCTTGGTGCTTGCTTCAAGCCATACAAAGCCTTTCTCAACTTATAAACATGGTTGGGCTTCTTCTCATCTTCAAAACCGGAAGGTTGCTCAACATACACAAGCTCATTGATGTACCCATTGAGAAATACACTTTTCATATCCATTTGATACAACTTGATGTTGTGGGCACAAGCATAGGCTAACAAGATCCTAATTACTTTCAATCTTGCAACCGGGGCATATGTTTCTTCAAAGTCAAGACCTTCAACTTGAGTGTAACCTTGAACTCCTAATCTTTCTTTATTCCTTACAACTATCCCATCTTGATCTTGCTTGTTGTGAAAGACCCATTTGGTTCCAATCATATTGTGTCCCTTAGGCCTCTCAACTAACTCCCATACTTGATTTCTCTTGAAGTTGTTTAGCTCTTCATGCATAGCATTGACCCAATCAACATCCTTCAAAGCTTCATCAATCTTCTTAGGTTCAATGGATGACACAAATGAGAAGTGTCCACAAAATGATGCCAATCTTAATCTTATTTGTACACCTCTTGAGATATCACCAATTATAGAATCTAAAGGATGATCTCTTGCAATATTTGTTGGTTAGAGCACTTGAACTTGATTGCTTGCACTTGGTTGGTCATTTGGTTGAGATGATGTACTAGCCATTTGTTGATCTTCCATTTGAGATGATGAACTAGCTTGATTTTGATCATGAGAACCACTAGCTTGCACATTTGAGTTAGAGAGCACTAGATCTTTGTCATCTTTAACTTCAATCACTTCTAGGTCTTATGTCAAAAACATCCATTTTCTTCATTGCATTGGCCAATTGAGTGCTTCTCACATCATCTAGATTCTCATCTTACTCTTGGGAACCATTGGTTTCATCAAATCCCACATCATGAACTTCCTCAAGAGTACCACTAGTCAAATTCCACACTCTATGAGCCATGCTAGTGGTTGAGTAACCAAGCAAGAAATCTTCTTCACATTTCTTTTCAAACTTGCTCAATCTTGTGTCTTTCTTCAATATGTAGCATTTGCAACCAAAAACTTAAAAGTATGCAATGTTGGGCTTTCTTCCATTCAAGAGCTCATATGGTGTCTTCTCCATTATAGGATGACAATAGAGTCGATTGCTATAGTAGCAAGCCGTGTTGATTGCTTCAGCCCAAAATGAATGACTCACATTGTACTCACTCAACATTGATCTTGCCATGTCAATCAAGATTCTATTCTTCCTCTCAACTAGGCCATTTGATTGAGAAGTGTACTTGGCCGAGAATTGATGCCTAATACCAAACTCATCACACAAATCATCAACTCTTGTGTTCTTGAATTCACTTCCGTTGTCACTTCTCACTTTCTTGATGGTTGTTTTAAACTCATTGTGAATTCTCTTGATAAATGTTTTGAAGGTTGCAAACACATCACTCTTGTCAACAAGAAAGAACACCCAAGTATATCTAGTGAAGTCATCCACAATCACAAATCCATATTTGTTTCCACCAATGCTAGTATATGTGGTTGGTCTAAACAAATCCATATGCAACAACTCAAATGGCTTGGAAGTGCTCATCATGCTCTTCTTCGGATGAGTGTTGCCAACTTGCTTTCCGGCTTGACATGCACTACATAGCTTATCCTTCTCAAATGTGACATCCTTCAAGCCTCTAACTAGATCATGTTTAATCAATTTGTTCAATTGTTTCATTCCAACATGACCAAGCCTTCTATGCCATAACCAACCTATGCTAGACTTAGTGATCAAACATGTTGAAAATTAGTCTTCTCTAGCATTGAAATCAACCAAGTATAGGTTCTCATATCTAAATCCATTGAATATCAAGTTAGAGCCATCTACACTTATGATCTCTACACCATCAACTCTAAATATGCACTTGAAACCAAGATCACAAAGTTGAGCTACCGATAATAGGTTGAAGTTCAAGCTCTCTACTAGCACATTGGAAATGCTCAAGTCATTGGATATTGCAATCTTACCAAGCCCCTTGACCTTGCCTTTGCCATTATCACCAAATGTGATACTTTGGATACCATCTTCATCATTAGACTTGATTGAATCGAACATTCTTGAATCACCAGTCATGTGTTGTGTGCACTCGCTGTAACACCCCAGGTGTTTGGCTCCCATGTTTGCACTTGCATTTCATAAGCATGAGCATCATTCATCTCATTTATGCATTTGTTTTGCTTGCAACATGAGTGTGCAACATGCTCTCTTAAGTTTGTTTCAAAATTGTTATCTTATGAAATGTGAGTGGTGCAACCTATAGGTGCAACATGGGTGTCTCATGCTTTGAAACATGGCAATGTTGGTAGTATAACATGATAAGATTAATTGTTGCAACAAGAGCTTGAAACATATGCAACATGATGGTGCAACATTTTAGTTGAAATGCTTGTTTTGTTTGTTTCAACCTATGTGACAATTGGAAGTTGGTGTAACCAATGAGTACAGTGGGTAATTATGTCCTAGAATACCTTAATCACACTTAGGATCATTAATGGAACAATGTTCATGTTGACCAAAATGACCAAAATGCCCTCCTAAGTGATGTTGACCAAGCCTTGAGCTCTAGGATGCTTTAGTTTGACTATTTAAAAAGTCTAGCTTAGAGATCTTGCATGGAGGAGTACCCTTAATCAAAGTTGTAGAGAATTCCATAGAGAACAAAAGTCTCAATATGGCCATCTCATGAAAATGGCTAGAACATGATCAAACAGGGCCCACAAGTCAGGTTTTTCCATGCTGTTTCACACTTAGAAAATTTTCTAAGTCTGGCACTGAGTTACAGTTTCTTGAGCCCCTCTTTGAGACCTTGTATCTCCCAATCTAGGCTGAACCAGTCCAAGCTCCAATTGACAAAGTTGTAGTACTCATGTAGCTCTACAACTTTGCTGTTAACACCTATCACTAACTCAAGCTAGATCAGGAGTAATAAGGCCTCCAAATGGAGCTATCAGTCACCTAAATGGATGTCGATTCAGTTGACAGTGGCGGACCAAGATCAGAAATTGGCCACCGTGTGGGCGCGCCGTGGCGTCCGTACGCCGGCCGTAGGCCTATTGGTCAGGTCCGAGAGGGCCTCTGGAGCACCACGACGCTGCATCCTCCTTCACTCCCGCCTCTGCCTCTCTCTCGCTCTCTCCAAGCCAGGGCGGAAGAACCGAGCTGCCATTGCTGCCCTTGCTCCGGTGAGCTCGCACGCGTTCTCCACCGCACCACCGTGCCTCAAGTTCGGCCAACAGCTCCGCCTGGAACCCCTCTACCCCCTCGTCCAATCCACGCCCTCACCCGAGCAACGGTAGGGTCACATTGCCCGTTCCGCCACCACTATGCCTCGCCGGCATTCGTCCGCGCGATGGCCCACCATGGCTAGCATAGCACCATACACCTCTGCTTCCCCTAGCTCATGTTCCTTCTTCTCCATCACACGTAGATGCTCAGGTGATGACGCTACCACCAATGCCGGTCAAGCCGGGCCGGAACATGGCCGTGCACCGCCACGCCATGGCCGCCGTCGGGGAGCTCTCGCGAATAGACTCCACCGCTTCGCCCTAGCCAGTAGCAGTAGCATGGTTAGGTTCGCCTTGGTCCCAAGAAGCTAATGCGTGTCTTATCCAGTCATCTAGCGGCCGAAGTTCGTCGGAGTGCCGCCGGGCTCCATTGCCGAGCCGCCGCCGCCATGGCCGACGTACCTAGAGCTCGGTAGGGGTTAGGGTTGGGGGTCACTCGACACGGGAGGATGAGGTGAACCTAATGGTGCCCGCAGCCTCGTCGGAATCGCCATCGGCGGCGAGCTCCGGCCACCGCCGTTTTTCCTCTGCCTCTCTCTCTCTCTGACTGGAGGGTCCCCCCTGTCAGGCGCGCGCGTGCGGGCGGGAGCCAACGCAGGCCGCGTGTGATTTTGGGCCGCGCTGATGGATTGGGCCGGGCCAGTAGGCTATTAGGGTTTTGGTTTTTGTTTTCTGGTAATTATTTCACAGATTTAAATGCTGTTTTGTAAATTTCATATCTCAAGCAATATAGATCCAAATGAGGTGATTATAATTGTGTTAGGCTCTGTATAAAATGTAGTAATTAATAAAAATATAAAATGTATATGTATGATGGAAGTTCTGGAAGGATTAAATAGAAACTTGAAAGCTGTTTTAAAATGGATGCAAACTTGTTAATTTTATAACTTAAGTTCTAGTGCACCAAAAATTATGAAATTTGGTGGGTGTGCTATTACAAGTCTATGCTAGCTCTGGTAAAAATTTGGATGCTATTGCTTGAGCAGTTTTCAAGTTATGCTTTTGTCATTTTATATTAGGAGATACTTGAATGAATTTTTATAATTTTTCTATATGTGCAATGCTCATGAAATTTTATGGAGAGTGTCCTGGTACCCTAATATGGCTAAGAAAAATATTGTTTCTGTTGTTTGATACTTTTCATTATAATTTCTTAATTATGCAAAAATTAGCCTTGCTAGCTTGTGAATTTTGTGTAGGGAGTTTCTTTGAATACATTTCGCTCAAATTTTTACAGTAGCCTTCTGGTAGAGTATAGAGTCCCCTGTCATTTTTGTAGAATTTTTTGAGCAGTTTGTATATATGTTTATTTTCTCACCTAATTAATCAAGTAAATTAAGAAAAAGATTAAAATAGATGATTTGATTTGGTGTAATTTACTTTCTGGTGGTTTTAGCTAATGTGTGAACTTGTAGTGCCTTTTTTTGGGTCAAAAAGTTAATTTGGCACTTAAGTAAATAATTATTTTTCATATTTCTAGGTTCTCTAGACAGCTGGTAGCATTTCTGGGTTTAGACCTTGATAACGGTGTTTACTAGTAATCATGTGAATACCAAAGTTGTAGTAAACTTGTTAAACTAGCTTGTGTCAAAATTTGGTGGCATTTAGCCCTGTAGTTTTGGAGTTATAGCTGTTTGAAGTGACTGTCCAGAAATGGCTTCTCTCTGTTTGGAGAGGACAGAGTTCTGGAACTTTGAGAATTTGACTAGGTAAACTTTAGAATCAAGTTTTGAGGTCTGAAAGTGAATTGTAGAGCATGTTATAATCTTTCCATATTGTCTTGTATCATATCATTTGGATTTTTAGATCTCTAGTTATGGTTAAAATACTTATCTGCTGTCCAGATTGCTGTTCTATTTTATGCTTAGGTTTGTGATAAGCTTAAGTAATGTTATTCTTGTTGATTGTTAGGTGTTAGGCCCTTAACTGAGGAAAAACAATTGTACATTAGGTTGTGTAGTTTGGGTAAGTACTTCTCTACCAGAGAAGAGATTTGCACATGTGTGAAGTGATTTGAATAGAGCATTAGTGTTGTTGTAGTTTACATTTCATTCCGAGCATGTTGCATTCATTCTTATGCATCCATGAAATTTATTGTGCATTCATGTAATAGGTGTACCAGAGGGAGTGACACTCTTAGAATTCGAGAGAGCTCTTCCGAAGGAGGATCAGGAGCAGCCGAGGGAGCCAGAAGAACCAGCCAGCGAAGGAAGCACCGTTGAAGAGCTACCTAAGTGCTCGGACCACCGCCCTTCTTTCCTGAAAGGCAAGCCCCGGTGCATGCTAACCCATCTTTTGTATACACACGTATTTGAGTACTTTTACTTGTTTACTGCATTAAGTTATAGGAGTTGAGTGAAAACACTTGTTGAATTATATCTACCTTGTCTAGATACAGAACTTGAATCCTAATTTAAGTTTAGGCACGTGTTAATGCTTAGCCATGCTTAGTGCGGTAGAAGTCAGGTGATTTACGGTCATCTGCGAGATTTAGAATGAAGTGGGTCACAGTTGGCTATATTTGCTATCATGGAAAAGAACCATGCTGAAAAATGAATTGAGATCGGGCGGGAGTTCGATAGTGCAGCCGCAAGACACTTCATGTCTTGGGTGCGAAGCTATGCCCGTCTGAGTTGTTTAAGGACCGATTCGCTGTACGTCCTTGAGTCATGTTGAACGCAGTCTAACACTTAGTTGGCCAGATAAGTCATTCCGACTGTGAAGTCGAGTAATACCGTTCAGGCCGGGAATCGAAGGGTAGGTCGCATCTTGGAGGAAGTAAGTATGTGCTTGGGGACATTGGCGTAAGACCAGGGGGGTTAGACTCCCTATCACCTGGCAGAGTGTTGCCCTTGGGGATGCGACATCATTTGAACCCGCGACTCCTGAATTGTACCAAAGGTGACCTGAGCAGCCCTCGCTAGGCATGTGTCGGTGAGTGTTAGAAGTACCCCTCCAGCTGGATAGGAATTCGATTCGAATCGCCGTCGCTCCCGGTTAGTGAGCACTTGACTTAAGCAGCGGCAACGTAGATTCCATTAATTGAACAGATGGTTAATTGGATGATGATATGATGTTGACTCAAATTATACCTACTATGGTTATTACTGTTTGCTTATAATCAAGTGAATGTTTAATACAGGTGCTAAGATAGCTGACAGGTTAATGTTAAAAATGATTGCTAGTACAGGTTAAAAGAGTTACTATTACTTATGCTTTTCCGCAAAATATGATGTCAGCCAACTCCACTTATGAAAGCCTTGCATGATCCTTGGTGTCTTTTATTTTCCATTTCGACGGGTAAGTCTAGCTGAGTATATTCCCGTACTCAGGGTTTATTCCCTCCTATTGCAGATGACATGCTGTATCAAGGCTTCTACAAGAATTGCCTCCACCCGGCGGGTGATGAGGATTAAATCACTGGGCATGATCGTCTTTTAGTTCTCTTTCCTCAATGCTTTTGTGGGATCATGATCTGTAAGACTGGCTATCGTACTTAAACTAAGTGTGTGTGTCTTATACTTCCGCTACTTTATAAATTCGGTTGTAATAATTGCGACTCTGTGGTGTTGTAAAACTTTCTATTCAGTACTTGTGAAATGTAACGTGCGATGTGTTATGTTGAATGATGCGATCTTGGTTGTAAGCGAGTTGGTTTGAAATCCTTCGTTGTTTCGATTGACTACCGGGATTATATGGGCTCAAGTTCGAAAATTTGAGCGTTTCAGGCGCTTTTTTTTTTGCACTTGTGCTCTTATAATTTGGTCGGTTCTGTTACACCCACTATGAAGCACCCAATGCCTTCCTCTAGCTTTATAATTGACCTACAAAAGAAGATCAATTCCTTTTAGGTATTCAAACTTGTTTTGGTCCTTGAAGCTTAGTCACTAAGCTCTTTGGTACCCAAATGACCCTCTTCCTTGGGCCTAACAAGGATGTTCCAATAAACTTAGCCTTCACACTATTGGTACCCTTGGTAAGCAAATAACAAGAATTAAACTTAATTGAGGATACATTGGCATGTGATTTCTTGTTCTTGCAATCACGCTCTATACGACCAACTTGCTTGCAACTAGTGCAATACCGGCCATTATTCTTCACAAAACTAGTCTTGTGCGGAGCAAAGGCGGCCTTGCCTTTCTTGGGGATATAGTCGAATCCCTCTTTATTGAGAGATGCCCTTTGGCTACCCAAACATATAAGCAAACGGTCCTTACCACCATAGGCTTTGCCTAAGGCGCGAGTGAGCTCATTAACCTCTTTCTTGAGGGTCTCATTCTCAACTTTTAGTGAAGCATCACAAGTGAAACCTTTACTACTAGATGAGGTAGAAGTGGAAGTGCTACAAGAAGGGTTAGTGGGGGCAACAATAATAGGTTTGTAAAAAGATTCATCAATAATATCACATGTTAGTTCCACATCACAAGATACAATCACTTGCTCCTTCTTTGCTTTCTCATTCTTGACTTGCTCTAGAAGAGAAGAATGAGCCTTTTTAAGCTTAGTGTAAGTAAGGCCAAGCTCCTCATGGTCTTCCTTTAGACACTCATGAGATGCTTGAAGCTCCCCAAGGGATTGCTTGAGAGCTTTGAGCTCTTTGCAATTCCTTGCACTCCTTTCTCTTCATCTCAAAGCAAGTGTGAACTATTTCACACATCTCCATGAGCTCCTCCTTGGTGTACTCCTCATCATCATCACTTCTACAATCATCACTTTCACAATCATCATCACTCACATCATATTTTACCTTAGTAGGCTTTGCCATGAGGTATTTTGATGGAGTGTCGAAGAGGGAAGGCTTGTCATTGATGGCGATGCTTGCTAGTGCCCTCTTGATAGCTTTCTTGTCATCATCACTAGAGCTATCATCATCACTCTCATTTTTTTGATGATAAAAGGCTACGGTAGAGATCCCCACAACATATTTTAGATTAATTTAATAATGGTGCCATCACTATCCTAAGTGACCACATAGCCACTTTCCTTCTTCTTCTTGAAGGTCATCTTCTTCTCCTTCTTTTTCTTCTTCTTCTTCTTCTTCTCACCCTCCTCATTGTCACTATTGTAGGGACAATCCGCTACAATGTGATCCGGGCACTTGCACTTATAGCATAGTCTCACATATTCCTTCATGTGATCTCTTCTCTTTCTAGCACCATAGCCTCTCTTCTTCATGAACTTACCCATCTTGCACACTAGAAGAGCCATAGCTTCATCATCAATATCACTTGCATCTTCATCATCACTTGATGCTTCTTTCTTTGACTTGCCCTTGTTCTTGGATGAGGAAGAAGCCTTTGAATGCTACACTTTTCTTCTTCTTATCTTCATCCTCTTTCTTGTCTTCCTTGTCAACCCCCCTTTCCACACGGTATGTCTCTTGTGTCATGACATCACCTAGTACTTGGTTAGGGGTTATATCTTTTAATCTACCTCTTATGATGATCAATCTCAATGTCTCAAACCTTGGTGGTAGGCACATCAAGAACCGATGAGAGACATCATCATCGTTGATCTTGTCTCCCAAAGACTTCAAGTCATTGACAATGAAACATCTCCGGGATACTCTCATCATCCATCATCTTAAAGCTTGTCAACTTGTCCTTGAGAATGTACAACTTGGCACTCTTCACCACTGTCGTGCCTCCATAGGTTTCTTCTAATCTCTTCCATACTTCACTAGCATGGTCAAGAACCTCGATTTGCTCAAACACCTTTGAATCAATAGCATTGTAGATGGTGTTGAGAGCTATTGTGTTGCAATGCTTGTTGGCCATGTCATTGTTGGTGAGATTGTCGGGGTCAAGAATCACAGTCGTTCTCTATTACTTCCCACACTTGATCATTGATTGAATCAAGATATATCTTCATCTTTCTCTTCCAATAGTCATAGCTTGTGCCATCAAAGAACGGTGGTTTGCCCCTCCACATGGTTGAACACAACTTGAGCCATCTTTTGTGCACCGAGGTTATTAAGCCTTACTCAAATGGTGACCATGGCTCTGATACCACTTGAAAGGTCCTAATATGGCTAGAGGGGTAAATAGCCTATTTAAAAATCTACAAACCACTAGAGCAAAATGATTAGTATAACAAACGGCATAAAGCAAGTTTTGCTCTATCTC
The DNA here is from genome assembly GCA_038087645.1 of Saccharum hybrid cultivar R570. Taxonomy (NCBI): domain Eukaryota; kingdom Viridiplantae; phylum Streptophyta; class Magnoliopsida; order Poales; family Poaceae; genus Saccharum; species Saccharum hybrid cultivar. The sequence continues at coordinate 18,211,382 of JAQSUU010000637.1, forward strand.
TACAAGGGTTGCAAGCCACCTATCCAATCAATTCTAGTAGCTATGATCTCTAAATCAATCAAAGTCTAAGTTACTATGAACTCTCAAAAGCTAGCAACACTAAAGAGCTAACTAGGTGAGAACCTACACTAGCAAGTAAGACAAGCTCTCAAAACTAATTACACTAAAGAGTTTGTAACAACTACTTTGCAAGTAACTAAAGGAGTGAAATGTTTATACCGCCGCATAGGGGGATGAACCAATCACAATGTAGATGATCAATCACCGGGAGAAATCTAATCAAACACAAGATAGACACAAGATTTTTCTCCCAAGGTTCACGTGCTTGTCGGCACGTTAGTCCCCGTTATGTTGACCAACACTTGGTGGTTCGGCGGTTAAGAGGTGTTGCACAAACTGCATCCACACAATTGGACACCGCAAGAACCTACCCACAAGTGAGGTAACTCAATGACACGAGCAATCCACTAGAGTTACCTTTCAGCTCTCCGTCGGGGAAGGTACAAGACCCCTCACAATCATCGGAGCCAGCCACGAACAATCATCAACACGTGCCGGACCTCCACCGTTGCTCCAAGCCATCTAGGTGGTGGCAACCGCTAAGAGTAACAAGAACTCTGCAGCCACAATGATATCCAAGTGCCACTAGATGCAATCACTCAAGCAAATGTACCTGGAATCCCAATCTCACTTTGATGATGAATCAAGGATGGAGATGAGTGGGAGGTGTTTGCTTAGGCGCACAAGGATGTCAAGTATGTCAAAGTGCCAAGAGTCAGCCCCAAGTTGGTATCTTTCTATTTATAGAGCCCCAACAAGCATAGAGCCATTAGGAGCTCGCGGGGGGACCGGACACACTCCAGTGTCTGGTCGCCCACAGCCGTCCATGCATCCCTTTCTAAATCTCGTTTATTCAATTCCAATAGTCAAAACACCAAGCCTGCGCTGTTTAAAGATTGATCGGACGCACTGGAGGACGTGACCGGACTCGCCACCATGTTGAGTCCGATTGATTGCAGAGAGCATCCAGAGTGGTGAAAATGTGATCAGACGCACCGGAGGACGTGACCAAACTCGCCACCACGCTGAGTCCGATCGATTACAAAGGGCATCCAGAGCAGCAAAAATACGACCGGACGCATCAGGTCAACGCTGACCTGACTCGTCCCAGCATCCGGTCCTCTTACTATTCATGCACGCGCCGAACCAAGGTGATGTCAGCATACGTCAGCCACGATTGGACTTACCACATGCGTGTTTGGTCACAAGTTGATGCCAGCGTCTAGTCAAAACTTGGCCACCTCGGTCGTGCTCAACACTGACCGGACGCACCCAGGTTGAGTCTGGTCACCCCGGCGCCAGTGTCCGGGTCATGTACCTTCATCTCCTTTTCTTTTTCTAAGTCTGCGACCGCTTCTCCCTTGCTTCCAAGTTGCTAACCACAAAGTGTAGAACTTGTGTGCACGTGTGTTAGCATTTTTCAAAATATTTTACATGGGTCACATGTTAGCACACTAGGTTCCTAAATGCAATGCATGAATCATGTCACCTAGTGGCACTCGATAAACCGTTTATCCAAAGATTTCCCCCTCTTTATAGTACGGCTATCGATCCTAAATGTGATCACACCCTCTATGGTGTCTCGACCACCAAAACCAAAACCCTAAGCAATACCTTTGCCTTGATCTCCATAGGGTTTTGTTTTTCTCTTTCTTCTTATCCAAGTTGAGCACTTGATCATCTCTTGGTCATCACCATGCATCATGATCATCTTCTTAGCTCCACTTGGATTGTACCAATCTCATCTAATACACACACTTAGCATAGAGGTTAGCACTAAGGCTTCATCAATTAGCCAAAACCAAACTAGGGCTTTCAACCCCATCGCTCCTCCCTATAGAAAATATAAATATGATACCTGGTATACTCCCGGTGAAATGCTACAATGTTATTTTATCTGTGAGCTTGTGGATTACTTCAATATACAATCTATCCTAAATATACAAGTGTTATTAATAATTACCAACAAATGTTTCTGGCATCATTGCTAGGGATGACAACCTAGTAAGAGTGATGTTAAGAAATGTCAACAAGCATTTCTGGCACCGTTGCCAGGGAGGGGCACAAGGCTAAAAGAGAATTGATCAAATAAATACTTATTGTTGAAATCATAACTATGCACCTCTGCTTTAGGAGGCTTACCCTTGTTTGTCGTTGTTCATGTCTTATACAGGGTATTACAGGATTGGCTATGATTCATCAACAAATTCCATCAATCACAATCAAACCAATCAAGAGGAAGCTCAACACTAGTTTTCCTAAAGCTATGGCTAAAAAGACTCTGCACGAATTCTCTACTCCAAGCATAGAGAACATCTGCACTGGACCAACACTCAAAACCAACAACCTTGAGTTTGAACTCAAGCCAAGCCTTATCAACATGGTGCAAGCTACTCCATTCAGTGGAAAGGTACATGAAGATGCTAGTGCTCATCTCTAGAATTTTCTAGAGATTAGCAGTACAATCGTCATAAAGGATGTTGCTCAAGACATCATACTACTCTGCCTATTTCCATTCTCGCTAGTGGGAAGGGCGAAGCAGTGGTTCTACACCAACAAGGATAACATCAACACATGGGTAAGATGTTCAAAGTTCTTTCAAGCAAAGTTTATCCCTATAGGCAAGACCAATGCCTTAGGAGGAAAATTTCCAACTTCCAATAGTAGAAAGGAGAAACCATTCCAGAAGCATGGGAACGCATTCAAAAATATATTTTAGATTATCATCATCATGGGATGAAAGATTGGTTGCTCATGCAAGGCTTCTACCATAGATTAACTCAAAAGGCTCATGAACAACTTGATGCAACTGCTAGGAGAGCATTTATGTCACTCACCCTTGGAAAAGCTAAAACTCTTACGAAAAAGATAGCCTCTAATCAAGGCTGTTCTCAAGAAAGTATTCAAACATGCAATAAGAGCGAAGAAGTATCAAAAGAGGAGTGTGCACTTTCAACCAAGATGGACGTACTGTTGAATTGGCTTAAACAGTGAGCCAATTACATGAAAGATTGTCATGCCATCCAAGATGCTTATAATGCCCAAAACACATATGGAGAATATTTAGGGATTGATTTCCCTAAATATCAAGAGGATATAAACATTGTCATCAACAGTCCCGGTCCCCAACAATAAAGACAAGGATGGGGACAACAAAAACAATGGTCAAATTACCAAGTAAGTACCTAGGTAATTACTACAATTCTTTTAGTCCTAAACAACCATCCTTGAGAGATTTAATCTTAGAACAAGCTAAGATCAATAAGAATATTTCTAAAAAGCTTGCTTCTAATGATAAGGTCCTAAAAACATAAACACTAAAATGGAGAGTTTTTCTTCTGCTATAAAAGACCAACTTAGCTATAATAAAAAGATAGAATCACAAATAGCCCAGTTGGCCACTGCTCTGCCTTTTACCACTAACCTTGAAAAGGTCAACGCCATAACCATAAGAGGTGGCAAGTCTACTCGTGATCCTCCATATCCGACAAGGATAGGTAAGACACCGGCAGCAGTACAAGAGGAGAAGAAGAATGATGAAGTTGAAGAAGTTGAGCCACCAGAACAGGAAATGCAACAAGATTTTCATGACACCACCCTCCTACCGTTTCCACGCAGAAATCGAAGGGCTAAAATGGATGAGCAGTTTTGGTAAGTTCGTAGAGGTAATTCAAAAGTTATATATCAACATTCCTCTACTAGATGCCATATAGGTACCAATTTATGCAAAGTACCTCAAAGACATTCTAAATAACAAGAGACCTCTGCCCACTACTGAGGTAATAAAGTTAACGGAGGAGTGTAGTGCGGCCATGCACCGTTCAGGTCATATCTCTACCAAAAGAGCATTGACGGCCATCGAATTTTGCTTAAGCACGAAGCAAAGGAGCATCTGGTGGAGGCTGAGGCCAAGTGGGCCCCATGTGGGGTTGGCCGACCCCACCGTTAGGCCGACCGGCCTATGCCTACGCCGCCTATAAAAGGGCAGCCCTCCTGGTTGTTTATTCATCCACACACACTCACAATACAACATCTGAGTTCGAGAATTCAAATTCTGAGTTAGTAGTTTAACAATCCACTTAGTAGAAGTGCTTTTTAAATTAGGAAGAGTGAGAAGGATTAAGAATAGAAGTGCTGCCAAAATTAGGAAGAAAAACTAAAGAGATTGAGGGTGGAAGTTATGTCAAATTTCTAATTAGAAAATTCATTAAGCAATCAAGAATGACTAACCCTCGAACGGCTAACTCCTAGATGGCTAACCACTAACATTTTATTCCCTAATCTATTCCACGAGTTTTGTTGTCTGTTGACTTTGTGTAGGATGTTGAACAAGTTCAAGGACAAGCTCATGCGCTTAGGGTCAGGCCGTTCTACAAGGAGGTCTTCTTCCAGGGCGAGCGTCGACATGCAAGTCGATGTTCCTGCAGTGGGAGCACCGCCTCAGTCATCATCAGCTGAAAGGAACATCCTACTGGAGGAGAAGCATCTCAAGCTGTGGAACAAGCAAGAAAAGGATGCCTTTAAGAACTTGGGGTGTGTTTGCAAGGGTGGCCCGTGGGCCTGGTTGCGCTCCCAGGGTGCAGTTCACTTGTTTGGTGGCCTTGGCCCATCCCTCAGCCCATCTCCTCGTAGCCAAACCCCCCTCTGCCTGGCTCCCACGGTATGCTTGAATCTGCCGTTTTTCTAGGGCATGGATTAGCGCGGTGCATGGCGGGCGATTTGGGGGCAAATTGGGCAGGCAGGGGTGGCTCGGGCGGGCTTGCATGGGAACCATGAAAGCTTCACGCACGCTCCCTCCTCTGCCAAATCCTTTGACTATAAATCGACCCCTCTTCCTCATGTGGCCTCCTTCTCCTCCATTCCCTCACCACTGCTACATTCCCATGAGATACCGACGGAGGTGGTATGGTGGTGTCTGGTGAGGCGGTCTTCTTCTCTAGCGGGCTTCCTCTTCGTTTCCCCACCATGGATCTACTGTGATTCATCACCGCACCTTCTTCGCTAGGACCCTAGGAGGCGGCCCTCTTCTTCCTTCGTCTTCCTCGCCTTTGGTGTTGCGCTAGGTGGTGGCACGGACCGGATTTGCCTCCTCTCTGTCCAGATCTGCTACCTCTTCGTCGCCTCTTCTTCTTCTCCATTTTGCGCTTCTCTTTTCCTACACCGACGACCCCAAGGTGAAATCACCCCCTAAATCCCTATAATTTTGTAATCTGGTTGATGTTAGGGTTTTGGTTTAGTACATGTGATTTGTTTCATCTATATGTTGTTGGATTTAGGGTTTCCTTTCTACTGTTCATGTGATTTGTTTCGGCTATATGTTGTTGGATTTAAGGTTTGCTTTCTGCTGTTCATGTGATTTGTTTCGGCTATATGTTGTTAGATTTAGGGTTTGCTTTCTACTGTTCATGTGCTTGTAGTTCAATGTTGTTTGTTTATTTTTTGCCATGGTCGATGATGATGTCCATTGCACTAGGAGGCATGTTCATACATGCAGCCATGCCATAATTTTTTATGCTTGCACAACCATGTTGAGGCTAGCTAGGGTTATGTAAACTGAGTTCATCTTTGAATGTACATGCATGTAGATGGATCCATCTGAAACCCGTGAGATGAAGGCTAGACAAGTAGCTAGCATGGTAGTTGTCATGGTGTCTGTGGTAGTGTCTAGGATGAAGAGGTCAAGGTTTGAACCTAACCCACTGTTGTATGAACCGAAGAGTGATGCTGAATAGCATAGGCAGCAAACCTTGCAGGCCATCTATAACTCCACCGATGCTGAGTGCATTGCCATGTTAAGAATGAGAAGAGCTCCTTTCTTTTCTTTGTGTAACCTATTTAGAACTAGGGGCCTTGTACTTGAAATAGCTGGTTGCACAGTTGAGGAGCAGGTTGCAATGTTCTTCCATGTAGTTGTACACAACCAAAGGTTTATGGTAGTTCACCAGTCCTTTAGGAGATCAACTGAGACTATTTATAGGCACTTTCACCAGGTTCTATATGTTGTTGATGAGCTTAGAAATGAATTGATTAAGCCTCCTACACTAGTCATACATCCAAAGATCCTAGGGAGCCATAGATGGAACCCTTACATGCAGGTAACTATCAATTGAAATGTTAAGCCATAACTCAATGTAGATGTGAACCCCTTTGCTTATCCCACTTGTACAATTTTACTAGGACTGTGTAGGTGCCGTTGATGGCACCCATGTGTTGGCAAGGGTGCCAAGACACATGCAGTAGGATTTCAGGGGTAGGAAACACAACCCGACACAAAATGTGATGGCTGCTTGGGACTTTGACCTCAAGTTCACATATGTACTAGTTGGCTGGGAGGGCTCAGCACATGATGCCCTCATCCTTGTTGATGCCATTGAGAGAAATGATGGGTTCATTGTGCCTCAAGGTAACTCACTTAGCTGTCCACTACACTTATGTCCTAACCATGGCACAAACATTCACATTAGGCATTGTTTGGTCCACTTATAGGTAAATTCTACCTTGTAGATGCAGGCTATGCATGCTGCATGCAGTGGATTCCTCCCTCCCTATAGAGGGGTCAGGTACCATTTATCTGAGTATGGCAGCAGAAACCTCCCAACAAATGAAAGGGAACTATTCAACCTATGGCACCCTTCCTAGAGGCCCTACGCTCATCGGAGCCATCATAGGAGCTACCAACAGCATCCCAGCAGCCCCAACGAAGCCTAGCAATGCCAAACTAGGGACACCAAAGTGCATTCAGTATCCCTTGGCTTGCCCAAATGATCAGAACCTTCTTAATCGCAAAACTTCCACTAGCACCTAGATCGAGCAGCCCCCGCTGTGCGTAGATGCCGGTAGTACCCAATCTTGAAGGCCTTCTCCCAACACTGCTGTTGCCATCCAAGGAGTTGGAGAAGAAGTGCCATGGTGATGAAGAGAATATAGATGGTTGGCTCAAGAGCTTTGTCTGTATCTATCTATGTCTAAGGAGGAAGGAGTGTGTGGATTACCAAGAAGTGCATCCAGCCCCAGCTTAAATAGGCCAACCTTGAAGATGGAGAAGTGGAGAGGAGCAGTTAAGATGCGTGATCTAGGCATAAGCATCAAGGAAGATGAGGCATATGACGGTTCCCGGCGAAAGTGGTGAGATAGTGTAGAAAGTTGGGACATTCAACACTCACAATGAATTTACCACCGGTAGACCAAATAGTCGTGTAGGACCAGCGGTCATAATGCCTATCCCAGTTGGCTCGGCTTTTATATGATGGAGAAAATACCACTACTGCATCTATTGTTAACCCATGGATGGTAGAAGTTTTAACTGCTGGTTTCCTTCTATAGGAGGCCTTGCTATCGGTCCAACTGACTGTGGAAGTATAATACCATCGCTTCTATCGCTACAGCAGTGAAAGTGGCGATAGTGGTGTGTCCATCTATAGTAGTGAATTCAAGAGCAAGAAGAAACACTTCACAAACAAGAGAGTTTCTCATCAAAAAGATCAAATGCTTGGAGAAGTTGACCAAAGAGCATGAAAAGCTGAAGTGCTCTCATGCTAGTTTGGTCAAAAGGTATGAAAACTTGTCAATTGAGTAAACTCATACTATTAACTCTCTATCTTGTATTGCTCAATTAGAAGATAAGAATTATATGCTCAAGGACAAAGTGGAAAGGTTTACTAGCAAGAATGAGACTTTGCAAGAAAGTCATGATGAGCTCTTGTGCTCTCATGAGAAGCTTATCAATTCTCATCTCATGCTAGATTGCTCATGAGATTGTGGTAACAATGGTAAAATCATACCAACCTCACACTCACAAATGCACATGTACACAAATTCGATCTATTTTATCTTGTGCTAACAATTGTTGCCCTCAAGAAAGCCAATCTTTCATTGAGCATATACTTGTAGAAACTTGGGATGATTCTATTACAAAAGAAAATGAAGATCTCAAGAAAGAGGTTGAGAGGCTAAGAAGGGACTTGATTCAATGAAAGGGCAAGTGCAATGCTCATCCTTCCAAGATAACCGTGAAGACATGGTGAAGAAGCTTCAGAAGGGATCAACTGATGCATTCACCAAACCCCATCAACAAGGTCACAAGTCCAATGATGACAAAAATGAGGGACAAGTTGAAGAAGTGCAATCTATCCAGAACACAGAAGTGCCACGATGCAGCAGTGCAGTGTCCAAGCGCGAAAATGATGTACCTAGACAAAACAACAAAGCTCCCAAGACCACCAAGGTGCAACATCAACCAAAGAAGACTCTCATCACTTGCTTCAAGTGTAAGAAGGAGGGTCACCATGTAAGAGATTGCTCCTTAAAGAAAGAAGAGAAGGGCATGAGCAAGGTCCGAGAGAAGAAGAAAATGGCTTATGTCAAGTGCTCCAACATGGGACACAATGCCATTATGAAATCCAACAAGGTTGATGACCAAGCCACACTTCCAATGAAGAAGATAAGAAGAAGCAAGAGGAAGTGTTATGGATGCAATGAGAAGGGACATGAAATTGGCTCATGTCCTAATAAGAAAAGTAAAGGCCTTATGTCATCAAGAAAGAGGCTCATTAGCAAGGTAGCAAGCAAAAGCAAGAAGAGAAGGCCAACAAGAACAAGAGCCACGTATGCTACACTTGTAAAAGAAAGGGAAACCTAAGCATGGATTGTCCCATGGGTAACACTCCTAAGCTAAACTCTTTAATTAATTCAAATTTGCTTAGGAGACCAAAAAGTGACACTTGTGCTAGAAAGGTGATTGGTTCACCATGTGCTAGCACAAAGGCCATTTGGGTGCCTAAGTCTCTTGTGACTAACCTTGGTGGACCCATCATAGTGTGGGTACCAAATTGTGTTTGATGAGTGTAGTAGGTATTTGAAAGTGATATGAAGCTTTGGGGTGCTTGAGCAAGTTTATTGAAAGTGTCATCTCAGGTTTATCAAGATTGACCCAAGGATAAATTGATGGATATATTTCCAACTTCATACTCATTTTGGTAACTAGTACCTAACCTTTCCTAGCTAGCCACTTGACTTGTGTGGTGATGAGGACATCGCCACGCTGGACACACCGATGTTATGGTCTTTCCCAAGTTGCAATTCATCCCCAACTCAGCTACCACGTCACCCTCGGATTCAGCAGACACGTCGTCACTGTTTCAGTCATAATTTTCTCATACAACATCAAAACAGGGCGTTCTTGGATGCATTGGAAAGGGGATGACAACGCCGTCGTTTTGGATCTAGTCCTAGCTCCAGAAGGTTCGTGGATCATTCTGTGTGACCATGGCAAGGTGTTGCATCACCTATTTGGGCCAACTTGGCCATGTATCGTGTCGGGCCTTAAGCCCAAGTTGTGGGTGCCCAACCCCTGGCCGTCCCCAACCCTAGGTCGAGTCTTAGCCTATAAACACAGCTGCCGCCACTGCTAGACAATTGGGTTTTGTTTAGAGTTTAGTTTTCCATCGAGAAACTGAATCGTTCATTGTAACTATGGTGACAAATCCTTTTACAGTGATCCAGGGCCCCTGTTCTTGATCTCCTCCACTGTGTCGATTAGTCCTTTAGAACCAAGTTCTCGAACCCTCTATTGATATCTGCATCATTCATATTTGCAATTTCAGATTGCATGTTTTAGCTTCTTGCTTGTGCTCTTCGATTCGCTTGTAGGAAAAGCCTTCTTAGCAAGGTCAATCAAGTTGTGCTTGGTTGATAACCAACGGAGCAGTGGTGTAATGGTTGCAGGGTTTGAATCGTGTTTGATTTGAAGCCGGATCGCCAACATCGAGATCTCCACAAATCGAACTTACCGGCTACCTCTCAGAAGATCGGGCCTGTACTCATCAAGTGGTATAAGAGCTTTCAGGTTTACTGCGAGGTATATTCTTGTTTGCCTTAGATTCATATTTGTTCATTACCTGGAGTCCACAAAAAGCCCAAAAATATTTCAATTTCCGTTGTCCTATCACCCTTTGTGCCTTTGCAATTTCGTTTCAGATTCGCGTTGTTGAGTTTGTGTCCGTGGTCGAGTCTTGTTGCTGGTTTAGAATTATGTTTGTGGTCGTAGTTTAATCACCCATTGCTGTGATTTTTGTTTTCCACTGCTATCCCATCCACCGTTCCCAAACAACAAGTCGAAGCCACCCCATTACTCGACTTGCCCCGCTAGCCGCCTTGTGTAACTTCTCGCCGCCGCGCAAAGCCTAGATAGGTTGCCAGCCGCTCTTATTTTGCCTGCATCACAGCCCTCCTTACATCATCAGGCGAATATCTACTGCTATTAGTCACAGGGACAATCTTGTGATCGGTGTTAGAGTTTAAGGACGCTTTGCCCTAACTGTCACTGCCGTGTTGTGCCTTCCGGAAAACATAACTTGACCTTCGGTAAAATAGACATAACTTTTCGCTCGTTTATCAAAAAAATCTGAAATTTTTACAGCAGCTTCTTGACACCATTTGGAGCCGACCCAAACTCAGCTTTTCCCTATTTGGTTCCATCAAAATTGCCAAAAAAAATTCAGGAAAATAAAGAAAAAAAAATTATCAAAGTTTTTGCACGCTTTTCAGAGAACGTGTTGTATTTCTATAGACCACATACCACCTCAGTTGTAGGTGCCAATTTTTATGGTTGCATCTTTTTTTATCCTTGTTCAGAGAAAAATTTAAAAAAATAGTGAAAAAATAAAAAGTTTGATTCCTACTAGTGCCTTTTGGAAAATTCTAGGAAAAATTCAGGAAAAAGGATAAATCCGGGTTATTTGCTTGTTCTGTGAGTTCTTTCCATCGTCCTTTGTTTTCACCTTGTTGCGCTATGTCTCGACACGTCTTAGCCAGTACCTGTGATTTGTACTTTGGATCCGGATTGAACAATCGCTAATCTGCATTCGTTAATTGCTAATCCTTGTTGTCATATTGTGTGCCTACCCATAGCTCCATATATTCTTCTATCAGCACAGGTTCATCTTGCAACTGTTACCCACGCTCAACAATAGATTACTTCACCACTTTGGTTTTGCTCCTGTTTGGCATTGGTAAGAATACAGGCAAGACGGTGGTAAGCCGCTTGTGATTTTGTATTCCACTTTCACCACCACCACTTGTTTCCTTTTAGTTGATAGGGATAATACTTTGGTGTTATCTTTTTCTATCTTCTAACCATGGCAGGATCTCCGACGGACTTCAATGAGTGTGTGTCCAAGGGCAAGCTTACAACGTTCATGACTGAACAACGCAATCTTATGACCGAGCTGACGCGCAATGTGAACAATCTGGTCACCCGCATTGAACAACTCGAGCAACGCCCTCCACCTCATCGTGTTGATGATGAAGATGCGGATGATTTTGGTGATGAAGATGCGGATGCTGACGGTTATGTCCGTCGCCGCCTCAACTTCAACCGTCGCGGTATGGGAGGTAATAATCATGGTAATAATGATCCTTTTGCTAAAATTAAATTTAGCCTTCCTCTTTTTGCGGGTAATGTTGATCCAGAGGCTTATTTAGATTGGAAGCTTGCTGTTCAACAAAAATTTGATTCTCATAATGTTCCTGCTGAGCATAGAGTTAGACTTGCTATTAGTGAGTTTACTAATTTTGTTTTGTTCTGGTGGAGTGATCTTTGCAATGCTAATAATGCTGCTGCTGTGCTTCAAACTTGGAATGCTTTAAAGCAACGTATGAAATCTCGTTTTGTTCCTCCTTGTTACCAACGTGATTTACGTTTAAAACTACAAACTTTAAAACAAGGTGATAAAGGAGTAGAAGCATACTATCAAAAATTGCTTATTGGTTTAGCCCGTTGTGGTACAAATGAAGATGATACTGATGCTAGTGCTAGATTTTTTGGTAGTTTAAACCATGATATACAGAACATACTTGATTACAAAGAATGGCGTAATTTTTCCCAATTGTATCAGCTTGCTATTAAGGCAGAACATGAAGTACAGGGCCGCAAACAACACCAGCCTTTCAGGTCTAACAATGGGAGGAATTTTCAGCAGCGTTCTAGCCGGAGACGCCCAAGCTTCCTGTTGCATCACAGCCATCTACACCTCCATTTTCTTTTGGGGTAAATAAATTGTCTAATGTGCAGAAGAAAGGTGCCACTCCGGGTGCTTCTACTAGCTCCTCCTCGTCCAGCTCTAAAATCATTTGCCACCGATGCAAAGGCATGGGACATGTCATGAAGGATTGCCCCAGTCGTCGTGCTTTCATTGCTACCGAGGATGGATATGTAAGTGCTAGTGATGTTGAAGATGATTTAGCCCTTGCTGCTAACATTGATGCAGATTCCACCGAGAGCTCTTTGATTCGCTTGCAGGAAAAGCCTTCTTGGCGAGGTCAATCAAGTTGTGCTTGGTTGATAACCAACGGAGCAGTGGTGTAACGGTTGCAGGGTTTGAATCATGTCTGATTTGAAGCCAGATCGCCAATGTCAAGATCTCCACAAATCGAACTTACCAGCTACCTCTCAAAAGATCGAGCCTGTACTCATCATGTGGTCTCTAGTAGTTCACAAATATGTGTGTGCTTTTGAATTATTAAGAGTGGCTAGAGTACTTCAAACTTAAATGAATCATTTGCTATATGATGCTTTTAATGGCTCTCTAGTAGAGCAAGATCTTATTCATGTTATAAGAAATGAGGAATCACCTTGTGAGACAATCAAGCAAATGGCCATTGGTGATATAAGACCATAAGAAGTACATGCTACAATGGTGGAGGCTCCTCAAGTCGTAGCTGATCTGCAACTTGCTACTGAAGTACGAGCAGCACTGCTGCTTGGCGGGCAACACTATCGTGCGGCGAGCAGCACTGCCACGCCCCTGTAGACATCAGCAGCTGACAGTAGTCCAAGTCATGGATGAAACCTACAACGTGCTGATGAGCAAAATGAAGATGAAGATACCACCTCATCCATTACAATCAAAAGGGAGTGGTAACAACTAGATCAAGCTCAAGTAGAGGCACTTATCACTCATAATTCAAGAACTTCCTACTTGATGGAATCTTGTCATATGGTAGATTGCCAAATCCCCATTCTCATCTTATGGCATTCTACATGTTCAAATGGTTGTAAGTGTTTATTGGCATATTTCAATTTGATTACTATATTGTTGCCATGACCTAGACATAGAGTGAAAATCCAAGTTCTTAAATGAATAAAGTGTTATGTGAGAAACTCAAATGCTTAAAGCACTTACCAAAAGGGAATATAATACTCTATGACTAGGTTTGTGAGACTAATCTTTCTCTAAAATTTGTGTAGTCTCACTAAATGAGAATGTGTTTCTCAAATGGAGTGTGCTATCATATGAAGGCCATCAATCAAAACCATGTGATGTATTATCTCTAATTAATTTAGAATTGATTCATCTATGTTAGCCACTCACCATAACATGGCTTAAATCTACCATTTTGGACTTAATTGACCAACCATGCATATTCACATTTCCATTCCACTCAAAAGAGTGTGCATGAGGCATCAAGGGAGATTTAGTCCATGTTATGAGGTTTCTCCATTTTGGTAACCCATTTGAGTTCCACACATAAAGGGTTACTAAATGAGAAACTAGTGCTTGTGTTACTAATGTCCTCTTGTGTTTGAGCTTGTTCATAGAAAATCAATAATAAGAGGTTATCCTTTGATTAATTGGATAAGTCACAAGCCCAAATGTTACTCTTCACCTAAAGTAAGATGAGGTTGCTAGAGGCCAAAGTGACCAAAAGTCTGAATTTGAATAAAATCAAGTTTGAGGTTAAGATGGATAAGCTATATTGAAAGAGTTCATAAGAATATTACAAGTATTTATAAGAGGACTGAATGGTAATAACATCTTGTGAGTATTCTCAACCAAAATCACCCCAAGATTGGACAAGAAGAAGATAAGGTAGGAGTAATTTGTGAAAGGTTGAGCAGTAATTCCCTTGCTTTAGTAGCCAGGGTATGCAGAAAGGATCTATTTGAAGCTAAGTTAAGAAATGTAGTTGTTTCTCTATTCAGGCCCATATAAAAATGTTGAAGAAGAATAGGGTCTGGGATAGATAAAGATGGACCAGAGTAGACAAGAGTATCAAATCTCTCCCAGGCAGCAATTAGAGACTCATCACTTTCTTGTGTGAAGGACAATATCTCTAAGCGTAGGCAAACGATTTTAGAAACTGGAAAGAATTCTAAGCAAAAGCTAGAACATAAAGCTTTCCAATCCCCATCCTTACTTGATGCGGTTCGATCGTACCAGGTTTTAGCTTTCTCTTCTAAAGAGAAAGGAAAAAGCTTCCATCTTAGGGTTTCATCGGACATGCCTGCAATGTGTAGGTATGCACAGGTCTGTTCGAACTCATTTAGGTGAATGTGAGGATTTTCATCTTCCTTTCCTGAAAAGGATTGGCTCTTAACCATTTCTACCAAACATGGTCGTAGCTCATAGCTCTTAGAAAGAATAGGCTTAGCTGATTTTGGGAGATCTAAGTCTACTATGGTGGGGTAGATATACTGATTGAGTGGAATGGAATCTGTGGAGCTAGTGGATGGCTCTAAGAAATCCATGGGTAAAAAGATAAAAGTATAGTACAAGATTAAGCTTGACTCAAGATGAACTCAGCACCGCTCCTCGGCAACGGCGCCAGAAATGCTTGTTGGTATAAATTAATGCACACTCTACTTTATCCGCAAGCACACAGATAACATCTACTGATGTAGCACTTCACCAGGATGACCCAGTTTTAATATCGAACCCAAAGCAATGGAGTATGGTCTTCTTAAGTCTTAAGCTTTAATCCTTGAGTAGCTATCAAGGACTGAGAATTTTGAAGGTAGAGGGGATCACTAAGGCTGTTTAATTCTACTTCAAGTATGAACTGCTAATAGTGTTCTTGATGGGGAAATTGTCATAGGAGGTCATAAGCAGAGTATGAATTCTCCTACCAATAAATTATCATGCTAGTCCTACAAACAGGATAGTGGGCTATAGAAGAATCAACCAAGCTATAAGAGTCACCCTTGCGAACTACCACTGAAATCCAGAATATAGGGTACATTCATGAGCTATCAAGTCTAAGCACCGCGCTTACACCCTCTAACTCCTCTAATCCTAGCGCTACTAGAATTAAAGTACTCAAATGAGTCACAAACCTCAAGAACAATATGAACAATAAGAACAACTTAAAAATAGATGTTGATTACCAAAGAGATCTAGATGCAAGATCTTGAAGAACTTGAATCCACAGGTACAAGATGTTGAAGAAGATCCAACAGGCCGGAGCTCCTTCTAAATCTCCTCCTCTTCTCTCTCTCTTCTAGTTCTAATTCAAGACTAGATTCTATTCCTAAACTAGAGGGAGAACTAGTCTTCTTCTTGATCGCTGGCTCTTCAATCCTTCTCCTATGATTTCTAATTCTATTGGAGGTTCTAATCTAGAGAGATTTAATGAGGCCTGGGGGTCTGGAGTCCACTTTATATAGCCCTAGGGGATCAACTGTGGCCCTTGGATGAAACTGACCTTCACGTGCTCTCAATATGTCTTCTAAAATCTGGGGTTGAGGTGCATCATAGAAGGCGGTAGAGGCGGCTTGCAAAGGAAGGAGCCGTGGTGGCGTGGGGGGAGGCCGGCCGGCCTAGGGTTAGGGCCAGTCGGCCCCACCTGGCAGCAGGTCGAGGTGGGCCACCTTGTGGAGTCCTCTGGTGTCTTCTAGAATGTCCTTGTGTGGCCGTGACGTGGAGATAAGTCCGATAGGCGTGGGTTCCTTCTCATGGAAGATATCCTTTTCTTGCATTTTCCTGTTTAATCCTTGAAAAAATCATAATTCACCAAAACTCGTGGAAATTATCAGTAGAACCCCTATTCTAAGGTGGGAATCATATTTTTATCCTTTTTATATGTTTAGTTGACGATTTATAATGTTAGTTAATTACCATCAACAGAGGCTAACATTTTCTCCTAGTAAATTTGTGTAGTCTCTTGATGAGAATGAGTTTCTCATGGGTATGCTACATTAACTCAATCCAAATTGGTGACGTTATCTCTTATACTCATTTGGATTGCAATTTTATCTCTTAAGTAGCTACTCTCCATAATATAGCTTAAATTCCCTTGTTTGGGCTTAATTGACCAAAAGTGCATATGTTCTTGCCTTCCACATATATACATATGCACTATCAAAAAGGAGAAATTTAGTCTATGTTATGAGGTCTTGCAATTAGTGATCTACATGCCTTCCACATCCAAAATGGTCACTAGTTGTGAGACTGTAGCTTGTGCAATTTAATGCTATCTTTTGTCTTTATGAGCATTACCTAGGTGACATTACGAGATACAAGAAACCATTTCAATTGGCATCAACTTGTGAAAACTCTTTCAATTGGTGTCAAAATTGTTAAGATCATATTTTAATTGGTTTGGTGAATAATCGTTCAATGTGGTATATCAAGAATATGCCTTTAATTGGTATCTCAAAATGACAACAAGAGCTAACAATGGACTCTCAACTAAGATCAAGCACAAGTTTGGAAAATCTTCATGAAGGTCATGATAAAGAGAGATGGGGACAAATGAAATCTTTTTGCATTGTGTTAAAGAAGTGCCAAACCCATCAAAGCACTGTTGGCATCTCTTAGCATCGCTTAAGTTAAGTTGTCATCCCTAACACGACACTAGAGATGTGGTTGTACTTATGATCATGACACTTACATAAAATATAAAATAAAGGTTATCCGCAAGCGCATAGATAAAAATACACCCGTTGTAGCATTTCACCCAAGAACCATGTATCGTTATTTATACTTTACCACTGGGAATGGACATGAAATGTAAAGGATATAGGCTATAACTTTTACACTCACATGTGATAAGAGAGTAACTAGATCACTATCTTTACTCAGAACAGGGATTCAATCATATGATAAAGATAATAAGACAAATAGTTCAAGATCATCCTATAAAGGTCCTAGAGCATTCCCACCCTATAGCATTAGTGTTGATTAGAACAAGAGATTAGAGACTAATTCCTAGTTATTCTAATTATAAGTCATAGTATACATTGATTAGTTCAATTACATCTAGCAGTTATTGTATCAATTATATTATATCTTCACACAAGAGACATTTCTAAGGCGGATTAAGAACAGAGCGTAATCTAGCCTTGAAACCAGGTCTTACTAGGCCTATATTCGGGGAGTAGAATACGGAGGACTCAACAGGAATATCACACCCTTGATCTACCACTTGATGTCCCAGAATATAGGGTGCATCCGCAGGTAAACAACGTATAAGCACCACGCTTAAACAATGTCGACCACTCACCCTTTGATCACAAGAATGAGCGCTATACGAACATGTGCTTGAATATAAATATAATCTAACTATGCAAGATATATAATCAAAGTAGACAATGATCATTATAACTAATAATATATAATCTATTAAGAATAAAGTCATATCAAGTAGAACAATATGATCAACTAGAACAAGAACTAGAAGAACAATAAGAACTAGATTAAGAACACGATGAACTAGACGATGAACTAGATGAACAAATAGAACAAATAGATCAATAATGTTGATACAAGAGAGAAGTACAAGGCTTTATCGAGCCTCCTTGCGACACGATCTGGAATCCAAGTGATGCTTGCCTCCTCTAATTCTATTCTATCTAGCTATGCCCTAGGTTTGGAAGAGCTCTAAGGTTATCCTTTCGAGGGACACCTCTTGCTATGATTATGATTGATTAAATATGGAGGGGGTCTAGGGTCTGGTTATATAGTCCAGACGGATGAACCGCGGCCCTCGGACCAAACCGACATTGATCAATGATGGAGATGCGTAGTAGAGTTCGGTTAGAACGTGTTGCGTGAAAGAGAACGTGATTGGTATCTCTGACAGGCTAGCCGGCCAGCCCCCCTGGTGGCGTCTCGCCTCCCGCTTTGTTCTAGTGTCTTCCACATCCTTCCCGTGCCAAGGTTCGGTCTATTTGTGTAATTAATCGTATCATGATAGGTTTCTCCTCGTCCCAGATCCTGTTTTAATCTTTGAAATATAATAATTCATAGAGCTATGGAATTCTATTAGTTTAGTCCCTGAAACTTATGGTGGTGATAGTTCTAGGATGTTCTAGAGACTTCCCAAGTTATATTCCACCAAAGATGTGATATCTTTCTCTCTGGAACTCCAAATATAGCAAGTGCTATGTCTGTTTCGATCGTCTTGATGAGCTCTTTGTAATGGTGCACTCTGTTTCATCACTTAAGATACTTTTATATAGTGAAATATTGAATATCCTGCACAACAAGTGAGAACCCCAACACTCGTGGAACTCGTTAGAATCAAACCCTACAACTATGCTTTATAAGTTTTTATATCAAATCAGGCATTAGTTGATGGTCTATAGTTGACATTAAGGACTGTCAACAAGCACTAAATTCAAAAATTCATGATCACGGTGGAGATTATGAGGCTTAGAACAAAGATATATCGCTCTATGAACTCTTATATTACCTTTGTGCATCTAGGACCTTACATGCTAGTGTGTGCAAGTGTATGAAATATTTTGAGTCACAACATAAGTTTGTTCTTGTAGTGATGATTAGAGAATTCTTAGATATTTGATTGGTACCTCTTGTGATGATGGCATGAGTTAGTCTCATGTTAAAAGTGTCATCTAAGTGAGGTATGAGCTAAATATGCTAACTTCTCAAGAATCTTAACTTGAATTGTTGCATACTTTGTTTGGTAGAAAACTTAGGAGAGAAATCCTATATGCTAAACTTTTACCTACCTCTTGCCCTCACTTGTCTACCATCATTTCTTTCTTTTGGTAGAGAAATCATTTTTGGAGATTAATGCCAAAGGAGGAGAAATATTAGGAGAGAATGTAAGGGAAGAGAGATTGATATATGTATTTAAAGGGGTAAAAGAGAGGTATATAAGATTTTTCTTTTTTCATTGTGTGGTGTGTGCAAGGATAGTTTAAATTAATGATCTTGATAAGGATCGTTTATGCTTGTGTGTGATATTCATGCCTTGAATGATGGATTGTTTATTTTCTTCTAACTACCATTTGTGCAACAGTGTCGCACGCACTTGTGAAAGTGCCACACATGACAGCTTCAGAAACTTCTTGAGTACATGAACTGCCATGAGTATCACGTTTATCATGATGACACCTTGCACCTCACGGATGCTAAAATATAGGAGAGTTCCCACACTTCACCTTAAATATGTGCATTTGGCATTTGAGGCCAAAATTTGAATTCCTTTCAATGCACACATTTAGGGGAAGCTCACTATATCATAGGATTCAAAATCTTATAATTTATCAATCTCTTATAAGCTTCAATTATGTTGTCATCAATCACAAAAAAGGGGAGATTGTAAGTGCATCGAGCCCTTTAGTGGGTTTTGGTGAATTGAATAACAACACAATTAAAGGTCTAACAAGTTTGCTAAGTGTTGAACAGGAAATTAAGTTTATTGCATACACTTGTGGATTATGAAATGACAAGTGTATAAAAGTTCAATAAGAAGGCAAACATGATGATATTCCACATAATGTTCAAATCAAGGCCAAAGTTGTGTATTGTTGTGTTGAAAGATCATGAAAACAATCTATTTCAAGAAAAGACAACAATGCAAATGGAGTTGATGAAATGGCTTCTATATTATGGGATATCATAGCATCATGTGAAAGCAAGCATACTTGGCAAATAGCGAATGAGACATGAGTTGATGATTTTGGATTGGTCTCAATGATGGCTTGCTTTGCATGAACAAGAAGAGTTTGATTGTGGATTAGTTTTGATCAAGGATTGAAGAATGAGTGAAGAATGCATATAAGTCAGTCTCTATGTTGGTTTGCTTGTATGGATAAAGATTGAGAAAATCACCTTGCATTGATTTGATCAAGGTAGCAGTATGAAAATAGATATTGGAGTGTTAGGAGTGTCAAGCCAAAATGAAGTGGATATAAGGAATCGTGAATTGGCTTGACCATATTGATGTTGATTCATATATGTCAATCCAAGTGAATCAAACTGAAGCTTGATTGATCTCAACATTCATATCTAGAAGATATTCAAGCGAGTATCACAATATTGAAGAAATGGGTGCTTGATATGATGTGACTTGAGTATGGCTTGATAGGGTAAAGATAGCAAGGAAAGGGCTTCGAGGGACTAAGCGAAGGTGAAGGTCAAGCAACAGCTTGGAGACTGAGGTACCATGGCTAAGGTGAAGAAGAGAGCACTTGCATTGAGTCAAGGTACTAATCAAGCTCGGGCAGCACTGCCCCTCTCACAGCAGCACTGTCGCTCGGACAGCACTGCCGCTCGTAGAGCAACAGCACCGCGCCTTAAAATCTGACCATTGAAGGAAGGGGTATTTCCTTCACCCCCTTTTCTCCCAATGGTTATCTCGACCATTCTCTTCTCTAGTGCTCAAATAGTAGCTCTTTCCCTCTCTCTAACTCCATTGAAGGCCCCAAGCTCCCAAGCACTCTTCCCTTGATTCTCTTAAAAATCTTTGAGAGATAGAGTCTCTAAACTTTATTAGAGAGTTGCTCTAATTGATCTTCATCTCCTAAAGCACTTGGTTCATGTTTAAGCTAGTGAATTATATTTGTTACTCTTGGAGCTTGCTCCTAGCCGGCTAGAGCATTGCCCTTGGAGCTTGCCAACGTGTGTGGCAGCCCGAGAGGTTTGTAATCACCCTAATCATCTAGTGGGAACACCCTCATCACAAGAGTTCACTCTCTTGACTTGAGAATGGGGATAAGGTTGAAAGAGACCAAAGCCTTTGTGGTTTTCTCAACAACGTGGATATAGGCAAGCCTTGGTGGCGAGCTGAACGTACCACAGGATATGTCGGATGATTTAGCTTTGGCAATGCCTAGCAATAAGATCGCATAGACAGAATCAGATGTAGCACACGAGACACAAGAATTTATACTAGTTCGGGGCGCGGTGGTGCGCTAAACCCTACTCCAGCGGTGCTGTTGCTCTTGTATTCACATGCTCGATTATAGGGGCTGTTGCTCCTAGCTACATAGTAGATTAGAATGATGGACGTTGGATCCTGAGCTCGAGGTCCCTACCCTCCTTTATATATGGAGAGGGAGTAGGGTTACAATGAGGGTGATCAGGCTAATAGAATGGATTCCTAGTTTGTTATATGGAATGTGCAACAGATTGATCCTAGCTATCATCTAGATACGCCTATCTTGGATATCCTTGGCTTGCCTTGATCTCAACGTTGGTCAATTGCTTTAGCCCTTTGCGGGCCTCTTCCGTGATGACTGCTGGGCAGATAGCTTGGACGTGGTCACATATACGGACATTGCGAGTACCCCTGGCCCATATATCTGACAGGATAAATCGATGTCTCACTTGTGTTCTTGTTATTTGCTTTGCAATATTTGTATTTGTGGTGATTCTAGGGTTTTGTCCCAATTTATTTGCTCGTGCACTTCTGCCAACATCCAGGTGGTGGAATAGGGTCCACACTACCACAGGAACATCAATAAATTGCTCGATCTAATTTTTGTTGGGTAGTTTTTGAACTATACTCTCGGGTGTTAGCTAGAGGAGCACTGCCGCTCTGGCAGCAGTGCCGCATTGCCGCTGTGGAATTTAACTTTTGTTTGAGCTAAAATTTTACAGGCCTATTCACCACCCTCTAGGCGACATCAATGTCTTTTTAGGTCCACCTCCACTTAATAAATTAAGAAAACAAAAAACTAGTGACCTCATTAAGGGGCCCACAGAGCCCATCGACGTGTCGCCACGCTGCTTGCTGGATCCGTGCACCATTGCCGCTATTTCTTGCTAGATCTATGGCCCTCCACCACTGCTCCTCGCTAGATCCATCGGTGCCCACCACCACCACCGTGCTCTAGTACCGCAGGGAGCCTAGATTTGCGGCCAGGAGAAGCCTCCATGGCACCGAGAGTAGTAAGCCAACCCCGTGACGCTGGGAGTAGCGGGCTAGCCCTACGCCATAGACCAGCCCCGCATGTGTCGGGAGCTGCCTCTACGCCGCAGGGCGATAGGCCTGTGAACGTCGCTAGGAGACAACCCTGTGAGCAACGTCGGGAGCTAGCCCTGCGTGTGTTGCCCCCGCATCCACGACCGAGTAGACTAGAGATATTGAGAGATTGTGTTGCGAGAGAGAAAGACTACAACTGATTAGGGCTTTCTTCGTGGATATGCGTGAACTTGTTACCAGGTTGTATTGGGCTGATAGTAGGCTCAGCCTCATTAATAGAGATAGGCCTCTTAAGAGGTTTGCCTCTGAAAATGGCCACCACTTTCAAAGATGGGCCTATTAAGAGGTTCTTGCCTCATCCCCAATTCGACTATGGTGACTCCCTCTCCTGCCTCATCCATGGCTGCGGGCATCCTTGCAGCAACGCACTTGATGCCATTCTTGGAGATGGTGGTGGTCGCGTACTCTGGCATGGTGCTGATCCCGCTCCGCGATTGCCGATTGAGCACCGTCAGACAAATAGTGTCGCGTACTTGGGCCATGTTGTTGCAGCCATGCCTGTGCCATCACATGGCCATGGCTACGTCATCGACGCCCTCGCACGAGGGTACATCACCAGATGCTGCTGCGGCCATGCTTGTGTCATCAAGAAGCTCATCATTGGTGAGATGTCGGTGAGGAGGATGATAGTTGTTGTGGGTCTAGCTTGTTAGGGAAGATACTCTCCTCTTATTTGAGGGGAGATAAGAGAGATATCGGTGATCACCAAAACTATAGAGAGCTATTAGGGAATTACTGGAGTAAGGGAAAATACTCATCTCCCCCGATAGGCTATTTTATGGGGATGAGAGATGATATTGAGGAGTGTTAGAGGTGCTCTAAGGTCCCAGATCCGCTGTGCTCCTACCTCCTCTATGTGGTTGGTGTTGTACACGTAGGACCACGTGGCGCTGCCTAGCTGCACACCAGCAACGTAGGCGCAGCCGTACCGAGGGGTATAACGCACAACCATAGATAGGGTCGGCAAGGGGAGACACTATGACCCCTCTCGAACTCTCTCGTCTAGCTACAATTGAGAAAGGCGAAAGTGAGCACGTCGGTCTCCACTAAGGGGGCTAGTGGTCTTCCTCGCCTCTGATGGCCCTTGGGGGCTTTGCGAGATGGTGGAGACGCTGGTCTCTTGTCAGTCGATGGTGGAGGTCCTAGTATATCTAGCCGTAGAATTTTGGCGACGGCATTGAGGCAGCAGTGGCAACATCGAGGAATAAGGTCCTCTCGTGCTCATCCTCGTCTCGGGGTGCTCTACTCTGGTGCCATTGATGAGTGCGTGGAGGTGGACTCCGGCTTCGTCGGCTCATGTACAGAAGTCTATGCAATTCGACGTCTTGTCGACTTAGAGAGGTAGCGACGCCGATGACACTATATGTCAAGGATGCAATGACGGTTGTGGGCTATTGCGAAAGGATGGGAAGTGGATCGAGCTTGACCTTCCCTCGGCAACTGTCAACGGTGAACTTTGATCCATGGTCAGAGAAGCTCGGGGTGCATCCCTAGCCAATGCTTCTTCAGCAATAGCTTTAGTTCGTCCATGGTGACGGGTGTCTACTATGGCTCATGTCAAAGATTCTTTGCGATGGGGATTCTCTAGAACTAGGATGCTTTGGGAGCTCTCAACGTCAGTGATGGTTGGCAGTGGAGTTCTTCGACGCGTTTGGTCTACACGGTGGCTAGGGGCTTATTTGTTATTTTTGTTTTCTATAGGGGCTTCTATGCAAGTTTATCGAGGCATCGTCTCAGTATCCTTACAGTGCCGTTTGGTTTGTGGAAAATGGGCACTGGGATAGGGAAATAGCTACTAGGATAGATTTTATCCCTTGTTTGGATGCTGGAAAAAGGAAAAGTAGCTGGATTTGGATTGGGAAATCTCAACCCAATGAGGGGTGGGTTTCGACGGGGAAATGAGATCCGCTAAGCACTGCGAAATAGGAGCAGGCTAACGAGGACAGGGTTCCCGATCTTTCGTCAGGTGAAGATAACTATTGTTTTTGGGCGAAACGTTGCACATCGATCTGGCTGTAGATCAAAAGATCCGAACCCTGCAATCTTAGCACACAAATCCTCTAGTCATCAATAGTGTCACCAACCGGTTGACCTCGCCACGAGGGCTAATCCCTGCCTACGAAATGAAGAACGCAAGCAAGAACTCGAAAGTACGCAGCTCAAAAGTTCTCAAAGTGGGGTCTCATAAACTGATGAAACAGCGATTATCAAGGACAGAATGACCTAAGCAAAACCCAAAACCTAACGATGGTCGCAGTAACTGATTATAAAGGTCTTAGGGTCGTCGTGTCCCCTAGACGCGCTCCCCTAACGGGCTCAAAGACGATACACGTCCCAATGGACTAAATATGGTGACGCAGCACCATGACAGATTCTGGACGCTAACTTGTTTCGACAATTGTCGTTGACTATGGTGGAATTTGGACCTCAAACCAAAGTAATTGGTTAGCTTATAAAATTAACTTTCCACCCATATGTGGATCGTCGAAAGCGGAGTCCGGATGCGTCCTGGGCGTTCATTTTATGGCAGATTGGTCCTGGAGGCCGAGGCAGACTCGAAATCGTGTTGGACCGGGCCTCCGGCTTGTGTTGGACGCCCTTGCTAGTCATCTTCACCTCCACCTCTTCCTCCAAGTTCTTCGTGACGTCCAGTGTTCCTAAGCAATATAACATCATTAGGTAGTAGTCCATTCTCAAAAGTATGAAAAGGATCACTTAAGAACGAGCTCACCTCTAAATTTAGTTGTCGTATTCGAGCTCGGGTCATTAGACCTTGCATAACAGTTGGAGGATCAATGGGTGCATCCGAAGGAGTGATGTCCTCATCACATGTCACTGCCGCACAGCAAGCACAACGGGTACCCGCCTAGTATAGCACACTCACAAAACTGCAGACTGAGTATGACAAATATACAACAAAATACATACTAAACTAGTTTAACACTATATCCAGGGGCACAAATATATAGCAACTAGTAGTTTAACAACTGAACAATACACAATGCCTAATGTCTCACAGAGTCACAGGTCACATGAAGTACCAACCAACCAAACATACAGTAATGCAAAATGTCCCACAGCCGCGCCGGCCGCCCCTGGCATCTGCGCGCCGGCACCTCCGGGCCACTGCTCCCCTACTCCCGGCTGCACCGCGTCCATGGATCCGGGGTAAGGATGGCAATTTTACCCGTGGGCACAAATACCTGTGGGTTTCATACCCGATGGGCGCGAGCACGGGTAGGAAATTCCACCTGCGGGCAAGGTCGGGTTGGGTAGCCGCAATAGTACGAGTAGGCACGGGTAAGTAACTTCGCCCGTGGGTAAGAGCATCTCCAGCAAGCTATCTAAACCCACTACCTATCCTATATTTGGGTATTGACTGCCAAAAAAACGCACTCTAACAGATTAGACAACCTACTTTTGTTGGCCCAACAAATTCTCCCTCCCACTACCTATATTTGTTGGGCAAACAAATCTGCCTACCTATTTTCTCCCACCACGCACATCGCTCTCTCTCTCTCTCTTGCGGCGCTCGTCCGCATGCTCTTCCCTGGTGGCACGGCTCCCCGTCGCGCACCCTACCCCGACGGCGCTCCTCACCGGCGCGCCCCTCGCTGGTGGCACCCCTCCACGACACGCGACCCTACCCCGGTGGCGCTCTTCCTAGCGCGAGAGGCGGCGCACGACCCTCCAGTGGCTCTGCTCCGGAGCGCGGCCTCCTCCTCGACCTGCTCCTGGCACGACAGCCCCTATCCCCAACCAGCAACTCCCCTTCCTCGGTCGGCAACAGTCCTCCTGGCTGCAAGATATGGATGGCCGAGTTCGTCGATGGCAAACAAGAAGAGGATGACCCGTGGGTCCCTTATGTCATAGATTGCTAAAATAAATTTAGGAGCCATGTTTTAGGTAGTACTGCTAGAGTTGAAGACAAAATATAGGTAGTACAGAAATAAGTGGCTATCTAAATAGACGTTTAGATAGTTTGTTTTTTTATACCGCTGGAGATGCTCTAGCTCGTGGATACCCGAAACTCTAGTATATGAGCAAAGTAGCCCACACCGCTATGTCATTTGGCCCATAAAAAATAGCCCAGCCCGATAAAAAAACCTGAGCATTCACCTGGACGAGGAAAAAGTTCACTCTTGGTCCCTCAACTATCACGATAGTCAGCTTTTGGTCCCTGATCTTTTTTCGTGACCGGGAATATAGCCCGTTTATCATTAAGAAGAAGAGAATTACACGACGCAGCTACGAGAGAACCCTCGTAGCACAGATTACAAACCACATAGGTAGTGGTAAGTAACCTGGAATACAACATAAAAGAGCAACAAAAGAAGAAATAAAGGAAAAAGCGACTGTCCTCAAACCCGGAACCTACAAACTAAGCCTGTTTAAAGGATACAACTGCGCAATGGTTGCCTACAAACAAGACGATGCCAAGGTGGCGAAGCATCCACCCAAAGTAGCAACGGCGGCAAAAGTTTCCGCCAGCGAAGATAACGGCGGCCAAGTATCCGCCAAATAGGGATTCCACCGACGGCCAAGCATCCACCGGGGAAGAAGCGACGAAAACGTCCACTGCGGCAAAGCATCCGCAGGGGGGTCGGCCACGACGCACTCGGCAGCAAAGCATCTGCCAGAGCAGGGGCCAGCGACAATGGCGGCAAAGCATCCGCCAGGTTGAGGAAGTAGCGGCAAAGCATCCGCTAAGAGAGCGACGACAAAGTCAATTGCTGTAGGGGAAACCATAGCGAGTAGAAACATAGGCATATATAGGCACAGCGAGGAACTCCATCCGAAGCCGACGACACGAAGGAGGCACAACACACGTAGAGTGCGCCAAAAGGATTCTACAGTGACGCCTTTAGGAAGGGGGTGACGTCCAAGGTGAGCTCCATGGACGCCAACGCCACTGGCCTTACAGCGTGTAAGGCGGGGCTTACGCCCAGAATCTGAGGCCATCGGCAGGAAGCACGGGGTCCAACAACGACGCCCCCAAGGGGGTATGTGGTGCTAGAGACGTCACCGTCGTCCGCTCAGCCAAAGCCGAGCTGGGCTTTCGCCCAGAACACCATGCATCCAGGGATAGCCACGACGGCGCAGTCGCAGTCGCCGGGGCCACCACCGCGCAAGGAGATGGTGGAGCTGAGCGCCTGCACAACACATGCCAGCCTCGCAGAGCCCCGGAGACTGTTCCGGGCCAGCAGGCGGAGGACGTCCTCCACGTCATGGCGGATCGGCCTACCGACGTCGGCGTTGTCGGAGACGCCGTGGTGGTCGCGCCCGAAGACGGCCCCGAACAAGGAGCTGTCACGGCTGTCCACAAGCCCGTGCGCTAGGCGGAAGTGGAACGGCTTCCACCACAGCAGCGCCACCGCCGCCGCGTCCCGACGCCCTTGCCGCTCCAGCACCAGCAGGGGGCGGGTGTGGCCGCCGGATCCGGCCGCCACCGGCCAGGGAAGAGTGCATCCACCAGATCCGGGCCCCACCGGCAAGGGGACGGGCGTGCCCTCCGGCACAGGGACGGGCGCAGCCGCTGGATCCAGGCGCCACCAGCAAGGGGACGGGCGCCGCCGCCGCAACCGCCCAGGGGGTGGGCGGATCTGGCCGCCACCGGCCAGGGGACGAGCGCGACCGCCGGATCCGGCCACCACCAGCAAGGGGACGGGCGCCACCGCCGGATCCCGCCGCCACCGGCCAGGGGAAGGTGCACCCGCCGGATCCAGCCCTCCAAGACGGCGTCGGCTGAGGGGGAGCTCGGGGAGGACAAGGAGGGGGAGCTCGGGAAGGGAGGGAACTGGGGGAGAGAAAGCTGCGGCCGTTGCTCACCTGAGCAGCGACACCGCTGGCCGCCGCCACCGCAAGCCGGGGGGAGCAGCGACGGCGGCCGGAGGACCACCGGAGGGGCCCCGAGGGGGTGGCGGCGAGAGGCCCCCCGGAGTCGCCTCAGAGATGACGCGGGGGGAAGGGGGAGGAGTCTCTCTCTGTCCCCCGAACCGTCCCTGATCTTCAAAACCAGGCACATGTCGTCCCTCATCTATTCAAACCACGCACGAAACACCCCTTCGTGGTTTGGGCTCTGGTATTCATTTTGCTAGCAGCCATGTCGGCTTAGAGCCCACGCTGAGTCAGCAGCTAATTGAATAGAGGTAGCCTTGCCCAAGATCTGGTCGAGCCTGGCCAAAAAAAATTCCCCCCAAATTAGAACACGCTCGCACACAGGCGAACCCTAGCTCCGACATTCGAGTTGCGAGTGCGGGGCGTCGGCAGCGCGGCGCGGCGGCGCTACGGGCGCGCGGCACAGCGCGCAGGCAGGAGCGGTGCCGCTGGGCTAGGCGGGCGACGGGCGCCGCGCGCAGGCAGGACCGGTACCAGGCGCAGCACGCCAACTCGCGAAGACACGAAGCAGCAAGCAGTGAAGCACAAAATTCGTGCTGCCCACGGTGAGTGCTAAGGCACAGATGGTTCCCTGTATTTTTGAGTTGCTTTTGAATCGTCCTTTCATGTGGCTTGTGAGTTGCGATCGATCCAAACTTAGGACATGAGCTCTAAAGTTTTTGACATATGTGCATGCTATTACGACGATATGCTAAAATATGCAATAACAATTGCGAGCCGATAACATTGGCAGATGAATATTCACTTATGTGGTTTCTATTTAGTTGGCACACTTCTAGCGATTGCAAGATCAAGTATTGACAAGCTGAGAAAAAGTTATAAATGATTGAGTTTGTATGGACCTTGTACCATCATCATTTAATCTGTGAACCATGCTTCAGAAAATCAAAATCTCTCACAAACTTGAATATGCACTATAGCTAAATCTATAATTGCAAATCAAGTTCGAGTGTATGATTGCAGATCAAGTTCGAGTGTATAAAGTGTATTTCTATTTTTTCCAGCAGCTTGATGAGTGTGTGCTTGTGATTCAAGAGCAGTGGTAAAAATGTGAATATCAGTTTTTTATCTAATATCCTCGTAGCTTGATGAGTGTGCGCTTGCGGTTTTTTCCAGCTCAAGAGCAGTGGTAAAAGTAATGGTCAGGATCCAAGAACAAAGAACTAAATCAGAGAAGTGGACAACTATTATCTGCCCAAACATTAATAAAAAATTAAATGTCTACATATCTATGTCTGCACACTGCCATGCCATCTGCAATGGGGAAGACAAATATGAAGTTAAGCATTTTGACAATAGATTCATGGTGGATTTGGTGTCAAAGAAATGTTCATGTAGGTATTGACAATTGTCTGGACTTCCTTGTTGCCATGCTATTTCATGTATATTATTCAAGACCAACAACCTAGATGAATATGTGGCTGACTGCTACTTTGTGCACCACTTCAAACAAACTTTAATTTATTTTGCATTATACAATAGGAGGTTGATAAAACTGGACAAGCTTCTAGATATTCTTTCTGGCTGATTTTGTTTCCAGCGTTACTACTATACAAATTTTCCTTAAATTAATCTCTTCTTATAGGAGATATAAATAATGTTATAGAAAATAGAGATGAAAGTGCTGATCTGAACCAACCAATCGTAAGTTATCAATTTGATTCATTATTCCCTTTTTCTATTTTTATTTACTTAGGAAATTGTTCATAACAATTTCATGTGTATGACGTAGGACCTTGATGGTGGTGACAGTGGTGGTACTAGTGCTGATGGATATGCTTCTGCCACAATGCAGGACATTGCAAATTCTATGTTTGCGCAATCTTCTGTCATATCTGCATCTTACGTACAAGGAGGCTATAGAGATCTTTTATTCGGAGTTCAGCAAGATGCCGCAATGTCCTCATCAGCTAGAAAGTTAAATTTCGATGAAAACAAGTAATTCTAGTGTCTTGATTAAGATGCCACTTTGCAGTAACCTTTTATTATGTGCATAGCTATTTCAGACTTCTTTTGTCAGTACAAATTTACCTACCTGTGCTCTCCTGCCAACTGTGATGCCTGGAATGACAAAAATTTGAAAATTGGGATATCTGAACTTCTGAAGGACATAAACTTTTTTTCAAACAAACAATGGGTCCCATATATTTTTGTAATGCAATTACCATGCCAGTAATGCAATTACCATGCCATATGTATTTCAAATGGCTCAAAATGCCATATGTATTTCAGATCAATGTGTCATTACATCTTGAAGTATATGTATCACTAACTCTTACAAAGCAAGCTCAAAGGAAAAAAATGCTGCACAATTTGTTTTTTCAAAGCAGATTCATATCCATACATTGCACACTAATCAGACTAGTCACACTTCAGGATTCCTTGCAATCTGGGACTGGACAATGCAAGAAACGCTCGTAGACTTCCTTGCATCTGATGGTAGACAGTCCTGTCTCTTCCTTCACTCCCTTCAGAAACCTGCAGTCCCTCAGGATACACATACCATGATTCCATACAACCAGGCATAACTCAGTTTATTGCACGGATACAAGGCATAAAACCATATGCACCAGCAAAGGATAAATGCCATATTTATTTCAGATAAAAGAATCATCTCCGCACTTTACAACATCTGTGCTACTACCTCCAACAAAGCAAGTTCTGAAAAAAAATTACAAGTTGCACAGATTGTTCCTACAAAAAAAAATTATGACTGTGCTAATAACTCCTACAAAGCATGTTCTTAAAAAGAAACGACAACTTACATAGATTGTTTCTTCAAAGCAACTAATCATTCGGAAATACAAGCCATCATCCACTCTGCCAACACCATAGGGACATGGTTGAAAGGCATACAAATGCCACAGCGATATCGATCAGTCATCAGAGCTATGACCTTTTCACCCGATTTATAATCAGAGCCTAAAGACATTTCTCTTTTCTTCCCCCTGATGAATGACTTCTTGAATTGACAATATCCATTTTAATTATCAGATGTTGTAAGCATAGGTGGTAGCAGTACATCGTAGTGATGTCCTCGGGTGACAATTACCTCTATCATTGAAATAACCTAGGCTGCTACTGTATCAAATTCTCACTTGCTGAGTACGTTCGAACCATCCCAAATTGTATGCGACTTCATCTTAGACAGGAGCGCTAGCACGAATGAAAATACAAGCTGTAGATTTGGAGAGAGAGATTACCGGAGCTGCTAGGACTAGCCAGAGATGATAGCGCTGGTGGTGGTGGCGGATCTGAAGTTCAGCGAGGCAGATCAGAGCGATGACATTGGTGCCGACACATTAGGCGGCGGTGGCGACGACGACGGCAGTGGAGGCAGTGACGGACGAACGAATCAGGTATACTCTGGTGACTGGTGAGCGCTTGGAGCAGCACCCGCGGTGGTCGAATCACGGATGATTGAGGTAGCGGCGGCGGCGGCGGTGACGACGGGAGATGAGTTGGGCTCGTGTGTGCGTTGGAGCCGAGAGCAGCCAAGCCAAATCGTCGGGTTAGAAGCCAGCCGGCGTTGGGAGGCAATTGAGCCGATTCATTATGCGCCTGGAGTCGAGGTGAGCCGTTGAGTAGTCGGCTACGCGTCGCCATCTCATTGGAGTCCGTACAGGGCACTCCCACCTCCCTCCCCCAGCCGCACGGGCACGGGCGCACGCACGGCTCGGTCCCTCCCGTCCCGTCGTTGCCTCGTCGGCCCCTTCCCCCGGTCCCTCCTCAGCCCCTTGTCCCCAGTCAGCCATCTGCCCGGCCGTCACAGAACTTGTACCAAAAACCCCTGGCTCCCCAAAACCTCCACCCTCCATTGACATCCACGAAACCCTAGGCGATCCCGGGGCGACGATGGCCACCGGCGACAAAACCCCGTCCCTCGACGCAGACGTTGACATGGGCGACCTAGCTTCCCTCGACGCCTCGGCCGCCACATCCGCCGCTGCGGCCGGCGCGCCTTCCACCCGCTTCCGTCCCAGGGCCAAGGGCAAGCCCAGGCCGAAGCCCGAACCCCGCAAACCCGTACCGGTGGCCGTGCCCAAGCTGGAGCCGGAGCCGGAGCCGGTGCCGGTGCGGGAGCCCGATGTCAACCCCGCGGTGCCGCAGGAGGACGCGATGGAGGTGGACAGGGCGGTGGAGGTGGACGGAACGGGTGACGCTCCTGGACTTGGAGATGGGGCGGACGAGGAGGACTTCGTGGTGCGCGAGATTGATGTGTACTTCAATCCCAAGCCTTTGGACGACGACGCCAAGGTCATCCCGCCGAACCCGTCCATGTTGCTTGATTATATGGTTGCTTGAACTATCTCTTGTGATTAAGTTAAATTTTGCAGTAAAACTTAGCCAGAAAGAAAGTGGTCCAAACAACCAAGCAGTATAAATGCTAGTGTTTGTGTGGTTGTACAGTTAAATTTTGTTCTCATCTATTTCTGTTTAAATTTCTGCCAATGCTATTGGATAAACTAGTTCTACTTCTAAGCTATAGAAGAACAATGTGCTTTTGCAGGAAGGTATATTTTTTGTTGTTTATGATGTTCTATTCTATGGATAGGAGTGCTTGGAAAGCAGCTATTGACGTGCTTGAACCGTGACTAGGGGCTCATGTTGGGGTTCAACTCTAGCCTACCCCAACTTGCTTGGGACTAAAAGGCTTTGTTGTTGTTGTTGTTGTTGTTGTATGATGTTCTATTCTATGCAAGGCATTGTACAAGCTTGTTATAAGAAGGCTTCTAATTGTTGATTAAATTATCCTGCTGTTTCTTCTAGATTTTGGTAAAAATAAGAATGTGTTCTTACTAAACTTTTGCATATAGAAAATTAGCCGGACAATTAGGGCCAGATTAAAAGGTTAATAACTGACTATGGTTGTTTGGTTTGTTTATCTACTATTCTGCCCCAAACATCCAGCAGTAGCATATGTTTGTTTCATCATGATGAATTGAACTTCAGCCCTATTGTACATATTTCGTTCTATCAATATTTGGCTCAAAATTGTTTTTAAATTTGTTATTATCTATATCACAGCTGTACATTATGCAATATCCCCTGAGGCCATGTTGGCGCCCGTATGAGTTAAATGAGATATGTGAAGAGGTACATCCTCCATTAACTTCATATACTCTTTTTCTGTTGC
Organism: Saccharum hybrid cultivar R570; assembly: GCA_038087645.1. Classification (NCBI taxonomy): domain Eukaryota; kingdom Viridiplantae; phylum Streptophyta; class Magnoliopsida; order Poales; family Poaceae; genus Saccharum; species Saccharum hybrid cultivar. Next base: position 18,244,491 of record JAQSUU010000637.1, read on the forward strand.
AAATTTCTATTACTTAACATATATTTATCTTAAGTAGCTAAAGGATTATGAGTATATCAGGTTCGTGTGAAGCCATTGAGTTCAGAAGTTGAAGTTGATTTGAGTGTCAATACACAGAGTGAAAATTATGATCAAGAGGCACCTTTGAGACTGACAAAACAGGTGAGTTTATTTTAATCTTGCAAAATCACATGACAGTCTTTAAATGTACTTATGAACTTCAAGGCGAAGTTTAATTATCTGTGATACCCTCAGGCAAAGTTGAAGAATTGTGTCACTTGTTGGTTGAATCTGATTAGTATTGTTGCAATTATCCTATTTTTATGTTCAATGCTTGGGCACTTGCATGATTGTCGTTTTCTTAATGAACCTTAGATTTGTCCTTAGTTGTGTGATGGTCACTTCAGTTGGTGCACCTTGCTTTTGTTCTTTATGAGGACTTGATCTTCCTCTCAAGACTGTGTTTTTTACCATTTCGACTGTTCCCTGCTCTTTGTGCTTGTTGCAAGTGATTTATGACCTGTCTGCTCATTGTTTGTACAAAATAACATCTACTCCCTCCATAAAAAAAACTTGTTACAATTTTAGGACAGTGAAGGTAAATTACCTAGGTGCCCCTATTAATTGATGTCTTTTGGTTTCATTTGCCGCGTGACTGAAGGGGCACATGCAGCCTCGACTAGTTATTACTGGTGTGCATGCATGCATGTGGTTGGAAGAGAGGGAGGTTGATTTAATGTATGTGGGCTCCACTGAGTCACTGTCTGTCTAAGTGCTACAGTGACATGTTTTGTGGGTCAAAATTTGAATCCTTGAATGCTCATGTTTTTTTTGGGATGGAGGTAACAATTTGTTTTGTTTTACTATTGCATAATCTTGATGTGAAGTATGACAGGGATTTTCAGATCCAGCTTTAGCTTAGAGTTACTGTAGAAGTTAAGTCCTGCTCCCAGTTATCACTTAGTTATCTGTGCTTAATTATGTTTCTGCTATTAAGGCCTTGGGCAGCACAAGTGACTGTGCGAGTACCCAGGCAGTTAGCTGTTTAGTTAATGCTCTAATGAGCCATCAATGTAATCAATATGCTACTTATCTTCTATATATGAAAGAGCAGTCGCCTGGGTGTGTTATCCTGGCTGAGTAGAAACACTCTGTACCTCCAACAATTGGTACCAGAGCCTAGGTTAGACACCTCTCTCTCATCTTCTACTCGAGCCCCCTTCCCTGCCTTCTCATCCATGGCCTCGACATCTTCTGAGCGCCGAAGGAAGGCTGCCAAGGGCGACAGCAATGCGGAGGACTCCATTGGCCGGGCCGCGCGCTTGAAAGCTGCAGAGGAGGCAGTTGCGCAGGCGGTCCAGGCGGCGCGGCAGGCGGCGGCGGCTGCAGAGGAGGCGGCAAGGACCGCGCGGGTGCTGAGGGAGGAGATTGCAGCAGAGAAGGAAGAAGAGGAGCTGGAGTATGGAGAAGAAGAGGAGGAGGTCAAGAGCCCGCGCCGGAGGTCTCCATCTCCGCCAGTCCGCAGGCGTGGCCGCGGTGGCGGGCGTCGGGAGTCGCCTGTGTACGACAGGGTCGTATACAGGGACTCGGGCAGCGGCACGAACTGGCCGATGCTGTCCAAGACGAACTACCACGAATGGAGCCAAGAGATGAAACTGCGAATGCAGGCCCGCGATCTGTGGGACGCAGTTGAAGAAGAGCGGGTCTCATTCCGCGACGACCGGCGGGCTATGGAGGTGATTGTCGCAGCGGTTCCCAAGGAGATGGGGATTCCGCTCATCGACAAGCGGACGGCGAAGGAGGCGTGGGACGCCATAGCTGCTGCGCGCATCGGCGTGGACAGGGTCCGCCGAGCGACGCTGCAGCGCCTCCGCCGCGACTGGGAGAACATCAGTGTCAAGCCAGGAGAGAGCGTCGAAGATTTTGCCTTCCGCCTCTCAACTCTGCATCGACAGCTTGTCCTTCATGGTGATCAGGACATCGATGAGAGGCGTGTGGTGGAGAAGTATCTGCGTACAGTACCGCCGAAGTATGCGCAGATTGTGGTTGCTATTGAGCAGTTTCTGGACTTTGACATGCTCACGCTTGAGGAAGTCACTGGGAGGCTCAAGGCTGTTGATGACCGTGAAGAGCAAGCGCCTACCGAGCCAATCACCGTCGGCGGCAAGCTCATGTATACTGAGGAGCAATGGCGCGCACGCTGGAAGAAGGAGAAGAAGGGCGGCGGGGATGATTCTGCTGGCTCTAGTTCAAAGAATCAGCGCGGCGGCGGCCAAGGCGGCGGTGGTGGCCGCGGTCGCGGCGGCTGGCGAGGAAAGGGCCGTGGCGGCGGCCGCGATGGTGGACGCTGTGGCGATACCTGCCACAATTGTGGCCAGGAGGGCCACTGGGCAAGGGACTGCCCTCATCCGCGCCGAGACAGAGATGGTGACCGTGATGGTGGCGGTGACCGCGGCGGCGGACGGGGCAGAGGCCGTCGTGGCAGCGGCCGCGGTGGCAATCAAGGCCAGCACGCTGGTGGCCGAGGGGGCGCAGGCGGCGGTGACGGCGGCCACAATGGCCGTGTGCAGTATGCAGAATGCGAGGATGATGGGGCTCTGTTTCTGGCGCATGGGCTCGTTGATCTTGATGAGTGCGCGCCGGCATACACCTATGCTGCTCAAGAGGTGAATCTGGAAGAACCAAAAGCCCGAGCCTTCCTTGGTGCCAATGGCGATGAAGAAAAGGCAGATGTGTGGTACCTTGATTCAGGAGCTACACACCATATGACTGGACGGCGTGAACTCTTTTCTGACTTGAACACGGACGTGCGAGGCACGGTCCGATTTGGAGATGCGTCCAAGGTTGACATCAAAGGCATCGGTTCGATTGCTTTCGAAGGAAGAACTGGTGAGCATAGGGTGCTGCAGGGTGTGTACTATATACCAGCCCTGAAGAATTCCATTATCAGTCTGGGTCAGCTTGACGAGACTGGCTCCAAGGTGGAGATATATCACGGTGTGTTACGTATCTGGGAACACACTGGCCGTTTGATTGCCAAGGTGAAGAGAGGGGCTAACAGATTGTACACACTCCAACTTCATGCAGCCCAGCCACTTTGTCTTGCAGCACGCAGAGGAGATGTAGCGTGGCAGTGGCATGAGAGGAAGGAGGAGATGGCGCGCGGTGTCCCAGTTATTGACCATGTGGAGCAGGTGTGTGACACCTGTGTCACCACCAAAATGAGAAGGCGCCCGTTCCCAGCTGCAACACAGTACCGGGCCAAACAGCCCCTTGAGCTGGTGCACGGCGATCTTTGCGGACCAGTGACACCTGCAACACCTGGAGGAAATCGATATTTCCTGCTGCTCGTCGATGACGCTAGCCGTTTCATGTGGGCAGCGCTCATACCAAGCAAGGATGCAGCAGCAGAAGCCATCAAGCGCATCAAACTGAGCACAGAGGCGGAGAGTGGTCAGAAAATCAGGGTGCTTCGCACCGATAATGGAGGAGAATTCACAGTTGCTGATTTTGCTACCTACTGCGCAGAACAAGGCATTAAGAGGCACTTCAGTGCTCCCCACTCACCTCAGCAGAATGGGGTAGTTGAACGGCGCAATCAGTCAGTAGTGGCCATGGCAAGGGCACTGCTTAAGCAGAGGGGCCTGCCAGCTCGGTTTTGGGGGGAGGCTGTGATGACAGCAGTCCACATACTGAACCGATCACCGACACGTGCGTTGAAGGGGATCACCCCATATGAGGCCTGGCATGGACGTTCACCAACTCTGGGACACATGAAAGTGTTTGGGTGTGTGGCATACACAAGGAAGCTCAGTCAGCTGCGCAAACTTGATGACCGCGGCGAGGCCGGCGTGTTTATTGGTTATGCAGAAGGAGCTAAGGCATATAGGGTGTTTGAGCCTGTGGGCGGGCGTGTCAGGATCAGCCGTGACGTTGTATTTGATGAAGAACATGGCTGGGATTGGTCCTCGCCGGAATCTGGGCCATCAGCTGTGAACAGCAGTGAATTCACAGTTGAGTATGTCTGGTCAGAGGAGGTGAGCAAACCAGCGCCACCGTCGTCGCCTCTGCTCCCAGATTCACCAAGAACACCCGCACCAAACAGCCCAATTGGAGTTGAAGGAGCAGAGGGCTCCGCATCAACTCATCCTCAAGCTAATTCTGCTCCAGCGGCACTAGAAGTGTCACCACCGCTACCATGTCCTCGGATTGAGCATGCCACGCCTCTGGAGGATGATGATGATCGACTGGATGCTTATCACGAGGATGAACCACTTCGCTACAGAACTGTCAGCAATATCATTGGCCAGCAGCCCACACCGCCACCTGCAACTCGCCTGTTCGCAGAGCTGCATCTAACGCACTCTGGCGAACCAACTTCGCACACTGAAGCCAAGAGAGATCCAGCGTGGTGCGCAGCAATGAAAGAAGAGCTGCGATCAGTAGAGAGAAACAAGACCTGGGAGCTTGTGAAGCCTCCTGCTGGTCACCGTCCAATCACCCTGAAGTGGGTGTTCAAATTGAAGAAGGACGAACACGGTAATGTTATCAAACACAAAGCCAGACTTGTCGCTCGTGGCTTTGTCCAGCAAGAAGGCGTGGATTATGATGATGCTTTCGCCCCTGTCGCACGCATGGAATCTGTTCGAGTCTTGTTGGCTCTGGCGGCACAGGAGGGCTGGTCTGTTCATCAGATGGACGTCAAGTCCGCATTTCTGAATGGAGACCTCAACGAGGAGGTATATGTGCATCAGCCGCCTGGCTTTGTTGTTGCTGGACAAGAAGACAAGGTGTATCGCTTGCGCAAAGCTCTGTATGGCCTACGGCAAGCGCCAAGAGCATGGAATGCAAAGCTTGATTCAACATTGAAGAAGAAAGGCTTCAGACAAAGCAACCATGAAGCTGCAATCTATAGGCGAGGTTCTGGAAACTCTCTGTTGCTTGTCGGTGTGTATGTGGATGATTTGATCATCACAGGGGCCAAAGAGCAGGATGTTGAAAGCTTCAAGGCTGAAATGAAAGCAACATTTGAGATGAGTAACCTCGGGCTCTTAAGCTTCTATCTGGGCATTGAAGTACAGCAGAGCACCGATGGCATCACCCTTAGACAGACTCACTATGCCAAAAGGATACTGGAATTGGGTGGTATGGTGGACTGCAACCCAGCAGCCACTCCTATGGAGGAAAGGCTAAGATTGAGCAAGAAGAGTACAGCCAAGGAAGTTGATCCAACACAGTACAGGCAGCTGGTTGGAAGCCTGCGATATTTGGTTCATACTCGACCTGACTTGGCATTTGCAGTCGGATTTGTGAGTAGATTTCTGGAGAGGCCCACCATAGAGCATCAGCAGGCAGTGAAGCGTATCCTTCGGTATGTGGCCGGCAGTCTGGAGTATGGCCTGCACTTCACCAAGGCATCCAGTGAAGCCAGATTCATTGGCTACTGTGACTCAGACTTGGCTGGAGATATTGACTCAAGCAAGAGCACTACAGGTTGTCTATTCTTTCTAGGCAACAATCTGGTCAGTTGGCAGTCCATTAAGCAAAGAGTGGTTGCCTTATCTAGCTGTGAAGCAGAGTATGTTGCCATGACTACTGCTGCAACACAGGCTCTGTGGCTGTCTAGGTTACTTGCTGAATTGTTGGGAAAGAAAGTGGAAGTAGTAGAGCTGCGAGTGGATAACAAATCAGCAATAGCACTTGCAAAGAACCCTGTTTTTCATGACAGAAGCAAGCATATCAGGATCAAACAACACTTCATCAGAGATTGTGTTGAAGAAGGCAGCATCAAGACTGAGTTCGTCGCCACAAATGATCAACTGGCAGACATTCTGACTAAGGCCTTAGGCAAGGCCAAGTTTGAAGACATGAGAAGCAAGATTGGGATCATGAAGATCAAGGATGGGGGAAGCAGGTCTTAGGGGGAGAACTGTAGAAGTTAAGTCCTGCTCCCAGTTATCACTTAGTTATATGTGCTTAATTATGTTTCTGCTATTAAGGCCTTGGGCAGCACAAGTGACTGTGCGAGTACCCAGGCAGTTAGCTGTTTAGTTAATGCTCTAATGAGTCATCAATGTAATCAATATGCTACTTATCTTCTATATATGAAAGAGCAGTCGCCTGGGTGTGTTATCCTGGCTGAGTAGAAACACTCTGTACCTCCAACAGTTACTGACAAAGATTGGCTATTTTCTTCTCCATCAAGTAATGATAAAAACCCTTGTTGAGACTGAGTTTTGTATGCTCCGTGTGCTAGTTTTAGAGTCTATCAAAAGAGATGGGGCATCAATATTTGCATTATGCAGAAAATATCAATCTTTTTCCTGTTGTGGTGCAGCAGCTGGCTGCCAGCGCCATCACGTCATTCCTTCATTTTGTGTTGATGAGATTTTACTTGCTTTTAGCATAACTTACCTTTTGAAATGTGATATGACCTGCATGTTTCACACTGGTTTAGTAGTATTATGATTGTGTTATTTGATGGCCAGTTTGAGATACTTTAGCAGTGCTGCATAATCTAGATACTCATAAGAATAGTTACCTTTGTAGTAAAATACTGCTATTTTCTATTTAGATATCTCTCACGTATTTATATTTTTGGTGGCTTTTGTTGAGTTTCATCTTTACCATCGTTCAATGATTTTAATACCAAAGAGCCAACATAAAAAGGCACCTGTATGAACTATGAAGATGGAACAGAAAAAGAACCAGCAATGAACTGAAAGTTTTTTCAAAAAGCTACTACTAGTATTATGCTAAATGGGAAAGCGAATTAGATTCTCTAGAGTGTGCTTAGTTACTAGTTCTGAACTAAAATATGGATGCCCCTTTGGTATGTTCCATCTTGTATCTTGTTGTTGTATACTATCTCGGGTCAAATACTTTATGCTTCGTACAAGCATGTGGTCATATTTTGTAAGATTTGAATATGACCGTCTTTTAAAATTTTTAAATAGGAAAAATCAATTCAATGTTTTTTGTGTTTTATATACAATATTGCACTCTCCAGCCCGGAAAACAATGGTGTTTTAGACAATGACACGAAGTGTAACTTTGACTATTATTTCCTGTATGAATATTTCTACAAAATAGTGAAAATATCACAAAGTCATGATATTACGAAAATACTTTCTGAGACAAGTCATGATTCTTTCAGTCTAGTTTGAAAGAGAATCAAGTTTCAAAAATTGGCTGGCACCATGACCAAATTCCCAGTTTGTGTGACAGGACAGAGGAGAACAATATAAGTTGGTTAAGTTGTGTTTTAATGATGGTGCCTGTTTTAAAATTGCCAAGTATACGTGACCAAAGTGATAATCATAATAAACTGTAACTTTGCTAGTTGAGTTAATATAGATGCTCTTCACTAGCACTTGTGATGGTATCTTAAATGGATAAAATTGTTCTGCTCTCATGCAAATAATTTTATTGCATACTTTGTTTATATATATCATTGATGTTGTGTTTTTTTTTGTCCTTATTTTGTGTTTTTAAAAGACACTATCATCATCAAAGGCAGCCGATGTTACTGATTACGCAGTTGGTGTTCTTAAAGGCAACTTGGTAAGTATTATGACAGCTTCTCTGGTTCTTGGTTTTTGTTGGCAAAGTGTTTATGAGTAGCCAGGCCGTAGCCTAGGGAATTGTGGCATTGCATATTTAGGATACTGTGGTAACAATAATGAAGCAAATTCTAAATGTCCTAAATGTTTGATACTGCTTATTTTGGCTGTATTAGTTTATTTCATGGTTAGTTTAGCTTCTTGCCTGTGTATTAAGGTGCTGCCTTCCTATCTATACCTATACCTAATAATAAAGAGGCAAAATTTCAGGCTCTTTTTTTTCGTCCATCCATTTTTTTTGGGTCCGTCTTCCTTTAGCTACCGAACAATGAAGAGTTTCTTTTGTCCGGACTTATATATATAACCCGTGCTCATACGAGTTAGAATAACTCGCGTCTAGACCAATATAGAATAGGAATCCTAACCTAAATAGATTCCTCAGATCCTGAGTAGTCTAAATAGAACTCTTAATAATAAATAGAAAAGGATAAGAGTTATGTTCTTTATTTTGCATCACTTTCTTTATTTACGTACAAGTTAGAATAGCTCGTGTCTAGACGGATATAGAGTAAGAATCCTAATCTAAATACATTCCTCAGATCTGACGACAATGCTGTGCATTTATTTTCCTTTGACGAGATATATACGGTAGATTATAGGGATCAGTTTCTTTTTTTAATGCTGGAAACTTTCTTTGCCCCCGAAAATGTTGGGAACTTCCATAATAGACTAGAGCCCGGCCTTTTTTTTTATGGTGGAAGGCCGAACAATAAAATCAGGAAAATAGAAAAGGAAAAAAAGTACTATGGTTATGTCATCTTTTTTATCCACCTTACTTTTTTTCTCTTTTGTCTTAACGTGTTCTCTTTTTTTTCATCCTTGCAAGCGTGTGCCATCCGAGCATCCGTGAGAGCATTTTACGGGGTGTTCACACGTTACCCGTTCATCTAAGCGATTGTTTTTTTTTGTTTCTCCTATAAATATAAAAAACAAAAGGACTAAATTCAACTGTCATGGATGTTTGAACCGTTGATCCTTCCCTATATAGAATAGAGAAATATTTTCTATACGAGTTAGAGGACCGTGCCATACATGGTGTGAAGTTTGATTCCAAAATGAATTGAAATGGATGATACAATCTGTAGAGTATGAATAAAAAATGAATTGGAACACCAGATGTCATTATTGGATAAATATTCAAGTCTTCAATGTGCATACGAGTTAGAACAATGCACATCTAGCAATAGCATGTGGTCTGATTCAAGACGAATCATACACATGATGAAGCTTTTATTGAACAAATTTCTTAGAAGTCGAAACGGACAATAACTTAGACTTAACACAACAAAATAGAAACAGGAAAAGGAAACATGCAACAAAAAAGGAACCGAAAGGCTAAACACAGGCAAGGCATAGAGTTCGATGCAAAGACAAATTTAAATATACGATGCAATCACAAATACTATTCAAAATCCGATGCTCAATCATATATAAGAGTTAGAGCGTCACACGTTTGTTGGATAAATTTTCAACCTACAAATCATCTAGATAAATTACACAGCAAGTTGCGTCTCCCGTTGCAATGCATGGGCACGTTTGCTAGTCTGATATAAATTGTTCAGCAATGAGCCCCTAGGTTATGTAACTTCTGATTGCTTCTTACACATTAATCTTTTATATTGTGCCCATACTCATGTTGAAATATTCTGTCGTAGCTGATGTAAACATCTGTCAGAGATAGGGCTAGAACTACTGTTATTACATTATACTTCTGATTGACTCTGTTCCCATGAACAATCCCTTTTCCCCAAGCTACCCCCATAGTTCCAGTGGCATTGAGTTTGTGGCCTAACTAGCTTGCAATTATGTCTAGCAATTTGTAATCCAAAACTTGGAACACATTTCCATTTTTTCTTTGCCACCAGAGAGAACTTGTCCGCTGGTTGTCTAGTATCCTACTAGGACGCATGGAATAATTACTAGCATTAGATGTTTATTTTGGTATAATTTTCTTTGGGGATCAATCTCTTGCATTATTTTACAGGTTCATTTGAATCATATTGATGCAGTGGTGCAAATGCGACCATCAATGTCACATGTTATTTCTGGCCGAGCACATACTAGGCAGGCTTCACAACCCCGGGAAATGAATGGTGGTGCTAGTGGATCAATGGATTCATCTCGTAAGGTGTTGTAACATTCTGTCTGTCAGATTTAGTACCATTTCTTGCTGTAAAGGTTTACGGACTTGAAATTATGAAATGATCTGGTTAGCTGTTTCTTCTGTGCTGTAGCCCTTTCAGTATGTCCATTATGTGTAAAATTTTGTCTTGTTCAATACTTGGTCTAATTGCCTGCAATTATGAGCTGGATCTTTTGTTTGCATGGAATAAGAGTTACTTGTCACTTGCTTTTTTATCTGAAATGCCAAGGAGAATAGACTAGTACAGCATTGGAATATGGTCTGACATGTTTTGTCCCTGATTTCTCTAATAAACGTTTTATTACTTCTTCCCCTTTATGTGTCTCTCTATTTCTCATCTCTTTTGGGTTTCATCTCTAGCCTACCCCAACTTGCTTGGGACAAAAGGCTATGTTGTTGTTGTTGCTGTTGTTGTTCTAATGTTGAGTTGTCCATTTTTTTTGTTGATGAGCTGCTACTTTCTGTTGTGATTATTTTGGTCAGTTACTGATAAAAGAAGTGCCACTATTAGTAGGTTAGTGTAGCTTCTTGTGCTCTGGTCTATTCATGATCATGTCTTGTGCTTACAGGGAAATGAGCGCCCCGAAGACTCCAAGGACCAAGCAGAAGATTCTGAGGTTAGAAATAATGTTATCATTTTTATTTCTTATTTTCTTAGAAATTTGTTGTGTAGCTAGTTTTCATGATCACTTTTGGTACTGTTATGTTCTATTTTATCATATCTGGTGAGGGGTCTTGTACTTTTGCGACATTAGTTGTGTTAGTCAAGTTTGCTTTTGATGATCATTGCATTGTAACTTGGTTAAAATTCATAGTATTTTTGTACCTTCTGTTGCTTAAACTTTAAAGCTGTTTTTTTTTTTGCGAATAACTTTAAAGCTGTTCTTAACAATGACATGCTCTTCCGTTGTTGCAGCCATGGATTTCTCTTGCCTACCAACCAGCAGGGAGCAATACTGCAACTAAGTACCATGATAAGATGATATCAAATGAGGGTGCGCCTATTGATTTCACAATGAGCACGTGAGTGTCTTCAAGGTTTTTATCATCGTCTTCTAAAGAAGTAGTTTGATATTAGTACTTCAGCCTTCTTTGCTGACCTTTTCCTTTTATTTAATGGATATATGCGCACACTAGAACTATCCCAAGAGTTTTCTTACATCGTCATGGTCGAAATGCGTCTTTGACCAATATTTTATAATGTAATATATACATAGTTCCTCACTAAAATTATTAGTAGTATGGAGTACTTTTTGAATGCTATTATGTCCAGTTTAAATACTCAAATATATCATTGATAACGGAAGTATTAAGGTGCATAAGTACATAGCATGAGTACATGACTTAGTCTGGGGAGGATTATGTGCAACTTCAAAAAGTAGCAGATTTACCAATATTGGGCCCACAGATTAGATCAAAATTGGCATAAACTAGACGCTGATGTGGCCTTGACTTGTAGGATTGAGTGATGGATTATCTATTAGTATTATCTTTTGCTGTTTGCAACAAATTAATCTAAATGGATCCAATAAGATTAGTCTACCAAATTGCAAACAACTGCTCTTGCTTTCAGTTTCCATTGGTTCCTGTTTGCTTGCCACTTCATTTCTAGCAAAGCACCATTGCTGTTGCTGCTCGGCTGTTATAAAGGCAAGTGGCAAGGTGGCATGACATAACTGATGCCTAATTATCACCACTAAGCCGGCATCAAGATGTTAGGCAGAAATGTGGTGCCTAGCGCTTAGGCTCGGTAGATGCTGATTTGCCTGCCTAGGTCCACTTTTGAGCACAGGATTGTCAATGCATGGATAGGAAAAACTAATGATTAGAGTGGAATAGCTTATTGAACCCTTTGGAATCAATACATGAATTGTTCACCAGGTTGCTTGATTTGACTCACATAATGGCCAAAAATAAGTGTACAATGTTGATATTTGTAGTTTCCACATTTATGGATCAGGAGCTTTGATTCTAAATCTGTCACATTCATAATATTGAGGGTGGTGAGACTACAAAAATGCTTCATGTAATGATCTTTTGTCTAAAACAGGCTTGGTGTAGGCTAGATACTGATACTGCAACAAGAGCTGAAAGCATAGAATATCTGAATTAAAAAAAAGTTGCAATATTAATAATAGTCGGCCACTATCCTAGCTCACGGTTTGGGCACATGGAGTGCTAAGTTTCATGTGCTCCAGATCATTAAACATTCCTAGTCTCCCTTTACTGCATCCACCCACTTAATATGCATTGTAATGAAAAGATAACAATGCAACAACTTACTTGCATAACTGCAATATCTACATTGGTATCATCAATGCCAGGGGTGATGTGAATTTTTATCAAACGATCAGCCTTTTTACCTACCTTGTTAAAAACTGATCCTGTCTTGTTTTTCAGCTCTGATTATGTAACGTCGTTGTGTCCTGGAGCCTCGACTAGCAGCAAGCATATCAACAAATGCCAAGCAATAAGGTGCAGTATGCATCATTTCCCTATTCTTCTTTTGCTTTGGTTAGAGAAACTGTGAGTGGTGGACCAGCTCATTTTGCACTTATCCTATGATAATGGTAATATTGAGTGCTTCTTTTCTTTTCATTTATGATTTGGAAAAGGCTAAATATTTTCTCTGCTTTTTTCAAGAGAACTAGAACTCTGCATATTGTTAGTTGGAAAATACAAATAGGGGGAAAGCATATATGTAAGTATGGTATGAATAATGTTGTCAAAGAAAAATATAATTCTGCGAACTGTTAAATGAAGAAATTCGGTGACAACACTAAGTGGGATAAAAGCTAATAAGTATGTTATTATGACTTCCTGTCATGACCCTGGAGCCCAATGTTCAAAAAGGCGATGCTAAGCGGTCGCCTGGGCGCGCTTATGCGCTGGGCGACGGGGTACCGCCTCGCCTAGGGGGGGTAGGTGGCTGCCCAACTGTTGCCGGCGAAAGGCGGCCAGATCCGCCAAGGCAGGGACGCGTGGGGGCGGCGCGGAGGTCGGGAGACAATGGGGGAGGAGCTAACGTGAGGCAGCGGCGGCTGGTGGGGGAAGAGGCGGCGTCAGGCGATGTTATGACGGGCATCCCTTATCAGCGCCGGCCCAGGCCCAGTGGCTAGGCCACACCGGCGGCAAGGGGCCCAAGCACCCGTAGATCAAGCCATCTATAGTTATTTTTGCTATTTCCATAATTATAGGATTTGAGATTGATTTGCTTGTAAGTTTGAGGGGATAAATACCCCTTGACTCTTTGGGAATTAATTAAGCAAGGCAAATATCTTGCTTGGCCTCAAGGGCCATCTTCGTGACTTTCCTGCCTCCTCTCTCTCACGTGAGCGCGCAGCAGCAAGCAGCCGCTGCTGCTCCCTCTCACCGCCACGGCTCCACGCAGCCGCCGTGAGATCAAGCCCCGACCTCCCGTCTTCCATCCCTATGCACTACGCAGCCGGGTGGCGGCAGGCAGATCCGCCAAAGCAGGGACATGTGGGGGCAGCGCGGACGTCAGGCGGCGGTGGGGGAGGATGTAACGTCGGCCGGGGCGGCGACGACCGGTGTGGAAGGAGGCGATGTTGGGGCGTCGGGCGATGGCGGCGGCGCGAGCGAGCGACGGAAGCGAGCGCGAGCAGAGGCTGGGAGGGAGAGAGTGGGAACAGAGAGGCTGGGAGGGGAGGGGATAAGACTTGGGCCTAGACTTGGGGGCTTACGGTGGGACCGTGGGAGACTTGGGCCATTATTGGGCCGTCTCTTTCTCCCCATTCTATGACCACTGATCTGCTATTTTTTTCCTTTTCTTTTAAGTATTTATTTATGCATATATTAGCTACCGCCTAGGAAAACGCCTTAAAACGCCTAGGCTCGCCTAGGCCCACGTCTGTAGGCGGTGGGTCACCGCCTAGAGAGCACCTAGCGCCTTTTTGAACCTTGCTGGAGCCTTGACCCTAGTTATTTAAGAGGCAGGGTGGAAACAGCTTGAAGGAGGGATGTGGAATGAAGAGTTGATAGATCTAGACTGCAGGAAGTAACTTGTTTCTGTCTCGCTGAATTCTAAACTGTGCATACTCTTGCTGTGTAGGGAGTGTCCTAACAAAGTAACAATTCAATATGCCCCTTAGCCGTTTGGTCATGAAAAAGTGTCGCTTTTACATGTTATATACTATTACTAAAATAATCTCAACTTAGACTGATGGGTCATGACACCATCATAGTATTGCTGATTTCCCACCACCTATCTGATAATAGTAGATGTTGAAACATTGCCTAAGCTAACTATTTGTGCTCATGCGATTAGTCAGTTCTTTGGGCAATAGGTTAACTACTTGACATCGGAGATGCTAGGTTTACTGTTATTTGAATTTCGACATCTGACATATTTGTTGAATAATATTTGTGTTTCTCTGTTAGCTTTTCGATATATGAAACTGTTTCAGGGACTGATGAATTGTGTAGTGCTATTTTACTACCGTAGTGGGAAATTGCTGTTACTGATGTCACAAAGCATGCTATGAAAGCCCTGCGTAGTTTGCTACATCCAATATTTTGCAAGAAAACTGTCTTCCTTCAAATGTTTGTATTTTGCATTTTCCTGAACAGCTACTTCCTTCAAATGTTTGTATTTTGCATTTTCCTGAACAGCTATGTTTCAGATTTCTTCATTTCTAGTGATAGCCTTTTCTTCCACTTCTTTGGTTGTTGTCAGTGTCGGAACTATATAATGCGTATAATGCATTTTGAAATACAAGTTACATGTTTTTTGATCTGCTTTCATAACAGGGAAATGCTTTTGCTACCGCTGGAAGAACGCCTGAAAAAATGGTTTACTGAGGTTAGATTGAGATGCTCCCATTTTAATGAATGCTTGGAACTCTAATGATTTAGAAAAAGAAAAGGAAAAAGTGAAGAATCTATCAATAATTGAAGTTGTTTTGTACCTTTTTTTTTTACATCCACCTGTTTAAAATAGGTTTCAGAAGTAAATGAATTTGATGCTCTGAAGCACCTTGCTCCAACCTATTCAGAGGAAGAAATTTTGAAAGTGCTTCCAAAGTATGCATCTTTGGTGCGTGGTTTATGGGTCTGCAAAAGTTCTTTGTTGTTTGATGATGGATATGCTTCCCAAAGAGATAGAGTTCTCCTTGAATTTACAAAAAGGGATTCCATCCCTTTAAATATTATAGACGCATGGATCAAAGTGGACGACCCTAAGAGGAAGAGGATACTGTCTCCATTGTGTAGAAGACGTGTAATTCTGAAGGACTATAAATTTATATCGGCAGATTTGTCCTTTCTAAAACGCTATCCTCATGTAGTCAATGAACAAGAGTGTGCTTGGTCTGCTCATGAGATGTCTATCCGTGAGTCCCAAATGTGCACTACTGTGGCAAGGAAGACCAAGAATTCAGCCAGACCTAACCTTACTTCGAAAGGGCCTCATCCAAACATGAGCAAGGGCAGGGATGGCCCTTCTCAAGGAAGTGATGACCTTATGCTGTCTGTTTTGGGTACTGTTTTCACTGCCAACAAAGTTCGCAGGTCAGTTCTTATAAATTAAGTCACCCTGGCTTTTCAACTTTTCTGATTCTGATTCACCATAAATATTTGTCGATCCAGTATCTTGTCACCGAGTAAATTCATTCAGTCAGTTCTAATTGCTTCCTGTACATTTCCCCCTTGATACTGCATCTTATTTAATCTTATGTTATGTCTTGGATAGGTGCCAAATAACAGTTAAATAGGATATAAAATGATATATGCCTGTGTTACTGCAGCATGCAGGCAATTGTTAGAGACTTGCGCCAGTTGGCTGCAAAATATGCTTCCAATAGAAAGGATGGATCCAAACTGCAAGCTCTGTCCAATGCTGCAAAATCTTGTGCGTCACTCCCTCATGATGAGCTCAACAAATCGATTTGTCAAGTTCCTGTTCCTGTTCATAGTGTATTTGTTGCAAAGCATGAGGATAGGGGTGCTTTACGGTAATGCACTAAAGCGAATTTGAAAATGCATAGTCCATTTTGAAATTTACAGACCTATATATGTATTTATTCAATTTTTTTTTGCTACAGAAACATATTCATTTTGCTCTTCAAACACAAAGAACCCAATGCAACATTGACCAAGCAGGAAATTCTTGCTGCTGCTGCAAAGCATATAAAAAGAGAGATTACTGACAGAGAGTACCATCAGGTGTGGAATGAAATCACTTGTTTTAATGCTACTGCATTGTATATCGCTCAACAACTAACTTGGTGCATTAATGGACTGGTGTGGGAATTGCGTGCAATATTGTTACAATGCAAAATATTACCATGCAGATTCATCTAGTCATCCCATGTAATCAATGATGAAGATGCAGTAGAAAATTATTTGAAACATAACAGCCACAATCCTTTGTATCAGAATTTTGTGCTCTAAAGTTCTGATAAGTATTGCTTCTTTAAAAGGAAGTACATTTTTTAGTAGTTTTGACTTTTTTTTTGTTAGCAACAGGTTTCATGGTGTATCAATTCTAATGTTTAAAGTTTTGACATGCATGGGTAACTTTAACACGCTTTGGTTACTTTTAGGTTGTGACTGAGATCTGCGTTTCTACTGAACGCTTGCAATTGAAAAATGGTGATGAACTCTGAGTTCACTATGATATGCCTTGTAAAGGTCCAAGTTGGACTTTTTAAATGAAGGTATGTTTATTATATATAGAAATTCTAGTTAACTGACAATAAATCATGAGAAAAGAGAATATGGTAATGAACCATACCATAAAATGAAATATGGTACATGATAATCTTTTAAACTGAGGACCATTTGTCCCAACTTTCCTCACCATAAGATGGAAGTGAGACCTTACCTGGAAAAGTTTGTCGTTTTGTTGTGAAATGGAATGTTACGGCGTGGGCGGTGAGGAGATCGCAGGGGAGAGTGGAGGAGTAATCGTGAGCGCAAAGGGTAGCAAGGCAACGCGGTGGGGATCTCGCCGGCGGCAGCTACTGAACCGCGTGCACCGCGTGCAGCCACCGTCGAGAGGAAACCCACCTGCCTAGGGAGGTTTATTCCTTCGATAAATCCTGATTACAATTCCTAAGTGCCCTTTATAGTCCAGGTGCACTTCCTAACAAACTGTGAATGAATCCCCTAAAAATCCTCCCTAATTGCTCTCTTTCCAAAACTACCGCGGCAGCCTAGCCACTGGTCGACAAAGAAGTAAACAACACTTCCCTCCTCCCCAACAAACAGCTTGTCCGCGAGTTGAAACGTCGGATACCGCTCCTTGAACTCGGTGATAGGCTCCCAGGTCGCATCAGTAACTATCCGGCCTTCCCAATGCGCCAAGAGCTGCCATTGGCCACGGTTCAAGCGAGCACGGACCACCTGAGAAGGAGTTGGCACCACACGACCATGAAGAATGGCAAGCATCGACACAATGGACGCAGGCGGATCACCATGGTACTTCAAGAAGGCGACGTGGAAGACGTCGTGGATGCGAGCCTTAGGAGGAAGATGCAGGCGATAAGCAATGGCACCAATCCGTTCGACGACTTGGTAGGGCCCGAAGTAGCAAGGCCTGAGATTGGAGGAGGTCGACGCCGTAATGCCGATCGCTGTCCGCTGCTGCAAACGGAGCAAAAGCCAGTCACTGACTGAGTATTCCACATCATGCCGTTTCATATTCTGATGCTGCCGCATAGTGTCCCGGGCCAACACACTAGGCGCTCCTGAATTTTCACCAAGAAGGTGTCACGTTCGCGGAGCTGGTGATCCCCGCGGCAACTCAGACCATGCCAGCCGTATAGGACACCAAGGCCGGTGGCGCATGGCCATAGCCGCAAGTACATCACGATGATGTGGCTGGTGACGACCTCGGACTGGCCATCCGTCTGAGGGTGAAAGGCTGAGCTGCGCAGGAGCTTGACACCGACCAACTTGAATAATTCCTCCTAGAAGTGGCCGGTGAGTACCGTGTCGTGGTCACTGACAATTGAGCATGTAAAGCCATGGAGCCGCATGATGTTGTCGAAGAAGGCTCGTGCGATGGACTGTGCAGAGTAAGGGTGGCTCAACGCGTTGAAGTGCGCCATCTTTGAGAAGCGGTTGACAATGGTGAGGATGATCGACTTCCCGCCGACCCGAGGAAAGCCTTCCACGAAGTCCATGGCGATGTCGCTCAACACATGGGCTAGCACAAGCAAGGGTTGAAGGAGGCCGGCTGGGTGGAGGTGTTCCGTGTTGTTGCGCTGGCAGACAGTGCACCCTTGGATGAAGTTGCGGACCAAGCGATGGGTGAGGGCGTTGTAGAACGAGGCCCACAGACAGTGGAGCGTCTTTTGGGCGCCCTCATGGCCCGCCTCATGGGCGTCACGGAGCAGCTGAGGCTAGAGGCGCGAGCCCTCGGGAACGAAGGCGCGGCCCTTGTAGAGCAGCAAGTCGTCCACCAGAGCCCAACTGTCCGGGGCGGTCCCCTACGCAAGCTGACGGCGAAGGTCCTGCGCCTGCGCCTGTATGTCATCATCGTCCTAGAGCTTGGCACGCAAGGTGTTGTAGTCGGTGAAGAACGGCCCGGACAAGGTCAGGACCGCCGTTGCATCCTCGTCGCGCTGAGACAGCGCATCGGCGACGGTGTTGAGCTTCCCTGCCTGGTACTTGACTGTGAGGTCGTATCCAAACAACTTGGTGACCTAGGCTTGTTGGGGTATCATCGTGAGGCGCTGGTCGAGGATGAACTTGAGGCTCTAGTGGTCGGTGCAGGCGGTGAACGCACGACCCCAAATATAAGGCCGCCAATGACAAACGGTCTTGACCAGGCCGATGAGCTCGCGCTCATAAGCCGGGAGCTTGGCGTGGTGGGTGGCAACGGCATGGTTGAAGCACGCCACGGCACCATCGCCTTGGTGTGGCATAACACCAAACCCTGCACCCGAAGCGTCACAGTCAACAATGAAGCGCTTGTTGAAGTCCGGTAGTTGCAGCAGGGGCACGGTGATCAGCGCCGACTTGAATGCGATGAAGGCCGCCTTCGCTTTAGGTGTCTAGGAGAAAGCCTCCCGCTTGAGAAGGGCCGTCAATGGCCTAGCTACGCCACTGTATCTGGCGATGAATTTCCAGTAATACCCGGTGAGGCCGAGGAACCCGCGGAGGGCGCGGGCCATGCGAGGCCGGGGCTAGGCCTTCACCGCCTCCACTTGGGCCGGGTCCATGGCGATGCCCACGGCCGAGATGATGTGGCCGAGTAAGCGATTGAAGGCTCGCCAAAGAAACATTTGGAGCGCTTGGCGAAGAGGTGATGCACGCGCATCTGCTGCGGCACGGTCCGCACATGCTACAAGTGCTCGGGCCCAAGACGAACTGAAGATCAAAATATCATCAAAAAACACAAGCACAATGCGGCAGATATAGGGCTTCTAAATGTCATTCATTAGTGCTTGAAAGGTCGCGGGCATGTTGGTGAGGCCGAAGGGCATGATGAGGAACTCGAAATGACGGCGATGCATCCGGAACGCGATCTTGGTGATGTTATCCGGGTGCATGTGCACCTGGTGGTACCCGCTGCGGAGATCAATCTTGGTGAAGTGGGCACCCTTCAGCTTGTCTAGGAGTTCGTCGACCACCGGAATAGGAAACTTGTCCTTGATGGTGCAGTCACTGAGTGCCCGGTAGTCGACGCAGATGAGCCAGCTATTGTCCTGCTTGTGGACCAGGAGCACCGGGGAGGAGAATGGTGAAGTCGACTCTCGGATGATCCCTTGCGCCAGCATATCATTGCACTAGCGCTCAATTTTGTCCTTGAGGAGCTGCGGGTAGCAGTACGGCTGCATAGCCACTGGCAGCAAACTTGGCGCGAGGTGGATACGGTGGTCATGCGCGCTGCTCGAAGATGTCTGCATAAGACTGCAGGAGCTCCTCCAAAACGGCGCAAAGGGTCGGCAATGGTGCAGATAGCCACACCCTAGCTGCCCATGCTGGTCCAGTGGTGCGATCAGCCATTGTACCAGAAGGCCATCGAGAGGGCGTCGAAGTCCCAAACGATGGGCCCCAGAGTACGCAGCCACTCGACGCTGAGGACGAGGTCAAACCCACCTAAGTCGAGGGCTAAGCAGTTGATGACGAAGTGCTGGTTGTGGATGGAGACATCGGTGGCAGGTCACACGCTGGGGCTGCGCAGCTGGTCGCTGTTGGCTGCCATCACGGATCAGCCGTCGTGTGGGGAGACCGGCAAGCCCAGGTGATCCACCGCCTCGGAATGGATGAAGGTGTGTGTGGAACCGGTGTCCACCAGCGCCTTCAGCTGAACACCCCCTACTGTGACCTTGACCTGCAGCATCATAGAGCCAGTAGAGCCGAGGCTGGTCAGCGCATGGAGGGAAATCTCCAGGTCGGGGACGCTGTCGCCGATCGTATCCTCGCCGTCCTCCAGCTCCATGAGAAAGACCCCCCTTGGCAGCGCATTTGTGATCTTTCGAGTAGGGCTCGGGGCAAAAATAGCACTGCGATCGACGTAGTGTTCCATGAGAAATCCCATCGCTGCGATCGACGTAGGGTTCCTGGTTGCGGAACGCGCGGCCACGGTCCAGGTCGCGGCCGCCGTGGTCATCACCACCGCCGTGAATGTCATCCTCGTCGCCGCCAGTAGCACCGCCCTCGTCGGTGCTGGCTTTGGCCTTGTCCAGGCACGCGAGGCGTGTGTCGTGGGAGGTCAGCCAGTTGTTACTGGTGGTGAGTTGGCCTAAGATGTGATCAAGCTTGGCTTCCACAAGATCGGGCTGGGTGCCTGCCATGGATGGCAATGCACCCGTGGAGGTCTCGGATACCAAATTGTTACGGCGTGGGCGGGGAGATCACAGGGAAGAGTGGAGGAGTAATCGGTACTGGGAATTGGAGCGCAAAGGGTAGCGAGGCAACGGCAGCGGCTGAACCACACGCAGCCACCGTCGGAGGGGAAACCCACCCGCCTAGGGAGGTTTATTCCTTCTTCGATAAATCCAGATCACAATTCCTAAGTGCCCTTTATAGTCCAGGTGCACTCCCTAACAAACCTAAAAATCCTCCCTAATTGCTCTCTTTCCATAATTGCCGCAGCAGCCTAGCTACCGGTCTTTGTGGGACGCCTGGTCCGGCGCCTATACTGGCGCCGGACAAAGGAGTCCACAACATGAAACTGAGATGTCACCTGACAAGATCTGGCAACATTGAGAATGTGTTGTCATTATGTCACCGTGGTAACATGACCCGCATGGATTACAAAAGCCAACCATTTACTGGTTTATTTACCAGCAGGTAGCTGTGGCAACAACTGGAGACATGTTTTGAGCTACCTTTTCATTCATGTTAGAAATAATTGCTATTTAGTATAATCTCCTAGTTACTTGTGTAATCTAGCCTTTGATTAGCCTAGCTTGCTGTGCCGGGTTCTCACCCAGCTGGCCTCTTGAGTCGTGTTCAGACTCGGCTGGCCCCTTGGGCCATCCTCCTCTCTCATATAACTGTAATCCCCTCTGTAATTCTAATATCAAGGAATCTAAGCCTGCTGGCTATCGTTCAGCATGGTATCAGACTAAAACAACCGATCCAATCGCTTCCGCTCCCTCCTCGCGCGCTCAGCCGCGCGATTCTTCTCGCCCGCGCGCCCGCCGCCGCCGCGCGATTCTCCGCGCGCGCGCGCCCACCACCGCGCGATCCTCCGCGTGCGCCCGCCGCTGCCACGCGATTCCCCTCACGCGCGTGCCCGCCGCCGCTGCATATCTCTTCCTTTCGTCTCCACTCGCGCCTCCCTGCCATCGCTGCGAGTGCTCATGGCCGCCTCGGGCTCTTCCACCGCGGCTACTGCGGCCAAGCTTCGTGATGAAGCTCTCTCGGCGGCCAAGCGCCTGGAAGACGAGGCCTCCTCCCTGCGCTCCACCAACTCCGAGCGCAGCCAGCAGCTCGAGGAGGAGGCCACCCTCCTCAAGTCCGCCGCCGACGCCCAGGAGCGCGTCCGCGCTGCCGCCGACGCACTTGACAAGGAGCGCGCGGCGGCTGACGTCCTGGAGCAGCAGGCTGCGGCCCTCCGGACTCGCGTCCGCACCGAGTTCCCGGGCGAGGAGGACGACGACGACACCTACTCCGCCTCCTCTGAAGCAGAGGCTGTTGCCCGCCTCCATAGTCAGGCGGCTGCAGTCCAGAACATTAGGAACTTAATCCCTATAGTTCTTGATCTTCAAGCCTCCAACTACTTCAAATGGCGTGGCTATGTTCTCATCCTCGGCCGCTTCGCGTTGAAGGAGCACGTCCTCAGCAACGCTCCCCGCCCCTACGATCCGGCATGGTCGCGCATGGACTGTGTTGTCCTGTCTTGGATTTTCAACACCATCTCCGCCGACCTCCTGGACGTCATCCACGAGCACGACGCCCCCACTGCCCGTGAGGCCTGGCTCGGCCTTGAGCAGCAGTTCCTCAACAACCGCGAATCTCGCGCCATGCTCCTCGACTCCGAGTTTCGCACCCTCTGTCAAGGTGCTCTCTCCGTCGACGACTATTGCCGCAAGATGAAAAGCATGGCCGATGCCCTGGCTGACCTCGGCGAGCCTGTCCAGGACCGCACTCTGGTGCTCAACGTCCTGCGGGGCCTCAATGAACGGTTTCAGTTCATGTCCCAACTCATCACCCGACAGAAGCCGTTCCCACCCTTCGCTGACGTTCGTGCTGACCTCCGGTTGGCTGAGCTCAACATGGGGACGCATTCCGTCCCTCCCTCGGCCCTCGTCACCGCCACCAACTCCACCAAGGCACCCACCCCGACGTCCCTTGCACCGCCTCGTCCTCAGGCTGCTGCTGCACAGACTGCTGCTGGGCAGGTCTTCAACAACACCCGCGGGGCTGCTGCTGGACAGACTGCCGCTGGGCAGCCCTTCAACAACTCCCGCGGCAGACGCCGCCGCGGCGGACGCGGCTCTGGTGGTTCTCTGGGTGGTGCGCAAGGCAGCACCCCCTCGGCCACTCCTCCACAACAATGGCCGTCGTTCCTCAATCCGTGGACTGGCTCCATCCACATGTGGCCAGGGTCCACCGCCGGTGGGGTTCGTGGCCCTCCACCACGCGCCGTCCAGCCCGCTCCTCCACAGCAGGCTCTGATGGCCGGGGCGCCCCCTGCATACTTCGCTCCACCGCCAGGCTCCGGGACCTACTACCCGCAGGCACCTCCCGCTTGGATGCCATGGTCGCCGGAGGGCCTCGCCAGCGCCTTCAGCACCGTCTCCCTCACCCCGCCGCCAAGTTCCTCCGACTGGGTGATCGACTCGGGTGCCTCCTCCCATATCACTGCCAACCCTGGTATGGTCACCGCATCACCCTCCTCTGTTTTTCCTTCCTCCATTATCGTGGGCAACGGTGCCACTCTTCCCGTTGTTGGCACCGGTTATTCTGTCCTTCCCGGCCCCTTTCGCCTCGATAATGTCCTTGTAGCCCCTGACATCATTAGAAATCTCCTTTCTGTTCGAAAATTTACTACTGATAATCTCGTTTCTGTTGAATTTGACCCTCTTGGTGTCTCTGTAAAGGATCTCCGTACCAGGAACACCCTCCTCAGATGTGACAGCACAGGGCCCCTCTACACCCTACAGTTGCCGTCATCAACTGTTGGGCCGTGCGCTCTCATCGCCACTCCTTCTCCGACTACTTGGCACCGGCGCCTTGGGCACCCTGGCAAGGCAACTCTTCAGAACCTCGCTCGGACTTCCTCCATTGTCTGCAGCAAACCTGAAGACGACTCCCTCTGCCATGCTTGTCAGCTTGGGCGTCATACTCGCCTTCCTTTTGCTACTTCTATGTCTAGAGCCTCCAAGAATTTCGACTTAATTCATTGTGACCTGTGGACATCTACTATTAGTGTCTCTGGTTTCAAATATTATTTAGTCATTCTTGATGATTGCTCCCATTTTCTATGGACTTTTCCTCTTCGTGTCAAGTCTGATGCTTTTCCCACTATTGCCCATTTCTTTGCTCATGTGTCTACACAATACGGTTGCACTGTTAAATCAGTCCAATGTGACAACGGTCGCGAATTCGACAACTCTGCCTCCCGCGCTTTCTTCCTTGCTCACGGCACCACCCTTCGCCTGTCGTGCCCCTATACCTCCCAGCAAAACGGGAAAGCCGAGCGCATGATCCGCACCGTCAACAACATCACCCGCACCCTCCTCTTCCAGGCTTCCATGCCTCCTGTCTACTGGGTTGATGCTCTTGCCACTGCCACCTATATTCTCAACCGCCTCCCCACCAAAACTCTAAACATGAGCACCCCCTTCTTCGCCCTCTATGGCCGCCTCCCCTCCTATCATGATCTTCGAGCGTTTGGGTGCACCTGCTATCCCAACCTTTCTGCCACCGCTCCTCACAAGCTTGCCCCTCGCTCTACTCTCTGTGCTTTCCTTGGCTATCCACCGGATCACAAGGGCTACCGGTGTCTTGACCTCGCCACTAACCGGGTCATCATTTCTCGCCACGTTGTCTTCGACGAGACAACCTTTCCCTTTTCCCACAACCGGCCCTCCCCACCTCCGCAGGAACTCGATTTTCTAACTGACGACGACGCTCTCCCAGTGTCTCCTCTTCCTGCAGGTACTTCTGGAGCTGCTGGCCCCCGGCCACCACCTCCCCGGGCGCTGGCCCGCGCCGCCACACCGGCGCCCAGGACCCCCCCCGGTTTCCACCCTCTACCGTCGACGCCTCCGGGGGGGTCCCCTGTTCAGGCACCCATGTCTCCAGGGCCCCCTGACCAGGCGCCCTCCTCTCCAGCACAGCCGACCGTGTCCGGTGGGGCTCCTCCTCAGAAGCCGCCCATCATTCACGTCTACAGCAGGCGTGCTCCTGTCCCTGCCCCGGCCCTTGAACGCCCGGCAGGGGCCTCTACTCGACGGTCCAGCATGATCCCGTCTCCACCGCGCTATGTCAAGAGCGACCCTTCGATCCCGGGTGGTGCTGTCTCCATTCCGCCGGTCGCCAACTCCCATAATATGGCGACCCGTGGAAAAACAGGGTACCGGCAGCCTCGCCTCGCTCTACACGCTGAGGCTCTCTCTCCACTCCCGCGGTCCTGCCGTGATGCTCTTGCTGATCCTCATTGGCGCCAGGCCATGGAAGACGAATATGCAGCACTTCAGGCCAACCACACTTGGGATCTTGTCCCACGTCCTGCCAAGGCAAACGTGGTTACTGGGAAATGGATTTTCAAGCACAAGTTCAATGCTGATGGCTCATTGGAACGCTACAAGGCTCGTTGGGTACTTCGGGGATTCACTCAACGCCCCGGTGTTGATTATGACGAAACTTTTAGTCCTGTTGTCAAGCCAGCCACTGTTTGAACAGTCATCACACTAGCACACTCCAAGGATTGGCCCATTCATCAACTTGATGTGAAGAATGCTTTCCTGCACGGCACACTTTTAGAGACCGTCTACTGCTCTCAGCCTACCGGGTTTGCTGATCCTACCCTGTCAGAGCATGTCTGCCGGCTCAATAAATCCCTCTACGGATTAAAGCAAGCCCCGCGGGCCTGGTACAGCCGGTTCGCTTCTTTTTTGGTCTCTCTGGGGTTCACTGAAGCCAAGTCCGACACTTCTCTCTTCATATACAGCCACGGTACAGAGACTGTCTTCTTGCTCTTATATGTGGACGATATTGTCCTCACAGCATCATCACAGCAGCTCCTTCACCATGTTATTGCTGCATTGAAAAAGGAGTTCGCCATGAAGGATCTCGGCCCTCTGCATCACTTCCTTGGCATTTCAGTTCAGCGCCACAAGGATTCAGTCATCCTCTCGCAGCGCCAATACATACTGGACATCCTCGCTCGCCATGGCATGAGTGATTGCAAGCCTTGCTCCACCCCAGTTGACACTTGTGCAAAGATTCCTGCTGATGCCGGCCCTCCTGTTGCTGACCCCACCAGCTACCGCAGCCTGGTGGGCGCCCTCCAGTACCTCACGTTGACCAGGCCGGACATTGCTTACGCTGTTCAACAAGTATGCCTTCATATGCATGCCCCATGTGAAGTTCATCTTGTTGCTGCCAAAAGGATTCTTCGCTATCTCCAGGGCTCTCTCGGTCATGGACTGGTCATCCCCCGCACAGCCCCAACACAGCTTCGTGTGTACACTGACGCTGATTGGGCAGGCTGCCCGGACACCCGTCGCTCCACCTCCGGCTATGCAGTTTTCCTCGGGGACAGCTTGATCTCCTGGTCCTCCAAGCGGCAGCCCACCGTCTCCCGGTCCAGCGCCGAGGCTGAATATCGGGCTGTTGCCAACGGCGTTGCTGAAGTCATTTGGCTGCGACAGCTGCTCAAGGAGATTCATCATCCCCTGGACTCCGCATGCCTTGTCTATTGCGACAATGTCAGCGCCATTTACCTCTCCTCCAACCCCGTGCAACATCAGCGCACCAAGCACGTGGAAATCGACCTCCACTTCGTCCGTGAACGGGTCGCCATGGGTGCTGTCCGTGTTCTACATGTACCCACCACATCGCAGTTCGCCGACGTCTTCACCAAGGGCCTTCCCTCCTCCGTCTTCATGGATTTTCGCTCCAGTCTGAACGTCCGTTCCACCAACGCTCCGACTGCGGGGGGGTGTTAGAAATAATTGCTATTTAGTATAATCTCCTAGTTACTTGTGTAATCTAGCCTTTGATTAGCCTAGCTTGCTGTGCCGGGTTCTCACCCAGCTGGCCTCTTGAGTCGTGTTCAGACTCGGCTGGCCCCTTGGGCCATCCTCCTCTCTCATATAACTGTAATCCCCTCTGTAATTCTAATATCAAGGAATCTAAGCCTGCTGGCTATCGTTCAGCAATTCATCTAGTTAGTACATGAGCAGCTTTCTTGTGTATGAGTAGAGTAGATATTTTCATACACCCTTGTGGGCTTCACATGACGTGTTGGTTGACATGGTGTGATTGTAGCAGATGAAATTGGCAATAGCAGAGATCTCAAAACTTTAGAGGGTACTGCCAGAAATAAGCAAGAAGTTGAATCAGTAATAATAATGCTAGCAGAGTAGAGAGGTATTTGTATCACTAGCAAAGCAGAGAGCAACACCATAATACCAGCGCAACCTCTTAGGCAAAGGAGCTATTGGTGACTTCTACACAAGTAACAGCAGCACCTTTGTCAGCACCAGCATCTGTTGTTAGGGCAAGTCTCTCCAAAAGTGCCAACTTACTAGAGAAAAAAAATAATGTTTGGTTTGTGAGTTGTGACAAAGCAAAACCAAAATTTGTGTCCGTTTTGCTGGGTTCGGTTCATTAGGCTCTAAACCAAACACATTGCCAATCTTTTATGGTTTCACCTGCAGGGTTAGGTGAAAGTTGGGCCTGGTGTAGTCTACCGGTTTTGAATTTTTACCAGACCCCATCAACAAGGCTGGTTATCTCTTCAGTTATTAAATTCAACTCATCAGTAAGGCTAGCTATCATGTAGCTTTGGTTCTCCAATTCAGCTTTTCATAAACTCAGTCTTGTGAGTTATGGTTAAGGTCTTGTGAGCAGTTATGAATAGGTGGCAGAATGAGCAATGATATTGGTATTTGATCTAAATTTGTGTATTACAGTTACAGTTAACAGGGTCCAAATAAACTTAGTTTCTTGAGAAAATTCTGTGTATGCCACTGAATGATTCAATAATGCCGAACAAGCCACCAAAAAATTGGTCTGAACATGAGTGCCATCGAAAATTAGTTTACATTCTATGAGTGCCACTACCGTCAACACCGTCAGGTTAGCTGCCGTCAACCAGTTTGGAGTTTCTTCTTTTTTTTTGACAAATCCCCATTTTACCCTTGCCGATGAACTGGGTGATGTAGACAGTCATGACGGCCGACCAGTTCATCTCGGATTGCTCCCGTAGTGAAAAAATTCTCTTGCACAGAACCCTAGGGTGAGTGACTGCGCCGGTTCCCAGGCGGCGACAACATATCTCGGCGGCGGGCGGGCGGCTTTTCTGCAGCAGCGGCGGTTCCCTGGCGGCAGTGGGTGTTTCTAGGCGGTGGGCTCGCGTCCGGTGGTGGGCGGTTCCCAGGCGGCGGGCGGGCTGTGGCGGTTCCCCGGCGGCAGTGCGTGTTTGCAGGAGGTGGGCTCGCGTCCGGTGGCGGGCGGTGGGTGGCCCGTGACACGGGGTTCCTGGCCAGCGATGCGTGGGTCCCATCCCATGGCGTGAGGCTCTTGATTCTATGACGCCAGGCGTTTGGCGGCCCCAACACGCGGCTCCTGGTGGGGATGTGAAACACGTGTACGAACGCCAGGGAGCCCGCGTCGTCGCCGCGGGTGTGGTGATGGGTTAATTAACGTGAGATTTCGTGAAATTTCAGTGAATTTTTGAACTCAGAACATTTATTTTTCTAATGAAATATTTTACTCCGCCTATTATATTTTGCCAGCTTCTTGTTTACAGTACTTCGTACTTAGCGAAAGGCTGAATTTTGCTGCACTTCAGAATTTAGATCATCCAAAAACAACAATATTGACATAACATGTAGTGGCACACAAACTGAATTTTGCTGCACTTCACTATGAACCAAGGGCATAAACGTCTTCGTACACTAGACATAACTGTTGTTTCACCATCTATAGATGGTAGTGGCACTCATAGAACATAAACCAATTTTCAGTGGCACTTATGTCCAGACCAGTTTTTCGGTGGCTTGCCCGGCATTGTTGAATCATTCAGTGGCATACACGGAATTTTCTCGGTTCCTTTTGGCTGATTAATGCTGCTACTGACTACTGATGGAATTCATAAACCCGGTTACAACTTCGCCACGTTTCCACCTATCATTTCGCCAACATTGACTGCAACCAAAACTTCCTTTTTGATCGACTTCAAATTTGTCAGGAAATGCTAATAATGGTGCTTTATTATTTCTACCAGGATTCCTATTAACTGACAAGATTTTCACAGCTGACCTAAATGTCAGCCCTCATCATGTTACCTATCCTACTTACATATTTTTGGGTGTTATATATATAATATATTGGTCTGCTCAGCTGGTATGTTGTTTCTAGTTTATTTTTGTCTGGAATTTGTTTCTTGTATAGTATGAGCCTTTAATCCAATAACTTAGTCTTATTTTGTTTATTCCAACAGGGTATTGCAAGTTTGGGTTAGCAAACTCAGTACATAATCAGTCCGTCTAAATTAATCTAATCATAGTTTCTGCCACCTTTTTCCCCCGGTCTTATCAATGTTACAAATTCTTTTCATGGAAACAAGGTTCCTGAAAAAGCTAGGTGGATTGTGCCACATTTGGAAGCGGCTGTTGCCACGGTTGGAATGATATTACTGTGGGTTGACAATATTGCCATTGTGTATACTTTTGCTGCTAATTATTATCAGTTTGAAACGTAACACTTTTACTTTTGGAAGAATTGCACTCAAGTTTAAACTTCCATCATTTTAATTCTGATTGTTTACTTATCTGTTGACCGCCCTCCTGGTGGTAATGGCGTGCCCGAAAAATGATTTTTTTTTTGGCTGTACTTTCCAAGGTTGCTGAGCGCTAATGAGTGATGACAGCATATTTCGAGCTCCCTGTGACGTTCATGTCAGCCCTAAATTAACAATAGAACAGCCATTTATGCTGAGTCCAGCTGAAAATTCTACAGCTATTTCTGCTGAGTGAAGCCGAAAACTCTACAGCTACAGATTGTAATGTTACAAGTGTACCTTTTTCTGTCACAGCAGCGGCATTTGCACATGCGACACGAGTGACTAGTCAAGGAAAAAGATTTGGCAATCTTCAATCTTTCACTCAAAACTGCAGTTCACAAGCACTCGTGCATTAACTTGGCATGTTACTCGATGCGTTTTCAGGAGCATATAAGGAACATATTAAGGAAAAAAAAAGCGGGGTTGCAAATTATTGTTTCATCTTCTGTTCATCTTAAGAGATGCTTTTTTTTTTACTCAAATGTGCCTGCGCACTCGTTACATTAAGACGAAAAGAAGGGTGCAACGTGGCAGGCGACCAGGTTTGCCCAGATCAATGGCTGGACAGGCGGATGCTCCCGCTTCTCCAACAAGTTTGAGCACTGTTATAACATCCCGGTCCACGGTTTAATAGGATTAATAGGATACTCATACCAACAAGTTGTAACTTTTTTTTCGGAAGCTCATTTCCAAAGAACTCTGAGGTTAAGTGTGCTTGACCTAGAGCAATTTCAGGATGGGTGACTGACCGGAAAATTCTTCCCGGATGCGTACGAGTGAGGACAAAGTGCGCAGAAAAAACTTGTGTGGGTCTATAAGGACAGTCTATGTCCTAGAAAAGCCGTCAGATGTAAGCGGGTCCGGCCTCGTAAAGGCGGGACGTTACAACTGTCGAGGCTCTTCTCGTCCGCCGTAGAGCTTCACCTCCCTCTTCCATCCATGGCCACACGGAATAGCCATCTCAACCGTCGGTGCAAATTTTTTATTCCCTGGGTTTGAACCTTGTTTGACAGTTGAACTGAGAAATCTTTTCCCTCGGTTCGGTGTCTCCAGCAATGAAATCGATTTCTACCCTTCTTTCTCTCTCCCCACGGTTAGATTTGACAACACACTAGAGCTGCTCTAAGCATCAAAATAAGAAGCAAGCCAATATCACCTCGTGATGCCAGTTAAACAAATATTAGTCCAAAAGGCTAATAGCTACATGAATTTTGGTTAAATCTTTTACATAGAACTTAGAAAATTACTCCCACAACATGTCGCTGCCGTCGCTGTCCTTGTACACCATGGCATGCTCCTAGTCGCCATACGCATCCATTAGCCCTGCACAAAGCAAAACAGAAAGCACAATCCTTTTTCAGTTTCCATTCTCCCCATGGCTTATATATGCAAGCGTTGTTATCTGCAAGGATATCAACAATAGTTGAATGCTTTAATCCTCATCAAGTTACTAATCCGATAACAATCGCCACCAACCTAACGTAGAAAGAACTTTCCTAGACCAACTCACACTCCTATATATGTCACAGTCACACTCACACTAATCACCTCGCACCACATCTCTGAAAATGCCCTACACCTTAGGAAAAATATTCTTCCTACCCCAAGTAGTGCGAGCTTGACATGCCTTTATGCACATTACCCTGAAGACCCAATCAGCCAAACTCATATCCTTGCTTTGTCCCAATAACAGTGCAAGTAAACATGAAGGTGAAATAAGGAGAAATGTAGCAGAACCAGAGTGCACCTGAGAGGAGAGGGGAGCACACATCTGTGAAGGTAGGCATCGCTGTAGAGCAGTAAGACAGCTTGCCCCTCGCCACTTTGAACCTCGGTGCTAACGGGCCGGATCTGGCGCCAGTCTCTACGGGCAACCATGGATCTGGCCAGACCCTCCATGGATTTGGCTAACTCGCATCTTGGAATCGGCCACGGATCCTTGGGAGCCAATGGCACCTCCATGCCATGGATCTCCATCGGAGGTTGGTCCACCCTGGGCTGCCACCACGCTAGAGCTCTGCAGCAACACCCGAGCAACTCAGGCTCCATGTGGTGGAGAGGTGTGGAATTAGAGAGAAGGGGAAAAAGGAGACGGTAGGGAGAGAGCCATGTATGGAAAGGAGATGAAGCTACCTCTCGTAGGAGGCCCGCATTTAGCTAGGTGGAGGAACGCCCGTGGACGAGGTGGAGGAGTGAGGGGCTCTCCACAAAATCTCTAGAGGAGGTACGTGAAAAAGGAGGCAAGTCTCGAATTTCCTCTTCTTTGTGTCGGAATAAAATTTACATCAGGGGTTCAAATGAAAACAATCTCAATGTGGACACTGGTTAGGGAGAAAGAACTGTACTGCAGGTTAGTTTCAAAACAACTTGAGGTCGTTTCTGCAAAATAGACGGTGACGCATGTCAGCGCATGGAGGAGCCAGCAATGCTCCGAATTCTCTCGTTGCAGCAGAACTAAGTGGGTTTTAAACAACCCCGATGTATTGAAACCTGAACGTCTCCTGATTACAATGAGAGCTAATAAATAAAATAATTTAGCAACAAGATTGTCTATGGACACCAAATTCAGGAGGCACCTAAGCAATGACATGGATGCAACGGCCTTTGACAAGGGGTCTAAGTCCCAAAAAAACAGGTGTCTTTGGTTTGTGGATACTGGGCATGTTCATTTCGATGAAAAGCCAGGCTAAAAAGTATTGTTCGCTGTGTTGCGAGAGAAAAACAATGTACCATAGCTAATAAGTCAGGCTGATAAGTTCAAGCGAATATGCTATAGTAGCTCTTGGTGTGTACCTAGATATGGGCTGTCTAAAAAAATCACGAATAACTGGTAGTCTAGAACAAAGGGAGTAGTAGATAGTAAGGCCACGACAAGTACAACTTGCAACTGAAAATTTTCCTTTTCTATGAGCTGCAATTTTTTTAGGAAATACTTACCCTGGTTTTAATTATAATTTTTAGCATGATTCTTATATTAACTAATAGAAGATTTTTACAGCTGACCCCTCCTCATCTTATCATATTACCTATCCTACATTGTTAACTACATATTTTCAGGTGTTATATAATATATATACTAGTCCATACATCATATTTGGAGTTATTTGGCTGATGGTTTCTGCTACTGATAAATCAGCTAATGCTGTTTTGTTGTGAGAGAAAAATGTTGTACCATGGTTGATAAGCAGCTCAAACGAAGAGTGATTATGGGTACTATGTTTCTAGTTTATTTTCGTCTGGATTATTTCTCTTATAGTATGATTACTTAATCTAATAACTTATTGTTACTTCGTTTACTCAAACAGGGTATTGCAAGTTCGGGTTAGCAAAATCAGTACATAACGAGTCCTAGTCATAGTTTCTACCACTTTGTGTCCATATTCTTTCCGTGGAAGCAAGATTGCAGAGAAAGCTCGCTAGGATTGTGCCGCATTTGGAAGCGGCTGTTGCCATGGTTGGAATGGTATTTCGCTGTGTTAACGATAGTGTCATTGTCTATATTTTTTTAGTACTCCATTTTGAACGTACCACTTTACTTCTGGATGAATTGCACTGAAGTTTAAAATTTTCCTCTCTTAAATTATAGTTATTTGTTGAGTGTGTCCGTGCTAGTGGTATCTGCTGTGTGCTGTGTATTCTGCCGGTAATCGCCTGCCCAAGAAAGCGATTTTTTTAATACTTGACAAGGTCGCTGAGCGCTATATATGGCCAACGGGCTAGCACGGCATGGCACGGCACGATGTCGGGCGTGCCGGCCCGATGGGGGTTGTGCCGTCACGGGCCGTCATGCCTCACGGGCCGTGCCGCTGCGGGCTTCGTGCCTAGCCTTCGGCCTAGGCACGGCCCTATGGGCTGTTTTCGTGTTGTGCCGACCCGCTGGGCACGGCAGAATTTACGGGCCGTGCCGGCCCACAGCCCGTTGACTTTAAAACACCTCAAACACTTCACCAATTTCACCTCATGACCTTAACCACAAAAACACTTCATCATAACAGTATAACACCAACTGTCCAACTCACAATTCACAAGTCACAGATACGAGTATAATGACCAAATCACCAAAATCACCAAGACATAACAGATAACATGAACTGATGAACATGATAATCAAAATGAGCTGTTTTGTACAATGCTGTCTTATTAAAAATCTTTCTAGATGATGCTAAAAAACCTTTCTAGGTAAAACTCACCCTTGTGAGAAACCCTAGAAAGGAAAAAAAATGTAGCCAGCTCTAAATGAAGTCTTAGTGTCTTACAATCCATAGTAATATAGTTCAAATGGCCACCCAAAAGTACACAGAGTCCACATATCACTCACTCACTCATCAGTCATCTCACAACAAAAGATCACTCACTCACTCATATCACTAAGTACCAGAAGCACCAGCAGTCCCGCCGCTCCCGCCGCTTCCCTCTTCATCAAGGTACAAGTTCTTGAATGCATCCTCAAGCTCTGGGTCCTCGGCTTCATGCTATTCCCTTCTAGCTCTTAGCTCCCAATCCTTGATGCAGGTCAGCATCTCCACATTCTCTGGCAAAAAGCGTCACCGCCGCTTTTCAAGTATCTTGCCTGACAAACTGAAACAAGACTCGGAAGAGACAGTAGATACAGGAACCGACATGATATCTCTAGCCATTATAGATAGGATTGGATAGGTTAGCTTGTGGTCACGCCACCAGAGAAATATGTCAAACTCATCCTCATAAGAAGTGACACAATGACTGTCTAAGTAAGCTGAGAGCTCATTAACAGCAGAGGTAGATGAAGATGAGGGGGAACGAGCAGGGGAGGACCAACAACACCTGCTCCACCACGGCCTCCAAAAATCATTTCCCGTGCCTGCTTTTTTATTATCAAAATGAGCTGATGGCTGTGCAACCCTTTTAGACCTAGCTGCACCAAACTTGGTCTCATATTTGTTAAACAGTTTATACAATTCAATTTTGACATCAGCATAGTATGTACTGTAAGTGGCTCCAGTACTTTCAGCAAGTAATTCCAGCACATTAAAGAATCCTTTCATCTTAGCTATAGGATCAAGAATGAATGCATATGAATATAGCAGTAGTATGTTCTCCCAATATTTAATGAATTTAAGCTTTATAGGAGCAACAATATTTCTAAAATTCTGATCTCTTTCAACAGTATACAAATGACTAGCAATCTCTAAGATAGGGTGCAAAACAAGTGGACTTGTGGGATAATAAACACCAGATAGAATAACAGTAGAATCAAAGAAGGGTTCCAGGAACTCCATTATCTTTTCAGCAATATGCCAATGATTTCTAGCCAACAATTCTAAACCATAATGAGAATTAATGAATACAGAAAAGATATCATTGTATGAAACCAAGTGTTTAAGCATTAAGTAAGTAGAATTCCATCTAACATCTATATCTAAGCCAAATTTTTTAGGTCTAACACCCTTAGCAGTACAATATTTTTTGAACAATGCAATTCTTTGATTAGAAGAATTTAAAAAGTTAATTGCAATTCTAAAATCTTCTATAAAAGGTTTCAACCTCTTCAATCCAGATTTGATAATAAAATTAATAATATGACAGGCACAACGTTGATGCACAAACAAATACTTAACCTTATTAGGATCAGAAGGTGTAGGTGTAGAATAAAAACCCAAGTAACCAAAGAACATATGTGTCAAAGTCTCCATAGCCTTAGCATTAGAAGAAGCATTGTCTAGAGTAACAGCAAAAACCTTATCAGTCAAACCAAACTCTTCAACCACACTAGCAATACTTTCAGCAATATTTTCACCAGAATGTTTAACCTCAATCAGCCTAAAACCAATAACCATTTTCTGTAACTCTCAATCAGCACTCACATAATGAGCAACAATACTGATATAGTCCTCCTTAGCATTACCAGACCAAATATCAGAAGTTAAAGAAACAGAAGAAGAAGCAGACAACACAGAATTCATAAGCACAGCACGCTGTTCAGCAAACAGTTTTCCAAGATCTCTAGTGGTGATCTGTCTAGAAACCTTTTCAAACTGAGGGTTATGAGCACGCTTAATATAATCCTCCCAGGCTTGTGTCTCACCTATGCCTAATGGAAGATCCAGCCTAGCAATCAAACGACATAACTCAGCACGAGCAACAGTAGAATCATATTTCCAGTTATGCAAACCACCAAGATTTAGAGCAAGCCTAGACTGGACCCTATGATCATGATCATATTTTTTCCTACAAGATCTATGGTGCCTAAGCAAATAACCAGTGCCAGCAATAGATCTAGCAGAATATCTCTTACCACACATTTTACAGATGGCAACAATTTTAATATCATTTTCCTTGATCTCCTCAAAATCATCCCAAACAGCAGATGTGCGCTTACCAACAGATGAGGTACCATGAGTGTCTGTGGAGGCAGCCACTCCACCACCGTCGCCGTCGCCAGCATCGTTCGGAACGCTGCCATCACCGACATCAATACCGAACAACGCAGCAACGTCCTCACGGAGGTCGTCGTTGTCCTTGATTTCCAGCTCGTCGTCCTCGCGGTCCTCGCCGTGGAGGGGATACTCATCCGCCCCCGGCATGGCGACCCCGACCGCAGACGGGCTGGACGGCCGACCCTGACCTCCAGCTCTAGCACCATTCCTCAACGGTGGACGCGGGCGCCGTGCCATGTCTACTCTAGAGGAGGAAGACGCGGCATCAGGCACCGACCTACGCAGAACGACAGAAAAGAAAGGAGAGTGAGAGATAGAGCACAGATCTAGGGTTAGGGTTGCAGTCTTCGTGGGACGTACCTGCGCTACCGGAGCCCGGTGCCAGAGAGGAAGAGGCCAACCAACCAAAGGAGACAGACACCGATTAGAATCAACGGCGAGCGACGGAGGAGGGACTGATAGTAACACAAACTCACATGGTTCACCGAGAGCGAGAGGAGAGGAAGGAAAAGGAGGAGGGAGGAGTCAGGGTTAGCAAACTCAAGGCGAGGTGGAGGAACAACGGCGATGTCACCGGAGCCGGGGACGATGGTTGATGGCGAGCGGCGGGCGGTCGACAGCGAGAGCGAGAGCGCCGCGGCGTGGGGTGGGGAATTGTGATTTAGGGTTAGGATTGGGGGGGGCACAGCCGCGTCGTGGCGTTATATATGACGCGGGGCGGGGTGGGATAGACGGATAGGTGGGCTGGGCCACCGGCAACTGCATGGAGGAGGCGAGGGAGCCGTTGGGGCACCGGGCCGCCGTCGTGCCTGCCGTTGGAGCGGGCCGTGCCCATGCTAGGCCGTGTGCCTGGGGTGCGGCCTAGGCATAGCCTGCTCCACCGGGCTGTGCCAGCCCGGTCCCGTTGGTCACTGGGCCGGGCCGTGCTTGGGCCGGACCAAAACACCGGGTCAACGGGCCTCGGGCTGCATGGCCATATATACTGAGAGCTCGTGCAGCATATTTCCACCTGTGCACTCACTGATTTTATTGTCAGCTATTATTAAAGTAAGAAGAGAAAATAGAATAACCATTTCTGCTCAGTTAAGGACCTTTACAATATCTCCTATAACTTTACACACCTTTTTCTGTCACAGTACCAGCATTGTACATGGGACACAAGTACATGCGATCTTTTGTCTCATGGGTCATGGCTGATGGCTGTATAAGCCAACAGAGGGGTATAAACCAAAAAAAAAAAGAATTTGGCAATCATCAATCTTTTATTCACACCTGAAAATCTTCAAACCCAATCAATGCCGTCTAGATCTTCAGTTCTCACACTATGTACATCATCGCCTGTTGAGACAGACAATTCAGAAGACGCTGTCATCCAACAGCTCAAAAAGCCAGCTATCTCACATCCTGAAGCTAACAATAATTAAAATCCATCTACAAAAACAATAACGAAAATCCTTCGTTGGCTCACATAATTTGTGCATTATACAAACAACAACAACAACAACAACAACATAGCCTTTTGTCCCAAGCAAGTTGGGGTAGGCTAGAGATGAAACCCAAAAGAGACGAGAAACAGGGAGACACATAAAGGGACATAAAGGGCACAAGACAAAAAGAGATCACGGTTCAGGCACGTTGATTGCCAATCTCCAAGTACTCCTGTTCATAGCTAAATCCTTGGAGATATTCCAAACATGTTAACAACAACATAATTTGTGCATTATAGGGAAAACAAAATATAAATTTCAAACAAGCACTCATGCATTGACTTGGCATGCTACTCAAACTCAATATTTCTAAAGTAACGTAACAATCATGTTAAAAAAGGCCGCAAATGATTGTTTCACCTCCTGTGTTCATCTCAGAAGAGATGTATATTGTTACAATGTCTGATTAAAAAAGGAGCTAATAAAAAAATTTCAGCAACAAAATTGTCCATTGACAGAACTGATCATGGCATTGCTTACACATTAAGAGTTCATCAGAACTTTTCTAATCGCAACGGCCAAGACCAAAACCAGGAGGCACCTAAGCAGTGACATGGATGCAGCGGCCTTGATCAGGGGCCTAACAATGGTGCTACCAGAGAAGGTGAGGCCACGTACCTCAATGAAATGGTTCATCAGCAGCTCACGCTCAGCCTGTGGCTGGTAGCTCTGCTCCTTGGAAGACGAAGACCTGCTGCTGCCTCCTCCTCCTTCTCTGGTGGCCTTCTTCTTCAGCAGCTCAGGGCTTGGTCCTTCGAAGCTCCTCTGCCGCCGCGGCGTCACGCCGTCGAGCTTTGCGTGGATCTCGGCTAGTATCTGGGAATGTGCATCCCCGACGGACAAGGTGGATTCTCTTAGCTTTGTGAGCTCGGTTTGGAGACACTGCACGGTGGCCTTGATCTGCTCGATGTCGGCTTCCAGCGCGGCGTTGCTCTTGCACGATTTCTCGTCTTCCTCGGCGATGATCTCTGCCGAGGCCCGGCCCGCTGAACGCATGCCGCATTGCGCTTGCGCGGAGTAGCTCGGCGCGCGCCGGAGGAGGCAGTGGGAGGCCGACCGGTGCAGCCTGGGCGTTGGCGCCGCCAGATTGGGTCTCGTCGCCCACTCCTTCTCCCTGCCGATCACCTCGCCGATGTCCGAGACCGTCCTCGCCGGCCTTCTGTCGCCGACCGTCGACTTCTTGCCGGCGTCCGTGTCGACGACGACGTCGAGCTCCGACCAGAGCTCCTCCAGGTTTGCCGCCGGGAGGGACGCGTTCCTCCTGGACGCCACGGTGCCGTTCTTGGCCAGCTTCCACAGCCAGGGGAGGTCGACAGCCGGCGAAAGGGGATCGTCGTCCCCGGTGGCGTGGACGGCGAGCAGCCTGCGGTTGAGCGAGCTGATCTCCATCTCCTGGTGGAAGACGACGGCCTTGAGGAAAGCGAGCGTGTCCTCGTCGTGCTGGATCCGCTCCTCCGCCACCCGGCGGAACTGATCCGCTTCCATACGCTCCGCCGCCTTCTCCGCCTGCAGGCGGACAATCATGGCCAGCGCCTCGTTGGCCCCTGACGCCGCCGCCTGCCGCTCCTTCTCCAGCTCTGCCCGCAGCTCCTCCACGGCCTGCGCCTCCTGCCTCAGGGCCTCCCGCAGCGCCGCCACCTCGCCTTCTTCCTCAACTCCTCCGGCCATCGTCGATTCGGTTCCACAGCCACGGGATCTTCAGAGCGTCAAGTGAGTAGTAGTAACTGATTTCAATCAAGCGATTATAAGAGAGGAGAAAGATTTGCACTAACACAGAAATGTCAAATCAATAGAACAGTGGCTGCACTGGACACCTCTGGAAACAACGGAATCTTCAGAGAAAGCAAAAAAATATATGATTTAGGATCACTGGATTATGACAAATCTTGCTTTTTGGCTGGCTCGTCATCAGCAAAAGAATCCAAAGTGGACGATGACAAGCCGTCACGTAACAGTGTGTTTATCCAAATCCGAAAGAAAAGAAACTAGCAGGCAGACAAGGCACCAACCTTTGAGAGAGATCGTGTTGCTGAAGCTGAAACGGACGCCGGAAGCTCCGATTTTCCAACGAGAGGATGTGATGTTGAGTGATCTTCAAGTGTCAATAATTGACGACTTTAGGAGCGAGGAAAGCTATATTTTGTTGCATAAACTAATCTTCTTGTTAACTGTCATTGTGACAGGGGCAAGAGGAAAGCTGTAGTGCCAAAGAGTGGCTTTAATCCATTGGCTTGATACATAAGGTACCCATTCAATTTCGTTTAAATAATTTCCCTGATTTGTTAAATTACATTAGCCGGCGCAATCATTTCCCAGTTCCTCCAGAATCTGTCAGTCTGGCACCAAATAAAATATGAAAGATTTAAATTAAATAAAAGAAGAAAAAAACTGAATCAAGTCATTAGTCAACTCAATAGGAACTGTGGGCCCCCACATATGAGTCTCCGGTGATGGGCTTCATCTGTTTCAATGGATTTGGACGTGGGGCACTTGTTTTTAAACGACCGTCACGAAGAAACCAAAGCAAGCGTGGGATGGCTTGGCGCGATCTCCCAAGGACGGAGGCGCCGACAGGCCAGTCGGCAACTGCCACGTGGCCGAACGGCATTTTCAATAGGTTGAAATGTTGGATTAACTTGGAATGCGACGTGGTGTCTCTTTTGTCAAATATTCTCATTTGTCGAGTTTCTTTGTCTTTTGAGACAATTCGTTGAATTCTCCTTACAATGACAAGGCACATATATCGCCTGCTCCCTCCATTCTAAATTATAAGTGGTTTGGACTTGTTTGGTTCGTCCATTTTGTTACGTATCTAGACATATTACTTCCTCCGTCCTAGGATATAAGGCGTAACCACCTCTGGTTCAAAGACCAAGAACACATTTAATTCTCTCTCTCAGCACTAGAACTACTGCATTAATGTCTGTGAGAGAGCACGCCTTATATCATGGGACATGAATAAAAAGTGGTTACGCCTTATATCCTAGGACGGAGGGAGTATTATATTTAAATGCATAGCAAAATAGATGTACCAAAAAAGTAAAAGCGACTTATAATTTGGAACGGAGGAAGTACTTATTAAAGTCGCTATACATGTACAATAAAAGATATTGCATTTATTAGGATCGATGATAAAAGATGGATAGAGCTGTACACCTAACTCATAACACCGTCATCCTGTTCAAAAAAAAATGTGATTCCATCATGGGCCATGTGTGCTAGTAGTTAAATTTAGGCTTTTTATTTAGACCATACAACCCCTTTGTATAATCCTTGCACAAAAGCTGTAAAACGGGCCAACCCAAGTTGGCTTAGCCCCACTAGTTTACGAACTTTCTTAGGTGACCCGGGAGCATCTCCAGAAGATCTATAATCCTACTCTCATTAGCTAAATATAGGGATCGAGTTTCAATATATATATATATATATATATATATATATATATATATATATATATATATATATATATATATATATCAGATTTGCAAAAACACCCCTCTAGGCTCCAGACTCCTTCCCAAATACAGAGCTCCCAAACCAGCTCCTTCGCTAAATGTAGGCACCCCAAAACAACCATAGATAACAACTGGAATTTGCCGGTTAACGATCCAGGATGAAAGATTGTTTCGCAAACATTTGTTGAGCAAAATGGGCTGGGCTTGCACCTATTACTGATAATAGGGCTTGGATAGCATAAGCACTCATGCTAATTTTCCCCCAAGCCCAAATATTTCTTTTGCTTATTTTTCAACTAAAATAAAAATAGTGGGCACAAGACGTTATTTAACACGAAAAATGTCCCAAAAATATGTTGCCTTTTCTTCCTAGCTAGGCCCACGAGATGCAGAAGTCCAGTTTAGCACAAAATAGAGAGTTGTTAGTGGAACATAGACTTTTTTTTATATCACATTGTACAGGTCATTGTTTTGGCTGATTTTTTTGTAGCGAACATAAATGTTCTTCTAGGCTAACAAAACGTTTCAAATAATTCCACATAGCTCTATAGATTGTGTTTTGCAGGTTGAGAGTAAAAAAAAAATTGTTCTTAAAAAAAATATTTGCAAATGTTGGCCATTAAGGAAACCTTTTTCACTATTTTTACGAAAATCGCTCTAGTGGTGTCTAGATTGTTGCAGCATGCTCCTTTGGTCGTGGATCAAAGTATAAAAAGCTAAGGGTGTGACGCCAAGCTGTTTTGATAATTAACCCAGCCTAAAAACACAAAAATTGTATAAACATAGATTCTATTGACTAGAATCCTAGAACCACACCCTCTAATTCTGATCATAAAGACTAAATTCAGACTATAGAATCAAGATTTTGGCAACCATATTCTTAACTCCGGCGAGTTGAAGAAGCCAATTACAAGGATTATATTGTAACAGTTTTGCATCAAAATATTCTTTGAGATAGTAGTTTCTACAGTAAAATAAAAGGGATCTGTTATATGTCAGGAGTCTAAAATTTTGCATCTAATCAGGCAATGATTCTCGTTCATCGGATCTAAATCAGATAGCTTTGAAGCTTCATCTTACTTGGTCTGTTTCCTTTCCGTTGTCAGGTGCTTTTGATTCTGCGTTTTTCAGGTGCCTGCACTCTAGGAAGCGTGACAATAAAATCGTTTCGCATTAATTTCAGAGCCTACCAAATTTTACTGTCGCTTGTCGCTTGGACGACCCACCAATTCCCTTGAAACAAGGTTCAAAATTCTCTTCCTTGGATAAGAAAGAATAGAAGAAGCGGATCTTGGAAAAACAAAGAAAGAATAAAATTAGTGGGAGGCAACTGAACGGTTTACACGGCGCCAAATGCCAATACACAGGCCATTAATCTCTCCAGTCGCAAAAAAAGAAAAAGGGCAGCAAATCTCTCTCTCTCTCTGCACAAGACTATTCAATCAGAAACTGGGAAAAAAAATAGTTTTCGAGCGAGGCTGAGGATAATCTTTCGTAGGACCACGAAATTTTCCACAATAAAACGAGGTTTCAATACAGATTATCAAACTGCTCAAGCTTTACATGTTTTACTACCTGCGCAAAGAACAAGTCTCCAAAGGTCCCTAACAAGTGGGCTTGAAGCAAGTTAGAATTATGCAACAAATCAATATCAATATAAATTAGACAAGGACCATTGATTTTCCACATCAATCAATCTACCCTACTAATGCACTAACATTTTCTTTTCTACATCCACACCAAAAAACATCCTCCGGTGAGAAGGCTCCCCTCCATTCACTCACAAAAGCGTATCCAGAAAAGCAACTCCTTTAAAACAGACTATCCAGATTTACTTGTCAGTCTCCTCTTTGCTCACTCAAATTGAACGGTAGAGATCGTGTGTATCATCCTCCTCCTCCTCCTCAAATGTCCGCGTCCGCGCCTAGCCCCCGCACGCCCTCGCCCCCGCGCATGGCGCAACCTCGGCAGCCAGGGATCGAATCCCACGCCAGCCTCTTTTTTTTTTTGAGGGAATCCCACGCCAGCCTCGGTAGTCCCTTTTCCCCCTCTCTGCTCATCTCTTCAGGAAACACGCAGGAAAGGAGGAAGGAGGCGGCAGCCGGCAAGGCCTGCGGGGCCCGCGCCCGTCCCTGGGGTTGTAGCAGCGGCGGCCGACCGGCTCGTCCCCACGCTCGGCCGGTGGCCTGTGGCCAGCCAGTGCCCGCGCCTAGGCCCCTTGCGCGCTCTCCCGGCGGCCGGTGGCTGGACGGGGCCGCGGCGGCCTAGATCTGCCACCCGCCGCAGCCGCTGCTGCGTCACTCAATCCGTGCGACGAGGAGATTGGGGCGGAGGACGAGGAGGAGACCCGCTTCCGTGCGGTTGCCGCTGAGTACCGCGCGCTCGTCTTTTGCTGCACCACCACCCTCGCGCTGCTCGGATCCGATCTGCACCTGTCCGCCGCTCCGGCACGCCCCGCGCCGCCGACGCGTTGCCGATCGATGTGTTACGGTAAGCAATGCGTGCCCTCCCAATTCCCTCGCTCCATCTCTCTCTGTACGTGTGTTTGGTTCATGCGATGGATCCGATTGATCTGGTTCATACTGATGGATCCAATTCTCTGTTTCGCATGCTGCAGTCCCGTCACAGGGTCAAACTATTTTAATTTTGTGCTAGGTTGCTTGCTGTTTCGTAAATTTGCATCGCTGCATGTATGGACACATGAGAATTAATTTGGGTCTGTAACCAAACATTGATCAAGCAAGAAATACAAACAGCTATTTTTTAAGCTGAGCACAAACTTGCTGAACAAATGTCTGAATCGTTAATTTTATTCTTAATTTCTTAATTCGATCATATATTGTTTGGTTTAATTTCTTCTATTTTTGAGATGTTGCTGAGGCCGAGACTGAATCTATCAGCCACTGCCCACCGACATCAAGATTGCGCTCCAGTGGATATGCCGCCACATGGATGCTGATGGGCTCTTGGCTTCATGGCCGCACACCACCGGGAACTCACCGTGGTCCGGAGGGAGGCCAGCCTCGCCATCGTCATGACCGTCGACCTGTCCCGCCTTGTCCTCGACCTGGTAAGCGATTTCTTAGCTGCTAGCAGTGGCGTCGGCGAGGACCTGCTTTTCCTTGTAACATATCCTTTCTGTTCTCAATTATAACTGTTTGATACTAGGTAATGCAAATGCCACACTGATCTTCTATTGACCTGTTAGTGTAATTCTCACGGCACTCGAAAAAATTATCTCGGAATGTCTGGTTATTTCCTGAACATCCGCTTCAGTTTAAGGAACTCTTATGAAATTCTTGTGCTCTGAATGGATCCTTAGGCAGAAGTCTAGATAATGTCCATGCTGCTTGCTGCATGCACAGATTGTTTGGGGTTATGGTAGTGACTCAGTTTGCTAGGATTTACCCTTGTAAATTATGTGTTTTTCTAAGTTCCAAGTAAATGTACACTCGGGCAAAGTTGACTGACATGTTGCACGAGTGGTACTTCCTGTTTTTGTCCACAAATCATGAGTTTTCATTGCACTACCGGCTTAAAGGTCTGATTACACTGTTTTCACGTGCGGAATTACAAATTGAGCCCCCTAGATATGTTTTAACACTAACTACTAAATCTGAATGAGACTAAGCGGCATTAACGTAAGGCTGATTATTGGATATAGCTGGATGTTCATAACTATTGAGATTTTAAGCTAGAGAGTTTGCAGTGCTGTTCCAGTAATTGATAATTTGTTCTTCCTAGACATGCAGGTTAAAAGAGGAGAGGTGGGGTGCAAGGAAATTTCTACTGGAATGCAGCTCTACTAGACATTGGTAAAATGGTTCATGTGCAAATGTTCCCTACTTCTATACTCAATGGTGGGTCTGAAACCGTAAATCTACCTACAATCTCTTTTTGTGGTGATGAACAGAAGACTAGACTTTGCACAAACCCCCTAGATATGTTTCTAAATTTGTTCTTTTTGAGGGGTGTAAATCT
Organism: Saccharum hybrid cultivar R570; assembly: GCA_038087645.1. Taxonomy (NCBI): domain Eukaryota; kingdom Viridiplantae; phylum Streptophyta; class Magnoliopsida; order Poales; family Poaceae; genus Saccharum; species Saccharum hybrid cultivar. Next base: position 18,289,036 of record JAQSUU010000637.1, read on the forward strand.
GAGTATAGGGTAGTCGGATAGCTAAGAGGTTTTGCCTCTGAAGAATCTGAAATTTGATCACTTTGCACAGAAAAAGGGTTGATGAATTAATGTAGAGAAAAATCTGATCAAAACATGTTTTCTATCATCTCAGAACTCAGATTAAGTGTGCAGCAAATCTTAGAACTTGATGTGTAGGAGAATCAGAATCGCTCATGTCAAGGATCTCGAATAAATTAAGGATGGAGCAAGAGATCACATTATGATCAGGAATTGGTTCACTTAGTAGGGTAGACTAGGAATAATCAGGAATTGGTTCCAGTTTGTTACATGATCAAACTGTATGAATGATAGGTTCAGCATGTCATGTCTTTGATATCATTGTTTTGGCGTTTTGGCAATGGTTCAGTAAATGCAATTCCTTGTCTATGGAAAGACTGTAATTTCATTTCATTCTTAACTATGGAAACATATAGTAAATGCAATGCCTTGTTTTTATCTCTTAGTTCATGTCAAGTGATTATGAAGTTTATTTCCTAACATGCTCTGGGGGTACCATTAGTTTATGCATTGCCTTGTCATATTATCAAAACACTAAATTTTCAGTGCTCAGATCAGCGCGATGGAAACAGCTTTGACAAAGCACATTAGCTAAATACATAAATTTGATAGAATTAATTTTGTTATGCATGTGTTTTCCGGATTATATACATGTATATATACAATTGTGTGAAAGTTAAACTATAGAAAAAAAATATATCATCGTTTGGTTGTTTTCATTTGCATCGCTGAAATGAAGCCGTGGCGTTAGCACGGGCACTATACTAGTCGTAAAAAGATCACAGAAATTTCATATAAGTTTCCTCTATGTGAAATTGTCCGAGGACAAAAACAAGAAAGAAAAAAAAATAAGAATTCATGTGGACTCTGAAACGTTTTAGTTAAGTATACTGACAGATAGCTGGACTGCCATTTACACACCGTGATGATATGATATATAACAAACAAATCGAGAAACTATAGCACACTAATACCCGTAAAATCGGCTCGGAGATACTGACTGACGTTTACCCCGGGAAGACACATTTCATCAGAAGCTCAACGCTGACAGAGCAACGCCACAGCCCAAGGCGAGCGCCAGGACGGACGCCACCGCCGGCACCGGGAGCGCCGCCGCGCCGTTCTTGGAGCCGTGCGGCCTCGTCACGGCGCCCCCGCCGCCCACGTTCCGCCCACCCGCGCCCGCGCCCGCTCCCGCGGCGCCACCGCCGGCGCCGGCGCCTCCACCGGCGCTGCCACCCTTGTGCCCGGTGGTGATCCTCCTGTGATGCTTCAACTCCACTGTGCTCACCGCCTCATGCCCAAGCCCAAGCTTCCAGCTGGGGCTCTGGATTTCCAGGTGGTCTTTCATATCGCCTTCAGTTCATGAACAAGCCAACCAGTTTCTTAGTCAGAGAGACGTGTTAGAGGATAATTTGATCAATCATGCATGGCAATGATTCAGGGACCAATTAAGAGAAAAAAAATGAGAGCAAAACTGACCGTGCAATTGTTCTTGCACCTGGAGATGAGGCCTGAGCCGATGACGCGCTGTGGAAACTCCGGCGGTTCCCTCAGCTGATGCTGCACACCGTGTGACCTGGAAGGCAAGGGAGAGGAGGACCAAGATGGAGATGGCGAGGACGGTGCTGCTTTTTTTCATCTTGATCTTGAGATGGACAGGACACCAGAAGCAATTCATCAGCTCTGAATCTCTGATGCGGAGTAGTGTCCCCGGAGACTCTTCTTGTAACTCCTGCAGTCTGCACTCTGCAGAGTAGTAGCTGCTGCCAATGCCAAGATAAGGCAAGCAACTGATTTGGCAAGACGGCACCTGATTCCATTGTGCCTTTTTTTTTCTCGACGGCAGACATTCTGAAAAAAGATCAGCAAACCACGTGAATGGATCCGTTCTTTTGTTCTTGTTACACTTACACACCATTGGGTTATACTGGTATTTAAAAAATAAAATTAGGATTATTAGGGACAGTTCAGGTCTAATGGGACCTAAATCCCAGCAAAGGTTGCTGATTCTGGCACTTCGGTTTTTTCTTTTGTTTCAATGCCTTTGGGCACTAATGATGTGCTGCTAGGGAAAAGAGGAACATATGGAACACCAATGTACAGATTTAGCGGCTTTGTTGCATGTGGTGGGTGTGCTCCATGGACCATGGCCTTTGCTTGCCAGATCTTAACCAAAATATAGGATAAAGCCAGCCAACTGGATTTCATCTTTTGTCAGTCACCGACTAGTACAAACGGAGGGATGGGATACATTGTCTACTCTTTTCATTCTGTTATATGTAGTTTTCAATGAATTGTAATGCAGATCAAGAACAAGAAAAAGGATGGCCACGTGCATATATGCATATGGTTTCCAGCATAACATGTAAGAAAATTAGTTGAATATTTGAGTGGTGCACGACAAGTCGACAAGACTAGCTCATGGCTAGGGATTAGTTGTTCGAGAACGATTTAACTGACAAGTTTTATAAAGTCATAGTCATTCTTAACCTTGAAAAGGATAATGTGATATCAATGAGCGAAAGGGAAGGTAAAGCTGGTCTTTTCAGGGAAGATTTCAGTCTTCCGACGAATGAAGGTATTGAATTTCCATTTCTCAGGGCACCCACAATAGCTGACTCATAAGTTAGCTTTAAGTATTTTTTTTTCATATTTTAACAGAAGAGAGAGAAAAGCTAGCTCGTGATTAAGAGCTAGGCTCACACATATTCCGAGAACATGTGAGAGTGTCATGTGGGGCTATCCATATTATGAACTATATGCTAAAATTTATCACTGTTGAAGAAGTTGGCTTATAGCTAGTAACTAGCCGCGGGTGCCCTGTTTAGCTCTGCAAAAGAGGAATACTTTTGGGGATTAGATTAGAATTGGAGCCACTCTCTATAGCCTCATCTGCTAGACTGCTACAAAAGATGCAAATAGTCATATATCAAAAGAAGAATAAGAAGAAGATGCAAATAGTCAGACAGATCCCAACTGACCGAAAGGTGATGCGAAACAAACAACGCATCGGATTGTGGTGCAGATGACGTGAACATGGCTGGTATTCTGGCGACGGCATCGAGCGGTCACAGTCGGGTGCAGCATAGGGCCAGGAAGATGACACCCAAGCACGAAAGATGCCTTACAATCAGGATCGCCTTGTTTAGTTCCTCTCTAAAAGTTTAGACCCTATCCTATTACATGTTTAGACACATGTATAGAGTATTAAATATAGACTAAAAAATAACTAATTGTACAGATTGCGACTACTTTGCGAGACGAATCTTTTAAGCCTAACTAGTCCACGATTTGACAATAAAGTGCTACAGTAATATATGTACTAATGACAGATTAATTAAACTTAATAAATTCGTCTTGCGGTTTACTGACAGATTCTATAATTTATTTTTTTTTATTAGTATCCAAACACCCTATACGACACCCCAGTGACATCCTAAAACTTTGTGCCTGGAACTAATCGAGGCCTAGCAAACCATGTTACGTGGAGCACAGGTTATTATGGCATTATTCCAGGATGATCCAAAGCACAATAGTATAGGGATAAGACAAATGGACCATTCACCAAGAACTAAGATGCTATGAACTGATCGTTGGCGAGTTTTCGTCCAGAAAATTCCTCGTACAAAATGTCGTTTTGATTTCTGGGACGACAAAATACCCACTATGTTCTCAGAACCAAATAGAAAGCTAAAACATATCTTGCAAGCCTATATAGGCAATAAGGTATATTAAAACCAACGTATTACTCTTCAAATAACTGGAGCACAACCATCTGTACAAAATGTTATCCAGAGAAACAATTCAAACCACACATTATTGCTATTATCTGCGCCCACATACACACAATCTAAATCATATAGGTCAAAGGACCTGAGGCATAGCCTGAGACTATAATCATATCTGAAATACATTTGTCTGGAACCTCTCGTCGTATAACTGCCAGTGGCCGTACCTCCCCATGTGGAAGGAGGAACGAGGTATGTAGAGGTTGGGCTTCACTAGCGTCACCAGATTCTTCAGATTAGCAGCAGCCTGGTCTATTCCCCGGCTTGTAAGATTTGCACAGCCAAACAGGTCCAGAACCTCCAGGTCTTTGCATCCTTCAGGGATAGAGCTGAGGCCGACAGCGGTCAACTTTGAGAACCTCAGTTCAAGATGTTTCAGCTTTGGCATGAACTTGGATATTGTAATGGCTTCCCTGTCACCATCTTCGGGACATTCTCTTAAGTAGTCCTCAGGAACTATTCCGACATGCTCTGATGGATCAATCCAGTTGAATATGTTGCGCTTGAGGACCCTGAGGTTCTGGCAGCTCTGGCCAATCACCTCTAGTGACTTGTATGAAACCTCATAGCAGTTGCTGATGTCCAATTCTGTAAGCATGGGGCAGCATGCTCCGACAGTGAGCATTGATCGATCAGTTATTGCCGGGCTTGTTTTGATGGAAAGGATACTAAGTCTTGGAGACCTGCACATGATTAAATCACTTAAGAGCTCAGAATAATACTTTCAATAGAAGTGAAGAAAAAATGGTAAAAAAAGTACCTAACTTATAACAACAATAAAAAAAAAAGCAAAAGAAATAGCACCAGAATGACTCACTCATGGAGCAAGCAAAAGCCAAACAAAAAAGGGCACTAGGAACTACTTTAGGTATATGGACTTGTTACTCAGGTTACATACTTTACATTCCCAACAAGAACATTGAACAAGCTAGAACAGATGTTCAACTAAGAGAGGTCAATCTAAAATAGTTAGCTATGCAGGATTCGACCCATGTTACTTTAAATCAATTGAACATAACTCTGTGCTTCTCACATAAGATATAAAAAAGAAAACAATTATTAATTTCACCACAAAAATAGAGAACTAGAAAGAAGAAACCAGTATTTAAACAGATACCATTGTATTTACTTGAAAATATTATAATAATAACATTTGTTGTTTGCTTCGTTGTACCAATTTCATGAGGTCAAGTTATTGATGTCTATGTTTTCCCAGAACATATCATAAAACTACTGAAACTTGCATTCACAATCACACGATTCGTATAACAAGCCCCCATCCAGGATAGTCTAAACCTTGTAACACATGGAACATGCGTATATTACAGCAAAAAAAAAGATGCATTGTATCTCAGGCCTGTACACCTGTGTGGTAGTCCAGGTTAATATCTACTTTTCAAGTTTCTGGACATACTATTTGAATCACCTATTCAAGTGACCTGAGCAATGTTCTTAAAGCGTTAAGGCAAGGCATGGTAACCTACTACCCTCTTATAACCTAGGCTCTTAAGGCAATGCAGGAAAGTGAATAAATCAGACAAGAAAAAGAAAATATGCCCCTCACGTGCGCTACCCTCTCTGCCTCTCTCCCAGATGGCACCACCTGGCAGGAGAAATGACGAGCCTGCCCACCCCCAAGCATCCTAAATCATCACCACCACAATTGAGGAGGGGTGGATCTGCAACGGGAGGAAAGGTAGTTGTCTATCCTGCTAGTACGCCTCCTGTTCCTTCTTCTCCATGGCTGGCCCCTCCCTCTAGATGTGGGTCATGTCTTGCCCCCAGCGAGCATCTTGTAACCTAGGCAATGCCTTAAGAACACTGGACCTAAGTTGTAATTTGGTCCACAGGAAACAAAGCAAATTCTTTAATACTGCATTTAAATTCTTTCAGTTAAAAAACAACATGTGCACAGGTGCACACTGCTACAATTTGATTGTGTTAACTTGATACAAATCTTTTTTTTTCAAAACTACACAAGAGAACTGCATGTCATTTCATTAAGAGAGAAATTCAAAGGAAAGAGGTGAAGTGTCTTTTCCAGAACACACAAACACAAAAAAAGCACCAAATCCTTTGTTGCCTTGTATACAAGTCTTGAACAAGTTGGATAAAGGAAGGCCTGGAAAAGAGACTTTGCTAGCCACAATCTATCAAAACCTTCAATAATGGAGACTCTATTGGGTTGCCTTGCATGAATCCAACTTTAATAGAATCCTTCAAGAAGGTGAGACTCTATTGGGTTGACTTGTATGAATCCGACTCTACCACATCGAAGTGTCATGACTCAACCATGGAAAACAAGAAAAGATTAAAACAAAAGAGCAATACCCTAGCAAGCTTAAATCAAGAACATATGTGACTATTGTCATATTGTGTTGTGATGAGGCTAGTAATTGTCGAATACAATCCCGAAATTGTTTCCCAGAAGACAAAAAAAATCCTAAAAGCCGTTATACATTCTGGATGGCTAGTTCAGCAGATCTTTTTCCTAGAAACATGTTTCAATCAGCTTGTATAAAATTGAAAATATGTGCTGGTTTCGAGTTTATGGTTGGGATTTATTGCTCTAAGGATGGTACTGCAAATGTTTGTATGTTATTCTGAACATATGGCAGATTTGAGATAGATGTGTACTGAAGATTCTAGTAACATTCTTCCTATGGAGAAAGGGGACCATCTTCTCCAAAATCTAAACATCCAAACCATGTTGGGTGTTGAGTTGCTATCATTTCAAGGAACTAAAATGTTGGGTTTTGTCTTGGCTCCTTTTTTGAAAAGCGAAGGAACTTAGACAAGAACAAATAAGCATAATTTCTTCCAAGTATGCATTTTCAGGTAAACTCAGCATCTTTGAAGTATTCCATTTCAAAGATATCCCTCTTTGCTTTAGCTCAGTTCGAACTACCATAAACACTTCTATCAATTCATTGGTCCTAGCAAGCCATTGCCTAAAAAGTCATGAAATGAGAGTATGCAGCAAGCCATTACCATCACATGAATTTTGCTCTCTGGAGAATTCACTACTTTGTATGAAAAGATAAAATTTCGAGACCACAAGCACACAAAGATGCACACATAAAATTGCATCCACAATTAAAACAACTTAACCAGAAATTTTGCTTATGGAGGTGCATCCAATTGCATATGCATCATTTCAGATAATCGGATTCTTCTAAAAAAAAGTCATGTAAATCTTCAATTGTAGTAGAACTACCAATATAACATGCTCAAAGAAAAGCCCAAATGTTGCTAAAACATTTCCTCGTGTGAGCACCTGAGGCCGGGGGCACGCCACACCCTCCAGGCATCAATTCTGACAAATCAAAGATCCAACGCACCTCTCGGCGGCGAATGCGAGCGCGTCGTCGGAGCAGTGGCGGACATGGATCTCACACAGCTCTCCCGCGGCGAGCGTGGCAACGGAGCGTAGCATGGTGTCGACGCGGCGCTGGAAGGCGGGCGTCCACCACGCTGCCGCCTCGGCTCCGGGAGTGGACTCAGCAAACCCGGGCTCGAGGTCAAGCACCGCAAAGAGCCCCGGGCGTGAGCGCGCGGCGTCCCGCCAGGAGCGGCAGCACGCCATGGCGCCGCGCCACAGGTCCTCCAGCGCCAGCCGCGAGAACGCTTCGCCAAGGCACACCGGCGTCATATCGGACCAGTCCCTCGCCTCCGGAGACGCCGGCGACGCTGTCTCCGCCTCGTCGCCGGTCGCCATGTTAGCTAGGGTTCTCTCGTTTTTTTTTTGATGTCCCTTGTTTTCGGTCTCTCTACTGAGGGCCGAGCGAAAGAACCGAAGAAGCCACCTGCACTGTCGCGCCTTGTGAGTTGTGACAGAGTGCACGAGCTTGGTGAATTTTATTTTCATTTTTTTCAAATATATATATTTTTTTCATTGTTGTGATTCCTTACTCGCAACTAAAGTTCAGTCGAAGGGCACACATCTATATACCTAATAATAAAGGGGTAAAATTTCCGTCAAGATTTTTTTACCTACATGTAAGATATAAAACTCCTCATAAAACGAGATTATACGTAAGATGTAAGACTCCTCATAAACCAAGATTCAATCTCAAATACGTCTATTTTAGGAACATGAGTCAAGTATGACCTCTACGTTGACCTGCACTATTATTTTTCTTGACTCAAGTCCTCGTATCTGATTTCCATGAGCCAAAGCGTAACTGGATTGGAGTTCTATTTTTTTTTGGACGGTGACGAAAAAAGTTATTGGACTAAAGTTCGCTTGCAAAACGTTTTGGCTGATGATGATTTTATCGTACGTGGTATGATAGGCAGAAAAAACCAAGATAATACGTGACGCCATTGTTAATAATTTTTTTACAAGTCCAAATATGATTATAGAAAATTGACCTACCCTAGGAATTTGGATCTATCTATACATGAAATGACTAGCCGTTTTATCTCCATGTGCCGAGTGCGGACTTATGGTCCATGCTCATACAACATAACTCGCATTTCTTATTTTTTATCTTCCATATTTTCTTATAAATAAAAATAATAAATAATAAATATATTATGAGCCTATTTTTTACTTTTAAAATATGCTCACACCCTCAGTGTCTCGTATTAAGAGTATGGACTCATGATGCGTGCTCATAGAAGTAACCACGACTCGCATTTAGCAACGCACGAGTACAATTGCTAGTAGATTTTTTCCAGTGCAAACTTAGACATGTGATCGGTCGTGCGTTCGTGCCTCGGGAGAGGAAAAAGAGCCACCTAGCACTGGGGATCACGGTTCCAGGAGAGATTTTACTAACAGACAAATGTACAAGAGGGTTTGGCTTCGGTGACAACTCCGGGTGGCACAAGTGCATGCAACACCCCAAAGCACTAATTTATAACCTATCTAGTAGAATGCTCTGTTCGCCTACACGGGCTACACGGCCGTGTACACGCCGTGTAAACGGTACACGGTGTGTTACCGTGCAGTTTAGGCCCTAAACGGTACATTACACGCTACACGGGATTACACGGGCTACACGGTGTGTACACGGCTGAAACGGGCTACACGGCACGGGAAAAAACATCCTAAACGGGTGAGTAGCATGCTGTTTAGGGTGAGTAGCACGCTGTTTAGGAGATAGAGCATGTCTTTCGTAGGCCTTGTTTAAGGATTCAAATTTAATTCATGCAAAGCACATGCAAAACATTTCAATAGTCATTCTCAGTTGAAATTACTTATTTGCATCTTATTGTTATAATTATTTTTAGCCAAATTTAGACATATATAAATGTTATAATAATTAATTTTATCAATATAGTACAAAACACATGTAATCCGTGTAATACCGTGTACACGCTGTGTACACAGTTTACACGCTACACAGACCCACACCGACCGTTTAGCGTTTACCGTTTAGGTGAACATTGGTAGAATGTTTTGGTGTTCTCTCCAGTGGCACACTAGACACCTTCGGTGAGATCCTTTGAATTTTCCTTCGCGTGGCAGAGTTTGCACCGGGTACCACTGGTGCCTTCACTACGATGAAGCATTGAAAGGCAAAGTGTGTGCGCCTAAAACCGTCTATGTTAGCGCACTGTTGGAGTACTTAGGTGCCACGCCAGACATCTCGGGTGAGTATTAAATGTCTCAACCAGCAACACTTCTTACCCTCTTTGCAAGCGTACTAACTCCAAAATGTTTTGTCAAACATTCAAGCACTGAGTGGGCACTTTTCAAAGTGTTTTCAAAAACATTTTCACTTGCAACTCACCACATCACTAGGTCTAATGTATATGCATGTAAATCAACACCTAGTGGCACTAGATAATCGTGTTTGCTTTAGAATTCCTCTCTTAATAGTATGATTATTATCTATCCTAACGGCCACACACTCTGGTAATAGGCATTCCTAAAAATATATAAAACCTGCAATGGAAATAGGACTAGAACTTCCAGTCAGGCTCAAAATTTTTGGACGTCCCAGGTTCAAAGGTTTTGGTCTGGGGTCGGAAATTCTGAGCAGAGTAACATGAAATCACAAATCAACAAATATAATCGAATCTACTTGTTATCAAAGGTTACTAGACATGTAGTAGTTGATTCCTTGCAAAACCTACAAGCAAAAACAAAATAACAAGTAGATCAGGGTGTATCTCCCTAAAGTAAATCTTGAACAACAAGAGTAAGTGAGAAGACACTCGATTTGTTTACTGAAGTTCGGATTCACCTTCGTGAATCCAACGTCTCTATTGAGGTGCTCCTAAGAGAGCAGTTCTCTTTCAACCACTTTCCTCACTTTAGTATCTTGATCTCTTCTCTTACAAAGGCAAGATAGGGGCCTTCATAGACTTCACATTGTAACACTCTTGGTGTTTGTCACCACGTAAGCAGTAGGTTTGAGCTGAAACATGACCAGTTAAGTGGTAATGAAGATGTCAAGATCTAATTTATGGAAATGAGCTCCAACTTTAGTTTAGACAATGCACCTTTGCTTACATGTAGACCCTTTCCAAATATATGTTTGAGTAATGTTAATGGAACTTCTTTCATGTGTCACACATCACTCTTTATCTATAGTGATCACTGGAAAAGTTTCATGAAGTTTGAAATCCAGAAGTCACATAAAATGATAAGTTATATCTTTGTTTGAATTCTTGAGAGTAGATCTACCCAGTAGAGTCATAATATAATAGGTGTTAGTAGAAAGTTTTTGCTGTTTTTATTTATTCTTGTAAAGTGCCTTTAAAGGAGCTTTTAAATTGGATAGATACATATCTTGAGTTATAGAAGTCCAAAAATTGTAATTCTAGTTTTATTAGTCTTGTGATGACATGCTCTAGCTAAGAAAAATATTAAACATGCTAGTTGTGTACTGTTTTTATAGTGTTTTGGTTTAATCTTGTTAAATAGGAAATTCTAGCTTGTGTTGTTTGTTATTTTCATATCTGGAGTTGTCGTGCTCAAATTGTTATGAAATTTTTATGGTAGGCTAACGATGTTATAGATGAGTTCTATTTAAAATTTTATGAGTATTGGATGCAATATGAGTGAGTTATAGATTTATCTTGCTCTCACATGATTTCTTGCAATAGCAATTTGTCTTTTTTATAGATGCTGCTATACTTATTCAAATGGTATGAAATTTATATAGTATCCTATTGGGGACATGTATGAGCTACTATAATTCTTGTAGAATTTACTATGCAATTTTTATGTATGTTCATAATTCCACCTAATTATCTAAATAAATTAATAAGGGCATAAAAAGAATTTATTTAGGGTTGGCCACTATATTTTTTCTCTTGATGTATATGAACTGTCGATACCATTGGTCTTGCCCATAATGCAATCTCCAACATAAGTTAATAATTATTTGCTTGCAATTGTTGTTTCTGAGCAGTTTTCGGGACTGTTTGGATTACATCATGATAATAATGTTTTATGGAAAACTTATTAATAAAAAAGTTGTAGATAACTCACTCATCTAGATTATGTTAAAATTTGGTGGTATTTGGCCCTATGGTTTGTGAGTTATGCCTATTAAAATTTGGTGGTATTTGCTTGCAATTTAGTTGTTTGCTTCGCTTTGCCTTGCTTTGCATGTTGCTAAGTGTGATTCCTGTCTTTGGTGGTGATTAAGTGATACACCTGAGACCTTGTGAAACTTATGTCATACTTGGTGTTGCCTTCTTTGCTATCTTGGCATGATAAATTGTGTAATGTTTAAAGTAAGCAACGCGAAGTGCTTAAGTATATTTAGTGTAATCTTATGCTTGTCTTGCTTACTATATTGATGCATTATCTATTGCACTTCCATATATTCATGCACTTGCATTTTGCATCTCATCTAGGTACGTTAGATACACCGCGTGAAAGATGAGATGTGGAGCCAAACTCGAAGATGGTGTTTAGTGGACCTATTCAGGGGATGGAAGGGCTAAGAGCCAGGATGGGAGATGCTCGCCAAGCGAGTGTCATCTAACAAACACTAACCTAAGTGTTGGATCCTAGGCAAGCCTCGAAGCATTATATGTGTAACAGAACCGACCAAATTATAAGAACGCAAGCATAAAAATAACCACCAAAGTGATCAAATTCCTGTACTTAAGCTCCCATAATCCCGATAGTCTAGAAATCTCGAAGGATTTCAAACAACTTTCGACATACAAACCAAGATCGTAGTGATTCAACACAACACATCATTCATTACAACATTTCACAAGTGGCATGCGGATTACATCCATCGGAGTTTAAAATAAAATATTACAAACCGAGTTTGTTTCGCGGAAGCAACATAGTTCAGTACATAACTTCATAGGTTTAAATACATTGCCAGGTAGTAGTCATGTTCACAAAAGCACTTAGGTAAGATAACTAGCAAAGATCGTGCCCAACGATCTAGTCCTCATCTTCGGCTAGGATAGAACAGGTCATCTGCAACAAGTAGAAAATAAACCCTGAGTACAAGAAGGTACTTAGCTAGACTTACCCGTCAAAAATTAGAAATAAAGGACACCAAGGATCATGCAAGGCTTATGAGGTGGACTAGCTTGACACATTTGCATAAAAGAGCTTACGAGTATAAGTGACCCATTTAAACTTAGCATCAAGTTCATCATCATTTACCTGTCAACTATATTAGCACCTGTACTAGAGCACTCACTTATTAGGAGCAAACAATACTAACCATAGCAGGTATAATAAGGCCATCATCATATCATCATTCTTGAACCATCATGTTATTTAGTAGATCTACTATGGAGATATGCCCGTCAAGTTCTCACTGACCGGTGAGAGACGGCGACTCGAATCGAATTACAACTCAGCTGAGAGGGTATTTCTAACACTCACCTGGCAAACCCCACTAAAGGCAGCCGTCGATTACCTTTGGTACAACTCAGGAACCAACTTCGCAGGTTTGATCAGCGCCAGCACTCTCAGGAATTACCCTTCTGCCAGGACGTTCAGGACTTTTAACTTACCTGCCCTTGGACTCACGCCTACAGCTCCCTTCCGAGGCACACTTTATACTTATCGACTCTCAGCCTGAGTTGAGCTACTTGGTTTCGTGGTCGATCACCAGACCGACCAACGAAGTGTAAGGCATGCGTTCAACATGACCAGAAAAGGCTCCAAGAATCGGTCCTTAATCGATACAGACGGAGTCACTACAAACCGGCAAGCCTTCGTCCGGTCTTTATTCAAAGTAAACCAGGTTCTTTTCCATGATAGCAAATATAGCCAACCGTGCCATATGTATATTCCTATAGCTCGCAGGTGATAGGAAATCACCTAACTTCTACCGCATTAAAGCAGGACTAAGCAACTACACGAGCCTGAGCTACTTAGGATTCAGGGTATCAATATCTGGACAAGGATTGGATAATAATGCATCAAGTGTTTTAATCCAACACCTAAAACTTAATGCAACTATATATATAACAATAGTACTTTAATTACATTTCAGAAATTAGGAGGCTTATAATGCTCCGGGGCTTGCCTTTCATGAAATTACAAGGCGTGTGGTCCAGACAATCTACCACGTCTTCTTCTCTTGCTTCTTCGGGGGCCTGCACCTCCTGCTTCGATGGTTGCTCCTCCGGGTTCTTCTCGAATTCTAGAAAAGTGACTCCCTTCGGAACACCTATTGCATGCATATGCACAAGATAAATATCATGGATGCATAAGGAATGGCATGATGCTCATAATGAATGGATAACAGTAAGTACTTAACCAAAGCATCACTAGACACTCGTTTATCGAGTAAGAATAGCTCTATTTAAATCACTTTTAAAACATGTATCTATCTTAACTCAGAAGCATAAGATCAAACTTACCTAACTTGCATAACCTAAGATAAAGATGTTCATCTTCAGTTAAAGGCCTAAGACCTGCACTTAAATTTACCTTAATTAATTTAACCATCTAGCAAGACCATGAACATGCTTAAGTATCATAGAGACACAATTGACATAAAGCTTTAGGTGAAATATAGAAAAGAGAAGTTCACTCAATCAATCACAACAGGAGTTCTACAAATCCAATTGACTTGCAAGAGGACATTATGAAAAGCTTATGAAATTCTCTACAAATTATTTATAAACATCAAAGCATGATTCTAAAGTTTACCAAGTCGAACTACAGCAAACACAGAATCTGTTCTGCACAAACAGAGAGCAACCAAGCTAAGAACCAACTTTGAACAGCTATAACTTCTAAACCATATGATAAAATGTCACCAAAATTTAACATCAGTTAGATCATGAAATTCACAACAACTTTGCTATAGACCACAAGACATGAAAACATCATTTACATGGAGTAACTAACAACATCCCAAAATCTGTCCAGAATTGGCAGATTCACTAAATTAATTATTTAATGATGTAACAAAAGCACATATGAGCTAAACCAAGTTTACCAACCTATTTCTCATATCAAAATAATACCAGAAGTGTGGTGCCAACATCTAAATCATTTCTTTAATGCCCTTTATTAATTTATTTAGATAATTAGGTGAATAAAGGAACCCATATCAAAACTCCACAATTAATTCTATAACAATTACATTGGCTACCATATATATCTAGGAGGATACCATAAAATTTTAAGAGCATTTGAGTAAGTATATTTTCTTATACAAAAAATAACAGACAGAAAGGCTGATTTTGGCATAATTAAGAAACCCTATTGAAAAGTATCAAACAACAGATTTCATATTTTTCTTGGGTTCTTCCTAATATGAGAATAACACTTACCAAATTTCATCTCTACTGGATCTACAGATAATTCATGAGAATTCACCTAAGATCCACCCATGCAAACAAGATAAATAAATAACTCCACCATACATTATCCAAAATTGATGAAATTTAAATTACAAGCTATTCAAGGCATTAACAGCATCACATAAAAATTTCAAGTCATTTAGAGCTATACAACAGCAGATACAAATTTCTCCTATTTTCTAATGAATAAAAGAGGTAATTTATAGCTTCAAATTTCATAACAGAACATAGCATATTTTATATTTTTAATAAAAACTAGACTTTACTAGGAACACCACAAAATTGGAACCACATCATTTGGATCTACCATTCAGGAGATATAAAATTTTGAATCTAGCCTCAAATCTGTGAAAAAGAATAAAACAAATAAAAACGAAACTCTAAACAAACTTCCATTTGGCTACAGGGCCGCCCCTGTGACCATGTGCGGCCTGGTAAACCCACACGGCCCGCTCGGCCTGTGCGGCCCGCTCGGCTTGCGCGGCCCATGGTTGGTCTCCCGCCCGCGCGAGCGCTGACCGCGGGGACCCACGCGTTAGAGAGAGACATGACCGGGGAGGAGGGGCGACGGCGAGAGCTCGCCGCCGGTGGCGACTCCGATGAGGCCGAGGGCACCGGTGTGCTCACCTCGACTGTGCGCATCTAGGGGTGCAGCTAATTGGAACTAGTGCAGTGGCTAGGGAGGGTGGCGGCGGCAATGGCGGCCCACAGCCGCGGGCTTGCTTGCTCCAGCGAGCTAATGGCGGCTCGGCTCTAATGGCCTACCCTGTGAGCATCAGCAGCTCAAGGCGGACATAGAGCACTGGAGAAGAAAGGCAGTAAGAGCCTCGAGGAGCACAGCCACGTTCGAGCTCGACTCGGGCGGCACCAATTGTAACATCCCATGTTTTCCGAAACCCAAAAAACGCAACTGAAAATTTTTTCGCAAACAAACCCATGTTTGGTGAGTGGCATATAGGAAAAACACCCATGTAGTTGCACAAGTAGCACCTACATAGCAGAGTAGAGCATCTGCATTTAATTAAATACGTGTGAGCTGGCTTTTATCGCTTTTTGTTTTGATAATAAAATCAACACATTCTTTTACATAAATAGTCTTGCTAATTAATTAATTGAGAATGAATTAATTAATTAACCTTCTTGTGCCATCCCTTGGGTGTGGACCCTACCACCCTAGACCCCTAGTGGACCACCCCCAAGGGTGTATACACCCTTAGCACTTGAGTATACACATATAGGAGGCTTGGGTTAAATAGAATTAGAGGTTAGATAAATAGAAAACTCTAGGAATAAATCAGAGAAGGGGAAAGGGGCCTTTCAGCCCAGTGCAACCCGAGGCCTAGCCAAGCGCTGCCAGTCCAGGCCTTCCCTTCTCGCGTGCGGTGCCCAGCAGGCTGGCCCAAGGCCGTGCGCCTCCTACCGCTGGCGGGTGGGGACCACAGGTCATCCCTCACCTCTGTCGTCTCCTCTGCTTTTCGTCCGAAGGCAGAGCGCGCACGCGCCGCTGGAGAATCCTAGGCATGACACCATCCTCCCCATTCAATTCACCGTCCGAGCGCGCGCGATGAGCGCCACGTCCCCAATCCATGAAGGAGCCGCCCCGCTCCCAGTTGTGCCCGCCACGCTGACGCCACCTCCACGGGCCAAGACCACAGTGATGCCATGGCTCAACCACCCGCACCGCCTTTTTGACCGCCCGAATTCAAAATCGCGCAACGACCATCGCCATGCCACGACAAGCAGTCGAGAACCCTAGTCGTGGCACAGCCTAGCCCTCGACATCGCCTATAGCCCCACCCCGCCGTCCGTCACTCGCCATAGCCGTCGCTCGGCTATAAAAGCCGCACCCAGGCGCCCTAGCACCCCTCTAGCCGCCGTAGCCTTGCGGACTCAGTCGCCACACCACCAAGGAGGAGCCGAGGGGGACGAAGGAGGCAGAGCAAGCCGGAGCTGCCCGTGTCACCGGAGCTTCTCGCTGCCACGGGGGAGGCATCGGAGCAAAGGACGCCGTCGCCCGGGGTGCCGTCACGGTGTCCCTGCACAGCAACAGCTCGCCACGGCCTCGACTCACCCCTGCAACGCCATCCTGCGTCCACAAGCCCACGGTGAGCACCGCCCCGCCCTCTCGTCTGATGCCGATGCGTCGCCATGAGCGCCACCGAGCTGTCCCGCCGTGGAAGGGGGAAGTGCCGAAGGCCCCACCTTGGCGCCTTGAGCATGCAGCACACACTCGCGCACATGTTTGAACGCTGCCCGCTGAGCCGTAGAAGCGCGAGGGAGGCGGGATGGCCGCGAACAGCGTACCGCCACGCCGCCGTTGCCATGCTCGGCCAAGTCAAGCTCGGTCGGCCGTTCTGGCCCGATATCGGCACGAGGATGGAAAGGACGACACAGTTAGCCTCACCACGTCTTGGAACCAGCCATGCTCTAGAGGTAGGGGAGAGAGGAGGTCAGGTGAGCGCTGTCATGGTCGCCTCGCCAGAAAGGCCGCGCCCGTGGCGCCACCGTGACACAGCCGTACCGGCCGCTCCTGGGTGCCCCGCACGACAAGGATGAGCCGATGAGCTTCGTGATGGCCCACCGTATCTGGCTGCTTGGTTTAGGGGAGGAGAGGGGCTTCCTTGCTTGTTGTCCACCGGAGCTGCCGGCACGGTGGATCTCCGCCGTGGAGAGGGGCCGAGCAGAGGAGTGGGAAGGGGGTGCGATCCTTGGCTACACTCGGTCCACCAGGCCAGAGAGTAGGAGTAGGAGTAGGAGGGTGGGCGCAGTCCACCGAGAGCCGAGCCAATGGCCCATAGACCGCGTGGGCGCGTCCACCGTAGACCGCCCGCCATGGACCAAGGCCCAGTATGAGCCTAGCCTAGCGATGAGGCAGCACTGTAGCCCGACACGTGTCCGGGCCCAGGCTGGCCCAACCCGGCCCAAGTCCAGCCCTGACCTGGCCCGCTGGAGCCCAGACCCGGCCCGGTCAACATTGACCGTTGACCGTTGACCTGGTCAACGTTGACTGGGCCCACGTGTCAGTCTCTCTATTCACGGACCCCACGTGTCAGTGACACTATTCACCACAGCCAATCACAAGCCGCCACGTGTCAGCCCCTGAAATTTCAACCCCTTTATCTTTTTCAGAAAATGTATTAACCTTTAAAAATTCATAATTAATTAACCATAGCTCAGAAAAATGCCAAACCAGAGTCCAAATTTTTCTAAAAATGAGCTCTACGTCATAGGCCTATGCTTGAGTGTATTTGGATCTTTTGGTTTTCAATTGCTTCTTTGTGCACCTCTATAGGAGCTGCTAACACGGCTATATATGTTATGTTTAACAGACTCGGAGGAGCCACCGACTGAGGAGTCTGACCCCGACTACACTGATGACTTGGGTGACGACCTGCCAGGTGCCACGCCCCACCCACTCGTAGATCCTATTACGCATTGCAAATACTTAGAATTGCTAGTGCTTCACTTTTATGTCATAATATTGCTGATAGGTTGCATGGTAGTTTACTGCTTTTTGAGCCACGTACCTTGTTGCAACCTTACACCTGCTCACCCTGCTGTTAGACTAGATGCTGCTTTATCACTTGTTACTCATTACTTTACTCTTACTCGCATTATATCTGTGATGTGATGCTGGTGAGTGAGAGGCGTATGAGATAAGGCACGAGGTGCCGTAAACCTGTTAATAACCTGATAATGAACCTGGGGAGATCTTGGCGTGAGTCTTGGGTGTGTGTGGTGAGGGTCGAATCGACCGAGCAGGATCTACGACGAGTCGTGAGGACAAGTCTTACCGGAGGATGCTACCTGGGTGTTTGCCATGTGAGGTGCCTGTGGTGGGTACACGTGACAGGGAGAGGTCCCAGGGTGGAGTGTCTTCGTGGGATGAAGCCCCAGGACGGGAGGTGTTGTGATGGCACGGGGTGCCGGGTGTTCCGTTGAGCGGAAAATGGATTTCCCCTTGTGAAGATATCCTGCTTAGTCACCCTAAGGACTGATATGTCCGTGGACCGGGTCTTAGGAATCCTTGCACACTCACTCGCTTCTGTGGGGAGGAGACAGACGTTCGACTTGCTAGTATAGTGCCACTACTATTGAGAGGTTAGCGGATAGTGTAGGGAGGTATGGGCATGAGGACCCACACCCTCCCAAGACATCGTAGTACTCAGGGGCCAAGTACTACGTCTCACAGTCTCAGCTTGTCGGTGGTACTCCGACACGACCCCAGTTCTGAGTGATAGGGTGGTACCATTTTTAGTCGGAAGGCGGCCCAGAATCAGCTTAGACGAGGCATCATCGAGGATAGCTATCTTGTGGGATGTGTAAACCTCTGCAGAGTTTCTGGTTGATCGATCGATACATATGCCGAACCTTTCGGCTATGAACCTTTCCTAAGTACAGCTTCACTTGACTAGTGAGAGGAGTCCTTCTACCTTCCCTGGGTTTTCTGTGTGTGTTCCGGCCTTGGCCGTTGAGACATGGGCGAGAGGGAGTCGCCCGTGTCGATGAGGGAGTGAGTTGAGATGTGATGTGGTGATGAGATATGTGTTGGGATGGGGTAACATGTGTGATGAGATGGGTTAAAATTTGATAAACTTATATTATTAAAATATTGATTACTCACATAGGAAACCACAGCCAAAGATAGGTTTCTCTTCTTAACCCTAGTTGCATCCAGTTCCACAAAGCAAATGCACCATAGGGTGGGCGATGCGTGGCTAGTACCAAGTGTACTGATAGTTTTATGGCAGGCTCAGAGCCCGAGTTCGACGAGGAGGACGACTAGGAGGAGTAGGGGTTCGCCCTGCGCTCAAGCTTGGTGCGAGGAGTCCTAGTTTCCACTGCTATCTTCGAGATGTTGTTCCAGTTGCTGTGTGTGAGTATGTTCCGCCCTGCGTGGCGATGATAATAATTAATGTAAACCTTCTATTTGTACTCTGATATTCGTGTATGACTCTGTTATTCGACTGAGATTGGGTAATGGTATGAACTTGTTCATCTATTACACGTCGAATCTGTGGCATTCCCTTCGCGTAATGCAGGATCGTTTCAGTTGGTATCAGAGCCATGCTTGACCCTAGGACGAACCCTTAGGATTGGCCGATAGAAATAGGCACAAATCTATACACCTTCGGTTATATTACCGACCATGCTACATTTTCTTGCATGGCTCACCTCATTTCACACGTCTTACCACATTTATTGCTTGCTTTCTTGCCTATCATTGCTCTCCATCGCCCGACTTCACTCCACTTCAGGCTACTTTCCTCTACTTCGCTCTGCTTCACCCTGAGTTACTTGACTCACATAGTTGGATTTCCTATGTGTTACCCTCGTCTTACCCCGTTTTGCCTTATCCTATCATGTTGTGTCTCAGACTTACTCTGTTTTACCTAGTTACCTTATAAGGTATAACCTGCTAACTCCATTTTTACGGTTGTTTTGCAGATGGCTCCACTTGTTGAGCTTGTTGTTGACGCACGAGACTACCATGGGTTCGCCACAATCCTGTACAGGGTGCTGGACTCGCTAGGCGTCCCCACTGAGAGGATCACGTGCGTGTGCCGGGGTGAGGCTGGACTAGACGGACTTCTTCAGGGTGACATCGTCGTCCACCTCTGGGTCCCTGCCAGCGCGTACGTACCCGTGCTTCACGCCTTCGAGGAGGTGGTTGTGGAGACTTCCGTTGCTGCTTGCGTGCAGTCTATTTCACACATGGCTCTCCGTAGCATGATGCGTGACGCGCATGACTACCTCCAGACTAGGCCCTACCATCTGCTGCCCCGTGCCCTCAACCTCAACCAGGTCACGATGCCACAGGATGCTGCTGCTGACTACGCTGCGCGTGTCGAGGTCGACCCTTGTCTGAGTGCCTCCGCATAGTACATCCTTGCCCAGGACCACTACATCATGGAGGTGGAGTCACAGAACCGCAGCCTTCGAGACTTCCAGTTCCAGTGCGACGATGTCCTAGCCCAAGAGGAGTGGAAGCGCGAGTTGGTGATTCGCGACCTCGTGAAGGAGCACGAGAACTCCTACCAGGTGGAGGTCCTCCACGAGTCCCGTGAGAAGGTACTCAAGGCAGAGATTGCCGAGCTCAAGGACAAGGTGCTGGAGCAAGAGCTCCACAACGACTACCTGTCCTCCTAGCTGCTAGAGTACGAGGATCGCATCGAGCGTCAGAGGCGTATCTTGAAGGAGCTCCAGGAGAAGGAGAAGAAGCATGCCTTTGCCAGGTGTGGTCTGCAGGATCACTGCAATGCCCTGGAGGATGAGGCGGAGAGGGCTGCTGTTGCTTCCACCTACAACGCGCACCACCTCACCCACTACATCAAGTGCACTAAGTTCCTCCAAGATAAGGTGAACCGTCTCCGTCAGGCCTAGGTCATCGCTGATGCTAAGCGTGTCTAGGAGATCAAGATGGTACAGGACCCTCTTCCGCCTGGGACACATAGAAAGCCACGCAGGCAAGCCTTCCACGTTGAGCCCACCAAGCTCAACCTGGTAGCATGTTCGTCCGCGGACTATCCTCAGATTCCATGGACTGAGATGCTGGAGCATGCTCTTGCCCGCGGTGCGAGGATCCACCACACCGACGACGAGCTCCGTCCCATGGACCGCACTTCCAAGGTTTCTGCTTCCACCGATGGCCTGTCTTCACCACCCGCCACTTTCGGACAGGAGTAGTTACCCTCTCATGATCATGAAATAATGTAGTAGTAACCCTGATGAGCCCTGCATGGCCATGAGACATGACTCATCCCTTGGAGTAGAGTAGATTGTCCACTTTTTGAGCTTCCTACGAGTAGCACGATTCTCATGAGTCTGCCTAGTGTAGCTACTAGAGACGTCACTTTGTAATAAAACCATGTATTGGATGATTGGATCTTATTGCGTCTTATGGTTCTTATCGCCTTCTTGTATTGAGTGTTGGATAGTAATCTTTTGAAAAATTGTGATCAAATTGTGTAACCACTTAATAAACCATCAATCTTGGCCTAACCCTGCAGTGAGATGTCTTGCCGCCGTTCCGCTCGTCTGAACAACCGCTCGCCTTCCCTGGCGCCCATGGGCCGTGGCCGTGGAGGAGGCCGTGGAGCTCCCTTCGCCGTTTTCGCTGCCATGGAGGAGCCTGTCCCCGTGGAGCCCGCTGGAGAGGGAGGAGCCGCTCAGCCTGGAGGTGGGGCTGGAGCCGCCCAGCCTAGGGAAGAGAATGCCGCGCTTTGGTGGAGATGCACCACCGCCACCACCACCACCACAGTTGGCGGAGGTGATGGACCGCCAGACCCGCCTTCTGGAGACCTTGGCTGAGGGAATCCTTCACCGCCATGGGGGTCAGCCAAATGACT
This sequence comes from Saccharum hybrid cultivar R570, assembly GCA_038087645.1. Classification (NCBI taxonomy): domain Eukaryota; kingdom Viridiplantae; phylum Streptophyta; class Magnoliopsida; order Poales; family Poaceae; genus Saccharum; species Saccharum hybrid cultivar. Next base: position 18,310,973 of record JAQSUU010000637.1, read on the forward strand.
TCTAGAGGAAGTTGGAGGGTTTCCTCAAGCTGAGACCCCCTACCTTCGACTACACCGATGATGATCCCATCACCGCCGAGGACTGGCTGCGGGAGATCGAGAAGAAGCTAGACCTCACCACCTGCACTAACGAGGAGTGTGTGGGAGTCGCCGCTCATCAGCTCACTAGCGCTGCACGCGCATGGTGGGATGGCTACTGTGACACCCATGATGACCCTGGGAGCATCTCGTGGGAGGAGTTCACTGAGGCCTTCCGTGAGCACCACGTGCCCGAGGGTGTCATGGATGCCAAGGTAGAGGAGTTCTGCAACTTCTCCTAGGAGACTCTGAAGGTTCAGGAGTACACCACCCGCTTCATTCGCATGATGCGGTACGCTCCTGAGGAGACCAGCACCGACAAGAAGATGTACCACTACAAGAAGGGGCTAAACTCGCGCCTCAAGATCGCTCTCTCAGGCCATGAGTGCCGTACCCTCCGGCAGATGATCAACAAGGTGCTGGATATGGAGAGAGACCGCCTGGAGGCAGACGCTCAGAGGGAGCGCAAGGAGAAGAGGTGTTGGGGCGAAGGTTCCTCTTGCACCCCGGCCCCGAGACAGCGTGGTTCTGCTCCGCCGCAGTCCCACTCTCACTTTGCCCAGGGAGCTGCTCCGAGCCGTGGTGGTGGTACCTACTCTGCTAACTACCACCGTCCTACTCAGGGCCACCCTGCTCAGAGCCCGAGCCAGAGTACATGGAAGGCACCTGCGCCCACCGCCACAGGCAGTGTGCCCTTCGCGTGCTTCACCTGTGGCCAACCGGGTCACAAGTCCATGGTCTATCCACAGAAGGCTGCACCTATGCAGACCCCTGCGAGGCAGGCACCGACCCTGGGAGTGCCACGCAAGCCAGCCGTGGGAGCCACCCGCGGTCGTCTCACCCACCTGACCGCGGAGGATGCTCAGGATGCCCCCGATGCGGTGTACGATATGTTTTTGGTACATGGAGTTTTAGCATCGGTTCTTTTTGACTCTGGTGCTACATGTTCTTATATATCATCTAAGTTTGCATGAGAGCATCACATACCTGTTACACCACGGAGTGTACCCATAGACACCATATCCCCCTTAGGTACCACCAGATCCACCAAAATCTGTAAGGGAGTGAGTATCACTATAGAATGTTGCCCTTTTCTAGCCAACCTCACCTTACTTCTATCAGAAGGTCTAGATGTTATCTTGGGTATGGATTGGTTGACTCTGCACAAGGGAGTAATATCTTGCTCACCCAGATATGTGGAGATTACACATCCGTGTGGCCGAATAATCAGATGTGAGCCGCACCACAAGAGGACAGACGCCTTGATGAGTGCCCTGGAGGCCAAATCAGTTGAGGAGGTGCCCGTCATGTGTGAGTACCCTGATGTGTTCCCTGAGGAGTTACCAGGTATGCCACCTAACCGGGATGTTGAGTTTGTGATTGACTTACTGCCTGGTACCGGTCCCATTGCTAAAAGGCCCTACCGCATGTCAGTCGATGAGCTGGAGGAGCTTAAGAAGCAGCTCAGGGAGTTGTCTGACAAGGGGTACATCAGACCCAGTGCTTCACCCTGGGGTTCCCCTGTCTTGTTTGTGAAGAAGAAGGATGGCTCCATGAGGATGTGCATTGACTATCGGAATTTGAATGCCGTGACAGTCAAGAACAAGTATCCTCTGCCAAGGATAGATGACCTCCTAGATTAGCTAAAAGATGCCAAGTTCTTTTCCAAGATCGATCTTAGGTCTGGGTACCATCAGATGAAGATTAGGTCTGAGGATATTCCTAAGATAGCCTTTGTCACTAGGTACGGGCAGTACGAGTTCACCATTGTGTCTTTCGGTCTCACCAATGCTCCGGCCTATTTTATGAACATGATGAACAAGGTGTTCATGGATGAATTGGATAAGTTTGTGGTGGTGTTTATTGATGACATCCTTGTCTATTCATCCATCGCTGAAGAGCATGAGCAACACTTGAGAGTAGTTCTGGAGAAATTGAGGCAAAATCAGCTGTATGCTAAATTTAGCAAGTGCGAGTTTTGGCTCGAAGAAGTCGCTTTTCTCAGCCATGTACTCACAGCTGAGGGTGTTGCTATTGATCCCGTGAAAATAGAAGCCGTGAAAGAGTGGGAGCAACCCCGCAACCCGATAGGTACTGGGCTGCGGTCATGGTGTGCCACTCTTGAAGGGGGGCTCCATTCGCCTAGACGCTGAAACCTCGCGACTACTAACTTGTTAGGGTAATTAGTGAAAGGCTTCGTAGTGAACCCTGTCGACTTACCTTGGAAGTGAGTCAAGAGGTTGGCCACCTCGGGCATAGGGGTATTCACGACTCAAGGTGAAAGTGTACACACTCTGCAGAGTTTGATCAAACTGATATATCAGCCGTGCTCATGGTCACGAGCGGCCTGTATCCTTTTCGAGATAGATGGTTCTATGGATGGTTTGGGATATGATTAATCTTGATGGTGATAACTAATTATATTCACATGGGAGCCTTATGCATAACTTAGAAACATAGGCATAATAAATAAAATATGTCCAACTAAAAATGCTTACCGCAGTACAACTGAGTCAAGCCTTCTTGAGTCTTGCATAACCTCATGGTATACTTGCTGAGCATGGTGAGCTGACGCTTGTTGTTGTCACCAATAAAAATCTCAGATGGGTACCAGATGGTGGACCAAGTGAAGAGTTTCCTTTGGAGTACCGAGGCGAGTGCTCCCCCAGTCAACCGTCCCTGTGGAGTATGGAGTCCCGAAGAGAAGATATAGAATAGTTTCCGCTACGCTTTGTACTAGTTGTAAGTTTTGATGTAACTATGTTTGATATATAATAAAACATTGTTCTTGATATTCTCCATGTTTATCTCTATATGTGTCATGTGGACATCCTAGGCACACATATAGTTAGCGCTTGGTATTCTTCGGAAAACCGGGTGCGACAGCTTCCAACTTGCTTCCTGGCTTGACATGCACTACAAAGCTTATTCTTCTTAAATTCAACATCTTTCAAACCAATGACAAGATTGTGAGTTGTAAGCTTCTTCAATTGTTTCATGCCAACATGACCAAGCCTTCTATGCCAAAGCCAACCCATGCTTGATTTGGAGATTAAGCAAGTTGTCAAAGAGGTTTTACTAGCATTGAAGTCAACTAGGTAGAGATTCTCATATCTAAAGCCCTTGAATGCCACATTTGAACCATCCACACTAATAACTTCCACATCATCAACCCTAAAAATGCATTTGTAGCCTAGATCACATATTTGTGCCACGGATAGAAGATTGAAATCCAAGCTTTCAACTAGCAACACATTGGAGATACTCATGTCATTTGATATTGCAATCTTGCCCAAGCCAATAACCTTGCCTTTCTTGTTATTGCCAAATGTGATAGAATCAACACCACTATCATTGTCATTGATTGAGTCAAAATTCTTGATATACCAGTCATGTGTTGAGTGCACCCACTATCAATAATCCAATGTCTTCCTTCAGTTTTGTAATTGATCTACAAGCAAATCAATGAAGCTTAGGTACCCATTTTTGCTTGGGTCCTTGTAGGTTAGTAACTAAGCTCTTTGGTACCCAAATAGCCTTCTTCTTTGGGCCAACAATTGGTGTACCAATAAACTTAGCTTGCACACCCTTCACACTCTTGGTAAGCACATAGCAAGAATCAAAAGGTATAGCATTAAAAAGTTTCTTGCCATTGTTTCTTTTGGTGCAATTATGCTCTAGGTGCCCAACTTGCTTGCATCTATTGCAAAACTGACCATTGCCCTTCACAAAGCTAGACTTTGGAGTTGCAAAGGCCGACTTGTCTTTCTTGGGGGTGTAGCCCAATCCCTCTTTGTTAAGAGAGAACCTTTAGCTACCCAAGCACTTAAGCAAGCAGGCCTCACCACCATAGGCCTTGCCTAGGGCGTGAGTGAGCTCATCCACCTCTCTCTTGAGAGTCTCATTCGCCTATATCGCATGTGTTTTGCAACTTTTTTTGCTCCACTTGTTTCACCCTTTCACTTATGAGCTATACTAGATATGTGTAACACTTTAGCACATGTTTTAGCTCATGAAACACCACGTGACATCGCCTCCAAATCTCGACATTGGCGTAAAGGAAAATAGGCATTTCATCTCCTCAAAAACGCCTAAATCCCGCCTCGCAAGCTCGGCGGGAGGGAGAGAGGAACCCAAACCCCTCTCTACCCCTCAAACTCCATCGCCTTCGCAAATGTGCCAATGCCAACAAGTGATCACCACCTTGTGCATGTGTGTTAGCATTTTCATAATGATTTTCAAAGATTTTCCAGTTAGCTCACTAGGCCTTACATGCAATGCACTTCATGAATTCACCTAGTGGCACCCGTGCGTCGAGTAACCGATAAGACTTCCCCTCTTAATAGTTCGGCTATCGATCCTAAACCACTCACACCCTCTATGGTGTCTTGAGTGCAAAACAAAATGGCCCTATGGTTATACCTTTGCCTTGAGCCCATTTTATTTCTCCAAATGATATAATCCACTTCATATCATCACATGACCGTCTCGATCCATCGACCTTGACTTCACTTGCTCTTCACCGTTGCATTGGTCCGTCGACGCCAAGTCTTGCTCAAGCTTCACCATCGCATGGTCCTTCGCTTCGAAGCCTCGACTTGCCCTTCACCTTCACAACCGGCCCATCGAGCCAAGCCTCATCTTGGTCTTCACCATCTTGGTCACATGAGTCAATGTCATGTCTCATATTCAATGCCCACCTTTATCTAAATCATTCACTTAGATACAAAGGTTAGTCCTAGGTTTTATCAATTAGCCAAAACCAAACTAGGGACTTTCTCTGAGTCAGTTGAGGGAGTGGTGGATGTGATAGCTGTCTCTGCGGTTCAATGTTCTCAATGATCATTCACTAGGGAACCTTCATATCCAAGTTGCAATAGTTATCTAGATTGAATCTGATGCAAATCTCTTGGGTAACACACATAGAAAGGTACCAAAGGCATGTCTACATTGGAGAACCATTACCGAAGAAAGGTGATAGCGAGGCCGGGAGGACAACAAAAGTTGCAAGTATTCACCAAACTAGGGAACTAGTTCACCACCAAGCTGGCTGAGTACAATTTTCCTTCGTGGTACAGTTGCATAGTAAGTTGGGTTGACTTGCACCATAGCAAAACTAGCCTTCTTGAACTACATTTGACATTGAGGCTCCCATTCTAAGGTCAATCAATATCTCAAACATATTTTGAAATCTATGGTTTGACACCATGCCAATTGCTTCTGACTCGCAATGGCACAAAGGGGTGCAAGGAGTCTTCTCCAGGGTATCTAAGGGTTTTCTAATGGCAAGACACTGACCTAGTTGTAATTCTTGGGATCAATTACAAACACAACCTTCTAAAGCAAAGGATGATCGCAGTCAATAGAGAAATTACAGATTCTATCCCCTTTGGTTTCTGGTTCATATCTCACAAACTACTGCTCCATTTTGCACAAATTTTGGTAGGCATATATATATATATCCATGAGTCCTCTAACTACTGACCAAAATTTAGCTCAAACGGACACCGTTTGGCAATCTAAACAATTTATTTACCAAAAGTGCTCTGTTCTGAATTTGTAGTAAAACTGATCTTGATCAAACATCTCTCAAATTTGATTTTTTACTCAACCAATCCTCAAACTAACTTAAGACATTGAAGTGTCCTAAATGACGAATGAGATCACCAAGTTTGGGATCAATCTAACCACGTTTGAGTCACTAATCACCGTCTTAAAGATAACCAGTTTAGTGCCACAAAATCTTGATAGATTTCTTGTTCTTCTTTTTCTTCACTTCACGCATTGTGGTGTGTGTTTTGCACTCTCTAACTCTTCACAACAGCAGCAGCTTTCTAACTAAGGATGGAGGCTAGAGTCTTCCTGACATGTTTCTCAGGGAACAATTTCAGTCGTTGATCTAGACACCAATTCGACGGTGCACAAGCATTGGACTGTGGGCTGTTTTTGCGGGGCACCAAGCATACTCTACGTGGGGGGATAGTCCTACAGGGATAAGGGGCCATTTTTGAATATCCTTCGGCACTTCTTCCAATAGAATCCTAAACAATTCTGTTTATGGCACCTAGGGGCACAAGGATGCTGACCAAGACTAGGGGTGTGCTTTCGCTAGCTCCTTACTTAGTTGACACAACATCTTGTACTATCTGCGTGATCGTCCAAGATGGAATTGACTTGGTGACACAAGGTCTAGCGATGAAAGTGGTACTTGTATTGCCGAACGTCCTTGCTATTTCTTTGCTTAACATTGTTCTATGAGACATAGCCTTCATAGCTACCATCGAGTCATTACCTAGCTGGAGATTAGCCTTCCTACTGATAACTAATCAGTTGTCCCTCAACACTAAAAAGTTCCAAACGTTCACTCTTGACAACAACAATAATTGCGGTCGATGCACAAACAGGTGGCAGCCATCGAAGTCTGCAGATAAGGAGTCGCACTAAAGAGGGTTGATTTCGACTGTATGATCATTATGCCTACAAAGATTAAGACTTGGATAACCAAGTTATAAGCGCAATGTGACAATCGATTCTTTACCCAACTGATAACTTATCCAACCTTAAGTATTGTGTGTCCTCTTGATCCAAAGGTGTTGACATAAGTTGCCCACTGGATGACTGATGCCAACATAGGGATAGTCAAGTAGAGTCACTTGTCTACCATCTCTTGTAGTCTGTTAATGTTTATGTCAGTGACCTGTTCTTCAAAGGTTATCCTCTTAGCAACTTTAGGTTGAAGCTCTACTACATTTGATCCGAGATAAGGTTCTTCTGATAAGGTAGGGAAAGATAACCAAGGAAAAGTTCACGTAAAAATAACACATTGGTGCTGTTCTGCAATGTATCATGACTAGAAACCATGATACCAGCGCGTGCCGAGCAGCACAACCTTATTTCGGCCACCCACAGGAGGCTCTCGGTTTCGTCATGGCACCGTCAGTTGCTACTCATAACACCACTACCGATCACACAACCATGGTGAAAGTTCAAGTGACACCAATTGGGTTGTAAGAACAAGCACTATGCAAAGGAGGGATAGCAAAGCAAAGGTAGTCACAAGGTTTGGAATCAACAAGGAGGCAACCCGAAGACCAAAACACAACACAAGATAATCTAGATTAGTTGCTAGGGACAACTAAGCATAAGACTGTTGCTTTATTTCCATGCACAACTTGCGTCCACCAAGGTGATTACCAGATGAAAGATTACCATGAGATTCGGTCATGTTGGATAACATGAGATCAAGATTGATAAATATTTAGAGACTTAGGAAGTTAGAGATGAACTTAGCAAACTTCAAAGGCAAAACCGATATTTGATTAGAGATTGAATTGATAAGATAGCCACCTGATTTGCAAGCAAAGATTTCAAGATTAGACAACAAGAGATTAGCGTTACACCAGATCATCTATAGGAGAGACAATCGAGAGGTCCCACATGGAATTGGGTATGGTCTCCACAAGTGGCAAAGAACAACCTTGGTTAAAGGTAGATGTTGGCGAGGACTTAACTTGGTTGGACGACCAAAAGGTGTAGGACATCTATGGCTTAAGCAAACATATAAGCGAACTAAGCTTGGGCTTTCGGTCAAGCAAAGGCATGGATACACAAACATCAAGGGCTAACAACCACGTCTACAGGCTCAGGCTCCTAAGAGAGAGAACCTAATTGGAGACGATAACCGTGTGATTACATAACTTGAGTGTTGTTCTAGGATAAAGCTCTTCAACACTCATATGCTCACCGAGGACCAAAGGGTGACAACTAAGGCACTACCTAGATAACAAGCATCCACACATACATCACGGTTTTAAGCAAGCACTTGAGAAAGCTCAAACAAAACAAGCGTTTGTTTGCAGCAACACCACACATTGATTCCAAGTACAAGGAGCAATATGTGGGATGTGCTACTAAGCATGTGGATATGATCAAGTCTTCAGGAACAAGATGATTTTTAGGATAGGTAGCAAGCAAGGGTTCCAAGGGTTTTGGTCATGAGTAGACCAACATGCACATGGATATGAGCACTTAAAGAGCAAGCTATTCACATCATGTTTAGCATAGAGATATCAAGCATTTACCAAACAAGAATTAACTACAAGTTTAGCCAAAACAAAAGCAGGCTAAGGTAACCAACTTAGTATGTGCACAGAACCCGGACAGCAACGCAGCAGGCACATGTTTCAATCATAACTGAAGTTTTTGGCATCACACAAAGGTGATCCTAGACTTTTTAGAAATCTTAGGAAGTTTTCCACAACTTTGTTATTCATACCAAAAGCTAATTCACAGGTTAACATGACCAAACATGCCAGTATTTTAGGTCTGCACAAACATGGACAAAAAACTAACATGAACTTTAGAAATACATAACTGGAGTTCTAGGATCCAACAAACATGACCCTTAACTTCATGGGAAACTTATTAAGTTATCTAGAATTTTCTTATTATCATCTTATGATGATCCTACAGCTAACAAGGCTAAACAAGACAAAGAAGACATCTCTGTCAAGATTTGGACAGATTCTGTCATTCCACTTCACAAGCTCATAAATGGAGATTTAGACCACCAAAAGTAGTGATCTTTAACATTTTGGAAATCTCAACAAAATTACTACACTTCTCCTATTATCCCTAAGACATAATTCCATATGCACACAGGTCAAACAAACCAAACATTCAAATCTATTCAGAGCATAAGCAAAACCTGACAACAAACTTCTAAAATGAATAACTACCAAACCATTAGACATATGGTTATGAAATTCTAGGGCAAGCAAGATAAAGAAGTTAGCTACAAGTCTGGTACTCACCATATTGATAGAAAACACCATTATGACCACAAAAACCTCACTACAACAGAAACTGTTCTAGCAGCCAAGGTTCAAAACAAATCAAACGATGCTTCCCCTTGTTCTACTAACAAGAGAGCACCTAAACGGGTTATTCTAGTACCTTTAACATTATTACCTTAGACCAACAATAATTTAGTTTAGTCATAAGAATCACAATTATTTAAGTGATGCCTAAAGCATTTGCAAAAGCTTGTATGAGCACCATATCCACCACTTGGCTAAACTAGAGGACATCTATAAGTTTAAGCATGTAACCTCAATTATTTCTATCAAAGCTAAGCATACACTATCTTCAAGCACTTCCTATTCAAGCAACATGGAACAAGGAATTCTTGTCTAACTCCACACAGGGAAGATAGTGCATCACATCAATCACAAGTTACTTAATTAGAACAATGGTGAGAGGAGCATAGTTATGCATAAAGCAACAATCATGATGATGCATGCTTCGTCCTATTCGTCCTCACAAGATTGCTAGCCTAAGGTGGCAATTCCATTCTATGTCGGTGGCATAACACGCACTCTCTCGATATATAGCTAGTCGTCAGCTACATTCAACTTATGCATTCGTGGTTAGTGTACCTGCAGAAAATTTCATTGTAGCCCAACCCACATGATGTATATAGCACACAATGAAAGCAGTAAATAAAATTCTGAGTACCCTCATATACATATACCCCTCGTATATATACATGTAGCACCAAAACTACCCGAATTATCATATCACCCACAATTAAGTACCTTCATATATACATATGTGTAACATGTAAATAATCCAATAACCAAAACTAGCTCTCCCCTTGACCAACGGTTCTTTGGTCATGCTCTCCCAACTCACACTTACCTGGGCGTAGGTGTGACGCTACAAGAATACAAATCTAGCGACATATATGACTATTTCATATATGAAGGTTACCTCCACCATTCGACCACAGGGTAACAGTGCGGTCAATGAAGGTTACCTCCACCATTCGACCATAGGGTAACAGTGTGGTTGTAATATCCAGTCTCGGCATACACGGCCCAGGCCCACTCTACCGAGAAGTGGTCCCACCTGCGTAGCAACCCGCTTAAGCTTTTGTCCTCGCTTCGCTCAAAATAGTTAACCGAAAGTTACTATGCATCCCTAGCCCTGATATTTAAGTCGGTCATTCTCGCTTAGGATTCACGGGCTGGTGCACAGTAGCCGGTGAACAGTACCAAACTACAGTATTCTGACTTTGGTTCCGTCCGAATTCAATGCTACAGTGTTCGAGCTACAGTATCAGATCGCTACAGTGCCACCCCCGGAGTCCGCATGTACGTTAATCCCTAACTACGTCGTCGTGCTGGAACTGGAAGTCTTGAAGGCAGTGGTTCTGTGACTCCACCTCCATGATGTAGTGGTCCTGGGCAAGGATGTACTGCGCGGAGGCACTCAGACAGGGGTCGACCTCGACACGCGCAGCGTAGTCAGCAGCAGCATCCTGCGGCACCGTGACCTGGTTGAGGTTGAGGGCACGGGGCAGCAGACGGTAGGGCCCAGTCTGGAGGTAGTCGTGCGCGTCACGCATCACGCTACGGAGAGCCGTGTGCGAAACGGACTGCACGCAAGCAGCAACGGAAGTCTCCACAACCACCTCCTCGAAGGCGTGAAGCACGGGTACGTACGCGCTGGCAGGGACCCAGAGGTGGACGACGACGTCACCCTGAAGAAGTTCATCTGGTCCAGCCTCACCCCGGCACACGCACGTGATCCTCTTAGTGGGGACGCCCAGCGAGTCCAGCACCCTGTACAGGATTGTGGCGAACCCATGGTAGTCTCGTGCGTCAACAGCAAGCTCAACAAGTGGAGCCATCTGCAAAACAACTGTAAAAAACGGAGTTAGCAGGTTATACCTTATAAGGTAACTAGGTAAAACGGAGTAAGTCTGAGACAACATGATAGGATAAGGCAAAACAGGGTAAGACGAGGGTAACACATAGGAAATCCAACTATGTGAGTCAAGTAACTCAGGGTGAAGCAGAGCGAAGTAGAGGAAAGTAGCCTGAAGTGGAGTGAAGTCGGGCGATGGAGAGCGATGATAGGCAAGAAAGCAAGCAATAAATGTGGTAAGACGTGTGAAATGAGGGGAGCCATGCAAGAAAATGCAGCATGGTCGGTAATATAACCGAAGGTGTATAGATTTGTGCCTATTTCTATCGGCCAATCCTAAGGGTTCGTCCTAGGGTCAAGCATGGCTCGGATACCAACTGAAACGATCCTGCATTCCGCGAAGGGAATGCCACAGATTCGACGTGTAATAGATGAACAAGTTCATACCATTATCCAATCTCAGTCGAATAACAGAGTCATACACGAATATCAGAGTACAAATAGAAGGTTTACATTAATTATTATCATCACCACACAGGGCGGAACATACTCACACACAGCAACTGGAACATCATCTCGAAGATAGTAGCGGAAACTAGGACTCCTCGCACCAAGCTTGAGCACAGGGCGAACCCGTACTCCTCCTAGTCGTCCTCCTCGTCGAACTCAGGCTCTGAGCCTGCCATAAAACTATCAGTACACTTGGTACTGGCCATGCATCGCCCACCCTATGGTGCATTTGCTTTGTGGAACTGGATGCAACTGGGGTTAAGAAGAGAAACCTATCTTTGGCTGTGGTTTCCTATGCGAGTAATCAATATTTTAATAATATAAGTTTATCAGATTTTAACCCATCTCATCACATACGTTACCCCATCCCAACACATATCTCATCACCACATCACATCTCAACTCAACTTGAGTCTGATTCCATTTTTCTATTCGAGCCTTTTTTCCTATTCTTTTGTATATAGTTCTTGATACAATTCCGTATTTTTTTATCTTCCTGTAGACCTTCAGAATAATTTTTTGGTTGTGTGAACCAAAAGGAATGGTGATTTTGGGTTGTACCAAGTCTGAAACCGAGTGGAGCCTGGGCCCGCCTGTAGGTGAGAGTGGGATGGAGGGGGGCGCTGTGGGCTGGCTGGGCCGGCGTGGGACGCTGCTAGCCTGGGCTCTCCATGCAGCCAACGCTGCTGCTGGCTTGGGCCGAAGCTGATTCGAGTCTAGGAGAGATAAGCTGAATCGTATTTAGGCATGTACGAGGCTAGTTAGTGATTACTGCTTTGGGAATTTCACGTGCAAAGCAAAATAGGATCAAGGAAAAGAAATAGAAGATTGGATAAATGACAAAAGATTTAGGCTAGACAACTGTTAGAGAGTTCGACTGATTACATTTAAATTATATTTTCAAAGATTTTAAAACACAAACTCATTTTTGAAACATAATTTTGAACTTTATAATTTTTTGTAATAAACTAGAGCAAAACATTATCGAATTTTCTAAATTCATTTTTCACCCAAGTAAAGAAATGCGGCCAGCATGAATGCAACATAGAAGTTTAAACCTTAGATTAATTTTAGCTAAACAAAAATTATTATTTGACCTACATTAAATGCACAAAAGCAAATAAATGCTCGATTTAATTACTAATTTTGAGAAATCAATTTTTAGGGTGTTACAGAAGCTCACATCCAAAGAAGAGTACAATGAGCACATGCAAAGCATTTGATTTGATGCACATGGATCTATTTGGCCCAACAACATACACAAGCATAGGCGGCAACAAGTATGGCTTTGTCATAGTGGATGACTTCACAAGATTCACATGTGTATTCTTTCTTAGTGACAAAAGTGAAGTATTTGACATCTTCAAGACCTTTCTCACTAGAGTTCACAATGAGTTTGAGATTAGAATCAAGAAAGTGAGAAGTGACAATGGAAGTGAGTTCAAGAATACAAGAATTGAAGAACTTTGTGATCACTATGGCATTGGACATCAATTCTCGGCCAAGTACACTCCACAATCAAATGGCCTAGTTGAGAGAAAGAATAGAACATTGCTTGATATGACTAGATCAATGCTTTATGAGTACAATGTGAGTCAATCATTTTGGGATGAAGCAATCAACACCTCTTGCTACTACATCAATAGACTATATTGTCATCCATTGCTAGAGAAGACCCCATATGAGCTACTTCATGGAAGAAAGCCCAATATTTCTTACTTTAGGGTGTTTGGTTGCAAATGCTATATCTTGAAGAAGGGCGCTAGATCGGGGAAGTTTGACAAGAGATGTGATGAGGGGTTCCTACTTGGTTATTCAACTACAAGCAAAGCTTATAGAGTTTGGAACAACTCAAGTGGCATTCTAGAAGAAGTCCATGATGTGCAATTTGATGAAACCAATGGATCACAAGATGAAGAAGAGAATCTAGATGATGTTGGTAGAACTCAATTGGTGGAAGCAATGAAGAACATGGACATTGGGGACATTAGAGCAAAGCAAGTAATTGATATTCAAGATGATGATAAAGATCAAGTGCTAAATTCTCCATTCAAGCTAGCTAGTGAGTCTCAAATGTAAGATCATGGTGCTAGTTCATCTCATCGAGATACATCAAGTGATCAACCAAGCTCAAGCAATCAAGTGCAAGTACTCCAACCACAACATGTTGCAAGAGATCATCCCATTGATAGTGTTATTGGTGATATTAGAAGTGGTGTGCAAACAAGATCAAGATTGGCTATGTTTTGTGAGCATGCATCATTTGTGTCAACCATAGAACCAAAGAAGATAGAAGAAGCTTTGAGGGATGCCGATTGGATCATGGCTATGCAAGAAGAGCTTAACAATTTCACAAGAAATGATGTTTGAGAGTTGGTAGAAAGGCCAAATGACTACAATGTGATTGGAACCAAGTGAGTGTTTAAAAACAGGCAAGATCAATATGGCATTGTAGTGAGAAACAAAGCAAGATTAGTTGCTCAAGATTACACTCAAGTAGAAGGTCTTGACTATGATGAGACATATACTTCCGTGGCAAGATTGGAGGCAATAAGGATTCTATTGGCTTATGCTTGTGCACACAACATCAAACTATATCAAATGGATGTCAAAAGTGCATTTCTCAATGGGATCATCAATGAGTTAGTCTTCGTTGAGCAACCTCCCAGATTTGAAGATGACAAGAAACCCAACCATGTGTACAAGTTGAAGAAGGCTTTATATGGCTTAAAGCAAGCACCTAGAGCATGGTATGAGAGGCTAAGGGATTTCCTTCTCTCTAAGGGATTCAAGATGGGCAAGGTTGATACAACTCTATTCACCAAGAAGATTGAGAATGATCTATTCATAGTGCAAATATATGTTGATGACATCATCTTTGGATCAACCGATCAAGCTTATTATGAAGAATTTGGTGCTATGATGGCTAAAGAGTTTGAAATGTCTATGATTGGTGAACTTAGCTACTTCCTTGGTCTCCAAGTCAAGCAATTGAAGAATGGGATATTTGTGAGTCAAGGGAAATACATAAGGGACATGTTGAAGAAGTTTGGAATGCAAGATGCAAAGCCAATTTTAACTCTAATAGGTATAAATGGTAATTTGGATAGTGATCTTGATGGCAAAATGGTGAATCAAAAGGAATATCGGTCTTTGATTGGAAGTCTACTCTATGTCACCGCATCAAGGCCAGATGTCATGTTTAGTGTTTGTATGTGTACTAGATATCAAGCCTCACCTAGAGAGAGTCATCTCACAGCCGCAAAGAGAATATTGAGGTACTTGAAGCAAATAAGAGATGTTGGACTATGGTATCCCAAGGGGTCAAAGTTTAAATTGATTGGATATTCAGACTCCGACTATGGGGGTTGCAAGATCAATAGAAAGAGCACAAGTGGCACATGTCAATTACTTAGAAGATCACTTGTGTCATGGTCCTCAAAGAAACAAAATAGTGTGGCAATCTCTACCACCGAAGCCGAATATGTGAGTGCGGGGAGTTGTTGTGCACAATTGCTATGGATGAAATCAACTTTGAAGGATTATGGCCTCAACTTCAAGAATGTGCCATTGCTATGTGATAATGAAAGTGCAATCAAGATGACACAAAACCTGGTTCAACATGGAAGAACAAAGCATATTGACATAAGGCATCATTTCATTAGAGATCATCAACAAAAGGGAGATATTGCCATTGAAAGTATTGGCACCGATGATCAACTTGCCGATATTCTCACTAAGCCACTTGATGAAAAGAGGTTTTGCAAGCTAAGGAATGAGTTGAACATTCTTGATTTCTCAAACATGAGTTGAATGCACCCCACCCACTTATTGACATGCCTCTCCTTCGACATTGCAAGGTAAAGTTGATTGACATGTCATTCATCCTATGCTAAGGACTTGCTAGAGCATGTAGACATAATAAGTGGTATGCATGAGCATTTATGATAAATCAAATGAATTTGATGGATATATGTTACCACTATTGCTTCTATGCTTGTTTTGATCTAGTGGTGGCATATGACATGTTTGTGAGCTTACAAACCTAGTGTTGAATCTAGAAGACTTGCTATAAGTGTTTAATTCAACATAGGCAAGATAACCCTTATTATGAGGTGTGAAGAAGCTTGTCTTTGGTTCAAATCGAATTAAATATCTTTGGCAAGTGTTCTAGGTTGAACCAAATTTGATATATTTTAATCTACTCCATCAAACTTTTTTTCTCTCCACAATTTGATCCCATTTTTAGGTAAGTTGTTGACAAAGGGGGAGATAAAAAGATGATTTAACATGATAAAGGGGTAAATAAAATTTTTGATGCACACAAGTAGGGGGAGCAAGCTCATAAACAAAGTTGTTGCATTTGTTTGTGCATTTTCATATGACTTGCTCATTGCACATGTATTTAAATTCAATATACATGCTTGTGTGGTGCAATGCTAGTATAGAACTTGAATGATGAAATGATCTACTAGCATGCATAGGAATAGTTTACATGTGGTATCTAGACATGCCTAAAGATTTACAAGTGGTCCAAGAACCTTTACATATAATGTTGATCTCACGGGGTTCTTGAGTTTTGATGGATGTTTAGTTACTTCATGATGCTAAGGATGGTGTAAAAGATAACTCCATTTGGTATCACACTTCAAAGGTCCATTTCTTACACCTTAGCATCATTTTGGTAGAATTACTCTCTCAACACTTCTATCCATGCAAATGTGCAAAGCTTTCAATCCAAACTCTATGCACATATGTAGGGAGAGCTAATGCTACCAAAACCGAGCTTGTGATAATTGTCCAAACTTTACTTATGAGCAAAATGATTGGACAAGTATGACAAGTTCAAAACTTTTATTATCAAAATCATCTTTGTGAGGGTTGTCATCAATTACCAAAAAGGGGGAGATTGAAAGTCCCTAGTTTGGTTTTGGCTAATTGATGAAACCTAGGACTAACCTTTGTATCTAAGTGAATGATTTAGATAAAGGTGGGCATTGAATATGAGACATGACATTGACTCATGTGACCAAGATGGTGAAGACCAAGATGAGGCTTGGCTCGATGGGCCGGTTGTGAAGGTGAAGGGCAAGTCGAGGCTTCGAAGCGAAGGACCATGCGATGGTGAAGCTTGAGCAAGACTTGGCACCGACGGACCGATGCAACGGTGAAGAACAAGTGAAGTCAAGGTCAATGGATCGAGATGGTCATGTGATGATATGAAGTGGATTATATCATTTGAAGAAACAAAATGGGCTCAAGGCAAAGGTATAACCATAGGGCCATTTTGTTTTGCACTCAAGACACCATAGAGGGTGTGAGTGGTTTAGGATCGATAGCCGAACTATTAAGAGGGGAAGTCTTATCGGTTACTCGACGCACGGGTGCCACTAGGTGAATTCATGAAGTGCATTGCATGTAAGGCC
The DNA here is from genome assembly GCA_038087645.1 of Saccharum hybrid cultivar R570. Taxonomy (NCBI): domain Eukaryota; kingdom Viridiplantae; phylum Streptophyta; class Magnoliopsida; order Poales; family Poaceae; genus Saccharum; species Saccharum hybrid cultivar. The sequence goes on from JAQSUU010000637.1 coordinate 18,327,697, forward strand.
TAGTGAGCTAACTAGAAAAATCTTTGAAAATGATTATGAAAATGCTAACACACGTGCACAAGGTGGTGATCACTTGTTGGTGTTGGCACATTTGTGAAGGCGATGGAGTTTGAGGGGTAGGGAGGGGTTTGGGGGGATTTGGGCGTTTTCGAGGAGATGAAATACCTATTTTCCTTTACGCCAATGTAGAGATTTGGAGGCGATGTCATGTGGTGTTTCACGAGCTAAAACATGTGCTAAAGTGTTACACATATCTAGTATAGCTCATAAGTGAAAGGGTGAAACAAGTGGAGCAAGAAAAAGTTGCAAAACACATGCAATATAGGTGACAGACGCCGCTTGGGGGTGCATCAAACATGGCGTCAGCGCGTCTGTCGACAAACCCTAGTTAGGGTTGCTACACGCGGAGCGTCAGACGCGGTGTCGCGTGAGCGACAGACGCGGCCTGGAACACTGTTCCAGCGTCTGTCGCTCGAACGAGTTGAGCGCGACGCGACTTCACGCATCAGACGCATCTGTCGGCTGAGGCCTGGACGCGTCTGCCGAGTGTCACGCGAAACAAGCTCACTAGACCGCGTCTGTCGGGCGTACGAGCACGTCTATGGATCGGCGTCAGACGCGTCTGTCGCATGGGTGTGCGAATGAAGTTTTCAAACGGTCAGAACACGTGGTGAACGGCGAGGGCATCAGACACCGAAGTCGCGTCTGTCGCTAAGGCGATAGACGCGTCTGTCACGTTCGCGAGGAGCAACAGACGCTAGACAGCGCGTCTGTCGGTTGAGCGACAGACGCGTCTCTCACGTGCGTCTGCACCCCTTTTAGCTCCTAACGGCTCTATTTGTTTGGGGTGCTTATAAATACTTGTTGGCCAGCCCTTGGGGAGTGCTCTTGACATTTCTAACACTCTTGTGCATCCTTTGAGCTAAAGCTTCTCCCTCCCACTCATCTCTCTTGCTTGATTGCAAATCAAAAGTGAGATTGAGTGATCCCAAAGTGCATTGCATATCTTGAGGGCATCTAGTGGCACTTGTGGGTGGTTTAGCCGGTGGATTTCTTGTTACTCTTGGAGAGTACCGCTCCTAGCCGGCTTGGAGATTGTTGGAGGCGTTGGCAAGAGAAGGAGATTGTTTTTGGGCACCTCCGGTTGATTGTAAGAGGTTCTTGTGCTTTCCTCGGCGGAGTGCCAAAAGCAACTCTAATACATTGCGCGTGTCATTGAGTTACCTCACTTGAGAGTGGTGTCTTGCGGTGCCTTGTAGGGGTGCCTTGAGGGGCAAGTGACTTGAGGGTCACACCGAGAAACCATCTAAGTGTTGGTCGACACAACCGGTGACGTAGCTTATCGGTGCACAAGTGAACACTGAGTGAACAAAAATATTGTGTCTCTTGTCTCCCGGTGATTGGTCTTTATATTGTGTTGTTGTCAATATTGATTGATTGTATATCATCTTGGTGATTGGCAACATCTTCACTCCACCGTCGATATAAGAATCACAATCCTCTCTCTTGCATTTACATTTACTAGATTATCTTGTGTAGCTCTAGTGGTAGCTTTGCTAGTAGTGTTGTTAGCTTGCTCACTAGTGTAAAATTAGTGACATAGCGCTTGTGTGAACTAGAGATCATAATCTACTAGACTTGTGGATAGGAGGCTTGCATCACAACCGTAGGCCAAGCAAAACTCGCTTTACGCCGTTTGTTATTCTAACAAGTTTGCTTAGTGGTTCATGTAGGATTTTTTAGGCTATTCACCCCCTCTAGCCATCTAGGACCTTACACTCAGCTAATATAGTGTTGTCATCAGAGAAAGAGAACTGCACACATGGAACATCATGTGGTTTTCCATTAGTTGGCATATGAGTGGTTGAGCAGTTACGACCGGAGTAGACATTGTCTGTTGGTTAGTCATTTTCCCCTAGCTCCAGAGAATGTTTACCTCATCTATAATCTCATCACTTATGGAAAGTTGAACTCAAGCCACTCTGGTAGAGGACTGCTTTTCAAACTTTGGGAACGAACATGGAACCCAAAATGATCTCTGTACCCGAGAACGAAGTACTGTGCTATCTTGGATTCCTCCCAAAGTAACTTTGCTTCGTGGAAGTCAATGAAGGAAATTCTTCAGACAAAAATTTACTATGAAGAACAAGTATCAGAAAGTGGTCCTGACCAAATTAGTTTCTCTAGTGCTCGAAGCTAAGTAGCCTGCTACTATCGCTGATGTTGGAAAATGGATGACATGCTTCTTTGCCCTTAAAAGTCTTTCGCCCTGAATCTTGGGACGAGATTCTCTTATGGGGGGAGGGCTGTAACACCCCAGGTGTTTGTCACTAGGTAAGCAGTAGGTTTGAGCTCAAACATGACAAGTTAAGTGGTGACGAAGATGTCAAGATCCAATCTATGGAAATGAGCCCCAACTTAAGTTTGGACAATGCACCTTAGACCCTTTCCAAATATATGTTTGAGTAATGTTAATGGAACTTCTTTCTTGTGTCTCACATTACTCTTTATCTATAGTGATCACTGGAAAAGTTTCATGAGTTTGGAATCCAGAAGTCACTTGAAATGATAAGTTATATCTTTGTTTGAATTGCACTGTTAAGTGATTGGAAACATAGGTCATCAACCAAACCTTGCAACCTTACCCCAAATGACTCTAATTGAACTCTCTATAACAAAAGTTATGAATGGTTCATTTTGAGAGCTTGCCCAGTAAATGCCTCAAGCGCCTAAAACTCTAGTTTGAGCTTTTATCGTGATGTTGCGTTGACTGAGATGAAAGAATGGTTTCTGTTCAAGATACAAGGTTTGGCCTTAAATAAGAGTTGTAGTTTAAGTTGAATAGAACAACTTTTGTTTAAGGGCCATGACCTAGTTCAGCCTCTGGAGTAGCCTAACAGTGGGTCCAAGTTTGAATCTTGAGCTATATATATGGTCCCAAAAATAGGCTAAGTCTGGGACTGAACTTTTTTAGTTTTCCATTTGCATGTACCCTACTTTGGGGATTTATATCTCACAAATTAGTTGGAAATTTACCATGAGACTTTAAGCAATGTTGTTGTCCTCACATAGCTCTACATTATGGTAAAATTGGTTCAATGAATCGTTAATCACTTTAGGAGTTAGAAGGGGAGAAGAATGTTGTTTCAGTCGGTCTAGAACCGAAGTTCAGATTTTAGTTTGAGGTGCCCACCTTCGTAGCTCCCTATCTCCCAATCTAGGCCGAGTTAGCTCTGGATCCTTAAATCAATTTTGTTCATCCCACAAAGATCTACAGCTTTGCCTCTTGCACCGTGATCACAGGTCAGCAGGATCGAAAGATAAGAAAGGAAGAATATACAGGTTTTGGTTGTATTTTTGCAGTGGTATTAGAATTTTGAATCGGCTAAGCAGCTGCAATGGCCAACCGGCTATAGGCGTGCTATGCCACGTGGTGTCCCAGCTCGCCCCACACTCACCACCTCGCCCTCACTCGCTCGCACAATCGCCACCTCGCCCATGCTCGATGTTTTTAGAGAGCCCTGCCCCTGTGCCCTTCCTTCTACTCCTCCCTCTCGCTCTATCTCTGTCTCTAGTCGCCATGGCCATCGAGCCTTCTCCCACTGCCGCTCCCTTCCCAATCCTCCTCTGCCCTGCCAGCCGCTAAAGCAAAGCTCCTCTACCATTTTCTCATGTCCCTCGGCCTCCCTATGCCCGGCTCCGCGCTCATTGCTGCCACTACCGCATCCACCGTCACTGTTGTCTGGACACCGGTGATAGGCCACCAGGCACCACAGGCCACCATTGGCTGGGATAAAGCCTCCTGCAGCCACGCCCAACAGCGGGCAAGCTGCGAGCGCCTCCCTGCGCCTTCCTCCAGTCAGCATGGCGCCAGAAAGCATCACCGCTGGTGCAATAGCCGCAACAGCCGCTTATCTCTGTGGCTAGGCCACTATGGGCCACCTTGGGCCGAGCTGAGTAGCCCTACGTGTGCGCACCAGCCCCATGGTGCTCCCCCACCATTTCTCAGTCATTTCCCCGCCACCGCCGGTCCTTCTCCGGCCAAAATCTCAGCCTCCCCGATGATCCCCTCTGTTAAATTCACATGGGGGACTTCGCGCATGAATTTGACGAAAGGGAGAGGCCTATCTGCACAGCTTGTGACTCAAATGAATAGTGCCATTAAGGACCTATTTGCAGGAAATTAGCTGAACTTTGGAAATTCATAGTAATTCATAGAAAAATCGTAAAATAGCAAATGAAGACTTTTTGGAATTCTTGAGAGTAGATCTACCTAGTAGAGTCATAATATGATTGGTGTTAGTAGAAAGTTTTTGCTTTTTTTATTTATTCTTGTAAAGTGCTTTTAAGGGTGCTTTTAAATTGGATAGATACATATCTTGAGTTATAGAAGTCCAAAAATTATAATTCTAGTTTTGTTAGTCTTGTGATGACATGCTCTAGCTAAGAAAAATATTAAACATGCTAGTTATGTACTATTTTTATAGTGTTTTGGTTTAATTTGTTAAATAGGAAATTCTAGCTTGTGTTGCTTATTATTTTCATATCTGGAGTTGTCATGCTCAAATTGCTATGAAATTTTTATGGTATGCTAACGATGCTATATATGAGCTCTAGTTAAAATTTCATGAGTATTGGATGTAGTATGAGTGAGTTATAGATTTATCTTGCTCTCACATGATTTCTTGCAATAGCAATTTGTCTTTTTCATTGATGCTGCTATATTTATTCAAATGGTATGAAATTTAATTAGTATCTTATTGGGGACATGTATGAGCTACTGTAATTCTTGTAGAATTTACTGTGCACTTTTGATGTATCTTCATAATTCCATCTAATTATCTAAATAAATTAATAAAGGCATAAAAAGAATTTATTTAGGGTTGGCCACTATATTTTTTCTCTTGATGTATATGAACTGTCGATACCATTGGTCTTGCCCATAATGCAATCTCCAACATAAGTTAATAATTATTTGCTTGCAATTGTTGTTTCTGGACAGTTTTTGGGACTGTTTAGATTACATCATGATAATAATGTTTTATGGAAAACTTATTAATAACAAAGTTGTAGATAACTCACTCGTATAGATTATGTTAAAATTTGGTGGTATTTGGCCCTATGGTTTGTGAGTTATGCCTATTCAAAGTTGGGTTTCAGAAATGACTGCTCTCTATCAATTCTGGACTAGTTTCTGTAAATATGTATATTTGACCTAGTTAACTTATAAATCATGCTGATATGTTTAAAGATGAAATGTAGACAATTTTATAAGCTTTCCATAATACCTTGTTGCATGTCATTTGGAATTATAGAACTCCCGTTATGATTTAATTACTCAGCTGCTGCTTGTGTGTCCAGAAATTGGTAGATTCTAGTTTTAGTTGTTTGCTTCACTTTGCCTTGCTTTGCATGTTGCTAAGTGTGATTCCTGTCTTTGGTGGTGATTAAGTAATACATCTGAGACCTTGTGAAACTTATGTCATGCTTGGTGTTGCCTTCTTTGCTATCTTGGCATGATAAATTATGTCATGTTTAAAGTAAGCAACACGAAGTGCTTAAGTATATTTAGTGTAATCTTGTGCTTGTTTTGCTTACTGTATTGATGCATTATCTATTGCACTTCCATATATTCATGCACTTGCATCTTGCATTTCATCTAGGTACGTTAGATACACCACGTGAAGGACGAGATGTGGAGCCGAACTCGAATATGGTGTTTGGTGGACCTATCTAGGAGATGGAAGGGCTGAGCAAGAGCCAGGATGAGAGATGCTCGCCAAGCGAGTGTCATCTAACAAATACTAACCTAAGTGTTGGATCCCAGGAAAGCCCCAGAGCATTACAATCCTCGTACTTTATGAAAGTGAATGTGTATATATGTTATATATGTATTGTTGCATTAAGTATAGGAGTTGTATGAAACCCTTGTTGCATATATCCCCTCCTTGCCCAGAAAGTATACCTAGAATCCTATTTAGGTTCAGGATCGAGTAAATGCTTAGCCCTGCTTAGACCGGTAGAAGTCGGGTGATCTACTATCACCTGCGAGATATAGGAATCTATCTAGTCACGATTGGCTATATTTGTTATCATGAAAAAGAGCCATGGATAAAATGAATGAAGACCAGACGGAGTCTTATAGGGGGCTGCTGTGCTTATAGTGACACCGTCTGTGTCGGTTAAGGACTGAGGCATGGAGACTTTCTTATCATTTTGAGCGCATGCCTATCACTTAGCTGGCTGGATCCGATGAACCGACCATGAAGCCAAGTAGCTTAGCTCAGGCCAAAAGTCGGTCTCTTAGAGTGCGCCTTGGAGGGGAGCCGTTGCTAGTGTCCAAGGGTAGGTGTTTAAAAGTCCTGAACGTCCTAGTGGCATGGTATCCCTGAGAGTGCGGTGCTGATCGGGCCCATGATTTCTGAGTTGTACGAAAGGTGATCCATGGTGGCAGTTGCCTGGCCACCTAGGGTTTGTGTTAGGAATAATTTCCCCAGCTGGGCAGTAATCAATTCGAGTTACCGTCTCTCTCGGTTAGTGAGAAACTTGACGGGCCTATCTCCATTATAGTCACACTAAATGACTTGATGGTTCAGTAATGATGATATCTAATGATGGCCTTATTATACCTGATATGGTCATTAATGTTTGCTCCTTAATCAAGTGGTTGCTATAGAATAGGTGCTAATCTAGATGACAGGTTAATGATTATTAACTTAATGCTTAAGCAATAAATGATTACTTATGTTACTTTAGCTTTTATGCAAAAATGTTGTCAAGAGAGCTCCACTTATATATCAGCCTTGCATACTCCTTGGTGTCATGTTATTTCTGGTTTATGACGGGTAAGTCTAGCCGAGTATATTCTCATACTCAGGGTTTACTCCCATTTGTTGCAGGTTGTGATGTATCATGGCTACTGTAAGATTTGGATGACTCTTGCCGTAGTGGTGGAGTAAGATCATAGGCATGATCCTTCTTAGTTATCTTGTTTATAATGCTCTTGTTGGACTTGACCTTGGTACTAGCATGTATTTGAAATAAAGGTGATGTTAGTTAGTTTCAAATTACTTTGCTTTCGCAACCTTTGAACTTGAGTTGTAATAACTATGTTGACTCCGATGTATGTTGAACTATTTATGAAATGGATGTAACATGTGACTTGTTATGTTGAATCACTATGATCTTAGCTTATATGTTGGTTGGTTTGAAATCCCTTGTGATTTTGTTGGACTACCGAAGTTCTATGGGTTCAAGTATGACAATTTGATCACTTCGGTGATTGTTTTTGTACTTGTGCTCTTATAGTTTGGGTGGTTCCATCACACACATGGCTCACCACAAGCATGGGAGCTCAGCGGATAACTCCTTGTTGTCTAGGAGGCTTCACCTCCAAGAGTAACAAATGCTTGACAAGAACCACAAGTGCTCAAGGATGGAGTTTTCTCTCTCTTGATCTTGCTCATGGATCTCTCAACTTAACTCTTTGGATTTCACAAGAATCAAACAAACCTCACAAAGAGGGAGAGGGGAGAGTTTCTTTGGCCTATGTGTGTGTTCTTTGCTGTGGAGGAGCTTTTTTCAAAGTGCTAAAAACTTTGGAGAGAATGGAATGTGGGGGGAATAAATTCCCCCACCAGCCAGCAAAAGCCGTTGGGCTCAATTCAGACCTACACCAAAAATTCCAGTGAGGGGTTCCAAGAATTTGAGCCTTTTTTAGAACAGAAGCCCAACCCCAAGAACATGGGTTAACTGGAATTTCTAAGGACTGAAAAATTTTGGTCCCTAGACCAGAAATTCTGGTTAAGCGGCTTCTAATTGAAACGTCCTAATATGGCTAGAGGAGGGGTGAATAGCTATTGGCATTTCTTAGCGTAATCACTAGGATTGGTGTTCCTAGTAATGACACTAGAAACGCTATGAGTATATTTCTAAACACATGTAGAAATATTCCACAAGTGCACGGATATATCATTGTACCATTTCACCTGGAAGTATTCGGGTATCGTTCATTTATATTTTCCTAAAGAAAGACATGGTGTTAACGTCTCTAGTAGGGACATGGTCAAGATAACATGACTATATAGTAGACCAAGGTCCATAACAGGGGTAAGATAGGGTAAAATTTGGATAGTGTGACACACACACTCAAGCCAATCTCATGGATAAAGATAAAAGAAAGAATAAAGAATAAAAGAATAAACCTAAACTAGAGCAGGCTTATCTTATATAACTATGCTAAGATGAGCAGATGTTCATACAAATACATGAATTTCTAATGGTAGAGATCCTAAGTTAAGATTGCTTTGGTCACTATAAACTTACTTCGGGCACTGGGTTGCAACTGGTCTGCCAGTCGAGGCCGGTCTACAACTCTACGTTGTACCCGAACGTGGGGGATTATGAAGGATGGACAGGGTTGTCACCACCTACCGCCTACCCCCTCAACTGGATATGAGGCAAACGAAGGTAACTTCTAACATAGACACCATGTCTACGCTATCGGTTACTACTCTAGCGGTGGCCAGGAACTTTCGTCTTTATCAGGAGTCCTCTTACTAGAGCATCCGCCATGAGAACAGATGATGAACCTGCAAGAATATAATGACCAAAACTAATCTTAAGGTAGAACTTACTACCACAATTTAGGTCTTGGTCTAAACATGCACTACAAAAAATCTGGGTTTGTATGACAAACTGAAAGTGTCATGAAAAGTACAGAATTTGTCACAAAAAGAATCTTATGACGAAAAGCCACCGTCATGAAGGCTGTGTTACAACGACCGTCATAAAATGTACCTTATGACGATAATATGGAAAACCGTCACAAAATGTCATAACCTTTTGCACGGTTTTGTTTTGTCATCATATATTGTTGCCATTTAATGATGACTACAACTGTCACATATTGGTTGGTCAACGCGTCACTTAATACGCCAACCGTCACAAATTGTATCCTAGGAACCCTGATTTAGTGTAACACCCAAAAATTTCAAATCTTAGACTTAATGGGTTTTCAAATAATTTAAATAACATTTAATGGGAAATTAAAGTTTTTTAAAAAAATTTGGTGTTGCATTCATGCTGCTGCATTTATTTTCTTTTGTGGAGTGGATTTATTTTATTTTGATTTGGCTTGGAAAAATTTTATTTGGAATAGTTTGAAAACAAGTAAATAAAGAAAAGAAAGAAGAAAAGAAAAAAAAGAGAAACGACTTACCTTCTCAAAGTCGGCCTGGAGGCCCGCTCGGCCGGCCTGTGGCCCTTTCTTCCGCTGATGGGCCAAACCAGCTTCTTCCCCGTGCGCGTGGGCCGGCCCAGGCGAAGCCGCGCGCGTTGTTCTCTCTTGGGTGACGCTAACGAATCGGGCTCCCTTGTCAGCGTCCTCTTCCACCTCCGGTTCGTGGCCGAGACGGACACTATCCCGGTGGATTCTGATTTCCTCATCTTCAATGACTTGGACCGCAAGCTGTGTATCCCTATAAGATCATGGTGACCCCCGCGTTCCGTTTTTCTTTTCACGCGCTGCCCTAGGTCATAGACTCGTCGTCGGGAGTTGATCTTGGATCTCATCGGGTTGAAGCTAAGGCTGCCGCGGTTGAGCTCGACGGTAGCCGCATCTTTGTTATCAAAAGTCTTTTTGGTGCTATTCGTCTTGAGGTGAAGTATCTGTAGTAGCTGTATTTTCTTCCTCTTGTTCTAAGAGCTCACCCATCGACGCCGGGATTCACAGGAGGTGGATTTCAGTCTTTCCGAGTCAAGCATCACCGACGAGCTCTTTTGGCCTAAGAAAAGAGCCTAGGTGAGTTCACGATAAGCTTCTCTTTCGTTTGGGACAAGTCACAGGCTGATTGGTGGTCTGAGTCACGAGAATCATTGTTTCCGGTGATGTGGGTCGCGGCGGTCATGGCGGCCGCCGGCCGGCGTTGAAGGAGACGACCGGATCTCTTTCTCTCTCGGGTTAAGTAGTAACCGTCCGATCTTCGCTCAACGGTTAGGATTAGAAGATACCCCTTCGCGGGGTAAACTTCATAAAGAGCCCCTGGACTTTTTCATAATAGAACCCGCCATCCTTAACGTATTTTCCGAAATCCGTTTCCGTGTTTTGAAAGCGTATTTTCTCTCGGTTAAATCAAAAATACGTTTTTAGATATTTACAGTTTTGCCACTAGGATTGTTTTGGTCATAAAATCTTCGTTTTAACTCCGATTTGATCCGTTCAAGTTGCGTTAGGTTCGTATTTGCGAGCTCTATATGTTAGTGTAGTTGTACAGTTAGTTTTGACAATTTAATTTTCGAATTTATAATTAAGTATTTAATTATCTATAGGAAATCTTAGAAAATTCATAACTTTCACGTTTTAACTCCGAATTTGGTGATCTTTGCGTCTGTGTGATCGTAGGAACGTGTAGAAGAGTTTTATAAACTTTTATTACTGTTTTATTACTGTTGGTGTACTGTTCTAATTGTATCTCTTTGTTTGCTTCGTGTATGTTTGATTGGATGCATGTATGTTGTTGATTGATGATCGAGTATAGAAGGTGAGCAGTATCTGGACGATCAGGAGTATTACTTTGAGCCAGATCAGCAGTATCACTCGGAGAGTTTTGATCAAGGCAAGTATAACACAGGACTATCCTTGTTACCTATACATTGAAATTATCATACATATGCATGTGCTTACCTTGACAACCTTAGAGATTATAACTTAGTGATTGTTATCTTGATTCCTTGTCAACCTTGGGAATGCATATGAGTAGCTACTGCTAGTGCTTAAACTATGAATAATGATCTTGTAATTTGATTAATGGATTAAGCAATCAACCATTAAGATGATTTTACTACTGTTAAAAGGGGGCTAGAGCATGTGTATTATTTTGATGCTCTGGTTTCTCTCCATAAGGACTTATAACCAGGATATACAGTACAACTGTGAGGGCTATATGGCTCTAGCTTTAGTTGTTTAAAGGACCTTTTCTAGCTTGTTAGTGGTTACCTTAAATGGCGTAAGAATGGCTTGCCATGTTGGGTGTAGGGCGAGCCCCTGTCCTTAGTGTGTATAGGCTGCGGTTGTTGTGCCACTAGGAAGGGGGGTTCTACATCTGCCTGCCGAGTGAATCTAATGGTCCTAACTTGTTAGACGAACCATTAAGTGGCTTTATATGGTTCTCCGGTGTTTGGGCTTGATCTCCCCACGCATTTGGAAATCATGACTCACAGTGAAAGTGTACACCTCTGCGCAGAGTTAAAAACTGGTATACTAGCCGTACTCACGGATACGAGCGGCCTTGGGGATTCTTACATAATAGTTGATCATAATTGTTATACTATGCTTAATTATTGTTGATTATTATTGTGCTCATGTTAATGCTATTCATTATCCTTATTACAATTGATCATTGATTCATTAATGGGATTGGATTATCTTGATGCTACTCAATTGCTAATTATATGATGGTTAAAAGCTAAACGCAGTCAAACAGTGTCTAGCCATTTGAGCCTCATGAACCCTGTGTTATATTTGTTGAGTTCGACATGGACTCACCCTTGCTATTTCCACCATAACAGATGAAGATTATGAGGAAGATTATCATAATGAGTACTAGTCTTGGTGTCAACCAGTCAACCATGTCCCTGTGTTTGGAGTTTCCGCTGGAGATCTACTATTAGTTATTATTATTTATCGTTCAAGACTATGTCTAAATATTTATTCGCTATGTAATAAGCACTGTGATGATACTATATAATTTGTCTACCTATGTGTGCGATCATGTCCTAGGGCGCACATGAGTACTCTATGCATCCTATTTTTGTCCTTAAAAATGGGTGTGACAGATTGGTATCAGAGCCGTGTTGACTGTAGGACGCAAGCCTAGTTAGAATGGTCGTTATTAGCATCCATGCTTCACTTATTTCATGCTTAATCCTTGCACCTTGTTAAATTACTAAATTTTTATGCTTCCTCTACTTTATTCTATTGCGAAAATACATTGAGTCTATCTAATCTATGTCTAAATCTTGTAGATGCCTCCTCATCCCCGTCTGTCAACTGCACAGTACATTGCCCGTTTCAAACCCCAGGAGCCCCATGTAGTTGGTGACCAAGAGTTATCTGATGCTGAATCAAGAGTTGGTGATACACCAATGGAGGATGTAGCTATGGGGTGGACCACGAAGTTTCAGATCATGGTTCCTAAAGCTGATGCTTTCTTCCATGACATGTTGACATGAACCTTGGACAACTACTACTATGACTGGGAAGCTACGTTGGAGTATCGCAGTGCGGAGTATAGTCATCCATGGATGGATTCCTATTGGGAAACGGAGCTATGGGTCAAGAAAAGGGATCCTACCACTAAGGAGTCTAAGGTGGAGTCAAAGTTCATTACCCGAGTGAGCCGGGCAACCGTAGAAACAAGCATGGAGGATGTCGCCTACAATGCGTTCGTTTACTACCATGGTCTACGCTCGGACAAGACGTTACAGGGTGCACTCCGGCATTTTCCTTGTTTCTTACACGACAAGGGTGTTTGGACCATGCCGCTTGCAGATGATTCATCCTTGACACTACAAGCTACAGTGGGATTGGCTCGTGAATTGGCTCTCCATGAGGTGGATTTGAAGGATGAGCTGCTGAAAGTCCTATGTTTGGTGTTGGTAATTAGTGACAATGCCTAAGTACTAATCCTATGCCTAAGTTGTATGTAGCATATGAGGATTAGTACATTCCAAGGTTGGTGGCAAGATGGACATGGCGATCATGATGGCCACACTTGGATTTGGATGCAACCCTACGTGATCAAGGCAAAGGTATATGCTTAAGGGTTGTGTTTTGGTAACCAAGACACCTAGTGGGTGTGGTTACATTATAGGATAGATAGCCGTACTATAAAGAGGGGAATGACGCGGCTATTGAACTCCTAAGTGCCTCTAGGTGTGCATTTTATGATCATATGCATTTGGATAGAACTAATAACGCCTCGAAAATTGATTGTGAAAATGCTAACACACATGCACATAGTGATGATCACTTGGTGGTGTTAGCACGTTTGCGACGGCGTTGGAGTTTAAGCGGTAGAGAGGGTTTGGGTTCCTCTCTCCCTCCCGCCGAGCGTGCGAGCGCGGGGTTCAGGCGATTTCGAGGAGTTGAAATGCCTATTTTCTACTACGCCGAAAGTCGGAAATCAAACGGAAAAGAAACGGAAGCGAACGGAGGTCACAGAAGTCACCGGACGCTGCACCGGACGCTGCACCGGACGCTGCACCGGACGCGGTCACTGTGCGTCCGGCGCGTCCGGTCAGTGCCCAGTAACTGCGCGTTTTTCAGTTGCTGCACCGGACGCGAGGCGCGTCCGGTCACAGGCCACCGGACGCGTCCGGTGGTCCAGGGAGCTTACTGGACTCCCACCGGACGCGGTCACTGTGGCGTCCGGTCGGTTCACCAGCGCGTCCGGTGGTTGGTTTGTTTTGCGCGACTCGGTGTTGACCGGCGCGTCCGGTGAGTCACGGGACCGGCGCGTCCGGTGGTGACCAGCGCGTCCGGTCGTTACCACCAGCGCGTCCGGTCAGTGTTTCAAAAATTAGCCGTTGCAGCACCGGCGCGTCCGGTCTGTTGCACCAGCGCGTCCGGTGCAGCGCGACTGCTGCTGATTTCAGTTTCTAACGGCTATATTCGAAGGGGTACGTCTATAAATACTCGTTGGCCGGCTCAAGGCTCTCTCTCTTGACTTTTTGACATACTTGTGAGCACTTTGAGCCAAGCAACTCCCCTCCCACTCATCTCTCTTGCTTCTTTGCATATTCGAAGTGAGATTGAGTGATCCAAGTGCATTTGCATTGTGAGATTGCATCTAGTTGGCACTTGGTGGTTGATTTGCTGCGGGATTCTTGTTTCTCTTGGTGGTTGCCGCCACCTAGACGGCTTGGAGCAGCTTGGAGGCGTTGGCAAGAGTTGGTGATTGTTCTTGGCCACCTCCGGTGATTGTGAGGGGTTTGTGCCTACCTCGGCGAAGCGCCAAAGGCAACATTAGTGGATTGCTCGTGTCATTTGCAACCTTTTGCCATTTGGTAGGTTCTTGTGGCGCCTTTTGAGAGGCTCGGTGTGAGACCGATTAGCCACCGAACCACGTGGTGAAGAGGGACACAACGGGGACTAGCGTGCCGGCAAGCACGTGAACCTCGGGATAAATCTTTGTGTCATCATTCTTATTGTGATTGATCGATCCCGGTGGTTGTGTATTGTGGAATTCATCTCTTGATCATATTGTTTGGTTGGCTCAATACTTCGCCCCTCGGTGATACCCTTCTAACTCTCTCTTGTATTAATTTCTTAGTTACTTTGCTAGAGTAGCTCTTTTGTGTAGCTTGCTAGTTGTAGTTGTAGTTACCTTCTTGGTTTGACTTGTGCGGTTGATTGCAAATATACTAGAATTGTGAATTGGATAGGTGGCTTGCAAACACCCCGTAGGCTAAGCAAAACTCGCATCGCGCTATTTGTTGTATTGATAAACTTGTTTAGCTTGTCTTTGTAGAAAATTTTAAAAGGCTATTCACCCCCCCTCTAGCCATCAAGACCTTTCAAGTGGTATCAGAGCCGTGGTCACCGTTTGCAAGGCTTAACAACCTCGGTGCAAGATGGCTCAAGTTATGTTCAACCATGTTAATGGCAAGCCTCCATTCTTTGATGGCGTCTCTTCCTTTGATCATTGGAAAAGGAAGATGAAGCAATATCTAGGCAATATACATGAGAAGGTTTGGGATGTGACCAATGAAGGATACATCATTCTTGATGAAGAAAATCTCACTCCAAATGACCGCATCAACAAACAATGCAACACGGCGGCACTTGACACAATCTACCGTGCCATTGATGACAAAGTATTTGAGCAAATCAAAGATCTTGAAAAGGCAAATGAGCTTTGGATAAGGCTTGAAGAAACATATGAAGGCACTTCAACGGTAAAAAGTGCCAAGCTATATATGCTCAAGGACAAGTTCTCCACGTTCAAGATGAAGGATGATGAATCCATCCCGGAAATGTTCTATAGGCTCCAAGTCATTGTCAATGATCTCAAGGGGCTTGGAGAGAAGGTTGAGGACAAGGACTTCTCACACAAGTTCTTGATGTGCTTACCCAAGAAGTTTGCCACCTTGAGAAGAATGATCTTTAGAGAGGGATTGGACAAGGTCAAACCAACCGATGTACTTGGAGATATAATGACCGATGCCCAATACAATGATGATGAAGATGAGGTAGAAGAGAAGAAGGAGACCAAGGTCAAGCAAGAGAAGCCCATTGCATTCAAGGCTTCATCTTCTAAGGGCAAGAGCAAGGTGGAGAGCGATGATGATGATCCATTCGATGATGAGACCATGGCCCTCCTAGTGCACAAGATGGGGAGGTTCATGAAGAAGAAAGGATATGGGGCAAGGAAGAGAAGGGACTTCATGAAGGCAAAGGAGGTGCTTTGCTACAATTGCAATAGCCCCGATCATATAGTGGCAAAGTGCCCCTATGAAGACAAAAGATATCATGATGGGGAGTTGAAATTGAAGAAGAACAAGAAGGACAAGAAGGAGAAGAAAGAAAAGAAGAGCTTCACTATCAACAAGAAGAAGAAAGGTGGTGGCTATGTGGTCACTTGGGATAGTGATAACTCCGATAGTGATGATGATAGCTCTAGTGATGATGAGAGGACCACTCGGCGAGCCATTGCAAGCATCGCCCTCTCCAACAAGTCATCCATCTTCGACACCACATCGACATGCCTTATGGCCAAGCCTACCAAGGTAAAATATGATGATAGTGATGATGATTCTTGTGCTAGTGATGATTGTAGGAGTGATGATGAGGAGGATGAGGACTACTCCAAGGATGATCTATTGGGCATAATAGATCAAATGAGCAAAGGCTACAAGAGGACCACCAAGAAATACAAAATCTTGGAACAAGAGCTCATTGCCAAGAGCAATGAAAATGATGCCTTGATGGAGGAGCTTGTTGCTCTCAAAAAGAGTAAGGAGTGCAAAGGAATTGAACAAGAGCTCAAAGCTCTTAGGAAATCCTTTGATGAGCTAGAGGCCTCTCGTGAGTGTCTAAAGGAAGACCACGAGGACCTTGAAGTTGCTCACACTAGGCTTAAGGAAGCCCACTCCTCTCTACTTGAGCTCATCAAGGAGAAGGACCTCAAGTTGGAGAAGCTCATGAAGGAAGCTAAGGAGGAGCAAGTGATTGTCACTTGTGATATTGGACTAACATGTGATATTATTGATGATTCTTTATTTGTTGGTCCTACTAATGCTTCATGTAGCTCATCATCATCCACCACAACCAACTCTACCTCTACTACTAGTGATTCATCACTTGTGGTTGAGAATGAGACTCTCAAGAGAGAGGTGGATGATCTCACCCGCGCATTAGGCAATGCCTATGGTGGGGATGCCCGCTTGCTAAAATGCTTGGGTAGCCAAAGGTTCTCTCTTAACAAAGAGGGTTTGGGCTATACTCCCAAGAAGGGCAAGGCGGCCTTTGCTACTCCAAAGTCTCGCTTTGTGAAGAGCAATGGTTGTTATTGCAATAGATGCAAGCAAGTTGGGCATCTAGAGATTAATTGTAATAAAATGAACAAGAACAACAACAAGTTTCATGCTAAAATGGATTATATTCCTTTTGATTCTTGTTATGTGCTTACCAAGGGTGAGAAAGGTGTGCATGCTAAGTTTGTTGGTACACCAATTGTGGGTCCAAAGAAGAAGGCCATTTGGGTACCAAAGAGCTTAGTGACTAACCTCCAAGGACCCAAGCAAGTATGGGTACCTAAAAGACATTAATTTGTTTTGTAGGTAAATTACAAGGCCGGAGGAAGGCATTGGGTGCTTGATAGTGGGTGCTCTCAACATATGACCGGTGATTCAAGAATGTTCAACTCTCTCAAATCAAATGATAGTGGCATTGATAGCATCACATTTGGTGACAATAGCAAGGGTGATGTGAAGGCTCTTGGAAGGATTGCAATCTCAAATGATCATAGCATTTCCAATGTGCTCTTAGTTGAAAAGTTGAACTTCAATCTTCTCTCGGTTGCTCAATTGTGTGATCTCGGTTTCAAGTGCATATTTGGTGTTGATGATGTGGAGATAGTTAGTGTTGATGGCTCCAATTTGATCTTCAAGGGTTTTAGATATGAGAATCTATACTTGGTTGATTTCAATGCTAGTGACACTCAACTTTCAACATGCTTGCTCACCAAATCAAGTATGGGTTGGTTATGGCATAGAAGACTTGGTCATGTTGGCATGAAGCAATTGAACAAGTTAGTGAAGCATGACTTAGTTAGAGGCTTGAAGGATGTCACATTTGAGAAGGATAAGCTATGTAGTGCATGTCAAGCCGGAAAGCAAGTAGGCAACACTCATCCATTGAAAAGCATCATGAGTACTTCCAAGGCATTTGAGTTGTTGCACATGGATCTATTTGGGCCAACTACATACACAAGCATTGGTGGCAATAAGTATGGCTTTGTGATTGTGGATGATTTTACTAGATACACATGGGTATTCTTTCTTGGGGACAAGAGTGATGTATTTGACATATTCAAGAAGTTCATCAAGAGAGTACAAAATGAGTTTGAGACCACAATCAAGAAAGTGAGAAGTGACAATGGAAGTGAGTTTAGAAACACAAGAGTTGATGAGCTATGTGAGGAGCTTGGAATCAAACATCAATTCTCGGCCAAGTATACACCTCAATCTAATGGCTTAGTTGAGAGGAAGAATAGAACTTTGATTGATATGGCAAGATCAATGTTAAATGAGTATAATGTGAGTCATTCATTTTGGGCCGAAGCAATCAACACGGCTTGCTTCTATAGCAACCGCCTCTATTGCCACAAGTTCTTAGAGAAGACACCATATGAGATCTTAAATGGAAGAAAGCCCAACATTGCATACTTTCGGGTATTTGGTTGCAAATGCTACATCTTGAAGAAGGGCACTAGATTGAGCAAGTTTGAGAAGAAATGTGATGAAGGATTCTTACTTGGTTACTCCACTACTAGCAAAGCTTATAGAGTTTGGAATTTGGCTAGTGGTTTACTTGAGGAAGTTCATGATGTTGAGTTTGATGAAACAAATGGCTCTCAAGATGAGGAAAATAACTTGGATGATGTGAGAGGAACTCAATTGACCAATGCTATAAAAGAAATGGATATTGGTGATATTAGGCCAAAGCAAGTGATTGATGTAGATGACAACAAAGATCAAGTGCTCCAAAGTCCAATTACACAAGCTAGTTGGTCTCTAATGCAAAATCAAGCTAGTACATCATCTCAAGCGCAACAAGATCAACAAGTGGCTAGTTCATCATCTCCAACTCATGATCAACATCAACATCCAAGCAATCAAGTGCAAGTGCTTCAACCAACCAACATTGCTAGAGATCATCCATTGGATTCCATCATTGGTGACATACAAAGGGGAGTTCAAACTAGATCAAGATTGGCATCATTTTGTGCTCACTCTTCTTTTGTGTCAATGGAAGAACCCAAGGACATTGATAAAGCATTGAGAGATTCGGATTGGGTAAATGCAATGCATGAAGAGCTCAACAACTTTAAGAGAAATAAAGTATGGGAACTAGTTGAGAGGCCTAAGGATCACAATGTCATTGGAACAAGATGGGTCTTTCGCAACAAGCAAGATCAAGATGGAATAGTAGTAAGAAACAAAGCAAGACTAGTGGCTCAAGGTTACACACAAATAGAGGGTCTTGACTTTGGTGAAACTTATGCCCCGGTTACAAGATTGGAAGCAATTAGGATCTTACTTGCCTATGCTTGTGCTCACAATATCAAGCTATATCAAATGGATGTGAAGAGTGCATTTCTCAATGGGTACATTCAAGAAGAGGTGTATGTGGAGCAACCTCCCGGTTTTGAAGATGACAAGAAACCCAATCATGTCTACAAGTTGAGAAAAGCTTTGTATGGATTGAAGCAAGCACCTAGAGCATGGTATGAAAGATTGAGGGATTTCTTGCTATCCAAAGGTTTTGTCATGGGCAAAGTGGATACTACTCTCTTCACCAAGAAGATTGGGAAAGACTTGTTTGTATTGCAAATATATGTTGATGATATCATCTTTGGTTTAACCAATCAAGAGTATTGTGATGAGTTTGGGAAAATGATGGCAAAGGAATTTGAAATGTCAATGATTGGTGAACTTAGTTTCTTTCTTGGACTTCAAATCAAACAAATGAAGGAAGGAACATTTGTGAGCCAAACCAAGTACATCAAAGATATGCTCAAGAAGTTTGGCATGGAAGATGCAAAAGGCATTACAACCCCAATGGGCACTAGTGGAAGTTTGGATAGTGACAAGAGTGGCAACATGGTGGATCAAAAGCTATATAGATCAATGATTGGTAGACTACTCTATGTGACGGCATCAAGACCCGATGTGATGTTTAGTGTATGCATGTGTGCAAGATTTCAAGCCTCACCAAGAGAAAGTCATTTGAAGGCAACAAAGAGAATATTGAGGTATTTGAAGCATACACAAGATGTTGGATTATGGTATCCCAAAGGTGCAAGCTTTGAGCTAGTTGGATATTCGGATTCCGACTATGCCGGTGACAAAGTGGAGAGAAAGAGCACTTCCGGGACTTGTCAATTGTTGGGAAGATCACTTGTCTCATGGTCATCCAAGAAGCAAAATAGTATTGCACTATCTACCGCCGAAGCCGAATACATCGCCGCGGGTAGTTGTTGTGCACAAATCTTGTGGATGAAGGCAACATTGAAGGATTTTGGAATCAATTTTAAGAATGTGCCATTGCTATGTGACAATGAAAGTGCCGTGAAGCTAACCAACAATCCGGTTCAACATCAAAGAACAAAGCATATTGATGTTCGTCATCATTTTATTAGAGATCATCAACAAAAGGGTGACATTGCTATTGAGAGTGTGGGCACCGAAGATCAACTAGCCGATCTATTCACCAAGCCACTTGATGAGAAGAGATTTCACAAGCTAAAGAATGAGTTGAACATACTTGACTTCTCCAACATGAGTTGATGCACTCAATGTTATGACATGCCTCTCCTTCGAGCCCCAAGGTACAATTGGTTGACATGTCATACATTCTATGCTAAGGACTTGTTTAGTGCATCTAGTCATAATTTAAATGTTCTAGGCTCATTCATGAAAATCAAATGAATTTGAAGTTTATATGGTGCCACTATTGTTTCCATGACTCGTATGATCTAGTGGTAGCATATAACTTGTTTAAGTTGCTTGTGACCCTAAGTGTTTAATCTAGAAAACTTGTCTAAATATTTGCTTCAACATGGTGCATGATAACCCTTCTAGTGAGGTGTGAAGAAGCTTGCCCTTGGATCAAACCGAAGCATTATTTTTATGCAAGCAATCTAGGTTGAATCACAAACTTGATCATCACCCCATAATTCAACATGATAATCTATCTAATTTTGGTCCCTTGTGGTCATTGGTGCCAAAGGGGGAGAAAATGTTGTTCACAAAGATAGAACTCAAAGGGGGAGAAGCACAAAGGGGGAGAAAGTGTTGTTCACAAAGAAAACCTAAAAGGGAGAATTGGTAAAAGAAGGGGATCAACTAAAATTTTGAGCACACAAGTAGGGGGAGCAAGCTCTTAAACATGAATGTTGCATTTCCATGTGCACTTCATATGTATGATGCATTGTTATGCATTTCTTTTTCTCCGATACTTTGCTTGTGTGGTGACTTGCTAGTGTAATTTGAATGATGAATTGAAGTACTAGCATGAATAGGAAGTAGTTAGATCTTACTTGCTTCATATCTTTCAAAGTGGTACTAGAACCTTGCTTATAATGTTGATCTCACGAGGTTTCTAGTTTTGTTTGTGCTTTTCCAAGTGGATCTAACTACACAAGGTGCTAAGATGGTGTTTATTGCTACTCCGATGGTATCACGCTTCAAAGGTCTATAATCTAAAACACTTAGCACCTATTGATAGTCAATGCTCCTAATCTTTCCTATCTAACATGTATGCTTCCAAAATCCAAACATATAGCATACATGTAGGGGGAGCCATTGCTATCAATTTTGAATTCATGATCACTTGTCCATACTTCTTACACATGGTAATATACTTGGACAATGTGACATGGGTTCAATCAAAATTTTTATCATAATATCTTTGTGAAAGGGTTGTCACCAATTACCAACAAGGGGGAGATTGAAAGTCCTATGTTTGGTGTTGGTAATTAGTGACAATGCCTAAGTACTAATCCTATGCCTAAGTTGTATGTAGCATATGAGGATTAGTACATTCCAAGGTTGGTGGCAAGATGGACATGGCGATCATGATGGCCACACTTGGATTTGGATGCAACCCTACGTGATCAAGGCAAAGGTATATGCTTAAGGGTTGTGTTTTGGTAACCAAGACACCTAGTGGGTGTGGTTACATTATAGGATAGATAGCCGTACTATAAAGAGGGGAATGACGCGGCTATTGAACTCCTAAGTGCCTCTAGGTGTGCATTTTATGATCATATGCATTTGGATAGAACTAATAACGCCTCGAAAATTGATTGTGAAAATGCTAACACACATGCACATAGTGATGATCACTTGGTGGTGTTAGCACGTTTGCGACGGCGTTGGAGTTTAAGCGGTAGAGAGGGTTTGGGTTCCTCTCTCCCTCCCGCCGAGCGTGCGAGCGCGGGGTTCAGGCGATTTCGAGGAGTTGAAATGCCTATTTTCTACTACGCCGAAAGTCGGAAATCAAACGGAAAAGAAACGGAAGCGAACGGAGGTCACAGAAGTCACCGGACGCTGCACCGGACGCTGCACCGGACGCTGCACCGGACGCGGTCACTGTGCGTCCGGCGCGTCCGGTCAGTGCCCAGTAACTGCGCGTTTTTCAGTTGCTACACCGGACGCGAGGCGCGTCCGGTCACAGGCCACCGGACGCGTCCGGTGGTCCAGGGAGCTTACTGGACTCCCACCGGACGCGGTCACTGTGGCGTCCGGTCGGTTCACCAGCGCGTCCGGTGGTTGGTTTGTTTTGCGCGACTCGGTGTTGACCGGCGCGTCCGGTGAGTCACGGGACCGGCGCGTCCGGTGGTGACCAGCGCGTCCGGTCGTTACCACCAGCGCGTCCGGTCAGTGTTTCAAAAATTAGCCGTTGCAGCACCGGCGCGTCCGGTCTGTTGCACCAGCGCGTCCGGTGCAGCGCGACTGCTGCTGATTTCAGTTTCTAACGGCTATATTCGAAGGGGTACGTCTATAAATACTCGTTGGCCGGCTCAAGGCTCTCTCTCTTGACTTTTTGACATACTTGTGAGCACTTTGAGCCAAGCAACTCCCCTCCCACTCATCTCTCTTGCTTCTTTGCATATTCGAAGTGAGATTGAGTGATCCAAGTGCATTTGCATTGTGAGATTGCATCTAGTTGGCACTTGGTGGTTGATTTGCTGCGGGATTCTTGTTTCTCTTGGTGGTTGCCGCCACCTAGACGGCTTGGAGCAGCTTGGAGGCGTTGGCAAGAGTTGGTGATTGTTCTTGGCCACCTCCGGTGATTGTGAGGGGTTTGTGCCTACCTCGGCGAAGCGCCAAAGGCAACATTAGTGGATTGCTCGTGTCATTTGCAACCTTTTGCCATTTGGTAGGTTCTTGTGGCGCCTTTTGAGAGGCTCGGTGTGAGACCGATTAGCCACCGAACCACGTGGTGAAGAGGGACACAACGGGGACTAGCGTGCCGGCAAGCACGTGAACCTCGGGATAAATCTTTGTGTCATCATTCTTATTGTGATTGATCGATCCCGGTGGTTGTGTATTGTGGAATTCATCTCTTGATCATATTGTTTGGTTGGCTCAATACTTCGCCCCTCGGTGATACCCTTCTAACTCTCTCTTGTATTAATTTCTTAGTTACTTTGCTAGAGTAGCTCTTTTGTGTAGCTTGCTAGTTGTAGTTGTAGTTACCTTCTTGGTTTGACTTGTGCGGTTGATTGCAAATATACTAGAATTGTGAATTGGATAGGTGGCTTGCAAACACCCCGTAGGCTAAGCAAAACTCGCATCGCGCTATTTGTTGTATTGATAAACTTGTTTAGCTTGTCTTTGTAGAAAATTTTAAAAGGCTATTCACCCCCCCTCTAGCCATCAAGACCTTTCAGCTGCTGAAGGAAAAAGAACTTAAGGAGCAAGCTTATAAGGAGATTGACCAATTAAGGGCGGAGTTAGGCCATCCCAAGATTTATGAGAAGCTTAATTAGGATTAGGAAAATCCCTATGTAATAAGAACGATAGTAGTTGCGAGTCAATTTTAAGTTTGGTTATTTTGAGAGTCAGTTTGTGGTGTGAACAATTGTGTGATTGATGGATTGTTATTATGATAATGTGTGATTTGGATCTTTGTAATGTGTGCTGGAGTTTTGTAGACATGCCTACAAGTTCCATAGTTAAGAATATTAAGTTGATTAAAATATAATAGTTGGGTATGAGGTAAACTTAGTTCTGTCCTTTGCTGATTTTGGATCAGTCTGGGATGTTTTAGAAATAACTTAAAATCCGTTAATAAGAAATTTAAGAAATTTTTCTGGGAATAATTAGACTTCTGTATCTTTCCAACCCCGCAAGAATCACCTTATTATCTATTATGAGCTAAGAGATATATCTGTTCCAAGTTGGGGTTACTGCACAGTCTGGAATTCTGAAACAGTTTCGGTTAAGTTCAGTTTTTGGCTAATTTATTGACAGAATCAGAAAAAGTGTTGTGAATAAAAGTTGTAGATAATTTTGTAAGCTTTCCAACCATGTAAAGATCATCTGAATTGGACGTCTGTAACTCGAGATATGACAGTTTTACTGAGTTGCTGAAATTGGAATTCGCCCAGAGAAATCAGATTTTGCTTATCTGTTGAATACATCATCTTGGATCATACTGAACTTCATTTTCTGTATTTTGAAAACAGATGTCAGGCAGAGGTCGTGGCAGGGGTCGTGGAGGTGCTAACCCACCTATTACTATGGAGGAACTTATGCACACTCAGAATCAGATGATGCAGATGTTCATGCAGCACATGCAGAACAATCCCCCTGCAGGAGGACCACCACCTGTTCAAGTGAGAGACAAGCGTGGGGAATTTTTGAAGGGACGCCCCCCAGTGTTTTCTCATGCTGCTGATCCTTTGGAGGCGGATGATTGGGTGAGAGCAGTTGAGAAACAGTTGAACATCGCTCAATGCAATGATATGGAAAAGGTGTTGTATGTATCTGGTCAGTTACAGGGGACAGCTCAGACTTGGTGGGAGTCGTATCAAGCTGCACGTCCTAACAACGCTCCTCCTATTACTTGGAATGAGTTCGTTAGAGATTTTCGAGCTCGTCATATTCCTGAAGGTATAATTGAGCTGAAGCAGGAAGAATTCAGAAACCTTAGGATGTGACAGATGAGCGTTAGTGAGTATCATGACAGGTTTACGCAGTTGGCTCGCTATGCTCCTAATGAAGTGAGGGAAGATGCAGATAAGCAGTGTCTTTTCTTAAAAGGGATTTATTATGATCTTCGTTTGCAATTGAAGGGTAATAACTATGTCAGTTTTCAAGAGCTTGTTAATAAAGCTATTGTGCTTGATAATGAGCGCAGGGAGATGGATAGGAAGAGAAAGATGAAAGGACAAAGCTCAGGAAGCAACAACCGTCAGCGTACTAATTCTCAGCATGGCTTTCATCAGAAGTTTCAAGGACCAGTTAGTCAGTGGAATCGCAATCCAAATCAGAGGTGGTCTCAGAATTAGCAAAATAATCAGTCTCAGCAACGTTCTTCATATCCGCAGCGTCAACAGTATCAGCAGAATGGACAACAGACTCCTCGCACTGGAAATCCCAATGCTACTCCCATGAAGAATAGTGCTCCCAACACACCTACTAGATGCTACGTCTGTGGTAAAGAGGGACACATGTCTTACCATTGTCCTGAGAAGCAGAACCAGCAGACTCCTCAGAGCCAGAAAAGCAATCAGAGGCAATCCGGTACTAGAAGGGTGAATCACGTGTCTTCTGATACAGCTCATGATGCACCGGAAGTTATGATCGGTACGTTCAATGTACATTCCACTCCTGCAACTGTTCTTTTTGACTCTGGAGCATCTCATACATTCATTTCCAACATTTTTGTTAAAATGCATAGTATACCCATGCTTGCCATGAAAGAACCTCTCTTAGTAAACTCACCTGGAGGTACCATGCAAACCAATAATCGGTGTCTTCCAATTAGTATGATTTTAAGGGGGGTAGAGTTTAAGATAACTCCTATAGTGTTGAGGACATCTGGTATTGATGTGATCTTGGGTATGGACTGGATGAAACAAAATCAGGCAGAGATTCAGTGTCAGCAGAAAGTGGTAGTTGTGACTGCACCTAATGGAGATAAAATCAACGTGGATGTAGCAGTGCAGAAGCAGCCAACCGCTATGGTGAATCAGCTTGAAGATGCTATTAAAGAGAATTCAGTGATTGAGGAGTTTTCGGATGTCTTTCCCGATGATTTGCCAGGTATGCCACCTGACCGAGACATTGAATTTCTTATTGAATTATTACCTGGAACTGCACCTATAGCCAAACGACCATATAGAATGGGAGTAGATGAATTAGAAGAACTTAAGAAACAAATTAAAGAACTACAAGATAAAGGTTTTATTCGACCTAGTTCTTCACCATGGGGTGCACCAGTTATTTTTGTTGATAAGAAAGATGGTGGTCAGAGGATGTGTGTTGATTATCGATCACTGAATGAGGTAACTATCAAGAATAAGTATCCTTTGCCCAGGATTGATGATTTGTTTGATCAGTTGAGAGGTGCTTGTGTGTTCTCTAAGATTGATTTGCGTTCTGGTTATCATCAGTTGAAGATTCGTGCCTCTAATATTCCAAAGACAGCTTTTACTACAAGGTATGGGTTGTATGAGTATACTGTTATGTCATTTGGTTTGACCAATGCACCTGCATACTTTATGTACATGATGAATAAGGTGTTTATGGAATATTTGGATAAGTTTGTGGTGGTATTTATTGATAATATACTGGTATTTTCCAAGACGGAGAAAGAGCATGCTGAACATTTGAGGTTGGTATTGCAGAAACTTAGAGAGCATAAACTGTATGCTAAGCGAAGTAAATGTGAGTTTTGGTTGAAGGAAGTTTCTTTTCTTGGTCATATTGTTTCTAATGGAGGAATATCAGTGGATCCAGGTAAAGTAAAGGATGTATTGAATTGGAAACCACCTACTGATGTTAGTGAGATTCGTAGTTTCTTGGGTTTAGCTGGATATTATAGACGATTCATTGAAGGGTTTTCTAAACTTGCTAAACCTATGACATCTCTGTTAGAGAAGAATGCCAAGTTTGTGTGGTCTGATAAATGTCAAGCTAGTTTTGAGGAATTGAAGAAGAGGTTGACTACAGCGCCTGTTTTGGTTTTGCCAGATTTGAGTAAGAAGTTTTCTATTTATTGTGATGCTTCTCGTCAAGGTTTGGGATGTGTTCTTATGCAAGAAGGCAGAGTTGTTGCTTATGCATCTAGACAGATGAGAAAGCATGAGTTGAATTATCCTACGCATGATTTGGAGTTAGCAGCTGTGGTTCATGCTTTAAAGATTTGAAGACATTATTTGATAGGACATAAGAGTGATATATACACCGATCATAAGAGTTTGAAGTATATTTTCACTCAGTCTGATCTGAACTTGAGGCAACATAGATGGTTAGAGTTGATTAAGGATTATGATATTGAGATACACTATCACCCTGGTAAGGCTAATGTAGTAGCTGATGCTCTTAGTAGAAAAAGTTATGCCAATGAGATACGGACGTTGTCTATGACTAGTGAGTTATGTGCTGAATTTGAATATTTGAATTTGGGAATTGTTGCTAATACAATGGAATTAGTGATAGAACCTACTTTCGAGCAAGAAATTTACAAGGGTCAGTTAAAGGATGAGAAACTAAAGAAGATAGCGGAAGATATAGTGATTGGTAAGTCACCAGGGTTTCGAATGGATGATAATGGGATTTTGTGGTTTGGAAAGAGGCTGTGTGTACCTGAGGATCAAGCTGTTAGACAGGCGATTCTTCATGAAGCTCATGAGTCAGCTTATTCTATTCATCCTGGTAGTACTAAGATGTATTTGGATCTCAAACAGAAATATTGGTGGGTTGGATTGAAAAGAGATGTGGCTGAGTATGTGGCATTGTGTGATACTTGTCAGAGAGTGAAAGCTGAGCATCAGAGACCTGCTGGATTGTTGCAACCAATGAAGATTCCCGAATGAAAGTGGGAGGAAGTTGGTATGGACTTTATAGTAGGGTTACCACGTACTCAGAGAGGTTATGATTCTATTTGGGTGATAGTAGATCGGTTAACCAAAGTTGCTCATTTTATACCAGTTAAGACTACCTACCATGGACCAAAATTGGCAGAGTTGTATATGGAGAGGATAGTATGTTTGCATGGAGTTCCAAAGAAGATTGTATCTGATCGAGGATCGCAGTTCACGTCACACTTTTGGAAAGCTGTACATGAATCTTTGGGAACAAAGTTGAATTTTAGCACGGCATATCATCCACAAACAGATGGGCAGACTGAAAGGACCAACCAGGCATTAGAGGATATGTTGAGAGCTTGTGCATTGCAATATGGAACCAGTTGGGATAAGAGTTTGCCTTATGCAGAATTTTCTTACAACAACAGTTATCAACAGAGTCTTAAGATGGCACCGTTTGAAGCTTTGTATGGACATAAGTGTAGAACTCCATTGTTTTGGGATCAGACAGGTGAATCTCAGGTGTTTGGTACAGATGTTCTTAGAAACGTAGAAGATCAAGTGCGGGTAATTCGTGAGAATTTGAGGGTGGCACAGTCTCGTCAGAAGAGTTATGCTGACAATAGGAGAAGAGATTTAGTTTTTGAGGTAGGTGATTATGTCTATTTGAAGGTGTCACCTATGAGAAGTGTGAAGAGGTTTAACATGAAAGGAAAATTAGCACCAAGGTATGTTGGACCATTTAAAGTTATTGCTAGACGTGGGGAAGTTGCTTATCAATTAGAGTTGCCTGAGAATTTATCTGGAGTGCATGATGTGTTTCATGTTTCACAACTTAAGAAGTGTTTGCGTGTGCCTGAAGAGCAGATACCCTTAGAAGAATTGACTGTTAAGGAGGATCTTACATATGAAGAGTTTTCGATCAAGATTTTAGAGACTGCTGAGAGAGTTACCCGAAGTCGGATTATTAAGATGTGCAAAGTACAGTGGAATCGATATTCAGAGGCAGAGGCAACTTGGGAAAGAGAGGATGAATTGAGGAAATCATATCCGCAGTTGTTTGAGTAAGCAGTCCAATCTCGGGGAAGAGATTCTTTTAAGGGGGGTAGAATTTGTAACACCCAAAAATTTCAAATCTTAGACTTAATGGGTTTTCAAATAATTTAAATAACATTTAATGGGAAATTAAAGTTTTAAAAAAAATATTTGGTGTTGCATTCATGCTGCTGCATTTATTTTCTTTTGTGGAGTGGATTTATTTTATTTTGATTTGGCTTGGAAAAATTTTATTTGGAATAGTTTGAAAACAAGTAAATAAAGAAAAGAAAGAAGAAAAGAAAAAAAAGAGAAACGACTTACCTTCTCAAAGTCGGCCTGGAGGCCCGCTCGGCCGGCCTGTGGCCCTTTCTTTCGCTGATGGGCCAAACCGGCTTCTTCCCCGCGCGCGTGGGCCGGCCCAGGCGAAGCCATGCGCGTTGTTCTCTCTCGGGTGACGCTGACGAACCGGGCCCCCTTGTCAGCGCCCTCTTCCACCTCCGGTTCGTGGCCAAGACGGACACTATCCCGGTGGATTCCGATTTCCTCATCTTCAATGACTTGGACCGCAAGCCGTGTATCCCTATAAGATCATGGTGACCCCCGCGTTCCGTTTTTCTTTTCACGCGCTGCCCTAGGTCATAGACTCGTCGTCGGGAGTTGATCTTGGATCTCGTCGGGTTGAAGCTAAGGCTGCCGCGGTTGAGCTCGACAGTAGCCGCATCTTTGTTATCAAAAGTCTTTTTGGTGCTATTCGTCTTGAGGTGAAGTATCCGTAGTAGCTGTATTTTCTTCCTCTTGTTCTAAGAGCTCACCCATCGACGCCGGGATTCACAGGAGGTGGATTTCTGTCTTTCCGAGTCAAGCATCACCGACGAGCTCTTTTGGCCTAAGAAAAGACCCTAGGTGAGTTCACGATAAGCTTCTCTTTCGTTTGGGACAAGTCACGGGCCGATTGGTGGTCTGAGTCGCGAGAATTGTTGTTTCCGGCGATGTGGGTCGCGGCGGTCATGGCGGCCGCCGGCCGGCGTTGAAGGAGACGACCGGATCTTCTCTTTCTCTCTCTCGGGTTAAGTAGTAACCATCCGATCTTGGCTCAACGGTTAGGATTAGAAGATACCCCTTCGCGGGGTAAACTTCATAAAGAGCCCTTGGACTTTTTCATAATAGAACCCGCCGTCCTTAACGTATTTTCCAAAATCCGTTTCCATGTTTTGAAAGCGTATTTTCTCTCGGTTAAATCAAAAATACGTTTTTAGATATTTACAGTTTTGCCACTAGGATTGTTTTGGTCATAAAATCTTCGTTTTAACTCCGATTTGATCCGTTCAAGTTGCGTTAGGTTCGTATTTGCGAGCTCTACATGTTAGTGTAGTTGTACAGTTAGTTTTGACAATTTAATTTTCGAATTTATAATTAAGTATTTAATTATCTATAGGAAATCTTAGAAAATTCATAACTTTCACATTTTAACTCCGAATTTGGTGATCTTTGCGTCTGTGTGATCGTAGGAACGTGTAGAAGAGTTTTATAAACTTTTATTACTGTTTGTTACTGTTGGTGTACTGTTCTAATTGTATCTCTTTGTTTGCTTCGTGTATGTTTGATTGGATGCATGTATGTTGTTGATTGATGATCGAGTATAGAAGGTGAGCAGTATCTGGACGATCAGGAGTATTACTTTGAGCCAGATCAGCAGTATCACTCGGAGAGTTTTGATCAAGGCAAGTATAACACAGGACTATCCTTGTTACCTATACATTGAAATTATCATACATATGCATGTGCTTACCTTGACAACCTTAGAGATTATAACTTAGTGATTGTTATCTTGATTCCTTGTCAACCTTAGGAATGCATATGAGTAGCTACTGCTAGTGCTTAAACTATGAACAATGATCTTGTAATTTGATTAATGGATTAAGCAATCAACCATTAAGATGATTTTACTACTATTAAAAGGGGGCTAGAGCATGTGTATTATTTTGATGCTCTGGTTTCTCTCCATAAGGACTTATGTGTAAGTGATAACCGGGATATACAGTACAGCTGTGAGGGCTATATGGCTCTGGCTTTAGTTGTTTAAAGGACCTTTTCTAGCTTGTTAGTGGTTACCTTAAATGGCGTAAGAATGGCTTACCACGTTGGGTGTAGGGCGAGCCCCTGTCCTTAGTGTGCATAGGCTGCGGTTGTTGTGCCACTAGGAAGGGGGGGTTCTACATCTGCCTGCCGAGTGAATCTAATGGTCCTAACTTGTTAGACGAACCATTAAGTGGCTTTATATGGTTCTCCGGTGTTTGGGCTTGATCTCCCCACGCATTTGGAAATCATGACTCACAATGAAAGTGTACACCTCTGCGCAGAGTTAAAAACTGGTATACTAGTCGTGCTCACGGA
Source organism: Saccharum hybrid cultivar R570 (assembly GCA_038087645.1). Taxonomy (NCBI): domain Eukaryota; kingdom Viridiplantae; phylum Streptophyta; class Magnoliopsida; order Poales; family Poaceae; genus Saccharum; species Saccharum hybrid cultivar. Next base: position 18,358,458 of record JAQSUU010000637.1, read on the forward strand.
TACGAGCGGCCTTGGGGATTCTTACGGAATAGTTGATCATAATTGTTATACTATGCTTAATTATTGTTGATTATTATTGTGCTCATGTTAATGCTATTCATTATCCTTATTACAATTGATCATTGATTCATTAATGGGATTGGATTATCTTGATGCTACTCAATTGCTAATTATATGATGGTTAAAAGCTAAACGCAGTCAAACAGTGTCTAGCCATTTGAGCCTCATGAACCCTGTGTTATATTTGTTGAGTTCAACATGGACTCACCCTTGCTATTTCCACCATAACAGATGAAGATTATGAGGAAGATTATCGTAATGAGTACTAGTCTTGGTGTCAACCAGTCAACCATGTCCCTGTGTTTGGAGTTTCCGCTGGAGATCTACTATTAGTTATTATTATTTATCGTTCAAGACTATGTCTAAATATTTATTCGCTATGTAATAAGCACTGTGATGATACTATGTAATTTGTCTACCTATGTGTGCGATCATGTCCTGGGGCGCACATGAGTACTCTATGCATCCTATTTTTGTCCTTAAAAATAGGTGTGACATTTAGACAACTTATTGTGACGATACTATGTCATCATATATTATTATGCAGATTTTATGACATCTTCACTGTGTCTTGTTATGTAAGGTAGTTAGAGACATCTTGAGACGACTCTAGGTCATCATAAAATTTCCTTTCATTTGATGATGAACATGGCTCAAATATATGTATCAATTCAATGACCAATGTCACACAAATCTTTGCAACATTCTCATCACAGCTCATAAAAGCATACACATTTCAGCTTGCAGCTGCACATTCAAATGGTTCCATCACACATAGATGCACATTCAATGACCATACACATTCAAACAGTTCCATCACATAGATTCAAACATACACACAAATGCAAATAAGTTTGACATAGGTTCTGACAACACAGTGCACAAAGTTCCAACAACAGAGAAAGTTTGGTGTTCTAGCAAGGTAGCAAAAGCTTAGGCAAAGGCATCATCAATAGAAACTACATTCAGACCTACCTCAATCTTTCTAAAGTTTTAGCACAGCTCACAGTAGTTCATTAGTCTCTTCAAACTTGGTATGCATCCCCTTCACTTCCTCTTGGGTCTGGCGTAGCAAATTTTGGTTTTCTTGAAGAGCTGCTTGGTTGGCTTCAAGTGAGGCCTGCTGAGCTTGAAGCTATGCTTGCAACTCTTCTTGCTTCCTAGCAGCTTCCTCTCTTTCTACTTGGAGTGTTGCCTCAAACTGAGCTTGCAGGCGTGCTTTTGTGGCTATCGATGTGGACCGGCCAGTCTTCGATGCTCGAGCGACACCAATGTTTGGAAGGAAGGTGGATGAACGGCTGATCTGGCTGAGACTATTAGCAACAATCTTGGAGGGAGACTTTTGTGCTTCTCCTTCTTCTGGTTCTCTTTTCTTCTCTATAACCATATATTCCTACATAGAATGAATCCACTTAATAACAAGGCCATACAACAACGTTTAGCCAGGCATTTACTTGAGTACAATACATGTATCCAATAATTATGTGACTTACATATATCTCATTTGCAAGAGGAGTATAACCATTTTGTGGACTATTCATACATTCCCCAAAGAAATCAATAGGATCTGGATCCATGTTGTTGTACTTAGGCCTCTGCAGCATGCAAAAAACTTAGATTACAATGATATCCGTGAAGGTTAAGAGAGGGCTGGACAAACATGGGATATAAGATTGGCCATAAATAATTTTTACATGTCAACAGCAAGATGCCAACAACATAGCTGTTATTTGAATCAGAGGTTAGAACAAAAGACATTTTTATTTTGACATGTATGTATGGGATGTACAGCTGTTCCAACAGCAAAATGCGATTATCCCAGTGCACAAAGTTCCAACAGATCATACAAGTATCTGCATCTAGATTTTTTATGCCAACAACAAATGCAATCACTGGCATAGTCAACTAATTACTACTATGCTTTGCCAATCAACATATCAGAAATCAGAGGGCCAAACTCACAATTGGCTATAAACAGTAAGCCACCTTTCTAACACTTCAAATATTCTGAGAAATAGTTCCGTGCTAGGCTGTATCGATGGGCAATATAGGACCTAGATCCAGTCCTTTGGTGAAGCTGCACTTGGCCTCGGTTTACTTTATTCTTAGCACATTTCTCATGCACCACAAATGCAATATAGAGGTTTCATTCACATGCACAGTTTGCATTGCATATTAACAAAAGCAGATAAAGTAGGCATGGACCTGATTCTTTGGGTCACACCAGTACTCAACCAGCTAGATCTATTCCTCTTTCTTCATTTTAGGTGGAGCTTCTTTGGCCAACAGCTGTTCTATTGTTAGTGAGTCATCAAAGTACTTCCTTTTAAGGTGATACCTCTACTGCCTTACTCCCCTCTTAATGATATCAATGCATGCAACTTTGCTTGGTCCCTCATTCCTGTTGACGGTCACTAACGATGAAATTCGACCGTCGATAAGCTCATAAAAAGGAGGAATTAGCAAACTTTAGTCACATATGCTTTTACTTTTAACTGAGTTCCACATGTATTTAGAGTATATTACTTTGCAAGTCACAAACACAAATACATGGAATAAACCATCAAAAGGCGCTTTCCAACGTTGATTCACGCAAAGAATGGAGAAGGCACCAAATATCGGAACACCAATAGGGCAAAACACCACACAGCAGTATTCCAAGCCCAACCAGAGTCCACCTCACAAAGGCGGTGGCCATTTGGGCCCCTTGGTGGGCCGGCCGGCCCTGGGGGCGGCCACCCCCTAGAACCGCCATCGCCCCTGGTCTTTCTCTGGTGGTGGCATGGAAGCATGCAACGTCGGTTCCCACGGTGCCTCACGCCAAGAATAGGGAGGAGCACCACCTTTCTCCCTGCATAAATAGAGAGCCAAGCCCCTCAACTCAACACACACAACCACATCAAGCATTACCTCACTCTCTATTTCCTAGTTGTAGCTTTACTTTACTTAGTTGTTTTAGAGCAAGGCAAAGCTACCTTGGAGAGCTTGGCTCCTTGGAAGAAGACATTCTTGGGTATGAATAGAATTATGAGTTCTTCCAAAGTCTTGCTCTCATTATATATTTATAGTCATACTTATGAATTAGAGTATAGTTTTGCTGTTATGATCTTGATATATGAACTAGTCTATAGTTTGTGTGTCATGGGAATAACATGCTTAACTTTATGCTTAATAAATCATATAACATATGTAATCGGGATTAGAGCTAAGTTGAGGTGGTGGTTCATCGTGCCGCAAGGTGTGCCCATTTCCTTTACCTGTCGATCCGTAGGGTCGGGGACCGCTGGGGATTTGGGTAGTTGCTGCATATGCAAGCATGGTGCTTGGGTATGGAGGAACAGGTGATTGCATTGTCCCTTTCTACGGAATGAGGGTAGGCGGCAGGTGGTGACAGCCCTATCCATCCTTTGTATTCCCCCACGTTCGATTGGGGTGTAGGAGTCTAAATTGTCACTAAGGTTGCTGGCAGACCAGTACTCGAGTGGTCTCCCGACCTGCTTCATCCTTAGTCCTGATTCTAATTATGTAAAGTTGTATGATCATCAACTAGTCATGATGTGACTATACTAGACCAATGCCTGCTCGCTTTAGGAATCTTGCTTCTTTATTTCTTTTCTTATTTATCCTTTGAGGAATGCCATGTGTGTGTCCATTATCTTGAATATCACCGTTCTTACCCCTGCATTAAACATGGATAATCTTACATCGCATTATTACCCAAGTTCATATCCATACTAGGATCTTAATCAAATGCCTTCCCATGGGAAAAATATAAATGAACGATACTCGAATACTCTCCGGGTGAAATGCTGCAATGATAGCTCCGTGCGCTTGCGGATTAATAATCTAAAATGGAAAAGGAACTATCATGGTCATGATTAGTAGAATCCAACTACTACTGACCGGGGCATTCTTGGCACTATTGCTAAGGATGGATTCAACCCCGTTCTTAATGACGGAGCTAAGAAATGCCAACAAGCATTTCTAGCACTGTTGCCGAGGATGAATTCTAATTCTATTCTTGATAGTGACGCTAAGAAATGCCAACAATTCCTAACATCCACATCCAACCTTGACTGAAGCCACACAAATGAATTATTAGACACAATTTTCACATGGGAGTATTGTAATGCATGAAAATATTTGAAGAATGAAATAGCTGTCTCACCGCAACTTTCCTAAGCACTTTTCCTACTTCTTTTACCCCTTTTCATCTTCATAAAGTTTCCAAGATGTGTAGATAGGCAAGTTGTCTCTAAGAGCAACACCAGTTTATGAGGCTAGCTTCACTGCTTGAAGTGGGACCTAGGTCTTTTCTTCCCTTCAGCTACCTCGTTAGCCAGCTTCTTTCCTCTATTAATCATCTTCTCTAAGCCATGACCCATGGTTTTCTTGAGGACATTCTTTGGGGGTGCTACATTGGCAAATAATAATAGAAATGTTTTATTATAGCAGTAACAATTGTAGATATTGAATGGAGAAACAAATGCTTAGAAACACATATTATTTACCTATTACTGAGTCATGGACTGGTTCTCCTTCAGTTGTATGACCCTCTGAATTAGCAGCATCAAATTGCTCAGTTGACTCATTGATGTCATTGCTTTGCCTAGAGCTTTGTCCACCTAGTGAGTTCTCCGCAGGAGCTGTTTGGTTAACACTGTTTGTAGGAGTAGGTTGCTGAGACAGGTTAGTAGTGGGTGTGGGAGGACTAGGCATTGTGTTTGCACCAAATGAAGACATGGCTGCACTTTTTCTGGTGAATCTAGGAGGACTAGGCACTTTGTTTGGACCAAGCAAAGACATGGCTACACTGGGCCTGGTGAATCTAGGAGGGCTAGGCATTGTGTTTGTAGTTTCTGTCGTCTGGCTGGTGCTTGTAGTGACATGGCCTTGCAGCTAGCTACTACTGGAAATGGCATTTGTATTAGGCTTGGCTTTCAGATTGTTCCTAGTAGGCAAGTTCTATCTTGGCCTAGGTGGCGGACGACCTGCAGTGGTCCTAGTGTTTGCACCAGGCGAAGACATGGCTGCACTAGCCTTGGTGAATCTGGTTGGCATGTGCGGTGGCTGTTGGTTGGCAGCCGCCATTGTTCCTGCCTTTTGCTTCTTCTGCTGAGGGCGAGTTCCTGGAACCATCAGTCTTACCTGGCAAGAGAAACATGCATCTTATAAATTGTCAAGTAGATTAATTAACTACAACGAAGTATATGTTTCAAATAAACAAATTTGTAAACTTGTTAATTGGCCTACTAATGCATCTCACCTTAGTATTTACCTCAGTATTGAGGTCATCATCATAATCATCATCACTGTTAGATTGGTTATCAATGTCAGAGGATGGATCATATTCAATGTCAAATTCTGGTTTGTCAGACACTAGTCGCTTCCCTTTGCCCTCTTTCCCTTTTGAAATAACATCTCTAACAGTCTGTGCTAACACAGGAATACCCAAAGACTTAAAAACTTCTTGAACATGCTTTACATTCTCATTCCTGAACATGCTTTACATTCTCATTCCTCTCCAGCTCATACTTAGTTTTTGGCATTTCTTCTAATACTTATTACCATGAAATGCAGAAAGAGCAGAAAATGGATTCAGTTTCTGTAAAGGAGTTGAAGAAATAACTAACACATCAGTATTTTGTTAAATGCTAGAAGGAAGACAAAGCTAACAACTAAATGCTAGAAGCAATGCATGCTTATGCTACTAAATGGTAGAAGAAAGAACGAACATATTAGCAACTTATTGTACTAAATGCTAGAAGCAAACCAACATGCTAAGCTAACAACTACTATTTGAGAAAAGGAAGAAATAAAGAAATAAAAGAACAACAGGTCTTTGCAATACATCAGTATTCTTCTATAACAAGAAGAAGAGGCAATACATAAGTATTATTCATACAACAAGAAGAAGAGGAAATACATCAGTAACAAAATACTTATGCTCACTACAGCTTCATCACAGCTTATGTATAATACTGAAAAGAACAATACAATACTGAAAAGAAAGAAGAGAAGTAGAAGCTACTGGATTCATGCCTTTGTCACAGCTGGCGGGTTGTGGGCTGGGAGAAGAGGCCTGGAGGCCGAGGGCTGCGGGCCGGCATCTGTCAGTGGGTAGCAGGTGAGACAGCCGATGTGGCACCCTGTGTGGATCCGTGCAACTCAACCGGCGCCATGTGTGGAGGCAGACGCAGAGGGAGTCAGGGATGCCGATGACGTGATGTGCGGCTTCGGCCTGCGGCAGCGGTGTGGGTTCTGGATGGGTGGATCTAGCCTTCGGCCTCTAGCATCTATGTGGTGGTGTGAAGTGCGGCTCTGGCCTCCGACAGTGGTGTGGTGGCTAGATAGGTGGATCTGGCCTCCGGCGACGTTGTGGTGGCGTGATGTGCGGGTCCGGCCTCCTGCGGTGCCGGTCGGTTGAGGGGCCGAGATACGACGACTGGATGCTAGTGGGGCTTCGATCGATGGCGCATGGAGGTGCTAAGTTGAGGGGAGGGAGGAAGAGGCCATGGTCTGCAGGATGGGCGGCTCTAGCCATTGGCAAAGGTGTGGCGGCGTGATGGAGTGGTGGCGCTAGGTTGAGAAGAGAGAGGAGGAGGCCATGGTCTACGGGGAGTGGAGATTTTCCCCTTTGTCTGAGTGGCCAAGAGGATAAGGTAGGCTGCGGCCATGAGGGGAATTTTGCCCTTCTTGGGAGGGAGGCATGGTGGGTCCCATGTGTCGGTGGCAGAGCCTACGCAGGAGAGCTGGAGCTGTAGGTGCCGATTTTTGGTCTAGCGCGGTGGGTCCGCTGTGTCGGTGGCACAAGCCGACGCTGGCCAATTTTTGGTCCTAGTGCGGTGGGGCCCCTATGTCAGTGATAGTATTAGTAGTATTAGGAATTCAAATAGATTTTTGGGGTAATAAATAATTTCAAATGGAAAAAATGTCAGAAACAAAGTTGTATAACACATCAGAAACAAAGTTATAAGAGAGATACGTAAAATTTATGAACAAAGTTACTATCACTTTGTCGGATGAACAAATGACCAAAATAAAAGTTATAGATCTTGATAAGTTCTACAACTTTTGTTTTCATGACTTTTCAGCTGAAATCATTTGGAGTTTCAAAATGTGGTTTAAAGTTGTCATTTGTTTGAAATTCAAATTTTGAATTGTTCAAACTTTGTCACATGAAAATATGACCAAAATCAATGCAATAAATTGATAGATCATGATTTTAGAAAATTTTAGAAAAAAGCATCACATTTGGAGTCAGTATGTGGAAGAAATACTAGTTACAAGTTTTTGCCATAGATTAAAAAGAGAAATGATGTTTACACAATGAATTCATTACAAGAGAGGCCAAATACCATGCAAGGCCCACATGTCATTGAAACGTGGCTAAGAAGCACAGCGATCTGGCCAACCACATCTGGCCACTCTTGTCGCCGACCAACCCACCTGCTCCCTCAACGGTAACCTCCCACCTCACCTGCTCCCTCAACGCAAGGAGTCGGTGGAGAGAGGCGCCAGGTGAGCCAGCGCACGAGACAGGGCAGGGGGTGAGTCATAGCTGCGATCACCATGGGCGTGACTCTGCAGGCAGCCACCAAGCCCTGTGTGCGGGCAGCACGGGCGCGCCTGGCTTAGGGCGCGAGGGCATCAGCTGGCTAGGCGAGCGGCCAACACCTCATCCTAGGTGAGTCTGGGCGCAACGCCACCAGATGGGCACGCGGCTGCTCTGCCTGGCACCCACCGTGCATGCTTTGCCTAGCCTGAGCGGCCTAGATGCCGACAGCGTCGTTCACACTTGTGACCCCACCTGCTAGAGCCATGATGCCGACACCACAGCTGCTACCTCATCGGTGACCCTAGCTGCTCCCTCGCTGACGACCACAGCTACTCCCTCACCGCCCTCCCACTCCACCAGCAGCCTCACCGTGCCCCCACCTACATCCTCAACGTCCACCACCCCTGTTGGAGCTGCGCCGGCCACCCCTGTTGGAGATGGATAGAAGCTAGATTTATAACAGTGCACCATTTAGTGTGAATTTTTTTTTTATTTTTAGCCCAAATTTGAAACAAATTTTAAATTTAACCCGTGCTTGAAAATATTTTTAAATCTAACCCGTTTGGCCCCGCCACCATGCATGGCGGGGCAAATGCACTGAACCCCGCCATGCATGGTGGCGGGGTACATGGCCCACGTGGCAGGGGTGGCAGGGCGCCTCGCCAGCGTGGCAGGGGTGTAACCCGCCATGATCCGTGGCGGGGTACCCTTAACCCGCCATGATGCAAAGATTTAGTGTAGATGAGGAAATCAAGTGCCCATGCCATCGATGCCTGGACCAAATAGAAAAAAGTCAAGATGAGGTAGAGGAGGATATCCACATCAATGGTATTTCTAGGTGCTATACAAGGTGGATTCACCATGGAGAGGGAGATAATGATGTTGAATAAGATGATGGCACACTCGTTATTGGAAATGACCAAGCTCCACTTGATGAAGGACAAGCTAAAGATGTCATAGAAGATAGGGAATGGGGAGTTTAGGGGTTGATTCAAGATTTGTACACCGTAGCAAGCCATGGTTTCGGTGGTAACTTATATCGAGAAATCATGGAAGAGGCAAAGCATGAACTTTATCCAGGTTGCACTAAGGAGTCTAGGTTGACTTTCATTATTAAGCTACTGCATATAAAAGTGTACAATCGGATGACAAATTATGGGTTCAATGCATTCCTTGAGTTGCTTTCAACATCCTTGAATGTTCCTGGCCTCCCTAAGTCCTATAACAAAACTAAACCTCTACTTCTGAAACTTGGTTTTGGTTATGTTGCTATTCATGTGTGCAAATATGATTGTGCCTTATTCTAGAAGGACCATGAAAATGATGATCATTGCCCAGTTTGTGGTGAATCAAGATGGAAAGTGAATAAGGAGGGCAGAAAGAAAGTTCCTCACAAGGTCCTGCATTACTTTCCAATAATTCCACGCCTTCAACGCTTTTTTATCTCAAAGCAGCGGGCACAGTATGCAAGATGACACAAGGATAAGAGGGTACCAGTTGAAAATGAAATGAGACATCCGGCTGATGGAGAAGCTTGGAATGAATTTGATGATACTTACAAGTCTTTTGTAGATGATCCCCGCAGGTTGAGGTTAGCCATTGCTACTGATGGATTAAACCGATTTGGTCAGATGACCAATTCATATAGCATCTGGCCAGTGATAGTGGTTCCATACAATTTTCCACCATGGATGTGTATGGACCAATCCAATTATATGCTTGCTTTAATTATTCCAGGCAAAAAATACCAGGCAAAGATTTCCATGTGTTCATGCAGCCTTTGATAGCAGACATGCTATCCCTTTGGGAGGGTGTCTCTACTTATGATGCATATGAAGGCAAAGATTTCAGTCTACGTGCAGCTATTCTGTGGGGGTATCAATGATTACCCTGCATTAGGCACCATGTCAGGCAGAACCACTAGGGATTACTTCGCATGTGTGCACAGTGATGAGAATCCATGCTCCGAATGTCTGAGAAACAAAATTGGGTTCATAGGCCATAGACATTTCCTCCCAAACGGTCATTCCCAGAGGAAAAACAGATCTTTTAATGGCCACCATGAAAATAGAGCAACCAAGGAAATTTAGTGCAGATGAGGTTATGACAAGGTTGGATGAAGTTTTCTATGTTCCAGGCAAGAATCCCAATAAGCAAAAAACAAGAAAACGACGCCGTAATGGAGAACCAGTATGACATCTCAAGGTTAGCTTGTATGATTTGCCATACTGGTCAAAATTGAAGCTACAGTACAACCTAGATGTTATGCACATAGAGAAAAATATATGTGAAAACATTTTATTAACTCTACTTAATATTTCGAAGAAGACAAAGGACATAGTCGTTGCTCGACTAGATTTGGAAGACAGAGGTATAATAAAAGAGCTTCATCTGCTGGAAGAAGCTGGTAATTCATCTACAAAGCCCAAAGCTTGTTATGTTCTAACACTAGAAGCAAAGAAGAAGTTCTTGCAGTTTGTTAGCAATGTTAAATTTCCAAATGGCTATGCCTCTAATATATCAAGATGTGCCAATATGGAGGGAGGAACAATGCATGGGCTAAAAACACATGACTGTCATATACTGCTGTAGCGTATTTTACCAGCTGGCCTTCATGGTTTGGTGCGCAAAGATGTATATGAAGTAATTGCTAAATTGGGTAGGTTTTTTAGACAACTTTGCTCAAAAACTCTAAAGGTTGATGCAGTACAGCAGATGAAGAAAGATATTGTAATTATCCTTTGCAAACTAGAGAAAATTTATCCTCCTACATTCTTTGTTGTTATGGTTCCCCTAGCAGTACACTTACCTGATGAGGCACTCCTTAGGGGACCGGTTCAGTATGGATGGATGTATCTCATAGAGAGAAGATTGGGTACCTTTAAGCGTTTCATCCATAATAAAGCAAGACTTGAAGGATCTGTTGCAGAGGCATACACTGCCTATGAGTGTATGACCCAATGCTCAACATATTTTAGTGAAATTATTACTAAGTTCACTAGGCCTGAAAGAAACTTAGCTGGAGCACAGAACATCTCACCCAATTACTCTATTTTTGGTCATGGTATTAACCTGTTGGGTGCTTCAAAACTTCATTACCAAGAGAATGACTATGACTCCATGGTTTGGTTTGTTTTAAATAATTGTGAAGAGGTTGATGAATACAAAGAGTGAGTAATTGCTTTCTTTTCATTTTTGCCAACTTTATTCAATATTAGTGTCACAATAAAATAATTAACTTCTTCCTTTGCAGCATGTATAGGGTAGAATTGGAACAACAACAGGTCAACAATATTGAAAAAGTGATGTCAACACAATTTGCTGCATGGTTCGAGAAACATGTGCGTGCTACTTTTATAACCTGACTAAATCATGTATGATACAATAAATTTTCAAACTCACCAATTCTCTGTGTTTTCCTGCATATTACACGATTGAAATATGAAGGCACAACAAATGTTGATGAAGACCTGTACTCACTCGCATGTTGGCCAGATAGGCGTGTGCCATCATACATAGCCTGTATAATAAATGGGGTACAGTACCACATTATGGCTCGTGAGGCACATAGAAAAACACAAAACTCCACCATGTTGACTGCAGGTACTCACAATGATGACACTATTAACTTCAATGGGACAATCAGTGACATTATTGAGTTGAATTACACTAAGAACAGCAAAGGAGATAGATTTGTTATCTTATTACAGTGTGAATGGTACAATCTTGAGGGAAGGACATACCAAATGAAAGATGATGGTTACTTCAAGAGCATTAACATCGAAGGCTGATGGTATAAGAATGATCCTTTCATTCTAGCCACAAAAGCTTCACAAGTCTTTTTCTTGGAAGATACGAAGTTAGGTCCATGTTGGCGAGTGGTACAAGAATTTGGCCACCGACATATATTTGATGTTGAAGAGTCCAATGGAAAGCAACCAATCCATGAACAAGTACAAATGAGATGTCAGTAGGCATACCAAGAGGACAATACTTCATCGGGAGATTGTATAGTGGGAGACATTTATCCAGATATGGATTTGTTGCACATGGATAATCAACCAGGCAGCCCTATTAGTGCAAACCTTGTCGAGAGCATCCGTTGACATCAACAAACACCTCAAGGTGATGAAATAGACAACAAAGATGAAGATGAAACCTTCCTTGAGTACCATAGTCAAGACAAAGCGAGTATATCAGAAGAAGACAGTGATGATGACTAACATTTGCATTTCTAGAGCTATTTGTGAACCATGAACTTCTATTAGTGATTTTATTGTATTTGAATTATGAAATTGTAAGACCTTGTATGCAATGATTCTATTTCAATGTTAAACTTGATTTATGAATTCTATTCTATGCACATGTAACCTATTGGAAGTTACATACATGCTATATGCTGGCATAATATCATGGATATGTTATATGTTTCCCAAAATTCATTGAGATGATATATACTACAAAAATTCTAGGTTTTTATGACAACCTGACAATGTCATGGAAATTACAGGATCTCTCATGATATATATATATATGCTCAAAGTTACATACATGCTACCAAAATTTCATCACACATAGGTTACACATCAAAGCAAAAGGGATGTTTAATTCCAACATACATCAGAAAGGCGCATATTTCATCACACAGACAAAGGCACATATTTCATACCAACTGCAAATACATCCTGGATAACAAGTTCAATACAACATATCCTAGCCTACTTTATCATCATAGCCAAAAGCATATCAAATGTGTCCAACATATATCCAACAGAAGCTTCACAACATGTCCTACTTCATCATCATTGCCTACTTCAACACTACAGTTACAACCAAAAGGATGGCCAACACCAGGAATGTTACATTTAGACAGCCATACACAAGACAAATACAGCTTCCCATGCCTTCCCTGTTCTTGCCAACCATTTCCTTCACCTTGTTCCGATTCTGCTCTAAACTATCAATTTTTTCCACCAGCTTAGTGAAAGGTCTTGATGGCTAGAGGGGGGGTGAATAGCCTTTTAAAAATTTTCTACAAAGACAAGCTAAACAAGTTTATCAATACAACAAATAGCGAGATGCGAGTTTTGCTTAGCCTACGGGGTGTTTGCAAGCCACCTATCCAATTCACAATTCTAGTATATTGGCACTCAACCGCACAAGTTAAATCGAGAAGGTAACTACAACAACAACTGGCAAGCTACACAAAGAGCTACTCTAGCAAAGCAAACTAGCTAGCAAAAATGACTAAGAAAGTAATGCGGAGTTGAGTTAGGAGGGTTTCACCGAGGGGCGAAGTATTGAGCCAACCAATATGATCAACAAAGAATACCAAGACAACCGAACACCGGGATCAATCAATCACAATATGAAAGTGATGACATGGAGATTTATCCCGAGGTTCACGTGCTTGCCGGCATGCTAGTCCCCGTTGTGTCCCTCTTCACCACGTGGTTCGGTAGCTAATCGGTCTCACACCGAGCCTCTCAAAAGGCGCCACAAGAACCTACCAAATGGCAAAAGGTTGCAATGACACGAGCAATTCACTAATGTTGCCTTTGGCGCTTCGCCGAGGTAGGCACAAACCCCTCACAATCACCGGAGGTGGCCAAGAACAATCACCAACTCTTGCCAATGCCTCCAAGCTGCTCTAAGCCGTCTAGGTGGCGGCAACCACCAAGAGAAACAAGAATCCCACAGTAAATCAACCACCAAGTGCCAACTAGATGCAATCTCACAATGCAAATGCACTTGGATCACTCAATCTCACTTTCGAATATGCAAGGAAGCAAGAGAGATGAGTGGGAGGGGAGTTGCTTAGCTCAAAGTGCTCACAAGTATGTCAAATGTCCAAGAGAGAGAGCCTTGAGCCGGCCAACGAGTATTTATAGACGTACCCCTTCGAATATAGCCGTTAGAAACTTAAACAGCCGCAGTCGCGCTGACCGGACGCGCTGGTCGCGCGGACCGGACGCGCCGATCACACAACGGCTATTTTCGCGAAGCACCGACCGGACGCGCTGGTCGCAACGACCGGACGCGCTGGGCTCGACCGGACGCGCTAGTCCCGTAACTGACCGGACACACTGGTCAAGCCAGAGCAGCGCTCTAACAAAACAGCGATCGGATGCGCTGGAGAACTGACCGGACGCCACAGTGCCAGCGTCCGGTTGGAGTCCAGTAAGCTCCCTGATCGACCGGACGCGTCCAGTCGACTGTGACCGGACGTGCCACCGCGTCCGATCAGACAACCGAGAAACGCGCAAAAGCTGAACACTGACCGGACGCGTCTAGTCCAATAGAGACCGCGTCCGGTCCAGCGTCCGGTCACCACTGTGATCTCCGTTCGCTTCCGTTTCTTTTCCGACTTCCGGCGTAGTAGAAAATAGTCGTTTCAACTCCTCAAAAACGCCTGAATCCCGCCTCACAAGCTCGGCGGGAGGGAGAGAGGACCCCAAACCCTCTCTACCGCTCAAACTCCAACGCATTCGCAAATGTGCTAACACCACCAAGTGATCTCGTCATGTGTGAGTGTGTTAGCATTTTCACAATCATTTTTTGAGGCGTTATTAGTTCTATCCAAATGCATATGATCATGAAATGCACACCTAGAGGCACTTAGGAGTTCAATAGCCACGTCATTCCCCTCTTTATAGTACGGCTACCTATCCTATAATGTAACCACACCCACTACGTGTCTTGGTTACTAAAACACAACCCTTAAGCATATACCTTTGCCTTGATCACGTAGGGTTGCGTCCAAATCCAAGTGTGGCCATCATGATCACCATGTCCATCTTGCCACCAACCTTGGAATGTACTAATCCTCATATGCTACATACAACTTAGGCATAGGATTAGTACTTAGGCATTGTCACTAATTACCAACACCAAACATAGGACTTTCAATCTCCCCCTTGTTGGTAATTGGTGACAACCCTTTCACAAAGATATTATGATAAAAATTTTTATTGAACCCATGTCACATTGTCCAAGTATATTACCATGTGTAAGAAGTATGGACATGTGATCATGAATTCAAATTGATAGCAATGGCTCCCCCTACATGTATGCTATATGTTTGGATTTTGGAAGCATACATGTTAGATAGGAAAGATTAGGAGCATTGACTACCAATAGGTGCTAAGTATTTTAGATTATAGACCTTTGAAGCGTGATACCATCGGAGTAGCGATAAACACCATCTTAGCACCTTGTGTAGTTAGATATCACTTGGAAAAGCACAATCATAACTAGAAACCTTGTGAGATCAACATTATAAGCAAGGCTCTAGTACCACTTTGGAAAATATGAAGCAAGAAAAATCTAACTACTTCCTATTCATGCTAGTACTTCAATACATCATTCAAATTATACTAGCAAGTCACCACTCAAGCAATGTAACGGAGAAAAAGAAATGCATAACTATGCAACATACATATGAAGTGCACATGGAAATGCAACATTCATGTTTAAGAGCTTGCTCCCCCTACTTGTGTGCTTAAAAATTTTAGTTGACCCCTTCTTTTATCAATTCTCCCCTTTAGGTTGATCCCCCTTTAGAATCTATCTTTGTGAACAACATTTTTCTCCCCCTTTGTGTTTCTCCCCCTTTGAGTTCTATCTTTGTGAACAACATTTTCTCCCCCTTTGGCACAAATGACCACAAGGGACCAATTTTAGATAGAATATCATGTTGAATTATGGGGTGAGGATCAAGTTTGTGATTCAACCTAGATTGCTTGCATAAATAAAATGCTTTGGTTTGATCCAAGGGCAAGCTTCTTCACACCTCACTAGAAGGGTTATCATGCACCATGTTGAAGCAAATACTTAAGCAAGTTATCTAGATCAAATACTTATGATCACAAGCTCGCAAACAAGTTATATGCTACCACTAGATCATACAAGTCATGGAAACAATAGTGGCACCATATAAACTTCAAATTCATTTGATTTTCTTGAATGAGCCTAGAACATGTAAATTATGACTAGATGCACTAAACAAGTCCTTAGCATAGAATGTATGACATGTCAACCAATTATACCTTGGGGCTCGAAGGAGAGGCATGTCATATATGGGGTGCATCAACTCATGTTGGAGAAGTCAAGTATGTTCAACTCATTCTTTAGCTTGTGAAATCTCTTCTCATCAAGTGGCTTGGTGAATAGATCGGCTAGTTGATCTTCGGTGCCCACACTCTCAATAGCAATGTCACCCTTTTGTTGATGATCTCTAATAAAATGATGACGAACATCAATATGCTTTGTTCTTTGATGTTGAACCGGATTGTTGGTTAGCTTCACAGCACTTTCATTGT
Source organism: Saccharum hybrid cultivar R570 (assembly GCA_038087645.1). Lineage (NCBI taxonomy): Eukaryota > Viridiplantae > Streptophyta > Magnoliopsida > Poales > Poaceae > Saccharum > Saccharum hybrid cultivar. Next base: position 18,374,397 of record JAQSUU010000637.1, read on the forward strand.
CACATTCTTGAAGTTGATTCCAAAATCCTTCAATGTTGCCTTCATCCACAAGATTTGTGCACAACAACTACCCGCGGCAATGTATTCGGCTTCGGCGGTAGATAGTGCAATACTATTTTGCTTCTTGGATGACCATGAGACAAGTGATCTTCCCAACAATTGACAAGTCCCGGAAGTGCTCTTTCTCTCCACTTTGTCACCGGCATAGTCGGAATCCGAATATCCAACTAACTCAAAGCTTGCACCTTTGGGATACCACAATCCAACATCTTGTGTATGCTTTAAGTACCTCAATATTCTCTTTGTTGCCTTCAAATGTCTTTCTCTTGGTGAGGCTTGAAATCTTGCACACATGCATACACTAAACATCACATCGGGCCTTGATGCCGTCACATAGAGTAGGCTACCAATCATTGATCTATATAGCTTTTGATCCACCATGTTGCCACTCTTGTCACTATCCAAACTTCCACTAGTGCCCATTAGGGTTGTAATGCCCTTTGCATCTTCCATGCCAAACTTCTTGAGCATATCTTTGATGTACTGGGTTTGGCTCACAAATGTTCCTTCCTTCATTTGTTTGATTTGAAGTCCAAGAAAGAAACTAAGTTCACCGATCATTGACATTTCAAATTCCTTTGCCATCATTTTCCCAAATTCATCACAATACTCTTGATTGGTTGAACCGAAGATGATATCATCAACATATATTTGCAATACAAACAAGTCTTTCCCAATCTTCTTGGTGAAGAAAGTAGTATCTACTTTGCCCATGACAAATCCTTTGGTTAGCAAGAAGTCCCTTAATCTTTCATACCATGCTCTAGGTGCTTGCTTCAATCCATACAAAGCTTTTCTCAATTTGTAGACATGATTGGGTTTCTTGTCATCTTCAAAACCGGGAGGTTGCTCCACATACACCTCTTCTTGAATGTACCCATTGAGAAATGCACTCTTCACATCCATTTGATATAGCTTAATATTGTGAGCACAAGCATAGGCAAGTAGAATCCTAATTGCTTCCAATCTTGCAACCGGGGCATAAGTTTCACCAAAGTCAAGACCCTCTATTTGTGTGTAACCTTGAGCCACTAGTCTTGCTTTGTTCCTTACTACTATTCCATCTTGATCTTGCTTGTTGTGAAAGACCCATCTTGTTCCAATGATATTGTGATCCTTAGGCCTCTCAACTAGTTTCCATACTTCATTTCTCTTGAAGTTGTTGAGCTCTTCATGCATTGCATTTACCCAATCTGGATCTCTCAATGCTTTATCAATGTCCTTGGGTTCTTCCATTGACACAAAAGAAGAGTGAGCACAAAATGATGTCAATCTTGATCTAGTTTGAACTCCCCTTTGTATGTCACCAATGATGGAATCTAATGGATGGTCTCTAGCAATGTTGGTTGGTTGAAGCACTTGCACTTGATTGCTTGGATGTTGATGTTGATCATGAGTTGGAGATGATGAACTAGCCACTTGTTGATCTTGTTGCACTTGAGATGATGTACTAGCTTGATTTTGCATTAGAGACCCACTAGCTTGTGTAATTGGACTTTGGAGCACTTGATTTTTGTTGTCATCCACATCAATCACTTGCTTTGGCCTAATATCACCAATATCCATTTCTTTCATAGCATTAGTCAATTGAGTTCCTCTTACATCATCCAAGTTATTTTCCTCATCTTGAGAGCCATTTGTTTCATCAAACTCAACATCATGAACTTCCTCAAGTAAACCACTAGCCAAATTCCAAACTCTATAAGCTTTGCTAGTAGTGGAGTAACCAAGTAAGAATCCTTCATCACATTTCTTCTCAAACTTGCTCAATCTAGTGCCCTTCTTCAAGATGTAGCATTTGCAACCAAATACTCGAAAGTATGCAATGTTGGGCTTTCTTCCATTTAAGATCTCATATGGTGTCTTCTCTAGAAACTTGTGGCAATAGAGGCGGTTGCTATAGAAGCAAGCCGTGTTGATTGCTTCGGCCCAAAAAGAATGACTCACATTATACTCATTCAACATTGATCTTGCCATATCAATTAAGGTTCTATTCTTCCTCTCAACTAAGCCATTTGATTGAGGTGTATACTTGTTGACGGTTCTTAAGTATCAATTATAACTATCAAATAAATAAAGAAAAGGACCTATATGCAAGCAACACCTAGAATTAGCGTTTGATCTAACAGAATTCCATGAGTTTTGCTGTTTATCTATTTCTGCAGGGGGTTATCAGGAAATATGGAAGAAAGGCCCACATGTCGGATTAATGACGGGATAAAAACCGAAAACATAATTTTCCGTAATCTAGAAGATTCCAGAAGCCACGGGAACGAACGGGAGACGGAACGGGCCCGGACTCAGGGCGCCCGCCCTAGTCCCTGGGGCGCCCGCCCCCTCCTCTCGACCAATCAGCTTCCACTTCACGGATTATGCTCCACCGCCTTTGAGGATCAAGGAAAACCGTGAGATGAAGGTCGGTTTGATCCGACGGTCCAGATTCAATTGAAAGGGCTATATAAGCAAGGCCCCTGGCCCCTGGTGGAGAAGACCCCAATTCATTATTCAGTTGCAAATCAAAAGTTAGGGTTTTAGAGAGAGGATCCCTCTCGGGTTCCCACCTCTTAGGGCTTAGCATCCATGTGAAAGTAGAATTAGTTCTACTAGATTGAGAGAGATAGAGTGGAGGTGTAATTCGGAGGAAGCCGGCCTATCGGTGTCTACTCCGAGGTTGTACCTGCGGGATCAAGTTCTCCTAACCCGAGGCTTGTTCTCAGGATTCTTCAGTATTTCGACTTCTAAATTCTAGTAAGTTCTTTGTTTTATTGTTCTTTGGTTTATGAGTTTACTTTGATCTCTTCGCGTAGAGTTTAGAGTAATCATCTCTAGCGTAAACGTGGTGTTTAAGCTAGGATACTCATAGATATCCCCTCGTCTAGCCGGACCGTGGTAGTAGCGAGGAACGTGACAATTCCGAGTTACCTTTGTATTTCATATCCCGTTAGCAGGATCGATAGGGTTTATAGGTGCGGGTCGAACATCCTTTGTGGTGTCTAGATTCCGTTAAGCCTCCCCAATAGAACAATAGATCATCCTTACCAAGGTTAGAAGAAGAGTACGGTTGTAGTCTTCTCTATACATCACTCACATCGAGTCACAGTGGTTGTAGCCTAAAGGTTAGTAGTAATAGATTTGGTTAGTCAGATGCACTCTTTCTCCTAATGGTAAAAATATAAATACGATACCCAAGGATACATCTCGGGTGAAATGCTCACCGATATCCGTGCGCTTGCGGATCCTATTTCCTAATTGCGTTACCATATATCAAAAGCATTTTTGGCATCATTGCTAGGGATAGACTCTTAGTCTTATTTCTAGTAGTGACGTTAGAAGTGTCAACAAGCATTTCTGGCGCCGTTGCCGGGGAGAAAGACGGTTTGCTGAGATAACTTTGAGTCTTACTACTAGCTTGTATTCATACTTTTTATTTTCTTATCTTTTTCATTCTTTACTTTCCTTTTTCTTTTTACCAAAAATGGAAAACCAAGGTTCTATATCTATCTTTGACGCCGCAACACCTTCAGCAACTGACCTTTTACCATGGGAGTCATCACAGCCTATCCAAACATCCCAGTATAAGTTAAGTTCAAGGTTGATTGCGATGATTCAAAATTTATCTTTTTCGGGAAAGGAAGATGAAAACCCTTACCTTCATATTAGAGATTTTGAGCAGACATGCGATTGTCTTCGCATTGAAGGCATTTCTGATAAGACTTTACGTTGGAAGCTTTTTCCTTTTTCCTTAAGAGGAGAAGCTAGACGATGGTATAGTCAGAAGGTAAGTCAACAGCAAGGTGAATGGGGAGTTTTAAGAGCCAACTTTTGTCTAGATTTTTATTCCCTTGACCGTACTGGTGACCTTAGACTCGAAGTTCTATCTTTTAAACAAAAAGAAAATGAAACTTTGGGAAAATCCTGGAAACGTTTTTCTGATCTTTTAGAATCTGGTCCAAAACTTTTGCTTGAAGACACTGTTCTTTTATTTCACTTTTTTCGAGGTCTTCAGAAAGATCATAAACAAATGCTACATACAATGTCTAGAGGTTCTTTCTTTCGTATCCCTACTGATGAAGCTAGAGCGATCCTAGATAGAATCCTAGAAGCTGAGATGGATAATACCCTCCATGATAAAACCTACGAAGCCGAAGTAGACACTTTGCCAAATTTTTCATCTACTTTAGCTATCCCAGGTTCTGAGCCACAAAAGGAAGAAATTCCACCACCTGATTTCATGCTGGATATAGAATCCGATCTTTTTGCCGATTTTGGAAACATTTCAAACTACCATTCTATAGACAAATCCCAAAGCGGCCATTATAGCATTTGTTTACCAAGTGAATATCAATTGAGAGAGCTTATCTCAGTCATGAGTAGCGAATGGTTGGAGGAGTCAGAGCTTTCCTCTGAAGTGATCCGTTTGGATACACCCTCTATAACTATACGCTGTGCTTATAATTCTGATCAATTTGACGCTTTCTATAATCCTATTGTGGGTATCAATATTATGTCCGAAGCTTTTGCACTTAATTTATTTGGGAAACTTGTTTTAACCCCCACAACAAAGGTCATAAAGGAATCTTCGGGACGATTGGTCCCCAGTCTTGGAATTGTGAATGTCCTACCCTTTATGGTAGAAGGCTCCATGATTCATTTGAACTTTTATATCTTTGATACATGGGACTTCGACCTGTTGATAGGACAACCATTTAGAAGACTCCTTTATGAAGGTCAAACTGGAAAGCTACACATTTCTTTTGGAAAGGATTTTAAATTCCCTATGACAATAACTCACTCCTTGAATAATAAGACCGAGCCATATCTTTTGCCTGATCCTATGGAGGAGGTAAAGGCTGCATCTCTAGAACTTTTAGAAGATCCAGACTTGGAAGAGGAAGCTCCTTTCTTCACTGAAGAAGAGGCTGAACCTTCTGTACCTGAACCCTTAGATGAGTTTGCAGAAACACCTAGACCCCCCATAGAACTCAAAACTTTACCACCCGGTCTTACCTATGCTTTCCTAAACAATAATCCAGAGTTTCCTGTGATCGTTAGTAATAAACTCACTCAGGAGCAAACTCTGCGATTAATGACCATTCTTGAAAAACACCACTCTATTTTCGGCTACTCACTTCAAGATCTCACAGGAATCAGTCCTATGATTTGTACCCATCGTATTCCGACAGATCCTTCTGTTACACCCTCTCGAGAGCCTCAACGTAGACTTAACAACGCGATGAGAGAGGTAGTTAAAAAAGAAGTTATAAAGTTGCTGCATGCAGGGATTATATATCCTGTGCCGCATAGTGAGTGGGTAAGCCCTATTCAAGTCGTGCCTAAAAAGGGAGGCATGACTGTTGTTACTAATGATAAGAATGAGCTAATTCCGCAACGCACCGTCACTGGGTGGCGGATGTGCATAGACTATAGAAAACTTAATAAAGCCACGAAAAAGGATCATTTTCCTTTGCCTTTTATAGATGAGATGCTTGAGCGGTTAGCAAAACACTCATTCTTCTGTTTTCTAGATGGATATTCAGGGTATCACCATATCCCTATCCACCCTGATGATCAAAGCAAAACCACTTTTACATGCCCTTATGGAACGTATGCTTATCGTAGAATGTCTTTTGGGTTATGTAACGCACCAGCTTCATTTCAAAGATGCATGATGTCTATATTTTCTGATATGATTGAAGAGATTATGGAAGTTTTCATGGATGATTTCTCAGTTTATGGAAAAACTTTTGATAGTTGTCTTGAGAACTTAGATAAGGTTTTGCAAAGATGTGAAGAAAAGCACTTAATCCTTAATTGGGAAAAATGTCATTTTATGGTTAGAGAAGGAATAGTGCTAGGACACTTAGTGTCTGAAAGAGGTATTGAGGTAGATAGAGCTAAAATTGAAGTAATTGAACAACTACCTCCACCTGTGAATATAAAAGGAATTCGAAGTTTTCTTGGCCATGCTGGTTTTTATCGCAGATTTATAAAAGACTTTTTATTTATTGCGAGACCACTTACTCTTTTGCTAGCCAAGGATGCTCCTTTCGAATTTGATGATGCATGTCTAACTTCTTTCAATTTATTAAAGCAAGCACTCATCTCTGCACCAATCATTCAACCCCCTGATTGGTCGTTGCCTTTTGAAATTATGTGTGATGCTAGTGATTATGCTGTGGGGGCAGTTTTGGGACAAACTAAAGATAAAAAGCATCATGCAATTGCTTATGCAAGTAAAACTTTGACAGGAGCTCAACTTAATTATGCAACTACTGAAAAAGAGCTTCTGGCTGTTGTTTTTGCCATTGATAAATTTAGATCTTATTTAGTTGGAGCTAAGATAATTGTTTACACTGATCATGCTGCACTAAAATATTTGCTCACTAAGAAAGATGCTAAACCCCGCTTAATCAGATGGATTTTATTACTCCAAGAATTTGACTTAGAAATAAAAGATAAAAAAGGAGTAGAAAATTCTGTTGCTGATCACTTGTCTAGAATGTACTTTAAGAATTCACAGGAAACCTCCATTAATGACTCACTCCGGGATGACATGCTCTATGGGATTAACAGATCTGACCCCTGGTATGCAGATATTGTTAATTTTATGGTTTCAGGTTATGTACCCCCCGGAGCAAACAAGAAAAAGCTTATTCAGGAAAGTCGTTCACATATATGGGATGAGCCATATCTCTTCCGAGTATGCGCTGATGGCCTACTCAGAAGATGTGTGACTACTGAGGAAGGATGGAAGATCATCGACAGATGTCACTCATCACCATACGGAGGTCACTATGGAGCATTCCGTACACATTCAAAGATCTGGCAATGTGGATTCTACTGGCCTACGATGTACGATGACACGAAGCAATATATCAGAAGATGTGGGCCATGTCAAAGGCACGGAAACATAAATACAAGGGATGCCATGCCACTCACCAACAACCTTCAGATTGAACTCTTTGATGTCTGGGGAATAGACTACATGGGTCCATTTCCTCCATCAAAGAAGTGTGAGTTCATCTTGGTGGTGGTTGATTATGTCTCCAAGTGGGTAGAGGCACTACCTTGCAAGCATGCCGACAATATCAGTTCAAAGAGGATGTTTGAGGAAATCATATTTCCAAGATTTGGAGTCCCCAGGATAGTGATAAGTGATGGAGGATCACACTTCATTGACAAGCGCTTCGAGCACTATCTATCAAGACATGGAATCCGTCACAACGTCGCTACTCCTTATCATCCTCAGACAAGTGGCCAAGCAGAGACTTCTAACAAGCAAATCAAGAACATTCTTTAGAAGACGGTGAACGAGATGGGAACGGCATGGAAGGACAAGTTACCCGATGCACTCTGGGCTTACCGGACAGCATACAAGACCCCAATTGGAATGTCTCCATACCAATTGGTGTACGGAAAGACTTGTCACCTCCCTGTTGAACTTGAGTTCAAGGCACACTGGGCCATAAAAAGATGGAATATGGACCTGGATATCGCCGGACAGCATAGAAGAATGCAATTATCAGAGTTGGAAGAATGGCGGGAGAAAGCATATCACAATTCAAAGATCTACAAAGAAAGAGTCAAGAGATGGCATGACAAGAGGATCAAGAAGAAGGAGTTCTCACCCGGAGATAAGGTATTACTTTTTAATTCCAGGGTGAAGCTTTTCGGGCATGGGAAGCTCCGGAGCAAGTGGGAAGGACCATTCAAGGTAATTCATTCATCATCCCACGGAGCTATCACACTTCAAAATGACGAAGGTACGTTATTCAAGGTAAATGGTCAACGTCTTAAATTATTTTTAGAGCCCAATAAAGAATTAGAAGAAATAGATGTGATCAATTTTTACCTTCCAATTAAAAATTAAAGCCCGACGCTTTTAATTTGACGTTTTTGGGCCAAGCATATATTTTTCGGGATAAAAACATGGTAAGAAACACGCTCGAGAAAGCAGGCTCGTAGAGGAGCCGGACACAGGGCGGGCGCCCTGAGGATGAGGGCGGGCGCCCTGCCCCTGTCTCCCCTCGGCCCCAGACTTCTCCCACGCGATAACCTTGCCTAGTGCTTTCTAGAAAATTCCGTCCTCGGTTTGTTTCGCAAACATGACGGCGGGAAGAGTCCCAACCATCCACGAGAGCAGTTTTTACCCCCTAAATAAACAGACCCCTGGCGTCAGCTTTTAGCACCAATTCATTCAAGCCTTCTTTCCTTCCTCAAATTAGATCTAGCCTAATTCCTAGCTGCTCCAATGGCCGAGAAGTTCCACGGCGATTGGGAAGTCGTTCCCTACGACCTCAACAAGAAGCCCAAGGAAGATCCCGACGCCTACGCTCTCGTCCCGGCCAACACCGAGCGACAGCTAGAAGCCATGCCACCACGTCAACGCATCTCTACCCAATCCTACTTTGCTCGCCCAGTTCTTACCGCGCCTACGCAGCCCCTACTGCTAGAAGGAAGCACCCAAGCATGCTCTCAATGCTTTCGAGACACCTCCCAAGCGCCGCAGAACCATTGCAGATGTGGATGAGGAGCTACGGATAATTAAGAATAGCATTATAGAATTACAGAGCTCCAACATAGCTATGGATCGGAAGATTTCCAACCATAACACTACGATCCTAAAGCTACGAGATGACCTTGCCGACGCCAACAAAAGGAACAAAGAGTTAGAGTATGAGCTTAGGAGGCGTGAGCGTCACTAAATTATCTAGATCTTGAGGCTTTGCATCTTAGTTATTAGATTCGATTAGGTTTGTTTAAAGTTAGATTCGATATATTCGGTTTGGTTGTAATAAATGCCTCAAGATTAATAAATATTATTATTAGTATGTCTTGTGTGTCTCTACTTTATTTTTGTGCAAGAAAGCAGAAAACAAGTATGGGGGAGATTCCCTGACATGTCACACACTTCGATCGCACCACTCCATGAACCAGGTACACACTCTGCACACTTTTATTACACACTTATATACTCACTTTAGTTTGTGCAGAATTTTATCTCTCTAAACATGATAAATTAAAAGGATAAAAATGCTTATAATCATGATCAATCTCACTCTGTGATATTTCCTGGAAACCTGCAATTATTCAAATTATTTCAAAACCCTGTGTTGCTAAAAGTCATTGTGGGATAAGAGATGGTAAGGGTATGAGTACCTTATTCTTGTTATCTTTATTGCTTGGAGAATTTGTTTTAAAATTTCAAAATTTTAGCTACCATCCTCAAGTTTTATATGCCTGTTAAACATGAAAATATTAATTAAAGCTATCTGCTTTGTATTGAGTTTGTTCAAAACAAGTTAAACCCTTGTTGAGAGATTTATCATACTCCTAAGATCAAGACATTTTTATTCAGAAAGATTCACTCTTCCGAAGTATTATTGCGTTAGAGGCATGGGCTATGCAAAATTATAAATATATCGAGGAAATAAAAAGGAGCAAGTGCTCGACAACCTCGCAGAAAAAATGGACAAGTGTCCGGCAGTAGAATTAGGGGTACCTCGGTATCCACCCAAAAAAAAATGAGATATGATAAAAATATGATGAAAAAAAAAAGATGATAGCCCATGGTCCCTCTAATAAGCAATATGCCAGTAAGAGTGACAAGTTTTTAATTTTCAAAATCTTTGATCTAAGAGTATGACATTCCTCTCCTCGGATCCCGTTTTGACCATTCAATAAATACAAGGTATGTATGCTTAAAGAATTATTTTTGCAAAATCAAAACAGCCTCAGTGAGATATATATATAAAAGATAATGAGTGACTCTGAGAGCACCTATGAGGATAAAGGTATGCTAAGTCTTTCTTTTCAAAAATATATAAAAACTCCAAGTGATAGGGTTGAGAAGAAGAAAGGCTCTCTACTCTGACTATATACTTCCCTGACTATAGTGCACAGTGGAATTTTACAACACCCTGCAGATATGAAAGAATGTTTCAACCTCAGATGTTTTATTAACCAACCTTTTCTCGAGGACGAGTAAAAGCCTAAGTATGGGGGTATTTGTTGACGGTTCTTAAGTATCAATTATAACTATCAAATAAATAAAGAAAAGGACCTATATGCAAGCAACACCTAGAATTAGGGTTTGATCTAACAGAATTCCACGAGTTTTGCTGTTTATCTATTTCTGCAGGGGGTTATCAGGAAATATGGAAGAAAGGCCCACATGTCGGATTAATGACGGGATAAAAACCGAAAACATAATTTTCCGTAATCTAGAAGATTCCAGAAGCCACGGGAACGAACGGGAGACAGAACGGGCCCGGACTCAGGGCGCCCACCCTAGTCCCTGGGGCGCCCGCCCCCTCCTCTCGACCAATCAGCTTCCACTTCACGGATTATGCTCCACCGCCTTTGAGGATCAAGGAAAACCGTGAGATGAAGGTCGGTTTGATCCGACGGTCCAGATTCAATTGAAAGGGCTATATAAGCAAGGCCCCTGGCCCCTGGTGGAGAAGACCCCAATTCATTATTCAGTTGCAAATCAAAAGTTAGGGTTTTAGAGAGAGGATCCCTCTCGGGTTCCCACCTCTTAGGGCTTAGCATCCATGTGAAAGTAGAATTAGTTCTACTAGATTGAGAGAGATAGAGTGGAGGTGTAATTCGGAGGAAGCCGGCCTATCGGTGTCTACTCCGAGGTTGTACCTGCGGGATCAAGTTCTCCTAACCCGAGGCTTGTTCTCAGGATTCTTCAGTATTTCGACTTCTAAATTCTAGTAAGTTCTTTGTTTTATTGTTCTTTGGTTTATGAGTTTACTTTGATCTCTTCGCGTAGAGTTTAGAGTAATCATCTCTAGCGTAAATGTGGTGTTTAAGCTAGGATACTCATAGATATCCCCTCGTCTAGCCGGACCGTGGTAGTAGCGAGGAACGTGACAATTCCGAGTTACCTTTGTATTCCATATCCCGTTAGCAGGATCGATAGGGTTTATAGGTGCGGGTCGAACATCCTTTGTGGTGTCTAGATTCCGTTAAGCCTCCCCAATAGAACAATAGATCATCCTTACCAAGGTTAGAAGAAGAGTACGGTTGTAGTCTTCTCTATACATCACTCACATCGAGTCACAGTGGTTGTAGCCTAAAGGTTAGTAGTAATAGATTTGGTTAGTCAGATGCACTCTTTCTCCTAATGGTAAAAATATAAATACGATACCCAAGGATACATCTCGGGTGAAATGCTCACCGATATCCGTGCGCTTGCGGATCCTATTTCCTAATTGCGTTACCATATATCAAAAGCATTTTTGGCATCATTGCTAGGGATAGACTCTTAGTCTTATTTCTAGTAGTGACGTTAGAAGTGTCAACAATACTTGGCCGAGAATTGATGCTTGATTCCAAGCTCCTCACATAGCTCATCAACTCTTGTGTTTCTAAACTCACTTTCATTGTCACTTCTCACTTTCTTGATTGTGGTCTCAAACTCATTTTGCACTCTCTTGATGAACTTCTTGAATATGTCAAATACATCACTCTTGTCCACAAGAAAGAATACCCATGTATATCTAGTGAAATCATCCACAATCACAAAGCCATACTTGTTGCCACCAATGCTTGTGTATGTAGTTGGCCCAAATAAATCCATGTGCAACAACTCAAATGCCTTGGAAGTACTCATAATGCTCTTCAATGGATGAGTGTTGCCCACTTGCTTTCCGGCTTGACATGCACTACATAGCTTATCCTTCTTAAATGTGACATCCTTCAAGCCTCTAACTAAGTCATGCTTCACTAACTTGTTCAATTGCTTCATGCCAACATGACCAAGTCTTCTATGCCATAACCAACCCATACTTGATTTGGTGAGCAAGCATGTTGAGAGTTGAGTGTCACTAGCATTGAAATCAACCAAGTATAGATTCTCATATCTAAAACCTCTGAAGATCAAATTGGAACCATCAACACTAACTATCTCCACATCATCAACACCAAATATGCACTTGAAGCCTAGATCACACAATTGAGCTACCGAGAGAAGATTGAAGTTCAACTTTTCAACTAAGAGCACATTGGAAATGCTATGATCATTTGAGATTGCAATCCTTCCAAGAGCCTTCACATCACCCTTGCTATTGTCACCAAATGTGATACTATCAATGCCACTATCATTTGATTTGAGAGAGTTGAACATTCTTGAATCACCGGTCATATGTTGAGAGCACCCACTATCAAGCACCCAATGCCTTCCTCTGGCCTTGTAATTTACCTACAAAATAAATTAATGTTTCTTAGGTACCCATACTTGCTTGGGTCCTTGGAGGTTAGTAACTAAGCTCTTTGGTACCCAAATGGCCTTCTTCTTTGGACCCACAATTGGTGTACCAACAAACCTAGCATGCACACATTTCTCACCCTTGGTAAGCACATAACAAGAATCAAAAGGAATGTAATCCATTTTAGCACGAAACTTGTTGTTGTTCTTGTTCATTTTATTACAATTAATCTCTAGATGTCCAACTTACTTGCATCTATTGCAATAATGACCATTGCTCTTCACAAAGCGAGGCTTTGGAGTAGCAAAGTCCACCTTGCCCTTCTTGGGAGTATAGCCCAAACCCTCTTTGTTAAGAGAGAACCTTTGGCTACCCAAGCATTTTAGCAAGCGGACATCCCCACCATAGGCATTGCCCAATGCGCGGGTGAGATCATCCACCTCTCTCTTGAGAGTCTCATTCTCAACCACAAGTGATGCATCACTAGTAGTAGAGGTAGAGTTGGTTGTGGTGGATGATGATGAGCTATATGAAGCATTAGTAGGACCAACAAATAAAGAATCATCAATAATATCATATGTTAGTCCAATATCACAAGTGACAATCACTTGCTCTTCCTTAGCTTCCTTCATGAACTTCTCCAACTTGAGATCCTTTTCCTTGATGAGCTCAAGTAGAGTGGAGTGGGCTTCCTTAAGCCTAGTGTGAGCAACTTCAAGGTCCTCGTGGTCTTCCTTTAGACACTCACGAGAGGCCTCTAGCTCATCAAAGGCTTTCCTAAGAGCTTTGAGCTCTTGTTCAATTCCTTTGCACTCCTTACTCTTTTTGAGAGCAACAAGCTCCTCCATCAAGGCATCATTTTCATTGCTCTTGGCAATGAGCTCTTGTTCTAATATTTTGTATTTCTTGGTTGTCCTCTTGTAGCCCTTGCTCATTTGATCTATTATGCCCAATAGATCATCCTTGGAGTAGTCCTCATCCTCCTCATCATTACTCCTATAACCATCACTAGCACAAGAATCATCATCACTATCATCATATTTTACCTTAGTAGGCTTGGCCATAAGGCATGTCGATGTAGTGTCGAAGATGGATGACTTGTTGGAGAGGGCGATGCTTGCAATGGCTCGCCGAGTGGTCCTCTCATCATCACTAGAGCTTTCATCATCATCACTATCGGAGTTGTCACTATCCCAAGTGACCACATAGCCACCACCTTTCTTCTTCTTGTTGATAGTGAAGCTCTTCTTCTCTTTCTTCTCCTTCTTGTCCTTCTTGTTCTTCTTCAACTTCAACTCCCCATCATGATATCTTTTGTCTTCATAGGGGCACTTTGCCACTACATGATCGGGGCTATTGCAATTGTAGCAAAGCACCCCCTTTGCCTTCATGAAGTCCCTTCTCTTCCTTGCACCATATCCTTTCTTCTTCATGAACCTCCCCATCTTGTGCACTAGGAGGGCCATGGTCTCATCATCGAATGGATCATCATCATCGCTCTCCACCTTGCTCTTGCCCTTAGAAGATGAAGCCTTGAATGCAATGGGCTTCTCTTGCTTGACCTTGGTCTCCTTCTTCTCTTCTACCTCATCTTCATCATCATTGTATTGGGCATCGGTCATTATATCTCCAAGCACATCGGTTGGTTTGACCTTGTCCAATCCCTCTCTAAAGATCATTCTTCTCAAGGTGGCAAACTTCTTGGGTAAGCACATCAAGAACTTGTGTGAGAAGTCCTTGTCCTCAACCTTCTCTCCAAGCCCCTTGAGATCATTGACAATGACTTGGAGCCTATAGAACATCTCCGGGATGGATTCATCATCCTTTATCTTGAAAGTGGAGAACTTATCCTTGAGCATATATAGCTTGGCACTTTTTACCGTTGAAGTGCCTTCATATGTTTCTTCAAGCCTTATCCAAAGCTCATTTGCCTTTTCAAGATCTTTGATTTGCTCAAATACTTTGTCATCAATGGCACGGTAGATTGTGTTAAGTGCCGCCGTGTTGCATTGTTTGTTGATGCGGTCATTTGGAGTGAGATTTTCTTCATCAAGAATGATGTATCCTTCTTTGGTCACATCCCAAACCTTCTCATGTATATTGCCTAGATATTGCTTCATCTTCCTTTTCCAATGATCAAAGGAAGAGACGCCATCAAAGAATGGAGGCTTGCCATTAACATGGTTGAACATAACTTGAGCCATCTTGCACCGAGGTTGTTAAACCTTGCAAACGGTGACCACGGCTCCGATACCACTTGAAAGGTCTTGATGGCCAGAGGGGGGGTGAATAGCCTTTTAAAAATTTTCTACAAAGACAAGCTAAACAAGTTTATCAATACAACAAATAGCGAGATGCGAGTTTTACTTAGCCTACGGGGTGTTTGCAAGCCACCTATCCAATTCACAATTCTAGTATATTGGCACTCAACCGCACAAGTTAAACCGAGAAGGTAACTACAACAACAACTGGCAAGCTACACAAAGAGCTACTCTAGCAAAGCAAACTAGCTAGCAAAAATGACTAAGAAAGTAATGCGGAGTTGAGTTAGGAGGGTTTCACCGAGGAGCGAAGTATTGAGCCAACCAATATGATCAACAAAGAATACCAAGACAACCGAACACCAGGATCAATCAATCACAATATGAAAGTGATGACACGGAGATTTATCCCGAGGTTCACGTGCTTGCCGGCACGCTAGTCCCCGTTGTGTCCCTCTTCACCACGTGGTTCGGTAGCTAATCGGTCTCACACCGAGCCTCTCAAAAGGCGCCACAAGAACCAACCAAATGGCAAAAGGTTGCAATGACACGAGCAATTCACTAATGTTGCCTTTGGCGCTTCGCCGAGGTAGGCACAAACCCCTCACAATCACCGGAGGTGGCCAAGAACAATCACCAACTCTTGCCAATGCCTCCAAGCTGCTCTAAGCCGTCTAGGTGGCGGCAACCACCAAGAGAAACAAGAATCCCGCAGCAAATCAACCACCAAGTGCCAACTAGATGCAATCTCACAATGCAAATGCACTTGGATCACTCAATCTCACTTCGAATATGCAAGGAAGCAAGAGAGATGAGTGGGAGGGGAGTTGCTTAGCTCAAAGTGCTCACAAGTATGTCAAATGTCCAAGAGAGAGAGCCTTGAGCCGGCCAACGAGTATTTATAGACGTACCCCTTCGAATATAGCCGTTAGAAACTTAAATAGCCGCAGTCGCGCTGACCGGACGCGCTGGTCGCGTGGACCGGACGTGCCGATCACACAACGGCTATTTTCACGAAGCACCGACCGGACGCGCTGGTCGCAACGACCGGACGCGCTGGGCTCGACCGGACGCGCTAGTCCCGTAACTGACCGGACGCACTGGTCAAGCCAGAGCAGCGCTCTAACAAAACAGCGATCGGATGCGCTGGAGAACTGACCGGACGCCACAGTGCCAGCGTCCGGTTGGAGTCCAGTAAGCTCCCTGATCGACCGGACGCGTCCAGTCGACTGTGACCGGACGTGCCACCGCGTCCGATCAGACAACCGAGAAACGCGCAAAAGCTGAACACTGACCGGACGCGTCTAGTCCAATAGAGACCGCGTCCGGTCCAGCGTCCGGTCACCACTGTGATCTCCGTTCGCTTCCGTTTCTTTTCCGACTTCCGGCGTAGTAGAAAATAGTCGTTTCAACTCCTCAAAAACGCCTGAATCCCGCCTCACAAGCTCGGCGGGAGGGAGAGAGGACCCCAAACCCTCTCTACCGCTCAAACTCCAACGCATTCGCAAATGTGCTAACACCACCAAGTGATCTCGTCATGTGTGAGTGTGTTAGCATTTTCACAATCATTTTTCGAGGCGTTATTAGTTCTATCCAAATGCATATGATCATGAAATGCACACCTAGAGGCACTTAGGAGTTCAATAGCCGCATCATTCCCCTCTTTATAGTATGGCTACCTATCCTATAATGTAACCACGCCCACTAGGTGTCTTGGTTACTAAAACACAACCCTTAAGCATATACCTTTGCCTTGATCACGTAGGGTTGCGTCCAAATCCAAGTGTGGCCATCATGATCACCATGTCCATCTTGCCACCAACCTTGGAATGTACTAATCCTCATATGCTACATACAACTTAGGCATAGGATTAGTACTTAGGCATTGTCACTAATTACCAACACCAAACATAGGACTTTCACTTAGGGAACTTTTGTTGTCGAAGCTGCTGCAATGGTCAAGGAAGCTAGCAGTAGATAACCATTATCATGAAGGAACACCACATATTCTTCCTCGAGCCAATACCTAGTACATGTCCCCTACATCCAAATTAAAACAATAGGCAAATTAACATCAATAGTGCAGCCACTAAATGCTAAAAACACTACCATTCTTAGGCATGCCCATTCAAACAAGAATGAAATTTAGGCAATGCAAAATGATTATAACACTAACATTTCGATAATTCTTGTAGTGATGTATGTATGAAAGATTAAGCATAAAATTTCATATGCTAAATGAATAGCATATGAACTTTGCTCTAATTTCATAACATAATTATATTGATATGATAAGAGCAAGAACACAGAAGAACTCTTCATATTGATCATACCAAGATTCCTTCTAGATGTCCTAGCTCTTCAAAGTAGCTTCTCCTAGCTCCAACTACACTACTAAAAAAAGTAAAACAATACAAGTGGAGGGAGAGAGGCTCAAGTATGGTGTGTGTTGTGAATGGAGCTCTCCCCCTTCTTATATACTACTCTATGGTCGGTTTGGGGGAGATAACTTAGGAAACCTCCCAAACTGACCTCCTAGTGCATTGATGATACCACCAGAGGAGGCTGGGCCTGGTTGGCAAAGGCAGGGGTGCGGCCGCACCCAGGTGGAACCGCATTGCGACCACCTTCCTCTAGTTGATTTCTGAGTGGGCCTAGGCTGCCTCCTCATCAGTGGTTGGCCCAGATTTGATATTTGGATGGGCTTTCATCTCATTTCTTTGCTTTGTGCTTTGGTTGATGCGTATTTGACTATAATTCCCTTGTATTCAAGTATGACTCCTGCAAAATAGTGAACCTCCAATACAAGTGGAACTATGTCAATAATAAAGGTATATATGTGTAAAAACATGTAGTTTCCTCCTTTTTGATCATAGTTGGCAGTTGGATTTTATCGATAAGAACCGCCAACAAAATCCTCCAAGCTTACCCTTTGCTCATCCTCGAGCAAAAGCTAAGATGTTGGTTGTTGATCAGGAGTTGCCACTATGCTGATTACATTTCAAAAGTGCCATGCCTATAACAAAGTTTTCTTCCTTGATTTGAATGAATTGGCATTCTATCCACCCTTTATTATCTCGTTACATGCGGGGCTTTTAGCCTTCTCCAAGTCTTCGGCGGTTGCAAGATAGAACGGTTCACAGAAATGCTTATCATTCGTTCTTTGATCGACTTTCTTTCTGGAGGTTTTGAAGGTTTTGCAAATAAAAAGTAAGTTCCTCAAATGATTCACTCGATCGCTCGAATGTGTATGTTCCTCACCAAAGGCTCTTTGATATTGCCTTCTTTTCATCCTACACTCTAATAGGCTTTTTGTGGAGTTTTAGGTAGCGATGAAAAAAGAGGCATACTTGCATCACATGATATTGCTAAGTCAAAAACCGGATCCAAGGAGATGCAAGTCATACACTTTGATCAAGAAGTGCAAGTGTGTGGAATTTTGAAATCTTCCTAATTCTAAATACGTTTTATACTCCTTTGAACATGACTCTCTCTTTTTTATGGTTGCCTTTGAAAGTATGGGCTATCTTTCTCTTCTTCTTTTTTCTTTTTTCTTCTTCATGCCATTTAGCATGGGATTATTCATGCTCTTTTGGCATGGATATTTTCTCTTTTCTACCTTTTTTTTATAGCATAGCCCATACTTTCTTTTGGTATATGAAAACTTTAGAGAGAGACTCATGAAAAAAATGATGGAAGAGCATGTTTTTGCGTAACTCTTAGTGTAAGAGTCAGCATTTTATTTGTGGGTGTATGTGAATCTTAATCACGGGTGCATGACGAGAATCTCAACAAGGGGCACAACAGTTTGATAAAGCTCAATGTGAATAGAAGCAGCATATGACTAAGGTTTTGCATTTGTATTATGTTGTATGGCCTTGGTAGGATTTTATAATCATTGAGGAACTTTTTATTTTTTTTAGCATTTTGAAAATAAAACTCCGGATGTTAAATCTTTCTTAGAACAAAGTCATTAACAAAATTCTGTTGCACTATATCATACCCCACAACAACTTAGACTAGATTAAGCATTTGTAGCCCACAAGTTTCAAGTTTTTAGGATAAGACATTTTTAGCAAATAAACTCAAATCTTGGGGAAAGCTAAGTTATAAACTAGGCATAGTCAAAATATTAGACAGAGCAACTATTCATCATTTCAAAAAGGATGAACTAAACATTTTTACTACACATATGTGGAGTGGAATAAGTATTATTGTTATTATTATTATCATTATCATTATTATTTATTATTATTTTTTATTCAACGTTCACCAAACAAATTTTTATCTATGTTTTCATCTCAAAGACTTACCCTCATGAAGTTGATAAATTCCTGCAAGGGTTAGTGTTGGCATTTCTTAGCGCAATCACTAGGATTGGTGTTTCCTAGCAATGACACCAGAAACGCCGTGATGATATTTCTGAACACATGCAGAAATATTTCACAAGCGCATGGATATATCGTTGTAGCATTTCACCCAGAGGTATTCAGGTATTGTTCATTTATATTTTTCCAAAGGAAGGCATGGTGTAAAAGTCTCTAGTAGGGACATAGTCAAGATAACATGATTGTATAATAGGCCAAAGTTCATAACAGGGGTAAGCCATGATAAATATTGGATAGTGTGACACACACACTCAAGCCAACCCTCAAGGATAAAGACAAAAGAAAGAATAAAGAATAAAAGAATAAACCTAAACTATGCTAAGATTAGCAGATCATACAAATACATGAATATCTAAGGGTAGCGATCCTAAGTTAAGATAGCTTTGGTCACTATGAACTTACTACGGGCATCTGAGCGCACCTGGTTTGCCAGGCGATACCGGTGATTAGCTCTACGCCATATCCGAACGTGAGGGATTATGAAGGACAGACAAGGCTGTCACCACTTGCCGCCTACCCCTCAACCGTGGGATACAGGCAAACAAAGGTAACTTTTAGCATAGACACCACATCTACACTATTGGTTACTACTCTAGCGGTGGCCAGGAACTTCCGTCTTTATCAGGAGTCCTCTTACTAGAGCATCCACCTCGGGAACGGATGACAAACTCGTAAGAATATAATGACCAAAACTAATCTTAAATAAGAACCTACTACCTCATTTTAGGTCTTGGTCTAAACATGTATGTTGTACGAAAGATTAAGCATAAAGTTCCATGTGCACAAGAACTTAGCTCTAGTTTCATAACATAGCTATAATGATATGATAAGAACAAGAACAAGATGAAGAACATGGCATGAATCACAATGAAGAACATTGCATTGATCATACCGAATATCTTCAAGATGCTCTTGATCTCCAATTACAAGCTTTGCCAAGCTCCTAACACTCACTAAACTAAAAATAGCAAAATAATACAAGTGGAGGAAGAGAGGCTCTTGAGTTGTGGTGTGTGTTTGGAGGAGAGCACCACCCATCTATTTATAGCTAAGTGAGGTCAGTTTGGCACGTGGAAAAATAGGAAACTAGCGTACACCGTCTATGCATGCCGCCATGCAACCACCGAAGAGAGGTGGGGCTAAGCTGCGCTGGTGGCGGTGCGGCCGCACTGCCTGGCCTGTCTTACCACTGCCTTTTGCATGTGGGCTCCTGGCTGATCTTGGGTCTTTGCCATGGCAGTGCTTGGCCCGGTTGGTGTTTAGTTGGATGGGCCTTCTCCTATTTTCTTTGAGCGAATCTGCGTTATGCTTTCTCTGATGGCGCACTTTTGATCACATTTCCTACGTTTTCCGGAATATGTCCTGCAAAGCACCAATTCTCCAATACATGTGGAAATGTGTTAATATTAATAACATATGTGTGTAAGTCATGTTAGTTTTTCCTTTTTTGTGTCTTATTTGGCGGTCAAATTTTGTCAATAAGGACTGCCAACAGTTAGTCCATATAATCAACCAATATCTATACTTAACAATTTTGGTTCAATAATCAAATTAGACACCATGTCTAATTTGATCAAGGCAGGCTAATTAACCTAAGCACCATGCTTAAACTAAAAGAATACAAGTGGAGGGAGAGAGGCTCAAGTGTGTGTTGTGAATGGAGCTCTCCCCCTTCTTATATACTACTCTATGGTCGATTTGGGGGAGATAACTTAGGAAACCTCCCAAACCGACCTCCTAGCGCATTGATGATGCCACCAGAGGAGGCTGGGCCTAGTTGGCAGAGGCAGGGGTGCGGCCGCACCCAGGTGGAGCCGCCTCGTGACTGCCTTTCTCTGGTCGGTTTCTGAGTGGGCTTGGGCTGCCTTCTCGTCGGTGGTTGGCCCAGATTTGATATTTGGATGGGCCGCCTTCTCATTTTTTGCTTTGCGCTTTGGTTGATGGTGTATTTGACTATAATTCCCTTGTATTCAAGTATGACTCCTGCAAAATAGTGAACCTCCAATACAAGTAGAACTATGTCAATAGTAAAGGTATATGTGTGTAAAAACATGTAGTTTCCTCCTTTTTGGATCATAGTTGGCGGTTGGATTTTGTCGACATGAACCGCCAACAGTGGACGGCGGGAGCGGCAGCTGCAGCGGCGACGGCGCTTAGGGCTAGTCTCTCGAGAGGGAGACGAGAAGAAGTAGGTGGTGGACTATAGCTCTACTATCTCTATATTTGTCTTTCTCGTTTCTTGTGCACTACTCTCCCTTTTCACTTCTCCCTAATTCCTATGCTCGGGGCTAAAACAACAAATAAAGTCATCCTAGGTGGAGAGTTTCATAGCAGTATTCTTAATGCATGGTTTCATTCTAGTGTTCATAGACATTTAATTTCATGACTCGCCTAGAGTTGGAATGAGCTAACAATGTTTTATCTCCATGAAATTCAATTCTTTCTCTTCTTGAAAATGTTACCACATCATCAGAAATGCATATATGGCAGCCCCTTAAATATAGATAAAACCCAAATGAAGCTCCCACCGAAACTAACTTAATATGGGATGGAGGGAGTAATTTTTTATTAATTGAAAGCCAAAAAATACTAAGAGCGTGTTTGATCTCATTCTTACACTAAGATTCTGTATTCTAAATAGTGACAGTAGAATCTAGATTCTAGATAAGAAAAAGTAAGGTTGTCTTTGATCTCATCATTATTATAGTGTTCATTGACCTTGCATAGTGAAAATATCCAAATAGTAGATTTAAGATAGATAATTGGATTTTAAAATCTAAGTGTTTAAATTTTATTTTGATTCGTATCTCATTCTTATTTTTTAAAAGATCTAAACAGAACCTAAAACAAACGAGTTTACATAAAATTCAAAGAAAATAGCCTGGTTCAAGGCCAAAGATTAAGGGGGTGTTTGGGACTGCTCCGCTCTAGCTCTGCATTGCCAAACACCTTCAGCTCCACGAACTCCGCTCCATGAAAAAGGTGGAGTTGAGGGCCAACTTCACGTTTTTTCTGGAGCACCTCAAGAGGTACTCTAGTTTTTTGAGTTTTGTACTCCCACATGGAGCTGATAGATAATTACCCACCTTGCCACTCATCTCTTCCATCGTGCGCGTTGCGGCTCCGCCGTCTCCTGTGCATGCTCCAGCAAAGGGAATTAGGTGGTCGGCTAGGCTGCTCCGCTTTGGGCCTTGAGTGACGTAGAGTCAATATCCTTATCTTTTTTAATTATTTAATTCTTTATTTCCAACAAAAAAATAAAAGGGGAAAACCCTGAAATAAACAATAGTAAACACTAACGCTGGTGCTAAGTACTACTTGAATAAACAAACGTAAATCAAGGGCATAATAAACTATTTGCCGAGAAACAAATCACTCCTAAAGCTAGAGTTAGGCTATGTGCTAAACAGTACCACCTGCTCCACGAACTCCACAATAGAGCTGCTCCATAGTGAAGTTGGTGGAGCAGAGCTGCAAAAACGGAAATGGAGCAGTCCCAAACACCCTCTAAAACCAAAGCGATTGACAACTCTAAAATCATCTCTAAGAGTCTTTCTTAAATTTAATACTCTCTCCATTCCAAATTATAAGTCGTTTTGACTTTTTTAGAACATCCATTTTGCAATGCATTTAGATATAATAATATATCTAGATACATAGCAAAATTGATAAACCAAAAAAGTTAAAACGACTTCTAATTTAGAACGGAGAGAGTATTTAAATAAAAACATCGCTCTCTATTTCAACCATCCAACACGTTTATATCTTGTACGTATATTAGATAGCTATAATTCTGGTTTTTACTATTGACTAGCGAAAAATCCAAAAATTATAGAACAATGATATATAGCAATATTTAGAAATCTAATTAAAATGATATTTTTATTGATTTTTATATCTATATCTAATAATAAAGAGACAAAATTTTAGACTCTTTTTTCGTCTATCCATTTGTTTGGTCCGTCTCCCTTTAACTACTAGACGATGGAGAGATTTTTTTGTCCGGACTTATATATATAACCCATACTCATACGAGTTAGAATAGCTTGCGTCTAAACCAGTATAGAGTAGGAATCCTAATCTAAATAGATTTCTCAGATCATGAGTACTCTAAATAGAACTCTTAATAATCAAATATAAAAAGATAAGAGTTACGTTCTTTATTTTGCTCCGCTTTCTTTATTTATATACAAGTTAGAATCGCTCACGTCTAGACAAATATGGGAGTAGAAATCCTAATCTAAATAGATTCCTCCTGAGCACTCTAAATAAAACTCTAGACCAATATGAAGTAGGAATCCTAATCTAAATAGATTTCTAAAGGGTCGAGATGGTGGACTAGAGGGGGTGAATAGTCTTTTTCTAAAACTTAATTTCACCGGCTAACCGATACTTATGCGGAATTGAAACTATCGTTCTAGCCAAGACTACACCCATCTATCTATGTTCTCTAGCACCTTACAAAGATCCTAATTAAGCAACTAAGGTGCCAGACTAGCAAGAGCTCACCTAACCAACTCTAGTAGTAAGGTCACACAAACCTATGCAACTAGTACTTTGCCAACTGGGGAAGCTCCTACATAATTCTAGTAAGCAAAAGCATAAAGCCTCTAAGCTCACTAGCAATGCTCAATAGGGCAACCAATGCTAAATTAGAGAGCGCAAATTACTTAGCTACACAAACTAAGCAATGTGACTAATAAGGTTACACAAACCAAATTAGTCACGCAACGGGAGCTACTTCTATGCTACACAAGCAAGAAGATAATTAGCAAGCTACACAAACTAACTAATTACAAGAGCAACTACACAAGCACAATGTATAAGAAAGTAAATACAAGCTTGTGTTGGGAAATTACAAACCAAATGGGATGACAAGGTTGGCACGATGATTTTTATTCCGAGGTTCACTTGGTTGCCACTAAGCTAGTCCCCGTTGAGACAAGCTCTAAGGTTACCACCGGTCCTCTTGCTAGTGGTGACCTGCAAGTCACACTCTCTCACGTGGAGTGCTTACCACAAAATCTAGCACTTGACCCGGTCGGACCACTTGTCGCCCTTCGCGTCTCGCTTTACTAGAGTTGCTCTTCATAGCTCTCGCGGGGCGAGCACAATACCCCTCACAAAGCTCTTCTTCGGAGCACCGCACAATCTCCTTGCGGGGTTCGATGGAGACCTCCACCAAACCATCTAGGAGGTGGCAACCTCCAAGAGTAACAAGCCCACCGGCTTGCAACATGACTACCTAGTGCCACTCGATGCAACCTCACGATGCAATCGCACTAGAATCACTCACTCACAATTGATTCGCACTCTTGCAAGCTCAAGTGAGTTAGAGGCTCTCCTAGCACTCTCCAAGCATGGACACTAAGTCCCCAAGGGTGCTCAGCCATAGCCAAGGCTGGTCACCACTTCTATTTATAGCCCCAAGGTTAAATAGAGCCATTGCCCTTCACTAGGCAACTTTCGGGACAACCGGACACACCGGTCATAATGACCGGACGCACCCGGCCAGCGTCCAGTCACTCCTGGCCGTCCACATGGTGCTTGGATTCAATCGTGGCCGCTTGATCCCAACGGTCGACTCCGCGCCAACGGTCACCAGGCGAGACCGGACGCACCACTACGCCGCGACCTGATGCTGCCACGCCCGAGTGCCACGTCAGATCACACGCAGCCGCGCGCCAACAAGCCACGACCAGACGCGTCGAACGAGTTGACCTGACGCTGCTCTATGCCGCGTTCGATCGAGTCCAGAGAAGTCCCAAGGAGGGTTTTACGTGACCTGCCGTGTCCGCTCGAGCCCTCACCACGCTAGAGCAGCCATGTGTCACCGCTGTATCTCGTGTCTTGACGTCACCGTAGCGTCAGCATTGACCGAACGCGGCCCCTGCGCGTCCGGTCACAAAGTGACCCAGCGTCCGGTCAGCGAGGCCGAGGCCGCGCTGCAGCTCCACCACTGACCGGACGCACTGGACTAGCATCCGGTCCAGCGTCCGGTCAACTCCAGTGAGCTGTTTCACCTCTATTTCTTCACCGAGTTGATCCACTTCAACTCCAATATTTTCTCCTTTGTAAATGTGTCCACATCACCAATTGTACACCAACATGTGCAAGTGTATTAGATTTCATAAATATTTTTTCAAAGGAGTTAGCCACTCAACTTGCCACGTCACTTGATCCTAGCAACGATGCATAGTTAGATCACTCGAGTGGTACTAGATGACCAATATGTAAACAAGTTTGCCCCTCTTGATACTACGACCATCTATCATAAACCCGATCATACACTTCTCTACACAACCTTTGACCAGTGAAATAAAATGCCCTAGGTTATACCTTTGCCTTGCGCATTTCATTCCATCTTCTTCGATGTTGATGCAACACATGCACCAACCAATCACCAAATGGTATGATCCACTTTATATCATCATGTGACCATATTGGTTCATCAATCTTGACCTTATTTGCTCTTCACCGTTGCGTCGGTCCATCGGCGCTAAGTCTTGCTAAAGCTTCACCGTCACACGCGGTCCCTCGCTTCAAAGCCTCCGACTTGCCCTTCACACTTGCAACTGGTCCATCAAGCCAAGCCTCATCTTGATCTTCTCCACTTTGGTCACATAACTCCATGTCATGTCTTACATATAATAAGCTCCTCTATCATCACATGTGCAAGCTTTGCAACATTTCCAAGCCATTTCCATCTCCATGACATATGTTGCTCACACACATGTACCTGTGGACTAATCACATGTGTATCTCACATAAACACAATTAGTCCGCCTAAGCTGTCACTCAATTACCAAAACCAAACAAGGACCTTTCAATTTCTCAGATCCTGAGTACTCTAAATAGAACTCTTAATAATCAAATAGAAAAGGATAAGAGTTACATTCTTTATTTTGCTCCGCTTTCTTTATTTATATATGAGTTAGAATCGCTCGCATCTACAAGAATATGGGAGTAGGAATGCTAATCTAAATAGATTCCTCCTGATTACTCTAAATAGAACTCTTATAATAATCAAATAGAAAAGGATAAGAGTTACGTTCTTTATTTTGCTCCGCTTTTTTTATTTAGTTATATGTCAAAAGAGAAAACAAAATTACGTATATCCTATTTAGAACATGGAGTAATCTCTGAGTTTTTTTTCTAGGCGATTGAAAGCAAGTAGCTTTCTTTTACCGATTGTTTTTTGAAAGGGTTACAGAACAATTTTGAGTTTACCATACGAAGTTCCATGTTAAATAACGGCTTGCTTCCTGTGGCCCTGTGTACCATTCTTTTTTAGCAATCCAGTGTATCAGTCTGTCTTTTTTTTTGAGGGAACCACATGATTCCATTAACCTTGTAAACCAGATAAATCACTGGCCACCAGCACATGAATACAATCTGGTAGATTACCAGGTAGGAACACTATATCACCCTGACACGAACTACCAAATCTAGCTAACTCATGTGCTACTTTATTACAAAAACGTAGAGTATAAGAAACTCGAGCTTCGAAGAACTCCGTAGCAAGTAGATCCTTAAGTTCATACACAAGACCTCCTATCATCGATAACCTGAAATCAGTGGTTTGCAAAGCTTGCGTAACCATCAAGGCGTCTGTCTCAAGGATAACTCTGTGCACACCCAAGTGTATTGCTGCCTTGATCCCCTGGATGCACGCCATCAACTCAGTTTGGCAGGGCTGTAACGCGTGCGCTATTTTCCCTGCCCCTGCTTGGATAACCTCTCCTTCATCATTCCTGATCACATAGCCCCAACTTCCATTCGCATAATCCTTAATAAATCCTCCATCCACATTTATCTTCAGCATACCACCTTGAGGGCGACTCCATTTTGCTCGGACGTGGGCCGGCTGCATCAATTGTTTGGACTCCACCAGCTGTCTGAATTCCCAAAACTGACGCCAGGTGATGCCAGCAAGTTCCAGCTGCTCCCTTCCACTATCACCCTCCCTCACCTTATTTCTTTCCCACCATAAATTATTCAACAAAATAGCTACCAACGCACTCTTGTCAGGTTTCAGACGGAGGACAGCTTCTATGCATTGTTTGGCGTCCGGCAAGGTGCACAGCTGCAGTCTGACATCCTCCAAACCCAACTCCCGCCACAATTTCTTAGACCATTTGCATTTAAAAAAGAGATGGGCTCCATCCTCATCAAACCTCTGGCAAACAAAACAAATTGTATCAAGTTCCATCCCCCTTCTTTTCAGGTTACATTTCAAAGCCAGAGAGTTATTGGCAAGCCTCCAAATGAAATGCTTTACTCTGTTAGGACACTGAAGATTCCAGATTTCCTTCCATAATCCCCCCATTACAACTCCATTACTAGAAGAGGCCACCCCCTGTATACTCTGTCTTTGCTCCCTTTCACACTGCACCCAATAGGCAGACTTTACAGAGAACATGCCCTTTTGATCATAGTGCCAAGCCACGATGTCATCCATTTCAGTATGGATAGGAAGAGACAACACAATTCTAGCATCCTGTTCACAGAACGTGTCTAATACCAGATCTTCATCCCACTCGCCATAAACTGGATCGATCAAGTCCTGAACTTTTGTCAGCAGTGATTGTCCTCTGGTCGTCATGGGCCTGCGAGTGGACCCCCCTTGGCAACCAAGGATCTTGCCATATTCTTATATTTTCTCCATTGCCCACTCTCCATATGATGCCCTCCTTGAGCAGATCTATACCTCGTAAAATACTTCTCCACGTGTATGACATACCCCCTTTGCTGGTAGCCTGTAGTACATCACAATCTGGAAAATATTTGGCTTTTAAAACTCGAGCACATAAAGATGAAGGGTTGTGCAGTAGGCGCCAGCCTTGCTTAGCAAGCATGGCCAAATTGAAAGAATGGATATCTCTAAACCCCATTCCTCCTTTTTTAGGTTTCTTCATCTTATCCCAGCTAACCCAATGCATCTTCCTTTCTTTATCATGTTGGCTCCACCAGAATTTACATATGAGCGCACTGATTTGATCGCATAAATTTTTTGTAAGATCAAAACAGCCCATCGCATATGTTGGGACCGCTTGAGCCACAGCCTTTATCAACACTTCTTTGCCGGCATTTGACAATAATCGTTCCTTCCATCCCTGAATCCTTTGCCACACCTTATCTTTTAAATATTCAAAAGTCCTACTCCGTGATCTGCCAACATGGATCGGAAGGCCTAAATATTTATCATTGAAAGTTTCCTGTATCAACTGCAGCTTTCCCTTCACCTCTTGCTTGCACTGATCAGTAGTGTTTGGACTAAATAAAATAGCCGACTTATCCTTATTTATCATTTGACCAGAACAAACCTCACCTAGCGTATCACTCGAACAGTGTTGTGTTGTGTTAGAATTTGCCCTGTATAGTAGAATTTGGCCCGGCAACTAAATGGCTCGTAGCCACACGGAGCAACAAACGGATCAAATTAAGATGTTTAATACTTCAAAAACAATAAGATGGTTATTACTTTAAAGAAAATTAAGATGGGCGCTTGACCTGTTCGCTTTGACGACCGACAATGCCGATAACATGGTGTTATGTTTAGGCCATTGGAGTAGCTTCGCCGCGAAACAGGGTTCGTCTTGGACGACTATGTCGTGTCTACCCTGTGGCTCAGCATGGCCGTCGAGGTATTCCTCCATGTGGACGTGGCGTTCGACGACAACGCACTTTGCATATTCACTAGGGAACAACGCAAACCGGTAGGAGTCTAAGCAAAGGAGGAGGATAATTAAAAGCATGACATGCGGAGCAGCCGGCAGACGAACGTCTTGTAACCAAGGCAGCGCGTCGTCGGCCATTCTACGTTAGTCTCCCTGATGTTCCGATGGATTAAAGGCTACTGAAAGCAAGTCGTATCAAAGGCACCGTCTCCAGAGCATACGTCGCCAACGTGCTCTTGCACTGGGTCACCTCCATCTATCTAGGAACCAACAAAGCGCTTATCCAAGCCACGCGTACTGTAACATTGTTCTGACCTAGGCTGCCTGAAGACATTACGTGCATATTACCATGGCCACTTCTGATCTTTCGTATGAGCGTTGTGCCGCGGTGTAGTGCCGGCACAACTTCTGCACTATGGCCATCACGCTAGGGCTAGGCTACCTTACCATGGTCAGTGACACAATGCGCACGTGGTGCCATGGCTGCAGGTTCAAGCCACCTTTATGTGGTCGTAGTGTCTGCAACTCTGTCATACAACCATGCTCGTGCCGTCTCTAATATAATGAATTACGATCCTGTTGCAAAGCATGGACATATTTGCTAGTCAATAATAATAAGAAAAAAGTCTACTTCATCATCTCAACTATGGGGGTGGATTACTTAACCTCCTCAACTATGAAACGGTCTATCGTGCCCCCTGAACTTTCTAAAACCGGTCAAATTACCCCTCAGGAGGTTTTGAAACGGCGGTCTTGCTACCATATTATATATTCACTGTGTAGAACAACTCATGTGGAGTCCAACAAAATTGGATTTTCCATTTTATAATTTTTTTGTGATTTGCTATGATTTTTTAAAGATTCAGCCGAAATAAATAAAAAAGGAAAAACCGCTGGTACTGTATATGTTACTGTAGCAACCCGTCGTCTGAAAACCGTTTAAGGGGTAATTTGACCGGTTTTGAAAAGTTCAGGAGTAGAATAGATCGTTTGATAGTTGAGGGGTTAAGTAATCCACCCGTAGTTTCAGGGTAATTTGACCGGTTTTGAAAAGTTCAGGAGTAGAATAGATGCGGCAGCGCTGCGCCTGCGTGAAGGAGGGATGCGTGCAGCGGCGCTGCATCTGCGTGCGTGAGATGAGAGATGACCTGAGAAGGGATAAGGACGCATTTGTGGGCTGCCTATTGGGCTGGGTCAAGCACTTCTCTTTACATTTGCCCTTTTCTGGTTTTTCTTTTTCCTTTTTTCTCTTTTTCTTGCCTATTCCCTGCTGGTATTTTCCTATTTCTTAGAATGGTAAGGCGTCGCCTTGCCTCACCTTATGGTCGCCTAGGCGTCGCCTAGTCGACTCAAATGAGTGGCTCGCCATGTCTCGCCTCGCCGCCTTAAAAACCATGCTTTCCAGCTATTCGCCTAGTGAAAATGCAATATTTGATTTGTCAGCTAGTTTGGCCCTGCAGTTGGAAGTTTTATTTCCTGAGTTCTGATTCGTTTCTTTCCAGGAAAGGTTAAGCCTATGGCAGGAGAAGTTAAATCAATTTGAGGCATGGGACAAGGGTACTTTACTCTGTATTTCATGCTTGTTCATTTCTTTTTTATCTGAAATATGTAATGCTGGTACTCAGTTACTACCTGAATTGAATTGCAGCACCACTCCGCCCTACTACTACAATAAATACACAAGCAGCAGCAAGGTTTATTGGACACTCACTTTCCCATCTGACATCTGGTACATATTTGGCAGTTAAGTTTGTGTGGATTCTTGATTATTATGGCATGGAAATGAGATTTGATTTTTTTTTTCAGATCAGAAGAGGAGCATGCAGGAAATAAGTAGAGGAGAAAGGCGGAGTTGGTCTGGGCAGAAGAGAAAGCCTGAGCCTTTACCAGAAAAGAAGTCTGTCCGTGCTGCTGCAGAAGAGTTCCTTGCAAAGGCTGCTCAGGAACTTATTGGGCATAGTGATAGCAGGGTCAAGGGTCCTGTTATACTCATTCCTGATGAAGATGAGGACTAGATCGGTATGTTGGTTTTGTCAATTTGTGAAATATATTTATACTGCGGATTTGTGTTTGTTGACTTCGTTCTTCCTGCAAAAGTAATGCTGGACTTACAAAAGGCCTATTTACATTACATGCTGATTTTTGCAACATTGTAACATACTCAGAGATGAGGATATATATGGCATATTTGCAACAAAATCATGGTCCATGGATCTCTCTTCATAAAGTAAATCACAATTCACAATCCTTGATTGTTAATATAAGTACTTTCTAGGTTATTGCAGTTTGTAGACACATAGCATCAGAATATCTGAAATCCCACTAGCTAACACAAATCTCATCTTGCCTCATGTTTAAATAGTTCTTTCTTTTACTCTATTATTAATGATGAAAACGCAACTTAAGTACCTTTATTTATCTAATGGTTAAGTCTATGTTCATAATTCTACTATAAGCACACTTGGATTAACTTTTAGCTTCACAATCAATTTATGGCAACATATTTGGTGAAACACATGCTCTATTAAACAGTTGCCTAGCTGTTACTGCGAAAATTAAACATGGAATGATGATGTCACGCTAGATCTTAGAGTGATAATTTTATCTTTGAGTATGGCCATTTGATGGAAGGTGTGAATTATTTGATTATCCAGACAATGGCAGCTTTGCAAATGGAAGCACATTTTCTGCTGTCCTATATTTTGTTTGTTAGCAGTACAAGATCTTTGATTATCAGAATTTGAAACTTTGGTAGACACACACTGTGCAACTGGCAGGGCCATGGATGGGCCTGTGACAAGCAGTTCCTTGGATAGCAGTATCTACTGGTGATTGTGGTATATACAATACAACAATCTTTTTTGTGACCAACTGTATGTTTCATTGCACGCATTCTGCTCACAAAAGTGTTAGTAGATGGCACATTTGTATTGATTGGATAGGACCATGTATTGGAATGATTTTTTTTGTGAATTATGTTAATTTTAGTCCACAACTTAAAATGTTGATAGCATACTTGTTTGGGTAAAGAGCTATTTATGCTGTGTTTAAAAAAATGTGTGCACATATCCTTTGTTGCACGGAAAAAGTTTCATTTTATGTAACATGACAATCCTCTGCTTGCCTCCATCAATCACTGTTGCACTGCAACCATACTCGTTCTACAGTCTTTTTTTTTTTTTGATTGCCTCAACCTTTGATACAGCTGTAGTATCTGAACACCTAGATCTACAACCTATGTCTAAGTCACCGCTGAGAGATATGACAGTTGTGGTCCATCCGTGTGAGGCATCCACCATCCTGAAAATAATTGCGGAAAAACCCCGGTGGGAGACGTGAGACGAGCAAGTCTCGAACTCACGATTGGCTGCTCCTCCACTGGAGCACTTTGCCGTCCGAGAACCCTGGCTGGGAGCTGGGAGAGGTGTCCCACTACAGGTGCAAATAAACCATTTTACCTTTCAGGGGAAAGGAAACAAACCACTCAATAATCGGTAGAAATTCCTCCTACTGAACTGAGCCAATCTCTCTCCTTTTGTCTAGTTAGCCAGTTCTGATTGCAGCTTCCTATTTTCCTATCCTTAATGTCTACTTTTTTTTTTGGCCATGTATGTACTGTAGCTTGTGTTCGATTGTGGACACCTCTAACCTCTGGCTATGTTCTATTTCCATGCAGAAAAAATGGATGCTTACCAGATTACATTCCTGATTCATCGGCTAGGCAAAGGAAGGTAGAAAGTCCCAGCGATGAAGAAAAATTTACCTACATTGCTGTGATGATGAAGATAAATTTAGCTACATTGCTGTGTTGTTGTACGTGGAACAGGGAATGGGGCAAAGGCTTGCTTACTTCCCCTGTTTTTGGAGCAATTTTTCTCGAATTTTGAGTGCAGTTTATCTGAGTTTCTTTCCAGAAAGAATTTTGACATCCTATTTGTTAGTGGAGCTGGAGAAACAATATATGATTTGTGTGCTAGAGTACCCCTAATAATGAGTACTATCTATATATTCGAATGACAACAAGATCTGTGACCTCCAGCAATTCGGGGTACTCAAGCCTGTAATAGTTGGTGTATTAATGATGATGGCTGAACCTTTCTGGCAAGTTTTGTTATGGCACTTAAGAACTGGCTTTTGGAATTAGTAGGAAGTTGTTTTTAGTAGCTTTTGGAGATGCTCGAGCACAAAGAACGCAAGGCAGAACGCAGAACGATTGCAATTAAAGCGGCATGTCAACCCGAGAAGAACCGAAACGTCCGGCCATGTTTGACTTGCTGTGACTGTTCTCTTTCTCCTTTAAATGGTGAATTCGCTGGGAGCCACAATGTAATGGTGCAGTCCCCCACCAGTACTCGACATGCCTCGTATGGTTTCACACCAGTACTCGACATTCACAGCTCTGCCATCTCAGGAGAATGCTCGGCAATCGATTATTTTTCTAAGTTATCTCATAAAATTCTCTATTCCCAAAATTTGTAACTAGAATAAATAAATTTATGAGTCATATAACAATTATAACTTGTAAAATGGTAAACAAGCGCGAAACAATAATATTTTGTTCTCTTACCTCCTCTTTTGTTATATAGCATCATAAAATTTAGGGAGATGCTAATTTACAGGTGCCTGAAAAGTAGTCAGGCTCTCAGGCGACGCTTTACAGTCGCTGGATTTGATTGAATGGCTGGATCACCGCCTTCAATCTCTAGCGTTAGTTGCTGCAAGGTCTTTAACCACCGATGGGGCAGTCTAATGCAGCAAGGTGAGGCTTCACCGCAGGACACGCGGCCGCTTGAGCACTGGTCTATGCGCCTCAGCGCCTGTGGTCCGTAGGTTGGGCGAAAGCAGGAAGCAAGCAGCAGAGCTGCATCGCCTGAACAGGACTAAAAACTCAGTCGGCTGATATATAGGAATCGTGTAAAATTTATATATGGCATTGCCTACAACGACGTATGATTATGAAACAGCTTTTTCTTAGTGCAATATTTGTCTAAAACTTGGGCTTACCGATTTTTAAATTATATATGGTAATTTGTGGTACTTTTAAAAAAAATTCTGATGCAGACCAGACAAACCAGCCGAGACGAAACACCCACGCTCACATGATGCAGGTTTGAAGGCGACGGGCAGGCCAATAAAACAAGTCAAACCTCCTCCTCCTCAATAAATAAAGAGTTTTGTTATATTTCTGTCAACAGATTTTGTGGCTTTTTATCTGTCAAATTCTGGTTCGTTGATTTGTTTCAAGATTTGTGCAGCCTTTTGTGTACACCAGCGCTAACGGGTCCGCGAGCTAGCGGCCCTGTTCTGCTGGTCATGTTTTGACTTGTTTCAGCTTGTTTCAACTTATTCTCTCTCACAGAACACTGTTAAATCAGCCGAAACCAGCCGACTTTTCCGACAGCCGAAACACTATTAAAGCATCCGAAACTCGCAAACCCCTCATCTCCCACCGAGCGTTTCTTTCCCCAAATCGTTTCCGCATCCTCCACGCGCCGTGGCGCAGGTCTCGCCGCCGCTTCGCTTTTGAGCCGCGCGCAGGGCGGTGGGTGGGCCGGAGGTTGTCGGCGGCAGTTGCGTTGAGGTCTGGCGAGTTGTGGGTGGGGGCGCTTTCCTTGCGCACCGCTCCCACTGCCGTGGCGCCGCGCGCAGGCGGTGGGTGGGGCGGAGCTTTTTTCTGCCGCAGTCCGGGGCGAGCTGTGCCATGGTGGGCGGAGGTTGGAGCGGGGAATCCTCGGGCACTGCTTTCTCCCGTGCCGACGGCTGCAGTGGAGCCCCGGCGGCTGCTGCGCTGAGCTGTGCTTCGCCATGCGCCGCTGCGGTGGTCGGACTTCGGCGGTGAGTGGTGGTCGGATTTCGGGGGTTGTTTCGCCGAGCTGTGTGCGAGCTGTGGTGAGGCGATGTCTTCGCGCGCCGCTGCGAGCGGTGTTCGTAGCGGGATCCTTGCGCGCCGCTTCCCCGTGCCGACGGTTGCAGAGGAGTGTCTTCGTGCGGTCGATATGTGTAAGTGTATTTTATTCTTCGCATCGTTATTCGTCGATTTTGCTTTTGTTTTGAGGTGCTATTGCTATTTGTGTTTGTGCTGTTGGTCACGGGTCGTCCGTGGCTGCATAGATTTGGCACGAGATGTAGATGTCGATTTTTTGTGGTGGCTTTCGGGGTAGTTTGCGAGGAACTCTGTGGCAGTGGGTTCAACCCCGGTTGCGGCCGTGGGTTTGGGTGTGGTTGTGGATTTGGTTGCGGTAGGGGTTGTTGCTGTGGATTTGGGCGGCCTAGGGGCGCTGGGCGCACGACGCACTAGCTCTCCTTTTCCCGATCTTTGCGTTTCTGTGATGAATCAAGCCCAGACCTTTTTTGGCTGGGTCATATGCTCCTCCGATGTGTGTTGGGCTAGTAGTACTCGTAGATGCAATTCAACTCCAATTTTTCGGTGTTCAACTGATCCCCCTATGCGGCTATGCCGTTCGATGGTAATCCCTTGCTTGCTTTGGTTTTGACTTCTAAAAATAGACCACGGTTTCTCTGAATAAGAGCATCTCCAATAGTTTGGTAAAAATAACTTGCCAAATATTGTGATTTAGCAAGTTGTTAAATGTTATGGCAAGTGAAAAAAGGATGCATCTCAAATAGTTTGGTATTCCAAGTTGGTAAAATTGAAAAATTAGGCCCACATGCCTGTTGACGGGCCTCCTCCTCATGCCGCGACGACGCTGTACTCGGTCCCTCGCGTAGTTCATCCTGTTCAAAAATTATATGCTCAAGTGTAATAGGTCATTTGTTTTTATTCAAGTACCATGAACCATCGGCGTGCAATAATGATATAGTCAAATGCAATATGTGATTTGTTTTTATCCAAGTACCATGAACATTCAGCAGCTTCAGCTTCAAATAAATCTAGTACCGATGCATACAGCGAGCAACACTTGAAAGCAAATTAATCCCATACATGTAATTGTAGCTGAATAGCTCAAGTACAGATCCATACAATGGTTCATGTTGAATAAATAAAGGTTCCGATGATCTAAAAAAGCAAAGGTACTAGAACCATGGTTTCACAGCAACTAAAATTATTTTGGAAGACATAAACTAAATTGATTTTCCAAGACGCTTATTATCGACAATCTCCTGTTGCATCATCTGAAGCCATTCAAGCTGCAGCGTGTCGAGGCCAGCGACGAAGAGAAACGGCGCTGCCGTGTGACTCGCGCGAAGACGAAGACCGACGGCGGCAGCGGCGCGGTGATGAAAAACGAGGAAACCGCGACGACTACTTGATATATATCGCGGGGTTTTCATCGCGCGCGCAAGGGAGAAACGCGGGAAGATGGACTTAGCGCGCGCGGGAGGGGAGGGGATCGCACGGGACAGGTGAGGGCGACGGAAAATTTCGTGAATGGCAAGTCTTCTCCAACTGCGTAAATATGGGAGTGCGAGGCTGGGGGATAGCAAGTTGCCAGGGATAGTAAGTTCGTTTGAGGAACTGTTGGAGGGTGATTTTTATGGTTTTGCCAAATAAATTAGGATAGCAAGTTGATTTACCAAACTACTGGAGATGCTCTAAGTGAATACTGCGTGGCGTCTTCTTTGAAGAAGACTGGATTGACTCGTCTACAGCCTGACCTTCTGTATTGCTCCAGTAGTCCAGCGCTTTAGTGATGTGTACAAGAACTTTTTGGTTGACTGTTGTTCTCATGCCAGTTACAAATTGATTATGCTGTGTGCTGAGTAGTGAGGGTGGCTGATACTATAATGCTCTCGCCATTTCTCTGCCATGAACTCTCAAGAATTGAGAATATTCCTTTCAGAATACTGAGTCCTGCTAGCTCTGGTGGATGAGTTGATGATTCTAACTACTGAGTTGGACAAATCAGCGGCTGCCAAGGGCTTGTGTTTCTGGTAGTGCCCTTTGTGGATTCGATGTTTGCCTGCAGGCAATTCAGTTAGTTTTTGGAGATTTGAATTGCACATGTTTGATGTGATATCATAGCATAGCTAGTGGTACCATACCATGCTTTTGTTAGGTGGAAGGAGAAATGTAGTTTTTGTCGGATGGCACCCTGAGCTGCTGGATGTTATATTTATACGAGTACCAGTTTCTGTTCTATGCCCATCAATTTTTTCTTTGTTGTTGCTGTTGGGCATGACAAATATTGTGAGGGCTATAAGATTATTCATGATGATTTTTGTTTGCTGTGATTTAACCTTCTATGGATTGCAGACTCTTTGTTTAGTCAGACCCTTTTCTTTGTACTAGAGTAGATTTGTGTCGAAGCAGAAAAGACCACGAATGGCTTCTGGCCTATCAGTTGTGCTGCTGCACCTTTTTTTTTTTCTTTTTGACTCTTCTGTTTGTCAGTGAACAAATTTTCCTCTATTTTCTTTACTGTTCTATTTGTAAGATTTTTTATCAAGTTGTCCTTTTCCATTGACACTTTTTTTGCATGAATTGTTTCGGGGGGGCTCTATCTGAATGCAACTGAGGTACACCAAAGCCCGATATACAAATGATTAAAGGGTAAGTTCATATCTATGCGGCGAAAGATTACCTTTTGCTTAGGCCAACACTTATATATTACTAGCACTAAGTTTAGTATACACTATAAATTTTTGTATTTGGTGATGTAATTTTAGTATATCTTGCTAATGTGGCTTACTGGCTTTTGTCTCTTGGATCTGCATTCTTTTGAAAATATAATTTGGATAATATGTTTCTTCTATGAACAATGTGGCATATATGTCTTCAAACTTGTTGGTTTATTACTTTTGTGGCATATATGTCTCTAGGATCTGCTATTTCTTGCTTAGCTCTTTACGATTTGCACTTCAATTCACCAAGCAGAGTGAAAGAGCATGTACACTACTAGTAGTTCATATATAGCAAGCTCCACTTGTAACAACAATGGTAGTGCATGTTAAGTAGCTATTTCTGTGTTACTTGTAAGTTGTAACAAAGTGTCCTTTGCTCGGATGCACCCTGAGTTACTAGATGCAGCAACTATTTTATTTTGTATTTTTTTATTTGGGTGGACGGATTATAGTAATATAATGTATGAGGAAACAATTCATCCAAAACCAGATGCAACAACTATTGATTCTTTTTTCTTGCCTTTTAAGGGCCAGCTTTGATGAATATGGTTTTTTTTTCCTTTGTGGGCCCCAAGGCCAATTGATGTGGTTATTGATTAAGCTGCTAGAGCTGCTCCTGCTACAATAGTTGTGAAGCTGCTAGAGCTGCTGATGCTGGAATAGTTGGTAGTATTTGATTTGTCTAGTAGGAGTAGAAGGTGGAGTTTTTTTTTAGCTGTAGTTCTTTTTTGTATTTTGCCTTCTGAGTGTGTCTGTGTGTGTGGCTTCTTTGTGTGTTTGGGTGCATGTGTGTCTAGAAGGTGGGGTTTTTTTTTGAGCTGTAGTTCTTTTTTGTCCTTTGCCTTCTGAGTGTGTCTGTGTGTGTTCTTTGTGTGTGGGTGCATGTGTGTCTTTTTGTGTGCCTCTCTCTCTGTTTGTGTGTGTGTCGGTTTTTTGTGGGTGTGGGTATGTTTTTGCTCTGTGTTTTTTTTGACTTTTTCTATTTTTGTTTTCCTTTTTTGCTTTTTCTTTAGGCATTAGTTGTATTTTTTGGAGTTGAGTTATGTTTATCTCTCTATGTGTATGTTTCTATGTCTTTCTCTATGTGACAGCTGCTGATGCCTGCTGCCACTATTGATTAAGCTTTTTGGCCCTGTCATTTGTCTTTTGCCTTTTGAGGGCCCAAAGCCTGCTGAGCTTGTACTGTTGTTTTTGCAGTTGCGTGCTGGTTGCTCCTGATGCTGATTAAGGTGTTTTTTTTATTTCTTTTGTCTTTTGATTGCCCCAAAGCCTGCTAATTTTATTTTGTAGCTGTATATTTTAGATTTTTATTGCTGTGATGTGCAGATGTGCTTTTCTTTTTTTTTATTCTTTTTGTTTTTGTTTTCCTTTTTTTTTTGTCATTAGCTGTAGTTTTCAGAATTGTGATTTGTTTATTTAGTTGGGCTGAGTGTATATTTCTAGCTGCTCTTTAGAGTCGATATAATTTTTTTTTTATGTTTGACTTGTTTGTTGAGCAGAGTTTTTTTAGCTGTTATATTTTGTAAGCTTGTTTTTTTTGTGTGAGCAAACTGTCAGTCTAATCCGTAGTTTCATTAGATGTGTGTTTGTTGTTTTTGTGTGTCTCTCTTTGTGTGTGTGTTTGTAAGCTTTTGTTGTATTTGTTGTTGCTGCCGCTCCATTTGCTGCATGTGAACTTTTGTAGCTGTTTGTTGGATTTTTTTCTTATACCGTGTGTGTTTGTGTCTGTGTGTCTGTGTGTGCACGCCTAACATTGTTTTTTTCCCATACAAAATATGTTCATGTATTGACTCACCATATGCCTGTATCAATGCCATTTTCAAAATTTGTTCTCTTTCTGCAATACCTTTGCTTTAATATACTCTATGACAGGGCTCTGGATGATGGAGGATTGTCACCTGCTTGCATGGCTGATTCTTTTCAGATGTTTGGGTAAGGCAGCCTATGCTGCTCTCTATGCAATATCACAGAACCTTTCGCTTACGTTCAGAGTAATGCAATCGCTCTTTCTTGTTAATTTATTTTCCTTTTCTGTTTGTAATGGCTTCTTGTTCCCATTTCTTTTTTCTACCAGCTAATTGTTTGTTGATTTCCAGTGCTTTCAGCCATTTGCTTCATGACAACCCATTGCCTCTTGATGAGGTTTCAGCTTTAGAATTGATGGTGTCATTTTCTCATGGACACCCCGAAAGCAGCCAGGCACCTATGGTGGGCCTCAAGTTATCAATGGCTGAAGTTGATAGAGGTCTTGTTACATTGGTTGCTTCTGACCATCCAGGATTTGAGGTGTGAAGTTGCTCATCCTGTGATTCTTTTCTAATCTTTATCCAGAATGAAACAAATAACAAAGTTGTGCCTGATTCTAGTGTTACTTTTGGTAAAATGCACTACTGTTTTTTTTGTATCATCCTCCTGTTTAGTCGGTTAGTGTTTTCTTCCCTGGTTTGTATTTGACTGACTTCGTCACTATGCCTTGTCACTAGTGCTTTTTCATCTTTTAAATTCCTACTGTTTATCTTCTTTTGCAGGTTTGCAACCCAAATGGTTATTGGTACCTAGCAGATGTGGGCTCAAGCCCTGATGTCCTATTGCTTTTGACTGGAAGAGCCCTGTCATGTTACTGCTGGTCTACAGCTAAATTCTCAGTACACTAATAATGAAAACAGGTGAGAGTTGTGGGCTGCTAGAAGGATTGAAGTTTTCTGCTTGCATATCATTTATTTTATTTCTCAGTTATCTTCCAGGGCATCACTCATGTTTAGGCTGATGCCTCGTGCCAATGCTATATTGTGTGTGTGTGTGTGCGCGCGCGTGCTTGTGTGTGTCTTTGTTTGGAGCAATCTATGACTATGGAGGATGTGTTTTGTTTTTCTGTGGTCACTGAATATATGTGTTGGCTAGCTTTGATGTGTTTGGTATTTTAGCTTAATGGTCTCTGATTATAGAATTGATGACTGATGATGGCTGTTTTTTTTGTGTGTACATGACAAAAAGCATGACAGATGTATACATGACAAAAAGCATGGATCAGACTAGTGAGTAGTGCAGCACCAGAAGTACTTTTTATTATCAACCCAGTCATTATCTGAGATCAATTATCAGACAAGTAGTAGAACTAAAAAAAATCTCTGCCTCTGCACTCGGGACTAATAAATCTGAAAAGGCTAGTAGCATGGTAGATTGATAGTATCCCTTGGTCGTCTCCTTTTGCATGCCCTCGCCGAAGCTTTTGTGCACCCATCGGCACTTTGCAAATTTACAATGCTTTACCCTAGCTCTGTCACTGTAGGGTTACATGCAGGGCACATGATCTTTGTGTTTGCTTACATGATTGGTCTTCCCATTGTTGTTTCTCTATCTTTTGTCATGAATGGCTGCATTCTTTTCAGAGAATTCCTGCTACACAATAGCATAATCAATAATACTACTGTTTTCAATAAGCATGGTTTGTGTCGTGTGACGAACAAGAGTTTGTTTCATTTGCTGGTGGATCATGTTGATCTCTAGACTGACAGTGCTCACTTTTTGCTGACATTTCCTTGTGGCATCTAAAATCCAGGTACTCTGCATATTGGGTGAAATCTCTGTCAGATGAGCACAGCCAGCTCTTGCCTAGCTGCATGGATCCATCGATGGACAAGCTGTTTGACCAGTGGATCAAGCCAAATCTGATGTCGCTACTGCCTGGAACTGGCTGACGTCCTGCTGCTACGCGCTCTGATGTTGTCCGTCTGTTCCAAGCAGAGCTGCTCTGCTCCGTGGGTTTGGGTTCAGAGAGAGAGAGCGGTCTGATTCGGCCCTTGGTCCATGTCCATAGTCCATCCGCTGCTGCTATTGCTGTGGTCAGTTGGCACTAGCGTCGGAAGCAAGGGATTTTTGTTAGTTTGCGTCAGTTTTCCTTGTGGTGGTTCTATGTATGTACTAGTATTTGTCTTGTACTACTCCTGTGTATGTTACCAACAAATTGTACTAATTGGATCCAGCCAACTCTCTAGACTGCTAATGCTAACGGGTTTTGGATGTTTTTGTTGATTTTTACCCGTGCTATTGAAATCTGACAGATTTTTATATTGCAAATCTGTCAGATTTTTTGGCTAATGTGTCAGCTGTTTATTTGTCAAAAATTTGACAGATTCGTTGTTGTTGAATCTGTTGACAGATGTATAGAGACACCCATAAATAAAAGACATAATAAGTCATCCATCCATACAACAAAAGCGCGAGGAGACACAAGCTAAGCATTCAATTCAGCAATGGCGAGCACACGGAGGTTGAGCCGTGTCCTCCTCTCGGAGCTGGGCATCGCCATGCTCGCGCTGCTGCTGCTGCCGGCGAGCCATGCGCGCGTGTGCCCGCCGTGCGGCTCGACGGCCGTGCCGTACCCGCTCAGCACTGGCGACGGCTGCGGCGACCCGGCGTACAAGGTCCGGTGCGCCGGCAACTCGTCGCTCCTGTTCGACGCGCTGAACGGCACGTCGTACCCGATCACGTCCATCAGCCCCGCGGCGCAGCGGCTGGTGGTCTCCCCGGCGCCTTTCGTGTCGCTGCCGCAGGGGCAGAGCAGCATCTGCGTGTCGGAGGGCGCCGCGGCGGGGCGTGGCGTGCAGCTGAACGCGTCGCTGCCGTTCAACGTGAGCTCGTCCAACACCATCATGCTGCTCAACTGCACCAAGGACCTGCTGCTGTCGCCGCTCAACTGCTCCGCCAACTCGCTCTGCCACGTCTACGCCAACGCCACGGGGTCCACGGCGTCGGCCTGCGCGCCGCTGCCGCTCTGCTGCACCTTCGTCGCCGGGGGATCCTCCACGTCCTACAGCATCCGGGTGTCGCCGCGGTTCTGCAGCGCGTACCGCAGCTTCGTGGGGCTCGACGCGACGCAGCCGCCGGACACGTGGGGCAGCCGCCTCGGGCTGGAGCTGCAGTGGGCGACGCCCAGGGAGCCGCTCTGCCGCACGCAGGCTGACTGCGAGGACGGCGCCAACGCCACCTGCGCCGACGACCCGCTCACGCCCTCCGGCGCCGGCGCGGTTCGCCGATGTTTCTGCGTGTCTGGGCTCACGTGGAGCCCCCTCGCCGGCGCGTGCCAGCAGAGTACGTTTTTTTTTTCGAAATCAGTCAGTAATTTCTTTTCGCTGCATGATCTTGAATTGAAGACACAAGGAAGGACAGGTCCTGAATTAAACGGAACACTTGTATTACTCTGTTTGATTTGATGCAGATCCCTCGGATTGCCAGATCGCTGGGGACTGCGGAGGATCCAGCCATGCGCCTCTCATTGCAGGTAGCTGTTTCTTGCTTTCCTGTTCTTGTCGTTCAGATTGTTCAACCAATCTCGTAGCCTAAAAATTGTTCAGTTACTGCTTGACACGAATGAGTAGGTGCCGTGTCTCTTCCGATTGAATTCATTTGCGAGTCACTGGACTCCTGGTACCCCCTGATTCTCTGAGGAGAGGAGAAAGTTAACCTTGTTCGCTTGAACTTATCAGTCATGATATAATATTTTTTCTTATAACAAATCAATTTTAGCCGGTTTATTAGCCGTACAAACCATCAATCGTTAGAATGAATATTTTTCCTCCTTCCACGCGTGAAGGTACAGATACCTGCTAAAATTTCAACGACAATCCAGATTACCATTCAAGTCAACATAGTACAAATCCCTCATAAGTAAGACGCATTGGATAAAAGGAGGTAGTGGTATGGTCAAGCAACCCTTTTGACTCATCTAGTTCAGCCGACAGCGGGTACTCTCCATTCAAACCTCTGTATTCAAATGCCATAACAAAGCGAAAGTTGGTATACATCAGCCTCAATTTGGGTCCTTTGACGCCCCGATGGTCAACTTTGGGGGGCTCATAGACCATGCTCATATATATCCTCATAGGAAGGATAAGCTTTGACTGTTTCTCCATTTATTTAAGTACTGCTATCTTTATATTTATTGCAAAAGTTGGCGGCCGGCATCGGCAGCAGACACAACTATGAGCCTATCACATCCAGATGAACGAGTATGTCCCCGCAAGTTTTATTAGACAATAGAAAAACGAAAATAGAGAGAACAAGAGGGTTTGCCAAATCCTTAGAACCCTTCTTATATAGACATAACTTAGCACAACACCAAAAGGCACAAAAGAAGAAGAAAAAAAGGACTTGGCGAGAGACCCCGGCCTCCTAGCGACTGAAAACACAACTCTAAGAAACATAGGAAACCAAATGACTAGACCACTAATTTGAGTCTTGATTCGGGTGATAACCAGAGGTGCAAATGGTACGGATATTTTTCGACCGTATTCGAGACCGAATCCGTTTAAAAGAGTTCAGATTTGTCCATTCCAAATCCGGATATTCAACTATGATTTGGGACAAACAGACTTCAGAACAACTAACAAATATAACCTATTTGTTTGTACCTGCTTTTTGAGGCAAACAAATAGGTTATATTTATCAGTTGTTCTTGAAGACAAACAGACTCTAAATTATATAAGCTAGAGTAGACGAACTGACTCATAGCTCACAATTTAGTTGTCCTGCCTAGGATTGAGGATACAGCCATACAGGTGGTGCGAATGGTCGTTCTCAGTAGGTTTATTCTGGGACTTGGGACAATTCTAGAGGTTGATTTATTGTGGGATGAAAGGGGTATACAAGAATGTACGCTTCCTTCATTTCAGCTAATGACTGGTTTAGTCTTTATGTTACCTCTACATACCAATTAAGAAATCAAATTTAACATGATTAAGACAATCCTCCTATGGAATTTCACACACGGGCAGTCAAAGGCTTTTGATGAATCAACTAGAATTCCTCACCTTGAAAATTAAAGTTCAGCAATCGATTTAAATGTTGTGATGGATTGTCATGCAATGCAGGGCTGGTGTGTGGCCTCGGCGGCACTTTGCTGGTTGCCACTGCAGGGCTGTTGGTGTACCGCCGGCAGCAGCGCATCCGGCTGGCCCGAGAGAGGTTGGCCAAGGAGCGCGAGGAGATCCTGAACGCCAACAACACGAGCGGGCGCACCGCCAAGAACTTCTCCGGTCGCGAGCTGAAGCGCGCCACGGGCAACTTCTCCCGCGACAACCTCCTTGGCGCTGGTGGCTACGGCGAGGTCTACAAGGGCGTGCTTGGCGACGGCACAGTCGTGGCTGTCAAGTGCGCCAAACTCGGCAACACCAAATCCACGGACCAGGTCCTGAACGAGGTGCGCGTGCTGTCACAGGTGAACCACCGCAGCCTGGTGCGCCTGCTCGGTTGCTGCGTCGACCTGGAGCAGCCGCTGATGGTGTACGAGTTCATCCCCAACGGCACCCTCGCCGACCACCTGTACGGCCCCATGAGCCGCTCGCCGCTTGGGTGGCGCCAGCGCCTGGCCATCGCGCGCCAGACGGCGGAGGGCATCGCATACCTGCACTTCGCGGCCTCGCCACCCATCTACCACCGCGACATCAAGTCGAGCAACATCCTTCTGGACGATCGGCTGGACAGCAAGGTCTCTGACTTCGGGCTATCCCGGCTGGCGGAGCCAGGGCTGAGCCACGTCTCCACCTGCGCGCAGGGGACGCTGGGGTACCTGGACCCGGAGTACTACCGCAACTACCAGCTCACGGACAAGAGCGACGTCTACAGCTTCGGCGTCGTGCTGCTCGAGCTACTCACGTCCAAGCGCGCCATTGACTTCGGCCGTGGCGCCGACGATGTCAACCTCGCCGTGCACGTGCAGCGGGTGGCGGACGAGGAGAGGCTCATGGACGTCGTGGACCCG
The DNA here is from genome assembly GCA_038087645.1 of Saccharum hybrid cultivar R570. NCBI lineage: Eukaryota > Viridiplantae > Streptophyta > Magnoliopsida > Poales > Poaceae > Saccharum > Saccharum hybrid cultivar. Next base: position 18,419,349 of record JAQSUU010000637.1, read on the forward strand.
GCGATCAAGGAGGGCGCCACGCAGCTCGAGCTCGACACTATGAAGGCGCTCGGGTTTCTAGCGCTGGGATGCCTCGAGGAGCGCCGGCAGAACCGGCCATCCATGAAGGAAGTCGCAGAGGAGATCGAGTACATCATCAACATCGAGGCCGGTGGCCATCCCATGGAGCAGCAGCTAGCGTAGCGAATGATCCGGTTAGAAATAAACCACGACACGTATTGTCCATGGCGTGCGCGTATGTGTGCCGCGTGGTGGTGGTGTGCATGACGGCTATTTTTGGGTTAGGATCCAAGGATGACGTGCAATGGTTGAGGCTGAGTCTAGAGTTGGAGTAGTGGTGTGCATGGCGCCGATTTTGCATGGTGGAAGCCGCATTGTCCGAATGAGCAAGTGGCTCACGGTGTTGCTGCGTGGCTCCTGCGGATCATGGTGCGAAGGCCTCAATGGAGGTGTGCTTCATGGCATGTCCTTGTATATAAGGAGCCCCTATGCTCCTAGTATTTAGTTGTCAAGTCCAATGAATATGTAGCCAAGATACATGTGAGTTTGTCGCCGCGGCGTTCGTCGTCGAAAAATAGTCTGTCTAATGTGCTTGTTCTACCTCTCGTCAAGAGCGTTGGCGTGTGTGTGTTTGAGTGGTTCCTGGACGAAGCCAACAATTGGTATCAAAGCCAGGTTAGATGTCGACCATGTTGCTGGAGGAGCTCATCGGCAGGCTGCGCGTGGCGGTGGAGTGCTATGGTGGAGTCGAGGCGGTCGTGGATGGCGTCGAGCATCTGCTGCTCACGAGGAGAAGTGAGAGGCGCATCGGCATCATCAACGCTACAGCAAGGAGCGCTCGAGCGAAGGCACCGACAGCACGGAGATGGCAAGGAAGGCACCAACATCGACAACGAGCCGACGATCCTGTAGATTCAGCGTACAGGGGTGTCATGGTTTAGGGGGTGATTGTTAGAAATAAACCACGACACGTAGTGTCCATGGCATGTGCGTTTGTGTGTGCGTCGTGGTGGTGTGCATGACGGCTATTTCTGGGTTAGGATCCAAGGATGGCATGCAATGGTTAAGGCTGAGTTTAGAGTTGGAGTAGTGGTGTGCATGACGCCAATTTGCATGGTGGAAGCCGCATCGTCCGAATGAGCAAGTGGCTCCCGGTGTTGCTGTGCGGGTCCTACGGATCATGGCGCGAAGGCCTCTATGGTGATGTGCTCCGTGGCATGTCCTTGTATATAAGTAGCCCCTGTGCTCCTCTGTATTAAGTTGCCAAGTCCATGATATGTAGCCAAGATACAGGCGAGTTTGTCGCTGCGGCGTTCGTCGCCAGAAAATAGTGTCTATTGTGCTTGTTCTACCTCTCGCCAAGAGCGTTGGCGTGTGTGTTTGAGTGGTTCTTGGGCAAAGCCAACAGATCCATGGCTGACTAAATTCGTCTCGTGGATTACTGACGACTTATGTAATTTGTTTTATTATTACTATCCGAACACTCGATGTGACACCCTATGTGACACCCGATGTGACACCTCGTAAACTTTAGTCCCTGAATCTAAACACCCCCTATGTCTAGACTCTAGTGAGTGAAAGTATGAATGTCATCGAAAAATCAAGAAAGGTGTGGCCGTAATAACAAAGGGCCGTTTAGGCCGGTATCAAACTGGATTGTTTCATGGTGTTGTTTGCAAAGGCTACCATGTCATATACAATGAAATAAAACTTGGATAAAATACTCACTCTCAATATAAATTTTATGCTATAGTTTCTAGGTATTTAATTTCATGACTCATATAAAGTTGGTAATCGTGCAAAAAGAGTTTTATCTAGATGAAACTCATTTCTTCTCTCTCTTCTTAAATACACTGCTATGTCATAAAAATGACTATATGGCAACCTATTTATGATGTGTTTGAGACTGCTCCACGAACTCTACTCCACGAACTCCACCGTGGAGCAGCTCCACCGTTAATGCAAATGAAACTTATATGAAACTTCCATTGAGACTAGCTTTAGGTGACTCGGTGAGAAATTAAAAATAAGAACTCATGTTCTATAAAGTCGCTTCTAAAACTAGGTTTTAGCGTCGTTTCGATGTAGGGTAATCTTTTAGAGTTTTAGAAAAATCACATTATTTTGTGAAATACTTTGGTTTTAAAGTGTCATGAAGTGTTTAAATGCAACAAATTTTATGATTTAAAAAATCAAGATATTGCTAAAACTAGTCTCTTTGGAGTTTTGTAGACTCCACTCTATATGTATTTTTTTTCTTCTAAACCATGATTTTGCATGTCTAAGTGTTCTAAACTCCAGATTATTAACACTAAGTTTTTAATACTATAACATATTAATATCCAACAAACATGGCCTTCTTTGTTAATTATAATAACTGTGAAACAATTATGCTAAAAGGAATATCATCATAGGACTGTTAATTGCTCATAACCCAGAACCTATTATTTTGGAATTTGAGGAAGTATCTTCTATGTGAAACCATCATCTCGTTCCTTGCAGATAATCTTTGATTCCATCTTTATATGCTTTCTCTATTGAAAGGGACTGTGACGTCTAATAAGAAATGTGAATTAGGCAACTTAAAAATATGTTTCTAAACTATAGCCTCTAATTTATTTCTAAGCAAAACCTATGCAAAGATAAGCTATCAAGATGTGCAACAAAGGTTTTGCTAGGTCTGTTGCTATCTCTATCGCAAAAAAAAGTTATGCAACCTAGGTTCTAATCCTATCAACTAGCCTATCAACTAAGCTAGGAAGGTAAAACACACAACCAAGTAGGTACACAATGTAAAATGCGAGAAAGATAAAAGGCGATAGAGATGCAAACACCTATTCGACATTGTTAGTATTTTTACCGAGGTATCGAGAAGCGCACAAGCTTTCCCTAGTCCTCATTGGAGCCCCTCACAAGGATGTCCTTGCAAGGGCCAAGCTCCCGATCGGATAACTCCGTTGATAGCCCTAGGCCTTCTCCACACGCAAGTGGGTCTCCGAAATAGCCTTTCTCAGACCTCTTCCCATTGTCTCTAGAATAGCCTTTTAGCCATCCTTTAGCAGTCTTCCAATCCCGTTTTCCCTCAAAGCTTACCCCCACCCAGCACGGTTATGGCCAATAAGACCATCCGTGAGTTGTCTGCACCCTCCACCGCTAACATGGCCACAGGTCCTAATGTTATCAATGGGGATGCTAACTTTTAGTTTAAGCCAGCGTTAACCACAATGGTGCAAGCTAACCCTTTTTGTGGGAAAGCCCATGAGCAGGCTAATGTGCATCTACAACACTCTTTGGAGATATACAACACCTTTACCATCAAGGGAGTGACCCAAGAGGTCATACACCTTCGACTCTTTCCCTTCTATTTATTGGAGAAAGTGAAGCAATGGTTCTACTCTAACTGCAAAGCTGTAGACACCTAGTATAAGTGTTCTAACTTTTCCTAGTTAAGTTCTTCTCAATGGGTAAGACCAATGCATTTCGCAACAAAATCTCTAGTTTTGAACAACTAGCTGATGAATCGATTCTCGAAGCCTGGGAACGAATGAAAGATTATGTCTCTGCATGCCCGCACCATTGTAATAACTCCGATTATTGTAACTCATGTGATGTACAAAATGGTTAAGAGTGTTGTAAGCTTTATTCACTTATTTATGATCCTGATGAAAAATGTGGATTTTCAAGTTCTCTCATTGGGTGTGCTCGATGAAACTATCTGATTTAGTGTGCTCCCCTAGGTACTTAGTGGCTGTTGACGGTCATTAATGTCAATCATAAACCGTCAACATATCCTGCATATGTACTTAATTCCATCACTAAACATAGGTCTAGGGATTTAAACTGACAAATTCCACGAGTTTTAGTGAATCTATGTTTTTAGCAAGATTTAATCAGAAAACCGTCAAGGAGGACCTATTCGGCAAAGTAAATCACATTCAACCGCAACAAAACTGACTTAGGAAGACTTTGGAACACTCCAGAAGGTAAACCACTATGACCCTCAGCATATCACTGCCATGTAGGGCCAGCTAGCCCCACCTATAGGTCAGCCGGTCTGTGGGTCCCATAGGTCAGCCCCTCCTCGCTACGTCGGTTCTCCACCGCCTTAAAGATCAAATCTAAGCCGTTGCTCAAGGTCGGTTTGATCTAAGGATCCAGATTTGACGTTGCCCCCTATATATACGCCCATCTGCCTCCTCCAATAGAGCCATCCTAAAACCCTAATTCATATCCTCATCATTAGGATCAGAGCCAGCAATCAAGAGAAGATTAGTCCTCCAAGTTAGGATCTAGTCTTGTAAATAGAAATAGTGAGATAGAGAGTGAGAGAAGAGTTTGGAGGAAGTGCCGTCCTGTCAGTTCTCACTCTATGGCTTGTACCTTGGTGGAGTCAAGTTCTACTTGAGTTTGCTTCTAAGATTTCTCTGTTAATCAACTTCTGATTCAAGTAAGTATCGTGTTTATATTGTTCATCATATTCGTGACTCTTTTGAGTGCTTTAATCTATAGACGCTCTAGGTTAAAGTATTAATCACAAGTGTAAGTGTGGTGACTATATAGCCTCATTGAGTTATTTGTAGTCCACCTCCCGTCTGTAGGCCAAGTAGGACTCGGTTACTATGGAAAACATCCTCTATTGGTGTCTTTCCATAGTAATATACCTAGTTGAACAGTAGAAGACATAGCTTACCCAAGTCAGAACTAGAGAGCCTTAGTAGTCCTATCTACGCTCCTGTTTATCCTTAATCTTGTTGCTATCCCTAGTTAAGTTAAACTGTAGTCAATCTCACACGTTTCCCTATGGATACAATACTTAGAATACTCCGGGTGAAAGCTACAGTAGTATCCGTGCGCTTGCGGATTTATCTACGTGCGTCTAAAATATACCAACAAGCTTTCTGGCGCCGTTGCCGAGGACACGGTTGCTGAATTAACTACGAGCCTAGCTTAACTTTGTATCTTTGTTTTAATTTTTTTAGCATGGATAACAAACCTATATATCAAAATGCTAGTCCTACGAGCGCATGCCTAGAGCCACCAAAATCTTCGAAGCCTATCCTAACACCTGGTTATGAGATGCGCCCGTGTTTAATAAAATTAATTCAGAAACAATTCTTCTTGAAAGAAGGCAATGAAAACCCATACTCACACCTACGTGAGTTTGAACAGACTTGTGCATGCTTGTATATCACTGGCATGTCTGACGAAACCTTAAGATGGAAGTTATTTCTGTTTTCTTTGATAGGAAGAGGTAAACAATGGTATAATAAAACTATAGAAAGTATGCAAGGAGATTGGGAAACACTATGGTCTAAATTTTGTTTATCTTTCTTTCCCATCTCTAGAGTAGCCTTCAAAAAGAGGTTCTAAATTTTAGATAACTAGAAAAAGAATCTCTTGGCACATCGTGGGAGCGTATTAATAGCCTTGTTACCACTTGCCCAGACCTTGCTATTTTAGACCCGATGCTTCTTCAATATTTTTATATGGGTCTTAGCAAGGATTCTATGCGATCCCTTGATATAGCCTCTAGAGGAGCTTTCCTTTGTTTGACTGTTAGTGAAGCAAGGACTATCCTTGATAAAATTATTAGGAAGGCTCCCTACACTAGCATTCATGGTGAACTCCCCGAGGAAGAGATGAAATCATCTCCCAAACAAGAAGAAGAAGCTTTGATAGCCAAATCACAACCACTCCAATCCCAAGATTTAGCTATCAGTCCCAACCATCAATACCCCAAAATCTAAATCCTCTAAAGGAAGAAGAAATCTAAACTTTGTAAATCCCTTTTGAAATCAAGGGTGACCTCTTTGATGCTGATTTTGGGAGAACATTAAATTCTCATCTACATAAGAGACCTTCAAGTGAATATATTTCACCTCTTGAGGAAGAGTCGCTTAGAAAGCCTTCTTATTCCCATATAGGACATTGGGAAGAATTTAAGGATGCCATGTCTAGTGAACCCATAGAAGGAGAGTCAAGCCATTTAGAAATCACTCCTATCCTCTCCCCTTCTATGCCCCCAATAAATGTCTCATTCAAACCCATCCTTGACCTCGATGATCCCATGTATGCTTTTTCTCTTGAGCCTCATGATGATCCTAGAAATCCACTAAGACAACCAAAGCATAGGAATCATGAAGGATCCAAGGAAGACCAAGAAGAGCAACGATAATGGTTGGAGGATAATAAAAACTCATACGTCGTTGCAAGCAAAGAATGGTTGGCCGAGGCCAAAACTGTAAGGGTATTGGCATTTCTTAGCAGAATCACCAAGTATGGAGATGGAATCTATCCCTAGCAATGGCACCAGAAATGCATGTTGGTATTTCTTAGCACCATCACTAAGATTTGGATAAATCTTAGCAATGCCGCCAAGGAACACCAACACGATAGTTCTTAACGATTACAGAAGCAATATCCGTAAGCGCATGGATCTATCATTGTAGCATTTCATCCGGAAGTATTCAGGGTATCGTTATTTATATTTTCCCAAAGAAAGGCATGGTGTAAAGAGTCTAGCAAGGATATGAACAAGATTACATGCTTGCACAGTGAACCAAAGTTTGTGACAGGAGTAAACATGGTATATTGAGGATAGTGGACACACACTTGGGCCAACCTCAACGATAAAAGAGAAATAAATAAAAGAATATTCCTAAGTGGAGCAGGCTTGTTCTAATATAGCCATGCAAAGAACAGTTGATGATCATACAAATTACATGGTTAGAGCTAGACCTAAGTGTATAATGGACGGGGTGATCTCCGGACGCTGGTCTGCCAGCAAGCCAGGGAGACTTTATGAAGTCCTACACGAATACCTAAACGTTGGGGATTACAAGAGATGGATAGGACTGTCACCACCTGCTGCCTACCCCTTAACCATGGAGCACCGTCATATCCAAAGGTTCTCATGCACCTGGGCACCACGTCCGTGTACAAAGAAACTACCCATATCCCCCTAGGACTCCAACCCTATGGATCGACAAGCATAGGACATGGGCAAACCCGAAGGAACGATGAACCTAACTCAACTTAGTTCTAGTTCTAATTATATAAGTTATATGAATGATTAAGCATAATGTTTTACATGTTAAGCTCATAACATAGAAACTATATGCTAGTTCATATGTCAAGATTATAACATGAAAACTATACTCTAGTTCAATAGCACAACTATATTGATAAAATGAGAGAAAGACTTTGGAAGAATTCCTCATAGTATTCATACCAAGATTTCTCTCTTCTTCCAAGGAGCCAAGCTCTCCTTGATAGCTTTGCTAGCTCACAAAAATACTAAAAATGTAAAAGTACAAGAGGTGGTAGTGAGGTGTGTAGACTCCAAATCGTGTGTGTGTTGAGAATGAACTCCACCCCTCTTCTTATACTAGCTTGAGGTTGGTTTGGTGGGAGATAAATTAGGAAACTACCCCAAACTGACCCTAGGTGCATTAATGGAACCGACAGAGCGAGGTGGGGCCGAGCGGGCTTGGGGGCAGTGCGCCCACACCCTGGGCCGACCCATTCACCACCGTCTTCGCATTGTCGGTTTTTGAGTGGGCCTAGGTCACTCCTGCACCGGTGCTCGGCCCAGATTCGCTGGTTGGATGGGCTGTCCTCTTATTCTTTGGTGTAGGATGTGCATTTCACTTTCTCTGGTGGTGCATTTCGACTATAATTCTATTGTATTCCAGTGTAAGTCCTGCAAAATAGTAATCTTGCAATACAAGTGGAACTATGTCAATGGTAAAAGCATATGTGTCATAAGTTTGTTTATTCCTCCTGTTTTGGATCTTATTTGGCGGTTGGATATGGTCGCTAAGGACCGCCAACAAAATCCCCAAGCTTAACCTTTGCTCGTCCTGAGCAAAAAGCTATGTCTTTGGTTTTTGATCAGGAGTTGCTACTATGCTGAATATATTTCATATGTGCCATGCCTATAACAAAATATTCTTCCATAATTTAAATAAGTTGGCATTTTTATCCACCCTTTACCTTGATCCCTATGGGGCTTATTGCTTTTCTAAGTTCTTGGACGGTTGCAAGATAGAACGGTTATAACAGAATCACTAATCATTCATTCTTTGATCAACCTTCTATCCGGTGGCTTTATAAGTTCTGCAAAATAAATGTAAGTTCCTCAAATGATTCACTTGATCACTCAATGTGTATGAAACCTCACCAAGACATTTGATGTTTTGCCTTCTTTTCATCCTACCACTAAAGGCTTTTTGGTGGAGTTTTGGGTAGGTATGAAATTGAGGCATACTTGCATCACATATTTTGCTAAGTCAAAAACCGGATCCAAGGAGATGCAAGTCCTACACTTTGATCAAGACGTGCAAGTGTGTGGAATTTTTATAACTTTCTATTGCTAAAATATTTTTATACTCCTTTGATCATGAATCTCTCTCTTTTTGGAGGAATGCCTTTTATTTGAACATATGAGCTACCTTTATTTCTTTCTTTATTTTTTATTTTCTTTTCTTTGTGCTCTTTGGCATGCATTTTACTCTCTCATGCTTTTTAGCATGGATATTTTTTTAGCATAGCACATACTTTTCTTTTTGACATATGAAACTTTAGAAAGAGAGACTCTTGATAAATGGATGTAGTAATTATTTTGGTGGGCGGAAATACATGTTTTTGTGTAACTCTCAGTATAACAGTTAGCAGTTTATTTATGGGTGTACGTGAATCTTGATCATGGGTGCATGACGAGAATCTCAACAAGGGTCACAAATTATTTGACAAAGCTCAATGTAAAAATAAGTAGCATATGACTAAGGTTTTGTATTTGAATATTGTTATATGGCGTTGGTAGATATTTATAATCATTGAGGAACTTTGAATTTTAGCATTTTTGAAATTTAAAACTTCGGATGTTAAGTTTTTCTTAGAACAAAATCATAGCAAATTCTATTTGTACCACTTCAAACTCGCAACAACTTAGAAAAGGATTATGCTTTTGCAACCCATAAGTTTTTAAGTTTTTAGGATAAGACATTTTTAGTCAACAAACTTAAATCTTGAGGAATACTTGTTATAGCCTAGGTACAGATGAATTATAGACTGAGCCATTATCCATCATTTCAACTTAGGAGAAAACTAGACATTCCTAAAACACATATGAAAAGTGGAATTCATATTTTTATTATTTTTATCATATTTTATTTTTTTGGTATTTTTAATTTTTAAATTTTTTAAAAATGCTAATAAATAAATAAATGCAGGAAATAAATGTGAAAATTAAAAATGTGAAAAAGATACAAGGTACCTCTGCGGGGGGTCCTCCCCCTAGCTAGCTCTAGGCCCATGCTTGGCATGTTGCTTGGTGGTGACTCTGAGGTAAGTTATTATATGTATTTTTATATGATTTTACTAATAGGTTTATATTTTTGTTTATCACACCCATATCTATACTCAGTGGCTTTGGTACAATGATCAAACTAAACATTTGATCAAGGTAGGCTAATCAACCTAAGCACAATGCTTATTTTGAAAGGCCTATGAAAGTATGATCGATCAATAACCATATCCCAAACCAAAGCATACTTGTATAGAACATGGAGGGAAAAATAAGATTTATTCAAATGAAGATATATGAAAAGGTGAGCTAATTATTATTATATATATATTAGCATGATTAACACAAAGTTATTTATTATCTAGGAATTCTAAGTTGTTAAAAAATATGATAACTACCGACTTACCTTCGGCAATGGCTCACCGTTTAAAGTCCAATGAGCAGGACTCTTCTTCTTTTACTTGTTGCTTGATGAAGGGACATCTAATCCAGGAGAAGCGGATGCAGATACCGGTACTTTTACTCACCACACCATATTGATTTTCTTTGGTGGTGTGGTGGTGGATTTTGGAGCTCCTTCCATTTGTTTCTACACCGTTTTCTTCTTTGGTGGTGTGGGAACAACCTTTGGGTTTCTTCTTTTTGTTTTGAGTTGTTCTTTTTCTGCTCCGACCCCTTTTTATTTTCTTTGTTCTTGATGAGGCTGTCCACCAGTTGAGGTTGAATCTCAACCTCTTTAATGCCTTATGGGTTCGGCCCGTACTTAATACAGATCATGGAGCATTGCTCCTACCTAGGCCGGAAGTCAAACTTTTCTTCTTTGCCATTGATATTGATGTGGATTTCTCTAGCTCCAACATCAATTTGTGCTCCCACGGTGCTTAAGAAGGGTTGCCCAAGAATGAGGGGCAATTCCTTCGTTGTTTCCATGTCTAGCACCACGAAGTCGACCGAGATGAAGTAACCCCGCATTTTCATTGGGATATCTTTAGCAATCCCTGTCGGGTAGCGGACCGTGGAATTGGCCAACTAGAGCATCATCGATGTTGGTGCTAAGTGCATGAAGTTTAGCTTGTCAAATACGACCTTGGGCATCATGCTGACGCTAGCCCCTAGGTCACACAAGGCATGATCAAATTGTTGGGCCCCGATTCAGTATGTGATTGTGGGGCACCTAGGGTCCTTTTTCTTTTTTGGTAGATGGTTGAGTATAGCTATGCTACACTCTTCCGTCAGCTTTACGACCTCCATGGATGGCAAGGGTCATTTGTTGTTGATGATATCTTTGATGTACTTTGCATAAGAAGGTACATGTAAGACATCCATTAATGGGATGCTCACGTGTATCTTCTCTATCATCTCAACAAAACGAGCAAATTGCTCGTCCACGGCTTGCTTTCTGTTTCTTGTGGGGAATGGCAAGTAATTTGTGTCGATGAAGTCTTGCGGTGCCATTCTCTCTTCTTCTTAGTCTTTTGTGTTTTTGTAGATGATGAAGATCCTTCCTCCTATTGCCCTTGTGCTTTTCTTGCTTTATTGTTAGGGTTCGGTGGATCACGGGTGGACTTACCACCCCTCGTGGTCACCGCATTAACTTTTTCAAAGGAATTCTCGGGCTGTCCCTATTTTAGCTTGGCCCAAAACTAGGTCTTCCAAGGATGGTTGATTCGAATTGAAATTGGAGTTGAAATTTGAATTACCTCCTTGCGGGCGGGATTGATTGTTCCACCCGTTGTTATTATGTCAGAACCCGTTGTTGATGTATGTGGCATCTTCACAGGTTTCGGGGTAGTCGTTCCCCGAATGTCCGACTTCTCTACAGACTTCACATGTCATATGTGAGTCCATGGCCTGGACAGTGGCCTTCATAGCCCGTTCATCCAGTCTTTTAAATAATAAGTCCATTTTTGCGGCAAGCATATCCGCCTCCTTCACGGTATGCATGCCTTTTTGTTGTTTATTTGACCTTTCCTCCCCCCAGCTTTGATTGGACACCATTTTCTCAATGAGAGTCGTAGCTCCATCGATGGTGAGGGAGAGCAAGGTGCCTCTTGTAGCGACATCTATGTGCCCCTTTGACATGGGCGTAAGCCCCATCGTAGAAGTTTTGGAGCACAAGCCAATTTTCAATCCCATGGTGCGTGCAGGCTTGGATGTATTCTTGCAACCTCTCCTACACCTCAGGAATGGACTCCATAGCATTCTGCTAGAAATTTAAAATTCTTCCCCTTAGGGCATTTGTTTTGCCCATAGGGAAGAACTTTGTGAGGAACACTGTGGAGCATTTGCTCCATGTGCTAACTGCTTCCTTGTCCTTGTAGAAACACTGCTTCGCCTTCCTCACAAGGGAGAAGGGAAACAGATGGAGTCTATTGACGTCGGGTGCAACATCCTTGATAACAATGGTGTTGCATAACTCAAGGAAGTGCTGAAGGTTGTCGTCTGCATCCTCGCTAGGCAACCTACAAAATGAGTTTGCTTGCACCATCGTGATTAGCCCGGTACAGAGTTCGAAATTTTTGTCACCCACGTTGACGGCGGTGCCCGTTGGCAATGGTAGGGACGGAGAACTCGCGTAGTGACTTCTGGGCCATTGCGGTAGTAGAGGATGGTACGGGGGTGACTGGTTCAACTGCTGGCGGACAGAAGAAGAAGCAGTACGAGACCGGTTCTTCCTTAGGAGTGCCTCCAGATTATCTATGTAGTTTTCTAGTAGGTTGTGACCAGTCATACACTATCATGTTTTCATCCACAATAGGAGAAAACAAGTAGAATTAGCCTGCATAAACTATGGCTACCATTCATGCATATGATCATGATCATGTCCTACTAGATTCTTTTTAACCTATGCATTCCCCGGCAACGACATCAGAAATGCTTGTTGGAATTTCTTAGCGCAATCACCAAGTATGGAGATGGAATCCATCCTAGGCAACAATGCTAGAAATGCCTATTGGTATTTCTTCGCACCATCACTAAGATTTTGATAAATCTTAGCAACTCCGCCAAGGAACACCAACATGATAGTTCTTAACGATTACAGAAGCAATATTCACAAGCGCACAGATCTATCGTTCTAGCATTTCACCCAAAAGTATTCGTTGTATCATTATTTATATTTTTCCAAAGGAAGACATGGTGTAAAGAGTCTAGCATGGATATGAACAAGATTACATGCTTGTATAGTGAGCCAAAGTTTATGACAAGAGTAAACATGGTATATTGAGGATAGTGGACACACACTTGGGCCAACCTCAAGGATAAAAGAGAAAAAAAGAATAAAAGAATATTTCTAAGTGGAGCACGCTTGTTCTAATATAGCCGTGCAAAGAATAGTTGATGATCATACAAATTACATGGTTAGAGCTAGACCTAAGTGTAAGATGGACGGGGAGATCTCTGGGCACTAGTCTGCCAACAAGCCAGGGAAACTTTACAAACTCCTACACGAATACCCGAACATGGGGGATTATAAGGGACGGACAGGGCTATCACCACCTACCCCTCAACCGTGGAGCACCGTCATATTTGAAGGTTCCCATACACCCGGGCACCACACCCGTATACAAAGAAACTACCCATATACCCCCGGGACTCTGACCCTATGGATCAACAAGCATAGGACATGGGAAAACCCAAAGGAACGACGAACTGCCACCTCAACTTAGTTCTAATTCTAATCATATAAGTTATATGAATGATTAAGCATAACATTTTACATGTTAAGACCATAACATCGAAACTATATGCTAGTTCATATGTCAACATTATAACATGAAAACTATACTCTAGTTCAATAGCACAACTATATTGATAAAATAAGAGCAAGACTTTGGAAGAATTCCTCATAGTATTTATACCAAGATTTCTCTCTTCTTCCAAGGAGCCAAGCTCTCCTTGATAGCTTTGCTAGCTCACAAAATACTAAAAATGTAAAAGTACAAGAGGAGGTAGTGAGGTGTGTAGACTCCAAATGGTGTGCGTGTTGAGAATGAACTCCACCCCTCTTATACTAGCTAGAGGTTAGTTTGGCGGGAGATAAATTATGAAACAACCCTAAATTGACACTAGGTGCATTAACGAAACCACCGGAGCGAGGTGGGGCCGAGTGGGATTGGGGGCAATCACCCTAGGCTAGCCCGTTCACCACCGCCTTCGCATGGCCGGTTCCTGAGTGGGCCTGGGCCACTCCTGCACTGGTGCTTGACCCAGATTCGGTGGTTGGATGGGCCGTCCTCTTATTCTTTGGTGTAGGATCTACATTACATTTTCTCTGATGGCGCATTTCGACTCTAATTCCATTGTATTCTAGTGTAAGTCCTTCAAAATAGTAATCTTGCAATACAAGTGGAACTATGTCAATAGTAAAAGCATGTGTCATAAGTTTATTTATTTCTCCTATTTTGGATCTTATTTGGCTGTCAAATATGGTTATTTAGGACCACCAACAAAGGGTAGAACCCAAACCAGATCCCAACGGTGAGATTTAGTCAATCTCCTTAATAAACATGACTCATCAAAGTTTAGAGGTGGCCTTGAACAAGATCAACCCGAGAGTTACCAATCCAAGTGAAATTTTTCATGAAGAATCAACCTTGGAGCTTGGAAAGGAAGATGACATCAATGAGCATGGAAGCTACTTCATAGACACCTCATCGAATCCATGCTCGCTTGAGAAATCTCCTGAATTAATTGGTCTCTCTACTATCACACACAAGATCTTCAACCCTCCTCATACTTCCTATTCATAAAATTTTTAAAAGGGTGGTTATAGATGTGTTTGTATATCATAAATATTGCAGATCTCGTTGTGTGAATCTTGAGATAGGTACATATAACAACCCAGTTTTTTCGGAAACCAAAAATCACAACTGAATTTTTTTTCGAAAATAAACCCATGTTTGGTGAGTGACATGTAGGAAAAACCCCCATGTAGTTACACAAGTAGCACCCAATTAGTTAGTGAGCATTGCATTTGTTTAATAAACATGTGAGTTGGATTTTATTTGCCTTTATGTATTGCTAATAAAATTAACAATGCTGTTCAAATAATAAATTAATCTTGCCTTAATTAATTGATTGTTACTTAATTAAGTGTTGTTTAGTGCCAACCCTTGGATGGGGCCCAACCACCCTAGCCCCCTAGTAGACTACCCCTAAGGGTGTGTACATGCTTAGCACACATGTAAACACACATAGATGCCACGGTTTACCTAGGATTAGAATTTGGGGAAATAGAAAAGCCATTAGAAAAGGTGAAGAAAAAGGAAAAGGGCTTTTAGCCCAAGCAGCCATGTGGCCCAGCCTACCCTGCGCCTACTGCTGCAATCACAGTCTGCCCGCCAGCCGTTGAGCTGGTCTGCCAAGCCGCTAGCGCCAGCGCCACAGCTGGCCTGGCCCTTCAAGCCATCAGCCGCCCCACTCACCAAGCGGACCCACTGCCCTTGCGCCAGCCCAGCTTCGCTGGTGGCCCAGCCGCACAAGCCAAATGCCCTTCCCCACTTCATGACACGGCGCTGCCATCACCTCCCCCTTCCAGTCACTGCTAGGCGGACCCCATCCATCATCTCCTTTAGCTTCAACTACTCCTCTGCCTTCGCCCAAAAGCAGAGCACCGGCACCGCAGTGGAATCCTAGGCGGCCAGAGCTGCTCCTAGCCGTCCGCCTACACCAACTACCGCACTAGCGGCTGGATGGAGGCCACGCCAACGATCCATGCCACACCCTTCCCTTTTTCCCATTCAAACTTGACCGGGTGACGTTGCCGCTATGGCCCCAAGGTGCTGACACCATGACGCCCGCCCCTTCCTCCGCCGGTGCCCAAAAATGGACGCAGGACCACTCGAGGATGCACAGTGTGTAGACCCTAGTCCCAGTGCATCTCGGCCCTCCATGTACCCCTCTTGCGTCCACCACCATCCGCCGTAGTGCCATGACCGGCCATGGCTATTTAAGCCGAAGCCCCAGCGCCCTAGCCCTCTCCATCACCCTGCCGCCACTTGTGGCATCACCCTGACCACACTGAGCCAAGGAGAAGAGAGGGGGGAGACGAGAAGGAGGGAGAGCGGAGGAGGCCGAGGGGCCGGATCCACTGCAGGAGTCACCGGAGTGGAGGACGCTGCCCCGTTCGACTACACCGGCGCAGCGGTCCTTCCTGCATGGCATCGACTCGACACGGCCCCAGCACGCCACCGCACCGCCACCCTTTCGCCACCGCCACCATGGTGAGTCTCCAACCGTGCCGCTCACCGCCATCCCCACATTGCGCTCATCGCCGTCCCTGCGCTGGGAGTTCAAAGGCGAGGCCTTTCTGCATCGGGTAGACCTTCACGACCGTGCGTGCACCGGCGAGCCACCTTCTGGTCTTGTCAAAATGTAAACGTGTGGGCACGCCACCGTTCTGTGATGCCCGAAGCACGCCTGCCATGGCCAGAGCATGGCCATGGCGAGGCTGTTCCAGTCAGCCTAGACTGGTAGGGGGTCAGGGTAGGAGCGCAGGGTGCTCACCTTCGGGAGAGATGTGTTGCGCTCTAGAGGGGGAAGAGAAGAGAGCCCGGAGAGCCTGATCGACCCCGCTTCATCGGAGTTGCCGCGTTTCGTGGTGCCGCCGAGTTGTCGCGGCGGCAGTGCCGACCGCTGGAGTCTGCAACCCATCGCCCTTAACCCACCGTTGTGCTCGCCTCAAATCCCTGCCAGAAGCCCTAGGACCTTCCCACCAACCCGCCGAGCCACTGAAACGCCTTGGTGCATGAGCACGCCGCCGGTGGGTGCGCTGCCATGAGGAAACAAGCGAGGGGAAGAGCGACCGGGTCGCTCTGTGCACCCGATGCACATGGACCAGAGAGAAGGGAGGAAACGGTGGATTGAGTCCACCGTGGACCGAGCCAGCAGCTCATAGACCGATAGGCACGAGTCCACCATGAGCCGGACACTATGAACCTTGGCCCGTTTCAAACCAAGCCCGCGATGTGGCATCACCTAGGAGCAACACGTGTCCGGGCCGAGCGGCCCAACCCGGCCTTGACCCGGCCCATCCAGTCCCAAGACCCGGCCCGGTCAACTTTGACCGTTGACCAACCTGGACCCACCTGTCAGCCTCTTTGTCTGAACCGACCAATCCCGTGCTGCCACGTGTCAACCCCTAAATAAACCTGGACTTTTTCTTTTTCTATAAATGATTTAATCTTCAAAAATTCATAACTAATTAACCGTAGCTCAGAAAAATGCCAAACTATGTAACAGAACCGACCAAATTATAAGAGCACAAGTACGAAAACAAGCACCGAAGCGCTCAAATTTTCAAACTTGAGCCCATATAATCCCGGTAGTCAATCGAAATCACGAAGGATTTCAAACCAAACTGCTTACAACCAGGATCGCATCATTCAACATACACATCATACGTTACATTTCACAAGTAGTTCCGAAATAAGTTAACACCACGGAGTAGCAATTATTACAAACCGAGTTTGAAAGTAGCGGAAGCATAACACACACTTTAGTTACTTAATTACTGCCAGTTTGGATGATCGACATCCCGCAAAAGCACGAGGAAAGTACATAAAGATGATCACGCCCGTGTGATCTAGTCATCATCACCCGCAGGGTGGAGACACGTCTTGCAGAATCCCTGATAAAGCATGTCATCTGCAACAGGAGGGAATAAACCCTGAGTACTGGAATATACTCAGCTAGACTTACCCGTCAAAAACCAGAAATAAAGTGACACCAAGGATTATGCAAGGCTTACACAAGAGGCTAGCTGACACTACATTTTGCATAAAGGCATAAGTAGTTGAAACTCTTATAACCTGTACTAGCAGTTATTTTTAGCATTTACCTGTCATCTATCTTAGCACCTGTACTAAACATGCACTTGATTATCATCAAACAAATTATTCATATTATTCCATAGCAGGTATAAATTGTGGCAACATTGTATCATTCTCTTAACCATCTCTTCAATTAATGAGATCTACGTTGCCGCTGCTCAAGTCAAGTGCTCACTAACCGGGAGCGACGGCGATTCGAATCGAATTCCTATCCAGCTGGAGGGGTATTTCTAACACTCACCGCGCAGGCCCCTGCCAGGGTCGCACAAGCCACCTTTCGTATGATTCAGGAATCGCGGGTCCGAATGATGTCGCGACCCCAAGGGCGACACTCTGCCAGGTGATAGGGACTCTAACCCCCCCTTGGTCTCACGCCAATGTCCCCAAGCACATCCTTTCTCTCCTCCAAGAAGCAACCTACCATTCGATTCCCGGCCTGAATCACATTACTCGGCTTCGCGGTCGGAACGACTTATCCGGCCAACTAAGTGTTAGACTGCGTTCAACATGACTCAAGGACGTACAGCGAATCGGTCCTTAAACGACTCAGACGGGCATAGCTCCACACCCAAGACGTGAAGTGTCTTGCGGCTGTACCATCGAACTCCCGCCCGGTCTCAATTTCATTTTAAAGCATGGTTCCATCACGATAGCCATAAGCCACTCGCGACCCATTCCTATATCTCGCGGATGACCGGAAATCACCCGACTTCTACCGTACTAAGCAGGGCTAAGCATTGACACGTGCCTAAACCTAAGATAGGATTAGGGTACAATATCTGGACAAGGACAGGTGTAATGCAACAGTTGTTTTCATACAACTCCTACTACTTAATGCAGTAAACAATTAAAAGTACTCAAGATATCTTTATAAAACAATGGGTTCAGCATGCACCGGGGCTTGCCTTTGAGAAACGTTGCGGGTCTGTGGTCCGGGCACTCCGGAAGGTCTTCTTCGGAAGCTTCTCCGCCGGTGGGTTCCTCTGCTGGTTCCGGCGGATTCTGAATCTCCTCCGGTGTTGCTTGTTCAAATTCGAGGAGTGTCACCCCCTCCGGTACACCTATTGCATGAGTGCATAATAAATCCCATGAATGCATAATGAAAGATGCAACATGCTCGGAATGAAATGCATTATAACAATTTAACGCTCTATTCCAATCACTTCAAAAGAGTAGGTGCAAAATTTCCTCTCCGGTAGAGAAGTACTCACCTAATCTACTTAACCTAAGATAAAGCTGCTCATCCTCAGTTAAGGCCCTAACACCTAACAATTACAAGAATAGCATTTCTCAGAATACCACACCACATCAAATCAGCAAAACACCACAGTAAGCATTCTGGACAGCAGTTACTTGTTTTTATCACAACTGGAGATTTACAATTCCAAAAGATATGATCTAAGACAATCTGGAAAGCCTAAGAAATGCACTACAATTCACTTTCAGACCTCAACCCCAAACTCCTAAGTTTTCCATGTCAAATTTCACAAGTCCCAGAATCTGTCCTCTCAAAACAGAGAGTAGCAGATTCTGAACTGCCACTTAAAACAACAGTAACTCTCAAACTACTAAGCCAAATGTTCCCAAATTTTGACACAAGCTAGTTTATCAAGTTTACTCCAACTTTGGTATTTACAAGTTTTCCAGCAACCCTTTTTATCAAAGACCAAACTTAGAAATACTATCAGCTGTCCAGAAAACCTAAAATTACAAAGGTTAAATATTTATTGATGTGGCCAAAGTCCCCTAAAACCAAACTAATGTTACCAAAAGTTCACAATAGGTATAAAAACACCAGAAAGTAAGGTGGAATCAACTAGAATATTTATTTAACCCCATTTCTTAATTTACTTAATTATTTAGGTGAAATTTTAAACATATATGTAAACTGCTCCTAAAATTCTACAAAAATTACAGGGGACTCTCTGACTCCAAAATAGACCACAGTAAAAATTTGAACAAATTTTATTCACAGAAACTCTCTATACAAAATTCACAAGCCCAAAAGGCTGATTTCTGCATAATTCATAAATCACATTGAAAAGTATCAAACAACAGATTTCATATTTTTCTTAGACACTCTAGGGTACCAAGACATTCTCCAAAAATTTATAAGAACATTGCACATGTAGAAAAATTACTAAAATTCATCCAAGCATTTCCTAAAATAACAAGATAGCATTATAACTTGAAAAATACTTAAGCACTGCTGCCCAAATTTTTACCAGAGCTAGGGCTAGCATAGATTAACCTACCCACCAAATTTCATGATTTATGGAACACTACAGCTCAAGTTATAAATTAAACAAATTTGCATGCATTCCAAAACACATTTAAAAGATCTAATAAATTCTTACAGAATTTAAACATCTCATGCCAGATCCATATTTTTCTAAAATACTACACATCCAGTAGATTCTAACAAAATTTATCTCATGATTTTTGGATCACTAAAACCCTAGATTCCTATTTTTCCAACTTGTACAAAAATCAGTGACAAAATAATAAAAATAAATTTCACTTCGGACGACTGGGCCGGCCCGGAAACGAAACTCGGCCCACAACGCACACACCCGCGCGCTCGGCCCGCTCAGCGCCCCTGCCCGCGCGCGACGCTGACGGGTGGACCCCCGCGGTCAGCGACCGAAGACAGGGGAGCCGGCGTCCCGCGAGCTCCGGTGAGCTCGAGCTCGCCGGAGAAAGGCTCGCGCGGCCAACCAAATGCGGT
Source organism: Saccharum hybrid cultivar R570 (assembly GCA_038087645.1). NCBI lineage: Eukaryota > Viridiplantae > Streptophyta > Magnoliopsida > Poales > Poaceae > Saccharum > Saccharum hybrid cultivar. Next base: position 18,439,216 of record JAQSUU010000637.1, read on the forward strand.
CTCGTGCTCTCCGTCACCCGGCGCATTGATTGGTGCCCGTAGGATGGATGGGGATGGGGTGGAGAGGGCCTGCCACCGTGCGCGGCGGCCGGTGACATCCGGTGGCGGCGCACCGTCGCCGGTGAAGAAGCACGGTGCGGTTTGGGCTCGGTACGAGCTTCACCGAGGCTAGGCGGTTCCGTTTTACTAGTAAGGGAAGATGGAGAGGGACCCGAAGCACCCCGACCACGGTGAGGTCCCATGGCGGGCTCCGGCGACCCCTCGGAGGCGGAGAAGAAGGCAATGCAGCTCACCTTGGGTCAAATCGCGGGGTTCGGTAGGTCCAGGGGGTGGAGGGTGTCGAGGCGGAGGAAATGGCGAGCTCAGGCGGCCGGTGGTGCGGCGTAGCTCACGCTCGAGCTCGCCGGAGGAAAAGGGGAATGGCGGCTCGGTTTTCCCCTTTGCAGACGAGAGAGGGAAGGAGGAGGAGGGAATGGATGGGTGAGGTCGGAGCGACAGCAGAGGTGCCCTTCTATGCGCTCGGCAGCTGGCCAAGGCGCCAGGTCGCGCGCGGCGCGTGGAGGACACGCGGCGGAGGCCGCCTGCCCCCGGTCGGACATGCACCGAGTTCAGTTTTCTGAACTTCTGAATCGAGGTTTCAGTCATGCCGAGCCTGACAGCGTGACTTTGGCAACCTATAACTCCCAATCTAGGCCGATCTAGTACAATCCGTAGTTAGTAAAGTTGTAGAGGTACATGACGTCTACAAAGATTGTCCACTAGAGCTCGAGCTGATTCGGTCTATAATGGAAACTACATGGCCTCAAAGTAGTGCTCGGTGAAACTGAAACCGAGTTCAGCTAATGATACCGACTGACAGCTCATGTTCATGGCACGATATCTCTTGAACCAATGAGAACCAGGCTTGGGTAATGTTGACAAAGTTGTAGGGTTACATGTGATCTACAAGTTTGTCAATATGAGTGAAAGCTGGTTTGGCCTGGTTTGCAAACTACAAGCTCCTAAAGTAGGCACCAGTGAAACGGTAGGGTCAGATTCCAGACTTAGAAAAATTCTAAGTCTTGGATCTACCTCTCTAGCTGACTTGTGGGCCACTTTAGAGCATGTTAGGGTCAATTTCATGAGATGGTCATATTGAGACTTTTGTTCCCCATAAAATTCTTTACAACTTTGCTTAAGGGTGCTCTTCCATGCAAGGTCTCTAAGTTAGACTTTTTAAATGGTCAAACTAGAGCCTTCTAGGGTCAAATGGTGGTCAAACTTTTCTTGGAGGGTATTTTTGCAATTTTGGTCAACATGAACCTTGCTCCAAATGTTACCCTAAGTATAATTAAGGTGTTGTAGGTCATGATTGGCTACTTTACCTTTTTGTCACACCAACTATCAAATATTTCATGATATAAATCAAACAAACCCTAAACTATCACATGAGTTGCATTACATAAAATAGTAAACATGGATTATGCATGTTTATGCTTATGCAAATGTAGTGCAATTAAGGACTAAACACTTGAAGTGTTACAACCCTCCCCCCTTATAAAAATCTCGTCCCGAGATTTGGAAAGCGTACCATTTTTCATAGAATTCCTTATAACCATCCCGCAAATAATCTTCCCGTTCCCACGTAGCATCACTTTCACTACCCTGATTACTCCACATCACCTTGTACCACTTAACCACTTTACTTCTAGTTACTCGTTCCTGAGTGTCGATCACTCGGACTGGCTTTTCTTCATAGGTTAGGTCAGATTCAAGCCTGATATCTCCTAAAGGAACCTGTTCCTCAGGAACTCGAAGACACTTTTTAAGCTGAGATACATGGAAAACGTTGAATATGGCTCTCATTTCAGGAGGCAACTGGATTTTGTACGCAACAGCTCCACTCTTGCCTATGATCTGGAAAGGACCCACGTATCTTGGTGCAAGTTTCCGCTTAACACCAAAACGTTGGACACTCTTCATTGGAGAAACTTTCAAATAAACGAAGTCTCCAACTTGAAATTCGAGTGGTTTTCTACGACGATCAGCATAGCTTTTCTGTCTAGCTTGGGCTGCAGCCATGTGTTTCTGGATAGTACGGACTTGTTCCTTGGCTTCCTGGACAAAATCAATGCCATAATACCTTCTTTCCCCAGCTTCTACCCAGTTTAACGGAGTTCGGCACTTACGACCGTACAAAGCTTCGAATGGGGCCATCTTAATACTCTCTTGATAACTGTTATTGTACGAGAATTCGGCTAAAGGTAACCATTTTTCCCAAGAACCCTTGGATGAAATGACGCATGCTCGCAACAGATCTTCCAAGATTTGGTTAACTCGTTCTGTCTGACCAGATGTCTGGGGGTGATAAGCAGAGCTTCTCACTAACTTGGTTCCCAGAAGGTGATGCAAATGCTCCCAAAAGCGAGCAGTGAACTGGGGACCACGGTCAGAAACGATCGTACGAGGTATCCCATGAAGCCGGACTATCTGATTGAAGTACAACTCAGCATAGTCAGTAGGACGATAGTCCACTCTCACGGGGATGAAATGAGCTGATTTGGTCAAACGGTCAACAATTACCCAGATAGAGTTATGATTTTTGACTGTGGGAGGAAGTCCGACAATGAAATCCATACTTATTTCTTCCCATTTCCAGCCTGGAATGGAAAGTGGCTGAAGCAACCCAGCTTTCATGTGCACAGCTTTCACTCTGCAACAGGTGTCACATCTAGCAACATATGCAGCTATCTCTTTCCGCATCTTGGTCCACCAATAAAGTGGCTTCAAATCATAATACATCTTATTACTACCAAGATGGATGGACAACTTGGAAGAATGTGCTTCGGACAGGATCTGATCTCTAAGCTCTCGGTCCTTAGGTACCACTAACCTATCCTTAAACCACAGCACACCTTCGTCATCTAACCTGAAATGCTTAGTTTCTTCCTCTTTCATCTTCCGTTTTATGTGAAATATACCCGGATCAGTCTTTTGGAGCTCAATGATTTTATTTCTGAGAGTACCACTGACAGTGATGTTGTACAAGACTGCCGGATGTAACAGGCGGGATCGGTGAAAATCAGTTTTAACTAAGGAATGGCAATGAGACTTACGGCTCAAAGCGTCCGCAACCACGTTTGCCTTGCCTGGGTGATAGTGCACTTGAAGATTATAATCTTTAATCAACTCGAGCCATCTTCTCTGGCGCATATTTAGCTCGGGTTGGGTGAAGATGTATTTGAGGCTTTTGTGGTCTGTATAGATATTGCAGACATTGCCCAGCAGATAATGCCGCCATACCTTCAAAGCATGTACAACTGCGACCAGTTCTAAGTCATGCGTTGGATAATTCACCTCATGCTTCCGAAGTTGTCGTGAAGTATATGCAATTACTCGGCCTTCCTGCATCAAAACACCTCCCAAACCTATGCCTGAGGCATCACAGTAAACATCAAAAGGTTTCTCGATATCCGGTTGTGCCAAAACCGGAGCCGAGGTTAGGAGGGTTCGCAGTTGGTGAAAAGCCGCATCACACTCAGGAGTCCAGACAAACCTGGTGTCTTTTTGCAGCAACCGAGTCATGGGTTTGGCTATTTTTGAGAAATCCGGGATGAAGCGACAATAATAGCCAGCCAACCCAAGGAAACTCCGGACCTCATGAACCGAAGTAGGAGCCTTCCAATTCAATACTTCTTGTACCTTTGTGGGATCCACCATAATACCTCCATCGGACAACACATGCCCAAGAAAAGGTACTTCCCGAAGCCAGAATTCACATTTACTGAACTTCGCATACAGTTTATGTTCACGCAGTCTGCTGAGGACAATACGCAAGTGTTCCGCGTGGTCTTCCTCATTTTCAGAATACACTAAGATGTCATCAATGAACACCACCACAAACTTGTCCAATTCAGGCATAAACACCGAATTCATCAAGCACATGAAGTGCGCTGGGGCATTAGTCAGACCGAAGGACATAACAAGATACTCATAAAGGCCGTATCTCGTCGAGAAGGCTGTTTTTGGAACATCTTCAGGACGGATTTTAATCTGATGGTACCCAGACCTTAGATCAATCTTGGAAAAGACTTTAGCCTTGGACAACTGATCGAACAAGATATCGATACGTGGCAAGGGATACTTATTTTTGACAGTGACTGCATTCAGAGGTCTATAGTCCACGCACATCCGCAAGGTCTGATCCTTCTTCTTCACAAAGATAGCAGGGCATCCCCACGGAGACGAGCTAGGACGAATTAACCCCTTCTTTAACAGATCATTCAACTGCACCTTTAGTTCAGCTAACTGATTTGGAGGCATCCTATAGGGTCTCCTAGAGATGGGTGCGGTGCCAGGCAACAATTCGATTTTAAACTCCACATCTCGATCCGGAGGGAGTCCCGGCAAATCATCGGGAAAAACGTCCGGAAATTCATTTACTACGGGAATTTCAGCCAACGCCTTTGCTTGCACAACATGAATTTCCCCCGACAATTCAACCTTTCTGGGAAGTTGTACTAGAAAACCCTTTTGATCTGTAGGATCTCTGAGCATAACTACCTGAGCGGATGTGTCAATGAGTACCCCATTCTGACTCATCCAATTCATGCCCAAGATAACATCTATGTCTAACCCAGGCAAAACCAATAGGGCAAGCGAATAACTTCGCCCTTCTATCTCAAACTTAAGGTTCCCCACTACTTTGTTTGTGGAAATATTCCCACTTGCAGCACTAATACAATAACCCACACCTTCAACAGTATGCAACTTGTGTGCAAATTTGGATGCAAACTTAGGACTGATAAAGGAATGCGAAGCACCTGAATCAAAAAGCACCACTGCGGGGTGTTGGTCAACTAGGAACTTACCAGCCGTGACCACCTCACCAGATGGAATTTCTTCAATGCTGTTATAATGAGCGTGTCCCTGACGACCACCTTGATTGACATTCTTCTTAGGGTAAGGGCAGTTCCGGGACCAATGTCCTGGCTTGTTGCAGTTCCAGCAAGGCATATTACTAGGAGGCACACTAGAGCTGCTCTGACCAGAATTGCCCTTTGGCAGAGCGACAGTATACGCCTTACGGAATCCAGTTTTTGCAGCAGGCTTTTTCTGTGGCGGACGAAACTTTGTATTCTGAGCAGGTGGGCGCGGAGAAGACCTTGGTGCAGCTGAGGCCCTTGACTGAGAAGCACTTGCCTCAAGGGCCCTTTTACGGCTCTTAGAAGCAGAATAAATAGCATTGTTGTTCTCCTGTGTCAAAGCATCGCTGATGAAATCATTGAAAGTGGTACACTTGCTAGTGCCCATAGTCTTCATTAGCTTTGGGCTGAGGCCCCTTTTGAAACTAGCAATCTTTTTGGCATCGGTATCCACAAACTCCGTGGCATACCTTGCTAGGTTGTTGAAGGACTGCAAGTATTCAGTCAAGCTTTTGTTTCCCTGCGACAGCCTCATAAACTCCGTGTGCTTGATTGCCATAAGACCGGGAGGGATATAATTCCCCCGGAATGCCGCCTTAAACTGATCCCAAGCAATCGGGACATTGGCAGGCAGTGTGGAACGATAGTGGCTCCACCAGATGCCCGCTGGACCATGCAACTGATGGGAAGCATACTCAGTTTTCAGCTCATCAGTTAGGCGTAGCAGACGAAACTTTTGTTCAATGGTATTCAACCACTCGTCAGCCTGCAGAGGTTCTTCCGCTTCCTTGAAGAGCGGGGGCTTTGTATCCAGGAAGTCCTTGAAATCGCTGTACTGATTTGGCTCTGGGCCCTGGCGGCCATGACGAGCCTCTCGATTAGCCAGTTGGCGCATGGCGTCAGCCAACATACGCTGCCCTTCAACCACTGTTTGCATCAACTCAGCCGGAGTAGGGGGTGGCGGAGGGGGCGGCTGTTCCTCCTCCTCATTTCCACGACCCCGACGTAGATTGTACGACATCTTCAAAATGCATAGCCAATGAGCACTGACGATGTGGGAAATTTGTAGATGAATTGTTGCAAAATGTCAAACTGTCTCCATGAATAGAATTCTCATGATAATGAAGGCACAATAATTCATCACAACCGCACAATCCATTCAAGCGCATCAATTGACGAACTCATACTTGGTAATCCAACAAGACGTTCTTTGATAAAGGCTCACTCACAGGGAGCACAACGGTTACTGGACCGTTTACGTGGCTATCTACGTGATTTTTGACCTTTCGCACGGTACTTGGATTCGATCTCGAGATTTTTAGTTGATTGTGAAAGGCTACTACAAACTGACCACAAAGAGACTTCTCAATGGAGAGTTCCATGGTGGATCATGACTAGCCACCTCGATACCTGCGCGTGCCAAGCAGCACAACCTTATGTCGCGCGCCATAGGAGGCCCTCGGTTTCGTCGCGGCACCGAAGGGTGCTAATCGTGACACCATCATCGAACGCAACATAATAAGACATCAAGTTGTGATCGAAATTAACAGGTCCAAACTAACATTCAGGAAACATACGGTTCAACCTTACATCCCAAAGTCAAGTTATTACAAGGCCTCACTCCTACACCGGGAGGGCACAAAAGACGATCCTAACATTATAGGTACGTGATGACTACTCTAAGCATCATCCTCAGTGTCGGTGTCAAGGATCTCCCCGCCGTCCTCATCACTGACAGGCTCTAACTCCTCGTCTTCTTCTCCTTCTTCTGGCTCTTCCTCTGGTGCTTCTGCAGGTGGGACATCCTGTGGTCCATCGACCTCCACTTCATCATCATCCTCAGCCATGAAGATTCCTGAACCCATGTCCTCATCTACATTGTTGTTCCTAGGTAGCAGGGGATTAAGCTGGTTGTTCAGGCGGTGCACTTCTTCATGAAGGTTGTCGTTGTATTCTTCAGCATTTTCTAACTGTTGCTCGAGCTCAAACTGACGAGCCCTCAGAACGTTCTCCTCGTGCCAGGCTTCATCCCTCTGTTCCATCACACGGACCAACATACGCTGACAGTTGCGATTTGCCACTGTCAACCTCTGAACTGCCAGCGTTTCTTGATCACGATCATGAATCACTTGTTCCAGTTGTTGCCGTGCTGCATCCCTAGCAGCAGTCACCTCTGCCAGCTCAGCCCGTAACCGTTCCACCTCAGAGGGCTCAGGACGGGGCTCGCGTGGAGCTAACTGGTGGCGAGGGACCCTTCCACCAGTTGACTTACGAGCTGTCATCCTGGTACGTGCCATCTGTATCAACAAGATGTGACTTAAGGTGAGAATTATTTATGGGATACGAAATTTAATTTAGTCAGGACTATTGAAATTTTTAAGGAGGGAGTGAATGACATGTATGATATAATTAAACATGATGCATGCACGTTCCGTACGTCCTCTCACCTTAGTAGAAAACTAAAATGCTAACGCTAAGCGGTGGCATACATACGTTCTCTCATATAAGCGAAACTATCGGTCTACTCGTTACGCTGTTAGTGTACCTGCAGAAAATTTCATTGCAGCCCAACAATTCCCAAATATCATACAAGAAAGCAGTAAACTAAATACTTTCCATATACACATCCCCGGATGTATATATTTCAGTATCAAAGCTACCCGATTGATAGATGCCCACAATTAAGTGCTTTTACATAGTTACATGGTTTAAACATGTAAAGATGTAAGTCACCAAAACTACTCTCCCCTAGACCGCCGGTTGGACGATCATGCTCTCACAACTCACACTTACCAGAGCGTCGAGGTAATTGATCCATACATTACCACCCAAGCGGATGGCATCCATACAATATCACGCCGTATGGACGACGAAACAAAAACAAACAAGGCCCCCAAGTTAGTCTTTATAATAAGCCACCTAAGAGTCCTTATTTGGGCTAAGGGATGTGATCACTGGCATACTTATAAAAATACTTTTTAGAGTTTAACCCTTTTCGCAAACAAATACTTTTGTTTTTAATTACCCGTAAGATGTGTTTAATGTTGAATTATGCTCCGGTACCAGCTGTAACAGAACCGACCAAATTATAAGAGCACAAGTACGAAAACAAGCACCGAAGCGCTCAAATTTTCAAACTTGAGCCCATATAATCCCGGTAGTCAATCGAAATCACGAAGGATTTCAAACCAAACTGCTTACAACCAGGATCGCATCATTCAACATACACATCATACGTTACATTTCACAAGTAGTTCCGAAATAAGTTAACACCACGGAGTAGCAATTATTACAAACCGAGTTTGAAAGTAGCGGAAGCATAACACACACTTTAGTTACTTAATTACTGCCAGTTTGGATGATCGACATCCCGCAAAAGCACGAGGAAAGTACATAAAGATGATCACGCCCGTGTGATCTAGTCATCATCACCCGCAGGGTGGAGACACGTCTTGCAGAATCCCTGATAAAGCATGTCATCTGCAACAGGAGGGAATAAACCCTGAGTACTGGAATGTACTCAGCTAGACTTACCCGTCAAAAACCAGAAATAAAGTGACACCAAGGATTATGCAAGGCTTACACAAGAGGCTAGCTGACACTACATTTTGCATAAAGGCATAAGTAGTTGAAACTCTTATAACCTGTACTAGCAGTTATTTTTAGCATTTACCTGTCATCTATCTTAGCACCTGTACTAAACATGCACTTGATTATCATCAAACAAATTATTCATATTATTCCATAGCAGGTATAAATTGTGGCAACATTGTATCATTCTCTTAACCATCTCTTCAATTAATGAGATCTACGTTGCCGCTGCTCAAGTCAAGTGCTCACTAACCGGGAGCGACGGCGATTCGAATCGAATTCCTATCCAGCTGGAGGGGTATTTCTAACACTCACCGCGCAGGCCCCTGCCAGGGTCGCACAAGCCACCTTTCGTATGATTCAGGAATCGCGGGTCCGAATGATGTCGCAACCCCAAGGGCGACACTCTGCCAGGTGATAGGGACTCTAACCCCCCCTTGGTCTCACGCCAATGTCCCCAAGCACATCCTTTCTCTCCTCCAAGAAGCAACCTACCATTCGATTCCCGGCCTGAATCACATTACTCGGCTTCGCGGTCGGAACGACTTATCCGGCCAACTAAGTGTTAGACTGCGTTCAACATGACTCAAGGACGTACAGCGAATCGGTCCTTAAACGACTCAGACGGGCATAGCTCCACACCCAAGACGTGAAGTGTCTTGCGGCTGTACCATCGAACTCCCGCCCGGTCTCAATTTCATTTTAAAGCATGGTTCCATCACGATAGCCATAAGCCACTCGCGACCCATTCCTATATCTCGCGGATGACCGGAAATCACCCGACTTCTACCGTACTAAGCAGGGCTAAGCATTGACACGTGCCTAAACCTAAGATAGGATTAGGGTACAATATCTGGACAAGGACAGGTGTAATGCAACAGTTGTTTTCATACAACTCCTACTACTTAATGCAGTAAACAATTAAAAGTACTCAAGATATCTTTATAAAACAATGGGTTCAGCATGCACCGGGGCTTGCCTTTGAGAAACGTTGCGGGTCTGTGGTCCGGGCACTCCGGAAGGTCTTCTTCGGAAGCTTCTCCGCCGGTGGGTTCCTCTGCTGGTTCCGGCGGATTCTGAATCTCCTCCGGTGTTGCTTGTTCGAATTCGAGGAGTGTCACCCCCTCCGGTACACCTATTGCATGAGTGCATAATAAATCCCATGAATGCATAATGAAAGATGCAACATGCTCGGAATGAAATGCATTATAACAATTTAACGCTCTATTCCAATCACTTCAAAAGAGTAGGTGCAAAATTTCCTCTCCGGTAGAGAAGTACTCACCTAATCTACTTAACCTAAGATAAAGCTGCTCATCCTCAGTTAAGGCCCTAACACCTAACAATTACAAGAATAGCATTTCTCAGAATACCACACCACATCAAATCAGCAAAACACCACAGTAAGCATTCTGGACAGCAGTTACTTGTTTTTATCACAACTGGAGATTTACAATTCCAAAAGATATGATCTAAGACAATCTGGAAAGCCTAAGAAATGCACTACAATTCACTTTCAGACCTCAACCCCAAACTCCTAAGTTTTCCATGTCAAATTTCACAAGTCCCAGAATCTGTCCTCTCAAAACAGAGAGTAGCAGATTCTGAACTGCCACTTAAAACAACAGTAACTCTCGAACTACTAAGCCAAATGTTCCCAAATTTTGACACAAGCTAGTTTATCAAGTTTACTCCAACTTTGGTATTTACAAGTTTTCCAGCAACCCTTTTTATCAAAGACCAAACTTAGAAATACTATCAGCTGTCCAGAAAACCTAAAATTACAAAGGTTAAATATTTATTGATGTGGCCAAAGTCCCCTAAAACCAAACTAATGTTACCAAAAGTTCACAATAGGTATAAAAACACCAGAAAGTAAGGTGGAATCAACTAGAATATTTATTTAACCCCATTTCTTAATTTACTTAATTATTTAGGTGAAATTTTAAACATATATGTAAACTGCTCCTAAAATTCTACAAAAATTACAGGGGACTCTCTGACTCCAAAATAGACCACAGTAAAAATTTGAACAAATTTTATTCACAGAAACTCTCTATACAAAATTCACAAGCCCAAAAGGCTGATTTCTGCATAATTCATAAATCACATTGAAAAGTATCAAACAACAGATTTCATATTTTTCTTAGACACTCTAGGGTACCAAGACATTCTCCAAAAATTTATAAGAACATTGCACATGTAGAAAAATTACTAAAATTCATCCAAGCATTTCCTAAAATAACAAGATAGCATTATAACTTGAAAAATACTTAAGCACTGCTGCCCAAATTTTTACCAGAGCTAGGGCTAGCATAGATTAACCTACCCACCAAATTTCATGATTTATGGAACACTACAGCTCAAGTTATAAATTAAACAAATTTGCATGCATTCCAAAACACATTTAAAAGATCTAATAAATTCTTACAGAATTTAAACATCTCATGCCAGATCCATATTTTTCTAAAATACTACACATCCAGTAGATTCTAACAAAATTTATCTCATGATTTTTGGATCACTAAAACCCTAGATTCCTATTTTTCCAACTTGTACAAAAATCAGTGACAAAATAATAAAAATAAATTTCACTTCGGACGACTGGGCCGGCCCGGAAACGAAACTCGGCCCACAACGCACACACCCGCGCGCTCGGCCCGCTCAGCGCCCCTGCCCGCGCGCGACGCTGACGGGTGGACCCCCGCGGTCAGCGACCGAAGACAGGGGAGCCGGCGTCCCGCGAGCTCCGGTGAGCTCGAGCTCGCCGGAGAAAGGCTCGCGCGGCCAACCGAATGCGGTCTCGTGCTCTCCGTCACCCGGCGCATTGATTGGTGCCCGTAGGATGGATGGGGATGGGGTGGAGAGGGCCTGCCACCGTGCGCGGCGGCCGGTGACATCCGGTGGCGGCGCACCGTCGCCGGTGAAGAAGCACGGTGCGGTCTGGGCTCGGTACGAGCTTCACCGAGGCTAGGCGGTTCCGTTTTACTAGTAAGGGAAGATGGAGAGGGACCCGAAGCACCCCGACCACGGTGAGGTCCCATGGCGGGCTCCGGCGACCCCTCGGAGGCGGAGAAGAAGGCAATGCAGCTCACCTTGGGTCAAATCGCGGGGTTCGGTAGGTCCAGGGGGTGGAGGGTGTCGAGGCGGAGGAAATGGCGAGCTCAGGCAGCCGGTGGTGCGGCGTAGCTCACGCTCGAGCTCGCCGGAGGAAAAGGGGAATGGCGGCTCGGTTTTCCCCTTTGCAGACGAGAGAGGGAAGGAGGAGGAGGGAATGGATGGGTGAGGTCGGAGCGACAGCAGAGGTGCCCTTCTATGCGCTCGGCAGCTGGCCAAGGCGCCAGGTCGCGCGCGGCGCGTGGAGGACACGCGGCGGAGGCCGCCTGCCCCCGGTCGGACATGCACCGAGTTCAGTTTTCTGAACTTCTGAATCGAGGTTTCAGTCATGCCGAGCCTGACAGCGTGACTTTGGCAACCTATAACTCCCAATCTAGGCCGATCTAGTACAATCCGTAGTTAGTAAAGTTGTAGAGGTACATGACGTCTACAAGATTGTCCACTAGAGCTCGAGCTGATTCGGTCTATAATGGAAACTACATGGCCTCAAAGTAGTGCTCGGTGAAACTGAAACCGAGTTCAGCTAATGATACCGACTGACAGCTCATGTTCATGGCACGATATCTCTTGAACCAATGAGAACCAGGCTTGGGTAATGTTGACAAAGTTGTAGGGTTACATGTGATCTACAAGTTTGTCAATATGAGTGAAAGCTGGTTTGGCCTGGTTTGCAAACTACAAGCTCCTAAAGTAGGCACCAGTGAAACGGTAGGGTCAGATTCCAGACTTAGAAAAATTCTAAGTCTTGGATCTACCTCTCTAGCTGACTTGTGGGCCACTTTAGAGCATGTTAGGGTCAATTTCATGAGATGGTCATATTGAGACTTTTGTTCCCCATAAAATTCTTTACAACTTTGCTTAAGGGTGCTCTTCCATGCAAGGTCTCTAAGTTAGACTTTTTAAATGGTCAAACTAGAGCCTTCTAGGGTCAAATGGTGGTCAAACTTTTCTTGGAGGGTATTTTTGCAATTTTGGTCAACATGAACCTTGCTCCAAATGTTACCCTAAGTATAATTAAGGTGTTGTAGGTCATGATTGGCTACTTTACCTTTTTGTCACACCAACTATCAAATATTTCATGATATAAATCAAACAAACCCTAAACTATCACATGAGTTGCATTACATAAAATAGTAAACATGGATTATGCATGTTTATGCTTATGCAAATGTAGTGCAATTAAGGACTAAACACTTGAAGTGTTACAAACTAGAGTCCAAATTTTTCTAAAAATGAGCTCTACGTCATAGGCCTATGTTTGAGTGCATTTGGATCTTTTGATTTTTAGTTGCTTCTTTGTGCACCTCTATAGGAGCCGCTGATGCGGCTATATGTTACGTTTAACAGACCCGGAGGAGCCACCGACTAAGGAGTTCGACCCGGACTACACCGATGACTTGGGTGACGACCTGCCAGGTGCCACGCCCCACCCATTCGTAGATCCTATTACGCATAGCAAATACTTAGAATTGCTAGCGCTTTACTTTTATGTAATAATGATGCTGATAGGTTGCATGGTAGTTACTGCTTTGTGAGCCATTTACCTTGTTGCAACCTTACTCCTGCTCACCCTGCTGTTAGGCTAGATGCTGCTATATTACTTGTTACTACTGCTTTACTCTTACTCACATTATATCTGTGATGTGATGCTGGTGAGTGAGAGGCGTACTGAGATAAGGCACGAGGTGCCGATAACTTGATAATAACCTGATAATGAACATGGGGAGATCTTGGCGTGAGTCTGGGGTGAGTGGTGAGGGTCAAGTCAATCGAGCAGGATCCGACGGTGAGTCATGAGGGCAAGTCTTGCCGAGGGGGTGCTACCTGGGCATCCCCCATGAGAGATACCTGTGGCGGGTACATGTGACAGGGAGAGGTCCCGGGGTGGAGTGTCTTCATGGGACGAAGCTCCGGGATGGGAGGTGCTGTGATAGCACGGGGGTACCGGGTGTTCCGTCGAGTGGACCACCGGTTGGCCCTTTGAGAAGATATCCTGCTTAGTCACCCTAAGGACTGATATGTTCTGTGGACTGGGTCTTAGGAATCCTTACACCCCACTCGCCCTTACCATGGAAATGGGACGGACGTACGACTTGCTAGTGCGGTGCCACTACTATTGGGTGATTAGCGGATAGTGTAGGGAGGTACAGGCATGAGGACCTACACCCTCCTAAGACAGCGTAGTGACCACCGGGGCTCGGTACTACGTCTCACAGTCTCAGCGTGTCGGTTGTACTCCAACACGGCCCTAGTTCTGAGTGATAGGGTGGCACCGTATCTAGTTGGAAGGTGGCCCGGAATCCACCTAGATGAGGCGCATCGTCGATGATGGTGATCTTGTGGGTAGTGTAAACCTCTGTAGAGTTTTGGTTGATCGATCAATACATATGCCGAGTCGGCGGCTATGGACCTTTCCTGAGTACAACTTCACTTGACTAGAGAGAGAGAGTCCTTCTACCTTCCCTGGGTTTTAGAGTGGTGTTCCGGCTGAGGCCGTTGAGACATGGATGAGAGGGAGTTGTCCATGCTGATGAGAGAGTGAGATGAGATGAGATGAGATGTGATATGGTGATGAGATATGTGTTGGGATGGGGTAATGTGTGTGAAAGAGATGGGTTAAAATTTGACAAAACTTATGTTATTAAAATATTGGTTACTCGCATAGGAATCCACAGCCAAATAGGTTCTTCTCCTTATCCCCTTTTGCATCCAGTTCCACAAAGCATATGCATCATAGGGTGGGTGATGCGTGGCCAGTACCAAGTGTACTAATAGATTTTTGGTAGGCTTAGAGCCCGAGTACGATGACGAGGACGACTGGGAGGAGTAGGGGTTCGCCCTGCGCTCAAGCTTGGTGCAAGGAGTCCTAGTTTCCACTGCTGTCTATGAGATGTTGTTCTAGATGCTATGTGTGAGTGTGTTCCGCCCTACGTGGTGATGATAATAATCAATGTAAACCTTCTATTTGTACTCTGATATTCGTGTATGACTCTGTTATTCAACTAAGATTTGGGTAATGGCATGAACTCGTTCATCTATTACACTTTGAATTTGTGGCATTCCCTTCGTGGAATGCAGGATCATTTCAGTACACAAAGATTGGTGTTGGAGGGGAAACCACTTCACCAACATGAGGCGTAACCCAAAGGTTTCCCAAGGACGAGCTTTTGTCCTAAAACTAGCGCTTCTGGGAGATAACCTGAGCTTTCACCATTTGGTATAATGCCTTTGTGAGATGAGCATATAGAAATATAATTGTAAAAATAATCCTTCAGGTATTTTTGTCACTAACCATTTTAGGTTTGAAGCAAAAAAGAATGAAGGATGAAAATGCAAGGTATGCCCAACCAATCATCATGCAACATTGAATCACACATGAGAGTTCTATCTTCCAAATTTGATTTTGCAAAATTCAAGCTGTTGGATAGACTTCTCTCAACAAAACATCTGCTAATTTATCTTCGTTGTCTACCTTTAAGCCATGCTCAATTTGCTAAATAAAAATCATGCTCTTTCATCTCTATTTGAGTAAATCTTTGTAGTACTACCCTTTCTACACTAGTATTATTTTTTATTTGGAGTATTAATTGAACATGATTATTGGATCAAAACATGCTTGTATAGAATTTGGTTGTATATATGTAAACTAACCCATGCATGAAACTCTCAAATCCAATTTGAGTAAGTCATGAGATGGATTCAAATCAAAGATAAAGTAAGGCACATCATTTAAAACATGGGATAAAAAGTTCTATGCTAATTAACATGTTAAAACCAACTTTTCTATAGCATAGAAAGATGACCTTCAGCCCTATTACAACACTACCTCTACCTTGAATTATTTGTACAATCCTTCGGGTATATGTTGTCCACTAATCCTTTGCAGATATAAAATAATGAGTGGACCAAAAGGTCGAACAAAATGTCAAAGATCAAATAGCGAAAAGATGGCATGACAAAAGGATGAGAAAGGAGTGCGATGTAGGAGACAAGATGCTCATGAACAGCTTAAGATGCGAGGCTAGCCGAACAAGGAAAACTTCAAGCAAAAGGGAAGGACTAGCACGAGTCATCTACTCTTCGTCACATGGTGTCATCACTCTCCAATGATAAAGGTAACATCCTAAGGTAAATGGTCATTTTTCAAAAAGCTTCTCTTGATTTGGGTATGCACATAAGTAAGAAACAAACATGTTTGAGTTACACTTCCTTGGTCAAACCTGACTAACTCAACATGTTTAGTTCTTTAAGTTTGTTCATAGCACCACTTTCTGATCTCATGTTTTAACCAAATGAGCTAAAAAGTTGCACACCTTATCTCTGGAAGATGATAGTCATAATCATGTAAAGATTGATACATCATGAAGAGATGGACAATCCTTCCATAGGTTAAGAGATTTAATTCTTCTTGACAACTATATTTAAATGCTACATTCATGCTCAATCTTCCGATCTTATAACCCATGTTATAAATGAACAATGCACATAGCATCAACCTTATCATCTTGTTCAATGTTCCTAAGGTTAGAGAAGAATAAATAAATTTTTGGTTCTGTTAGTGTTTTCCCACCAACAGAGCCCATGCCCTTGATCTCTACATTGTCTCTATGAATAGCACACACTTCAAGCAAAGTATGGGAGAGTTAGACGATTCCCTAATTTCTACAAGTGAAACTTCTAAACCTGTCAAACCAAAATTAAATTCAAAATCAAGACGGATTTGGCGGAATAAGGTGGCATCACCATTAGAGGCACCACCACAGGAATCCTCGTCTTTGGAGCCGACCAAGGTGCTCAATAATGAACTTCATGAGGAGAAGTCCTATTCGAACGACTTAAAACACCGAACCCTCACCGAAAGAGCCAGCTTGGGGGAGACGCATCTACATGTATCCGGGTAAGTATAATTTCCCTTTATTTTAGTTTTTAGTTTCTTTTTAATAGTTAAAAAATAATGATAAATGAAAACAAAATAAATAAATATCCCTGTAGTAGTAAAATAAAAAGAGTGTGTATGGTAGTCTGATTTAAGAGTTGTTAACGAATAAAGAGGACTCAGAATAATCTCTTAAATGGAAATGATGAATAATTGCTCTATTGTAATTCCTTTTAAGTACCTTGTTTTCAGCTTTGAATTCTCTCGAGTTTTGGATAAAACTATTTTGATATAAAGATTTACTCTAAACATGAAACTTGTGGGTAGCATATGCTTGATCTAAGTCTACGTAATTGATGGGTATGATATGAGAAGGTCTGAGCTACTATTTATTTTGTTCCAAGTGACACTAAAGTCCTGAAGATTTATCTTTTTGAAAAACACAAAAATACTATAATGAGTTCCTATATGACAAAGCTTGAATTTCTACCAGAGCCATACATATTATTTAGGCTAGGAAAACTTCCACATATATGCTGCTTGCACTACTACAGATTGACTTATCACTATTGTCACTTTCACTGCCGTAGCAATAGAAGCGACTGTGTTTTACTTCCACCGTCGGTTGGACCAATAGCGAGGCCTCCTGATGAAGGAAACCAGCAGTTGAGAATTCTACCACCGACGGGTTAACAGTAGATGCGGCAGTGGTATGAAAAACCAAGCTGACTGGATAGGCATTCTGGCCACCGGCCCTACACGACCATTTGGTCTACCGATGGTAGTAAATTCAGTGTGAGTTATTTTCCCATTTCCCAACTACCCACAACACAGTTGCATCACCATTCCACTTCTCTATCTTCAAGGTTGGCGCATTGTTCCTCTCTCCATTGCACGCCTCGCGCAGTGCCGCCGCCACCTCCCACACGACCGGCGCATTATTCCTCTCGCAATTTGTGTGAACCATTGCACGCCTCGCGCCGCACTACTGCCAGATCCAAAGGCAAGGGTATGCTTTCGTACTTCACTGATGGATCTTTGTCGGAATATGTTCCTCTTTAGTGATCTCATTACTAAGGAAGCTCTTATCCTACTGCACAATGATGATCGCAGGCTCTTCAAAATGGTAGCCCCCAACAACTGGAATGCACTGGCCAGCCTCATAGAGGATCTTGTTTTGGAGATCCTCCACCGTCTCCTCACCTGTTCCTGGTTCTACTGCAAATGTGTTTGTCACTCCTGGAAGCACCTCATGTCCGATAACTGTCAGGTGCTGCCCCAGACTGTGGTTGGCTTCTTCTACGACAGTGAGAACGTCAATCAAAACTTCACCAGCGTCTCTGGTGTATGCCCCCTCTTTCGAATTCTTGCCCTTCAACCCTGATAATATAGTTGTCTCAGATTGCTCCAACGACCTCATCCTATGCTGGTGCCTTGGAGCTGATGGATACTGCTATGTCGTTTGCAATCTAATGACCCAAAAGTTTAATATACTACCACCTACCACCCATGATGTTGGCCATTTTCTTGGTGAGGCTCGCTTGGGGTTCGATCCGACAGCCTCCTCATACTTCCATGTGATTGAGTATGTGGATGTCGATGGTTTGTGCACAGGTGTGGAGATCTACTGATCTGAAACTACAACATGGATCTATAAGGAATCTGAATGGGGCGAGGATACTGATGTGATATTTTACAAACAACCAAGTGTGTTTCTTAACTGTTGTCTGCACATTATGGGGCACTCTAGGGAGTACTCTATGATACTTGCTGTGGTCTGTGGATATTGAGGGAAACACAAGGAGGAAATTTGATGGGCCTAGTGGTCTTCAACACTCCATGCATCAAGCTCAGGGTTACTTGTGTGTATGTGTTGTTGCCGGTCCCAATGATTCCAAGCTTTCAATCTGAATCCTTAAAGGCTATGGTACTAATAATTGGACATTGAAGCATACGGTTAGCACGCGGATCCTGTTTGGAAGGATTAATATTAGATTTGGTTTTGTGGATTGGGTTGCCGAGTACACAGTGATTACAATTCACCCATAATGGAATATGATTTTCTTTGCTGGGGAGGATGGAACAATCATCGCATATGGCATGGACCGCAGAAGAGTTCATGTCATCCTTGTTCGTGGCTTTCGATATGTTAGATGTAGCGTTAAAAAAGAGTTCAACTGCAGACCATTCTATCTTCCTTATGTTCCCCTATTCTTGGAATAATTAGCAGAGCAGTAAATAAAGCTACATTTGATGTATCTCTCTGTCATGCATTTTAAATGGACCAATGTTGTTTGCTTATCTATGGACATTTTAATTTCCTCAATGATGGATGTTGTCATTATTTGAGCTAAACTTGTGTGCCATCTTTGTTTTGTTTTGTTTATAAATTGAATTATTTATTTGGTGCACACATGCGTTAGGTGGTGTTACAATAACATTTCAACACCAATGGCTTCTCTGGTTGGCTTTTAATAGAGGCGCATGGTCACGTGTACTGTCTTCTGCTTGACATTTAATTTAATTCCTCACAAAAAATATGATGCGAGACTTGATCGGATGAACTCTGTTATGCGATGAATATGGAATTAGACATCAATTCTCGGTGGTGTGACAGCTCTCGTCGCCGTTTCATACAGTGATTCAGCGTTAGTAGCGCGAAGAGTACTATAGTAGAACACTTATATTGAATTACAGAGTAGTTTCCTAACTAATTCCTAATAGAACACTTCTATATTGAATTATGGAGTACTGTAGTAGAACACTTATACTGAAGAGTACTGTAGTAGAACACTTATACAAAAAATCAAAACCTAACTAATAATTCACTCTCGCATGTAAAGAGTGAATTAGTTTCCTATTCCAATTGTCTTTTCAAAAAAAATAATTTTGCAGTGAAGCCTACAGTTCTCGCTGCAAAACAAAGTCCTTTCTTCCCATCCTTTTGGAATGCCACAGTAGCCGCCTGCGCATGGAAGATCGCCGCGTACCTTTGCTGGCGACGGTGGCGACCACCTGTTGTGCCACCACATCGCTTCGTGGATCACTTTTGCGGCTGCCTCGTAGCACAGCCAACACCCCTTATTGCTTAGCCGCCTGCTCATTGGTCCTCCGCCACCGCCCACCGCCGTCGCCCGTGATTCTTCCTCACCCTCGACCCATCTTATGTACTGCCTCATAGTGTTGTCGTCGCCGGCATCGTCATTGTGCCTATAGAGGAACAGGGCAACCAGATAGGCCGCCACATTGTGCCTGCCATCAGCGGCGTGGGTGAGATAGTCAAGGCATGGCCGGGGGCTGTGGTTTTTCGCAAATATGGTTTGTATCCCGATGAGCAAGTAAGCCTCTAGGTTGTCGAATTGGGTCAGCCTAGCAAGGAGGGCGAAGTAGTTGATGAGGTCATTCGACGACCTCGCTCCGTGTCTGCACCGATCCACTGCCACGCACCGACCGACGGCGGGGTGTGATAGAACCACCCAATTTATACAAGATCAAGTACAGTTGTCCCCACTAAACACGTTGACACGGGCATACTTTTAATTATATAAACTCGGTAGTCCGCCGATTGTCACGAAGGACCTCGGTAATCCACATCACAACCAAGATCGCCATAGATTAAGTAAATACACATCACATATGTTGGGCATTCTTAACGTCACTACCAAAAGTAGATAATTTTCTAATTCTGATAACGGCGCCAAAAATGCCAAACCTATCCCTCATGCCACTTAAGCCAAGTTGTCATCCCCAGCATGACATGAGAGACGCGGTATTGAAATATGCAATTGCTCATCAAGATAAATAATAAAAGGGATCTGCAAGCGCACAGATTAATACCGATGTAGCATTTTAACCAGGAAGTATTCCAGGTATCGTTATTTATATTTTTACCACTGGGAAGGGATTTCTAAGTATCATGGTTGATAACAGAATGAGAATATGGAACTGAGTACACATCATTGCATATGTAATCGAGAGTATTTATCAATCTCTTTATACAGGGATAAATGTCACATTGGATAAAGGTAAAGTGATAATGGTGACAAAGATAATTAATCTGATCAGCTAGCCACATATAATAATGATAAGCACCTCAACAGATATTCTAGCAAGTCATTAGCATGGAATTAGGATGAACTACAAAGATATTCCCTAAGTTATTATTAACTATAAAGTTTAGCATATCATAGTTAGTGCAATTATACTTGGCAATCATGGTGAGAAAAGATTATATCCATGCATAGTGAATATTAGCAAGGAAGATGAAGAACATAGCAATCACTCCCCTGTAATAGTGTTGCTCTGCCTGCCCTATACACGGGAGGGGGACTATATAAGAATCAACGAAGCTGTCACTATCGCGAACCACCCACCGATCCGGCATATAGGGTGCAATCGCAGATAAATACGGTATAGACACCACGTCTACACAATAATTATCATTCACCCACTGCGCACATGGATAAACGCTATACGATCCTAAGCATGTATATAATTCCAATCTAACTAAGCCAAGCATATAACTATGATAAACTAAGAACAATATAATTGCAAATATAATCAAGTAGAGCAAAGTCATAACCAATATATTGAAATAGAATAAAGTCATATTCATAATATTGAAGAACTAAGATGAACAATTGAAGATCAGAAAAGGAATTACCAAGAATCCTCTTGACAGATCCGGGAACCAATCGAAGATTGACTCCTTCTAGTTCTAATCCTATGTAGCTATGCTAACTAGAGATCTAGTTGATGTGGTGGCTCTAGGGCTTGATCAGAGGCTCTCCTCCTGAATTAGGGTTTGAATAATGAGACAGGGGCCTCTCCTCCAGGGGCAGGGGCCTTGCTTATATAGTCCCTTCGGATGAATCTGGACCGTCGGATCAAACCGACCTTGAACGTACGGTTTTCCTTGATCCTCAAAGGCGGTGGAGCATAATCCGCGAAGTGGAACGTGATTGGCCACCAGGGCAGGGCGGGCGCCCCAGGGACTAGGGCGGGCGCCCTATCCCGGACTCCGTTCGGTCTCCCGTTCGTTCCCGTGGCTTCTGGAGTCTTCTAGATGTAAAATAATCACGTGTTCGGTCTTTATCCCGTCATTAACCCGACATGTGGGCCTTTCTTCCATGTTTCCTGATAACCCCCTGCAGAAATAGAGAAACAGCAAAACTCGTGGAATTCTGTCAGATAAAACCCTAAGTCTAGGTATTGGTTTCATTTGGATCCTTTTCTCTATTTATTTGATAGTTATAATTGATACTTAAGGACCGTCAACAAACTCCCCCAAGCTTACCTCTTGCTCGTCCCTGAGCAAGGATAGACTCAGTGATGGATCAGAAGTTGCTGAAATGCCTTTGAATTTTGACGGTACACATACTTTCAAATAGAGTCTCATCTCTGAGTTAAAGTAAACTGTCAAGACTTAAAACTTACTCATTATACCTTTCACCATGGGGCTTGCAACCGTCACCTTTGTCTTGAGTGGTTAAAAGATAGAACAGTCTAGTCAAGCGCCATGCCTCTTATTCTTGATCAGCTATAGCTCTGGAAAATTTTTTTTTTTACAGCTTTTCAAATAAAACTCAGAGATTCCTTGTATGACTCTCTCAGGTCTCTCTTTTGTGGTATTTCTGGATCCTCACCAAGGCAGTAATGATGTCTACCTTCTCTCAAAGCAAAGTATGTAGTATTTGTGGTATAAGGCAGAGTGACATTGTCTTCTCTCTCATCCTATTCTAATAAGGCTTTGATATCTGGAGCTCATAGGTGGGAGATAAAGTATACATACTTACAAGACATTTATTGCATAGTCAAACCATGGATCCAGAGAAACAAGCCAATAAGTCAAATCAAGATGTGCATGTATGGCGAATAAATGGAGTATGGTGACAATGGTGAAAATCTAATTCTACTTTTGCTCTTTTGAGGGGATACGTACCTTTCTTGCTTTTAAAGCTCTTGAGGAGAATGAGGTGCTCTATATTTTCTTTTTCTTTCCTCTCAGGTGGGTATCTTGTACCCCTAATTCTACTGTCGGACACTTGTCCATTTTTACCTCTCTTCTCACACTTTTTTCTTTTTTTTTCATCGAGGTTCCGAGCACTTGCTCCTTTTTATTTCCTCGTATCTTTTTTTCTTTTCGAGGTTCCGGGCACTTGCCCCTTTTTATTTCCTCGTATAGAGCACTCATCTCCTTAGAACAATATAGCAAGTGGTAGTAACCAAAATAGCTTGAGCATTTATTTCACAGGGGATAACAAGAATGGGAAAATATTTTTGGCTATTCTCTCCCGGATTAGGAGTAGAATAATTTTATGTGGATCTGGAGATGAGAATGAGTGGATATATGTGGATGCGTACTTCCGGAGTAGAAGCAGCATGTATGAGTGATCGTGCAAGTGAATCTTGATTTTAACCACATGACAAGCTCCTAAGGGTCTACACAGCTTGACTACACTCAATGCTCATAAGCAGTAAAAAGTAAATGTATGGCTTAAAGTCTAGCAAGCATGTATATATGGCTGTGGTAGGAACTTAAACTCTCATCATACAGGAACTCATCATGTAGCATTTTAAGATTTTCACAGATAAAATTCTCCAGAATTCTAGCATCTCTAGGAATAGATAAACAGCAGCTCAACCTTCCCATATCATATCCGTTAACAACTTAGACTTTAGATCAAGTTCTCTTCCCACAAGTTCAGGTTTAGAGCAAGCTTTAAATGATAACAGTTATGTTTAAACTTAGAGAAAGAACTTCAAATTTGAAAATCAGGCAAAGCAACTACTCATCATATCCATGCTAGAGTTTTATTATTATTTAGATTCAGGTTAGCATAGCCACTTTATTTATTTATTAAAACACACTAAGCAAAAGATATAGGTATATATATATAAGCACAAAATCTTTATTTGGTTTTTTCATAGTTATGTATATATTTATTTTTTATAGGGTAGAAATATATATAAAGATAAAGATAGAAATACTTAGCAAGATAATGAGGGTGCTCTCCCCCAAGCTGGATCTTGACATAATCTCTTCTGATGTAGCTAGCAGATGACGGAGGTGTAGTTGAAAGTCGGCAGCAATTAGAATGACCTCTGTCTGCTAGTCTCCTTGAATTCTGTGAAGCTCAAATAGACAACAAAGCTTGTGGAACTGATTAAGTGTTAGCATAAATATCTAGCCTTCATCATGTTGAGCCTCCTTGATTTTTTTATGTTTTTTTAATAAAGCAGAAGAAAATATTTATGTATTTATTATATATATATATATTTTTTTTATACCACCACAGTGAATCTACTTATGGGTTTTATGCCACTCGCATACTCACATGGGGCTTTAGGGTTTTTAACATTTTTTATTTTCTTTTTAAGATAGTATGAAAATGATTAACTAAGCAAACTATTTAAGATAAAGTAAATAATTGAAAAGGAAAGGATAACTACCAAGTTACCTCTTGGCAAGGCGTTCGGTGTTTTTAAGTCCTCCGAACGGGACTCTTATTCTTTCAGTCGTCCTGGAACTAGGTGGATGGCGTAGTCGGTGGTTCCGGCAGCGCCTCTTCTTCATGTACAACTGTCTTTTCTTTCCACACTTGTCTCGGTGCTTCGGTCTCCTTAGGACAGTGTTGGTTGAGTGGTATGTCTTCTTACCACTTCTCCTTCATAATCTGCCCATCCGTCCTTGATGACCTGTTGCTTCTGATTGTGGTTACGCCGCCTTCTTCTTGTCCTGACCTGCTTGGATTCTTCAAATACATAGTTAGGGTCAGTAAAGTAAAGACGTACCTTCTCAGAGGGGAAGTGCATGTGGACTTCTCCAGTTCCAATGTAGATGATTGCTTTGACAGTACTTAGGAATGGTCTTCTAAGGATGATAGGTGGATCGTATTCATCTTCTCCCATGTCAACAACCTGAAAGTCTGTATGGACATAGTGATCGTCTATCTTGACAGGGACGTTAGTTACTGTACCTTTGACCTGTCGGAATGTCTGATATGCCATCTGGAGCTGAATGTATGTTGGGTTTAAGGGCATGGTTTCGAACAGAAGTTCATAGGTGACCTTGGCCATTATGTTGACGCCCGACCCAGTGTCGCAAAGTGTCTTGTAGAAGTGGGACCCATTAATGGAGCAATGAATGCTTGGCATACCTGGGTCGTCCTTCTTAGGCAAGAACGGTGACTTGAGTTGGCGATCTTGACCTTTGTGCACAGCAGTGACCATCTTAACTGTCTCGGTCCACACTTGCTTCTTGCTCTTGTTCCTACTGTTGGTCCTCTTCCTTGGTTCATATTGGGGTTGCTCTGGGATTTGTGCGGTCTTGTTCTTGAAAGAAAATGTTTCCTTCCTCCCCTTGATGTAGAAACTGATCTTGGCAGCACTAGCATAGATGACAGCTCCCGTGGTGTTCAGGAATGGTCTCCCTAGGATGATGGGAGCCCCCTCATCAGAACCGGTCTCTATCACTACGAAGTCTGCTGGAGCGTACAAGGATCCAACTCGGACACAGATGTTCTTTAATATTCCTTTTGGGAAACTCAGTGTCCTGTCTGCAAGCTGCAAACACATGGTTGTTTCTAATAATGGTTGTGAAAAGAGTTTTTCATAGAGTACCCTGGGCATGATGTTAACGCTGGAACCAAAGTCACAGAGTGCTTCTGGAAAGTCTCGCATGCCGATGGAGATCGGGATGACGGGGCGTCCTGGATCGCCTCTTTTGACCGGCAGACGGTCAGTACTTACTTCCATGATAGGGTTACTCCAGTAATCTCCTGCATCAAACATGTCTACAAGATTTGCAGATTCTAACCCTTCCGGTTGTGATGGTATACCGGGGTTAGTAGCAGGAACAGCAGCAGCTATTTGATTCAACTGAGATTCAATCATTTTATTAAAGCTAATCTGGTTCTTGATGGCAGTAGAGAAATTATCCATTCTATTATTTATATTTTCTAGTATTTTATCATTAGATGCCAATTTCTTAGACAGGTTATCCATTAGCTTTCCTTGGTTGGATACTAACTCTCTCAAAGGTGGATAATTATTATTATTATTGAAAGAATTGTTACCTTGGTAATTACCTGAGTAGTTAGGCCTCTGTTGATTCCAACCTTGATTCTGCTGAGGACGGTTGTAGTAGTTGTTGTTGTTATTGTTGATGTAGTTCACGTCCTCCAGCAACTCTGGACAGTGGTTGCCTGAGTGTCCAGTACCTCCACACTCCTCACAAGTCATGTGGGAGTCGTAGACGTGCATGACTTCTTTCTTTTCTCCAGCTCGATCATCGAGCTTCTTCATGAGTAGGTCTAGCTTGGCAGCCAACATGTCTACCTCCTTGAGCTGGTGCATACCTCCACCTTTCTTGCGTGTCTGAGTTCTTTCTTCATTCCAACCTTGGTTGGATGCCATCTTCTCCACAAGAGCTGTGGCTTGAGGTATGGTGAGTGACAGGAATGCTCCTCCAGCTGCAGCATCCATGGTTTCACGGGCACTGTTAATGAGCCCATGATAAAATGTCTGCATCAGTAGCCAGCTTTCCATTCCATGATGGGGACATTCTAGGATGTAGTCTTGGAAGCGCTCCCATGCTTCTGGAACGGATTCATCATGTTGTTGCTAAAAACTTGTAATCTTCCCACGGAGAGCATTGGTCTTGCCCATGGGAAAGAACTTAGCCAGAAAGTTCGTAGAGCAGAGTGCCCACGTAGTGTTCTTCTCCTTTGTAGCGTAAAACCACTGCTTCGCTCTCCCCAACAGTGAGAATGGGAAAAGGCGAAGTAGTATGGCATCTCTGGGGACTTCAGCTATGGTGAAAGTGCTGCAGATCTCCAGGAAGTGTTGAAGATGAGCACTAGCGTCTTCGTGTGGCTTCCCACAGAACTGGTTAGCTTGCACCATATTGATGAGCCCAGGCTTGAGCTCGAAGTTGCGGTCGATCTCCCCAGCAGGTCCAGTGCAGATGTTGTCCGTAGTGGGAGCTGAGAACTCGCGGATCGACTTGTTCGCCATGGCTTCGAATTCAGTCGACAAATTCCGGATGAAACTTCGGCAGTCTTCGGATGTGGATGAAGCTTTGTGCTGAAGTGTTGACGATGTCTTCTTGAGCTTGGCTCTTGTTCTTCTAAATAAGGCTTCGGGATCATCAACAAAGTTGTCTGGAAGATGTCTTCTATTCATTCATCACCCTGCAATAAATAATCAAAATGGAAAATACAGGGGTAAAACTGTATAAGAGAATTGATAAGCTCGATCAGATTAGTGATGCGAATGATGACTCAAAGTTCCGTATTCATTCCTACTTAGTAATCAACCTTCCTACTTAGTAATCAACCTTCCCCGGCAACGGCGCCAAAAATGCTTGTTGGGCATTCTTAATGTCACTACCAAAAGTAGATAATTTTCTAATTCTGATAACGGCGCCAAAAATGCCAAACATATCCCTCATGCCACTTAAGCCAAGTTGTCATCCCCAGCATGACATGAGAGACGCGGTATTGAAATATGCAATTGCTCATCAAGATAAATAATAAAAGGGATCTGCAAGCGCACAGATTAATACCGATGTAGCATTTTAACCAGGAAGTATTCCAGGTATCGTTATTTATATTTTTACCACTGGGAAGGGATTTCTAAGTATCATGGTTGATAACAGAATGAGAATATGGAACTGAGTACACATCATTGCATATGTAATCGAGAGTATTTATCAATCTCTTTATACAGGGATAAATGTCACATTGGATAAAGGTAAAGTGATAATGGTGACAAAGATAATTAATCTGATCAGCTAGCCACATATAATAATGATAAGCACCTCAACAGATATTCTAGCAAGTCATTAGCATGGAATTAGGATGAACTACAAAGATATTCCCTAAGTTATTATTAATTATAAAGTCTAGCATATCATAGTTAGTGCAATTATACTTGGCAATCATGGTGAGAAAAGATTATATCCATGCATAGTGAATATTAGCAAGGAAGATGAAGAACATAGCAATCACTCCCCTGTAATAGTGTTGCTCTGCCTGCCCTATACACGGGAGGGGGACTATATAAGAATCAACGAAGCTGTCACTATCGCGAACCACCCACCGATCCGGCATATAGGGTGCAATCGCAGATAAATACGGTATAGACACCACGTCTACACAATAATTATCATTCACCCACTGCGCACATGGATAAACGCTATACGATCCTAAGCATGTATATAATTCCAATCTAACTAAGCCAAGCATATAACTATGATAAACTAAGAACAATATAATTGCAAATATAATCAAGTAGAGCAAAGTCATAACCAATATATTGAAATAGAACAAAGTCATATTCATAATATTGAAGAACTAAGATGAACAATTGAAGATCAGAAAAGGAATTACCAAGAATCCTCTTGATAGATCCGGGAACCAATCGAAGATTGACTCCTTCTAGTTCTAATCCTATGTAGCTATGCTAACTAGAGATCTAGTTGATGTGGTGGCTCTAGGGCTTGATCAGAGGCTCTCCTCCTGAATTAGGGTTTGAATAATGAGACAGGGGCCTCTCCTCCAGGGGCAGGGGCCTTGCTTATATAGTCCCTTCGGATGAATCTGGACCGTCGGATCAAACCGACCTTGAACGTACGGTTTTCCTTGATCCTCAAAGGCGGTGGAGCATAATCCGCGAAGTGGAACGTGATTGGCCACCAGGGCAGGGCGGGCGCCCCAGGGACTAGGGCGGGCGCCCTATCCCGGACTCCGTTCGGTCTCCCGTTCGTTCCCGTGGCTTCTGGAGTCTTCTAGATGTAAAATAATCACGTGTTCGGTCTTTATCCCGTCATTAACCCGACATGTGGGCCTTTCTTCCATGTTTCCTGATAACCCCCTACAGAAATAGAGAAACAGCAAAACTCGTGGAATTCTGTCAGATAAAACCCTAAGTCTAGGTATTGGTTTCATTTGGATCCTTTTCTCTATTTATTTGATAGTTATAATTGATACTTAAGGACCGTCAACAACATACATGGAGTTATAGCGGAAATAATATTACAATGTGTTCACAAATAATAGTACAAGTTTGGGTTTTAAAACCAATTCGTGAAAACAACATAGCTTTCAAATGATTACAATAGTATAAGTTCCAAATATATTGCTAGCATAAGTGACATCCTCTGACAAAAGCATATAGATGAGAACACTATATAGAGTCACCGAGCCTACCGGCAGTTAGCCACCATCTTCAGCAGACTGAGAACTTCACCTGCAACATGGTGGGATAAACCCTGAGTACTCGAATGTACTCAGCTAGACTTACCCGACAGGAGAGAAATAAAAAGACTCAAGGATATGCAAGGCTTATTTAGTGGAGCTGGTTGGATAGCATAACTTTGCAAAAAGAGCATTACTATCATGAGTCCTTACTTTCAATGTTTTAGTCAATATTTTAGCATCAAGTTTAGTAAAGCTTATTATGGCTAACTTTGCACCTATTCTAGAGCAATAACTTGATTAATAAGCGTCACAATAGTAACCATATCTGGCTTATCATCTAATCATCATAACCATCATGTTCCATCCAGTGTTACTACGAATGAAGGAAGCTCAATCAAGTTTCTCACAATCTGGGAGAGACGGCGATTCTAATCGATTGCAACCAGTTAGGCAGTATTCCTAACACAAACCCACACTTCCCCCATTAGGGTTGCGTCAGGTCACCTTTGGTACAACTTAGGTACACATTTCATGGGTTTGATCAGCGCTACACCCTTAGGGACTAACGGTAGCCAGGTCGCTCAAACCATGCCTGCCCACAGTCGCAATGCCAAGTCGCTCAGGTCATGCTTGCCCATGGTCTATTTATCTGCTCCCCACACATCTTTACTACCTCCAGTGTGCGCACTTTGACAGAACGAGGCCCGCCCTGAGTTGAGCTACTCAGCTTCGCGGTCGGAACGAATTATCCAACCAGCTAAGTGAGAGGCTACATTCAAAATGACCGAGGACCAACAATGATGTGGTCCTTAATTGACACAGATGGGATAAAATATGCACACAAGACCTCCATGCCTTGCTGTCTCTCAATCACTAGATCCTGTCCGGTCTCTATTTATTCATCATCACATGGTTATTTTCCACTATAGCAAATATAGCCAACCGTGACCAGGTATCCACCTATATTGTAGGTGATAGGAAATCACCCACTTCTACCGGTCTAAGCATGGCTAAGCATAGAATGTCCTACTCATACTAGTAAGGGTTCAGGTATTTATTTATAGTGGACAAGGTAGGAATTATGCACCAACAGTTTCATTCAACTCCTATCGCCTAATGCATCATATAAAAGTTATACTTATGTGTATTTATAAAAAGAGAGGGTAGGAGACTTAGAATACTCTGGGCCTTGCCTGGGATTCTGACACAAAGTCAGTTCAGTTAGCTTGCACCGCCTTGGTGACATCTTTGGTCCTAGTTCTTGCTTAGTCCTTCCATCTTCGGGATAGGTCCACCATACACCATCTTCTGGTTTGACTCCAACATCATGTCCTTCACGTGGTTCAACTAGCGTACCTAGATGAGATGCACAATGTAGATGTATGAATGCATGGAAGTGCAGTAGGCGATGCATTATAAGAAAGCAAGCAAGACAAGCACAAGGTCAGGATAGCATGGCACACAAGTTGACTTAAGTCAAGCTATTGTAAGTATTTATCAATCAAAAACTAATTTAAGCAGAGCACCATATAAGAGCTAGGGCTGCTGTGTGAGAAACACCAATATAGCTATCCAACTAATTAACTAGGGTCATAAAATTTAGAGCAGGTACAAGCAACATCAAGAAAGGTGCAGTCAACTTAAGTACATACACAGAATCTGGACAGCAGCATAGTAGTTGTTTCAACCATAACTGGAGTTATAGGCATCAAACAAAGGTGATACTAGACTTTCTAGAAATCTTAGAAAATTGTCTACAACTTTGTTATTTACACCTAGAGCTGATTCATCAGTTAACAAGGTTGAAAAACATTAAAAAGCAGATCTGCACAAACTAGGACAGAAAACTGACATGAACTTCAGAAATGCATAACTAGAGTTCTAGACATCCAGCAAACATGATTCTTAACTTTATAGAAATCTTATTATGTTATTTATAACTTTCTTATTATCATCACAAGATGATTCTACAGCTAACAAGGTCAAACAACACAACGAAGACATCTCTATCTAGATTTGGACAGAATCTGCCATTGATCTTCATAAGCCCATAACTGGAGCTCTACATCACCAAAAGGGGTGATCATGGACATTTTAGAAATCCTATGAAAAGTATTACAACTCTTCTATGATCACCAATACATGATTCCATATGAAAACAGGTCAAACAAAACAATCATTCAATACTGCACAGAGCATAAGCAAAACCTGACAACAAACTTGCCGCGAGCATAACTCCAAAACTATCAGGTATATGGTCATGAAATTTTAGGACAAGCAAGCTAAAGAAGTTAGCTACAACTTTTGTATTCAATATATCTACAGAAAACATCATTTAGACCACAAAATCATCACCACACTGCTAACTGTCCTAGCAGCCACAACAGCAGAGATACAACTATATGCATATATCATTCATGTTGTTACCAACTAACATTTTGTTGATATATATATGCAGCTCCATGCAACTCCTAATCATAACCATGCAATCACATTACTTAGCACAAATTATTAGAAGTATTATATGGCATAAACACATGCATCTATTAACAACTTTCATCCACTACATATATAATGCAACATATATATTACTTTTAGTGCTATAAAAGAACAACTAGTTTGGAGCTAAGACTTTTATGAGTGGTAGATGTTATCAAAACGTGGCTACTGCACAAATTTCATATGCTCAGGTTTTATAATTTAATTACTATGAAAAAGACAAATTACTATTGCAAGAAAACATGTAAGAGCAAGATAAATCTAAAACTCAATATTTTTCTATAAACATATAGCCATATTATGTATCAACATAACATAACAACATCATACAAAGGTTGTGGAACCACATTTTACATTTTTACATACTTATATTATTTATGAAACATTTAATAAGCATTAAACAAGTTAAATCAATAACTCAGTCATATTGCATCCAATGAATATCAATTTTTAGTACAGCACACACATGACACCAGTAGCCTACCATAAAAATTTCAATACAATTGGAGCACCACAACTTTAGATATGAATTTATTCCTAAAAAACCCTAATTTACAAACATAAATAAAAACAACAGAAAGTTTTTACTAACACATATCATATTATGACTCTACTATGTAGATCTACTCATAAGAATTTCAAAACATCTTCATTTGCTATTTTAATATTTTTCTATGATTTACTATGATTTTCCAAAGTTTCAGCCGATTAAAAGCAATAAAGGAAAAGATAATGAAAAACACTTTTGCACCTTGAACCCTGGACGTTTCAGAAATCAACTAAGCCCAGATCTAAAAAATCCTTCTCTCTGACGCTTTTGCATGTGGACCCAGCAAAAAACTTCTATTTCTATTCCCCCTTCTTCTACCTTCAGATCGACAGAACGGACACAGAGCAGGGTCGGGCTCCGGGACTCCGGTGGGGGAGCGGCCGACGGCAGCAGGGGAGGGGCCGGTTGGCCTAGCCATGGCTAGTTGCGACCCGTGCCTGGCTCAAGCCCGACCGGCTGCAGGCAGCAGCGGCCTGGCGTGGCGTGGCAGTAGGCGGCTCGACGGCTGGCGTGCCAGCGGCAACAGCCTGCAGGTGGCCGCGCGACCGAGAAGATGGCACAGAGGAGCAGCGTGAGGCAAGGAAGGGGATGGTGAGGTTGGTTGGGGTGGCAGGGTGCTTGGTGGTGGTCGGCCATGGAGCTCCACTCCCTGTCCATGGCGGACGACTACATTGGAGCGAGGAGAGAGGCGAGGGAGAGGCAAAGGGAGTAGGGAGGCGAATAAGGGGGCTCAGGTGTCCACTCTAGAGGGCACCTGACAAGCCAGTGAGGTGGCTGACTAGCGCAGAGAGTAGTGGCGTGTGATACCTGTGCATGGATGGCACGTCAGCAACCTGTCGAACAGGTGGCGTGAGGCACGGTGCCCGACTTAGAAGCCATTTTTGGGCTGGCTCCACTTCGAACTAGGCTATGGGCTCTCAAGCAAGTTTGCTATCCACATGATGCCCTATGAATTTCATTAAGGGGCCATGGGTATTCGAGCAATGGATTAGTAGTTAATTAATCCCTAACTTGACAGTGTCAGCGTAGCGACAAGGATTAAGGAAACTCAAACTTGAAGATCAAAACAAGGTCAAAATCAAGCCAACTCTTTCCTATATCTTCTTCATGGAATTATCTCCAACTTTTATATTTGGGTCAGCTCAAGTTGCTTAACAAAAACATGAAAACGCAAGACATCAACCGGCATTTCTACTGAAATTCTCAGAAAATTTTTGAGATTGGAAAAACAGCAGCAGATTCAAACTTGTGACCTCTGTTTGACAAGCTTAGAGGAGGATTTAGACTTGGGCCTTTAAATAAGGTTTGTTGTACATATATTAATCTACAACTTTCCTTAAAGGTCAAACTTCACCACAGGTATGAAACCTATGGTTCCACCTTGGTCAAAGCAGTATCATGAATACGCTTAAAACTGGGGTTTTAGGCCGATTGGGGCATTTTCTTGGCACTGGGTCAACATAAACCCTTTATGACTTTTGTTGTAGAGTTCAATTAGAGTTATTTGGGCAAGGTGGCAAGGTTTGGTTGACTTCCCAAGTTCTCATTCACCTAACAAAGCAATTCTAGATAGGATATAACTTATCATTTCGTGTGACTTCTTGATTCCAAACTTCACGAAACTTTTCCAGTGATCAATATAGATAGAGATGGATGTGAGACACATGAAGGAGGCTCCATTAACATCACTCATGCATACATTTTGAAAGGGGAAATCACCAGCAAACAAGCTTTGTCTTTATTTCACAAAAATTTAGTTAGGCCTCATTTCAAAGAGGCTTCAACTCACTTGTCACCATTCCAAAGTTGTGATCTAAACTCATGATCATTACTAGACGTTGCTCAATCAAGTCCAAGCTCACTGTCCAGGCAGTGGCTAACACCTGGGGTGTTACACGGGGTCATCCATAGGCCGCTCTGAGGTTGCAGCGAGGTCACCGGTGATCTCAATTTGCACCTCGATAGGGAGCGCCATCAACAACGTTGGGTGCTGGCTCGCCGCCATGATTGCTGGTGTGGATGAAGGTATGGTGAGTGGACAACAGCGAGCTGGAGGGCTGGAGATGCGTAGCGGTGTGACATACCTTGATTGAGGAGGATTTTTTTGTGAGATTTAATTTGATTTATTGAGGAGTTATTATGACGAACCTATTTCCCGGTTATTCAAGGAGTATCGTTTGGCCATGCAGTGCATTGTGCCACTTGATCTTGGACATTGGACATGATCTCGATGGCATAGCCCACAACATCATAGTTGGGTACGCCGTGTTCTTACATGTGAATCGCACTCCTAATTGATGACCATTGTGGCGGTTGTGTTTCTAATGTTTTTGAACACTTTGGGTACGCTGCCAGGCCAAGCGACGTGAAATACGCGCCTTAGGAACTCAATGCTGCCAAGTGAATGGTCACCATTGAATGGACACGTTGGGTACACAGTGAGGCGAATTGACAGGAAACATGCCCCTAGGGAAGTCGACGTTGCCATGCGAATCATCGCCATTGCTTCGTATAGAAGAGGGTGCGGTGTGTTGCTTTTTCCACTCTGAACTTGCAAAATTTTTTAGTTGATCTTTATCTTTCTTTCTTCAACTATCTCTACAAGCATGGCTGGCCACAGTGACTCCAAGATCGAAAACTCATATTCAGACGAGTCTGAATTCGAAGAGAAGGAGAGCGAGATCCTACTCAGCCTCTCCAATGGAGGTGTCAGGTTTCGTGGTCGTGGCGAGGTCACCTTTGTGTGTCCTTTTTGCCATGGCAAGAAAGTTCCATCATGGAGTCTTCGCGAGTTGCTACAGCACGCGAATGGGAAGTCTCACAGAGACAAGGGGATCTCTGGCCAGAGCATAGTGCTTTGGCCAAGTATATCCTGAGCAACGACGCCATGGCCCATGACCGCGCGAGCTTGGTGGAGTTGGGACTACGGCGGCAATCAGTCGGTGAAGGCTCGCAGGAGCAAGCGTCACATGGCCAATAGGGCCAACAAGGAAGCATGCAAGGAGAAGGTACTAAAGAAATAATAACTCTGTGTGATGATATTTTTTGTGATCAACCTTCTTTTAATTTTTTATAAGTTACTATGTAGTTCCTATCACTAATCGAAACTAACTATATATATTTAATTAACACAGCGGACCGCGCGCCGCATGGGAAAGGGCCCCTACTACAAGCCTGGCAAATGGCCCGACAAAGGTTCATTCGCATCCCGCTGAAGCTAGTCTTGTTGTAGGATTTTATTTTATGTATTGAATTTTTAGGGTAGAATATGTATGTTTTATTTACATGAAATATGAAATGTTCTTAACTTATGTATTTTTGGGATCTTCCTTATCTTTGCTGCGATGTTTATTTTGTATTATGGGGAAGCGGTCTTCTACGACCGGTAGTGTGATGGTAGCCCCTGAGCACCTTAGATTTCACGACCGTATGTCACGTCCGTCGTTAGGTGATATTCGTAACACACAACCACCACCATCGGCAGACTTCACCGCTGCTTCTAGATGGTCAGGATGGCACCGCTATCATCAATTTCCAAGCCCACCCAAGTCTCCTGCATGTATTTATGAAGTTTTGCTCAAATTTGCATTGCCATAGCCCCAACTTTAGCTTACAAAGACCGCTTCCCCACCCTGTCTGCCTGCACCTCAGTGCTACTATTCCCATCACCGTCGCTCACCACTGACAATCTAGTGCTCCGCGGTGCGGCGCTGGTACACCTCACCGCCCCGCACAGATCCACCAATGACCATGGTGGTACTCACTGCCATGCCCACTCGAGCTCACTGCTGCAAGATCCAAACACAAGGGTAATGCTTTTGCACTTTCCTTATCCATGTTTCTTGGATTTTTATTTCCCTCTTCACTCATGTAAGTAAGAAGCAAGCTTCCATCTGATTAGTGTGTGTCTGCCGCTCCAGCAGGTCCTTGTCAAGATGGAGGAGGTCCCCAACAAGATGAAGGGAGTGGGCATTGTTGGCGGTGTTTAATTCCTATTTTTAACCGCCAAATTAATCTAAAATGTCAACATTCCATGCTACTTCATAGCAAAATATTATTTTATCTAACAAGTTCCACGAGTTTTGGTGCTATCACTTGTTTTGCAAGATATACTCAAAATGCACGTTAAAAGATATTAAATAGTACATATACATCTCGGCGAGAATGGGAAAAGAAAATATATTCAAATATTAAATGCTGCAATACAGTCTCAAATGAATGTTTAAAGCACACCATTGCGTTATTTGCTATATTTAGAGTTCGGAATGAGAGGATATTAATTATCCAAGAAAAGAAGACAACTCTACCAGCATCATGCACGAGTTGAAGAAGCACAGGCGTGCATGCCTGGCACCAAACCGACCATCTTGGGTGGTCCATTTTTTCCTCCACCGCCTCTTGCATTCTTCCATGCATGGAAACACACTTTGGGAGTATCACAACCCTCCATCAAATGGCGGTTTGGATCAGTGGCTCACAAGCTCCGTCACGAGGAATGCTGACATGGTGCTTCTGGTGGCTCCTATTACTCCACCCCTAGTCTAAATAGAGGGGCACCCCCTCACTCTCAAAGACACAACACCACACCAAGGATCAAGAGCACCACACTTGAGTTTCATTCCAAGGACTTAGGCCCTAGATAGCTAGTAGAGTTAGTAGGTAGAGATGTGAGGGAGAGGGAAAGAGCTGGGCTTGTTCGTGTCTCCCTAAGTTTTACCTCGACGAACACCAGTGCCTCAACGGAGCTTTCTGCTAAGTGAGTGTTCGTGGTTCTTATAGTATAAAGTCTACTAATTAGTTAATCTTTATTCTTACTTGTTTGTAGAATTATCGTTCGCCCTTACAGCGAATGCTATAGTAGAAGGGCCCTGATAAAAACGGATAACCCTTGTTAATGCACTAGAGTAGTAGTCGATAGCGTAGACATGGTGTCTAGGCTAGAGGCTACTTTCGTTTGCCTCGTACTCCACGGTTGAGGGGTAGGCGGCTGATGGCGACAACCCTGTCCATCCCTCGTAATCCCCCACGTCCAGGTATGACATAGAGCTATATGCTGGAGGTACTTGGCAGACCAAGTATAAGCCGGTGCCCGAAGTAAGCAAGTAGATGTAGAGTTTATCTGTCTTTAGACCCTATTACCATAGGAATTCTTCTCTATCCTTTCCAACTCTACCCTTATGTTATCCTTGGGCAAACTAGCTAGAAGAATACCCCTGTTCCTTGTGGAAAATACGATACCCTGAATACTTCTGGGTGAAGTGCTACAACGGTAATTCCATGCGCTTGCGGATTATTTCTGTTTGCGTTAAGAAATACCAACAGGCATCCGAACAGACCATGTCTTGGTCCTCATCCTCCGCTGCCTCATCGCTCGCTCCTTATGTAGCTACAAGTGTGTCTGTCGCTCCTAGAACCACCTCATCTCAGACGCCGAGTACCGAAAAGAGCTACCCTAGATTATTACCGGATTCTTCTATCACATCTGGAAAGGCAAATGCCACTTCGCTAGCGTCACCGGTGAACACCCCTCCTTGTCCTTCTTGCCCTTCTCCATTCATGATGTCATCATCTTAGATTGCTGCAGTGGCCTCATCCTCTGCTAGTGTTTTGGGTGTCGCTATGTTGTCTACAATCCACTGACTAACAAATGGTTGCTACTGCCAAATAGCCTCTGTTCTTGTGGCGAGGCTCGCTTGGGATTTGATCCAACAATCTCCTCGCACTTCCATGTGTTTGAATATGGGAAGATGAGGGAGGGTGAGTCCATAGGTGTGAGCATCTACTCATCTAAGAGTGTGGCTTGGATCTTTGAAGAATCTGAATGGGGCAACGGTATTATAGTATCCACATATGCAAGAAGTGTGTTTCTTAATGGTTTTATGTACTGGCTTGAGTTCTTCTAGATCATTGTTGTTGATATGGAGGAAAATATATGGATGAAAATAAAGAAGCCACGTGGTGATGCAATCCCCATCCATGAAGCCCAGGGTCAGTTGTGTTTATGTATTGCTGATATTTACACTATGACTCAGCTTTCAATCTGGATCCTTGAAGACTATGGTAGTAATAGATGGACATTGGAGCATACGGTGACCACGTAGGAGATATTTGGATAGAACAATATTGAATTTGGTTACGAGGTTTGTGATGCAGAGTACAGAGTGATTGCAGTTCTCCTTAAATGGAATTTGATTTTCCTTGTTGGGGAGGACAGAACACTGCTTGCATATGACATGAACCACAGAAAAGTCCATGTCCTCCCTACATGAGTCATCCGATGTTCTTGACTTACCTAGAGTCTATGTATCAATAGACCTCACTATCTTCCTTATGTTCCCTTGTTCATGGAGTCATTAGCAGAGTAGTAAAAGTGCATATGTTGTATTTTGTTGTTAGGACATGTCTTTGTTCAGGTAGGTAATTGTTTTGAGTCTATATATAGTCCAATTTTGGCTTGGTAACTAAACCAATGGTATGTTAAATATTATTAATTATTAATTCTGCTGCTTTGCATTGTGCTAGTTTTGGAGTCTCAGTGCTTTTGAATGATTTTCTTGCAATGGCTATGGGAGTGAAAGCATCTAGGCCCCGAGAGTTGGTTTCGGCAATTGATGACAACGCTTTATTACCATGACTAACGTGTGTTTTACAGAAACTTTGGTAAGTTAGGTCATGGGATTAATAACTGCTTTGGGCACTATGGTATTCATGCCCCTTGATGGAAATTGTTTCGGTTTTCAAAGGATTGACGTCAAGATTAAGGACGGTTAGTTCTGGATGTCAAGGTGTTGAGTTACATTCGGAATAGTCGTTAGGATCTTTGTTTCTTTCTTTGGCCGTACTATAAAGGGGGGCATGAGCGAGTAGCTTGACCTAGGTGAGTCTTTTGTTTAGGTGTGGTGCACACTTGTCAAACTTAGCACTAGGTAGCTCAAGAATAGCTCAAAGTTCAGTTGGAAGCAACTTGGTTCAAGTTGCGTCGCGTTTCGGAGTGTTTAGAGATGTTTTCCCTTGACCGGACGCGGTGTCTGGCTTGACCGGACGTGTCTGGTCAGTGCTAAACTGCTACTGTGACTCAGCGCTGTTGACTGGACGCGGTCCTTGCGAGGACCGGACGCAGTGTTCAGGCTGACACGTGTCACAGAAGGGAAATCACCTAATCGGACGCGACTGTGATGTGATCGGCGTGTCCGGTCACGTTCCAGTAAGGTACTCTGACGATCGGACGCGTCCGATCATCACTGATCGGACGTGGTCGTGCGTCAGGTCAAAGTACAGTAAGCTTCCTGCACGACCGGACGCGTCCGGTCACCCTTGATCGGTGCGTCCGGTCACTCAGCCAGTGTTTTAGGTTTTCGACCGTTACGATCGACCGGCTCGTCCGGTCACATCGACCGGCGCGTCCGGTCATCGCGTGTTTTGCTAAGTTGGCAGGTAACGGTTGGATTTGACTGTGGGGTGTATAAATACATCCCCTCCACCTCTTTTAGAGGTCTCTTGCTCTTTTGTTCAGCTGAGAAACACCTTTGAAGTGCAAGGGAGTGCAAGAGCTCTAGTGAGGGTAGTGATTTGAGAATCAAAGCTTGAGAGTCCCTCACTAGTGACTAGGGAGTAGCAAGTGTGCATCCATCTTCTCATTAGGCTCGTTGTGGTCAAGTGAGAGTTCTGGCTTGTTACTCTTGGTGATCGCCATCACCTAGACGGCTTGGTGGTGATTGGGAGTTTGGTGATCTTCCGGCGGAGCTTGTGGATGACCCAACTCATCTTGTGAGCGGTTTTAGGCGATTCACCGTGATGGAGTGTCGAAGAATCAGCTCATAGAGAGCACTTGATCCTTGCGCGGATCAAGGGGGAGCTACACCCTTGCGCGGGTGCTCCAACGAGGACTAGTGGGGAGTGGTGACTCTTCGATACCTCAGGAAAACATCGCCGTGTTCCTTGCCCTTACTTTCAAGCATTTAATTTCTCATATTACTTTCATTGCTTGGTTTACTTTCCTAGAATTGCCATGCTAGACTAGGATTGGAACTTAGGGTGCAAAACTTTTAACGGTAGAATCACTAGGAACACTTGTAGGCACTAGGGGTGAACTTTGGCTTGTAGGATTTAATTCTTGCAATTAATTTTTAGAAAAGCCCAATTCATCCCCCCTCTTGGGCATCTTGATCCTTTCAATTGGTATCAGAGCCGAGTTGCTCCTAAATTAGGCTTCACCGCCTAGAGCAAGATGTCTAACGGGGAAGGACCACCTCCCATCTTTGAGGGAGATGATTTTCCATATTGGAAAATCCGAATTGAGGCGTACCTCAAAGCCATAGATGTTGGGTGCCTTAGAGCCACAACCGAAGGGCTTCCCGCTATCAAGGATCCTGCCAACCCAAGTGGTGACGAGGAGAAGTACGACCGGTGGAATGCAAAGGCCAAAAATGCACTCTACTGGGGCTTAGGCAAGGATATCTTTAATCATATGCGTAATGCAAAGAACGCTCATGAATTGTGGGAAAACCTTTGTGCTCTCCATGAGGGAACTAAGAGTGAGCGTGAGGAACACTATCATATTGCTTTAAAGAAAATCAATTCTTTTGAGATGCTTCCTAAAGAAAGTGCTAATGACATGTACACTCGATTGAATGTTCTTATAGAGGACCTCAATGCTCTTGGGCTCACCCAAATGAGCCAATCGGATGTTGCAAGGAGGATCTTGAGTGTTCTTCTCATTGAGAAGTGTGGTCACATTATCACCGTGCTTCATCAAAGTGATCTCAACACCGCAACACCGACACAAGTATTGGGGAAGATCAATGCACATGAGATGTACATGCACATCACTCCGGAAGAGGGCTCATCATCTTCCAAGAAGAAGGACTTGGCCTTCAAAGCTAGCCATGACAAGAAGAAGAAGGGCCAAGCCATGATGGTGCAAGAAAGCTCAAGTGAAA
Source organism: Saccharum hybrid cultivar R570 (assembly GCA_038087645.1). Lineage (NCBI taxonomy): Eukaryota > Viridiplantae > Streptophyta > Magnoliopsida > Poales > Poaceae > Saccharum > Saccharum hybrid cultivar. Next base: position 18,479,895 of record JAQSUU010000637.1, read on the forward strand.
GTGATATTGATGATGCATCACTTGCACTCATGGTGAAGAAGACCACTAAGATGCTAAAGAAGCTCAATAAGAGTGGCATCAAGTTCGATGGCAAGAAGAAGAAATTCTTCACAAGTAGCAAAAGGAAGCCCATCTCGGAGATGGATTGCTACAATTGTGGTGAACTTGGCCACTTAGCTCATCAATGCCGTAGACCTCCAAAAGACAAGTACAAGAATAAGGGCAAGAAAAATGAATCAAGTGATGAAGAAGAAGAGAGGAAGAAAAACAAGCCATACAAGAAGAAGGATGGCAAGAAGAAAGAGTTCCACAAGAAGAAGAAGGGAGAAAAAGCCTACATTGTTGGTGATTGGCTCACCGACATTGAATCATCATGTGAGTCCTCCGGTGATGAGAGTGATGATGAGAAAGAGAAGGTTGCCGCATTTGTAATTGGGCCATCATCTTCACCAACATCTTCGTCACCACCTTCACCGCCATCTTCACCATCATCGTCCACAACTCACCTATGCCTTATGGCCAAGGGTGAACGGAAGGTACAAAACCATGATAGCGATGATGATGATAGTGATAGTGATGATGAATATGATGCACCTTCTTATGACGAACTTGTAAAATTGTTGAACAAATACTCTAAAGTCATAAGAAGAACTAGAAATGAAAATGATGAGCTCCAAAATGAAAATGAATCACTCTCATCTAAGCTTGAAAGTGCACAAAAGGCTAGTGATGAGCTCAAAGATCAAAATGAAATTATGTCTTCTACTCTCAAGGAGCTCAAAACTTCTAATAAAGAGCTTAGAGATCAACATAATAAACTTGAGAAGAAGCATGATGAGCTCAACACTAGGCACAACTCTCTAAAAGACAAATATACTACATTGAAAATCAACTATGATAGTCTTGTTGTTGCTAATGAGCTTTCTCTTGAGACACATGATGCTACTAACCAATTTGTTAAGATTGATATAGCTACATCATGTGATGATTTGATCATTGAAAGCATTGAGCAAGGCTCTAGTGGCAAAGGCAAGAGTGTGGTTGAGCCCAACAACTATGATGATTATGCCAAGATCAAGAGTGAGAATGAGAAGCTTGCAAATGAGAACAAGAAGCTAAAAGGGTTGATGGCTCTTGAGAAGTAAACATCAAATGAGTCACTTATTGAAGAAAATAAAAAGCTCAAGCAAGAGAAAGAGCATCTCAAGACCGGCCTAAGCAAGTTCACAAGAGGTCAATATTTCCAAAGTGAGCTACTCATGAACACCGTTATGAAGATGGATAGAAGTGGCATTGGTTATTTGGCAAATCAAGAGAAGAAGGCTAAAGCTCAACAACAACAAAGCAAGTCAAAGCCAAAGCCAAAGAGATGTGTTGAGTGTGGACAAGAAGGCCATTTTGCTCATGAGTGCAAAACTCCACCACCACAACCCTTGCCCAAGCATGCTAGACCCTTTGCCTTCAATGCTCATTACATGCTAAGAAAAGATTCAAGTGGAAAGATGAAAGTTATGTTCTTGGGTCCCCCAAACAAGAATATGCCTAAGAAAATATGGGTTGCCAAGTCACTAGTTGAGAAAGTCAAGGGTCTCTCTCAAGTTTGGGTCCCTAAACAAAAAGCTTGATCTCTTGTGTGTAGGTGAACTACAAGACCGGTGGATCTCATTGGGTTATTGATAGTGGTGCACTCAACATTTGACCGGTGACCCTCGTATGTTCACCTCACTTGAAGAGAATGGGGTATGTCAAGAGAAGATCACATTTGGGGATAATTCAAAGAGCAAAGTCAAGGGTATAGGCAAGATTGCAATATCAAATGATCACTCTCTCTCAAATGTGCTCTATGTTGCTTCATTGAGTTTCAACTTGTTATCCGTTGGGCAACTTTGTGATCTTGGCTACCAATGCTTGTTCACACCTAATGAGGTGGTAGTTTCAAAGATAGATGACAGCAAATGATATTCAAAGGCTTTAGATATAATAATCTTTATCTTATTGACTTCACCTCCGAAGATGCAAACTTGATGACATGCTTGTTCACCAAGACCTCACTTGGATGGCTTTGGCATAGGAGGCTTGCTCATGTTGGAATGAACACTCTCAACAAGCTATTGAAGAAAGAATTAGTGAGAGGATTGAAGGATGTAAAGTTTGAAAAGGACAAACCGTGTAGTGCATGTCAAGCCGGCAAACAAATTGCAAACACTCATCCAACCAAAGCTTACATGTCAACTTCAAGAGTGCTAGAACTTCTACACATGGATTTGTTTGGTCCTACAACTTACAAGAGCTTGGGTGGAAATCTCTATTGTCTTGTGATAGTGGATGACTACTCAAGATACACTTGGACTTTCTTCCTTCATAACAAATCTGAAGTGGCCAATTGCTTCAAGAAGTTTGCAAAGAGAGCTCAAAATGAATTTGAAGTCAAGATAAAGAAGATTAGAAGTGACAATGGGAAAGAGTTTGACAACACAAACATTGAAGCTTATTGTGATGAGATTGGAATCAAGCATGAAGTTTCTTCAACCTACACTCCTCAACAAAATGGTGTAGTTGAGAGAAAGAACCAGACTTTGATCACCCTTGCAAGAACAATGTTAGATGAGTACAACACTCCGGAAAAATTATGGGCCGAGGCAATCAACACCGCATGCTATGCTTCAAATCACCTCTTCCTACAAAAGTTTCTTGGCAAGACCCCTATGAGTTGCTAAATGGGAAGAAGCCGGACGTCTCATTCTTCCGGGTGTTTGGTTATAAATGCTACATCTACAAGAAGCATCAACACCTAGGGAAGTTTCAAAGACGTTGTGATATTGGTTTTCTTGTTGGTTACTCATCAAAGTCCAAAGCATATAGAGTATTTAACCATGCCACCGGTTTGGTTGAAGAAACATATGATGTGTAATTTGATGAATCTAACGGCTCCCAAGGAGCAATTGAGAATTGTGATGATGTAGGTGATGAACCATTGAGGGAGGCAATGAAGAACATGCCGGTGGGGGACATCAAGCCAAAAGATGATGAAGATGATGTACAAATTGTCGATCCACCATCTTCATCACATGTGCCTCAAGATGATGACAAGAATGAGAGAGTTGAAAATGAAGATACTCATGTCTCTCATGAACAAGCCGAGGCACAAGCTCAAGATGTTGATGCTCCTCATCCCCCTCCTCAAGTGGTTGAAAGAAGAAACTCACCTCTACTTCAAGCACATCCACAAGATCTCATCATAGGGAGTCCTACAAAGGGAGTAATGACTCGATCTCAAAAGCTTGCTTCTTTTGTTGAACATCACTCTTTTGTCTCTTGTGTTGAACCTAAGAATGTAGAAGAAGCTCTTCAAGATCCGGATTGGGTGAATGCTATGCATGAAGAATTGAACAACTTCACCCACAATCAAGTGTGGACACTTGAAGAGCATCCAAAAGGTGCAAGAGTCATTGGAACCAAGTGGGTGTTCCGCAATAAGCAAGATGACCAAGGCATAGTAGTGAGGAACAAGGCAAGACTAGTTGCAAAGGGGTTCTCTCAAGTTGAAGGTCTTGATTTTGGAGAGACCTTTGCACCCATTGCAAGACTTGAATCCATTCGTATCCTTCTTGCATATGCATCACATCATGATGTGAAACTATATCAAATGGATGTGAAAAGTGCATTCTTAAATGGCTTCATAAATGAACTAGTCTATGTTAGTCAACCTCCCAGGTTTGAAGACCCTAGATATCCTAATCATGTTTATAGGTTGTCCAAGGCGCTATATGGGCTCAAGCAAGCCCCTAGAGCGTGGTATGAGCGCCTCCGGGACTTCCTCATTGAGAAGGGCTTCACCATTGGGAAGGTCGACACCACACTATTCACCAAGAAGCTAAATGGGGAGATCTTCATTTGTCAAGTCTATGTTGATGATATCATCTTCGGATCAACAAATGAAGATTATTGCAAGGAATTTGGTGAATTGATGTCGAAGGAGTTCGAGATGTCTATGATTGGTGAGCTCACATTCTTCCTTGGTTTTCAAGTCAAGCAAATGAGAGAAGGGATTTTCATCTCTCAAGAAAAGTATACCAAGGATCTTCTCAAGAGATTCAAGATGGAAGAATGTAAGCCAATCAAGACCCCAATGCCATCTAATGGACATCTCGACCTAGATGAGGGAGGTAAATCGGTTGATCAAACTCTCTACCGCTCTATGATTGGTAGCTTGTTGTACCTTACCGCATCTAGGCCCGATATCATGTTTAGTGTGTGCATGTGTGCTCACTTTCAAGCGTGCCCTAAAGAACCTCACTTAAGTGCCGTAAAAAGAATTCTAAGATATCTTAAGCACACCCCAAGAATTGGTCTTTGGTATCCCAAAGGAGCTAGATTCCAACTAGTTGGCTATTCTGATTCGGATTATGCCGGTTGCAAAATTGATAGAAAAAGCACATCCGGAGGGTGCCATTTGCTTGGGAGGTCTTTAGTATCTTGGTCATCTAAGAAGCAAAATAGTGTGGCTTTGTCCACCGCCGAGGCGGAATACATTGCCGCAGGGCTTGTTGTGCACAAATCTTATACATGAAACAAACCCTCCTAGACTATGGAGTTGTTCTTGAAAAGGTGCCACTTTTATGTGACAATGAAAGTGCCGTTAAAATTGCTAATAATCCGGTACAACACTCACGCACCAAGCACATTGATATCCACCACCACTTTCTAAGAGATCATGTTGCTAAAAATGATATATCACTAGAAGGTGTAAGAAGTGAAAATCAATTAGCGGATATCTTCACTAAACCTTTGGATGAGGCTACCTTTTGTAGGTTGAGAAGTGAACTTAATGTGCTTGACTCTAGTAACTTTAAAAAAATGAGCTTGTGTTGTCCCTTGTATTGCATTGTATTATATGTCATGTTTAATTTTCCCACAATGCATCTAGGACTTGTCTAACACGGTTACGATAACCCTCCTTTGGAGGAGTGAAGAAGCCTAACCGTGGATCAAACTTGACAAGCAACCTAGTTTTTTTCTTACTTGTATTGCATTGCATATGCATGGTTGTTGCTTTGTCGTTTCTTTTCGGTTTGGCTTTGAGCAACCTCTGTGTTCGTCCATGAATAGAGAGAGCATTTGATGCTCCCAAGGGTTCATAAACTCTATTGCATGGCCATACGTTGCTCCTCGGGTGTTTATTGCCTATTTTCATAAAAACAATACTACCCTAAGGCAAATTATTTTGAAAAACTTAAGGGTTTGAGTGAGGTCACTCATATCAGGTTCCAATTGGTGTTTATTTGAGTCTCTTTGAATTGGAACTTGATTGGGAGAAGTCGCGTCGAAGATCAGATTGAAGAAAGGCGTTGAACAGTGACCGGACGCTGAACCGGACACAGTGATGCTTCACCAGCGCGTCCGGTCCTGGCGACCACTAGCGCGTCCGGTCATCCCGAAGACTTTCTCTTGGACCTGTGACCGGACGCTTGACCGGACGCGTCGTTATTGACCACCGCGTCCGGTCCCGGTATCCACCACCGCGTCCGGTCATGCGCGATGAGTTTCCTGGATGACCTTCGACCGGACTCTGTCCGCGTCTGGTCAGCCCTAACCGGACGCGTCCGGTCGCTCTAGGAGCTTACTGGACTATGACCGGACGCTGCCCCACCACGTCTGGTCATGCGACCACCGCGTCCGGTCAGTGCGCAGTGAGCGGATCTGAGCCCTCATATAACCCTTTGTTCTCGATCTCCTTTTATCCGAACCGCCGTACACCGCGCCGCTCCCGTGCCCTAGCTCGCTGAGCCACCGCCTGCGCCTCCTCCACCGCCGCCTACGCCTCCTCCGCCGCGCGTGCTGCCCCACACCGCCGTGTGCACGCCGCCCTTGCCGTCTTCACCCGGGCCCCACTGCCGTGCTGCCCTCGCCACCGCCATGCGCCGCCCTAGCTCCGCGCCGCCACCGCCGCAGCTTCCTCAGGCACGCGTGCTGCCAAGCCCCTCGCCATCCCTCCATCTTCGGCCACCAAACCATCTCACAGTTTTGCCCTAACCCTAGGTCACACGGGGTTTCGTTTCGGCCGTTCGTCGTCGAGGTTTCTCCGCGCGACGTCTTCTCCGCGAGGTTGTTTCGCGTTACCTTGATCTCCTTGTTAGGGTTTGCCATAATTTTGTCATTGAAATTCTAACTATCTCTTGTCTCGGCAAATCAGCGATCATCCGGCATTTTCGGGAACTCTCGCGAGTCAAGGTCATCTCATATTTTCACCGAGTTCTCGTCGATCCGAGGTAGCCATCGCTATACGATTCATATCTTATCTCATATGCTTGCTATCTTTAGGGTTTCTTATCTATTAGAATATATATGTTGCTTATAGTAGATCCATCTATTCCATCTTTTCAGCGAGTTCTATCGGTGTGTTGGGTGACAGCTGGTCAATGGTTGAATCCGAGGTCAAGCCTACGGATACGGATTGAGGCCAAGCCTCTTGAGTGACAGTTCATCATCTTTCAGGGTTTCTCAGCAGTTGGTCAGTATGGTTCGCTGCAAGAACATTGGGGGTGCACCTAGTGATGGGGATGAGAGTCCTCCTCATCTGACAGAGGTTGCGCGTGGTAAGCGCATAAAGACCATGGCCAAAAAGAAGAAGAAGACACCTACAGATGCAGAGATTGCTCAGGCAGTTGCAGACGCAGCAGAGCTAGCAGAGAGGGGAGGCAGGAGCAGTGGGATTCACATTGGCTAGCGTCACTTTCATCTTGAAGGTAGACAGCTCGGTACTGAGGCCACAGAGGGTACAGAGGCTATGTTAGTTGATCCACCTACAGAGGATCCAGAGGAGACAGAGGAGTAGCCAGTTCAGACTCCACCGCGTCGTCGCTCAGGATGTACGTGAGCTCAGGTGACTCCTAGGCTAGAGGGCCAGCGTCGTGGAGGACGTCCACCTCCTAGGGCTCGAGGACACCCCCCAGTCGAGCACTTTGACTTGAGGGGAGCTACAACACGCCAGGTGCAGGGCCTGAGGTTTATTGAGGTTGGTCGGTGGTTCCCACCTGTGCGGGACCCCCGAGCGTCAAAGGGCTTCTAGCATGAGGATTTCTACAGAGCATATGTCGACAGTGGGATTGCCTTTAGACCTCAGAGGGTCTATCGTCTTAAGGCTCTAGTTGAGGTAGTTGGTGAGCAGCTTCGTCCGCACCTGTCCTTTCTTCCGGGCTTATCAGATTTTCTTAGACGGACAGGAGCATACTGCGGCACTTGGGTCAGGGAGTTCTATTCTTCACTATGGATTGACCCAGCACATGAGTTCATTCACTTTGCATTCCGAGGCCGTGACCGCAGACTTTATAGCACCAGGGTATGGGAGATTCTCAGACTCTCAGCTTCAGATACAAAAATACATCAGCTGTGTTTTGGTCAGACTGCTCCACCGAGACGCCCTCACGGCGGTATAGTGCCCCCTACTGATCTGATCCGACCCTGCTTTCGTGAGCCTTTTGGCGAAGGGTCCAGACGTACACCAGCCAGCTTGACACCCCTTGCCAGAGTTTTGGATGCTATTGTTAGACGCACACTCCTTCCGAGACTGGGGTACAGAGAGGGATTGACCCGTATGCAGTTGTGGGTAGTGCATCACCTTCTCTCACAGACACCGTTTGACATCTGGGATCTTATGCTATGTGAGATGGAGGATACCTTGGTAGAAGGTTTCAAGGGACACCGTCAGCTGCCCTATGCTCATTAGATATGTTTCATCATCATATCTGCATGTGAGCTGCCTCCTGAGATTAGAGCTGAGATATCAGACACTACCATTGCTTTTCCAGAGTATGATATCCGTTAGTTGTGGACTTCTGTTACCAGAGAGCAGGCACCCGTGCCAGGATAGCGGGAGAGACCTGAGGTGCCTGAGACAGCAGCTAAGCAGGACGCGACCATTCAGGGTCTTGCTGAGGCAGAGCTTGCTGATTTAGATGCTCAGCCTGCTGATCCAATTGAGGATGAGGTCTCTGACAGCACTGATGAGGATTACCAGCCCATCCCCCGGTACCGCTCTCCTCGGTCTCACGACTATGAGGCCGGTGGTTCAGGCTCAGCCTCCCACTCAGACCCAGCCATGGTGGCTATTCTTGAGAGGCCGACCCAGGCACAGGAGAGACAGGAGCTTCAGATGCAGAGACAGGCTCAGGACATAGCCACCGCTTTTGCTCAGATATAGGCTCGATAGGACGAGTTCCAGAGGCAGCAGCTTGAGCTACAGCGTCAGCAGTTTGAGATGCAGCGACAGCAGGCAGCAAACCAGTAGCAGTACCTTGAGCTCCTGCGTCACTTGGTTACAGTTGGGGTTCCTCCTCCTGCATCTATCCTAACTCCAGCACTACAGTCCAGTGGACCTCAGAGTCAGGGACAGCCGAGCTTCCAGTTCACCTCTCCACAGCAGCAGGTCCCCCAGTCGTTCTAGTCCCTGAGCTACACGCCTATTCAGACGGGGTTCAATCCTTCAGACCAGCCTCGCCCTCACCTTCTGACAGGCACTCCATTTGCTGACTTGAGTGCCTCCTACAGCGAGTTGACTGGTCAGCCGACGCCCTCGTACACCACTCTAGTGACTTCTTCAGGGTTGTCCGCTTTAGAGGCAGTTGTTCCTCCAGTGACAGGGACTGGGACTACAGAGATTGTACCTTCGTCAGTTGCCTCGACAGATCCTCCAGCTGTTGGCTCGCTTCAGGCTCAAGTCACAGAGACTGCTCCACTTGTTGCTACTTCTTCGTCAGTACCTGCTCCTGTTGTTCAGACCCAGACCGCTTCACAACCACGTGCTTCTTCAGAGGGTCAGCCTGATAGCTCAGAGTCCAAGGAGGATACTTCTCAGTTTGTGATCACTCCGCGCTCCTCGGCACCCGACACGACTCCGTCTGTCCCCCCGTCAGGTCCATCGATTAGTTTTTGGCGGTTGATGCCAAAGGGGGAGAGAGTAGATTCAGGGGGAGTTTTGATAGAGGGTTTTCATTTTTATTTGTGTGCTACATTCATGCATCATGTTTACATTCCCGTACTTGCATTTTGTGACATGTGTGCCTGTGAGATACTTTGAGTCTATGTGGTCTATCTTGTCTCTATTTTATATCATGTCACTTGTTTGGTTCTAGCTCATAAGGTTGTGCTTCCGTTCCTTACTCCGATTTCCTTTGAGCTATGTTGTTATGTGTACTAACCCTTCATGTTTTATCTTATGAGTACACACTGTTGGCTTGGGACACATAAGCAATTCCTAACCCCTTGTGCTTATTGCTTTTTGCTTATGTGAACCAAGCATGTTCGAAAACCTCAACTCTTATCTTCTGAATCTAAGTGTTGTCATCAATCACCAAAAAGGGGGAGATTGAAAGCATCTAGGCCCCGAGAGTTGGTTTCGGCAATTGATGACAACACTTTATTACCATGACTAACGTGTGTTTTGCAGAAACTTTGGTAAGTTAGGTCATGGGATTGATAACTGCTTTGGGCACTATGGTATTCATGCCCCTTGATGGAAATCGTTTTGGTTTTCAAAGGATTGACGTCAAGATTAAGGACGGTTAGTTCCGGATGTCAAGGTGTTGAGTTACATTTGGAATAGTCGTTAGGATCTTTGTTTCTTTCTTTGGCCGTACTATAAAGGGGGGCATGAGCGAGTAGCTTGACCTAGGTGAGTCTTTTGTTTAGGTGTGGTGCACACTTGTCAAACTTAGCACTAGGTAGCTCAAGAATAGCTCAAAGTTCAGTTGGAAGCAACTTGGTTCAAGTTGCGTCGTGTTTCGGAGTGTTTAGAGACGTTTTCCCTTGACCGGACGCGGTGTCTGGCTTGACCGGACGTGTCCAGTCAGTGCTAAACTGCTACTGCGACTCAGCGCTGTTGACCGGACGCGGTCCTTGTGAGGACCGGACACGGTGTTCAGGCTGACACATGTCACAGAAGGGAAATCACCTAATCAGACGCGACTATGATGTGATCGACGCGTCCGGTCACGTTCTAGTAAGGTACTCTGACTGTCGGACGCGTCCGATCATCCCTGATCGGACACGGTCGCGCGTCAGGTCAAAGTACAGTAAGCTTCCTACACGACCGGATGCATCCGATCACCCTTGATCGGTGCGTCCGGTCACTCAGCCAGTGTTTCAGGTTTTCGACCGTTATGATCGACCGACGCGTCCGGTCACGTCGATCGGCGCGTCCGGTCATCGCGTGTTTTGCTAAGTTGGCAGGTAACGGTTGGATTTGACTATGGGGTGTATAAATACATCCCCTCCACCTCTTTTAGAGGTCTCTTGCTCTTTTGTTCAGCTGAGAAACACCTTTGAAGTGCAAGGGAGTGCAAGAGCTCTAGTGAGGGTAGTGATTTGAGAATCAAAGCTTGAGAGTCCCTCACTAGTGACTAGGGAGTAGCAAGTGTGCATCCATCTTCTCATTAGGCTCATTGTGGTCAAGTGAGAGTTCTAGCTTGTTACTCTTGGTGATCGCCATCACCTAGACGGCTTGGTGGTGATTGGGAGTTTGGTGATCATCCGGCGGAGCTTGTGGATGACCCAACTCATCTTGTGAGCGATTTTGGGCGATTCACCGTGACGGAGTGTCGAAGAATCAGCCCGTAGAGAGCACTTGATCCTTGCGCAGATCAAGGGGGAGCTACACCCTTGCGCGGGTGCTCCAACGAGGACTAGTGGGGAGTGGCGACTCTCCGATACCTCGGGAAAACATCGCCGTGTTCCTTGCCCTTACTTTCAAGCATTTAATTTCTCGTATTACTTTCATTGCTTGGTTTACTTTCCTAGAATTGTCATGCTAGACTAGGATTGGAACTTAGGGTGCAAAACTTTTAACGGTAGAATCACTAGGAACACTTGTAGGCACTAGGGGTGAACTTTGGCTTGTAGGATTTAATTCTTGCAATCAATTTTTAGAAAAGCCCAATTCACCCCCCCCTCTTGGGCATCTTGATCCTTTCAGGGAGGAAGAAGAGGGGTTCCATCATGCATTGGCTGCCAAGCTGATCAAGGAGTGCCAATCTAAAGGAGCGGAGCACATCTACCTTACGTAAGTCTGTAGGGAGCAGAACCTTTATTATGCTATCTATGTACCGCTTGTGTTAATTCATTATTTGACACAGTTGTTGTGTTAGTGTCAAGCATTGTTATTATAACAAGTACTCTTTGTTGTGGACTTGATGAATGATGTGTAATGATTATATCTATATGGTGTGTGTTCAGTAAGTTATTAAGGCCCAACTGAATTAGTAAATACATTATGAAAACCAGAAGCAATTCTGTCACCATCGGATGTACGGGCCATTGGTTGTTTTGTCATCACCATCGTACCACTTGCCGTTGGTGAAGTAGACGGCCATCACTGCTGCTATTCGTCTAATGTGGCAGGGGTCAATAGTGTATCACCACTGAATTGTTTAGTAACCCGACACTGACTAAAGGATCATCATGGGTGGATCATACTGCAATGCGATGGTAATGATGCCCTATGACCAGGCGGTTCATTCGTTGAAGCAACGGTGATGTTCACCTCGACATAGGCGGGTCATGCTCCAATACGATGAAAACAAGGACCTAATCACGAATGGATCATAAGCCAATACGGCGGTGTTAGTGTACACCTACACAGGCGGGTCGAGCCTCAATGCAATGGAATAAGGATCTGATCATGGACGGATCTTAAGCCATGTGGTGGAGTTAGTGCATACCCACACAGGTGAGCTGTGCTCCAACGCGATGGAAGTAAGGACCTTGTCATGGACGGATGATAAGCCAACGGTGGTGTAGTGAACATCCTAGTTGGTCTTAGATAGCGACGGCGATGGCTATGACTATCACTGCCGATAGCTTACTATCGAGGCCGAAATCAGACCATGATAGGGGTTACGACGTGGCTGTGAAAGGTGCAAGTGTAGTAGTGTTACTTTTGCATTGAGTTTTGTCAAGCTTTGTTGACCCTTATGAGAGATTTTTCATGTTTTTAAAATCAAGATCACGTACACACCACCCAAATATGCACTACTCCTACACTAGGAGTAGGTGCAAAAACACGCCTTCCATCTAGATCCACCCAAAAATGTTCTACTCCTACACTGGGGGTGAACACAAAAACATGCTTAATAGGTTTTCCATCCACCAAATAAATGCTCTAAGTTATTGTTGCTATCGTCAGAAATTTTTGTTGCAGAAAAGAGGCATGGGTTATGCAAAATTTATTCATAAAAAAGAAAAAAGTTGAAAGAAAAAATCAACAAGTGTCTGAGATATCTAAAACAATGGGTACTCAGATGCCCGCCTGAAAAAAGAGATGAATAAGATAGCACTATTCTCTTGTAAAAATATTTCCAAGTTTCAAAAGAGAGATAAGTTTTCAAGGAGCAAAGTAGAATTAGGATATCCACCATATATCCACACACATGCACATCTTGATTTGATTGTATGACTCAACTCTCCTTAGATCCAAGGTTTCACTTGACAATGTATGCATTGCAAATATGCTCTAGCTTTCTCTCTACCTATGAAGTCCACATAAGCCTTAGTAGTAGGAAGAGAAAAGGCACAACAAGTTTTGTCTTGGTGAGGGTCCACAAATACCACATATTGAGAGACTTGAGAGTGTCATATAATGGAATCTTTGAATTTTATTTTGAAAACTTATAAAAACTCTGGAGCAATGGCTGAACAAAAAACTTGAGATATGGTGCTTGACTTGATCGTTCTTTCAATTGCTCAAGACCCAAGTGAAGAATAAGAAGCCCCATGGTTGAAGGTAATGTGGGTAAGTTTGAAAGTCAGATCAGTTTATTCTAATCCAGAGGAGAATTTTCGATTGAACGCATTGTAGCAACTCCTGATCCATTGTTGAGTTTAGCTTTGCTCAGGGACGAGCAAAGGTTAAGTTTGGGGGAGCTTGTTGATGGTCGTTAATGTCAATCATAAACCGTCAACATATCCTGTATATGTACTTAATTCCATCACCAAACATAGGTCTAAAGGTTTAAACTAACAAATTCCATGAGTTTTGGTGAATCTATGTTTTTAGCAGGATTTAATCAGAAAAACCGTCAAGAAGGACCTATTCGTCAATGAATCACGTTCAACCACGATGAAACCGACTTAGGAAGACTCTAGAACACTCCAGAAGGTAAACCACCATAACCCTCAGCATGTCACTACCATGTGGGGTCGGCCGGCCCCACCTATAGGCCGGCCAGCCTATGGGTCCCATAGGTTAGCCCCTCCTCGCTACGTCGGTTCTCCACTGCCTTAAAGATCAAATCTACGCCATTACTCAATTAAGGTCGGTTTGATCCGAGGGTCCACATTTGACGTTGCCCCCTATATATATGCCCCTATATCTCCTCTAGTAGAGCCATCTTGAAACCCTAATTCATATCCTCATCATCAGGATCAGAGCCAACAATCAAGAGAAGATTAGTCCTCCAAGTTAGGATCTAGTCTTGTAAATAGAAATAGTCAGATAGAGAGTGAGGGAAGAGTTTGGAGGAAGTGTCCGTGATGAGATCCTAACATATGGGTATGTTAAGCCTCAAGATCAATGGTTCCTGACCAAAGACACCCCTAGTCGACCCCTCCAAGATCGTTCGGGGGCTCGAAGGCTATACCCCTCGGGTATGCTCACGTGCACCCTTCAACGAAGAAACTTGACCGAGCCTAGGCACGTCGCATCCCCCGCTCAGGGCTCATGGGCTCACCCGAGCGTTAGGTTTTTGACCGATGATACGCCCGTGCTTGACCCTTGGCTCTTGTTCGGCCTACGATGCCAGCCAAGGATCGGGCACAAGAAGACAAGCCCCAAGTCATCAAGGCTCGGGGGCCGCTCCCATGATAGGGTCATGCATGGGGTGTGACACAAGAAGACAAATCTTCTCGGCCTCCAAGGGCTGGGCAGCTCCCGAGCCCACGCGTTAGCCCCTGGAGTCGACCTCCTTCGCCACCAAGAAGACTCCAGAAGGTCCACCTGGGGGAGGCCGGTCCAAGCCAACACAGCTTGACACGCAGAGTGTCAGAACAGAGTAGCCGGACGACACCCAAGGCTTCTTCGGCTCCATGACACCGCCATAGTCCATAGAGCCCCGCTATAAGACCCTCCCGGACTTCGGCGCATGTAGACCTATCTCGATATATAAGGGATAAGGTTAGACCTTAGAGGGGGAGAAGGATCCCAGAAAGATCATTCCATTCCTGATTCCATTCGCTCCTCCTTAGCACCAAGAGTGGGGCAACCCAGAGAGGGGCATCGAGAGCTCCTTCGCCCCACCCATCGTCTTCCTCCTCTCCGACGAGGAGAAGGCTCCACCGGTGGTGAGGCAACCTTAGGATTAGTGTCGAGCTAACCCTTGACCTAATCTCTCTCTACACTCTGTTGTAACCCCCAATTTGGGGTGCTCTTGAGTATAAGGATCATCAGCTGTTGGATGTAGGACACTGATCGACCCGAACCAGGATAAACGATTGTGTCCCCTCTGTGATTCTTATGTTCTTGAGTCCACCCGAGCCACTAGACACACGTACTCTGACACTAACTCGAATAACAATGCTTGTCGCGGTTCTGACCCCGTGACAGCTGACCTATCGGTGCTCCCTCTATGGCTTGTACCTTGGTGGAGTCAAGTTCTCCTTGAGCTTGTTTCTGAGATTTCTCTGGTAATCAACTTCTGATTCAAGTAAGTATCGTATTTATATTATTCATCAGGTTCCCAACTCTCTTTTGAGTGCTTTAATCTATAGACGCTCTAGGTTAAAGTATTAATCGTAAGTGTAAGCATGGTGCTTAGACTTGGGTCAATCATGGATGCACCCTGTATTCTAGACCGGTGGTAGATCGCGAGGGTGGCTATATAGCTTCGTTGAATCCTTTGTAGTTCACCTCCCGTCTGTAGGTCAAGTAGGACCCGGTTACTATGGAAAACATCCTCTATTGGTGTCTTTCCTTAGTAATGTCCCTAGTTGAACAGTAGAAGACATAGCTTATCCAAGTCAGAACTAGAGAGCCTTAGTAGTTGTCGGTATTTATTAACGCACACTAACTTCATCCGCAAGTGCACAGATAGAATACCGATGTAGCACTTCACCGGGATGACCTAGCTTTAATATCGAACCCAAAAGATCGGGTGGAGGGATCTTGATCTTGGCTTAATCCCTGAGCACAATCAAGGATGAGACGCTAGAAGGTTGAGGGAGAAAAACTAGGGTTGTCTAGTTCTACTTTTAGGGAGTTTTGCAATTACTAGTCCGCTGGAGGATTACTATGGAAGACCACAAACAGAGTACGAATCTACCACACAACCAAAATCTCCTGCTAGGCCTACAGACGAGAGGTGGACTATAGAAGACTTAACAAGGCTGTCACCCTTGCGATCTACCACGGATCCGGAATATAGGGTGCATCTACAAGTAACCTGAGCCTAAGCACCATGCTTACACTATGAATTATACTCTAACCTAATGCATTAGATTAAAGCGCTCAAAAAGATACTTGTAAACCAGAAGAACAATAAGAACAATAAAACTCACTGACTAATAGAAGTTGATGACCGAAGAAATCTCTGATCCAAGCTCCTGGAGAACTTGAATCTGCAGGTACAAGCCATAGAAGGAGCACCAACAGGCCTAGGGCTTCCTCTAGATCTTCTACCTCTCTCTCTCTCTTTTGGTTCTAGTTCTAAGACTAGATCTAAACCTAACTAGAGGTGTACTAATCTTCTTCTTGATTGCTAGGCTCTAAAGAGGTGATCCATTCGAGGGACCCCTCTCCTGAACTTGACTAGAGATAATGAATTGAAGTATCAAGGTATGCCTCAGGGGGGGTCTGCCTCTACTTATATACCCCGATGGGATGAACCGCAGTCCTTGGATCAAACCGACTTGAAACAATGGTCAAGATGTGTCACAGAGGTCGGTTGGAGGCTGTCACGCGAAGATGGATGACAGGTGGGCCCCACCTAGGCCGGCTGGCCCCACATGGTAGGCTGGTCAGCCTGGCTCAGAGCCAGGTGGCTTTCTTCTTTGCTTTAGTGTCCTCTGGAACCTTCCTATCAATTCTTGCAGAATTCTGACGTGATTTGATTTGGTTCCTTGACTCCTACTCTTCCTTAACTGTTTCTAATTCAATCCCTAGAAAATCACAATTCACCAAAGCTGTGGAAATTGTCATGTTAGCCCATAAAACTCTTGCTTGGTGACGGTTCCGGTGTCTTCTAGAGTGTTCCAAAGCGTATTCATCGGGGACTCTGTTGTCGGGACTCCAATTATAGTGAATGATATATCTGTTTCGATTGTCTTGATGAGCTCTTTGCAATGGTGTGCTCTAATTCATCATTTGAGATGCTTTTATATGTAAAAATATTCAATGTCTGCAAAATAAGTGAGATCACCAAAACTCATGGAACTCGTTAGATTTAAATCAAATCACAGGGCACTTTGATTCATTTTAGTTGTTGTTGGACATTAGTTGACAGTTTATAATAGGAGTTAATTACCATCAACAAACTCCCCCTCATTTGGGCTTCACTCGTCCTCGAGAAAAGGTTAGATTACTTCACATAACTATAAATCAAGACATCACATTGGACCTTCCCCAGTCATACCTGTACTACGGGATTCAATGTGTCTACCATACAACTTTGGGCGGTTGAGGATGGAACAGCGTGTAACAGAGCCCCTTTCATCTATCAATCCTGTTACTTGGAGTTTTTATAGATATATTTTTGAAAAGAAATCATAGCTTACCTTCTCCTTCTTGTGGTGCACTTAGATCACTCATATATGTAGTATTTGTGGATCTCACTGAGGCATAAATGATTGATGCCTTGAAAACATCCTACCTTTAAAAAGGTTGTATCTGGAGTTTTAGGTAATTCAAGGATGTAGCATACTTACCTTGCATGTGTTGCCAAGTCAAAGCCAGGATCCTCGGAGGGGAGTGTCATACCCTTAGATCAAGATTGTGCATGTGTGTGGAAATATTTGGTGGCTAACCTAATTCTACTTTGCTCCTTGAGAGGTCTTGATGAATTTACAATCAAGATCTTAGACTTTCTTGTAATGATGAATTTCTTCAGGAACAGAGATAGGAGCTATGATTGATTTTTTTTAAATGCTGAATTTTTCTTCTTTCTCTTTTTTTCTGATACTTATTTTGCATAGCTCCATGTCTCTTCCCTAGAATATAATAAACTTGAAAAGGAATTAGTCAATCTTGGAGCATTTATTCTGAAACCTATAATCTTTTTAGATCTTCTCCCAGGGTAGGAGATAGATTTTTGGGGCAGAAAAGCATGTTTTTGCGTACTCCCAGGATAGGAGCAACAGATATATCTAGGTGTAAGTGATCTTGATCATGGGAGTATGACCCAACTCTCGACAAGGGTCTTGCACGGTTTGACCCAACTTAACACAAAGCAAGTAGCTTATGAGCTAGTTTTATAAACATATAATGCTTTGGTAGGCGTTGTATCTTTACCACAGAGGAGGGTTAGCTATCAATTTTAAGATTTTTGAAAAGAAATTCTCCAAATGACAAAACATCAAGAATCAGGTTCTCATTATCCTTCTATCTCACACTCCACAAGGACCTAAGTGTATGGGGTCCCTAATAAAAGTTTCCAACAATAACAAGTACTTCCAAGAAAAGTGTTGTGCGAATCTATCCTTAAGTCATGGCAAAGTAATCTTAACTTTAATCTAGACAAGTATAGAGCTTGCTTTTCAATAGGTCATCAAGTTTAATGCAGCACATATGAAAATAGAGAGAGTATGAGGTACGTACGAGACCGTGGTTGAACGATGACGGGGATGGAGAGGATGAAGGGCTAGTCGACCTGGCCCATGTAGCCAGTCAGGCCCACTTCATCGGGTGCGGACTTGTCGTCAAATACTTTTGTTTTCTCATAAATTCACAATCAACTTCTTATTTGTCAACAGGGTTCTCCCCCACACTTGTTTCCTGTTATCTCTAAACAAAACACGTGGAGACAAAACACATATCCAAAATAATAGAGAGAGAATGAATGGCTCTAAGACAACTTTATTGATATCATTTAAGGCACCTTTATTACACTTTCAAGCGATCAAGCGAACTAATTTAAGACTCTCAAACTCTAAGACTCTTTAAACAAAAACACTAGTGCCTTATCAATCGACTCTACTTTCTCTCTCTCACTTTTTCTCTTTCTTCTTCTCCTTCTCTTCCACCTACTCAATGTGGTTGACTATGGTGCGGCATGCGATATGGTGCTTAGCTTTTAAGCCTGAATACTTGACCTCTAGCATGTCCACACGTTTAGTCAACCTACCTATCATGGCAGCTTGGGCTGCTAAGCTCTGCTTGTTCCTAACATCTGCCTAGGTGAGCATCTCATTAGACCTAAGGAGGGCTCGATCTGCTTCTCTAGATCTGCGTTGGAGGTCCTCTTACGCTTCTATCCACTAGAGCTAGGTGAGGATGATGAAGATGGGGATCTAGTCCTAGGAGGCTTGACTTGGATCTGCTCTGGCATGGCCCGAACTCCTTCAAAGGACGTACGCGGTGTAGTAGATCTATACTTCATGCAGGTGATATCTCCAAACTTGTTCGTCTTCAACCCCGTCAACACCTCATTGGGCTTAGGAGGAAGAAGGTCGAGCTCCTTGGAGATGCGAAACTTCGACAGCTCTTGTCGATGGCGTGGTCCTTCAATGGAGTGACGTGATGGCGGCGGCGAGAGACAGAGCGTCGACGTGGCTTGGGTGTAGTAGGATTGGTGATGACAAACTGGCCCGACCTCCTTTGGTGGCGCGACGGCGAGCTCCTTCAATGGGACGACGGCGAGAGGCTGCGACTGGGCAACAACAATGGCCATCGAGTCATCAGAAGGAAAAAGCTCGTCGGCGTCGATCTCATTGTAGCTGGCCATTGGAGCTTGGGCAAGGAGAGCTTTGGCTGCTGCTCGAAAGTTTGGAAATTTGGTATGGCTCTAGGGCAGGCAGGGGGTCCGGTTTATACCCTAGATCAACTTGCAGAAGGGGTCGGATTTGGGATCGTAACAGGGACAAATCATTTCGTACGAAAAAGTACGGAATCAAAACTAGAATACTTCGAAAGGGACGTGAGAGGCAGCGTGACATGGCCTGTCTCCTTGACAGGCCGGCCGGCCTGACATGTGGGGCTGACCGGCCCCACTTGTTGGCGGTCCGCGATCAGTTTTTTCGTACCCCCCTCAAACTCGATTCTAAACCCGATTTTCCACTAGTTCGGACGTGAAACGATTCAGAGGCATAGGAGGATAAAATTAGTGGAAAAGAATAAACTAGACTACGTCCAACTCAGCAAGATTTTTATCAGGTTCTAGAAAGATCTTAAGGCATTGTCTATTTACCTTGAATAACGTACCTTCATCGTTTTGAAGAGTTACCGCTCCATGTGATGAAGAGCTAATCACCGTAAATGGTCCTTCCCACTTACTTCTAGCTTCCCATGTCTGAATAGCTTGACCCTGGAATTAAAAAGTAATACCTTATCTCCAGGAGTGAAGTTCTTCGTTTTGATCCTCTTGTCATGCCATCTTTTGGTCTTCTCCTTGTACATATTGGTGTTGTGATAAGATTTTTCATGCCATTCATCAAGTTCTGAGAGTTGCATTTGTCACTTGACTCTAGCTACTTCAAGATCCATATTCCATCTCTTAATTGCCCAGTGAGCTTTGAATTCTAGCTCAACAGACAAGTGACATGTCTTCTCGTAGACGAGTTGATATGGAGACATCCCCAATGGTGTTTTGTAAGCCGTTTGATAGGCCCACAATGCATCGGGTAGCTTGTCCTTCCACTTGGTTCCCATCTCGTTGACTGTCTTTTGTAGAATATTCTTGATCTGCTTGTACGATGTTTCTGCTTGGCCACTTGTCTGAGGGTGATAAGGAGTAGCGATGTTGTGACGGATCCCATTTTTCAACAGGTACTTGCGAAAGCTCCTGTCAATGAAGTGAGTGCCTCCATCACTAATCACCATCCTTGGAACTCCAAATCTTGGGAATATTATTTCTTCAAACATCTTCTTGGAGTTCTTTGAATTAGAGTTTCTGCACAGCATAGCTTCAACCCATTTGGAAACATAGTCAGCTGCTACTAGGATAAACTCATGATTCCTAGATTTTGGAAACGGTCCCATGTAATCAATTCCCCAACAGTCAAAGAGCTCAATCTGGAGAATGTTAGTCAATGGCATGGCATCTCTGGAATTGATGTTGCCATGTTTCTAACATGCTCTGCATCTCCGGACGAATTCCTTGGTGTCTTCATACATGGTTGGCCAGAAAAATCCGCTCTGCCAGATCTTTGAATGTGTACATAATGCTCCATAATGTTCTCCATATGGTGATGAATGGTATCTTTCAATGATTTTGATTCCTTCTTCAGTTGGTACACATCTTCTGAGTAGCCCATCTGAACAAATTCTGAAGAGGTACGGACCATCCCATAGGTGAACACGACTATCATAGATGAGCTTCCTCTTGTCTCCTCCTGGTGGTACATACCCTGTAACTATAAAATTGACAATATCTGCGTACCAGGGGTCAGACCTAGAGACTAGATAAAGCATATCATCCCTGAGTGAGTCATTTATAGGCAAATCCTGTGAATTTTCAATCTGCATTCTTGACAAGTGATTAGCAACAGAATTTTCTACTCCCTTTTTATCTTTTATTTCTAAATCAAATTCTTGGAGTAATAAAATCCATCTTATCAAGTGAGGCTTAGCATCTTTCTTAGTGAGCAGGTATTTAAGAGTAGCATGATCAGTGTAAACAATCACCTTAGCTCCTACTAAGTAAGATCTGAATTTATCAATAGCAAAAACAACAGCCAGGAGCTCTTTTTTAGTTGTTGCATAATTAAGTTGTGGTCCTGACAGAGTTTTGCTAGCATAAGCAATTGCATGATGTTTCTTATCCTTACATTGTCCTAGCACAACACTACTGCATAATCACTTGCATCACACATGATCTCAAAAGGCAAAGACCAATCAGGGGGTTGAATGATCGGTGCAGAAGTGAGTGCTTTTTTCAAAGTTTCAAAAGCTTTAAGACAAGCATCATCAAATTCAAAGGGAACATCCTTAGCCAATAGATTAGTAAGCGGTCTAGCAATATGTGCGAAATCTTTTATAAATCGATGATAAAAACCAGCATGGCCAAGAAAACTTCGTATTCCTTTAATGTTAACAGGTGGAGGTAATTGTTCAATTACTTTAATTTTAGCTCTATCTACCTCAATTCCACATTCAGAAATTAAATGCCCAAGCACTATGCCCTCTCTAACCATGAAATGACATTTTTCCCAATTAAGGACTAAGTGCTTTTCTTCACATCTTTGCAAAACTTTGTCTAAATTTTCAAGATAATCATTAAAAGTTTTTCCATAGACAGAAAAATCATAAATGAAAACTTCCATAATTTCCTCGATCATATCAGAAAATATAGACATCATACATCTTTGAAATGAAGCAGAGGCATTACATAATCCAAAAGACATTCTGCGATAAGCATATGTTCCATATGGACATGTAAAAGTGGTTTTATTTTGATCATTCGGATGAATTGGAATATGATGATATCCAGAATATCCATCAAGAAAACAAACGGAGTGATTTGCCAGCCGCTCTAACATCTAATCAATGAAAGGCAGCGGGAAGTGATCTTTCTTTGTTGCCTTGTTAAGTTTTCTGTAATCAATACACATTCGCCATCCAGTGATGGTTCTTTGTGGAATTAATTCATTATTTTCATTCCTAACAACGGTCATGCCTCCCTTCTTAGGCACAACTTGCACAGGGCTTACCCACTCATTGTGTGGCACAGGATAAATAATCCTGGCGTGCAACAGTTTCAAAACCTCTTTCTTAACCACTTCTCTCATCGCATTATTGAGCCTACGTTGGGGTTCTCTAGAAGGTAAAACATCGGGATCTATAGGAATACGATGGGTGCAAAGAGCAGGGTTAATTCCTTTGAGATCTTGGAGTGAATAGCCAAAAGCTGACCTGTGTTTCTCTAAGACAGTGATCAAGCGGAATTTTTCTTCTTGAGAAAGTTTAGCGCTTATGATCACATGAGTGTTTGGATCTAAAGGTTGTGGAGGTTGGTCATCCTCTTCCTCTATGAAAAACTGGACATCATCTTCTAAGTTGGGTTCTATGAAAGATTCAAAAGATGCTGCCTTGACCTCATCCATTGGGTCTAGCTCTAGACAGGATTCACTCTCAGTATTTAGAGAACGAGAGATGGATATCGGGAGAGAAAGATTCTTCCTAAGACAGATGTTTAATTTCCCTGTCTGTCCTTCATGAATAAGCCTTTCAATTGGTTGGCCTATCAACAGGTCGAACTCAATGATGTCAAAGATATAAAAACTCAAATTCACCAGAGTTTCATTTACCATGATAGGTAGGACATATAAAATTCCCAAACTAGGAAGGATATGTCCTGAAGGGCTTTTTAGAAATTTTGTTGTTGGGGTTAATGGCATGTATTCTAATAAATCATGAGCTAAAGATGCAGGCATGATATTAACACCCACAATTGGATTGTTAAGGGCATCGAAAGGGTCTTCATGAATTTGGCAACAAATGGAACTAGAGGGTGAATCTAAATGAATCACATCAGAGGAGGATTCTGACTCTTCTAACCATTCGTGGCTTATCACAGAGACTAGCTTTTTCGTAGCCTGTTGGTAGAAAGCTTTATCAGTCATATCTAAGGGTTTTTCTGAAAGTTTTTAATTCTGAGGCTTTCCTACCTTATGATATTTTGAGGTATCACCAAACTTAGTGAAATATTCATCCTCGAAATTAAAGATCTCTGAAACTGGAGTTTCCTCCTCATCAGGATTTGAGATAGCTGAAGTTGATGGATTAGGTAGAATTTCTGGTTCAACTATCTGGGATTCTTTCTCTTCTAAGAACTCTATGGGCTCAACTTCTGGTGTGGATTAAGCAATTTTGAGTAGTAGCTCTCTTGCCACGGGGGCAGATGTGTGCAGAAAAGATCCATTAGAGGCTGAGTTAAGAAAAGAAGAAGTTTTCCCATCCAGACCTATATAAAAATGTTGAAGAAGCACAAGGTCTGGGATGCTTAGGGATGGACCTGAATGGACAAGATTGTCCAAATGTTCCCAGGCTGCAACTAGAGATTCATTATCTTTTTGGGTAAAATATATGATCTCCAAGCGTAGGCAGACGATTTTGGAAACAGGGAAGAAGTCTAGTCAAAAGCTAGAACAAAGGGCTTCCCAACTCCCTTCCTTACTCGGTGCAGTTCTACTATACCAGATCTTAGCTTTTCCTTCCAAAGAGAAAGGAAAAAGCTTCCATCTTAGGGTTTCGTCGAATATGCCTTTAATATGGAGACATGCACAGGTCTGTTCGAACTCGTTAAGGTGAGTATGAGGATTCTTATCTTCCTTGCCTAAGAAGGATTGGTTTTGGACCATCTCTATTAAGCATGGACGTAGCTCATAGCCATCAGAAAGGATAGGCTTAGCTGAATGTGGTGGCTCTGAACCTACGGTTTTGGGAAAATGGCAAAATTGGATAGGGGTGGAATATGTTTAATCTTGGGGAGACTCTGAGAAATCCATGAGGAAAATAAAAGAAAAGATAAAAGTATAATACAAGATTAAGCTAGACTCAAGATCAGCTAGCAACCGATCAACGGCAACGGCGCTAGAAATGCTTGTTGGTATTTATTAACGCACACTAAGTTTATCCGCAAGCGCACAGATAGAATACAGATGTAGCACTTCACCTGGATGACCCAGCTTTAATATCGAACTCAAAAGATCGGATGGAGGGATCTTGATCTTGGCTTAATCCCTGAGCACAATCAAGGATGAGACACTAGAAGGTTGAGGGAGAAAAACTAGGGTTGTCTAGTTCTACATTTAGGCAGTTTTACAATTACTAGTCCACTGGGGGATTACTATGGAAGACCGCAAACAGAGTACGAATCTACCACGCAACCAAAATCTCCTGCTAGGGCACTTTGATTCATTTTAGTTATTGCTGGACATTAGTTGATGGTTTATAATAGGAGTTAATTACCATCAACAGTAGTCCTCTCTATGCTCCTATTTATCCTTAACCTTGTTGCTACCCATAGTTAAGTTAGACCGTAGTCAATCTCACACATTTCCCTATAGATACAATACTTGGAATACTCCAGGTGAAAGCTACAGCAGCATCCATGTGCTTGCAGATTTATCTGTGTGCGTCTAAAATATACCAACAGTGTCTAATGGAAGACAAATACTCTTAAGAGTGGATTAAATTAGGTGGTTCTGCCACACGCCCCTTATCTTTTCTTTTCTTTAACTTTTTCCTTTTCTTTTTCTTATCAATTTTTTTGCTTTTGCCCTTTTGATATTTTTTTAGCAAGGAGCACATGAGAATAAACCACAAAAAATAAGCTCAATTGGATAAAAGAAGTGGACTATAGAAAATTAGGATTGTGCTCTGAAAAGCATACCAAAACTTGTGGGCCTAGAAACTCTAGATTTAATTTTGTAAATCTAATTTTTATGAATCCAGCTTTGCTAGGTTGAAATGGATCTAAATTTTTCTGGCATTCTTTGTAGATATAAAATTTGCCCTGTTTCGAGTTCGGATGTAAAAGTTATGACTGTTTTAAGGTAGGCAGTTCGAATCGGGGTTTTATATGGAAACAAGATGCAAACCGATGGTGATATGGGATAGAGGCGGGTGGAGGGATCAACACAAACTAAAAATAACATGATCTAAACTAGCAATAAGATCTTGACCTAGGACATAAACTCAACACGACGGTCTCTAAAAACTAAATTATGCAAAGGCTATGGAGCGGATAGTTCTAGGACAGGAAACAAATATAGCGGTGGACTATAGGACAAAAGCAAAACACTCAAATTAGGGGATATATGCGAACATGATGGTATACCTAAAGCTCTGATTAACACTTGATGGGGATGGGATTCCTGATCTTTTGTTAGGTTCAAGATAACTATCGATTTGGTAGAGATTGACACACCGATCCAGCTTCAGATCACAAAGACCCAAATCCTGCAACCTTAGCAGCACATCTCTGTTGGTTATCAATCATGTCATAATCTGGTTGACCTTGTCAAGAAGGCTAATCCCTACTGTGAACCAAAGAACATAAGCAAAAACAAGATAAAACATAACTCAAGTGAAGTGACAATTGCGAAAGTATGATTAAGCTCTCGAATGTGGGGTTTCACAAACCGATAGCGATGACTATTCAAAAATAGATTGATCTAAAGGAAAACCCAAACCCTAATGTGGGTGGCTGCTATTGATTATAAGGTCTAAGGGTCATCACCTGACGTGCCACCTAACGGGCTCTAAGACCAAAAGACGGTGATGCAGCACCTTCACACATTCTGAATGCTGATTTATTTTGATGATTCCTCTTGACTCCAATGCAATTTAGACCTTAAAACAAAATCATTGGTTAGCTTATGAAATTATCTTTCCATCCATATGTTGATTGTCAAAAATGGAGTCTAGATGCGCCCTGGACGTCTGTTTTACTATAGGCTGCTCCTGGAGTACGAGATGGATTCGAACTTGACATGGATTGGGGACTCCAACTTGCCTTGGATTCTCTTGTTGACCTCCTAAGGAGGTGGCCAAGGTGGAGGATTTCTTTATACATCTTTAAGGTGCTCTCTACATATTTGGGGCATGCTCCAACTTGGGCCAGGGTCCCAAGGTTGCATGACAAGCCCAAGACGACGTCGCAGCACCCGACGGAAAATAGTAGCAGATTGTTGTGATGATTTGAAGACATTGCTGACAAGATATTAAGGTGGGACAAGATCTATTTGAAAAATTATCAAACATACTTTTCATCAAGTGCTCATTGACCTCAACTGTACTCCGGATGGATGAGCTATGGCCTTTCTAATGAAACACTGTCGAGCTACCAACGAACCAAATGTTGGGCTTCGATGAGCTTGCACTCCAAGATTGGTCTTGTGCATGTTGTATCCAAGTCCCATTTGTTGTAAGAAAGCGTCTTTCCCAAGTTGAAATCATCATAATCGTTATTCCTAAGTATATTGAAACCAATATTAGGTAGCAACTAATTTTTATTTCTGTCGTTGCACAAACATAGGAACAAGCTCACCTTGTCTTTAACTTTCATGGACATATCCATAGGTGTTATGTCCTCATTAGGTAGAATCCCTGAAGTTAGGCTTAGGAAATTGGGTGACCTTGTCTCACTAATCTTTGGTACAGCTCTCTAAGAAAGCCCTTACATCGGCATCAAGCTTGGCCTAAAGCTTCTTGCGTAGCTCATCGAGAAGCTCTTCAACAGACGTCAGGTAATGGATGTTGGTTTGGTTGAAAGGATTGATCTTTGTTAGTGTTTTTTACCAGTAGATATTTGGTTCTTGGGGAACCCTGCTTGGTGCAAAGAACAATCACAGATGGAGACAAGATTTATACTAGTTCGGGCCCCTAGGAAGTGAGTAAAAGCCTTGCGTCTAGTTGCTACTCTTGTATTGCTTGTATTCGGTGAGATTGCTGTTACAATGTAGCTATGCCTATGAAAGAGTTGATGGATACAACAAGGGATATTGCTAGCTATTTATATCTGGGATCAACTTGCCCTACAAGCTAAGGAGTCCTGGCGCAATCCGAAGATATCCTTCCTTGAATAGGATCATCACGGACCTTCGGGTCGTCTCTGATCCAAACTCGGTAGTTAGCAATATAGAAGTCAGGATACCAAGGAGTATGGCATTGACATAAGCCCCCAAGCTTGTTTGTCAAACACAACTTTGTCGTCTACGAGTAGTCAGGATTGTCCTAGTCGGGTGGTTTGTAGTTTGGGTACCAAGAGGTAGCCCGGGTTATCAACAGCGATTTAAATCTTGATCCTATGCAAACCAATAAAGATGCACTGTTTGGGAGATGAGCTTGTTCCAGTGCCATCCCCATATTGTCTTGTCTTGTCAATCCCGTTTCACACACAAGCCAGGGGATGCGTAGTCGTCTGTCAGTCAAAGCGTTGTGCCGGCTCGGTTTCCCATGAGTGCGCATGGTGGAGATTTAATTCCTTTTTAATTGAGATGGCAGTTGAGATTCCTAGAAAGGTGGCTTGGACCTATTTAATCAGGCCCGCTCGTGATGAATTTGCAACCTCCATTCTCCAATCTTGTTGCAAAAATAAGGAAGAAAACCGCCGGCCACAAGCATCCCTGCAAGGTGCTATGTCTGCTGCTCATGAACTCACTCGACCAATCGACCGAGGCAGCGTCATCAGGTAGTATGCCGTCGCCTCCACCGTCTGTGCTCGCGTCTCCATCCTTGACGTCCTTCGGAGCCCCAGCAATGGCAGCGACGTCGCTGCTAGCCATGCCTCCCACACCTCTAGCCCTAGCAATCCTGGGAGGGGATGCTGGGGTTAATGAAAGCGCTCCACCGGGGTCCTTAGCCAGGCTATCGATCCAGTTGGTGCCATCGGCACTGGAGCGGGTGATCAAGCTCTCTGACGAGGACGAGCCAGAAGGCTTGACCCCACCGATGGGTGGCGCCTCTATTGCCCCAGTCATCTCCACTGCCCCCACCGCCTCCGTTGCCTCCGCTGCCCTCAACACCCCCGGCCCCTCCGCTCCTTGCACCGCTGGCTTGCCAGACACGAGCCATGGCGAGGAGATTGCGAGGAGGCTCTTTGTCGAGCTAAATCGCGAGGCCATCGGCATCTCAAGAGATGGTGGCCTGGTGATCCTTAGCAGCGATAGTGAGGAAGAGGTCACCGATGAGGAGGCTGACGAGGAGGAGAAGGACGAGCCCACAGGCGGTGGGTCACCGTTGAGGAGCTAGGCTGCTCCCATCTCACCAGTAAGCCCTCTAAGGAGCTTGGTGACAATCGGAAGAAGTGCCTGCTCTTGCTATCTTAGATTACGGTCCCAGTTTAATCATTTGTAAATCCATGTTAATGAATTATATCAATGAAATGACCAGTTCCCGATATGGATAGTTATCTTGCTTTTATCTGCATTTTTCAAACTATTTTGTGCTCAAGTCACCGTGAGCAGAGCCGCAACGCACTTTACATGTGGACATAGTCCAAAGTTGGGATAACTTTAGTAGCATCGTCCCGGTTATTGAGTTTACTCACAGCCCTGAGCTTTACGACTAATCGGGTTGCTCTAGTCTGGTTGGAGCTTTACACAAAACTCAGGCGCAAAATATCTCAAGTATAGATTATTCATACGGCACCGGATCGATAATTTTATTCTAGGAATAAAAAAGTGATACTTTTCCTTGTGAATAAGTATTGCCGTGACAGTCTAGGTGCACATTCCAACGGCCGAGTGATTTTTCGGGGATTGTGCATAGTAGGCGACCATTTAACCCCTCACCTCGCTTCGGTGGCAACCACTGTGCCTATTCTCCCGCTAAGCATTTCCAATCTCTACCCTTTGCCTTTTTGCTTGCCTTCGACCCCTCCTTTTCGCCGCCACCATGGCCTCAAGCTCTGAGCATGATGCCACCACTCACCATGATGATGCTACCACGTCAGAGCCCCAGCCCCTGGCCCAACCGAAGGAAGAACCTGAGCACCTAGCGGAGCCGGCAGTGCTGGTGGTGGTCATCTAGTTGAACGAGTATTGGACCACCTCGATGACATCAGAAGCAAATCTAGAGATGCTGAGGGGGCGTGGTCTTCTTCTAGAAGGCTATCTATGGACCCAACCCAAGGTGAGAACCACCCAACCCCGAACACCTTCCAAATCACCACCTTCACTACTCATTGTGAGTGCGGGTTTGGAGTGCCACCGTCCAAGTTCCTGGAGCGAGTTTGTAGGCATTATAAGATCGAGGTGGCCTAGATGCTACCCAACGCCATCACTATGCTTAGCATTTTTACCATTCTATGTGAGGCATGTCTTGGGGTCAAACCTTATCTCAATTTATGGCACTACTTTTAATCGAGGATGTACCATGGCACCAACATGTTTGTTGGGTCGATCGGTTTCTCCCTTAGGAAGAAGGGAGAGTACATTGTCTTCCTAGTTAAGTCCTCCTAGAAGGGCTTTGGAGAGAAATGGTTTTACATTGATCTTTGGGAGAAGAATCTCATTAAGGCCGATTGTAGGATGCCTATGACTAGTGAAGCCTGGTATTCAACTCCCATCTTGACTGAGAAGATGCAAGGTCACATCGAGCATGTTCGGGCACTCTGGAATGCTAGACTGACTGCCGCACACATAGTCGAGACCTTTGCTAGATGGAGGATTATTCCCTTGAAGCGCAGGAGTCTGGCCTACACGTATTCGGGGGTCATAGATTCAAACAGATAGTCAGAACCATGTTAGATCCTATCCTGACTTTGTTCTTATTCAGAAATATTACCCCTTTGATTGTTTGGTTTTAACCATTACTTGTTTTTCTAGAAGTGTCAGAAGAAGAGATCACTTGTCAGGTGAAGTATATCCTTAGCATCGATTGGGCCAACTAGGACGGTGTCCCGCAGTCCTATAGCGCTGAGAACCCGCCACCTGGGGTGAGTGACTTAGCTCTTTTTAGACTTGCTTCGCTGAACAGTCAAGTCTACTCGACTTCTTGAGTTGTTAGGCACTCCCCGGCATCGGACTTGTCCCGAGGAGTGTTGAACTGAGTGATGACGAAGAGGATGCCTCAAGGGCTCCCCAAGCCCCATCCCTCAAGCCTGTCGGGGCCGTGGACAAACCGGTCCAGGAACCGGTAGAGGTCAGGGAGAAGGTTGCCCAAGAGTAGGCAGTGGTCGGGGAGAAGCTGCCACAGGAGCAGGCCCCTCCTGCAAGGACCCCCGCCTCTAAGCCAAAGCTAACCTAGGGGAAGAAAGCCAAGGAGGATACGGTACGGGGACTAGCAAAGCCTAGGAAGACACCGGCCGCCCAATCAGTCCCTCAAGGGGAGAAAAGGAAGCTGCGTTCGCAAGGGGAGCTTGACAATGTGTCCCTTCCAGAGACCAAGGGAGCCAGGAGCAAATCCAAGAGCCCTCCATCTGGAGAGGGTGTGAAGGCTGTGGTGACTCAACTGGCGCTAGCGAGGAGTGCTCGATTAGAGACCCACCTAGTGGACATGACCAGGTATCCACTATGATCGTCTTTGGTAGGCTATTCGAGACATTCTCTCATCTGGATAGTACCAAACATACACGGGAGGTTTGTCTTCAGGAGAAGGTGTCAACCCTAACCACCAGCAACATAATGACTAGGTGGGTGCCAAAGCTTAAGTGCTTCATCCCCTTTGAGTCATGAGTGAACTAAGATTGTGTGGTTATATGCTTATCTCGAGTATCCTCTTGACATGAGTACCTTTTATCAATGTTTCTAGATTAGAGGTGGCCCCAAGCATGTCAGCCGGAGGTGACAATTCTGATGCAGCCTCAACCCCAGATAGGCTTAACCTAGAGCTGTTGACTCAGGTTGAGGTTCCAGGGAGCAAGGAGGTGGTTCCCAAAGATGACCCTTCCCAGATGAGTCCACTTATCGAGGGTATAAAGACCTTTGCTATGGAATGTGACCCAAGCCTTGCCATGCTTGTAGATCATGTCTCCTACACAGGGCGCCTGGAGGGTGAGAAGGTGACTCTAGAGTAGGAGGTCGAAGAGCTGCGGTGCAAGCTTGAGGTCTTTGAGCAGCGTCGCACATATGTTGAAGCAAAGCTGGTAGAAGGAGCTCTCACTTCGGCTGGGCATGCCATCGGCATCCTCAAGAGCTACTTGGCTGGTCTTGATGTAGGCCTAATTTCTCAGGTCTACAATTGTGATGGCGATAAGATTGAAGAGCTTTTTTGATGAGAGCCGGGCAGTGCTCGAGCCGTTTGTAGAAAAGCTGAACCTATCGGTTAGTGATGAGGAAGAGGAGGAATAAAAACATTTACCTATCCCTGCAACACTGTGAGATGTATTATAATGCACTACTTTTGTTAGTCTTGCATAATTCTTATTTTTTGCTATTTTGACCTGTCATCAAGCGAACAGTTGGACTTATAGTAGCTAAACACAGGCGGTTTGTGTACTGTATGTTGATGTCGTTTACTTGATTTAGGCTTAGCATGGTCGAGAATTTTTGTAGACTAGTGAATAGTAGTATGATAGCCCCTCGACTCTTTGTTTGGATATGAGTAACTTATCCGAATAAAGAGTAGAAGACTAGTCGAAGAAAATATTGGTATTGAACAACCCCCGAGCGTATGTGCTCGGCAAAATTACTGCTAACAGAGAAATAGAATTAAATAGAAATAAAATACTTATATAGATAGTATGCTGAGAAACAAAACACCAGGAACACAGTTTATTATAAATAAAAGCATTGTAGCTGATCCATGTTCCATGTATTCGGGAGCATATCCCCATCTATCTCTGCTAGTCGGTATGCGCTTGGTCGGGCTATACCAACTACAATGTATGGACCCTGCCAAGGGGGTGTCAACTTAGTTTTATCCTTTGTGCATTAGTCTTGTTTGAGTACCAAATCACCGATGCTAAGCGCCTGGCCGCATAGACGATGGATATGATATTTTCAAAGGGCTTGCTGATATTTCTATTGGCATTTCTTAGCGCAATCACCAAGTATGGAGGTTTCAAGTCCATCCCCGGTAACAACGCCAGAAATGCCTATTAGTATTTCTTAGCACCATCACTAAGATTGAGTTAACCTTAGTGACGCCACCAAGAAACACCAACTATGATAGTTCTTAACAATTACAGAAAAATATTCGCAAGCGCACGAATCTATTGTTGTAGCATTTCACCTGGAAGTATTCACAGTATCATTATTTATATTTTCCCAAATGAGGGCAAGGTATAAGAGTTTAGCATGAGCAAGAACAAGATTACATACTTGCATTAGTAAACCAATAGTTCATGACAGGGGTAAAAACAGTATTTCAAGGATAGTGGACAGACATCTGAGCCAACCTCAAGGATAAAAGAGAAACGAAGAATAAAAGAATATTCCTACGTGGAGCCGGCATGTTCTAATATAGCCGTGCAAAGAACAGTTAATGATCATGCAAGTTATATGATTAGAGTTAGAACTAAGTTAGCACTAGTCCGCCAGCAAACGTGAGAGACTTTAAAACTCCTACACAATACCTGAATGTGGGGGATTACAAGGGACAGACAGAGTTGTCACCACCTGCCGCCTATCCCTCAACCGGGGAACACCGTCATATCCGAAGGTTCTCGTGCACCCGAGCACCACGCTCATGTATAAGGAAACTACCCATATCCCCCCGGGACTCTGACCCTACGGATCGACAAGCAAGAATATGGGCAAACCCGAAGAAACGACTAATCGCCACCTCATCTCTAGCTCTACTTCTACTCATACAAGTCATATGAATGATTAAGCATAAAGTTGAGCATGTTAAGATCATAACACACAAACTATATACTAGTTCACATATCATGATTATAACAAGATAACTATACTCTAGTTCATATGGACTATTATGTTGAAGATATGAGAGCATGACTTTGGAAGAAATTCTCTTTGTATTCATACCAAGCTTTCTCTCTTTTCTTCAAAGGAGCCAAGCCCTCCTTGATAGCTCTTGCTAGCTCCAAACTACTACTAAGAACTAAAGATTACAAGTAAAGAGGTGAGGTGTGTAGCTCCAAATGATGGTGTCTATTTTGAAAGCTGAGACAACATCTCTACTTATACTAGTGTGATGGTCGGTTTGGCCTCAGTAAATTAGGAAACCGCCGTGGACCGACATAGCATGGCATCATGCAACCGCCAAAAGAAGCCAGACCTAGGTGGAGTCGCCTCGTGACTGGCTTCACATGGTTGGTTCCAAGGTGGGCCTGGACCTCGTCCACGTCGATGCTCAGCCCAGAATTGGCTTTTGGATGGGCTTTTGCTTGGCTCCTTTGCACTTTTCTATTTTACGCTTTCTTGTATTGCACCTTTTGTTTATTTTCCACTTGCATTCGAGTGTGTGTCCTACAAAAACATGTTTTCTCCAATACAAGTGGAACTAGGTTAATAATATATGCATATGTGTCAAAAGTTTGTTCAATTCTCCTGTTTTGGACTTTAATCGGCGGTCAGATTTGATCGATAGTGACCGCCAACAATTTCTCTACAAGGAATGTGGCTATATCACGCTTTTCTTCGAGGAGTTCTAGGTCGGTATACCAACGATGAGGTTGCTCTTCTTCGAAGAACATTGCTACTCAGGGCAAGTTTAGTCGGACTTCAGGGGGAAGGACAGCTTCAACCCCGTACACAGGGAAGAATGGCGTTTCACCCATGGCCCGGTTAGCTGTAGTGCACATTGCCCATAAAATTGTGGGGAGCTCTTCGATCCATTTTTTATTGTAGGTGCTAAGCCTATAAAAAATACAGGTCTTGATCCCTTGTAGAATTATGTCGTTAGCACACTCTACTAGACCATTGGTCATCGGGTGGTAGACTAAGGACTGATAATGCTTAATGGCATGTCTTTCACAAAAATTCTCAAACTTTTTGTTGGAAAATTGTGTACCATTATCAGAGAGTATTCGATGTGGTACGCCAAAACACATTACAATGCTCCATAAAAATTTGACTGTATTTTCTTTTGTTATTCGTCCTACAGGCTCCGCTTCAACCCACTTTGTGAAAGTATCAATCACAACAATCAGAAATCTATAACCACCCCAGGCTCTTGGAAAAGGGCCTATGACGTTGATGCCCCATGTGGCAAATGGCTAGGACAAAGGGATCATTTTAACGCTTGAGTCGGCTGGTGAATCTATCATTTGAAAAACTGACAAGACTTACATGTTCTAACCAACTCAGAGGCGTCTTCGAGCGCTGTTGGACAGTATAAAACGTGTCAATAGGCTTTCCCGACCAGCATCTGTGAGAGGCATGGGACCCATAGATTCCTCCATGGATATCATGGAGCAAACTAATGCCCTCGGCTTGGGTGATACATTTGAGAAGAACCCCATTTTGCCTCGCTTGTAGAGGGTACCGTCTACCATTTGATAGCTCATGGCTTTATGGCTGGTTCGTTCTATATTCGTATCATCAACTAGAGTAGCCTAGTTTGTGAGGTATGCTTGGATTGGATCCATCTAGTTTCCCCATTTCCAACTAGAGCGGCAGCACGAGCCGTATCGCCTAGCATAGACTTCCCAAGGAATTCGTTGAGTATTGCCTCGTTGCTTGATGGATCAGGCGTGGGGTTTGGACCCAACTTTGACATCGCGATAGAGGGTTTGGTTAGCACTTTGACTAGGACATCTCCCGATAGGTGCTGTCATTTAGCTACTTAGCTAGCGAGCGTATCAGCATCCGAGTTTAGTTTCTTAGGATGTATTTGACCTCGAGTCTGTCGAATTTAGATTCCAATCATCTGTATGCCTGTAAATATGCGGACATGTTCTCGTTTGTTGCTCAATAGTCCTTGCTAGTCTGTTTAGCGACTATTTCTGAATCCCCTTTCACAAGTAGTCATTTAACCCCCAAGGATATGGCAATTCGTAAACCAGTTAACAGGCCCTCATATTCGGCAATGTTGTTAGTTGGAGTAGGATCATTAAAATCAATTTGAATTGTGTACCTCATGGCATCCCCTTCTGGAGATATTAAGATGACTCTAGCCCCTGCGCCATTCTTGCATTTTGCTCAACTAGTGCTCGAGGTTTTAGGCCACCTCCTCGGGTTTGGGATTTGTCCATTCTGCAATAAAATCTACTAGCGCCTGCGATTTGATCGCAGTCCTAGGCACAAACTCTATGTTATATTGGCCTAACTTGATTGACCATTAAGTGATTCTATGAACGGCATCTTGATTATGAATAATGGTACCGAGTGGATATGAAGAAACCACTTTGATCTTGTGACTTAAGAAATAATGCTTAAGCTTATGAGAAGACATCAATATGGCATAGAGTAATTTTTGGATCTTTGGGTACATGGATCGGGCATCATGTAGTACTTCACTCACAAAATACACGAGGTGTTGTTTTGCTGACTTCTTGGCTTGATGCTCGACCACCAGGACCGCGCTGACAACTGTTGGAGTTGCTGCTACATAAAGGAGCATGGTTTCGCCATCTTTGGGAGGAACAAGTATAGGTAATTGTTTCAAGTATTGCTTGAATGCCTGGAACACTTCTTCGGCCTATTCGCTCCAAAGAAAACCATCATGCTTCTTTAATAATTTATAAAATAGAATACCTCGTTCGCCTGACTTGGATACAAATCGACTCAGGGCTGCCATCATGCCAGCTACCTTCTGGATTTCTTTCTTATTGCATGGAGACTACATGTCATTGATAGCCTTGACCTTCTTTGAGTTAGCTTCGATGCCCCGATGAGACACCAAGTACCCGAGTAGCTTACCCGAGGAAATGCCAAATGAACATTTGTCAGGATTTGGCATCATCTTGTTCCTACGTATGTTATTAAAAGTTTCTTCTAGATCGGCGATTATATCACCCCTAGAATTTTCTTTTAACAACGATATCATTAATATATGCTTCCACATTGCGGCCAATCTAGCCGTCAAGAACAATATGAACACACTTTTGATACGTAGAACCAGCATTCTTAAGGCCAAAAGGCATCTTAATATAATAGTACACACCGAAAGGAGTTACAAATGCAGTTTTTTCTCATCATCTATGCACATGCTAATTTGGTGATACCCTGAATAGACATCTAAAAACATAGCAATTCGCATCCAGAGGTTGAATCTACAATTTGATCTATCCTCGGAAGGGGATATTCATCCTTAGGGCATGCTTTGTTCAAGTCGGTGTAGTCCACGCACATCCGCCATGTGCCATTAGGCTTCTTGACCATGATGGGGTTGGCTAACCACTCCAGGAAGGGGACCTCTTGTATGAAACCAGCCTTCGGTAACCGGCTGATCTCATCTCATATGGTGACTCACTTCTCAGGTGTATAGCATCTTTGTTTTTGTCTGACTAGTTGAACGCCAGCTAGTAGACCCAATTTGTGCTTGATTACCTTCCTGGGGATCCCGGGCATGTCTGATGGCTCCCAAGCGAACACATCTTTATTTGCCTAGAGAAAAGCGATGAGCTCAAATTCCTATTGAGGAGGAAGGTTGGTCCCGATATGAGTGACCTTATCGGGGCTTGTTGGATCAACGGAGATGGGCTTGGTAGTCTGGTCCTCAGTTGTGACATCCTTGAGTTGAGGAACATCATTGAGTTTGTTCGTGACTGTCACTTGATTGGAGATTTCCGTGTTGATCCCTGGAGTTCTGAGGCAGTGGAAGTGCCAAAGCCTGAGTTTGGGGTAGTGTCAGAGCCTGAGGCTGTGGAAGTGTTGACGGTCATTAAACACCAAATATACCCGTCAATTATTGCATAACTTGATATGAAATGAATTGCAAAGCATAGTTGTATGATTTGATTCTAACAAGTTTCATGAGTTTTGGTGCTCTCATTTGTCTTGTAGGATTTACAATTTTTTATAGAATAAAAGTATCTCAAATGATGAATTGGAGTGCACCATTGTGAAGAGCTCGTCGAGACGGTCGAAATGGACCTATCATTTGTTATATTCGGAGTTCGAGATCAAATTCTACCACGGCACATATGTGGGAAGGCTCTAAAAGGCACTAGAAGACACAACAACGAAGATGGGCCCGAAAGGCCACGAAAGTGTGCCAGGCAGCACCCCCTAGGGTCAGGTGGCACCCCTGGAGCCCGTTTGCCTCCGGCTTCTAGAAACTTCCTCCACCGCCTCCTAGGATGCATCTAAGCCGTACGTCAAGTCAGTTTGATTGAAGGACTCATGTTCATCCCACCGGGCTATAAATGGAGACCCCTACCCCCCTCCCTAGAGCATCCCAATACCCTAATTCATATTCTCTCATTAGAATCAAGAGAGGAGTCCCATGAATGGATCTACCTCCTAGAGCTAGCCATCAAGAGAAGATTAGTCCTCCATAGGATCTAGTCTTATGAATAGAAATAGTGAGATAGAGTGAGAGAAGAGTTTGGAGGAGGTGCCGGCCTGTCGGTGCTCCCTCTATGGCTTGTACTTCAGCGGATTCAAGTTTTTCGAGATTTCTCTGGTAATCAACTTCTGTTCCAAGCTTACTATTGTTTATATTTATTGTTCCATCTTGTTTGCGACTCTTTTGAGTGCTTTATTCCTATTTCAGACGGAGTAGAGTATTAATCTTAAGTGTAGGCATGGTGCTTAGGCTTAGGTTTAATCATGAATGCCCCCTGTCAGCCAGAAGGTGGTAGATCGCGTAGGTGACAGCTGCGTTGAGTCATTTGTAGTCCATCTCCCGTTAATAGGATTGGTAGGCCAAATGGTGCTCGTAGGGAAGAAACTCTGATTTTGTTCCTTGGGAGACAACGCCCTAGTTGGATATAGAAGACAAAAGTAGAGGACCCTTAGTTATCCTCTCTACACTCTTATTTATCCTAACCTTGTTGCTACTTTTAGTTATCACAACCTATAACCCAGTTATCATCCTTTTGTTGAGTAAGATCGTAGTTAGTCTCACACGTTTCCCTGTGGATACGATATTTAAAATCTCTGGGTGAAAGCTACAACGGTATCCATGCGCTTACGGATCATTCCTTGTGATTATTTTGTGTGCATTAAAAAAATACCAACAAGCTTTCTGGCGCCATTGCCGGGGATACGGTTGCTGAATTAACTGTGAGCCTAGCTTAATATTTAATCTTTTACTTCTTCTTTTGTTTTTCTTTTTCATTTAGCATGAATTCCACTCCTATCTATCAATATGCTAAACCCATGAGCATAAGCCTAAAGCCACTAGAATCTATAGAGCCTATCCAAACACCTGGCTTTGAGCTAAGCCCATCTTTTATACAATTGATTCGGGATAATTCCTTCTCAGGAGAAGGCGATGAAAATCCATACTCACACCTATGGGAGTTTTTGTAAATTTGTGGATTCTTGCATATCGCTGGCATGTCAGACAATACCTTATAATGGAAGTTATTTCCATTTTATTTGATGGGAATAGCTAAACATTGGTACAATCAAACCGTAAGAAGTATGCAAGGGGATTGGGAAACATTGTGCTCAAAATTTTGTTTACATTTCTTTTCCATCTCTAAAGTAGTTAGCCTTCGAAAAGAGGTTCTAACTTTTAGGCAACTAGAAGAAGAATCTTTTGACAAATCATGGGATCATTTTAATGAACTTGTCGATACTGGCCCGGACCTTTCTATTCTAGACCCAATACTCCTTCAACATTTTTACATGGGTCCTAGCAAGGATTATAGGGAATCCCTTGATTTATCCTCTAGAGGAGCTTTCCTTCATTTGCCCATAAGTGAAGCAAGGGCCATGATCGAAAAGATTAGTCAAGCCACTTACTAGACTAGCTTTCATGATGATCTCTGCGAGGAAGAGGAGGAATCATCTCCCGAACTAGAAGAGGAAGTTTTGATAGTTAAATCACAACCACTCCAATCCCTAGATTTAGTTGTCAATCCTAAACCATCAAAACCTCAGATTGATGTTGATAGTTTAGACTATGAGTTTTGCAAGATGCTTGTGAATCAATATAAATCAGAACTTCTTAGAAAGGCAACTGGGAAAAAGTGTCCTCAACTTCCTTTTCCTCCCAAAGGACATTGGGAAGAATGCAGGGATGGCATGTCTAGTAATGCCATAGAAGGTGAGCCAAGCCTTTTAGAAGCCAATCCTATCTTCTCCCCTTCTATGCCCACACTAGATGACCTATCTAAACCCATTTTTCAACCCATCTTTGACCCCGATGATCCCCCTATGCTCTCTTTCCCAAGTCTGACAATGACCCTAGAAATCCACGAACACAACCAAAGCATAGGAGTCATGAAGACTAGATAGACAACCAAGAGTAGCGATGACAATGGCAGGAATGCATGGAACATATGAAGAACACATATGCCATTGTTAAGGAATGGATGGACGAGGACGATGCCTTATTGTTGGCGTCCGAACTTGGCCTAGATTCAAATGGTGAGCTTAAATCAATCTCCTTAATAAACATTACTCATCCAAATTTGGAGGAAGCCTTAGATGAGACCAAACCTATAAATTATATCATCGATGAGTATGGAAGTTATATCATAAACACCTCATCGAATCCATGCTCATATGAGAAATCTCCTGAATTAATTGGTCTCTCTAACATTGCCACACACAAGATCTTCAGGCCCCTCATTCTACCTGTTCGTAAAAATTTTGAAAGGGTGGTTGTAGACGCATATGTTTATCATAAATATTATAGATCTCGCCGTAAGAATCTTGAGATATGTATACAAAGGATGGTGATGAAGGGGGAACCACTTCACCAATTAGAAGCAATTCAGAGGTTCACCAAGAACGAGCTTGTGTCCTAAAGCGAGCACCTTAAAGTGATAGCATGAGGTTTCATTTTTTGCCTTTGTGAAGTGAGCATAGAAATATCATTACGAAAATATTCCTTCAGGTGTTTTTGTCACTAACCATTGCAGAATTAAAGGCAAAAGGATGAACGATGACGACGCAAGATATGCAACATTTAATCCATCTAAACTTGACTTTGCTTTGCAAAATTCAAGCTTAGGGGAATGGGCTTCTCTGAAAAATCTGAAATCATGTTGCTAATTTTGGTTCTCTACCTTGAACCCATGCTTAAATTTCTAATAACAAACATGCTCTTTCATCTCTAATTGAATAGTTCTCTATAGTGCTTTCATGTTACCTTTGTCTGCCATAGTATATTTTGGTTTGGAAGTACTCAACATACTTTTAAAGGTCTTTTGAATTAAGCGAGGTGCTTAGGTTAAAATGCCTTCCTTAATCAAAATTAGACATGGAGTCTAGTTTGGTTATTGAATTAAAAATTTTTGTGGTAGATATTGGATATTTTGTTGGACTAACCCCTATAGGAAATTCTAAAATCAATTTGGGTAAGTCAAGAGATGAATTCAAATCAGGGATGAAGCAAGGCACATTACGAGCTCCAATAACTGTGCTCAAGAAGACAACTCATTCATCAAAGAGCAGAAGGATGAGAAAGAAAAAGTACAACATGTGAGACAAAATGCTCATGAACAACTCAAGATCCAAGGAAGGAAAGGACCATCAGAAATCATCTATCCTTCTTCAATTGGTGTCATCACAACCCAATGACGAAGATGTTGCCAGCTTCCACTACTAATGCTTCACTTCAACCGGCTGGATAAGCAAGGAATATGGGTGACACCTTCCTCAGAATCACCATCTCAAAGAGGCGCAACCATCAAGGTCTCCATCTCCCAAACTGACAGATGCACCCGAAGAATAAACAAGATTGGAGAAAAGTCCTATCCGGAGGACTTAAAAAATCTGAACCCTCACCGAAAGGTAACATTCGTTAGTTATTCATATTTACTTTTAGTATTGCATGCATTATTTTTCTATTTAGCATATTTACTTTTCTGCATCAACATTGCATATTAGAAAAGGAAATAAAATTTTGTTATCCATTTCATTATTACACCATATAAATCCTACGCCCCATGTGAATAGATCTACAATGTGTAAACATTCGCGGGAATATACACTGTGGTGGTATAAAATTGAAAATACTATGCATACATATTTTTTCTTTTGCATTATAAAAATAGAAAATCCAAAAAGATACTAGAAAGACCTCCTGCTAAAGCCTCGCCAACTGAGAAATTTGTCTACACTCTCAAGGAAAATGAATCCTCAAATGGCTGACCGCTAACCCCTTATCCTAATCCATGCCACGAGTTTTTGGTGTTCTTGTTGTAGTATTTTGCAAGATCGAACTTCTGATCAAGAGCAAGTTACTTGGTTGTAGACATCTCACTCTACTCGTAGATGAGATAGAATCGCTAACAACCATGCTCTGAGAAAGATCACTTCACCATTCGACCATGATAACATCTAGCTTGGGGGAGGAGCATCCCCCATGTATCTAGCTGAGTATTTCTTTCCCTCTTAGTTTTACTATTTTTAGAGTTTGCTATATCGGTTAAGAAATAAAAAGATGCATAACAAATAAAATAAAATAAAAATTTATCTTAGCTAGTTATATATAGAGTAAGGTGTGATCTAGAATAATAAAAGGTGTGTCTAGTTTTGTTTTTAGGAGTTGAATAAATAAGAAAACTCAAAGAAATCTCTTAGATGGAAATGATGAATAGTTGCTCTGTCGTAATTCCTTTCAAGTACCTAGTTTTTAGCCTTGGATTCTCTCAAGTTTTGGATAAGATTGCTTTGATAGAAGAATTTACTCTGAACTTAAAACTTGTGGGTAGTGTATGCTTGATCTAAGTCTAGGTAATTGACGGATATGATATGAGAAGGTCTGAGCTGCTATTTATCATGTTCCTAGTGACACTAGAGTTCTGGAGATTTACTTTTTGAAAACTTAAAAAATGCTACATGATGAGTTCCTGTATGACAGCTCGAATTCCCACTAGAGCCATACATGCTATTTAGGCTAGAAAAACTTCCACATATATGCTGCTTGCTTTTGCATTAAGTTTGGTCAAGCTTTGTTGATACCTTATGAGAGGTTTGTCATGCTCTTAAAATCAAGATCACGTATATACCATCCACATATGCACTACTCCTACACTGGGAGTAGGCATAAAACCATGCCTTCCATCTAGATCTACCCAAAAATGTTTCACTCCTACACTGGGAGTGAACACAAAAATATTCCCTATAGGACATCCACCAAATAAATGCTCCAAGTTCTTGTTATTATCTCTCAAAATTTTATTGCAGAAAGAGACATGGGGCTATGTAAAAGTTATTCATAAAAAAGAGTTGAAAAAATGGACAAGTGTCTGAGTTATCTAAAACAATGGGTACTTAGATGCCCGCCTAAAAAAACAACAAAAAAGATGAATAAGATAGCCCCTGTTCTCTAGCAAGTATTTCAAGTATCAAAAGAGAGATATGTTTTCAAGGAGCAAAGAAGAATTAGGATTAGCCACCCCATATTCATCATATGTCCACACACATGCACATCTTGATTTGATTGTATGACTTAACTCTCTTTGGATTCATTGCTTAACTTTACAATATATGTATTGCAAGTAGGTTTTAACTTTCTCCCTACCTATGAACTCCACATAAGCTTTAGTGGTAGGTAGAGAAAAAGGCATTACACTTTATTTACCTAGGTGAGGATCCACAAATACCACATATATTAAGAAACTTGAGAGTGTCATACAATGGAATCTCTGAGTTTTATTTTGAAAACTTATAAAAACTCTGGAATAATGGTTGAACAAAGAACTTGAGACATAGTGCTTGACTTGATCATTCTGTCGTTCAATTGCTCTAGACCCAAGTGAAGGCTAAGAAGCTCCATGGTTGAAAGTAATATGGATAAGTTTGAAAGTCAGAGCAGTTTATTCTAATTCAGAGGAGAATTTTTGATTGAACGCATGTGTACTTTTGAGGAGTGAAAATATTGTAGCAACTCCCGATCCAAGTTTTGTTGAGTTTAGCTTTGCTAAGGGACTAGCAAAGGGTAAGCTTGAGGGAGCTTGTTGACGGTCATTAAACACCAAATATACCCGTCAATTATTGCATAACTTGATATGAAATGAATTACAAAGTATAGTTGTATGATTTGATTCTAACAAGTTTCACGAGTTTTGGTGCTCTCATTTGTCTTGTAGGATTTACAATTTTTACAGAATAAAAGTATCTCAAATGATGAATTGGAGTGCACCATTGTGAAGATCTCATCGAGACAGTCGAAATGGACCTATCATTTGTTATATTCGGAGTTCGAGATCAAATTCTACCGTGGCACATATCTGGGAAGGCTCTAAAAGGCACTAGGAGACACAACGATGAAGATGGGCCTGAAAGGCCACGAAAGTGTGCTAGGCGGCACCCCCCTAGGGTCGGACGGCACCCCTTGGCGCCCGTTTACCTCCGGCTTCTAGAAACTTCCTCCACTGCCTCCTAGGATGCATCTAAGCCATACGTCAAGTCAGTTTGATTGAAGGACTCACGTTCATCCCACCAGGCTATAAAAGGAGACCCCTACCCCCCTCCCTCAAGCATCCCAATACCCTAATTCATATTCTCTCATTAGGATCAAGAGAGGAGTCCCATGAATGGATCTACCTCCTAGAGCTAGCCATCAAGAGAAGATTAGTCCTCTATAGGATCTAGTCTTATGAATAGAAATAGTGAGATAGAGTGAGAGAAGAGTTTGGAGGAGGTGCCGGCCTGTCGGTGCTCCCTCTATGGCTTGTACTTCAGCAGATTCAAGTTCTTCGAGATTTCTATGGTAATCAACTTCTGTTCCAAGCTTACTATTGTTTATATTTATTGTTCCATCTTGTTTGTGACTCTTTTGAGTGCTTTATTCCTGTTTCGGATGGAGCAGAGTATTAATCTTAAGTGTAGGCGTGGTGCTTAGGCTTAGGTTTAATCATGAATGCCCCCTGTTAACCAGAAGGTGGTAGATCGCGTAGGTGACAGCTGCGTTGAGTCCTTTGTAGTCCATCTCCTGTTAACAGGATTGGTAGGCCAAATGGTGCTCGTAGGGAAGAAACTCTGATTTTGTTCCTTGGGAGACATTGCCCTAGTTGGATATAGAAGACAGAAGTTGAGGACCCTTAGTTATCCTCTCTACACTCTTATTTATCCTAACATTGTTGCTACTTTTAGTTATTGTTCGGTATTTTAAACGTGAACAAAAAAAAGATCCGCAAGCGCACGGATATCGATGTAGCTTTCACCCGGGGGTATTCTAGAGTATCGATTTCCACGGGGAACGTGAAGTGTACTAGAAAAATTAGGAACGTCCAAGGAAAGGGTAATTATAGGGTAGAGAGGGTTTTCAGGGTTTTCTAAGTGGTTCTATCTTGTTGAAGACTTACTCTACTTTACCTACTTCGAAGCAGCAGGTCCTTTCCAACTCTCGAAAAAGACTAGGAAAACAGTAGTTGGGAGAAGGCTGCCAAAAGCTCTACGAAAACATCAACCCTAACGTGGTGGATTACAAAGGCCTAATAGAGCTGTCACCTCTGGGGCTACCACAACTATCCAGAGGATTGGGCACAAACTCAGGTAAACCCTAGTCTAGACGCCATGTCTACACCAGCGCTTACTACTCTAATTACCTAGGATAACTAGACCACTCCATACGAGCGGAGATCCAGTAAATATAATAAAGCAAGAACTGAAAC
This sequence comes from Saccharum hybrid cultivar R570, assembly GCA_038087645.1. NCBI lineage: Eukaryota > Viridiplantae > Streptophyta > Magnoliopsida > Poales > Poaceae > Saccharum > Saccharum hybrid cultivar. The sequence continues at coordinate 18,524,129 of JAQSUU010000637.1, forward strand.
AAAATACTTAGAAATAAATCATGAAGAACCTAGAGGTTGCTCAAGACGAACCAGATGCTGCAGAAGTACAATGTCGAGGAAGATTCGACAGATTCGGCTCCTCCTCTGCTCTCTCCTCTCCTCTCTCCCTGATCTCTAGTTTACAACTAGATGAACTAGAACTAGAACTAGAAGAACTAGAACTAGACGATCATCTAGAGGGATCTCTAATTCTACTTGGATGGAGGAGTGAAACCCTAGCTTTTGCTCTGGATGTAGCTAATGAAGATGGAGATGGCCTGAGGGAGGGGGTCTACCCCTGCTTATATAGCCCCTCGAATCAAACCGCAGCCCTCGGATCAAACCGACATGAAATAGTGGTCAAGATGCGTCGTAGAGGTCGGTTGGAGGCCGTCACACGAAGCTGGTCTCACTTGGAGGTGGGCCCAGGTCGGCCGGCCTGACATGTGGGGCCGGCCGGCCCCACTTGTCAGCCTCTGGGCTTCCGCTTCGTTCCCGTGTCTTCTCGTGTCCTCTAGAACCTTCCCGTCAATTTTCGTGGAATTCTGACTTGATTTGGTCCAGTTTCTTGACTCCTACTCCTTCTCGGCTTATTCTGTTTTTATCCCTAAAAATTCATAATTCACCAAAGCTATGGAAATTGTTATGTTAGTCCCTAAAACTCTTGCTTGGTGATGGTTCTGGAGTCTTCTAGAATCTTTCGAGTTGTATCCATCGGGGATTTTCTCTCCGAAACTCCAAATATAGCAAATGATATGTCCGTTTCGATCGTCTCGACGAGCTCTTCACAATGATATGCTCTAATTCATCACTTGGGATACTTTTATATAGTGAAATATTAAATATCCTGCAAAACAAGTGAGAACAACACAACTCATGGAACTCGTTAGAATCAAACCCTACAACTATGCTTTGTGGTTCATTTCATTCTTTTTCATGCAATAGTTGATGGTTAATAATGAGCATTAGTGACCATCAACAAGTTCCCCCAAGCTTAACCTTTGCTAATCCTTGAGCAAAGCAAATCTCAACAATGGATCAGGAGTTGCTACAATGCTTTTACGCCTCAAAAGTACACATGTGCTCAAAACAAGAATTCTCCTCTGAATTAGAGCAAACCATTCTGACTTTTAAACTTACCCATATTACCTTTAACCATGGAGCTTTTAGCCTTCACTTGGGTCTTGAGTAGTTGAAAGATAGAACAATCAAGTCAAGCACTGTGTCTCGCGTTCTTCAATCAACTTTCATTCTGGAGTTTTTGTAGGTTTTCAAAATAAAACTCAAAGAATCCTTTTTGTATGACCCTTTTTGGTCTCTTATATGTGGTATTTGTGGATCCTTTCCAAGGCAATGATGGTGTTTTGCCTCCTCTCTCTTACCCTATAACTAATAGGCTTATATGGAGCTGAGGGTATTTCAAGGAGGTAGCTTACTTACCTTGCATGTGTTGCTCAGTCAAAACCGGGATCCTCGGAGGGGAGACCATACCCTTAGATCAAGATGTGCATGTGTGTGGGAATATTTGGTGGCTAACCTAATTCTACTTTGCTCCTGGAGAGACTGCCTCCAACTGAAGAATTTATGAAGAAGTTTGTTGTGGAGGTCTTGGGATATCTTCTTCCTTCTTTTGATGACGAACTTCTAGGCATAGAGATCATGGACTTATCTTTTTCTCTCTTTTTTCTTCTTCTTTTTTTATAAAGGATCTCCTGCCTCTTACTTTAGGATACAATGAACTTGGAGAAGAGATAAATCACAATTTTGGAGCATTTATTTGGAAACCTAACAATCTTTTTGGATCCTCTCCCAGTGTAGGAGATAGATTTTTGGGTGGAAAAGGCATGTTTTTGCGTACACCTAGGGTAGGTGTTGACGTTAATTAACTCCATTTTTTAACCATCAACTACTTCAGGAAAATGTCTGAAATAATGTGTGAAGTAGGTGTTGATGCAAAAGTGGATCTGCAAACACAAAGGGCTAATACCCGAAATCGATATCCAAAGCGTGCCAGTCGATTTGACCTGTTAATCGACAAGGATGAAGATACGAGCACTTTGGTCCTGACAACAGCGATGCGCCCGGAAGTCACGGCCAAGAGGTACTCACATGGAACTCGAGGATCGTCGAAGGTCACACTGAAGCGATGCAGCTCGCCGAATCGATGAGAACTCGTGAAAAAGAAAAAAATATGCAAATTGACGAAGTCGCCGAAAAGTAAATAGATGCAAATAAGAGTAAAAGTTGGTTTTGATATTGATTGATTGATCTGTATTACATTATCCTTCAATCTATATTTATACCCTGATCTACTGAAACATAACTAAATATGACTAGGACACTAAGTCCAAATCTAAGGAAACACATGACTCTTATACAAATCAGACTCTAACAAACATAGAAAAGGAAATCAACTCCTATCTATTTCTTTGTCCGCCTTAATTACGATGGAATTCCCATCGACCTCCTTTCCATCGGCACATTTCCTATTTCATCGGTAGTAGTCTTCAAGCCTCCCTTCATCGGCATCGGCAATAACATCCTTAACCTTATCGGCAACGCCTCAATCTAAATCAACTTCTCCATATATCGCCACCATTCATCGGCAGCCTTCTTTACAAGCTGATTTTCATCGGCTATCAGCGTATACAGTAACTTTTCTCCTGCTGATTAGCCCACTCTGACCATCTTGATACGTGCCAAAAAACAGTGTCAACACATGCCCCCCAATTTCGGAGTATAAAACATTGATGCTCCAAAATTTACTCCAGATAATGCTTGCCTTCACCTACTTTTCTCAACCCATTCTCCAAGCATAACATAATCTGTTACTAAATCTAATCAAATCTAGCTCTGATTCACGCATCTCAGTAAATATCGCACAACTTCCAACTATTCTTGCCCCAATTACGGTTAAGATACCGAAATAACAACCCATCGGCAATATCTTAACATAATGATGCCACCATTTTTAGAACTAAAAGATCCTGTACTGAGATCTCTTCCAAGTCATGATTACTTGACATCAAATCTTCTGTACAATCCCTTGATTATCGTGCGAACAGTTACCATATCCATCTGAACCACCTCGACCCACACGCGTGCGGCATAGAGATAAGTCCATAATAACCCTACTCCAAGCGGCCTATAAATAGATTTCTCTGGAACGCTCGTCTTCTACCCTCAGACTCCAACCTTTGGCATTCTCTCTTTCCGGCGGCGACCCCGACGAACAACCGCGCGACCTCAACCAACAAGAGCTCCTTCCAGCGTCAACCTCAAGTCCCCGGCCTGTGCCCTCATCCTCCTCAGAGCAATGGCGATCAACTTCGACATCCCTGCGGTTCGTTCTACTTCTGTTACTTTTACCTTGATTCCTCTGGTCTTTGCGAGTCCATACAGTTGGTAATTTTTTCCTCTTTTTCCTATTCTTTTGATCCTCCGAACTTAGGAACTACGCAACAAATTGGTTATTCCAACCGATCAACCACACTTCCAATGCCTAGGTCCAATGGGCGACCTAGATCCAACCGATTTAATCAACGCAGAAGTTAACAGAATCCCTTTCAAAGCCCAGAATTTTTCTCTGAATCTATGGAAAGACACATTCCAATCCTGGCTCAAAACCACCAAAGGGTGGAAAGATTGGTATTTGAGGGTCAACAGGTCGATGCAGGTGTACTGGGCAGAACGGAAGATAGACCAATGCATTAGGCTATCTATTGCCGATATGCAGAAAAATGAATCAATGATGATTGCTGCTGCTTATTTCTGGTCAGACACGACAAACACCTTCATGTTTGGACATGGTCCAGCCACCCCCACTCTTGCCGATGTATACATGCTTACTGGCTTGGATATCTCAACTATCGATGAGGGCTCCATCTATGGCAGAAAAGCTGAACATAGAGTGAATACATGCAACATCGGCGGCTGGACAGGATACATCCAAGAATACCAAAGGACTGGGACCGTTAACTAGAGGGAACACGCCATATTCTTGAATATGTGGCTAGAAAAATTTATCTTCTATGGTCGATCGGTAGGACCAACCAACGCCTTCCTTCCCGCGGCTGAACTCTTGGCCAATGGTGTAAGGTTCCCGCTTGGTCGATACCTTCTGAGCTCCACCTATCACCTCCTTCACCAAGTGTCTCAGAAACTTTTGCTTGGCGAACCCATCGGCAATTTAGGAGGCTCATGGTGGTTTATCAACATGTGGCTAAATGCCCATATGCACAAATGTCTGCAGTGGGATTTCTTCGCCCAAGAGTTCCCACGAGAAATCGCCGAAGATTACGTCCTTGGAGATGAGGAATCGGCAACACGCCCCCCTCTCAATTTTGGTAAAGCCATAATTGTCCTCCCTGAAACAGATGCCAATGAAGATCAGATCGGCAGATTCTTCCAAAACTTCTATAATGGTCTTCCTCGTGATCATAGGGCTTGGGTACCCTATATCGATGAAGAGAACAAGTTCCCCCTTCTCTTCAACTTTGCCGATGACGAGCTGAACCAAGATAATGAGCTCATGATGGCCATCATTACTCCCAGGGCAATCCCAATGAACACATTTGGTAGTGGGAAAAATACCAATACCACCTATGAGTTTTACAATCCATCGGTAGTATCCCGTCAATTGGCTTTTGGGCAACTGCCAATCAAACTCTGCTTTGTCGATGTGATCAAGCCTAGAGAAACAATCACCAGTGGAACAGAATGGAGCAGGGTAGTGAGATTTGCCCCCGACGCCGATATCTCAAACGTTGATCTTTCCATCTGGTCACCAGCATCTTTTATCACCGAATCATATAAGCAATGGTGGCGAGAATGTAAGGAACAACTATTTGCAACATCCGCCCACACATATCGGCACATGATCGACCCTGAATACGCCATTCCCGATGATGCAGTAAGTTTCTTTTAACTCCCTTTTGTTATTTTTTTTTTCTTTCATATATCGGTAGCTAATCTTTCTTGTGACAGGTCGACGACCCAGTACCATCCATGAGCAAGAGTGGGAAACCCTTCAACCTTCGACCTGTTTCCCCAATATCACCGATCGGCTACAACGCCCCCACCCTAGCTGCTTTAACTTTCCAGAGGACCCGTGCAAGACTATCACCTCCAGATCAAAACTGGCAACAGCTAGGGCTACACCATTGGCTGCCGCTACAAGCCTAATTAAGGCTTTTAAGGTAATAACCTCGTTTATTTTTACTCATGCCGATACAAACTATATTAACATTTAACCATCAGGGTGTAAGAGCCGTTGCTGGATCGTTATCGACAACTCCTCCAACATCAAGCACCACTACCTCCAACCAGCCTTCAGAGGTATTCTTTTAACTTTACATTTTATCTATTAAACATCCAATCTTACACTTGTGTTGCAGCAACAAATGGGTACATCGGCAAGCATGCCAGGCGCTCAAGTTCCACAATCAACTAGTGCCAATGCCCCCCAGCCAACCGTTGCTGAGACCCAAGTAAAGCGTAAAGCTTTAACAGATGCCGAAGCTCAGCAAAAACGACAGAAGTCCATGCTAGTCCCCACATATGCCCCAACATCTGCAAGCCAGCCAATCGACGTAGCTGAGCAAGTTGACCCTTCTACACATAATGTACCATCGGCCATCATACCCCAAGGGCCAACCACTGATGAAGTTATAGAAGACATCCCATCGGCAAGCTCTGCCGATCCTCCACATGGCACCCTCCAAGCCGCTCCTTCTAGCCAAGCACAGGAAATCGCCTTGAAGCAGGTAAGCCAATTGACCTAGTCGATTTATAATATTCATATCTATCCTTAGGTAGGATCTCTGACTTCCTTTTCTCTCCCCAGGAACAAAACTCTCCCAATAGCTTATTTTCCTTTGCTATTGACGTTTTCGATGATGATGGAGAAGAAGCAAGCTCTTCCCTGGCACTAGGAACAATATCGGCAGAAATCTACGCCAAGTTAGAAGCTTTTCTGGATTTGTTACAACAGGATACTGCTCAATTGGTGAATGATTCAGATCCTGCAAAGGCCATTTTCAAAACAATCCATGGCCAAGTTCCTGCCGATATCGAAGAAACCCTCTTCCTAGCAGTCCATCTAGAGAGCCGACAATTGCAATATCAACGGGCCACTCACCATATTGCCGATAGAGTAGCTCAAGCCCAGCTCAAGGAAGAGATGCTGCAGCTAAAACAAACTGCTGATGAGAAGCACAAGAGTATCAGCAACTTGCAGACCTCAGGTGCCAATCTTAAGTAGAAAATTTTGGATCTATCGGCAAAGAGGACAGCTCTTCTAGCTGAATTGGAAGAAGTTGAAACAGCTCTGGCTCACGCCAGACAAGAAGAAAATCAGCTCCCTGATGTCATCAAGGCCCATCAGCAAGAAAGAGACGTCCAAGCTCGCAAAGCCTTGGCCTTGAAGAAGATACTTAAGCCTGTGGAGGGTGTTGCCGATGAAGATATTAAAGAAATGAAGGAAGCCGACTAGATTTGCCTGCGTGCAATATCAGCTATCCAATCCTTATTAAACTTGTAATTCTTATTTACTGCATCGGCAATTTATGAGACATCGACATCTTGTATAGCTCTAGCCGATAGGACTGTTATCAGCACTTATACTTTTATGCATCCATCCAGATACTAGGGTAATATTTTTTCAAATATTTTCCATTTAATGCTCTAGGAAACACAACCCCTTCAAGGGTTTCGAGAATATATGCATTACCAGGAACAGATTGATTTATCCGATATGGACCCTCCCAATTAGGAGACCATTTTCCAAACTTCGAACTTTTAGTCCCAATCGGTAAAATCAACTTCCAGACCAAATCCCCATCGACAAACTCCTTTATCTTCACCTTCTTGTCATACCATCTGGCTACTCTTTTCTTATTCTCTTCAATGCTAACTAAAGCCCTTAACCGATGACCTGCCACATCTTCCAACTCATCCTTCATAAGAGTATCATAGTCATCGGCTGTCAGTTGATCTTGAGAATGTATTCGCCTAGAGCCAACTTTAACCTCCCAAGGCAACACTGCGTCATATCCATATACTAACTGATAAGGTGTTACCTTGGTTGCACCATGACATGACATCTGATATGACCATAAGGCTTCATTTAATACCGTATGCCACCTCATAGGATTTTCTTTAATTTTGCGCTTAATGAGCTTGATAATCCATTTGTTAGAAGCCTCAGCCTGACCATTAGCTTGAGCATAATATGGAGAAGAATTTAAAACTTTAATTCCCATACTTGCAGCAAACTCATCAAATTCTCCCGATGTAAACATAGTACCCTGATCGGTAGTGATGGTTTGAGGAATACCAAATCGGTAAACAATATGCTCTTTCACAAAATCGATCATATTAGCTGATGTCACCTTTTTCAAAGGAATTGCTTCAACCCATTTTGTGAAATAATCGGTAGCAACCAGAATAAATGTATGCCCCTTGCTCGATGGCGGATAAATCTGACTGATGAGATCAATAGCCCATCCCCGGAACGGCCAAGGTTTAATTATAGGGTTCATGGCCGATGCAGGCACTCTTTGAATATTACCAAATTTTTGATACCCCTGACATCCTTTAAAATATTTAAAACAATCTTCAAGAATAGTTGGCCAATAGTATCCATTTCTTCTGATCATCCACTTCGTCTTGAAAGCCGATTGATGTGCTCCACACACTCCTTCATGAATTTCACCCATCAAGCTTTTTGATTCATCACTGCTGACACATCTGAGTAAAACTACATCTATGGTTCAATAATATAATTCATCATCAAGGAACACATACTTGGTAGCTTGGAATTTTATATGTCTTTCAACCTTTTTAGATGGATCCTTTAAATAATCGACAATTTTCTTTCTTTAGTCATCGGTATCGACTGCCGATGTTAGTACTTCTTGAATAGGCTGATACCCTGAGGCATGCTGAGCTAGTCGATTAGCCTCTTCATTATGCAATCGAGAAACATGTTCCAGACGAAAATTTCTAAACCCTTTCAACAATTGCAGACATCTCTCATAATATGAAATTAAAACTTCACTTCGGCATTTATAAATCCCAGCCAACTGATTTATAACTAGCATAGAATCACCAAAGATTTCAACAGCATCGGCACGTATCTCCTTAAGCAATTCTAACCCTTTTATCAAAGCTTGGTATTCAGCCTGATTGTTTGTCGATGTAGCAACAATCGGCAATGAAAACTCATACTTCCTTCCCTGAGGGGAAATCAACACAATGCCGATACCTACTCCTTCACCACATGTAGACCCATCGAAGAAAAGTGTCCAAGGAGCAACCTCCAGAGAGTCCACTGTATTGCAATATTGAGTGACAAAATCAGTCATAACCTGCCCCTTAACTGTCTTAGCCGATTCATAACGTAGGTCAAATTTTGATAACGCTAAAATCCACTTGCCGATTCTACCACTTAATATCGGCATCGACAGCATATATTTGACCACGTCGTCTTTGCATATGACAGTACACTCGGCCAATAGCAAATAATGCCTCAATTTGATACAAGAAAAGTATAGACACAGACATAATTTCTCGATAGCCAAATACCTTGTCTCAGCATCCACTAATCTTCTGCTCAAATAATAAATAACACGTTCTTTCTCCTCAAATTCTTGAATAAGAGCTGAGCCGATAACAGTATCATCAGTTGACAAATACAATCTGAAAGGTTTCCCGTGTTGAGGTGGAACTAACACTGGAGGATTTGTTAAATATTTCTTAATTTCATCTAGAGCTAACTGCTGCTCATCTCCCCATCCAAATTCCTGATTGGCTTTCAATTTAAGTAATGGACTGAAAGCCTTGATCTTACTCGACAAATTAGATATGAATCTTCTAATGAAATTAATCTTACCGATCAAAGATTGTAATTCAGTTTTATTGGCAGGAGCAACCACCTTGTTGATTGCATCAATAGACTTCCTACTAATTTCAATGCCCCGCTGATGCACCATAAAACCCAAGAATTGACCTGCCGATACACCAAATGCACATTTATTAGGATTCATCTTCAATCCATGCTTCCTTGTGCACTCCAGTATCTTTTGTAGATCGGCTAGATGCTTTGTAATATCTTCAGACTTAATCACTATGTCATCGATGTAGATCTCTACTAATGTGCCGATGTATTCATGAAAAATAAAGTTCATAGCTCTTTGATAAGTAGCACCGGAATTTTTCAAACCAAACGTCATAACTATCCACTCAAATAATCCCACATGACCCGGACATCTAAAAGCAGTGTTGGGAATATCTTCTTTAGCCATGAATATTTGATTGTAACCTGCATTACCATCCATGAAGCTGATAATTTGATGTCCGGCTACAACATCAATCAACAAATCAGCAATCGGCATTGGATAACCATCCATCGATGTGGCTTTATTGAGATTCCTGAAATCAATACAAACACGAAGTTTCCCATTTTTCTTATAAACAGGAACCACATTAGAAATCCACTCCGCATATCGACACTGCCGAATAAATTTTGCCTCAATTAATTTGGTTATTTCGGCCTTAATATCAGGAAGTATATTAGGATTGCATCGGCGCGCTGGATGCTGATGTGGCCTAAATCCAGACTTAATAGGTAACCGATGTTCAACTATCGATCCGTCTAATCCAGGCATTTCAGTATAATCCCAAGCAAAACAATCTTTATACTCTTTTAATAGATTGACTATTTGTTGTTTACAGTTGGAATCTAACTTAGCACTAATAAAAGTAGGTCTTGGCCTATCACCATCACTAATATCTACTTCTACTAAATCATCAGCCGATGTGAACCCTTGACCTAATTTTCCATCATCGGCAAACCTATCCATTAAAACCCTTCTTCAGAACCGACTGCTTGGATCGGTGGAATTTCATAATCGGCAACCTTGAGGAACTCTTTTTTCCAAACTTCTCCTGATATGCATTTGGTTCGTTCATAAGTATCTGATTCTGCCGATGCGATGATATAAGAAGAATCACCAGGAACAACCTCAATTTTATCCCCAATCCATTGTACGAGGCACTGATGCATTGTAGAAGGAACACAACAATTAGCATGAATCTAGTCCCTCCCTAGAAGCAGATTATATGCACCCTTGCCATTAATAACAAAGAATGTTGTCGATAAGGTTTTACTGCCGATGGTCAGCTCAACGCATACTGCCCCTTTAGCCGGTGATACATTGCCTTCAAAATCCTTTAGCATCATATCGGTTTTGGTTAAGTCTTGATCTCCCTTACCAAGTTTCTGATACATCACATAAGGCATAATATTAATTGCAGCTCCTCCATCGATAAGAATCTTGGATACAGGCTGCCCATCAACTCTGCCTTTCACAAACAAAGCCTTGAGATGCTGTCTCTCATCATCGGTAGGTTTCTCAAAAACAGCCATCATTGGATCTAGCGTCAACTGAGCTACTTGGTCAGAGAAAATGACTTCTTCCTCATTATCAGATAGTGCCAAAAACTCCATCGGCAACATAAATACCATATTAACATCTGCCGATGGGCCCTTATTTTTGTGTTTCACTTGCCACTGCTGATTGCCAGATCTCTCATTGGAGGAATTTTCCTCTCGGTATAGGTCCTCCTGACGCTCCCGCTGCATCCTCCTTTTCGGTGTCTTTGTCAAATCTTCTAGGCACCATTGAAGGAGCTTAGTTTTCCAAACCGGCTGATAACAGGTCCCAGTTGATTCTACATGACGTATATTAGGATCCCTGTAAAATATTTCTTCATCGGGAACTCTTGCGTTTGTCATCTCTTCAAGCTCCTCTTGATTCCATGGAAAGTATCCAGCGCGTTTACCAAGCCTCTTATGTACACTAAGTCTGCCCCCCAGCCGATCATGTACTGATGCTCTACCTCTGATCGGCTCATCAATAGACAAACCCTGATTGTCAGGTTGAAACCTTCTTTCTGACCGATTAACTCTATAATAACCATTGCACTCCGGGCAATTTTCAACAGTAGGTAACTTAATACCTTCTTCCCAACAATGGATAAAAAACGGACACCTCCAATAATCCTTATGCCGATTCCACTCTTCTCGGCGTCTCTCTTCTTGTTGCTGTCGATATCGATCCCTTCGCTGACGCCAACCCTCCTGCTGCCTTCGATGGGTAATCACAATGCCAGATCGAGGGGGTTTTCTAGAACTACTACTTTCTCCCAATAGCCCCTTGCTTTTTGCATCATCGGTAGATATCCGATGTTGGGGATCCACTGATGCGTTCTTCTCAGTAGCTTCTGATGTCAACACCTTGGTCTTACCTTTAGCATCCAACATATTCGCTGGAAAAGGATGTTGATCAATTTTCATCGGCTTCTGGATCTTGGAATTACCAAACTTAATTCTCCCAGATTCAAAAGCTAATTGTAACTGTTGCCTGAACACTTTGCACTCATTTGTACTGTGTGAAGTTGCATTGTGCAATTTGTAGTATAGAATTTTCTTCAACTCTTTTGCCGATGGGATCACATGATTAGGTGACATCTTAATCTGGCCCTCTTGAAGCAGAAGATCAAATATCTTGTCAGCCTCGGTGATATCAAAAGTAAATTTCTCTGGCTCTTTTTGACCAAAGGGACAAGATATCGGCTTTTTATTTTTAACCCACTCAGCTAAACCGATAATTGGCTTTTCATTTGAATCAGAATCTTCTACCTCTCCAACAAACGAAACCTTCTTGCTCTAATTCTTTTTAGGTTCAAAAACCCTAGTATCTTGATCAAAGATCCTTTACACGAGATGACTCAGGCTTTCAAACTCCTGAGAAGCATATCTGTCCTTAAGGTGTGGCAATAATCCTTGGAAAGCTAAATTGGCAAGTTGCCGATCATCCAGTACTAGGCTATAGCACTTATTTTTCACATCTCGTAACCTTTGCACAAAGCCTTCTACCGATTCATCATTACGCTGTCTCAATTTTACCAAATCGGTAAGCTTCTTTTCATGAATTCCAGCAAAGAAATATTTATAAAATTGCTTTTCCAGATCAGCCCAAGTAATAATAGAATTTGGCGGTAATGAAATAAACCATGTGAATGCTGATCCAGACAAAGATGATGAAAATAAACGGACTCTTAATTCATCCCTGCTAGCTGCCTCTCCACATTGAATAATGAAGCGATTAACATGTTCCATGGTTGATGTATCGTCTTGCCCAGAGAACTTAGTGAAATCTGGTACCTTGTACCGATTTGAGAGAGGAATTAAATCATATGCCGGAGGGTATGGAGTCCGATAAGAATAAGTGTTGACCTTGGGTTTTATCCCAAACTGATCCTTCATAATTTCTGCTATCTTATCGGCCCAAAAAGCATTAGCCTCTTGTTGATGATATGGCTGAATTTCTACAGGAGGTACTTGCTGATACCCCTCTGCGTATCTTTGTGGCCCACGATCTCCAGCAATCAGCATATTTTCCGTTACTTGTGGTCCATTAACCTGATGGAAAGGATTCATCGGCTGAGCTACCGATGCTTGATTCTGAAAACCAGCTTGCATATGACCTTGATGAATCCCCGCAACCTGCTGATTTTGCTGAACTGTATGTTGAATAGGCAACTGTCCTGACCAACCATTATTAGAATTCATCGGTACAAAATTTGCCGATGGCTGGTAATTTGCTGATATTGTTGGATAATTATAACCAGCTTGAGGCATGAACTGAACTCTAGGTTGACTCATAGCAGGAGCCTTCTACTGCACCGGTAGTAAACTTGCCGATGGACTTGAATTAGATGTTTGAACCAAAGGCATCTGGAAACTTCCTGGAGTTGGTTGCACAGTAGTTGCTGTAGCATATTGAGGCACTTGAGCTATCGGCGAAACAACCGATGGCATAGGAGCTTTTCCTGCTGCATCAAACACTTGAGGTAACCCAGGGTTGAAAGCAGATGACTCTGGAGGCATACCATATCCCCACCAATTAGCAGGAAGCTGGCTATTCTGTGACACAGGGCCTGACAAAGCTGATGCCGATAGATCTGTATTAAGCTGAACTCGTCCTCCTGATAGTACCGAGTCTGATCGTATCGGTGTAGATTGCATATTAGGTAAGCCTGTTGATACTGGAGGGGAAGTAACTTCTGTACCCACAACGGCCGAGGGAGCCGATGGAGTATTGACAGATGCCGGCTCTGGTTGATGATAGGCAGGCCCAACGTAATGCGGTGACGCTTGCCCTTCTTTGAGAGTTCGAACCACAGCATTATGAACAGTATTGGATAGCACATTGGAGTGATTAATTAAAGCATGATTTACTGCAGAATTAATCATCTCTTGAAGTTTATCCGGATTGGAGTCAAAGGTAACTTGCCGAGGCAACGGCAAATCTTGCTTCTGGATGACTTGTCCACTCTTGTTCAAGCTGAATGATTTCAAGCAAAGCTGTTTGTATTCTTCTATAGCCTTTTCCATAGTCTGCTTCTGCTCTTCCTTAAGATCTTCTTCTGATACTGCGATGATGTTCCCTACATCGATCTCAGGATTGAACATATTGATCAGATTGGTCCCACCAGGCATGCCAAAAGATGTATTGATGCAAAAGTAGATCTGCAAACACAAAGGGCTAATACCCGAAATCGATATCCAAAGCGTGCCAGTCGATTTGACTTGTTAATCGACAAGGATGAAGATACGAGCACTTTGGTCCTGACAACAGCGATGCGCCCGGAAGTCATGGCCAAGAGGTACTCACGTGGAACTCGAGGATCGTCGAAGGTCGCACTGAAGCGATGCAGCTCGCCGAATCGATGAGAACTCGTGAAAAAGGAAAAAAAATATGCAAATTGACGAAGTCGCCGAAAAGTAAATAGATGTAAATAAGAGTAAAAGTTGGTTTTGATATTGATTGATTGATCTGTATTACATTGCCCTTCAATCTATATTTATACCCTGATCTACTGAAACATAACTAAATACGACTAGGACACTAAGTCCAAATCTAAGGAAACACATGACTCTTATACAAATCAGACTCTAACAAACATAGAAAAGGAAATCAACTCCTATCTATTTCCTTGTCCGCCTTAATTACGATGGAATTCCCATCAACCTCCTTTCCATCGGCACACTTCCTGTTTCATCGACAGCAGTCTTCAAGCCTCCCTTCATCGGCATCAGCAATAACATCCTTAACCTTATCGGCAACGCCTCAATCTAAATCAACTTCTCCATATATCACCACCATTCATCGGCAGCCTTCTTTACAAGCTGATTTTCATCGGCTATCAGCGTACACAGTAACTTTTCTCCTGCTGATTAGCCCACTCTGACCATCTTGACACGTGCCAAAAAATGGTGTCAATAGTAGGGTTATAGGGGTTTATTCTAATGAGTTCCACGAGTTGTGTTGTTCTCACTTGTTTTGCAGGATATTTGATATTTTGCCATATAAAAGTATCTCAAGTGAAGAATCTAAGAACACCATTACGGAGAGCTTGTCGAGACGATCAAGACGGACATATCATTTGCCATATTTGGAGCACAAGAGAAGAAGTCCTCGATGGGTACAGCTTGGAAGACTCTAGAAGACCCTAGAACCATCATCATCACAAGACTAGGGACTAAACCGACAAGATTCTACAGCTTTGCGAAATAATCTTTTCTAGGGATTTATCCAGAAGCTGGGAAAGGAAGGAATTCACCCAAGACACGACTCATTACGCAAACAGATCAGAAAGTGGCAATAGAAGGATGTAGAAGACACTAGAAGGCACGAGAATCAAGCAGAGGCTCGGCGGCTGCTAGGTGGGGCCGGCCGGCCCCACATGTTAGGCCGGCCTGGATCCCCTACCAGGTGGGTCCCCCTTCACGTGGCAGCCTCCAACCGACCTCTATGACGCATCTTGACCATTGTTTCATGTCGGTTTGATCCGAGGGCTGTGGTTCATCCCATCGGGCTATATAAGCAGAGGCAGACCCCCCTTGAGAAAATCATCTCATAATCATCCATCATTGTTCAGTTCAGGGTAGTCCCTCGAAAGGATAACCTAGAGCTCCACCAGCTAGGGCATAGCTAGAATATAAGAATAGGAATTAGAGGAGGCAAGCAATGCTTGGATTCCGGATCTAGTCGCGAGGAGGCTAGGTATAGCCTTGTACTTCTCTCTTGTATTCAACATTATTAATCTATATGTGCTATTTGTCTTCTAGTTCATTGTGTTCATCTTCTAGTTTGTCTACTTGTTCTTCTAGTTCATCTTGTTCATCTTATAGTTCATCGTATTCTTGTCTAGTTCGTATAGTTCATCGTTCTAGTTCGTCTAGTTCATCGTGTTCTTGTCTAGTTTGTGTTGATCCTCTAGTTCTTGTTCTAGTTTGTGTATGAGTCGAATACTTGATAGGACTTGGTATAATTCTAGATTCATAATTATAATGTTCATTGTCTACGTTGATTATATGTTTAGTATAGTTGGAGCAGTTTTGTGTTTATACTCTGTTCGTATAGCACTCATTCCGATGATCAAGGGGTGGGTGGTAGAAGTTGTGTAAGCATAGTGCTTAGACAATATCTATCTGCGAGTGCTCCCTATGTTCCAGGCCATGTGGTAGATCGCGAAGGTGACTATTATAGCTTCGTTGAGTCCTCTGTAGTCCACTCCCCGAATATAGGATTAGTAAGGCTGAGTTGCAGGGTGATATCTTGCTCTGTTCCTGATCCACCTTAGCAATGTCTCTTGAGTATGAATATGAGGTTACCTTTGACCATGATTGCTAAATGTAATTGCACTAATTGATGTAGCTCAATGACCTATAGTTAGAACAACCCTAGGAGTTAGTCTCTATTTTCTAGTTCTTTCTAGAGTCATGCCCAAGTAGGAAAATGCTCGGTGGAACTCCTTTTAGGATTATTATGATATGTTATTAATTATTCTTTATTATGATATGATTGATCAGTGTTTTGAGACTGATCTAGTGGAACTCTTATCACAAGTGTAAAATATAGCTTTCATTCTTTATACCCCCAAGTGCCTTCCTAGTGGTAGAATTATAAATAACGATACCTGGAACTTTCCTGGGTGAAATGCTACAACGGGTGTATTTTATATGTGCGCTAGCGGATAATCTTTATTTATATTTTATAAGTGCTATGATCATAAGTACAACCACATCTTTTGGTATTGTGTTGGGGATGACAACCTGGCTTAAGCAATGCTAAGAGATGTCCCGAACATTTCTAATGCCTTTGCTAAGGAAGGGTTTGACGTTAACACCCATTTTTAAGGAACAAATGGAATGTATAATCTTATGTGCGCCCAGAGATCAATCACACATAAGATGACAAAAATAAATAGTATCATCACAAATGTTTATTACATAATGAATAATATCACAGAGTCTTCACGTAATTAAGCGAAAACATAGAATAATTCTTGTGGTAGCTAGCTCCATAGCACAGGCACGTCAACTGGTTGACCACAAGTCTAGTAATCTTCAGGAAAGTAGTAGTAGTAATCACTATTTGCACTTTCGGGATTCCATCCTGTGGTGGGGGAATGCAAGGGTGAGCACAAAAGTACTCAGCAAGTGTAACATGGGGTTCATGAAGCTCAAGTAGGATAGACACTGGTTCAACTGCATATAGCTTTTAGTTGATCATATTTTAAGCAATTGAGTAGCATCAAATAGGTGATATTCCCGTAATAAACACATGATCATGTAAAGAGAATAATGAATAGTAAGAATAAGTAAATTAATAGTGATCTCTATTCCGTAAGGGTCCAAGGCCGCTCGTGTCCGTGAGCACGGCTGATATACCAGTTTTACACTCTGTAGAGGTTGTACACTTTCACTGTGAGTCGCGATCCCCAAAAGTCCGAGGTCATGACTCCCCATTGGACAGTTAAGTTTCACTATGAAGTCTTTCCAAGGTTCGTCTAACAAGTTAGGGCCGCTAGGTTTCTGTAGCCTGCAAATGTAGAGCCCCCCTTCCGTATGGCACAATGACACGCAGCCTATACTCATAGGGACAGGAGCCGCACTACACCCAATCCGGAACACAACCCCTCTTGCGCCTTAAAGGTAACCACTAACAAGCTAGAAAAGGTCCTCTTATATGACTAAAGCCAGAGCCATGTAGCCCTCATAGCTGTACTGTAAGTCCCGGATGTTCGCTTACAGATAAGTCCTTACAGAGAGGAATCTAGACAAAACTCTAGCCCTCTTGTTCTCTGTTGCTAAAAATCAACTTTTAGTGTTATTGCATATATCATTAGTCAAATTACAAGATCATTGTTTATGTGAGCACTAGCCACTACCCAATGCCATAACCATAGGATACAAGGAGCAAGATCAATACTAAGGCATCCTTAACAAGGAGACACATACAGCATGAATTAAGTGAATTAAAGTGAGTAGGTAACAAGGATAATCCCATGCTATACATGCCTTGATCTAGCTGATCCTGTTGATCTGACTCGTAATAGTATTCTTGATCACCAACGAACTGATCACCGTCTATTCTCGATTTGCACATCAACAACAATCATCCAAGAGCAATCATGCAAAGCAAACAAAACTACAATTAGAACAGTACACCAACAGTAGAAAAATAAGATGAAAAGTTTTTAAAACGAATCTACATCGCACTAGGATCACACAGACGCGAATTTCACGTAAATCGGAGCTAAAACGGAAAAGTTATGATTTAAACGAGATTTACTTTATTAAAGTAATAGATTAAATCTAACCTCAAAATCAAAAAGTGGAAAACCTACTAAACAGTAGTACTAACAGGTAGAGTATGAAATTATGAACCTAACGCAACTTGAACGGGTCAAATCGGAGTTAAAACGGAGATTTTATGACCTAAATAAATCTAGTGGCAAAACTGTAAATACTAGAAAACGTATTTTCACCTAAACCGACTGAGTTTACGCTTTCAAAAGGACAAAGCGTATTCAGGCTTTACGCTATGGACCGTGGGTTCAAATTTGAAGAAACAAAGGGGCTCTTTTAGAAAACCGACAAGCCGAAGAGGTATCGGCCGATCTCGTTCGTTAGATCTGAAACGGACAGCTACGATTAGATCGAGGGAGAGAAGAAGGAAAGCTCCGGCCGGCTACAGTGCCAGGGCCGACGGAAGACATGGCCGGCGGCGAGGTTTCTCACCGGCGCACATAGTTAGGGCCTAGAGGCCATGATTCGGCTCGGGAAAAACACGGGAAGAGAGAGGAGCTCACGCCGAACTCACCGAAGGCGAAAACGGGGTCGGAGGCGAAGGTTTGACGACCAGCGGCTTCCAATGGCGGCGGCGGACCTCCTCCGAGCTCGAGTGGCGACTATGCTGCTAACACGCGGCGGACCTCCTCCGGATTAGGGCTATGGAGGGATGGTGCGGCCGCGACTGCTATTTAAGGGCGGCTAGGCATGCGGGCCAAGGCAGAGGGGAGGGGAGACGGGGCAGCGTCGGACTCGGTCGGGTGACCGGCTCGGTTACGAGCGAGAGGTGGAAGATGCCGCTGTGGCACGGGCCCGACGTGTCAGCCAGACAAGGAGAGGAGAGGGGCGAGGCGACCTGCGGCTCCGGTAGGATGGGCCGGCCCGTTGCGCGGCCCACGGCCAGAGAGAAGAACGCTCGCAGGCTTCGGCCCGACCAAGAAGATGGCGCGGTTGGGCCAAGGAGAAGAGCGCGGGGGAAAACTGGGCTTTCGGCCCGAACTGAGAAAGAAATTATTTCTTTTTTCCTTTTTCTTTTCTAACACTTCAAATACATTTTCAAATAATTCTTGAAATAATTTTCCTCCGAAAATAAACCAAATCAAAACAATTAAAAATATGCAACGGCATGTATGCACAAACACATATTTTAACCTTATATTTGATTTTATTTTTAAAAAAATATTATTTTAGTAAGTTTTCATGCACACATAAATACTTAACTAAATCAAATTCCCTATTTAAAAATATTTAAAAATTTAGGGTGTTACATTGACCAACCTTATTTGTAATCGTGTTAGAGATGTCAACAGTAGGAGCAGCAGGATATATGTGGGTGTAAGTGATCTTCATCTTGGGAGCATGACCATCCTCTCGACAAGGGTCTCACATGGGTTGACTAAACTCAACACAAAGCGAGTAGCTTATGAGCTGGTTTTCTTATTCTAGCAAGCATGTATATATGGCTATGGTACGAATTAAAGCTCTTGTCATATAAGAACTCATCATGTGGCAATTTTTAATTTTTTCAAAAGATAAATCTCCAAAACTCTAGTATCACTTAGAACAAGATAAACAGTAGCTCAAACCTTCTCATATCATATCCATCAATCACCTAGACTTAGATCAAGCATTCGCAACCCACAAGTTTCAAGTTCAGAGTAAATCTTAGGTCAAAACAATCATTTCCAAAACTCGGGAGAGTTCGAGGTTGAAAACTAGGCACTTAAAAGGAATTACGGTAGAGCAACTATTCATCATTTCCATACCAGAGATTAAACCAGGTTCTTTTTATTTAAACAGAAAAGCAAACTTTTATACACACTCTAACTAGCACACACTATTACGAAATAACACAATATAGAATAAAAACTCGACTGGATAAGTGTGAACCTTCATGTGCTCACTTTTTTTATTATTTTTGGATTAATTTATGTAACAAGAAAACTTTAAAGAGGGTAAGGATACTTACCTAGATACACGGGGATGCCTTCCCCCAAACTGAATGTTGACATAGTCGTTCGATCTTGCAATGTAGTAGACTGACAGTGGAAATGTACTTCCTCTATAGAGCATTGATTGATGTTGATGACTAATGAGACAGTGCTTTTAACAGTGGATAGAACATCCATTTGCTTGTCAACTCTTCTTGGTTCTTCAAATCCTGTGAAACTCAAATAGACAACAAAACTTATGGAACGGATTAAGCGTTAGTGGTTGGCCACATAAGCCTCAGTTGTCCAAAGCTTTTGAGATTGTTTAAGTAGAGTTTCAGTAGGATCTTTTTCTCAATATTTTTTTATTTTTATATTTTCTATGATGCAAAGAAAGTTTAACAAGATGAATGCATACATATTTATTTTATTTTTATCCCACCACGGTGAATATCTCCATGGGTTTTTACACACCACAAATTATCCACATGGGGCTTTAGGATTTATGATGCATCAAATAAATATTTTTATTTTCTTTTTATAATGCAATGCTAAAGAAGAAAAGTAAATATGCTAAAAAATGATTATGCAGAAAAGATAAATATGGATAACTACCGATTTTACCTTCCGGCGAGGGTTTAATGTTTTAAGTCCTCTGAACAAGACTTCTTACCATGTTCACTCCTTAGGTGCATCATCTGATCCCAAGGTGGAGACCTTGATAACTGCACCTCTTGATATGGTGTCACCCATGTTCTTCGTTCGTCCGGCAGTTTGAAGTGAAGCATTGATTGTGGAAGCTGGCAGCATCTTGCTTAGTGTGCGTGTTCTTGTAAAACCAGGACCTTCACTTTGTAGAATTTGGGAGTTGACAAACTCCTCATGTCTTGTTCAAAGTGTGTCCTGCTCATAAAGACAAGACAGAGATCAAGTGCATGGGCTCTGTTGGTGGAAAAACACCAACAGAACCAAAATGTTTATTCATTCTTCTCTAACCTTAGGCACAGTGAACAAGATAAAGCTGATGTTATGGGTGATAAGATCAAAAAATGAGCATGAGTATAATATCTCAAAACATTTGACAGATCAGATTGTTTTAACCTATGGAAGGATAATCATATCTATGCATAATATGTTGACCTTTTCAAGATTGTGATCTATCATGTTCCAAAGGTTGGGTGCACAATATTTTAGCTCATCAGGTGAACATAAGAGAGTGAAGCTAAGTAAAGAACTGAACATGTTAAGCCGATCAGGTTGGATCAAGTGATGTTGCAACTTAAACATGTGTGCATACTAGAATCAAGAAAAGCTTTTTGTACCTCAAGATGTTACCTTTGTCACTGAAGAGTGATGGTACCAAACATCTTGTGGAAGCTTCTCTTTCCTAGCTAATTGTGCTCATGAAAGGCTTGTCTTCTCCGTTGCACTCCTCACTCCTTTCTCTTTAATCTCACCATCTTTTTGTTCTTCTAATCTTGACAGTCCTTGTGCCCCCTTCATTGTCTTGAGAATTTCTCCATGATGGTCTTTATCTTGAAGGGGTTTGATGGAGATTTGTTCACCCTCTTCCATGGAGTTAGTGTAGATCTTGTGTTGTGACACTCATCTTCTTGTTCCATGGATCTCTCCGTGATGCGTGAGCTGTGTTTCCCGTGTGCAAGGTTGTTGAAGTTCATGTACCTCTTTTCTCTCCGTGTGAGTTTATCTCAGGACTTCCCAGTTTGACTTTTGAAAGTTTCTCCTATAGGGGTTAGTCTAAAAAATATACAATGTGCACACAAGCAGTTTTTAGTTCAATAACCAAACCAGACTCCATGTCTAATTAGATTAAGGAAGGCTATTTAACCTAAGCACCATGCTTACGTTAAAAGCCAATAGAAGTATGTGCAGTACTTCTAAACCAACACTTACTTATGATGGACAAAGGTGGCATGAAAGCACTATAGAGATTTACTCAAGTGGTGATGGAAGAGAACATGATTGATGTATAGCAAATTGAGCATGTCTTAAAGGTAGAGACAACCAGAATAGCAACATGGCAGGGGATGTTCTTAGAAAGTTATCCCCCAAGCTTGAATTTTGCAAAAATCAAGTTTGGATGGATCTAATTCAATGTTGCATGATGATTGGTTGGACATACCATATGTTCGTCATTCCTTCGTTCTTTTTGCTCCAGACCTGAAAGGTTAGTGGCAAGAATACCCAAAGGAATATTTTCACAATTATATCCCAATGCTCATTTTACAAGGGTAGCGTAGCAGAGAGGTGAACACTCATGTTAGGACGTGCTTGTTTTAGGACACTAAGCTTGTCTTTGGGAAACCATCAAGATGTTTTTGGTGAAGTGGTTTCCCCTCCAACACCAACTTAAGTGTTTGTATCTCAAGATTCAATCACAACGAGATCTGCAATATTTATGATAAACATATACATCTACAACCACCCTTTTGAAGTTTTTGTAACTAGAAAGAATAAGGGGGTTGGAGATCTCGAATGTGGTGAGGTTGGAGAGACCAATTGAATTGGGAGATGTCTCATATGAGCATGGTTTTAATGAGATGGTTATGGAGTAATTTCCACGCTCATTGATGTCATCTTCGTCTCCAATCTGAGTGTTCAGAATTTCGCTTGGATTAGTGACTCTTGAATTGGTCTTGTCTAGAGCCTCTTCCATAGATGGATAAGTCTCGTCTTCAAAGGGAGTTGAAATCTCACTATTTGAAGCTAAGTCAAGGTTGGATTCCATTAAGGCTTCTTCCATGTCCATCAATTCTACACATTCTGGCCACTGTCGTAGTATCTCTTGGTCATCCTTATGGTCTTCATGACTCCTATAGTTTGGCTGACTTAGTGGATTTCTAGGATCATCATGAAACTGGAAAGGATGAGTATAAGGGGATCTTCGAAGACAAGGATGGGTTTAGAGATAGGTCCAGAATTTGTGTCGTCTATGAACATAATAGGACAACAGATAGGATTTTCCGTATGGCAAGGCTGTCCTTCTATGGCATCATTTGACATGCCATCCTTGAATTCTTCCCATTGGGAATAAGGACATTCTATAAGAGATCCCTTCTGAAGAGGATTTGAATTATATTCGCTTGAAGGTCTCTTATGAAACTAGAAGTCTAAACCATCAGTATCAGAAAGATTAGAGCTTTCCAAAGGTGGAATTTCTTCTTCCTTAGAGGATTTTGGGGTATTGATGGTTTAGGATCGATAGCTAAATCTTGGGATTGGAGTAGTTGTGATTTGGCTATCAAAACTTCAAAACTTCCTTTTCTTGTCTAGGAATTGATTCTTTATCTTTTGGTTTAGGGCTAGGCTCAATTTCTTTTTCTTCTTTAGGAAACTCATCAAAGATGCTAGTGTAAGGGGTGTTTTCAAGGATTTTCTATAGAATGGCTTCCCCCTCGCTAAAGGACATGTGTGTGAACAAGCCTCCAGAAGATAGGTCAAGATGAAAAGTAGCTTCTTTGCTTAGACAATGATGGAAGTGATTTAAAAGTACGTGGTCAGGCAAAGAGAGGTCTGGGCCGGTGTTTTTAAGGGTTGTGAATCTAGCCCAGGCTGCTCCTAGAGTCTCCTTCTCCTTCTGTTGGAATGTAAGAATTTCTATTCGAAGGGCATTAACTTGGGATGTTGGGAAGAAAACAAGACCAAAATTTTTCCGAAGTTCATCCCAATCTCCATTTACGTCTCATACGGAATGACCATACCACTGTTTTGCTTTTCCCAAAACTAAGAAAGGAAACAATTTCCATTTGATGGTCTCTTGTGTCATGCTAGCAATAGCAAGGCAAGAACACAAGTGCTCAAATTCCCTAAGGTGGGTGTATGGATTTTTGTTTTTTTAGCCCAGAGAAGGGTTTGTCCTGAACCATAGCTATGAAAGCAGGGTGAAGCTTATAACCATCTGTAAGAATGGGGTGTGAAGATGGTGGGGGCTCCAACATGTCACCCTTTGGAGCAGAATATTTATAGATAGGAGTGGAATACATGTGGTAAAGTGGTAAAAAGAAAAAAGTGGTAAAAAGGTGGTAAAAAGAAAAATGAAACTCGGAAGAACTTGGTTCGATTCTAGAACAGCTATTGTTCCCTAGCAACAGCGCCAGAAAGCTTGTTGGGTATTTTAAACGCGAATAGAAAAAGATCCACAAGCGCACGGATACCGATGTAGCTTTCACCCGGGAGTATTCTAGAGTATCAATTTCCACGGGGAACGTGAAGTGTACTAGAAGAATTAGGAACGTCCAAGGAAAGGTAATTATAGGGTAGCGAGGGTTTTCAGGGTTTTCTAAGTGGTTCTATCTTATCGAAGACTTACTCTACTTTACCTACTTCGGAGCAGCAGGTCCTTTCCAACTCTCGAAAAAGACTAGGAAAACAGTAGTTGGGAGAAGGCTGCCAAAAGCTCTACGAAAACATCAACCCTAACGTGGTGGATTACAAAGGCCTAATAGAGCTGTCACCTCTGGGGCTACCACAACTATCCAAAGGATTGGGTGCAAACTCAGGTAAACCCTAGTCTAGACGCCACATCTACACCAGCGCTTACTACTCTAATTACCTAGGATAACTAGAGCACTCAATACGAGCAGAGATCCAGTAAATATAATAAAGCAAGAACTAAAACAAAATACTTAGAAATAAATCATGAAGAACCTGGAGGTTGCTCAAGACGAACCAGATGCTGCAGAAGGACAATGTCGAGGAAGATTCGATAGATCCGGCTCCTCCTCTGCTCTCTCCTCTCCTCTCTCCCTGATCTCTAGTTTACAACTAGATGAACTAGAACTAGAACTAGAACTAGAACTAGAACTAGAACTAGAACTAGACGATCATCTAGAGAGATCTCTACTTCTACTTGGATGGAGGGGTGAAACCCTAGCTTTTGCTCTAGATGTAGCTAATGAAGATGGAGATGTCCTGAGGGAGGGGGTCTACCCTTGCTTATATAGCCCCTCGAATCAAACCGCAGCCCTCGGATCAAACCGACATGAAATAGTGGTCAAGATGCGTTGTAGAGGTCAGTTGGAGGCCGTCACACGAAGCTAGTCTCACTTGGAGGTGGGCCCAGGTCGGCCAGCCTGACATGTGGGGCCGGCTGGCCCCACTTGTCAGCCTCTGGGCTTCCGCTTCATTCCCGTGTCTTCTCGTGTCCTCTAGAACCTTCCCGTCAATTTTCGTGGAATTCTGACTTGATTTGGTCTGGTTTCTTGACTCCTACTCCTTCTCGGCTTATTCTGTTTTTATCCCTGAAAATTCATAATTCACCAAAGTTGTGGAAATTGTTATGTTAGTCCCTAAAACTCTTGCTTGGTGATGGTTCTAGAGTCTTCTAGAATCTTTTGAGTTGTATCCATCGGGGATTTTCTCTCTGGAACTCCAAATATAGCAAATGATATGTCCGTTTCGATCGTCTCGACGAGCTCTTCGCAATGATATGCTCTAATTCATCACTTGAGGTACTTTTATATAGTGAAATATTAAATATCTTGCAGAACAAGTGAGAACAACACAATTCGTGGAACTCGTTAGAATCAAACCCTACAACTATGCTTTGTGGTTCATTTCATTCTTTTTCATGCAATAGTTGATGGTTAATAATGAGCATTAGTGACCGTCAATAGTTATCACAACCTATAACCCAGTTATCATCCTTTTATTTAGTTAGATCGTAGTTAGTCTCACATGTTTCCCTGTAGATACGATATTTAAAACCTCTGGGTGAAAGCTACAATGGTATTCATGCGCTTGCAGATCATTCCTTGTGATTATTCTATGTGCGTTAAAAAATACCAACAGGAAGTGTCAGAACCTGGGTCTCTAGCAGGGTCGGAGCCTTGAGTCTAGCTTCGGCTGCTTTAGAACTCTTAGGAACTGGTTATTTGGACACGGCCTCAAGAAGTGGCATTATCATAACAGGCGCTGGTAGAGTTGCTACTAGCGTTGTCATGATAGCCGGGTTCATTGCTTTCTGTTGCTTTGATGGCGGTTCGGCCGGGTCTGCTAGAACTTGCTTAAACTGCTTGATTAAGTCAAGAGTTTTCATGTCACAGGCAACAACACCCTTTTGGTCACAGTATATAGTGATGGGGCCATGAGGCCCAGGTACTTTGAGCACCGAGTAGGCAAAGTTGGCGACGGCCATGAATTTCTTCAGGAACAGTCGTCCCAAAATGCAGTTGTATGCAGACTCGAAGTCTGCTACCTCGAAAGTGAGGAATTTGAACCTCAGGTTCTTGCCTTCTTGAAGGGCAACCTAGAGGCCAATCCTTCCAAGGGGGTAAGCTGACATGCCTGGCATTATTCCATAGAAGGGTTCCTTGACTGCAATTAGAGCCTTCCTAGGCAGCGCGAGGTTGTCATAGGTGTTTGCGAAGAGTAGGTTGAGTGCACTGCCACTATCGATTAAGGTTCGCCTGACCTTGTAATTCCTGATATATGGCTTGATCACCAATGGGAGTAGTGGACCTACGTACAGATTCAGGGGATGATCCCTGATGTCAAATAAAATAGGGACTTTTGACCACTTGAGCCTTCTTTCCGATGGCTGGGTACTGCTTACCTACCACTGGACCTGTTTCAACTTGGTCTTCGAAGCTAGGGCGGTTGTGCCACCATAGATAGTGAGTATCTAGTTCTCAGGCAGGACAATTTCTTCTTCCTCATTTGCCATGTGAACGTTCAGATTTTGCCTTTGCTGGCGTATGGGTGCTTCGGTCCTGTGTTGCTGCTCTTCTTCCTGTTTCTACTTATACACTGTTTGTGAAGGAGTGCTTGGTAGAACGAAGTTAAATGGAAGGTCATCGGGTTTACCTTGGCGTCGGGGCAGAGCTTTTCCCTTTTCGGCAGCAAGGACTTTGTCGTCTCTATTCTTGCACTTCTTATCCTTGCCCTTTTTCTTATCCTCCGTAGCTCGGGAGGTGTCGAGTTGTCCGTGCACTCATGCTCGGGCATCAGCTACCTTGGTCGTTGCCTCGATGATCTTGTAGAGCTCAGCCACCATTTTAGGATTTTTAATTTCTAACTTCTCGGTGGTCTTCTCATCCTTGCAGCCCTGCTTGAAGGCTACGATCACCCAATCTTCAATCATGTCGGGGATCGTGTTGTGGATATCACTGAACCATCGAATGAAATCCCTAAGAGATTCATCGGGTTTCTGGACACATGCAAAGAGATCATCCTCCTAACCGGGATGGGTGTATGTTGAATAGAAGTTGGCCTCGAACATCTGGCATAGATGAGCCTAGGACTGAACGGCACCTTTAGGTAGATTCATCAACCATGTTCAGGCCGAACCCTGTAGGACAGTCGGGGGTGATTGGCCTTTACATAGTCATCACTGTATGCTACCTTGATAACCATGGAGTAGATCTGGATCCACTCTCTAGGGTTAGTGGTGCCATCATACTTCTCGATCGGGCCAGGCTTGAACTTCGAGGGCTAGACAACCCTCTGAAGATTTGGAGCGAATGCGCGATAGTTGGTGATCAAGACTCAGGGATTGGTGCCATAATGTTCAGCTCGATTGGTGTTGAGCATTGTTTGGGCATCCCAATTTCTCTAATTCGCATCTAGCTTGGGCCTAAGGTCCTGGCCACCGAGAGGTGTGTTATTGTGGTTGCCCACAGATCGATTAGATCTCTCAAGGTGAGCATTCCGATTACGCGATTGTGACCTGGCTGATTTGGAAGGCATGGCGGCCTTTGCTTTTAGGCGCTGCTTAGCTTGATCAGCCAAGTCTTGAGCCTGTTTGATGATAGTTGCCAGTGGCGTTCCTTCTTGAGCTAGGGCTCCCATAGTTTCTAGGAGTGTTCTGATCTAGATATTATCTTCCTGAGCCGCACGAAAGTTAGAATTTAGATTCCTCGGGCACAAGGAAGATTTCGTCACTGTTCATGCTAGAATTGTGTTGAGTGTCAAAGCGTTGCTAAGATGGGGCGGCGGTCGTGATGCTGATGACCTAGCCTCAGTTGTTGCTTGCGTGTTATCCCGTGTAGCCATATAGATCTTACGGCTTTCATAAGGATCAATCTCAACCTCTTCGTCTGAGCCATCATAGTCAAGATCGAGACGAGCAGCAGAGTCAGCTAAATCCTCTGGGATCTGACTGAACAAGGTGAAAACTTCACAGCCAGCGCGGGTTAGATCAGGATCATCGATCCCTGTCAACTTCATATTAAAATCTCCCTGGTGCTCGAATACCAGACTTCTGAAGTAGATTGTCGGTGACACATCATGGGGTGGAGATTTGATCTATGAGTATGAGAAATAATTGCCCATAATCATAGATCTGACGGAGGATGGTGCCATAGTGGCATTGGAGCACGCCAGATCTAGGTACCAAATCCTGTTGATGATCGGCATGATCAGTCTTCGCGCAAGATCCCCCTATCTGGCGCGCCTCTATCGGTGTTTTTTTACCGATAGATATTTGGTTCTTGGGGAACCCTGCTTGGTGCAAAGAACAATCACAGATGGAGACGAGATTTATACTGGTTTGGGCCCTCGAGGAAGCGAGTAAAAGCCTTACGTCCAGTTGCTACTCTTATATTGCTTGTATTCAGTGAGATTGTTATTACAATGTAGCTATGCCTATGAAAGAGTCGATGGATACAACAGGGGATATTGCTAGCTATTTATATCTGGGATCAACTTGCCCTACAAGCTAAGGAGTTGTGCCCTAGTTAGAGTCCTGGCGCAATCCGGAGATAGCCTTCCTTGAATAGGGTCTTCATGGGCCTTCGGGTCATCTCTGATCCAGAGTGGGTAGTCGGCAATATGGAAGTCAGGAGACCCGGGGGTATGGCATCGACAATCTTGTCATCATCGCCTTTGCCCAACATGTTACTAGTAGATGGATCTTGCTCTTTCTTCTTCCTAGCGAAGTCGCAAAAAAGTGTGTTGATGCCACATAGGAACTAGATCACACACCAGCATGGGCTAGCATGCCCGCATGTAGGGTCGAGATGGCAGACTAGAGGGGGTTGAATAGTCCTTTCTAAAATTAATCGTGCCGACTAACAGAAACAAATGCGGAATTAAATCTATCAGTCTAGCCAAAACTACACCCCTCCATCTAAGTTCTTAAGCACCTTATAAAATATCCTAATTAGGCAACAATGGTGCTAGGCTAGCTAGAGTTCACCTAATTATTGGTATTTCTTTACGTTTACAGAAAGAATCCGCAAGCGTACGAAATTACCATTGTAGCTTTCACCCGAAAGTATTCAGGGTATCATATTTCCATAGGGAACGGAGGTATTTCTTCTAGCTAATTCGTCCATGGACAACACAAAGATAGCTGGTGAGGGTAGAGAATAATTCCTATGGCTTAGGGTCTAAGGATAGATAAACATTACTCCTTACTTCGGGCATTGACTTACACTTGGTTTGCCAAGCGATACTGGCCTCCAGCTCTATGTCATATCTGAACGTGGGGAATTATGAAGGACGGACAGGGCTGTCACCACCTGCCGCCTACCCTTCAACTAGGGGATATGAGGCAAACGAAGGTAGCCTCTAGCCTAGACACCACGTCTATGCTATCGACTACTACTCTAGTGTCGATTAGGGTGATCCGTCTTTATCGAGAGCCCTCTACTAGAGTATCTGCAATGGGGACTGACGATGAACCCGCAAACAAGTAAGAGTACAGCTTAATGACTCAAGGACTTTTATAACCAAAGGAACCATGAACACTTACTAAGATACCCGTAGAGGTACAAAGCCAGTGTTCGTTGAGGTACAAGCAGGGAGACACCGACAAGTCTGGCTCTTCCCCGAACTCTCCCTCACATCTCTCCCTATTTATCTTCTAGAGCTAGCTAGGGCCTAAGCCCATGGAGTGGTGCTCTTGCTCTTGCTTTTTGGCGCTCTTCTTCTCTTGTGTGTTGTTCTCCATGGAGGGGGGTAGCTTCTTCTTATATAGTGCTTCATGGTCGGTTTGGGTGAGAAAAATTAGGAAACCCCCTAAAACCGACCCTAGGCACATTAATGATACCACCAGAGGAGAGTTGGCCCGGGAGATGGTGGTAGGGGTGCGGGCGCACCCTAGGTGCGGCCGTACCTAGGTGGAGCCACCCCGCGACCGCCTTCCTCTAGTCGGTTGCTACGTGGGCCTAGACTTCTCCTGCGTTGGTGTTCTGCTCCGATGCATCGGTTGCTTAGGCTTTTGGCATGATATTCCTTATGTTCAGGCCCTGATTTGCTTAGCGACTGGACCTTTTTTCTTTGGCTTGAGTTGAATGGTATTTATGCTTTGTCTTCTTGCACATTTTTAACCCTTTTATGTGTATTTTCACAAATGCTCTCCTGCAAATGCTAAAATCACCAAAACTCATGGAATTCGTTAGTTATAAACCCTATCACTAGGTTTGGTGTTTATTTTAGTGGATTTCATACGAGTGTTGGCGGTTAAAAGTGTGAGTTAAGGACCACCAACACTAATCAATTCTAGAAGCAAGGTCACAAGAACCTATGCAACTAGTACTTCAAGCAACGGGGGACCTCCTACACAAGCTAGTATGCAAAAGTACAAAGCCTAAGCTCACTAGCAATGCTCAATAACAAGGTTACTCAAGCCAAATTAGAGAGCTCAAATTACTTAGCTATATAAACTAAGCTATGTGACAAGCAAGGCTACTCAAGCTAATTAGTCATGCAAGAGAGCTACTTCTATACTACACAAGTAAGAAGGTAATTGTTGGCATTTCTTAGCACAATTACCAAGTATGGAGATGGAATCCATTCCTAAAAATGACACTAGAAATCCCTATTGGTATTTCTTAGCACCATCACTAAGATTTGGATAAATCTTAGCAATGCCACCAAGGAACACTAACACAATAGTTCTTAACAATTACAGAAACAGTATTCGCAAGCACACGGATCTGTCGTTGTAGCATTTCACCTAGAACTATTCAAGGTATCATTATTTATATTTTTCCAAAGGAACACATGGTGTAAAGAGTCTAGTGTTGATATTTCTAAACGACTATTGGAGGATTCCGCAAGCTCACAGAACTATTGTGTAGCACTTCGCTCGGTGAGTACTGAATGTTGAATTTATATTTTTCCCACAGGAAGGCGGAAGGCTATAATTTATATTTGGGCTAGGAGTCAAGGCCTAAATCGATCCTTGGTAGGTGAACGATAGTGAAGGATGAATGTGAACTACCTAAACTAACTACTAATAACAAGCTAACCTAGAGATAGCTAGGTGGGAGAGCGAGCAATTTATCTTTCTAGTAACTAGGGTAAACAAATGACTAGGAGAAATGCGATAGTACTTTAGGGCACAACCCGCCTACCAACTAGGAGAGTTAAATAGACAAGGTCTACCACGAGCCCTATGATTTAATAACTAGACCTATTGTGGTGGAATACAGAGGATGGACAAGGCTGTCACCACTTACCACCTACCACAATCTATCCGGAGGCCGAGCCGTATCCATAGGTAATCTATAGCCTAAGGCACCACGCTTAATCTACAGGCTTACTACTTTGATCCGAGCTCCGATGAAATGAGATCAAAGCACCCTAACCAGACGGTGGAACCGGTACTAACGAATAGCTACTAGTTAAGAGATCACCTATGCTACTAACGCCAAACAATAAGCACCTAAGATCACTAATGATGAACACTAATGACTAAGTACTTAAGCAAAGCAAAGAAATAATACTAGAATAAAGTACTTAAAATGAATACTAAATAAAGTAAATGCTAAAATGAAAGAATTACAAAGGAGCTATACCAGACCTAGAAGACTCTTCCGTACTTTGAGAGAAGCTCGGCTCTTGCTCTACTCCACCACTAGATTACTTCTTTATAGCTAATGCTAAGTTAGAAAGCTAAGAGAAGCTTGGACAGCTTGGAAAATGAATGGGGCGTCTTTCCACTGAGCTCCACACCTCTATTTATAGTGTAGAGAGGCATGGGGGATACTTGTAGGCAGCAGGGAGGTCAGTGGCCACAGGGGGCACCGAGCGGCAGCATAGGGGCGTCGGTCGGCCCTTAGATGCACCGCCTTTGCATCCAAGGGTGCTAGTTGATCCTCCAAGTCGGTTGTGAAGCTAGCACATGGTGAAATTCGACAAGTATGGCAGTTGGTAAGTCGGTGGAGGCTCCCAAGTCTATGATAATGGGCCCATGGATTCACTGTGAACAAATCTTGTCCATTGATCAAACCAACTTGAATGGAGGCTTCTCATTGGCTTTGGAGCAGCTCCCATGGATCAGTGATGTGGCAGGGCCACTTGGGGGGCTGGGTGGCACCCATGTGGGGCGGGGCGGCGCTGCCAAGTGGGCCCTCGACCTCCTGTCACATCCACTTGCTCCATGTGTCCATGTTTGTCACAATTTTGGCCTATTTTTCTATATTTCCTGCATACAAATAATTCCTACAGGCATAAGAGGAACTAGGTGAAATTTAAACAAAATTCTACACATGTGATGATGATTTACCTCACTTTATCATGCATTTGGGTGGAATGTTGATGGTCAAAACGGGTGTTAGTAACCGTCAACAAGCTCCCCCAAGCTACCCCTTTGCTATCCTCAGCAAAGATGCGGGTTTAGCATGGAATAGGTGTTGGATCAGGAGTTGCTACTATGTAGCGCCTTGGTAAGACTTGTATACAAACAAATACTGTCTCTATCTCTTGAGTTGAACATGTTATCACTTAGAAATTTCACCATTAGTCTTAGCAATGTGGACTTATAACTTTCACCTTGACACAAGCAATTGCAAGAATGTGTAGCTAGATAGATACTTTTTGCCTACTTTGGTTTAGCTCAAACTTCCTGAAGGTTTTCAACAGATTTTAAAAAGAACTCTTGCCTAAGTTCCACATATGGTACACTCAAGTCACTCAATGGTGTTTGAAATTCTCACCAAGGCCATGAATTTTAGCCTTAATTTCTATCCTAAAGCTTATGTGGAGCTCAAGGTAGGGGGTAAAAGCATAGCCTACTTGAATTGAATATATTGCTAAGTCAAACACTTGGATCACAAGGAGCAACAAATCATACAAATTGATCAAGATGTGCATGTGTGTGGTATATTTAGTGGAAGTGGTACTCCTTTGAGAAGTTTCCCATCTCTAGCTTCTTTTTGAGAGGGCATGGCTACTTTTCTTTCTCTCTCTCTCTCCCTTTTTTGAACACTAGAGCTTTTTGCTCTTTTATTCCTTCTCACTCTTTTTTTCTCTATAGCCCATGCCTCTCTTTTTGATGTAAGACAGCTAGAGAGGTAACTTTGATTCTCATAGAGCAATAATGAATGGAAAGCATATGTGGTTGCATATCCCTAGTGTAGGAATAGCATAAATATATGGGTGTACGTGATCTTGATCAAAAAGCATGAAAAGTTTCTCTACTCAGATCAACAAGGCTTGAAAAAGCTCAAGACAAACCAACAATTTTTATGGTGGCTTTATCATATATGAATGGATATGTAGTTGGCTCTGGTAGGAATGTATCACCATTGAGGAACTTATAAAAGGGAGTTTTAGCATTTTGCAAAACAAAACTCTAGGTTGTTTTTACCATTCCTCAAATAGGTTGTTGACGGTAGTTAACAACCATTATAAACCGTTAAAGAAACATGAAGGGTACAATTATGATCCCCAACAAAAGTCTAGGGGTTTAAGCTAATAAATTCCACGAGTTTTGATGAATTTGTGATTTCTGCAGGGTTTATCTAGAAAACCATCAAGGAGGACCTACATGTCAGACTTAATCACGCTTATCCACCGTGGTAACAACTCTAGAAGATTCTAGAGGACACCAGAAGGCAACCCCTCGAAGCAAACCTTGGGAGGCTGACATGTGGGGCCAGCCGGCCCCACCTTCAAGCCGACCGACCCCCTGGCCCACGTGTCAATCCCTCTTCGCTACGTTGGTTCTCCACCGCCTCCTAGGATGCATCTACGCCGTTACTTCAAGTCAGTTTGATCCAAGGGCTCATGTTGCAAGCTCCGACCTATATAAGCAAGCCCCTTCCCCCTGAGGCATCAAGTCATTTGAGAAGACAGAAACCCTAATCATCCTCAGAGCTCCACCATATTCTAGGGCTTAGCTAGTTAGGCTAGGTCTAGAGCAAGGTAAGCAGGCTTTGCTTGGATTTCCGATCTTGTTAAGAGCGTGGTTTGGTATAATTCTTGTACCTCCTCTCTCTTTTGTATATGTATTATTTTTATATGCTTGCTCTAGTGGGCTTCTGGCTGGGCCTGGGTGGCTCCCACATCGGTGCTCGGCTCAGGTTTGGCGTGTAGGTGGGCTTTCTCCTTTTATTACCATTGCACATTTCTGCTTTACACTTTCCGAGTTGCACCTTTTGTCTTGATTTCCACTTGTATTCAAATATATGTGCTGCAAAACATGATTCTTCCAATACAAGTGAAACTATGTAAATAATAAATGCATATGTGTCATAAGTTTGTTTATTTCTCCTATTTTGGATATTAGTTGGCGATTAAATATGGTCGTTAAGGACCGCCAACAGTAACTAGCAAGTATACAAGCTAACTAATTACAAGAGCAACTACACAAGCACAATATATATGAAAGTAAATATAAGCTTGTGTATAGGGATCGCAAACCAATAGAAAGATGACGACACAGTGATTTTTATCTCAAGGTTCACTTGGTTGTCACCGAGCTAGTCCCTGTTGTGTCGACCGCTCACTTGGTGGTTCGGCAGCTAATAGGCATTCACAAGCTAGCCCACATGTTGGGCGCCACAAGAACCTACCCACAAGTAAAGGTAGCTCAATGACACGCTCAACTAGAGTTGCTCTTCGCGGCTCCTGCGGGGTGCACAATACCCCTCACAAATCCTTCTCTAGAGCACCGCATAATCTTTTTGCGTGCTCCATGACGAAGAACTCACCACCAAGCCATCTAGAAAGTGGCAACCTCCAAGTAACAAGCACCACCGGCTTGCACCTCGAACACCTAGTGCCACTCGATGCAATCTCACAATGCAACGCACTAGAATCACTCACTAGCAATCGATTCGCACTCTTGCAAGCACAAGTGAGTTAGAGGGCTCTCAAACCAAGCACACACAAGGGTAACACATCCCCAAGGTGCTCAACCTCAGCCAAGCCCGAGCTCCACCTCTATTTATAGCCCCCAAGCCAAATAGAGACTTTGGAGCCTTAGAGCAGGCGAGCAGCTTTCTGCGCGGTCACCGGACAGAAATGTCCAGGCACCGAACAAGGGGTAGCAGTGCCCCCAACAGTTGAATTGCACCGCCCTAGGGGTGGCGGTGCCCCTGCGGCACCCAAAATGCGTTTTCGCCCCTCCCTGGAAAAATATGGCAGTGCCACCACTAGACAGTCTGGTGACCATCGTGGTGCCCCCTTCAGCTCAAAACAAAAAAATCACCAATTCGAGGATGTAGAGCTTTTCAATAGCTTTCCGAAAAGTCCAAGACCATTGAAATCGGAATTCGGAGCTAAGAGTTATGCCCGAAATACAAAAGGGTGACACTACTGATTTTGGCCACTGCCCCTGGCACTGCCCTAGGATAGCAGTGCACTATCCTAGGGGGGCGGTGCCCTGTCTGGTGCACACCGGTAAGGGTGGTGCCACCCTCAGCAGTGGCTACGAGTTAGGTTGCTTCTTTCGACCCCCGGACAACCATAACTTGCCCTTTTCTTCTCCTTTTCCAACACCTTTGCAAATGTGCTAACACCACCAAGTATTCACCATCTTGTGCATGTGTGTTAGCATTTTGACAAATATTTTCTAAAGGTTATGACTCTTTTCACCACGCCACTCGATCATAGCAACGATGCAAAGTTAGATCACTCGAGTGGCACTAGATGATCGATATGCAAACAAGTTTGCCTCTTTTGATAGTACGACCATCTATCTTAAACTTGGTCATAAACTTCTCTACACACCTATGACTGGTGAAATGAAATACCCTATAGGTTATACCTTTGCCTTGCACATTTCATTCCATCTCCATTCCGTCGGTTGGTGCATATACCATCAACAATGGAGGAGATGGAATGAAATGTGCAAGGTAAAGGTATAACCTATAGGACATTTTATTTCACCGGTCATAAGTGTGTAAATAAGTTTATGACGGGGTTTAGGATAGATAGATGGTCATATTGTCAAGAGGGGCAAACTGTTTGCATATCAGTCATCTAGTGCCATTTGAATTATCTAATAACATTGCATGTGTTGCTAGGATCAAGTGGTGTAGTAAAAAGAGAGAAAAATCTTATGATAAAATGTTTATAAAAAGCTAACACACATGCACAAGAAGGTAAACACTTAGTGGTGTTAGCACATTTTGCAAAGGTATTGAAAAAGGAAAAAGAGCAAGTTTAAGTTGTCCGTGGGTCGGAAAGCGTAACTAAACTTGCAGCCAACGTGCAGCCCAGCATGAGGGGTGGCACCACCATTTCTGGCGTGCACCGCCACCCCCTGTACGGTGCCCAAATCAGCAGTGACACACTTTCGTATTTTAGGCATAACTCTTAGTTCCGAACTCCGATTTTGATGATCTTAGACTTTTTGGAAAGCTAATGAAATGCTCAACAACCTTGAACCGGTGGAAATCAAGTTAGAGCATGCCAGGGGCACCAGACTATCCGGTGGTGGCACCGCCCTAGTTTTCCAAAGAGGGGCGAAAACACGTTTTGGGTGCTGCGGGGGCACCGCCACCCCTAGGATGGTGCACTGCCCCTCTATGTCTGGTGCCAAATCAATTGTAATTTGACCATTGGGGCACCACCATCCCTTGTCCGGTGTGACACCACCCTGTCCGGTGACCGTGCAGAAATATGCTCTAAGGGATATAACGGTTCTATTTGGCTTGGTGGCTATAAATAGAGGTAGAGCTCGGGATTGGCTGAGGTGAGCACCTTAGGGATGTGTTGCCCTTGTGTGTGCTTGACTTGAGAGCCCTCTAACTCACTTGTGTTTGCAAGAAGTGCGAATCGATTACGAGTGAATGATTCTAGTGCGATTGCATTGTGAGATTGCATCGAGTGACACTAGGTGATAAAGTTACAAGCCGATGGTGCTTGTTACTCTTGGAGGTTGCCACCTCCTAGATGGCTTAGTGGTGGTCTCCGTCGAAGCACGCAAAGAAGATTGTGCGGTGCTCCGATCCGGAGAAGAGATTGTGAGGGGTATTGTGCTCACCTCGCGGGAGCCATGAAGAGTAACTCTAGTACAACGTGTCATTGAGTTACCCTCACTTGTGGGTTGGTTCTTGCAGCGCCCAATTGTTAGGCTAGGCTTGTGAATGCCTATTAGCTCACCGAACCATCAAGTAAATAGTCGACACAACAGAGACTAGCTTGTTGGCAAACAAGTGAACCTTGGTATAAAAATCATCGTGTTAACATTGTTTTTTCCGTAAGTTTGCAATCCCCTAACACAATCTTATATTTATTCATTCATTGTGCTTGTGTTGTTGCAGTTGCTCTTGTGACTATAGCTTGAGTAGCTTATTAGTTGCATTTATTGTTTGTGTAGCATAGAAGTAGCTCCCTTGCGTAACTAATTTGGCTTGAATAACCTTATTAGTTACATGGCTTAGTTTGTGTAACTAAGTAATTTGAGCTCTATAATTTGGCTTGTCTAACTTTGTTATTGAGCATTACTAGTGAGTTTAGGCTTTGTGCTTTTGCATACTAGTTTGTGTAGGACCTCCCTCGTTGTCTGAAGCACTAGTTGCATAGGTTTGAGTGACTATGCTTTTAGAATTGATTAGGTGAGCTTCTAACTAGCCTAGTACCTTTGTTGCCCAATTAGGATATTTTATAAGGTTCTTAAGAACATAGACAGAGGGGTGCAATCTTGACTAGACTGATAGTTTTAATTTTGCATTTATATCAGTTAGCCGGAGCGATTAATTTTAGAAAGGACTATTCACCCCCTCTAATCCACCATCTCGACCCTACATCTGGTAACCCAGTTTGTTAGGACGCTGCTAGGAGGTGGACGCCCACGCGGAAAATTTTTTCACCCGCATAGTCTATCTTCTTCCTCCTCGGTCCTCCCCACCCTCTCCTCCTCCATCTCCCCTCCCGCATGCCGTCGCGACCTCCGGGCATAGCACCTCTGTCTTGACCTGGTCTGGCCGCGTCCACCGCTGCCATGGCCCCTAAACTGCCTTGCCGATGTCCACACCATTTGGCCAACCTTTCTTCCTCCAAACCCCTCTTCTAAGCTGGTCGGGGTTGGAGAAGAAGGGGTGGCGCGGGCCGCCGGAACCCAAGCCGCTGAGTCGGAGCTAGTGAAGAAGACTGTGGGCACGAGCGAGGAAGAAGACAGCGGGCATGGGCGGGCGCGGGTACAAATTGAATGGCCTCCTTCCTCTGCGCGAGTTGGCTAGCGTGCATGCTGCAGCACCAAATTCTACGTGCTCGGTAGTAAGCGTTTCGTTGTTTTTATACTCTTTCCGTTCCAAATTATAAGTCGTTTTGATTTTTTGTTACATCTATTTTACCATACATCAAGACATAGTCTAGATACGTAGTAAAATGGATGAAACAAAAAGTCAAAGCGACTTCTGATTTGGAACGAAATGAGTATATTGCAGAGATGTACAAAAGGGAATTCTCTGTCCAATGAAATCTACCCTTACTCGTGAAGGCAACAAAAAAGCAATTGTGGTATGATGATATATATATATATGATGATAAATAAAAAAACCACTCGCAGCATCACCTTCCTCCGGTAGTCGCATCCACTCTCCTCTCCTCTCCTCTCTTAATTTCTCTCATCACACAAAACCCTCTCATCACAAGGGCGTAGATCCGACGCCTGCTCCTATCTCTGTATAGGGGCCGCCGCCGATCGCTCACCATGGCGGCGGCCGAGATCTCGGCGATGCTGGACCTCCTAGTTGCCTCCGGGGAGCCGGAGCCGCCGGTACGCCGCCTCCGGTCGCCCGCGGCGCGCCCGGGGCTCGAGGCCCTAGCGGGGGCCCTCGCCGCCGGCCAGTCGGCTGACCCAGCCGCCGCCCGCACCGTTCTCGCTGTCGCCCGGGCCGTCGTGTTTGCCGTCCTCCCTGCCTCAGGTGTGCTCCCCCGATCCCGCCCGCTAATTCCTTCCCGACTCTCCGTCTAAGATGGATTCCGTGGACCATGGGTGGTGGCTGTGGAGTGTGGACCATGGGTGGTAGCTTTGCTGTTACTATCGCGGGGTTGTAGATTTATAACTGTTGGGGTGCTATACTAGACGCGATGCTGCTGCTTTACCTTTTATTGTGTGATCTTAAATTGCTTATGGTTATTAGAGAGTAAGATAAGTATCGCCTTCTGTTTGATCGATGAAAGCTTCATATTCATTCTTGTGGAGCAACTTAGATATCCTTAGTTGATTAATTGATTCGTTTCCTTTTGGATTTTGATAGGATGTTTTAGTTGCTTTGTTTCTTGTTTGGATTTTGATATGATGTTTTAGTTGCTTCATTTCTCTTTTGGAATTTGATATGATGTTAGTCTATAATTCACACTCTCTCAGTTGATCTATATAACATTGTAATATTGTTTAAAGTTCAAAGCTGTTTCACTTATAGCTCAAGCTTTTCTTCAGTTAATATTTAGTATCAGTCTCAAATTGTTTGTCAGAAAGGTTTAGGCATCCTGAATTTTTTTTTTGTTTCACTCTTTTAGGGCATGGTCCACTTATGTATTCTGCTTCAGTCTATTATGTTTGTGTGATGTGAGGCTTATAGTTTTGCTTGTTCTTTGTCATCTTTGGGTGCCATGAGGTCATGAATGCTTGCTTTTTCTCTATACATTTTTGTGAGTCTTTTGATACTATGACTACGAAGAGACCCATTAGAACTAGTTTTAGCCACTTGAGAACTTTATATGCACAGTTGAACTAAAAATGCATGCTTCATGCATGGATCAGGTTCACTATACTTCTCCCTGTGGTTGACGAATCATTATCTACCTTTACCTAATATTGGACTGGTTGTTGCTTGGTTATCAGGATGAGTTCTCAGTGGTACAGTTGTACAGTGGCTGAACTGCATGATCAGCAGTCAGTGTAGATTGGACACATTTTTTCTTTACCGATATTTATCGTTTGGTAGAAGTTGATGCAGTGGTGATCTGTGGTTCCCATTTCTTGCCAACTATGGAGCTAGGTGTTTAGATTTTGGAGCACTGCAGAAAATAGCAAGACTAAAATCCTGTTTAGAACTGCTTATTATTCAGCAGCTTCCCATAAAAAAAAGCTTCCAGGCAGCTGAACACGTTGCTTCTATTGTGCTTTTTTTTTGTCCCAACGCTCCTCAGAGATGATCTCGACTCTGGCTTTTCGTAGAAACAGTCCCCAGGCAGCTTCTTAGCTTTTTCCACCAGCCCTGCACACAGCCGCGTGCCATCCACCTCCTCCCACCGCGCCAGCCTCCGCCTCCTCCCACTGCACCGGCCTCCGCCTCTGCCTCCACTACCCTGTTTGTGCCACTTCCCATCAGCCTCACTGTGTCCAACGGCATCAAGTTCTCTTCTGGTGGCATTGAGCTGCCCTGTGACCACCCTCAAGTCCCCTAAGCCACCACTGACCTCCCCTCTGCCTTTGACTCCCCTCCACTGGCAGCGCCTCGTAGAGGCGATACTGGACTTCTGCCCCTCTCTGCTAATGTGGCCAGTTGACGCTCACAGAGGGGTTTTGGTCACCTTGGATGAATGGCAGAAGCTTCCTATGTGGCTGCAGCTAGTCTTTTTGTCGATTGTCCTTTATGATTTGACTTCCCATCTTAGGCGTGAAAGCAGTATGGTGCATCACGCTGGTATAGAATAAGATGTGTCCTACTATCATAATTTGTTATAAATCCTAAATTGAGTAACCTTTGCAAGATAGTTTTATTTTGACGTGAGACCTCGGCCGTCGGCCCTACTATGACACTTGCTGGAACCACCGAGCTTGCCTTCTACAGTGAGTGGTTTCTCATTGCATATCGGCTCCTTTGCGATTGCACCCCCCCTTGGTTCACCCTCCGCCACTGCACCCTTCAGATGGGTGCAGCATCGGATCAGCCCACCTTCCTGTGAGATCTGGCTATCTCTGTCTCCATCTCGGAGATCTGGCCGTCCACGTCTCCATCTCCAAGATCTGGCCGTGGAAGCCACCATGGAAGCTAGAGAAAAAGCCAATTTGCCAAACAGTTAGCTTTTCTGGGCCCGAGCTTCTCCACTAAGCGGCTGCTGTGGGCAGCTTGAGAAATGCTACCTTCTTCCTAACTTTAAGCTGTGCCAAACAGGGTATAAGAATCTTATATAAATTTTGTTCCATGAACAAGCAGACCACGATTTACCGATTCAGATTAACAGCTATAATTGTCTGGTTGCTGTTTGTTTTCAGAATGATATTCTCCACCAGATTTCTCTTTCACTATGTAATTTATGAAAGGCAAATAGCCCCCCAACAGATCACCAGGAATTCACACACACAAGAACAACATGAACATTGTGGGTTTGGTGGCTGGAATGACTTAGCCTTTTTCTAATTTTCCCCCTAGCTTTATGTAGTGCTGAGAGGTACAATTGTTGTTGTGATAGCCTCCTAATTAATGCAGAATGTTACCCAAATAATCAGCCTACTATTCCATGCTGAGATTTAGCTAAAGCAAAGGCTATGAACCTAGACACTAGCATGCACCTAGACATGCAGGATTATTTCCAACAATTTATAGGCATGAGAAAAACAAGAATATTAGTTTCATTGTTTGCTGATGCTCGGTTAAGTTCCTTATAGATATATACCCAGCATGAAGAGATAGTTTTCCTTGGATTAAAAGATTGTTCTTAGAGGTCAAGTACTCCAAATGAAAGTTCTTACCAATGTATCTATTCTATGTCAAGCAAGGGTAATGAATTTGTTAGTTTCCTCATGTTTCCCTTGTTCCAGTGTGATCTCTATCATCTTGAAACCCCAAGACTTCTAATGTTTGGAGAGAACTTTTGAGATTTGGATTGAACCTTGCAATTTTTTTGTCACCCTTTCAGCATTGTTTTAAGCTCGTGGATTAGCCCCTTGGTGACCTGAGCCTTGTTTACTTTGCGGTATACCTGTCACTTGGCATCCAATGTCCATCCCCAAATCTATATCCAGGCTAAACGGGTAGGGTACGGATCGAAAATCTTTCACCCATTAGAAATGGGTAGGATATGGGCGTACCCACTTGTAAGCGTGTGTTTGGTTCGAGGACCACGTGGGTCGGGTTGGATAGTCACATAAAACGGGTTCACTACCTTCGACCCTCGACCCGGGTTCGTCGACCCCGACCCGGGTTCACGGGTTCATTTTCGACCTGAAGTGTAAAAATCTCTCGCGAGTAGCGTACCACGTTCAGCGACCCCATACCTCAACCCGGTCGACCCGGAAACTTTTTGACTATGGTTGGACCTGACCCAGTTTTTTGGGTTGGGTTGAACCCATCTCGTGTTTGGTTGTTAGGGATAGGTCCGACCCAGTTCCTTGTTTGGTTCCAAGGCAAATAAAGGTGGGATGAGGTAGCTGACATGTGGGGACCACCTGTCATCCTCTCCTCCTCCTTCCTCCTTTCTCTGTTTTCTTCTCTCTCATGGCCGGCTGTTCCTTCGCCGATGCTGCTGCTCTGCCATGGTCTGCCCCTCCGGCTCCGCCGTGCCCTGCTGCTCTTCCCTAGGGGTGCCTCGTCCCCGCGCGCCCGGCCTCCGTCGCCGCTCGGCCTCCATCCCGCACTCTCTCTAGCTCGCAACAGTTGCAGTACAGCAGCGCGCCGGGAAGGGAAATGGGAGCAGGGCGGCAGCCGCCGGCGCTTGAGCACTGCAGGACCACCATCGCGTACTGTAGGGCCACCATCGTGTACTAAGGGCCGCACGCTCGCCGCCGCATCTGGCCCGCCGATGCCGATGCTGCTCCCCACCTCAGGCCCCGCACGCTGCCGTGGCTGCTTGCGCCGCCGCAGTTGCCGCGCGTCGCACCGCCGCCGTTGTTCCACGCTCCCACCATGAGCTGCTTCATCTGGGTCGCCCCGGACCGCCCAATTTCAAGGTACCGAGCTAACCCGCATCTACTGCGGATATTTCATCTGGGTTCGACCCACTTTTGCTGGCACCCAAACCAAACAGCTACAAAAATGGGTTCAACCCACTCCAACCCAGTTGAACCCCGTATCCAAACACACGCTAAGAGGGTATGGGGAGGGGAAAACACGTTTTATCCGGTCACTTTCGATTCCTGACCTCGTTCCTGGTGCCGTTGCCTGCATGCAAGGGAAGCGTCGTGTCACTGCCCCTCAGGCTCTCAGAAAATGGAACGCCGGCTGCGCCTAGCCACATCAACTTGTTGGAGAAGGGGTATGTCGGTGGCTTCGAGCGGGAGAGCATCGACAGCATGCTGGACGCCATGTCGTCGGACTTTGATGCCTTGGTGATGGGCTTCGTCCCCAACGCCGCCAGTGACCCTTTCCTTTGCTCCAGCACTCAAGAAGAGCATGCTGTCCATATGCGCCTGGGCGTGGCACTGGAGGTGGCCCGGATAATCTTCCTGGACGACCAGCGGGGGTTCCTCGACGCTGGGACCGTGCCGTGCACCATCGTCTAGGTGAAGGCCGACTTTGTGACGCCCCCCGGCGTGGCGGAGTACACGAGGCGCATGATGACAGTGGAGGTGGTCGTTATCAACACCATGGGCCACTTCCTTTAGTGTGTGGTGCTGCAGCAGCTGCTCGGTGAGCTCCAGTGCTTGCTCCCTGCTGTGTACAGCATGGCAGCGGGGTTGACTGGCTTATCAAGAATGCCAAGGATGCTATCGACAAGCTTGAAACGCTGCCCATAACCACAAGTGCCAATGCCTCGACACTCCCCGATTCCGCCGAGAACTTTGACAAGCAGGCACAGGCCGTCGTTGTTGCTGGACACTAGCACTGCCCAATTACCCATACGCCATAGGTATGGGGGAAGGGTGTGGACAAATTTGGGGAGGGTGTAAAATGGGTAGCTGGGATATGGATTTAGGTGTGGTTAAAGGATGGGTTTGTCCATATCCTCCCCAATGGCAGGTTCCTTCTGTTTCTGCTCTCTTATCCTTTAGTGAGGGACTATGGTTTTGTGTTTTGGATACTTCTCTGCTCCTTCCTAGAAGAAACACTGATTTTTATTGCATTCCTGTACCTTACTTTGAGCATGTGGATTGTTGCCTTCTTGATTGTGCTCTTCAGTACGGTGTATCTTGCTGCTTCTGGAGGTCTTTTTTTTTTGTCTATGTTGCACTTAGTATTTAATATCCATCTTAGACAGTGGGTTTATCTTGAGATGTATCATTTCTCCTCCCCGTATCACTTATTCACTTTATTGATTGATGAGAAATGTATAAATTAGTTCTGTAAATAGATTGTTATATCAGATATGGTGCTCAGACTGGAGTATTGATTATGGAGATCTTGACAGGATTCTCGATGAGATACTAGGAAGCAATCTCTATTGCATTCCATGTCACTCCCTTGATATTGGGCATGCCCCTCCCTTGATATTGGGCATGCCCTTAGTAGCATAGTGACCTTCTGAATGACACTGAAAGCACTGAAGCTTCAACTCCTTTCTGATGCTTGGTGTTGAATAAATAAAATGGTAGAACTTGTACACAATTGTTGCAAAGTTGCTTTTCTTTGAAATCATTTTCTTTTTCTTGCCTATGATTACTGGAGTACTCATTCACACTTACTCCCTCCGTTCCAAATTATAAGTCGCTTTCACTTTTTTGGTTCATCCATTTAGCTATGTATCTAGACATATTATTATATCTAGATGCATAGCAAAATGGATGTATCAAAAAA
This sequence comes from Saccharum hybrid cultivar R570, assembly GCA_038087645.1. NCBI lineage: Eukaryota > Viridiplantae > Streptophyta > Magnoliopsida > Poales > Poaceae > Saccharum > Saccharum hybrid cultivar. Next base: position 18,568,591 of record JAQSUU010000637.1, read on the forward strand.
GTCAAAGCGACTTATAATTTGGAACAGAGGGAGTATTAGATAATAATTAATAGATTTTTCTCCAATATTATTGTTAGGGAATGAGATTCTATTGATTGGGCTAACCCTAGAAGGGTAGCTATATAGGTAACCATACATGAGCCACATGGGCCTTAGCCTCATGGGCCTAATACACACACATTCCAACACCCCCCGCAGTCTGAATTACCGGCGCAGCGGAGTTCCAGGCTGAACAAGAAGAACACATACAACCCCCCAACAGACGCAACTAGCCACTGGTGATGTTGAGGCTGGAGCGAAACTCGGTGAAGGTTGAGGACGGGAGGCCTTTGGTGAAGATGTCCGCGAACTGGGAGGTAGTCGGAACGTGAAGGACCCGCACCTCGCCCATGGCCACCCGATCACGGACAAAGTGTAGGTCGATCTCCACATGCTTCGTCCGCTGGTGCTGGATGGGGTTGGAGAGGTAGACCGCACTGACATTGTCGCAGTAGATCAGTGTGCTCCGGGAGGGCGTGGTGTGCAGCTCAGCGAGAAGCTGCCGGAGCCAGGAGGCCTCAGCCACGCCGTTAGCGACAGCGCGGTACTCCGCCTCGGCACTGGACTGGGAGACCACAGGCTGGCGCTTATATGACCAGGACACCAGGTTACCGCCCAAGAAGACAGCGTAGCCGGAAGTGGAGCGCCGAGTGTCCGGACACCCCGCCCAGTCAGCATCAGTGTAGACGACGAGGTCGGCGGAGGAGGCCCGGTGGAGTAGGAGGCCGTAATCGAGCGTGCCTCCGGAGGTAGCGGAGGAGGCGCTTGAGAGCCGTGAGGTGAGGCTCCCGGGGATCATGCATGTGAAGGCAGACCTGCTGAACTGCATAGGTGATGTCCGGCCGGGTGAAGGTGAGGTACTGAAGCGCCCCGGCGAGACTCCTGTATGCAGTGGAGTCAGACACTGGGGGTCCCTCAACCTCGGACAGCTTGCCCTGAGTATCAACCAGAGTGGAGCAGGGGTTGCAGTCAGTCATCCCAGCCCGCTCCAGGATATCCCGAGTATACTGCCGCTGGTGAAGAAGTAACCCGTCAGGACGAGGCTCAACAGTGACCCCCGAGGAAGTGGTGGAGCTCACCCAGATCCTTCATAGCAAACTCCTGCTGAAGAGCGGCAATGATCCGGCAGAGAAGTGGCTCACTGGAGGCTGTGAGGACAATGTCATCAACATAGAGCAGCAAGTACGCAGTGTCAGCTCCATGGTGGTAGACGAACAGTGATGTATCAGACTTGGCCTCCACGAACCCCAGTGTCAGCAAGAAAGCAGCAAACCGGTGGTTCCACGCCCGGGGTGCCTGCTTGAGGCCGTAGAGAGACCTGTTGAGCCGGCAGACCATGTCAGGACGGGAGGAATCAACGAACCCCGCCGGCTGACTGCAGTACACTGTCTCGGTGAGAAGGCTGTGCAGGAAGGCATTCTTGACGTCCAGCTGATGGACGGGCCATGACCGGACAAGCGCCAGCGAGAGCACGGTACGGACAGTGGCCGGCTTGACCACCGGGCTGAAAGTCTCATCATAGTCGACTCCCGGGCGCTGAGTGAAACCCCGGAGAACTCATCAAGCCTTGTAGCGCTTGAGAGTGCCATCAGCCCGACGCTTGTGGGTCCAGATCCACTTGCCGGTGACGACGTTGGAGCCCGGCGGCCGGGGCACCAACTCCCACGTCTGGTTGGCGAGAAGCGCGGCGTACTCCTCTTCCATCGTGCGGCGCCAGTGAGGATCCAACAGGGCATCGTGGACGGAAGAGGGTACCGGGGAGACCAGCGCGTCGCCGGTCGAAGCCTCAAGGGCACGAGGCGGCAGTGTGCCAGCCGCGTGCTGTGTCACCATCGGGTGAACATGCCGCGGGTGTCAGTGAAGAAGCGGCGGGTGGTAGACCGGCGGTGCACCACGGGCCGGCGGGGACTGCGGCGGTGGTGTCGGTGTCCCCGGCGGAGAAGGGACCTTGAGTGGTGGCGGCCGCGGCCTGCGCTGGTACACCCGTACCGGCGCGGCGAACCGCGACGGAGGTGCCGGGGCAGGACCAGGCGACGGCGACCGACATGGCCCCCCCGGGGCAGAATCGGGGGACGAGGGCCCCGGGTCTGCGCCAACCGGAGAGGTCAGGGCCGCGCCAGAGGACGACGGGCCCGGACCCACCGGGGAGCCGGGACAGGTGGCCGGCAAGGAGCGCGGCGAAGCGGTACCTGCAGGAGACCACGGAAAAAGTGGCTGGGCCACCGTGTCAGCGGGAAAGAGGGAGGGGGGGTCAGGAACAGGAGTGCTAATGGTGCTGGAGAAGGGAAAGACGGACTCATCAAACACCACATGGCGAGAGATGAGGACCCGTCGGGAAGTAAGATCAAAGCACCGGTATCCCTTGTGATCCGGGGAGTACCCGAGGAAGACAAAGAGTGGAGCGGGGGTCCAACTTGTGGGAGGAAGTGGCAGCGGTGTTGGGGTAACACGCACACCCAAACACGCGGAGGTGATCGTACCGAGGAGGGGTACCAAAGAGGGCGTGGTGTGGCGTGGGAGCGGGACAGGCAGTGGAAGGAAGACGGTTGAGGAGGTAGGTGGAAGTGTGCAAGCCCTCAGCTCAGAAGCAAGCATGAAGAGAGGCCTGAAACAGAAGGGTGCGCACGGTGTCGTTGGTGGTGCGAATCATCCGCTCAGCCTTGTCATTCTGCGAAGAGGTATACGGGCAAGACATGCGCAACTGAACACCGTGAGAGAGAAAGAAGGCACGGGAGGTGGAGTTATCAAACTCACGACCATTGTCACACTGGACAGCCTTGATGGGGAGGCCGAACTGTGTGGACACCCAAGTGAAGAAGTGAAGGAGCGTGGAAAACGTATCAGACTTCGCACGGAGGGGAAAAGTCCACGAATAATGCGAAAAATCGTCAACCACCACAAGATAGTACTTATAACCAGAAAGACTGATAACAGGAGATGTCCATAGATCGCAATGTACAAGATCAAAAATGCGGGCCGCATGAGAAGTAGAACTATGAAAAGGAAGACGAACATGTCGGCCCAATTGGCACGCATGACAGTTGCTCATCAGGAGCCCGAGTACATGGAAGACCGGAACTACGACTGAGCTGCATCAGGGCATCACGTCCAGGATGGCCGAGGCGCCGGTGCCAAGTAGTAGAGGAAGAAGAAGCGGCGAAGGCAGCTGACGAAACGGACGGCGAAGAAGATGAAGTAGCCGTCGGGAAGCGAAGGGTGTAAAGGGGCCCGGAGCTGTCACATCGGAGCAGAGGACGCCGGGAAGCCAAATCCTTTACAGTAAGACCAGAAGAGTCAAATTCCACAGAACAGGAATTGTCAGTTGTAAAACGACGAATAGAAAGAAGGTTGTGAACCATAGAAGGAGCAACAAGAACATCAGGAAGACGGAAGGAGCCATGAGCACCGGCGGTACCCACAGACGTGACGGGAAGACACGAACCATTTGCGACCATAACGGACGAAGGAAGAGAAGAAGAGGGAGAGTGGAGAGACGAAAGTATACCGGGGTCAGGGGTGGTGTGGTAGGTGGCTCCCGAATCAGCGATCCACTCAGGGCCGACCGGAGGTGTCAGACCCATAGTGCTGAACGAGCGAGCCAAGGCAGCCTGATCCCAGCCGGCAACTCCAGGTAGGGTGCCGGAGGATGGAGCCCATGGCGTAGCAGGGAAGGTGCCGGGAGGTGGAGCACCAGGTGGAGCACCGGTGAACATGGCCGCCGGTGGGCGAGGGTCGCCCCCGGGAGTGTGGTAGGGCCACATGGAGATGCGCCCGGACCACGGGTTCTGGAATGAAGGCCATGGTGCCCCCCCTGCGGCCCACCGGGTGCCGGAGCCTGGGTGAGACCACCCCGGCCGCCCTCGCGACCCCCTCCCCGGCGACGACGATCGCCACGACCCCCCACCCCCGCTCGGCCCGGAGGGAGGGGGACCCAGGAGAGACGGGGGCGGTGGAGCGGACGACCGTGGTGGAGTGGCAGCCAGAGCCGTCGAGGAAGACGAGGACCCCGGAGAAGTGGCGGACCCCGGCTGGATGCCCTGAGTGAGCTCCTCCATGACAAGGTCGTCACGGACCTCCAGGAAGGTGGGGAAGGGCCGCTGACGAGTGATCCACGTCCTGAGGTGGGCGTAGCGGTCGCTGAGCCCGCGGAGGACGTTGAGGACCAAGATGCGATCCTCCACGGGCCAGCCGAGGTCGCCAAGGGAGTCGGCCATGCCCTTCATCCGACGGCAGAACTCGCCAACGGAGAGGTCACCCTGGACGAAGGTGCGGAAGCTCGCGTCGAGGCGCAGAGCCCGGGCCTCGGCGTTGCCCAGGAATTGTCCCTCAAGGGCAAGCCACGCCCGGCGCGCGTCAGGGGAAGTGCGGACGAGGTCGTGGAGGTCCAGGGAGATCGTCCCCAGGATCCAGGAGAGGACGATGCTGTCGAGACGGAGCCACGACAGTGTCTGGGCGGCGACCGAGGCGTCAACAAGGACGTGGTCGTCGAGGGCGTAGCGGCGGAGAGTGAGAAGCACCAGATCCCGCCAGCGGGCGTAGGAGGGCGACTCCGGCTCGAGGACGACCGGAACGAGGAGGCGAATGTTCTGGACCCCTCGGCCTGGTAGTGCAGCTGAGTCACGAGCGGGTCGGCCGGATCGTGCCGAGGACGGCGGTGTGGGACACGCGGCGGCCCGACGAGGCGGAGGTGGCCCCAGCGTCCTGGGAAGCGGGAGAGGCGAGGAGCTGCTCCGCCTCGGCGATCTGGCGGGCCAGGGTGTCGGCCGTGTCGCGCTCACGCTCCCACACGAGGGCAGCCGTGCGCACACGGGCCTGCCCCTCCGCGGCGGCAGCCCGGGCAGCGACGAGAGCTGCGGCGAGGGCGGAGTCCGGACCCGGCGGGACCGCAGATGGGAGAGCGCCAGTAGGAGGAACGCCGACCACCCCACCTAGGGGTAGGCCCTGCAGGAGGGAAACCCAGCCTAGGCCTCTGCAGACGGGATTGGTCGGAAGCAGAGCCTCTGCAGCAGGCGCGATCGTGGTGGCAGGGGGCGTCGGTCGGGCTCCAGGCGGCTGGCGGACCGCAAGCGCCAGGGGAGGTGCGCCCGCGGTCAGGGGAGGGACGGCCACCCCGTCCCCGGGGTCCCCCACCGGCGGCGGCTGGGTACCAGGCGGCTGGCGGGCGGCAGGCGCCAGGGGAGGCGCGGAGGTGCCCGCGCCTGGGGCGGCCCCTGGAGGCGGCGCGCCGGCACCTGGAGGAGGGGCGGCCGGAAATGGTGCGCCGGTGGCCAGTGCCGCGCCAGGAGGAGGAGCCGCCAGGACCTGGGACCAGGAGAGGGGAGGAAAATGGCTGTAGAGAGAAGGAGGGGGAGGAGGAGCGCCGGCCATGGCTGCGGTGGCCGGCGGCGGCGGCCACCAGCAGTGGCGGCGGCTGGGGAGAGGTGGATGGGGAGAGAACTAACCCTAGGCTGCTGATACCATGTTAGGGAATGAGATTCTATTGATTGGGCTAACCCTAGAAGGGTAGCTATACATGGGCCACATGGGCCTTAGCCTCATGGGCCTAATACACACACATTCCAACAATTATTGCCTCTTTTCTGCTGTTTCCTGTCCTTTAATCATTAGAGGTCTAGTGTAGGTTAGGATTTGATCTGTTTCTCACTTCTATTTTCTATTCTCACCTTTTGTTATCAGTGGAGCAAGTGGAGCCAACAGTTGTGGAGATTGTGGAGAGATCTTTGGAATTTTGTCTCTTACATCTAGAAAAATCATCATATGTGTGTGATGACTTTGGCTTACTGGTAAGTTCCATTGGCTTGGTTTTAAATAGTTGGGGCTATCATTCTGAGTTTTAGTAAGCATTTGGCACCCTGGTGGCTGGCGCCCTGCTTATCCACACTGTTGGATTGAATTCTGAAAAGCTGCTTAAACAGACACTAACGACAGCAGATGGCTGGACATCCAGTAAAAAAATGAAATATGTACTTGTATAACTTCTGTGAATCAAAATGATGTGCTTATGTTGTTGTATGGGATTCATTCTTCGCTGTTGAACTACTCATGGTATAGTTCCATAATTTTCAGTTGCACACCATGGTACCTGCTTTCCATATACAAGTAGCATGATGGCTATAAAGCACATATGATTTTGTAAGGCCCAATAATATGGACACCATAAAGTGGAGCTTTGTAATACATTAATTAAAGCACAAACTGATCTGGAATACAAAGTTATATTACAAAAAAAACCAGGTATACACCAATCTGCAACACAACATCATCTGCTACTACACAGAAATCCAATATACAACTAGTTCTATCTGCTGTAAATATTTTTTTTACTATGCCACCATTAACCTGTTTTTCGTTAAAGTTGACGGGGGCAATCGCATGCAACGGCTGAGATAGAGAGGGCGCCAGCCCCCTTGGGCACCAGACCATTTTCGTCTGAGTCTCCAACCTTCAAAATTTATAAGATGTTTATCTTAAGAATAATTTGATAGGCTGCTACCATTTTGTTTCCATCTTTGTTGAGCCAGAATTCTGCATAGATGCTTGGAAGTCTGTTGCATTATTTATTTCTTAACAATTATGTCACATGTTTGTAGAATGAGATTGCCTGTTTTGTGGAATCTGTACTGCTTAATGGTACTCTCAATAAGGCATCCTCATTGGAACCCAGCATTATAAATGACATCATTGCACAGTGGACATCTGTGCAAGCTGAAACTGAGCGCATGAGCCCACAAGAGAAATATTTCTGCTATCTAAAAGGTAAACTCCTGGGGCCTTTCCCATGTGAAGGGAATCAATGTTTTATGCGCTGTAGCTTTTCATTTGATGAGTTCTCACTTATCTTCAATTCTTCGTTACCAGGCTTCAACTGCTCGAAAAGTGAAGATGACCTTAAGCGGTTTTGTTTGGCCTTATTACCAGAATACTTGCAGCGAGATTATGTTATTTTAGAGAATACCCAATCATGCAGTGCAGTATCTCCAAATGCCATGGTGCCATTAGCACAGCATTTTGCGGTTGCTCACTTACGTTGTATGCCACGCCTTCTTACACTGGTGCAGAAGCTTTGCCAGTTTCCTGCTTTGGAAATGGTTGAAGATATAAACATTGACTTGAGGTTGTCTTTCACCCAAAGAATTTTGAAGTTAGTCTGTGGTCTCACTATGGAGTTCCCTCCTGATGCCTCTGATGCCATGATGTTATCATCAGTAGCAAGATGTGCTGATAGTCTTCCAGCCTTGTTCAGACTGAAGTTCAAGTTCTCTAATCATGACAAAGTCTTTGCTGTAGATGGTGTTGGCACTATCTTGCTGCAGATACTGGAAGAATTTCTACAGGTAATGCAAAACATTAGTGTTTGCAACAGTAATATCTGTTGTACAGTTAAAGTATGCATTCTTTCATCCATGCTGGAAATCTTCAGTCCTAATATATGGAGATATGAAAAATGTGGTACTTGCTTGGTGCCTCCTTTAGCTTACTCTCCTCACGTTGTTCAATTTGTGCTGAAACTTTTTAAAGACGCCAAACGATGGACAAGTCGTGTTGACAGGGACAAACCAGACAAAGATGTCATGGATTATTCATGCAACAAAGATACAAGTGACCTGTCTTGTCATATCCGTTCGGAGGAGGTACCATTGCTTAAGAAATATACATGTGAGGAGTATCTATGGCTTATCTTCCCTTCAGGACATCAATGGTTGAGTGGTTTAGTACATCTCACTTTTTTCCTCCATGAAGAAGGACTGAAATCATTGACAAGTGAGAAGCAACATCTGAGTTGCACAAAACAAGCTGTCGTGTCAGAATTGGAGTCTGTGGCAAGTCATGAGGAAGATGCACTTTTTGGGAATCTATTTGCTGAAGTACGTCCTGCAGGATTAAATGAAAGTGTTGAGCAGTCAACATCTCTTGGGAGCAGTCCATCAAACAGCCAGCAGGGGTTTATTCAGTTAGCTGCTGATCTGATGTGCTTTATGAAAACATCCATCTTGTCTCCTGAGTGGTCCAGTGCTATATATATGGATGCTTGCAGAAAATTCAGTACCTGTCATCTAGATCAATTTCTTTCAATACTTAAGTGCCAAGCTTGCTTCCTTGATGAAAGCAGCACTGGAAATATGATGTCTTCTTCTGAAAATAAATTACCACACATTAATGCAGCTAGTTTTGAACTTCTACAAACATTTCTTGTTTGTGATGAATGTCCTGCTTCTTTAAGGGAATATCTTGTGGAAAAAGTGTTTAATATTGAAAGTGGGAAGTATACCTATAACCACTACACACTTGCTCTCGTTGTGCATGCTATGAGTTACACATCAAACTCAGGTTTTAGTCTCGGAAGAAAGATTTTTGTTCAGTATGTTACTTATCTTTTGGAGAAGGCAAATGATACATCATCCAGCTCATTAAATGTTAGTAATTTCTGTGCAAGTCTCCCGTGTCCTTTTCATCTGGAAATTGTTTTGGCAGCATTCCATTTAACCACAGAGTCAGAAAAGGCAGATTTGGTCAAAATTGTACTCTCTTCCCTAGAAAAAATGAAACAGCCTGTGTCTGGTGTAACTGTGGCTGGGCTGACAAGATGGGCATTGCTCCTATCAAGGCTTCTGCTTGTCCTGCGCCATATGTTGCTGTACCCCTTCACACACCCATCATGGTTGTTTACAAGGTTAAGATCCAGATTGTGGGATATCCAGTTGAAGGAAGGCCAGTCAAGTTCCACGAATGACTGCTTGCCATCCCTTGCCACTGTTATTGTCGAGGAATTGTTTGGTGGTTCTGTCAAAAAGAGTTCTGTAGCTAGTAACTTGCTCCCTCAGTTAATTGATGTTACTCCAGTTCATGCTGAGTTCTATTTTGATAAAGCTGCTGTTGAAACTTTGGGCTTGAACTTGGCTTATTTGGGTGCAACTATGTCACAAATCCTTGGTTCTTGGAGTGGTAGGAGCCCTGAAGTTGCTGAGGATCTCATTGTGGAAAGATATATATTTTTGATTTGCTGGAGTACTCTCTCTGGTATATGCTGTCAAGGCAATGATTCTGTTCCGAATAATTATTACCTGGAGCCTGACCTTGCCGATGTCAATGCCTTCCTAACATTTGCTCTTAGTATCAGCAGCGGTGCTTCATCTCATGTTGGTGTTGATCTACCTGTGTTAATATTTCAACTCCTAAAGTTATTGCACTCTGATATTCTTGGTTCAAGTACACTGGAGAGTTGGGATTTTCCCAGGAAAGGAGCATGGATTTCCTTTATTCTCTCTCACATTAATTCTGTTCTTCGGAGGCAGCAGACAGGTGGAGAATCTGAGGTGGATTCACATAGAATACAGGAGGTTCATGGCGAGGACCTATTTACTTGTGGGAAGAATTTGTCTATCTACATAACTGAGAACAGTGGACACTGTTTGGATATCCTATCTTCTCTTTTGGAGACCTACCTTCGTACTTTTAAGAAAGCTTATCTGTCATTTCTTGAAAGGTCTTCCTTGGATACTTGTTATCCTTCCCTGCTGCTCAAGCATTCTGTCTTTGACAAATCCAAGCACCATCTTCTTTTTGAGAAATCTGGTTCATATTTGGAAATGCTGGAACGCATATGTAAGGTTTCATCAAGGATAGATAGAGTCACCACAAAGCTAGGTGAAGGGCAGAGAAAATATTATTTCCAGAAGTGCTTGTTACATGGATTTCCGTCGGATTACATTTCTAGCAACAGTGCTCTCTTTTCTTGCATTTTGGTGATAAATGAGATAATGCAAACCTTAACTGGATACATAAAGGTCGCACAACCAGGAGATGGAGACCAAGTTGATGAGGGTGCTATTTCCAAATTGCTTGGTATGGTGATGGAAGTTAGATCAGATCATATATTTGGACCTGTTCATGGAGACTGTGATAATATATTTATGAGTTTAATTAACAACAGGAATGATCTTGCGAGATACAGTGAATTGTTTGTCCTGAAGCAGCTAGAAGGTTTCCTGGCTGACATAAACTTGAATGGTAGCATGGATAGCGGGGTGAAAGAGATTTTGGTTTCTACAGTTGTTGATGTAGTGGAGGACCTTCAATCTAAATCAGAGGTGTTTAAATTTTTCCTTGGTGATGCAGAAGGAGCTCCTGAAGGAGCAAGCCGCATTTTTGCATCTGGGCGTGCTGATATGTCAGTCTTTATTGATGTTTTGGATTGCAAATCTGAGCAGGTTAATTTGAAGATTATCCACTTATTGACTGATATATTAAGCAATGGTTTTTGTCCTGGTCTTAAAGAGAAGTTGCAAAACAAATTTATTGGAATGGATGTGCCCTGCTTTTCATCGTGGTTAGAATTTATAATATTGGGGCCCTCTGTAAAAGCTGACAACACAAATGTTACAGTTAATCCTGCAATTAGAGAACTGACACTGGATTTCTTTAAGCATCTCATTTGTCCTCCATATGAAACATTGAACAAAGAATTTCAGCATCACCTTTTCAACTCTATGCTACCATTACTTGATCAAGCATTTTTGTCACATGACCTTCAGATTGCTAGAGCATATTTCCATTTTCTTGTTCAACTATCAAGTGAGGAATCACACTTCAAGCGCTTGTTTGAAAACACTCTGATGCTGATGGAGACAATGGTTGAGGATGAGGGTAAACTGCAAACTTTGAAGTTTCTATTTTCTTTTGTGGAGGCAGTGTTCGGTGATACTGGACTAAGTAGAAGTGAGCTTAAGAGACTTTCATCAAAAACTTCTGGAAGCAGTTTTGGGTCAGGATCTCTCATCCTAAAACAGTTGAAAAATTCAGAAAACCTTGTCATTCGCACAAATCAAGTAAGTAATACTGCTGTTGATTGTGATGCTAGCTCTGGTGAGGAAGACGAAGATGATGGTACATCTGATGGGGAATTAGGGAGCATTGATAGAGATGACGAAGACGATGGAAACAGTGATAAAGCTCTAGCGTCAAAAGTGTGCACATTTACATCCAGTGGCAGTAATTTCATGGAACAGCATTGGTACTTCTGCTATACATGTGACTTAACAGTTTCCAAAGGCTGCTGTTCAGTCTGTGCCAAGGTGTGTCATCGAGGGCATCGTGTTGTTTACTCCAGATCAAGCCGTTTCTTCTGCGACTGTGGGGCTGGAGGTGTGAGAGGTAGCAGCTGTCAGTGTCTGAAACCTCGGAAATTCACTGGCACCTCTACTGTACCACCGCCTGCTGCTAGCAGCTTCCACCCCATATTGCCATATCACGAGGATGTGGAGCAGGTTCTGGATAGTGGTTCTGATTTTGAAGATGACATTTCTATTGATGCTGATAATACCATGAAGCTATCTGTGCCAAACGAATTCAGCAGTGGGCTTCCTTTATTTCTTAAAAATCAGGATATTGAGGTTAGGGTGCTTGAAATCTGCAAAAAATTGCTGCCTACTATACTCAGCCAAAGGGAATTGAACCTTTTGAAAGACAGGAAAGTTTTGTTAGGAGGTGATGTGCTGGTGTCACATTCCTTTGACTTCTTCCAACTAAAGAAAGTATTTAAAAGTGGATCACTGGATCTGAAGATAAAAGCTGATTATCCAAATTCTAGGGAGCTTAAGTCACATCTTGCTAATGGTTCTCTTGCTAAATTATTGCTCAGTATCAGCACTCGAGGTAAGCTTGCTGTTGGAGAAGGCGATAAAGTTGCTATTTTTGACGTGGGACAAATCATTGGACAGCCTACTGCAGTACCTATTACCGCAGACAAAACCAATGTGAAGCCCCTTTCCAGGAATATTCTTCGCTTTGAAATTGTCCATTTAGTTTACAATCCATTGGTGGACCATTACCTTGCTGTTGCTGGATATGAGGACTGCCAAGTACTAACATTAAATAGTCGTGGTGAAGTAACTGATCGCCTTGCCATAGAACTTGCTCTGGAAGGAGCATATATTCGTCGTTTGGAATGGGTTCAAGGTTCTCAGGTACAGCTCATGGTAGTAACAAACCTGTTTGTGAAGATATATGATCTCTCACAGGATAATATTAGCCCCATGCATTATTTTACTGTGGCTGATGATGTGATAGTTGATGCAACCCTTGTCCCCTCCTCAATGGGGAAATTGGTGCTACTTGTTCTATCTGAAGGGGGCCTTTTATATAGGCTGAATATTACATTGGAGGGCGATGTTGGTGCCAAGATATTGACTGAAACAGTCTTGGTCGAAGATGTCATATCCATGCATAAAGGGTTGTCATTGTACTTCTCATCAACCTACAGGCTTCTTTTTGTATCTCATCAAGATGGTACAACCTTCATGGGGCGCTTGAATGCTGATTCTTCATCAATAACGGAATTATCATATATAAGTGAGGATCATGATGGTAAATCCAAGCCAGCTGGGCTTTACTGCTGGAGAGAGCTAGTATCTGGCAGTGGTATCCTTACCTGCCTATCGAAATTTAAATCAAATGCTCCTCTTGTGGTGTCATTGGGTCCTCATGAATTGGTTGCACAAAACATGAGGCACAGTACTGGTGCAAATTCCTCAGTGGTTGGTGTTGCTGCCTATAAACCTTTATCCAAAGATAAAACACATTGTCTTCTTTTGTATGATGATGGAAGCCTTCATATTTACTCTCATACACCTAGCGGAGGTGATGGTTCGACGAACCTTACAGCAGAGCAAACAAAAAAACTGGGCAGCAGCATACTCAGCAGTAGAGCTTACACTGGCACAAAACCAGAATTTCCACTTGATTTCTTTGAGAAGACAACTTGCCTTACATGTGACGTTAAGTTTAATAGTGAAACAACCAAGAGTGGTGATTCTGAAAGCATTAAACAAAGATTGACATCAGATGATGGGTATTTAGAGAGTCTGACACCTGCTGGCTTCAAGGTAGGATGTTCTGGTTTGTTTATACTGTGATTTTGTTTTATGCAGTGGCCTAAACCACTTGATGTAGAATAACATTTGGCACTCCATTTTTTGTTTGTAGGTGGTTATTTCGAATCCTAACCCTGATATAGTCATGGTTGGTTGCCGGATCCATGTGGGCAACACATCTGCTAGCAGCATTCCTTCTGAGATCACAATTTTTCATAGAGTCATTAAGCTTGATGAAGGCATGAGATCATGGTATGATATTCCATTTACTACTGCTGAATCACTTCTGGCAGACGAAGAGTTCACAATTACTGTTGGTCAAACGTTCGATGGTTCATCTATACCTAGGATAGATTGTATTGAAATTTATGGTCGAGCCAAAGATGAATTTGGATGGAAAGAAAAAATGGACGCTGCGCTTGATATGGAAGCACTGGGTGGTAATGCTACTGGTGGTAGATCAGGAAAGAGACCCCAAAACGTGAAGGCTGCTCCTATCCAGGAGCAAGTTCTGGCAGATGCCCTTAGGATTCTCTCACGCATATACCTGCTGTGCCAACCAAGCTGCTTTACTGACATGGTTGACACAGGCATGGAAGTTGATAATATGAAGTGCCGAGCTTTATTGGAAACCATTTTTCAAAGTGACAGGGAACCTCTGCTACATTCTGCTGCATGTCGTGTCCTTCAGGCTGTGTTCCCAAAGAAGGACATGTACTATCATGTAAATACCAGTTTGTCTATTATCTTATTGCCCATGGGTCAATTTCTCCCTCTGTTCCACCATTTTTGGTTTACTTATGGATTATGTTTCTACAGGTTAAGGACACCATGCGTCTCCTTGGGGTAATAAAATCACTCCCAGCAATAACTTCAAGAATTGGAGTTGGAGGCGCTGCATCTAGCTGGGTGATAAAAGAATTTATAGCCCAGATCCATACAGTTTCCAAAGTTGCATTGCATAGGAAATCAAACCTGGCCTCTTTTCTTGAAACTCATGGTATTAATTGTACTTCTGTTTGTTTAACCAAATTTGTATTGCTTGACTATTGCATGTTGACTTTTAGAAGGGATATTTAACTACTGCTGTCTGTTGATTTATTTCACCTTTTGCATGTTAATTTCAGGATTAGATATTTATATTAAGTTTTACCAATCAGCATAATGGCATAGGCTGCATTTATGTGGCCCCTACATGCACATAAAAATCATTTTGGAATATAGTGATATTTCTCAATGTGTCAATTATTTGTCTTCTTTTGCTGTATTTGTATTTGCCTCCTTTATTTCTGTTCTGGAGATAACCTGCATGCTTAGTTAAGTCTCGTAAGAAGGTTGGCTAGATGATTCTGAAGGTTATCCTTCTTGTCTGCTGGTTAGCATGTGTAAACAGGAGTACTTTTACAGTTTAAATTATATGAAACTGTAAAGATGTTGCAGCAATTATTCTGCTGCTGCTTTTGTTGTTTTTGATGTGCAACTTTGTCATGTTGTGGACTTCTTTATTGGGCAACTTGACTCTCCAACCTACGTTTGTATCTACTAGTTTGGGCATAGAAAATGTGAAGCATTTCTAATTTCAATTATTTTCTAACATAAAAATATCTATTATAATGACTATATATTGTGCAGGTACAGAACTAGTTGATGGTCTTATGCAAGTTTTCTGGGGTATATTAGATTTAGACAGGCCGGACACACAGACGATAAATAGTCTTGTTGTGCCCTGTGTGGAATTTATTTATAGCTACGCTGAATGCCTGGCTCTTCATTCCAATGAAAATCCTAGAGTCTCAGTGGGACCTGCAGTTGCTCTGCTGAAGAAGCTGCTCTTTGCACCATATGAAGCAGTACAGACTTCTAGCAGGTGGTTTTGTCTTCTATTGTATATAAATCAATTAGAGTACCACTATTAACATTTGCTAGTTTTCCTTTGTTTTTTTATATGATTTTCTTAGTTGTGTTTTATTGCTGGTTTTCAGTTTGGCTATCTCATCCCGATTTCTCCAAGTCCCTTTCCCCAAGCAGACAATGATAGCTAATGATGATGCTCCTGAAAACCAAGCTAAAGCGAGTGCTTCTGTTTTGAATTCCACCAGTGCAAACTCTCAGGTTATGGTTGAAGAAGATCCTGCCACATCATCAGTGCAATACTGTTGTGATGGCTGTTCCACCGTTCCAATACTTCGGCAAAGGTGGCACTGTAGCATATGTCCAGATTTTGACCTATGTGAAACTTGCTATGAGATACTTGATGCAGATCGCCTACCAGCACCCCATTCAAAAGATCATCCCATGTCAGCAATACCGATTGAAGTTGATACGTTTGGAGGTGAAGGCAGTGAAATCCATTTCTCTGTCGATGAGCTAACGGATTCTGGTGTTCTTCATGCTGATAGGAGTGTTCAGACCTCCCCATCGTCAATTCATGTATATGAGTCTGCAGACTTACCTGAGACTATTACAGACCAGACAACTGTTTCGATTTCTGCATCAAAACGTGCCATTAACTCCCTGGTACTTAACCATCTAATTGAAGAGCTTAGAGGCTGGATGGGGACCACTGCTGGTACCCGAGCCATACCCTTAATGCAGTTGTTCTACAGGCTTTCTTCTGCAATTGGCGGTCCTTTCATGGATAGTTCAAAGCCAGAAAATTTGGATTTGGAGAAGTTTGTGAAGTGGCTTATGGATGAAGTCAACGTAAATAAACCGTTCCCTGCCAAAACACGATGCACTTTTGGAGAAGTATTGATCCTTGTTTTCATGTTCTTCACACTTATGTTCCGCAACTGGCATCAGCCTGGGAGTGATAATTCTCATTCAAAGTCAAGTGGGAGCTCTGATTTGACAGAGAAAGGTCCTGCTCAGGTTCTGGCGTCAACAACAATAACTCTCTCATCATCCAGTGCTGACCAGGATAAAAATGAGTTTGCTTCCCAGTTAGTCCGTGCCTGTTCTGCCCTCAGGCAGCAGCCATTTTTGAATTATCTTATGGATATTCTGCAGCAACTTGTTCATGTTTTCAAGTCATCATCCATAAATGGAGAAGCTGGTTCTTCTGGTTCAGGCTGTGGATCCCTATTGACAATAAGAAGAGAGCTGCCAGCTGGAAATTTCTCTCCCTTTTTTTCAGATTCATATGCTAAATCTCATCCAACTGATCTGTTCATGGACTACTACAAATTATTGTTGGAGAATACTTTCCGGCTTGTATATAGTATGGTTCGACCAGAGAAGGAGAAGTCTGCTGAGAAGGATAGATGCTACAAGGTTCCCAACACCAAGGATCTAAAGTTGGATGGATATCAAGATGTGCTTTGCAGCTATATTAGCAATCCTCATACTACATTTGTTCGGAGGTATGCAAGGAGGCTCTTCCTTCATTTATGTGGCAGCAAGACTCACTACTATAGTGTGAGGGATTCGTGGCAATACTCCCATGAAGTTAAGAAACTTAATAAGATCATAAACAAGTCTGGAGGTTTCCGAAATCCTGTGCCTTATGAGAGAAGTGTTAAGCTCATAAAATGTTTGTCGACTCTTTGTGATGTGGCTGCGGCAAGGCCAAAGAATTGGCAAAAGTTCTGCTCGAAGCACATGGATCTTCTTCCATTTCTCATGGACAATTTTTACCATTTCAGTGAAGAGTGTGTTATTCAGACTCTCAAGCTTCTAAATTTGGCTTTCTATTCAGGAAAAGATGCCAATCATAATGCACAAAAAACAGAGAATACTGATCTCGGGGGTTCTACGAGAACTACCTCACAGTCTTCAGATTTGAAAAAGAAGCGGAAGGCTGATGATTGTTCTGAAGGTTCCTCAGAAAAATCTTGCGTGGACATGGAACAGGTTGTAGAGATGTTCAGTGACAAGAAAGGTGACATGTTGAAACACTTTATTGACATATTCTTGCTAGAATGGAACTCAGCAGGTGTCCGTCATGAGGCTAAATGTGTTCTATTTGGAGTGTGGTACCATGCAAAAAACCCACTTAGGGAGACAATGCTATCAATCCTACTACAGAAGGTGATACATCTTCCCATATATGGACAAAACATTGTTGAGTACACTGACCTCATGACCTGTTTACTTGGGAAAGTGAATGACTTGAGTGCAAAGCAGAATGACTCTGAACTTGTGAATAAATGTTTGACATCTGAGGTCATAAGCTGCATCTTTGACACGCTCCATTCTCAGAATGAACTATTGGCAAATCATCCAAATTCTCGTATATACAACACGCTGAGTTGCTTAGTGGAGTTTGATGCCTATTACTTAGAGAGTGAGCCTTGTGTTACCTGCAGCTGTCCAGATGTTCCGTATTCAAGGATGAAGCTCGAAACCCTCAAGTCCGAGACCAAATTTACTGACAACAGAATTATAATAAAATGCACTGGAAGCTTTACTATACAGTCAGTTACAATGAATGTTTATGATGCTCGTAAGTCTAAATCGGTGAAAGTACTCAACCTGTATTACAACAACAGGTCTGTGACTGACTTGTCAGAATTGAAGAATAATTGGACTCTCTGGAAGCGTGCTAAGAGCTGCCATCTTACATTTAATCAGACAGAATTGAAGGTTGAATTTCCCATTCCGATTACAGCATGCAATTTCATGATTGAACTTGATTCATTTTATGAGAATCTTCAAGCTTCTTCCCTTGAGTCACTGCAATGCCCACGGTGTAGCAGGTCTGTCACTGATAAGCATGGCATATGTAGTAATTGCCATGAAAATGCACATCAGTGCCGGCAGTGTAGAAATATTAACTACGAAAATCTTGATTCTTTCCTCTGCAATGAGTGTGGATACAGCAAATATGGTCGTTTTGAATTCCACTTCATGGCAAAACCCAGTTTTTCATTTGACGACATGGAAAATGATGACGACATGAGAAAAGGATTGGCAGCAATAGAGTCAGAATCGGAAAATGCTCATAGGCGGTACCAGCAACTGATGGGATTTAAAAAGCCTCTCATCAAACTTGTGTCAAGCATAGGTGAACACGAGATAGACTCGCAGCAGAAGGATGCTGTCCAGCAGATGATGGTGTCCTTGCCTGGGCCCACATGCAAGGTAAATCGCAAGATTGCACTTCTTGGTGTTCTATATGGTGAAAAATGCAAAGCAGCTTTTGATTCTGTGAGCAAAAGTGTTCAGACATTGCAAGGGCTGCGCCGTGTTTTAATGACATATCTGCACCAGAAAAGTTCTAGTGATATCAATGCATTACCAGCCTTTTCAATACCAAGGTCTCCAAATAGTTGTTATGGGTGTAGTACTACATTTGTTACACAATGCTTAGAGTTATTACAAGTGCTTTCAAAACATGAATACTGCAGGAAGCAGCTCGTTAGTGCTGGAATTTTATCAGAGTTATTTGAAAACAACATTCATCAGGGCCCTAGGACAGCACGCACTCTTGCTAGGGCTGTGCTATCTTCATTCTCTGAAAGTGATGAAGATGCGGTTCAGGAATTAAACAACTTGATTCAGAGGAAGGTGATGTATTGTCTTGAGCACCATCGTTCCATGGACATTGCACAATCAACACGAGAAGAGTTACTGCTGCTATCAGAGACTTGTGCTCTTGTGGATGAGTTTTGGGAGGCAAGATTACGTGTCACCTTTCAACTGTTGTTCTCTTCTATTAAGGTTGGAGCAAAACATCCTGCAATTTCGGAACATATTATTCTTCCTTGTTTGAGGATAATTTCTCAGGCTTGCACGCCTCCAAAATCTGATGGTGGGGACAAAGAGTCAGGTTTGGGAGTATCTAGCTTGACGTTGCACTCTAAGAACGATGATACAACTAGTAACACATCTAACAACCCCAGTGCTAAGATTCAGTCAGATATATCTGGAAAAATGCATGATGGAAGTCGAAGAGGCCAGGATATTCCACTTCTGAGCTATTCTGAATGGGAGAATGGTGCATCATATCTAGATTTCGTCCGGAGGCAGTACAAAGTATCCCAGGCAGTGAAAGGATCTGTTCAGAAGGCACGTCATGATTCATATAAGTCCGATTATCTGGTTCTCAAATATGGACTCAGATGGAAGCGTCGTGCATGTCTGGAGTCAAGTAAGAGTGACTTCTCGAAATTTGCCTTGGGCTACTGGGTGTCAGACTTGATCTTAAGTTCGTGTTCCCAGTCAATAAGATCTGAGATATGCACTCTCATAAGCTTGTTATGCCCATCAAACACTCCTAGACAATTTCAGTTATTGAACTTGCTCATGTCACTACTTCCTCGAACACTCTCAGCTGGTGACAGTGCAGCAGAGTACTTTGAGTTACTTGGGACCATGATTGATTCAGAGTCTTCTCGTCTTTTCCTAACTGTTCGTGGTTGTTTGACAACATTATGTTCTTTGATAACAAAAGAAGTGTCCAATGTTGAATCACAGGAGAGAAGCCTAAGCATTGATATATCACAGGGATTCATTCTCCATAAGCTTGTTGAGCTCCTGAACAAGTTCCTTGAAATTCCCAATATCAGAGGAAGGTAAAACTCTTGTTTGTGCTCCTAATAAGCTACCAATATGCCTGGTTACTTTTCGATGTCCTTACCCTTTTTCCCCTACTACAGGTTTATGAGTGATAGGTTACTATCTGAGGTGCTGGAAGCTTTTCTGGTGATCCGTGGGCTTGTTGTGCAGAAGACAAAGTTAATTAATGACTGCAATCGTCTTTTGAAAGACCTTCTTGATAGCTTGCTTGTTGAGAGTACTGAAAACAAACGTCAATTTATTCGTGCTTGCATCTCTGGATTGCAGAAGCATGTGAAGGAAAAAAAGAGACGGACGTCTTTGGTATGAGCACATTCTTTTTTTTTTTGGATATTATGCTTATAGTTTGATAGCAACTCTAAACATAGTATGCATACTACCCATTTCAGAATGTAGGGTGTATTAGGATTCATAAAAGTTAAACATTGTAAACTTGAATGTAGGGTGAATTAGAATTCGTAAATTGTAAAAGTTAAACATTGTAAACTTTGAAGGGCGGGCCTGGTGCAAGCGGTAGAGTCTTTACCGCCTGTGACCGGAAGGTCCCGGGTTCGAGTCATGGTCTCTTCACATTGCACAGGCGAGGGTAAGTGTTATGGACGGCAACGCTTGCCTACGGAGGAAGCAGAGCAGTGGCTAGGAGTAGCGCGTAGACACGCGGGATGTGCGTGGTCACCGCGCCCACGGCGGCGCCGTTCCTAGTCTTTAGGATCTTTAGTTAGTCAGTTTGTTAACCAGTTTGTTAGCTCAGTTTGTTAGACGTAGTCTCTGGTTGTTAGGCTTCAGGCTATAAAGCCTAAACGTTGGTTAATGAGAAGATTAGCCTGGGATTGAGATTTATCTCCCCTTGGGCCCCTGGGCTCTACTGTTCACGTCACCCCCTTGCCACCGTTCCCATCTACTCCAGGGCGCCGAGCACGGCGCCTCCTCCACGCCGCCACCGCGGATTCAAGCCGCGGTCTCCCATCCTCCATCCCTACGCTCTACGATCCCCGAGCTCCAACAGTAAGGCTTGCCACTGACACCCTTCCCCAGACCCCGCACAGAGTGGGAGCTCTCTGCACTGGGTACGCCCTTTTTTTCAAACATTGTAAACTTTGGTCATTAGTCAAACTATATGTAAGTTTAGTGCACATCTAGATTTGTATTTAACATCTTTTAGTAAGATGTTGGTTTGTTGTAGTTGATAATATAATTGTACGAGGAATTAATGGTCAAAATACTTCTTGACAATGTTAGAAATGCAGCAGCTATAGGATGAGCAGAGGTGAATAGAGTAGCTGGAGTTTAGAAGGGAGAACGCAGGTTCTGTTTGAAGCAAACTAGCTCGCTTTCGTTGCATATAGTCAGAGACAGCTGCACTACTCTTACTGCCTAAATAAAAGAACCGACTTACGTATGTTGGCAGCTAGTAATGTTGGCCAGGTAACACGTACAGGTGGGGAATTGGACTCAGGTTCTAGATGGCAGCAATTAACCATGGCTGCCTTTAGGTTCATTATATAGGAAAAGTAAACTTGGTACATAAGAAAGCATCCCAACTACTACAGCATATTCTAACTGCATAAAGTAGATACTATGCATATTCTAGATGCTAAGATAGAAGCTGGGTACGGCTTAACAGAGATAACTAGGTAACTTAGAGAGAAGCACTAAGGCTTATCTCTCAAGTAAAAGACCATATACTACTAGTACTATTTGGATAAGCCGGGCTGATAAGTTCAAACGAACGTGACGTCCTGTTCGCTTGAACTTATCAGCCCGTCTTATCAACCATGGTACATTGTTTTTCTCTCACAACAAAACAGCATCAGTCGGCTTATCAGCCGCAAAAACCATCAGCCGAACAGCTGTGACACAAGGATTATATGTGACAAAAAACTCTCAAATCATAATGCACCTTATAAAAAGAAATGGAGGGAATAACTTATTTATTATCTTGCCGTTTTGTCTTATCAAAAACTTTCTTTTGCAGTTTATTGTGGAGCAACTCTGCAATCTGATTTGCCCAGTGAAACCAGAGCCTGTTTATCTTTTGATACTGAACAAGGCACATACTCAAGAGGAGTTCATCAGGGGTTCTATGACAAAGAACCCATACTCCAGTGTGGATGTTGGTCCTCTAATGCGGGATGTGAAAAACAAAATATGTAACCAGCTTGATTTAATTGGACTTTTGGAGGATGATTACGGTATGGAATTACTAGTTGGTGGTAGTATAATCTCACTTGATCTGAGCATTTCCCAAGTCTATGAGCAAGTATGGAGGAAGCACCATGGTCAAACTCAACACTCTTTGTCCAATCTCAGCGCAATAACTGCTGCTTCATCTATCAGAGATTGCCCGCCAATGACAGTAACCTACAGACTGCAGGTTAGCTATGGGGATCAAGGTTTCTGTTTTCTTTACTTTAATATTTTATTTTTATTATCACCTATTTGGTCCAAAGGGACCTTGATGCTTGTCTATAAGAACTGTTTGTTAGCGGCGAATAAACTAAACTAGTATAATGTCCACTAGTACTTGGAACTTCTGTGTGTCGCTTATTTGCTGTATTGATGTGCATCTACATATACTCAATAAGATGCTGATTTCTTGCGTGCCTGCATACAGATTTGTCAAATCCTGTTACACCTTCTGTTTTTAAAATAAAATTGTTGTACTATAATAAACTAATCTGAAGGAGAGTGTTTTTCTTTCTGTTACTTAGTATTTATTGTGCCTGTTGTGATTCTTTGCATCTTTGGGTTAGGCACTTTCAGACAATTCATGATGGATTCATAGGACTTTACTAACATTGGTTCAGTGTAATGTTCATAAGACATTCGTATTTTATGATCAGGGTTTAGATGGTGAAGCTACTGAGCCTATGATTAAAGAGCTGGATGAGGAAAGGGAGGAATCACAAGATCCTGAAATTGAGTTTGCTATAGCAGGTGCTGTTAGGGAATGTGGAGGCCTTGAGATTATTTTGAGCATGATTCAGGTATGCACTTTTTAAGTTTATAAATTGAGTTGGTTACCTTACCTTCATCCCTTGCTCTCCAATCTGTTGAGCAGCTATCCACATGAACTTGAAAAAAAGTGAATTTTGTGTTCTAGTTTTGTTAACAAGGCTTGAGATTGACCACTTTTGTATTAATGTTCCTATGTTTTTTTCGGCAGAGCCTGCGTGATGATGAGTTCAGATCTAATCAAGAAGAGTTGGCTTCTGTTCTTAACCTTCTCAAGTATTGTTGCAAAATCCGTGAAAATAGATGTGCCCTATTACGTCTGGGTGCTTTGGGTTTGCTGCTTGAGACAGCTAGACGTGCATTTTCTGCGGATGCAATGGAAGCAGCTGAAGGTATTCTACTAATTGTAGAAAGTCTTACTATGGAAGCTAATGAGAGTGACATAAGCATTGCCCAAAGTGTTTTTACAACTAGTATTGAGGCGACTGGTGCTGGTGAGGAGGCCAGGAAAATTGTTCTCATGTTTTTGGAGAGAATATGTCATCCTTCAGGTGCCAAAAAATCAAACAAGCAACAAAGGAATGAGGAGATGGTGGCAAGGATCCTGCCATACTTGACCTATGGGGAGCCAGCAGCTATGGAAGCTCTTATTCAACATTTTGAGCCCTACCTTAGGGACTGGACTGAATTTGATCAATTACAGAAGCAGCATGAAGATAATCCAAAAGATGATAATATAAGCCAAAAGGCATCAACACAGCGATCTGCTGTCGAAAACTTTGTTCGTGTATCAGAGTCACTCAAGACTAGTTCGTGTGGTGAGAGGCTGAAGGATATTATTCTGGAGAAGGGCATTACGAAAGCTGCTGTTGAGCATGTGAAGGAAAGCTTTGCTTCTGCAGGACAGACTGGATTTAGAACAAGTGAAGAATGGACAGCTGGCTTAAAACTGCCATCTATTCCACCCATTCTGTCAATGTTGAAGGGGCTGGCCAAGGGCCATCTGTCTACACAGAAATGCATTGATGAAGAAGGCATATTACCACTGCTCCATGCTTTGGAAGGGGTGCCTGGTGAAAATGAAATTGGTGCAAGAGCAGAAAATCTTTTGGATACGCTAGCCAATAATGAAAATAATGGCGATGGTTTCCTAGGAGAGAAGATTCAAGAGCTGCGACATGCTACAAGGGATGAGATGCGTCGCCGTGCTCTTGAGAGAAGAGCGATGCTACTAAAGGTAAGTCTTATAGTTTCATCAGCTGCCATGTTTCTGATGTTATCTATCCTGTTTCAGAAGTTCTATTCTGCAGATGTTTCTAATCATAATAACTGTTAGGTCCACAGTTCTACATATGCATATTTTAATGGGCACTGCCTTTTTTTCCCCTATACCAGGGAATGGGAATGCGTCAAGAATTTGCTTCTGATGGAGTTAGACGTATTGTTGTTTCTCAGCCTACAATTGAAGGTTTGGATGATGTGGAAGAAGAGGAGGATGGTGTAGCATGTATGGTTTGTAGAGAAGGGTATACCTTAAGACCAACAGACATGTTGGGAGTCTATGCATTCAGTAAACGAGTGAACTTAGGTGCAACAAGTTCTGGTAGTGGCCGTGGGGACTGTGTTTACACCACTGTTAGCCACTTCAACATCATACACTACCAATGCCATCAAGAAGCTAAACGAGCTGATGCTGCACTGAAGAATCCAAAAAAGGAATGGGATGGTGCTACCTTGCGGAACAATGAGACATTGTGTAATTGTATCTTTCCATTGAGGGGGCGATCCGTTCCTCTTGGGCAGTACACTAGGTGTGTTGATCAGTACTGGGACCAATTGAATTCACTTGGACGAGCTGATGGGAGTCGTCTCCGGTTGTTGACATATGACATTGTGCTGGTATGTAATTCTGACTTCAGTTATAATAAATTTTTGTTTTAAGATAATGCAAAAATTCCTAATCATACATTTCACTGTAATTCAATTGGTATGGACTGCACTTCATATTATTGCCTAGATTTTGCTTTACTTCATGTCCAGGTTTAAACTCTCTTGCTGAGAAGAAATATACCATGCCAGATTCTGAGATAATGCAGGCCTTTTTTTGTCCCTGAGAAATCTATTGTTGCATTGACATGAAGCTTTTTTCTGATGAATATTTTGAAAGTTGGATAGCATATTGCTTATTCTTGTTTCTTTTTTATTGTTGTGATCAATGTTGTTGTCATTCCATTCTATGGTAATAATATACTTATCAGTTCCAGAAATCGTTGACCACTCATGGTATTCAAATGTCAGTGATTTCTCATCAATCATCATTCATCATAAGTGCCTCTATATCATTAAATTGTGTTACTAATATACAGATCAAAAGTACTTCCTCTGTTTCAAATTATAAGATGTTTTGTTTTTTCTGGATACATTGTTTTTACTTAGCATCTAAACATAGGGTGTATTTTGTTTGAGAACACGGCTAGATGGAGTATGGTCATATGGCCATCCATGGATTTTGGGATATGGTTATCGATGCTGCATGTTTGGTTGGATTGATTGGGTGAGGCATTTTTTTTGTTTGGTTAGATGAATGAAAGTGGATGGGATAAGAATACTTGACTAATTGTATTTATATTTTTTTGAAAATGACAACTAATTATACTAATAAATATGCACTAACACTAATTTTGTCATGATAATAGCTAACTACAAATAAAATATGTTAATTAGCACCACTATTATCCTAATTGGCATATAAAACATGCACTAATCAACATATTAGCACATCAAAATTAATCTTGCCATCATAATTACTAAGCAATAATATAACATACTAATAACCCTTAATTATTTACTAATGGCAAAGATTAGAAAAAATGGATGAGCTCTCTTGCCAATTTTTTGTTGGCTTATCCAGCATCTGGAAGAATATTCTTCTGTCATGGAATATCCATATTCAACTCGCCCATGAACCAAACATAAGCTTGTCTATGGACCGCCTTCTCCCATCTAGGGATATCCATCAAACCAAGCGTACCCATAGTGTATATCTAAGCGCATAGCAAAAATTATGCATCTAGAAAAGTCAAAACGTCTTATAATTTGGAATGGAGGGAGTAGAGCAAAAATTATGCATCTAGAAAAGTCAAAACGTTTTATAATTTGGAATGGAGGGAGTAGGGGTTAAGATGTACTCTCTCCGTCCCAAAAAGAGTGTCACATAGGGTTGTGCAGAACAAACTTTCTTAAGTTTGTCTATGTTTGTAGAAAATATTTGCAACATTTATATCTCCAAATACATTTGTTATGAAAATATATTCAACGATTAATCTAATGATACTTATTATGTATGATAAACATTAATAATCTCTTGTATATGCTTGGTTAAAGTTGAAAATGCGACTCGGGAAGTGAGAATGACACTCTTTGTGGGATGGAGTATTTGAAGCCATGTTGATATCTAAAGCAGAACAGATAATACTTCAGTCTATAAAATAAATTTCAAAGTATCACCTGCAGTTTACTTTGCTCAGCACGATTTTTGGATTATTTATTCATATTACACATAATTGTTCTCATAAGATGGTGCTTTTGGCTCCTCCAGATGCTAGCGAGGTTTGCAACAGGCGCTTCTTTTAGCACAGACTGCAAAGGTGGGGGAAGGGAAAGCAACTCCCGGTTTCTTCCATTCATGGTCCAGATGGCTTCTTATCTTGCAGATGGAAGTGCCAACCAGCAGCGTCATGTGATGGCCAAGGCTGTCACCACATACTTGTCCGGCTCTGCATCAACACTGGATTCTCCTATTCGAGTTTCAGCATCTGTCTCTGGGTCCCGTGGTGGTTCAGGGTCCTCCGAGGAGACTGTACAGTTCATGATGGTTTATTCCCTTCTGTCGGAGTCATATGAGAGTTGGCTCCAACACCGCCCCATGTTCCTACAGAGGGGCATCTACCACGCCTACATGCAACATAAGCACGGGCGGTCAACCCTCAAACTGTCATCAGATTCGTCATCATTGGCAGTTCGGTCAGACGAAGGTTCATCCTCTGATACAAGTGACGAGAAGCTCTTCGCTATCGTCCAGCCGATGCTGGTGTACACTGGCTTGATTGAGCAGCTACAGCAGTTCTTCAAGAAGGGCAAATCATCCAGCATGAGCAAGATGGGTGAGGAAGATGAATCCGCTGGCAGCCTCGAAAAATGGGAGATACAGATGAAAGAGAAGCTGGGCAACATGAAGGAGATGGTGGGGCTGTCCAAGAACCTGCTCTCCTGGCTTGAAGACATGACCTCATCAGATGATATGCAGGAGGCCTTTGATGTCATGGGGGCATTGACGGATGTATTTTCGAGTGGTTATGCGACATGCGAAGATTTTGTCCGGGCTGCCATGCATGCCGGCAGGAGCTGAGCGTGAGAATGGAATGGAGGTTCCAGGGTGCGTTGATATATATGCCTTGTTAGATCAACAGGCTAAGCCCAGATGTTTGTAGCATTTTGCCATAACTAGTGGACATACACGTGCAGCACGCACATGGTTATGAGTTCTTACAAATGCAAAGAATTTCCATATGATCACTTGTCCTTAATATTAAATCATAAAAAAAAATTCTTCGTTTCGTGCTTTGCACCCTTTTTTTTGTGTGTTTTTCTTTTTTCAGACCGTGTTCTTTTTTTTGTTTTGCACACCCGAGGAGATGGCTCTCGTCTACTCCATATTATCAAACAAACAAATAAGAAATGATAGTAGTTTGTAAAAGTTAATACCTTCATAAATCAGTTCTTGCCTCTATTTATGTGGTGCTTCCACTAATCAATTACACCTAAAATCTGTTCATCTTTAATGCAACCTTTGGCAATTTCCACCTCTAGCAAGCTACCTCGACCAGCATGCATCCTCTCTTTGGTTCGGTAAATAAATTCAGACTATATTCCTGTGAAAATAAGGTAAAGAAATTAGAGCAAACCAGGATTATTGATCATGGGATTGTGACTCCTCACCCATCAGTTCGGTGGTTCATCTCGTATTGAACTTGTCAAGCTAAAGAATTAGTATAGTAAACAGAATCTCAATTCAAGCTCAAGAATGAGTAATATAGCAACACAGACGGAGATGGTACATGGTCTGTTCAGGCTGAGGTTTGACAGGAAGAGGGGATCAGGGAGAAGAGGATGGTAGAAAAATATTTTATTTCTTAATCCCCACTGAGTACATCGGCTTGGTTTATAAGGACACCAGCCAACACAAGCCATTGTTAATCAGGGGCTAATTTCCCTCTATTCCCGGTAATTCTTGGGATACTATCCTTAGATGAGCCGTTCACGAGGCAGCTAGCTTCTTACCTTTCTTGCCTCCACGCTGATATTGCTTGCCCCAACATGACAGCCACATGAAAAAAAGCATGCATGCCCTATTTGCTGATTTGTTGTGAGAGAAAAATACTGCTGAATAACTGATTGATTTGTCTGTAGTGCATATTGCTATCATTAAGTCTCTGTGGCAAGCCTCAGCTATACATGACAAATATAACTGTATATCTAGTGAAGTACATCAAAGATTGAGGCTAACTTTGCAAAGAGGCAATCCATCAGATAAACTTGAGGCTAACCTTTGAGATCGACATGGTAAAAAAAAAAGAAATTCTAAAAACAGACTGTCTCAACGCCTACAATTTGCGTTTTTCCCGTCAAACCATAGCACACATCTGTAGAGTAGGCTATGGAATTAAGTTGCATGACTTCAAATCAAATGAATTTTTAGGCTAGTGTTAATTCATAATTTTGTTCTGTAGAAGATATTAGAGTTCATTAAATCTAGATTTGTAATTAACTGCGACGAAACAATCGATTGTCCTTTCGTTTTGTAGAAGCTATCAGGGTTCATTAAATTTAGATTCACAAGTAGTAAAAGAACAGTGCTAAACAATAACGGATTACCTCTCCTGCAAACTGAACAATGATGCGAATTCCCTTAATATCTCATCTGAAAGGTGATACCTTGCATCATCTGCATCACGGGGATCACAAAACTCCTGCGATATGATCATAGCTAAGTGTCTATTCTTAATTAAAACATTAAAGGAGAACATCTTGGAAAAGCAAAGTGAGAAGTTCTACTTAAAACAAAGCCATAGTCCCCTTGTCAGATTCACCCGCTGCAATCTGGGGGTATCGTGGACAGAAACAATAAAAATCATCATCAACAACAACAATAACATAGCTTGTCAATCCTAAGCAAGTTAGCGTAGCTAGAATTGAAACTCACCAAAAGCTCGAAGTCACGGCACTTCAATGGCTGCTTTCCAAGCACTTCTATTCAAATATAGATCTCTAGGTATATCACATGCTTTCAAATATCATTTTATTGCCTTCTCCATATCAATTTCAGTCTTCCTCTACCTCTCCTCATATTATTAGCTTGGATTATGACTCAACAATGCACTGGTGCCTCTGAA
Source organism: Saccharum hybrid cultivar R570 (assembly GCA_038087645.1). NCBI lineage: Eukaryota > Viridiplantae > Streptophyta > Magnoliopsida > Poales > Poaceae > Saccharum > Saccharum hybrid cultivar. The sequence goes on from JAQSUU010000637.1 coordinate 18,597,425, forward strand.
GTTCTCCTTTGGACATGGCCAAATCACCTCAATGGATGTTAGACAAGCTTTTCTTCAATTGATGCTACCCCTAGGCGATCATATATATCATCGTTCCGAACTCGGTCCATTCTTGTGTGAGCACAAATCTATTGCAACATACGCATTTCTGCAACATTCAGTTGTTAAACATGTCGAACCTTTGTAGGCCAATATTCTGCTCCATACAACATAACCAGTCTAATCCCGTCCTATAAAACTTGTCTTTTACCTTTTGTGGTACTCTCTTATCAAAAGAATGCCAGAAGCTTATCATCACTTGATCCACCTTGCTTTGATTTTATGGCTAACGTCCGCATCAATATCTCTATCCCTCTGTAGCATCGATCTCAAATAAAGAAGAGATATTCACCTGTATGACCTTAGAAAAAATACCTCTTCCTTGTATGACTTGATTTTTTTTGAACTTACCTGTATGGCCCCAAAATGAAATTATCTTCCTTATATGGCTTTCCGTTCGTTTTTGACACTTGACGGTGTTAAGTCAATGATAAAATGACCATTTTATCCCTAGCCAAAAAATACAAAATTTTGTTTGTCTGTTATATATTTGGAGTAATATTACGCAAATAAGTTGACACATATTTGCGTAATATTACATAATAGTACACACACATATTACGTACTGTTATGTGTGAACTTATTTGCGTAATATTAGTCTAAATATACAACCGACAAACACAACTGCATTTTATTTTTTTCGCCAGGGGTACAATGGTCATTTTACCCTTGACTTAACACCATCAAGTGCTAAAAACAGACAGAAGGCCATAGAAGGAAGATAATTTCATTTTGGGTTCATACATGTAAGTTCAAAAAAAATCAGGCTATATAAGGAAGAGTCATTTTTTCCAGGGCCATACAGGTAAATATCTCAATAAAGAAAGGTATTCGTCTTAGAGACTACTTCCTTTCAAACTCACATCTCCCTCCTGTGCAGCTCCACCAAAGTCACATCTCATGTATTTGGTTTTAATTCTGCTTAATCTAAAACTTTTAGACTCAAGGGTCTATCGCCACAACTCTAGTTTCCTATTTACTCATGTCTTACATCATCAGCGAACAAAAAGGGAATGCAACACGAGTACTTCCCAGAAGGTCCTCCATCCTAATACACTCTCGTCAAGCATACTTAACTTTGAAGTTACGATGGGATTGGGTCAAAATTCTAAATAGTAGGAGCTATAAGGGGATATAGCATTTCATGAGACCGGGCGCTACGCTTCGACAACTTTAGCACTACAGGATTATTTCCGCTATTTAGCGGCTAAAAGCGCGCTATTCTCGCTAAACCGATGTCTATTTAGCGCCGCTATCTGGCAAGACGGTGTGGGCTTTGATTTCCATCCGGCCCAAATCAAGCGCAGGCCCAAAGTGCTGGCAGTAAGACTCAGTAACCTGCCCATCCTCTTGTTCGGTCGTTCCTCTCCGAGCTCGTGAAAAGTGTTGCGGCGGCGGCGGCTGTTGTTGCTGCTGCAACCGGCGAGCAGCGGGAGTGCTGGACCAGCGAGGGGCGACAGGACTGCGGGCAGCGGCGGGACTGGTCACGGGCTCACAGCGCCTGGAGTGCAGGTCTGCAGCCGTCGCTGCCGAGAGGCAATATTCCTCTCTTCTCATATTTCTAATTTTGGCCGCTGGATGCCTGGATGTGAATGGTAGTGCAGCAGTGCTGCAACTCATGGTGAACGGAATAGCTGATTCGTTTAGGATTTTCTATACCGCATTGCTACTGCTGCTGACGATTGGTTTACTCTTTACTGTAAATAAATTAGCCTCATCTTCTATGTTTATTACATGTAAAATTATCTAATGGTTGACATAAATTTTTTCTCAGCTGTTAAATAGCTTAGCCCGCTATAGCCTTTGTTAGCCTTTGAGAAAGGATGCCGCTAAGGGCTTTAGCCTGCTATTTAAAACTTTGGATTCGGTGCTTAAGTGCTGATACGATCACATCCAAAGACTCGATGGATGAAAATGTACATCAGCATCCAGCAGCACCCCGTGATCCTGTACAGAAAGAACTTCTCGCCGCCTAACTTACCCACACCAATGCTTCCGATCACTTAAACTTCTTCCAACACAGGCTAGAGGCCTTGTCATTAGTACGCAGGCTGAAAAATGGTCAACTACACAAAACCATCATCTAGCGCTATGAGTGAGTAATGAAAACATGTTTCCTATACAGAAAACCATCTAAATAGATTTGCTATAAAAACACGCTTTTTGATTACATATCATAAATATTAGTACTTTCTATACATTTGGTTAAACTTAAAATTTAGACATTGAAAAACAAGAATTATAATCTTTTTGGACCGAGCGTGTAACTTATATCCTAAGTGTCATAATCATGTGCTCCGTTATGATCAATTTCATGACCTTGATTAATAGTACCTTCTCGATCATCCGATGGAAATTTTTCTTTCCAACTTAATCCTACTCTTATCTTCCTGATAGAGTTCATCAGTTAGAATGGCACTTATACAAGGGCCAGCACCGTTGTTTTTGCTCAGATCACCCAACGCTAGCACATGTTGAAGCGATTTCTCCCCAATGCATAATGATCGATCGCACGGCAGAGCGGTGCCAGGATCGGTGAGGAGGCGGCCATCGGCGCGACGACAGCGAAGAGGAAGACAGCCGAGGAGTGCATGGCTAGACTTCGGCCCTTGCGCTTCTCCATGGAGCGCTGCAGCGACGCTTTCCTCCGCCATGGACAGCTCCGCGCCAGGCATCAGAGGGAGTATCTAGGCCGTTCCTCCTCCACCGTCATCAATCGCAGGCGCCGTGTCCCTGAACGCTCCCAGCTGTGGCCATGATTTTGATCTCCTTGGTTGTGGCGGTGGCGCTCGTCATGCGCTTTAGGACACGCACTGTGCGATCTGCGCTCGCACGAACCACGGCTATGTGGCTGACTTCCGCGGTGATGGCGGCACTAGCGTCCAGCGGTCCTCTACATCGGTGCTCTCGCTCCGTCGCTCGCTATCCAGACAGGCTATTTCTGGGACTGCGGGCCGCCGCGCAAGCCACAAAAATAACCCGGCACAATACCAAGCGGCGCGTGTGGACGGGGGACAGGCTACCCGCGGCCGTGGCGTTTGCAACCGTAGCCTCTCGAGTGCGTACGGTTTTACGAGAGGCTAATTTCAATCCCTTTGTTCACAGTATATAGAGTAGAATAGATACTCCCTCCGTCCCAATGAATATGCAATTCTCGCATCCGAGAAATCAGCCATCACAAATTTTGATTAAAATTATATAAAAAAATACTAACTCTTATGAGACAAAATAAGTACCGTTAGATTGGTTATGAGATATATTTTCATAATAAATTTATTTCGAGACATAAATGTTAATACTTTTTGCTATAAATTTGGTCAAAGTTGACACAGTTTGAACGACACGTTTCCCATAGTTACACAATCAACCGGACGGAGGGAGTAGATAGATAAATCTTTTTTTAACAAACGACGATTTTTTTTAACCGAGGGAGTAGCAAACATGGTCTGGCCTGGCCCATCTAGAGCACAATTGCAGAAACAAGCCTGACCTTGCGCACATCCATCCCCAATTCCCCGCCGACTTCCCAACTTGCCATCCTGCACTCCCATCCCGCCGCCTCCCTTTGCCGCCGATTGCTTTTCGTCCTAATCCTGGCTCACTTAGAACCCTAAAGGGCTCCAGCAAAGGTCCCAATCTCGGGTACGGAGGATGGAGAACTGTAACAACGGACTGGCGGCCGCCGATGATTTCAAGGTACGAACCCACCCGCTCGCACGTTGTATTAGTGATTGGTGCCGTAATACTCGTCGGAGATCAAGGTGTTGGTGGTTTATTGCGCCGTTGGCAGGTGGTGGCGCCGGCGCACCCACTGATCAGCCACTGGGTCTCAGTGCTCCGTGATCGCTCCACCCCTTCCCATGCCTTCAGTAAGTGCTGTGCGTTTTTTTATTGTTATTCTGAATCTCGTCCTTATTCTTGGTGGGTCGTGCTTTACTGGTGACAATTAATTGCAGGGAGTGCAATGGGGGAGTTAGGGAGATTGCTAATCTATGAGGCAACTCGGGATTGGTTGGTATGTTCCTAATTCTTACAAATGCTGCATTTGGTGGTGCTGATGCAAGTGTTTGATGTTAAGATAAATTTAGGGTAGATGTGAAAATAATGATCACTGCGATGTGAAAAGTAAACTTGTAATGTATTTTATTCTGGGCAGACAGTAATGATGAATTTTATTTCGTTGAGTATGTGATCATTGAGATAGTTCTCCACTTTCTTCTGGTAGCCGACAGTAACACTGGAGATCCAAACACCTATGGGCACTGCGGTTGTTGAATCTGTCAGTGAGATGGAGCCAATCATGGTTTGTATTCCTCTTCAATGTATCTTTTTTGCAAATATGGCATTATTATTAAATAACCTTGAACTTTATTGATATATTTCAGATTGTACCTATTCTTAGAGGGCTTGCTCTTGCAGATCTTGCAACATCAATTTTGCCATCAACTAGAACTTTCCATTTAGGTGAGAAAAAATAACTTTGGATTTGTTGGAAAAAAAACTCAATTTCTCACTTGCTGATGTTTGTGATGCAATATGTTTTCATCTTTTGAATTACAAAGAACATCATATTTGATCGAAACACTTTCTGCTGATGAATATGCTGCTAGTATGTCCAAAAACACATGGTGTGCTTCAACTTTTTTTTTACTGGACAAATTTAGCACATAAAAACTGGTCTAGTTTTCTAGATAAATTTATTTATTTATTTGAGCATGCTTATTGATTACTGCTAATGTTCCTTTTTTACCTATACTAAATGAAGGTATGTCCAGGGATGAGACAACGCTGCTGCCCTCTGTTTACTTAAATAAGTAGGTGCCATTCTTTTGTTTTGCATTTAGATAAAAAATGTCGTTGATATGTTATACCACAGTAGTTGGGGCTCTACTAAAGCTATCTAACTTCATTTGGCAGAACGAAATATTATCTCAATAAAAATGTAGCTTGTCTGTAGCCAAACAGTGGAGGTTGTTAAATATTCTTTAGTTAATTTAATTTCCTTGATGAAGAAGTCACTTTCATCATACAAGGTTGGAACCACAGTGATTATGAACTGTGTTCCAGCTTACTCTTTTCTATCTTATTGTACACTTTTAGTTAATTTGATGTATCACAAGATCTTTTTCTAGTCCAATCTATTGAAATAGTTGAGTTGCAAGCTATAGTGTTGTATGAAATTACCAATGCTACTTGTTTTCCTGATGATCAGTGGAACATAATTTTGAGTGCAGGCTACCTGATAGATTCCCAAAAGGATGTAATATACTCCTTGTGGATCCTATGCTAGCAACTGGTAATACTTTTCCTTGTATATCACAGCCAATTCTTATATTGGTCTTATATTGGGTTATCATTCTTTTTGTGTTTGATTGATTTCACTGCTATACCCATGCTGTGTTTGAGTGGTCATCTTTCTTCTTACCTTGTGTTTTCCATCAGGTGGAACAGTCACTGCAGCAGTTGATCTGGTTAAGGAGCGTGGAGCTGAAATCAGTCAGATAAGAATTGTAAGTTCATGAGGAAAAAAAAAGATGTAACAGATCTGTTGATTAAAAAAATGGTTATTATTTTCTAAACACTCATTGTTATGCAGATATCAGCTGTTGCTGCTCCTCCTGCCATCAAGAAGCTCAATCAAAGATTCCCAGGGTGCATTCTGAAGTTCTATAAATTTGTTGCGTTTTTAGTATCAAGGTTACCTTGATGATTGTATATCTTATCACTCTTTTCTGCAGGATTTGTGTGTATACAGGAACTATGGATCAAATTGTGAATGAGAAAGGGTAATTATATTTTTACCAACATATGCATAAATCATGATTATTGCACTGCTAACTCATTCTCGCTAATGTACTGCAGTTTCATAGTCCCAGGCCTTGGGGATGCTGGAGACCGCAGCTATGGAACATGACTCTGGCGGTCTGGCCCTTTGCTGATGACAATTGTTAGGAATTTCAGCAAAACCCAGATTTAGTTGATGCCTGCTTATTTTCGTAGACCAGATTTGTAGTTCCCTAAAACACAAATGTGTCTTATGGTGATATCCTGATAATGGTTATGAGCTTCCTGGAGTGTTTGTTTTGAGAAGTGGGATAGCCTACAATCACCTTAGCTCTGAACATAACCTATCGCTATCCCAAGAATTACCCAGATGTGGCCAAACAGGCAATCTGTTGATTGCAGTACCAAAACCGGTTCTATTTATATTGGGTGGAGCTGGAGTGTATATGTATTGTGGAGAATAAGCATGATCTGGAAAATGGAAGGGGCCACCTTCATGCGCCGGTCATTGTAGGCTTACTCCTTATTCATCAATTTTTATTTATATTTTACTATTCAAGGCATATTGAGGACTCCATACAACCCTGTAACCCTCCTAAGGCTCCAACGGCCGTCCCTTACATTAGCCCACATCGTTGCCAGCTCACAGCATTGCTTGCCTGGATTGAAGTTATCACTGGGCCAAACGATGACAATGGCATGGGAAAAAAATCTGTAACAACGGGATAAAGAGCATTTCTCTGATTGTTTTTTTCCGTTTACTATATTTCCAAGAAAATTTGTGCCTATATTTCCTAGGTTAAAGGATTCCAATGTCCAACTTTAGCACCCGTTTGGTATAGCTCCGCTTCACTAGGAAAGCAGTTTTTTTTCGGCTTTAGCTCCATGAGCAGCTTTACCAGGAAGTTAAAGCTGTTCTTGTGAACCGTTTGGTAAAACAGTAAATTTTTTAAAAACATGCTCTCACAGAATCCCACGCAAAGACCCACCAAAGTGAGTTGAAGCTAGGAAAGCTACTATTTTTAGCTTCATCTTACACAAATTGCTAGTGAGAGCACATTTTAAGTAGCTTTCACATGTGAAGCTGTTTTGAAAGTACCCGTTTGACACAAATAGATTCAAACAACTCACGTAGCTGCTCGAGAAGCTGTGTCAAACAGAGCCAGCCATGTACTCTAGACTAGCACCTTGGCTCTTTGTATAAGAGCATCTTCATCGGGTCTTCTTTTCTAAAAAAATTGCTATAGGTAATTGAGAAAATAAAGTTTTAGGTTAAAGGCGGTGCTACTGTAGCAGATTGAGTAAACTCCTTCCTCTTTATTTAAGTGGGACCCACTTGTCAATAAGTAGAACTCTCCTTTTTCCTTCTTACCCAACGCTGGCCGTGCGATTCCCCACCATGATCGGGGCCTTAGCATGCCGGCCCTCCACGCCCTCGCCCGTGCGATGCCCCCATCCGTGTGATGCCCTGGTGTTGCAGCATGGCCGGCCTGTGTCCTTATGCGCATGGTGCCCCACTGTGACCGGCGCCCACCCGCGCCAGTGCGGTGTTTCAGCGCGATTCCGTGGCTGGCCCCACCCTCGCCCGTGCAATGTGCCACCGTAGCGGTGTGTAGCCGGCCCCTGGCCTGTCTACGTGGCACCTAGGCATGATAACACTACTAGAAATATCCACTTCTATGACGAAAATCTTAATGACGAATCTGAAACCATCATAAAAAATCGCTGTTTATGATGAAAATTTTGGTTTCGTCATAGATCATCGGTGACGATCCTCGAACCCCCTTTATCTATGGCAAAATTGGGTATCGTCACAAAAAACATCATAGAATAGCACATGTTTTCATCACAGATCACTCACACGACTGTTCCTACTCATCTATGACGATCTTATTCAGAACTGTGACGAGCATGGCTTCATTATTGAACTAATTACTGATCTATGATGAACAATATTCAACCTGTAACGATGATGCTTCGTCATAGATCTCCACATGGTACTTTCTCCATCCGATGTGTACCTGTGGGACTTGCAGTTATTAATCCGTGATGCTTACAATTCATCATAAAAGTCTCCGCTCGATCCTTTCTCCATGTGACATGTACCTATGGGACCCTTCTCCATCCGACCTATGGGACTTGACGACTTACGTGTCACGTGTACCTGTGGGGCCTTTCTCCATCTCCATCCGACTTGTGGGACCCGACGGCTTGCTTGCCACTTGTGCTTATGGACCCTTCTCCATCCGACTTGTGGGATCCGACGGCACCTTTCTCCATCTCCATCTAACCTGTGGGACCCGACGACTTGCGTGTCATGTGTCCGACTTGTGGGACCTGACGTCTCCATCTAACCTGTGGGACCCGGCGGTTTGCGTGTCACGTGTCTGACTTGTGGGACCCAACGGCACCTTTCTCCATCTCCATCCGACCTGTGGGACCCAACGGCTTGCGGTCACTTGTTGCCATCGGGGTTTAATAAATTCAAACTAAAAAAAACCATGAGAGCTGGGAGTCGAACCCGGGACCTAGAGCAAGGAATAGACCATCTTGACCATTGCGCTAGATGTATGCTTGTGTTGACATGTCTTTGGAGTAGTATATGTTCTCTATGTGGATAGGTTGACTTATATATTGGATATATCCCCTGCAAGTGGAAACAAATCTATGCCCGTTGGACTTGCGGTGGCGGTGGCGGCAACAGAGGATCCCTAGTGTTCTGTGGTGGCTCAGGCATCCTTTTGGAGGCTAGGCAGTGGGTCTTCCCGATGGAGCACGGCGGCATTGGTGTCCGTGTTCGTCGTGTGCCGTGGTAGAGGCGATAGATCCGATTCGCAGGTCTCCTTTCTCGCCTTTTCCTGTTCGCTTCATTGTTTTGGTCCTTGCTTGAACATGACGTATACAAGAAGGAAAATGCTAATAGAAGAGCATGCATGCTCACGCGGCTTAGCCCGCACACCCGCCCGAGCCCCTATACACCCGCCCGACCCCCGACGCACCTTATCCCCTTCCCACCCTCCCGTACTCTCTCGCTCATAGACTCTCTCCCTCCCGCACCTCTCTCTCTCTCTTTGACGACTAGCGCGCTCCTCTCCCTTCCCCCGCCCCACCGCCTCCCCCACGCCTGCACTGGCCATGGTGGATCCACCGGATCTGGTGGCGGCGGCCGCGGATCTAGCGACAGGTAGGCCTCTCCTCCTCCTCCTCCTCTCTCTCCTCTCTCCTCCTAGATCCACTTTTCTAGGGTTCCGGCGAGCTCTTCCCTTTCTTCTCCAACTCTGGTGGGGTATAGAAGGGCCGACCAGGGGAAGGCAGGTAGGCCAGGTGGTGGGGAAGGTTGACGGGCGGTTTAGGGGAGCTAGCAGTGGTCATGGCAGTCGTGCTAGGTCAGGACGGGGGAGCTCCGGCCATGGCAGCAGCGGCGACCATGGCGGCGGCGTTGGTGGCGGCGAGAGGGGAGGGAAAGAAGGTGGCGCCACGGGCTGAGCTAGGGTTTCGCCGGAGCTCACTGCGGTGGGGCGACGACGGCGGCAAGGGCGAGGGCACCGGAGTCGGTGAAGATAGTTGTTGTGTTTTTTCTAATTTTTTCTAACTACAAAGTGCTGCGAGGAGGTGTGCGCTCCAGGAATCAAAATCCTACGCGTGCATGCTGTAGTAAACTCCATACAAGAAACATTATAGCGTTTCATATCTAGTTAGGACAATGATGATGAAAAGAACTAGGAGGTGGCACTGGTTGGTTTTCTACCGATGCGCGTCACTTGCAGATCTGTCTAGGCAAACAAACAGACCCTTTGCTTCTATCTTAAACTATTTTTTTCTATCTAGTGCTTGCTTGATTCTACATTTCTATTTCATATGCTCTAGTGCCACCAGTGAGTCCTTATGGTATTTTGAACTTGTAACATATCTGAGGCCACATTTCTGTGCCAATGATGTCTACATGGCTGTTGGATGTATTAGGATGCAGCTAATATGTTTGCTTTCTATGTCTTCTCCTTGTTGACAACCAAGTTATCCATTTGGTTCCAAACAAGATGAAGGCATCAAAAGCAAATCAATGCTTTGTGTCCATCATTCACATGACTAAGGCCACTAATGTCTAAGCTGCACATGTTGCTACTGATGCCAATGATGATCACTACCACTTGTTCACTGACATTCTACTTGTGAAAACTTAGGCAGCCTATTTGAGTTGTGCAGATTTGAGATGAGTCGTCCCTGCTATGTTGTGTTCAATGGCCGTGAGCCAAGAGTTTACTACAACTGGCCTGACTGCTAGGAACAAGTTCATTGGTTTCGTGGTGCTTGTTATAAAAAGTACAACTCCTATGAAGAAGGAATTGCTGCCTTCAAGTCAAGAACCAACTCAAATCCACCCTTAGCTCATGATGATGACTTCTATCTTCAAAACCCAATAGTTGCTCCACCCTCTTTGTCCTTCAAAACTATTGTAATTGTAGTCCTCTTAATCTTTGTCTATCTCCTATGGAAGAAGCTCTGAGCTCGTGTATTGATTATAAGTGTGATGGTTAGACTTGATTTAGCTAGAATTGTAATGGTTACAGCTCCATTAACTGCTACTCTAGTTTGAGTTATATATATCTATGTGGTGCTACTCTAAATTTAGGTGAGGTCGTACCATGAAAATTGTTAATGGTTCTTAAAGTTTCACTTTGGTATGAGTTGTGGACTTCATTGATGGATCTTTGTTGGTGTTGACACTTCTTAGCATCACTCGCATTAGGTTGTCATCCCCAACATGACACCAAGAGTGTGGTTGTATTGTACTCATGACACTTAACTATATAAAGATATTAAAGTATATATCCGCAAGCGCACAGATAAATACACCCGTTGCAGCATTTCATCCAAGTTTATCCTAGGTATCGTTATTTATGTTTAACCAAAGGAGAACAAACAGAGGGGCACATATTAATTAAAGGCTACTCTACACATGTGATATGAATATTTGAAATCACTGCCCTTTACTCTCAAACAGGAATCAATCAAATAAAAAGAGATAAAATATATGATAATCAGACCATTCAGATGATATTCCTTAGAGCAGCACTACTATGGCAAGTCATTGATCAGAATATAAAGTAAGAGAATAACTCCTAAGTAATCCGTTAACTATTAGAAATAATCTACATTGATTAGTGCAATTATATCAGGCAATCATTGGCTAGGTTATCTCATATCCATAAACAAGGAACATCTCCATTACGAAGCTGAGAAACAGAGTAACAACTAAGTAATGAGACCGCGTTCTACTAAGTTCTACACTCGGGGAGTGGACTACAAAGGACTCAACAGGAATGTCACACCCGCGATCTACCACATGGCCCAGAGTATAGAGTGCATTTGCAGGTAAACAGTGTATAAGTACCACACTTACACAATATTGACCACCCACCCATGACTCAATAAGGTGAGTGCTTTGCAAACATGTGTATAAACATAATGATAAACTATCTATGCCAAATATATAATCAAAGCAGACTAATCTCATAATAATCAAGGATATAATATAGATTAAGAACAAAATCATATCTAATGTATCAAGAATAATGATCAAGAACAATGAACTAGACTAGATAATGATGAACTAGAACAATTACGAACTAGAACATAAAGAACTAGAACATGAACTAGATTAAGAACTAGAAGAACTGATGAACTAGATGAATATCTGAAGAACAATGTTGATACAAGAGAGAAGAATTAGATTTACCAAGCTCCTCTTGACTAGATCTGGAGCCCAAGGCTGCTTGACTCCTCTACTTCTAATTCTAATCTAGCTATGCCTAGATCTGATGGAGCTCTAAGGAGATGAGAGTTGCTGGTTGGTCTTCTGCTTTCTGGTTGATGATTGATTGAATGAGTTCCCCTTTGGAGGGGGGTCCGGGGCCTCGTTTATATAGCCCAGAGCATAGAACCGTGACCCTTGGATCAAACCGACCTTCACGTAGGGTTAGGATGCATCCTTGGAGGCGGTTGAAGTAGCTTGCAAAGGAAGAAGCCAAGGGGCGGCGGCTAGGGGCTGGTCGGCCTAGGGTTGAGGCTGGTCGGCCCCATCTGGCGACGCCTCATGGTGGCCCTCCTCGTGGAGTCCTTTGGTGTCCTCTAGAAGCCTCTTGCGTATTCGTGACGTGGAGATTAGGCCGATTGACGTGGGTTCCTTCTCGTGGAAGATATCAATTCCTGAATTATTCTGATAACCCCCTGCAAAATATAGATTCACCAAAACTCGAGGAATTTCGTTAGTTGACACCCTAAACCTATGTTGGTGATCATTTATTAGCCCTTTTATATATTTATTTTAACCCTTTATTATGGTAGATAACCATCGTCAATAATTGGATTATTTTCCTCCTCAGTGATCTCATTACTGAGCAAGCTCTCATCCTACTGCATGCACATTAACGAAATGGAGGAGGCCCCCAACAAGAGGAACACACTAGCCAACCCCATGGATGATGCCTTTGTTGAGATCCTCCGCGCCTCCATGCTCGCTCCTTGTTCTGCTGCAAATGTGTCTATCGCTCCTAGAAATGCCTCATCTTAGACAACCATAAGTTGATGCCCTAGACTATGGTCGGCTTCTTCTACGAGGGAATCTACGGATAACGAAACTTCACCAGCATCACCAGCATTTACCCCTCCTTGTCCTTCTTGCTCTTCACCATGAACAATATAGCTATCTCAGATTACTACAATGGCCTCATCCTATGCTTGTAACAGAACCGACCAAATTATAAGAGCACAAGTACAAAAACAAGCACCGAAGCGCTCAAATTTTCGAACTTGAGCCCATATAATCCCGGTAGTCAATCGAAACCACGAAGGATTTCAAACCAACTTGCTTACAACCAAGATCGCATCATTCAACACAACACATCACACGTTACATTTCACAAGTAGTTCCGAAATCCACTTACACACACGGAGTTGCAAATTATTACAAACCAAGTTCATAAAGTAGTAGAAGCATAACACACACCAGTTGTTCAAATACTACTGCCAGTCTTACTGATCCATCCCGCAAAAGCATTAAGGAAAGTATATAATGGATGATCACGCCCGAGTGATCTAGTCTTCGTCACCCGCAGGGTGGAGACAGGTCTTGCAGAAGCCTTGGTAAAGCATATCATCTGCAACAGGAGGGAATAAACCCTGAGTACTGGAATGTACTCAGCTAGACTTACCTGTCAAAAACCAGAAATAAGATGACGCCAAGGATTATGCAAGGCTTTCACAAGAGGGCTAGCTGACATCACGTTTTGTAGAAAGGCATAAGTAATTGAACTCCTTTAACCTGTACTAGCAGTTATTTTTAGCATTTACCTGATATCTATCTTAGCACCTGTACGAAACATGCACTTGATTATAATCAAACAATCAATATCATTATCTCCATAACAGGTATAAATTGCGACAACGTTGTATCATTCACTTAACCATCTGTTCAATTTAATGAGATCTACGTTGCCGCTGCTCAAGTCAAGTGCTCACTAACCGGGAGCGACGGCGATTCGAATCGAATTCCTATCCAGCTGGAGGGGTATTTCTAACACTCACCGCGCAGGCCCTTGCCAGGGTCGCACAAGCCACCTTTCGTACGATTCAGGAATCGCGGGTCCGAATGATGTTGCAACCCCAAGGGCGACACTCTGCCAGGTAATAGGGACTCTAACCCCCCCTTGGTCTCACGTTAATGTCCCCAAGCACATCCTTTCTCTCCTCCGAGATGCAACCTACCATTCGATTCCTAGCCTGAACCATATTACTCGGCTTCGCGGTCGGAACGACTTATCCGGCCAACTAAGTGTTAGACTATGTTCAACATGACTCAAGGACGTACAGCGAATCGGTCCTTAAACGACTCCGATGGGCATAGCTCCACACCCAAGACGTGAAAGTGTCTTACGGCTGTACTATCGAACTTCCGCCCGGTCTCAATTTCATTTTAAGGCATGGTTCCATCCATGATAGCCATATTGCCACTCGTGACCCATTCCTACATCTCGCGGATGACCGGAAATCACCCGACTTCTACCGGACTATGCAGGGCTAGGCATTGACTCGTGCCTAAACCTAATTTAGGATTAAGTACGATATCTGGACAAGGACAGATATAATGCAGCAAGTGTTTTCACACAACTCCTACAACTTAATGCAGTAAACAAGTAAAAGTACTCAAGATTGATTTATAAAACAATAGGGTCAGCATGCACCGGGGCTTGCCTTTTAGAAAGGTGGACGGCCGGTGATCAGGACACTCGGGTAGATCTTCTGCAGGAACTCCTTCGCCGGCTGGTTCCTCTGGCTCCCCCGGCTGCTCCTGGATTTCCTCTGGGATCGCTCCCTCGAACTCGAGTAGAGTCACCCCCTCCAGAACACCTATTGCATGAGTGCATAATAAATTTCATGGATGCATAATGAAGGATGCAGCATGCTCGGGATGAAATGCATTACAACCACTCCTAAAGCTCTATTCATATCACTTCAATTATTAAGTACAAATTTCCTCTCCGGTAGAGAAGTACTCACCTAATCTACTCAACCAAAGGTATAGTTGTTCCTCCTCTGTTAAGGCCCTAACACCTAACAATCACAAGAATAACTTTACTTAAGTTACCACATCCAAGCACAAAATATCAAAGCCAGACATTCTGGACAGTAGCTAAATGTTTCTATCATAACTGGAGATTCCTAATTCCAAAAGATATGATCAAAGACAATCTGGAAAGCTTATAAAATGCTCTACAAATCATTTTCAGACCTCAACCCTTAATTCCTAAGTTTTCCTGGTCAAATTTCCAGGGTTCCAGAAATCTATCCTCTGCAAATAGAGAGCAGCCATTTCTGGACAGTCACTTAAAACAACAATAACTCCTAGACTACTAAGCCAAATGCCCCCCAAATTTTGACACAAGCTAGTTTATCAAATTTACTACCACTTTGTTATTCACAAGTTTTCCAGCAAACACTTTTGTTAAGAGTCAAATCCACAAATGCTATTAGCTGTCCAGAAAAACCTAGAAATATGAAGATTAAATATTTCTTTATGTGTCAAACTTCCTCTATGACTAAACTAATGATACCAGTAGTTCACACATATCATAAAAACACCAGAAAGTAAAGTGTGCTAACCTAGAACATTTATTTTCACCCCTTTCTTAATTTACTTAATTAATTAAGTGGAAAATTAAACCTATATGTAAACTACTCATAAAATTCTACATAAATTACAGGAGCCTCTCTGACCCACAAAGAGACTACTGTAAAAATTTGAACTAAAATTATTCACAGAAACTCCCTACAAAAAATTCACAAGCCAAAAAGGCTGATTTTTGCATAATTAACAAATCACATTGAAAAATATCAACCAACAGAATTCTTATTTTTCTTAAGCACCTTAGGGCACCAGGACACTCTCCACAAATTTATATAAACATTGCACATGTAGAAAAATTACTAAAATTCATTCAAGTATTTCTTAACATAACATGATATCACCATAACTTGAAAAATACTCAAGCACTAGTACCCAAATTTTTACCAAAGCTAGTACATGCATAAAATAATCTTCCCACCAATTTTCACAATTTTTGGAATAACACAACTCCAGTTACTCATTTAACAAAGTTGTCTCTAATTTAAGACACATTTCAAAACCCTAATTTATCCTCCCAGAAAATAAACATCACATACATATTTTATATTTTTATTAAATACTACACATCATGCAGAGCCCAACAAAATTTAAATCATAATTTTTGAGCAAGCAAAACCCTAGATATGAATTTCCTAAACCTCACTTAAAATCTGTGACAATATAAAAGGAAATGGCGAGCGCGAGTGAGGGTGAGGTGAGGTGTCGGCTCGGTCTTCACATCCGCGCATGCGCTCGCGATGTGGAGGCGCTGGCAGAGCACAAACGCCACGCGGCAGCGCTGCTCTGCCCAGTCGCCACGACAGCGTCGCTGTCTGAAACACTGAAATGGAGCCCGAACGGGTTGTGTGACAGCGGGATTTTGGTGTCGATTAACTCACAAATGAGCTCGAGTTAGGGAAGCCTCTAATTAGCAAAATTGTAGACCTATGTGATGACTACAAGTTTGTAAGAGAGATCATGGACTGGTTCGGCTTAGTTAGTGAGATACAGTGCCCTGAAGGAAGGCACCCGAAAACTGAAACTGAGTTTCAGTTCACTCCTTCGACTGAAACCCGTTTTTCAAAGCATTCTATCTCCTAAACCCTTGAGAACTAGGTGATGATGATGTTGACAATATTGTAGAGCTAAGTGGGTGCTACAAAAGTGTCAATATTAGTTAGAGCTAGTTTGGTCTGGTTTTCAAACTACAAGCTCCCAAAGTAGGCCACCATGAAACTGAAATGTCACATTTCAGGCTTAGAAATAATTCTAAGTGTTGACAGCCCTTCAAACTGACTTGTGGGCCATTTTTGAGCATGTTATGATCATTTTCATGAGATGACCATATTGAGACTTTTGTTCCCTAGGAAATTCTCTACAACTTTGCTTAAGGTTGCTCCTCCATGCAAGGTCTCTAAGCTAGACTTTTTAATTGGTCAAACTAAAGCATTCTAGGGTCTAATATTGGTCAACGGCACATTGGAGGGCATTTTGGTAATTTTGGTTAACATGAACATTGCTCCAATAGTTACCCTAAGTGCAATTAAGGTGTTGTAGGGTATAATTAACCACTCTACCCCTTAGTTACACAAAAACACTAGTGTCACATGATTGGAAACAAACCAAAACCCTAATACACCCAAAAATGTTGCATGCCATGTTGCACATGTTGCAATATTTTGTTGCATCCAATGATCCCAACAAAAATGTGCTAACCATATTGTCATACTTCAAAAAGTGTGACCCCAAAGTTGTATCTACACTATGCACCACTCACATTTCATAAGCAATCATTTTATGAAACAAATACATAAGGCATGTGGCCTACTCATGTTGCAAGCAAAATTAAAACATAAATGAGATGATGAAGGCTCATGCTTATGAAATGCAATGCAGTTAAGGAAGCTAAACACCTGAGGTGTTACAGCCCTCCCCCCTTATAAAAATCTCGTCCCGAGATTTGGAAAGCGTACCATTTTTGATAGAATTCCTTATAACCATCACGTAAATAGTCCTCTCGTTCCCACGTAGCATCAGTCTCACTACCCTGATTACTCCACATTACTTTATACCACTTAACCACTCGACTTCTAGTTACTCGTTCTTGAGTATCGATCACCCGGACTGGCTTTTCTTCGTAAGTTAGATCAGATTCAAGCCTGATATCTCCTAAAGGAACTCTTTCCTCAGGAACCCGAAGACACTTCTTTAACTGAGATACATGGAAAACATTGAATATGGCACTCATTTCAGGAGGTAACTGGACCTTATACGCAACAGCTCCACTTTTGCCTATGATCTGGAAAGGACCCACGTATCTCGGTGCAAGTTTCCGCTTGACACCAAAACGTTGTACACTCTTCATTGGAGAAACTTTCACATAAACGAAGTCTCCAACTTCAAACTCGAGCGGCTTTCTACGACGATCAGCATAACTTTTCTGTCTAGCTTGAGCTGCAGCCATATGTGTTTGGATGGTACGGACTTGTTCCTCAGCTTCCTTGACAAAATCAGTACCATAATACCTTCTTTCACCAGCTTCTACCCAATTTAGTGGAGTTCTACACTTATGACCGTACAAGGCTTCGAATGGGGCCATCTTAATACTCTCTTGGTAACTATTATTGTACGAAAACTCGGCTAGAGGCAACCATTTTTCCCATGAACCCTTGGATGAAATTACACATGCCCACAACAGATCTTCCAAGATTTGGTTAACTTGTTCAGTCTGACCTGACGTCTGGGGGTGATAAGCAGAGCTTCTCACTAACTTGGTTCCTAGAAGATGATGCAAGTGCTCCCAAAAGCGAGCAGTGAACTGGGGACCACGGTCAGAAAGATAGTACGAGGTATCCCATGGAGCCGGACTATCTGATTGAAGTACAACTCAACATAGTCAGTGGGACGATAGTCTACTTGAACAGGAATGAAGTGGGCTGACTTGGTTAAGCGATCCACAATTACCTAGATAGAGTTATGATTCTTGACAGTAGGGGGAAGTCCGACGATGAAATCCATACTTATCTCTTCCCATTTCCAACCTGGGATAGAAAGTGGTTGTAGTAACCCAGCTTTCATGTGCACAGCTTTAACTCTACAGCAGGTGTCACACCTAGCAACATATGCAGCTATTTCTTTCCGCATTTTGGTCCACCAATAAAATGGCTTCAAATCATAATACATCTTATTACTACCAGGATGGATGGACAACTTTGAAGAATGTGCTTCAGACAGGATCTGATTTCTAAGCTCTCGGTCCTTAGGCACCACTAACCTATCCTTAAACCACAGCACACCTTCTTCATCTACCCTAAAATGCTTAGTTTCTTCCTCTTTTATCTTACGCTTGATGTGGAATATACCAGGATCAGTCTTTTGGAGCTCAATGATTCTGCTTTTGAGAGTACAACTGACAGTGATGTTGTACAAAACTGCTGGATGTAGAAGGCGAGATCGGTGAAAATCAGATTCAACTAAGGAATGGCAATGAGACTTACGGCTTAAAGCATCAGCAACCACATTTGCCTTGCCAGGATGATAGTGCACTTGAAGATTATAATCCTTAATCAACTCAAGCCATCTTCTTTGACACATATTTAACTCGGGTTGGGTGAAGATGTATTTGAGGCTTTTGTGGTCCGTGTATATATTGCAGACATTGCCCAACAGATAATGCCGCCACACTTTCAAAGCATGAACAACTGCAGCCAGTTCTAAGTCATGCATTGGATAATTCACCTCATGTTTCCGAAGTTGTCGAGAGGTATATGCAATTACTCGACCTTCCTGCATCAAAACACCTCCCAAACCTATGCCTGAGGCATCACAATAAACATCAAATGGTTTCTCGATATCCGGTTGCGCCAAAACCGGAGCTGAGGTTAGGAGGGTTCGTAGTTGGTGAAAAGCCGTGTCACACTCAGGAGTCCAGACAAACCTGGTGTCTTTTTGCAGCAACCGAGTCATGGGTTTGGCTATTTTAGAGAAATCCGGGATGAAGCGACGATAATAACCAGCCAACCTAAGAAAACTCCGGACCTCATGAACCGAAGTAGGAGCCTTCCAATTCTATACTTCCTGTACTTTGGTGGGATCCACCATAATTCCCCCTATCGGACAACACATGCCCAAGGAAAGGTACTTCACGAAGCCAGAATTCACACTTACTGAACTTCGCATACAGTTGATGTTCGCGCAGTCTGGTGAGGAAAATACGCAGATGTTCAGCGTGTTCTTCCTCATTTTTAGAATATATCAAGATGTCATCAATAAACACCACCATAAAATTGTCCAATTCGGGCATAAACACCGAATTCATCAAACACATGAAGTGTGAGGGGGCATTAGTCAGGCCGAAAGACATAACAAGATACTCATAAAGACCGTATCTTGTCGAGAAAGCTGTTTTTGGAATATCTTCAGGACGGATTTTAATTTGATGGTAACCAGACCTCAGATCAATCTTGGAAAAGACTTTAGCCTTAGACAACTGATCGAACAAGATATCGATGCGTGGTAGAGGATACTTATTTTTGACAGTGACTGCATTCAGAGGCCTATAATCTACACACATCCGCAACGACTGATCCTTCTTCTTCACAAAGATAGCAGAGCATCCCCACGGAGACGAACTAGGACGAATCAGCCCCTTCTTCAAAAGTTCATTCAACTGCACCTTAAGTTCTGCTAGCTCATTTGGAGGCATCCTATAAGGTCTCTTAGAGATGGGTGCCGTGCCAGGCAACAGCTCGATTTTAAATTCCACATCCCGATCCAGAGGGAGTCCCGGCAAATCATCGGGAAAAACGTCAGGAAACTCACTCACTATGGGAATTTCAGCTAACGCCTTTGCTTGCACCGCATGAACTTCACCCGACAAATCAATTTTTCTAGGAAGTTGCACTAGAAAACCCTTTTGATCAGTAGGATCTCTGAGCATAACTACCCGGATGGATGTATCAATGAGTACCCCATTCTGACTCATCCAATTCATGCCTAAAATAACATCTATGCCTAATCCAGGCAAAACCACTAAGGTAAGCGAGCACTTTCGCCCTTCTATTTCAAACTCTAGATCCCTCACTACTTGATTTGTGGAAATATTCCCACTTGCCGCACTAATGCAATAACCCCCACCTTCAACAGTATGTAATTTGTGTGCAAACTTTGATGCAAACTTAGGACTGATAAAGGAATGCGAAGCACCTGAATCAAATAGTACCACTGCAGAATGTTGGTCAACTAGGAACTTACCAGCAGTGACAACCTCACCAGATGGGATTTTCTCAATACTGTTATAATGAGCATGTCCTTGACGGCCACCTTGATTGACATTCTTCTTAGGATAAGGACAGTTCCTAGACCAATGGCCTGGCTTGTTGCAGTTCCAGCAAGGCATGTTGCTGGGAGGGACACTGGAGCTGCTCTGACCAGAATTACCCTTTGGCAGAGCTACTGTATAAGCCTTGCAAAACCCAGTCTTAGCGATAGACTTCTTCTGCGGTGGACAGAACTTAGCATTCGGGGCAGGTGGGTGAGGGGAAGCCCTCGGTGCAGCTGGAGTCCGGGACTGCGAAGCACTCGCCTCAAGGGCCCTCTTACGGCTCTTAGAGGTAGAATAAATAGCATTATTGTTTTCTTGAGTCAAAGCATCACTGATAAAATCATTGAAGGTAGTACACTTGCTAGTGCCCATGGTCTTCATCAGCTTTGGGCCGAGGCCCCTTTTAAAGCTAGCAATTTTCTTAGCATTGGTATCCACAAACTCTGTTGCATACCTTGCCAGATTGTTAAAAGATTGCAGATAGTCAGTCAAACTTTTATTGCCCTGGGACAACCTCATGAATTCCGTGTGCTTGATAGCCATAAGACCTAGAGGAATATAATTCCCGCGGAATGCTGCTTTGAATTGGTCCCAAGCAATCGGGACATTTGCAGGCAATGTGGAACGGTAGTGGCTCCACCAAATACCCGCTGGACCATGCAGTTGATGGGAAGCATATTCAGTCTTTAGCTCATCAGTCAAGCGAAGCAGACGGAACTTCTGCTCAATAGTGTTCAGCCACTCATCAGCTTGCAGCGGTTCCTCCGCCTCCTTAAAGAGTGGGGGCTTAGTGTCAAGAAAATCCTTGAAATCACTATATTGATTTGGTTCTTGGCCCTGGCGGCCATGTCGAGCCTCCCGGTTGGCAAGCTAGCGCATAGCATCTGCCAGCATGCGCTGCCCTTCAACCACGGTCTGCATCAGCTCAGCCGGGGTAGGTGGTGGCGGTGGGGGTGGCTATTCCTCATCCTCAATGCCACGACCCCGACGGAGGTTGTACGACATCTGCAAAACGCATAGCCAATGAGCACTGACGATGTGGGAAATTTGTAGATGAATTATTGTAAATATGTCAAACTGACTTCATTAAAATGACTTCGCAAATAATCAAGGCACAATAATTCATCACAACCGCACAATCAATTCAAGCGCATCAATTGACGCAATCATGCGAGGGGCATCCAACAAGATGTATCTTGATAAAAAGTGAAATTTATTAAAGGCTCACCCATAGGGAGCACAGTTGTGACTGAACCATTTACTTTAATATTAACGTGACTTTTGACCTTACGTACAGGTGCTCGGATTCGATCCAAACTTCTAGCCGAATAAGAAAGGCTACTACAAACTGACCACAAAGAGACTTCTCAACGGTAGAGTTCCATGGTGGATCATGACTAGCCACCTCGATACCAGCGCATGCCAAGCAGCACAGCCTTATGTCACGCGCCACAGGAGGCCCTCGGTTTCGTCGCGGCACCGAAAGGTGCTAATCGTGAGCACAGCCTTATGTCACGCGCCACAGGAGGCCCTCGGTTTCGTCGCGGCACCGAAAGGTGCTAATCGTGACACCATCATCGAACGCAACACAATAAGACATCCATTTGTGATTGAAATTAACAGGTTCAAACTAAACATCCAGGAGAACATAGGGTTCGACATTACATCCCAAGAGCCAAGTTATTACAAAGCCTCGCTCCACACATGGAGGGCACAAAAGATGAGTCTAACATCATAGCTACGTGATGACTATGCTAAGCATCGTCCTCAGAGTCGGTGTCGAGGATCTCCCTGCCATCCTCGTCGCTAGCAGGCTCTAACTCCTCCTCCTTATCTTCTTCTTCCTCTTCTGGTGGGGCATTATGTGGCCCATTGACCTCCACGTCGTCCTCATCTTCAGCCATGAAGACTCCAGAGCCCATCTCCTCATCCTCGTTATTGTCCTGAGGCAGCAAAGGATTGAGCTGGTTGTTCAGGCGGTGCACTTCTTCATGAAGATTGTCATAGTATTCTTCTGCATTCTCCAAGTGTTGCTCAAGCTCCACCTGATGAGCTCTCAGCATGTTCTCCTCGTGCCAGGCTTCATCCCTCTGGTTCATCACATGGACCAGCATGCGTTGACAGTTGCGGTTGGCTACTGTCAACCTCTGGACCGCAAGTGTTTCCTGATCTCGGTCATGGATCACTTGCTTCAGTTGCTGCTGCGCTGTATTTCTAGCAGCAGTCACCTCGGCCAACTCAGCCCTCAACCTTTCCACCTCAGTGGGCTCAGGGCGGGGCTCACGTGGAGCGAGCTGGTGGCGAGGGGCCCTGCCTCTGGTTGACTTGCGAGCGGTCCTCTTAGTGCGTGCCATCTGTAGCAACAAGATACGACTTAAAGTGAGAATAATTTAGGGGATACGAAATTTAATTTAGTCGGGACTATTGAAATTTTTAAGGAGGGAGTACAATGATATGTATGACATAATTAAACATGATGCATGCACGTTCCGTACGCCCTCTCACCCTAGTAGAAACCTAAATTTCTAATGCTAGGCAGTGGCATACATACGTTCTCTCATATAAGCGAAACTATCGGTCTACTCGTTACGCTGTTAGTGTACCTGCAGAAAATCTCATTTCAGCCCAACAGTTTCCTAATATATACACACAAGAAAGCAGTAAACTAAATACTTTCCATATACACATCCCCGATGTATATACTTCAGTATCAAAGCTACCCGATAGATATACCCACAATTAAGTACTTCCATAATTACATGGTTTGAACATGTAAGTATGCAAGTAACTAGAGTCCCCTAGATGACCAGTTGGATGACCATGCTCTCACAACTCACACTTACCAGAGCGTTGAGGTATTTGATCCATGCATTACCACCCAAGTGGATGGCATCCATACAATATCACGCCGTATGGATGATGAAACAAAAACAAACAAGGCCCCCAAGTTAATCTTCTTAATAAGCCACCTAAGAGTCCTTATTTGGGCTAAGGGATGTGATCACTGGCATACCTATAAAAATAATTTTTAGAGTTTTAACCCTTTTCATAAACAAATGCTTTGGTTTTTAAATACTCGTACGATGTGTTTAATGTTGAATGATGCTCCGATACCAGCTGTAACAGAACCGACCAAATTATAAGAGCACAAGTACAAAAACAAGCACCGAAGCGCTCAAATTTTCGAACTTGAGCCCATATAATCCCGGTAGTCAATCGAAACTACGAAGGATTTCAAACCAACTTGCTTACAACCAAGATCGCATCATTCAACACAACACATCACACATTACATTTCACAAGTAGTTCCGAAATTCACTTACACACATGGAGTCGCAAATTATTACAAACCAAGTTCATAAAGTAGCGGAAGCATAACACACACCAGTTGTTCAAATACTACTGCCAGTCTTACTGATCAACATCCCGCAAAAGCATTAAGGAAAGTACATAACGGATGATCACGCCCAAGTGATCTAGTCTTCGTCACCCGCAGGATGGAGACAGGTCTTGCAGAAGCTTTGGTAAAGCATATCATCTGCAACAGGAGAGAATAAACCCTGAGTACTGGAATGTACTCAGCTAGACTTACCCGTCAAAAACCAGAAATAAGATGACGCCAAGGATTATGCAAGGCTTTCACAAGAGGGCTAGCTGACATCACGTTTTGTAGAAAGGCATAAGTAATTGAACTCCTTTAACCTGTACTAGCATTTATTTTCAGCATTTACCTGATATCTATCTTAGCACTTGTACTAAACATGCACTTGATTATAATCAAACAATCAATATCATTATCTCCATAACAGGTATAAATTGCGGCAACGTTGTATCATTCACTTAACCATCTGTTCAATTTAATGAGATCTACGTTGCCGCTGCTCAAGTCAAGTGCTCACTAATCGGGAGCGACGGTGATTCGAATCGAATTCCTATCAAGCTGGAGGGGTATTTCTAACACTCACCGCGCAGGCCCCTGCCAGGGTCGCACAAGCCACCTTTCGTACGATTCAGGAATCGCGGGTCCGAATGATGTCGCAACCACAAGGGCGACACTCTGCCAGGTGATAGGGACTCTAACCCCCCTTGGTCTCACGCCAATGTCCCCAAGCACATCCTTTCTCTTCTCCAAGATGCAACCTACCATTCGATTCCCGGCCTGAACCATATTACTCGGCTTCACGGTCAGAACGACTTATCCGGCCAACTAAGTGTTAGACTGCGTTCAACATGACTCAAGGACGTACAACGAATCGGTCCTTAAACGACTCAGACGGGCATAGCTCCACACCCAAGACGTGAAGTGTCTTGCGGCTGTACTATCGAACTTCCGCCCAGTCTCAATTTTATTTTAAGGCATGGTTCCATCCATGATAGCCATATAGCCACTCGTGACCCATTCCTACATCTCGTGGATGACCGGAAATCACCTGACTTCTACCGGACTATGCAGGGCTAGGCATTGACATGTGCCTAAACCTAATTTAGGATTAAGTACGATATCTGGACAAGGACAGATATAATGCAGCAAGTGTTTTCACACAACTCCTACAACTTAATACAGTAAACAAGTAAAAGTACTCAAGATTGATTTATAAAACAATAGGGTCAGCATGCACTGGGGCTTGCCTTTCAGGAAGGTGGACGGCCGGTGATCAGGACACTCGGATAGATCTTCTGCAGGAACTCCTTTGCCGGCTGGTTCCTCTGGCTCCCCCGGCTGCTCCTGGATTTCCTCTGGGATCGCTCCCTCAAACTTGAGAAGAGTCACCCCCTCCGGAACACCTATTGCATGAGTGCATAATAAATTTCATGGATGCATAATGAAGGATGCAACATGCTCGGGATGAAATGCATTATAACCACTCCTAAAGCTCAATTCAAATCACTTCAATTATTAAGTACAAATTTCCTCTCCGGTAGAGAAGTACCCACCTAATCTACTCAACCAAAGGTATAGTTGTTCCTCCTCTGTTAAGGCCCTAACACCTAACAATCACAAGAACAACTTTACTTAAGTTACCACATCCAAACACAAAATATCAAATCAAGACATTCTGGACAGTAGCTAAATTTTTCTATCATAACTGGAGATTCCTAATTCCAAAAGATATGATCCAAGACAATATGGAAAGCTTATAAAATGCTCTACAAATCATTTTCAGACCTCAAACCATAATTCCTAAGTTTTCCTGGTCAAATTTCCAGGGTTCCAGAAATCTGTCCTCTCCAAACAGAGAGCAGCCATTTCTGGACAGTCACTTAAAACAACAATAACTCCTAGACTACTAAGCCAAATGCCCCCAAATTTTGACACAAGCTAGTTTATCAAATTTACTACCACTTTTTTATTCACAAGTTTTCCAGCAAACACTTTTGTTAAGAGTCAAATCCACAAATGCTATTAGCTGTCCAGAAAAACCTAGAAATATGAAGATTAAATATTTCTTTATGTGTCAAACTTCCTCTATGACTAAACTAATAATACCAGTAGTTCACACATGTCATAAAAACACCAGAAAGTAAAGTGTGCCAACCTAGAACATTTATTTTCACCCCTTTCTTAATTTACTTAATTAATTAAGTGGAAAATTAAACCTATATGTAAACTACTCATAAAATTCTACAAAAATTACAGGAGACTCTCTGACCCACAAAGATACTACTGTAAAAATTTGAACTAAAATTATTCACAGAAACTCCCTACATAAAATTCACAAGCCAAAAAGGCTGATTTTTACATAATTAACAAATCACATTGAAAAATATCAAACAACAGAATTATTATTTTTATTAAGCACCTTAGCACACCAGGACACTCGCCACAAATTTATATGAACATTGCACATGTAGAAAAATTACTAAAATTCATTCAAGTATTTCTTAACATAACATGATATCACCATAACTTGAAAAATACTCAAGCACTAGTACCCAAATTTTTACCAAAGCTAGTACATGCATAAAATAACCTTCCCACCAATTTTTACAATTTTTGGAATAACACAACTCCAGTTACTCATTTAACAAGGTTGTCTCTAATTTAAGACACATTTCAAAACCCTAATTTATCCTCCCAGAAAATAAACATCACATACTTATTTTATATTTTTAATAAATACTACACATCATGCAGACCCCAACAAAATTTAAATCATAATTTTTGAGCAAGCAAAACCCTAGATATGAATTTCCTAAACCTCACTTAAAATCTGTGACAATATAAAAGGAAAAACAAAAACTAAAGTCCCCTTTCGCTACTGGGCTGGCTAGGCCACCACTGCGGCCCGCGACGCGCGTGCCCGCACTCGCGACAGCGCGGCCCAGCAATGCGGCGCGGCCCGCTCCCGCGCGCGGCCCGCGGTCGGTCTCCCGCCCGCGCGCCCATCTGACAAATTGACCCCACGGGTCAGAGGGAGACAGGGGAGGGAAGAAAGGGTGACGGCGGTAGCTCCGGCGAGGCTACGGGCACCAGCGTGTTCACCACCCCCGTGCGCACCTAGGGGTAACCTCAATTGCTATAATCTCGGTGTCTAGGGAGGATGGCGGCGGCCATGGCGGCGCACGGCCGCGGGTCGGCCAGCTCCGGCGAGTCGACGGCATGTGGGCCCTATTGACCTACCCCACGAGCATCAGCACTCCTAACTGCACCTAAAGCACGGGAGAGATAGGGTAGTACAGAGCCCGAATGGCACGGCCACGTGCGAGCTCGACGGCGACGGACACGGCGACCCGGTGGAGCCGCCTCCACGGTGCACCCTACCTAGGGGCTCACGGTGGTGCGGTGGTTTAGGTGAATTGGACAATGGCGCTTTGGTTTGGATGAATCGCCCGAAAGCGGCCGCTGCCTTCTTCGATCACTGCTCGCGCGCGGAGGAGGAAGCAGAGAGGGAAGGAAATGGCGAGCGCGAGTGAGGGTGAGGTGAGGTGTCGGCTCGGTCTTCACATCCGCGCATGCGCTCGTGACGTGGAGGCACTGGCAGAGCGCGAACGCCACGCGGCAGCGCCGCTCTGCCCGGTCGCCACGACAGCGTCGCTGTCTGAAACGCTGAAATGGAGCCCGAATGGGTTGTGTGACAGCGGGATTTTGGTGTCGATTAACTCACAAATGAGCTCGAGTTAGGGAAGCCTCTAATTAGCAAAATTGTAGACCTATGTGATGACTACAAGTTTGTAAGAGAGATCATGGACTGGTTTGGCTTAGTTAGTGAGATACAGTGCCCTGAAGGAAGGCACCCGAAAACTAAAACTGAGTTTCAGTTCACTCGTTCGACTGAAACCTGTTTTTCAAAGCATTCTATCTCCTAAACCCTTAAGAACTAGGTGATGATGATGTTGACAATATTGTAGAGCTAAGTGGGTGCTACAAAAGTGTCAATATTAGTTAGAGCTGGTTTGGTCTGGTTTTCAAACTACAAGCTCCCAAAGTAGGCCACCATGAAACTGAAATGTCACATTTCAGGCTTAGAAATAATTCTAAGTGTTGACAGCCCTTCAAACTGACTTGTGGGCCATTTTTGAGCATGTTATGATCATTTTCATGAGATGACCATATTGAGACTTTTGTTCCCTAGGAAATTCTCTACAACTTTGCTTAAGATTGCTCCTCCATGCAAGGTCTCTAAGCTAGACTTTTTAATTGGTCAAACTAAAGCATTCTAGGGTCTAATATTGGTCGACAGCACATTGGAGGGCATTTTGGTAATTTTGGTTAACATGAACATTGCTCCAATAGTTACCCTAAGTGCAATTAAGGTGTTGTAGGGTATAATTAACCACTCTACCCCTTAGTTACACAAAAACACTAGTGTCACATGATTGGAAACAAACCAAAACCCTAATACACCCAAAAATGTTGCATGCCATGTTGCACATGTTGCAAGATTTTGTTGCATCCAATGATCCCAACAAAAATGTGCTAACCATATTGTCATACTTCAAAAAGTGTGACCCCAAAGTTGTATCTACACTATGCACCACTCACATTTCATAAGCAATCATTTTATGAAACAAAT
This sequence comes from Saccharum hybrid cultivar R570, assembly GCA_038087645.1. Taxonomy (NCBI): domain Eukaryota; kingdom Viridiplantae; phylum Streptophyta; class Magnoliopsida; order Poales; family Poaceae; genus Saccharum; species Saccharum hybrid cultivar. The sequence goes on from JAQSUU010000637.1 coordinate 18,625,809, forward strand.
ACATAAGGCATGTGGCCTACTCATGTTGCAAGCAAAATTAAAACATAAATGAGATGATGAAGGCTCATGCTTTTGAAATGCAATGATGTTAAGGAAGCTAAACACCTGAGGTGTTACAATGCTGGTGCCTTGGGGCTGATGGATACCACTATGTCATCTGCAATCCGGCAACCCAGAAGTTGAAGGTACTGTCACCTAGAATCCATTCTATTGGTGAGGCTCAATTGGAGTTCGATCCGACGGCCTCCTTGCACTTTCATGTGTTTGAATATATGGAGGAGGATGGTCAGTGTGTGGGTGTGGACATCTACTCATCTAAAACTATAGCATGGATCTTTAACGAATCTAAATGGGCCAAGGAGGCTGAGTTGACATTTTTAAAATCAGCAACTATGCTTCTTAACGGTTGTTTGCACTATATTGGGTTAGGCAAGGGTTACCTTCATATACTTGCTATGGATATTTAGGGAAAGACATGGAGGAAAATTCCTAACAGGCAGCATGGTTTTTCACGCTCCATCCATCAAGCTCAGGGTCACTTGTGTTAATGTACTGTTGGTGGTTGTAATATGTCCAAGCTTTTAATCTGGATCCTTGAAGACTATGGTACTAATAATAAATGGACATTGAAGAATGCTATCAACCTGTGTAAGTTGTTTGGAAAGACTAAGAAACAAATGGGTTACTTTGATTTTGAGTCATGCTACATAGTGGTTATAGTTCACCCAAAATGGAATTTAGTTTTCTTTGTTGGGGTTAGGGTGGAAAGAGCCGTCATCGCATATAACATGGATAGTAGAAAAGTTCATGTCATCCCTACACATTACTTTCCATATGGTAGATGTGACATCCTACCAGAAATCATCGGGAGACCTTACTATCTTCCCTACGTTCCGTTGTTCTCGGAGATTATGTATCTCTCTGTCATGACATGTTTAAATGGATCAAAGTTGTTTGATTGTCTATGGACATATTAATTTCCTCTTGGATGGATGTTGTCATTATTTTGCAGCAACTTTAACTTGTTTGTAATGTAAGCTAAGGTATGTGTAGTGTGTCAGACGCGTTCAAACCTACAGAGGTCAGACTTTCTTGTGTGTGCAGTAACATTTCAACACCAATGGCTCCTCTTTGTTCCCAAAAAACACCAAATCACCAATGGCTCCTCTATGAAGTGATATATTAACCGCCGCGATCTCTTCCACAACTCCGCTTGGTTTCCTTCCTTCCTCGAGCCCTCCTATTCCTACTGTAGATCTAAGATCGCTAGGAACGTGCAGTTGCCTTCTCCAAACCTACTTCACTCTTAGCCACCACCGTGGTGAAGGGCGAGCCTTCTGCGAAGCATGCATGGGAGGGGGATGATGTTGTGCCCATGGTGAAGGAGGATGACACCGTGCCTGTGGTGAATCAAGATGAAGCTCCGGTGGATCGCTTTGGAGATAGAGACGATTGGGCCATTAGCATCATGAGTAAGGCTTTCTGAAAGATCAAGAGTGTGGTAGAAAATATCAATCTGGGCACTCTCACCTCGCCTTAGGTTGAAAAGGTGAGCAGTTACGTCTTCATTTTTCACTAGCTCACCGATGTCCTAGAAGAATTGCTAGCCTACCTGAACAAGAATCACACGAACAACGCAGAGTACATCCTCGCCTGCTACCAGAGCTGGATAGATGGCTTTGACACTACATCGTGACTCAGGTAATCAGCACTGCCCATAACACCGAGAAGCATCTCCGCTGATGAGCAAAGGGCCTGATGGCTAGAGGAGGACAATGACGACGTTGATACCAACGACGAGGACGAGGACGAGGACAATGATACCAATGATGAGTAGAGGAGTAAATAAGGTTGCGTTTGATGTATCTCACGTTGCATTTGATGTATCTCACATTGCATTTGATGTATCTTCCTTATGTTGGGAGTACGGAGGGAGTACATGTTTTGATTTGTGAAGTCTTATTTGGTCATTTGGTAGATCTTCCCTTTCATTCTTCCTTATGTATCTTATTGTGTTTACTTTTGTTGAACTTTGTATTAGGTGGGTTTAAACTCTGTTGAGCATGGTGTAGATTAGGTCCTTTGGTCATTTGGTAGCCGGTTTCTAGCCCTTTTTGGTTGGTTTTGCCTACAGGTTTCTTTTTGGTGCTATTTTCTGATCTGTAGTATGGTAAACATGCATAATAGAATTCATCCGATCAAGTCTCGTGTCGATGTAATGCCTAACGGAGGAGCCACATAGCTATTCAAATTTTACAGCACACGCAAGAAAGTCCAAGCATCGTAAATCTGACCGGGCCGGTCACATTTCACGTTATACAAGGAAACATGTTTCGTACGAATACATTCGTTGAATCCCCTAAAGGAAACAACATGTCCGACCCGTTCAAATTTACGCTACTCGGACTATTAGGTGAGCAAATGGTTTACAAGAAATAGGTAAATGTTATTTTGTCGAATATACTAGAGGGACGTGGTCGAGGGAAAAGTGGTGATCATTTGTTGTAGAGTACACATCCGTGGTATGGTAACTACTTGACATCTGTAAGCTTGATTTCGGTTAGTGTCAATCAACAGAAGGGGAAAGCCACTCATGACTACTACTACTAATACAAATGTTATGATCGAGTGCACTCCGTATGCAATAGTTTTACTCAGCTCTGTGTTGTATAGTGTCCAACGAGATCAAATGTGCCGCATTCGAACTTTCTTGCAAGTGTAGTAAAATATGTGAGTGAAGCGAACGCGGCAGGAAAGCTAGACACAAGAAATGAATCGAGAAAAAGAGCTTTTGACCACCATGACACGCTTAAGACTTGAATGCCTAGTGCGGTTGTGATAGGTCTTTTCTATACTTATTTCACTCCAATCCAAGTAGTCACGGTAGTCGAGGGGTAGACTAATTGCTACGACACTCTGGGCCTGTTTTATTTCACTTTTAGTCACTAGAACCAAACAGGGGTGACTAAAGTTTAGTCATTTGTTTTAGTAGCTAAATTTTAGTCATAGGAAACCAAACAGTCATATGCCCATGGAATCAGGAGCTCTGGAGAGAGAAGGCAGCAAGTGTATAACCTTCCCTCTCGCTCCTTGTCTCTGCTGCTATAGTTTGGGGGCCGTCGACCACCCCATGACTGAGACGTTTGCGTGGGTGGGTGGTGGGGCTTGTAACACCCCTGGGTGTTAAGCATGCATTAGCATTTCAAAGCATAAAGCATTCAGCTTCATTTCATGACTAGCATTGCATGAAATATAGCTCTTTTAAATTTAAACTTGCAAAGCAAATAATTAGAACCCTAACTTTGATGTAAGTGCCAAAAAGGTAGTATACTTTTGGGTATTAGCAATTTTAAATAATCTAGAATAAATTAACATGATTTTTGGAGCAATTCTTGAATTCAAGTTTTTCTCAAATTTTGTTTTAAAAATATTCTAAACAAATAATTTTTTTGATTAATAATTTAGCTTTAAATCCTAAATTCAAAATCTATTGAGAATTTTGAAAAATGCTCTACATGAAAGTTGTAGAGAATAAAATTTTGAACAACTTTTATTTTGGGCCAAAATTCTGAAAACCTCTTTTTCATCTCCAAATTCAATTTTGAAACAAATAAGGAAATCTGAAAATATTATTTATAAAGGAAAATTCGTTTTCACCCTACTGGGCCGCAGCCTCCTTTTCGGCCCAGCGGCTCTGGCAGCCCGGCCCGTAGCCCCGCGCTGGCGTCCTCCCGCGCGCACCCGCGCGCGACACCGTGGCGCCGCGGCAGAGCTCGGCCGCCGCGTGGCCGGACGCCAACGACGCCGCGCGACACGCGCCCCTGTGGCCCCTGCAGCACCGCGTTCGCTTACCCCCCCTCCGCGCGCTCGTCCGCCTCGGCTGCTCCCTCCATTCCCTCCTCTCGCCCCGCCAGCAGCAGCAGCAGCGCACCGCCGCGCCATCACCGGCTCCCGGAGCTCCGCCACCGCCGTTCGCGCTCGTGGCTGCTTCTCTGGCCGATTCCTCCCGGCCTCAGCTCCGCCCCGCTTCCCTCCACCGCGTGCGTGCCTCCACTCCGCCGCTCGAGCTCAGGTGAGGGCCAATTGACTTCCCCCCTCCTCCACTGCCGCCATGGCTGCCGTTGGTCGGCGCGCATGGCCGGAGCTCCCTGGCCCTTCATGCCTCCTCCGGTCTCGAGCATCCGCTTCCCCTTCGCCTAGCGGTGCTCGCGCTCGCCTTCTCGACCGCCCCCGTGGCCTGCATTGGCCGGCCGACGAGCTCCAGTGCCGCCGTGCCGCCATCTCCGCCGGCGAGCCTCCTCCGGAGCTCCCGCGCCACTCAGAGTTGGTGCGCTGGGTGCGCCTCGGTGCGGGGAGCACGTTGGTGCCCTCCCCGTCGCCGGAGACCTCACTGGCGGCGAGTTCGCCACCGGTCAGCGCCTCCCCCGCGCTGCTCTGGCTGGCCGGTGGGTCCGTTGACCTGTGGGTCCCGCGTGTCAGCGCGTGTGGGTGCACTGCACCGGGTGTATTCAGCGTTTTCACCGGCGAATTTTTAAAAGAATTAAGGAAAATGATTTCTCAGAAATTATGAAACAGCTTTGAAAAATCATATCTCAAGATTTATAGCTCCAAAAATAATGAAATAAATTTTGAAATGTTCCTCTTGAATAGATCTACAGTTTAAAAATATCTCATGTTATTTTTGTAACACTTTACTGTGCAAATTTATTTAATTGCTATAAATGCTGATATCTTAGAAAATATGTAGTAAATAAAATAATGAAGGGAAAAATGTGATTCTTGTTGCTTTAATCTTTATTAGTGATGTACTTTCTAGGAAAAATATTAGTGAAGCATGTTCTGTGAGAAATTTTTGAAGTGTAGTTCAAATGCTTTTAATTGATAATCTTTGTTATTTTTAGTAGAGAGCTAATTTTGTATAGAACATACATGTGATAATTTTTGTAGTATGTTAGTTTACTGTTAGTAACATAGGAAAAATGTGAAATCTGTTGTTTGATACTTTTTCTAGTACAAAATAATTTCATGCTCATATTTAGGCTATAACTTGTTTATTTTGTACAGGCAGTTTTACATATGCAATTCTCATGAAAATTTAGTAGTAGGTTAGTTAGGGTAAGAGTAATCTACTGTAGTTTTTTGTAGATTTTTATCTATACCAGGGATAGATGTTGCTGTGTAACCCTAGTTAAATAGGGAATAAAAGATTATTCTTTATGAGAAATTAAGAGAAATAAAATATGTTTGGTGTATCTTTGAAGCATGATTATGCCTTGCTGATGTTGTGGTTGAGCTAGGTTGGTAAGGTTTGGTAGCTTAGGTTCACTTGTATGTGTAGATGATATGCTAACTAATAGAAGAATAAGGTGCATGTTTTAGGGTATATGTTCTTGGATGACGTGGACTACCTTGTAGAAGAAATAGTTATATCCAAACTGCTCATTCCATGTGCTCATCTGCATCTCATGTCATCAAAGCACTCCACCACAATCCGATGCATCATTCGCATGTTTACTTATGCACTTGCATCATACAGGATCGCAGGAAGAGTCGCAGGTAGCAGTACCGGAGGAACAAGCTTGGACCGACCAGCAGGAGCCCCAGGCACAGGAGGTGCCCGAGGAAGAAGAGCCAGGCGAGGAGCTGCCAGAGTGCGTCGACCACCATCCTAGCTCGTTCGAAAGAGGCAAGCCCCGGAGCATTTTAAGTCTCCTATTTTATAAAAGTTGTTCCTTACTACATGAACTATAGTTATATATATTGTTGCATTAAGTTATAGGAGTTGAGTGAAACCGTTCTTGCATTATTACCTTGGCCACCGGATTATCTTTTACCCTGTTAGGTCAGGATCAAGTAAATTGCTTAGCCATGCTTAGACCGGTAGAAGTCAGGTGATTTCCTGTCACCTGCAAGCTATAGGTGGATACCGGGCTATGGTTAGCTGTAATGGTGATCATGAAAAGTAACAAAGTGTTGATGGATAAACGGAGACCGGGCGGAGTCTTATAGGATTTTGGACTATAGTGATTCCGCCTGTGTCGATTAAGGACCGATCGTTGCTCGTCCCTCTTGTCATGTTGAACGCATGCCTCACATTTAGCTGGCCGAATAAAGTACCTTTCGACCGCGAAGCTAGTGACACTTTTCGAGCTGGGATAAACTCGGGTTGGCAGACTAGTGTTGAAGGGGGTGTAACAGGGACGCGAAGAGTGAGCCCAAGGTGCGTCCTGGCAGTCGGGCGGTCCCTGGGTAGTGCGATCCATGATTGTTATCCCGCGGCTTCTTGGAAAGTGTCATTGGTGATCTACGCGACCCTGACGGGGGAAGCATGGTTTGTGTGAGGAAAAAAAATCTCCAGCTGGATAGGAATTCGATTCGAATCGCCGTCGCTCCCGGTTAGTGAGCACTTGACTCGAGCTACGACATCGTAGTAACTTTAATGGAACACTGATGGTTAGGTGAATGAGGTTGGAAATGCTGAACCTGATAGGGTAGTCCAGCTTGTTAATGATGAATCGAGTGATTGTTTTAGCAATAGGTGCTTACCTAGCTTGAATAGGTTATACTAAAAGTGCTGCAAAAAGTACTAAAATGGTTTTTATAAAAACTTATGCTTTTCGCAAATGAGTCGAGCCAGCCCAACATATTAAGCCTTGCATACTCCTTGGTGTCATGTTATTTCTGTAAGTCTAGCTGAGTACATTCTCGTACTCAGGGCGTTGTTCCCATTGTTGTTGCAGATGGTCAGATGTACTATGGGTACTGCTCCAACTGTCTGTATCCGGCGATGGGCGACAACTAGGACCTTGGGCAAGGGTCACTCTGTTCGTCTTATCTAATGCTTTTGTGGACCATGACTATCTACTGGCACTGTATTTGAACTAAGTGTGTGTAAAACTACTTGCTTCCGCTATGTTATTTTGAACTATGTTGTAATAACTTTCATTCCGAACTCCGATGTACTCCACTTTTTTTTGTGAACTCTATGTATCATGTGAACTGTGGCTGCTAAATCAGTACGATCTTGGTTGTATGTTGGTTGGTTTGAAATCCCTTGTGATTTCATGGAATCTCGGGTTATACGGGTTTAAGTTTGATAAATTAACCGCCTCGGTGGAAGATTTTCTTACTTAATCTCGTATAATTACGTTGATCCATTACAGGGCTTCACCTTGTCACATCAGTGGCATGAGCCAGAAGGCGACGTCTCCTGCTGTAACAGGCTACTGATGCCACCCACACGCGTGCACCTGCGTGGGAATGCAGAAGCATGTCGTCCGGGTAGTCAAGATTTCAGACGACCGGACCTTGTGTGCTCTTATGAATTATAAAAATTATGAATAGAAATAATCTTTGATGCATGGTTCTTGCAAGTTTAACAAATCTTATCAAATACACGAAAATAAGATGAGTTAGGTTTATCACAGATCAAAGCCACTCATGACTACTACTACAACTGATATAAATTGACCGAGTGCAATCCGTAGGCAATAGTTTTACTCACAGCTCTATACTATATAGTGTCTGATGAGATGAAATGTGCCGCATCAGACTTTCTTATGAGTGTAGTAAAATATTAGAGTGAAGAGAATGTGGCAGGAAAGCTGGACACAACAAGTAAATTGAGAAAAAGAGCTTCCGACATGCTTGAGACTTGAATGCCTGGCGCAGTTGTGATATGTTTTTTCTATACTTATTTGATTCCAATCCAAGCAGTCATAGTAGTCGAGGGGCAGACTGAAGAGTGAAGAGTGAGATGTGTCTGGCTCGATCAAATTTGGTCTATCGGCTCAGTTAGATTTGATCTATCGGCGGTAAAGTCAGCGTGAGTTAATTCCCAACAACTTGCATCATCATTACTTTCACTTCTCCATCTTCAGCTGGCCTATTTAACCTGGGTCTGGATGCACCTCTTGGGTTCAATCCACACACTCTTGAATCCATACACTTGTGAGCCAATCATCTTTCTTCATCGCCTAGAGGTGCTTTGTCTTTCTCCTTGCACCTCTCACGGCCTGGAGCCCGTGAAAGGTTCAAGATGGAGATAAATTACCTCACAGGGATGCTAGTTTTTGGAGAAGGCCTTCAAGATTAGGTGCTTTAGATTCCATAATCTTGTTGCACTTGCATCGAGATGCAGGTTTTCATCCCTCGACCCTTAGAGGTAGCACGATTATGGAATATAAAGCTCCTCACTGAGATGCTAGTGCAAGTTTTGCAAGGTGCTCCTTCTCCATCCTCTGGGAGGTGCTGCCGTTGAATAGGAGTTTGACCTAGATGATTGTAGATCTTCTTGCAGATCTTGTGTTAACAGAAGATCTGTAATCATCTGGTTCTCTCCTGTTCAGGGGCTCCATACTCGATTGGGGGTGCTTCAAGTTTGCGAGGTGCTCGTTCTTCAATATTGGGTGCTTAGAGCGTCTCCAAGAGTACCCAATATTTTCTTCCCAAAAACATGAAGTTTTACAACTCCTAATAAAGTATTAGAAGGAATTAAGAAGGCAATCTCCAAGAGTTTCTAATAATTAGCTAATTAGTTGTGTTATTAGTCCATACCTATTTGTATGGTAGACGTAGCATCCTACCAGAGTTCATCAACACACCTTACTACCTTCCCTATGGTCCCTTGTTCTTGGAAAATTAGCAGAGGAGTAAACAAAGTCCATTTGATGTATGTCACGTTGCATGATGTACTAAAGTCCGGCCCATGTTGTTTCTCAACGGCCGGACAATCCTACGCTCCAACCTAGATTTAAAAACAGGGTCCAAACTTAAAATTGTAAATGACATAGTAACAAGCATCACAGGAAAATGAGGAAAAATGAGACTTGCTCGTATGAACTCTGAGAAAGAAATCTGTAGCGAAATGCAACCAACAGGGGCAGACCATGCTCAACGGAGTTTAATCCACCTAATAAAAGTGCAACAAAAGTTCACACAGACATGCAAATAAGAGTTCACATATTTGCAAGGGCGTCCCACAGATCAAACCTAGTCATGACTACTAGTACTACCAATACATCCCACAGATCAAGGGTCGAGGCGGGCGTGCAGGATCTGTTCCACGTTTAGCTTTGCCAAGATGTCGTTGGCGGCTAGCCAGAGACTCTCGATGAGATCATCTATCTCATTATCGTCCAATCCTGGTGGAAAACCCTGCTCCACCACCTAGACGTTCACCGCCTCGCTAAACTGAAGCTGGGTAGCGGCCAGCACCGTGGCAGCCGCTTGACGAACGGCTTCGGACACCACAGTCACCTTGTCTTCTCGCGCCTGGGTGGCTTCCTGCTGGGTCACAACAAGTGCGACGCCACGGCCACCATGTCAGCACGCAGCATGTCGGCATGTAGCCTGGATGCATACCACAACGCTCAGACCTTGTGGTAATGCTTCAATAACTTACAATATTTTTTGTCGCTTGAAGATTCGCCCACTTTAGAATCAGAGGGCTATGCGGGGACAGATGGGCTCGGCGATGGCAAACGGCGACGGGACGACTCTCTAGCACCATCGGTGGGATGCCCCATGATGGGGGCAGCACCGCCATGGAGGAATCGATGCATAATGTAAGACAAGTTCAAGCCCTGATGATAAGGGGAGAGTGATTAGATTTAGAAGGCAAACGATTAACCAATCTAACCGGCACCGCATGGCATGGAATTGTTGGTGGCTACCCCATCGGTGATCCAGCACTGGTTCCTCACCAGTGCGTGATGCTAGAGAATCTTCTTGTCGATGGCGTACGTCCTGTGTGGGCGGCAGTTGGCCCAAGCGAGGACATGCTCCCTGATGATGGACTATGTCCAACCACGGGGCGCACTCTCTAGGCAAAGGGGGTAGACTAGCAAGCCATAGCGGCTGGCACGTATCATCAGCTTCTGTCTCTCGGGACTAGGAGTTGCATACCTGTGCTGACGATCGTCCTCTGACATGTCCTCGGTGAAAGGTGAGCGGGAGCGTGAGGATACATGAGATCCACTCATGACGTGGGCCAGCAAGAATAGAGGAGGCCACGCAGCCTGCGACGATGGCGAAGTGGAGCGCATCGGGAGTGGTAGTGGCGAGGGAACCACCGGTGCCGCTGGCATCAGCGTCGTCATCGAGGGCGATGGGGAGAGCAATGGTAGTCTAGGAGACAGCGGACGGGAGCGCGACGGGAACACCGGTCTCCCGTGACTAGACGTCAACGCTGCCTTCACTAACACCGAAGTAGGGCCCACCATTGGCCCCGCCTCCTCCGAAGCGAGGAGAGCTAGTACACTAGAGGAAGTGGGGACCGGAGCCGGGAGACCCTTCCTCGAGTAGCTCTTCATGGGCACGGCCTTAGTGGCAAGCAACGGGGAGGCGTAGTTCGGGGCTTTGTGAGGTGAGGTGAGGGTTTTTTGCGCAATGCAAGGGAAATCAAACAATGGGAGCGAGGCTAGGCTTTATGTATCCACAGGGCGAACCTTCTGTATGCATGCGGTGAAGTATACAGTGCGGTCCAATCTAAGCAGTCACAACAGTGTGGTCCAATCCGGGCGTCCAAGCCGGTCAAATTTACACTGCTCGGACTATGAGCCGTGCATACGGTTTAGGGCATCTACAATGGCAATTTGCAAATAGCTATTTGATCTCCTTGATAGCCAATGGAATTCTTCCTAGACTAGATATTTGTGAACCATTGGGGATGCCCTTACAAGAAACAGGTAAACGTCATTTCAACACTAATGGCTCCTCTGTTCTACATCACAGGTAAACGGTCAAACTTAAAATTATAAATGACACGGTAACAAGCATCATAAGGAAAACGAGGAAAAACTACAAAGGATACTGTCAGACGCGTTCCAATATATAGAGGTCAGACTTTCTTACGTGTGCAATAACATTTCAACATCAATGGCTCCTCTGTTCTGCATTAGACTGAGGTGATACTTGCTCATCACTGCATGGTTCTTGCAAGTTCAACAAAGATTGACATAGACAGTCACATAAATACTTCATATATTAGCAAGGGTTCGTCGTGCATGAGCCCAACACATACAATACATGACTTCATCGTACAACAAGATGCATATATAGTTGATGTTGTTGCCAAATTAAAATAAAGTCACCAAAAAGAGATATATAAATAGATGTTTGGCACAACTTAACATGCACTAATTTAGAACTAACCTACCATACTAATGTGAATAACTTATAGCACTCCTGTGAGATCCTACACTCCTCGCTGTAGAACCTAGCTCACATGTCCTATTCTTCAAATCCGACAAGCTCGCTGCAGCCGATGCTTGTGCAGTGCCAGTCCTAGGGAAGAATGGGATCTACATGCTGTGGCACCATGTCCTGCAACCACCAGTACATGTCTTTACATCACCGCGTATAGGTCTGGTTCTTCCATGATAGTGCAGCCGGCCCCGCTTCATCAACACCTTTGAGATTCCTCAACAGGTGTCGGGCAATGTCATCATTGCCAGCGCCAGTATTGGACCTATAGAGCATGAGGGCATAGACGTACATACCAAGTTTATGGACTGCCTTAGCAGAGTGCTAAAGCCATTCAATTGGTGCCATCAATGACCTACAGGCTTCCACGAAGACGGGACGCAAGCCAGCGAGGAAATAGGCCTCTAGGTTGCCCATGCTAGCCAACCTAGTGGTGAGCAGGGTGCGATAGTCATCATCATAGTAGTAGCACTCCTAGAAACCTTGACACTGCAGCACTCGGTGTAGTGGTATGCACCGACCGACTTCGGTGGTGCCGCACACCTTGTGCATGTCCGAGCAGGTTGCCCGCAGGCTAGCAAGGTCATCCATGGGGGCACATGACTGTTTAGCGACACGGCCAGCGATGTCTGTGGCCAACTCTGTCGGGAGCTGATCCATCATGATGTAGCCAAGGAAGAAGCAGAGTTAGAGCGTGTGCATGACGAACGATGACGGATGCAGTGTTGGAGTGGAGTACAAAGGCATGACTACGACGAGGCAAAGAGCACTAGGGAAATAGGGTCAGTGGTTTATTTAGGTGGAGACTCCGCATTCTTGAAGGATCACGTACCGTGTAAACGTGTCTCGGGGAAGTGAATCATCCAATGCGTTGGTTCTTTCTCGAGGAACCAAATGGCGCCTCGCTTGAGTTCCAGGCATCCGTGTAAACGTGTCTCAGGAAAGTGAATTGTAGCAATGAAATACGTAGCGACCTTCAGATCAAATATGCAGCGACAATCAAGATTGGGTGCTTTAGGTTCCATAATCTTGTTGCACTTGAGCATTGAGATGTAATGCCTAATAGAGGAGCCACGTAGCTATTCAAATTTTTCAGCACACGCAAGAAAGTTCGAGCATTGTATATTTGACCGAGCCAGACACATCTCACGTTCTACTAGAATATTCCCAACACGTCCAGTATTAGAAACTGTTCGACCAACCCCTAAAATCTGGGACGGCATTTACTGCCAGCCGTCTAAGGTCCTCTACATTCGAAGCGATTCACTTCAAATTCCATCTCGTAACTATCCTCCCATTCATCCCGTAGCTATTTAACACTAGGTTCCCTTTAAATTGTCCTTGCTCCAACTCTAAACCAATTCAAATCATAGCTACAAACTAAGCCACTAGACCCATAGAGTAGCCATCGCCATGAGCTCCGTTGGAGATCCTGATGCCCAGTTTTCCACTTTCAAACACCGCGTCAAGTCGAGAATGACGTCAAAGAAACTCTTCACCATCAAGGATCCATTTAGCGGGAGTGGCGTTGAAGCATCATTTTCTGTGACCCTGGAATGCACGGTGACCAAGACCCTCAAAGACGGCGGTCATTGGCAGCCGGTGTACCTCCTGTAGGAAAGAGGCAGCGCCACCAGGATCTTGAAGGCGAATCAAGCCATGGGCATCCCCGGTGACTAGGAAGGTGTCCGTGATGTCCTCTGTGGATTGATGAGGACATTCACGTGGCGTAGCAACTCAACCTCACCGATGAGCAATGGGAGGACATCCTTCTCAGGCGTGAGGTTCCTGAACTCGTGGCCCTAGCGCGCAAGGCCTACCAGGATGGCTGCATTGTCCATGCGACGCTTGAGCTTTGGAGCGATGAACAACTCAAGTTCATCGCATCCAAGGTGCTCTTGACGCTCTGTGCGGAGGCGGAGGCAGCGCCAGTGGGGTGTCAGGACTGTAACGTTTGCCTGGAGGATGAAACATCTAATCCTACGACCGGCCATGCTATGGAAATGCCCGGCTGCGGCCACACATTCCACCGGAAGTGCATCACCAAGTGGTTCTGTAACAGAACCGACCAAATTATAAGAGCACAAGTACAAAAATAAGCACCGAAGCGCACAAATTTTCGAACTTGAGCCCATATAATCCCGGTAGTCAATTAAAACCACGAAGGATTTCAAACCAACTCGCTTACAACCAGGATCGCATCATTCAACATACACATCACACGTTACATTTCACAAGTAGTTCCGAAATACGTTACACACACGGAGTCGCAAATCATTACAAACCAAGTTCGCAAAGTAGCGGAAGCATAACACACACCAGTTGTTTAACTACTGCCAGTCTTGTTGATCACAACCCGCAAAAGCATCAGGGAAAGTACATAAAAGATGATCACGCCCTAGTGATCTAGTCTTCGTCACCCGCAGGGTGGAGACAAGTTTTGCAGAAGCCTTGATAGAGCATATCATCTGCAACAGGAGGGAATAAACCCTGAGTACTGGAATGTACTCAGCTAGACTTACCCGTCGAAAACCAGAAATAAGATGACACCAAAGATTATGCAAGGCTTACACAAGAGGCTAGCTGACATCACATTTTGCATAAAGGCATAAGTAATTGAAACTCTTATAACCTGTACTAGCAGTTATTTTTAGCATTTACCTGTCATCTATCTTAGCACCTGTACTAAGCATGCACTTGATTATCATCAAACAATTAAAAGTACTCAAGATTAATTTATAAAACAATAGGTTCAGCATGCACCGGGGCTTGCCTTTTAGAAAGGTCGATGGCCGGTGGTCGGGACACTCGGGCAGATCTCCTGCAGGAGCTTCGTCGCCGATTGGTTCCTCTGGCTGCTCCGGCTGGTCCTGGACTTCCTCCGGTATCACTTGCTCGAACTCGAGGAGAGTTATCCCCCTCCGGAACACCTATTGCATGAGTGCATAATAAATCTCATGGATGCATAATGAAAGATGCAACATGCTCGGAATGAAATGCATTACAACACTCTTAAGCTCTATTCAAATCACTTCAATTATTAAGTGCAAATTTCCTCTCCGGTAGAGAAGTACTCACCTAATCTACTCAACCTAAGGTATAGCTGTTCTTCTTCGGTTAAGGCCCTAACACCTAACAATCACAAGAGTAACATTACTTAGGTTACCACATCCAACACCAAAATATCACAGCAAGACATTTTGGACAGCAGCTAATTGTTTCTAACATAACTGGAGATTCCCAACTACAAAAGATATGATCTAAGACAATCTGGAAAGCTTATGAAATGCCCTACAAATCATTTTCAGACCTCAACCCTTAATTCCTAAGTTTTCCATGTCGAATTTCCCAAGTTCCAGAATCTGTCCTCTCTAAACAGAGAGCAGCCAATTCTGGACTGTCACTTAAAACAGCAATAACTCCCAAACTACTAAGCCAAATGCTCCCAAATTTTGACATAAGCTAGTTTATCAAGTTTGCTACAACTTTGGTATTTACAAGTTTTCCAGCAAACACCTTTATCAAAGGTCAAACCCAAAGATACTACCAGCTGTCCAGAAAACCTAGAATTGCAAAGATTAAATATTTATTGATGTGGCAAACTTCCCCTAAGACCAAACTAATGTTACCAAAAGTTCACATGGGTCACAAAAACACCAGAAAGTAAGATGTGCCCACCTAGAATATTTATTTACACCCCTTTCTTTATTTACTTAATTAATTAAGTGGAATTTTAATCATATATGTAAACTGCTCATAAAATTCTACAAAAATTACAGGAGACTCTCTGACCCAAAAAGAGGCTACTGTAAAAATTTGAACTAAAATTATTCACAGAAACTCCCTACACAAAATTCACAAGCCAAAAAGGCTGATTTTTGTATAATTAACAAATCACATTGAAAAGTATCAAACAACAGATTTCATATGTTTCTTAGACACCTTAGGGTACCAGGACATTGTAACGGAACCGTCCAAATTATAAGAGCACAAGTACAAAAACAATCACCGAAGTGATCAAATTCTCGCACTTGAGCCCATATAACTCCGGTAGTCCAATGAAATCACGAGGGATTTCAAACCAACCAGCATACAAGCCAAGATCGTAGTGATTCAACATAACAAGTCACATGTTACATCCATTTCACAAGTAGTTCAATATACATCGGAGTTCAACAAAGTTATTACAACTTAAGTTCAAAAGTAGCGGAAGCAAAGTAATTTGAAACTAACAACACCCTTATTTCAAATACATGCCAGTACCAAGGTCGACTTCCAACAAAAGCCTTAGAGAGAAGATAACTCAGAAGGATCATGCTCATGATCACACTCCGCCTCTACGGCAGGAGCCAACCGACTTTTGCAGTCGCCAAGATACAGCACAACCTGCAACAAGTGGGGATAAAACCCTGAGTACGACAATGTACTCAGCTAGACTTACCCGTCATAAACCAGAAATAAGGTGACACCAAGGATCATGCAAGGCTGATATAAAGTGGGCTAGCTTGACAACATTTTGCATAAAAGCTTATTATGAATAAGTAATCATTAATGCTTAAGCATCAAGTTAATTATCATTAACCTGTCATCTATATTAGAACCTGTACTAGAGCACTCACTTTATTAGGAGCAAACAATACTAACCATAGCAGGTATAAATTGAGGCAACCTTTCCATCGTTATCTAATTAACCATCCGTTCAATTTAATGGAATCTACGTTGCCGCTGCTCAAGTCAAGTGCTCACTAACCGGGAGCGACGGCGATTCGAATCGAATTCCTATCTAGCTGGAGGGGTATTTCTAACACTCACCGTGCAGACCCCTGTTAGGGTCGCACAGGCCACCTTTTCATATGATTCAGGAATCGCGGGTCCGAATGATGTCGCGACCCCAAGGGCGACACTCTGCCAGGTGATAGGGACTCTAACCCCCCCCTTGGTCTCACGCCAATGTCCCCAAGCACATCCTTTCTCTCCTCCAAGAAGCAACCTACCATTCGATTCCCGGCCTGAACCATATTACTCGGCTTCGCGGTCGGAACGACTTATCCGGCCAACTAAGTGTTAGACTGCGTTCAACATGACTCAAGGACGTACAGCGAATCGGTCCTTAAACGACTCAGACGGGGATAGATCCACACCCAAGACCTCCATGCCTTGTTGCTTCACTAACGTCATCCCGCCCGGTCTCATTTTATTTTATTAACACATGGTTCCATTCCACGATAGCAATATAGCCAACCGTGCCATATATGAATATCCCTATATCTCGCAGGTGATAGGAAATCACCTGACTTCTACCGCTTAAAGCAGGGCTAAGCATCTATTCGATCCTAGTCTATGTAGGATTCAAGGATTCATATCACTGGACAAGGAATGATATAATGCAGCAAGGTTTTCAACCAACTCCTACCACTTAATGCAACAATACTTATAACATATATAGAATTAATTGCTTTCAAGGTAGGAGGCTTATAATGCTCCGGGGCTTGCCTGGGGTCTGACTCAAGTTAGAGTATGTCAGATGAAGTCACTTGGCGAGCAACCTCCAATCTACCACTTGTCCGGTCCTTCTATCTTCGGGTTTGGATCCACCAAACACCGTCTTCGGGTTTGGCTCCAACGCCACATCCTTCACACGTTTCTGCTAGCGTACCTATATGAGATGCAACCATGCACATGTGTGAATGCATAGAAGTACAATAAACAGAGTAATCAAACAAGCATACCAAAGTTCTCATCAATACCTAGAGCTAATTAACTTAATCCACATTAGGGCATAACAAAGAAGATTGCAAGCACATCAATCAAGACACAAGTCTTATAAGATCTTAGGGTACCACCCAGGTATCATCAAACCCAAGCATGACAAATTAAATCAAAGTACTAGAACTAGAAATTGCTACCTTCTGGACATCAGACCAACAGCTGAGTAATTTAATCATAACTGGAGATCTACAACTCCAAATTACTTGCAAGAAGACATTCTGAAAAGCTTAGGAAATTATCTACATTTCATTTATAAACATCTAAACCTGATTCTAACATTTACCAGGTCGAAATACAGAAGGTACAGAATCTGTCCTGGAAAGACAGAGAGCAACATAAATCTGAACCCAACTTAGAACAGCTGTAGTTTCTAAACCATATGGCCAAATGCTACCAAATTTTAACAGAGGCTAGATACATAAATTATCTACAACTTTTGTATAAACAAGTTTTACAACAAAGCACATTATCATGAAGAACTTTGCTAAGTTTCCAGATCTGTCCAGAAACCTCATTTGCAAGAAATAATTATTAACTTATGTTGCAAACATATAATTGGACAAAACCAACATTACCAACATGTCACGCATGACTAATGAACACCAGAAAACATAGTGTCCATTCCTAAATAAATTCTTTTAATGCATTTTCTTAATTTATTTAGATAATTAGGTGGAATTATGAACACCTATCAAAAGTACACAATAAATTCTACCAAAATTACAGTGGCCTACATATGCTCCCAATAGTTTACTGTACAATTTTCAAACCATTTGGACATATATATCAACCTCTATGAAAAAGACAAATAGCTATTGCAATAATCATGTGAGAGCAAGTTAAACTTAACACTCAATATTTTCTGTGAACACAAGGCCATATTATGAATCAATATGATAGAGAAACATCATACTAAGGTAATGGAACAACATTTTCTATTTTATCATTTATATATTATTTATAAGCTATTTATCAAGCTATAAACAAGTTAAATCAATAACTTGAGCATACAATAAGCAATGACCATGAAATTTATACCACAGTACATCCATAGCATGATAATCCTACCATAAAAATTTCACATTAATTGGAGCATCACAACTCAAGATATAAAAATAACAAGGAAAACAAGCATTTATTTTCCATTTAACAAGATCTAGGTAAAACATCATCAAACCCAGAAACAACCTATAAGTTTTATATTTTTCTTAGACAATGCATATTACTAGAAGACCAACAAAATTGGAATCACTAATTTTGGACTTCTAAAACTCCAGATATTGATGAAAGCAAGTTAATCCATTTCCAAAACCACTTTTCACTAATGAATTTCTATAGCACAAACACATGCATGCATGGCACAACCGATTACCCTAACATGCAGAGCACTTCACAAGGATTCCAACAAAACAAATTGCACAATTTTTCGAGCCACCACATATGAGATATAGATTTTACAAAATAAAGGAAAATCTGTAAATTTGATGTGGTATTGCTCTTTTAGGTGGGGCCCACTCGTCATAGGGACAACCATGGTCTTCTTCACAGAGACAACAGAGCGGACGTTCTTCTTCCTTATGCCAAAGCAGAGGAGCAAGGGGGGAAATGCCGGCCGGCCGGCAGGGGCAGCCCCGGCGGTGAGTGGCAGCAGCACGGCCACCCTTGGCCATGTGCGCACCCGAGCTGGGCACAGCTCGCCCAGGAGCATCCCCCAGGGGTGTGTCCACGAGCACGCTCAGCCATGGCGGCTGTTGTGGGCGGCGGTGGCGCTACCGTGGTTCCGGCAGCCGGCGACGACATGTGCAACGAGCGGTGGGGGTAGAGCATGCTTGGGCTAGTGCGAACTCAAGGGCGGTGGTGGCTCACGTCTCGGTGACTTGAGGAGGTCCGGCCACGGTGACCGCCGACTCGACGGCCGGCGCTCCGGCGGCAGCTAGCTGCGAAAGCCGAGCCAGCCTGGCAAGGACCCCGAGAGGTGCGGCGAGGTGCGAGGAATGCTCTGACGCGGTCAGCTCGGTGGAGAATGGTGGGGTGGAGGAGGAACAGCGGCGACCGTGGAGCTCCCATGGCGGCCATGGCTGCAGCGGCCATGCGGTGGCGAAGGAAGACGACGCGGAGAGCATGAGTGAGAGGGGAGCCGAGGGAAGCTCGGCTTCCGCGTCCGGGGGGGGCGTAGTGGCGCTGGGACTCACCTTGCAAGCAGCAGCGAGCAGGGCACGCGGCAGCAATGGCGACCGCACTCTCTGCATGACGGCCACGTTCCCAGCACGCGTCGTCCATTGAGTCATTTCACCGAATACGTGGCAGACAGCGGTGTGGGTAAGGTGGAAAGCGATTTTGGGCTTGATCAGGTCCGAACTGGGTCTTGGGCCTAAAAGCAAAGTTGTAGCCCGTACCATGCTCTACATTTCCTATTTAATGGTCATGGTCATTAGGGCAATAGATTAGTAGATAATCGAATGCCAATATAGCAATGTCAACGCATCGACAAGATCAGCAAACTATCCAAAATTGATGGGCTATTTGGAATCCAACAAGTGTCACATTCTAGAATGTTCTTCTCCATAACATAAACTCCAACTTTTGTTAAGGGGTCAAATCATGTTGGTTAGCAAAATCACAAGAACGCGGGATGCCAACGTCGATGTTACCAGAATTAGGGCTTAAAAATGGCCAAGTGCTGAAATCAGCCCTAAAACTGACTTGTGGGCCCTGTTTGAGCATGTTCCACATATTTTCATGACTTGACCTTTAAACAAAGTTTGTTCCTTATAAAATTCTCCTCAACTTTGTCAAAGGGTGCACAGCCATACAAAGTTGTTAAGTCACACTTTTGAAATGGTCAAACAAAAGTGTTCCAGGGTCCATACATGGTCAACCATCACTTAGAAGCACAATTAGGCAAAATGATCAACATGAACATTGTTCCATTATGTGTCCTAAGTGTAGTTAAGGTGTTGTAGAGGCCAAACATACCCACCATGCATAGGTTGCACCAAAGTATAGGCCTCACATGCCTTGAAACATAGAGCTCAAGTGAAATGCTATAGTTGATTCATGTGGTTGTTTCAAGATACATGCTACCCATGTTCCACTAGGGTGTTCCACATGTGTCCAAGATGTGTTGCACATATTGCATTTGTATGTTGCACAAACACTAGTTCCCATGGGACATAAGGCAAGTTTTAGTTATAATCCAAACAAGCATATAACTTATCATTTCATGTGACTTTTTGATTCCAAACTTCATGAAACTTTTCCAGGAATCAATATAGATAGGTACTAAGGTGACACACATAAAGATATTGCAATAACACCATCCAAGCATATATCTTGAAAATGGCCTATATGTAAAGCAATGGTGCAACATCCAAGTTTAGGTTGGGGCTCATTTCCATAGGTTTGACCTTGACATTGTCATCTCCACTTAATCTGTCATGTTTGAGCTCAAACCCACTGCCTAATTGGTGATAAACACCTGGGGTGTTACAGACATTCTGCAAAAAATTATAAGAACATTGCACATGTAGAAAAATTACTAAAATTCATTCAAGTATTCCCTAAAACAACATGATAGCATTATAACTTGAAAAGTACTCAAGCACTAGTACCCAAATTTTTACCAGAGCTAAAACAGGTATAAATTAGCCTACCCACCAAATTTCATAATTTTTGGAACACTACAATTCAAGTTATTCATTTAACAAATTTACCTCCCTTTTAAAACACATTTCAAAGACATATTTAATTCTCCCAGAAACTAAACATCACATATCAAATTTATATTTTTCTAAAATACTTCACATCATGCAGGGCCTAACAAAATTTACTTCATAATTTTTGAGCAAGTAAAACCCTAGATATAAATTTTCCAAACAATATCTAAAATCTGTGGCAAAATAAAAAGGAAAACAAAACTAAAACCGAAACCCCACTAAAGGGCCGGCCTACAAGCCGACGCGGCCCAACTCTCTCGGCGTGGCCCACTCCTGCGCGCGGCCTGCTACGGCTCCCGCCCGCGCGCGCGTGCGACTGACCAGGTGGCCCCATCGGTCAGAGAGAGAGAGAGGCGGAGGGGAGGAGCTGCGGTCGCCGGAGCTCGCCGTCGGTGAGCCGACCGGCGAAGCTGAGCGGACGAGCATGACCACGTCATTGAGCTAAGTCGATTGGTGGCAAGAACGGGGCGGCAGAGCCACGAGAAGGTGCTCGCCGTCAGGCATGGCGGTCCACGGCCGCGGCTTGCCGACGCCGGTGAGCTAGACGGCGGCTCGGCCCAATTGGTCGATCCCGTGAGCACCAGCGACTCAAGGCGGACTCAACGCACCCAAGAATGGAGACGGTAAGACACTAGAGGAGTACGGCCACGCTACGGGGAGCGCTCCGGCGAGGAACATCCGAGGCGGACGGTGGCGGACACGGCAATGCCGCCTTACCTCCACACGATTGACCCAAATGCGAGGTGGAGGATGGAGGGGGCTTCAAGGCGGAGCGGTGGGCGAGTTTTGGTGGGCAGTGGTGCGGTGGTGAGCGCGCACGAGCTCGCCGGAGTGGAGGCGGGAGCTATGCTCGGTCGTTCCGCCCGGTGGAGGAGAGAGCGGAAGAGAGAGGGAGTTGTGGCGCGAGTGTGGGCGGAGACCGTCGTCGTGGCGACCTTGAAGGCCTGGTGGCCTAACGGGTGGGACCGCGGCCGGCGTACGGCTGCCACCGCGCGGCCACGCGTCGGCGCTGTCCTGCCGTCGGTCGGCCACCGACTGAAGAACTGAAATGACTGAATCAATGATGCCGGAAATGGTGACTGACAGCGTGATTTCAACGATGATTATCTCCTAAAACAGCTCGAGTTAGCCGAAGGTGATAACATCAAAGTTGTAGAGCTACATGAGGGCTACAATTTTGCTAATTGGCTCAAGAACTGGTTCGGCTTGGTTTAGGAGTTACAAGGCGTCAAAGTAAGGCACAATGAAACTGAAACTTAGTTTCAGTCACAATGCCGACTGAAACCCGATTTTCTAGACATCATATCTCCTAAACCATTTAGAACTAGGTGATGGTGATGTTGGCAATGTTGTAGAGATGAGTGAGTACTACAAAAGTGTCAACATGAGTTGGAGCTGGTTTGGTCTGGTTTGCAAACTACAAGCTTCCAAAGTAGGTCACTATCCAACCGGAGGGACACTTTTGAGACTTAGAAAAATTCTAAGTGCTGAGACAGCCCCTCTAGATGACTTGTGGGCCAATTTTGAGCATGTTCTGGTCAGTTTCATGAGATGGTCATATTGAGAATTTTGTTCCCAATAAAATTCCCTACAACTTTGATTAAGGGTGCTCCTCCATGCAAGGTCTCTAAGCTAGACTTTTTAATTGGTCAAACTAAGGCATCCTAGGGCTAAATGCTGGTCAACCACACCTTGGAGGTCATTTTGGTAATTTTGGTCAACATGAACCTTGCTCCATTAGTTACCCTAAATGAGATTAAGGTATTGTAGGATCCAATTAGCTACTCTACCCTTTTGCTACCCCAACTTCCTAGTGTCACAAGATGGGAACACTTCAAAACCCTAAAACACCCATATTTGATGCAAATAAAGTAAACATAATGAAATGATGAATGTCCATGCTTATGCAAATGCAGTGCAATTATGGAGCTAAACACCTGAGGTGTTACAGGTTCGGTCGAAGATCTACCTGCCCAATGTGCCGACGAGATTTGTCTATGTATCTTGACTCGACAATGCAGAGATTCCTCTCGCACTTCACCGAAGAAGATTATTGATTAAGCACATTGTTTTTTGTTGTACAAAATACTTATTACACATCATACTTCTCTATATATATTTGGTCAAAATTCAGAATCTTTGAGTAAATCTTCGCTCCGTCGCTTTCTCCGCTCCATCGCTCTAACTGCCACAATCTCATCCATAACTCTACTTGTTTTCCTTCCTTCCTGGAGCTCTCCCATTCCCTCTGTAGATCTAAACTGCGAGGAACATGCTGTTGCCTTCTCGTACATGTGCTCAACACATAAAATACATGACTTTGTGCCATCAGGCCAGGCACCTAAGGCAACAAAAAACAAATAGAAACCAACTTAGGAAACTTCATCCACTACAGCATCTTCACCGACCGAGGTGTTCAAAAAATGGTAGGCAAACTTTCTTGCTTGTTCAGTAATATTTCAACAGTAATGGCTCTTTTGTCCTACATTAGATTAATGCCAAACTTGCTCCTCCATTCAAGTTCTGGCATGTTTAACAAAGTTTGACATAGACATGCAAATAACACAACATATATTGACGAGAGTGAAATGAATGCGGCAGGAAAGCTGGAAACAAGAAGGAATCAAGAAAAGGAGCTTTTGACCATCATGACACGCTTGAGACTTGATTGCTTGGTGTGGTTCTGATGGGTCATTTCTGTACTTATTTGACTTTAATCCATGCAGTCACAACAGTCGAGGGTTAGACTGGTTGCTACGACATTCAAAACTGATGACCCTTTATACTGTGTCCTGCGAGATCAAATATATAGCAACCGGACTTTCTTGTGTTCGCAGTAAAATTCAACAGCTATGTCTCATCCATTATACATTAGATCTAGGCGATACTTGTTGAGATGAACTCCTCGCTGTATGGTTCTTGCAAGTTCAACAAATTTTATCAAAGACTACTGATACGTGTTTGGTTCTTGCAAGATCAAAGCCACTCATGACTACTAGTACTACTGATACATGTTTGGTTCAACAAACCAAAGCACAAAGCAACCCTTGCACGGTTACGGGGAGTGAATTGAATGCATTAGGAAAGCCTCTGCAGTTATTTCACTCCAAACATTCACAACAATTAAGGGGCAGACTGAAGAGTGAAGACGAGTTGCTCTTGCTTCGGTAAGCAATTTCTCTTGCTTGGTTTTGCAGAGCAATAGCTAGCTAAAGATGGCTACATGGTTTCATAGGTCCTGATCGTCTGCACTCACTCAGCTATGGGTGAAGATGCCTGTTGATGGTCACTAACACCAATTATAAACCATCAACATAACCTACATTTATACTTAAATCCATCACCAAACATAGGTATTGGGGTTTAAACTAATGAATTTCACAAGCTTTATGAATATTTGTATGCAGGAGGATTTATCTAGAAAATAGCCCCGGGACCACTGTCATACACTCCAAACAAGCAAACCAACGACAAGTGATTCGAGCCACGAAAACTACGAAAGACAACTCTAGAAGGTTCTAGAAGACACCATGCCAAAGCGTGGGCCAAAAGCTCACCATAGTAGGCCGGTCGGCCCACTAAGGAGGCCACTTGGCCTAGCCCAGAGCTCGTTTGCCCTCCACCGCCTTGTACTCCTTCCTACGATCTACACCGTTGATTCTAAGGCAGTTTGAGGTCAGTTTATCCAATGGTGGTCGAGGGAGGTGATGCAGATCGATGACGTGGCAATTCCTTGCCCGCTACTCTATCTCCCCTATATATACCAGCCCCTGCCCCCTCCCTTAGTAGATCCTGAAACCCTAATTCATATTTTCCTCATGAGGATTAGAGCTAGCCATCAAGAGAAGATTAGTCCTCTATAGGATCTAGTCTTATGAATAGAAATAGCGAGATAGAGAGTGAGGGAAGAGTTTGGAGGAGGTGCCAGCCTGTCGGTGCTCTCTCTATGGCTTGTACTTTGGTAGATCCAAGTTCTACTTGAGCTTGCTTCTGAGATTACTCTGGTAATCAACTTCTGATTCAAGTAAGTAATTGTTTATATTGTTCATCAGGATCACAACTCTCTTTTGAGTGCTTTAATCTATAGGACGCTTTAGGTTAAAATATTAATCGTAAGTGTAAGCGTGGTGCTTAGACTTGGGTTAATCATGGATGCACCCTGCATTTTGGATCTGTGGTAGTTTGCGAGGGTGACTCTTATAGCCTCATTGAATCCTTTATAATCCACCTCCTGTTTATAGGCCAAGTAGGACCCGGTTACAAAGGAAAGCATCCTCTATTGGTGTCTTTCCTTAGTAATGTCCCTAGTTAAACAGTAGAAGACATAGTTTAGTTGAACAGTAGAAGACATAGTTTACCCAAGATTAGAATTAGAGAACCTCAATTATCCTCTCTACGCTCCTATTTATCCTAACCTTGTTGCTTCTCTTAGTTAAGTTAAACCTTAACCCAGTTACTACCCCTTGTTAAGTTAGACCGTAGTTAGTCTCACATGTTTCACTATGGATACGATGCTTGGAATACCTCCAGGTGAAAGCGACAGCGATAGCCGTGCGCTTGCAGATTTATCTGTGTACATTAATTTATACGAACAATGCCACTTCAAATCCAACTACATTACTAGTACTTCATGCATGCAGCCACAGCCGGTGCAGCTATTCTTTGTAGCATAGCCGATCTGGCAAAAGTTCTAGTCATAGCTTAGTAGCAGAGTAAAATGTCTGGGCTCGTCAAATTTACACGACTTGGACTATGAGGCGTGCATATGATTTACAAGAAATAGGTAAACATCATTTCATCAATATTGTACTTCTCTATATATATTTGGTCAACAGAGTTTAACCCCACTAAAACAAAGTTCAACAAAAGTCCATTTACATAGATATTATTACAACAAGATAAACTAAAGAACATCACAATTGTCTCTAGTGAACATTGAAAACACAAATCAGAACATCAGTTATGAGATACTTGAACATCACACCTATTTTAGAAATAGAGAACAAGGGCATATCTCTAATGCCATAGATACTAAACATTAACATCATCTGACCATGTTGCTACTGCTCAATTGAAAGGAACTACACGAACTCCACCAATCTCCATATCATTTGGACATACTATAAGATAAGGGATACGATGAGAAAATACTTCTGCACCACGGAACTCATAGTAGTATGAAAGCAAAGTCTGGAGATATGCATTTGAATGAACTGCAACAAACACATAGGGTCCTAGATGATCTTTAGCAATATGGTAATTTTGATGGCCAAGAACTTGATGAACAACTACAGAAGCAATGTACCACCTACTGTAAAAGTTAGAATGCACTGCAAGCACTACAACCCTTGATTGTAGAACATGGTGAACACGAAGCTCGCGGAAGACATTGCGATACACTATCATGTCCCAAGAATGATCATTGTTATCCATGATCTGTGTAAAAAAGAAAACAATATGCTGAAAAAAGAAGAACAAGGTGCCTAGTAGTAGGGTGGAGGGCAAAAACTTTGAGATGGAACTGAAGCAGGAGCTCTGGAGAGCCTTCCTCTCACCCCTTATCTCTGCTGTTATATAGTTCATGGGTCGTGGACCACCCCACGGCCCACGCACACGCGGTTGCGCGCCCATGACCCCACATATATAGCGCAAGAGTTGACACGATCTGTATTTTGTTGTTTCATCAAAACTATGATCCGGCCTATCAAGATTTCTTTAGTATCAGACTGTCTTAGGCCCTGTTTGGATGGACTGCGACTAGTTAGCCATGGCTAAAAATAGCCAATTAGTTGTGTTATTAGTCCATACCTATTTATATCCTGAACTAATTGTTGGGTTCTATAGATTAGAACTAGTTGTTAGCCCCTGGTAGTTGAGTTCTATGGACTAGTTGGATGGCCCCTATATTTCTTAGTGATCTGGATTGTCTATATTTTGTAGGGTCGAACTATCTTAGGGTCTAGAAAATTTCAACATCTATACACCCACATCCTCTGATCAGAAAGGACAAGCACCGTTAGTATAACCAATTACCAAATGACCAAATTAAAGGACCTGAG
The DNA here is from genome assembly GCA_038087645.1 of Saccharum hybrid cultivar R570. Lineage (NCBI taxonomy): Eukaryota > Viridiplantae > Streptophyta > Magnoliopsida > Poales > Poaceae > Saccharum > Saccharum hybrid cultivar. The sequence continues at coordinate 18,652,558 of JAQSUU010000637.1, forward strand.
CTACACCACGCTCAACAGAGTTTAACCGACCTAATATAATGTTCAACAAAAGTTAACACAGACATGCATGCAAATAAGACTTCATATATGGTCATCCCACAGACCAAACCTAGTCATGACTTGTACTATTGATACATCGCATAGATCAAGGGTCAAGACGGGCGTGTAAGATGTTGTCGTCCACGTTCACTTTCGCTAAGACAGCGTTGGCGACCAACTCAAGGCTCACGAACAATGGGGATGTACTCGAGCGATTGAAAGTATAGCACCGACTATGACTCCAGCGAGGAGGAGGACGATCCAGAGTACTAGCGATTTGGTGAATCGCAAGAGCACTAGCCAAGAGGAGGATGCTTTAATTTTTTCTCTTCTCTACAAACTCAAAGCACCTTGGAATCCATGACTACTTTTTCCACGGTGGAAAATCCATGGCGATATTATTTGAATAACCCATTTAGTTTTTTGGAGGGTTTTCTATCCCTGGGCATGCCTTCCCCTTGCTTCCTAATTATAGGCCTTAGTTCAAACAGCCGCAGATGCAGTCACACACACAAAAAAATTCACCAGTTGTAGTGTAATAAGCTGTAGCGAGCAGGTTTATTTTTTCTTTTTTGGTAATTTTTAGGTGTCAAATTCATGGATCTTTTAATTGTTTATTATCATCCCCTTTTAGTTTTATGTTTATTTATACTATGAAAAAACCAAAAAGGCAACAACTAATTGATCGGATATATAAACAGGCGCACAAGAGAAAAAAATAAAAAGACGGATATTAGGTAAGTACAACATTTTGTTGTAATCATTTCCTATTAAAACATGGAATAAATTTTGGTCTCTGCTGAGCAGACAGGGTGGTCTACCCGCCCATAAATTTGATTTCGCACCGCACTGAGCAGTCCCGCCAACACGCACCAAAAATTAGATGTCTCTCTTTTGCCCTCGGCGCGGAAAATAGGTTTACCACACCATCAATTTCAGACAAGGGCATTTGTGGTAATGTGATGGCCACATAAAAGCACAAAGAGTCGCCATCTCTACCTCCATCTCCATTCTCCAGCTGCACTATCACTCCTCTAGCTCTAAATCTTAGTCCCATGGCCTCCCTCTCCACTCTCCAGCCGCCCCCTCTGCCACCCCGCTTCGGACCCTAGGCGCCATTGGAACAGCAGCTCAACTCCCTCTCCACTCTCTAGTCACACCCTCTCATACATTTCTGAACCCTAGCCGGAGCCGGATCTCCTTCGATTCATCGATAGCAGGTCGATCAGCTGACGGTGAAAGGATCACCTCGACGACGGTACAAGCCGGATCTAGATCCCCTACCTAGCTCGGCACGTATCATGACTGACCGGATCTGATCCCTAGCTAGAGCCAGATCTGGTACCCATTCGTCAACACCAGCCGCACCAGCTCCGTGACTGCGACGACAGGACGGCGGAGCCGACAACAAAGCAAAGCCAGGGAACACGGAGGAAGAGGTATCCAAATTCCTTTTATGATGTGTGCTCTACTATAGTGGCTAAACCAAGGATATGTAGATAGCAATGGGGTTACATATTTCCTATAGTTGAGTGTAGCTGACATGTGTTTTATTGGATTAATGACTTCCGTATAAGCTGTAGTTACTAGTGAGGCGCATATTTGTATACTCATTCTCTGTTGTGTTGACATTCCATAGAAGCTTTAGTTAATAAATGCCTTTGTAATCAAGATGAACAACCACTAACTACTTATGAACGAGCATGGGATGCAAAAATTGCAAGGAATCATAGAAAGATGGAAGAACTTGGAATACGTGTGGGCCCAAACCTGTGTCTCCAAAGGAAAAAAGTCAAGCACAAAGCGTAGATGTTGACGGTCACTAACACCCATTTTGACCATCAACATTTCACCCAAAAGCATGGAGAATCATCATCACATGTGAAGAATTATGTTTAAATTTCACCTAGTTCCACTTGTACTTGTAGAATTATTTGTATACAGGAAATATGGCAAAAATAATCCAAAATGGTGACAAACATGGACCATAGGAGCAAGTGGATGTGGCGGGGCCACTTGGGCCCATAGGCAGGCACCGCCCAGCCCCACCTGTGCCACCTTGGCACTTTGCCATGTTAGTGATCCATGGGAGCTCCTCCTCAGCCAATAGGAAGTGTTGATCCAGGTCAGTTTGATCAATGGTCAAGATTGAGAGGCCATGGATCTATGGGCCCATTGTCATAGACTTGGAGCTTCACTAACCGACTTCCCATCTGAATTTCGACATATGTTGTCTTAGTAACTGCCATTGGGAGCCAACCAGCGTCGTAGGATCAAGAGGCGATGGAATGGAGGGCCGAGCGGCTCCCTACCATGGCCGATCGGTGCCCAAGTCACCTCAACCGATCTCTGGCTGCCTACAAATACCCCTCCCCTCATTCTACACTATAAATAGGGGGTATGGAGCTCGGTGGAAGCCATCCCATTCAGCATCATCTCATTCCATCACTCCAAGTGATGAGTAGTAGCTAGCCCAGCTCTATAGCTCTACTCCTTAGAAGTAGAAGACATGGAGAGAGTGAGAAGCTTGGAGAAGGGTCGGGGTTGTCGGCATCCTCTCCACTCGGGCTTTCGCGGATGAAGATCTTCTTCGAGTGAAGTCTGGCATCTTTTGTGTGGTAACTTTGCTCTTTTACATTATTTAAGTATTATTTATATTATTGTGTTTATTGGTTTCACCGCTTGGTTATAGTGCTCTAGTCTCATTTTATCGTGTACAGGATTAGAGTAGTGAGTCTATAGATTAAGCGTGGTGCTTAGGCTATAGCTTGCCTATGTTTATGGCTAGGCCTCCGGATAGATTGTGGTAGGTTGTAGGTAGTGATAGCCCTGTCCATCCTCTGTATTCCACCACGATAGGTCTAGTTATTAATTTGTAGGGCTCGTGGCAGACCTTATCTAGTTATCCCTCCTGGTTGCTAGTCGGGCTGTGCCCTGAAGTAAACAACTGTGATATAGTATTCCTTAGTCTTGCCTTAGTTCAGTGAAACCACTTATATCCTCTCTACCTATTATTTATCCTTGTTCTATCCTTGGATAAACTTAGTTCTTAGTCTAGTTCACTTCGCGTCCCCCATGGAAATACAATACCTTGGAATACTCTCGGGGTGAAAGCTACATTGACATCCGTGCACTTGCAGATTTATCTGTTTGCCATTTCTAGTGCCAACAAGCTTTCTGGCGTCATTGCCAAGGAACGGTAGCTGTTCTAGTTTAGAACGGAGTCATCCATGTATCTTTTATCATTTATGTTTCATACCATGGATTGCATTCCTATCATTTAATTCAGTGCTCCAAAGGGCGCTAGTTTAGAGCCACCTCCATCATCAAAGCCTATCCTTACACATAGTTATGAAATTCACCCTTGTTTCATAACTAAAGTTCAGGAGCTATCTTTTTCTAGGGAAAAAGATGAAAACCCATATGCTCATCTATGAGAGTTCGAGCAAGTGTGTTCATGCCTTCACATTTCGGGCATGTCACACGAAACCTTTAAGTGGAAGCTATTTTCGTTCTCTTTGATGAGATTAGCCAAACTATGGTATACTCAAACCGTAGAGAGTGCACAAGGAGAGTAGGAAGTTTTTTGAGCCAAGTTTTGCTTAACCTTCTTCCCCATCCCCGAGTTGGCCGTCTTCGAAGAGAGGTCCTAACCTTCAAGCAAGAAGAGAAGGAATCCCTAGGTGCCGCATGGGCATGCCTAATGGATCTCTATTCATCTAGCCCTAATCTTGGTATACCTAGTCCTATCCTTCTACAACACTTCTATCTAGGTTTTAGTGAGGAACCTACACAATTCCTTGACATCGCTTCAGGAGGAGCCTTCTTACATCTTTCTGATAGTGAGGGGAGAGCTATCCTTGACACAATCCTTAAAAACCGTCCCTACACCGATGTCCATGATGATTCCCCTAAAGAAAAGGACAATCCAACCCCCAAGCAAGAAGAAGTTTCGACAACTAAGTCATTCCCAATTCTATCTAAAGCTCTAGCTACCGACTATTGGTAGAAATTAAGTGCAACTAAAATATGAAGGATTCCTCAAGCGCACAGAATATACCATTGTAGCATTTTACCGGGAGTAAACTAGGTATCGTTATTTATATTTTACCATAGGGAAGCAAGGGTTAAAGAATCTGATAATTCACCATTATGTATCTACTAACTTAGTAAACTAACTAGACTAAAGCAGGGGGTAAATGATGTATGATAGGTATAAAAGCACACATAGGAGAATTCTATGATAAATGAGTAGCTAGCTAAAGTGAGAGGACAACGAGAGAGATCAAGGTTCCTATGTACTTCTCTATTACTTTGGTTATTTAATAACTAAAGCATAAATAGATATAGCGATCATACACATGACACTTTGGAGCAACAGTACCTTTCCGACTCTTGAAAGAGACTGGGAAGAAAGTAGTCGGGAGAAGGCTGCCAAAAGCTCTATGAACATCAACCCGAACATGGTGGATTATGAAGGCCTTACAGAGCTGTCACCTCTGGGGCTACCACAACTATACGTGGGGTTGAGCGCAACCTCAGGTAACCTATAGCCTAGACACCATGCCTAAACTATCGATTACTACTCTAGCTATGCGCAATAACTAAAGAACTCAATACGAGCTAAGATCCCATGCCAAGGTATAACAACTATACTAACCATACATAATAAAGACATAAAGTAAATAGAGAAGATGAAAATATATAAAGCATAAGTCTTGTAAAGAATATATACAAAGACATACCAAATCTCTGAAGACTTCTCTAGAACCGGAGCGCAGCTCCGCTCTCCCTAACTCCCATCTAGATCTAATCTACTACATTGGAATGTCTAGCCCTAATTCTCTAGGGAGGAGAGGTCATCCTTTCATGGGACACCTCTGCCTCTAATCCTAGCTAAGAGATAATGAAATTAGGGTTTATGGGATGCCTCCTCTAGGAGCCAGGGGCCTTGCTTATATAACCCTCTAGGAAGCACCACAGCCATCGGATCAAACCGACCTCAATGAATGATTATTATTCATCCTCAAAGGCGGTGGAGGCAGGATCCATGAGATCGCCTCTGATTGGCTCTGTAGCCTCTTTTCTTAGAGAAGTCTCCTGAGTGATGTGCGCTTTTTCATGGAAAAAATGCACTCACTAAGTGTAGCCCCCGAGCCTCTTGCTATTTGGAACAAAAAGTTAGAGGGTCTTGGATCTTTATCGTTGGAAAAACTAAAAATCTCTTCTAAGGATATGTACCCTGCAGCCCCCGAGCATATATCCGAGTTCTTCTGTTTACGAAGAACTTGGATAGAGGGTATTTTTTATGTTCTTAGGTAGCCTGCTTTTTGTCAGAGGTAGGTGGTAGGTGGAGGTTGGGTGTAAATGTTGCTTAGTCACGAGTTGTACAGTGTTGGCATATTCTTCCGGATATACCTTCCTTGAGTACTGTGTCTTCATGCGCGGTTGTTTTTTCTTTACTGCTTTCTATCACTTCTTTGAATCCTTTTTTCAGGTTTGATTTGTTGGTGTACTAGGTCCATGTACACTGCTCCTTGGCCTATAAATACCCCCTGGTGAGCTGCTGCAAACCGGTAAGATCTTGGTGTAGATCTTGAAGTCTTGTAGTCATGAATATGATAGTTTGTGAAGTAGAGCAGCCCCCGGGCGTGAGTTGTAAGTCTTGTATATTTTATAGTGGGTGGAAGAAGTCTTGTGATAGAGATTAGAGGTAGACTAATCTCGGGTGGCATTGCACTAGGTAGTCCATCCTGGCAGGTGGAAGAAGTCTTGTGATGTGGGATGCGTTCCCTCATTCAGCAGTTCCGAGTTGATCCTTCCACTTTGTCTTGTGACTGTTCAGTGCAAATCAGCAGCCGATCCAGGATCACATCGGGCTTGGGTAGACAAATGCCTATGAGCCTCACCTGGTCCATGTTGTCATGCTATGCCGCTGACACCAATCTTGGATGCACTGCGCTCCTCCTTTGAAGAAAATAGTGTAGCCGAGTAGAGTGTGGTCTGCTGAGTAGCAACTTGGGGCACGTAGTCATTTCTAGAGCCGTGTTCTTCTATGCTCCTTGTTGCTACCTTGTTCATCTTAGTACCAAGTTCATTGGGTCTTGTGAGATCTGTCATCTTGTATCTGTTGAAGATATTTGTAATAGAAAAAATCTTGCTTTCTGAGTTGTAGTTTCCTTTTTTGTTTGTTTGAGTGCTTTTGAGTATCATCCGGGTTGTTTCTAGAAATCTGGGTTCTTTGGTAGTGTTCTGCATTCTCTTCTGTGTATGTTGTGAATGGCGAGTTCTTTTTGTGTTGTACGAGCTGTAACAATTCAGCAACGGTCGCAGTGTGAACGGATAAGTCTAAAATCTGCTCGTTGTACTGTTCCGTTGTGAAAAGGCGTGCAATCTGTCACTTTGATTGCGTCCTACATTCAATGCATAAAAGGTGGAATGATCCATTGGCTTAACGGGCTGTTTGGGCCGCATTTTACCATTGTAAATTTATATAAGGGGCCTTTCTTCTTCTTCTTTTCCCTTACTTGCCTTAGCCTTCTAGCATTCTTCCTTCGCAAAACCCTAATTTCCCTTCAGAGCTCTGCCACCGCCATCACCACCACTCAAGCACCGCCACTGCCCACGCATTGCCGCCGTCCTCTCCGAGAGGCTAGAGCACCGTCAGTGTATGGGCAAGAAGAAGGCATCAAGCAGCAAGTCAAAGGAGGTTCTGGTGGATGAGGAGGCGCTGAAGGTGATTGAAAGCCAAGAGTTCATCGCCATGAGGGCTGCGGAGAAGATCTGGCATTCCCCGACTACCATAGAAGATTAGCTATGGGAGTTGGTCAGCGATGACTTCATCCAAGATCAAGGCTTTGCTGATTGGAAGACACCTGGTGAGCACCGGGTTCCTTCCCCTGGCCCTGGTGAGATCGTTCTCTTCGTCTCCTTCATTCGCGTTGGACTCTACCTCCCAGCATCTCCTTTTTTAATCGTTTTCTTTAATACTTCGATATTTCCTCAAACCATCTTACCCCGAACGATGTCCTCCATCTCTTAGTGTTCATTCATCTTTGTGAGACTTTCCCTGGAATCCTTTCTTCTATTTTCTTGTTTCGCTATTTCTTCCGTCTGAAACCACACCCCCGGAGTGATAGTACCTCTCCTCTGGGTGGTTATGGGATTCAATTTTGCCAAGGTAAAAATGGTTTGTTCTTCAACTATGACTTGGTTGATTCTATCAAGGAGTGGCGTTCCGAGTGGTTTTATGCTAGGAACATGAACCCTCCTCTTGCTGTTCATTCAAACTCCGGTCCTGTGGTCAACGACCATTGGGAGAAGGCCCCTCTGATGAGTGAGGAGCTCAAGAAGATCAAGCCACTGCTTGAGAAGATTCAAACTCTGAAGCAGCAAGGCTTGACTAGATTTGGGATTGTCGCTAGCCTACTTCATCGTCGGGTTCATCTTCGAGTACTATGGAGCTAAGGACCCATCTCGGATGGTTCTAGCTCTGTAGTTGACAGACGAAGTGTTGGAGCACCTCAGGAAGGTCCTAAAGGGGGTGACCATTGTCCCTCATATGGTCCTAGAGTACCATGCTGATCGTCCACCCCCTTCTGTAAGTTGTTTTGTTCTTTGCGAGTACTTTTTGTCTTTCTTTCTTCTGCTTACCTTATTATTTTTTCATTGCTTGTAGGATTTGGGGTGAAATTTTGATGACTTGCCCCCGCTCTCTTCCGAGAACAACCCTATTGGGGCGAGGGTTCATGAAAAGTAGGTGCGAGCCTCTATAACTAGTAAGTCCCGCTCTGTCACTATACTTTCTAGCGTGTCTTTTGGTGAATTCGGTCATTATGTTGAATATATGCTGCGCCCAATTCTTTGAGCTCCTCACACCACCTCAAGAGGGCGTGGGCAGATGATACTTCCACCAGTGTGTCCGCTACCAAGAAGCCCCGTCATCCAAGTACTCATCCAGGTACTCAAGTCACAGGTAGCATGCTCCTAGGTGAGCATATCAATATTCTTCGCCTTTATTGGTGTTTGTTTGCGTCCTTAACTGAGTACTAATTTTCTTTTTCAGATGGTAGCATGGTCGAGCTCCTCAAGGATGAGGATGAAGAAGATGGTTTGGCCCTTGCTACTCGTCAGTGAGTAGTTAGAGCGTTTGTTCCTGTTTAGTCTTGCGTTGATTTGAGTTCTTTTGCTGATTCGTCTTTCCTTTGTCATTTGCAGTAAGCGAGGGTTGAGCTTAAGTTCCGCAGGGGCCCAAGCGTCAATCTCACCAACCTTGATGTAGGGTGGCAATGATATTTTTTCCACCGCCATGCCCCCGCCTAAGCCATCTGTTCAACTTGGGGGTATTAGCCTGAAGAGAAGAGCAACCAGGTGAGTGAATTTTGACTAGCTTGTTCTGTCCTTCTCTTTCTTTTATATTTCCTTATTAGAGAGTTCTTTTGTCATCTTGTAGGCCATTGTCATCGCCTTCTCCCAACCCCCAGCTGACTTCATCTCAGTCGTCTGGTGCTCCTCCGCACACTGTGTCCCAAGATTCAGAGCGTACGGCAAGCGAGGCCACTGTGGGAGAGGTAGTGGCCCAGGTTGATGAAGCCATTGTGGAGTCGCCCAATCCCAAGGTGACCATGACCGTGGTAGAGAAATTGGCTTTGGAGGCAGCTAGGGCCTCGACTGTGCAAGACATGGCTCTGGTCATGGTTTCAGCTCCTCTGTCGATTTCTTCTCCTGTCGGCCACACTTCAAGCAGTCAGCGTCTGGAAGATGATGTGGTTTTGGAGTTTGATGCCACCCATGGTTTGTCCAAGCTGACCGCAGCTTGGGAGAACCTCTCGGCTGGAGCGGCTTCTTTTGGAGAGCAGCTTCAGGTAGGTATCTTCTTCTTTCTTATTTTTGGCATTTTGGCTTCTTTTACTTCTTTTTCTCATTTCCTTCCTTTTTCTATGGGAGAAATCCTTCTCTAGGGATCACTCTAGTTTCTTTGGCTTGGGTGATACTGAGAAGAAGGTAGCCTTAAAATTGAGCTAGCTAAAGGCGGAGCTAGCTAGTAAGAAGGTGGAGTTGGATTCCGAGTGCCAAGGACGCCAAACTTCTGAGATGGCTCTCCGCGCACAAGTCATCGAGGTGGAGCAGAGGAGGGATGATGCCTTAGCCGCCTTGTGAGAGTTATCTAGGAAGTCTGACAGTCTTAAGAAGGAGTGTGAAGTATCCTGAGTACTTATATGTCTTGTTTCCTTTCATCTCTTATTTCTCTGTTCCTCATTTGTCTGATTTTCTCTAATTGCCTTGATTAGCCCTCCGTAGAGATAAGTAGAAGCTCTTGGATAATGTTGAAGAGATGAAGATATTGGTTCTCTAATCATAATAGGGCTAAGGAGGTAAAAGCTCATGCTGAAGAAGAATTCACTCACGCCCAGCTGATTAGACTTTGTGCTGACTGGGATCTTGTGCAAGGAATGAAAACCATTGATGATTTGTCGAAGAAGCTGGCGGTATCTGACCAATGGTTTGCCACCTTGTGGAAATCTTTCAAGACTATTGTGAAGCTTCTTCGAACTTCTGAAGATGATGGAAGGACCTAGGGTGACTTCATCTCACTGATCCCTGTGCGCCTTCAGAGTTTCATCAAGAATGGGGTCTAGACATGCATCAAGAACGTCTTGGCCCATATCTGGGTTCTTGCTCTGATGGTCCCTCTAGAAAAACTTAGGGAGGAAGCCGATGATGATGACTATTTGGATTCCATCGAGAAGGCTGAGCCTAAAGTTGAAGACCTAGCCAACTTCATCACTGAGAAGCTTGATATTCAGCTCTCTTCTTCTGATGATGAAGCTGATAGCTAGACTTTGTAGTGCCCAAGTGCCTCCTTCCTCCTTTGTAAAGATATACTTTGTATGCTGCCTTGTAAAGAAACTCTGGCTCTTTGGATACATCTTTACTATTTTGCTTGACTTATTCGAGTAGTCATCCTTTTGTGACTCTTTTCGAGTTATTTTCCCAGATCTTGGAATTTTCTTTAGCTATGTGCTAGATATAAGCCTTAATCATTATGGACGTATCTAGGTGCTTTTAGAGTTGTGTCCCTAACTAGCCGTACTCTTGTTTTTGCATCTTCATGAGTCTTGTCGAGCGTTGGCGCTAGGTCAGTCGGGTTCTTTCATCCGGTGTGGAATAACTCCATGATAGGGCGAGCGCTATCTGGCTCTTATCCACATCATAAAAAATAGGGCGAGCGCTATCTTGTTCTCATCCGTGCTATGAAAACAATTTGGGATAGGTCGAGTGTTGGCTTGTCAGCCTTCTTACTCTCATCCAAGCCTGAAAAGGCTTGGGATAGGGCGAGCCCAAGCTTCTTTTCAGCTCTTTTGCTCTTATCCGGGCTGAATAACTCTGGGATAGGGCGAGCGCTATCTAGCTCTCATTTGTGCTATTGAAACAACTCAAGATAGGTTGAGTGTTGGCTTGTCAGCCTTCTTACTCTCATCCAAGCCTGAAAAGGCTTGGGATAGGGCGAGCTCAAGCTTCTTTTTAGCTCTTTTGCTCTGATCCAGGTCAAATAACTCTGAGATAGGGTGAGCGCTATCTGGCTCTCATTTGTGCTATGAAAACAACTTAAGATAGGTCAAGTGTTAGCTTATCAGCCTTCTTACTCTCATCCAAGCCTAAAAAGGCTTGGGATAGGGCGAGCTCAAGCTTCTTTTCAGCTCTTTTGCTCTCATCCGAGCCGAATAACTCTAGAATAGGGCGAGCGCTATCTAGCACTCATCCGTGCTATGAAAACAACTCAGGATAGGTCGAGTGTTGGCTTGTCAACCTTCTTACTCTCATCCAAGCCTGAAAAGGCTTGGGATAAGGCGAGCTCAAGCTTCTTTTTAGCTCTTTTGCTCTCATCCGGGTTGAATAACTCCGGGATAGGTTTTCTAGATCTTAGCGAGATGATCGTTGGTGAGGAACATTATATTTATTACTTTGATCATGAATTTTGATTACACAGTGTTTTCTTGCTATAGAAGAATTAGTCTTGTGCTTTTTAGGCGTAAAATCTTCATAGTTAGCTGGCGTGCCATGAATTTCTGACTTGTATCCCGTCTTCGGTTATCAGCTCATATGTTCCTAGTCCGGTGACCTTGGCGATGATGAAAGGGCCTTCCCATGGGCTGAGTAGTTTGTGACATCCATCTACCTTTTGTATTCTTCGAAGCACCAGATCCCTGGCTTGGACGGAACAAGATTGTGTACTTTTGTTGTAGTGGCGTCTTAAACTTTGGAGTTAATGAGCTGACTATAAGGTGGGATTGACCCTGACTTCTTTGTGCTATCTAGTTCTAGCCTTCGACTGTGTTCGGCTTCTCCTTCATCATATTGCTCAATTCTTGGTGATGTCCAGATCAGGTCAGCAAGTAATACAGCTTCTGATCCGTAGACAAGGAAAAAAGGTAAGTATCTGGTAGCTCTGCTTACTTGAGTTCGTAGCCCCCACACTACTTTGGGCAACTCTTCAATCCACTTGGACCCATAGTCCTCTAGTTCTTCATACAACCTAGGTTTCAATCTAGCTAGTATGAGTTTGTTAGCTCTCTCTACTTGTCTGTTGGCCTCTAGGTGTGCTACTAATGCGTAATCTATGCTGATGCCGCAATCATGTGCCCAACTTTTAAATTCTATAGCCATGAAGGGTGAACCTAAATCTGTGATGACTCGATTGGACATGCCAAAGCGGTGCATGATGTCCTGGATGAACTCAATTGCTTTGGCTGCACTGTATTTCATGAGTGGTTTGTACTTGATCTACTTGGTGAACTTGTCAATAGCCACAAAGATGTACTTGAAGTCATCCTTGGCTTTCTTGAGAGGTCCTACTTGATCTAGCCCCCAGCAGGAGAACGGCCAAGCGGGTGGGATGCAAATGAGATTGTGTGCTAGGACGTGAGCCTATCTTGCAATTATTTGGCAACCCTTATATTTTTTGATGAGTTCTTATGTGTCCTTCAAAGCAGTTAGCCAGTAGAATCCGGTGTGGAATGCTCTACCAACCAACGTTCTTGAAGCGACTGATTTCCATAGCAACCTGAGTGGATTTTGTCTAAATCTCTTTGCCTTTTTCTGATGAGATACATTTGAGGAGTACTCTTAACGATGCGGCTCTTCTATATAGGTTGTCTCCCATGAGTACATAGTTCTTGCTTCTTCGAATTATCCGAGTAGCTTCTTCTTTATTTGCCGGTAACTTGTTTTCTTCGATGTAGTCAATGAAATCCTATGTCCAAGATGTTGTGATTACCAAAATCTGGGTTGTTGGTGCTGGGAGTTCAGGGGTTATCTCACCGTGTTGTTTGATAGAGGGTGTAGACAACTCCTCTATGAACACACCGGGTGGGACCTTCACCTTGTCCGATCCTAGCTTTGCGAGGATGTCTGCTGCGACATTTGAGTCACGCAAAATATGTAGAATTTCTAATCCTTGAAAATTTTCTCTAGTTTGCCTACTTCGACACAGTAAGCGTCCATGTTATCCTTGGTGCAATCCCAATCCTTGTTGACTTGAATGACAACTACTGTCGAATCACCGTAGACTAGGAGTCGCTTGATTTCAAGGGAGATAGCTACCTAGAGCCCATGGATGGGTGCTTCATATTCTACTTCATTGTTTATGGCTTGCCATAATATCTGAAGGACATATTTTAGTTGCTTTTCATCTGGAGAGATGAAGAGAATGCCTGCGTCAGCTCCACCTAGTTTGAGTGATCCCAAAGTACATCTTCCAATGGTTGAGGATGGCGTCTGGCGTAGGTCGTTGGATTTCTGTCTATTCGACAACAAAATCAGTTAGGGCTTGAGATTTGATCGCTTTTCATGGGGTCAAATCGACATTAAGAGCATTGAGTTCAACTGCCCACTTAGATATGTGCCCTGTTGCATCTCTATTACATAGGATGTCTCTGAGTGGAAAATATGTTACCACAGTAATCTTGTGGCTTTCAAAGTAGTGGTGAAGCTTGCGAGAGGTGATCAGGAGGGCGTAGAGTAGTTTTTGCACATGCATATACCGGATTTTGGAATCTGATATTTCCTCACTAATGTAGTAAACTGGATGTTGTACTTTGTACACGCGTCCTTCTTCCTTCTCTCTCCACAATGATCGCTGCGCTGACCACCATAGAAGTTGTCGCAATGTATAGCATCATGTCTTTGTGCTTCTTTAGAGGTGTGAGGACGGGCGAGGAGGTGAGGTATGCCTTAAAGCTTTCGAAAGCCTCCTTGGCTTCCTCTGTCCACTCAAACTTGCCCGCCTTCTTTACTTTTTCACCGAGTCGTGATATGAAAAGATTGAGGGCTGCCATGCAACCTGTCAGTTTCTGCACATCTTCGACACATCGAGGAGGGCCCATCTCTATTATAGCTTGAATTTGCTTGGTACTAGCCTTGATTCCACGATGACTGACCAAGAATCTAAGTAGTTGTCCTGATGATACTCTGAATACACACTTGTTTGGGTTCAATTTCCACCTCCACTTCTTCAGATTCTCAAAAGTTTGTTTTAAGTCTTCAATTAGTGCGTCTGTGTTTTTGTCTTTACTACTATGTCGTCCACATATGCTTCTATGTTCTCACTAATCTGCTCACCAAGGCATGTCTGGATAGCTCTCCGGTAAGTAGCGCCAGCGTTCTTGAGTCCAAACGACATGGTTTTGTAGCAGTAGGCGCCGAATGGAGTGATGAAAGATGTCTTGCTCTGGTCTTCTTCCTTTAATGCGATCTGGTAATATCTAGAATAGCAATCAAGAAAAGACAATAGGGCAGATCCTGTTGTTAAATCAACTATTTGATCAATGTGTGGTAGTCCAAACGGATCTTTCAAACAATGTTTGTTGAGATATGTGTAGTCGACGCACATGCGCCACTCGGTCATGTTCTTTTTATATACTAAAATTGGGTTGGCCAGCCAATGTGGATGAAGGATTTCTCTTATGAACCCTGCTGCCATCAACTTTGCAGTCTCCTTTTTAATCACCGCCTTTTTGTCAGGTGAGAATAGTCGTAGTCATTGCTTCACATGCTTGGAGCCTTTGTTAACATCAATTATGTGCTCAGCCAACTCTCTCGGGACACCTAGAATGTCGGCTGACTTCCAAGCAAAGATATCTTTGTTGTCCTGAAGAAAGTTGGTGAGCGCGAGTTCCTATTTTACCGAGAGGTGGGCACTAATGGTCGCCATTTTGGAGGGATCACTAGTACCCAAGTCGATTTGCTTCACGTCGGCTTCTTTTGGAGGGGCGAGGATGCTAGGCTTCTTGGCTAGGATCTCTAGTTCTTCTGGGTTGATTTTAGCTGCTACGATCGCTATCTCTTCTCTTTTGCTGGTTGCTTGTGCCTTTGCTATGATCTGAACTGCTTGTACGTCACAGTCGAAGGCACGCCTCAGGTCACCTCTAAGGGAGAGGACCCCGTTGGGCCTTGGCATTTTGAGTAGGAGGTATGGGTAGTGTGGTATTGCCAAGAACTTAGCTAATGCTAGTCTTCCAAGGATAGTGTGATATGAATATTCGAAGTCTGCAACCTCAAATTTGATGAACTCTGTATGGTAGTTTGAGGGAGTCCCAAAGTTAACCGGTAGAGTGATCTGTCCAAGTGGCATGGCTGCCTTGCGGGGCACTATCCCATAGAAAGAAACGCTTATTGGAGTAATCATCCTGGCGAATTCTAGTCCATCTTCCTTAGTGTTTTTAAAAACATTATGTTGAGTCCGGCTCCCCTATCGATTAGCACCTTTGTGACGGTCATACCAGCGATTGTTGGATCTAAAACTAGTGGGTAGTGGCCAGCATTTCCCATGCTAGTCCATTGATCCTCTCTTGAAAACTGGATTGGATAGTACGACCAATTGAGGTACCTAGGAGTGGCTGGTTCTGCCGCTATGATGGTTCATAGAGCTAGCTTGTCCTGGTGTTTGCTCCTAGAACTCGAAATTCCAGCAAAGATGACTGCTACTATTCCCTTTGATTGCTGAAATCCCTTATCCCTTGGGTTGTCCTCATCTTTCTTCTAGTTATCTTCTTTCTTGTCTCCGTTGTTGCCCTTTCTTGTATATCTGTCGAGGAAGATGCGGCAATCCCAATTATGTGATTTCCTTGAGGGTGCCATATACAATGCATATTCTCAATGTTTTCAAACTTCTTGAATTTTGAGAATTTCTTTGATTTGTCGGCCACAGCTATGGTGTTGTCAGGTCCATGCTTTCTGTCTTAATGCCCACTGTTTCAATGATTTTGCCTGTCCGGGTTGTCTCGGTTTCTATCTGGGAACCTTTCTCGCATTTTCTCCTCCGTAGTGATCATCTTTTCTACTATACATCTGAACACTTCGTTGTTTCTCGGGTTCTCTTTGCAAAAATCTTTAAACTACCACTTGGGCATGATCGCGTGGGAGAAGGCTTCGATTACTTCTCATGCAGTGATGTCATGTACTTGAGCATGTAGTTCACCAAATCGATGATAATAATCCCTGATGCTTTCACCACTTTTCTGTTTGAGACCTTTTAGTTCTGCATGGGTGATAGGGTGCGTGATAATGCCTGCAAAATTTTCACAAAAAGCTCTCTGCAAGTTCTCCCATCCCCTAATTGATCTAGGGCTTAGCTTATCAAATCATTGGAGAGGCATAGTCTCTAATGCCATAGGGAAGAAAAGTGCTTTGATGTCATCATCTCCGCTGGCTAGTTTGATTGACTAAGAGTAAATTCTGAGCCACTACTTGGGTTCAGTTTTACCGTCGTATTTGGAGTGGTTAGAAGGTTTGAATTTGTGAGATAGCCATACCGAAGCAAGTTGACTTGTAAAGCAAGGGAATCTGTCATGTGTTTCGGCTTCTCTATACTCTGATTTAGCTCCTCCTTCCTGCCAGCTATTGTTTTGGTGAGAGTAGTTCTGTGGGGTTGTTTGGATGGGTACTCTACTCCTGCTTTCCCATGGTTGCTCAACTCGGTTGCTTTGACTATGGTTCCTTCTGCTTTCTCTGTTGTGGCTTCCGTTTGACCCTAGTCTTTTGAAAGTAGACCTCCTTTGACTTTGATTTTCTTGTTTGTGAGATGCTGATCTTGCGGGTGGTCTTGTGCGGGTCCTCCCATCATGTGCTCTTAAGGTTGTCGACCGGAGAACCTCCCTGAGTCATTCTTGCTCTTCATTGGGGTGGGAAATAGGTTTGAGTTCTTCGGCTAGTTCTTTGATCCTGTCGTATGGAGAGTTGTTTGCCCTCCTAGCTATGCATCTTTCTTCTACTTCTTGTTCTGACTTCTTTCTATCATATTCAGCTAGGTTAGACTCGTATCTTATCCAGGCTTCTTTATGTTGCCTTGCGCGGTGGCTATGACCTTCTTTCAACTTATTTTTCCTTTCCTGGCATGCTTCTGGCTTTTAGTCTTGCCATCGTATTCTAGAGTGTTAGGTGATATGTTGGACTCTAATTCATCTGAGGACCTAACGTCGGGTGCTTTTAGCGAATCAGAGGTGGTCATCGAATCATGAAAACTTCTCGAGCGTGCGTTGCTTCTGCATCTGTGACTGCACCATTAGAGTTGCTAATGATCTCTATAGAGGTGTTGGTATCATAGAGCGTATTCTCTTCTTGGTAGGGTAGAATTATTGCTTCATCAACCAGTTGGATGTCATCATCTCTGGAGATAGAACTCGGCCAATGGACGAGGCAATCTTGTGGAGTTATGGTTAGTACGAGGCCTTCTTGGGCTCCTGCGAGTGGTACCCTTCGCACTGATCCGGCTGCTTCTTGGAGTAGAAACTGGCATGACTTCACCATGTTGTTGAGTCCAAACGGGAAGGGGCCTAATCTTATGGAAGAATTCTGAAGTAAGCTTGAATTGATCTCTTGATGTATTGAAATTGTATTCTAGAGTCCCATCAGAAAAGAACCCAATTTGCCATTAAAAGAACCCAGATTGGTTTCTGAGGTGGATTCCATTCTAGAATCTGAGTTAAATTTGATCATTAGTGAAACTTGAATTGATTCAGACATTGCAAGACATGAGAGCTCTCTGGTGAGTTCTTCTATTGATCTCATCGAAAGAGTGAAGTCTTCTAGGTTTTCTTGATCCTCGAGGAGACATCCTTGGAGCTCGCCTTTGTCGTCCACCTCACAGATCCATGATCCGAATATGAAGGTTGATCCCATCGAGAAGATCATGTTGTCGAGTCCATCGAGCTTGTGGATGAGAATCCACCGAAAATTCCCTACCTGGCGTGCCAGCTGCCGATGTTTTACCACTGATAGCCTGTCATGGGGGTACCCGAGATAGTTGTTTGGGTCTCGGGAGGTGCGGAACTCAACGGTGAACACAAGAGACAGTCGATTTATACTGGTTTGGGTCATCGACCGTGATCGAGTAATAGCCTTTACGTCCAGTCAGTGTTAGCCTTTTGCGTTGGATTGATTGGTATGTTGTCTTACCTGTTACAGGGGTGCCCATAGTCTCTCTTTATATCAATAGAGAAGCCTATGGTGCGGTTACAATCCTAGTCGGATCCAAAGAAGGTGTCCTGATCTAAATACAGAAGATACTTTCCTGCAGGAGTCCGACTAGTCTGGCCTATTCTACTCGGATTCGGTGTAGCAGTTGCTGCACCCCTTCCTACTTCGGTTCATGGGCCAAACCAGGGCCCACGACTTGTAGTCATATCACTGCAGAGCCCTGTGGGTCCCGCATCAACACTTTTGAATTCAAGGAGGATCTCTGTCCTGATGTTGAGAACACCTTCAATCATCCAATCCAATAGAAATCTATGGCATCCTTGTCCCCAAATCATCTTTACTATTCATCTTAAGATTTGGTTGCCTAGGAGCCCCTCGAATTAATATCATCTTCCACCTCAGACTTTGATCTCCCCTATGACCCTCCTTGTTTCTTTGTTGACAATCCAAACCAAGGAGCCATTCCAAACCTTTTGGTTGACATCGAAAGGGAGCATAAATCGTCTGAGGTGAAGATTCCCATCCCAATGGAGGACGAGGATGGAAATCCACTCATAGAATGCCATAAACAAGAGATAATGGATGAATATGTTTGGTCTATGGGCATTCTCGAGGGGTCAACTTTGGAGTCCAAGAAGGAGGATCATGTGGATGAACATCAAAGCTACATTCTGGAAGAGCCACAAGATCCATGCCTTCATGAGAAATCTCTAGAGTCAATCTTTCCTTGTGCTACCTACACCTATGAGAGTTACACCCATCCTATGCTTCTCTTTTATCAAATCCTCGAGAGGATGGTTGTGGATGCTTTTGTTTACCATAAGTATTCCAAAGATCATAGTTACCTTGGTGCAAGTTCTTGCAGTTAAAACTGCAAAGGTCGAGTTTATGACTTAAAACAAAGAACTGCCGGGAGATAATCCATTTGCTTGCTATTTTCAATTCAATAAAGTTTGTTTAGTTTCTATCATCATAAGTAGTAGTAGTAATAAATAAAATAGTTTACCTTTTAAAGATTATGCCTTTCCCTTCAAATAAAATAGAGTGAACCCACTGAAGATTGAGCTTGATTGTTGCACCAGCCGATGTGCCCACACATCGGTCAGGTTTGTAGTATCACCTTACACTAGTCTTTGTTGCAGATATCAAAATCATGAATCAAGACTTTTGAGCAAGGATTAGGAGTGACATCAAGAAGAAGGAATTCAAGTCAAGGACAAGGTACAATTTTGCAATTCAAGACTGAGGCTAATCGGGCATGGAGAGCTTGGAAGCGAATGTGATGGTCCATTCAAAGTCATCATCATGAGCCATCATACTTCACAGCAACAAAGGTAACATCTCTAAGGTATGTTATCAATGTTTAAATCATTACCTTTGACCTGATAAGCATGAATATTTGATATGATATGATTTAATTTGTTTAGTTTTGCTAACACAATGTTCAAGCTTAGCTTTTCAATCATGTCTTCTTTCTATTCATAATCATAGCCAACTCTTTTAAACTTTTGTCACCATTAGTAGTAGAGGTGTGCTTAAAATGATTGTGCATATGTTCATCTATCTTGTCTTGACTTAATCCAACATAGGAAGAGTAGAGTTTTGACATGTTAAAATTGAATGATCATGATTTGTCT
Source organism: Saccharum hybrid cultivar R570 (assembly GCA_038087645.1). NCBI lineage: Eukaryota > Viridiplantae > Streptophyta > Magnoliopsida > Poales > Poaceae > Saccharum > Saccharum hybrid cultivar. Next base: position 18,671,709 of record JAQSUU010000637.1, read on the forward strand.
TTACATTTTCATCTCTAAAATAAATGCTTAAACATGAACCTCTTCTTATGCAACCTGTTGCCATGTTGAGATCGGATAAATTTTGTGACCTTATGAATTAGTGGCACTTCAAAGATTTGAACTATCTCCTTCATAAATACCCCTTTTGCCTTTTTTTGAAAAGAGACATGGAGCTAAAAAAGTTGGGCACATGAAGGTCCAAGTAAAATAAAAAATATGGGCACATGAAGGTCCAAGTATATTAAAACTATATTATATATAAAAAATAAATAAAATTAAATAAAAAAATAATAGCTCCATGATCTCAAATGTTATCTTGTTGGGGTCATTAGCTTGAGAAGTGTCACAACTTTCACTAGAAACATTATTTAACTTAACAATATGCATGACATAGGCATGTTTCTCCTTCACCTTTCATCTCCCCTTTTGCATGATAAATGTTTAGAAACTTTTGTTTCATTTCCAATCATGCTATGTGCCTCTGTTTGCTTTTCAATAAGAGGAATAAAGTTTTGGTTCACTAGTACATTTGTACCAGCAGAGCACTATTGCTTTCACTCTTTGCATCTTTGAATAAGCACAGATGCCGAAGGAATAGGTGTGGGGGTTGGGCAACCCAACCCTAGCTTAAGCAACTTCTCCTCCGATGAAAAACACTAAGGCTACACCTAGAAGCACTTCACACATCAACATCAACTCGCTAGACTTCATTTCATTATGAGACGCTGGTTTGTATCTTGGTACCCCTCCCCTATATTTATCTCCTTGAAAATAAATGCTTAAAAAGCCAATTTCTCCATGTTATTAAAACTTGATGAACTCTAAAACATGACCCCAAGATTTGATCATGACATATCTTATGAGATTGGCTTGCATAACCTTTATTCCTCGTCTTTCACTTAATGCTTGTGGGACCTTTACTCAATTAGGATAACATTACCTAAGTTGTTGTGAAGTGTGATATAGTGATGACAAGACTAGTCCTTTCCAATCAAGTGTTTTGGAGACTTTTGTTTTGAACAAAATTTAAAACCATGGCTACATAACTCCTCTATGGTATGAATGTCCTACTAGAGCCATAGGCAATATCTTCAACCCACACTTTCTTGCTGCTTAGATTTTGTTTTGAGTTTTGTCAAAGTGTGTGACCCTAGTGAGTGATGCACCATGCTTACATGATCATGATCGCATACACTCCACCCATATATGCTTTACTTTTACACTGAGAGTAAGCAAAAACATGTTTTCCACACTTATGCTATGCTCTTACACTGAGAGCTAGCACAGACATTCCTTTCCACCTCTCCATAAAATAAAGACTCCATGTATTCAAGATCACTCTCCATTCTTCATAGAAGTCTGAAAAAGAGACATGAGCTATATGTTGTGAAAAAAGAGAGAAAGTTGAAAAAAAGAGAGTTGGAAAAAGATGATAAAAAAGGAGAGCTGAGTGAAAAAGCTTCAAGCAAAAAAAAGAGAGAGAAAGGATGAGCATCAAAGATAGCCCATGATCTCAATCATCTAGATTTGGAGAGAGAATCTTTAAGGAGTCAACCTTCCACTCATATCCACACACTTGCACTCTTGATCATGTTTGAATGTTGTTTTCCTCCATGGATCCATGCTTTGACTTTACAATATAAACATTCTAAGTATGTCTTTCAAGTTCTCCTACCCAAAACTCCACATAAGCCATAGTTGTAGGGCCTTGAGGCAAAGAAAGATATTAGTGAGTGTTGATAGTCATTAAACACCAAATATAACCATCAACTATTGTATAAATTGATATGAAATGAATCACAAACTATAGTTATAGGGTTTGGCTCTAACAAGTTCCACGAGTTTTGGTGCTCTCACTTTCTTGCAGGAATATTTAATCTTTCACCAAATAAAAGTATCACAAATGATGAATTGGAGTGCACCATTGCGAAGAGCTCGTCGAGATGATTGAAACAAATATATTATTTGCTATATTTGGAGCCCGAAATAAAAAGATATTAAATCTGTGACGAAACTTGTGTGGGAAGACTCTAGAAGACTCCAGAAGGCAAATCACCGAAGCAGAGCCCGAGGGGCTTCCATGTGGGGCTAGGCGGCTCCACCCCCATGCCAACCGGCATGTGGGACCCATGGGTCAGCCTCTCCTTCGTACATCGGTTCCCCACCGCCTCCTAGGATGCATCTACGCCATTCTTCAAGTCAGTTTAATCCGAGGGCTCACGTTGCACCCATCAGCCTATATAAGCAGCCCTATACCTGTAACAGAACCAACCAAATTATAAGAGCACAAGTACAAAAACAAGCGTCGAAACGCTCAAATTTTTGAACTTGAGCCCATATAATCCTGGTAGTCAATCGAAAGCACGAAGGATTTCAAACCAGCTCGCTTACAACCAAGATCGCATCATTCAACATAACACATCACACGTTACATTTCATAAGTAGTTCAGAAATTAACTTACAACACCACAGAGTCGCAATTATTACAAACCAAGTTTATAAAGTAGTGGAAGCATAAACACATACACTTAGTTCAAGTACGATTGCCTGTCTTACAGATCAACATCCTATAAAAGCATTAAGGGAAGTAAACTAACAGATGATCATGCCCGAGTGATCTAGTCCTCATCACCCGCCGGGTGGAGGCAATTCTTGCAGAAGCCCTGATATAGCATGTCATTTGCAACAAGAGGGAATAAACCCTAAGTATGGGAATGTACTCAGCTAGACTTACCCGTCGAAATAAAAATAAAGACACCAAGGATCATGCAAGGTTTTCATAGGTGGAGTTGGCTGACATCATATTTTGCGGAAAAGCATAAGTAATTGTAATTCTTTTAACCTGTACTAGCAGTCCTTTTTAACATTAACTTGTCATCTATCTTAGCACCTGTACTAAACATTCACTTGATTATAAGCAAACAGTAATAACCATAGCTGGTATAAATTGAGGCAACATTATATCATCATCCACTTAACCATCTGTTCAATTAATGGAATATACGTTGTCGCTGCTCAAGTCAAGTGCTCACTAACCGGGAGCGACAGTGATTCGAATCGAATTTCTATCCAGCTAGAGGGGTACTTCTAACACTCACCGAGACACGCCTGGCGATGGCTGCTCAGGTCACCTTTGGTACAATTTAGGAGTCGCAGGTTCGACTGATGCCACATCCCTAAGGGCAACACTCTGCCAGGTGATAGGGACTCTAACCCCTCTTGGTCTTATGCCAATGTCCCCAAGCACATCTTTACTTCCGCCAAGATACGACCTACCCTTCGATTCTCGGCCTGAACTGTATTACTTGGATTCGTGGTCGGAACGACTTATCCGGCCAACTAAGTGTTAGACTGCGTTCAACATGACTCAAGGACGTACAGCGAATCGGTCCTTAAACGACTCAGACGGGCATAGCTTCGCACCCAAGACGTGAAGTGTCTTGCGGCTGCACTATCGAACTCCTGCCCGGTCTCACATTCATTTTAAGCATGGTTCCATCCACAATAGCCAACATAGCCACTCGTGACCCACCTCACCTAATTCTCGTGGATGACTGGAAATCATCCGATTTCTACCGCACTAAGCAGGGCTAAGCATTAACACGTGCCTAAACTTAAATTGGGATTCAAGTCATAGATCTGGACAAGGTAGATATAATGCAACAAGTGTTTTCACTCAACATCCTACAACTTAATGCAGTAAACAAGTAAAAGTACTCCATTATATGTGTATACAAAAGATGGGTTAGCATGCACCGGGGCTTGCCTTTCAGGAAAGAAGAAGGGCAGTGATCCGGGCACTCAGGTAACTCTTCAACGGCACTTCCTTCGCTGGCTAGTTCTTCTGGCTCCCCTGGCTGCTCTAGAACCTCCTCTGGAAGTGCTCCCTCGAATTCCAGGAGTGTCACTCCCTTTGGTACACCTATTGCATGAATGCACAATAAATCTCATGGATGCACAAGAAGGAATGCAACATGCTCGGAATAAATTGGAACTACAGCACACTAGTGCTCTATTCAAATCACTTCATAAAAAAGGTGCATATTTCTTCTCCGGTAGAGAAGTACTTACCTAATCTACAAAACCTAATGTATAATTGTTCTTCCTCAGTTAAGGGTCTAACACCTAACAATCAACAGGAACAACATTACTTAAGCTTATCACAAACCGAAGCATAATACAGCACCATAGAGATCTGGACAGCAGATCAGTAATCTAGCCATAACTAGAGATCCAAAAATCCAATTGATATGATGCAATACAATATGGAAATCTTATAACATGCTCTACAATTCATTTTCAGACCTCAAGACTTGATTCCTAAGTTTACCTAGTCGAATTCCCAAAGATCCAGAACTCTGCCCTCTCTAACAGAGAGCAGCCATTTCTGGACAATCACTTCAAACAACTGTAACTCCTAAACTACTAGGACAAATGCCACCAATTTTTGACACAAGCTAGTTTAACAAGTTTACTACTACTTTGGTATTCACAAGATTCCCAGCAAACACCTTTTTCAAGGCCTAAACCCAAAAATTCTACCAGCTGTCCAGAAAACCTAGAAATGTGAAAATTAAATATTTACTCATGTGTCAAACTACCCCTATGACCAAACTAATGACACTAATAGGTCATATATAATATGAAACCACCAGAAAGTAAGGTATGTTCACTCAAGTCATTTATTTTAATCCCTTTCTTAATTTAATTAATTAATTAAGTGGAAAATTAAACTTATATGCAAACTACTCAGAAAATTCTATAAAAATTATAGGGGACTCTATACCCTAGCAGAAGGCTACTGTAAAATTTGGAGCTGAAGTTATTCACAGAAACTTCCTACACAAAATTCACAAGCCAAAAAGGCTGATATTTGCATAGGTAACAAATCATAAAGAAAAGTATCAATCAATAGAAATAATATTTTTCTTAGCAACCTTAGGGTACCAGGACACTCTCCATAAATTTTCATGAGCATTGCACATATAGAAAAATTATGAAAATTCATTCAAGTATCTCCTAATATAAAATGACAACAACATAACTTGAAAACTACTTAAGCAATAGCATCCAAATTTTTACCAGAGATAGCTTAGACATGAAATAGCACACCCACCGAATTTCATAATTTTTGGAGCACTAGAACTTAAGTTATAAAATTAACAAGTTTGCATCCATTTTAAAACACCTTTTAAGTTCCTATTTAATTCTTCCAGAATTTCGATCATACATACACATTTTATATTTTTATTAATTACTACCTTTTATACAGAACCTAACACAAGTGGAATCACCTCATTTGGATCAATATTGCTTGAGATATGAAATTTACAAGACAACATTCAAAACTGTGAAATAAATAATGAAAATACAATTTACAAAATCTAAAACGACTATTGGTGCGGCCCAATCCGTCAGCGCGGCCCAACAACCGCGGCCTGCTCCCGCTCCCGCCCGCACGTGCACCGATAGGTCGGCCCCACTTGCCAGTGATAGCACACAGGGGAGAGAGCTCTGGCCGGCGTATCTCGCCGCCGGCGACCCGCCCGACGGAGATGAACTCACCAACGTACTCCCTGTGCCAACCCGCATCTAGGCATCCCACTTTCCCTAACTCTACTGCACCAGAGCTACCTCGCCGTCGTTCATGGCAGACGCCGGAGGTAGGCTGCCGTGCTCCGGTCATCTCTTGTGACCTAGAATGACAAGACAGCGAGGGGGAAGGACCAGCGAGCGATGGCGGAGAAGATGAAGTGCCAAAGAGGGATGGTGGCGCGACATAGAGGCCAAACCACGTGCACCGAGCAACGGCGGTGCACAGAGCGCTCCGGCGAGGCCAGCGTTCCGGACGAGCTACGAAGAGATACGGGGCTACTTGATCCAAAGGCGTACTATGGCTCAAGGTGATCCCCATGCACGCACTTGGGAGGGCACAGACGGTCAAGATGAGGCTAGCCGTGGAGGGTTGCCATCAGTGGCCATGGCGGGCACGGCTAGAGCACGACGCACCCGTGGGCCGTTCCAGTTCGCACGGACGATTTCCGGCGGTAACATCTAACCACGAGCATCCACACGGGTTGAGGAAGTGGGGACGGGGGTCAGGGAAGGAGGAGAACGGTGGGGGTGAGTTGGCCACGGTGGACCGTGGCGGCGCCGACACTACGTTGAACTCTGAGCTGGGGAAATCGGCAATGCCACTTACCGTAGACTGGTCAGACGGCGTGGAGTGGATGAGGGGGTAGAGGATGGTGTAGGAAAGCTTTGGGCGGAGGGGATTGAGGAATGCCGCGACTACACAGCCGGACGAGCTCACCGGCGTGTCGAAAGTGAGGAGGATGGCGTTTTTCCGCCTCGAGCTCGCGCGACAGAGGAAGGGACTAGGTGCGCGTGGTCTGGACAACAGCGGGGACACTCCTCTTCGCGTTGAACAGCTGGCCAAGATGCCAGGTCACGCGTGGCACGTGGAGGACACACAGCGGCAATAGCCTGAATCAGTCGGGCACAACAGTGCTCTGAAGACTGAATGGAAGCCTGAAACCGGTGACTGACAGGACAATTTCGTCGTTGATTAACTCCTAAACTAGCTCGATTTAGGTCATGATGTTACTGACAAAATTGGAGAGTTATATGAGTGCTACAAATTTGCCAATTGGAGCTTGGGCTAGTTTGCCATGGTTTAAGAGTTACATGGCTTCGAAGTGGGGTACAGTGAAACTGTATTTCAGTTTCAGACTTAGCCAAAACACTAAGTCCCAAAACTGCCCCAAAGACTAACTTGTAGGCCAGTTTTGAGCAGGTTCTAGCCATTTTCATGAGATGGCCATATTGAGACTTTTGTTTCCCATGAAATTCTCTACAACTTTGATTAAGGGTGCACCTCCATGAAAGGTCTCAAAGCTGGGTTTTATAAATAGTCAAACTAGATCATTCTGGTGGTCAAAACTTGGTCAACAGCACCTGGGAGGGCAATTTGGTCATTTTGGTCAACATGAACATTGTTCCACCATGGATCCTAAGTGTGATTAAGGTACTATAGGACATAATTGACCATAGTACACCTTGGTTCCACACAAACTCAAAGTCACATAGGTTGGAACAAACAAAACAAGCATTTTAGCTAGATGTTGCCACACCATGTTGCATATATATGTTGCACTACACACATTTCATAAGCTACCACTTTTGAAACAAGCTTAATAAAGTATGTTGCACACTCTTGTTACAAAGCCAAACAAATGCATAATGAATGGAATGATGCTCATGCTTATGAAATGCAGGTGCAATTTTGGAAGCCAAACACCTGGGGTGTTACAATACCCCCTTCCTAGAGCATCCCGAAATCCTAATTCATATCTCTCATTCAGAGATCAGGGTACACTAGGAGGATTAGGTCTAGACTCTCTAATATAGTAGATTAGAAACTCGGGAGCGAGGGTCAAGTTCCGGATCTAGTCTTGGAGGCTTGGCAAAGCCATGTATCTTCACTTCTTCATCTTGTAAGACTTGTTCTCAATTTATCATACTCTTATTTACATTTCTATGCTTACTTTCAATATATATCTTGCTTAGTTATGATTATCATTACTTTTGTGTGCGGGTTCATAAAGCGCTTAGCCTACTAGTTTATCGGTTAGGCTAAGTAGCCGAGTCTCGTGTAAGCATGGTGCTTATACGATGCTCTGCCTATGAGTACACCCTATTCTCTAGTTGGGTGGTAGCAGTGGGTGGTGACAGCCCCATCTATCCTTTGAAGTCCACTCTGAATTGAGCAGGTTCTTAAATTGTAGGACCGTAGTCGCGTTAGTAGAGTTATCTATATTGGATGCTTTACTGTCTAAGTGGCTTCCCAAAGTGCACAAGAGTAGGGTTAGTCTTAGCTATAGATAGGTGTATACATATACTTTGAACATGTAATAAGAATATCATAGGAATCTACCTCACCCGTTGTTCTCCCAAGTTAACTAGTTTATGTTATCTTAGTGATCTATCTCCTGAGTATCATTATCCTTAATTCCTATCATTACCTTTACCCCTTATTCTAGCTATGCTGGTACATTGACTAATAGCTATTCCTTTACTATTCAATAAGTCTTTACTCCATTGTTTCCTTGTGGTAAAATATAAATAACGATACCTGGAATACTCCCGATAAAATGCTACAATGGTATTCTGTGCGCTTGCGAAATCCTTTATATTCTATTTGCTTTAATAAATACCAATAGTGAGGACACATACACAAATACCATTGAGTGATTTGAGAGAACCATATGAGGAGTAACATGATGTTTTGTTTTGAAAAATATTGTAATCTCACTTGAGAAGGAGAAGTGATCTATGTCTTTAAGTCAGAACTGTTCCATTTCTCAAGCACCCAAGGTGATGTTGTAGCCACTTCAAAACCCATAGGTATGAGTTTTTGACTTGGAATATCTTTTATACTTTCATCATATGCTAAGAAAGTTGTGTATCAAATCAACCTGAATCTTTGCTTAGTTCTTTTCTTGTTCGAATCCTTTACTCGAGATGAGCAAAGGTTCTATCTGGGGGAGCTTGTTGACAGTCACTAACACCCATTTTGACCATCAACATTTCACCCAAAAGCATGGAAAATTATCATCACATGTGAAGAATTATGTTTAAATTTCACCTAGTTCCACTTGTGCTTGTAGAATTATTTGTATGTAGGAAAAATGGCAAAAATAGTCCAAAATGGTGACAAACATGGACCATAGGAGCAAGTGGATGTGACAGGGCCACTTGGGCCCACAGGCAGGCGTCACCTGGCCCTACTTGGGCGCCGTCGGCCCCACCTGTGCCACCTTGGCACTTTTCCACGTCAGTGATCCGTGGGAGCTCCTCCTCAGCCAATAGGAAGCGTTGATCCAAGTTGGTTCGATCAATGGTCAAGATTGAGAGGCCATGGATCCATGGGCCCATATAGACTTAGAGCTTCACCAACCGACTTCCCGTCCAAATTTTGACATGTGTTGTCTTAGTAACCGCCATTGGGAGACAACCAGCACCGTAGGATCAAGAGGCGATGGAATGGAGGGCTGGGCGGCGCCCTACCTTGGCCACCCCACGCCCAAGTCACCTCAACTGACCTCTGGCTGCCTACAAATACCCCTCCCCTCACTCTACACTATAAATAGGGGGTGTGGAGCTCGGTGGAAGTCGTCCCATTCAGCACCATTTCATTCCATCACTCCAAGTGATGAGTAGTAGCTAGGCCAGCTCTATAGCTCTACTACTTAGAAGTAGAAGATATGGAGAGACTGAGAAGCCTAGAGAAGGGTCAGGGTTGTCGGCATCCTCTCCACCTGGGCTTCGGCGGATGAAGCTCTTCTTTGAGTGAAGTCCGGCATCTTTTATGTGGTAACTCTGCTCTTTTGCATTATTTAAGTATTATTTATATTATTGTGTTTACTGGTTTCACCGCTTGGTTACAATGCTCTAGTCTCATTTGATCATGTACAGGATTAGAGTAGTGAGTCTATAGATTAAGCGTGGTGCTTAGGCTATAGCTTGCCTGTGTTTATGGCTAGGCCTCCGGATAGATTGTGGTAGGTGGCAGGTGGTGACAGCCATGTCCACCCTCTGTATTCCACCATGATAGGTCTAGTAATTAATTCGTAGGGCTCGTGGCAGACCTTGTCTAGTTATCCCTCCTGGTTGCTAGGTGGGTTGTGCCCCGAAGTAAACAACTGTGGTATAGTATTTCTTAGTCTTACCTTAGTTCAGTGAAACCACTTATATCCTCTCTACCTATTATTTTATCCTTGTTCTATCCTTGGATAAACTTAGTTCTTAGTCTAGTTCACTTCGCGTTCTCTGTGGAAATACGATACCTTAGAATACTCCCGGGTGAAAGCTACATTGACATTCGTACGCTTGTGGATTTATCTGTTTGCCATATCTAGTGTCAACAGTAGACACAGTGAAGATTTAGAAGATATCCCTAAACAAGATGAGGTAGTTGAGGGATTTGATGATACAGATGAAACAGATTCAGATTTAGAAGATGAGCCAGTGCCCCTATCAATTGAGGTGCTTGTTCTATCTTGTATTTAGTTCGGAGGGAGAGGGGGTAGGTAGCCATGCAATGCTTTACTATTTAGATAGCAATGGAATTTGTACATGCTTGCTGCATAAGTTTGTATCTCCAATTTTAGTGTGTAGGTCAAAGAAGCCATAGAGGAGGCTCTGCCAGCAAGACAAAAGGCAACGCTGCCATGAGTCCTGGGCGAAGGCCCTCCAAGCGAGTGAGGTCAACACCACCAAACCAGGCTGCTCATGGGGTTTGTACTCAGAGCTCTGCATTTGGCAAAAGGGTAGAGGTAGAAGTAGTAGGTGAACAAAATTCTCCATCACGACCGACACCCGGACCCAGGGATCAATTCTAAGTTCATAAATTGACTGGAGACATTGGTCGGGACAGCACCCTACCTAACCCTGAGAGAGACTCCTCATTGCCAGATGATTATAGCCCTACCAAAGAGGAGCCCTCTCAACAAACTCCCGTCTCTCCCACCCGCAGAACGATAAAATTTGCCAAGGTTGGTATTACCTTATAGATGTCTATCAATCAATTTGCACTAGCTATTTGATATCCATGTAACTTTTCTAATAATCTGAATGTATGAAAACTATGTAGTACATTACTAGGAAGAGCGAGGAAGTCAAGGCCTCAAACTAGTGGAATTATGCTTGACAAAATGAGCAAATCACTAGGAGGATTGAGGATGTGCATTTCTATTGCCGAGGGGAACAGAAGGTCACATGATCCAGTGCAAGCTACCAAATTTGCCTCAGAGGCAGGTGCAGTAGTAAGGCATGAAGTACCAATTTTGACACATTAGAAACAATACAAGGGGCAGAGGCCCGGCGCCTTCTATTGCATAAGATTTGTGGATAGGCTAAATGTATGTATGGATATCCCCTCTTGACATTCAACTCTTCTTTGAGCAACTTTAATGAATTTACTTTTCATTCACACTACTGTGTGCAATGAAGGCTATGCGTTAACGATGCTCACTCACCAACAAAAGAAGCTTGTTGTAATGTAATGCAGTCTACGGTATGGTAGGCACGCTATAGGTTGAAGAAAAAAATACTTCATTGGCATCCCTGCTGATCAGATCCATATGACCTCTCTTGTCTCGTCCATGAACGATACATAGTGGTGTGAACTTGTCAAGATTTAGTCTAGTGCTAAGAATAAGGTGTATGAACCCACTGATTTTATGTCTAGTCTTGCTATGGTCTACTTGTGCTGCAGTCTAACAAAAATAAAGCTATAGGAAACATCTGAGAAGAACAAGCGAAACCGTACAAAAGTAAAGTACCACCAGGCTACAGGATCTCGCTCCGATGTTGTCTAGATGCAAAAATTTGTAAGTGGTAGTTGTGTTTTATTGTTACTCTTGCTTTTATATAAATATGAACCGAAACTCGTGTGCAATGTGAACAGAAGGAGAACAATAGGCAGGCAGCAGAACACGATCAAGGACTTGAAGAAGAAAATGGTCCACCTGATGAAGATGTTAATGTTGTGGAAGTCTTTAGGAACTTCCATGCCAGTAGCAAAAAGGGCATGAGTGATGCTACAAGAGCAGCAGTTGTAAGCACCTTCTTTTGCTTCCTTTGAAATCTACTGAAGCAATTACCATAAAAGAAGGAAACGTAGCAGGAGCCTAGTATTATGAAATCTATTAAAATCTACTGAAGCTTATGTAATCTCTATTAGCAGTAGGCTGAGAAAGACCTATGCATTACTTGTTATGAATCAATCTCTTGGGTTTTCAATTGAAGTCCTCTTACACTATCTATAACCTAATGTTTTACCTATTAAATTTAGCAGGATGCTATGGATACTATACAAGCATAACCTATTGCTGATGGGCAGTAACCAATGACTAGTGCTGATATTGTTTGCAAGGTCCTCTGCGTCTACCAGGGCAAGGCCCCCTTCTAGGAAAGTGGCAACAACTTATTTTTGAAGAATGCTAGTATCTAGATAAGCTCCACCAGAACAGAGACATCGGTGGAGAGAATGCTTCAGGAACAGCTTGCTGCTAAACAGGAAAGTTTCGCTGCCTTCATCGATCAGGTGGATGAACTGAAGAGGAAGACAAAAAAGACTAAAATGGGGCTTGAGGAATACAAGAAACGGCAACAGGAGGAGTACAACAATCTCCGTGAGCTATGCACGTGCTTTAGCTCTTCTAGTAACTCAGTCTTCAACTCCTACGACTTAATGCAGTGAACATTTATGGTTTGATGTGTGAACTCATATGCTAGTTTGATGTGTGAACTCATATGCCGGTTTGATGTGGTAATACTCTGTCAGTGGTTCGCTGCTGACATGTGAAATGTTAACTATTGTTATTTGATTTCTAGGCTAAATAGTTATGTAGTCAATCTATGCAGTAGTGATGATCTTGAATTACTTCTATGACGAATTGATTGTACTCCACGCGGTAGAACCAAGACAAGCCACATGATCAAATAAAAATACGACACGTGGATGAACCATGCATGACATGCGCAATAGTCAGGACTCGACACGTGGGCTATTAAAATCCGACACATGAAAGAAAGTCGTGAAGCCACGTGGCCGAATAAAAATACGAAACGTGGACGGATAGCGCCGTGACACGTGGTCAAATAAGAAACAGCCACGTGGACCAATGAAAATATGACACATGGTCCAATAAAGAAGTGACACGTAATCCAACTGTAATATGACACATGTGCCAATAGAAAACTGACATGTGGAACAACAGGACCTGACACGTGGTCCAGTAAGAACCTGATATGTGCAAGAACCAGAGATGACCACGTTGTGCAATAAGACGGTGACACGTACCCAAACCATCTCCAATACAACCGCCTATAGCATGTACACATGGGCTATAGCACGTACACGTGGAAAGCATCTCCAACGGAAGCGTCCACCAGCGTGGCAGCCCCTTGCCACGTATGCCAAAACAGTTCTATGACGGTTTGTTTTTCGTCATAGATCAAGACACTTGTATGACGATTTTGTCAGATTCGTCATAGATGTGCAAGTGTGACGCGACTTCTATGACAAACCGTTTTTCATCATAAATTCATCATAAAACTAAAATTATAACAAATTTGGCTCCATCAGTAACGAAAACTGTTCGTCATAAAAGTGGATATTCCTATGGTCGGCCCTCGCTCTGGCGTAGTGCTGGTTTGCCAGCAATGAGCACCACCTCCCGTAGATGCGTGGATCCAACAGTTGAACAAGTTTAGGGAAGAAAGGGGATTGACAAAAATCTCTTATTCTTTCCCTTTCTTTGAGTGATTGACGACAGGTTTGAGAAATTGAGAAAAATTATAGGGAAAGGGGATCCGAAAGAAGAAAATCTATTAGAGCTAATTTTTTTCCTACTGAATCCCCTTTGTTACTAGGGAAAGGGATTGAGTTTCTCAATCTGGTGGAGATGCTCTTAGAGCATCAATTGTCGTCTCCCACCTATGTATGTGAGGCGTGGTGCTAGTGCTAAATAAGAAAAGTGCCCTTGCTATTTTTTTCGTATAGAACTTCCTTTACAGTATTTTCATGTACATTGATTATGGTTGCAAGCAGTCTTATACTCTTATGTCATGCACTTCATACATCTGTTAGGAAAACACATTCATGAAGCCCCTCATTCAAGAAGGGTTAAGAAATGAAAGTTTCAAGCCATACTATTTTTATCATAGCTACCAAAAAATTCACTTGGAAAGAAAATGTCTTTGCTTGGAATGCTTTTGGACCAGCTTCTTAGTGAAAAAGCCTGAATAGAATCAAACACAAAATTTATTGTGGGCTTATTCTCCATGCGCTTCTCCCTCCTTTACTATGAAACCAATCAGGTTCTTTAAAGACCGCTTGAGATTGCTCCCCGTGGCTCCTCCGCGCGACGACGCGTGGTTGCGGTTGTGGTTGTTTTGCAAAAACATCCTCGTAATTTTCTGTAATCAACCCGCGATCCAATCCAACCTATGTATACAGTACCTGTGTTCAAAGTTTTCATGTAAAGATCCTTGTTGTAATGTTTTTTTCAACGTACAAGAGAAGAATCAATACCCTCATCATTCTTGCAGAGAACCCCAAGCAGTTTTGCGTAGAACCCCTCCTCCCCTTCCAGCCCTCCCCTAGCTCCCCTCCATCCATCATTCCTCTCTCCTTCCTCTCTCTTCTCCCCGCCGCCGCTATCGCCGATCTCCGCATCTCAGCGCACACGGCCCATGCGGCATGCCGGCGTTGCTGGCCTCCTGAGTCGGCACAAGTGTGAGATCTGCTACCCTCCACCCCCAATTGACACCGACGTCTCCGGCCTCGTCCCCGAGCTCTAGGCCTCTAGCCACGACCTAAAATGGAGCAGTCGCCTCCTCCATCCGTGGTCGTTGCGTCACGGGCCATCTGCTCCCCCTCGTGGTTTTTTAAGACAACATCGGGCGTCGCCGTTCCTCCAGGACTTTCGCTCCGCCTCGCACTGCCGGGAGATTAAGGGGGACCTAGACGAAGTCCAACCTGGCTGTGGAGAGCGTGAGGCCGTGTCCGCTGATTCTCCGTCTCCCCATCGGGCCTCTTGATCCAACAGCGTGAGCCACGGTGCCGCGGATCACCCGCCTAGGTACGCGGTGCTCGGAGGTCGCCAACCCGAGACCACAGACCTCTCCCTTGAAGCGCTAGAGCACATCCTCGCGGGGCGCTGGCTCGACATGGCCACTGACTTGCTCCTCACCTCCCGATCATGCGTCCCTTACACAGGCACCTTCCCTTTTCTTCCTCTCCCTTCTAATTCAAACGTTTTATTTTCTCACTCATGGTTGGCGATTTGGGCATTCAGCTGTGCTATGCTTTTGCGGATCTGGAGTGCATCCTTTGTCATCTGCAGCTTGGTCACCAAGGTCAGATCCAAAGACCCAACATCATCACGACATACCAGCGCTGCAAATCAAAGTGTAAGCAACACCGTTAACATGAAAATTCAATCAATTCGATTGTGTGCTCTTAGGATCTGAGGGGTTTGCTTAAAGGTTTGTTTCCATTGTATGTTGTCTGTTTAACTTGTACAATCCGCTCCTGAGCCCCTATGACAACAAAACATTTGTTACAAGAAGGATCTTCAGTTCACCACCACTGGGATTGGCAATCTGGAGCAGAGGGTACCATGGGGAATGAGCGGTGGTGAGCTGGTCATGTGGAGCAAGCAGAAGTCTGTAGGAAACTAGCTATGGTGGAGTCCATGCTCGTGCTGCTGTAGGGGTGCCTTTGCCCGCAGTCCAGGCTTTGGCCAAGTTTTACTGATATGGCAAGGTGTTCGGCTTTTGGGGAAGGTATGTGTAGTGACTATCTCAGGCTAGCAGCCTGCTAGAAGAATTTTTACACATGTCCAAAATTTACTGCTGCGATTTGAGCTAGAAATTGCATTGTTTTACCAGTCTACACATGAACTGAATTCCAACCACTTGTTCTGAAACTCCTGACTTGCATCTTCTTTGCGGACCATCAAATGATGTAACTTAGTTGCAGTTTGAGATTTATCCTTCACTGATTTGCACTAAATGTACATTCCACCCTTTTTCTTTATACTACATAAGCAAAAGACATTAGCACTGTTGTAAATAGTACCCAGAGCCGAATCCGACCTTCCATTAGTTCCTGAAAGCAATCACTTGGTTTGTCAGTCGAAAGATAAAAGGACAAAGCAGGTAGCCTGGTACATATAGTTCAAGATTTTTGTTTAAATGTTCAACAGTCCATGTACTGAATTCTGACATTAATAGCTAAGTATTGTCAACTTAAGGTTTGAGTTTTTCCTCTACTTCTATGAATCTGGGTAACTAAATGTAAAATGCTGACACACTGTGACTATGTGTCTATGAAACATGCTTGCCCTGAAATAGGGGAGGAGATCTACATTTCACTGGACAACTAACTTGGATGGGTTGTTTCATGTGATTGATGATTATTATCCATGCATCTGTCTTTACCGTTCTAACTTTGTATTGATGTCTCTTTTGTTACGGCCCACCAAAGACACAGAACATCTATCTTGGACCACACTGTGTGCGCCATTTGGAGAAAACAAGGCAGAGAATACTTTTGTTAGAACCAGGTGTCGTTACTCGTGACAAGAACAAAGCAAAGGTAAGCTTATTACAAGGATCTTGGAACTATGCTGAACAGCAAAAGGAAGCACCGCTGGAGACTTACGTTGCCAAGATGGTGTCAACCATACCAAGGACCCCTAGAAGTGATCTGTTTGGCTTGTCGATCGCGCCTTGTCCGCAATGATGCATGTTTCCTGTCTACATCTCAACTAAGTGAAAGTCCGGAAACTTATCAGTGTACTGGAAATTGTTTCTGTTTGTTACTAACCTTGAAGATCTGAGTGTCAATTGACTCCTGATGAGGAGCTTAGTATATATAGAGGGCTAGAGCCTATATATAGAAGGCTAGAGAGCCGGGCCATATAGGCCTATAACAGAGCTTTCATACATTTAACATCCCCCTTCAAACTCAAGGTGGAAGCGGAGGATTAGAAGCATTGAGTTTGATCAAGTGAAGCCGATGCTGCTCTCGAGTTTGTGGTTTAGTGAAGAAGTCAGCCAATTACAACTCTGATGGCACATACTTGAGAGCAATAGTTTTCTGATTACAGTGAGACCGAGTAAAGAAAGCATCTACACCGATATGCTTTGTAAGTTCATGCTTCATAGGATCATGAGCAATCTGTATGGCTCCAGTGTTATCATACAGAAGAGGTGTGGCGGCATCACAAGAAATCCCAAAATCAGCCAACAACCATCAGAGCCATACAATTTCTGCAGTAGTAGTGGCAAGAGCTCGAAGCTCGGCTTCTGCACTAGAACGAGAGACAACAACCTGTTTCTTGGACTTCTAGGCAATAGGGGAAGAACCAAGAAGAATACAGTACCCTGTTATGGACTGACGATCTGTCGGGTCACTCGCCCAAGTGGAGTCTGAGTAAGCATGAAGCTGAAGCGGACTATCATGCGCATAGAATAAACTTTGTGATGATGTCCCCCATAAGTAGCGTAGAACGCGAAGTAAATGTTCAAAATGAACAGAAGTTGGGGCACAAACAAACTGACTCAAAATATGGACTGCATGTGCAATATCAGGCCTGGTGACAGTGAGGTAAACAAGGCTGCCCACAATATGTCGATATCGAGAGGGATCCTTAAGAGGTACTCCATCAGTGTGACGGAGCTGCAAGTGAAGATCCATGGGTGTGGCAGCAGTTCGATTATCAGTGATGCATGAACAAGCAATGAGATCGTGTATGTACTTAGACTGAGAAATATAGTATCCCTCACTAGATTGCTTGACCTCAATGCCTAAGAAATAACTGAGAGGACCCAAATCAGACATCTGAAATTCAGCACTGAGTTGTTGCTTCACATGGGAAATATGATCCTCATCATCACCGTAATTAGCATATCATCAACATAGAGAAGAAGCAATGTACGGCCACGCGGTGACAAATGAACAAATAAAGCCGGATCATGATCACTAGGGGAAAAACCAGCAGCCCGTATCACTAAGACAAAACGCTCATGCCAAGCACGAGGAGCCTGTTTAAGGCCATATAAAGCACGCCGAAGACGACAGACATATCCTGGAGGAGCGGCAACACCCGGGGGTGGTTGCATATAAACTTCTTCGGTCAAATCACCATGAAGAAAAGCATTCTTGACATCCATTTGAGATATAGGCCAAGATGAGGAAGAAGCTACTGCAATTAATGAATGAACCGTTGTCATATGAGCAACAGGGGCAAATGTCTCGTCATAATCTAGACCCTGAATTTGCTGAAAGCCTCTAGCAACAAGACGAGCTTTGTAGCGCTCAATGGAACCATCCGACTTAGTCTTAATTTTGTATACCCATTTAGATGTGATAGGCACAACATGAGACGATAATGGAACAAGATCCCATGTTCCTTGACGGTCAAGGGCAGCAAGCTCCTCACACATAGCCAACTGCCATTCTGGAATACCACACGCTTCTTGATAAGTGGATGGCTCATCAACAATAGCATTCACCTTAGGAAAACCATACTTTTCTTCAGGACGGATAGTGCTGCCATCGCGAAGATTATATCGCGGACCAACCTGTAACTCATCAGGAATAAGAGGTGACTCATCATTAGTATTATTAGAATCATCAACAGCGAGCTCGTTAGGACCGGCCAAGGTAGGAGAAGTGGATGGGTCTTTGGGATGACGACGGAAGACATGTGTGATAGGTGGTTTGGAAAAAGAATGAGAAGGCGGAGGCAAAGGTGGAGGTGGCATAGTTGAGGGTGGAGCAGGAATGAGTGTAATAGGAGGAGTGTTATCACCTGAAGAAATAGGTGGGAGGTCCAGAAAAGATGTGGACTCTATGGGTGAATATGACGGTTGAGTAGAGGTGTTGTAAAAGAAAGGACGATCCTCAACAAAGGTCACATCACGAGATATACGTATGCGACGAGACGATGGATCATAACACCAATAACCTTTATGTTCAAGACTATACCCCAGAAAAACACACTCAACAGACTGTGCAGTCAACTTAGTACGCTCACGAGGTGCAAGCAAAACATAGCATGTGCACCCAAAAACTCGAAGATGATCATAGCGAGGAGGCGTACCAAAAAGTACCTCACCAGGACATTTGCCAGACAATTTGGAAGATGGTTGTCTATTGATGAGATAGACTGCAGTAGAAACAGCTTCACCCCAAAAATGAGAAGGGACAAAGGATGAAATCAAAAGTGTGCGAGCTGTCTCGATAAGATGACGGTGTTTACGTTCAGCAACACCATTCTGAGCATGAGCGCCAGGACAAGAAAGTTGAGGAAGAGTACCTTCGGAAGACAAAAACTGGCGAAAAGCATTAGACAAATACTCACCACCAGAGTCAGAGCGAAAAACTCTAATAGGAGTAGAAAATTGTGTGTGAACCATGCGAGCAAAAGATTGGTAAATGGAACACAATTCAGAACGGTGTTTCATAAAATAGACCCATGTATAACGAGAATGATCATCAATAAAAAGAACATAATATTTGTGACCACCCTTTGAAGCAAAAGGTGCAGGACCCCATACATTAGAATGAATAAGATCAAAAGGTCTAACAGAAGAAGAAGCACTAGATAAATATGAAAGTTGTATTTGTTTTCCAAGTTTACATCCCTTACAGTGAAAGCTAGACTCGATAGATGTATGACCTAAACACCCTTGATTTATTAAAGACGACAAACGTGATCCACAAAGATGACCAAGACGATCATGCCATTTAGCGAAGGAAGATGCAGACAACGATGTAGCGGATGACACATGAGCTGGAGATCCAACGGAGGAAGGAAGACGCAAGGTGTCCAAAACATAGAGGCTAGAAGCACCTTTATGGCGATGGCCAATCCCAATCACTCGTCCGCTGCGACGGTCCTGAATAAAACAAGATGAGTCATCAAAGCCAACAAAACAATTTTGGTCGGTAACTTGACCAACCGAAACAAGATTCATAGACAACTGTGGTACAAAAGAAACATTGGGTACATCAAAATGAGTATTGCAAAGTGACCCTTTATGAGTGATAGGACAAGATGTACCATTAGCTGTCTGAACAGAAGCACCATCTGTGACTGGTTTGCAAGCAACCAAGCGAGAAGAATCAGATGTCACATGAAAAGATGCCCCTAAATCAAGCACCCAAGATGACGAAGGAGTTGTAGAAGATGAGGTAGCAGCAACTGAAACTGATCCAATAGAGCCAGAACCACCTGAACCTCGAGGAGTGGAAGAGATACCATGACCACGAGCAGGACGGCGAGCACGAAATTCAGCGAACTTCTCTGGATACTTAATAAAACAATTATCTGAACTATGATTCTTCCTGCCGCAATGCTTACAAGGTTCTTTGAATGTACTGGTCCTATGAGTAGCCAATACACTGTTAGGCTGAGACACAGAAGAGGACAGGGACTGAAGACGTGTCTCTTCAGCAAGTAATTCAGACAATGCCTGGGCCATAGTCAGAGTGGAGGAAGTATGAAGCAGCCTTGTACGAATAGAATCAAACTCTGCCCTAAGTCCCATGACAAATCTGTAAGTGAGAAACTGCTCAATAAATGAAAGTGTCGTACATGTCTGACCAGCTGTACATGGAGGTACCATGGAGATCAAAGAACCCATCAAACGATCAAAGGCAGAGTAGTACTCATCAATAGACATGTCTCTCTGTTCAATAACATGAAGTTGCTGCATTAGAGTGTGTTGAAGGGCACCACTGTCCTGAACATACCGTGCCTTCAAATAAGACCACATGGGTTTAGCTTGGTTAAACTTACGCAGACTCATGATCATGGTGGATTTAACACTGTTAACCATGGCAGCCATGACTTTACCATCACTAATTTCCCAACTCTTGACCGCAACGGCATTACTACTATCAGACTTGAGACTCGGTGGATCATCAGTTAAGTGAGAATGAAGACCAACACCTCTCAATGCAGTTTCAACACAAAAGGCCCATTCCAGATAATTCGGACCATCAAGAGTAATATTAATGACAATTGCATTAATCTGAGATTGAGACTGAGACATTGCTAGTAGATGCGAGAAGGAAGAATTACCACCACCAGTCGCAACTCACAGGGCACCAGTAGGGATCCTCTGTTCAGCAGCAGCAGAAGACCGATGCGGAGATGGTTCCTCTGTTCGGCAGTAGAAGACAGGCGGACGGACGAGTTCGAAGTCACGGGCGTGAGATGTCCGTGCAGGTGGAGACCAGTTCCATGAGTTGGCGGGAATCGCGCGCGTGATGCGAGTTGGGCCGCATGGGTCCGCTACCGCCCGCGAGACGAAGATGCGGGCGACAGAGGAGCTGGCGACGGGAGACACGAGTGTACGGCGACGAGCTGCACGAAGAGGAGGGAACGGCGCGATGATGGGCCGCCTGACGAAGAGCTGACGCGATGACGGCCGCGCCTGACGAAGAGCCGACGCGACGACAAGCCGCGCAGAGAGAAAGGCATGACGGACGGTCGCGCGAAGCAGAGGAAGGTCCCAAGGGAGAAAAAATTGGATCGTGGGTGGACTAGATCAGGCTAATCCTAACCCTAAACCATAGCTTTGGTACCATGTTACTAACCTTGTCAATTGACTCCTGATGAGGAGCTTAGTATATATAGAGGGCTAGAGCCTATATATAGAAGGCTAGAGAGCTTTCATACATTTAACACTGTTCAGCCCTCTTATCTTTTTTTCTCTATAAACATCAGTCCTATAATCTCTAGCTGTAGGTATTCCTGGTCCGTCGATATGTACTATCAGATTTCTGATCCTAAACAATCATTGTTTGCTTTGAATGGAAAATTATGTTCCTCGAGCATCTCCTGTGGTTTGTATAGTTTACATTCTAGGCAACTTCTATTGAGATTAACTATTTGAAAATTGATAGCCCTCGATTTGTTAAGGCGTTGCTTTGTGTATTTGTGTCCAATGATTCCTGAGGGCCTGTGGATGCCATGATCTTTGTGCCCCTTGGAGGCGGTGTAAGTAAAATTTTCCTCCACGAGAGAAGAGTGACCTGTGATATCGATTGCTTACAAAATGCTCCACGACTGCTTGATAAGGCGCCCTTCCTGTGCTGCCCTCACCCACTCACCCCACCTGCGCCGCACTCATTGGTCGTCCTCCAAAAGTGCGAGCTCCTCCCTTCACCGGTCTTCCTCGCCTCCAAAGCCATGACCCCTCCACCCACCTACCCTTAGGTCTGATGTGTCTTCATCGTAGAGATCTAGCTGTGGAAGCCATCATGGGAGGTCGAGAAAAACCTGATGTGCCAAATGGTAAGTTTCTCCTGGCTTGATCTAGCTTCTTCTATGCTAAGTGGCTAGCTGTCGTGGGGTAGCTGGAGAAAAGATGGTTTATCCTAAATTTATGTTGCTCCAAATAGGACTACTCGAGCTAGCTGATATACGAGTCTCACACTACTAAAATGATGGAGTGCTCCTAGTATTTTTAAGTATTAATAAAACAATACAACTAGTCATAGCGCATGGAAATCCTCACTAGGAGGCATTTGGTAGGGAAAGTTTATACTAAATGTTGCTAAAACACTGGAAGAACCCCACATCACTAGAAGAAGTTGCAGATTCTGGTTGTGTCAAGATAGTACATTCATATTATCATGCATATATGCACTATATTATATGGATACAATCTTTGGTATTGACATTGTAGATTTAAACTGTGCGTGGATCCTATCTGATGCAACTACTAGGTGCTGTTACAGGCTGAGCACTACGGAGGTCACAGTCGATCTCTCACAGAGCTAGGGCGTCCGTCCGACGGTTTCACCAACTGTCATGCAGGTCGTACGACAGTTTCACCTACTGCGCGTACCGGCGTACGTTCCCCGGCGCTCACCTCTCGAACAAACTGGGTCAGTGCCACTGCCATGCATCATGTGCTCCGTAGCTATGTTTCACAAGTTTGACCCCTTCGTGCTTGCGTATGCACCGCCTTAGCTGCTCAGCCTGCCAACTCCAACCATTACATGGCGTAGCACGTACCTGGCAATCATTCACAGAGTGGCGCCCTAACATCATCGTATTCGTATGTAACAATGTTCCCAGTATGTGTGACCAGGTCATGGATATGCCATGCATGCATTTTCTGAGTCGGCTATACACACAGTCACAGAGCCGACAAACACCCCAAACACGCTCACAATTCTGACAACGGAAGACACATCTATGTACACATCCAAGTCCAACAATGTACTGCAGGAGAGCACATGCCCTTTAAAGCCAAAAAAAAAAGACTGCTTTCTCTGTGGCTTCATCACACCACAGAGACGATCTCCTGTTGTTGGCCTATATAAAGATGGTCATGGAAGAACCCATAAGGTCACCAAGAACTCTCCCTGTCTCTACCACAAAAACAGCGAGCACTGACGGATTATATATAGCTCAAGCTCTTTGCGTCAGTGCCTCAGCATCCATCCATTGCATGCCATGGCTCACTCCACCACCTTGGCCCTGCACCTGCTGGTCGTCGTCGTCGTGCTGGCGCTCACCTTTGCTGCCTCGGCCAGTGTCTCCGCCCCCGTCAACAAGTCGTGCGTCACCGGTAGCGCCGGCGCCAGTGTGAGCATTGGCTACGGCGGGGCAAGAGCCAGCGCCGGCGCTGGCGTGTCCCTTGGTGCCGACGCGTACCGGACCACCTGCCCCCGCGCCGAGGAGGTCGTCCGTGCGGCCGTCGAGAGGGCCGTCACTGCCGACCCACGCATGGCTGCGTCTCTCCTGCGCCTCCATTTCCACGACTGCTTCGTCAACGTAATATGAGTTGATCAAGCGAGCGAGCTAGCTCCTCCAACTCGACCACCCACACATCACACACATATGGTCGATCAATCTGCATTATAATATATATATTTCTGTGAGTTGGCTGCATGCTGTTTTAATCTGTCAGGGCTGTGACGGCTCCGTTCTTCTGGACGACAAGCCGTTCTTCGTTGGCGAGAAGACGGCTGTGCCCAACGCCAACTCGCTCAGGGGCTTCGAGGTCATTGACGCCATCAAGGCCGAGCTGGAGCGGGAGTGCCCAGAGACAGTCTCCTGTGCCGACCTCCTTGCCATCGCTGCCCGTGACTCCGTCGTGGTGGTAAGGACGTACTAGCATACATATGCATGCACGCATTGATCGCGCGGTCATAGTGTACATCATGGACACTACTTATCAGCTTCTTCTCAGTCACATCTTTTCAAGTCGTGCAAATAAATTAAAAAAGAATGTTCTAGTGAGTGATCATCTATCGTTTGTTGCATCATCATCATTAAATTGTCCGGCGGCGGCCGGTTGATCAGTCGGGCGGGCCGAGCTGGGAGGTAGAGGTCGGCCGGAAGGACAGCCGCACCGCCAGCCTGCAGGGCGCCAACATCAACCTCCCAGCACCGACGTCTGGCGTCGCCACCCTCGTGCAGAAGTTCAGGAGCGTCGGCCTCTCTGCCAAGGACATGGTCGCACTCTCCGGTAGCTCTCTTGACGAATCTCTGCATACTCGGCACACACATGTACGTACGTCGGTACGTGCAGACTAAATAAATACTAATTCACATGAATGTATATACACAGGCGCGCACACCATCGGGAAAGCGCGGTGCACTTCGTTCAGTGCGCGCCTTGCCGGCGTCGGCGGCGTCTCGGAAGGCGGCGCGGGCGCGTTCAAGGACCTGACCTTCCTGCAGTCGCTGCAGCAGCTGTGCACGGGGTCGGCTGGATCGGCGCTGGCGCACCTGGACCTCGCCACCCCGGCGACCTTCGACAACCAGTACTACATCAACCTGCTCTCCGGCGACGGCCTGCTGCCGTCAGACCAGGCGCTAGCGTCGTTGTCGTCGGGTGCGGGTGCCGTGCCCGGGGTAGAGGCGGACGTCGCCAGCCTCGTCGCCATCTATGCCTTCGACGCCTCCGTGTTCTTCCAGGACTTCGCGGAGTCCATGCTGCGGATGGGGAGGCTTGCACCGGGCGCCGGCACCAGTGGCGAGGTCCGCCGGAACTGCCGGGTGGTGAACAGCTCAGGCTAGATCCTGTCACCAAGTTGCCTAAATAAAGCCATGCATGCTCACGCTCAACTATCTGGTCCATGCGGCTTGCATTGCTGCTATGTTGTCAGCTAGTAATTCAGTCCAATAAGCTTGTTTCGTTTCAATTAATTTTAGTTTCTGCTTTGACTTTTTTTGGCATGCATGGTAATTATGGCGGCCATCGTTTAGATGCTAGTAGGTCTATGTCATGTACTCTCTCCGTCTATGTGATGCAGACTCTCTGTCTCAAAATAAATATTTTTCTGAGATTTAAACTCTGTCAAAAAAAAACATTCCACAAAAACATGAAATGCCGCATTCTAATGTGGATGCTAATCACAAATGCATGCCCAAATCTATGAGATATGAGACATGCATCCTCTGTGATAGGAAAGAATATGAGTTTATATGCGTCTTTTGTCAACGTCCTTAATCTATTTAAAAATTTTCAAAAAGTTATTTATTTTGGGATGGAGAAAGTAATGATGTATGCAAGCCATCTAAGAAGTTCCAAAAATTTGATAACAATCTGGAGGTAACTAAGTTTGAATTAATTTTAGGGAGCATCTTTTTTCGCTCAAGCATTCTAATTCTCTTTCACAAAAGATGGAATAGCAGAAACTTGCGATTGATAAAGGGAATTTAGATCAATTTGAGTGTTTTGGATATATCATCTGAGATGTGAGGACCGGCGATCTATTTCATTCAAATTTTTAAGGAAAGCTTACGAGCCTTCAAGCGTTTTTAGCTGATTTCTACGGCATCAGATCTGTCTTCTGTTCTAATACCTCCATCCCAAAAATGATGCAATTTGGGATTTGGATTGAGTCAAACTGTTGATGCGAGTATCTATCCCACAAGGAACGAGGAACATTGCAGCAGAGGCATACAAGGTCGATATAGCTGATCACAGAGCCAGCTTGGACGATATCTAGATCTGGAGGGGCCGAAAAGCCTGTATAGTCAGCTTTGCCAACTAATCATGATCAGATCAGAAATTCCCCAAGTTTCACCTAGATAATGATATCAATCACAATTACATGATGAAGAATAGTAAGGTTTACGAGCAAACTAGCAAAGAATAATCAAAGCACTTACATGACAAAGCGCGGCTAGATTCCAGGCAAACTAGCAAAGGAGTCATTGAACCTCTTGCTCTGGAGGGACTCTGTCTAGGCAAGGATGTCACCAGGTTAGCCAGTCAGTAAGCCTAGGACATCATCCTTGGTTGTCGGATCAAGCGATGAACATCAACGTGGGGTTGGAAGAAATTAGAGCAAAAGAGAGATAGAGATGAGTAGATTGGTTTGTGTTTCCATTGTCTTGGATACCTCAACCGTCCGTAATCATCTTATATATAATGAGTGTGGTCCTATCCCACTAGAAAAACCTTCCCAGCCGATCGAAATCCACAAGTTTCCTAGTTTTTGAATTCAAAACCCGCAAAAAGTTGGCATAGCCTGTAACACCCGAGGTGTTTTCCACCAGTTAAGCAGTGGAGATGATGATGTCAAGGTCAACCTATGGGCAGGAGCCCCAATCTAAACTTGGATGTTGCACCCTTGCTTTACATATATGCAGTTTTCAATATATATGCTTGGGTGGTGTTATTGCAATATCTTCATGTGTCTCACCTTAGTACCTATCTATATTGGTCACTGGCAAAGTTTCATGACGTTTGGAATCAAAAAGTCACATGAAATGATAAGTTATATGCTTGTTGGAATGACTTTACTAAGTGCTGGAATTGCATTATTAAGTGGATGGAAATATAGGTCATCAACCAAACCTTGCAACCTTACCCAAATGACTCTAGATGGACTCTACAACAAAAGTCATGAAAGGTTCGTGTTGAGCAAATGCCCAGAAAATGCTCCAATTGATCAAAAAGGATAATTTAAGCTTTATCGTGATCCCACTTTGGTCAAAGTAGAAATATAGTTTCTATACCAGTTTTGATATTGGACCTTAAATTAAAGTTGTAGTTCATGTTGTGTAGAAGAAACTTTATTTAATGGTCAAGAGCTAGTTTGGTCTCTAACCTAGTCAAATAGAGGCTCAAAGATTGGATTAGCTGCTGTTTTTCAGCCTTGGAAAATATTCTAAGTCATGGAATATGTGGACTGACATTGACAGGTGGGCACATTGCGTTCTTAAAATTTTGTTAAACAACTGGAGTTGGACTCTTTAAAAAAGTTGGAGTATTTAGAGTGGAGAAGAGATCAGAGAAGTTTGAATGGATTTGGAGCTCATTTGGACCTTCAAAATTAATTCCCAAAACTGCTAGTTTCATCATACTCATGGACTTGGACCGGCAAGGACAAGACGGTTGGCACGTCGCGTTCTCGTGTTTTTGCTAAGCAACTCCAGTTGAGCCAAATACAAAAGTCGGAGTAGATAATGTGGAGGAGAGTATGCAAAAGGATAACACCAGTTTGACTTAGTTTTGACCATCAAGTTTGAGTTTCCGTGATCGCTGCTAGTGTGTTGACATTGCTGTTTTGGAAACTGTTGAACCACTAATCGGTTGCTCTAATGACCTTGGCCCCTTAACAAAAATTGTAGAGCAACTCGTGGGCTACAACTTTGGTTTTGGGCCCAAGTCCAAATTCGGTCGGGACGAAGCCCAAATCGGCGCCCACCTCAGCCCCACCGACGCACGCCACGTGCTCGCTGAAAAGCCCACGCGTCCACCATGCACCGGGAGCGCCCCCACCATTGCTGACCTTCTGTACCACGTGTCCTAGTGCGCCCTGCTACTCCATAAGTGAACGCCCGAGCTCTCCCACTCCCCACTGCCTCTCTGCCTCTCGCTCTCGACCTCCCTCGGCTTCGCCGTCGCCTGCTGCTGCTGCTCGCGACCATGTCCGCCATGGCTGGCGAACGAAGCTCTCGCCACTGCTCATGCCTCACCTCCGGCACCCTCGCGCCCTCTGCTAGCTCCACCAGCTCCGCAGCCACCTGCTCCCCCTTCGGCGCCCCTTGCCCAACTTCCTTTGCCATCGCACAGCAACCGCCCGAGCCCGACGTTCCGTCCGTCCGTCTCTGTGTCCGTAAGGAAGAAGAAGAAGGACCCACGTATAAGAGGGAAACAAGTCCAGGGGGTTTTCTACAGAACTAGTGACTCATATGAATAGTGCTCTCGGGACTGATCGGTAATTATTTTGCAGGAACTTTGGAAATTCATAGTAAATTGTAGAAAAATCATAAAATATCAAATGAGGACTTTTTGAAATCCTTGTGAAATTCTCTATGCACTAGATCTATAATGTGGTATGTTTTAGTTTAAAATTTTCTCTGTAAAAATAAATTTGTGCAGCTAGGTTTTTAATGCTAGTTGTATTTATCATTTTCGTAACTGTAGATCTATGGCTCCAAATGAAGTGAAATTTTTGTGACATGCTACTCATGTGATGTTTGATGTGTGGTAAAAATTTCATGAATTTTGGTTGCCATTTGAGTGAGTTATTAGTGTATCTTGCTCTCACATGAATTCTTGCAATAGCAATTTGTCTTTTTCATAGAGGTTGATATACATTTCCAAATGACTTGAAATTTGTACAGTAGACTATTGGGTGTATGTAAGAGGTACTGTAATTTTATAGATTTTATTATGGACTTTTGGTATATTTTATTATTTCACCTTGCTATTTAAATAAATTAAGAAATGCATTAAAAGAAATTATTTAATGATGAGCACTATGCTTTTTGGTGATCATTTAACATGCACTTTATGATGGTTACATTGGTTGTGGCCAAATATATGTTTAGAATGTAAGTTAATATTTATTCTTGCAATTGATGCTTTCCTGGACAGTTTCTGGGACTTTGGTAATTGCACCATGAAAATGATGTTTGCTGAGAAACATGATTATAACAAAGTTGTAGATAACTCATTAATCTAGCTTATGTTAAATTTTGGTGGCATTTGGCCTTATAGTTTGTGAGTAATGACTGTTTCAAGTTGGGTTCCAGAAATAGTTGTTCTCTGTAATCTCTGGACCAGATTATGTAATTATGCATGTTTGACTTGGTTAACTTGAGAATCATGCTAAGATGATTAAAGATGAATTATGGACAATTTCATAAGCTTTCCATAATGTCTTGTTGTATGACTATTGGATTTGTATAACTCTAGTTATGATCCAAACATGTAGCTGTTGTTTGCAGTCCGGAAATTGTCAGATGCTAATTATGGTTGTTTACTCCTTGTGTTGCTAAGTGTGGCTTATACCCTTGATGATGGTCAAGTTAAGATACTTGTGATCTTGTTAAACTTGTATTATGTTTGATGTGCTTGCCCTCTTTAATTGGTTGTGTGATGTTAGTTAAATAGATTTTTGGTGTCTATGTCTTAATCGTGTGTTTACTTGAATGATTATGTGATGCATCTTGTGTTACCATTCATCATATTCATACACATGCATCTTGCATCTCATCTAGGTACGCTAGATGCACCACGTGAAGGATGAGATGTTGAATCCAAACCTAAAGATGGTGTTTGGTGGACCTATCCCGAAGATGGAAGGACTAAACAAGTGTCGGGATGGGAGATGCTCGCGAAGCGAGTGTCATCAGTCAATCACTAACCTAGTGTTCGATCCCAGGCAAGCCCCGGAGCATTCTAAGCCTCCTACTTTACAAAAGCAATTGAGTATATATATGTTATATATGTATTGTTGCATTAAGTTATAGGAGTTGATTGAAAACACTTGTTGCATATATATCCTTTCCTTGTCCCAGAAATATGCCTGGAATCCTATTTTGGTTCAGGATCGAAAATATTGCTTAGCCCTGCTTAGACCGGTAGCGATCGGTGATTTCCTGTCACCGGCAATTATAGGTGGTTACTGGAATACTTTAGCTATGGAATGGATGATATCCTGGAAATAACCAAGTGTTGATGGATAATTGGAGACCGGGCGGAATAAGTATTGGGCAACCAGACAGGGTTCTAGGGTGCTTGTAGTTTCCGCCTGTGTCGATTAAGGACCGACCGTTGTTGGGCCTCGAGTCATGTTGAACGCATGCCTCACATTTAGCTGGCCGAATAAGGTACCTTTCGACCGCGAAGCTAGGAGATTATTCGGGCCGAGTGGATTGCCCACAACGCACTGTACCGGAGTAGTAGTGGCAGGAAACGGGGGCGCGATGATAAGGCCAAAGAGCAGTCGGGCGGCCCCCGGGTACATGTGGTTCCTGGCAAACTCACGACTTTACCTGAATAGTTGACTCGGTGACCAATACCTCACTTTAGTGGGTGAGTGAGGTTTGTGTGAGGAATAAATTACCAGCTGGTTAATAATCGATTCGAATCGCCATCGTTCACTGGATAGTGAACACTTGACTCGAGTTACGGCATCGTAGTAATGATGATGGAACACGGATGGTTATGTGGATGATGTTGAAAATGCTAAACCTGAGATGGTAACCTTTGATGTTAATGGTTAATCAAGTGATTGCTTTAGCATAGGTGCTTACCTAGATTAATAGGTGGTAATAAAGATGATGTAAAAGTGCTTAAAATGATGTATTCATGATCACTTATGCTTTTCGCAAATGAGTCAAGCTAGCCCACTGAAAGAAAGCCTTGCATACTCCTTGGTGTCATATTATTTCTGGTTTAGGATGGGTAAGTCTAGCTGAGTACTTTCTCGTACTCAGGGTTTATTCCCACTTGTTGCAGGTTGTGATGTATCATAGCTACTGCAAGAATTGGAAGACTCCGGCTGTAGTGGCGGAGTGTGATCATGGGCATGATCCGTCTGAGCTATCTTGTCTCTCATGCTTTTATGGGAAATTGACCTTGGTACTGGCATGTATTTGAATTAAGGTGATATTAATTTCAAACTACTTTGCTTCCACTACTTTTGAACTTGAGTTGTAATAACTCTACTAAACTCCGATATATGTTGAATTACTTATGAAATGGATGTAACATATGACCTGTTATGTTGGACCACTATGATCTTGGCTTGTATGTCAGTTGGTTTGAAATCCCTCGTGATTTTATTGGACTACCGGAGTTATAGGAGCTTAAGTACGGAAATTTAATTGCTCCGGCAATTATTTTTGTACTTTTGTTCTTATAATTTGGGCGGTTCCGTGACATAGCCCATCTCAAAGTTAGCTTAGCCGACTTTCCATGGCAAAGTCGCTATCCAAACTTCTAAGTTGGCTATCCCAACTTTCCTGACAAAGTTGGCTATATCAACTTTCTTGGCAAAGTCGGCTATCCCAACTTTTGTGGGGTAATTTTCCTGGGGTCGTAACACGTACTCATCTCCAGATTCCAAATTTGATGATCTATATATGTTTTTTACCATCTCGGTGAGAGAAAACACAATAGTAAAGTTTAATTAACTTGCATTTTGAGAACTTCACTTCATCAAAGTCGGCTTAGCTGATTTGAAGATAGTCTTAGCCAACTTTGGTCTTGTCAGCCCATGATAGTGCCAAAGTCGGCTATGCTAACCTCTAGGTCGGCTAGGCTAACTTTCCTAATCTTTGGTCAATTTTATGTGTCAATATATGGCCTCCTATTTTTTAGTGAAGCTTAAATACTAAAAACATTCTTCTAATCCAATTTAGCCTAAGGGTGATGGTCAATAACTATTCATTGGCCATTTTTCTAAGGGCAATGTTGTATATCGGCCATTGTTTGAATAACACTTAAGTTTCTTACCAAACACTTGAAAAATACTTCAAGTACCTCCCATTGAGTGCTCTTGGGAGACAATCACCTTTCAACTTAACATCTCCACTAAATATGAATTCCCAATCACCACTTTAATCACCTCATGGGCTTCTCCCATACCAACTCTAGCTTGATTAACATCTAAGCATTTAAGCAACAAATGTTTGGTGGTTCGTCGAGAGCTCATCATTGATCAAACCATATTTAAATGTAACACCCTGAACACTTTTATCAACTTTGTTAGTGCTTGGATCATGTAAATAATTGATAATGGAATTCCTTCAATCATCACCCAAATCGGTGTTAGCATCAATGCGGTTCTGGATAGGCCAAGTCAGCTAAGCCTGTGTCAAGGTCGCCTTATGCAATTTGGCACTTTAGGAGACTATCTAAAGGTCGGCTTAACCGACTTTCCCTAGCAAAGTTAGCTATTCCTACCTCAGAGGTCGGTTATCCCAACTCTGCTTGCTGGACTTTTTCCTAGGACCATAATTCCTTCATCCAGGCTTTGAGTTTAATGTTCTATACACTAGTACCTTGCTTTTTATTTGAATGCTCTAGTCTATCACTGGTATACCTAGATTAGAGTAGTAATTGTTAGTGTAAGTGTGGTTCTTAGACTATGGTTTACCAATGTGTGCAGCTTGCTCCTCGGATGTGTGTTAGCTAGTGGATTGTGGCAGCTCTAGTCTCTGTAGTCTCCACCACGTGTTTGGGCAAGTTCTTAAAACGTAGGGCCCGAAGCTGTAACGACTCAAGTTATCTTTTACGGTGCTTGACCAAAATAGAGCTCCGAAGTGAACAATCTTAGTAATCTCTTCCTTGATCTAATACCCTTACCATAAAATTTCTCTCTACCCGTATCCTAAACACCTTGTTGTCATAGGACAAACTTGATTCTTAGTAGAACACTCACATTGATACCTTGGAATACTCCTGGTTTGACAACCGTGCACTTGCGGTTTTACCTGTTTGCCATAGTTAGTGTCAACAATGTTACTCTTAAAACCATCTACTCTAAGCTAGAACAAAACTAGTACAAGCGAACACAACAACGTTGAGCTTAATCCATGACATCTTCATCCTCATCTGACAGGGGAATCATTGGAATAGCTACAACCTTTGCTTCAGCCACAAAAAACTTTAGTATCAGAAAAGGCACTTGGCATTTCAACTACATTTAACAAGGCAAATAATTGACATAATTATCACCTACATGGTAAAGATAGTAAAGATTTCACATTCATCCTAGTACAATATATATAGCGACTAGTACCCACATAGGCTAATTACTTATGTTTTACCAAGATTGATATGAACCTAAGCAACAATAAATAAAAAGAGCATACTCAATTAGCTGGATATGGACAACAACACTGCTCTATTTTGTCAAAGGTGGACACAATTGGCTAGTTGGATATGTACAACAGTAGTAATATAATGCAAAGGAAAACGAGAAGAAAAAGGTAAAAAATATGCAAGAAGAAGCAAATATAGGAAATACAAGCAACTCGATACACTAACATCAGCTTTTCCTACTTCTGGGCTATGAATTACTTATGTTTTAGAAAGATTACATATGAACCTAAGCAACACCAAATAAAGAGAGCAAACTTAGTTAGCTAGATATGTACAATAATATTGCTCCATTTTGTCCAAGGCGAACACAATTAGCTATAGTTGGATGTATACAACAGTACTAGAGATGAGCCACAGTCCTCCTATACCTTCCTTGAGCTCCAACACACCACAAATGGTCGTTATACCCCAAATGAGAGAGAGAGAGAGTCAACAAGGAAAGAAAATCACCAGCAGAGAAGTGTTTTTTCTTTACCCCATAGATTGATGGAGATAGGGTTGCAAAGGCTCATGGTATTTTGGTCCTTGGTGTATCCAAAAGGTCACAGAAGCGAGGGGAGCAAACTCACAGTCTTTTTCTAGTTCTTGGTGTATCCAAAAGGTCACAGGGATTAGCGAGGGGAGAAAACTCACAGTCCTTTTTCTCACCCAAGGATTAGGCTAGGATCAGGTTTTGGGTATCCACTCCAAAGGAGCCCTTTGTTGGCAGTCTTTAACGATCAAATCCAACCGCCAACTAAGGTACAAAAAGAGGAGAAATTGGCAATCTTAAACACATATGCATTTACTATTAACTAGGTTCCACATATATTTGGAGGATATTATTTTGCAGGTCATCACAAACACAAATACATGGAGAAATTCACTGAAAGGCGCTTTTCAACGCTAATTCGCGCAAGGGAACAAGAGAGACGCCCATCAACTCGACTCAACCGAGCAAAGCACCCACCAAGGAGTGATCCAGGTCTAGCCCACAGCCCGCCACGTGAAGGCGGTGGCGAGGCGGGTCAGGGGGCGGCCGACCCCTAGGGGCCGGTGTTGGTATAAATTAAATGCACACTAGTAAATATGATTATCCGCAAGCGTACAGATATAATACCGTTGTAGCACTTCACCAAGATTATCCTAGTTTTAATATCGAACCCAAAGGAACAGTAGGTGACGATGACTAAGTCTATAAACTTAACCCAATTCACAATCAAGCTAGAAAATATCAAGAACAAGGAGAATACTAAGGACTTTCTAATTCCAATCTCAATAAGCTATGCCTTCTATCGTTCTATCGTGGGCGATAACCAAAATAGGAGCAGAAATCAGAGTTCTCCCCTACCCAGTATCTATAAGCCTGCCAAACCTATTACGGGAGGTGGGACTATAGAGGATTCAACGAAGCTATAAAGTCACCTTCGCGAGCTACCACCATCTGGAAAATCAGGGGACATTCACAAGTAACCCTAGTCTAAGCACCACACTTACACTATAAATACTACTTCAATCAAGGAGCTACCAAGATCAAAGCACTCAAAAGAGTTGCAAACTTGAAGAACAATATGAGCAAATTGCTTACTTGAATCAGAAGTCGATTACCAAAGAATCTCATAAGCAAGTCCTGTGCAAAGGAACTTGATCCCGAAGAATACAACAGCAGAGAAGCACCGACAGGCCAGAACTGCTCCAATACTCCACTCTCCAACTCTCTCTCTATCTCTAAACAAGACTAATTCTAAGAACTAATTTTTCTTGATTGCTAGCCTAGATCTCTATGGGATGTAGAATTAGGGTTTCTAGCTCTTCAGCTCTTGATCAGGCAATGCTTTAGGGAGGGGGTCCAGGCTCCGTATATATAGTCCGGTGGGGTGCACGAGAGCCATTGGATCAAACCGACTTAACGTAGGGCCAAGATGCATCCTTGGAGGCGATGGAAGGAGGTCACAGAAGATGATAGGTGGGGCCCATAGCAGCAGGCCGAGCGGCACCAAGGGGTGGGGCCGGTCAGCACCCCCTAGAAGGTTCTGGTGCTTCCCTTCGCGCTGGTGTCTTCTGGTGTCTTCCTGATTCTTCTAGCGTAGTTTTCATCGTGGAAAAGTTTTGTCTTTTTATGCAATTAAATCCTCCTTGTATGCTTTCTGGAATAATCCCTGAAAAAATAGCAATTCACCAAAACTCGTGGAAATTGTCAATAATAACCTTTTATTCTATGATATTTATGCATTTCACAAGGAAG
The DNA here is from genome assembly GCA_038087645.1 of Saccharum hybrid cultivar R570. Lineage (NCBI taxonomy): Eukaryota > Viridiplantae > Streptophyta > Magnoliopsida > Poales > Poaceae > Saccharum > Saccharum hybrid cultivar. Next base: position 18,706,618 of record JAQSUU010000637.1, read on the forward strand.
GTTGATGGTTCATGATATACGTTAACTACCATCAACAAACTCGCCACACTTATATTTTTACTCGTCCTCGAGAAAAGGTTGGATTATCAAGATAGATTAGATATGATAGATTACTTAAGACATAACTTTAGAACAAAACATCAACACAAGACTATTCCTAGTCATTCATGCACTGTAGGATTCAAAGTATCTACCATGAAACTTTGGGTGGTTGAAGAACAGAATAGCTTGAAACAGATCACTATCTTCCGTCAGTCAAGTCAATTGCAGAATTGGTTTAGAATTTTGAAAACAAAACATAGCTTACCTTCTCCCTTTGCAGTACTCTCAAATTGTAACACCCAAAAATTCCAAATTTTAGAGTTAATGAATTTTAAATAATTTAGATAACAATTAATGAGAAATTAAAATTTTAAAACTAATTTGGTGTTGCATTCATGCTGCTGCATTTATTTTATTTTGTGTAGTGGTTTTATTTTGTTTTGTTTTGGCTTGAAACTTTTATTTGAGATAGTTTATTAAATAAGCAAATAAAGAAAAGGAAAAAAAAAGAAGAAAACAGCTTACCTTTCTTACCAGGCTGCCGATGGTCGTTGGGGCCAAGGCCTGTTCTCCTCCTTGCATGTCGCTGGGTGGGCCGGCCAGCACCGCAGCAGCCCAGCTCCGCGCATCGGCCCAGCACCGTAGTAGCAGCGCCTTCCTTCTTCCTTGTTTCACTGACAAGTGGGTCCCGGGTGTCAGTTCTTCCTCCTTTCTCACGTAACCGAGCCGGAGTCGAGCAATCCTCCAACGGACTTCACCGAGCAATCCGGGAAACTTGGGATTGTAATCCAATTGATCGCGACGGGTTGTTTTAAAAGGGAACCGCTGCTGCCTCCTATCTCTTTTTCCTATCTACGAGTTCCTATTTGCCCTAGCTGGAGGTCGCGGGTGGCCAAAGCTCGAGTTTCCGCCGAGCCGTGGAATCAACAAATTCGTCGTCGCCTTGTGATAGTAAGCATTGCAATGAGTTTTGTTATGCTCTCCTGAACTTGGCGAACCTTTTTCCCCACCTTGTTTTTCTGTAAGCTTGTTCACAGCGGCTTGTCGTCGGGTGCAGGGAACCGCCGCCGCCATTGCTAGCTGTGCTCCGCGACCGAGTCGACACCACCTTTGTTTCTTACACGGGTGAGCTCGCCTTCATCCCCTCTCTCTGCTAGTACTTTTATTTTGCTCAATTGTGTACCGAAACACCCAATTTCGTGAGCACCGCCGTGGATTTCTCGCCGCCGGTGAGCAGCCACCGTGGGGCTACTGTTGGTGGCCGGCGCCGCCCTCTTCCTTTTCCTCTGATCTAATCTGGCTCGTCGAGTTGAGATCCAACGGCCGAGATCTAAATATACCCCTTCGGTATGGTATTTTGCTTAAGAAACCCTGGGATGTTTCAGATTATAACCCGTGACCCTTAGCGCAAAATCCCAAATCCGTTTCCGTGTTTGGAAAGCGTATTTTCTTCCGGTTAAATCAAAAATACGTTTTCAGGTATTTACAGTTTTGCCACTAGGATTGTTTTGGTCATAAAATCTTCGTTTTAACTCCGATTTGATCCGTTCAAGTTGTGTTAGGTTCGTATTTGCGAGCTCTACATGTTAGTGTAGTTGTACAGTTAGTTTTGATAATTTATTTTTCAAGTTTATAATTAAGTATTTAATTATTTATAGGAAATCTTAGAAAATACATAACTTTCACGTTTTAACTCCGAATTTGGTGATCTTTGCGTCTGTGTGATCGTAGAAACGCGTAGAAGAGTTTTATAAACTTTTATTACTGTTTTGCTACTGTTGGTGTACTGTTCTAATTATATCTCTTTGTTTGCTTCGTGTATGTTTGATTGGATGCATGTGTGTTGTTGATTGATGATCGAGTATAGAAGGTGAGCAGTATCTGGACGATCAGGAGTATTACTTTGAGCCAGATCAGCAGTATCACTCGGAGAGTTTTGATCAAGGCAAGTATAACATAGGACTATCCTTGTTACCTATACATTGAAATTATCATACATATGCATGTGCTTACCTTGACAACCTTAGAGATTATAACTTAGTGATTGTTATCTTGATTCCTTGTCAACCTTGGGAATGCATGTGGGTAGCTACTGCTAGTGCTTAAACTATGAATAATGATCTTGTAATTTGATTAATGGATTAAGCAATCAACCATTAAAATGATTTTATTACTGTTAAAAGGGGGCTAGAGCATGTGTATTATTTTGATGCTCTGGTTTCTCTCCATAAGGACTTATCTGTAAGTGATAACCGGGATATACAGTACAGCTGTGAGGGCTATATGGCTCTGGCTTTAGTTGTTTAAAAGACCTTTTCTAGCTTGTTAGTGGTTACCTTAAATGGCGTTAGAAAGGCTTGCCACGTTGGGTGTAGTGCGAGCCCCTATCCTTAGTGTGTATAGGCTGCGGTTGTTGTGCCACTGGGAAGGGGGGTTCTAATCTGCCTGCCGAGTGAATCTAATGGCCCTAACTTGTTAGACGAACTTTTGAATGGCTTTATATGGTTCTCCGATGTTTGGGCTTGATCTCCCCACTCATTTGGAAATCATGACTCACAGTGAAAGTGTACACCTCTGCGCAGAGTTAAAAACTGGTATACTAGCCGTGCTCACGGATACGAGCGGCCTTGGGGATTCTTATGGAATAGTTGATCATAATTGTTATACCATGCTTAATTATTGTTGATTATTATTATGCTCATGTTAATGCTATTCATTATCCTTATTACAATTGATCATTGGTTCTTTAATGGGAAGTGGTTTATCTTGATGCTACACAATTGCTAATTATATGATTAAAAGCTAAATTCAGTCAAACAGTGACTAGCCTTTTGAGCCTCATGAACCCTATGTTATATTTGTTGAGTTCGACATGGACTCACTCTTGCTATTTCCACCATAACAGATGAAGATTTTAAGGAAGATTATCGTAATGAGTACTAGTCTTGGTGTCAACCAGTCAACCGTGTCCCTGTGTTTGGAGTTTCCGCTGGAGATTTACTATTAGTTATTATTATCTATTATTCAAGACTATGTCTTAAATATTTATTCGCTATGTAATAAGCACTGTGATGATACTATGTAATTTGTCTACTTGTGTGTGCGATCATGTCCTGGGGCGCACATGAGTACGTTATGCATCCTATTTTTGTCCTTAAAAATGGGTGTGACACAAATCACTCATATATGTAGTATTTTTTTGATCCTTACCAAGGCATAGATGATTGACTTCTTAATCCTACTTCTAAAAGTTTATGTGGATCTCAGGTAGGTATGAAAATATAAGAACATACTTGCATTGTATATATTGTAAAGTCAAAACAAGGATCCAAGGAAAAAAATATCATACTCTTAAATCAAGATGTGCAAGAGTGTGGAATATATATATGTATGGTGGCTATCCTAATTCTACTATGCTCTTTGAAAACATGTCTCTCTTGTTTGAAACTTGAAAACTTTTGCTACAGAGTATGGGCTATCTTCTTCTTTCTTTCTCTTTTTTTAACTTTATTTGGACACTTGTCCATTTTTTCAATACTTTTACTTTTGCATAGCCACATACCTCCTTTCTGCAATTGGAAAATTTTAAGAGAAGACATTTATAAAAGACTTAGAGCATTTATTCCTAATTTTTTTTGTGTTCTCTCCCAGTGTAGGAGTAAAATATTTTTAAGTGGATGGAAAAATATGTTTTCGCGTACTCCCAATGTAGGAGCAGCAGGTATATGTGGGTGTACATGATCTTGATCTTGGGAGCATAATAAATTTCTCACCAAGGGTCAACAAGGTTTGACCAAACTCAACATAAATACAAGCAGTAAATATAGAAGGTTTATCTATCCTATGTATGGCTCTGGTAGGACATTGCTTTTACTACAAAGGAGAAGTGTAGCTATTTTTTTAACTTTTGAAATGAAATCTTCTCCAAAGACAAAACATCAAGAATTAAGTTCTCATTATTCTTCTATCTCATATTCCTCAACAACTTAAGTAATCATGGGGTCCCTAATAATAAGTTCCCAACAACAACATGACTTTCAGAAAAAGTATTATGTGAGTTTATTCTTAAGTCATGAATTAAATAATCTTTCCTGTCTAATTAAGGGTGTTTTAACATGTGATTTTTAATTTGGACCAAAACAAAAGGTGAAACATATTTAATTATAGAGTATTGGGCTCAAACCTGACCGTGGATGAAATGAGACAGGAGAGGGGGAAGTAGTGGGCCGGCCGGCCTAGTAGGGTGAGGTCGGGTGGCACCCCATGGTGGCCCCTCGGGGCCCACTTTGCCATGTGTGGTCCTCGGTTGATTGTTGTTCTAATTGTGTGATTTTTGTGATTGAATTCTTTTTCATGGTCGTAGTGTGTCACCCCCACACTTGTTTTTCTATATACTTTCTGCACAACATATGGAGGCAAACACATACCAAAAATAGAGAGAGAGCAGGTAATCATGATAATTGAATAAGGAACTTTATTTATTCAAACCTAACGAAACAATGCTCTAACAAATTGAGCTATCACTGACCAAACACTTAGGGTATGAACAAACCTAACTTTTAACGATCCTAATAATTTATACCTAACACTCATGTGCCTTATTTACTATGATAACTTGAGGATAACTAATCCTTTTTCTTAGAAGGGTGATTCTTTAATTTCTCAACCTCTTTCCTAAGTCTACAGATTTCTCTAGTATTAGTTTCTAACTGCGTCATCATGTTTTTCATTGTCGTATGCTGGAGATCTCTATTCGCCTGCATGGCAGCCATCTGTTGCTTCATGGCTTCAAATCTTTCTTCTAGTATAGCAATGGTGGTCTTCGAACGCCTTGCTTCTCTTTCGAACAGTGGTGGAGGTGCAGATCTCTTAGCAGCTTCTTGAGGAGGGAGGAATCAGACTTGTCCTAGAGGTGCACGAATTTCATCAAGGGAGACACGGGAGGTAGTAGCATACTTCACACATGTGACATCTCTGAACTTGTTGGTCTTCACATTGACGACCCCCTCATTGTCCTTGGGAGGTAGCACCTTGGTGCCTTGCAGAACATCGACCTTCTTGTCCTTCGGAGCATCTTTTAGGAGCAGCTTCATCGGAGGTGATGGCAGTGTAGGCCGACAAACTTGAGTATAGTAAGCTTGCTCATAGCTCTGGGTTGGTGGCACTGTTGCCAATGCCTTTGGTGAGACAACGGCGAAAGGTTTAGCATCAGGGACAGGGGTGATGGCCATAGCTTCTTCCTTAATAGGAACAACGGCTAGAGCTTCTTTCTTGACAGGGACAATGGCCAGAGCTTCCTCCTTCGGGATCTTGTTGAGGTCGGTCCCGAAGAAGATCATCTCTTTTTCGGCCATTGGAGCTTGGAGGAGGAGAGGAGAGGACTTTCTCTATGGAAAGGAGAGGAGGCTTTGATGGTATAAGGTTAGAGGGGGGTCTAGGCTCGTTTATATAGGGGCATCAACTTGTAGCAGGGGTCAAGATTCATCTTGTCATGGTTCTATGCGAAAGAATTTTTGAATCGCGTAAAAAACTACGGGATTAGAACGAGGAAGGTCATAGAAGGTCAGAGAGACTTGAACTAAGGGGAGAGGTGGAGTTGGGGGGCCGGGTGGCATCAAGGGCCCAGGCCAACCGGTCCCACAAGTCAGCCCCTCGGGGTGGCTTTCGTCGTGGTGCCTTCTACTTCCATTTACTACCCGATAAACATATTTTCGCTAATTTTTCATAATGGAGAGTACAACTATCATAATTAAGGTAAATTAATGAAATCAAATTCATCAACTACCTCATTAGGTCTAGTAGGTTCTAGAAAAATCTTGAGACGGTGGCCATTTACCTTGAATAATGTACCTTTGTGTGATTGTAGAGTTACCGCTCCACGTGATGATGCATTCACCACTGTAAATGGTCCTTCCCATTTGCTTCGAAGTTTTCCATGCCCAAATAATTTGACCCTAGAATTAAAAAGTAATACCTTATCTTCGAGTGCAAACTCCTTCTTGATCCTCTTGTCATGCCATCTCTTAGTTCTTTCTTTGTAGATTTTTGAATTATGATATGCCTTTTCTCTCCATTCTTCCAATTTCAATATTTGCATCTTCCTCTTTTCTCCTGTGGCTTCAAAATCCATGTTCCATCACTTGATAGCCCAGTGAGCCTTGTGCTCTAGTTCTAAAGCAGATGGCAAGTCTTACCATACACCAATTGGTATGGTGACATACCCAATGGTGTCTTGTAGGCAGTACGGTAAGCCCAAAGTGCTTCATGTAATTGATCTCTCCACACCGTTCTCATTTCATCTACTGTCTTCTATAGAATGTTCTTGATCTGTTTGTTTGATGTTTCTGCCTGGCCACTTGTCTAAGGATGATATGGAGTGGCAACATTGTGATGAATCCCATGACTCTTCAGATAGAGGTGAAACCTCTTGTCAATAAAATGTGTTCCTCCATCACTAATCACCATTCTTAGAACTCCAAATCTTGAAAATATTATTTCTTCAAACATCTTCCTGAAATGACTTGAGTTAGCTTTCTTGCATGGCATGGCTTCTACCCACTTGGATACGTAGTCAACTGCCACTAAGATGTACTCACAATTCTTTGACTTTGAAAATGGTCCCATGTAATCGATTCCCCAGACATCAAAGAGCTCAATTTGAAGGTTGTTAGTGAGTGGCATGGAATCTCTTGAATTGATATTCTGGTGCCTCTGACACACTCCACACCTCCAGATGAAATCTCTAGTGTCTTCATATATGGTTGGCCAAAAAAATCCACTCTACCAAATCTTCGCATGAATATGGAACACCCCATAATGTCCTCCATATGGGGATGAGTGGCACTTCTAAATAATTTGAATGCCTTCCTCTACTGGCACACACCTTCTAAGTAGTCCATCAACATAGACTCTGAAGAGGTACGATGGATTCCATATGTGGAGACGACTTTCATAAATGAGTTTTCTTTTGTTCTTCCCTAGTGGTACATGACTTGCAACCATAAAATTAACAATATTCGCATACCACGGGTCTGATTTGGTTACCTTGAAGAGCATGTCATCCCTCAGCGAATCATTAATAGGCAATTCCTGCAAATTCTCAAATTGCATTCTAGACAAGTGATCGGCAACAGGATTTTCTACTCCCTTTTTATCTTTTATTTCTAAATCAAATTCTTGGAGTAATAAAATACATCTTATCAAATGAGGTTTAGCATCTTTCTTAGTGAGCAAATATTTCAGAGCAGCATGATTAGTATAAACAATTACTTTTGCTTCCACTAAGTAAGACCTAAATTTATTAATAGCAAAAACAACAGCAAGGAGTTCTTTTCAGTTGTTGCATAATTAAGTTGTGCTCCTATCAGAGTTTTGCTAGCATAAGCAATTGCATAATGCTTTCTATCTTTTGTTTGTCCCAAAATATCCCCCATAGCATAATCACTAGCATCACACATAATTTCAAAAGGTAATGACCAATCAGGGGGTTGAATGATTGGTGCAGAGATGAGTGCTTCCTTAAGAATGTTAAAAGATTTCAAACATGCATCATCAAATTCAAAATGAACATCCTTAGCTAACAAGTTAGTCAGTGGTCTAGCAATATGTGAAAAATCTTTTATGAATCAGTGATAAAAACCACAATGACCAAGAAAACTTCGGATTCCTTTTATATTCATAGGTGGAGGTAATTGTTCAATCACTTCAATTTTAGCTCTATCTACCTCTATGTGGACACGGGAATAAAACGGAAGCTCGACGGCTGATAGACGGGGCTGGCCAGCCCCACATGTCAGGCCAGCTGGCCTAGGCCCACAAGGAAGTGAGCTCTGCTTCGCGTGACGGCCTCCAACTGACCTCTACGATGCATCTCGACCATTGTTTCAAGTCGGTTTGATCCAAAGGCTACGGTTCATCCCTCCGGGCTATATAAGCAGGGGCAGACCCCTCCCCGAGGAGAGAATCATAATCATCATCTGTTGATCTCTCATTCAGAAGGCCAGAGAGAAAAGCTAGGGTTTCCAATTAGAAGATTGGAGCTCTATTTCAAGTTTAGGGTTAGATCTAGCTAGATACAAGTAGAGTTGAGCGCAACTCAGGATTCTAGATCGACGTTAGGAGATTTGCTAATTCTATCATTGTATCTTGTAATTATGACTTTGTTCTACTTCAATATCATTATGTTCTTGTCCATTTCATTCTTAAGTTATTTTAGTTCTATCTTTGATATAGTCTTGATTGATAATAAGTTTAGGCATAAGTTCGTAGAGCGCCTAGTTCAACTCCGAATTGGATTAGGTGGTAGAAGTAACGTAGACGTGGTGTCTAGATTATATTTACCTGCGAATGCACCCTATATTCCGGGCCATGTGGTAGATCGCGAAGGTGACTTTTATAACTTCGTTGAGTCCTCTGTAGTCCACTCCCCGAATCTAGGACAAGTAGAACCTGGTTACTTGGGGAAGGATTGCTCCGTTCTTGAATTCCCTGAAGTAATGTTCCTTATGTTTAGATGGAAGATTGATTATGCTATAGATGATAAGGAGTAGATTAGAAAACCCTGAGACTTGGTAGATTGGACATAACCCTAGGAATTAAATCTCTAACCGTGTCGCTTTAGTCTGTATCCACTTGATCCTATGAGTTCTCTCTAATTATGGATTCCCTATCTTATCTCATTATCATTATCATTATTATCAATATCATTTGGCTTACCCCTGTTTAGATAGAAGTGGTTAATTGATTCATATCTATAGTATGTATTTGTAATACTTATAGCCATATCAACTTTCTCTTTTAAACCCTGTTTAGAAGCTCCTAGTGGTAGAATTATAAATAACGATACCTCAAACTTTCCTAGGTGAAATGCTACAACATGAGTATTTTATTTGTGCGCTTGCAGATAACTTTTTATATTTTATAAGTGACATGATTATAAGTACAACCGCATTTCTTACGTCGTGTTAGGGATGACAACCTAGTGGGTGCGGCGTAAGAGATGTCGACAAGTATTTCTAACGCCGTTGTCGGGGAGCTTTTTATAGGAATTATTTATATGGCTATCAGAAGAATACATCAAATATATACTCATAGATAAAAATCTTAACCAAGTACTTCTGTTTTTTAGGCTTACCCTTGCCCTATTTTTGTTTATATCTTAAGCAGGGTAATTCAGGTTCATTTGTGATCAATCAACATCTAATCAGAAATCAACTCAACCTAGAGATCAACACAAGTGGTGAAGACAATGGCTAAAAAGACTTTGCAAGAGTTCTCTGCTCCAAGCCCTGGGAACATTCGTGTTGGGCCCACACTCCAAATGGATAACCTAGAGTTTGAACTCCAACCAAGCCTCATCAACCTAGTCCAAGCTACTACATTCAGTGAAAAGGCACAAGAAGATGCTACTGCCCATCTACAGGATTTCCTGGAGATTGGAAGCACCATCATCATCAAGGACGTTGCCCAAGACATCATACTTTTTTGGTTATTCCCATTCTCCTTAGAGGGAAAAGCGAAGCAGTGGTTCTATGATCATAAAGAAGACATCAATACATGGGACAAGTGTTCAAAAGCCTTTCTGTCAAAGTTCTTCCCTATAGGCAAAACCAATGCCTTAAGAGGAAAAATCTACAACTTTTAGTAGCAAAAAGAAGAAACCATTGCAGAAGCATGGGAACATTTCCAGGAATACGTCCTAGAATGCCCACACCATGGAATGGAAGATTGGTTGCTCATACAAGGATTCTACAATGGATTTATTCATAAATCTCGTGAGCAATTAGATGCAACTGCTAGAGGATCCTTTATGTCACTCACACTTGGAAAAGCTAAAATTTTTTTGGAGAAGATAGCCAAGAATCAGAGCTGGAAGCCAAACAATAATCAATGCTGTCAGAAGATTAAAGAAATTCTAGAAGAAGTTTGTGCAGTAACAACAAAGATGGATGTGCTGTTGGATTGGCTTGATTAGAGGGATAATTACAAAAGAGATCGTCAAGCTATCCAAGATGCCTTCGATGCTCAGAATAGATGTGGAAAGTATCTAGGGATTGAATTCTCAGACAATCAAGAAACTACAAGCATCATCAACAATCCTCCCACATCAAGAAAGCAAGGATGGAATCAATAGAAAGACTCTAACCATCAAGGTAAGTACTCAGTCAATTATAATTCTTCTAATTTCAAGCAACTCCCCTTGAGAGATTTAATCTTAGAACAGGCTAGAATTAATGACAACATTATTAAAAGGCTTGCCTCTAATGATAAAATTTTAGAGGATATAAATGCTAAATTAGATGACTTTTCTTTTGCTATAAAAGATCAGCTCAATCATAATAATCAGATAGAAACTAGGTTGGCACAACTAGCTGCTGCTTTTCCTTTTGCCACTAACCCTGGTCAGGTACAATCCATAACCACAAGAGGTGGCAGATCTACTCGTGATCCCCCTTATCCAAAAGGTACAACGAGAAGATAGGCAGCACCAGTAATCCCAACAGTAACAGAAGAGAAGAACGATGAGGTTGAAGAATTGGAGCCACTAGTACCAGAAATGACGCAAGATTTCCATGACTCCAACATCTTACCATTCCCACGTAGAAAGCGGAAAGCTAAGGCGGATGAGCAGTTCAGTAAGTTTGTTGAAGTAATTCAAAAATTATATATCAATGTCCCTTTGTTAGACGCTTTATAGGTACCCACCTATGCAAGATATATAAGAGATATCCTCAACAACAAATGTCCACTACCCACCACTGAAGTAATCAAGTTAATGGAAGAATGTAGTGCGGCCATCCTCAACATGTCACCAGAAAAGAAGAAGGATCCAGGATGCCCCACTATTGATTGTTCAATTAGAGATCAATATTTCGATAATGCGCTATGTGACCTTGGAGCAAGTGTCTGTGTGATGCCCAAGTTAGTTTTTGACAAGCTCCAGCATGCAAAGATCGTCCCAACATTAATGTGCCTACAGCTAGCCGATCAACCTCTCTGCTATCCAATAGGAATTGCTGAGGACATTCCAGTCAATATCAAAGGATTCTTCATACCAGTCGACTTTGTGGTATTGGAAATGCATCCAGACTCGAAGGTATCACTCATCCTTGGGAGACCCTTTTTGAGCACGGCAAATGCCCACATTGATGTTGGAATTGGAGAAGTCAAGTTCAACATGAATGGACGAGAGGAACGCTTCCCATTTAGACCGAGACCTGAGTTGAACCTGAAAGAAAATATGATAAGTGAAGAAGGAGACAACCAGTCATCAAGGACATCATCCTCTGAGCAGGATGACACCTTTGAAGAGTAATAGAATTTGGGAAAGTCTGGTTTGGTGGACTCTAAAATTCCAAACCCTCGCCAAAAGGTAACTTGGTAGTTATCCATATTTACTTTCTTGCATAAGTAATTTATTTAATATATTTACTTTTTGATCTTCTGCATTTATATGAAAACAAAATAAAAATATATAAAAACAAAAATCTATGCCCCATGTAAATAATTTTTATGGAGTGAAAACCCAAAAGAATTTTTACCGCGGTGGCTCAAAAATGTTGTCCCTAATTTTTCATGCAGGTTTGTTTCATGAAAGTAATTTTATTCTCTGCATGGTAAAAAAAATTCACCTTGGGCCCATAGATTCCATGGGATCTACCATGGAATTTACCTCATATTCTTTGCCTTGCCACCATTCCTGCTGCATCATATCAATTTCGCGTACAAAGGGATAAGAATTCAGCTTGAGAATACAGCAGAATAGAATAGGAATAAGGACTCCAGGTGGAGCCCATAAGTGGGGCCGGCCAGCCCCACATCCTTGGTCGGCCGGCCTGTCTCCCCCTCCCCTATAAATTTCCATCTCCTGCTGCCTTCTCCTCTCGCACCTCAACCTTCCTGCCTTCTTTTTCCAGAGAGTTGCAGTTTTGAGCTGCTCTGCTAGCTAAACCATTGGAAAGGAAGAGAGTTTTAGAGAGAAGGGAAGAACTACTAGAAATTAGAGTTCTAAGACTAGGCCTAAAAACAAGTTTAGAGAAAAAGTGTTGTAAAATCTATTTTTAGAAACTCTCAAGTAGGCTAACTCTCGGACGACTAACTTCTGAATAGCTGACTCCTAACTGATTACTCTAACCTATATTTGCAGTTCCTTTTTGTGTGTTTGTCTGCTTCTTGTATGACAGGATATCGTTCCTTGGTTTCAGGCATCTGACTAGGAGCCAATCCAAGAGGGTTGGTTCCGACATGGACACAGACACACCTGCTTCATCATCAAGAGCCTCCCCAGCCCGTCCTTCCGTCGATGGCACCATCAACGAGCTCATGGCGGAGAGGGATGTCCGGCTACGTGGCCGAACAGAGAAGGACAAATTCCAAAATATCAAGGACAGGGCATACAAGTTGACACCGACGTACCATCCTCAACTCCTACGAGACACAGGTATGGATGTTGAGTTCAACACAATCTTTGTTGCAATAGGCTGGAGGAATCTTGTTCCAATAAATGAACCGGGTGTTAAGCTGCTCATGATGGAATTTTTGTGCACCTTGCAAATTCTTGAGGCTGGGGTTGGGGTGAGTTTTCGCATGTTCAAAAGGCAGTTTACTTGCACCTGGAGAAGACTTAGTGATTTGCTGGGGTTTGATTCGGATTGTATTCTTGACTTCAATGTTGCTCTTCCTGATTTTCGGAAAGAGCAGTTTTGGAAAGAAATTTCTGATAAAGATAATTGCCATAGACCTAGAAATAGTGATCTTCAACTACCGACCTTCTATTTTATTCACAGATTTATTTCCTTGACTCTATTCCCTAGACCTGAAACCCAGACCATTAGGGAAGATGAGTTAAAGATACTTTTTGCAATTGTGAATAAACGAAAGAAGTCCCCTGTTGTAGACATGATGCACCAATGGTTAGAAGTTTTTGGACCTATCAAAGGGGATATTGAATGTACATCTTTGGTTTTTCGTATCGCCAATATATTGGGGTTGACAAATAACTGCATTGTTTCTCACATCTCTGAACCTTGCTCAATGATGGATTTAGATTTCTTTAGGCAGGCTCAAATTTTAAAGAAAACCAATAATACAATTTTTATGAGGTATCACGGTATGATTACTGAGATCCCGCTTCCTAACCCAGGGCTCAGAATCTATGCCGTCAGAGACTATCTTGTTGGTTTTTGCAGCCTTTACCCCTGAACAGGAGTACATCTACCCGACTTGCGAACGCGCCGCCCATGCACTACTACGGGGTAGATCCAACACCAGAAGGGTCGGGATACACTGCATACACCGATCAACCGGGCACATCAAGACAACATCATCCATGGGCACCCTCACCATCACATCACTCATCAGGATCTTTTCAAGCAGATTCTGAAGAGGGACACAGAAGGTCCCGATCATGCGACTCTCAGCCCAGACGATTTGTAGATCATCCTGAACCATCACGAAGACATCAAGAACCACCTAGACACTCTATCTCAGATGTAGAAGGGCAATTAGCTCACCTGAACCTTCAAATGGACACCATCTCTGAAGAACAAGTCAATATTAACCAGAGACTCACTGATCAGCAATAGTGTAATGCCCAGTTTGGTGTAGCCATGGATAACACCCAGCAAAACCAGGCTAGAGATGGACGGAACTGGGACGCCTTCTTTTCCATCCCTCAGTTTTACCCATACCGGCCGTCGTCATAGTAACACCCCTTGGGAGAGTTCCCAAGGTCTCTTCTTCAACAACATTTACGACACCGACAACAATAAGCTTGGGGGAGGAGCCCCCAAGTTCTTCTTTCTACTTAGCTTGAGATAGGAGATCTCAAGTTTTTTCTGCATCACCTTTCGGGAGGTAACCTGAGAGCCAGGTATCTTGCAAAGCCCTGGTAGTTATCTTATTATTAGTATTACTATAGGTTGTTTAATTTCTGTTAGATAATGAAAAATAACAAAAACCAAATAAAAAGAGTGTTTCCTTTCTTTTTAATAAAAAGATCAAAACCTAAAAACTTGAAGTAGAAACCATAATGGAAATGATGAATAGTTGCTTTGCCTAAATTCCTTTAAAATACCTAGTATTCTACCTTGAATTCTCCTAAGTTTTGGATATGACTGTTCTGATTTGAGAATCTATCTTGAATCTGAAACTTGTGGTTGGCGACTGCTTAATCTAAGTCTAGGTAATTGATGGATATGATATAGAAAGGTCTGAGCTGCTATTATCTTATTCCGAGATATACTTGAATTCTAGAGATTTATATTTTTGAAAACATAAAATTATCATATGATGAGTTCCTGTATGATGAGAGCTTTAATTCCTACCACAGCCTTATATACATGATTGCTAGACTAGGAAAACCAGCTCATAAGCTACTTGTTTTGTGTTGAGTTTGGTCAACCCATGTTAGACCCTTGTCGAGAGGGTCATGCCCCCAAGATCAAGAAAATTACACTCACAATTTGCACCCCTGCTACTTCTACTCTGGAAGTACGCACCACCATATTCACCCATTTAGACCCACTCAAAAATATTCTACTCCTACACTAGGAGTCAACACCAAAAATATTTCCCATAGGTTTTCCTTGTTTGCTACCCAAGTTCCCAAAATAATGCTCCAAGCTGTTATCATTTATCCTCTCAGAGTTTTTATTGAAGATTAGGCTATTTTGCTTGTCTAAAAAATTAAAAAAATTAAAAAGGAAAAAAAAGAGAAGAAAAAGATAAGCCCCATGTTTTTCAAAATTCCAAGATGAGAGAAGTTACCTTTTTGTAAAGGAGCACTGTAGAATTAGTCTTTCACCCCTTCTCCCTTCTACAAATATTCTCTATCATATTGTTCATTTGAAGCCACACATGCATCTCTTGATCTAAGGGTGTGGTCTCCCCTCTGAGGATCCCGTTTTGACTAGGCAATATATACAAGGTAAGTATGTCATACCCTTGAACTACCCTCAGCTCCACATAATCATGTAGTTACAAGGGAGAGAAGAGGGAAGGTACAATGTTCAATTGCCTTATACTAGAAATACCACATATCTCGAGAGGAGAGAAGGCAAAACACCATTATTGCCTTGGAAAGGAATCCACAAATACCACAAATGAGAGACTTGAAAAGATCATGCAAAGGAATCTCTGAGTTTTATTTTGAAAACCTTGCAAAACTCCATAAAGAAGGTTGATTAAAGAGTTCGAGATAGTGCTTGACTAGACTGTTCTGTCTTTCAATTACTCAAGACCTAAGTGAAGGCAATAAGCTCCATGGTTAAAGGTAATATGGGTAAGTTTAAAAGATTAACCAATCTGTCCATTGTTTGGTAGAAGAATTCTTGTTTGAAATACATGTGTATTTTCAAGGTGTGAAAGTATTGCAGTAACTCCTGATCTGTTACGATAGTTTGCTAAGAGACTAGCAAAGGTTAAGCTTGGGGGAGCTTGTTGACAGTCCTTAACGTCAACATTATAACTTTAATTAATGCGCAACATAATGGTAAAAGGGTTATTAGTGCATAGTTGTAGGGTTTATTCTGACAAGTTCCACAAGTTGTGTTACTCTCACCTCTTTTGTAGAATTATTGATATTTCACCATATAAAGGTATCTCAAATGACAAAACAGAACACACCATTGTGAAGATCTTGTCAAGACAATCGAAATGGACATATCATTTGTTATATTTGGAGTCCCGATGAGAAAGTCCCCGATGAATACACCTAAGAATTCTCTGGAATACTCCGGAACCATCACTAAGCAAGAGTTTTATGGACTAACATGACAATTTCCACTGCTTTGGTGATTTGTTAATTTTTAGGGATTAAAATAGAATAAGCCGGGGAGGAGTAGGAGCCAAGGAACCGAACCAAATCAAGTCAAAATTCCGCAAGAATTGACAAGAAGGTTCTAGAGGACAGCAGAGGACACAGGAACAAAACAGAAGCTCGATGGCTGACAGATGGGGCCGGCCAGCCCCACATGTCAGGCCAGCTGGCCTGGGCCCACAAGGAAGTGAGCTTGTTTCGCGTGACAGCCTCCAACCGACCTCTATGACGTATCTCGACCATTGTTTCAAGTCGGTTTGATCCGAAGGCTATGATTCATCCCTTCGGGCTGTATAAGCAGGGGCAAACCCCTCCCTGAGGAGAGAATCATAATCATCATCAGTTGATCTCTCATTCAGAAGGTCGAAGAGAAAAGCTAGGGTTTCCAATTAGAAGATTAGAGCTCTATTTCAAGTTTAGGGTTAGATCTAGCTAGATACAAGTAGAGTTGAGCGCGGCTCAGGATTCTGGATCGATGTTAGGAGATTTGGTAATTCTATCATTGTATCTTATAATTATGACTTTGTTCTACTTCAATATCATTATGTTCTTGTCTATTTCGTTCTTAAGTTATTTTAGTTCTATCTTTGATATAGTCTTGATTGATAATAAGTTTAGGCATAAGTTCGTAGAGCGCCTAGTTCAACTCCGGATTGGATTAGGTGGTAGAAGTAATGTAGACATGGTGTCTGTAACGGAACCATCTAAATTATAAGAGCACAAGTACAAAAACAATCACCGAAGTGATCAAATTCTCGCACTTGAGCCCATATAACTCCGGTAGTCCAATGAAATCGCGAGGGATTTCAAACCAACCAACATACAAGCCAAGATCGTAGTGATTCTACATAACAAGTCACATGTTACAACCATTTCTCAAGTAATTCAATATACATCAGAGTTCAACATAGTTATTACAACTTAAGTTCAAAAGTAGCGGAAGCAAAGTAATTTGAAACTAACAACACCATTATTTAAAATACATGCCAGTATGAAGGTCGACTTCCCACAAAAGCATTAGAGAGAAGATAACTCAGAAGGATCATGCCCGTGATCACACTCCACCACTACGGCAGGAGCCAACCAACTCTTGCAGCCGCCATGATACATCACAACCTGCAACAAGTGAGGATAAAACCCTGAGTACGACAATGTACTCAGCTAGACTTACCCGTCAAAAACCAGAAATAAAGTGACACCAAGGATCATGCAAGGCTGATATAAAGTGGGCTAGCTTGACAATATTTTGCATAAAAGCTTAATATGGATAAGTAATCATTAATGCTTAAGCATCAAGTTAATTATCATTAACTTGTCCTCTATATTAGAACCTGTACTAGAGCACTCACTTTATTAGGAGCAAACAATATTAACCATAGCAGGTATAAATTGAGGCAACCTTTCCATCGTTATCCAATTAACCATCCGTTCAATTTAATGGAATCTACGTTGCCGCTGCTCAAGTCAAGTGCTCACTAACCGGGAGCGACGACGATTCGAATCGAATTCCTATCCAGCTGGAGGGGTATTTCTAACACTCACCATGCAGGCCCCTGCCAGGGTCGCACAAGCCACCTTTCGTACAATTCAAGAATCGTGGGTCCGAATGATGTCGCATCCCCAAGGGCGACACTCTGCCAGGTGATAGGGACTCTAACCCCCCTTGGTCTCACGCCAATGTCCCCAAGCACATCCTTTCTCTCCTCCAAGATGCAACCTACCATTCGATTCCCGGCCTGAACCATATTACTCGGCTTCGCGGTCGGAACAACTTATCCGGCCAACTAAGTGTTAGACTGCATTCAACATGACTCAAGGACGTACAGCGAATCGGTCCTTAAACGACTCAGACGGGGATAGATCCACACCCAAGACCTCCATGCCTTGTTGCTTCACTATCGTCATCCCGCTCGGTCTCATTTCATTTTATTAACACATGGTTCCATTCCATGATAGCAAATATAGCCAACCGTGCCATATATGAATATCCCTACATCTCGCAGGTGATAGGAAATCACCTGACTTCTACCGCTTAAAGCATGGCTAAGCATCTACTCGATCCTAATCTATGTAGGATTCAAGGATTCATATATCTGGACAAGAAATGATATAATGCAGCAAGAGTTCTCAACCAACTCCTATCACCTAATGCAACAATACTTATAACATATATAGAATTAATTGCTTTGAAGATAGGATGCTTATAATGCTCCGGGGCTTGCCTGGGATCCGACTCAATGTTAGAGTTTGTCAGGTGAATTCGCTTGGCGAGCATCCTCCAATCTAGCACTTGTCCGGTCCTTCTATCTTCGGGATGAATCCACCAACTCCGTCTTTGGATTTGGCTCCACCTTAGGTCCTTCACGTGCTTCAGCTAACGTACCTAAATGAGGTGCAACAATGCATATGTATGAATGCATAGAAGTGCAATCAACAGAGTAATCAAACAAGCATACCAAAGTTCTCATAAACACCTAGAGCTAATTAACTTAATCCTCATTAGGGTATAACATAGAAGATTGCAAGCATATCAATCAAGACACAAGTCTTATAAGATCCTAGGGTACCAATCCAAGTACTTTCAAAGGTATGAGTCACACTTAACAATATACAAGCAAACAACTATAATTGGACTTTATCAATTTCTGGACAAGCAAACAGTAGCTTCATAAATCAATCATATCTGGAGATCTACAAATCCAAATGATATGCAATAAGACATTATAGAAATCTTATGAAATTCTCTACATTTCATTTATAATCATCACAGCATTATTCCAAAGTTTAACATGTCGAATTTACACAAACACAGAAACTGGTCTAACAAGACAGAGAGCAAGCAATTCTGTAACCCAACTTTAAACAGCTATAACTCCTAAACCACATGGCCAAATGCTACCAAATTTTAATAGCAGCTAGATACATAAATTATATACAACTTTTCTATAGACAAGATGCTCAGAAAACATAATTAACATGGGGTAATCTACATTGCTCCCAGAACTGTCCAGAAACTAATAATCGCAAGAAATAATTATTAACATATGTTGCAAACATATAATTGGACAAAACCAACTTTACCAACATTTCATACATGACTAATGAACACCAGAAAACATAGTGTTAATTACTAAATAAATTCTTTTAATACATTTTCTTAATTTATTTAGATAATTAGGTGGAATTATGACCACATCATAAAGATGCTTAATAAATTCTACCAAAATTACAGTGGTCTACAAATGCTCCCAATAGTCTACTATCCAAATTTCAATCCATTTGGGCAAGTATATCAACCTCTATGAAAAAGATAAATAGCTATTGCAATAATCATGTGAGAGCAAGTTAAACTTAACACTCAATATTTTCTGTGAACACAAGGACATATTATGAATCAATATGATAGAGAAACATCATACTAAGGTAATGGAATAACATTTTCCATTTTATCATTTCTATATTATTTATAAGATATTTATCAAGCCATAAACAAGTTAAATCCATAACTAGATCATACCATAAGCAGTGACCAAAAAATTTATACCACAGTACATACATATCATAACAAGGCTACCATAAACATTTCACATCATTTGGAGCATCACAACTCAAGATATAAAAATGACAAGCAATATAATGTGGATTTCCTTATTTATCAAGGTCAAATCAAAACCTTAAGAAAACATTGAACAATTAGGGTGTTTAATATTTTTCCTAGCAAGTACATGTCATCACAAAATTAACAAAACAAGAATCACTATTTTTGGAGTTCTAAAACTCCAGATCTTGCTCTGGTCAAGTTTATAAGCATTTTTGGAGAATTTTTAAAACTTCAATAAAGACATCAGAAACCATCTCCAAACATGTAATATTTTATGACTCTACTACATAGATCTCTTCTCAAGGTTTCCAAAAAGTCCCCATTTACCATTTTTGGAGTTTCCTAGCAAGATATATGATTTTTTGAAGATTTACAAATTTTCTGAAATTCAAAAACAGGATAACCCTAGATATGCTAGGTGCACCCGGACGTGTACCCCATCTCTGCCATCCTTAATGCTGACCTGCGGGACCCACGCCCAGAGGGGCCCACCTATCATGCATACACAGAGAGAGGTACAGAGAGAGGGAGCCGGATGCTTCTTCTACCTCCCGACGCCGGCAAAGGAGGGGACAGGGCCGGCCCGGCCTCGGGCCAGCGGCGGCCGACGACGGTGGTGGACGGGTTGGCCGGCATCGCGGCTGCACAGCGCGTCCGCCTGCGCTTGCGGTGTGAGCTGAGGTGGCCCGTGGCCTCTTGACCACGGAGGCAGGCGGCTGCGGGCGAGCAGCTCCGGCGGTGGCCTTCCACAGCGGCGGAAGAAGCCGGGAAAAGGGTGCTTCGAGGGCGGCATGTGGTAGTGGAGGTGCGGCGGTATTCAATTTTTGTGGTGGGGCGCTTGGTGGTGGCCGGCCACGGAGCTTGCCGGCCGTCCATGGTGGACACGGCCACGCGCGGCGTCGCTCCAGCGGAGAGCGAGGAGGAGTGAGCGAGCACGAGCAGAGAGGAGTGGGGATCGTCAGAGAGCAGCTCAGGCGCTCCAAATCGAGGCGAGGAGGGGGCTGGGCGCGTGGCAAAGAGGTGGGGCGCGGAGCCGGGCATGGTCGCCACGCGGGGAGGACGTGTCGGCCGTTCGCGCATTTTCTCGAGCACGTGGTGTGCGTGAAGCCATCTGACTTGGAGGCAATGTTTGGGCTGGCTATGGGCCAAACTAGGCTATGGACCAATTGTCAAAGTTGTTCACCTCAGTATACTCTACAATTTTCATTTAAGCACCATGGTCATAAGACCCACAGATTAGGAGATAACTAAGCCCAAAGTTGACAGTGTCAACGACTTGATCATGCTTAAGTTGAGCTTGGTCTTTGATGATTTTGGGATGCCCACCTTGCTCAAACGAAGTCCAACTTTTTGCATACTCTTCTCCATCTCATTATCTTCAACTTCTACATTTGGCTCAACCCTAGTTGTTTATCAAAAACTCAAGAACGCGGGATGCCATTCAGTTGCCACTACTTAGACTTAAAATATTGCTAAGTCTGAAAACATTTAGAAGATTCGAAATGGTGATCCCTGTTTAGTAGGCTTAGAGATGGATTTAGCCTTTGGCCTTTTAACCAAGTTTGTTGCATACAACTCAAGCTACAACTTTGATTAAAGACTCATGGACTGGTTCAGCATGGTTATGGAGATAAAGATCACCAAACATGTCAACTTATTGCTGCTAACTCAGGACTTAGAATATTTTCTAGACTTTGAAAAACAGCAGCTGATTCCACATTGTGATCTCTATTTGACTAGGTTAAAGGCCAAACTAGCTCTTGACCATTAAACAAAGTTTGTTCTACACAAGATGAACTACAACTTTTGTTTAAGGTCAAACCTCATAACTGGTACAGAAATCAAACTTTCACTTTGGTCAAAGTAACAACTCGATAAAGCCAAAACTAGGGTTTTAGGCCAATCGGGGCATTTTCTTGACATTTGCTCAACATGAACCCTTCATGACTTTTGTTGTAGAGTCCCTCTAGAGTCATTTGGACAAGTTTGCAAGGTTTGGTTGATGTTCTATAGTTTCATTAACTTAATGGGGCAAATTCCAATAGGAATGGAACTTATTATTTTATGTGACTTTTTGATTCCAAACTTCATGAAACTTTTCTAGGGATCAATATAGATAGTTATTGATGTGAGACATATGAAGATACTTTGATAACAACACCCAAGTATATATCTTTTAATTGAGCCTATATGTAAGCAAGGGTGCAATATCCAAGTTTAGGTTAGGGTTTATTTCCATAGGTTTGACTTTGGTATCGTCATCTCCACTAATCTATCATATTTGAGCTTAAACCCACTACTTAATTGGTGATAAACACCTAGGGTGTTACAGTGTCTAGATTATATTTACCTACAAATGCACCCTATTTTTCGGGCCATGTGGTAGATCATGAAGGTGACTTTTATAACTTCATTGAGTCCTCTGTAGTCCACTCCCCGAATCTAGGACAAGTAGAACCCAGTTACTTAGGGAAGGATTGCTCTGTTCTTGAATTCCCTGAAGTAATGTTCCTTATGTTTAGATGGAAGATTGATTATGCTATAGATGATAAGGAGTAGATTAGAAAACCCTGAGATTTGGTGGATAGGATATAACCCTAGGAATTAAATCTCTAACCGTGTCGCTTTAGTCTGTGTCCACTTGATCTTACGAGTTCTCTCTAATTATGGATTCCCTATCTTATCTCATTATCATTATCATTATTATCAATATCATTTGGCTTACCCCTGTTTAGATAGAAGTGGTTAATTGATTCATATCTATAGTATGTATTTGTAATTCATATAGCCATATCAACTTTCTCTTTTAAACCCTGTTTAGAAGCTCCCAGTGGTAGAATTATAAATAACGATACTTGAAACTTTCCTGGGTGAAATGCTACAACGGGAGTATTTTATCTGTGCGCTTGCGGATAACTTTTTATATTTTATAAGTGCCATGATTATAGGTACAATCGCATTTCTTACGCCGTGTTAGGGATAACAACCTAGCGGGTGCGGCGTAAGAG
This sequence comes from Saccharum hybrid cultivar R570, assembly GCA_038087645.1. Taxonomy (NCBI): domain Eukaryota; kingdom Viridiplantae; phylum Streptophyta; class Magnoliopsida; order Poales; family Poaceae; genus Saccharum; species Saccharum hybrid cultivar. The sequence continues at coordinate 18,729,086 of JAQSUU010000637.1, forward strand.
ATGCCAACAATAGGCTCCGTATGGACATGTAAAAGTGGATTTGCTTTGATCATCAGGGTGGATTGGAATTTGGTGATATCCCGAATAACCATCAAGAAAACAAAAGAAAGAATGATTCTCTAAGCGCTCTAACATTTCATCAATGAAGGGTAGTGGAAAATGATCTTTCTTTGTTGCTTTATTAAGTTTTCTATAATCTTTGCACATTCTTCATCCAGTGATGGTTCTTTGGGGTATTAATTCATTCTTGTCATTTTTAACAACAGTCATTCCACCCTTTTTAGGTACAACTTGAACAGGGCTTACCCACTCACTATGCGAGACAGGATAAATAATCCTAGCATGCAACAGTTTCAAAAACCTCTTTCTTAACAACCTCTCTCATCACATTGTTAAGCCGTTAGGGCTCTCTAAATGGGGTAATATCTGGATCAGTTGGGATGCGATGGGTGCAAAGAACAAGACTAATTCCCTTAAGGTCTTGGAGTGAATAGCCAAAAGCAGTTCGATGCTTTTCTAAGACAGTTATTAAGCGCAAAGATTCTTCTTTAGAGAGTTTATCACTTATGATCACAGGAGAATCTAGATCATCAATCAGAAAAGCATATTTAAGACCAGAAGGCAAATGTTTAAGTTCAATAGGAGGCTTAGGTGGTTCTAGCAATTCATTGAGAGGTTCAGGATCAGTAGGACCCTCATCCTCATCTACCTCGTCGGTGAAGAACTAGGCATCATCTTCTAAGTTCGGTTCAATTAATTCTTCAAGAGATGCTACCTTAACCTCTTCTATTGGGTCAGGCTCGGGAAGTGGCTCTATCTTGGCTTTCAAAGAATGATTTATGGGCACAGAGAGCTTAAATCCTTTCCCAAGTCTAACATCTAACTTCCATGTTTGTCCTTATTGGATAAGTCTTTCTATTGGCAATCCTATCAACACGTCGAATTCCCAGGCATCAAAGATGTAGAAATTCAACTAGACTTGGAATCCATTGACTATAATTGGAAGGGCACATAAAATTCCCAAATTTGGAATAATGTGTCCCGAAAGACTTTACAACAATTTATTAGTTGGAATTAATGGCATGTCTTCTAATAATTTCTTAGCAAAAGCAACAGACATGATATTAACACCTACTACTGGATTGTAAAAAGTATTCAAAGGATATTTATCAATTTGGCATTGAATGGTGACAGAGGGAGAATCTAGATGGATTATTTCATTTGAAAGCTCTTATTCTTCTAACCACTCATCACTCAAAACTGATACTAATTCTTTTGTTGTCTTTTTAAGAAACTCTACATCATCAGGGTGTAAAAAGTTTGCATTTTTGGATTCCCTAGATTCCTGGGGTTTCATTATCACATGAATACTACTTCAATCAAGGACCTACCAAGATCAAAGCACTCAAAAGAGTTGCAAACTTGAAGAACAATATGAGCAAATTGCTTACTTGAATCAGAAGTCGATTACCAAAGAATCTCAGAAGCAAGTCCCGTGCAAAGGAACTTGATCCCGAAGAATACAACAGCAGAGAAGCACCGATCGGCTGAAACTCCTCCAATACTCCACTCTCCAACTCTCTCTCTCTATCTCTAAACAAGACTAATTCTTAGAAGAACTAATATCTCTTGATTGCTAGCCTAGATCTCTATGGGATATAGATTAGGGTTTGTAGCTTTTTAGCTCTTGATCCGGCAATGCTTCAGGGAGGGGGTCTAGGCTCTGTATATATAGTCCGGTGGGGTGCACGAGAGCCATTGGATCAAACCAACTTAACGTAGGGCCAAGATGCATCCTTAGAGGCGGTGAAAGGAGGTCAAGAAGATGACAGGTGGGGTCCACAGCAGCAAGTCGGGCGGCACCAAGGGGTGGGGCCGATCGATACCCCCAGAAGGTTCTGGTGCTTCTCTTCGCGCTGGTGTCTTCTGGTGTCTTCCTGATTCTTCTAGCGTAGTTTTCATCGCGGGAAAGTTTTGTCTTTTTATGCAATTAAATCCTCCTTTGTATGCTTTCTGGAATAATCTCTGGAAAAATAGCAATTCACCAAAACTCATGGAAATTGTCAGTAATAACCTTCTATTCTATGATATTTATGCATTTCACAAGGAAGGTTGACGGTTCATGATATACGTTAACTACCGTCAACAGCGGGCAACCCCCACTGGCACCCCTCAGCCACCCCTTTGACAAGCGGTGGCATGTGGACATGCTGAGGTGGTGTAGCCCGAGGCTTTGCCTAGGAATAGCCACAGCACCATCCTTGCTCCTTGTATAAATTAAATAGAGGGGCACCCTCCTCTACAACACACACCACTTTGGGATACACCTCTCACACCTCTGTAACACCCCTGGGTGTTAAGCATGCATTAGCATTTCAAAGCATAAGCATTCAACATCATTGCATGTTTAGCATTGTTTGAATTGTAGCCCTTTTCAAATTAAACTTGAAAACAAATAAAAGGGGAACCCTAAGTTTAGAATAGAGGTTAAAAAGTTAGTGTACTTTTTAGAAGTAACAATTTCAAGTAATCTAGAATAAATCAACTTGATTATTGGAGCAAAAATTTGGATTCAAATTCTCCTCAATTCTGTTTTAAAAATATTCAAAATAAATGAGTTTTTGATTTTTAAATTAGCTTTAAATCTCAAATTCAAAATCTATTGAGAATTTTGAAAAATGCTCTATATGAAAGTTGTAGAGAATAAAATTCTGAACAACTTTTGTTTTGGGCCAAATTTCTGAAAACCCCTTTTTCATCTCCAAATTCGAATTTGAAACAAAGAAATATTCTGAAAAATATTAATTATAAAAGAAAAATCGGATTTTTTTCGCTTAGTGGGCTTCGGCTTCACTTTCGGCCCGTCTTCGCTGGCAGCCCGGCCCGCGTCCGCGTCGTCCCCCTCCCGCGCGCGCGCGCCCGCACGCGTCGCCGTGGCGCCGCGGCAGAGCCCGGCAGCCGCGTGGCCGGCCGTCGTTGGCACCGCGCGACACGCGCCCCCGTGGCCCCCACGTCCCTCGCGCTCGCTTACCCCCTCCGCGCGCTCGTCCGCCTCGGCCACTCCCTCCATTCTCGCTCGCCCGCCCGCAGCAGCAGAGCTCCGCCTCGCCATTGCTGGCTCCCGAGCTCCGCAACCGCCCTAGCCACCGCTCCGGCTCACCGCCTCCGCCTCCGTGTTCACCCTCGCTGCGCCTCGTCATTGCGCATCCGGTGCTCGCCTCGGCCCGCACGGATTCGGCCTCCACCCGCGGTAATGGCTCGCCGGAGTTCCGGCCGAGCTCACCGGAGTGACCCGCTCCGTGGGCCGCACCCCTCCACGCCACTTCTCGCCCATTTCTCGAGCGCACGAGCACCGCACTTGCACCGCGAGTCTCACCGACCTCACCGCGCGGCCTTTCTCGGTCGGAGCTGGCCGGTCGACGGCGTCCCGCGCCGCCGAGCCGCCATGCTCGCCGGCGAGCTCGATGCCGGGCTCGTCTGGCCACCCACTAGGCACCACTAGGTCCGCGTCGACGAGAGGATCACGATGGTGCCCTCCCCGTCGTCGGAGGACTCGCCGGCGGCGAGATCCCCGCCATCCGCGCCGCCTCTGGCCGGCACCGGCTGACAAGTGGGCCCGTCTGACCCGTGGGTCCCGCCTGTCTGTCTCAGCGTTTCGGTTTCGGGTGTCACAGCGGGGTGCACGTAGCGTTTAAGGCCGGTTTTGAATTTCGGTTTTAAAGAAATCGATTTCCAGAAAATCTGAAAAAGGCTTCCAAAAATTGTATCTCGAGATTTATAGCTCCAAAAATCATGAAACAAATTTTGAAATGTTCCTTTTGAATAGATCTACAGTTTAAAAATATATCATGTTATTTTTGTGACACTTTACTGTACATTTTTATTTAATTGTTATATGTGCTGTTATCTTAGAAAAATTGCAGTAAATAAAGTAAAATAGGGAAAAATGTGATTCTTGTTGCATTACTCTTTATTAGTGATGTACTTTCTAGGAAAAATGCTAGTGAAGCATGTTCTGTGGAAAAATTTTGAAGTGTAGTTCAAATGCCTTTATTGGATAATATTTGTTATTTTTAGTAGAGAGCAAAATTTGTATACAACATACATGTGATAATTTTTGTAGCATGTTAGTTTACTGTTAGTAACCTAAGAAAAATGTGAAATCTGTTGTTTGATACTTTTTCTAGTATAAAACAATTTCATGCTCACTTATAGGCTATAATTTGTTTATTTTGTACAGGTAGTTTTACATTTCCATTTACCATGAAAATTTAGTGGTAGCTTAGTTAGGGTAAGAATACTCTACTGTAATTTTTGTAGATTTTTATCTACATCAGAGATAGGTGTTGCAATACAACCCTAGTTAAATAAGGAATAAATGATTATTCTTTATGAGAAAGTAAGAATAATAAAATATGTTTGGTGTATCTTTGAAGCATCACTAGGTCTTGCTGATGTTGTGAATGAGTTAAGTTGGTAAGGTTTGATCATTTAGGGTCACTTGCTTGTGTCAGGTGTATGATAATTAGTGTAATCAAAATGGGTAAACCTTAGGGTACATGTTCTTGGATGACGTGGACTACCTTGTAGAAGATGTAGTTATATCTTAACTGCTCATTCCATGTACTCATTTGCATCTCATGCCATCCCATCACTCCATCATAATCCGATGCATCATTCGCATGTACTTATGCACTTGCATCATACAGGATCGCAGGAGGAGTCGCAGGTAGCAGTTCCGGAGGAGCAGGCTTGGACCGACCAGCAGGAGCCCCAGGCACAGGAGGTGCCCGAGGAGGAAGAGCCAGTCGAGGAACTGCCGGAGTGCGTCGACCACCATCCTAGTTCGTTCGAAAGAGGCAAGCCCCGGAGCATTATAAGTCTCCTATTTTATAAAAGCTATTCCTTATTACCTGAATTATAATTATATATTGTGCATTAAGTTATAGGAGTTGAGTGAAACCGTTGTTGCATTATTATCCTTGTCCACCGGATTACCTTTTACCCTGTTAGGTCAGGATCGAGTACATTGCTTAGCCATGCTTAGATCGGTAGAAGTCGGGTGATTTCCTGTCACCTGCGAGCTATAGGTGAATACCTGGCTATGGTTAGCAGTATTTGTGAATCTTGAAAAGTAACCAAGTGTTAATGGATAAGCGGAGACCGGGCGGAATCTTATAGGGTTTTGGACTATAGTGATTCCGTCTGTGTCGATTAAGGACCGATCGTTGCTCGTCCCTCTTGTCATGTTGAACGCATGCCTCACATTTAGCTGGCCGAATAAAGTACCTTTCGACCGCGAAGCTAGTGACACTATTTCGAGCCGGGATAAACTCGGGTTGGCAGACTGGTGTTGAAGGGGGTGTACGGGGACGCGAAGAGTGAGCCCAAGGTGCGTCCTGGCAGTCGGGCGGTCCCTGGGTAGTGCGATCCATGATTGTTATCCCGCGGCTTCTTAGAAAGTGTCATTGGTGATCTACGCGACCCTAACGGGGGAAGCATGGTTTGTGTGAGGAATAAATCTCCAGCTGGATAGGAATTCGATTCGAATCGCCGTCGCTCCCGGTTAGTGAGCACTTGACTCGAGCTATGGCATCGTAGTGTTAATGATGGAACACGGATGGTTATGTGGTTAATGTTGGAAATGCTAAACCTGAGATGGTAACTTTGATGTTAATGGTTAATCAAGTGATTGTTTTAGTAATAGGTGCTTACCTAGCATGAATAGGTTATCCTAAAAATGATGCTAAAAGTACTTATTTTAGTTATTCATAATAACTTGTGCTTTTCGCAAATGAGTCAAGCCAGTCCACTATATAAAGCCTTGCATGCTCCTTGGTGTCATGTTATTTCTGGTTTTTGACGGGTAAGTCTAGCTGAGTACATTCTCGTACTCAGGGCGTTGTTCCCATTGTTGTTGCAGATGGTCAGATGTACTACGGGTACTGCTCCAACTGTCTGTATCCGGCGATGGGTGACAACTAGGACCTTGGGCAAAGGTCGTTCTACTTGTCTTATCTACTGCTTTTGTGGAACATGACTATCTACTGGCACTGTAACTGAACTAAGTGTGTGTGCGTAAAACTATTTGCTTCCGCTACGTTATGTTGAACTATGTTGTAATAACTCTTATTTCCGAACTCCGATGTATCTTACTTTTATGGTCAACTTTATGTATCGTGTGAACTGTGGCTGCTAAATCAGTACGATCTTGGTTGTATGTTGGTTGGTTTGAAATCCTTCGTGATTTCACGGAATCTCGAGTTATACGGGCTTAAGTTTGTTAAATTAACCGCCTCGGTGGAAGATTTTCTCACTTAATCTCGTATAATTACATTGATCCGTTACAGCTGGTATCGGAGCATGGTTTAGCAAGTTACTGTTCATATGAGTATTTAAAAACAAAACTGTGTTTTCAAATAAGCTTTTGAACTTAAAAGTGTGCCAGTGGTCATATCCTTTATGCCCGATAAGGACTCTAGGTGGCTTATTTAAGTACTAACTTGGGGGTTTGCATCATATTTCAACTTCGTCGCTCATACGGCGTGCTATTGTATGAGTGCCATTCACTTGAGTGGTAATGTATGGATCAATTACCTCTACGCCTTGGTAAGTGAGAGTTGTGAGTGCATGATCGGATACACTGCCGATCTAGGGGAGTGCTTATGTGATTCCAAAGTACTCACGTGCCATGCGCATGTTTGTATAAGGGTATCAAATTGGTGGGAAATTCCGTCATGCAGTGACGATGCCGTCAATAGGACGACGATTCGGGTAGTGGTTACCGTTATACTCGTATTTGGGGATGCGTGTATAGCGAGTAACTTACTTTACTGCTTTCTTGCATGTTTTCATACTGTGAGGTTTGGGCTGAAGTGATTTTCTGCAGGTACATAACAGCGCTTTCGAGTAGTACGTATTAGTTACGTTACAAGAGATCGTTGTATGCCACCGTTTATTCCGTTAGTAGTTATTGATTTTCTAAGTTTGTAAGGACGTACGGAACGTGCATGCATCATGTTATGCATTTCATTCATGGCATTGTTCCTCCCCTTATAAGTTGCTTATCTCATTTCGATAAAAATGCCAACTTAAAAAAATTGTTCTCACCCCTGCAATAAAAATTTTGCTACAGATGGCACGTACTAAGCAGACAGCCCGCAAGTCTACCGGCAGAGCTCCCCGTCATCAGCTTGCTCCGCGCACTCGCCAGCGCCACACTTTTCTTGGAGAGTTTGGGATGCCTACACTCTTGTGGAGAGTGCTCAGCTATGTAGGCTATCCTGATGGGATGGAGCCCCGCTACTTTTGGTCAAATGAGCGGTTGGGTGAAGGACTTTTGGTGACTGTGGAGGCAGTAGTTCGTCCCCGAGGTGATGGTTCTGAGTGGACCGGTTGGCGTTTTGAGTCAACTGGCAGGACCCCTGAAGAAGCCGCTGAGAGGGCAGCCTTTGGGATCCTGAGGGATATCATGGATCGCTTTCCTCAGGAGTTGGCAGCAGCTATAGTTGGAGTCTTTCCGAGGGGCAACCCCTCCACTGACTCGTGGCAGCAGGCAAGGGGCAGATCTTTGGAGATTAGTGCAGCAGAGGCACAGAACAGTGACAACCCTGCTAGAGTGCCATGTTCGCAGTAATGAGAGCCTTCGATGGAGTGGAAGGTAGTCTGAGACGTGTTTCTAGTGCTCTTGGTCAGGCTCGTGATGACCGCCGTCAGCTTCAGAGAGATCACGACGCCGAGGTTGAGAGGCTCACTGCTGAGATGGCTCAGTTGACTCGTCAGAGGGATCAAGCCACTCAGAGGACTGTGGTTTTTGAGGGAGATGTACGTGCCCTGAGAGAGCAGCTTGGGCGACTGACCACCGCCCACAGGAATGCTGAGCGCATGTTGACTCATGTGCTCCATCAGAGGAATGAAGCCTGGTCCGCAGAGAATGTGTTGAGAGCTAGACAGTTTGAGCTCGAGCAGCGGTTGGCCGATGCAGAAGAGTACAATGATAACTTGCATGAAGAGGTCCATCGGTTGAACAATCAGCTTAACCCTTATGACCTTCTTGGCGCAGCAGAGATGGATTTGGATGCAGACGAAGATCCTGAAGAGCCCGTGGCGCCAGCTGAGGAGCACGACGACGCTGCAGTTAGCGACGACGCCAACGTCTCTGACCTAGACAGCGACCACGATGAGTAGGCTAGTAGTTGTTGCGCTAGCTACTAGGTTCCGCTTGCATGATCTTTTGCGTTGCTGGCATCTTGAGCATCCAATAATGAGTAAAAAGACTAGAGCTTGATGTAATGTTGGAAAGCTTGGATGTGTTTGTGACGATATCCGAACGTCAAAAGTCCAGTGAATATATGCTGGCAACTTGGTTGTAATGGACGCGATGTGTGCGCTTTAAGTAATAAAATTAGTGATGTTGTGTTAATTGGAATGACTTATTGTGCCCCTGTTTTATTGTATGAATTTATTCTCTCCAGTGAATTCAGTTCGGCATAATTTTTCATTCGGTTGCAATTTCTACAACATCACCTAATAATTACTGTTGCTGAAACATGCAGATGCCGAACACTCGCCGTACCGTGAATGGTGCCGCTGAGGCTGGTGGCAGTGCAGCTGCTAATGATGACCGTGATCCACCACCGCCTCCTCCACCCTACACTGCAGAGCAGTTTTTCGCCCAATTCCTGGGAAGCCAACGCAACATGGAGAGCTTGCAACAGAATATGGAAGCTGCGCTGCGCAGTATCGCAGATAATACCCGTCGGGGGATAAACCAGAGTGGCCACGAAGCAAACCAGTACAGCAGTTTTAAGGACTTCATGGATACTCGTCCGCCGATCTTCAAGGAAGCCGCAGAGCCTTTAGATGCAGAAGAATGGATTAATACGATGGAAGATAAGTTTTGTGTCCTGAGGATGACTGAAGTGTTGAAGACTGAGTATGCAGCTCATCAGCTTCAAGGTCCGGCAGGAATGTGGTGGAAGCATCACCACACCACTTTTCCTCCCCACGCCCATATCTCTTGGAGGGAGTTCACTGATGCCTTCCGTGGAACATACATTCCACCAGGTCTGACCGAGATGAAGCTTGGGGAATTCCTGGCGTTAAATCAAGGCACGAAGACTGTGACTCAATATCTGCATGCATTCAATAACCTGGGCCGTTATGCTCCTGATATGGTGAATACTGATGCCAAGAAGATTGCTAGTTTCAAGAGAGGCCTGAGTCCCAAGATGATGAAACATGTGGGTACAAACATGAGGACTAGTTTCAATGACTTCGTTAGTGACTGTCTGAAGCAAGAGAAGAACAACAATGTTTATGCCGCTTCAAAGATCCGTAAGAGGGCTTTTGAGTCGGGTTCCTCTCAGTCCAGGGCCCCAGTGACCAACCGCCCCGCTTATCGATCGCCTGTCCCCGGTGCAAGGTTTAGGCCACCGCAATGGAAGAATCAGAATGCTCAACCACCCCAGAGAAACCAGAAGCCGTTCAAGATGGCATTGCCTCAAGCAAAGACAGGACAAGGCAGTTCATCGGGAACCGTGGCTCAAGTGAAGGGACCGTGCTTCAACTGCAACCAACCTGGACACTTTGCAAAGTATTGTCCCTACCCTAAGAAACAGCAAACGCAGTATCAAGCTCGTGTGCACCACACCACTGTGGATGACATCCCTGAAGGAGAACCGGTGACAGCTGGTATGTTTTCTATCAACAATCATCCTGCAGTAGTCTTGTTTGATTCTGGATCGTCTCATTCCTTTGTAAGTCAAGCATTTGTTAAAAGGCATGAGCAAAAGATAGTTGAATTGGAATGTGCATATAAAATCAGTTCAGCTGGGGCTGATCTGTTGACTAATCAGATAGTTCAGGGAGTAACCCTAAACATATCAAACCGGCAATATAAGCTTAATCTGATAGTCATGCCAGGGTTAGTTTTGGATGTGATCATGGGTATGAACTGGATGAATCAAATGGGAGTTGTAATTGATGTTGGAGGAAGGAGTATCTCTCTTAAGGAACCCAGTGGGGAAGGCACCTTTCGGGTGGTCCTACCTCGGAGAGTAGACCTAGCTAGCACATCTTGTGCGGTCCAAACTACTCTGCTAGCCCAGATTCCAGTGGTCTGTGAGTTTCCAGATGTGTTTCCAGAGGAGTTACCTGGACTGCCGCCAGACCGAGATGTTGAGTTTGCCATTGAGTTAATTCCAGGAACAGCACCGATCTCGAGAAGGCCTTATCGGATGCCTCCCAATGAGTTAGCAGAATTGAAGAAACAACTTCAGGACTTGCTAAAGAAAGGGTTGATTCGTCCCAGCTCGTCTGAATGGGGATGTCCCGCTCTGTTTGTGAAAAAGAAGAAGGATAACTCCTTACGCATGTGCGTGGATTATCGGCCACTGAATGCAGTGACAATTAAAAACAAGTATCCTCTTCCTCGGATTGATATCTTGTTTGACCAATTGTCTAAAGCCAAAGTGTTCTCTAAAATAGATTTGAGGTCAGGGTACCATCAAATAAAGATTAGGCCGCAAGACGTGCCTAAGACTGCGTTCTCTACCAGATATGGTTTGTACGAGTATCTTGTCATGTCTTTCGGATTGACAAATGCTCCTGCATACTTTATGTACCTGATGAATTCGGTTTTCATGCCCGAATTGGACAAGTTTGTGATCGTGTTCATTGATGACATACTAATATACTCAGAAAATGAAGAAGATCACGCAGAACACCTCAGGATTGTCTTGACTAGACTCAGAGAACATCGACTGTATGCTAAGTTCAGCAAGTGTGAGTTCTGGCTTAGGACAGTTCCTTTTCTCGGCCATGTGTTGTCTGAAAATGGCATTTCTATAGACCCTAGTAAAGTACAAGAGGTTATGAACTGGAAGTCACCAACTTCAGTTAACGAAGTTCGCAGTTTCCTTGGTTTAGCCGGTTACTACCGTCGCTTCATACCGGATTTCTCGAAGATTGCCAAACCAATGACAAGCCTGTTACAGAAGGATCATAAGTTTGTATGGACAGAGGAGTGCGAAGCAGCTTTCTGTACTTTGCGGAAGCTGTTGACCACTGCTCCTGTTCTGGCCCAACCAGACATAGAAAAGCCGTTTGATGTTTTCTGTGACGCATCCAAGAATGGGTTAGGATGTGTGCTGATGCAAAATGGAAGAGTCATTGCTTACGCCTCACGGCAGTTGAGGAAGCATGAAGTTAACTATCCTACACATGATTTAGAGCTTGCAGCAGTGGTGCATGCTCTAAAGATTTGAAGGCACTACCTGTTGGGTAATGTGTGTAATATCTTCACAGACCATAAGAGTCTCAAATACATCTTTACCCAATCTAAGTTGAACATGAGACAGAGGAGATGGTTAGAGTTGATAAAGGACTACAATCTGAACGTACACTATCACCCTGGAAAGGCTAATGTAGTAGCAGATGCACTGAGCAGAAAATCTCATGCTATTGATGTGCAACCGTTGTTTGAAGAAGGGTTCAATTTGTTACATCCGGCTGTGTTGCATAATATTCAGATCAGTTGCACTCTAGAAAGCCAGATCATTAATGGTCAGAAAACAGATAAGGGAATCTTCCATATCAAAGAAAAGATAAAGAGAGAACCCACCAAACACTTTCGCTTGGATGACCAAGGAGTGTTATGGTTCAAGGATCGCCTGGTAGTACCTAAGGATAGAGAGCTTAAAAATAAGTTGATGGATGAGGCCCATCGTTCTAAGCTATCTATTCACCCCGGAAGTAGCAAGATGTACCAAGATTTGCGACCCCGTTATTGGTGGACTAAGATGAAAAAGGAGATTGCAGCATACGTTGCTTGTTGCGACATGTGTTGTAGAGTTAAAGCTCTTCACATGAGACCTGCAGGACTCCTGCAACCTTTGTCGGTACCCGATTGGAAGTGGGATGATATAAGTATGGACTTTATCACTGGTCTTCCCACCACACAGAAGGGCCATGATTCCATTTGGGTAATAGTCGATCGCCTTACCAAGTCAGCTCACTTTCTGCCAGTCAAAACAAGTTTCCGACCACCTCAATATGCAGAAAAGTACATTGCTGAGATTGTCCGATTGCATGGAATACCAAAAACAATAGTGTTTGATCGTGGTTCACAGTTTACCTCTCACTTTTGGGAACATCTTCATCAAGGTTTGGGCACTAGTTTGATTCGTAGCACGGCTTACCACCCACAGACGGATGGGCAGACAGAAAGAGTGAATGCAGTACTAGAAGATATGCTTAGAGCTTGTGTGTTGTCATCCAGAGGCTCATGGGAATCCTGGTTACTGTTGGCAGAATTTGCTTATAACAACAGTTACCAAGAGAGTATCAAGATGGCACCATTTGAAGCTTTGTATGGCCGGAAGTGCAGAACACCGTTAAATTGGGTAGAGCCCGGAGAAAGAAGATTTTACGGAATTGATTTTGTAGATGAGGCAGAGAAGAAGGTCCGTGTTATTCAACAAAACATGCAAGCAGCACAGTCTCGTCAGAAAAGTTATGCGGATAAGAGAAGAAGACCATTGGATTTCCAAATAGGCGACTATGTCTATTTAAAGGTTACCCCAATGAAGAAGAAACGGTTTGGAATCAAGAAGAAACTATCTGCTAGATTTATAGGGCCATACCAGATTTTGGAGAAAAAGGGCCCCGTGGCATATAAGTTACAGTTACCAGAAGAGATGAGTTCGATCTTTCCCGTCTTCCACGTATCCCAATTGAAGAAGTGTCTACGTGTTCCAGAAGAGAGAATAGAACCTCAGGGTATTCGGATCAAGGCAGATTTGGAATATCGTGAGCAACCAGTTCGAATCCTGGATACCAAGGACCGAGTCACTCGAAATAAAGTGATCACAACCTACAAGGTTCAGTGGAGTCATCATGACGAGAGCGATGCTTCTTGGGAAACGGGAGATTATCTTCAAACTGCTTATAAAGATTTTTACGATAAATGGTTCGTAACTCAAATCTCGGGACGAGATTCTTATAAGGGGGGAGGGCTGTAACACCCCTGGGTGTTAAGCATGCATTAGCATTTCAAAGCATAAGCATTCAACATCATTGCATGTTTAGCATTGTTTGAATTGTAGCCCTTTTCAAATTAAACTTGAAAACAAATAAAAGGGGAACCCTAAGTTTAGAATAGAGGTTAAAAAGTTAGTGTACTTTTTAGAAGTAACAATTTCAAGTAATCTAGAATAAATCAACTTGATTATTGGAGCAAAAATTTGGATTCAAATTCTCCTCAATTCTGTTTTAAAAATATTCAAAATAAATGAGTTTTTGATTTTAAAATTAGCTTTAAATCTCAAATTCAAAATCTATTGAGAATTTTGAAAAATGCTCTATATGAAAGTTGTAGAGAATAAAATTCTGAACAACTTTTGTTTTGGGCCAAATTTCTGAAAACCCCTTTTTCATCTCCAAATTCGAATTTGAAACAAAGAAATATTCTGAAAAATATTAATTATAAAAGAAAAATCGGATTTTTTTCGCTTAGTGGGCTTCGGCTTCACTTTCGGCCCGTCTTCGCTGGCAGCCCGGCCCGCGTCCGCGTCGTCCCCCTCCCGCGCGCGCGCGCCCGCACGCGTCGCCGTGGCGCCACGGCAGAGCCCGGCAGCCGCGTGGCCGGCCGTCGTCGGCACCGCGCGACACGCGCCCCGTGGCCCCCACGTCCCTCGCGCTCGCTTACCCCCTCCGCGCGCTCGTCCGCCTCGGCCACTCCCTCCATTCTCGCTCGCCCGCCCGCAGCAGCAGCAGCAGAGCTCCGCCTCGCCATTGCCGGCTCCCGAGCTCCGCAACCGCCCTAGCCACCGCTCCGGCTCACCGCCTCCGCCTCCGTCTTCACCCTCGCTGCGCCTCGTCATTGCGCATCCGGTGCTCGCCTCGGCCCGCACGGATTCGGCCTCCACCCGTGGTAATGGCTCGCCGGAGTTCCGGCCGAGCTCACCGGAGTGACCCGCTCCGTGGGCCGCACCCCTCCACGCCACTTCTCGCCCATTTCTCGAGCGCACGAGCACCGCACTTGCACCGCGAGTCTCACCGACCTCACCGCGCGGCCTTTCTCGGTCGGAGCTGGCCGGTCGACGGCGTCCCGCGCCGCCGAGCCGCCATGCTCGCCGGCGAGCTCGATGCCGGGCTCGTCTGGCCACCCACTAGGCACCACTAGGTCCGCGTCGACGAGAGGATCACGATGGTGCCCTCCCCGTCGTCGGAGGACTCGCCGGCGGCGAGATCCCCGCCATCCGCGCCGCCTCTGGCCGGCATCGGCTGACAAGTGGGCCCGTCTGACCCGTGGGTCCCGCCTGTCTGTCTCAGCGTTTCGGTTTCGGGTGTCACAGCGGGGTGCACGTAGCGTTTAAGGCCGGTTTTGAATTTCGGTTTTAAAGAAATCGATTTCCAGAAAATCTGAAAAAGGCTTCCAAAAATTGTATCTCGAGATTTATAGCTCCAAAAATCATGAAACAAATTTTGAAATGTTCCTTTTGAATAGATCTACAGTTTAAAAATATATCATGTTATTTTTGTGACACTTTACTGTACATTTTTATTTAATTATTATATGTGCTGTTATCTTAGAAAAATTGCAGTAAATAAAGTAAAATAGGGAAAAATGTGATTCTTGTTGCATTACTCTTTATTAGTGATGTACTTTCTAGGAAAAATGCTAGTGAAGCATGTTCTGTGGAAAAATTTTGAAGTGTAGTTCAAATGCCTTTATTGGATAATATTTGTTATTTTTAGTAGAGAGCAAAATTTGTATACAACATACATGTGATAATTTTTGTAGCATGTTAGTTTACTGTTAGTAACCTAAGAAAAATGTGAAATCTGTTGTTTGATACTTTTTCTAGTATAAAACAATTTCATGCTCACTTATAGGCTATAATTTGTTTATTTTGTACAGGTAGTTTTACATTTCCATTTACCATGAAAATTTAGTGGTAGCTTAGTTAGGGTAAGAATACTCTACTGTAATTTTTGTAGATTTTTATCTACATCAGAGATAGGTGTTGCAATACAACCCTAGTTAAATAAGGAATAAATGATTATTCTTTATGAGAAAGTAAGAATAATAAAATATGTTTGGTGTATCTTTGAAGCATCACTAGGTCTTGCTGATGTTGTGAATGAGTTAAGTTGGTAAGGTTTGATCATTTAGGGTCACTTGCTTGTGTCAGGTGTATGATAATTAGTGTAATCAAAATGGGTAAACCTTAGGGTACATGTTCTTGGATGACGTGGACTACCTTGTAGAAGATGTAGTTATATCTTAACTGCTCATTCCATGTACTCATTTGCATCTCATGCCATCCCATCACTCCATCATAATCCGATGCATCATTCGCATGTACTTATGCACTTGCATCATACAGGATCGCAGGAGGAGTCGCAGGTAGCAGTTCCGGAGGAGCAGGCTTGGACCGACCAGCAGGAGCCCCAGGCACAGGAGGTGCCCGAGGAGGAAGAGCCAGTCGAGGAACTGCCGGAGTGCGTCGACCACCATCCTAGTTCGTTCGAAAGAGGCAAGCCCCGGAGCATTATAAGTCTCCTATTTTATAAAAGCTATTCCTTATTACCTGAATTATAATTATATATTGTGCATTAAGTTATAGGAGTTGAGTGAAACCGTTGTTGCATTATTATCCTTGTCCACCGGATTACCTTTTACCCTGTTAGGTCAGGATCGAGTACATTGCTTAGCCATGCTTAGATCGGTAGAAGTCGGGTGATTTCCTGTCACCTGCGAGCTATAGGTGAATACCTGGCTATGGTTAGCAGTATTTGTGAATCTTGAAAAGTAACCAAGTGTTAATGGATAAGCGGAGACCGGACGGAATCTTATAGGGTTTTGGACTATAGTGATTCCGTCTGTGTCGATTAAGGACCGATCGTTGCTCGTCCCTCTTGTCATGTTGAACGCATGCCTCACATTTAGCTGGCCGAATAAAGTACCTTTCGACCGCGAAGCTAGTGACACTATTTCGAGCCGGGATAAACTCGGGTTGGCAGACTGGTGTTGAAGGGGGTGTACGGGGACGCGAAGAGTGAGCCCAAGGTGCGTCCTGGCAGTCGGGCGGTCCCTGGGTAGTGCGATCCATGATTGTTATCCCGCGGCTTCTTGGAAAGTGTCATTGGTGATCTACGCGACCCTGACGGGGGAAGCATGGTTTGTGTGAGGAATAAATCTCCAGCTGGATAGGAATTCGATTCGAATCGCCGTCGCTCCCGGTTAGTGAGCACTTGACTCGAGCTATGGCATCGTAGTGTTAATGATGGAACACGGATGGTTATGTGGTTAATGTTGGAAATGCTAAACCTGAGATGGTAACTTTGATGTTAATGGTTAATCAAGTGATTGTTTTAGTAATAGGTGCTTACCTAGCATGAATAGGTTATCCTAAAAATGATGCTAAAAGTACTTATTTTAGTTATTCATAATAACTTGTGCTTTTCGCAAATGAGTCAAGCCAGTCCACTATATAAAGCCTTGCATGTTCCTTGGTGTCATGTTATTTCTGGTTTTTGACGGGTAAGTCTAGCTGAGTATATTCTCGTACTCAGGGCGTTGTTCCCATTGTTGTTGCAGATGGTCAGATGTACTACGGGTACTGCTCCAACTGTCTGTATCCGGCGATGGGTGACAACTAGGACCTTGGGCAAAGGTCGTTCTACTTGTCTTATCTACTGCTTTTGTGGAACATGACTATCTACTGGCACTGTAACTGAACTAAGTGTGTGTGCGTAAAACTATTTGCTTCCGCTACGTTATGTTGAACTATGTTGTAATAACTCTTATTTCCGAACTCCGATGTATCTTACTTTTATGGTCAACTTTATGTATCGTGTGAACTGTGGCTGCTAAATCAGTACGATCTTGGTTGTATGTTGGTTGGTTTGAAATCCTTCGTGATTTCACGGAATCTCGAGTTATACGGGCTTAAGTTTGTTAAATTAACCGCCTCGGTGGAAGATTTTCTCACTTAATCTCGTATAATTACGTTGATCCGTTACAACCTCACTCTTTAGTTGTAGTTTTACTCTTTAGTAGCTTTAGAGCAAGGCAAACCTACCTTGAAGAACTTGGCTACTTGGAAGAAGAGACCTTTGGGTATGAATAGAAATATGAGTTCTTCCAAAGTTATGCTCTCATATTATAATTATAGTCATACTTACAAACTAGAGTATAGTTATTATGTTATGATCCTGATATATGAACTAGTCTATAGTTTGTATCTCATGAAAGTAGCATACTTAACTTTATGCTTAACCACTCATATAACATAAATAATCAGAACTAGAGCTAAGCTGAAGTAGCGGTTCATCGTGCTTTCAGGTGTGCCCAAGTCCTTTATCTGTCGATCCATAGGGTCGGGGACCCGGGAGGATTTGGGTAGTTTCTATATATGCAAGCGTGGTATTTGGGTATGGAGAGACAGGTGAATGCATTGTCCCTCTCCACGATTAAGGGGTAGACGGCAGGTGGTGACAACCATGTCCGTCCCATGTAATCTCTCACGTTCGTTTGGGGTGTAGGAGTCTAAATTGTCACATGAGGTTGCTGGCAGATCAGTACTCGGTGGCCTCCTGGCCTGCTTCACACTTAGCCCTAATACTAATTATGTAATTTGTATAATCATTAACTAGTATCTTTGTATGACTATAGTAGACCAATGCCTGCTCGATTTAGGATTATTCTTTTATTCTTTCTTTTCTATTTTATCCTTGGAGGAATGCCAAGTGTGTGTCCACTATCTTGAAATCACCATTCTTATCGTTGTTATAAACATTGGTATACTTGCAAACATTGTTATTCAAGTTCATATCTATACTGACTCTTAATCAAATGTCTTTCTTTGGGAAAATATAAATAATGATACCCTGAATATTTCCTAGTGAAATGCTACAATGATAGCTCCGTGCGCTTGTGGATAAATATCTAAAATTGTTAAGGAACTATCAAGACTATTTCTTAGTAGCATTGCTACGTACTAGTGATGTTGCTAAGAAATACCAACAAACACTTCTGGGGATACAAAGCTAGTAGCTACGCTAAGAAGTGTCAACACCCTTAAACGGGAATTTATATCACTATTTGATGTGTGGCCGTCTAACCACCATTCTCACTTTATTACCACCTCTCAATTATTTTTTTTGAAATTGGGACCTCTCAGTTATTGGTAAAAGGTAGCCATCTAAACTCTTATTGCTCGTACCACTAAAATTTTCACTCTCATGAAATAAATAAAATATTTCTAAACTCATACACCTCATAATTAGTAATTACCTCGACGTATCTATATAGATTTAGGGGAGTCCCAATGCATAGTTTGTAGAGGTAGTTTCCAAGAGCAATAAATTCCAATATAGACCTAACTCTTCCAATATATAGTTTCTATAACAGTTTCTAAGTCTAGAAAGAATTAATAACCTCATGCATGCTTCACAAAGAGAGCTTGATAAGTTGTAACAAAGATTATATGTAGTAATGTGTGTGGCCACAAATCAATACCAAAAGCTTCTCATGCTCAGGATTAAAATAGGACCGGTACAACCTAGATCATAGCCATGTCAGATTAGCCAGCCCTGTAACCGTCGATCACCGGGGTGGTGCTGCGACGCCATGCAGATAGAGGCGGCTTGCATAGATTTGAGCATCCAGCGTCGGCGCCATGCCGTATGGCAACTCTTCTGCGACGTCGCTGGACTAGACGCAGCCCCTCCATCGCGCACGCTCGACTAGCCCAGACTATGGATCTGTCATCATTGTTCTCTCGCTCAGCAGGGAGCAGTGGATCTGAAAGAGGCGGATGGAAACGACTAGTTTCTTCCAAATGCTACTCGTCTCGTTTCTTCACATCTTGATTCACGTGAGGACTCAGTTCTTTGGTGTAGAAACCGTTTCTCCCTTGCTGCGTACTCTCTCTCTTCATTAAATATTTTGTCACATCAGCAAATTACTTAGTTGGCAAGGTAATTAAGATAGATAGAAACTATCAGTAATACCTAATGGGGAGTGCCCTTATGGTGCATCGGCAAGCTTAGAATAAATTAAAGTGGTTTAAATATGTATATTTTATCTAAAATTTAAATGAAGTAAGTTATGTTAATGTTGATGATGTGTCTACGGCTTAGGATATACCTTTGTTTTATAAAGAAACAACTTTTAGAGTTGTCTTAAGTTAAATTATTCTAAATTTGATTAAATTTATAGAAAAACATTAATATTTTATGAGACCAAATTAATATCAATAGATGAATCATGAAATATATTTTCACAATGTATTTATTTAATATTATAAATGTTCAATATTTTTTCTCACAATAAAATAGTATCAGCCGGTCAAAAAAACCATTGTTGTTACTCTTGGTACTCTTCCACGTAAAATTGATAAATTTAAGATAATTTAACTTTAGATGATTGATTTATTGGTGATGGAGGGAGTACCGAAGCTTTATTGAGCTACGAATTCTAGATCTAGATCCAAATAGTAGCGCATATACAAGGTCACACCATCTGTCCTGAAAGAGAGAGAGAGAAGCGAAGGGGAAAGGAAAACCCCTAGAGGCCAGGGGGGGAGAGATGCCGGAGCTTCCGGAAGTAGAGGTGGCGCGGCGGGCGCTCGAGGAGCATTGCGTCGGGAAGAGGATCGTGCGGTGCGTCGCCGCAGACGACACCAAGGTCATCGACGGGGTCGCCCCCGAACGGTTGGAGGCGTCGCTGGTCGGGAGGACCATCGTCGCCGCGCGGCGCAAGGGCAAGAACATGTGGCTCGAGCTCGACTCCCCGCCGCATCCCACTTTTCAGTTCGGTCCGTCTCCGTTCTCATGTCCCCAGATTGTTTCCGTTTGGTTTCCTTACCTACGTCGCGTACTGGTCCGTATCTTGGTTCTTGTGGTTTTTATTGTGTGGTTTTGAAGGTTAGCAATACAGAAGCCTTTTTTGGTGATTTGAAATTACCTTTTCTTCCCCCTTTTCATTTCGAGTTATTGTGTCCAGGCTATTCTTGGGCTCTTTCCATGCTGCATTCACACAACTTTAGGGAGTTCCATGTGCCGACTGCCGAGTTTTATTTTCCTGAGGTGTAGTGCAAATGTGTAATCTGGAGCATTTAGTTTTTCCACTGTTCAACTATTAGTTTCAATTAAAATGCAAAATATTCCACAGTGTTCAACTATTAGTTTCAATTAAAATGCATGTGTGTAATCTGTAGAATTTAGTTTTTCCACAGTGTAAATGATTGTAATGGTCCCTTTTGGGCTGTTGCAGTTTTCCCTTCTATGAATTGTTTCAGAAGTCTTGATTTTTTTTTCTGTAAGCATATGAGATCTTACAGAGATGGACATAACTTTTAGCCTTTGCTACAGGTATGGCTGGGGCTATTTACATCAAAGGTGTGGAGCTTAGCAAATATAAAAGGTTTATTCTTTTCACAAATTTCATTCTTTTATGTTGCATGTTTTAGCTTAAGGCAGCTAACACCTCTCACTTAAGAATTAGCTACATAGTTTAGAAACAGAATGGTTGGTGCTACACAGAAACAAAAGAACTATCACAATTTTGGATTAATTTCGTTTTGCATGCTATGCTGTAATAGCAGATACATACAATTATCATTGTGTTAGTTGGTGCCACCTGAGCCACTTTGATGGTATAGAAGCTGTAAGCATGAGGGCACACAATAAAACCAAGCCTGCAGTCAGTAAAGCCTTAATCTAGTTTTGGCCGGAGCTCGGGGAATATCCAGTCTCCTTGCTCTAGAGCCAGCCAATGTGTGAGTTCCTCTCTAGTGGTCTTGGGTCAAGTTTGAAGTTGAGAGAGAGGTACAATATTAGTTGTAAAAGGGTGTGTGTAGGTGTGTGGCTGTATGAGGTTTCTAAACCCACTCCTTTATTCTTCTTAATATAATGATACGCAGCTCTCCTGCGTGTTCGAGAAAAAAAAGTAAAGCCTTAATCTGTACATTGGGAATGGTAATTCTAGTTCTAGAAATTACTTTTGGACATGGTGTAGCTAGATTTTTCTTGAAAACTAGTTTCAAAATACCACAGCTTTGCTTTGACTTGCATACATTTGTTACAATGAAGCACTAACTAGTACTTGAAGTAGTGTATCGGTGACCATATCAGTGTCCAAAATGGCATCCTCTGGGGTTTGGATGGTTTATTCAATAGTCCTCTCCTATAATTCTCCTAAAACAATAACAATATGGTCTCAATCCTATGATAAGGCCAGAAGGAATGCATCCCCTGTAAGAAATTCCTATAGGCCATTCGAAGAAAGGCACCAAATATGAATGTCTGTAACTACAGGCTGCAAGACCACCTCATTACAGATGCTGGACAGCCGATCTTCCAGCAAGAAAAGGGATCCCTCATCCAGAGAGGTGTCATCGTTGTGATCAATCTGAGGAATCCATCAACCATCCTCTCCATTCTTGCATCTTTGCTTGGAATTTTTGGTTCAGGATATTCCAAAGGGTAGGCCTACAGATCCTTGCTGCTCAGATTGGAGAAGATTCTTTGATGATTGGTGGGAGAAGATTATCCTTGCTATTGGAGAACAACTGCAGAAAGGCCTCAACTCCCTTGTGATTCTTGGGGGCTTAAACCATTTGGGATTGGAAGCACGTATAATGTGTGGATGTATTGCATTGAGTCCTCGTGTAGTAGAAATAGAGTACAAGACTTGGGGGTCAAGACGCCTCTCGAATACATATGGCAATATGGGATTACAGTATCCCTAACTACCAAATGTATCCTAACATCCCCCTGTAGTCATAGCGGAAGCATCACAGATGATTAGACTAGAGAAGAAGTCGAAGACTAACATCCCCTGTAGTTGTAGTAACGCTGCAATGCAGATGCGACTGGAATATAAATTGACAAATAGCTCATGAGGATGATAACCCTTTGTCTCTAAAGTAGCTAAGGTCTAGGTGGACGTGGTCGAAGCCATGGAGGGAGGCTCAAACCCGAAACATCAATACAGGCACATGAGTACACATAATCACCAGCTTCCCACTGACAACTGTGTCAGGACAAAGAGAGAGCTGGCCGGATGGCCAAGGTAGACCGGGCTGCTCAGACGTATCGACAAGCGCCCACGTCATCGATTTGCAACATTGGCGGCGACTTCTCTTAGGTGGTAGCAGTAGGCGGACTTGGATTGAGGGTTGGTGTGACAAGGATCAGCAGTATGGGTGGTGCCAGCCTAGATAGGCAACGACTAGGAAGATGGCTTGACCACGAGCAGCGTCCTTGGGAGGGTCAACGATCGAATGTCGAGAGATTGGCAGCCAGGGTGACATCCCCAATCTCTCATCGGGAAAATAAAAGAACATAGCAACAGATCAGATGGTTGCTGCAAGGCCAGGGGCAGTGCGAAGGTTCGACGTCCACTTGCGACGACGTGACGACCAGCCACCACTATGCGGCAAGCCGGCAACCGATGTCCCTAAGGGCAGCAGTCCGGCGTCCCCAAGGGCATCCTCTGTAGCCATGTGCTCGCGCTCAAAGGGATGCGACAGTAGTGGCGCAAGGGAGGGGGGGTTGGGTGGGGAGGCAGATCTGGTGTGGCTAGGGAGGGGCTGGTAGTTCTCGATGATAGTGACTCCAAGGGACGGCATAGAGGGTTGGCAATGACAAGAGTAGTGTGGCAACCCATCGATGCCCACGGCAAGCCATGCTGATGATTTGTTGCTGCTCAATGCCAGGGCGGCAGCATAACCTTCCTATGATGACACTGCCCTTAGGGGAGATCAATCTTCTCGGGGGCGGTGCGGCGGTGTCAGTGGAAGTCTTGGCTCAGGATCAAAGCCCGAAATCGTGATACCATGAAAGTAGAAAAATTGCGTATAATGTGTGGATGTGTTACATTCAGCCCACGGGTGGTATAAATAGAGTGTAAGACTAAGGGGGCAAGACTCCTCCTGGATACATATGACAATACGGGATCCCTAACTACCTCTTAACTGTACAACAACAATATAGCCTTATGTCCCAAGCAAGTTGGGGTAGGCTAGAGATGAAACCCAAAAGAGATGAGAAGCAGGGAGATACATAAAGGACATAAAGGGCGCAAGAGAAAAAGAGGTCACGGTTCAGGCACGTTGGCAATCAACGTGCCTTATGTCCTTTATGTGTCTTAACTGTAATAACAACAATAGATTTGTATTTGATGGTGTACCTCTTTGTTTGGCTAGAGCCTTATTGCTCGTTAGCGAGGAATTACACTTATGGGGTTTCGCCGGGGCTAAAGGTATTTCTTACCTTTTTGCCCAGTTGTCCGAGTAGTGCGTGTTTAGGTCGCGATCATATCCCTGTATTTTACTGGCGCAAATGTGTTTGTAACTTCTTTGGGTGTGTGTGGTTTGTAAGGGTTCTTTCCCTTTTTTTTAATATAATGATATACAACTCTCCTGCGTGTTCGAGGAAAAAAAATAACAATAGGGTTCTAACTTTTTAGTAGAGTTTCAACATACTATTAATAGATAATTCTGGTTCTCTTATTACCAGAAAGTCTGTACGCGAACTTATCACATACACAATTTGCATAGTTTGGTCACATGGATGTTGATTGCATATGAAGACTAACCAAGAAATGTATAATAGTGAAGTTAAAAATTAGCATGAAGGGGTGAAAAGACAGTGAAAATAATTCAGCTTATTTTCTTTCATGTGGCATTCCATGTAGGTCTGCAGTGAGTCCAACTGAGGAGTGGCCCTCAAAGTACTCTAAACTATTCGTTGAAGTATGTATTCTAACCATATAACCTTCTCATAGTATTCCTGTTCTCTTATGAATTGAAAGTATGTTTGTTTCTGCTGGCAAATTACCTAACTCATTTATACACAATAACACATTATTATTTGTTTTTAATATAAGGTCCAATGATTTCACAGATGAATCTGAAATATCTTATATGAGCTATGAGCTACACTTTCATGATATTGACTTATATTTGGATTGTGATTCTTAAATATCTTACTTCTGATCCAAGCAAATTGATGTCTTATGTGGTGATGGTAACTTCCATGGTATCCGATTCAGATAGTTGTATTTACATGAGAAGCAGTAACATTGCAGAAGTTGAAAAAAATAACATATTTAAATATTCTAATTATGGACTTATGTACCTGCTGGGGCATTTGTTTTTCTTGCATGCTAAGTGGGCTTGCCTTCTTTTTTAACTGCAAAAGGATATTGAACCAACAAATTGTGCTAGTTATTTTTTAATATATATAAATATGTTCTTGTTTGTTCATCTTCTTGTTAACCTGTTGCAGATGGATGATGGCTTGGAGTTTTCCTTCACTGATAAGAGGCGTTTTGCAAAAATAAGACTGCTTGACAATGTAATAGTCTATAGTGATTATTGGAAAAGTTTACTCTTCTATTTGCTGTGATGTTTGATATGTCTAATTACTTTTGTATGTTCTAATAGCCAGAAGCTGCCCCTCCAATTTCTGAGCTTGGACCTGATGCCTTATTTGAACCAATCAAGCTTGATGAATTTATGAAGTCATTAGGTCAAAAGAAAGGGCCAATAAAAGCCCTTTTACTTGATCAGGTATGAGTTTCTAAATTTTGGTGTGGACCCAAATTGCCTGAACCCAAATTTTAAGCAGATAAGGTTTGTTTATGCTAGTTCCTAACGCAACTCTGAATATAATTCAGTGTTTTAGTCATATGTGAAGTGGTGTGAAACAACTTAGAAATATCTTGCTCAAAATACAAAAAATTCAGACCTTAAAGGCATTGATTCAATGTTTCAGTCAGTTATTTAAGGCCCCATTTGGCTGGGCTTCTTCCAGATCTGTCACTGTAGTGCACTATAGTGTAGCCAGAGGAGCCCCAGAAACACAGCTCCACCAGCTCCGTCTGTTCGGTAGGCAAAAAAACACGAGGGGATGGAGCTGTTCTGTTGGCTCTACAGTGCAGCACAGTAACACACGGTGGCACGAGGAGCCGGAGCTACCCGGACGGAGCCCTGCCAAAGACACCCTAAGAGAATGTGGTTTAGGATACCAATGTCTCCTCAGTCGTAGTAGAAACAATAATTTTAATATAAAATGTTAATTTTTTTGAAACAATCATATAAAATGTTATTAGCAGGTGCAGATGTACTCTTGGTTCTGAACCCCTTGTTTTGCAGAGTTTTATATCAGGAATTGGCAACTGGATGGCAGATGAAGTACTTTATCAGGTCTGTGCTCTGGACATTGCTTCCACTGAGTTACAGTTTATGATCCATGACAAAAAAAAATATATAACTTTTATGTACTTCTAGTGTTGCACAATATGGATATTAGACAATTCTTTTATTGTTCTTCTGAACGAAATTACCATAGGTAATATTGACTAGCTCAATGTTGAGCTTGCTGCTACCCTATTTACCTCAGCGCAAGCAACTTCTCTCTGGTGTCATAGGAGACAAGTGTGATACCCCATGTAGGGTCTGCACTGCCATGGCCACCCGCAGATTCATGAACTGTGTCGCCACAGGAGATCCATCATTTTAGCAAAGATTTTTGCTGCAACACAAGCAAGGAATTGGAAATTATTATTATCATGTTTTATTGGCCTCTTATTACACTTGCAATGTGCCTGGTGCTTCACATTTTTAGCTCATAATTAACTATGCCACATATTTTTGCCTAAGGTTAATCCTGCCACACTTCTGTAGCAAGGAAATTGACCACCTAACCTTAGGCAGACTTCAGCCAAAACTGTCTTTAGCATTGGGCCAGGGGCCAAAGATAGGCAAGCTAGTGCTGTGGTGGCAGCCAAATATTAAGAAACAAAACTTGCAGCAGCTTGAGGTTAGGTGTGGCGACCTTAGTTTGAAATCTATAAAAGGTAAGTGATGCTTACATGTTTGTGTAAACTTCCAAAACAGGGACTAGCTTCCAAACTTTTGTGTAGAACTTTGTGCAATGCTCTGTTTGATAATTTAGTGGCTCATCTTTTAAACACTGTAAGTATAACCACAACTGCACAAATATGTTTGTTTGAAACAAGAGCGATCTGCTAATTTCAACATGTACACTTAAGCTCGTTTCACATTTGCACTGCTTTCAATATCTGCAGTGTTGTAGAACTAATTTGCTCTTTCTGACTATGCTGCATGCTTCACATTTAGGCAAGGATTCATCCTGGGCAAACTGCATCGAAGATATCAAAGGACAAATGTGAGATACTCCATCAGTGCATTAAAGAGGTAGGTCCATGCCTCCATGGTTGGCATCCAGAGTTTGCCTTGTTGCAAATGGATTGTAGGCTTGAGAACTTTACTTGGATCTAGAATTAGTACGTGATGATGCGTCTTCCATTAATTTATTCAAACAGTCAGTCTGAAAAGACAATAATTGTGTTTGCTAATCGTTGGGAGACTGATACGGCTGATATGGGATAGAAGTGCTGGAGCTGTCACCTTAGCAGACCAAGTGGGCATGCTATGTTATTTCATACATCTAAAGCTATTGACTAAACAATTGAGGAAAGTCTTTGTGTCAGTATTTTATGTATACTCATTGACAAGTACAGAAAATTCATTGAAATAAGACTTTAAGAGTCATGATAATGCTATCCTTATGCAGCGAAAAGAGTGTGGACATTATTGGACATCCATTTTCTCTTCTTATGCATGTCATTGGGATGATAATTTCATACATAATAATCTTTGTTTACCTTACACAGGTTATTGAGGAGTCCTTAAAAGTTGGTGCTGACAGCAATCAGTTTCCAGAAAAGTGGATATTTCATTCCAGGGAGAAGAAACCTGGCAAGGCCTTTGTGGATGGTATGAGCATGTCTTCTTTTTTTTTTGGATGTGTGGGTTGCTCAGGGTGGCCTATCAACATTAAATGTTGCATTTGTTGGTTGCAGGGAAGAAAATTGACTTCATTACAATAGGTGGTAGGGTAAGTTCTTTTGTATCAAACCAACTATTTTGTGTGATCCTGCTCTTACTCTCAATGTGCTTCTATATTGTTCAGACCTCAGCATATGTGCCAGAGTTACAGAAGTTGGATGGGACAGATGCGGCAGCTAGCAGATCTAAGGGAGGCAAAGACAAGGAGAATGATGACGATACAAAGTCAGGAAAAGGTAGAAATGATCCAAAACCAGCAAAGGGAAGAGTGAAGGCGGCAAAAGGCTCGTCAAACAAAGCTACAAATACTAGTGATGATGGCGACGAGGAGGATTATGAAGTGGAAGAGGCAAAACCAGCAAAGCGGGGAAGGAAGCAACCAGCAAGGGTAGCTAATACCTCATCTAAAAATGCTGGCAGTATTCATGGTGATGAAGCTACTGATGAGGAAGATGCACGTCCAGCAAAGAGGGGAAAGAAGCAAATAGAAAAGACCACAAAGCGCTCATTGAAGGAAGCCAATCATGAGGACAGTGATGAAGCAGCAGTTGGTAAGATAGAGGCCAAACCTGGGAAGGCACCAACAGAGGCAAAGAGATTGCCTGTCACACCCTAAAATTTCTGATTTTGGGTTGTGAATAGAAAACACTAAATAAAACAAATGCTTTAAATATTTGTTTAAGACTTGACAAGACTAATTTAAGTTTTAGCAAATTTAGGATATAAAATTGTGGTATTTCAAACTTTTCCAAATTAATTTGGTGGGCTCTTGTCTGATGTAATGTTTGCTTGTTGCATGACTATGTGTTGATTGTGAAAAGTTTTAAAGCGTGTTTAGTATGCCTTTTATTAGTTATCCATCTTGTCTCTGTCTTTTTTCTACAATCAAATTTGCGCTTTCTCGGTCCTAATCATTTCATTCTGAGTTTCTCAAAATCCTTTTCTTCCACTTGAAATCACTCATTTCATTTCATCATCCATCAGGGTATCTCTGAAATATTCCCGGAATTATTCGGGCTTTGTTCGGAACCTTTTCCTATTTTTTTAGGAGAATAATCTAATCTTTAGATGCTCCAAATTATCTTATCATGAGTTTCAAATACTTTATTTGGGTTCCTCATGTTTCATAATGTCTCTGAAAATTTTCTCCGAATTTTTGAAGCTTTCGGAGTATTTTTCATGGCTTAAATAATAATTCTGGACTTTTCTAGAATTATTTTATCTATGAAATTAATTAATTTCGAAAATAATAAATTCCTCATTTTACCCCAACGCTCAAAGCCCATGATCTCTAAGGCTAATGCATTTATTCACTAATGGGTCTTAATGTCTATTTAGGCCTATTAGTGGAGGTGGACGGTGCAACATCAATTAGTATCATATTACTAGTTGATGTGAAGATGAAGAGTTTTCCTCCCTATAAGTACGTACCTATCCCATAGGCAAAGCACAAAAACCTCATTCAATTGAATTTAACTGCTGCCTCCGGACCCGACGGTGATATTGACTCCGCTGCGGCTAGGGCGCCCCGGCGAGTGGGTCCCACCTCCAACCTGGTTGTGTCGGCGGCGGCTAACGTGCTGGAGGTGGTGGCGCGGTTCGTGGAGTCCGTGTAGGACTCTGGCGCTGCGAGATTACTCGAGGAAGAGTCCTGTGTGGATACGTGGAGGCTCGTACAGCGGAGACCAGCATCAGCACTCGTGGACGCGCTGTGCAGCGTTTTTTTTTCTCCATCGAGACAAGAGGACGAGGCCAGCCACGCGCAAACCGAATCCACCAACGCCAAACGACCGCACCAACCAATCCACTTCGCCGGCGACCCGTTCCATCTCGTCGCGTCTCCGGCGCCGGCAGACACGGGGAACGCGGCTCCGAGATCGGCGGGCAGGATGATGACGCTGATCGACTGCTCGGGGTGCCGTACCCCGCTGCAGCTGCCGCACGGGGCTTCCTGCATCCGTTGCGCCATCTGTGGGGCCATCACGCACGTCGCGCCCGCTCCTCCTGCCGATCCCAACCGCGGCGCCGTACAGCCCGCGCCGGGGTGGGGCCCGCCGTCGCCGCCGGTGCACGGGCGGAAGCGCGCCGTGGTGTGCGGGATCTCGTATCGGTACTCGCGGCATGAGCTGAAGGGCTGTATCAACGACGCCAAGTGCATGCGCCACCTGCTCATGACGCGTTTCAACTTCCCCGACGACTCCATCATCATGCTCAACGGTCGGTAGCCCCGCACCCCCTGTTCTCCATTGCTGTTTCTACTGCCCCCCTAGGGAGTCGATCGCATTGGTTGGCCGCAATTTGGGGTCAACCTTTTGCCAGTATCAGATCCTCATATATATGGTTCGTCGTGCGACACGATTGATTGCTCAAGCTGTTGCTTCTGAAGTCTCAGTAGTACCGCCATCTCGTCTTATGGCACTGATTGGTCAGGCTTTGAAGTGGCAACCGCACCAAGGATTGTTGCCTCCTGGCACACAGTTTGATTTATTTAGAGGAACTGCCGCAATGAAGCAAGATGAAGAAGAGACATATCCTACTTCCTTATCTCATCAAATAAAGTTTGGGAAGAAAACTCATCCTGAATGTGCTTGATTTTCACCTGATGGTCAGTACTTGTTTCATGCTCAGTGGATGGAGGTAGAAGATGAAGTATTTGTGGTTCTGCCACTGGTTCGTAATATCTTTATCGTTTCTTCGTTTTAATTCCGTTTTGCTCCGTTTTAGTTGCGTTAGTTTCATATAGTTGCGCTCTACGCACTAGTGCTAATGTTTTCATGTCAGTGTTTATGTTTTTTTTATTAATTTAATTGTTAACTTGATTAACGTTTATATAATAAGATTTATAATTAAAAGACATATAGGTTTTATAACTTGGTAATTTATACACCAAATATTAATGTGATTAGTTGCTCACTTGCATGTGTTTTTAAAATTCTGTGTTGCTTAGTAAGTACGTTGTATATGTGATAAGCTCAATTAGTTGCTTTCACACTTTTTCCTCTTTTGCAAGGATAGAGTTTAATTAACTTGATTAAATTATATATATGACATTGTTTATAAATAAAATATCAGTAGTTTTAACCCATCTTTTGAAGTAAATTATGTTTTGATTAATCTGGTCTAAATAATTTTTCACGTAGTTTTGCTTAATTAAAATAAATCAAGCATATAGGCTTTTCCTTTAATATAATATAAGTCTCGGTAGTTGTTTTTTTTTCAGATTAGTGTCTATGATTAAAATATTAATATTAATTTGGTTAATTCGCATGGAACCTGTTTTGTAATTAAAAGCAATATAGATTTATATCTCGATGATTATGCATGACATGTTAATTTGATTAATGGTTAACTCAAATATGTTTTTAATTGTACTTAGTGTAAACACAGGCTATACGCCATTAGATGCTCTAACTTGTTATTTTGTTATACAAGTTAAATTATATAATCGACATATAAAGAATATTGAAATATTTATAATTAATTAAGACATGACTAGAGCGAGCTTGGTAATAAAATTAAAATGCATAGCGGCTAATATGAATTAATGCATTTCGCTTGGTTTTGTTTAGTTAAAAGTAGACCAAGCATGTAATCCATTCTTTTCTTTTATAATGTATAAACTTGGTAGTTGTTTCCTTTTTGACAATAGTTCCGTTATCGACGTCTTTTGTGTTCTCATGGCCGTAGCAGCTAGCTCTACTCTAGTATGTTGTTTTATCTTGCGTGGTGTATTGTTCTTAGTTGTTTTATTTTATTGCTTGTATGTTTGCCTACCTGTGGTGCTTGCTACGAGTAGAAGAAGAACCGTTTATGAGTGTTGGAGATCAGAAGCTACAGAACAGAAGATGAAGTTGAGGATTCTCTAAGCAAGTTGCTTTGGGTATAAAGCAAGTTTTAAGGCAAGTATAACATGGGACCATCCTTATTGTCCTATTCACTGAAATTATCATACATATGCATGTGTCCTCCTTGACAACCATAGAGATTATAACCAAGCTATTGATATCTTGTTTCCTTGTCACCTATGGGTTGTGCATTTGGGTAGCTTTTGCTAGTGCTTAATCATGAACAATGATCTTGTAATTTTGATTAATGGATTAAGCAATCAACCTTTAATGATGATTTTATTTGCTGTTGAAAAGGGGGCTAGAGCATGTGGGTTATTTTGATGCTCTAGTTTCTCTCCATAAGGACTTATCTGTACGTGATCATCCGGGACATACAGTACAGCTGTGAGGGCTATATGGCTCTGGCTTTAGTTGCTTAAAGGACCTTTTCTAGCTTGTTAGTGGTTACCTTAAATGGCGTAAGAACGGCTTGCCACGTTGGGTGTAGGGCGAGCCCCTGTCCTTAGTGAGTATAGGCTGCGGTTGTTGTGCCACTGGGAAGGGGGGTTCTACATCTGCCTGCCGAGTGAATCTAATGGCCCTAACTTGTTAGACGAACCTTTAAGTGGCTTTATATGATTTCCGGTGTTTTGGGGAGTCGCGAACCCATGCATTTGGAAGTTATGACTCACAGTGAAAGTGTACACCTCTGCGCAAAGTTAAAAACTGGTATACTAGCCGTGCTCACGGATACGAGCGGCCTTGGAACATTTACAGATAGATGATCACCATTGTTATATCATGTTTAATTACTGTTGTTATTATTATGCTCATGTTAATGCTATTCATTATCGTTATTACAATTGATCATTGGTTCTTTAATGGGAAGTGGATTACCTTGATGCTACTCAATGGCTAATTATATGATGATTAAAAGCTAAACGTAGTCAAACAGTGTCTAGCCTTTTTGAGCCTCATGAACCCTATGTTATACTTGTTGAGTTCGACATGGACTCACTCTTGCTATTTCCCCCACACCTCAGTGTATAGTAAGGTGCTACTTAGAAGAAGGATGAAGGTGTAGTGGAGTTTCCAGAAGTCTTTCAGAAGTGTTTGGCATACGGACCCACCAGTCAGCCGTCCCTGAGAAGAATGGAGCCTGAAGTTTAGTCACCGTTCCGCGATACTCTGATGTAAGTGTTAATATAGCTATGTATACGTTATATAATAACATTGTTTCTAATACTTTTTCATTCTGGCATATGTGTGGACTTCCTGGGCACACATATGATTAGCCTGATTTTGTTCTTTAGAAAACCGGGTGTGACATTGCCGAAGCAAGTTGATGATGCTGGCCCAGCAAGGAGGCCGCAGAGGAAAGTGCGGCAGCCTTGAGCATGCAGGGAATTAAACAATGTATTTTGCAATTAGATTCTCAACTGACTTCAAAGTTTTAGTTAACTCAGGTACTTGATGTGGTGCAGTCGTGCAGAGGAGCCTGTTTCTTCTGCACCGGCACATGATATTGCATCAGCCGGATCACGGTCATTTTGTTGCTTATGGCCAGATCGACAGATTGAAATATCTCAATGCAGTTGTGTAAGCAATTAAAAACACCGCTAAGGGTTGGATGCCGACATGACGTTGCCTGCATCATCACCTGTCTGGAATGAGATTCTCTAAAGTGAGGGAAAAGCTTGCTTACACAAGAATCAAGATGGCTGGCCTAACATCCAAACAACATGTATTGTTCTAACTACTTGCTAGGCAAGGCTAGGCAAGCTGCAGCAAGGAATCCAAACACCCTCGTTTTCCAGGATTTCGGGTTTGTTTGGTTTGTGCTGTGAACTCGCCAGAATGTGCCAAGAAGTTTAGTGTTTGGTTTGGTGCCAGAATGTGCCGCATGTTTGGCTTGCCATAAAAATGTAGACACCATCCTTCAGCGTTCTGCAGCTTTTGGCGCAAATGTTGGAGAGCAATTCTGCCGCCGCACACACGTCAGGTGTGGTAAGATGACATCCCAATCCAAATAGGCCCTTGCTAACAGGGGCTAGCCAATTCTACACGCTGGCATTAGCAAGATTGGCTTGCCTGACAAAGCAAAGAGAGGCAAAACTAGCCCAACAACCAAACGTGCCCCTAAGGCCCTGACATGATCACTACGCGAGACGCGTGCTGTAGAATGCAGGTTCGTTACATGATCCCTGGAACCACAGCGCCTAAACAGAATATGGTGTTTAGGTTTTATATGTTTGCTAGACTTATTCAACTACTACAAGACTAGAACGCAGCATGTATGGATATGTATAGTCCAGTATTACAAAACAAATGTCTATAGGGTTGTTTATATTTATTTCCTCCGTCCCTTTATATCTATCACCATTGGTATACGTGTTACAAGTTTGACTCGATTTATAGAAAATACGTGTAACATTTATATTTCCAAATAAATTTATTAAAAAACTAGATTCAAAGATCTTTCCAATGATACTAATTATATACTATAAATATTAATATTTTTCAATACATATTTAGTCAAAGTTGTTTCTCGGAAAACGTAAACGACAGATATTTAGGGACAGAGGAAGTACGATGCAAATATTTGTCTCCTAAGATTTGCCTGTGCTTCATATGGGAGGATTTGACCCTGCCATAGTCAATAGCTCAAAGCAACTTGGCTGCTGGTCTGCACATTGGTGTTCCATTCGCCAAAGATTCCATGGAGATGAACAGTTCAGATGCAACTTAAAAAATCAACAAATATATTCAGCTGGGTTTAACGAGCTCCAGTAAAGACACCACACTTATTAGAGCATGGCTAGTGATTTCGCCGGCTGCAAGCAATGCCACATCATCACACGGTAGTGGTGGGCCACCTAGTTTTAAATGCACAGCAACAGACTCCACCAATAACAGCAGGCATAGCGGCTCTTCGCCGGCTTCAGGCAGACGCACCGCGAGACGCCCGCTCCATCCTCTCTCTCCATTTCTCTCACCTCCACGTAGATATCAGCCTACTTCTCGCCCATCATAATACTTCTCTTAGGCATCTAATTCTATAACTATTGCAATTTGCAAAGTGGCCCGCGAGTATTGTTCTAATTGAGCTAAAACTGGTAGCTACCAAATTTGCTTCTAACAAAACAGTGGGTAATAAAATTTCCACAACAAAGTGTGCATTCAACAAATAATTTCAAATCACTAGTAAACCAATTTAAAGACAAGATGAACGAAACAAAATTACTGTAGGCATATCATGGATTGTATCAAATTATTGTTTAAATTTCATGTGCCCATTCTCCTGAACAACTTTCCAATAATGGAATTGACACTTTCCTGGCTCTGAATGCAAAGCTGAAGCTCCAGAGGATACTTGGCGTTGCACTAGCACTTGTGTTAGAGCTAAGAGCAACTATTAACTATCCCTTGCACAAAGATCGACAGAGCACAACGAGCAACACGGCACAATTACATATCACTAAAAGTAAGCCTGACACAAGCCCCAGTTATGCCATCTACGGTCACTATAAATGCCATGCCATACATTTTTCATTATTTAGAAGAACTTGCACCAGCAACTTGAACTTTTGATGCTTGGGAAGCACCGGCTCCAAGTTCCACACCTGCAGATATTGCTCCCAGTCCTGAAGAAAAAGAAAATACAAATTTAACATCAGATGAGGAACCAACAAGTTGTTGCCCATGAAATTAATTCTAAGTTGGCAGAATAACAACAAAGCTGTTATTGCTACAGCCACAAATATAATAGGTCGTTTAGTTTGGAGAAAGGTAGTCATTTAAGGCTCATTGTATGAAGGAAAGAGAATTTCATGAGAAATATGAGATCATGTCTATTTGGTCAGAACGGACTGAGAATCACAATAGTGTAACCAATAGCATATGCACTTTCCTGTTTAATGACAGGGCTAATACCTCTGTTCTTCTTAATGTTACCCCTCTACTAGAGCATGTACATGGATAAATAACCAAAAGAAATCATACAGTTACCATAGCTCAAGTCTTTGTTTCTACTTCCTGGGAGAGTAAATATCCTTTTTCTTCCATAGAAGATTTTTCAGGGGATGGGGAGTGACCATACACCTTTAATGTTTGTTCTAAAACTACCCCTTGGCAGATTGTAAAGTGGGGTTTATATCATAGTGACAAAAGATTTGGAATAATGTCCAGAAACTGAAACTATTGAGATCTAAAAAAAAAAAACTTCCAGCACTATTTTAATGCTGCCAATAAGAAGAAAAAGAACACTACATTACAGCAATTGGGCATCTTTTTTTTCCAATCAGAACCTCTGATCTGATTCAAGAAAAATAGAAAAAAAATATCTTCAGAACTTGAACAACTTAGGGAAATGAGGGAACAAAGCCACAAAGACAACAGGAGAAGGAAGAAATGATCGCTTGGGTAGAAGGTCCTGATGGCTCTGTGGAAGAAACTAACTATAACTTCTCGGGAAGTACTATAAATAATTGTTTTATTTTGATCCTAGGATTAATATTCATATTGCTTTTGATTTCTAGAATAGGGAAGATAAGGTGACTAATCTAGAAGAAAAGATACTAGTGAAGAACTTTACAGAAGAATAGATTAGTGAGGCAAAATTTTGACCAAATGTTGATGGGTCAATTGTCCTACTGGCCTGTCTTTTACTCCCTTCATTTCAAATTATAAGACATTCCAAGAATCTTGGAGAGTCAAAGTATCTTAAGTTTGACCAAAATTATAGAGAAAATTATAAAAATTTATAACATCAAATAAGTATACTATGAAAATATAATTAATGAAGAATCTAATGATACTTAATTGGTGTCATAAATATTATTATCTTATCATATAAATTTGGTCAAACTTGAGATCCTTTGACTCTCCAAGATTCTTGGAATGCCTTATAATTTGGGATGGAGGGAGTATGTTTTAGGGCTATTGTTGATACCAATACTCAAAATGATTCATTTCTTAAAGGACAATCGGGAGCGTAAGCACAAGCATCACCTAGCAAACTATCCACTTAAGTACAAAAAAAAAGAATAACAAAAAAATAAGAATAATTGTTGGTATTCCTAGTGTTAAAGACCTCAATCTGTCTTTTTAGCTTCTTGGGATAAGAGATGCCATGTGCGAGATGATGGACTGTGGAAATCTATAACTGATTGCAAGTATAGAATAGAACAAATAATCACCAGATTCTATGCTGTGTTATGGGTGGAAGATAAGAAATGTGCTTGTTTTTAGGATTGATTTGGTCAAGTACAAAGATACTGAAAAGGAGACTTCTAGGCATGGTGCAAAAGTGGAAGATTAATGTTTTATTGTGTGACAAAACAGGAGGGGAGACCCTTCCTGCATTTCTATGGAAAAGGGAGAATAAGCAGTGTCTATGCACAAGCAGGATAAGAGAGATAATGTATAGCATCAATTCCTGCCACAAACTACTAAGCATCTCAGTCAGTTAAACATAGCAATTTTGAAGGAAGGTTTAGCCCTTTGAAATCTGGACAGTGCAAAATAATCCTTGAGTTTCCCAAGACAAAGGGATAGAGATTGAACTCAACACCTGGAGGGAAAAACCTCCACAGAGGCATTGCATTAAGAAGCGGATTTCAACACAATACTGAGAAAGGGGACCAGAGACCGGACTACCAAGCGACACGCTGGAAGCGACATAACCCAGTGAGACCCCTTTTTTTGTGAGACCCAGGGTTCGAACCCAGGTTGGTAGCACCACAACTAGACACCTTGCCACCGCACTATTAATGGCATCATAACAGGGATAGAGTTAAGTGCCCATTAATCATTAATGAAGATGGTGGCATTGTGATGTATCCAAATAGCCCAGCACAAAATGATTTGTATCTCCTTGAAGCATGGAAGACCAGGCCAAATTCTTTGATCAACAAGTATATCATCCACGTCCCAGTCAAATATGAGAACCACAAACGAACCTGACTGAGAGAGCAGGAGAAGAGATTCATAAAGTGGAAGATAGCGTGCAAGCATATACTGAAATGAAGCTGATGGACCTGTTTAGCTGAGAGGAAGATATCAAGGCCAGTCTAGGCCACTAAAACTCTGGAGTCCAGAATCTTCTGCTTCACTAGGAGGTCGAATAATTATATAGGTATAAGTTAAATAGAGATCATAGCAAGAGGTGGATCTGTGTTTCATGAAGTGACAAGCACAACCTTTGGGCTTTGGTAGCTTAAAATTTCTGGTGATAATGTAATAATATGTGTTTGGATGACTGTAAAACCACAATGCTGATGACATTTAAATCAGAAAACCAGGATGCAACCCTTTTATCAAAGCTGTTACTGGCTGGCCAAATAGCACTAGTGTATTACCACAGCCACATTTGCACAAAATAACCAAGCATACATTCAAAGTTTAGAAAAAATGTTTAGGAATATCATCATCTGCATTTCTAAGTTGATCAGTGACACTGCCAGATCAATAGGGAATACACGGTTGAAAACAGGCACTGGGGCTAATTGCCGGAATATGTATAATAGACGAATAAAGTCCTAAGCATCAGGTACTGTACCCCCCCCCCCCCCCCCCCCCCCCCCTGTGGCCCTTGGACCCTGTCGGTAGATAAGGAGTGGGAAATCCTGAAATACTCATATAGTTAATGACTTTTTTGTTTCTCCCCCTGGATATCATCTTGGCTAATGCCAAATTTTGACCAATCATAGAGAAAGCATAATCAATCCATAATATGTTGTTATGTACTGTCCATTTAAATATGATATTTAAGATAGGCTAATTAGTTAGAAAATAAACTAATTCCCTTGTCCTGAAAATCATATATTTAAAGTCAGAACCTGATAAATTACTAGGCATATATATATCTATTTTCAAGATTATGCTTTGCAGGCACATATACACCATGATTCATATTTATGCCTTACTAACTGAAATATGGCAATTTGTGAAATATAGCAAAGCATGAACCAACCAGTGATGTACCTGGAGTGAAGAAGGCCATGTAGGGAACTACACTGTCTATGCCACCGCCATTGTATACCTTCTTCACCTGGCCAGATTTCAGATCAATACTGAATAGGCCATCCACAGTCTGCACAAAGAAGAGTGCAACGCCATCTGCAAAGCCAACCAATTCAGTAGAGATGGAGTTGGCATCAGCAGGGAGTAGTGTCTGGAGATCAATGACTTTGCTTTGTGCCCATCCCGCATCTCCAACACTACCACTAACGGCCTCCCATTCCCAAAGATAAAGTTTGGAGTCACGCACGGCGCCAAAATCCAAGCCTAGCCTCGTCCTCTGTGGCCATAAGCACAATGCGTGGCCCATGTTCAAGACGGGACAGTGGTAGATCAATGGTAAAAGCTGACCATAAGCTCATTTCGTAAGGCAGGTAGAATGCAGACATTTTCCATGTGCTCAAATCATACTTGATGATTTTGGACCTGAATGCTTGGATGCATATCTCAGACTTGAAGTAAAGCGCATTCCCCACAAGGGCAGCGCACGCCAAGTAGTCCACATCGGCATGCTCAACAGAATTGGTGGGCAGGCTCCAGTAGCCAGCCTCCGATGAGTAGACGAGGCCGAAGAGCACCCCGTGACCGCAGCCCACCACAGCCACGAGGAAGGGTCCACGGTGGCAGTTGAGGTGGTCACAACCCCCAGCAGCGCAGAGCACCGCCGCATTCCAGCTGGTCCATTCCTGTTGCCTCGGCAGCTCAGGCAGCTTCAGGTGGTCGCCAGTGATGGGATCCCAGATGACGAGGGGGTCATCGACGGGCCCGCGCTCCCGGTCCCAATTAGTAAGGAGGACGCGGCCGTGGCGGGAGTCGAGCACGAGCCAGCGGCGGCGGTCAGGGAGAGGCTGGCGGAAGCGGAGGGAGGACGTCGGGATGAAGCGGGAAGTGCCGCCGTGGCCTGAGATGTTGCAGAGAACGCCCAGAACGGGAGGGGGCGCTTGGTGGTGGCGCGCGCAGAACCTGCGGCGCAAGCAAGGATCGGAGGCGACGCGGTACCAGGGCTTGCAGACCAAGGCGGCGTGGAAGAGGCTGGCGGGATCGTTGGGCGGGATGCGGATCAGGATCTCCTCGATGAGGTCGTCCGTCAGCGGCGCCGGCGGCGGCATGCTGCTGCCCTTAGTTGGGTTGGACCCCGGGCTTGGGGAGTGGTGCGAGGTTTTTTTTATATATAAAACATATCTGTATTCGTACAAATACAGATACGACGATACAGGCAAAGACACCTGCCTAAGCGACTTTGCATAGAAGCCCCTAAAGGAAACAAAATTCACAAGAAAGTCCCTGGCCTCCATGCTCGCCGGCGAACACCATCTCCAACCTTCTCCGGCGACGGACACACCCACCGCCGCCCAGATCTGGAAGAGCCCCATCGCATAGAAGCTTTGAAACGAACCGCAATAGACGCCCGACGTGGAAGCCGGGTTGATTCCATCGTTGAAGGACCATCGGTCGGGGACACGCCCCGAGCTCCTCCAGATTTGAATCAGAGCTCGCCATCGACACACGCCGAAGAAAACTCGAGCTCGATTCACTCTCCAGCCTTCCACCACACCCGCAGCCATCTCAGCATCATTGACGAAGCGCGCCGCCGAACTCACTGTCTTCCCGAAACGACAGAAAGGCAGGACGTGCTGACTCCTGTACAGGGACTCCACATCGGGAGTACCACCTCGACGGGCTCGCCGTCGACGTCGGAGCGAAACGCCAATGGGGCGAGGAAGAGTCCGAGAGGACCTTATTCCGCCGTGACGCCGCCGCCATCGCCTCACCGGTGCCACCAGAAACCTAACCCTAGAAAACCTAGGACCTACCCTACCAGCCGGCAAGAGACCGGCGGTCCCCGCCCCCTCGCGACGCCTCGAGGGCCATCGGAGACGGAAGGGACCACCAGCTCCGCCGGCGGTGACCGGAGGACCTTTTTTCGCCTCTCTCAACTGTAGATGGGGAGGAGCCTTCGAGAGAGAGCGAGACTACGAGAGGATTAATAGTGGTGCGAGGTTTAGAAAATGGATAATGATATACGGCGGGCGCTCGGAGGGAACGCACACACCCCCGCCGAACCAACCAACTCACCCTTCTACCGCATGCCGCTCCCCGTCCTTATCCTCTTGACTGCTTGCTTCCGAGTCCCAGAGCGCTCGCGTGTCCTCTCTGTTCTACTGCCACGCTCGCCTGCTCGCTGGGAAACATCGTGCGCCGCGCGTCACCTTGTTGTCACGCCCGCATGCCGGCGCTCCCTCCCTTCCTTTCTTCCTTCCTCCCTCCCTCACTCCCCCTCCAAGAGCTCCATGCAACTATGTGCTGCTTAGCGATCCAGCTCCCATATCCCTTACCGGAGACGAGGACAATGACGGCTTCGACGAGTTAGGTGGTCTTTCTCTGAGCCTCCTCCTTCTCTTCTTGACCTGAGCCATCTTTCTCTTTCTCCTCTTCTTTTTCACTGGATCTGAGGGACGCGGTGGTGGCTAGGGTTCCAATGAGCTCTAAGGTCCTTCCCTCTTTCCTCCGGCGAGCTCGGGGTGATGGGCCAGGGCTGGAGTAGCCTGTACGTCGAGCTCATCTCATTGCTGTTTTTATACGTCCTTTTGCTGTTTTCTCCGGTGGAGGTGTCACATGATTTCGAACGTTGCAATGAGATTTTTGGTTGTTGCAATAGATTTTTTTTGAATGGTCCCTTTTTCATGTTTCATGGTTGTTTTTTGTGATGTTGCAGTACATATTTTTCTATATTACAATACATAATTTTCGATGTTATAGTACATAATTTTTGATGGTGCAGCACATATTTTTTTATGTTGCAGTACATATTTTCCGATGTTGCATTACTCGTTTTTTCGATGTTGCAGTACATGTTTTGTGAAGTTGCAGCACATAATTTTCGATGTTTTAGTACATGTTTTTCAAAGTTGTAGTACATATTTTTGTGATGTTGCAGTATTCATATTCCGATGTTGTACTACATAGTTTTTTCATATGTTTACGATGTTGCACTTAAACTGTTTTTGTGCTCTTAGGAACAGGGGAGCGCGGTGGAGGAACGGGGTGATGCGTGGGGCGGTTGGGTTCCGTTCTATTCCCGCGGCGGAACGGGCGGTTTTGGAAAGTGGGGGAGCGGCGTTCCGTTCTATTCGCGCGGGGTGGGCGGGCGGGGTTGAGAAGGGAGCGACGTTCTGTCGCGTGCTATTCCCACGTAGGGTGGCAGGTTTGGGAGGGCGCAGTGGGAAGGGCCGGCGTCCAAAAGCGTCTCGCGCGCCGGACGTCCGGGCGCTAGGATTACCGTTAGAAAATTGCTAGTTGTATGTTAATCTCTTGATTAGGTTGATATTTTGTTGATGGGAATTTGATGTTTCTACTCTATGACTAAAGTGTAATTATAGTTTTATTCTTATTTTTCTAAATTTATGATTTTGTCCTCACGATTTTAATTTAAAGCCTTTGTTTATCTCTAGTTTTGTGACTGTGCTAAATATTAATAAAGGGGTTGTCTAGCTATCAGCTAATAGATTTATTGTGTCAAAATCTATCAGATTTTTGGCCAATCAAAAGAAGACAGCTCACCCAAAAAACTGACAGACACTGCATAGATAAATCTGTCAAATTAAACATAAATAGATCAACAACCCACTGTCAAATTAAACATAAAAGGATCAACAACCCATAATGGGTTTTCCAAACCCAACATCCATTAACAGACACATAGAAATAGCACAATACACGGGTCTCAACTTAGCATGCTGTTGCTTCGGTCGGAACTCAGAATTCAATGCAGCCGTGCAAGTGATTAGGGAAAAGAGATAGTTGACGGAAAAGATAAATATAATAGGTGCGGATTTCGAAAAAATGGGTTTGCTGGTTTCAAATCTCCAGTTTGCTGATCTCTTAGCAGAGTACGCATCGGAAAAGGCCATAGAATCTTCAAACAGATCAAACGCCCAAAATTCGATAGATAAAACTAAAAAAACATTCGACGGGAATCTAGCACTCTTCATTAGTAAATTAAATGGCGAAAGAATACAAACAGAAAAATGCCCACACAAAAATAGCCAAAATGCCCTCGCTTTATCTCTCTCCCTGACCCCTACTCACCGTTTCAGTTCGATAAACATGATACGTCATCTAGATCTCTATAGGGGTATGACCCCCGATACCCACAGGGCTATACATGGGCCGAGCCGCTAAGGGAGGCCCAGCCCACAAGACTACGCCGCGCGGAGCACGGCACAAGTCGGCGTGCCTCTCAAGATTACGTGAGGATCCTTGGTGATCAAGGAAAATCTGTTCGGATATACTTGATTCCGCAATCTCTATAATTTTATCTTGTAAACCGATTGGGATAGAAACAACCGACCTGTAACCCTACCCCTGGGCTATATAAGACAGGTAGGGACCCCCTCATTTTCATCTAATCTCTCATAATACAATTCATCAAAGACACAGGACGTAGGGTGTTGACGGTAGTTATTGTACATCATAAATCGTCAATATAACTTGAATAAATGTTTGAAATAGATCACCAATAGAAACTTAGAGGTTTAAACTGATAATTTCCACAACTTTCAGTGAATCTATATTTTCAGCGGGGTTATTCGAAAAAACCGGAAAGAGGGATCAAAATGTGAAAAAAAAATTAAATTTAACCATGACGAAAACTACTCTAGAAGACTTCAGAGGACTCTAGGAGGCGACCCCCCGAGGCAGATCCCACCTGGTGACGCCTGGCCCCCTGTGGGCCCTTCTTGTTAGCATCTTTTGGAATATTCCTCTACCGTCTCCTAAGATTGCATCTACGTCGTCCTTCAAGTCGGTTTTATCCAAGGGCTCATATTGCACTCCCAAGGCTATATAAACAGACCCTAGCCCCCCTGGAGGCATAAGTCATTTGAGATCAAGTCATCCAGAGCTAAAAACCTTAATCTCCTTAGAGCTCCTCTAGTTTCTAGGCATTAGCTAGTTAGGCTAGGTCTAGAGGGAGACAAACAGATCTTCGCTTAGATTCCCGATCTCGTCTAGGGCTTGGTTTGGTATAATTCTTGTACCCCTCTCTTGTTGTATCTCTATTATTTTTATATGCTTTGGTACAATTCTCAAGACAATATAGTATTCATCTTATTCATGTTTAAGGTTGCAATGTTCATCATCTACTTTGATTATATGCTTAGTATAATTAGTTTATCATTGTTTTATGTATAAGTTCGTATAGCGCTCGCCCTAATGATCATAGGGTGGGTGGTAGAGATCATGTAAGCATGATGCTTATATATTATTTACTTGCGAATACATTCTATATTCCGGATCATGTGGTAGATCGCGGGTGTGACACTACTGTTGAGTCATTTGTAATCCACTCCCCGAATATAGGTCATAAAAGTAGTACCGGAAGGGAAAGTTCTATTCTCGAACTTCCCGAAGTAATGGCCCTTATGTGTAGATTCAATGGTGATCTTAGCAGTGACTACTAAGTGTAATTACAATAATCAACGTATGCTTTGACTTATAATTAAGAATGACTTAGAAATTATTCCTCTAATATTCTAACTTAACCATGCTAATGCTATAGATAGGAGTGCTCTAAGAGATTTATTTATCATTATTATGAACTTGATCAATACTTATCATATATATATATATATATCTTTTATCTTCTAACTTACCCCTATTATGAGTAAAGAGATTTTTATGGTTTATTTCTCCATCAATGTTATAAGTTATCAATACATGTCCAAAGCTACACCTTCCCTGTGGTAAAATATAAATAACGGTACCTAGAATACTCTTAGGTAAAATATTACAATGATATAATTATTTGTCCACTTGCAAAATCCTTTTCATTCATATTCTATATTCTTTCTAGTCGAATAAAATGATAAACATCTACTTAGTATTATTTTAATAGCAATGCTAGGTAATACCAACAAACATTTTTGGCACCATCACTAGGGATGACAACATAATTTAAGTAATGCTAGAGGTGTAGGTAATTAATAGGTGGCTACTAAAACAAGTGACAAGTTAATAAATACCAACAAACATTTTTAGCGTGTTGCTAGAGAAAGTAGCTAGCACAGGAAGTATTGATAAACTTATATTATTTGATGTGATTGAAATAACCATTGATCTCTGCTGAAACAGGCTTACCCTTATTTTGTCTACTTCTGTATCTTATGCAGGGTAATGTATGATTGGTTTTAACCTGCCGACAAACTTCATTGACGATCCAGATGTGCTACTCAAGAGAAGTAAGGCTAAGCTTAAGAG
The DNA here is from genome assembly GCA_038087645.1 of Saccharum hybrid cultivar R570. Classification (NCBI taxonomy): domain Eukaryota; kingdom Viridiplantae; phylum Streptophyta; class Magnoliopsida; order Poales; family Poaceae; genus Saccharum; species Saccharum hybrid cultivar. Next base: position 18,773,085 of record JAQSUU010000637.1, read on the forward strand.
AGTATCAGCTTTAGAGTCGGAGGACAACCGTATAAGGTGAAGCTTAACACCAAAATTTGAAGCCATAGCTAACAAGAGTTTTCGTGAATTCTCTACTCCAACTATAGCTAACATCCGTACTGTACCTGAAGTCAATGTTGGAGAGAACGGATTTGAGTTCAAGCCTGCGCTCATCAATATGGTGCAAGCCAGCCAGTTTTCTGAGAAGGCACATGAAGATGCAAGTGCACATCTCTAACACTTTTTAGAGATTTGCAGCACCTTCACTATCAAGGGAGTAACCAAAGATGCTATTTTACTCCGCCCTTTCCCATTCTCACTCTTATGGAAGGCTAAGTAGTGGTTCTACGCCAACAAAGACAAGAATACTACATGGGATATCTGCTCCACCGCCTTCCTAGCCAAGTTCTTTCCCACAGGCAAGACTAATGCTCTACGTGGGAGAATCTCAAGTTTTCAGCAACATCATGATGAATCTGTCCCTGAGGCATGGGAACGCTTTCAAGACTACATAGCAGAATATCCTCATCATAGGATGGAGAATTGGCTACTCATGTAGACCTTTTACCATGGGTTGACCACTAGCACCCGTGTGACAATGAATGCTGCTGCTGGAGGTGCTTTCTTGTCACTTACCATCAGAGATGCAATAGCTCTTGTTGAGAAGATGGCCTCCAACCAAAGCTGAAATGAAGAACGTACTCAGACTCGTAAGAGAGGTGAAGGTATGCATCAACTCAAGGAGGTAGACATGCTGTCTACCAAGATGGACCTGCTGATGAAGAAGCTTGAAGACCGAGTTAGTGAGAAGAAAGAAATCATGTACATCAATGATTCCCGCATGATGTGTGAAGTGTGTGGCGACACTGGGCATTCAAGGAGCAACTGCCCTGAAACCCAAGAGGATGTGAACTACATCAATAACAACAACTATCAGCCTTAATAGAATTAGGGATAGAATCAACAACAGAGGCCAAACTACCAAGGTAACTATCAAGGTAATAATTATAATAATTTCAATCAACAAACCTTGAGAGAAATAGTTTCTAGCCAATCTAGACTTATGGATCAGATGTCTAAGAAAATAGCTTCCAATGATAAAATCCTAGAGAACATAAGTATTAGAATAGATAATATTGCTTCTGCCATTAAGAACCAGCATAACTTTAATAAAATGATAGAATCACAAATAGCTCAGCTGACAGCTACTATTCCTCCATCCGACTAAGGTATGATTTCGAGGCAGCCAGAAGATTGAGAAACTGCAAATCTTGTCGATATTCACAATGCAGCTTTCTACTACACTCAACCATCAGAAGGAAGGTGGATTGACTACACCCTTCCTAACAAAAAAGTGATCCAGGAAGACCTGTCATTCCTATCTCCATTGAACATCACATCTTCCAAGAAGTTGTCTGTGACTTCGGAGCAAGTGTCAACATCATGCCTAAGGTAATTTATGATAAGATTCTAGGAGATCCTTTGTTGTACACAAATATACGTTTGTAGCTTGCAGATAGTCACTCTGTTACCCCAAAGGAATTTTAGAAGATGTCATCATTCGAGTGGGACAATCATATGTGCCCGTAGGTTTTGTGGTTCTGGAAATAGGAGGAGATGAGAGGGCACCCATCATTTTGGGCCGACCATTCCAGAGCATCATGAAGGCCATCATCTACGTGGACACCGCCAATCTGTTTCACCATCAAGGACAAGAAGGAGAAGTTCTCATTCAAAGATCGCATACTATATGTTCCTGCTCATCCACAGAAGGCATACCTGCCTGAAGAGAATAGAAGTGACCAAAAAGAAGAAGAACATGAGAAGGAGGAAGAACAAGATCAACCAGTCACCTAAAGAGATTGTCAACATAATCAACACCATCCGATCAGAGTACGACCACCTCCTCGCTCCACCATTCCTTGAGAAGAATAATGATCCTAGCGTACCGACGATCAAGTGTACCATCGGTCAGAAGATCTTCCATAAGACCTTCTGCGACATTGGATACAGTGTCAACATAATGTCCAAGGTAATGTATGAATATTTATTTGGTAACGAACCTTTGTACCCAACATATATACAACTACAGATGATGGACCAATCAATTCAATTTTCAGAGGGCATAGCGAAAGACATAATAGTCAAGATTCAAGATCGCTACGCCCCCACTGACTTCATGATCCTAGACATGGAAGAAGAAGACAATTCACTCATCATCCTAGGAAGACCGTTCCTCAACACTAGTAATGCAGTCATCTACGTTGGATCTGGACAAATCCACTTTCAATTCCCTGAAGAAAAGGTATGCTGTTACTTTAACAGTTATACTACTTATGATTAGCCGAAGAAGTCCCGCTCTAGGAGGAGACGTCGATCATCCCACCGACAAGAGAATCAACTCCCTAAGAATGGATAGGGGACTATGAAGTAGAAGTGGTGAAGGACCAACATCAACCCCGATGGAACGAATGGGATGATGAAGAACCTAAAGCACCTACAAAAGAAGAATCTATACCGCCAAAGTCAAACCCACAGACTAAACAGGTATGGAAAGAGAAGGTAACATCATCACCGTCACAAGACACTACTACAGAATTTTTTTAGGAGACACTTGAAAATGCAGGTCGGAGGCGGTTGGGCCGGTGGCCCACCTCGGTTAATCGAGGCTGGCCTGTTGGCCCAGCAACCGCCTCGGTTAATAGGTTAACGGAGGCAGGCCACTTAACACGACCACCTCCATTAATCCTCCATTAACCAAGGTGGTTCACATACTGCAACCGCCTCCATTAATGTATTAACAGAGGCGGTTAGTATAAGCCAACCGCCTCCATTAATGACTATTAACCGAGGCGGTTCCTTTATGTTGCCCGCCTCCGTTAAGTTTTAACCGCGGCGGTTGACATAACTGCAACCGCCTCGGTTAATATATGATTAACCGAGGCGGTTGGGTTATATTGCCCACCTCTATTAAGTCTGTGCCTATATAAGAGCAGCCACCCCTTCTTTCTCCCGCGGCTCCTCCTCCATTTTTTAGGGTTTTGAGCTCAAAACCCTAAATATGGCCATTTTAGAGGGGGAGGTTTTGCCCTTGGATTTAGTGAAGTTTGGCACCGCAAGAGGTTGATTTCTTACCCTCTAACTCCCATCTTCTCTCTTTTACATGATTTAGGTGGTTTTTCTCTAGATCTAGATCGAGATTGAGGAGAGAGAAAACTAGATCTAGAGCTCATTAGACTTTATTCTTGCTGTGTGTGTGCATGGTCGCGGCCATGGACAGGGAAGAGTGGATGTACAAGATATCGAGGGTCAGCAACGATATGGCTTTCCTGGTTCATGTGAAAAAGTTTGTTGCCGCTGTGAAAAACCATCGTCTGCGTCTAGGTCGGGAGCGCTAAGGGTGGACAAAATACGCGATACCCAATTCCCGAACCCGAATTACACGAACCCAGACCCGAAGTACCCGAACCCGAATTACCCGATCACAATTTTGGATAGTGATTGTAAAAACCCGAAATTAGTTTGGGTAATTCGGGTAATGTTTCCCGGTACCCGAATTACCCGAATTACCCAAAATATCTAAAATATTTGCTCTTCTATCTTAATATGAAGACATGAGGTAGTTCAATGCCATATAAATATATTATTTGGCATGAATTAATGTAGATTTATGCTAACTTGATAAGTGATTTGTTGGTAATTGATATAAAGACATGATGTGATTTAAATGACTATTGTTTATTGCTTTAAAATGGTACTTGAATTCTTTCAAAATGGTTGGTTTTGTCAATTTTGGGTATATCGGGTAAAACCTGAACCCGAACCTGAATTATCGGGTACCCGAAATTTCGGGTAATGCTTTTTCAGAGCAAAAATCGGGTAGCAATTTTCAGTACCCGAATTTCCAACTACCCAAATTACCCGACCCGAAATTTTCGGGTAACCCGAATGCCCAGCCTTAGGGAGCGCATCATTTGTCCGTGCAATAGCTACAAGAACAAGCTTCTCCCGAAAGATAACATGGTGCAATCTCACTTGATCCGGCATGGTTTCATCAAGGATTACACCGTTTGGAAGTATCACGATGAAGAAGCAGATCCGAGTGCCACCGGTGCATTAGGAGGAAACTCGTCGACGGTGAATGATGGAGGCCAACAACCCTCAGCATCAACGAGCGGTGATAGTGCGAATCGTGATTACATCAACATTCAAGATCTTTTCAAAGAAATGGCAGACGACAACGATGGTGGTGGTGGTGATGGTGAGCAGATTGATGTGTTGGGGCCCGAAGATGCGCAGCTTTTTGAAAATATTGCTAACCGTATGGACCAGGATGACATTTTGTTTGGGAATCTGAATTGGCTAGAGAATTTCAAAGAGATGAAGCAGGCGGCGATTGATCCCCTGTATAAGGGTTGTCCGTAGCATTGGACTGCATTGCGTTTTAACCTCTAGTTGCTGATGCTGAAAGCTCGCCATGGGTTCTCTGACACTAGCTTCAATGAACTACTACAACTACTAGCTGACACATACCCAGAGGGTAACAAGGTGCCCGCCAATACCTATCAAGTGAAGAAGATGATCCGGCCAATGGCGATGAAGCTTAAAAAGTTTCATGCATGCCTGTTGACGGTAATTAACTATCAATTTTAACTGTCAACTTAACTGAAAGTATGCTATAAAAAGAATTACCACCATAGACTAGGGGTTTAACTGATAGAATTCCATGAGTTTTGGTGAATATCTATTTTTGCAGGGTGTCAGCTGAAAATAACCATGGAAGGCCCACATGTCAGGTTTACATAGAGAGAAAAGACCTACGTACGAAAAGAAGGCTCTAGAAGACTCAGGAAGGCAACCCCTGGAGGGAGGGGCCCACCTGGCAGCAGGCCAGGGCGGCTGCCCCAGCCCCTAGGGTGGGCGCCCTCCCCCTGTAGCCAATTAGGGGGAGGCTCGCGGATCGTGCCTCCACCGCCTTTGGGATGCAATATAAGTCATTGATTTAAGTCGGTTTGATCCAACGACCGACGTTCATCAGAAAGGGCTATATAAGCAAGGCCCTTGGCCCCTGACTGAGAGCAATTCAGAAACCCTAATTCATTATTTTCTAGAGAGAATTCACCTAAGAGGTGTCCCTTGTATGGATCACCTCTCTAGAGCCTAGCATTCAAGAGATATTAGCTTTGTAGTCCCTATGTGAGATTAGAGTTATTCTTCTAGATTGAGAGAAATAGAGTAGAGGGGAGAGTTGGAGGAAGCCCGGCCTGTCGGTGTCTCCTCTCCAGCTGTACCTTTGGGATCAAGTCTCCCTAACCTGGAGCTTGCTTCTAAGATTCTTCGGTGATTCGACGTATAATACTAGTAAGTACATTGTTATTATTGTTCTGTGGTTTATGAGTTTACTATATTCTCTTTGTGTTGAGGGTAGAGTAATCATTCGCAATGTAAGCATGGTGCTTAGACTCGGGTACTCATAGATATCCCCTATCTAGCCGGATCGGTGGTAGGTCGCGGGGGTGACAGCCTCGTTGATCCTTTGGAGCCTCCTCCCATTAGTAGGACTGGTAGGATTTGTGTGCCAGGGTTAAGCATCCTCTGTGGTGTCTTTTCCTTCGGTACATCCCCATCAGAGCAGTAGTGTCATAGCTTGCCATAGGTTAGAACTAGGGTGCCATTGTAGTTTTCTCTATATCCCTTATATCACATTACCTTGCTTGCAGCTCAAAGGTAGTAGAAAAGACTTGGTTAGTCATCGCACGTTTTCTCCTAGCGGATAAATAAATAACGATACTCTAGAATTATCTCCCGGGTGAAGTGCTCACCAATATCCATGCGTTTGCGGATTATTTCTCTTTGATTCTTCTATGTGCGTAACCAATATCAACAATGCCCTAACCATTGTATCCTATATCGGGGCGAGTATGAGAATGCGCAGAGCTGTCCGCACTGTGGCGTGAGTCGGTACAAGAGGAATGTTGGTTGTCGCGCGGACATGGATGGTGAGGGACCCAAGAGAGGGTGGAAGAAGGCGAAGAGGGCTAGTGACATGGATGGCGAGGGACCCAAGAGAGGGCAGAAGAAGGTGAAGAGGGCCAGTAAGAAGACAGCGTGTCTTGAGGATGAGGAAGAAGAGGGTTACATGTAGAGGAAAAGTCCTGCACTGTTAGTGTGGTACCTACCCATGATCGATTGCCTCTGTGCACTATTTGGGAACCCAGAGGATGCCCAGCTAATGTCCTGGCATGCATTGGCAAAATGCAAGAAGGATGACGTTAAGCTGTGACACCCCTCTGATGGCAAGCAGTGGAAGCATTTCGATGCCAAGTTCCCAAAGTTTGGTGAAGAGGCAAGGAACATCAGGTTTGCATTGAGTACAGATGGGATGAATCCATTCGGTGACCTTGACAGCTCTCACAACGCTTGGCCAGTCATCCTCACCATCTACAACCTATCTCCCTATCTATGTCAGAAGCGTAGGTATCTTTTACTTACCATGATTATTTCTGGACCGAAGCAGCCAGGCAATGATATAGAAGTGTTCCTAGAGCTGCTCATAGAGGACATGAAGATACTATGGGAAGATGGGGTCAACATGATGGATGTGTCCCTAAAGAAGGAGTTCACTCTAAAAGCCATCATCTTTGTCACCATCACCAATTACCCTAGCCTTTTTCACTATCAGGGCAGATCAAAGGTAAGTCAGGTTGTATAGTTTGCATTGACAGTACCTGCTACACTTATCTTAATGCATCCAAGAAGTTGGTGTACATGAGGCATAGGCGATTCCTCGACAAAAAGCATAGGTACCGACATCCTTCGATGAATCAGTTCTTCGACAACTAGACCGAGCCTCAAGCTAACGAGCCGATAAAGATGAGTTATGGACAAAAGGTGTTTGACATGGTGAAGGGCATAAACGTCAAGTTCAGGAAGAAGAAGAAAATTGAGGCAGAAGGGACCAAAACAAGAAAGAAGAGAAAGCGGGGTAATATGGAGAAAGAAGCGCAACCTGTCAATCTTGCCGTTCCTTTCAAGAAGCAATCATGTTTCCTCAAGTACCTATCATACTGGAAGGAGCTAGATATGCCCCATGCCATCGACTGCATGCACCTAGAGAAGAATGTCTTCGAGAGCATGATCGGGGTCCTGCTAGACATTAAGACTAAGACAAAGGATGGTCTGAAGTCACATCTAGATCTTCTCAACCAAAACATCAGGAGCGAAATTCATCCGATAGCGGCGGCGCAGAGCGGGGAAGTGGACCTTTCGGGCGTGAGCTACAACCTCACGATAGATGAGAAGAGGGCTATGTGTCAGTGGCTTAGGGCTATCAAGGTGCCGACCAGTTTCTCTTCCAACATCAAGAGCTTGGTCTCAATGAAGGATCTCTCACTCACCAGCATCAATGCACATGATTGCCACGTCATGCTCATGGTGTTCCTCCTGATTGTGATCAGGGCTATCGGTTCAGAGTACGTGAAGATGGTCATCACACGCCTAGGTTACTTCTTCAACTTCATCACACAAAAGGTCATCAATGAAGCTGAGCTACCAGGACTGAAACAGTTCATCGTAGATACTCTTTGCCAGTTTGAGATGTGTTTCCCACCGTCTTTCTTCGATATTATGCCACACCTGATGATGCACATGGTTGATCAGATATAGGAACTTGGGCCTGTCTACCTGCATCAGATGTGGACGTACGAGAGGTTCATGTCAACCCTGAATAGGTACGTCCATAACCGTGCTTACTTGGAGGGCTCTATGATCGAGGCTTACACAACAGAGGAGGCCATTAACTGCTGCACCACTTACATTTGGGATGCAAATACAATTGGGTTGCTCGTCCATCTGCACGAAGGTAGAACCTCGGGGATGGGGTGCATGGGGAGGAAAGTACGCACCGATGTAGCGGAGGAAACTTTGCAAGAAGCTCATCACAACACCCTTAATCAGTTAGTGGTCATGGAGAAGTGGGTTGAGAAGCACCTGGAGGAAGTCCGCCATACTTGTGGTGGATGCACGGAGGCATGGGTACAAAGACAGCACAAGATCAATTTCACGACGTGGATCTAATAGCAGGGCATACCTCCCTATGGAGATTTTGCTAAAGCGAGGCTTGCGTCCGGCCCGTCCGCCCAAATCAGTTCATGGCAAGGGTATGACATCAATGGATACAGGTTCCACATGAAAGAGAAGGATAAGAAGAGTGTGGCTCAGAATAGCAGTGTTCGATATGAGGGCATCGACGAGGTCATTGGGGAAACCAAGACATACTATGGGCAGATTGAAGAGATATGGGAACTTGACTACGACGGTGACCTACAGATACCCATCTTCCGGTGCCAATGGGTCAAGCTGAAGGCGGTTGTCGTGGATGAGTTTGGGCTTACCACCATTGAGCTCCAAAGTGTCGGCTATAAAGATTATTAGTGGGTACTAGCAAACTGTATCGCGCAAGTAGCCGACTACGATAAGCCCGGAGACTCCAAGAGGCATGTGGTTGTGTCAGGAAAGCAGAGGATCGTGAGAGTAGATGGACTCTAGAGTCCAGAAGAATACAACCACTACGTGGAGTTCTCGCTCTTTACTGATCATCCACGCAAGATCAAGCTAGTCAAGAACCATGTCATGAAGACTGGCATGAAGCCTTGGTTCCACCCCGATGGTGAAAAGAAGAGCATCATAGGATCACTTCCAACAAAATGATATGTATGCCACACATTTATGTGTAATAATGTACTACTTTATTGACTTACAAGAACTTTTATGTGACTACCTATTATTGTAATGGAACCATAGGCCTACTACTCCTACTACGTACTACACTTGCAACATATGCGTGAAACATATGCAAACCATATGCAAAACATGTTGTAACATACACAACGTCCAGATAGAACACTTGCAACACACGTCTCAAAATGCCTGAAACATACATATGGAACATATGAAACATTTTGAACAAACGCTTGCAACATGCCTTTCAAACGCTTGCAACATATGCAAAACATGTTGTAATATTACTACTACGTACCCTACTACTCCTCCTAACCTACTACTACTACAACTACCCTACCACTCCTAACCTACTACTCCTACTACCCTACTACTACTCTACTACTACTACTACTACCCTACTACTACTACCACCACCACCCTACTACTACTACTACTACTACTACTACTACTACTACTACTACTACTACTACTCCTACTCCTACTACCCTACTACTACTACTACTAACCTACTACTACTACCCTACTACTACTACTACTACTGCTGCTGCTACTACAAAATTTAGAAACTATTAGAAATTTAAAATTAGTTTTAAACATTGTAAAACCTTTCATTTTGAAATTTAACAAAAAATGCAAAATATTAACCGTGGTGGTCACCCTAAGGCGCCCGCCTCGGTTAATGACTATTAACCATGGCAGGCAATATAAGCCGCCCGCCTCAATTAATATTAACCGTGGTGGGCACCCTAAGGTAATCGCCTCCGTTAATCAAGTCCTATATATACCCGTCCTCCCCTGATTTTTTCTAAGTCCTTCAGCGTTTTCGTTTTGACCCCGAAGGGCTGCCCAATTTTTTCCCTACCGCCAGCCGCCGCTGCCATCTCCGGTGCCCCGTGCTTCTCCGCTCCCGCTGCATGCTTGCACCCACTCCACCACCTTCGTGCTCCTTCGCTCTCACTCCTCCGCTCCACTCGGCTGCCATCCCCGTGCCTTGGAGCTCCTCGCCTCTCTGTCCCCTGTAGCAAACCCTAGCGCCACCACCATTCGTGGAGCTCCGCTGCGGAACCCTAGGCGTGGGTTTGTGGAGCACCGCCGCTGTTTGTGGAGCTCCATTGTGGAACCCTATGCGTGGGTTCATGGAGCGCCGCCCCCGCCCCTGACATCGAGCGGCTCGGCACCCACCCCCGCCACTGAGATCCGCCCCACTCTTCCCCGAACTCCGTTCCTGACACCGAGGAGATCCTCCCCTGCGCCTCTTCGCCCCCCGTGCCTCTACACCATCCTGTTCCCCTGTGAACCCTACATGGTGAACACCAGCAACCTACCATGTTCCCCTGTTCTGCTACGATTCTTGTGCATTTTTGCCATTGAGATGATGAAATTGCTGCATGTGATGCTTTTTTTGGACACTATGCAAATGCCACCGCCTATGATGCTGGAAGTGATCTGCCTGTGATGAAATTGATGTCAATTTTGATTAATTTATGAGCAAATGCCACAAAGTTAGATCTGTCTATGATAAACTTTAGCACTGATTTTAACATTGATGGATTTTTGCCTCACACTTTTAGCCAGCCTTTTCTCTGCACTTTTTTGGGTTAAGATAAAAATAGAGTTGGTATAAAGAAAGGTTGCACTTTTTTGTGTTGTGTAGCTACTTACTAGTTACTACTACTTACTACTTTTACTACTACCTGCTACTCCTACTACTCTCCTACTACTCTCTACTTTGTACTACTCCTACTCTCTACTATATCTACTACTAGTCCTATATACTATTGCTAGTGCTCCTCTACTCCTAATACTCCTGCTACTCTCTACTCTGTACTACTCCTACTCTCTACTCTATACTACTCTCTACTACTACTTAACTACTGCTGACTACTCCTACACAACTACTACTACACTACTACTCTTAGCACATTGCTTCTCATTGAGCACATACTACTGATGCTACTTTGCTACTAGTAGTACTCTTACTACTGGTTGCTCTCCTACTGGCTGTTGTGTTGTGCAGCTACTACTACTATAGTAGTAGTAGTAGTGGAAGTAGGGCCTCCTTGGCATGGGAATTATGTTTACATCATATACATGTGTGATTCCTATGGTAGATTTTATATATATATAATTTCTTTTATCGAATCTAGTGCTAAATAATGTAAAGATTGTCATGAAATCACTACTGCCACCACTGTCTACTCCTACTAGTTCTCCTATTACTACTTCTACTACTGTAGTGCCTCTTCTCTCTTATCTCTTCTCTCAACTACTACTCTCTTCTCTCTTATCTCTTCACCCAACTACTACTACCCTACCAGCCTTTCCTCTGCACTTTTTTGCTTAAGTTTTTTTGCTGGTTCACTGGATATGTGCTTAAGTTTTTTTTGCTTCCTATGATGCCCATGATTTTCCTTATTGTTGTTTTTTACTCTTAGCAAAATGGTGGCTGCCCTACTGCTCCTTGCTTGCTTGCTCACCCCTGCCATGTTTTGTGGCATCTGCTGCTTCTAGTCTCTCTACTACTACTACTGCTGCTGCTGCCTATACTCCTACCCCTCCTACTATTACTACTACTACTCATACTAGTACTACTCCTACTACTAGCAACTCCTCCTCCTCCTCCTCCTCCTACTACTTACTTACTACTGGCGGCTGCTGCTTACTACTCTGCCTACTTACTACTTTGTGGCATTTGCAACGATGAATTTTTTTTGAAATCCTAAACAAAATGTGCTAAGGCAGTGGCATTTGCAACGATGTAAAACTTCTTATGCTGAGGCAGTGGCTATGATGATGAAATGTCCCCATACTTGTGAGCCACTAAACTAGGATGGCTTGTATACCATATAGAAGCAACCAATTTAGAAGCGATGTGATTGCAATGGGGCAAATCTAAGCCAACAATTTTGTACATTTTTTAAAATCTTTTGTATTTTCTCAAAGTCTTTTGTACCAACTACCATTGTACATGAAAGGAGGATGTAATCTTGTTTTTAGATGAATATAATCCATGATTCCTTTATATCTGTTTTGAGAAGATTTTACATATCATTGTCTTCATAGAATTGAGAAATGTCCATGTATATAATGCTCTCTTATTCATAGTTTCCAATAGCATCCAAGCCTACTGAAGAATGGCACGAAACAAGCCCGGGAATTAGTGATGAGGGAAGTGGAGATGAGGGAAGGGGTCATGAGGGAGGCTCGTCATCAACAAACGATAGTGACAAATCGTACGAGGAGGAGGTGATAACACCAAGGCAGAAGAGGAGAGGTCCAACAGAGGAAGAATTAGATCTGACCTATACACCAGAAAAGATGGGGCCTTCAACACAAAATTCTTACACCCCAAGACGGGATGATGACGGCTGCGTAAGTAAATAACTAGCACAATGTCAGCAGACGATGACAAGCTTCTAGCTTAAGTATGAAACTAATGTGAGTTCTTGTCCTTGACAGCTGCCGGTGGTGCCTATGTGTCTGGAGTACCCCCCAATGAAGAAGAGGAGGGGCAAGCATCTGGTCCTACCTCGAGCACTTCAACCAAAATGACCAGTGGCAAGAAGTCAGACCTGAAGAGGGGCCAACACGGGAGGCACCAGATTCGCAACAAGGTGCATGCGATATACAAGATAGGGCCACATGGAGAGCCCTTGGAACCAAAAACTATCATCGGCATCTTCAGCAACCAATGCTCCTATCTAGTCAAGGAGCACATGACGATCACATATATGAATTGGAAGAAAGTTCCAGAAGGCCTGAAGGATAAAGTGTGGCTAGACATGCTGAAGCGGTTTGTGTATCCACCGGACCAATACAATGAGGCATTATGCAGAGGGCATGCCATGGCTATTGCAGGCAAAGCGCTTCACACCTTGAGGTATAAACTCAATAAGAACTACGTGAAGAAAGGGAAGACACCCTATGAAGACTACAACTTCATCAAGCAACATGTCTGGGAGGAGTTTGTTAAAAAAATGAGTACTGATGATGCAAAGGCCAACAACGAGAAGTACTCCTAGCTCGCAAAGAAGAACACACTTCCCCACCACCTGGGCAACACAGGGTATGCTGGTAAGAGGAACAAGTGGCGGCAGGAGGAAAGGGAGGCAGATGAGGCTAGGCTGGAGAATCCGTTGGAAGGCATCGATGAGAGGGGCCGTGACTTCTTCTATGGCCGTCGACCGAAGAAGCTAAAGGAGGGCAAGACCAAGTACAACGAGCTACATACCGAGGAGGCAGAGAAGGCTTTGCTCGCGATCAAGGTGGCCAAGGAACACGGCGAGTTCCAACCTCGCAGGGAGCACGACGAGCTGACCGAGGTGCTAGGAAACCTCGAGTACCATGGCCATGTTCGGGGCATGTCATCGAGGCAGAGCTGGAAGAATGTGGAGTCATGGCAATCCGACGCCGCGTCTTACCACACGAGGCAGAGATGCAAGGAAGACATATTCTAGGCCGACAAAGAAGCGACGGTGAAGGAAATGATCATCGGGTTGATACAAGATGCTTTCATGAGCACTGACCCCAAGATGGTGGAGCTGAGGACGTAGATGTTTCGCTAGGCTGGCGTGATGACACAGTAGGGTGAACCCGCCGTACAAGGGCAGACGGTGCTGGGTACCTCACAACCCCAGAGGTACCCAGTCGATGAGATCATGGAGCCAACAAACGCCATGCTACAGGTGCCCTGGGGCAGGATGAGGAAGAAGAAGGATGTGGCGCATGGAACAGTACAGCCGCCCAACCCTGAAGCTAGGTACCACGGCAGGCCCATCCCGCCCGAGTATGTTGTGGTGAAAGTGATGTGGACGCACGATCACCACGACGACGATGAACTTGACTTTGCTAATGAAGAGGGAGACATGACCCTCGGCCAGGCTCTCGGCACGCGTGTGCTATGGAACAAGGCAGATATTGTTTTGGACATGCCAAAGCCGGCATCAAAATCCTCTCAGCCGTCGTCATCTCCCCTGGGTGGCCCAAGTGACGACAATGACGACGATAGCGGCGATGGCAACAACAATGATGGCGGCCCCAGTAGCACTCCTCCACGTAGCCTGTGTCCTGACACGAGCAACCGACAAGGAGATAAAGGGGGTGCACCTGGCCAAGCAAGGACAAAGGGAAATGTCCACCATCACCGAAGAAGCCTGCAGAAGAAGAGGGGGACAAACTCGCCCACCTCACCACAGAGGAATGGGCAGTGTTCAACATAGCTGAAGAGCACAAGTACACAACGACGTTCAAAAGGTATATATGCTAATGGTAACTGAACATAGTCAACAAATTATGTGTGTGTATATCAATGATGCTAACAGACTTTTTCACTCCTCCTTGTCTCAATTACAAGGAGCGAACCCCACCGTCAATTTGGCACCTTATGCTAGATTGCCTCGATAAATTTGAGAATGGCAAGTTCATGTTGCCCTTGGGCCAGCTTGTCCAGAATGAGTTGTTGGAGGTTCAGAGGTTCCATCTCTAGTATATGCATGCGGTGAAGTTAGGCATGAAGGAATTCATTGTGAGGGTCCCCAAGGAGTACTTCCTCTTAGAAGATGACACTTATGTCTCCGTTGTCTTCCACAACATGCACAGGCTGCTATGGCGCAAGGATCTCGACGTCGCCCAGATCACCCTTTTTTCCATGTAAGTTATTACACCTCTGCATCACCGTAGGTACATTCATAACGATCAAACTAACAATGCCATGACGATGACTTATGCTTGCAGGATGCAATCATATGTGTGCAAGGAACTAGGGAAAGATATTATCTACCTATCTCCTATGCATATTACCCAGAGGGCCATCATTGGCCACGATGTACCGGACACACATCCTAGGCTGGTGAACTTGGACAAGATGCAGCGAGTGCTTACTTGGGTTAAGATGCAAGGCGAGATCAAGTTTAGAAATGGATAATACATCCTCCAAGCCATGAAGAAGATCCGAGGAAATGGGTGTATCCTTGCCGCCCACCAATTCGGGTAAGTCAAAACGATACATGCAATAGCTATTGTGTTCACCACTTTTCATATTTCAAGATTTGAGATCCATATTGTTTCAATGGTGTAGCTTGGGCATCATGGGCCACTTGATTATATTTATGATCTATCCTTAGGATGGAAAGGCTATCATATTTGACTCCTTGCGGACAACGGAGAGAGAATGGTACAAGGATTTTGAAGGCGTTCTACGATAGTAAGTGATGACACATCTTCTTTTTTGCACTCAAAGAATGTATCAAATTTGTTGTTGACACTAGTGGTTGGCATACAACACTTATAGGAAGTACGTGGAAGAGGGGGTTATGATCGGAGGTTCAAGAGGCAGAAGAAGAAGTATGGCACAAAACTAGCAGTAAGGCGAGACTTCTCGATACTACTACTAGCACTTACTCCTCATGCCCCTACTCCTACTACTACCGAAACAACTACTACTACAACAAGTACTACTACAACTCCTATTACTACTACCATACAACAACTACTACTACCCTACAACAACTACTACTGCTACCCTACTCCTCCTACTACTACAACTACTACTACCCTACTACCCTACTAATACTAGCACTTACTCCTCCTCCTACTACTACAACTACTACTACACTACAACTCCTACTACTACCCTACTAGTACTAGCACTTACTCCTCCTACTACTACTACAACTACTACACTACAACTCGTACTACTAGCTACTACCCTACTTCTACTCCTACTACTAATACATTACTACTTCTGCACTCCATACCAGTCCTAATGATCATGTGTTACATATATCATGCATGCAGTGTGCCAAGCAACCTAAAGGCTCATTCTTGTGTGGATACTATACTTGTGAGTACCTCAGGGCTTGCGGGAGATTTAGCAAGAGCTGGCGGTAGCTAAAGAAATCCCAAAGGTGGTGGGAGAGGGAAAAGATTGACCATAAGACCATCACTAGAACAGTAGGCGACATTTGTAAGTTTGTCACGGACGAATGTTGTCATGTTGAGGGAACTTTCTTCTACAACGAGAGTGAGCTAGGGACGGAGGAGAAGTACATGAATCTACGCCACTGGAGAAGCGACGCTCTCGACATGACCGACTACAAGTTGTCAGACATCTTCGAGTAGCTGCCCTTAACTTGTCATGTGAACATGTGATGTGATTTTGTTAACTTTGCAATGTAGTGTGAAGAACTTAGTGTGTGACATGATGAATGGTGGAACATAAGGACAGCGACATATATATGGATGTAATATATATGTCTTTATCATTCATACGTGTGTTTTCTGCTTTCTATGTGTTTTGATCTGACCAAATTTGGTTTCAAATTCAAATTATTAAACAAAAATAAATAATCTTTTTTTAAATCAGGAAATACTTAACGAAGGTGGGCAAATAACAAAACCCACCTCGGTTAAATGATTAACGGAGGCGGCTACCTAAAGTTAACCGCCTCTGATGTATATTTAAAGGAGGCGGTTACGGTTAGGGAAACCGCCACTGTTAATATACATTAACGAAGGTGGTTGCATTACAGTGCCCGCCTCGGTTAATATGTTAATAGTGGCGGTTGGACAATCGCCTCCGTAAAGGCATGATTAACCGTGGCCTTTAACTGGAGGCCGTTGGCTTGCCCGCCTTCGTTAAGAGTTTTTGCCTACCTCCATTGAAGTTATTGTACTAGTGCGAGGCACAGTCGTCTGAGTCTCCATCACCAAGATCATATGATGCACCTGAAAAGTAAGCATTCTCTCCTGCCTAGTCCTATCCGGAGGACTTTAAAATTCGAACCCTTGCCGAGAGGTAACATCGGTAATTATCCATATTTATTTTCTATCATTGCATTAATTATTTTCCCTTTAGCATATTTACTTTTCTGCATTTGCACTGCATTAGAGAAAACAAAAATAAGAAATACTTTAATACATGTCATCAATATTGCATATTAAAAGGAATTAAAAAGTTCTACTGCTTTCCATATTGCATCATAAAAAACCTTAAGCCCCATGTGAGTAAATCAACGGTGTGTAAAAGCTCATGGGAGTATTCACCGTGGTGGCATAAAAATAAAATATATATATATATACATGCATACATATTTTCTTTTTGCATTATAAAAATAGAAAATCCAAAAAGATAGTAAATAGACCTCCTACTAAAACCTTGCTAATAAACTCATAAGAAGAACAAATCCTTGAATGGCTAACCGTTAACCCTTTATCTTAATTCAAGCCTTGAGTTTATGGAATTCTTGTTGGAGTATTTTGCAAGATGATACAAATGATCAAGGGTAAGTTCACTCGGCTATAGACATCTCATTCTACTCATAGGTGAGAAGGACATCCACCGACAAACCCGCTCTGAGGATCACTTCAACAACTGACCACGATAACATCTAGCTTGGGGAAGGAGCATCTCCCATGTATCTAGCTAAGTATTTCTTTCCCTTTTTAGTTTTATTATTTTTGAGTGTGCTATATTTTTGTTAAAGAAATAAAAAGATGAATAACAAAGAAAACAAAATAAAAATTTATCCTAGCTAGTTATATTTATATAGTAAGGTGTGATCTTAAAACTTTGAAAGCAAAATAAAAAAGAGTAAGTGTGTCTAGTTTTCTATTTTTAAGAGCTAAATAAATAATGGAGTCTGAGATAATCTCTTGCAATGGAAATGATGAATAGTTGCTCTGTCATAATTCCTTTCAACTACCTAGTATTCAGCGTTGAATTCTCCTGAGTTTTGGATACAACTGATTTGATATAAGAATTTACTCTGAACTTGAAACTCGTGGGTAACATATGCTTGATCTAAGTCTAGGTAATTAATGAATATGATATGAGAAAGTCTGAGCTGCTGTTTATCTTATTCCTAGTGATACTAGAGTTCTGAATATTTATTTTTTAGAAAAATATAAAATTTATGATGAGCTCTTGTATGACAAAGCTTGAATTCCTACTAGAGCCATATATGATGTTTAGACTAGGAAAACCTTTCACTCATATATGCTGCTTACTTTGCATTAAGTTTCGTCAAGTTTTGTTGATGTCTTATGAGAGGTTTGTCATGCTCTTAAAATCAAGATCACGTATACACCACCCACATATGCACTACTCCTACACTAGGAGTAGACACAAAAACATGCCATTTTATCTAGATCAACCAAAAATGTTTTACTCCTACACTAAGAGTGAACACCAAAATTATACCCTATAGAATACCCACCAAATAAATACTCCAAGTTCTTGTTGTTATCTCTCAAAAGTTTTGTTGCAGAGAAGAGGCATGTGGCTATGCAAAATTTATTCATAAAAAAAGAGTAAAAAAGAAGAAAAGAATTGGAAAATGGACAAATGTCTGAGATATCCAAAACAATGGGTACTCAGATGCCCTCCTAAAAAAGAGAAGAGAGAAAAATGAATAAGATAGTCCATGTTCTCTTGAAAGTTGTTTCCAAATTCCAAAAAGAGAGAGGCATGTCAAGGAGCAAAATAGAATTAGGTTAGTCACCATATATATCCCCCATACATCCATACACATGCACATCTTGATTTGATTGTATGATTTAACTCTTTTTAGATCCATTGTTTGACTTTACAACATATGTGCTGCAAGTATACTCTTTCATGCTTTCTCCCTACCTATGAACTCTACTATAAGCCTTAGTTGTAGGAAGAGAAAGGCATAGAAACACTATTGCCTTCGTGAGGATCCACAAATGCCACATATGTTAAGAGACTTGAGAGTGTCATACAATGGAAGCTCTGGGTTTTATTTTAAAAACTTACAAAAAACTTCAAAATAATGGTTAAGCAAAGAACTTGAGACATAGTGCTTGACTTGATTGTTCTATCTTTCAATTGCTCAAGACCCAAATGAAGAATAAGAAGCTCCATGATTAAAGGTAATATGGGTAAGTTTAAAAGTCAGATCGGTTTATTATAATCCGAAGGAGAATTTTTTTGGACGCATGTGTACTTTTGAGGCGTGAAAGCATAGAAGCAACTCCTGATCCAAATTTACTTAGTTTAGCTTTGCTAAGGGACTAGCAAAGGTTAAGCTTGGGGCAACTTGTTGACGGTAGTTATTGTTCATCATAAACCATCAACATAACTTGAATAAATGCTTGAAATAGATCACCAATAGAAACTTAGGGGTTTAAACTGACAATTTCCACAAGTTTTGGTGAATCTGTATTTTCAGCAGTGTTATTCCAGAAAACCAAAAAGAGGGATCAAAACGTGAAAAAGAACTAAACTTAACCGCGACAAAAACTACTCTAGAAGATTCTAGAGGACTCCCGGAGGCGACCCCCGAGGCAAACCCTGAGAGGCTGCCAGGTGGGGCCGGCCAGCCCCACCATGGTGCTGCCCGGCCCCCTGTGGGCCCCTCTCGTCAGTATCTTCTAGAATATTCCTCCACCGCCTCCTAGGATTGCATCTATGCCATCCTTTAAGTTAGTTTGATCCAAGGGATCACGTTGCACCCCCTAATATAAATAGACCCCAACCCCCTAGAGGCATCAAGTCATTTGAGATCAAGTCATCCAGAGCCAAAAACCCTAATCTCCTCAAAGCTCCTCTAGTTTCTAGGGCATTGGCTAGTTAGGCTAGGTCTAGAGAGAGGCAAGCAGATCTTTAGTTGGATTCCTGACATTGTCTAGAGCTTAGTTTGCTATAATTCTTATACCCCTTTCTTGTTGTATCTCCATTATTTTTATATGCTTTGGTACAATTCTCAAGACAATATAGTATTCATCTTATATAAGGTTGCAATGTTCATCATCTACTTTGATTAATGCATGCATAAGTTCATATAGCGCTCACCTTAAGGATCATAGGGTGGGTGGTAGAGATCATGTAAGCATGGTGCTTAGATGTTATTTACCCGAGAATATACTCTATATTCCGGGTCATGTGGTAGATCGCAGGTGTGACACTACCGTTGAGTCCTTTGTAATCCACTCCCCAAATATAGGTCATAGAAGTAGGGCCCGGTTGTAACACCCTAAGTGTTTATCACCAATTAGGTAGTGGGTTTAAGCTCAAACATGATAGATTAGTGGAGATGACGATGTCAAGGTCAACCTATGGAGATGAGCCTAACCGAAAGTTGGATGTTGCACCATTGCTTTACATATAGGCCATTTTCAAGATATATTCTTGGATGGTGTTATTGCAATATCTTCATGTGTCTCACCTTAATACCTATCTATATTGATCCCTGAAAAAGTTTCATGAAGTTTGGAATCAAAAAGTCACATGAAATGATAAGTTCTATTTCTATTAGAATTTGCACCACTAAGTGAATGGAATTATAGATCATCAACCAAACTTTGCAAACTTGCCCAAATTACTCTAGATGAACTCTACAACAAAAGTCATGAAGAGTTCATGTTGAGCAAAAGTCAAGAAAATGCCCCAATTGGCCTAAAACAATAGTTTAGGCTTTACCGAGTTGATACTTTGACCAAAGTGAAAGTTTGACTTCTGTACTAGTTATGAGGTTTGACCTTAAACAAAAGTTGTAGACCATCTTGTGTAGAACAAACTTTGTTTAATGGTCAAGAGCTAGTTTGGTCCCTAACCTAGTCAAATAGAGCTCACAAAAATCAACTTAGTGCTGTTTTCGAGGTCCAGAATTTGGCTAAGTCTGGAGTTACAATGTCATTAGTGGTTGGCATCCCGCGTTCTTGAGTTTTCGTTAAGTAACTTGAGTTGACCCAAAAATAGAAGTTGGAGTATATTCTTTGGAGAAGAGCAGGTGAAGAGATGGATGAAGTTCGACTCCGTTTTGGTCATCAATTTTGGGTTTACTTAACCGCTGTCAATGTGTTGACAGTGTCAACTTTGGACTTGATTATCCACTAATCCATAACCCTAATTGCAGTGCACCTTAAATAGAAATTGTAGCTCTTCATGTGGGCTACAAACTTTGTTTTAGGTCCATGTCCAGAATCGGCCCATAGCCGGCCCAAATCGTCTCCCACGCCAGGTACACCGTTGTCTGCCACGTGCTCGTCGAAATGCACCAGAGGGCGCCGCGCGGCCTGTGCATGTCACCCATGCGCGAGCTGGGAAACTCACCACGTGTACCCTCCCTTCTCCTTGCGTCGGTGTGGATGCCAGCCTACCACTGGCGCTCCCACTCCCTCTCGTGCCGCCCTGACCCTCTCCCTTGCTCTCACCGTCGCTGCCGCGCTCCCCTTAGTCAAGCTCCGAGCTCGACATCGCCATGGCCGATGCCATGATGCCGTGGTCATCTCTCCCTTCCAGTGCCCCTTCGGCCAAGCAGTGCAGCCCTACGTGTGCCCACGAGTCCGTGGTGTCTTCCCCGCCACTCCGCCTTCGTTGTTGGCCGTCGTTGCCAAGGCCGTCATCGTCGTGACCGGCCGCCGACGCGGCATGCCACCCGCGCGCATGGCCAAACCGCCTCGGGCCACCCTGAGCTAGGCTGAGCGATGTTGCGGGTGCGTGCAAACCCACTTGGTCTTCCCCATTCCTCGACCGCCGCCGGTGCTCGCCGGGTCGCGCCTCCGCGCTACCGCCGCGGCGAAGCCGCCACCGTGCGTCCGGCTCGCGTGGCCAGGAGGCTGTGGTTCATCTCCGGTCATGATTCGGCCACCTACGGATGCGGTCTGGCATGGCGGTGCCCGCACTACCCTTCCCCGCCACCGGCACTGGCCTCACCGGCCAGAAGATGGCCGGCCGGCAAGCCGCCACCGCCGTCCTCTGTTTTCTCCGATTTAGAAGAAGACCGGTTCCTCTCTCTCTGTCTCCCTGTGTGTTTGACAAGTGGGCCCGATGGAGCCATGGGTCCCACATGTCGGTTTCAATTGTGGCTGATTCAGGTGTACAACCAGGTGTGTCTAGCAAAATGGTAGGGTGTGTTATTCTGGATTTTGAATTTCAAGTTCATGTTAAATCTTCAAAAATTCATATCTCATGCTAGGAAACTCCAAAAATAGTAAATGGGGACTTTTTGGACACCTTGAGAAGAGATCTATGCAGTAGAGTTATAAATCATTACATGTTTTTAGATGTTTTCTGATGTCTTTATTTAAGTTTTAAAAATGCTCTAAAAATGCCTTTAAACTTGACCAAAGCAAGATCTGGAGTTTTAGAACTCCAAAAATAGTGATTCTTGTTTTGTTAATTTTGTGATGACATGTACTTGCTAGGAAAAAATATTAAACACACTAGTTGTTCACTGTTTTATTAAGGTTTTGATTTGACCTTGATAAATAAGGAAATCTACATTATATTGCTTGTCATTTTTATATCTTGAGTTGTGTTGCTCCAAAGAATGTGAAATTTTTATGGTAGGCTTGTCATGCTATGGATGTAGTGTGGTATAAATTTCATGGTCATTGCTTACTGTATGATCAAGTTATTGATTTAACTTATTTATGGCTTGATAAATATCTTATAAATAATATAGAAATGATAAAATGGAAAATGTTGTTCCATTACCTTAGTATGATGTTTCTCTATCATATTGATTCATCCTATGGCCATGTGTTCATAGAAAATATGGAGTTTTAGGTTTAACTTGCTCTCACATTATTTATTGCTATAGCCATTTGTCTTTTCCGTAGAGGTTGATATACATGTCCAAATGGTTTCAAATTTGGACAGTATACTTTTGAAAGCATATGTAGGCCACTGTAATTTTGGTAGAATTTATTGAGCATTTTTGGTAGGTGTTCATAATTCCACCTAATTATCTAAATAAATTAAGAAAATGCATTAACATAATTTATCTAGCATTTGACACTATGTTTTCTGGTGTTCATTAGTCATGCATGGAATGTTGGTAAAGTTGGTTTTACACAATTATATGTTTGCAACATATGTTAATAATTATTTCTTGCAATTAGTAGTTTCTGGACAGTTCTGGGGGCAATGTAGATTACCCCATGATAATGATATTTTCTGAGCACCTTGTCTATAGCAAAGTTGTATATAATTCATGTATCTAGCTTGTGTTAAAATTTGGTGGCATTTGGTCAAGTAGTAGTTGAGTTATAGATGTTAAAGTCAGGTTTCAGAGTTGGTTGCTCTCTGTTTGGAGCAGACCAGAGTCTGTAGTTTCATCTTTTCGACCTATTAAACTTGAGAATTAGGCTTAGGTGATTATAAATGAATTGTAGATAATTTCATAAGATTTCCAGAATGTCTTGTTGCACATCTTTTGGAGTTGTAGATCTCCTATTGTGGTTAAATTACTCAGCTGTTGTTCTGATGTCCAGGAGGTGGCAATTTCTAGTTCTAGTGCTTTGATTAACTTTGCCATGCTTGTGTATTGAAGTGTGACACATATCTTTGTTGGTACTTGGTTTGGTACCCTAGGATCTTATAAGACTTGTGTCTTGATTGATGTGCTTGCAATCTTCTATGTTATGCCTTAATGAGGATTAAGTTAATTAGCTCTAGGTGTTTATGAGAACTTTGGTATGCTTGTTTGATTACTCTGTTTATTGCACTTCTATGCATTCATACATATGCGTTATTGCACCTCATTTAGGTATGCTAGCTAAAGCACATGAAGGACCTGATGTGGAGCCAAACCCGAAGATGGAGTTGGTGGGTCCATCCCGAAGATAGAAGGACCGGACAAGTGATAGATTGAGGGAATGCTCGCCAAGTGAGTTTCTTCTGCAAACTCTGACTTGAGTCGGATTCCAGGCAAGCCCCGAAGCATTATAAGCCTCCTACCTTCAAAGCAATTAATTCTATATATGTTATAAGTATTGTTGCATTAAGTGGTAGGAGTTGGTTGGAAACCCTTGCTGCATTATATCATTCCTTGTCCAGTTATATGCATCCTTGAATCCTACATAGACTAGGATCGAATAGATGCTTAGCCATGCTTTAAGCGGTAGAAGTCAGGTGATTTCCTGTCACCTGCGAGATATAGGGATATTCATATATGGCACGGTTGGCTATATTTGCTATCATGGAATGGAACCATGTGTTAATAAAATGAAATGAGACCGGGTGGGATGACGATAGTGAAGCAACAAGGCATGGAGGTCTTGGGTGTGGATCTATCCCCGTCTGAGTCGTTTAAGGACCGATTCGCTGTACGTCCTTGAGTCATGTTGAATGCAGTCTAACACTTAGTTGGCCGGATAAGTCGTTCCGACCACGAAGCCGAGTAATACAGTTCAGGCCGGGAATCGAATGGTAGGTCGCATCTTGGAGGAGAGTAAGGATGTGCTTGGGGACATTGGCATGAGACCAAGGGGGGTTAGAGTCCCTAGCACCTGATAGAGTGTCGCCCTTGGGGATGCGGCATCAGTCGAACCCGCGGCTCCTGAACTGTACCAAAGGTGACCTGAGCAGCCCTCGCCAGGCGTGACTCGGTGAGTGTTAGAAATACCCCTCCAGCTGGATAGGAACTCGATTCGAATCGTCGTCGCTCCCGGTTAGTGAGCACTTGACTTGAGCAGTGGCAACGTAGATTCCATTAAATTGAACGGATGGTTAATTGGATGATGATGTAAATGTTGCCTCAATTTATACCTGCTATGGTTAATATTGTTTGCTCCTAATAAAGTGAGTGCTCTAGTACAGGTGCTAATATAGATGATAGGTTAATGATGATTAACTTGATGCGTAAGCATTAATGATTACTTATCTGTATTAAGCTTTTATGCAAAATGTGTCAAGCTAGCCCACTTCATATCAACCTTGCATGATCCTTGGTGTCACTTTATTTCTGGTTTTTGACGGGTAAGTCTAGTTGAGTACCTTCTTGTACTCAGGGTTTTATCCCCACTTGTTGCAGGTTGTGATGTATCATGGCTACTACAAGAGTTGGTTGGCTCCTGCCTTAGTGGCGGAGTGTGATCATAGGCATGATCCTTCTGAGTTATCTTCTCTCTAATGCTTTTGTTGGAAGTCGACCTTGGTACTGGCATGTATTTGAAATAAGGGTGTTGTTAGTTTCAAATTACTTTGCTTCTGCTACTGTTGAATTTAAGTTGTAATAACTATGTTGAACTCCGTTGTATATTCAATTACTTGTGAAATGGATGTAACATGTGACTTGTTATGTTGAATCACTATGATCTTGGCTGGTATGTTGGTTGGTTTGAAATCCCTCGTGATTTCATTGGACTACCGGAGTTATATGGGCTCAAGTGTGAGAATTTGATCACTTCGGTGATTGTTTTTGTACCTGTGCTCTTATAATTTGGACGGTTCCGTGACACCGGTTGCAAAGAAAGGGAAAGCTCTGTTATCAAACTTCCCAAAGTAATGCCCCTTATGTGTAAATTCAATGGTGATCTTAGCAGTGACTGCTGAGTGTAATTGCACTAATCAACGTATGCTTTGACTTGTAATTAAGAATGAATTAGAAATTATTCCTCTAATATTCTAACCTAACAATGCTAATGCTATAGATAGGAGTGCTCTAAGAGATTTATTTATCATTATTATAAACTTGATCAATGCTTATTATATATATATCTTTTATCTTGTGACTTACCCTTATTATGAGTAGAGAGATTTTTATGGTTTATTTCTCCATCAATGTTATAAGTTATCAATACATGTCCAAACCTACACCTTCCCTATGGTAAAATATAAATAACAATACCTAGAATACTATTAGGTAAAATGCTACAATGGTATAATTATCTATCCGCTTGCAAAATCCTTTTCATTCATATTCTATATTCTTTCTAGTCGCATAAAATGATAAACATCTACTTAGTATTATTCTAGTAACAATGCTAGGTAGTACCAACAAATATTTCTGGCACCATCACCAGGGATGACAACCTAGTTTAAGTAACGCTATAGGTGTAGGTAATTAATAGGTGGCTACTAAAACAAGTAACAAGTTAATAAATACCAACATAGGGTATTACGTCAAGCTAACGGCCTGAACCTATCTAATCGCTGTCTCTTGCATTTTGTGTCACCATCCGGTTCCCTCATGCGCACCTCCACCAATTCATCTATTACCGTGGGCATACCTCTCGGTAGACTGCTAAACGTATTTCATCGACAGTGGTGCGCCAGGTAGGGGGTGTGCGTGCTAAATCCGTGGCGAGCCAGATCTCGTCGTTGCCTTCAACGTGCTCGAGAAACTTCCTCAAACTCCAGAGGTCAAGAAGGTTCGAGTGCATCTCCTAGTGGCTCAAGTCCAGGTCAACAAGTTCTGGAACCCTAGCCCATCTTATTCGATTGCGTCGGCTCATAGCCGCCGCTCCCGCCACGACGGAGGAAGTCAACATCAAGGTGCTGAGCACCCTCGACACCAAGCCGGCAGCCCCTATCTCTATGAGGATCTAGGGGCAACTACGAAGGACATTCATGCCAAGAGGGTGCCCTCCGTGCCCCTAGGGAGGACGAGGCAGCAATCGCAATGCCAATCAAGAGGTGAATCAACCCCCGTACGATGACCGCGAGCACATCAACGCCAATCTTGACGTATGGGGTCGCTTTGAGAACAGCAGGTCCACGCGATATGAGATAGAGTTGGAACACCGGCAGCGGTTTGATGAAGGGCATGGACCACCTGTTGCACCCCAAGCACCACCTGTCGCTCCTATCACTAGCTCCAGACTTCAACCCTTTGCGGCAAGGCTCCGAGCCATCCGATGGCCTACAGGCTTCAAGATCGTCGGGGTCAACACCTACGATGGCAAGGCAAACCCTGCCCAGTGGCTAACTCTTTACGAGATTGCAGTGAGAGCTGTAGGCAGAAGTGAAGATATCATGGGAAACTACCTGCCTGTCATGCTCAACCAGTCCGCAAACAACTAGCTTCTCAGCCTGTGGGAGAACTCCATCCAATCTTAGGATGACCTCAAAAAGGTCTTCACCGAGAATTACAAGGCTATGTGCGAGCAGCCCGGCACCAAGTATGACTTGAAGAAGCTTCACAAAACCTCTAGGGAGTCCCTGCATAACTTCATCAGGCGCTTCTTGGAGACAAGGAACTCCGTCCCCAACATCAGCGATGCCGAGGCCATTGCCGCATTCACCAAAGGGCTATAGCTCAAATAGCTCCACAGAAAAGATGTACTGCAAGAGGCCTACGACCATCAGCGAACTGATACAAATAGCAAACGGCTACACCGACGTCGAGGAAGCTAAATGGGCTGCTCGTCCTGATCGCTATCAACGCCACGACGACGACTGCCATGATGAGAGGTGCTATGACGATTGCGACTATCGCCACAACAATCACGACCGCCGCCATGATGATTGTGAGCATCACCAAGATAACTACAAGCACCGGTGAGACGACCGCTCGGATGGCTCGAGAGGCAGACAAGGCTACCGCCGTCGACCTGATAGCTCTGTCAATGCCGTCAACGCCTGTGCTAAGCGCACCTACAACGCCGACTATGCTAAACTCATGGACGGTCCGTGTCCTATCCATAAGGATGCCAAGCACACCATGGGAGAGTGCAGAGGCCTGAACAAAGTGTTCTACGATGAACCATCCAAAAGGCCACGACGCAACGACGATGAGACCGAAGATGGCCAAGGTGGAGATCGAGACAAGAACAAGGGCCCTGCCTATCAGGATGCCACAAAGACCGTCACCACCATGTTCGGTGGGAGAGGTATCTCCGAGGACAAACACGAGCAGAAGCTCGTAGCACGACGCATCATGTCAGTCGTTGCATACAACGGACCCATTGCTGACCCAAGTACCTTGACTGGTCAGAGCACCCGATCACCTTCTCTAGGGCCGACCAGTGGTCGAACATCCCATATCTAGGGCGTTTCCTACTCATCCTAGATCCCATCATCAAGGACATGCGCTTCTAGAAGGTCTTCATTGATGGTGGGAGCACCCTCAACATCCTGTTCGCTAGATTCCTAGCTGAGCTAGGGCTCAAGAAGGAAGATCTCACCCCCATGGACTCTCTGTTCTGGGGGATCATTCCTGGAAAAGCGTCCCTATCTCTAGGATAGATTACACTACCAGTATAGTTTGGCACCGCCAAGCACTTCCACGTCGACTACATCAACTTCCTGGTTGCTGACTTCAACACGACATACCACACCATTCTTGGCTGACCAGCTCTCGCCAAGTTCATGGCCGTGCCGCACTACACGTACCTGGTGCTAAAGATGCTGACGAAGCAGGGGGGTCTTCTCCCTATGCACCAACCTCGATGTCGCCTACTCCTGTGACAAGGAAAGCTTCACGCTTGCTGAGGCTATTGACTTCTCCATCCGCATGCAGGACTGCCTCGCAACTTCGTAGTAGATTTCCCTAGAAGACCTGGAGATCCCCAGCATGGAGGCCGCCCGAGCATCAACCAAGTCCAAGCAGGTGAAGGAAGTGGTCCTTGTCCCCGACGACCAGTCTAAGACTGCTCAGATCGAGGCTGACCTCGATCCCAAATAGGAAGACATGCTCATCAGCTTCCTAAGGGAGCATGTCGATGTGTTCGTGTGGAAACCTATAGACATGCCCGGCGTGCCTCAGGAGCTAATTGAGCACTCCTTGAATGTCTCAGCGACCACCAAGCCGACCAAGCAGAAGCTTCGACGATTCATGCAGGACAAAAAGGAGGCCATTAGGGTAGAAATAACCTGGCTCTTAGCTGCCGGTTTTATCAAAGAGGTGTATCATCTGGAGTGGTTAGCCAATCCGGTTCTTGTAAGAAAAAAGAATAAAGAATGAAGAATGTGCATTGATTACACTGATATCAACAAACACTGCCCTAAAGACCCCTTTGGCCTACCTCGCATTGATGAGGTCATATATTTCACAACCGCTTGCAAGCTCCTGTGCTTTTTAGATTGCTACTCTGATTATCACCAGATCATGCTGAAGGAAGAAGATCAGATCAAGACATCATTCATCATGCCCTTCGGTGCCTACTGCTACATGACCACATCCTTCGGGCTCAAGAACATGGGTGCAACTTATCAAAGGGCCATCCAGTGCTGCCTCAAGGACAAGATTGGGAAGAACGTCGAGGCCTACATCGATGACATGGTGGTTAAGTCTAAGACTACCGACACCCTCATCATCGACCTCACCGAAGTTTTCAAAGCCCTGAAAGTATACCGATGGAAGTTGAATCCCACTAAGTGCATTTTCGGTGTTCCATCTGGTATCCTGCTAGGCAACATCGTCAGCCACCACGGCATCAAGGCCAACCCAGAGAAGATAGAAGAGATGACCAACATGAAGCCACCGACTTGTGTCAAAGATGTCCAGAAGCTAACAGGGTGCATTGCGGCTTTAAGTCGTTTCACATCCCGTCTAGGCGAAAAGGGGCTCCCCTTCTTCAAGCTACTCAAGGCTCAAGAGAAATTCGTCTAGGCAAAAAGGGGCCACCCCGAGCACTAGACCATGTACTTTGATGGGTCTCTCAACCTCGACGACGCCGGGGCAGGTGTATATTTCATCTCACCATCGGGGGACAAGCTTCGCTATGTCCTCCGCCTACACTTCTAAGCATCCAATAATACCGCTGAATACGAGGCAACACTTCATGGTCTCCGTATAGCTATCGAGCTCAGTGTTAAACGCCTCCAGGTGTACGGTTGTGGCAGAACCGCACCGATTTAACACGGTTTTAGAGGCACTTGTCTTCCACTAGACACTAAGTACCCCGAAAGGGAGCTAAATTGAGCAGTTCCATCGAGCACACCGGACGGGAGAACTCAAATAATCCACATTTTTCATCCAGGATCCAATAATGAGTACAAGCTTACAATACTTAGTCCATTTCATACAACATAGAGTCTCAAAAATCATTTATTACAATACTAGGATTCAGAGTACGATAATTGAAACAACGGAAATAAAATAAACATCTAGCGGTACGATATAAGGATTCGCCTGTGCCCACTAG
Source organism: Saccharum hybrid cultivar R570 (assembly GCA_038087645.1). NCBI lineage: Eukaryota > Viridiplantae > Streptophyta > Magnoliopsida > Poales > Poaceae > Saccharum > Saccharum hybrid cultivar. Next base: position 18,802,665 of record JAQSUU010000637.1, read on the forward strand.
AAGAATCCTCCACATAAGGCCTAACTTCTCAAGGTGCACCTGCAACAAGGGTAGAATAAACCCTGAGTACACAATGTACTCGCAAGACTTACCGACTAGGGGATATATTTCCCGACTCTCAAGGAATATGATAGGCTTTATGGCTTGTGGGTTTCCTATTTGCAGAAAACAATACTAAGAGTGTGCCCTTAGATTATTAGCAGCCATGTTTTATTCGTTACCCTACATTCTATGTAAGCACCTATTCTAGATTCAAGCAAGGGTTATGCTTTTTATTTATATTCGTTTTAATGGCAATTTCGCTATCATATGAAACAGTCTAATCTAATGCTAAAACTTTACAGCAAGCACATGACGATACAACGAAGCTACTGCAGAAAATTTGCCACAAAATTTCCTACAAATATACTCCTAGTGATACTAAGCCTTTCTAAATGATTTAATATATATCCTAGCATCATCATAGCAACATATAAACTAATTATACCACTAGGTAGACCACGAATTTAGGAACTTAACTAAAGTGGTTTCACAATTTTTGGATACCTATGTGAATTGATATTAATTATCCAATTTTAGCTCAGCAACTAATTCATAAAATCAATTCTAAACCACTAGTGAAGGAAAATTGAATTCCTCGGTGTGGCCCAACTATGCAAGCGTGGCCCAAACGTGCGGCCCACTCTCGCGTGACGTGCGCGCACACACACAGACGCGGCCCATGACGGGGAGGCCCGCGCACGCTGGCAATTTGTGGAAAAACCCTCGTGAAACCCGAAAATAGTGTGCCCACCAAGCTTGCTATTCCCACATTCAGCACTACTGCATAAAGGCCCCCGAAATTTCACTTCCTCACATCGGCGAGGTCCTCGGCCTCCCTACGCGTGCCGGTGCGGCGAGCGGTGGCATTGGCGCACCCGTCGACCACCAAGGACCTCTATAGCCCTAACTAAGAGGCCGGTGCTCACCTCGGTGCAGACACGAGGCATGGGGCAGCAGTTCAGATGCCAAAGATGGGGTAGTGCGGTTTCCTCACAGCAGCGACCAAGTGGCAGGGACGGTGCCGGTGTTCCGATGAGCAAAGATGCTGCAAGGGTGGAAAAGGGGGTGGGTGAGCTCCAGTGATTCACCACGGGCCAGACCGCAGTGACGGTTTGGCTGGAGACTACCTGAGCTGAGTGTTGACAGTCCTTAATGTCATTGATAGACCATTAATTAATGCCTGATTTGATATAAAAACTTATAAAGCATAGTTGTAGGGTTTAATTCTAACGAGTTCCACGAGTGTTGGTGTTCTCACTTATTTTGTAGGATATTCAATATTTCACCATATAAAAGTATCTCAAGTGATGAAATAGAGTGCACCGTTGCGAAGAGCTCGTCGAGACGATCGAAACGGACATAGCACTTTCTATATTTGTAGTTCCGAAGAGAAAGATATCACATCTTTGGTGGAATACAACTTGGGAAGTCTCTAGAACATCCTAGAACTATCACCACCATAAGTTTCAAGGACTAAACTGACATAATTCTATAGCTCTATGAATTATTATATTTCAGGGATTAAAATAGGATCTGGAATGAGGAGAAACCTATCATGATACGATTAATTACGCAAACGGACCGAACCTTGGCACGGGAAGGACGTGGAAGACACTAGAACGAAGCGAGAGGCGAGACGCCGCTAGGGGGGCCGGCCGGCCCCACCCTTAGGCCGGCCAGCCTGTCAGAGATACTAATCACATTCTCTTTCATGCAACGCATTCCAACCAAACTCTACTACGTATCTCCACCATCGATCAATGTCGGTTTGATCCGAGGGCCGCGGTCCATCTGTCTAGACTATATAACCAGACCCTAGACCTCCCTCCATATTCAATCAATCATAATCATAGCAAGAGGTGTCCCTTGAAAGGATAACCTTAGAGCTCTACCAAACCTAGGGCATAGCTAGATAGAATAGAATTAGAGGAGGCAAGCTTCGCTTGGATTCTAGATCATGTCGCGAGGAGGCTCGGTAAAGCCTTGTACTTCTCTCTTGTATCAACATTATTGATCTATTTGTTCTATTTGTTCATCTAGTTCATCGTGTTCTTAATCTAGTTCTTATTGTTCTTCTAGTTCTTGTTCTAGTTGATCATATTGTTCTACTTGATATGACTTTATTCTTTACTGATTATATATTCTTAGTTATAATGATCATTGTCTACTTTGATTATATATCTAGCATAGTTAGATTATATTTATATTCAAGCACATGTTCGTATAGCGCTCATTCTTGTGATCAGAGGGTGAGTGGTCGACATTGTGTAAGCGTGGTGCTTATACATTGTTTACCTGCGGATGCACCTATATTCTAGGACATCAAATGGTAGATCGCAAGTGTGATATTCCTGTTGAGTCCTCTGTAGTTTACTCCCCAAATATAGGCCTAGTAAGACTTGGTTTCAAGGCTAGATTAAGCTCTATTCTTAATCCACCTTAGAAATGTCTCTTGTGTGAATATATAATATAATTGATACAATGACTGTTAGATGTAATTGCACTAATCAATGTATACTATGACTTATAATTAGAATAACTAGGAATTAGTCTCTAATCTCTTGTTCTAATCAACGCTAATGCTATAGGGTGGGAATGCTCTAGGACCTTTATAGGATGATCTTAAACTATTTATCTTATTATCTTTATCATATGATTGAATCCCTATTCTGAGTAAAGATAGTGATCTAGTTAGTCTCTTATCACATGTGAGTGTAAAAGTTATAGCCTATATCCTTTATATTTCATGTCCATTCCCAGTGGTAAAGTATAAATAATGATACTTGGAACATTCCTAGGTGAAATGCTACAATGGGTGTATTTTTATCTGTGCGCTTGTGGATAACCTTTATTCCATATTTTATGTAAGTGTCATGATCATAAGTACAACCACATCTCTAGTATCGTGTTAGGGATGACAACTTAACTTAAGCGATGCTAAGAGATGCCAACACTGAGCTGGCCACGTGCAACCCGACGGGTGCAGGGCACTCCGCAGTGGCGCAAACACGTCAGCGACGCCGGGGTGGTGGTAGCAGTTCGACGAGCGTGCACAGGGTGAAAGGTAGGTCGATGCAAAGCTAACAGTGCGCCCAATTCGGTTCAAGGTGAACGGTTAGGGCTAGCGGTTGGGTCACGATTGAGCTCGGCCTTAATGGCATGGCGGAGGGGAAACTCCAAAATTGGCGCTGTGTAGGGCTCGGCTATGACCGTGCAAGGGCTTGGTAGGAAGCTAGGTGCCATCACACTCCCCTGGTGTTGACGGTAGATAAGTGTCATTTTTAACCATCAACATAGCATGAAAAAGGACCTAAATATAAATATCATCTAGCTAGAGGGGTTACACTGACAGAATTCCACGAGTTTTGGTGAATATCTATTTCTGCAGAGGGTTATCAGGAAATGACCAAAGAAGTCCCACATGTAAGATTTACATAGAGAGAAAGACCTAACGTACAAGAATACTCTAGAAGACTCTAGAAGACACCAGACCAGACCAGAGGCCGGTTGGCCACGTAGGCAGGGCACTCGCCCTATCCTTGTGGGCGCCCGCCCACCTACGTGGATCAATCAGGTCCAGTCTCGCGGATCCTACCCCCACCGCCTTTGAGGATAAATCTACACCGTGTATCAAGGTCGGTTTGATCTGACGGCCGTGGTGCATTTGAGGAGGCTATATAAGCAAGGCCCCTGGCACTAGGAGAAACCCTAATTCTCATTCAATTCATTATTCATCAAGAGAGAAGCCCCTGATCAAGCCCTAGAGTCACCATCTCAATTAGATCTCGATAGTCATAGCATAGCTACATAGGATTAGAACTAGAAAGAGTCAAGCTTCGCTTGGTTTCTGGATCTGCCAAGAGAGTTCTTGGTAATTCTCTCCTACTTATATATTTCATGTGTTATTCATATTGTTCATCTGCTACTATGAATATGACTTTTCTCTATTCTATTATATTGGATATGACTTTGCTCTATTTGCTTATATTCTCAATTATAATTTTCTTAGTCTACTTTGGTTATATGCTTGGCATAGTTGGATTAGAATTATATTCAAGTATAGGATCGTATAGCGTTTGCTCATTGATATCATGGGTGAGTGATAAATATTGTGTAGGTGTGGTGCCTATACCGTATTTTCCTGCGATTGCACCCTATATTCCGGATCGTGATGTAGATCGCGGGAGTGACAGTCCTGTTGAGTCCTTTGTAGTTCTCCTCCCGAGTATAGGATAGGTAGAACACAACTATTACAGGGAAGTGATTGCTATGCTCTTCATCTTCCTTTGTAATATCCCTATGCGTAGATATAACCTTGTCTTGCCATGATTACCAAGTGTAATTGCACTAATCATTGTATGTTATGGCTTATAGTTAGAATAACTTAGGATTTATTCTTGTAGTTCGTCCTAGTTCCATGCTAGTGATATAGACTTAGAGTAATCTATTGAGATGTGCTTATCATTTATTATGTGGCTATGTGCTTACCATTTATCATTTACTATTCATTCATTATATATATTATATTATATATATATATATATTTCATGTGACACTTACCCTGTATGAGAGATAGACAAAGACATGGTTATACTCTCTATTATCACATGCAGTGATGCTCATTGCTCATATCCTTAGTTATCCCTTCCCATGGGTAAAAATATAAATAACGATACCTTGTTTACTCCTGGTTAAAATGCTACATCGGTATTATCTGTGCGCTTGCAGATTTCATATTTATTTCTAGAGGAGCATTTGCATTTATTTAATACCACATTTCTGTCGCCATGTTGGAGATGGCAACCTAGCTTAAGTGACGCTAAGAAATGCCAACACCCGGCACGTGCAATTGCTTGGGGATGACTGTGCTGCAGGTTAGGCTTATCGCGGCTTAGCTAGCCCGGCAGCAGAGGAGGGAGGGGAAAAGGAAATGGGTCCGGGTGGCTTGCCCGAGCCAAGGTGGAACGTGGGCGCGGTTGGCAGCTGGCCCCCCGTGCAGGCGCTGCACGGCAGGGGAGCATGCACGTGCATGGGAAGGGGTTGCGTGGCATGCACGACAGCCACCGACCAGCTAGTAGCGACGCTGGAGTCGGCACGGATGTGACGCTCATTGACCCTGGCGACAACGTGTCACCGAGCATGACATGGAGGGGGGCAGCGGAGCAGCTCAGATAGGCTCACACGTGAGCGGCCAAGAGAAGTCAGCAGCAGCGCGAAGCCAGCAGCGTAGGCTAGGCAGAGCTACAGAGGAGCAGCCTACAGGGCGGCAGCGACAGCAAGGCACCGTGGCCCACGGTAATCGGCCATAGGCGCTGCGGCTTGAGCAGCCAAGGCACAGCCGAGCTGCGGCCAAGCTAGGACGGCCTCGGCCTCCAACGCGTGGCAGCGAGCGTGCATGTGGTACCGCAACATGGCCACGCTGGGCACGATGATGCAGTGACCATGCACGCACGGGGAAAACAACCGAGGACATGTGGTGCACGGATTTTAGAGCTCTCCTCGCAACCAAACCATTGCCCCTAAACCTAAACCGACTTTACTACACTCAACGTGGTACATTGGGCTACCCATAGCAACTAAAATGCGACCTCAGTTCTTAGCAAAATTTCTCAAAATAACATCACCAAAGTAGCACTGTCAAGTGTGTTGAAACTAGGAAAAAGATTCTAAGTCTTTGTTGAATTTGTTTTCACAATCGATTTCTAGGCTATTAGAAAAGATAGCTAGTAACATTATTTTTCCCAAGCGAGAGTTGCATCACCATCTACAAGGTTCACACTATAAACTTTATTTATGGTTCACATATATGTCCTATAGTAATTTTGCTCAATAAAAATTAGTTTTCAACCTTAAGTGATATAACAAGGACTATTGCATCAACTTCCATTTAATATTTTTATTAATTATTTTAAGTTACTAAAATGGTTCTACGCACTTCAACACATGCAAAATCACATAGACAGGATGCTCAATAAAAATTGCGGCTTTGGTGAGTTTTTTTGCGTGGTGTTGATGGTCCTTAACGCCAACATTATACCTTCAATTAATGCACAATATAATGGCAAAAGCGTTATTAGTGCATGGTTGTAGGACTTTATTCTAACAAGTTCTACAAGTTGTGTTGTTCTCACTTATTTTGTAGATTATCAATATTTTACCACATAAAAGTACCTCAAGTGATGAGACAGAGCACACCATTATGAAGAGCTCATCGAGACGACTGAAACGGACATATCATTTGCTCTATTTGGAGTTCTGGAGAGAAAGTCCCCAATGGATACGACTTCGAAGATTCTAGAAGACTCCAGAACCATCACCAAGCAAGAGTTTTAGGGACTAACATAACAATTTTCACAGCTTTGGTGAATTGTGAATTTTCAGGGGTAAAAACAGAATAAGCTGAGAAGGAGTAGGAGTCAAGAAACCGAACCAAATCAAATCAGAGTTCCGCGAAAATTGACGGGAAGGTTTTAGAGGATACGAGAAGATACGGGAACGAAGCAAAAGCTCGGAGGCTGACAAGTGGGGCCAGCCAGCCCCACATGTCAGGCTGGCCGGCCTGGGCCCACCTCCAAGTTAGACCAGCTTCGCGTGACGGCTTCCAACCGACCTCTACAACGCATCTTGACCACTGTTTCAAGGCAGTTTGATCTGAGGGCTGCGGTTCATCCCACCGGGCTATATAAGCAGGGGTAGACCCCCTTCCTTAGGCCATCTTCTTCTCATTAACTGTAACAGAACCGACCAAATTATAAGAGCACAAGTACAAAAACAAGCTCCGAAGCGCTCAAATTTTCGAACTTGAGCCCATATAATCCCGGTAGTCAATCGAAACCACGAAGGATTTCAAACCAACTTGCTTACAACCAAGATCGCATCATTCAACATACACATCATACGTTACATTTCACTAGTAGTTCCGAAATACACTTACACACACGGAGTTGCAAATTATTACAAACCAAGTTCATAAAGTAGCGGAAGCATAACACACACCAGTTGTTTAAAACTACTGCCAGTCTTACTGATCACAACCCGCAAAAGCATTAGGGAAAGTACATAAAAGATGATCACGCCCTAGTGATCTAGTCTTCGTCACCCGCAGGGTGGAGACAAGTTTTGCAGAAGCCTTGATAGAGCATATCATCTGCAACAGGAGGGAAATAAACCCTGAGTACTGGAATGTACTCAGCTAGACTTACCCGTCGAAAACCAGAAATAAGAGTACACCAAGGATTATGAAAGGCTTACACAAGAGGCTAGCTGACATCACATTTTGCAGAAAGGCATAAGTAATTGAAACTCTTATAACCTGTATCAGCAGTTATTTTTAGCATTTACCTGTCATCTATCTTAGCACCTGTACTAAACATGCACTTGATTATCATTAAACAATTATTAACATTATATCCATAGTAGGTATAAATTGTGGCAACATTGTATCATTCACTTAACCATCTGTTCAATTAATGAGATCTACGTTGCCGTTGCTCAAGTCAAGTGCTCACTAACCGGGAGCGACGGCGATTCGAATCGAATTCCTATCCAGCTGGAGGGGTATTTCTAACACTCACCGCGCAGGCCCCTGCCAGGGTCGCACAAGCCACCTTTCGTATGGTTCAGGAATCGCGGGTCCGAATGATGTCGTGACCCCAAGGGCGACACTCTGCCAGGTGATAGGGACTCTAACCCCCCTTGGTCTCACGCCAATGTCCCCAAGCACATTCTTTCTCTCCTCAAAGAAGCAACCTACCATTCGATTCTCGACCTGAACCACATTACTCGGCTTCGCGGTCGGAACGACTTATCCAGCCAACTAAGTGTTAGACTGCGTTCAACATGACTCAAGGACGTACAGCGAATCGGTCCTTAAATGACTCAGACGGGCATAGCTCCACACCCAAGACGTGAAGTGTCTTGCGGCTGTACTATCGAACTCTCGCCCGGTCTCAATTTCATTTTAAAGCATGGTTCCATCCACGATAGCCATAAAGCCACTCGTGACCAAATCCTACATCTCGCGGATGACCGGAAATCACCCGACTTCTACCGGACTAAGCAGGGCTAAGCATTGACACGTGCCTAAACCTAATATAGGATTAAGTACGATATCTGGACAAGGACAGGTATAATGCAGCAAGTGTTTTCATACAACTCCTACAACTTAATGCAGTAAACAATTAAAAGTACTCAAGATTGATTTATAAAACCATAGGTTCAGCATGCACCGGGGCTTGCCTTTTAGAAAGGTCGATGGCCGATGGTCAGGGCACTCAGGCAGATCTTCTGCGGGAACTTCTCCGCCGGCTGGTTTCTCTGGCTCCTCCGGCTGGTTCTGGATTTCCTCCGGGATCACTTGCTCGAACTCGAGGAGCGTTACCCCCTCCGGAACACCTATTGCATGAGTGCATAATAAATCTCATGGATGCATAATGAAAGATGCAACATGCTCGGAATGAAATGCATTACAACACCCTTAAAACTCTATTGAAATCACTTCAATTATTAAGTGCAAATTTCCTCTCCGGTAGAGAAGTACTCACCTAATCTACTCAACCTAAGGTATAGCTGTTCTTCTTCGGTTAAGGCCCTAACACCTAACAATCACAAGAGTAACATTACTTAGGTTACCACATCCAACACCAAAATATCACAGCAAGACATTCTAGACAGCGGCTAATTGTTTCTAACATAACTGGAGATTCCCAACTCCAAAGGATATGATTCAAGACAATCTAGAAAGCTTATGAAATGCCCTACAAATCCTTTTCAGACCTCAACCCTAAATTCCTAAATTTTTCAGGTTGAATTTCTCAAGTTCCAGAAATCTGTCCTCTCTACACAGAGAGCAGCCAATTCTGGACTGTCACTTAAAACAGCAATAACTCCTAAACTATTAAGTCAAATGCTCCCAAATTTTGACACAAGCTATTTTATAAAGTTTACTACAACTTTGGTATTTACAAGTTTTCCAGCAAACACCTTTATTAACGGTCAAACCCAAAAATACTACCAGCTGTCCAGAAAACCTAGAATTGCAAAGATTAAATATTTATTTATGTGGCAAATTTCCCCTAAGACCAAACTAATGTTACCAAAAGTTCACATTGGTCACAAAAACACCAGAAAGTAAGATGTGTCCACCTAGAATATTTATTTACACCCCTTTCTTAATTTACGTAATTAATTAAGTGTAATTTTAATCATATATGTAAACTGCTCATAAAATTCTACAAAAATTACAGGAGACTCTCTGACCCAAAAAGAGACTACTGTAAAAATTTGAACTAAAATTATTCACAGAAACTCCCTACACAAAATTCACAAGCCAAAAGGCTGATTTTTGTATAATTAACAAATCACATTGAAAAGTATCAAACAACAGATTTCATATTTTTCTTAGACACTTTAGGGTACCAGGACATTCTCCAAAAATTTATAAGAACATTGCACATGTAGAAAAATTTCTAAAATTCATTCAAGTACTCCCTAAAACAACATGATAGCATTATAACTTGAAAAGTATTCAAGCACTAGTGCCCAAATTTTTACCAGAGCTAATACAGGTATAAATTAGCCTACCCACCAAATTTCATAATTTTTGGAACACTACAACTCAAGTTATGCATTTAACAAATTTGCCTTCATTTTAAAACACATTTCAAAGACCTATTTAAATCTCCCAGAAACTAAACATCACATATCAAATTTATATTTTTCTACAATACTACACATCATGCAGGGCCTAACAAAATTTACTTCATAATTTTTGAGCAAGTAAAACCCTAGATATACATTTTCCAAATCTTATTTAAAACTGTGACAGAATAAAGAAAATGAATAAATCATATTTGCTACTGGGCCGGCCCGGGAAATGACGCGGCCCACGGCGCGCGCGCGGCCTGCTCGGCTGTCCCGCCTGCGCGCGCAACTGCCAGGTGGGCCCCCTCGGTCAGTGGCATGGGGACAGGGGAACGGCGACCGTGAGCTCCGACGAGCTCAAGCTCGTCGGAGGGGAGCTCGCCTGGAAAACCAAACCCACCCACGCGTTCCCCGTCCCGTGGCGCTTCGATTTGTGTAAGTGGGAGAGCTTAGGTTGGAGCGGGAGGGGCTCGCCGTCGTGAGCGGCGGCCAGTGAGGGTCGGGTGATCGTGTGCCATCACCGGTGAGGCCGCACGGCCATACCTGAGCTCGGTACGAGCTACACTACGCCCAGGCGGACCGATTGAGGTAGAAAAGGGGGTGGGAAGAGGTCCTAACTACCCCGGCCACGGAGCGCCCCACTCCGGCAAGGAGGTCACCCATGGCGGCAATGGCGGAGACGGCCCCAGTCGCTTACCACAGCACGGCTCGCCAGGTCAAATGGTGGGAAGGCTTGAGGGTTAGGTGAGGAAGCTCCGAGCGGAGGGAATTGGATTCGACCGTGACGACACGGCAGTCGAACACGCCGGCGGTTCTGGCGGCGAGGAGGAGCGGCGTTTTTCCGCCTCGGTTGCACACGGGAAAGAAAGGAAATGGCCGGGTGGTTTTGGCGAGGCAGCAGGGACATCTTCTAAACGTCGGGCAGCTGGCCGCCACGCCAAGTCGCACGCGGCGCGTGGAGGGACACGCGGCGGCAACGGTCTGCCCCGGTCGGACAGCTCACTCGATGTCTGACTGACTGAATTCGAACCCCCCATGATCGACTGACGACCAAAGTTCAACCGATCACCGTTCTTGATCTAGCCAGGGTTAGCGATAGGTGTTAACAGCAACTTTGTAGAGCTATGTGAGAGCAACAAATTTGTCAATTGGAGCTTGGACTGGTTCGGCCTAGATTTGAAACTACAGAGCTCCTAAGTGGGGTACTTGGAAACTGAAACCGGGTTTCAGCTAACCAACCGACTGAAACCCACTTTTCCAGACCCCATATCTCCTAAACCATTTAGAACTAGGTGATGGTGATATTGATAATGTTGTAGAGATAAGTGAGTACTACAAAAATGTCAACATGAGTTGGGGCTGGTTTGGTCTGGTTTGCAAACTACAAGCTTCCAAAGTAGGCCACTATCAAACTGGAGGGACACTTTTGAGACTTAGAAAATTTCTAAGTGTTGAGACAACCCCTCTAGCTGACTTGTGGGCCAATTTTGAGCATGTTCTGGTCATTTTCATGAGATGACCATATTGAGACTTTTGTTCTCCATAAAATTTCCTCCAACTTTGGTTAAGGGTGTTCCTCCATGCAAGGTCTCTAAGCTAGACTTTTTAATTGGTCAAACTAAGGCATCCTAGGGCCAATTGCTGGTCAACAACACCTTGGAGGTCATTTTGGTAATTTTGGTCAACATGAACCTTGCTCCATTAGTTACTCTAAGTGAGATTAAGTTATTGTAGGATCTAATTAGCCACTCTACCCCTTTGCTACACCAAATTCCTAGTGTCACAAGATGTGAACCAATCAAAACCCTAAAACATCCACATTTGTTGCAAACAAAGTAAAATAAAATGAGATGATGCATGTTCATGCTCATGCCATGCAATGCAATTAAGGAGCTAAACACCTGAGGTGTTACAGCCCTCCCCCTTATAAAAATCTTGTCCTGAGATTTGGAAAGCGTACCATTTTTCATAGAATTCCTTATAACCATCCCGCAAATAGTCCTCCCGTTCCCACGTAGCGTCACTTTCACTACCCTGATTACTCCACATCACTTTATACCACTTAACCACTCGGCTTCTAGTTACTCGTTCTTGAGTATCGATCACTTGGACTGGCTTTTCTTTGTAAGTTAAATCAGATTCAAGCCTGATATCTCCTAAAGGAACTCTTTCCTCAGGAACTCGAAGACACTTCTTGAGCTGAGATACATGGAAAACATTGAATATGGCACTCATTTCAGGAGGTAACTGGATCTTATACGCAACAACTCCACTCTTGCCTATGATCTGGAAAGGACCCACGTATCTCGGTGCAAGTTTCCGCTTGACACCAAAACATTGTACACTCTTCATTGGAGAAACCTTTAGATACACGAAGTCTCCAACTGCAAACTCGAGTGGCTTTCTACGATGATCAGCATAACTTTTCTGTCTAGCTTGAGCTGCAGCCATGTGTTTTTGGATAGTACGGACTTGTTCCTCGGCTTCCTTGACAAAATCAATACCATAATACCTTCTTTCACCAGCTTCTACCCAATTTAGTGGAGTTCTACACTTACGACCATACAAGGCTTCGAACGGGGCCATCTTAATACTCTCTTGGTAACTATTATTGTACGAAAACTCGGCTAGAGGCAACCATTTTTCCCAAGAACCCTTGGATGAAATTACACATGCCCGCAACAGATCTTCCAAGATTTGGTTTACTCATTCAGTCTGACCTGGCGTCTGGGGGTGATAAGCAGAGCTTCTCACTAACTTGGTTCCCAGAAGGTGATGCAAGTGCTCCCAAAAGCGAGCAGTGAACTGGGGACCACGGTCAGAAATGATAGTACGAGGTACCCCATGGAGCCGGACTATCTGATTGAAGTACAACTCAGCATAGTCAGTGGGACGATAGTCCACTCTAACAGGAATGAAGTGAGCTGATTTGGTTAAACGATCCACAATTAACAGATGGAGTTATGATTTTTGACAGTAGGAGGAAGTCCGACGATGAAATCCATACTTATCTCTTCCCATTTCCAACCTGGGATAGAAAGTGGTTGAAGTAGCCCAGCTTTCATGTGTACAGCTTTAACTCTACAGCAGGTGTCACACCTAGCAACGTATGCCGCTATCTCTTTCCGCATCTTGGTCCACCAATAAAGTGGCTTCAATTCATAATACATCTTATTACTACCAGGATGGATGGACAACTTGGAAGAACGTGCTTCAGACAGGATCTGATCTCTAAGCTCTCGGTCCTTAGGTACCACTAATCTATCCTTAAACCACAGCACACCTTCTTCATCTACCCTAAAATGCTTAGTTTCTTCCTCTTTCATCTTACGTTTTATGTGGAATACACCAGGATCAGTCTTTTGGAGCTCAATAATTCTGCTTTTGAGAGTACAACTGACAGTGATGTTGTACAAGACTACTGGATGTAGAAGGCGAGATCGATGAAAATCAGTTTCAACTAAGGAATGGCAATGAGACTTACGGCTTAAAGCATCCGTAACCACATTTGCCTTGCCAGGATGATAGTGTACTTGAAGATTATAATCTTTAATCAACTCGAGCCATCTCCTTTGATGCATATTTAACTCGGGTTGGGTGAAGATGTATTTGAGGCTTTTGTGGTCCGTGTAGATATTGCAGACATTGCCCAGCAGATAATGCCGCCACACTTTCAAAGCATGAACAACTGTAGCCAGTTCTAAGTCAAGCGTTGGATAATTCACCTCATGTTTCCGAAGTTGTCGCGAGGTATATGCAATTACTCGGCCTTCCTGCATCAAAACACCTCCCAAACCTATGCCTGAGGCATCACAATAAACATCAAATGGTTTCTCGATATCCGGTTGTGCCAAAACCAGAGCCGAGGTTAGGAGGGTTCGCAGTTGGTGAAAAGCCGCATCACACTCAGGAGTCCAGACAAACCTGGTGTCTTTTTGCAGCAACTGAGTCATGGGTTTGGCTATTTTTGAGAAATCTAGGATGAAGCGACGATAATAGCCAGCCAACCCAAGAAAACTCTGGACTTCATGAACCGAAGTAGGAGCCTTCCAATTCAAGACTTCCTGTACCTTGGTGGGATCCACCATAATTCCCCCATCGGACAACACATGCCCAAGGAAAGGTACTTCACGAAGCCAGAATTCACACTTACTGAACTTCGCATACAGTTGATGTTCACACAGTCTGGTGAGGACAATACGCAGGTGTTCGGCGTGTTCTTCCTCATTCTCAGAATATATCAAGATGTCATCAATAAACACCACCACGAACTTGTCCAATTCGGGCATAAACACCGAATTCATCAAGCACATGAAGTGTGCGGGGGCATTCGTCAGGCCGAAAGACATAACAAGATACTCATAAAGACCGTATCTTGTCGAGAAGGCTGCTTTTGGAATATCCTCAGGACGGATTTTAATCTGATGGTAACCAGACCTCAGATCAATCTTGGAAAAGACTTTAGCTTTAGACAACTGATCAAACAAGATATCTATGCGTGGCAGAGGTTACTTATTTTTGACAGTGACTGCATTCAGAGGTCTATAATCTACACACATCCGCAAAGACTGGTCCTTCTTCTTCACAAAGATAGCCGGGCATCCCCATGGAGACGAACTAGGACGAATCAACCCCTTCTTCAAAAGTTTATTCAACTGCACCTTAAGTTCAGCTAGCTCATTCGGAGGCATCCTATAAGGTCTCCTAGAGATGGGTGCCATGCCAGGCAACAACTCGATTTTAAATTCCACATCCCGATCCGGAGGGAGTCCTGGCAAATCATCGGGAAAAACGTCAGGAAACTCACTCACTACGGGAATTTCAGCCAACGCTTTTGCTTGCACAGCATGAACTTCACCAGACAAATCAATTTTTCTGGGAAGTTGCACTAGAAAACCCTTTTGATCTGTAGGATCTCTGAGCATAACTACCCGAGTGGATGTATCAATGAGTACCCCATTCTGATTCATCCAATTCATGCCCAAAATAACATCTATGCCTAATCCCGGCAAAACCACTAAGGCAAGCGAGTACTTTCGCCCTTCTATCTCAAACTCAAGATTCCCCACTATTTTATTTGTGGAAATATTCCCACTTGCCGCACTAATGCAATAACCCCCACCTTCAACAGTATGTAATTTGTGTGCAAACTTTGATGCAAACTTAGGACTGATAAAGGAATGCAAAGCACCTGAATCAAAAAGTACCACTGCGGGATGTTGGTCAACTAGGAACTTACCAGCAGTGACAACCTCTCCAGATGGAATTTCCTCAATACTGTTATAATGAGCATGCCCCTGACGGCCACCTTGGTTGACATTCTTCTTAGGATAAGGACAATTCCTAGACCAATGGCCTGGCTTGTTGCAGTTCCAACAAGGCATGTTGCTGGGAGGAACACTGGAGCTGCTCTGACCAGAATTTCCCTTTGGCAGAGCGACTGTATATGCCTTGCGGAACCCAGTCTTAGCAGCAGGCTTCTTCTATGGTGGACGGAACTTGGTATTCTGGGCAGGTGGGCGAGGGGAAGCCCTATGTGCAGCTGGAGTCCGAGACTGCGAAGCACTCGCCTCAATGGCCCTTTTGTGGCTCTTAGAGGCAGAATAAATAGCATTATTGTTTTCCTGAGTCAAAGCATCACTGATAAAATCATTGAAGGTAGTACACTTGCTAGTGCCCATGGTCTTCATCAGTTTTGGGCCAAGGCCCCTTTTAAAGCTAGCAATTTTCTTAGCATCGGTATCCACAAACTCGGTTGCATACCTTGCCAGGTTGTTGAAAGATTGCAAATATTCAGTCAAACTTTTATTACCCTGCGACAGCCTTATGAATTTTGTGTGCTTGATAACCATAAGACCTGGAGGAATATAGTTCCCATGGAATGCTGCTTTGAACTGGTCCCAAACAACCTGGACATTTACAGGCAAAGTGGAACGATAGTGACTCCACCAAATACCCGCTGGACCATGCAATTGATGAGAAGCATACTCAGTCTTTAGCTCATCAGTCAAGCGAAGCAGACGAAACTTCTGGTCAATAGTGTTCAACCACTCGTCGGCTTGTAGTGGTTCCTTCGCCTCCTTAAAGAGCGGGGGCTTAGTGTCAAGAAAGTCCTTGAAATCACTATATTGATTGGGTTCCGGGCCCTGGCGGCCATGACGAGCCTCCCGGTTGGCAAGCTGGCGCATAGCATCTGCCAGCATGCGCTACCCTTCTACCACGGTCTGCATCAGCTCAGCCAGGGTAGGTGGTGGCGGAGGGGGTGGTTGTTCCTCATACTCATTGCCACGACCCCGACGGAGGTTGTACGACATCTACAAAATGCATAGCCAATTAGCACTGACGATGTGGGAAATTCGTAGATGAATTATTGTAAATAGGTCAAACTGACTTCATGAAAATGACTTTGCAAAGAATCAAGGCACAATAATTCATCACAACCGCACAATCCATTCAAGCGCATCAATTGACACAATCATGCGTGGGCATCCAACAAGATGTATTTTGATAAAAGGCTCACTCACAGGGAGCACAATAATGACTGAACCGTTTACTTTAATATCTATGTGACCTTTGACCTTTCATACAAGTACTCGGATTCGATCCCAAAATTTCTAATCGACTGAGAAAGGCTACTTCAAACTGACCACAAAGAGACTTCTCAACGGTAGAGTTCTATGGTGGATCATGACTAGCCACCTTGATACCAGCACGTGCCAAGCAGCACAGCCTTATGTCGCGCGCCACAGGAGGCCCTCGGTTTCGTCGTGGCACCGAAGGGTGCTAATCGTGATACCATCACCGAACGCAACACAATAAGACATCCAGTTGTGATCGAAATTAACAGGTTCAAACTAAACATCCAGGAAACATAGGGTTCGACCTTACATCCCAAAAGCCAAGTTATTACAAAGCCTCACTCCAACACAGGGAGGGCACAAAAGATGATCCTAACATCATAGCTACGTGATGACTACTCTAAGCATCATCCTCAGAGTCGGTGTCAAGGATCTCCCCGCCATCCTCATCGCTAACAGGCTCTAACTCCTCATCTTCTTCTTCTTCTTCTGGTTCTTCTTCTGGTGGGGCATCCGGTGGCCCATTGACTTCCACTTCATCATCCTCTTCAGCCATGAAGATTCCTGAACCCATCTCTTCATCTGCGTTATTGTCCCGAGGCAGCAGAGGATTGAGCTAGTTGTTCAGGCGGTGCACTTCTTTATGAAGATTGTCATTATATTCTTCAGCATTCTCCAACTGTTGCTCGAGCTCCACCTGACGAGCTCTCAGGACGTTCTCCTCGTGCCAGGCTTCATCCCTCTGGTTCATGACATGGACCAACATGCGTTGACAGTTGCGATTGGCTACTATCAACCTCTGGACCACAAGTGTTTCCTGATCTCGGTCATGGATTACTTGCTCCAGTTGCTGACGCGCTGCATTCCTAGCAGCAGTCACTTCGGCCAACTCAGCCCTCAGCCTTTCCACCTCAGTGGGCTCGGGGCGGGGCTCATATGGAGCTAGCTGGTGGTGAGGGGCCCTGCCTCTAGTTGACTTACGAGTGGTCCTCTTAGTGCGTGCCATCTGTATCAACAAGATATGACTTAAGGTGAGAATAATTTAGGGGATACGAAATTTAATTTCATCGGGACTATTGATATTTTAAGGAGAGAGTAAAATGACATGTATGATATAATTAAACATGATGCATGCACGTTCCGTACGCCCTCTCACCTTAGTAGAAACCTAAATTTCTAACGCTAGGCAGTGGCATACATACGTTCTCTCATATAAGCGAAACTATCGGTCTACTCGTTACGCTGTTAGTGTACCTGCATAAAATCTCATTTCAGCCCAACAGTTTCCCAATATAAACACACAAGAAAGCAGTAAACTAAATACTTTCCATATACACATCCCCTGATCTATATACTTCAGTATCAAAGCTACCCGATTTATAGATTCCCACAATTAAGTGCTTACATAATTACACGGTTTAAACATGTAAGTATGCAAGTCACCAAAGCTACTCACCCCTAGATCGCCGGTTGGACGATCATGCTCTCACAACTCACACTTACCAGAGCGTCGAGGCAATTGATCCATACATTACCACCCAAGTGGATGGCATCCATACAATATCACGCCGTATGGACGACGAAACAAAAACAAACAAGGCCCCCAAGTTAGTCTTTATAATAAGCCACCTAAGAGTCCTTATTTGGGCTAAGGGATGTGATCACTGGCATACCTATAAAAATAATTTTTAGAGTTTGTAACCCTTTTCATAAACAAATACTTTTGTTTTTAAATACTCGTACGATGTGTTTAATGTTGAATTATGCTCTGGTACCAGCTGTAACAGAACCGACCAAATTATAAGAGCACAAGTACAAAAACAAGCACCGAAGCGCTCAAATTTTCGAACTTGAGCCCATATAATCCCGGTAGTCAATCGAAACCACGAAGGATTTCAAACTAACTTACTTACAACCAAGATCGCATCATTCAACATACACATCATACGTTACATTTCACCAGTAGTTCCGAAATACACTTACACACACGGAGTTGCAAATTATTACAAACCAAGTTCATAAAGTAGCGGAAGCATAACACACACCAGTTGTTTAAAACTACTGCCAGTCTTACTGATCACAACCCGCAAAAGCATTAGGGAAAGTACATAAAAGATGATCACGCCCTAGTGATCTAGTCTTCGTCACCCGCAGGGTGGAGACAAGTTTTGCAGAAGCCTTGATAGAGCATATCATCTGCAACAGGAGGGAAATAAACCCTGAGTACTGGAATGTACTCAGCTAGACTTACCCGTCGAAAACCAGAAATAAGAGTACACCAAGGATTATGCAAGGCTTACACAAGAGGCAAGCTGACATCACATTTTGCAGAAAGGCATAAGTAATTGAAACTCTTATAACCAGTACTAGCAGTTATTTTTAGTATTTACCTGTCATCTATCTTAGCACCTGTACTAAACATGCACTTGATTATCATCAAACAATTATTAACATTATATCCATAGTAGGTATAAATTGTGGCAACATTGTATCATTCACTTAACCATCTGTTCAATTAATGAGATCTATGTTGCCGCTGCTCAAGTCAAGTGCTCACTAACCGGGAGCGACAGCGATTCGAATCGAATTCCTATCCAGCTGGAGGGGTATTTCTAACACTCACCGCGCAGGCCCCTGCCAGGGTCGCACAAGCCACCTTTCGTATGGTTTAGGAATCACGGGTCCGAATGATGTCACGACCCCAAGGGCGACACTCTGCCAGGTGATAGGGACTCTAACCCCCCCCCCCCTTGGTCTCACGCCAATGTCCCCAAGCACATCCTTTCTCTCCTCCAAGAAGAACCTACCATTCGATTCCCGGCCTGAACCACATTACTTGGCTTCGCGGTCGGAACGACTTATCCGGCCAACTAAGTGTTAGACTGCGTTCAACATGACTCAAGGACGTACAGCGAATCGGTCCTTAAACGACTCAGACGGGCATAGCTCCACACCCAAGACATGAAGTGTCTTGCGGCTGTACTATCGAACTCCCGCCTGGTCTCAATTTCATTTTAAAGCATGGTTCCATCCACGATAGCCATAAAGCCACTCATGAAAAAATCCTACATCTCGCGGATGACCGGAAATCACCCGACTTCTACCGGACTAAGCAGGGCTAAGCATTGACACGTGCCTAAACCTAATATAGGATTAAGTACGATATCTGGACAAGGACAGGTATAATGCAGCAAGTGTTTTCATACAACTCCTACAACTTAATGCAGTAAACAATTAAAAGTACTCAAGATTGATTTATAAAACCATAGGTTCAGCATGCACCGGAGCTTGCCTTTTAGAAAGGTCGATGGCCGATGGTCAGGGCACTCAAGCAGATCTTCTGCGGGAACTTCTCCGCCGGCTGGTTCCTCTGGCTCCTCCGGTTGGTTCTGGATTTCCTCCGGGATCACTTGCTCGAACTCGAGGAGCGTTACCCCCTCCGGAACACCTATTGCATGAGTGCATAATAAATCTCATAGATGCATAATGAAAGATGCAACATGCTCGAAATGAAATGCATTACAACACCCTTAAAGCTCTATTCAAATCACTTCAATTATTAAGTGCAAATTTCCTCTTCGGTAGAGAAGTACTCACCTAATCTACTCAACCTAAGATATAGCTGTTCTTCTTCGGTTAAGGCCCTAACACCTAACAATCACAAGAGTAACATTACTTAGGTTACCACATCCAACACCAAAATATCACAGCAAGACATTCTGGATAGCAGCTAATTGTTTCTAACATAACTGGAGATTTCCAACTCCAAAGGATATGATTCAAGACAATCTGGAAAGATTATGAAATGCCCTACAAATCCATTTCAGACCTCAACCCTAAATTCCTAAATTTTCTAGGTTGAATTTCCCAAGTTCTAGAAATCTGTCCTCTCTACACAGAGAGCAGCCAATTCTGGACTGTCACTTAAAACAGCAATAACTCCTAAACTACTAAGCAAAATGCTCCCAAATTTTGACACAAGCTAGTTTATCTTGTTTACTACAACTTTGGTATTTACAAGTTTTCCAGCAAACACCTTTATTAACGGTCAAACCCAAAGATACTACCAGCTGTCCAGAAAAACTAGAATTGCAAAGATTAAATATTTATTTATATGGCAAATTTCCCCTAAGACCAAACTAATGTTACCAAAAGTTTACATTGGTCACAAAAATACCAGAAAGTAAGATGTGCCCACCTAGAATATTTATTTACACCCCTTTCTTAATTTACGTAATTAATTAAGTGTAATTTTAATCATATATGTAAACTACTCATAAAATTCTACAAAAATTACAGGAGACTCTCTGACCCAAAAAGAGGCTACTGTAAAAATTTGAACTAAAATTATTCACAGAAACTCCCTACACAAAATTCACAAGCCAAAAGGCTGATTTTTGTATAATTAACAAATTTGCCTTCATTTTAAAACACATTTCAAAGACCTATTTAAATCTCCCAGAAACTAAACATCACATATCAAATTTATATTTTTCTACAATACTACACATCATGCAGGGCCTAACAAAATTTACTTCATAATTTTTGAGCAAGTAAAACCCTAGATATACATTTTCCAAATCTTATTTAAAACTGTGACAGAATAAAGAAAATGAATAAATCCTATTTGCTACTGGGCCGGCCCGGGAAATGACGTGGCCCACGGCGCGCGCGCGGCCTGCTCGGCCGTCCCGCCCGCACGCACGACTGCCAGGCGGGCCCCCTCGGTCAGTGGCAGGGGGACAGGGGAACGGCGACCGCGAGCTCCGGCGAGCTCAAGCTCGTCGGAGGGGAGCTCGCTTGGAAAAACCGAACCCACCCACGCGTTCCCTGTCCCGCGGCGCTTCGATTTGTGCAAGTGGGAGAGCTTAGGTTGGAGCGGGAGGGGCTCGCCGTCGTGAGCGGCGGCCGGTGAGGGTCGGGTGATGGTGTGCCGTCACCGGTGAGGCCGCACGGCCATACCTGAGCTCGATACGAGCTACACTACGCCCAGGCGGACCGATTGAGGTAGAAAAGGGGGTGGGAAGAGGTCCTAACTACCCCGGCCACGGAGCGCCCCACTCCGGCAAGGAGGTCGCCCATGGCGGCAATGGCGGAGACGGCCCCAGTCGCTTACCATAGCACGGCTCGCCAGGTTAGATGGTGGGAAGGCTTGAGGGTTAGGTGAGGAAGCTCCGAGCGGAGGGAATTGGATTCGACCGTGATGACACGGCGGTCGAACACGCCGGCGGTTGCGGCAGCGAGGAGGAGCGGCATTTTTCCGCCTCGGTTGCACACGGGAAAGAAAGGAAATGGCCGGGCGGTTTTGGCGAGGCAGCAGGGACATCTTCTAAACGTCGGGCAACTGGCCGCGACGCTAGGTCGCACGCGACGCGTGGAGGGACACGCGGCGGCGATGGTCTGCCCCGGTCGGACAGCTCACTCGATGTCTGACTGACTGAATTCGAACCCCCCCATGACCGACTGACGACCAAAGTTCAACCGATCACCGTTCTTGATCTTGCCAGGGTTAGGGATAGGTGTTAACAGCAACTTTGTAGAGCTATGTGAGAGCAACAAATTTGTCAATTGGAGCTTAGACTGGTTCGGCCTAGATTTGAAACTACAGAGCTCTAAAGTGGGGTACTTGGAAACTGAAACCGGGTTTCAGCTAACCAACCGACTGAAACCCACTTTTCCAGACCCCATATCTCCTAAACCATTTAGAACTAGGTGATGGTGATATTGACAACGTTGTAGAGCTAAGTGAGTACTACAAAAATGTCAACATGAGTTGGGGCTGGTTTGGTCTGGTTTGCAAACTACAAGCTTCCAAAGTAGGCCACTATCAAACTGGAGGGACACTTTTGAGACTTAGAAAATTTCTAAGTGTTGAGACAGCCCCTCTAGCTGACTTGTGGGCCAATTTTGAGCATGTTCTGGTCATTTTCATGAGATGACCATATTGAGACTTTTGTTCTCCATAAAATTTCCTCCAACTTTGGTTAAGGCTGTTCCTCCATGCAAGGTCTCTAAGCTAGACTTTTTAATTGGTCAAACTAAGGCATCCTAGGGCCAATTGCTGGTCAACAACACCTTGGAGGTCATTTTGGTAATTTTGGTCAACATGAACCTTGCTCCATTAGTTACTCTAAGTGAGATTAAGTTATTGTAGGATCTAATTAGCCACTCTACCCCTTTGCTACACCAAATTCCTAGTGTCACAAGATGTGAACCAATCAAAACCCTAAAACATCCACATTTGTTGCAAACAAAGTAAAATAAAATGAGATGATGCATGTTCATGCTTATGCCATGCAATGCAATTAAGGAGCTAAACACCTGAGGTGTTACATTAACTACCTCCAAAGCTAAAGCTAGGGTGTCGTCCCTCCATCCAAGTAGAAGTAGAGGTCCCTCTAGATGATCATGTAGTTCTAGTTCTTCTAGTTCATCTTCTAGTTCTAGTTCTAGTTCATCTAGTTATAAACTAGAGAAGAGGGAGAGAGAAGAGGAGAAAGCCGAGGAGGAGCCAGATCTGTCGGATCTTCCTCAACATTGTACTTTTGTAGCAGACGGTTCTTCTGTGAGCAATCTCCAGGTTCTTAAATTTTATAATTCCAGAGTTCTTCATTTAATTTCTGTATTTACTTTTAAGTTATTTATTGGATTCCCACTTGCATCAAGTGCTCTAGTCTTTGCAATGTTAGAGTAGTAATTAATAGATTAGGCATGACGCTTAGTCTCATGATTACCTGGAATTGCACCCAATCCAGCGGATTGTCGTGATAGCCTTAGGATCGTGAGAGTCCTGACGGCCGATGTATTCCACCATGTTCGGATCGGTGTTTGTAGGACCGTATCAGAGCTTCCTAGCCCCCTTCTCATCCCTTTCTATGGATAATGTTCTGATGTCCCAAAATAAGTAACCCTAAAGTAAACCCTGATTCTTAGATCTATCTATAGAACTCTTAGGAAAATTCCTCTCTCCCCACAAAAACATATAGTTATACCTAGGCGATCTAAACCTCAACTAGTGCACTTCGTGTTCCCCATGGAAAATCGATACCTTGGAATACTTCCGGGTGAAAGCTACATCGGTATCCGTACGCTTGCGGATTTTTCTGTTTGCGTTTAAAATACCCAACATTATTTCTGGCGTCATTGCCGGGGAACGGTAGCTGTGCTAGTTTTGAGCCAAGTTCGTCTTTTTCTTTTTCTTTTTGACACCTTTTTATCATCACCATCATACCACATGGATTTCACGCCTATTTATAAATTCTTTGCTCCAAAGGGCGACTTGTTGGAGCCTCCACCATCATCACACCCTATTTTTACAGATGGCTATGAGCTTCGCCCTCTTTCATAGCCATGGTTCAGGAGAAATCCTTCTCTAGGTTAGCAGATGAAGATCCATACACCCACCTTAGGGAATTTGAGCAATTATGTTCTTGTCGGACTATTGTTGGCATGACACAAGAGACCCTTAAATGAAAATTATTTCCGTTCTTCCTATTGGGAAGAGCGAAAAAGTGGTATGCTCATTCCATAAGAGACATAAATAGAAATTGGGATGAACTCCGAGACAAATTTTGTCTTGCGTTCTTCCCTCTTTTTCGAATCGCTGATCTTAGAATAGAAGTTCTTACATTTAAACAAAAAGAGAAGGAGACTCTAGGAGCAGCTTGGGCTAGGTTCACAAACCTTATCAATTCCAGTCCAAACATTGCCTTGCCTGATCATGTCCTACACTATCACTTTTATCGTGGTCTTAGCAAGGAAGCTACTCTACATCTTGACATCACTTCAGGAGGTTCATTCTCAGATAAACTCATTAGTGAAGGGAAAACCATTCTAGAGAAAATCCTTGAAAACACCCCTTACACTAGCATTTTTTATGTGTTTCCCAAAGAAGAGAAAGAAATCAAGCCCAGCCCTGAACCAAAACACCCCTTACACTAGCAAGGAAGTTTTGACAGCCAAATCACAACCACTCCAATCCTAAGATTTAGCTATCAATTCTAAGCCATCACCCCCAAAATCCTCCAAGGGAAGAAGAAATTCCACCTTTAGAAAGCTCTAATCTTTCCAATACTGATGGTTTAGACTTCTAGTTTCATAAGAGACCTTCAAGAGAATATAATTCAAATCCTCTCCAGAAGGGATCTCTTATAAAATATCCTTATTCCCAATGGGAAGAATTCGAGGATGGCATGTCGAATGATGCCATAGAAGGACAGCCTTGCCATACGGAAAATCCTATCTGCTGTCCTATTATGTTCATAGACGACACAAATTCTGGACCTATCTCTAAACCCATCCTTGTCTTCGAAGATCCCCCTTATGCTCGTCCTTTTCAGTCTCATGATGATCCTAGAAATCCACTAAGACAACCAAACCGTAGTAGTCATGAAGACCACAAGGATGACCAAGAGAGGCTACGACAGTGGCTAGAATGTATAGAATGGATGGACAAGGAAGAAGCCTTAATGGAATCCAACCTTGACTTAGCTTCAAATGGTGAGGTTTCAACTCCCTTTGAAGATGAGACTTATCCATCTATGGAAGAGGCCCTAGACAAGACCAATTCAAGAGTCACTAATCCAAGTGAAATTCTGAACATCCAAATTGGGGATGAAGATGACATCAATGAGCATGGGAATTACTCCATAACCATCTCACTAAAGCCATGCTCATATGAGACATCTCTCAATTCAATTGGTCTTTTCAACCTCTCCACATTCGAGACTTTCAACCCCCATATTCTTTCTATTTACAAAAACTTCAAAAGGGTGGTTGTCGATGTATATGTTTATCATAAATATTGCAGATCTCGTTGTGTTGAATCCTAAGATGGGTACACATAGGTTGGTGTTGGAGGGGAAACTACTTCACCAAAACACATTTTGAAGGTTTCCCATGGACAAGCTCAGTGTCCTAAAACAAGCACTTTTTAGATCCTAACACGAGTGTTCACCTTTCTGCTACGCTGCCCTTGTGAAACGAGTTTAGGGATTTAATTATGAAAATATTCCTTCGAGTATTCTTATCACTAACCTCTCTAGGATTAGAGCAAAAAGATCGAAATAACAAACACAAGGTATGTCCAACCAATCACCACGCAACATTGAATCAAATGCACCCAAACTCGATTTTTGCAAAATTGAAGCTTGGGGGATAACTTTCTAAGAACATTCCTGCCATGTTGCTATCCTGGTTGTCCCTACCTTTAAGACATGCTCAAATTCCTATACATCAACCATTTCATCACCACTTGAGTAAATCTCTATAATTCCTTCATGCCACCTTTGTCTACCATAGTATGCTTTGGTTTGGAAGTACATCATGAGTAGTTCTAAAGGCTTTTAAATTAAGCGTGGTGCTTAGGTTAAATAGCCTTCCTTAATCCGATTAGACATGGGGTCTGGTTAGGTTATTGAACTAAAAACTGCTTGTGTAGACATTGGTATATTTTGTTGGACTAACTCCTACAGGAAAAACTTTCAAAAGTCAAACTAGGAAGTCCTGAGATAAACTTATACGAAGAGAAAAGAGATACATGAACTTGAACAACCTTGCACAAGAGTAACACAGCTCACGCATCATGGAGAGATCCATGGAACAAGAAGATGAGTGCCACAAGACAAGATCTACAATCAAGCACTCACTCCATGGAGAAGGGTGAACAAATCTCCACCAAGCCTCTTCAAGACAAAGACCATCATGAAAATTCTCAAGATAATGAAGGGAGCACAAGGATTGTTAAGAATGTCAAGACCAGGATGATCTTATCACCCATGTCATGGACTTCAACTTTATCTTGTTCACCATGCCTAAGGACACACTTTGAACAAAACATGAGGCATTTGTCAACTCCCAAATTCTGCAAAGTGAAGGTCCTAAATCTACAAGAACACGCACACTAAGCAAGATGCTGCCAGCTTCCACAATTAATGCTTCACTTCAAACTGCTAGACAAACGAAGAACATGGGTGACACCATATCAAGAAGTACACATATCATGGTCTCCACCTTGGGGTCAGATGAGTCACCTAAGGAATAAACATGGTGGAAAGTCTTGTTCAGAGGACTTGAAACATTGAACCCTCGCCGAGAGGTAAAATCGGTAGTTATCCATATTTATCTTTTCTGCATAATCATTTTTTAGCATATTTACTTTTCTGCTTTATCATTGCATTATAAAAAGAAAATAAAAATATTTATCTAATGCATCATAAATCCTAAAGCCCTATGTGAATAAATTTGTGGTGTGTAAAAACCCATGGAGATATTCACCGTGGTGGCATAAAAATAAAATAAATATGTATGCATTCATCTTGTTAAAACTTTCTTTGCATCATAGAAAATATAAAAATACAACAATATTGAGAAAGAGATCCTACTAAAACTCTACTTAAACAATCTCAAAAGCTTTGGACAACTGAGGCTTAAGTGGCCAACCACTAAAGCTTAATCTGTTCCACAAGTTTTGTTGTCTATTTGAGTTTCATAGGATTCAAAGAACCAAAAAGAGCTGACAAGCAAGTGGATGTTCCATCCAATGTTGGAGCACTGTCTCATCCGTCATCAACATCGATTAATGCTTCGATAGAGGAAGTATAGCTCCACTGCCAGTCTGCTACATCACAAGATCGAACGACTACGTCAACATTCAGCTTGGGGGAGGGCACCCCCATGTATCCGGGTAAGTATCCTTATCCTCTTATGTTTTCTTTTTACATAAGTTAATCCAAAAATAAAAAAATGTGAGCACATGAAGGTTCACTTTATATATCTATGGAGGTTTCATTGTCTACTCTATCTAGTCGAGTATTTGTTCTATATTATTTTATTTCATAATAATGTGTGTTAGTTAGAGTGTTTCAAGTTTGCTTTTCTGTTTAAATAAAAAGAACCTGGTATAATCTCTATGCATGGAAATGATGAATAGTTGCTCTACCGTAATTCCTTTCAAGTACCTAGTTTTCAACCTCGAACTCTTTCGAGTTTTGGAAATGATTATTTTGACATAGGATTTACTCTAAACTTGAAACTTGTGGGTTGCAAATGCTTGATCTAAGTCTAGGTGATTGATGGATATGATATGAGAAGGTCTGAGCTGTTGTTTATCTTGTTCCTAGAGAAACTTGAGTTCTGAAGATTTATCTTTTGAAAAACATAAAATTGCCACATGATGAGTTCCTGTATGACGAGAGTTTGAATTCCTACCATAGCCATATATACATGTTTGCTAGACTAGGAAAACCAGCTCATAAGCTGCATGCTTTGTATTGAGTTTGGTCAACCCATGTGAGACCCTTGTCGAGAGGATGGTCATGCTCCTAAGATCAAGATCACTTACACCCACATATATCCTGCTGCTCCTACCTTGGGAGTACGTAAAAAATGCCTTTTTCCACCCAAAAAATCTATCTCCTACACTGGGAGAGGATCCAAAAAGACTGTTAGGTTTCCAAATAAATGCTTCAAGATTGTGATTTATCTCTTCTCTAAGTTCATTGTATCCTAAGTAAGGGGCAGGGGATCCTTTGTAAAAAAGAAAGAAGGAAAAAAAAAGAAGAAGAAAAAAGAGAGAGAAAAAGAGAAGTTTATGATCTCTATGCCTAGAAGTTCATCATTGTCATCAAAGAAAGGAGAAAGAAGATATCCCAAGATCCCCATAGCAAAGTTCTTTGTAAATTCTTTAGTTGGAGATAGTCTTTCCAAGAGCAAAGTAGAAATAGGTTAGCCACCAAAAATTTCCACACACATGCACATCTTGATCTAAGGGTATGGTCTCCCCTCCGAGGATCCCGGTTTGAACTGAGCAACACATGCAAGGTAAGTAAGCTACCTTCTTGAAATACCCTCAGCTCCATATAAGCTTACTAGTTATAGGGTAAGAGAGAGGAGGCATGATGTTACTCTGCCTTTTTCCAAAAATACTACATACTCTGAGTGAAAGAGAGAAGGCAAAACACCATCAATGCCTTAGAAAGGATCCAGAAATACCACATATGAGAGACCAGTAAGGGTCATACAAAAAGGAATCTCTGAGTTTTATTTTGAAAATCTACAAAAAAAACTCCAGAATGAAGGTTAATCGAAGAACTCGAGACATAGTACTCTGACTTGACCGTTCTATCTTTCAATTGCACAAGACCCAATTGAAGGCTAAAAGCTCCATGGTAGAAGGTAATACATGTAAGTTTGAAAGTCAGAATGGTTTGCTCTAATCCGGAGGAGAATTCCTGTTTGAACGCATGTGTACTTTTGAGGCGTGAAAGCATTGAAGCAACTCCTGATCCATTATTGAGATTAGCTTTGCTAATGGACTAGAAAAGGTTAAGCTTGGGGGAGCTTGTTGACAGTCCTTAACGCCAACATTATACCTTCAATTAATGCACAATATAATGGCAAAACCGTTATTAGTGCATGGTTGTAGGACTTTATTCTAACAAGTTCCACGAGTTGTGTTGTTCTCACTTGTTTTGTAGATTATCAATATTTTACCACATAAAAATACCTCAAGTGATGAAACAGAGCACACCATTGCAAAGAGCTCGTCGAGATGATCGAAATGGACATATCATTTGCTCTATTTGGAGTTCCGGAGAGAAAGCCCCCAATGGATACGACTTGGAAGATTCTAGAAGACTCTAGAACCATCACCAAGCAAGAGTTTTAGGGACTAACATAACAATTTCCACAGCTTTGGTGAATTGTGAATTTTTAGGGGTAAAAACAAAATAAGCTGAGAAGGAGTAGGAGTCAACAAACCGAACCAAATCAAGTCAGAATTCCGTGAAAATTGACGAGAAGGTTCTAGAGGACACGAGAAGACACTGGAACGAAGCGAAAGCCTAGAGGCTAACAAGTGGGACTGGCCAGCCCCACATGTCAGGTCGACCAGCCTGGGCCCACCTCCAAGTGAGACCAGCTTCGTGTGAGGGCTTTCAACCGACCTCTACAACACATCTTGACCACTGTTTCAAGGCGGTTTGATCTAAGGGCTGCGGTTCATCCCACCGGGCTATATAAGCAGGGGCAGACCCCTTTCCTCAGGCCATCTCCTTCTCATTAGCTACCTCTAGAGCAAAAGCTAGGGTTTCATCCCTCCATCCAAGTAGAAGTAGAGGTCCCTCTAGATGTTCGTCTAGTTCTAGTTCTTCTTGTTCATCTTCTAGTTCTAGTTCTAGTTCTAGTTCATCTAGTTGTAAACTAGAGAAGAGGGAGAGAGAAGAGGAGAAAGCCAAGGAGGAGCCGGATCTATCGGATCTTCCTCAACATTATACTTTTGCAGCAGCCGGTTCATCTTTGAGCAATCTCTAGGTTCTTAAATTTTATATTTCCTAAGTTCTTCATTTAATTTATGTATTTACTTTTAAGTTATTTATTGGATTCCCGCTTGCATCAAGTGCTCTAGTCTTTGCAATGCTAGAGTAGTAATTAATAGATTAGGTGTGGCGCTTAGTCTCGCGATTACTGTGGCAGAACCGCCTGAATTAACACACTTTTAGAGGCGCTGTCTTCCACTAGACACTAAGCACCCAATAGTGAGCCAAGTCAAGCAGTTTTGTCGAGCACACCCAACGGGAGAACTCAAAGCGTTCCACAATTTTACACCCGGGATCCAATAATGAGTACAAGCTTACAATACTTAATCCATTTCATACAACAAGGGTCTCAGAAATTCTTTATTACAGTACCAAAGTTCAGAGTGCAGTAATTTAAACAGCGGAAATAAACAACATCTAGTAGAGCGGTATAAGGATCCGTCTGTGCCCACCAGAAGAATCCTCCACACAACAGCTAGCTTCTCAAGCAGCACCTGCACAAGGGTAAATAAACCCTGAGTACACAATATACTCGCAAGACTTACCCGACTGGGAATACAATTCCCGACTCTTAAGGATTATGATAGGCTTTATGGCTTGTGGTTCTTGTTTGCGGAAAGCAATACTAAGAGTGGGTCCTTCTTTCATTAGATTATTAGCAGCCATGTTAAATTTATTTTTCCACCTGCTATGTAAGCACCTGTTCTATCATCAAACAAGGGTGGAACAATCAGAAGCATTTTTCCATCTTTCATATGTCAGTTCTTACTACGGTGCCAGATCGTAGTCAAGCCGTACCGTCACATAGAAATGGCAATTCGTGAATCAATGTGCCCAGCTGGGTACCCCGAAAAACACACACCTCGCTTGCACCCCAAGCACACGTGAGACCAACCCATTCCACTCCTGTCATGGGTTCTAGGTCCCAGTCCAAACTTGGACTCCAAACTCCCACAATTGAGGCCCGACCTCAAAGTGGTGCTTAGACCTCCACCTATCCCCACCTCCAATCAGTAACAAGCCTTCCTGCTCCCATAAGTAAGTATGTGCTCGGGATAATAAATCTATGACTTGACTAGGGTCCATGCAACGGACGATCCTTAATTGACACGGACAGGGAAATAGTGCAACCAAGCTATGTTCCGTGGCCGCGGGACACAACCTGTTACACCCACCAATACCCATACCATATCCCTGCCTGGGCACCATTTCCTTTTCTATCATTTCATCATGAATGTAATAATAATAATAACCATCTATTGTGAGTAACGACAGGTTATTCACGCTACCGATAAACCTAAGCAAAGTAGCTACACGATCCTGTACTAGTAAGACTCATGGGTAGATATAGATATATGCATGTGGGTATCATAAAATTCCTGTAACGTAATTGCACAACATATATATATATATAATGATTTGCAAAAATAAGGGTTATGCACCGGGGCTTGCCTTGGGTAGGCGGGGTGTCAGTGAAGTCAGTCAGTGATGGCTCCGGGATCTCCTCCGGTACGAGAATCTCCTTCTCGTACTCCTCGATGATCTCCTCGTACTCCTAATCTCCCGTGGTGACGAACTCCACCAACTCGTTCTCTACATGCATGCGATGATGATGATGCAACAATTTAGTATTTAGGTAACAACAACTCTTAAAATTAGAACACATAAACTATACTAACAAGATAGCTCTAATGGCCAAGCTATTAACTATCTATCACCCTTGTCAAACTAAGATTAAGCTTACCACCAAGCGTTTTATTTATAAATCACTACTATGTTCTCATTCCTTTTAATTTGTTAAAATATATATAGCTACATACCTAACAGTCTTGTTTAGGGCTATAAAATTTACATCAAGTACATAATAGCTCCAAGAACCTACTATAAAATTCTCAAGGTCACCGCTATCATGGTTTTACCACAAAAATTCTTACAAATACTGCCTTCGTAAAATTAAGCATTCTCGATTAATTTGATGGTTCCTAAAGTCAACATATATATAAGCACAAACTAATTATACCGACAAATAGAGCCTAATTCTAGGAGTTTAACAAAATTTATTTCATGATTTTAGGACACCTACATGATTTATTATAACACACTAAATATAATGTCAAAACCAATTCAGAAAACATTTCTTAATTTGCTAGAAAAGGAAAAAAACGACTTTCCCCGACGTGGCCCACCAGCGCAACTCACCCGGCCCAAAGCGAGCTCGGCCTTCCCGCGCGCGTGCGCGACAGGCGGCCCACACACGGCCCATGCAGGAAAAGCCCACAGGCGCGCTGGCACTCTTGCAAAAGAGTCCTCGTACTTCAGCAAAAACTCACGACTCCTATACGCCCTATTCCCGCAGTCAGCCACTATGCACAAAAGCCCTCGCACAAACTCGCCTTCACAACCGGTCAGTCCCCAATGCCCCGAGCTCGCCGAAGCAGCACCGGCCGGCATTGCCCGGCCACGCCAGCCACCTCAGGCTCCCACCGGCCCAGATAACGGGCCGACCAGCATCTACGGCCTAAGCGCCTACCCTAGGCGGAGGCACAGGAGCAGTGGAGCTTGCGGGACCGATGGCCACGACGAGCGGCCATGGGCGGCAGTGGCATACCTAGGACCTGGCCGCAGCGCTCGTTGAAGCTGTAGAGCGACGGAGGAGGCTGGCCATGTGTGACCCGAGAGTTGCAGTGACGCACCGTGGTGGCACAATCACGTCAGCCGCGCCTAGGTGGCGGTAGCGATTCGGTAAGGGTGCGCGGGGTGGAGGTAAAGTGGGGGGCGATGCTTGCGGTGCAGCCAATTGAACGCGAGCGGGATGAGGATGGTCGGCTGCTCTTGACTCAAGCCAATGCGGCTTTATTTGCCCAACGGCGAGCAACGCCAAATTTGGTGCTCGGCCAGACTCTAGTCAAGGCGGTGCGGGGCCGGAAGGCTAGACGACCTGCAGACGGAGCCCTAGACGGGTCGACGCAGATGATGGAGCCTTCTCCACGCCAAATTGATGGCGCGGCTCCGGTGGTCAAAATGGCAGAGGAAATGACCAGTTCGGTTAGGTACGTCCCTGCCCCGAGCGAGACGTGGTTGACGGTCTAGGCCGCATGCTCGACGGGCGCAGAGTACACGGAACAGCGGGCAGCGATGTAGGGTGCAGACACGGTGGCAGCGGCAATGGCTGTGTCGTGGCGTGCGGCAGGGACAGCACTCATGGTAGGCAGCGCGGCAGCGCGCGGGTATGTGGCCGCGGTGCTCAGCTGCGCGAGCAGTAGCAGCGGCCCCACGTGACCTGTCCTGAGGTGGTCAGGCAAAGCGGGCGTGGTCGGCCCGGTGCGGCAGCGCGTGCGCAGAGCGACCGACGTGGTGACCTCGAACACCAGCCTGACAGTCCAAGTTGACTTCTATGCATGAAATTTAAAGCACGCCCAAAAACCAACCTAACTCGATCTGAGACTAACTGTCTTGACCAAGCCCAAGAGGGTACCTTAGACTACCTAAAGGAGCCAAAACCCGACACCACTACTGAACTAGATTTCTCAAAATCAAATCGTGAACTTGATGTTGTCAACTGTTTTTGAACTGGAAAAATCCTCTTAAGTCTTTGACTGCTTTTGTTTTCAAGTTAGATTTCTAAGCCAATAACAACATAAGCTAGCATCCTTACTTTGCTAAGACCAAAGGTGCACCATCTTCTACAAAATTCGTACTTCAAACTTTATTAAGGCGCCAACAGTATGTTCTATAGCATTTTCTTTTAGTAAAAATTGGTTTACACCTCTACTTGATATAAAACGCAATATCTTAAGCTTTCATTTTAACATTTCATTGAGTGCTTTAAGTTGCGAGACCTTATTTACACCAATGATTTCATGCAATAATACTTTAAACATGATGCTCATGAAATGTTTAGTGACTTGCTAACGCGGTAACACCGAGGGTGTTACAATTACCTAGAATTCCACCCAATCCAGCGGATTGTTGTGGTAGCCCTAGGATCGTGATAGTCCTGACGGCCAATGTATTCCACCACGTTCGGATCAGTGTTTGTAGGACCATAGTCAGAGCTTCCTAGCCCCCTTCTCATCCCTTTTCTGTGGTTAGTGTTCTGATGTTCCAAAATAAGTAACCCTAAAGTAACCCCTGATTCTTAGATCTATCTATAGAACTCTTAGGAAAATTCCTCTCTCCCCACAAAAACATATAGTTATCCCTGGGTGATCTAAACCTCAACTAGTGCACTTCGCGTTCCCCGTGGAAAATTGATACCTTGGAATACTTCTGGGTGAAAGCTACATCGGTATCCGTGCGCTTGCAGATTTTTCTGTTTGCGTTTAAAATACCCAACATGCGTTAACACCGAGGGTGTTACAACGATGACTCCACTCTTGTGATCAATCAGCTCAACAAGGATTGGAATTACACCAATGAGAAGATGGACGCTTACTGCACTCCGATAAGAAAGTTAGAAGACAAGTTCTACAGCATCGAGTACCACCACATGGTCTGGGCTGACAACCAAGCAACCGATGAGCTATCAAAGTTAGGGTTGACCCGGGCCAAAGTTCCAGCTAGAGTGTTCGTCTAGGACCTTATGACACCATCCATCAAGTAGGGGCAAGAAGGTGTTGAAGAAAAGCCACCTGCTGAGCAGATAGTCGTAGCGGTCCCTAGGCCGAGCGGTGATTGGAGGGAACCCTTCATCAAATACCTCACCACTGCAGATGTTCCAGCTGACAACACATAGAGAGAATAACTCACCCATTGCAGCAAACATTATGTCCTAGTTGAAGGAAAGTTATATCGCAAGAATGCCAAGGGGAGCTACTCTAGAAGTATGTCTCCGTGGAAGAGGGTGAGAAGATACTCAAGCAGATCCACACCAGCACTTGTGGCAATCACACAGCCTCTAGAACACTGGCCAGCAAAGCCTTCCTAGCTAGTTTCTATTGGCCTTCAGCTATCGTCGATGCTGAGGCACTCGTTCGCTGGTGTGAGAGTTGTCAGCTTTTTGCAAAGCAAATCCACGTCCCGGCCCAGGCCTTACAAATGATTTTGGCATCCTGGCCCTTTGCATGATGTGGACTAGATATGACCAGGCCCTCCAAGCCTGCCCCAGGAGGATTCCACTGGGTCTACGTCTACATCGATAAATTTTTCAAGTGGATCGAGTAGAAACCCTAGTCCAAGCTACAGCAACGAAGGCAGCCAAGCTGCTCGACGACATCATTCATCTGTTCGGCCTTCCGAACAACATCATCACCGACCTGGGGTCTATGTTCACCGGCACTGATTTCTAGGACTTCTGCGACAAAAGGTGTATCTCAGTCAAGTACAGCTCGGTGGCACACCCTAGGGCTAACAGCCAGGTCGAGCGTGCCAATGGTAAAATCCTAGACGCGTTGAAGAAGAAGCTCTACAAGAACTAGCAGAAGCATCCTGATAGATGGCTCAAGGAACTACCAGCTGTGGTCTGGGGACTAAGGACCCAACCTAGCCGCAACAATGGTGTCTCTCTGTACTTCATGGTTTTCGGCTCCGAGGCCGTTCTACTGGCTAACATCACCATCCAAGCCCCAGGGTGGAGAACTACAACGAGGAGAATTCTGACCAAGTTCGGCTCATTGAAGTGGACAACTGTTGACGATGGTTATCTACCATAATAAAGAGTTAAAATAAATATATAAAGGGCTAATAAATGATCACCAACATAGGTTTAGGGTGTCAACTAACGAAATTCCATGAGTTTTGGTGAATCTATATTTTGCAGGGGGTTATCAAAATAATTCAGGAATTGATATCTTCCACGAGAAGGAACCCACGTCAATCAGTCTAATCTCCACATCACGAATACGCAAGAGGCTTCTAGAGGACACCAGAGGACTCCACGAGGAGGGCCACCATGAGGTGCCGCCAGGTGGGGCTGACCGGCCCCAACCCTAGGCCGATCGGCCCTTGGCCGTCGCCTCTTGGCTCCTTCCTTTGCAAGCTACTTCAACCGCCTCCAAGGATGCATCCTAACCCTACGTGAAGGTCGGTTTGATCCAAGGGCCATGGTTCCATGCTCTGGGCTATATAAACGAGGCAGCAGACCCCCTCCAGAGGGGAATTCATTCAATCAATCATCAACCAGAAAGCAGAAGACCAACCAGCAACTCTCATCTCCTTAGAGCTCCATCAGATCTAGGCATAGCTAGATTAGAAATAGAAGTAGAGGAGTCAAGCAGCCTTAGGCTCCAGATCTAGTCAAGAGGAGCTTGGTAAATCCATTTCTTCTCTCTTGTATCAACATTGTTCTTCAGATATTCATCTAGTTCATCAGTTCTTCTAGTTCTTGATCTAGTTCATGTTCTAGTTCCTCATGTTCTAATTGTTTATGTTCTAGTTTGTAATTGTTCTAGTTCATCATTGTCTATTTCTAGTTCATTGTTCTTGATCATTATTCTTGATACATTAGATATGATCTTGTTCTTAATCTATATTATATCCTTGATTATTATGAGATTAGTCTGCTTTGATTATATATTTGGCATAGATAGTTTATCATTATGTTTATACACATATTTGCAAAGCACTCACCTTATTGAGTCATGGGTGGGTGGTCAACATTGTGTAAGTGTGGTACTTATACACTGTTTACCTGCAAATGCACTCTATACTCCGGGCCATGTGGTAGATCGCGGGTGTGACAATCCTGTTGAGTCCTTTGTAGTCCACTCCCCGAGTGTAGAACTTAGTAGAACGTGGTCTCATTACTTAGTTGTTACTCTGTTTCTCAGCTTCGTAATGGAGATGTTCCTTGTTTATGGATATAAGATAACCTAGCCAATGATTGCCTGATATAATTGCACTAATCAATCTAGATTATGACTAATATTTAACGGATTATTTAGGAGCTATTCTCTTACTTTATATTCTGATCAATGACTTGCCATAGTAGTACTGCTCTAAGGAATATCATCTGAATGGTCTGATTATCATATATTTTATCTCTTATTATTTGATTGATTCCTGTTTGAGGGTAAAGGATAGTGATTTCGAATATTCATATCACATGTGTAGAGTAGCCTTTAATTAATATGTGCCCCTCTGTTTGTTCTCCTTTGGTTAAATATAAATAACGATACCTAGGATAAACTTGGGTGAAATGCTGCAATGGGTGTATTTATCTGTGCGCTTGCGGATATATACTTTAATATCTTTATATAGTTAACTGGCATGTGTACAATACAACCACACTCTTGGTGTCATGTTGGGGATGACAACCTAACGCGAGTGATGCTAAGAAGTGTCAACAATAGCTTAGAAGAGGAGCACTTGGTTTCTTGTGTTCGGACACCGAAGTACCTAGACAGCATGTGAAGATACTATAACCGCAACGTCAACGATTGATTTTTTGTGGTTGAAGACTTGGTACTTCGCAAGAAGCAGAAGACTGACAAGATGCACAAGCTTTCCTCACCCTGGGAGGGCCCCTTCATCATCAAGGCGGTCACCTGACCAGGATCCTACAGATTATGCGACATGAACGAGAGAGTTGTCCCAAACTCTTAGCACATCGATCTTCTTAGGCATTTCTACCCGTGAAGCGTTCATTTCAAAGATATATACCATTCATATTTGTGTATTTAATAAAGTTTTTTTGCCCTTATATTTCTCCATATTGTTCTCTCCATGTTTTTTCGCTAAGCGAATCTTTTTCTACGTATAACATCTTAAAGATGACATGCAAACTATGCCTAAGGCAAATCCCCAAACAGTCATGTTGACGCTCGGATGTTTCCAGAGACGGCCCTATCTCTGGCTTCTCTCTACACGTGCACAAGTGTCTGCCCTCTGGGTTATGGGTGGCCGGTAGCAGCTCCTTGGCGATGCTTTGTTCTTCCAACACGCACACGAGCTCCGCGCTCCGCGTTACGGTTAACAGGGCTAGCTAGGGCTAGCTAGGGCTAGAGGCTTAGCTACACACAGATTCAAAAGCTACTAAGCACTTTTACACAATGTTGCAACATAAGATTTTCCAAATCTACTAGGTACTGCTCTCTCCTTCGTCGAACAGGTCAATGTCGCCAGCCAACCTCTTCACCAGTTCTTGCGTCTCGTCCTCTAGCTTGGCGATCCTCGTCGCATCCGTCCCTCAAGCATACCCGGTCACCACTCGCTAGAGATCAACCGAAGGGTAGTGTGACCGCAGTTGTCCAAGCACATGGATGATAGCTCCATAGACGGCACTGCGTGTGAACTCTTTGAAGTCCAACCACGCCATCTGGCACCGGCCCACGATTGACCGAGGTGGCGGGTCTCCAGGCATCTGCTCTCTCCCTTCTGATGGTTTGAAGCCAATGCAGTCAAGCACGGGCTTGATTCTCGTCGTCATCACTTCAACAGTGTATCCCGTGCTTTCACTTGGTCTCCAAAGACCTTGAACTGCGCGTGTGCTTGGTGCCGATAATCTACAAAAAAGCAGGCATATGCTAAGCATGTGTCCAATGCTGCACAAGTAAAAATAAAGTGGCAAGCACTCACGTTGAAGATCTTTAGTGATCTGCTCGGCCTTCTCCTCTATCTCCTTTCCCGCAATCAGTTGCATGACACCCTCCTAGGAAAGGCCAAGCTCCATCTCCAGCGCTACACATCACAGCCAGACGTCTCACAACGTTGAGCCTTAAGAAAATAAGATCCAAAATCATACCTTTTTGTTGGTCGGTACTATAGCTGAGCTGCTCGGCCAGCAACTGGCTCTCCGCCTCCATCTGCTGGTGCTCTATCTCTAATGCCAGTACTTTCACCTCCAAATCTTCTCTATGGTGGTGTTCTTAGAGTAGGCACGCCTAGAGGTCGTTCACCGACGCCTGTAGATTCTAATTCTCCTCCAACACTAGGGCCATCTCCTCTAGTTGCCGCTGGCACTGCTCGGACACTTTCATTACATTAAAAGCAAGGGGTCAAAATACTTTGATCTTCAAGGGGCACAATAGAAGGATTTTTCAGGCTTACCTCAATGCGACCGATCATTGCCGCCAGATTGGTCCTCAGCCTCTTCATCTCTGCGCTCACCTCCCCTCTCCTCCAGATTTCAAACTCTTTACCGTGCTGGATATCTGTGTGGAGAAGCTGGGGAGGCGGAGCGGGCTCCAACGCAATTTCTTCAACTTCCACAACAGTCGCCTGCAGAAATGCCCTCCTCAGTCGCTGCTATGCTCGGACGGCTTGTCCGAGCCTTACCTGTGCTGTCGACGCCGCCGGTGCCGTCGCTTGCTCAACAGCCGTGGGCGGATCCCGTGCCACGCTACTCGGCACATCCCCCGTGGCCCCTGCTCCTACCCTGTCAGGATCAGTTGACGTCGCCGTTGCGCTCCACAACCCCTCATCGCCCAGATCACCATCGTTGTGCGCCCCACCGCCAGGCGAGGTTGGTCCAGTAGCTGGTGACTCCTCCATTACAGGGGCGGCTAGCTCTATAGCCGCTGGTTGCTCCACGGTGGGGGCAACTAGGTCTGCTCCCCTTTGTCCCTGCTAGACATGAGGAGTTTCTGGTTCCTCCACATGCCCCCCACCATCAGCAGCTGAAGGTTGCAAGTCCTCATTCAACTCCATACTTCGGCAAGCAAATGGCTCATCAGGAAACAAAACATCGTGCTAGAGAAGAATTACGCACAAAGAAGGGAACTTACAATTAGGACTCCCGCCGCACTATTTGAAATCGGCGCACTTTCCCAAAACCGCCCGGTCTAGCACCCGAACTACCCTGTGTCTCCACTCCCGGCTCGGAGTAACCCGCGCGGTCTCAGGGACTGCGGTGGCCGCTTGCGCTGCTGCTATCGGAGTCGTTTGCACAGTCTCAGGGACTATGGTAGTCGCCCAGGCTGTTGCTGCCGGTGCCACCTGTTGGTATTTGTTAATACACACAGAATAATTACTAAAAATGATCCACAAGTGCACAGACACCGATGTAGCACTTTAGCCCAGAGTATTCCAAAGTATTGTTATTTATATTTTACCACAGGAAAAATGTGTGAGAATAACTAAATCTAAACTTAACCCCTGAGAAGCAACAAGGACGGAGAAGATAGGGATATAGAGAAGATCACTAAGGTCTTCTAGTTCTAATCTTCACAGGCTATGTTTATGATTGTTCCAATGGGGACATTACTTAAGAAAAGACACCAGCAGAGGATGTTTTCCTTAGCAACCAGGTCCTACTTGTCCTACAAACGGGAGGTGGACTATGGAAGATTCAACGAGGCTATAAAGTCACCCTCGCGAGCTACCACCGATCTGGAAGGTAGGGTGCATCTACGAGTAACCAAGTCTAAGCACCACGCTTACACTAAGAATACTACTTCAATCAAGGAGCTACCAAGATTAAAGTACTCAAAAGAGTCACAAACCGGAAGAACAATAATAACAATGTTACTTACTTGAATTGGAAATTG
Source organism: Saccharum hybrid cultivar R570 (assembly GCA_038087645.1). Taxonomy (NCBI): domain Eukaryota; kingdom Viridiplantae; phylum Streptophyta; class Magnoliopsida; order Poales; family Poaceae; genus Saccharum; species Saccharum hybrid cultivar. Next base: position 18,842,667 of record JAQSUU010000637.1, read on the forward strand.
AATACCAGAGAAATCTCGGAAACAATCTCCAATGGAACTTGATCCCATAGGTACAAGCCGTAGAGGAGACACTGATAGGCCAGCAACTCTCCAAACTCTTTCCTCACTCTATCTCTCTATTTCTAAATAAGACTAGTCCTAATCTTTGAAAGACTACAAGATTAATCTTCTCTTGAATACTTAGATCTTGATCCTATCTAGGGTTTCTTTATGCTAGAGGAGGATTAGGGTTTCTGCCCAGGATGAGGATGCTCTGACCCAGGGGGTAGGGTCATGCTTATATAGGCCGGAGCGATGCACCAGAGCCCTCGGATCAAACCGACTTCAATCAAGGGTGGAAATACAATCTTTAAGGCGGTGGAGAACCGACTTGCGGAGGCGGTGGCTGACAGGTGGGACCACAGGTCGGCCAACCTAGAGGTGGGGTCGGCCAACCTACCCCTATGGTAGGTGGGCCCCATCTTCGGTGGCACGCCTTCTCGTGTTCTCTAGAATCTTCTCGACTTGGTTCCCGCATAGAATATGCTTTTTAGTTCGACATGTGGGTCATCTTTGGCTCTTTTCCTGTTTAATCCCTGCAAAACACAGATTCACCAAAACTCATGGAATTCTATCAGTTTAACCCCTATTCTATGTTGGTAATTCCTTTTATACAGTTCTTTTGAGTTAAATTGATGGTTCATGATGGTTGCTAACTACCGTCAATAAACTTCCCCACACTTGGGCTTTTACTCGTCCTCGAGAAAAGGATAGATCACTGTAAACATAACCTTAGGACAAGACATCAACATAAAATCATTTCTAGTCATACTTGCACTGTGGGATTCAATGTGTCTACCATGAAACTTTGGGCGGTTGGAGAATGAAACAGTTTGAAACAGATCACCTTCTTCCTTCAGTTAAGTCAATTGGAGTTTTTGCATAAGTTTTGAAATTAAAACATAGCTTACCTTCTCCTTCTTGTAGTACTCTCAAATCACTTATATATATGGTATTTGTCGATCCTCACCAAGACATAGATAATTGATGCCTTCTTTTTGCCTACTTCTAAAAGCTTATGTGGAGCTCAGGTAGGGATGAAAGTGAAAACATACTTGCATTGCATACATTGTAAAGTCAAAACGAGGATCCAAGGAGAAAGATGTCATACTCTTAGATCAAGATATGCATGTGTGTGAAATATATATGGTAGCTATCCTAATTCTACTATGCTCCTTAAAACATGCATCTCTTGTTTAGAACTTAGAAACTTTTGCTAGAGAGCATGGGCTATCTCTTTTCTTTCTTTTCTTTTTTTCATGGCGGGCATGCATCTGAGTACCTATTGTTTTAGATATCTCGGACACTTGTCCATTTTTTTCAATACTTTTTCTTTTTGCATAGCCACATGCCTCTTTTCTGCAAATTGAAAAACATTCAAGAAAGAAGTTAAATTGACAGTTCATGATGGTTACTAACTACCGTCAACACCACCCGAGTCGTCGCCACTGGCATCACCCGAGTACTGTCAGGCATCGCTGTTGTGGCCTCCTGCATCTGTCTCCTCTCGCGCATCTCTGCCCTAGCCAACGCAGATGGTGGAGGCATCATGGCCCTTACTGACGAGCTCGACACCACCAACTACCATCTTCGGGGCTGGGCGGTAGCTCCAATGCTCACCAGTCTCTCCTCATGATGAGATGATCCTGCTATTTTTCTTCTCTTCGGGGATGGCTCCTCGCCAGCAGGTCGCTTCCCCCAGACCTTCTCACGGACATATGATGTTCGCTCGTCTTCATCTTCGTCATCAAGGTCAGCCGAGTTGTCCCCACCAGCCTCCGAGCTAGCTCGACGCTAGAGACTGCTCAGCTGGGCATCAACACCCCTCGACCATTCAGCTGATGGCACCACCGAGAAGTACATTGTTCGGTCCTACCCACGAATCTTCAGGAATATGAATGAGTAGATTGCAACAGATAAGGGATCAAGCGAAACCAAAAAGAAGACTCTTACCCATGGTGGGAGGCTCCCTACACTGAAGGCCCTCTGCTGGTCATCGATCCTGCGACACCCCGCGAGGTTGAACATTATCGAGATGCACCGCTTGACTTCCTCCCGACTGATCTCCTTGGGCACCTCACGGGCCCATCGGTCTCCCACAGAATTCGTACCCGAGATCTGCCCCCTCCTTGCTAGGCTGGACCCACCAAAAAGTGAAATTTGTTGCCACAATCACCCCGTCCAACCTTCTCCGGTCTATCAGCGCCAAGAGCTCTGTCACTTGCTCCATTCCATTGGCACTGGGCCTTTTTGACCACTTGGCATTGCTCACGGGGATCTGATCAACGTCGCATGCCACATATGGCTCCACCTTGGCATGTAAAACCATCGATGCGCCCAATACTTCACATTTGTGTTCAAAGGGGTGGTGATGTATTGACCCACCATCCTGTCCTAAAGCTGCAAGTATGTGTGGCCTATGATCCTAGATCCATATCCCCTCGGGCTTTCAAACAGAAGAAGTGGCGGAAGAGATCAAAATAGGGAAGAATGCCAAGATAGGCCTCGCAGAAATGGATGAAGACAAAGACATGAAGGATGGAATTTGGGCTAAGATTGCAAAGGCTGATCCTGTAATAGTCGATCAACCCACGGAGAAATGGATGGATTGGAACACCAAATCCGCGATAGAAGTAATCTTCAAAAACTACTAATTCATCACCACGGGGATTAGGAAAGCTCTCACTGCGAGCCAGGCGCCATCTTGTCGTCGCCCTACTAGATAACACACCGTGAACCACCAACTGATTTAGCGTCGCCTCGTTGCTGACGGATTCCACCCACTCCATGGCGTGATTGAGCTCGCGCGTTGCCCTACCCAAGCCGCCGCGGTTTCTTTTGGGTGCCATCAAATAGATCTGTGGCCTGGAGGAGACTACGCGCTTTCGGTTGCTCTAATGGCAGAGCAGTTGCTAGGTGCAGTGGTGTGAGCGCGAGGAAGAAGATGAAGTGATGGAGAAATGGAAGGGAATGTGCGCCGGGGCCACGGTGCTCTTATAACGGTTCGACCCCTGACCCTCCGCCTTCTAGATTTTTAGGAAACTGCGCTCGCCCCGCTGCATTCTCTCCCAAAATCTCCGCGCGTCGTTGGGCCGCCAAATGGGCCTGGTGGGCCGCCACATCAAACCGCGTCGAACGTGGGCCGACGAAATGGAATTCAACGCTAAGCGTTCCTTTGACGGAGTTTATTAGACATTCATGACAAGATATTTTCTTTCTGACCCTGTTACAGGATATCTTCACAATCTTCTAGCAAGCTCGGGGACTATGTGTGTACACGTCATCTTACGATGACTGTACTTATTTCTACACTGATTTCTCTCAACTAAGCTAGGGACTAATTTCTAGCTAAGCTGGGGACTAGTTTTGCATCTGAAGACTACTGTTCTGGACCCTGGCACCACGTGACTACTTCACTTACCGCTAAGCTCGGGGACTAGGTGGGCACACTTCACCTAGCGATGTATGTGCTTATTTCTGGACTTGGTCTTCTATAAAACGACTAAGTTGTAGACTATACTCGTCCAAGATCTCTGTTTTGGCTCTAAGAGTCAATTCTACCTAAGGCATGCATGCTAACCATCTCTCATTGTTTTTGAGGGACTAAGTTTCTCCGTGCTGACTAAGTCAGAAACGCTAAGCATCCAACTTCGCCGCCCGGACCTAAAGTGGGCACACTTCACCTAAGATGGAGACCTCAAAATTTTTTCACTTGAGCTTCTTACATCCTTCCGGCAAACCTCAACTTCAAGCAAGTCCGGGTTCGGCAACCAGTCGAACTGTTTGGATAGCTGCCTCGACAGCTCGGACGCATCGTTCAACAGCTCGGACGCTTGCTTCAACAGCTCGGCTCCCAGTTAAACTAGTCAGATTCCTGCTCTTGGTGATCAGCAACAAGTTAGCTCGGACAAGTTCAAGACGGTGTTGCTCAGCGGATTTAAGGCGCTCGGGGACTAGCTGTGGGGGTATGACCCCCAATACCCATAGGGCTATACATGGGCCAAGCCGCTAGGGGAGGCCCAGCCCACAAGACTATGTGGCGCGGAGCACGGCACAGGTCAGCGTGCCTCGCAAGATTACGTGAAGATCCTTAGCGATCAAGAAAAATCTGTTCGGATATGCTAGATTCCGCAATCTCTGTAATTCCTATCTTGTAAACCGGTCAGGATATAAACAACCGACATGTAACCCTACCTCAGGGCTATATAAGGCGATTAGTGACCTCCTTGTTTTCATCTAATCTCTCATAATACGATCCATTGAAAACATAAGACGTAGGGTATTACGTCAAACTGACGGCCTGAACCTGTTTAATCGCTGTCTCTCGCGTTCTGTATTACCATCCGGTTTCCTCATGCGCACTTCCACCGATTCATCTACTACCATAGGTGTATCCCTCGGTAGACTGCCGGACGTATTTCATCAACAATCTCCTAAGCCACTCTGCATAGAGTTGTGTCGTGACCCATAACATGTACTGCGAGTGGGCCATCGTGCAGATGACTTTTGTTAAGGCCTTGTTAAGCCAAAATCTAAGTTAGGAGAGCTCCATACCCGAAAGCAAATTGAATTAGTTCATCTCAGAAGCCATCAACGAGGATCATCTATACCGAAAGACGAAGGACCTAGGAGGATGCACAGTGATAGAACCAGCTCGGACACTTTGGAGTCCAATAAAAGCAAGAGAGAGGCTGCCCAAGATCATCACAAATTATTTTTCTAGTGACGCATCAGCCCGTTGACCAGTCCATCTATCTGAGCCATCGAGGTCACGACCGACTGTCCGATATGTTTGGACGGATAGTCCGTCTCCACGCAATGACACCCTCTCAGGCAGAGCACACAAGATGAATGCAATAGCAAGTGGCACTTGTGACACTCAAATGCCCCCTGCTTGAGCTCTTGAGCATTCGGGACATATATGAAAAAAAAGAACCACCCATCCACTCGATGTAGGGTGAATGCCCGAAACAATATAAACTTTTTGTCTTGTGTGCTACCTCATGGAAGCCTACTGTGTGAGACTAAATTTTACCTTCCTGGTGGTACGAAACATCAATACAAATTGGATGCTTATTCGGATTGCATTTAGATATTCATTTAACTTGTTGTCTATTAGTATCCATCGCATTATTTTATAAAAATAATCATGTGATGAGAAATTAAAATATAAGCATACTATAAAAAGTCTATACATATAAACAATAGTAAAAGTACAAGTCATGTTAATTATATGCTTATAAATCAATAATTGAAAGATAAGCACACTATAAAAACTATATACATATAAACAATAATAAAAGTACAAGTCATATTAATTATATGATTATAAATCAATAATGGTATTGAATATGTGTGCATTATTTGGTAAAATATTCAGTGCAAACCACATCTTCGGTGCAATCGTGAAAACCCTTTGCAAAACCATACTTAGGAGTTTTCAAAAAAAATTTGAAACTATGCACACCATCTGTAGATGTACATTGTCACAAAAATTTGAGATTCAAACTCGTTTTGCAAAAATTCATATGAAAATAACAAATTTCATTATGAAATTTAATGAAATTTGTTATTTTCATATGAATTTTTGCAAAACGAGTTTGAATCTCAAATTTTTGTGACAATGCACATCTACAAATGCACTATTGGTGTGCATAGTTTCAATTTTTTTTAAAACTCCTAAGTATGGTTTTAATAGGGTTTTCATCGATTGCACCGAAAATGTGGTTTACACTGAATATTTTGCCTAATTTAGGCTATAACATGGACTATTAGTTACTCGTGGATGCAATTTTCAAATAGTTTTAACTTTTAAATGTTGAGTAACAACTATTAAAAAATACATAATATATTGTTGGTCATATTAAATGAAATTTAAGAATTAGCCATATTAAGTTAATATCATTAGTTATATAAAAATTAATAGACAAACTAAGCATAGCTCAATTAGTTATTTTCTTTGTAGTGGAATCTGTTCATCTAGTTTGAGTCCTCGACTTAATGCAGGTTTTATGCTCCTTATTTTTACTGTGCACAACTACACATAGAGATACATGTGTGTGTATATATTATAGGGGAGTATATTCAGTAGCCAGCTACAAAATAAGTTATTTTGTAGCCACCTCTATTTACGATAATTTTATATACTAATTTACGATAATGTCAATACATATTTATAATAGTTGGGTTACTATTACACATGGAGATATTTATTGTAACGTTATAGTAAATTACATATTAAGGAGTTACTATAATCTCATAAATTAGCTTACTAATTATCGTAACTCAAAGTGACTACATAATAAGTTATTTTGTAGGTAGTGTGTGTATATATATACACACACTATTGGGAGCTTTAGGCTTCCTCTAACTATTTGAAGCCCAAGCCCAAACCTCGTCCACCTGGTTGCACCCAACCAACTAAGACCACCCGCACTGGCTACTGGAAACGCGACCGGTATCGCGTTTACCGTTTCAAAAACGCTGCAGCGGCGACCTGCAAATGAGCCTGAACGACGGCGTGACCGCCATTTCTAGCGACTTGCGGATCATACGCTACAGACGTGGGGGCCGCGGGCAGGGGCTGCAGCGCGGGAAAGCCAAGGCAGAGCATCACGCGGGAGAGTGGAGGGAGAGAGGAAAAGTGGTGGGCCCGGCTATTTCAACTTGCAAAAAATATTATAACTCACAAATCAATTAGCTAAATTAAATTTTGATTGCACCATTAAATTCGTTTCAATAAATCCTTCAAAACTAGATCCCACATGGATATATTTAGATAAAGTGATAAGTGGACCCCACAGTGGATTGAGGATGATATAGAGGATAGATGAGTGCGGGAAAACTGTATATTCTGTGATGACTAGGATGAAATATTCCTTTTAGAAGATGAATATAGATGTTCATGAGTGCGGGTAGTCTAACTGCACCACCACCTACACACCTACTGGCACCCCCATTTTATATATAATGAAATCCCCCACCTCATCTTTCATTTGAATTCATTTGAATCCTCATGTTTCTCTCTCCTTTTCTGTCTCAGGTCTCATCCGAGAGGAGGCACTGGTTCCAGTGGTGGCCCTACTGCCCACCCCGCCCCCCACCGGCGAAGAGGCTCTGCAGGCCCCGGGCCATCAGGCGGGCAGCAGTGCCGCTCTAGCGCCGGCAAGGTCGCGGAGGCAACTGCAGCAGCTTCGGCGAGCTCGCGTGGGTTGCGGTTCTGAACAGCAAGGTCTGGCGGGGCAGGCAGTAGGGTGGATTGCGGCAACCTGGCGTGGTCCCAACGCACGGTGGCCACGGCCTCCAGCAGCAGCGTGCTGCAGATCCACAGGGTGAGTCCCTCTCAACCTCCCAACGCGCAGACGCGCAGATCCGCAAGGTCTCGTGCGTGAAGTAGCTCCCTCCCCAAAAATGCCGCTGACCTCCCTAGCTCCCTCCTCTCCACAGCACAGTGAGCAGTATGTCGATCCTGGTCTGAGAGCTGAGCGGGGTGTGGAGGAGCGAGATCCAATACCCCATGGATTCGGTGCAGAGCAGGTATGTAGCTGCCAATATTTCTGATTTCCTCTCCTAGATTTATTCATTTGCATGATTATTAACTTCCGTACGTGCCTTTGCTTTATTTAGATTCAACGATGCTTTGAGCATTAAAATCATATATCATCCGCCGAATCGGACAGCAAGCTAACGAATTTCTTTTTCTCGTCTCTTCCGATGCCCTCAACCACCCGTGCGCGGCGCACATGGCGGCCCTGGAGGCGACGCGGACAGGCCCACGTGCACAACTTCTGCTGGTGGTGGCTCCTCTCCTCTGCTGGGGGCTCCTCAAGGGCAAACAATGGCAGCAGCGCGACTCGCCCCATCCTCCCAACGGCGACAGCAGTGGCGCATCTGGGCCATAGGGTGGCCACGACTCGCCCTGTGTGGATGCCCCGCATGACGGCGACTGCCCAGCCTGTCCTACACACAAGGCGGCCCCGAGCGACGGTGCAGAGGTCGGCCAGCCGCGTAGCCCTTGGCGTCGGCGCAGCCAAATGCCCCCCTCCGCTCTTCTATGCATAGCAATTATGATTCACTGCAGCTCTCTAAAAATTAGATAAATAATGATTCTCGTAGTTTGTTTTCATGTACTTTGATTTTTTATTTCTATGCTTCTTGAGCCAACCTGTAAGCAAGAAATCATATAGAATTCTATACACCGTTGAAGCACATTTTATACATTGTTGGAACGTAATTTTATACATTGTTAAAGCACATTTATATTTAATGTTGGACCACATTTCTATACATTGTATTTAACAGTTATCTATGCATTCTTGGAAGACTTATATACATCATTGGATGACATTTGTATACTTTGTTGTTATAAATTTCTATACAATTATCAATAATGGCTCTTGCAGCTTGTTTTCATGTACTTTGATTGTATGATTTGTTGGTCACATTCAACAATCTATAATTTTTTCTAGATTTTTTTGTCATGATTTTTTTCATTAATGTAGCTGGCATTAAATTTACCAATAGGTTTCTGTGCCTGCTAAAAGATGTTTCTGTATCTTTCTTACCTCTGTAAGGTTTATGTGCTTGTTAAAACATTTTTGTATGCCACATTTTTGTATGCCTTTTTTTGCAGTTGTAAGGTGTCTAAGCCTGCTAAAATATGTTTCTATCCCCACGATCGGCATCCACCGGCACCATGGTCTTCAATTTTTCTAGTATTTACATCAATGTGAGTTTCTGTTCTAGCATTAGTGAGTTTCTATGCATATCAAAATTGATAAATGAAGCGTTTTTGGTTGTTGCTAGTTGGAGGCACTTGAGATGGATGATTCTATATGCCTCCATTTTTTATTTTTATGCGCTTGTTCCATTTTTTTACATATGATTTCTTTTTGTAATTTTTGCTTCATCCAGGTTCAATCAGATTGTTTGTGGAATAATAAATTGATTAGTTTACTCCTACACTTATTTCGTATTCTTTTTGAAGAGGTAGCAAATTGCATCTCGGTGAGCCACGTCTGCTCCATCTAGCTCCGTGGCCAGAGGCGAGCTTGGGCCAACGGTGGTGCGAGCTTGGGCCAACGGGACATGGCATGGCGGCGCATTACTTATCTAGGTTTTTTCTGCAAGCATAGGTTTTTATGCACGGTGAAATTGTGATTTCAAAGATGTTGGATGATTTCTATGTTTAGTTGCAAAGGGTTCCACACAAGTTGAATTCATCTTCATTGTTTTGTTTGTTGATTTTGTTATCCTATACTTGTGTGCATAAGTTTCTATACATGGCTAAACTGTAACTTGGTACATTGTTGGTATACAATTCTATACATTGTTGATTCATAATTCTATGCAGTTTCTTTGCGGTTTTTATATGGTAACAAAATTAATTTTTATTCACCGAACTATTAACTTGTAGGTGGCCTTGGCTCCCCTCTCCGCAGCGACCTGTAGAAGCGAGCCATCTACGACCAGTACGACGAGGAAGGCCTCAAGGCCGGCGCGCCCCCGCCCTCCGCCTCCACGCATGACGTTTGCCTCCATGGGTTTCGCTGTTAATATGATGTCATGTACTGTTTGTGCATTGCGCTTGATTGTCGACAAGTCTGTAGTGCAGGGCAGCACCAGAAGCACTTTCATTTATCTACTCTTCTGACTTTACTTGAGAATCCATGTTGTTCAGACTAGTAGTGAAGAATTGAAAGTTCTGAGTCTGCACTTTACATTTCACAGAAACTCAGTGATATCTGCTTAGTCATTTGCATCCTTTGATCTGGTTACTTTTTTTGGGACCTGATCACATCCTTGGAAGATGATGCTTTTGGTAGACAGAGGAACTAGATTATCTCTTTACATGTCTTAAGGTGGACATACATTTCATTATTAGCTCTGTACCACCATTATTAGCTTCATATCACTTGTCATTATACCATGCTTAAAGAACTTTATATGATTTGTCATTACTGTTTTTAAGCTTTTCCTTGATATGATGTCAATGGAATTGAAGTCCTAATTTCTAGTCATGAGGGGTATGTATTCTATACATTGTTGAAACAAATTTCTATACATTATTGGAGCACATTGGAGCAGTTATCTGTGCATTTCTACACAATTCTATGCATTGTCGGAGCACACTTCTATGCATTGGTAGAATGCTAGGTCCTAGTTGTTTGGACAGTGATGGCTTCGGGGGCTCTGGCCAGCTCTCGTGGGCAACATGTGGATTTTTTTTGTGCTTCTCGTGATAGTACTAGTACTAATCGGTCAAGTTCCTAATTATTTTCTGTGCTTGCATCTATAATTTTCTAGTTTTTGCATCAATGTGAGTTTCTATTCTAGCATTAGTGAGTTTCTATGCATATAAGTTGGTAAATGAAGAGGTCTAAAATTACCTGTTATTTTGTGAAACTACATGTATGAGGCAAAACTTTTATGACAATGGTTTTTCATTAATTTGAGAATTTTTTTATGACAATGCTTTTTCTATGATGTTCTGATCCGATTTTGGTTGCTGCTTGCAGGAACCAATGGTTTACGGCAAATGAAGAGCTAGCATGGTCATGGTTCTATGCATATACTCAAAACTTTCTATGATTTATCATTACTATTTTTATGCTTTTCGTTGATATGATACGCAATGAAATTGAAATCTTAATTTTTAGTCATGAGAGGTATGTATTCTATATAATGTTGGAGCACATTTCTATATATTATTGGAGCAATTAGTTATGCACTTCTACACAATTTTATACATTGTTGGAGCACACTTCTATGCATTGTTAGAACACTTTGACATACATTGTTCGAACAATTATGTACACTTCTATATAATTCTATACATTGTTGGTACACAATTCTATACATTGTGCTATATATTGTTGGAACAAATTTCTATACATTATTGGAGCACATTTCTATATATTGTTGGAGCAGCTATCTGTGCACTTCTAGAGCACACTTCTATGCATTGTTAGAACACTTTGACATATATTGTTGGAACATATCTGTATACTTCTATATAATTCTATACATTATTGGTATACAATTCTATACATTATTATATGCATTGTTTGGGTTGGGGTGGTCACGATTCTGGTACAATAATCCCCCAGAAGGGAGGGTATTTTGGGTTCTATGCACCGTTGGTCCATTAATTATACGTCCCCAAAGTGAGAATAATGGTTTGGGTTGGGGTTGTCACGGTTTTGGATAAAATAATCCCCATCAGGGCAAGGTTTTATTGGGTGTTTTATATCGTTTGGTGCCTGCTAAAACATGTTTATATGCGTTTCTTGCCACTGTAAGGTTTTCGCGTGTACTAAAACATGTTTATATGCCGCTGTAAGGTTTTCACGTATACTAAAACATGTGTTGGGAGTATGCCCTAGAGGTTATCATAGAGATGATTGTATTGCCTTGTATCCATGACATATAATGAGTCCAATGAATATCCATTAAAGACAACTTGTATCGATTAGCAATTATGTGAATTGTTTGTGAAACTCTTTTACTTGTATGGTTATTCTAGAATGGTCCCTGATCGGAGTTCATGTTAGGACGCACATGAATATTAGATCAGCACATTATTAGTTGATGACTATGTTTCATAAGTCATAGACATAAAGATGTTAAACTAATAATGTGGGCACATGTGTGACATGTAGGTTGGACTGACCCAACGTGAGATGTTGTTATTGTCTCGATTCACATCATGTACGTTATGTCCTTAGACCTGAGATTGTTGTATGTACTCAAGATGTGAAATGACCTACTTAGAGACTATCAAACGCTACTCCGTAACTGGGTAGTTATAAAGGTGGTCTTCGGGTTTGCCAAGAAACATGCTGTGAGATATAGACAATCAAGATGGAATTTGCCCCTCTCTATGTGAGAGATATCAATGGAACACTCTAATGATTGGATCAACAAATGCATGGCTGTGCTTAGGTTAAGTGTTAACCTATGAGTTGGACCAAATATCGTGTGGCAAAAGGAATGACATGTATATGGTTTGTGGTGGTTCGTCTGATATCATCTTAGTGTACACATAGGAGTTGACACGTCTTGCTAGAGACCGCTATCAACTAATGGCCGAGTAGGAGTACTCGGGCCACGTCTATTTGTACATGAACCTATAGGGTCGCACGCTTAAGGGGTTGGAAGCCCAATTCAGGTTGGACCCGAATTTGACTAGGCTTAGGGTTTTCTAATTGGGCCTCCAGTTTGGGGCTGATTAGAGGTGCCTATATAAGAGAGGGAAGGGGGCATGGCCAGGGATCTCGTCATTGAGCAGCTGCCGTTGTCACCCTCCCCATGCTCACGCCTACTGTTCCTCGCGGATCTAGCAGTCCGGAGGCGCAACGCTTCCTCCTCGTACGTGTGGGATACCTTGGAGGTGCTGCATCTGGAGCACAAGGACGAACCGCACGAGAGGGACGATCCACGAGCGGAGGGTGGACGTGACGGACGACCACGCAACTGCACGGCACTGCTACGACGCATTCGACTACATCGAGTCGCTTCCGCTGCACCTGCGCGTCTAGTGGTAATCCCGTAACCTGTAACTAGCAGTAGTTCCTAGTTTATGGGGTCGAAAAATTTTGTTTTCCGGCTAGCGTAGCATCCCCATATCCCTTCAGTGGTATTAGAGCCGTAGCTGCTTCGTTATAGGTTCGGTTGTATGCATATGGAGATATGCGCGGTTGTAGATGAGTCTCTGATCATGGTTCGTGATCTTGCTGTGTTGGTCTTGTAACGATCTACTCGTACCGGTCGGAATTCCACCATCCGAGTTAAGTGATACATGTAAACCCAGTTATGGCGAGATGGAGATCAATCAGATTGATCGAATCGAACCTAGGTCAAGTGCTGAGCGCATATGATGCGCGACGGCTGTAGATTGGATCTACTGCCGGGGCCGGGGTGTAGGAAAAGTGCTGTTCGGTAAAACGGCCATAACTTTTGCATATGACCTCAAATGGAGATGAATTTTTTTATCAAAATTGATTTACAGAAAAATTTTACATCCGATGGTCCCCGGCTCTGCCGGGTTCGCCGAAATTAGATTTGCGAAAAAAGGCCAGGAAGATGGTGTTCTGGATGTTTTAAGTTTAGACGTCGGAATCGGTTAACTCTGTTTTGCAGGAATTCATGACTGATATAGCCCTTATGTGTATGTGATGCATGTATGTAATTAATTCATGGCTTGCATGTCATGAGTATGACAATATGGCTGGAGCCACATAGATATTGTCAACTTGATGTAATGGCCTGCGTGCCAAACTGTGATGATCCTATCTGCGATTGTGTAATATTACTTCATTGCCTTGCGTTAGTGATAGATAGTCTTGGTGGATTCATCATTGATGGACGGCGTACATGGATCATGGAGATGGAGATCATCATGATGTACAGATTGATGGAGATGGAGATCCCCAAAGTGACAATGGGCTATACCAAGTCATATATGTCATAATGCTGTTCTTATTATTATGTTCTACTTTCACGTGATAATGTTTTTGTCTACATACGCGATAGTGAAGTAGAACGATCCCTCAGCAATGTTTAAGTTATATGCTTCCCCAAACCTTGCACTGTCATGTGTCTTGTACAATCGGTGGTGGGTCTATGAAATTAGGGTGCCACTGGTTTTCCTTGACTAGGCAGGTTCGTATCGGATACTTACTGCAGAAGGGTGGTTACTTGAACAAGGTCATCCTAATGGTTAGGGACCTTGGAGCATAAGGAGTTGGGCACCACAGCATAATGCTACCCAACAACAAGAGTCATATGTGATATGATTAGCAAAGAGTTGCTTACCGATCTACCATGTCTTCTAGCGGTGATGCTAAAGCTCACTAGTAGACTTGTTAGTTGTGGGTCTTGAATCACTAAGTTTCAATTGAGGGATATTGATTTTAGTGGGAGTAGATTCTATTAAGATTTTAATATGATTTACTCTATCTTGGATACTTTGTCTTAGTATTTTTGCATTACTTTTGTTGTAGATAAATGGCGCCTAGCAATCAACCATTTACTTTGCGTTCAATTCTTGAGAAAGATAAGTTGAATGGAACAAACTATGCGGATTGGATCCGCAACCTGAGAATTGTTCTCAGGGCTGAGAAAAAGGAAGAAATTCTAGACACCCCATTACCTGAAGAGCCTGCTGACAATGCACCTGCTGCTGAGAAAAACGCTTATAAGAGAGCATGTGATGCTGATCTTGAAGTGAGTTGCCTTATGCTTGCTTGTATGGAACCAGATCTGCAGATGCAGTTCGACAACAACCATGCAGCGTACGATATGATCGTGGCGCTCAATGATATGTTCCAGACTCAAGCCAGGACTGAAAGGTTCAATGTCTCAAAGGCTTTTGCTAAAACAAAGCTAGCAGAGGGCGCAGCAGTTGGGCCACATGTGATCAAAATGGTTGGTTACACTCAGAGGTTGGAGAAGCTAGGCTTCCCAATTGGCCAAGAGTTGGCTACTGATTTCATTCTCGCGTCTCTTCCACCCAGCTATGGAAACTTCGTTTCGAACTACCATATGCATGGGGCGGAGAAGGGCTTGAATGAATTGTGTGGCATGCTCAAAACAGCAGAGGCTGACATCAAGAAAGGTGCTGGCACTAGCCATGTGATGGCGGTCCAAAATAAGCCTAACTTTAAGAAGAAGGGCAATGCTTGGAGGAAGCAAAAGGGCAAGGGCAAGGGCAAGGCCAAAGGTGAGACCTGTAAGCCAAACCCACCTGCGCCCAAGATTGGATCATCTGCTAATGAAGAGTGCTTTCATTGTAAGGGTAAAGGTCACTGGAAGAGGAACTGCAAGCTGTATTTGGAGTCCTTAAAGAAGGATGGTGGTAAAGGTACTACCGTTGCTCATACACTTGTTTACATTACGGACATTTTCCTCGCTAACTCTTATATTAATTCTTGGGTATTTGATACCGGATCGGTTGCTCATATTTGCAATACGATGCAGGGAATGATAAGAAGTAGAAGCGTGGGAAAAGGAGAAGTTGATCTCTGCGTGGGCAATAATGCAAGAGTTGCTGCGTTGAACGTCGGGATGATGCAACTCCACTTGCCGTCAGGATTTATTTTGGAATTGAATAATTGTTATTATGTTCCTAGTATAAGTCAAAACATTGTGTCACCTTCATGTTTGATGAAGGATGGTTATTCATTTGCAAGTAAAGACAATGGTTGTGTGATCTCTAAGAATGGCATGTTTGTGGCTTTTGCATCCATTGTGAATGGGATATTTATTTTAAATGTTGATGATGCACCTGTCTATAATGTTAATGCTAAAAGGCCTCGGCTTAATGAGTTAAGTCCTACTTATATGTGGCATTGTCGTTTAGGTCATATAAGTGAGAATCGCATGAAGAGGCTTCATTCTGATGGGCTTCTAACTTCATTTGATTTTGAATCATACGAGACGTGTGAGGCTTGCTTAATGGGAAAGATGACCAAGGCGCCTTTCACAGGTTTTCCTGAGAGGGTGGCAGACTTGTTGGAACTTGTACATACTGATGTATGTGGACCAATGAGCACGACAGCTATAGGTAGATTTCAATACTTCATTACCTTCACTGATGATTTTAGTAGATATGGCTATGTCTACTTAATGAAACATAAGTCTGAGACTTTTGAAAAGTTCAAAGAATTTCAGAATGAAGTAGAGAATCAACGTGGCAAGAAAATTAAGGCCTTGCGATCCGATCATGGAGGCGAATATTTGAGCCACGAGTTTAGCAATCATCTAAAGAGTTGCGGAATTGTTCCACAGCTTACGCCACCTGGAACGCCTCAGAGAAACGGTGTGTCCGAGCGACGTAATCGGACTTTGTTGGACATGGTTCGGTCTATGATGAGCCAGTCGGACCTTCCTTTATCGTTTTGGGGATACGCTCTAGAAACAGACACTTTCACACTGAATAGGGTACCGTCTAAGTCCGTAGTTAAGACACCATATGAGATGTGGACTGGTAAGAGTCCCAGTTTGTCTTTTCTAAAAATTTGGGGCTGTGAAGTTTATGTCAAACGACTTATATCAGATAAACTAACACCCAAGTCGGACAAGTGCTTTTTCGTGGGATATCCGAAGGAAACTTTAGGATATTATTTCTACAACCGATCAGAGGGCAAAGTGTTTGTTGCTCGAAACGGTGTTTTCTTAGAGAAAGAGTTTCTCAAAAGAGAGAAAAGTGGACAGAAGGTGTATCTTGAAGAAGTTCAGGATGAGCCAATAGGGAATGATTCCACGAGTGATGCTAATGTAGCAGAACATGTTGACATACCTATGGCAATAGAGACACCGCCACAACCACGAAGGTCAGCTAGAATCCGTGCATTACGTGGTGATTTGTTATTGTTAGACGATGACGAACCTGCGACATACGCGGAAGCAATGATGGACCCAGATTCCGAGAAATGGCAAACTGCCATGAGATCCGAGATAGATTCCATGAGTGAAAATCAAGTTTGGAACTTGGTTGATCCGCCTGATGGGGTTAGACCCATAGAGAGCAAATGGATCTATAAAAGGAAAATGGATATGGATGGAAACGTTCACGTCTATAAAGCTCGACTTGTTGCAAAGGGTTTTCGGCAAGTTCAAGGAATTGACTACGACGAGACTTTCTCGCCGGTAGCGATGCTTAAATCTATTCGGATCATTCTAGCAATAGCTGCTTATTTCGATTATGAGATTTGGCAGATGGATGTTAAAACAGCCTTTCTAAATGGAAATTTGGAAGAGGACGTGTATATGATACAGCCTGAAGGTTTTGTTGATCCTAACAATGCTGGAAAAATATGCAAGCTTAAGAAATCTATTTATGGGTTAAAGCAAGCATCTCGGAGTTGGAATATTCGTTTTGATGAGGCAGTCAAAGGGTTTGGCTTCCGTCAGAATGATGAAGAACCTTGTGTTTACAAGAAGGAAAGTGGGAGTGCTGTAGTATTTCTAATCTTGTATGTGGATGACATACTATTGATTGGAAATGACATTCCTATGTTGCAATCTGTAAAGACTTCACTGAATAATACTTTTTCTATGAAGGATTTAGGAGAAGCAACATACATTTTGGGCATAAAAATCTATAGAGATAGATCAAAGAGGCTTATAGGTTTAAGCCAAGATACGTACATTGACAAGGTGTTGAAATGGTTCAACATGGAGCAGTCCAAGAAAGGGTTCTTGCCTATGTCACATGGTATGCGCTTCAGCGAAAAACAGTGTCCTTCGACAGCTGAAGAGCGGGAGCGCATGAGTAAGGTTCCATCTGCCTCGGCTATCGGTTCTATAATGTATGCCATGATATGTACTCGCCCAGATGTCTCATATGCTCTAAGTGTTGCGAGCAGGTACCAAGCTGATCTAGGTGAGAGTCACTGGACACTTGTTAAAACACATCCTTAAGTACTTGAGAAGGACTAAAGATGTGTTCCTAGTCTATGGAGGTGAGGAGGAGCTCATTGTAAATGGTTACACCGATGCTAGCTTCCAAACTGACACGGATGATTCACAATCTCAATCAGGTTTTGTGTTCACAATAAATGGTGGTGCTGTAAGTTGGAAAAGTTTCAAGCAGGAGACGGTGACCGATTCTACAGCAGAAGCCGAGTACATTGCAGCCTCTGGAGCTGCAAAGGAAGGTGTTTGGATGAGGAGGTTCCTCATTGAGCTTGGTGTGTTTCCTGATGCGTCTAGCCCATTGAATCTACATTGTGATAATAATGGGGCGATAGCGCAGGCTAAGGAGCCAAGGAATCACCAGAAGAACAAACATGTACTGCGGAAATTTCATCTCATTCGAGAGTTTATTAGACGAGATGAGATCAAGATGTGCAAGATACACATGGATTCAAATGTTGCAGATCCTTTGACAAAGGCTCTTCCACAGCCTAAGCATGAGGCGCACATGAGAGCTATGGGTATTAGATATCTTCGAGATTAACTCTAGTGCAAGTGGAAGATTGTTGGGAGTATGCCCTAGAGGTTATCATAGAGATGATTGTATTGCCTTGTATCCATGACATATAATGAGTCCAATGAATATCCATTAAAGACAACTTGTATCGATTAGCAATTATGTGAATTGTTTGTGAAACTCTTTTACTTGTATGGTTATTCTAGAATGGTCCCTGATCGGAGTTCATGTTAGGACGCACATGAATATTAGATCAGCACATTATTAGTTGATGACTATGTTTCATAAGTCATAGACATAAAGATGTTAAACTAATAATGTGGGCACATGTGTGACATGTAGGCTGGACTGACCCAACGTGAGATGTTGTTATTGTCTCGATTCACATCATGTACGTTATGTCCTTAGCCTGAGATTGTTGTATGTACTCAAGATGTGAAATGACCTACTTAGAGACTATCAAACGCTACTCCGTAACTGGGTAGTTATAAAGGTGGTCTTCGAGTTTGTCAAGAAACATGCTGTGAGACATAGACAATCAAGATGGAATTTGCCCCTTTCTATGTGAGAGAGATATCAATGGAACACTCTAATGATTGGATCAACAAATGCATGGCCGTGCTTAGGTTAAGTGTTAACCTATGAGTTGGACCAAATATCGTGTGGCAAAAGGAATGACATGTATATGATTTGTGGTGGTTCGTCTGATATCATCTTAGTGTACACATAGGAGTTGACACGTCTTGCTAGAGACCGCTATCAACTAATGGCCGAGTAGGAGTACTCGGACCACGTCTATTTGTACATGAACCCATAGGGTCGCACGCTTAAGGGGTTGGAAGCCCAATTCGGGTTGGACCCGAATTTGATTAGGCTTAGGGTTTTCTAATTGGGCCTCCAGTTTGGGGCTGATTAGAGGCGCCTATATAAGAGAGGGAAGGGGCCGCAGCCAGGGATCACGTCATTGAGCAGCCGCCGCCGTCACCCTCCCCACGCTCACGCCTACTGTTCCTCACGGATCTAGCAGTCCGGAGGCGCAACGCTTCCTCCCCGTACGTGTGGGATACCTTGGAGGTGCTGCATCTGGAGCACAAGGACGAACCGCACGAGAGGGACGATCCACGAGTGGAGGGTGGACGTGACGGACGACCACGCAACTGCACGGCACTGCTACGACGCGTTCGACTACATCGAGTCGCTTTCGCTGCACCTGCGCGTCTAGTGGTAATCCCGTAACCTGTAACTAGCAGTAGTTCCTGGTTTATGGGGTCGAAAAATTTTGTTTTCCGGCTAGCGTAGCATCCCTATATCCCTTCAACATGTTTCTATGCCTTTCTTTGCCGTTGTAAGATTTTTGCGCCTGCTCAAACATGTTTCTATGCCTTTGTTGTGATGTAGGATGGTTGGATGGATTCCTCTCCTTTTGGTGTGAGAGGTCAATGGTGGCTCAGACATAGGACATGGCTTGCGACATCCACGACTTGCTTGGCTTCCGGCGGTGGCGTAGTGTGATCTTTGATGTAGTTGATGCGACGTCCATGATTTTCTTGGCTTGATGGGTTTAGGGTGTTCCATATATTGTGTTTATATGCTTGGATGACATAAGCGATACTATTGGTTTCTATGTAACCTCAGTTGGGTTTCAATATTTGGTTGACTGAGTTTCTATGCATGTTGTGAGTTAGGACGATTATGGATAGTCCACATCTAGGGTGTAGTGTTTTTATGTTTCTATGCATTATTTCTCTATTAATTAAGCATCCACTAGAGGAAAGCATGGTGTAAGATTTCTATACACTGTTGCCCTATTAAATAAACATCTCAAGGTGAAAAGCATGATGTAGGTATAGGCTGTAACGGTGTTGGTTATAATAGCCCCCTCCCCAAGTAGGAAGGGTTTTGTGTGTTTTTATGCATTGTTTTTATGTTAATTATACATCCCCCATAGTGGGAAGCATGATATTGGTACAGATAATCACAGTTGTGTTAGGAGGAATGTCCATTTTATAGAGAGGTTTTTAGGTGGTAACAAAATTATTTTTTGTTCATCCAACCACTAATTTCTTTGCAATGTTGATGCCAAAAAAACTCTGCACATTTTGACCATTGATTCTATGCATCCAATCGGCCATCATGTGCCATGATTCAAGTTTCAAAGTTTGGAGAAGACGAGATGAAATCGTCTTCATGTTCTACGCTTACGGTCTCCATGTTCTATGCATTGTTCCCATGTTAATTATACAGCCCAATTAGTGGAAAGCATGATGTTGGTGGAGGCAATCACGGTTATGTCAAGTGAAATGTTCATATCGCGGAGAGGTTTTTACGCGGTAACGAAATTATTTCTTATTCATCAAACCACTAATTTCTATGCAATGTCAGTGCCAAAAACTTTTCTACGCATCTTGACCATTGATTCTATGCATCCAATCGGCCATCACGTGCCATGATTCAAATTTTAAATTTATGAATTTTAATTTTTTTCAAAAAAATATCCATAGTGGATCTTGAATCATGCACAAAAATATCAGGAGTTGAATGGTGAAAACCGTTTTTGAATCAGATGCTTCGTTGAGGAAATATAATGAAAAAACGAAAGAGATTAGATTAGATGCGTGCATATATGCATGTGTCAGCTCTGTCAGGTTGTGTCAGGTTGAACGTCCAGCTTGCGAGGAGGTTTTTATGCGGCAACGAATTAATTTTCATTCATCCAACTACTAATTTCTATGTAATGTCGCGATAAAAACGTTTCTGCACAACTTGAACTGAGTTTTTATGCATCCGATCTGTTGGTTCTGCAGTGGTCCCCTACCTGCGCGTGCGTCAGCCCCGCGGACGTGAATGGTTAGGCTGGCTAGGTGAAAGCCCAAGTTTGGTTTTGAAAATTGAGTGACACCAAAGTTGCTAATGTCATGTGATCAAGTGTGATTAAGCTAGGCATAAGCAACATGTGATGGAGGTGGAAATGGCATGGAGAAATGGCCACAAGACCACATGATTTGGTGTATGAAATGATGAGCAAGATCATGAAGGAATGCACATAAAATGATGAACATGATGATCAAGTGGAGGAGAAGGATCTAAGAGCGCAAGGCAAAGGTATAACCATAGGGTTTTTCTTTTGCCGATCTAAGATGAGTAGAGAAGTGATTGACCGGGTTTAGGATACATGGCCGACTATCAAGAGGGGCAATCACGGTTAGCTCAGGAATCAAGTGTCACTAGATCAATGTCTTGAGCATATGCATTAGGATCTAGTTGAGAGCTAACATAACCCTTTGAAAATATTTGTGAAATGCTAACACACATGCACATGGTGATGTATATTTGGTGGTGTTGGCACATTTGCAAAGGAGAAGGTGTCGGAGTCGATTTTGATCAACTTGGTGAAGGGAGAAATGTGTTTCGGTGTTCTCCGGACACTAGGATGGCTCTTGGAGTGGAATACTGCTTTGATCCATTGTGACTTGGATAAAGTGTCCATATGGGTTGTGTAGCCCTCTGAGTAAGCTTTCCAAAATGTCCAAGATCATCGAAATCGGAGTTCGGAGCTAAGAGTTATCGCCGTTTTACCGAAGAGTGGTCTGTGACCGGACTCGTGACCAGACGCGTCCGGTCAGCACCTGCACGTCCGATCAGTGATTTTCGTGTGCGAAAGTGACCGGACGCTGCAGCGAGTTCGGTCAGTGATGACCAGACGCGTCCGGTCGCGTCGGGAGCTTACTAGAACCTCTCTGTTCGCTGTTTCGCTATGACCTGCGCGTCCGGTCCCGTTAGTGACCTGCGCGTCCGGTCAATACAAGTTTATACGCGTGAAAATTAGCCATTGGAGCTCGCTAGTGACCTGCGCGTCCGGTCAGTTCGACCGGCGCGTCCGGTCGATCCGAAAATTCGCCCAGTGAAGGGGTAACAGTCATATTCGTTCGTGGGGGCTATAAATATATGGTGACCGGGTTTGGAGGTTCTCTCTTGCATATTTGAGATATTGAGACATCCTTTGAGTTAGAGAACAACCCCTTCACTCATCTCTTACTTGGTTGCACATCTTGAGTGAGATTGAGTGAGATTCAAGTGCATTACTTGAGAGTTGCATTCTAGAGGCACTTGATCTTCGAGTTGCTGCGGATTTCTTGTTACTCTTCCGTGTTTCCCAACGCGGTAGATGGCTTGGAGCAGCGGAGGTGATTGAGCTCGCAATTGGAGATTGTTTGAGCCCTCACCAAGTGTTGTAAGGGGTTCTTGATCCTTCCCCGTGGGAGTTCACAAATTGGATACTCTAGTGGAGCTCGTGGCTTGGAGGATCCCCATCTTGTGTGCGGTTGTGCGGTGCCCGCCGAGGGCTCGACTCTTGATAGTCGATTAGCTCGCGAACCGACAAGTGGGTGTATCGCCACAATCGGGAGTAGCCTGCCGGGAAGTAAGTGAACCTCAGGATAAATTCTTGTGTCATTATCTTCCCGAGGATTTCTCTTGTGTGATTGATTGATTGGTTCTTCTCGTCTCTACACGGCGGTATATTCACTCAAAGCTCTTCTCTCGCGTTACTCCTTGTTTCTAGCTTGTAGTTGTTGTTGTGTTTAGTCGATAGCCTTGTACTAGACTTGTGTAGGTGGCTTGCTTAATTAGTTAGAGCTAGTGCATTTTGCTTCGCCACCTTTTGTACTAACACTTGTGGTTAAGTAATTCTTGTAGAAGTTTTAATTAGGCTATTCAACCCCCTCTAGCCTATTTGGACTTACACTAGGGGAGTTGGCTGGGGCTCCCTATAAACTATATCTAGCCCTGGGCTCCCAATAGCCTATATATATATGTTTGTGCTATGATTAGTAATATTATATAAAATCAATAATTAGTTATTAAAACAACTTTACATAATTTTACCGATACTATATTATTAACTAATACCGATTGTATTGGATATCCACCATTTTGTCAATACGGACTAGAACTAGATATTAGATAGAGAAAAATAATAATTAAGAAAAATTAGTTCAAATACATCTTTTTAGTATTATATTATATACGAATATAACCACATATATTCATATCCCATTTTAAGGCAGAATAGCCATTTTAGCCTCCGAACTATTTCTTGAGGCTCAATTTCATCATTTAACTTTTAAAACGGCCGTTTTAGTCCTTAAACTCTACTTTTAGGCTCAATTTCATCCCAAAACTATAAAGATGATCGTCTCAGTCCTCAAATTTTGCATTTTGGGCTCAATTTCATCCATAAAGTATCAAAAGTGTATTTCGGTCCTTAAACTTTTTATTTTCAATCTAATTTTGTCTATCAAAAAGAAAACTTTATAAGACACAATTTCATCCATGAATTATCAAAATGCATTTTGGTTCAACTTCGTCCTTTGTCCAGCACCACGTGCGATTTGAGATGTATAGTCATCGTTAGGTACTATTGTCCTTGGCGTCGCCCCAATTATCGAATCAGATAGCACACTTTCAACATTTATATTCATATTCTAATATGAATATAAATATAGATCTAAATATTCTTAAATATGACTTTATTTTTAGCCTATGGGTAAACATTATTATTTTATACACAAATGGTTATTAGTTGAGCCTAACTCTAGAAGTACCTGATAAAAAAATATAGATCTGTTATTGTTCAATATATCCATGTTTCTTAAGGAGTAAATAGCGTTCGAAGCAACTATAATTACTCCTACAAAAATGATTTAGTAGGATATATACATACTTTTGATAGTTTATGGATTAAATTGAGTCCAATATGCAAAGCTTGAAACTGAAATGATCATCTTTATAGTTCTAGGACGAAATTATGTCCAATATGCAAATTTTGAGGACTAAAACGGTCATCTTTATAGTTCTAGGATGAAATTAAACCTAAAAGTATAGTTTGAGGACTAAAATGACCATTTTGAAAGTTTAGGGGTGAAACTGAGCCTTGAATAATAGTTCAGGGACCAAAACGACTTCTGACAAATTTTAACATATAACTTTGTCCGCATATATTTATATTACAAACTGACGTACAATTCAGATAATTGAGGTTTTGCGAAGTTTATTTCCACCTCTAAAAAGTAAGTATACTTCCTCCCCAGTCTCTAACCTCTGACTCCGTCCATGCTTCTGTCCGTGCTGCCGTCCAGGCCATCCATGGAAAAACTCAGGGCTGAAAAATACACTATACAAAAAAAAAGATTTCCTGTTACATAAAACTTGCGATATATGTATGGAATATTAAATGTAGATGAAATCAAAAACTGATTGCACAGTTTGGTTGTACTTTGCGAGACGAATATTTTAAACCTAATTAGTTAACGGTTGGATAATTATTACCAAATACAAACAAAATACTACAGTATCACTCTACTGAATTTGGCGCTTCAAATTCGGTGAAGTAAACCAGGCCTCACAGAATTCCAGGCCAGTCTCTGTCTGTCTTCCGAGACAGTACAGATAGGGGTAGAAAGGTAATCTGGGTCCTCCTTGCAGCAGCGAACAGGGTGGACGGGTGGTGGCCTGGTGGTGGTCTTGTGGCCAGTGGCCTTGTGGGGTGGGAGTATTCAATTGGCAGAACTGCGGCGTGAAGGTGCCACCACCTACCGTCCCCCTCCCCAGCGGCCAGCATCACCAGCAGGCAGCAGCCCCCACACCACAGTAGCACCATGGAATGGTCATCCAAATACCTGGCTCCCATCCCATGGATGCGTACGCAAGCAAAGGAGAGGCGGAACCGCGGAAGAGGAGAGGGAGAAAGGGACACCATGACCGTGTCGTCCACCCCTGACCCCCAGCCGTCACCCTTTTACTAATGGCGCATGACTTTTCCCTAGTCCCTAGCAGAGAGAGAGGGGAACAGCGACGGGAGCGTGGGCTCAGCGCAGCGAGCGCACGCACAGGCGTGCACGGTGTACTGCCGCGTGCTACATGCGTCATGGCGTCATCCCATCCTCTCCCCTCCCCTCATTGATACCACCACTCTGCTCTCTGCTCCTCGTCTTTTCCCTAGTCCCTAGCAGAGAGAGAGGGGAACAGCGACGGGAGCGTGGGCTCAGCGCAGCGAGCGCACGCACAGGCGTGCACGGTGTACTGCCGGCACAGGCGTGCACGGTGTACTGCCGCGTGCTACATGCGTCATGGCGTCATCCCATCCTCTCCCCTCCCCTCATTGATACCACCACTCTGCTCTCTGCTCCTCGTGCCTCGCCTGTCTCCTCTAGTGGTAGAGAGAGAAGGGCACACGCGGCTTCCAAGAATACCCGATGAGACGAGGCGAGGCCAAGCAATACCTTCTCTTCTCGCAAAGACCGGAGAGAGATGTGCGGAAGCGAGCCGGAGAGGGACAGCGGCCCACTACTTCCCCAATCCACGCACCATTACCACCGCCCTCCTGTCTACCACCACTGCTGATAGGATGATGGGTAGAGAGAGATAGAGGGGGGGGGGGGGGTTGAAACTCCATCAGTCCAGTCGTTGGGTCGGTGGCGTTTCTTGCCGGGCATGCGTGCTTCCTCGAACTCTCGCCCCGTCCGCCCCGGCCTCCTGTTGCCACCACCAATCCATGGGCCTTTTTGGGTTTTCGACCTCATCTCACCTCACCTCACCTCACCCATGGGTCAGAGGAGCTCTACCCTTCACACGCCGCCCGCCCGCGGCAGGACAGAGAAAGCGGGGGCGAGCAACAGCAGGGCAGAGGCAGGCAGGCGCAAGAAACTTCCCCCACCTCATCCTCGCCTTCCGCCTTTATTTCTTGTCGTCTCCTTCCTCGGTCCTATCTCCTCTCCTGCTCCGCCTTTTCCTCATCGGTTCCTCCTCCCCTACCCTCTCCTCCTCGTCCCCCTGCGCTCCGTTTCTTGGGGGCTTGAGGTGAGGTGATCTCGGCCATGGCGTCCATCAAGAAGCCCAAGGTCGTCTTGGCGCAGCCGGCGGTGGGGGCTCCGGCGTCGCGGCCGCCCTTCTTTTCTCGCGCGCCCGGACCGGTACGCGGCGCCGGGGACGAGGCGGCGTACAGGGCCAGCCTCAGGTACCGCGCCCTCCTCCAGGACTACCAGGAGCTCATCAAGGTGAGCCGAGGGATTCTCTTCCTGGACCTTCACCTCCTCCCGCTGCTGATCTGATCTGAGCTGAATCTCGGGTTTGGGGGAGGTTTTACCTTCTATGATCGGTTTTGGAGCCGCGTTTAGTTTTTGTCGTTTTTTTTCCCGGGATTTGTTGCTGTGAGGTTTGCGGTGTTTGTTTTGCTCTTTCTTTTTTGGGGTTTATTTAGATTTCATTCATTCACCCCCTGTGTTCTTTTGAGGATTTCTTGTGGATCTGTTGTCTTTTGTTAGGTTCAACCTGCTTGCTACGGCGTTCTTAGATCCATCTGTGCATTCAAGTTTGTTTAGCTTGATGGTGTTAGTTTTAGTTCTGGTTTGTTCCGCTGTGATTTGCAATTCAGCTTTTGTTGGAGATTTGAGCCTTCGAGGCATTATAACTTCCATAAGATTTTGCTGGTTTATCTCTACTTTGATATATATGATCTGAATAATATCTGACAATGGTTATGTCTTGTTGACCTGCGCAGGAAACCCAAGCAAAGAAGAAAAGGTTGCACATGGAGAGGCTCAGGAAGCAGAGGCTTTTGGCTGAAGTCAAGTAATTCTCTGATCATAGCATTTTTCTCGATTGTGTATGTGTTTATCTGTCTCTGTTTGCGTGTATGTTATCTTTGTGTTGTGTGGTATCTGATTGTGGGTGGCATACTGGTATGTTTGCTAAATTCTTGTGTAAACCCATGGTGTTGCAGATTCTTGCGGAAGAGATACAAATCCATGTCTGAAAACCCATCTCAGACAATTGTCTGTAGACTGAGGAATCCAGCAATGTCATCTGCATCCTGGACAGCTGCTTCGGCAGGTGACGCCCAGCACCAGTCGGTTCATGCTGCCGGGAGCTCCAGTAGAAGCCAGTTGGTGCACCGAAGGCACGGTGGTTCTCCGAGGGCATCTCCAGTGATTGACCTCAACGAGGCCCAGCCGGTACAAAATTGGGATAAACCTCATTTCACTTGCTGCAATAGCTCTCAAGTTTGTCAGTTATCTCAACCGGTTTCTCTCATTTCAGGGTTACGAGGAGATGGAAATCGAAGAGCACTATGGTTACAGGGCCCCTCTAGGCGTCAACAAGTCAAAGAGGTATCCGATGGAAGGTGATGCTGCTGCCGGCCCAAGCCAGGTGAGAATGCCTGTGTTCTGGGATGTCCAGAACCCAGCAGGGCGATCTGGGAAGAGGAAGATCTCATGGCAGGATCAATTGGCCCTGAGAGTATAGGTAAATGACAATGTTTAGCTCTAGTACAGTAGTAGTATTCTGGTAGGATCAGTATGTGCCATTGCTAGCCTGGTAAATGTAAAGGGATGGTTGGGACAATTAAATGGTTATCTGCTCATGTTTAGTGATGATGAAAACATAGGCTGTTGCATGGGCGCGTGTGCACTGTGTGCGTGTGTGATGAATCACCGAAATCTTATGGTTAATACCGGTATGGAAGGCTAATGGTTCAATGAGAGATGTAGCTTCCAATGAAGTAATCTGTTCATGTAGAGTTGCAAAAATGAGGGTGCCTGCTCTCTTGACATAGTAAACATAAAGTTCAAGAAGAAGAAAACAGTTTTGCAACAGTTTATTGTACATATAATGTAGCAGTGTGTTGTCAATTATAGTTTTGAGTTCAAAGCATCTGATCTCATAGCATGATGTATGCATTATGATCCAGGAGCTTAGTTGTGCCCTTACTTTTCATTTTATATTGTTTAGCATGAACTCCAGAACTTCGAGCAGTTAAGCAAGAGTAGCAACAATTTTCGATCTCTTGGATGCACTAGCCTGAGGTCTTTGTAAACCATGGGTGGAAATTATTCAGATTCTCATTTTTTCATTGTGGCGAGTTTTTGTGTGCGGGCATTTCCTCTTTGTGAAAGACTGAAAGGACAGTTGCAGAGTGGGGTTTGGATGTTGAGGTTCCGAGAATGATGTGTATTCTTTCTGACACGAGGAATGATGTATCTTCAATGGTTGTTGGTGTCCATGGATAGAAACACCGCTATTCTTGGCTTGATCCACGGTATCTAAGGCTATGTTTTGTTGATGAACTTTGTTTGCTTGAGATGTGTATATGCGTCTCGCATGGTAGTGCACCAGGCCTAAGAGCACGCTTCGTCAAACAGAATGCATCATAGCATTGCTTCTGATGCGTTCCGCCAATACTCACTGACTAGTCCCTTAAAAAAGGGATCCTTCTGTCTGAAGCAGTTTCTGTGGTCGATCATACTCTACTATTTTCCCTGCAACAAGCAATCAAGTATTATTCACAATGAGTTGTAGAAACATTCCCTGCAACGTTGTTAAAGGACTTCTTACGCATGCTTATAAGGATACAAGTGGCCGGTAACCAATAGTGTTTTTTTAGTCAGCTAACTAATTACCATCAGATACCATTCTAGTTAATTTCTCTCGTCACCCGAATTACATAGGACTAGCACTAAGGGGCGCGCACCGCTGCGCCAGTTTCTACTGGGTATTGGTGGGTAGTACGAAATTGTAAAGCCCTTGTGCGTCGTAGGAGTGATAGAGCAAACGGTTACAAATGTAAGGTGTCACCGTGTTGCTAATGCATGCACTGGTATCACAAACCACGTTAAGGAACCCTTAAAAGTAGGATATGACTTTATATACATGCAAAGGTCTGTTTGACTGGTTCATATAGTAGCTGAACTTAAGAAACCATGCTACCTCTCTACATGGATGAAGGCAGTATAGTAGTTTACAGACAGACTTCAGACAGAAGGACTAACTGCCTTTGTAACAACGGTGGAGGTGCTTCAACGTTGCTCCGACGTACGCATAAAATTAGTTGTCATGTTGCACTGGCTGTGGTCATGCTGGTAAACGGAGCAGGTGCAGCTGTCACTGGTGCAAGAACAAAGATATACATTCGACATAAGTGCCATGTATGTGGTTTTGTAGAGGCACAGTACACGCTTTGATGATTAAAAGCTTTTTTTGTTCCATCTCGATCACGGTGGCTGCATAATGGCAATTGTTTTTCACATAGGCATGTCTACCTAATGTAAACACGATGCAAATGTTTCGATTTACTTACATCAGTGTATCCTCATGAGCATGTTGGTGCTGGAGACTTGAACCGACCTATGTGCAGGCTTACTATTTAGTCATTCTAAAATAACTAATGCACACAGTTATAATAGGGATTGGCAAACACAGAACTTATTAGAAAAACATATACTCCCTCCGTTTCAAATTATAAACCATTTCAATTTTTTTAGAGTCAAAGCATTTCAAGTTTGACCAAAATTATAGAGAATTACAACGATTTAAGACATCAATCAAATAGGTATACTATGAAAATATGATTAATAAAGAATGTAGTGATACTTAGTTGGTATCATAAATGTTATTATTATATTATTTAAATTTGGTCAAACTTGAGATGCTTTGGCTCTCCAAAAAAGCTAGAATGACTTATAATTTGGGAAGGAGGGAGTATTATTTTAGGTAACAGTTTGCACATCACCGATTGCAATGGAGATCAACAAAGAACCTGTTAACCCCATTGCAGCACACAGAATTTCTGGAACAATTGAACCTAAGAACCAAAAGTTTGGCAGAAATATGGAGATTTGAGAATGAGTTACCTCTCATAGAAATTGCAACGAATCACAGTTCATGAGGAGCCAATTATATGTAGCATCTCAAGTTCCTCTCCCTGGATGAAGAAATAAAATGTAGTCACAAATCAAGCAGTATAATTGAAATTCACTGAAAGGACATTTTGTTGTTGGGACAATGAAAGGACAAACTTGAGGTGGAGGATTGGTACATGCAGTAAGAACAACCCCAAATTCAGAATGGTCAGAATCGCTAAAGCCTATCGATGCATAGGCAAATAGACAAACATGCATATAGATAAGAGGATTCACCTTGAGCGCCACGACCTCCCTTGTTAACCCCTCCCTCTTGGTCAACCATAATAACATCCCACAACTGCATTAGTCTCCCGCCTTTGTGAACTTTAATCACATCGCACAACTGCATCAGCAAATTTTTTCCAAAAATAAACTGCATCAGCAAGTTTCAGCTAAAGAAGCTCTCAGTAACTTTCCACAAGCCTCTGATCAGGAGAAGGACATACAAATCTAAACCATTACAACAGCTGTTTATTCCCATATTCACCCAATGAAATAAGGTACCTGATACAGTGATACCCTTTCAAACTCATTGTATCACATCTCGCAGCACAGGGAGCCTTCTTATCAGAGCTGGAAATGTATTGAACCCACTTTAATCTTTTTTTTCCAAAAAATTCAGAGTACCTAACTGGCATATTTGACTTTAGAGTTCCACCTCTTTTTACATTGCCTAACTAAATCCCACAGCTAAAACATTCATAACTGTCCAAAAGCTCCCGTGCAAGCATTGCTTTGAACAGATTGCACAACAAATTCAAGGTCACACAGATGGAATATTCAGAACAGCCTCTTTCCAAGATAGCATAACATTGCGTAACCAATTGACACCAAGTATAAAGAGGTCAAACACAAATTGATAAAATAAAATCAATTCACAGTGTATCACTGCAACCTAAGATATACATATTATTGCAACCTAAGATTTTTTTTTTTAAAAAAAGGTGCATCACTGCATAATTAGTTATCTCACCGAGAAAAGCATGGTACCATATATTGGATGAAACAATGTTTTGTCATAAAACCCAGGAAGTGTATATCTCGACAATCTGAATAGTTTCTAGATAAGGGATACGACGATGTGATGCACCTCCAAAAGAGAAAACAGTACCATAGATTAATGTGAGTAAACAGGTCATTTTGCAACCAATAGACAAAAAAGGATAACATATTGCAATATGTAAGATAAATGAGTAAACGTATATGCATGCTCTGGTAAAAGACTAAAAGTTACTGCAAAATGAAGTAAACTCTGAAAAGCTGTACCAACAAATGCTGTGCTCCTCGTGAAGCAACAGAGTATAGGATAATCCAAACCTAACTATCTTTGCTGGTAATGGTGAAATATAATTATCTTTGCTGCTAATGGTAAAATGGTTAATATTTACACTCGACACCTCGCTTTAGAGATTTAGATATACGCATCCAAAATTATTTTTGAGGCATACTCCCTCCAAATCAAGAAGCAGATATTTAATTTCAATCGATTAGACAAAAAGAGAGGAGCAGGGAAACACAAATTCCTGCAACCTGGTAGTCATTTGAAGAGAGGAATAGCAAGAGGATTACCTTAAGATGCAAACTGGAGAAACTATTTCACCTTGGTCGCTTTCACCATTCACCCACCGGAGCCAACGAAAAAGCCATGGACTTACGGAGGCAGGTACGATTAGGCTCAATCTAAAGCAATAGATTGTTAATGCTATCAATCCGCCAGCGGCTCTCAAAGTCTCAAACCTGTGCTTGGCAGCCTTGGAGGCGATTGTCGCAGGCGATCTGCGTGACCTGGCCGAGGTGGCGCTCAAAGCCGGAGCCCATGAGGAAGCCGAACATGCTGTCGGGGAGCAGGCGGAGGCTGTTGCCGGGGAAGAAGAGCTCGAAGCTGCTAGCAGTTGCAGCCGCTCAGCCTGGCGCTCGGTGACGCCGCCGAAGCCACCGCGCCCTGAGCCAGCCGGTCTGCGGCTCCGCGTGCCGTCCCCGCCCGAAGCTTGGCGGTGGATTTGCAGGAGAGTCGCGATCTGCTTTAGATCGCTTGATCTCCTCTCACTCAAACGGGCCTCTAGGGACTCCTCCCGCTGCTTCTTCGCCAGCGCGCCCGTCCTCCCGCGGCGCCGCCAGACCCGACGCCGATGCGGTAAACTAGTGGGCAAGCGCGTGGAGGGGAGAGAGGTGGAGGCAGCGAGGCGCGGACGCACGGTATTCTGCTGCGGAGGCGTCGAGGTGCGGTTTTTTCTTTTTCTTTTTTACTTTTAGGGCGAGATCTGAGACGGGGCAGAGATTGTAACGCGAGAAGGAGAAGGGCCACTGCACCCAGCAGGACACGCGGGCGGCGCCAATACGCGGAGGGCTCCTTTGGATGTCAGGGGGGGCAAACGCACGTGGATTTCAACACCAAGGAGATTTTGACCCCGCACATGACATCCCCTCCCAGGGGCGGATCCGGCACCGGGACGGAGTGGGCTCGAGCCCGGCTACCGCCGCTCGGACCATAGAGCCTCTCCTAAGCCTCCGCTATAAATTTGTACATATTCAAGCTTAGAAGGAGAGGCTAGAGATGAAAGATTATGAGATAAGCTCCTCATAACTTATTTCCTAGATCCGCCACTGCCTCCCACTCCGGTGACCGTAAGACTATCCGCACTTATGGACCTCTGTATTTATCCTCTAAGAGAAATATTCTATCTTAGTCGCCACAAAATAAACAGTTTTTCCACATTCATTTATCCTCTATATCATTCTTTATCCACTGTGAGGTCCACTTATTACTTTATCTAAATATATTCATGTGTGATCTAGTTTTGAAGAATTTATTGAAATAAATTTAATAGTGCAATCGGAATTTAATTTGGCTTTTTAGTTTGTGAGTTATAACATTTTTTTGTTAGTAGCAGCAGCGGGGCCCGCGTCTGTCCTCTCCCTGTCGCTCTCTCTCACCCTCCGCGCGCGAGCAGCGGCAACGAGGTGGGGCCGCGCGGCTTGGCAGCGTTGGATAGAGGAGGACCAGTAAAAGTACTGTGCCGCGCCATATTTAATGGATGAAAGTCGATCGCGTATGATTTGAAGGCTCCCGCTGCAGCAATATTTCCACGCTATACGTCGATGTGGCCTTTACCGGACGCGGGTGCCGGACGGTGCGGGTAGTCTAACCCGGTGCAGTGCAGAGCAGCAGCAAAGCAGACGCCATGTCTTACCACTGCGATGCGAGGCAAAGAAGGACCACGCGTCCCGGCGCCACTGGCCCGTAGCGGCGTCCAGGACGTGCACGTCCGCGACCGGCTCGAAGGTGCGTGGGTCCAGCCGCCGAGGATGGCGAGGCGCGTCCTGACCACTGCGCACTATGTGAAGGCCGGAACCACGGGCGGCGCACCGCCACACGCCGCGCGCAGCCGCACTGCCGCGCTCGCGAGGGCACGACGAAGAAGCAAGGAGCTCGTCCAGCTAGCCGCCGCGTTGGAGCATTGCCGGAGCCAAGCGCCGTTGTCGAGGCTGCCGCCGTCGCCAAGCTCAACTCTGCTCCTTCCCTTCCCCTGCTCCCTCTTCCCATCTCGCCTTGCTCCGCTCTGCCCTCTCTCCCTTGCTGCTGCGTGCGGACGACAGGGAAGGACAGAGGATGCCATCCGCCGTGCCGCAGCCTAAGCCAGAGATCGTCGTGAACTGCCACCTGCTCGCCTCTGCTCTCACTATCCCTCTCGTCGCCGAGCATTCCCCTTCTCTCCTTCTCTCTTCTCTCCTTTCCATCTCTCCATTCTCTCTTTTCTCTTTTCGATCTGGGAGCAGACGTCGCCGCACGCACGACGGCGTGAGAGAGAACGTGAAGGGACGGGAAAGAGAAACACGAGGTCACAGCCGTTTTTTCTAACCCCCGTGAATCGACGTGGAAGGGCTGAAAAGGCATGCATTTCTCTCGCCCTGGATCCTATCCAAACGGGTGCCGGGGGTAGACGGGGAAGTAAATTCGCGGCGTGTTTCATCATCTGCGGACCGGCAGGGATACCGGCGGGTTTTAGCGTATCCAAAGGAGACCGGAGGGATGTGGAGGGCCTCGCGTAGTCGCGTTCTCTAGTACCGGCGTTGCACGCGTCGCGAAGGGACAGCCAACAGGAGCCAAATCAACAAGAGGCCTCCAATTTATTCGCGTTTGAGAGTTATCTTATGTTGTCATTCTAGTTCAATTAAGCAAGTTTTTAGGTTGACCCAATGAAAAAAAAGTTGACTTGCATCCCTACATGCTTAGCAAAACTACCTTCTCTAATGTTTTAGTCACAACATATGGCAGTTTGACATGAATTCCCAAGTATGAATTTCCTATTTCACGTCTGTGTCAGATTTCAAGTGAATTTCCTATTTCATAAATTATTTTTTTAGCGACACCTGAGTCTGAGTCTAATTCTGGCACCCATGTCCATGTCAAGTGTCAGCGCCTTCAGAATTTCAGAAACCCACAAAACTTCAAGATGATGTTATTTTGGTATAAAATTCAACAACATCCCCACCGCCTTCACACTAAATCCCACCCCCAAACAAGACTTAAATTTATAACAAACAAGTCCATTTACAACACAAATCAAGTGAAAAGGCCTAAAGTAATGACAGAGAATGCAAAATTGTGACTGTACATCACTAACCCTGCAACCACAAGTACACACAATGAATTTTTTTGTGACTGTACACACAAGGATTTTTGACACAGCAAATAACTAAAACTCAAATTAAATAGCACATACAAACAACCATTAAATGCCAAAGATCTAAGGTTCAGAAGAATGCATACCATCGTTAATAACAAGTATCTTGGTGCAATCCATCACTGTTGGAATCCTATGTGCAATTGTGATAACAGTTCTGTCTTTGAATTCCATCCTGATGATTTTCTGAATAATAGCATCAGTTGTGTTATCGATTGATGCTGTAGCCTCATCAAGGATCAAGATGCGGCTTCTTCTCAAAAGTGCACGGCCCAAGCAGAGTAACTGCTTTTGGCCCATGCTCCAGTTTGATCCTCCTTCCACAACTGTGGGGGCAAAACAAATAAAAGGAATGCAATAAAACAGCCGCAAGTAACATATGGATTGTGAATCATGAGGAAGTCCTACCTAGTGAACCCGACCCTTGCTTCTCTTTGACTGCTTTAGCAAGTTGACATTTTCCTATAACCTTGCAAATCACGAGTTCAGTAGCAGATTTTTAGCTTTCTTTTGAATGCTTATGATGAAAAACCAGAAAAGTTAAATTATGTATAAGAGTTAGAATTAGGTGAACAGATATTGGTAAAGAACATATGCACAAAATCAATCACATCCTTCAGATCAAATCTGAGTGGCCCAAGTGAGAGGTGAGAATTCCTTTATCCCCTTATGCACCTTTAATGAAACTATATTAACTTGGGCCACTTAGATTGAATCAAATGGATGATATTGAATTAGTGCATATGTACACCAATATACTCTTATGCACCTGATAACTCTTCATTATGTAATAGCATAAATATTACATTAATCTGCCATTGTGTTCAAAGAAATAAATCAGTACTCAAGACAAACTAAATCATTAGAATAAATTTTACATACAAAAGTTAGTTAATCTATTAGAACAAATTTCACCGAGGATCCATATATGGACTTATATTGCGTTAACTTAAGATGCCTCAATGTTTTAGTAAGAAAGGTAGGCATCCATATATGGATCTATACCTGTGCAAAATAAAAATACATTATTTTTGTAATAATAACTATGTCATAAAAAGCTATTGGACGTACAGAGCACAGACAAGTTCGACCTTTTCTCAAATTCCATCACCTGCCTCTACATTCCACATGGAGGAAAAGGAGTTGATGGTAGTGCTAGTCAATTGTATGAAAAGATGGAATTGAATTATACAATAATTTTACTAAGTGTCGCATAGACATATACACTGTTATAGTCTAGAAATCTGAAGCAATTTAGAATCCAACCAATGAAAGAAAGAACTAAAAATGATAGCACTTTATATTACTCCAATAGAACAAAGAAATTTTGTAAACAAAACAGAAAGATATTCATGTAACAATATGATATATTGATATTGGATTTATGGTTGAGGAGGAGGTTATAGAACAATATGTAGAAATGACAATGTTAAATGCAAAGAAAAACATAGAGGAGCAATTAATATACCATTCCTTCAGTCCTTGGACCTCACCCAGAATAGCTACTATAAGAGTTGATTTTCCCGAGCCAACCTCACCACAGATTGCTACTTTCGTTCCTTGTTTCACCTCCAAATTAATACTCCTCAGATTTGAATTTCCAGAGATGTCCCATGAGAAACAACCAGATTTGATTACTATAGGATACTGATTAGGTGTACAATACTCCATCAAAACTTGATCCTTCTGTACCTCAGGTGCACCAATAAATTCACTTATCCGACAGAAAGCAGCCCTTGCTTGAATTACAGATCCAATAACATTTGGAATATGATTGATAGGATCTTGAACAAGACGCTGTGCAGCTACAAAGGTAAATACATTGCTGGGATCAAGTGGAACACCTAAGAAGTAGCATGCTATGAATGTTGCAGCTGAAACAAGTGCAAGAGACGCCCATAAAAGAACAATAGTATATGCCTTTCCCATCTGGAATGCTGGCAACCATTTCAACTCCAACTCCCGAAGATATTCTATAACACCCTTGAAATAGAGCTCCCATGCATAAAGCTTCAACATTTTCATGTTCACAGAGACTCAGATATAGCTTTCAACCTGAGATCTTGAGCTTGCATGAGTTTATTATGGTAGTTTTGCTGATACTTCACAAGAGGGCCATTCATTAAAACATTTAGAACTATAACAAATATAAATGCTATTGCTACAGGACCAACCGTCTTGTATAGTACTGTGAAGGCAATGCAAAGTTGGAGGCCTGTAGTCCATGTTCGATGAAACCAAAATGGAAAGTCGCCAACCCTGTAGGCATCCACTATGAGATAGTTCATTATCTCCCCAGAAGAATGCTTTATGTTGGCAAAGCATGCTAACTTTTGTTGCTTTCGGTAAATAGCAGCTGACATGAGTGACCTCACTTGGATTCCCACTCTCCGCACGCGAAAATACCACTGTCTCTGGGACAATGATTCTAAGCATTTGGACAAAAGAAGTCCAATAGCTATAAGAACACCTTCATGCCTGAATGATTTTTTCCTGATGATGATACATTGATAAATTCCTTCAAGAGCAATGGTCCAGCAGATAGGGTGAGTACCTTGAGCAATGCAAAGAACCCAAAAAATAGAATCTCCCTTTTGTAAGATGAAACAATGGCCCAAATGAGAGATGATTGCCCAGAATTCAGTTTCTCTAGGAACAATGAATATTGGGTGTCTACCTGGTCTGCAACACCCAAAAGAGGTACATCTTTCTCTTCAAGAGGCCTCTCGTAGCCCTTCTTTACCAAGGGAGTCATCCACTAAAATGACATCTTGCTAAAAAATCCAGCATTCAAGAAATGAGACTGAGATCTCTCAGAATCAAAAGAATCCAGATTGGATTCCTTGTTTAGAGTATTGTGCAACCAAGTTGCATTGTAGGCTGTGGCAATTCACTTTATTAGGAAAAAAATCCACAAAGAATTGCAGTTACTAATAAAAGCTTGGTTACAGTACTTTTCGAATTGTTTTTTTTTGAAAGACCCGGTTGCCTGGCTTTGATTAATAATAAGAGGAAGTAGCAAACATCGTTGGTTACATATGTGAGAAGCGCTCCCTAGTCCCTACTGCGGCCTAGGCTGCGTGGGTTTTGGTTTACAAAACTAATTACTCACTACCTAGTTGAGCGAGCATTAGAGGCTTGAGAGCCGTTCCTGATGCTAAGGACCAGTAATATGCGGTGTCCTTTATTTCCACGAACAAAGCTTGTGCTGTCTTCTGACACTCCCTGAAGATAATCGCATTTCGTTGGTTCCATATGCACCAGAGTCAAAATCACTAATGTGTGGCCTTTCTTGTCACCTTTTGCCATGGCTTGGCTGAACCAGTCCTCTATATCATGTTCCTCCTTCCACCACGACGGTTGCAAGCTATCACAAGAGCTCCAGGAAGCCACAAGATACAAACCAGACCGGAGTAGGGGCACTCGAAAAACAGGTGTTGGGTTGTCTCTAAGTTTCCCTAGCACAATGCACAGAAGTAGTTGTTTTTCCATCCACATAGTTGCAGGCAGGGCGCGGTCCACAATCTATCTTGTAGCAGAGCCATGTTAGAATTTGCATTTCGGTGGCGCCCACACTCTCCAGCAGGGGTGAAAAAGATGAGTATTGTGCTGATTTGTTTGTTTCCAAATAGTACGATATTTGAAACAAACAGGAACCACGTGATGGGCCGGAGAAGATAAGTAGGAAAACAATGGGAAAAACTTGCTTATCTATTTTCTGCAAAGCATTAATATAAACTGATAGTATAAAAAAACTGCAAAGATACTTTAGCAAATGTCATCAGAGCAATAAAGGAGTGAAAATATTCAGGAGGTGTTGATTATGAGTGTCAAATCTTGAAATGCTAGAGAATTGGATGTCAATTATCAAAATCTCTCTTAAATTTTTGATGAAATTAATGTACCATAAAAGAATTGTTCACCTTGGAAGCCGCTTGAAGCGGCAGCGCGATGACGCGGCCCGCCGTCCCGTGGGGAGAAAACCAGTGGGCGTTGCGAGGCATGATAGAAGCGATGACGGCGAGCAGTAACGGCGAACAGAGGCAGCATGGCTCAATGCCTGATCCTAGGACAAATGGGGAGGAGGTGACGCGGCAACAAGCTATCAGGGAGGGAAGAAGAAAGGGCAGCTCCGAATCCAAGGGGCGTGCTGCCCATCCCGTCCAGAACGCACCACCACGGCACCACCTCAACGTCGATAACCGGATGAACGACGGCAGTAGGCAGGAGAAATAAATGGCCCGAGTTAGCAACATGTTGAGAGGGGACAGGGTTTAACACATGCTCAGAGGAGAGAAGACTATTGGATCAATGGTGAACCAATTGAACCCAGAACCTTCAGCAACATTCACTCTTCCTGTAGCAAGGACTTGGATCTGGAGGATGAGGAACAGGGCTGGCAGGTTCCATCAACCAAAAGGAAGAAGAAGAAACTTAATCAAGTGGTGGTGGCTTCCAGAACCAGCATGAGGATTCCAAGGGATGGCATCCCAATTGCTGTCAAGGCTTCAGCTAGGGTGGCTGCCAGAGATAACTTTTTAGGTATTGCTAACACATCTATCCCTTTTACAATTCTGAATAGTACTCCTACCTCTTTGTTACAATCTGTTATAGTTGATCTAAATATTGAAGGGGATAATGTGGAAGAACAAATTGGGGTTTTTAGGGCTAAAGAGATAGCTAGTGCGGCTTTGGTTGAAGCTAATTATAAAGTTTTCTTATATAGGCAGAAAGAGAGAGAGATAAACCTCATTCAGATGAGCTGCTGGATGATTTGTCCATGCTAATTATTACTAATGATAAGAGAGGCAATCCAACTAAAAATCCCAAGGATGGGAAGATCAGGGGGGAGCAATCTGAGTTGGTCATCACTAATGATATGAGAAGCAATTCTATGGATCTTCCCCAAGGGAGGGGAGGAGATAGATTGCAGTCTGAGCTGATTGAGTGTCCTCCTCAAAACTGTTCCTCATGAGGATCCTTTTTTGGAATATTAGAGGACTTGGGAAGTCAAGGAAAAGGAATCTTGTAAAGGATCATATCATGCTGGAAGATCTGGATTTGGTGGCTATACAGGAAACCATTAAACAAAGTTTTGAAGACAAGGAACTTAATGAGATGTCTGGAAACAAAGAGTTTTCATGGTTCTGGTCACCAGCCAAGGGGCACTCAAGTGGCCTAATCACTGGTGTCAATTTAGAAGGTTATGAGGTGGAGCAGTGTATTTTTGAGGTTTACTTCTTGGGGAGTTTGGTTAGAAATAGGAAGACCAATTTTAGGTTTTGGGTCCTTAACATTTGTGGCCCAGCTAATCACGAGTTCTCCAGTTCTTTCATAGAGGGTCTTTGCAACTTTTGTAGGAATGAGAGCCTCCCTATTCTTTTTGGGTGTGACTTCAACTTGATTAGGAATAATAAAGAAAGGAACAAGGGTCAGGGGGACCCAAAGCTTATGGAATTATTCAATGACTTCATTGGAGATTTTCAACTCAGGGACTTGCATATCAATGGTGTCAAGTTTTCATGGACTAATAAGAAACAAGACCCTATTATGGAAAAGCTTGATAGGGTCTTAGTGACCAGTAGTTGGGACATTCAATATGCTAATAGCTATGCATGGTTTAAGGCTAGGGTTGGATTTGACCATTCTCCTCTAGTCCTAGACACAGGTGAAAAGAGAGAACCTAGGTCCAAATATTTCTACTTTCAAGAAAGGTGGTTTCATCTTGACAATTTTGATATGCTGGTTAAAAACAAATGGGTGGAAAGCAAAGGGAGCATGAGAGCTAACAGTTATTCTTTAGACAAATGGCATGGGTGCCTCCAGTCTTTGAGACAGTATTTGAGGGGTTGGAACCTGAGACTTCTTGGTGATCAAAGGAAGGTAAAGGGAGACATTACAAAAAGGATTGAGGAGATTGACCATGTTGCAGAGAAAAGACTTCTATCCATAGATGAATGGAATGATAGGATTACTTTGGAAGATAAATTGGAGGAAATGCAGAGATGGGAGGAACTCCAGTGGAAACAGATGGCTAGAAAAAATTGGGTCTTGCAAGGGGATGCAAATACCCATTTCTTCCACCAATTCATCAATGGGAGGAAAAGGAAAAATGCTATTGCCTTTCTGGACTCTGAGAATGGGGAAATCAGAGGTCAGGAAGCTATTACCAATCACATTGTGGGTTACTACAAACAACTCTTTGGACAGAATGATGGGTGTTATTTAAGTTTGGGGGAGAACTTTTGGCCCAGTGAAATGATACTATCAGAAGAGGACAAAGCTTGGCTTGTGAGACCTTTTTCCATGGAAGAGATTAAAGGGACTATAATGGACATGAAAGAAAATTCTGCTCCTGGTCCAAATGGTTTTGGGGTCTCTTTCTTTAAGAAGCGTTGGGAGGTTATAAAAGGAGACATGTGGGACATGTTTCAAGATTTCTGGAATGACCAGTTGGATATCAAAAGGATGAATTTTGGGGTTATCACTCTTATTCCAAAAATCAAGGAAGCAAACACAATCAAGCAATACAAACCTATTTGCCTCCTGAATGTGGATTATAAATGTTTCACAAAAGTTTTGACCAATAGATTGGTACATGTGGCCAAGAAGATTATTGGGAAAAACCAAACTGGTTTTGTCAAAGGGAGAAATATCCTAGAAGGTGTGGTGGTTCTTCATGAAGTTTTGCATGAGCTACACAGGACCAATACCAAAGGCCTAATCCTTAAGATTGACTTTGAAAAGGCGTATGACAGAGTGAGATGGGATTTTTTGGAGTGTGTGATGAGGGGAAGGGGGTTTCCCCAAACTTGGATCTCTTGGGTTATGAAGACTGTTAGGGGAGGCAGAGTTTGTATTAATGTAAATGGGGAGAGGAGCTCTTATTTTAGGACTTATAGGGAGTTAGCTATTGACAAGGATCACATTAAAGGGGTGCTTACTAATTTGATTCCTAGAGGAGTATCACATTTCCAATATGCAGATGACACAGTGATTATGGTAGAAGCTTCAGTGCCATACATTAGAAATCTTAAGCTGATCCTGTATTGCTTTGAATGGTTAACTGGACTCAAGATCAATTTTCACAAAAGTGAAGTGTATGTCTTTGGGGTTTCACAGGAGGAGAAAGAGAGGATGGCAAATATGCTCAACTGTGCTTTGGGTTCCTTTCCCATGAAATACCTGGGGGTTCCTGTGAGCTACAAACATCTAAACATGGAGGCTTTTAGGCCAATTGTTCAGAAAATGAGAAACAAATTGGATCCCTGGAAAGGAAAATTTATTACCTCTGGGGTAGACAGATCTTAACCAATACATGCCTTAGCAGTATTCCCATGTACTGCATGGGTTTTTATCTCCTTAAGGATGGGGTCCATAAGGAGATGGACAACATTAGGGCAAAATTTTTCTGGCAAGGGGCTGAGGATAAATTCAGATATCATATGGCAAAAATGGGATATGGTAAGTAGGCCCAAGGACCAAGGGGGTCTGGGGATCATTAATACTAGGCTAATGAATGATTGCTTGATTACCAAGTGGATTTGGAAATTTTTTCAAGAGCCTGATGATCTCTGGTTTAAAATCATTAAAGCCAAGTATTTGGGTGAAAATGGCTTTTTTAGATCAAATAGGACTGGGGGTTCCCAATTCTAGAAAGGTATCCAGAATGTCAGACATCTATTTCAGTGGGGGGCTAGGTTTGAGATAGGCAATGGGGATCATTGTAGATTTTGGGAAGACTGTTGGCTCAAGAATGTACCTTTGAAAATATACTATGAGGATCTTTTTTAAAATGGCTAGGGAGCCTAATTGCTTTGTGAGTGATTGCTGGAGGGATGATTCTTGGGGCATGAATTTTAAACGTAGTCTAACTGTGCAGGAATATAACAGCTGGCTAGGGTTATTGGATGAGCTTAATGACATTACACTAACTGATAATAAAGCTAATAAAGTTCTATGGGCTCTAGACAAGAAACTTGCATATACTACTAAATCTCTATACAGGTTCCTTACAGACAAGGGGGTCACAAGCAGGGTTGCTGGTTACATTTGGAGAAGTAAAATTCCCTTGAAGATCAAAGTTTTCCTTTGGCAAATGTTCAATAACAAATTGCAGATAGCTCAATGTTTAGTTAGGAAAGGTTGGAAAGGGAGTACTAATTGTTGCCTTTGTGGTTGCTTAGAGACTGTTGATCACATTTTCTTCAAATGTCCCATGGCTATTTTTGTATGGAGTTTTATAAAAGATGCTTTCAATCTGGATTCGTATCCTACTTCCCTGGGGGATTTCTGTCATAAATGGTTGATGGGTAAAAAGGGGCCTTTACCGATCAAGTTGATTATCTTTCTATTTGCCGGTTTCACATGGACTTTATGGAATACTCGTAATAAGATGGCTATTTCCAAGATGTTTCCTAAGTCCCCCTCTGATGTTGTATACAATGCACTATCATCGATGCAGAAATGGAGCGCTGCCCTTAAGGAGAAGGATCAGGAGCGATTCACCAATCTGAAGAATGTTGCTATGGGGTGGCTGAAGGAGTTCAAGCCTACTACTACCTTTCTTTCGGGTGTCTATGAAATATAGCTTTGTAATAGGCATTTTTGCTCTGGTGATTATTTAAACTTGTACTGTAAAACTGGCTGTCCCCAGTTCTTGCTACCAGTTTTGGCTTTCAATAAAAGCTGAGGCAAACTCTTGATAAAAAAACATTCACTCTTCCTGCCCGATCGGAGGATTTTAGATCTCCAATTCCAAATCAATTCCACAAATATTGACCCCAACCCGGTGAAATCACACACATTCAAAGACTGAAGCGAGAAAGAGTGGGGCAACCAAGCAGGAGGTGAACAAGATAGTCGAGCCGGAGAAACAGAGGACACGGATGAGAGAATCAATTCAACCAATACGATTATACGAATGAAAAGCCACAAACATCCAAGATTATTACCGTTGTTTTAGAGTTTCCTTCAAAAAGATTTCTCATAATTTCCTGTGTTTTCTTTTACTAGAATATTAATGAAATTTTCTACAGCAGTATAAATATAATTGATCTTTTTGCAATATCTATTTCTTCTCTACAATAGGGGCGTCCCTGACTACCTTGTGCAAAACTCTAAATGGGTCTTAACTACTTTTTTGAACTAAATAATTGAAAAAAATCTGTTTTAAATTATAAGTTGTTTTAACTTTATTCAAGTCTAAACTTATCTAATATTGACCAAATTTATAAAAATACAAACATCTATAGCATCAAACTAGCTTCATTTGATACATCATGAAATATATTTTAGAATTATATTTATTTGATATTATAGATGTTAATACATTTTTCTAAAAAATCGATCAACAACAAGTTTGATTT
Source organism: Saccharum hybrid cultivar R570 (assembly GCA_038087645.1). Taxonomy (NCBI): domain Eukaryota; kingdom Viridiplantae; phylum Streptophyta; class Magnoliopsida; order Poales; family Poaceae; genus Saccharum; species Saccharum hybrid cultivar. Next base: position 18,886,432 of record JAQSUU010000637.1, read on the forward strand.
CAAAAACAAAACTATGAAAATGATATATGAGAAAGGACAACAAAAAGGGATGAGAAAGGTCAATGATGGCAAGGCTCCTAGCAGGGGATGGTCGTGAGTTTTAATAACTTGCCCGAACATGGTGGAATACCGATATTAAGCAAAGATGTAATCACTTGCTGGCTATAAAAAAACCTCAAAGCAAGCCACAAACACAGATAAGAGTATAGTCTAGACATCATATCACAAACATAGATAAGAGTATAGTCTAGACATCATATTATCTATTCTATATCTAACTACGTCTACACAGATCAACAAGAGCCACTAGGTATGATGTGTTATGACCGGATACAATGGTATATTACCACTATCTTAGCAAGCATATAAACTAGGCAAAATTTGCTAGCGGGCACTGAAAGTGAGTTTGAATTTGTTGGAGGACACCGAACATATTAAAATATTCATTTCTGGCTCAAAAGGTGAGAGAACACTTGTGAAATGACATTTTTGCCCCTGTCTCTTTCTTCTTCCTCTCTCCCTCTCTTTCCTCTACTACCGCAACCTGTCCAGCATGTAGCGTGAGCCGGACGACGACCTTCCCACGTCCCCCCCAGGTTAGGCGCTATTTCAGCCATGGCATGCTATCCAATGCTTGAGCCACAATACTTCTTTTAGCTGTTCGCTTTTGGACAGTTTTGAACAGGTTAGGCGCTATTTCATCCATGGTAGCCCATCCAACCATCTATCTGTCCAGAACAAGATCTCCTCCCCATTTCTGACTATGGCATCAACTGCAACATTGAAGAGGGCCCTGGCTTTATAAGGAACAATTATTGGGAGATCGGCCCAAGGCCTTTCAACATTTGTCTTTTGCGCCCACAACCATCGAATCCTAAGTGCCCAGCCTAGAATTTCAAGATTATGAATCCCATGGCCACCATTCAAGTGGTTCATCAACAAATAGACTCAATTAGGTCTAACTTTTTTTGGCAAAGAGCCAAGGACAAGTCAAAATATCATATGGTAAAATAGGATCAACTTTGTATTCCTAAGGATTTTGGGAGCTTAGGTATTATGAATACAAGAACTATGAATGAGGCCTTACCAGGTAAATGGGTACGGAGAATGTTGAAAGCAAACATAGAGGATATATTTTTTAACTTATTGAAGGGTCCTGGTGAAAGGTCCTAAAATGGCTAGAGGGGGTGAATAGCCTATAAAAAATTCTCTACAAATACACTAGTGCAAAGGGTTAGTAACTTAAATGGCAAATTGAAATTTTGCTCTAACTCTACAAGGGTTGCAACCCACCTATACCACAATTCTAGTTCTTTATGATCTCTAAACACATAACAAGGCTATGTCACTACTCTTACTATAGTTGAGCTAGCTAACAACTAACAAGAGGCTAAACAAGTTACTCAACTAACTAGCAAGAGAACTGTTGACATTTCTTAACGTCGCTACTAGGTTTGTATCCCCGGCAACAGCGCTAGAAAATGCTTGTTCATATTTCTTATGCTCAAGTAGATAATTCCGCAAGCGCACAGAATATCGTTATAGCATTTCACCAAAGAGTATTCCAGAGTATCGTATTTATCCACAGGGAAGCAATGGTTAAAGATAGTGATAGTTAACCATCACGTATCTACTAACTAGTATACCAACTAGACTAAAGTGGGGGTAAGCGATATATAATAAAGTGGGGTGACACACATAGATCCAATCATGACAAGGTGAAATGAAAGCATAATTAAGTAGCAGGACAATAATAAAGGGAACACAAGAATCCTAAGTTACTTCTATTCAAGCACCACTCTAGCTAGTGATTGTGGCTATACGGATAAACCAAGATAATGCAAGGTAGGATGCAATAACATTTCAGACGTACCCGCCCCAAACTCCCCCAGAGGGTTGATTGGGCACAAAGCACCTCTGCCCTATGATTTAACAACTAGGCCTATCATGGGAGAATACATAGGATGGACAGGTTTGTCACCACTTGCCAACTACACCCCAATCTATCCAGAGACCTAGCCACGTTGCAAGGTACCCAATAATATAAGCACCATGCTTACACTATTTGATACTACCCTAGCCTCATGTTAAGACTAGGGCATCAACTAGTGATGAACAACCCATGCTACTGAGAGCCCACTTATCACAGGAGTATAAGAATAACTAAAGTATAACTAGAGCACAAAACTAATACTTAAAGTAAAAGACTTGAAATAGTACTTGCATAGACAGTAACATACTAAAATAAATAAAGTAAGAGGAACAAAGCTACACCTGACTCCTGAAGACTACTCCAGAGCTCCCACCAAGACTAGCTACTACTAGAAGAGCTACATCTTGAGAGAGTAGAGAGAGAGCTACATCTCTTATGTCGGTGTAGGTGTTTGTTACAAGTAAGAGAGAGGGGTCCTATTTATAGTGCTAGGTGGAGTAGGGGCTACTCCATTGCCACATCATCGATCTGTGGGAGAGCCTCTTACATCCCTTGGATCAAACCGACCTTGAACCGCCTTAAATCAACACATAGGATTGCTCTCAAGTGTGTTTCCTTGCATATGTCTGAAGGAGAGGCAGTGGAGTGAAAGTGGGGCTCCGAGCGACAGCCCTTGGCGTCGGCTGGCATGCCACTATGGAGTGGGCCCTCCTCCTTCGGTGTGGTGGCCCCCACGTGTTGTAGAGTGTGGGTATGAACACAATTTGTCCATTTGAGCACCGACATACCGCATGGTGAGTCAACAATCCATGTGATGCCTCTTTTTGGCCCTTCATCTTGAACCGACTTGGAATTAATGGTGGAGAAGGCTTGGAGGTGTGTTTCTTGGCCACTTCCCATGGATTGGTGAGGTGGCACCTGAGGTGCCACATCGGTCGGTGGCATGGTGGGGTCACCCAGCCCCACCAAGTGGCCCATGGTGGCCCTCCTTGCTCCAATTACTTCTAGTTACTTGATTTTTGATATTTTTGTATAGTTTTCCTGCATGAGCAAAGATCTCTAAGTACAAGTGGAACTAGGTCAATTATAAACATAAATCACTACTTATGTTGTTGTTTACTCCCATTTTTGGTGCAATGTTGATGGTCAAAATTGGCATTTAGTGACCGTCAACAAGAGCTACTCTACTCAAACTACAACAAGTATGAAACAACGTAATGCAAGAGTGAGTAGGATGATATACCAAACGTGGCAAGAGACAATATGGCACCAAGTGAAGAGAAAAGAGCCAATTGACAAACAATTTATTATGAAGTTCACTTGCTTGCTGGCAAGCTACGTCCTCATTGTGACGACCGATTCACTTGGTGGTTCACGAACTAATTGGCACCACACCAAGCCCTTCACTTGGGCACCGCAAGAACCTACACAATATGAGGGCGCTCAATGTCACGAGCAATCCACTAGAGGTGCCTTTGGCGCTCCGCTGGAGAATAAACCCAAGAACCCCTCACAAATCCATCAGGAGATGGCCACGGACAATCACAAAATCGTGCCAACCTCCTCAAGCTGCTCCAAGCCGTCTAGGTGGTGGCAACCACCGATCTCCATGTGCCACTAGATGCAATCACTCAAGCAAATGCACTAGGAATCACTACCAATCTCACTATGATGATGAATCATTGATGGAGATGAGTGTGAGGTGTTTGCTTTAGCTCACAAGGATGTATCACTGATGAAAATATGTAAGAGAGTGAGCTAGAGCCGACCCAAGGTTATTTATAGAGCCCCTTGGCTCAAAGAGTTGTTGGGATGCGTAGAGCCGACCGAACTCTGTGACCGCAGGGTCACATCACCAAGATCTCGCTATGCGTCCTCCCTTTGAAAGTCAGCCGCTCATCTCTAACGTTCATCTCACGCACACTAAAACAGTCAGCTTTGAACCGGACTCTACAGCCAGGGTCCGGTTGCTATTGTGCGTGTGAGTTCGATCGAACATAGAGAGCTCCCCGAGCACTAAAATGTGATTGGACCCAGTCCAGTCCTAATGACTGGACCCAGGCCGGGGTCCGATCCTCACAACGATTTCTCTGTGCTCTAAGTTAGTATTGATCGGACTAACACTTCATGGGGTTCGGTCGATCGAGACGAGCGGGGTCTGATCACGTCCAAATTTACACCGAGAGCTCCCAGGTGCCTTAGACCGAGTCTGGTCATACTTGACCGGACTCTACACCTGGGTTCGGTCCTCGTCACATCACTAACGCACCATCAACTCCACAATTGGACCCTCAACGTCGGGTCTGGTCCTTCCTAGACGCCAGGTTCGGTCGCAACTATGCGCCTCAGCCTCAGTGCAGAGACCTGACCGGGCTTAGCCTATCAGGGTCCGGTCCTAGGGTTTCTCCTTCTTTTCTTTTTCTATCTCCTCCAACACTTCACCCTTGCTTCCAAGTTGTTAACCACGATGTGTATAACCCATGTGCATGTGTGTTAGAATTTTTCCAAGCATTTTCAAGGGTCAAAATGTTAGCACACTAGGTCCTAATGCATATGCAAGAATCATTTCACCTAGTGGCACTCGATAACTGCTTAGCCAAGGTTTTTCCCTCTTAATAGTATGGCTATCAATCCTAAACACACTTACACCCTCTATGGTGTCTTGAGTGCCAAAAATAGAAACCTATTTGATACCTTTGCCTTGATCAACCTTGTTTTTGTTTTTCTTTCTTCTTTTCCAAGTTGGAGCACTTGATCATCTTTTTTGGTCATCACCACCACCTTGATCACCATCATCTAGCTCCATTGCTTGGATGTACCAACCTAGCTCATATTCACACTTAATGACATAGGTTAGTACATAGGTTTTATCAATTAGCCAAAACCAAACTAGGGCTTTCAACTGGGTCACAATTTTGGAAAGGGGTCCTGCAAACAAAACATTATGTTAAATGGGGTTTAATCTCTAAGGTTAAAAATAGCAGAAACACGCTGTTTTGGGATGATATCTGGGCTAGTAGTGTACCCCTCAAATTAGAATCTCCCCGTTTGTTTGATATTTGTGAAGAGATTAATTGTTTAGTGGCAGATTGTGTGGCAGAATCGCCTAATCTAATGCCCTCCCAAGAGTACTCGTCTTCCATTAGACCCTAAGTACCCAAGGGAGAACAATAAACTAAGTGATTCCGTCGAGCACACCGCAAGGGAGAACTCGAAGATCCACATTTTTACATCAGGATCACAAATGAGAGAGTAAAGCTTACAACATGCTTACCATTTCTTACCTCACTTTTAGTACAACATCAAAGTAATTCATTAAGTAGTTATAACAGCAGAATATAAAACATTATCAGAGTTTAGCGGAAATGAAACCATTTAATGACAAGTTTAACATTAATATGAAGAACGTTTCAATGCATGAAATGATAACAGCTTAATAGTATTTTCTTTGTAAAACTTTTAGTGAGAGTTTTAATAATAAACTCTACTCCGCATCACAAAGGAAATCCTCGCTGAGCCCACCAGGAGGTTTCCACACATAAGTGTTAGCTCATCAGCACCTGTCACCTGCAATAGGGTAGAACAAACCCTGAGTACTCAATTGTACTCCGCAAGACTTACCCGTTAGGAGGAAGTAAAAAGACTCCAAGGATTATGCAAGGCTTTTTGGCTTGTGGGTTTCTTGGTTGCGAGAAGCAGCACTAAGAGTGTGTCCTTAATTTCTTACTTTTAATAGCCGTATTTTATTTCTTAACCAACCTTCTATGTAAGCACCTAGACTATAATCAAGCAAGGGTTATGCAATCAGAACCATTTTTCCATCCTTCACCTTTCAGTTCTTACTACGGTGCCAGAGTGCGGTCAAGTCATACCGTCACGCAGAAATGGTGATTCATGAATCAATATGCCCAGCTAGGTGCCCTGAAAACACACGCCTCACTTGCACCCCAGGCACAAGTAAGACCAACCCATCTCACTCCTGTCAAGGGGTCCAAGTCCCCGTCCAAACTGGGACTCCAAGCCCCCAACACGGCAGGCCCGGGCTAAGTGTGGTGCTTAGACCTCCACCTAAAACCCACCCCTAACAGTCGGTCTGGAAAGAGCCGAAACCCATGACAAGAGAGCAACAGGTCTTCCCGCTCCCATAAGCAAGTATATGCTCGGGACAGTGTATCTGTGACTTGACCGGTGATCCAGTGCAATGAATGGTCCTTAATCGACATAGGCGGGACAAATGCAACTTGAGCCTCGCTCAGTTGCCAACCAGGTCCAAATCCAATCCAAGAACAGTCCCGCCCGGTCTCCTATTATTATCCAGATGTATTTACATTCCATGTGAGAGTAACATGATAGTAGTAACAATATTATAATTCCTATCTCTCGTGAGTGACAGGCAATCACTCGACTTCTACCGGGATCCTATAGCATAGCACACTACACGATCCTATCATACTAGTAAGACTCATAGGACAAGGATATATATATATATATATGCAAGTGGGTTTCATTCAACTCCTTTAAACTTAATGCACAAGCATAATTTAAAATGCAGAATAATAGGGGTTATGCACCAGGGCTTGCCTGGGTAGAATATAACTAAAGTTAGCATTTCATCACGATGACACGATCATCAAGGCGTCATCTTGTTGCTGCCTCCGGGTGACTCCACGATCCATCATCGCTCCTATTAAGACATATGCAGATGTAACGTAGAGACGTAAATAATCAAAGGTTAACCACAACACTTAAAGCACGATTGCGCCTCTTAAGTTAACGAGCTAGCTCTAATGGCTAACGTACTAGCCTGGTAACCCCATCGACGAGTATAGCGTCTTTTCCTAACACGCGTTTTAGTTACTCGGACCCAATACATTGCTTAATCCATTTTATCAATTCAATAGATATCTAAACTAGGGCTCATTAGCTACCCTAGCAAACTAATTATTTTGGAGCTATAAAAATTATAGAGAGCAGATAATGATATTAGAAGTTTACTGTAACATTTTTAGAGTCAACACTTTTACCATTTTCTTACGAAAATTCTCACAAGTTTATTCTTAGCAATATTAAACATTTTAGAATAATTAGCGAACTCCTAGAAATATTATACAACTATGTGGATAAAAGCATACTAATAGTTAGATCTTGATTTTTGGAAGCTAACAAAATTGGTTTCATAATTTTTGGACTCCTACACAATTATATATTAAATTTACATGTTTAGCTTAGGAATTAAATTAAGAATTTGCTTTAGAAAAGAAAAGGCCAGCGATCACCACCTCGGCCCAAACACGGCCCAACGCGGGACGCAGGTGCGCTCAGCAGGCCGACCCCACAGGCGGCCCATGGCGGAGACGCGCGCGCGGTCGTATTGCAAAAGAACCCATGCACTAGTAGGAAATCAAGTGGCTCAACGAATCACTATTTCCACAGACTCACTTTTTGCGACCAAGCCCTCGTGAGACTTCATCTTCACAACACAGCGGTCCAAGGCACCACCGCGCTCGCCGACGCGGTCATGGCCGGCACCGCGTGGCCACTCCGGCCACCCCGGGGCCGAAACGACGCACTCAGCGGCCGACGGGGACCAACAAGCCAACGCGCAACGGCGAGAAGCGAAACGGAGCCCCACGGTGCACTACCGAAAGCTACCCGCGACGACGATGAAGCCGCGCGATGGCGCGACTGTTTCGGCGTCCTAAGGCGTTAACAGAGATGGAGAGGTGGTGGCAAAGCATCTGGAGCTTACTTCAGTCCTCGATGAGGTGGCGGTTGTGGCAGAGGAGGGCCGAGATGACCCGGCCACGTGCGCGCGAAGGGGCGGCGGCGCTCCGAGGCTGACATGGCCGCGTCAGCCCGTCTCCGGCGCATGCCCTGACCAACCGACGCGAGCACCAGACAGAGGAGGTCATGACGAGATCGAGGGCGCAAGCAATCGACTTATTCGAGCCTTACCCCCAAATCCCAGGTCGCGGTGGCGGACATGGCCGGCGGCGAGCCATTTCCAAAATTGACCGGCAACCGAGCTCGTCCGAGGCTTAGAGCGATTTGGCTGCTAACAAGCTTTCCTAACTTGCTGCCAGAGCACTGAATCGGGGTACGAGGCTACAGACATCGCGCATTTCATCCTCAAGGTGGCGTGGCTTCGATGGTGGCAAAGGCAGACGGGCAGCGGCGGCAGCAGCTGCGGTGGCGCGGGGGCCGGTGTGGGCCAACTGCGCGGCACCGGCTTCCACGGAGCACCCGCAGATGGGCATAACCTGTGCCGAAACAGGAGGCAATGACTGGCCATGCGTGCGCGCGACGGCGGCCCGAGCAAGGCTGCGGCAGCTCCCAGCGGCGTGGCTTCGGCAAGCGCACGCGGCAGGGCAGTGAGCGAGAGAGAGAGAGCCGAGGGCAGCGAGAGGGCAAGGGCGAGCGAGGAACCGTGCGCATGCCTGCCTCCTCCTAAAACAAGGCGCAGTAGGCAGGGCGGCATGGGCAGCACGCGGGCACGGCAGCGACACCACGGGGCGAGGACGAACATGATTGAAAGGAAACGACGTGCAACAGGCAGCGAGACAGACGACAGAGGGGAGCAGCGAGCAGCGGCCAGAGTAGCAGCGCGTGCGTGCAAGTAAGCGGTGCGTACATGTGGCGACAGCGAACGACAGGCAAGGGACATGGGTACGGTGCAAGCGTGTGCGTGCCGTAAGTGTTTGCCTTTGAAATTTTCTTTGCCACTAAGCTACAGTCATATGTCCATAGTATGTTTATATATATATGTTTATCTATCGAAAACATGATTATCAAATCCAACATGTAGTGCATATATAGCCAACTAACAAATATAGACACGTATAATTAGTCATATGTAAGTATTGATTGATGACAATACACCCCAAACCCGTCCGCACCGAACAATCACCCATATTTAGACTCCAAAATCAAGGTTGCACTATCCTCTAGATGACTTGCCCACCGACTTCACGTAAGCACTTTACTCAAGTTATATTTTATTTTTATGTATAGAAATTGTTTTCCATGCCAAACGATTAACACAACATATTATATCCTTTTTGTTAATATTTGCACCCTTTCGCGATAAGTAAACTAACTCAGTATATTTATTCGATTTCTCTCAGCCACCAAAGCGAGTCGCATATGATTTGTTCATCATTTCGCGTCAGTTTTTAAAATCTGAAATCCGCGAAGCTTGTTTTAATAATTTCTCTCGAGCCTTAACTAATGTGCTAAGCAAGGTCGTAACACCAGAGTGTTACAGATTGTTGGGCTAGAGATGGGTAGAATGTAAGATTTAGAAGGCCTTTGTTGATTGGGGAGATGAGGGAGTGGGAAAGGTTTATGGAGTTCCTAGATTCTAACTAGGGGCTGGAGGATGAGTATACATGGATTTTTGAAAAAAATATAGGACATACTCATCTCGCTCAATATATAGGAATAGAAAAGTCTAAATAACCCCCTGCTGTATAGCGTGGTGTCTACTTAACCCCTTCAATACAAAACTAGGCATTGAACATATTAAAGTTGTCAAAACCGGTTAAGGAACCCCCCTGTTGTGGTATTGCGCACCAGTTTTGCTTGCGTGGACATCCAGTGTGGCTGGGTTGGACATGGTGGCCCTTGGGCCCACTTGTTAGAGGGCTTGACGTGAGTGGTAATGGGCATGACTTGTCCCTTGCATAGTCCCTCCGTGCCTGCCCATCTCCCTTATCTATTTGAACCCCCTTCTCTCTCCGGCGGCACGGGTGGCATGCTGATGATCGATGTTAGGTTCCAATGATTGGCTTCCTGCGCGACGACCAGGTGCATCTTGGCTCCTCACTGGCCGTTTTGTTTCCCGGGATGGCATGTGCGATTTGAGCGAGTTTGGGGAAAATGGGGTTTCTTTGGAACTACTTTGTAGCACTCATATTTGTTGAGATGTCGGTTTTAGTCATCGTAGATGTGATTTTAGGTTCAATGTGGAACATTGAAGGTGAGTCCACGTTAGGTTACTATGCGATTTCATTGGTTCATAGTATTTTAGGTTTAGGGTTCGTGCTTTCAGTTGCAATAAAAGAGTGGGATTTTACAGTTTGTATTTAATTGTGTTTTTTTTTGTTACCAGGACAGACAACCTTGATAGTATTGCAATACGATTTCACTTTGGTTGTTATTTTCATACTGCAAATGGTCATGTGCATTATGTAGGTGGAGAAATTGCTGAGTCTTGGATTGACGTGGACAAGCTGTCATATTTTGAGATCAAGGGGCACCTGGGTGATCATTTAACCTCAAAAGTATCTTGTGGTTGTATTGGCTGCAGCCTAGGATGGATTTGGGGTCTGGGCTGGTCCTATTGTTAGATGATGCTTCTAGCAAGGTCATGATTGATTATCACACAGATGGTGGGGCAGTAGATATGTATGCTGAGGAGGTTGGTATGGAGTTCAGTGCAGATGATCAAGAAATCTAGGCAAGTGATAATGAGGAAGGAGATGATGAAGCAACAGGTGCATGGAATTCTAAGAGCCAAAAGATGGAAGATAAGGACTACAGATCTTTCATTGCATTCTACATGTCTCCACATAATATTTCCAAACAATGATCTAGAGGCCATCAAGCCATACCCTAACATTCATGTACAAGGCATCATTCCATCTTAACATTACACACCATGGCAAACAAAATGCCTAGCACACACACAAGCATACAGTGAAATGAGTGCATCAATTCTAAAACTTTTGAAATGAGTGCATCAATTCTTCAACTTTGCTTGCAGTGCTTCTAACTCCTTGTCCTTGGCTTCCAACTTTGCATCCTTCTTTAGGATCTCACTTTGGAACTCCTCCTTTGCTTCTAGCTCTGCATCCTTATTTAGGAGCTCCTTTTACAAGAATTGGTTCATCTTGTCAACCTGCTGACCATGCTGCATTGCCCTGTCCCAGCCTTCAACAACACCACCCTGATTTCTCTCCCTCTTCTACTTCCACACAACATCACGCAAATGTGCTCATTAGACGATTTCAAAGTTCAGAGGATGGAGTAGCCATAGTGCCGAAGCTCAGATGGTTATGTAGATTTTTTCCTATAGGAATTTAATGTTTAGGGGCGTCACTAAGCTTTGGAAAAATAAGGCCCCAATGAAGATTAGGATTCTGATGTGGCTAGCTATACAAGATAGGTTACAAACCAGGGTAAATTTGAAGAAAAAGAAATGGAAGGGGAATAGAAACTGTTGTCTCTATGGAATCCCTCAAACAACAGAACACATTTTCTTTAATTGTGAGATGGCTAAAACTGTGTGGGCATGCTTTAAAAGAGGCTAGGGTGGGACAAAATCCCTGAAAGCTTTCAAGGGGTCTTTGATTGGTGGCTTCTTTAAAGGATCAGCATTATCACATTAAGTTCTTCATGCTATCAGTACTTTGGGGGTTGTGTACAATCCTCAATAAAATGTGTATTGAAAAGAAATTTCTAGGGTCGTCTAATGAAGCTTTTTTTTTTTCAAAATATTCTCCTTGTTACAGAAGTGGCGCATACTGTTGAAGGTGGAGGATGAAAGTTACATGGACAACAATGATCAAGCTCGGTAAGACTGGTTGCTGGAATTTTGGAAGCAAATTGAAGGAGTGATTTAAGCCTCTTTTGCTTTTTTTCTGTTTCTCAAACTTGATGCTGGTAGTCTGCTTTGTTCTAGGAGGTGTTGGAGTTTCATCTCGGTTGCTGGCGGTGCTAGTCACCTTTACAGTTTATCTTTTGCTCTTGTTTTGTAAAAGCTGGTAAGTTTGTTTGTATGTTCTTGCTTTCTATAAAAGCAGAGTTTTCCTCCGTCAAAAAAAATTCAGAAAAAGAACTCATGAGAGGTTTGTTGATTAAATTTTGACGAAATTGATGTACCATAAAGAGTTGCTCACCTTGGAAGCAGCTTGAAGCGGTGGTGCAATGGTGCGGCCTGCCGTCCTCTGGGGAGAAAACCAGTGGGCGTGGCGAGGCATGACGAAGCGACGATGGCGAGTAGTAGCGGCGAACAGAGGCAGTACGGTTCGCTGCCTGATCCCAGGACGAATGGGGAGGACGTGACGCGGCAGCAAGTGATCAGGAAGGGGAGAAGAAAGGGTAACCCCGGCTGGCCGCGGCTCCAAGGGGCGTGTTGCCCATCCCGTCCAGAAGGCACCACCACCTCCGGCGCCGATAACCGGATGGGCGACGGCAGCAGGCAGCCTGAGCCAGAAATGGTCCGCGTAATGTTTTGGCCATGAGAGAGAGGGGACAGGGTTTAACTAACCCATGCTCGGAGGAGAGAAGTCTCTTGGATGAATAGCGAACAATGAACCCCGTAGCTTCAGCAACATTCAATCTTCCTGCATGATCGGAGGATTTTAGTTCTCCAATCCAATTAAAAAAAAAACAATTCCACAAAAATTGGCTCCTAATCCGGTAAATCACACATCCGAAAGAGAGAAATAGGGATTGCATGGTGTTAGTGCCGGCGGCATAAAGAGCCGGGCTTGATCTCTCTTCAGGTAGGCCGCGTGGTTTCCGATTGCAACCGTGGGCTTGTTGTGGCAGTTTGAGGAACCTGAACAGGCATGGCCCAAACACTTTCCACGTTTCGCGATGAATCCCCTTTTTATATATAACCTTCCAAAACCCAAAACCTCCACTTCTCTCTCTCACGAAACCAATATGGAGTTTCGGTACCGCGCCGTCGACGAGCGTCGAAGCCGGTCCCCGCCGCCGCCAGCGGCGCCGAGTACTCCTGGCTCCGGATCGGCAGGTGAGATCCCCTAGACTCCTATCCCTATCCCTCCGATTCATATTCGATCGATCGATCGATCTCCTGTTTCACCTGGCTACTGCGTCGATCTCCTGTTTCACCTGGCTACTGCTTTTGCATGCATATGCCGTGCGATCCCACCAGACGGCCACGGCAGCAACGGTCCGGCCGAGCGCGTGGGTAATTCTGCCGTGACGCTATGGCGGCCTGATCTGCTCCCATCGGAGACGGCGGCGGTCGACATTGACGAGCTGCGGCGGCAAGCGGAGAAGGCGAGGATCAGGGAGCGGATCCTGAGGGAGGAAGCGGAGCACTGGGAGCTTGAGCTGGAGGTGCGCAGTGAGTTAAGGGAGCAGATGCTGCAACTGTCGTGGCCTGCGCTCGGGCGGCCGGCGAGAGGATCCGGCACGCCGACGACGGTGTCACCGGGAACAATTACCGCCGCCAACTCATCGCTGCTGCCGGTTGTTGCGCTTGAGGTATGCTGTCTTTTTGGCATTTTGTGTTTGATCACGCTTTTCGTTTGTCCCTAGGTCTCGCCTCACGTTTTGTACGAACGTCAGATTAAATCTCGGCAATAGTGACTGATTTTAAAATAGATTTTTTTACTGATTTTAAGATAGATTTTCACTCCGGGTTTGTCACAACTCAATGCATCACTCAATTCTTTGTTATAATTTTAGGCCATCTACATATGCGAACTGAACCTGCATTTGTGAGAAAATACATGTTATAGTAAAAAAACACGTCAAATGGAAACAAATCAAGATATATATACATGTCACCACCATAGTACAGATAACATGCTTTTTATTTATTTATTTATTTTTAAACCGAGGCGCAGTGTCTCCATTCTCATACACTGTGCACAGAAATACGGTAGACAGTACCAACTGAGCTACTGCCTCTGCATAGGTCTAATTTCTGATATAGTGAGTGTCGTTTTCTCTTCCGAGGAGTACATTAGGGCCCCACTTAGAGCACACTAGTCGTATTTTACTTTCATATACTTTTTCTCATGCTTACTCATCTACTCATTACATTCATCGTTGATAAAACTTTGCAGATGTCGCCTATAGTTTTCCCTTTTATTTATTTTTTTGAAAAAAATATTATTTTATTTAAACTTAAAATTTAGATTAATTTCCTTCTATTTTCGTGTGATCTTTTGCTAGCATGAAAATCCAAACTAAATACACTTTGAAACTTCATATTTGTCTTGGTCTCAAATATCATACTTGATTGGGACACACGCAAAACTTGCTTATTATACTTGAATGCTGACTTAAACTTGATTCCCAATTGAAGCACGTATGTGATAATATATCTTGCATCATTATGATTTGACATTGTGTTTTACTTTTTTTGCTCATCTCGAAGAAATTGATTATAGTAACTCATGTGTGCAGGTCCACCCAAAAGCAAGCGCACTAGCAACCGCGATGACCAAGCGGAAGAGCTCTGATCGTGCCGCCGAAGCATCCACAGTATCGTTGGCTCCAAGCAGCAAGAAGCTGAAGAGCACCTCAACCTGCACAGCGTGTGGCATCAGCGCAAACAGCGAGAAGGCCATGCAAGACCACCTCAATGGGAAGGTGCATAGGAAGAAGGTGGTAGCACTTCCGGAGCTGTCAAAGCTAGTGCCAGATGAGACAGAGCAGGAGATAGGGCTCGAGGCAGGTGAGGAACCGGGAATGGCGATGGAGACATTAGGAGACTACAGACCCACCAAGTTCATGATGGCGACGACCGCAGGAGCGCTGAACGAAGTGACACAGATGGATGGGTACCTCCTCTGTGAGTTGTGCAATGTGCGGACGGCAGACCGTATTACAATGATGTGCCACTTGCAAGGGAGCAAACACATCTCTACTGGTCAGAAGAAGCATCGACCCTCCAGCAAGCCATCGGGTGCGGCTATTGCCACTGCTGATCCTAATAAAAATCTGGTTCTAGAGGATTACAGTGCGTCGCTGCCACACGCTGTGCGGCGCTTGGAAGGCTTGCTGCTCTGTGAGCTGTGTGACGTGAAGGCCTCGTCGATGAATGGCATGCGTCAACACTTATCAGGGAAGAAGCACAAGAATAAGGCAAACACCAGCTCATCTGATGTGTCTGTCAACCTTTCCTCAGGAGGAAAGGAAGTAGCCAAAGCACAGCTGATAGACACAGATCACACGGCTGTCATCTCTGACGACATGGCAGCAAAGGTGGAAGCACCACTAGCGAAGAAGTCATTGCAACCAAAGCTTGGTGATGATAATGAGCTGCAAGAAATGACTGTGGCACCACCAAAGGAAGACGTTGTCATTGGGGATAGTACAAAGACTCCTGGAACAGAAATGATGAAAAGCAGTGCAACTTCTGTTGGGGCTCAACTCAATAATGTCTGCGATTCTGACTCACCGACCATGGAAGTAGACAGTGTGATGCACCCTCTACGGTGGGTGGATGGCTTCCTTGTCTGCCTGAGCTGCAACGCAAAGGCATCATCTGAGATCATCATGCAGTCTCACCTGGCTGGGAAAAAGCACAAGCGCAAGATGGCACTCGCTGCTGCACGAGGAAACAATGACTTGTCTGTCATTGTCACCGGGGCTGATGAGGCACAAGACAATGGCTCAAAGTCCATCAAAAGCAATGTGGAGGCAGAATCGGCGGTGCCACAAGCAAAAACCGCTGCCAATGAAGATGCAGAATCAGCCCCGTCATTGGCAGTGCAACAAGCAATGGCATCCATGACAGTAGATCCACCGGTAGAAGCTCAACCTGCTACTTGCATTACTGAAACAGCAGAGGAAGGCGAGATTATTGAGGAAGCTGAAGAAGAGCATGCAGCTGCCGACTCCAGTGGCTCTGTGACCCAAGCCAAGGAATCCGTAATAACAAATTACACCACTGCCCCTGTCAAGCCAATCAAGATCCAGGTGGAGGGTAAGGTGTTCATAGTGATGCAGCAGGAGAATGGCAGGCTCTCGTGCGAGCTGTGCGGCGTCCATGGCTGCGACAAGGACAGCATGATTCTGCACCTCTACACCCGTACACACTGGGGCAAAGCCAGTCTTGCAGAGAAAAAAGAGCAGCAAGTGTGAATGGCTGCAGTTGCAATGGTGGATGAGGTTGGCAGCATGAAAGGGGCGGCTCAGGTGTGATAACGATGTCGGGGGTGATTATATCTGATAGTAAAGGACTTGAACATATCATATTGACTATATGGTTACATTGATCAAATAATACTCCAGCACCAGCAACTTGAAAAACCAGCAGATTTTGCCTATTGCTCAGTA
Organism: Saccharum hybrid cultivar R570; assembly: GCA_038087645.1. NCBI lineage: Eukaryota > Viridiplantae > Streptophyta > Magnoliopsida > Poales > Poaceae > Saccharum > Saccharum hybrid cultivar. The sequence continues at coordinate 18,902,414 of JAQSUU010000637.1, forward strand.
CATTGTCATAAGTTTGCTTCTTTGCTTTTCAGCTGTTCCTGTATTTCTTGTTTGATGTGCAGTGCAAGCGCTCCTTCCTAGACTAGTCATGAATACTTGATGTTTTGAAAAAACAGTACATTCTCGGAATCATAACATTAATTTGGTCACTAGTTTCTTGTAAAGTATATCAGCTGGGCATCTGCCACCCCCGCCAGGATATCCCACCTCTTTGGAGCGACAAGAAGGGCGAAGGTGTGTGGCACAGAGAGGAGAGAGAGGCAACTGACAAATTGTGGTGCTATTATTTTATTTTTCGAAAGAAAAAAAACGAGATTCAACCTAGGAGAAACTAGGTGGTTTTTTATTAAAAAGAGAAATAGGCAATAAAATTTAGTCCAAGAGACCTAGGTGGTTGGGTGTATGACCATACCTCCCACCCCAGTTGATCTAGGCTCACTTCCTCCTCCAAAGAAAAACAACTGTTATTAGCTTTTTCATTCATATGAGCCCATAGTGAGTTACTTAAGTAACAGCGATGGTCCATCAGCAAAGTTCAGTTCTATGGAAGAATTTTGTGCTGAGTCAGATTAAAAGAGCTTGCATTAAAAAATCTTAAAATAACATGAGCGGCATTGTTCAAAGATAAGAGAAAAAATACACCTGAATTAGAAAGTTTCAATTACATAGCATGTGAAGTTTAGTTCGGAACCTGAAAGTTTTTATTGAATTAACAACCTTTTAAGCGTTGATGATGCCTTTTTTCAAAATTCAGGGTGCTAGCAGTATGGCAAGTAATTCCAACTCTGTTCACACTGTGTGAAATCGGATTCAGAATTACCATAGCAGAAGAACCAGAGTACTTCGTCCAAAGAACTCCGTAGCAAACTAAGCTGCCAATACAATAATATTGCGTCGAAATCAACAAGTTTGGTATTTTTCCAATTTTTATTTAATATATGTGTTGAATGCCAGCGAACAAATGTGGCGCTTATATTAATTCTTTGTAGGAACGCAAGGCATAAACAAAGGTCATCCACAGCAGAGCAGCAAATGCACGTCTTTGGGAACAAGTAAATTTATACCGTCGGCGACCATACATGCTTCACGGCCACGGACCTGTCCCTTTCCACACGATACAACGTTGAAGCACCGTATCTTCCTACGTACTTCCAATAATACAGAGAGATCGGTAGCTATATATACCCATGCTACGCCCAGTTCCAGTCACCAAATCAAAAGCCCCAGCAGAAAGCAATTGACAGGCCTGATCGACCATGGCTACGCCCAAGGCATTGATCTTTGGAATCCTCGTTGGCGCCTTCTTGTGCAGTGCAGCACTCGCTGCTCGCGACCTGAACGACGATGACTCAGCAATGGTGGAGAGGCATGAGCAGTGGATGGCACAGTACAGCCGCGTCTACAAAGACGCCACCGAGAAGGCCCAGAGGTTTGAGGTGTTCAAGGCAAATGTCAAGTTCATCGAGTCATTCAACGCTGCCAGGAACCGTAAGTTCTGGCTCGGCGTCAACCAATTCGCAGACCTCACCAACGACGAGTTCAGGGCTACCAAGACTAACAAGGGCTTCAAACCTAGCCCGGTGAAGGTCTCTACTGGATTTAGATACGAGAATGTTAGCGTCGATGCGCTTCCGGCAACCGTCGACTGGAGGACCAAGGGTGCCGTCACTCCCATTAAGGATCAAGGGCAATGTGGTAAGTATATATGGGTGTGTTTGGTTTGTGGAGTTATCCCATGCTTCATGAGGTGATGCATCATAAGTTCATCCAATGAATTTTGGTGGAATCAACTCATTTCTCATACATATACTAATTATTAGCTCGTGAGGAATGAGGTGGTGATGGATCAACTCATTCCATTCCACAAACCAAATATAAAAAGTGAGGAGTGAGAAGATGATGGATCACCTCATTTTTCAAACCAAACACATCTATATTGTAGCTAACAATACTTTTGAGCAACTATACATTGTTGTAACGATGACATATGTTCAAACCAATCAATTGTAGGCTGTTGCTGGGCGTTCTCAGCTGTGGCTGCCACAGAGGGCATTGTGAAAATCAGCACCGGCAAGCTCACCTCACTCTCGGAACAAGAGTTGGTAGATTGTGATGTCCATGGTGAAGACCAGGGCTGCGAGGGTGGTTTGATGGATGACGCCTTCAAGTTCATCGTCAAGAATGGCGGACTAACCACAGAGTCCAGCTATCCTTACACAGCTGCTGATGGCAAGTGCAAGAGCAGATCAAATAGTGCTGCAACCATCAAAGGCTATGAGGACGTACCAGCAAATGATGAGGCAGCCCTGATGAAGGCAGTGGCGAACCAGCCCGTGTCGGTGGCAGTTGACGGTGGAGACATGACATTTCAGTTCTACTCTGGCGGTGTGATGACTGGCTCTTGCGGTACTGACTTGGACCATGGGATTGCTGCCATTGGTTATGGAAAGACCAGCGATGGCACCAAGTATTGGCTGATGAAGAACTCATGGGGCACCACATGGGGAGAGAATGGTTATTTGAGGATGGAGAAAGATATTTTAGACAAGAGAGGCATGTGTGGCCTGGCCATGGAGCCTTCCTACCCCATTGAGTAGACAGACCTTCAGATGCCTCAAGTTCGTACATAATCACTTCGATGGAATAAATCAGTGCTTTTGTGTCTATGTATAGCTGCCTATGTGTTTCAAATTTATCTTTTATGTATTCTGCACTTATGTATTTAATGACAAACATCAATTTAAATGTGCTAAATATGTAATGGTCATCATGAATACATGCTTGTTATTTTCTTAGGACTAATACTTAGAAAGGGCAAACACAAAGGATCAAATAAGCCATGGGGCTAAATTGGGACTAACTAATTAGAATTGAAACAAAAATAAATTGGAGTTGTACCCTAAGAGTATAGCTTTTAAAAACAAGATTAGTCTATCATGCTAGTCAAGTGATCATACCCAACAATCCAGGTAGAACACTAAGCTACACAGCAAGCTATTGTAAAAGAAGACATTTCAAAATTGCAGTAGTCAAACTTGCAAGAAGGTAAATACCAGCTAGATGTTGGTGCCTCGTATGTACATGGTTCATGAACCACAAGCACACGATGACATTACAACCTTTCCCACCAAAAGTATTCTAGTGTATATGGTATTCACATGAATCAGCAATGAACTAACTAAGGTCTTCTATCTAACCTAGTAGATCAACCATAAGCACAAAACCTAGTTGCATATGTAAAAGGTAACCCAAGCATAAGATGTACAACATGAACAAGGGTACATTACATCCATGAACATGAATAGAACATCCAAAGGCAACCGAAACCTGTCACCTTCTAGTTCCATTCCAACCAAAATGGTAATTGATCTAGCCATGCTATCTATCATATCCATCCCATAGTATAATCTCCTAGAAAGACAAATGGAAAGCAGTCTACTTTATTATGGTTGCCACTTTGGGGGTGCATGTTAGAGCCTAAGATTACTCAAAGCTTTAACCATAACCCTTCCAAGCATGGTTACTCAAGCTCCTCACCTGATGGGGCTGTAGCGACTCAGCTCCCCTAGTACTCGACTTGCTAGCCGTTGAACTCAACATTACACTATCAATCAAACATTTCCCTCTAGCAAGCCTAAAGTGGATGAAACATTATGGAAGAAATTTTAGGATAAGTTGGTCAATCAGTTTATGTCTAAGACAATAGTGACATAGAAGCTATATCTGCAGTCAAAGTTGTTTTGATTGAAGATGCAGGAGAAGTTAGATCTTGTGACATTAATGTCTTCAATCATTGGTTGCTGACCTTGTGAAGGTCAAGGTAAAGATTGAAGATGAAAATAGGGAAATTATTCTTCTGTGTTCATTGCTAAAGTTTAAGAACACTTAGTTACTGCATTGATGTATGGTGATGAGGACATCACCACGCTAGACACACCGACGCCCAAGTTGTAATTCGTCCCCAACTCAGCTGCCACGTCATCCTCGGATTCAGCAGACACGTTGCCACTGTTTCGGTCATAACTTTCTCATACAACATCAAAACGGGGCATTCTTGGATGCGTTGGAAAGGGGACGACGACGTCGTCGTTTTGGATCTGGTCCCACTCCAGAAGGTCCATGGATCATTCTATGTGACCACGACAAGGTGTTGCATCACCTATTTGGGCCAACTTGGTCATGTATCGTGTCGGGTCTTAAGCCCAAGTTACTTGGGCCAACTTGGGCATATGTGCAAAGCTTTCAATCCAAACTCTATGCACATATGTAGGGGGAGCTAATGCTACCAAAACCGAGCTTGTGATAATTGTCCAAACTTTACTTATGAGCAAAATGATTGGACAAGTATGACAAGTTCAAAACTTTTATTATCAAAATCATCTTTGTGAGGGTTGTCATCAATTACCAAAAAGGGGGAGATTGAAAGTCCCTAGTTTGGTTTTGGCTAATTGATGAAACCTAGGACTAACCTTTGTATCTAAGTGGATGATTTAGATAAAGGTGGTCATTGAATATGAAACATGACATTGACTCATGTGACCAAGATGGTGAAGACCAAGATGAGGCTTGACTCGATGGACCGGTTGTGAAGGTGAAGGGCAAGTCGAGGCTTCGAAGCGAAGGACCATGCGATGGTGAAGCTTGAGCAAGACTTGGCGCCGATGGACCGATGCAACAGTGAAGAGCAAGTGAAGTCAAGGTCGATGGATCGAGATGGTCATGTGATGATGTCATGAAGGAGCTTAATGCACATGAGACATGACATGGAGTCATGTGACCAAGGTGATGAAGACCAAGATGATGCTTGGCTCGATGGACCGGTTGTGAAGGTGAAGGGCAAGTCGAGGCTTCGAAGCGAAGGACCATGCGATGGTGAAGCTTGAGCAAGACTTGGCGCCGACGGACCGATGCAACGGTGAAGAGCAAGTGAAGTCAAGGTCGATGGATCGAGACGGTCATGTGATGATATGAAGTGGATCATATCATTTGTGATATGGTTGGTGCATGTGTTGCATCAACGTCGGAGGAGATGGAGTGGAATGCGCAAGGCAAAGGTATAACCTAGGGCATTTCCATTTCACCGGTCATAGGTGTGTAGAGAAGTTTATGACCGGGTTTTAGGATAGATGGCCGTACTATCAAGAGGGGCAAACTTGTTTGCATATCGGTCATCTAGTGCCACTTGAGCGATCTAACTTTGCATACGTGTTAGGATCGAGTGGCGAGGCAAGTTGAGTGCCTAATTCCTTCGAAGAAAATGTTTGTGAAAATGCTAACACACGTGCACAAGGTGGTGATCACTTGTTGGTGTTGGCACATTTGCGAAGGCGGTGGAGTTTGTGCGGTAGAGAAGGGTTTGGGTCCCTCTCTCCCTCCCGCTGAGCTTGCGAGCGCGGGATTCAGGCGATTTCGGGGAATGAAATGCCTATTTTCCACTACGCCGGAAGTCGGAAAAGAAACGGAGGCGAACGGAGGTCACTGGAGTGACCGGACGCTGCACCGGACGCGGTCTGTGTTTGACCGGACGCGTCCGGTCAGTGTTCAGCGTGTGCGCGTTTTTCGGTTTGATGATCGGACGCGTGGCGCGTCCGGTCACAGTCGACCGGACGCGTCCGGTCGATCAGGGAGCTTACTGGACTCTCACCGGACGCGGGCACTATGGCGTCCGGTCAGTTCTAATAGCGCGTCCGGTCACTGTTTCGTTGTGCGCGACTCAGACTTGATCAGCGCGTCCGGTCAGTTACGGGACCGGCGCGTCCGGTCGTTCCCGGCGCGTCCGGTCGTTGCGACTAGCGCGTCCGGTCATTGATTCGCGGGCGCGGGTGTTGTGCGGATCGGCGCGTCCGGTCGTTGCGAGGTGCGCGTCCGGTCGTTGTTTCGCGGGCGCGGTACAGTGCGACCGGCGCGTCCGGTCGGTTGAGCAGCGCGTCCGGTCATAGCGTTTGACCGTTGGCGCGCAGTGACCGTTGGAGGATCTAACGGTCGCGTTTGAATTCAGTGGACACGTGGACGGCGCAGGGCGACCGGACGCGGTTGAGCGCGTCCGGTCAGTTTCGACCGACGCGTCCGGTCGTCCCGATTTTTGCCCAGTGAAGGGGTAACGGCTCTATTTGACCGTGGGGTTATAAATAGACGTTGTGGCCGGCTATGGCCGTGTGCGGAGCACACTTGGGCCTTGGTGGCTTGTGTGGTAGTGCTTGGGAGCCCTCTAACTCACTCATGCTTGATAGTGTTCATCGGATCGAGTGAGAGAGCGATTCTAGTGTGATTGCATCGTGAGGTTGCATCGAGTGGCACTAGGTGATCGTGTTGCAAGCCGGTGGTGCTTGTTGCTCTTGGAGGTTGCCACCTCCTAGATGGCTTGGTGGCTTGTGGCTCCGTCGAAGCTCGCAAGAAGATTGTGCGAGGCTCCGGAGAAGCTTTGTGAGGGGGATTGTGCTCACCCCGCGGGGATCGCAAAGAGCAACTCTAGTTGTGCGTGTCATTGAGCTACCTCACTTGAGAGTGGTGTCTTGCGGTGCCTTGCGGGGCGTGCCTTGAGGGGTAAGTGACTTGAGGGTCACACCGAGGAACCATCTAAGTGTTGGTCGACACAACGGGGACGTAGCTTGGTGGCACCCAAGTGAACCTCGGGAGAAAAATCACCGTGTCAACATTGTCTACTCTTCTCGGTGGTTTGCCTTCGTGCAACACAAGCTTGTATTTACTTTCATATATACTTGTGCTTGTGTAGTTGCTTTCGTAACTAGTTTGCTTGTGTAGCTTGCTAGTTGTCTTCTTGCTTGTGTAGCTAGAAGCTTCCCCTTTGCGTGGCTAATTCGGTTTGTGTAACCTTGTTAGTCACATTGCTTAGTTTGTGTAGCTAAGTAGTTTGCGCTCTCTAATTTGGCTTGTGTAGTCTTGTTATTGAGCATTGCTAGTGAGCTTAGGCTTTGTGCGCTTTGCTTACTAGAATTGTGTAGGAGCTCCCTCTTGCTTGCAAAGTACTAGTGCATAGGTTTGTGTGACCTTGCTCTAGAATTAAATAGGAGAGCTCTTGCTAAGGAAAGCACCTTAGTTGCTTAATTAGGATCTTTGTGAGGTGCTTGTGAACTTAGATTGAGGGGTGTAGTCTTGGCTAGACCGATAAGTTTAATTCCGCATTTGTTTTGGTTAGCCAACACATTTAAGTTTTAGAAAGGACTATTCACCCCCCCTCTAGTCCGCCATCTCGACCCTACAAGTGGTATCAAAGCCGGGTCTCTCATTTGTGGTCCTCACCGACCCGAGAGGATGGCGGCTTATGGGCTAGATGTTGAGTGTTCACACATTTTTGATGGCACACACTTTGTACGGTGGAGAAATTGGTTGACATGCAATTTTAAGTTTATTTCTCCTCAAATGTGGTGGATCGTAGATGTGGGTTTTTCCTTTGCAATTGATAAAAAGAATGCAACTCAAGCACAAAGTAAATGCCTACATCTCGATAGCCAAGCTACTAATGTTTTCTATCGATCTATGGATGGTAGCATACTTTATGAGATCATGGACTTCAATTCCGCCCATGAGATTTGGGTGTTTCTAAATGAGAAATATGGGGCGATCTCCAATGATGATGAGCCCAAGGAGGAGGCGCATGAGGATGTTGAGCATGACCACAACAAGGTGGTTGTGGAGGATTGCTCCACCTCACGGTCAAGTGATGACAAAAATGATCATAGCACAAGATCACTTGACAAGAATGATGATAATGCCACAAGTGATGCAAGCAATGATTCTACTCCATGCACACTTGATGGTGAAGATGATGGCTATGAGAGTGATGCTTCAACAAGCTCTTCAACATCACCACATTGTTCTATGTCACATAGTGACACTAAGGTATCTATTGGTGGTTTTGTTGTTAATTGTGATGGTCCAAATTTTGAGCTTCTATATAAACTCTCAAAGGCCCTAAGAAATGAGATGGCAAAAACAAGTAAATTGAAAAATGAAAACTCATTTCTAAAAACCACATGTGAACAACAAAAGCATCTACTTTATGTTACTACTTGTTCACATGAGGAGCTAAAATTGGCTCATGAGGAACTTAGTGTTGCTCATGATAATTTGGTACAAGAACATGCTTTACTCACTAAAAGGCTTTCTAATGATGAAAACAAAACTAGTGAGAGCTCATCATTTGGGTCAAATGATCAATCACATATTACTAACCCTTGTGATGTAGGCAAGAAGCATGTATCCACCTCTTGTGATGATTTATTAGATATGTCATGTTCTTCACAATTAAATGCTTGTTCTACTTCTATGTCTTGTGAGACTAACCTTTTAAAGGAGAACAATGAGCTTAAAAGTAAAGTGAAGAATTTGAGCAACAAGTTAGAGAGGTGCTACAACTCAAAAGTCACCTTTGAGAACATAATGAAGACTCAAAGAAACCTTGGTGATAAAAGTGGCCTTGGCTTCAAGAAGAAAATGACAAGGGGCGAAAGAAAGCAAGAAAAGAGGATGAAGAGGCTACTCCAAAAGAAGCTCTCGCATTCCATGTGCTATCGATGCCATGAAGCGGGACATCTTGCTAATGGTTGCCCAAACATTGAGAAGCTCAAGAAGATGAAAGAAGAAGAGAGGCTAAAGCATGTCAAGTGCTTCAAGTGCCGCACTTGGGGTCATCTCACCTCAATGTGCCCAACCAAGCAATTGGTGAAGCAACAAGTAAAGCCTCAACCAAAGCCACTAGTTGAGCAAGAGAAGACACCCCAAGAACAAATCAAGTTCAACCATAGAGATGATGGTGACTTGATGAAGAAGAAGAAAAAGAAAACAAGAAGGGGTGGTAGAGCAAGGCATCCAATGCAAATCCAAGATGCCAAGATGATGAGCAAGAATCAAATCAAGAAGAAAGTACATGCTCACATCAAGTGCTTCAAGTGTGGAGATATGGGACACTTTGCCTCGGGGTGTCCTACTAAGCTTGAAAAGAAGATTCAAGCAACTTATGAGAGGCAAGGCAATGAAGAGCATCACATGAGTAAGGAAGAAAATGCTCAACAAAAGAGAAGATGTTATTCATGCCGGGAAAGGGGACACAATGCTCATTCATGTCCCCTAGGTAACAATTCTAAGCCTATTTCAATTGATAATACTAATATGCTTAGAAAGGATGGCAATTGTACCTCATTGGTTGGAATTGCAAAACATCCCGCTACTCATACTAAGGCTATGCCTAAGTATGTTGCACCTAATTTGAGAGGACCCAAACTAGTTTGGGTACCATCAAAAAGTGGATGAATGATTGTAGGTACCATCGGCATTGGAGGCTTGATTCAATTGGTTTCATTTTGTTCATCATATGTTGAGTCAAGTATTGAAGCTTAGTGCACATCCAAATCCAATGCCAAGTCAAAACAAGTGAAGTCCAAGTGCTACAACATACAAGTGCAATGTTAAAGATTGTGGTGATTTGGAATCATATTTGATGGCTTGCAAATATTCAAGTTGAAAACTTGCTATGAATAATCATGAGCTAACCAAGGTATATCTCGTGTTGATTATTTCATTTGGGTGCATATGAGTTGATTGAATTGGATAAATGTGCAATGTTGCTTGCTATGAGATGATTGAATGGATTAAATGCTTAGCAATCAAGTTTAAATTGATTTGTGTTGGATAAGTTCATGAGATGACTTTTTAGTAAGTGGATTGAATGGATATATGTCTTATGAAAGTATTCAAACAAGTTAGTTTCAAGTTTAATTCATATTTGATGAAGAATAGCTCAAGTATTGAAATCTGTCCTATATTGAAAAACTGAGCTAGCAGTGATCTTAGCCATGTTTGAGTGATCAAATCTATTTGGATTGGCTTGAAATTTGGTATACATGCTCTACACTTATGAAAGAAGATGCTGTAGAAATTTCATGAGAATTGGATAAGAGATGCTTCGGTTTTGGAGTGCATCTTGTCAGCTTTAGTGCAGCAGTTTTCAGCATGTAGCAGTGGTGGAAGAATTAAAATCTGGTAGCAATCTAAAAGTCAAATGAAGCTCAAATTTTTACAGCTGCTAGATGACTTTGTAATGCACATCTCCACCAAATTTCATGGCATTTGGATTCGTACATTGGGAGATATGAATTATTCTTTGAAGGGTACAGAATCTGCCAGAAAAGTGACAATCGTTGAATTAATCTAGAGTCACTTTGATTGAAAGGTCCTCAAGTTGGAAACATGTTTATAAGTGGTTGAGGTACCTAAGTTTGGTTTTATATTGATCTAGAAGCATGAAGAGCAATGAGTACAAGGACATTTGATTGTGGAATGTACTTGGTGTACATGTTTAGTACTCAAATTTGAAGATCAAGATCAAACTTGAGATGAAGATGATGTTTAAAGTTCTAGTGATAATTGGAGATCATTTGGTAGAAAGAAAAGGACTTAAACAAGTAGAAAGAGTTGGACTCAAATGTAGATTCAAGAATTATTCATCAAGATTGAGTTCATCATTTGGATCAATCAAACTATATCATTTCAAGTGAGTATCAAGAGTGGTTCTTTAGAGAAAGGTCACTTCTCCCTAGTGAGGGGCTTGCCGCCGTGTGTAGGTGAAACCAAGTTTGGGACTTGGAAGGCTAACATGGAAGTGGTGATCCGAGGAACCTGTGATGCTTAATTGAAGCAATCAAAATGGTTGATCAAGAAAAGCAAGCAACACCCAAAAGAGAGCTAGTCATGTATTTTAAGTGGTATTCTAAGTAGTTCTCTCATGCAAGCATTGATCAAAAAGATGAAGCAAGCCAACCACAACTCAAGAGATAGTGCACTTGATCATAAGTGGTTTTCATTTCATATGGGTGAAGAATGGATTTATCTATGATGATTGGTCTTCACCAAGCTTATAAATTGGACTTCACATTGCTATTGGAGTAATGAATTGAAATCTATGTGACTATCCTCTACTCCAACATAGCAAATGTATCATTGTAATGTGCATGATCATTTCATCCCTTACTTGTATGCGGTTAGTGCATATAGTACATGTTTATTAGGATCATGCATAACAAATGAAAATTTTAAATTCATAGCCTACCATTATTGCTTGATTGATTAATTGATCTAGTGGTATGGATATGAGTTTGTTCATGAGCTAGTGAACCCAAGTACTTGATCTAGTTTGGATTACTAACAAGTGACAAGTACAACATTGGCAAGATAACCCTTAGCATGAGGTGTGAAAAAGCTTGTCATTGGATCAAACCGGACTTGGAATCTTAGGCAAATCAACATAGTTTAAGTCATACAAGAAGCTCATGACAATGATAAGAGTACAAGCACAAGACAACAATGAAAATGGATATCTAGTTTGTTTCAAGTAGTATCTAGACTCAAATTGATTTTCCAAGTGGTATTCACAAGTAGTGTCTAGATAATGATTTACAAGTGATATCTTACAAGTGGTACTCATGAAGATAGCAAATGTTCAAGAAGTGAATATTATTGTCAAATCCTTCAAAGTGGATCCATACTAGAAAATTCTTTCAAATGGTATCACATTCCTACTCATGGTATCTTCACGTGGTATCATTCATGCAAGACGATGGTTTCACAAGTGATCCTCAACTTTAAGTGATCAACTCAAGAAATGCTACCCTCATCTTCAAGTGGTATCTCAAGTGAATGACACATGCTATGACATAGGGGGAGGAGCCCCACTGATTGGTATCAAGGTCAAAGATCCTATGTGGAATCTCAAGAGCAACCATAAAGTTTGTCATTCCAACATATGTGGTAATGTCCATCAAAAATGCAAGATTCAAGTCTCAACCATCTACCCCAATGCTAGCCTTTACATCAATGAGAAGCACACCTTTTATGGAAATTGATGACAAAGGGGGAGAGATTGGACAAAGATATGCAAGATTTCCTTTGAGGGAGAGATTGCTTTGGGGAGAGATAGATGATATTGGACATGGACATGGACAAAGAGGGAGCAACATTGAAGAATGTAAGGGGATCAAACATTCTTGGACAAAGAAAGCACACAAGTAGGGGGAGCAAGCTCATGGACATTGATTGATTGCATTTGATATGTGCATAATTCATGTGCTTGCTTGCATTGCATAAGTTCTTAAATTCAATATACATGCTTGTGTGATGCAATGCTAGTATAGAACTTGGATGATGAAATGATCTACTAGCATGCATAGGAATAGTTTACTTGTGGTATCTAGACATGCCTAAAGCTTTACAAGAGGTCCAAGAACCTTTACATATAATGTTGATCTCACGAGGTTCTTGAGTTTTGATGGATGTTTAGTTACTTCATGATGCTAAGGATGGTGTAAAAGGCAACTCCGATTGGTATCACGCTTCAAAGGTCCATTTCTTACACCTTAGCATCATTTTGGTAGAATTACTCTCCCAACACTTCTATCCATGCATATGTGCAAAGCTTTCAATCCAAACTCTATGCACATATGTAGGGGGAGCTAATGCTACCAAAACCGAGCTTGTGATAATTGTCCAAACTTTACTTATGAGCAAAATGATTGGACAAGTATGACAAGTTCAAAAATTTTATTATCAAAATCATCTTTGTGAGGGTTGTCATCAATTACCAAAAAGGGGGAGATTGAAAGTCCCTAGTTTGGTTTTGGCTAATTGATGAAACCTAGGACTAACCTTTGTATCTAAGTGGATGATTTAGATAAAGGTGGTCATTGAATATGAAACATGACATTGACTCATGTGACCAAGATGGTGAAGACCAAGATGAGGCTTGACTTGATGGACCGGTTGTGAAGGTGAAGGGCAAGTCGAGGCTTCGAAGCGAAGGACCATGCGATGGTGAAGCTTGAGCAAGACTTGGCGCCGATGGACCGATGCAACAGTGAAGAGCAAGTGAAGTCAAGGTCGATGGATCGAGATGGTCATGTGATGATGTCATGAAGGAGCTTAATGCACATGAGACATGACATGGAGTCATGTGACCAAGGTGATGAAGACCAAGATGATGCTTGGCTCGATGGACCGGTTGTGAAGGTGAAGGGCAAGTCGAGGCTTCGAAGCGAAGGACCATGCGATGGTGAAGCTTGAGCAAGACTTGGCGCCGACGGACCGATGCAACGGTGAAGAGCAAGTGAAGTCAAGGTCGATGGATCGAGACGGTCATGTGATGATATGAAGTGGATCATATCATTTGTGATATGGTTGGTGCATGTGTTGCATCAACGTCGGAGGAGATGGAGTGGAATGCGCAAGGCAAAGGTATAACCTAGGGCATTTCCATTTCACCGGTCATAGGTGTGTAGAGAAGTTTATGACCGGGTTTTAGGATAGATGGCCGTACTATCAAGAGGGGCAAACTTGTTTGCATATCGGTCATCTAGTGCCACTTGAGCGATCTAACTTTGCATACGTGTTAGGATCGAGTGGCGAGGCAAGTTGAGTGCCTAATTCCTTCGAAGAAAATGTTTGTGAAAATGCTAACACACGTGCACAAGGTGGTGATCACTTGTTGGTGTTGGCACATTTGCGAAGGCGGTGGAGTTTGTGCGGTAGAGAAGGGTTTGGGTCCCTCTCTCCCTCCCGCTGAGCTTGCGAGCGCGGGATTCAGGCGATTTCGGGGAATGAAATGCCTATTTTCCACTACGCCGGAAGTCGGAAAAGAAACGGAGGCGAACGGAGGTCACTGGAGTGACCGGACGCTGCACCGGACGCGGTCTGTGTTTGACCGGACGCGTCCGGTCAGTGTTCAGCGTGTGCGCGTTTTTCGGTTTGATGATCGGACGCGTGGCGCGTCCGGTCACAGTCGACCGGACGCGTCCGGTCGATCAGGGAGCTTACTGGACTCTCACCAGACGCGGGCACTATGGCGTCCGGTCAGTTCTAATAGCGCGTCCGGTCACTGTTTCGTTGTGCGCGACTCAGACTTGATCAGCGCGTCCGGTCAGTTATGGGACCGGCGCGTCCGGTCGTTCCCGGCGCGTCCGGTCGTTGCGACTAGCGCGTCCGGTCATTGATTCACGGGCGCGGGTGTTGTGCGGATCGGCGCGTCCGGTCGTTGCGAGGTGCGCGTCCGGTCGTTGTTTCGCGGGCGCGGTACAGTGCGACCGGCGCGTCCGGTCGGTTGAGCAGCGCGTCCGGTCATAGCGTTTGACCGTTGGCGCGCAGTGACCGTTGGAGGATCTAACGGTCGCGTTTGAATTCAGTGGACACGTGGACGGCGCAGGGCGACCGGACGCGGTTGAGCGCGTCCGGTCAGTTTCGACCGGCGCGTCCGGTCGTCCCGATTTTTGCCCAGTGAAGGGGTAACGGCTCTATTTGACCGTGGGGTTATAAATAGACGTTGTGGCCGGCTATGGCCGTGTGCGGAGCACACTTGGGCCTTGGTGGCTTGTGTGGTAGTGCTTGGGAGCCCTCTAACTCACTCATGCTTGATAGTGTTCATCGAATCGAGTGAGAGAGCGATTCTAGTGCGATTGCATCGTGAGGTTGCATCGAGTGGCACTAGGTGATCGTGTTGCAAGCCGGTGGTGCTTGTTACTCTTGGAGGTTGCCACCTCCTAGACGGCTTGGTGGCTTGTGGCTCCGTCGAAGCTCGCAAGAAGATTGTGCGAGGCTCCGAAGAAGCTTTGTGAGGGGGATTGTGCTCACCCCGCGGGGATCGCGAAGAGCAACTCTAGTTGTGCGTGTCATTGAGCTACCTCACTTGAGAGTGGTGTCTTGCGGTGCCTTGCGGGGCGTGCCTTGAGGGGTAAGTGACTTGAGGGTCACACCAAGGAACCATCTAAGTGTTGGTCGACACAACGGGGACGTAGCTTGGTGGCACCCAAGTGAACCTCGGGAGAAAAATCACCGTGTCAACATTGTCTACTCTTCTCGGTGGTTTGCCTTCGTGCAACACAAGCTTGTATTTACTTTCATATATACTTGTGCTTGTGTAGTTGCTTTCGTAACTAGTTTGCTTGTGTAGCTTGCTAGTTGTCTTCTTGCTTGTGTAGCTAGAAGCTTCCCCTTTGCGTGGCTAATTCGGTTTGTGTAACCTTGTTAGTCACATTGCTTAGTTTGTGTAGCTAAGTAGTTTGCGCTCTCTAATTTGGCTTGTGTAGCCTTGTTATTGAGCATTGCTAGTGAGCTTAGGCTTTGTGCGCTTTGCTTACTAGAATTGTGTAGGAGCTCCCTCTTGCTTGCAAAGTACTAGTGCATAGGTTTGTGTGACCTTGCTCTAGAATTAAATAGGAGAGCTCTTGCTAAGGAAAGCACCTTAGTTGCTTAATTAGGATCTTTGTGAGGTGCTTGTGAACTTAAATTGAGGGGTGTAGTCTTGGCTAGACCGATAAGTTTAATTCCGCATTTGTTTTGGTTAGCCAACACGTTTAAGTTTTAGAAAGGACTATTCACCCCCCTCTAGTCCGCCATCTCGACCCTACAGGCGCCCAATCCCTGGCCGTCCTCAACCCTAGGTCGAGTTTTAGACTATAAACACAGCCGCCACCGCTGCTAAACAATTGGGTTTTGTTTAGAGTTTAGTTTTCCATCGAGAAACTGAATCGTTCATTGTAACTGTGGTGACAAATCCTTTTACAGTGATCTAGGGCCCCTGTTCTTGATCTCCTCCACTATGTCAATTAGTCCTTTGGAACCGAGTTCTTGAACCCTCTATTGATATTCACATCATTCATATTTGCAATTTCAGATTGCGTGTTTTTACCTTCTTGCTTGTGCTCTTCGATTCGCTTGCAGGAAAAGCCTTCTTGGCGAGGTCAATCAAGTTGTGCTTGGTTGATAACCAACGGACAGTGGTGTAACGGTTGCAGGGTTCGAATCGTGTCTGATTTGAAGCCGGATCACCAACGTCGAGATCTCCACAAATCGAACTTACCGGCTACCTCTCGGAAGATCGGGCCAGTACTCATCAATTGGTATCAGAGCTTTCAGGTTTACTGCGAGGTATAATCTCGTTTGCTTGTTCTGTGAGTTCTTTCCATCGTCCTTTGTTTTCACCTTGTTGCGCTACGTCTCGACACGTCTTAGCCAGCACCTGTGATTTGTACTTTGGATCCGGATTGAACAATCGCTAATCTGCATTCGTTAATTGCTAATCCTTGCTGTCATATTGTGTGCCTACCCATAGCTCCACGTATTCTTCTGTCAGCACAGGTTCATCTTGCAACTGTTACCCACGCTCAACAATAGATTACTTCGCCACTTTGGTTTTGCTCCTGTTTGGCGTTGGTAAGAATACAGGCAAGACGGTGGTAAGCCGCTTGTGATTTTGCATTCCACTTTCACCACCACCACCACTTGTTTCCTTTTAGTTGATAGGGATAATACTTTGGTGTTGTCTTTTTCTATCTTCTAACCATGGCAGGATCTCCGACGGACTTCAATGAGTGCGTGTCCAAGGGTGAGCTTACAATGTTCATGACTGAACAACGCAATCTTATGACCGAGCTGACGCGCAATGTGAACAATCTAGTCACCCGCATTGAACAACTCGAGCAACGCCCTCCACCTCATCGTGCTGATGAAGATGCGGATGCTGACGGTTATGCCCGTCGCCGCTTCAACTTCAACTGTCACGGTATGGGAGGTAATAATCATGGTAATAATGATCCTTTTGCTAAAATTAAATTTAGTCTTCCTCCTTTTGCTGGTAATGTTGATCCAGAGGCTTATTTAGATTGGGAGCTTGCTGTTCAACAAAAATTTGCTTCTCATAATGTTCCTGCTGAGCATAGAGTTAGACTTGCTACTAGTGAGTTTACTAATTTTGCTTTGTTCTGGTGGAGTGATCTTTGCAATGCTAATAATGCTGTTGCTGTGCCTCAAACTTGGAATGCTTTAAAGCAACGTATGAAATCTCGTTTTGTTCCTCCTTATTACCAACGTGATTTACGTTTGAAACTACAAACTTTAAAACAAGGTGATAAAGGAGTAGAAGCATACTATCAAGAATTGCTTATTGGTTTAGCCCGTTGTGGTATAAATGAAGGTGATAATGATGCTAGTGCTAGATTTTTTGGTGGTTTAAACCATGATATCCAGAACATACTTGATTACAAACAATGACGTAATTTTTCCCAATTGTATCATCTTGCTATTAAGGTAGAACGTGAAGTATAGGGCCGCAAACAACACCAACCTTTCAGGTCTAACAATGGGAGGAATTTTTAGCAGCGTTCTGAGCCGAAGACGCCCAAGCTTTCTGTTGCACCACAGCCATCTACACCTCCATTTTCTTCTGGGGTAAGTAAATTGTCTAATGTGCAAAAGAAAGGTGCCACTCTGGGTGCTTCTACTAGCTCCTCCTCGTCCAGCTCTAAAATCATTTGCCACCGATGCAAAGGCATGGGACATGTCATGAAGGATTGCCCCAGTCGTCGCGCTTTCATTGCTACCGAGGATGGATATGTAAGTGCTAGTGATGTTGAAGATGATTTAGCCCTTGTTGCTAACATTGATGCAGATTCCACCGAGGGCGATCAAGACAAGGAGGCCATCATCATTGACTTTGTGGCTGTTGCTGCAGACTACCCTAGCCTTCTTGTGCAGCGTGTGTTGAGTACACGTGTGGGACATGAAGAAGAGCTGACGATCCAACGCCATAATTTGTTCCACATGTATTTCATTGTGCAGGGTTGTCGTGTTCTCACTATCATTGATAGCGGGAGTTGCAATAACTTGGTGAGTTAAGATTTGGTTGAGAAGCTTGGCTTGACCACATGACAACATTCGTATCCATATAAACTTCAATGGTTCAATAATAGTGGTAAGACTAAGGTAACTAAATCAGCACGCATTAGCTTTTTCACAAGCTCTTATCATGATACTGCTGATTTTGATGTTGTCCCTATGCAAGCTTGTTCCATTTTGTTAGGTCGCCCATGAGAATTTGATAATGATGCTTTGCACCATGGTAGAACTAATACATACACTATCATACATAAGGACAAGAAAATTACATTGCTGCCTTTGTCTCCTACGGATATTATTAAACATGCTAATGAGATTAAAAATAAACCTCCAACTGACATTGCTAAAAATAATGAGATTAAGTTAAAAGGAGGTGCTTTTCTTGCTACAACTTCTGCTACTGCTGAGTTATGTGATAATCCTGATGCACCATGTTATACTATGTTTTGTCAACCTATTATGTGTGGTGCATTGCCTGCTGTCACTAACCTTTTGCAGGAGTTCGTTGATGATGGGATGAAGTCGAGGACGACTCCAATTCTAGAAGGAGGGGATGATGAGGACATCGCCAATATGGAGTCGAGGACAACTCCAATTCAAGAAGGGGAGGATGATGAGGACATCGCCACGCTGGACACACCGACGCCTAAGTTGCAATTCGTCCCTAACTCAGCTGCCACGTCATCCTCGGATTCAGCAAACACGTCGTCAATGTTTCGGTCATAACTTTCTCATACGACATCGAAACAGGGCGTTCTTGGATGCATTGGAAAGGGGACGATGACGCCGTCGTTTGGGATCTAGTCCCAGCTCTAAACGGTCTGTGGATCATTCTGTGTGACCACGGCAAGGTGTTGCGTCACCTATTTGGGCCAACTTGGTCATGTATCGTGTCGGGCCTTAAGCCCAAGTTGTGGGCGCCCAACCTCTGGCCGTCCTCAACCCTAGGTCGAGTCTTAGACTATAAACACAGCCACCGCCACTGCTAGACAATTGGGTTTTGTTTAGAGTTTAGTTTTCCATCGAGAAACTGAATCGTTCATTGTAACTGTGGTGACAAATCCTTTTACAGTGATCTAGGGCCCCTATTCTTGATCTCCTCCACTGTGTCGATTAGTCCTTTGGAACCGAGTTCTTGAACCCTCTATTGATATTCGCATCATTCATATTTGCAATTTCAGATTGCATGTTTTACCTTCTTACTTGTGCTCTTCGATTCGCTTGCAGGAAAAGCCTTCTTGGCGAGGTCAATCAAGTTGTGCTTGGTTGATAACCAACGGAGCAGTGGTGTAATGGTTGCAGGGTTCGAATCGTGTCTGATTTGAAGCCGGATCACCAACATCGAGATCTCCACAAATCGAACTTACCGGCTACCTCTCGGAAGATCGGGCCAGTACTCATCATATGGTAAGGAGGAGGTCAAGGTGGAGGACATTGTTGCTTGCTCATGAACGAAGAAGGAAGAATACTACAACTAAGGTCTTGTTTGGATGTTGTCGAATTCACCTCAATCCACATGTGTTGGGGGTGGATTGGGGTGCAATTTAGTTCAAGTTCCACTCTAATCCACCCCAACACATATGGATTGGTATAAATCCAACTACATCCAAACAAGGCCTAAGGAGTCTTGTATGAACACTTTACATGATAGGATTGATCATGGTGTGGAGGATAAGAGGGCAATAGGAACAAGGGGCCCAATAAAGAAACACTTTTGTGCAATCAATGCTCTTGTGTACATTACACATTTCCTTACCTTTTTAGGTTGTGTAGTTGATTTTTTTCGAAACTAAATGAACTGATAGCACTGACCATATAATTGTCTATTTTTGTGACTAGGTCTTGATGGATCCTAGAAGCAGACTAAACATTAAGATGGCAGCACAAGTAAGAAAGAAAGGAAGGAACTGGACACAGTATGGGCATGTCAACGAAGAAAATGGTACAAATCCTACAATGGCATTGATGAGTTTGATTTCTAGTAGTATTTTTAGCAAAAGAGTTGTATATCATTATATTAAGAAGAAGAAAAAAATGGTTTGTAACCCATACACCAAACAACCAGACACACACCAACAAAAAACTACAAGCTCGCCTGTCAATTTAAAACTAAAAATGACCTCAACCACACATTAAATATTACTTGGTGCAAGGGCGAGGAGATAAGAGACCCCTCGAGCCCCAATCAAACACCAAAGGTGTAGCTCCTCCTTGATGAGAAACATAACCTCATTCAAGCTTAGCAAAATCCCATAAAAAACACAGCGATTGCGGTGATTGCGAATAGCACAAGCTCCTAAAATGATGATGGAATTTAGCCCTTTTTGAACCGGGCTACTCACTCTATCATTTGAATTAGCCCACCAATCATCAAACAAAACATCATCATGTTGGGGGGTTATGGCTTCGAGCCCCACTTGCTACAGGATGAGGTACCACACTTGTCGAGCAAAAACACATGAGACAAGCAAATGGTCAATAGTTTCTTCCTCCTGATACGGTAACCCCCGTTTGGCAAGGTGATCTACAGTCCAACATCTATTATGAGTGACCAACCACATGAAGAACTTGCACTTCTGGGGCACCCAACTTTTTCCAAAATCTCTCCAAAGGTCTGAAGAGTACAGCCCCAACAAACAAACTCTCATATGCTGATTTTGCTAAGTATTTTCCATTGGTAGAGAAACACCATGTGTGAGAATCTTCAACCTCAGGCTGCGGTTCCACCTCCAAGAGAAGGTCCCATAAATCAAGAAATTCAACAATTAAAAGTATGAGGCCGCGCCGTCTCCGTGGCCTCTGAGCATGGCCACGATAGCCTGGTCTCTTAGACCCGTCTAATATGGTTTCTGTGGTTCAGATCATTCTATTTTTATTTTTTGTCTTACACTTTGTCTTCTCACGGTGTCGATACATCGCTCTCATAAAAACTATGCCACTTGACATCTGAAACCTTACTGCCATCCTATTCCAAATAATACTAGCATTGATCCGTCACTCTCATCAGGACTCTGTTATTATGATCCTGCAACATATCTGCATGCTGTATCAAAAATACTATGCAGTGTGGTATGCACACAGATAGCCCATGCATGCTTTTCTTTTTGTCTTCTTCTCTGAAGAGCATCGATGATAGCATACAGGACAGGCTTCCTGTACTCTGAGGTAGACCTTTCATGCAACATTTCCGTACCTTCTCGCAAGCACTGATCGAATGACCTCCCTTCTCACTAATTATGTATGTTCCTCATATTGCCCTTTTATCCAACACTTCCGTACCTTTTCTCAAACACACTTCCATGCCCTCTCTTGATATAGCTGTTGTATTATATCACTGATGAAAAGAAACTTTGCACAACCCTCGATACAACCTACATGCTTCTTTCCTTTTACCATGAAATGGACCTTGTTCCATCATGTGCAAATAAAGTGATCGTATCCACTAAACTCTCAAAAGTAATGATTAATATTCGAAAATGCCAACAATAAATGATCACCTGCTTAGTTTTACATGCTATAGCACATCATTTATACAAAGAAAATGTTATAGGAGTGACAAATATAATACTTGCTCCATGTTTATTGCATTGATGCATCACTATTGTGAGAAGGCAGGAAGTTGCACCACGAATGGTCAATATCATGAACAGGTTTGACATGCCATGTGTTGCTATCCTAGCATGCATGCACTTCCACACGAAGAAGACAAAAGGGCATCAGACGGCATGCATGCATGCATGCATGAGATGTCACCATCATACTAGTGCATCATTTGTACTCTGTTTCTATTTTGATAGTTGCTCCATGTATCATTAATGCCAATTAGTATCCTTGATATTTCCAAATGTTGGTTTCTTTGTTATTCCCAGCCCAGTGCATAGGTTGAATTTGATTATTACATTGTTCTTACTAGTTTAGTACATGGATTTAAATTTTCCATTGTTCCCAGTAGATTAAATTAACTAAGCATTATGTGCCCATGTGAAGCTAGGAACATAATATTTTTTATAAGAAAGTTAGAATCAAATACACAACACAGGAACATGATGTGGCATTCGTGCTGCTGCATACTTATTTTTGTGATTCTTGATTTGGATTCAAAATCAAAATTCTGTTTGCTTATTTTGACTTACTGCTCTCATCATGGCCTGATTTAGGCATTGCTCATTACACGGTGTGGTGGGGAAGGGTTGTGTCTGTGCCCTGCATTTTCTGTGCATGGGTCCAGTATGTGTCCCTTTCTATGGTGTCATAATTTAGTCCTTCAGGCCATGCCTATTTCTTATTCGTCGTGTTCCTACGGGTAGTGCGTTCTGAGATTCTCCTCTTGCCTATATAATCATGCTCTTCCCGCTGCTCCAAGGCACCCCTCATCTGCCTTTGCCTTTGTTATGTTCTTCGAGTGCTGCCTACTCGAGACACAAGTGTAGGGCAGTGAAAGCTGAACTAGGAGACATTTGGTGCCAGAATAACAAGTGAGATATACTGAAACTGATGGTCCTATGTAGCATGTTAAAAAAGTAGTAGTGCACAACTTCCATACATTTAACTTTGTGACCACCTTAGGTCAAGAAACATTGCAAATTTACAGGCATAAAATCTGCCCACATTTAAATCATGTTATTAGACCTTTTCCTTGAGAATCGGTTCAAGAAGAAATTATGTCGACCATGCTTCTTGTCACTTTTGAACTTGGTACCTTTATCTATGGAGATGATTTTATGCTTCCTATAGGTTATCCACCAATAATGTTTCATGGAGGGAGCGCTTGCTAGCGATACAAGGAAGAGGCTTCGGGGAGAAGGCTCCTCCTCCCATCTAGGTGCGCTCTCTTGTGGTTGCATTATATATTTGCTTATGTGTATAAGCAACAAATTTGCTATCAATGTTGCAGGAGTTGTTACACCATCTACTGGGAAAACGATACGGGAGAGGCATGAGCGTCGAAGATCTATACTAAGAGCAAAGAAAGAAGGTAGTTATTGGTGTATGTTTATAATCTGAAGATAAATTGGTGTGCTCTTCACAAGATATGGACCCATATAGTATATTAGGTTGCTAGAGTAGATTCTTTGGGATGACCAACTTATTTTCTAAAGTTGTCATAGGTAGGGTTACAGGTTCCAGTAAGATAGCAGCAGAGGGAGGGCAGAAGTCTCAGAGGCTAAAAGCAAGGTCAAAGAAAGAAGGTACTTGTTTTCATGTGTGCATGTCTATATTGCAATTGGATAATATTAAGGCATTGGACGTTTGAAATTTATGCATATAGTATGGAAGATTTATGTGTGAGAGTTTGATAGATAAGAAGGGCTTCATATGAACGTGCACACTGCTTATTACCTCCTGAGAAGTTCAGTAAATATCTGCCTGTGAAAATGTTTTCTGTGTGGCAGTGAAACATAGTCGAGCTTTCTAATATAAATGGAACCAGTGTCACCCACACATAGTGTATAAGAAAATTTAGGGTACATACAGAGCACCTTTGATATTTGGTCTAACCTGCAAGGCACCGCTCTCCTAGAAAAATCATGTTTTCCTTGATGGTGGATGCAGACGATGAGATATCATACTACGGGCCTCCTGCGCACAAGTGTTAGTACTGTGGTGCGCAGTTTTGGTACCAGGAGCGTGTGAAAAGAACATATCGAGGTGAAGGAGACCGTGTACGTTTTCATCTCTGTTGTAGGGGAGGTAAGGTGTGCCTGGCTCTTCTAAAAGATCCCCCTCCATTTCTAGCTGGTTTGTTGAACCCAAATGGTGATACTTTCTCTAAATACTTCATAAAATCTATATGTTCATACAATTCTATGTTTGCTTTCACTTCACTTGGTGCTAAAATTGACATGGATATAAACAAGGGTTCTGGACCGTATGTCTTTAAAATTAATGGACAGGTCCACCATCGAATTGGGTCTTTACTACTAGATGAGGGTAAGTCTCCTATACATGCACAACTTTATATTTATGACACTGATAATGAGGTGGAAAATCGAATATCAATTTTTGATAGGGATAGGGATTGTGAGGGTGAGAATGAAATTGATAGAACAATTGTCAAGGGCCTAGTGAGGATGTTTGATTAAGAAAATGTGCTGGTGAAATCCTTTAGTGCAGCTAGGGACCTATTGGTCCAAAACAATAATTGCCGCCAATTGCGTCTCAGGCTATTGCACGATAGATCGAAAGCTGCACCTCAGTACAATGCACCAACAGGATCCGAGATAGCTGCTTTGATAGTTGGTGACTTTTCGGAGAAGAGGAGTCCTGACATAATAATTCAAGATAGAGGTGGTGGGCTTAGAAGAATTAGTAACCTTCATTCTAATTACATGGCTTTGCAGTACCCAATTCTTTTCCCATACGGTGAGGAGGGCTTCAAACTAGGGATCAAGTATAGTCAGATGGGGACCTTACGGGTTAAGTCTAGGGGTGAGGTTACCATGCTTGAGTATTATGCTTTCTGTTTACAACAACATAGCTGTGAGGCCACTACATTGTTATGCAGCGACCGATTATTCTAGCAGTATATAGTAGACGCATTTGCTTCAGTAGAGGAGAATATGTTTTGATTTATTATTAAAAATAATAAGAACCTATGGTTAGAGATTTACAAGGGTATTCATGACGCACTACACAAGAGTGATTTTGATGGAAACAATGTTGGTAAGAAAGTTGTATTGCCTGGTAGCTTTACTGGGAGCAAAAGATACATGGTACAAAACTACCAGGACACAATGGCTATTTGTAGGTTCTATTGGCCTCCAGACTTGTTTATCACCATTACATGTAATTATCGATGAGATGTGGTTGGCAGTCTACCGAGGGGTATGCCCACGGTAGTAGATTATCGGTGGAGGTGCGCAAGACAATGAACTAGATGGTGACGCAAGATGAACATAGGGTTTATCCAAGTTCGGGCCGCGAAATGCGTAATACACTACGTCCTGTGTCTTTGCGGATTGTATTGATACGTGATGATGATGTGTTTTGAGGGGGGTCCTTGCCCACCTTATATAGTACGGGGGGCAAGGTTACAGATCTAAGGAATCTAGTTACAATTAGTTACAACTATTGTATTCACGGAGGACACGATATCTATTCTAACCGACTAGGTTTCCTTGACCAGCAAGTAGTCTCTGCTTGCTCCACATGGTTTGCCGAGCAGTTTGGAGATCCGCGCGGCCCTTGCTGGCGAGTTGGGCCACCTCGTCCGGTGTGGCCCATGTGGAGCCATGAGGGTATACGGGTTTACACCCCCACAGCTAGTCCCCGAGCACCATGTATTTTAAAGCAACACACCGTCTTGACCTTCTCTGACTAGTGAGGCTTGAAGTCCTGAAGCACCCGACCAGAAGGGTGGTCTACCGAGGAATATTCCCACCCTTCCGACCAGTTCAGCCGATAGCCGACCACCGCACTTGTCGGAAAACACCTTGTCAGAAAAATGCATGGTGCTCCGAGAAAAAAGAAAAACAGTTCATCTTTGATGAAGTATGCCCACTTAAGTTCCATTGTGGAAAGTTAATGATGCGTGGCACCATTGGCTCGGCCATAATGTCAAGAGATGTGATCCTCAGGATCTAGTCGTGTTACAGTAGGGGTCACGCCTCTGGCACTATGCAGCAAATCATGTTTGCAAAAAAGTTAAGCACATTCACCGCGAGGTGAAGTGTGCCCACTTAGTCCCCGAGCCTGACAGCAGGTGACTTGATCACGTGGTGCCAGGGTCTAAAAGAAAAACAATCCAAAACTAAATAAGCACATTCACCGCAAGGTGAAGTGTGCCCACTTAGTCCCCGAGCTTAACAGTAGGTGACTTGATAACGTGGTGCTAGGGTCCAAAGAGCAACATCCCCAACTCAGTTGAGAATTACACATTGTGGCTCTATCACGGCACAGTCCCACAGCTCAGTCCCCAGCTTTGCTGTGGATAAGAACCCATGGCTCTGCCATGTGGCAACTCCCAGCTCTACTGCGAGACCACCCCCAACTCAGTTGTGGGCCCTAAAACAGAAACAGCCCATGCCTCTGCCATACGGCAGCCCCCAACTCCGCTGCGAGGCGACCCCCAACTCAGTTGCGGGCCCACTCCGTAGCTCTGCTGTAGATTCAGTCCCCAACTCAGCCGTGGACAACAAGGGCATCAAACTGATGCATACAGATAGGTATGCCACATAGCAGTCCCCAGCTCTGCTGTGGGACCACAAAATGCACTGGCATGCTAGAATCGGACCGTATATAAAAATGGTGAAACAGGCCCAATCTGGGGTCTTCCACCACAGTCAAGGCCCACGAAAAGGCCTTCTTGGAGATAATGATTGAAGGAGCGAAAGCGGCGCATCGGGCGTGGTTACCCAAAAACCATGGAAGTCTAAGGGTCACTCCGCTCTTATAAATACCCGTGCGGCAGTGCCCCACTTCTCCCACTACATCCACTTCATGTCTGTTCATCTTCCATATCGCTCACTCCGCCATCTCCGACTGTTTCATTGCCACTGCGTCCTTAAATCCAAAACCTAGATCCAGACATACGCAGCAGTTGCAACCATTGCATCTCCACCAGATCTAGCTGCTCCAACACCACCCTGCACACCGCAGCCACATTCCATAGCTGGAGAAGAGGAGGATGGCACACGGGGGCCATGGAGCAAGAGCACAGCTGATGGCGGCAGAGTGGAACAAATCGATGAGCACGGAGGCCACCCTCGCGAAGCTCATCACCGCTGGCGTGATGGCCGAGGCCGCAATCGGTGGGTGGAGGACATCAGCCGGTGAGAACTATCCAGACCCCCATCCTGGCAAAAATGTTGTCTTTGAAAATTTCTATTGGCGTGGATTTGGAAATCCTTGCCATCCCTTTCTACGAAAACTTTACGATTACTATAGAGTTAGCATCTGCAATCTCCACCCCAACTCTATTCATGCTGTCTATCTTTATCATCCTCTGTGAGCCATATCTTGGCATCTAGCCCCACTTCAATCTGTGGCAGCACTTTTTCTACCTCAAGAAGAAAGGGGGTGCAGGAGGATCCAAGATAGCTAGAGGAGCGTACCTAAACATACGGGACGGGATGAAAGTCGAATACCTGAATGTACCCCTGAGTTCATCCACAAGGGATTGGTACAAGAAATGGTTTTATGTGCAGCAAGAGTAGGAGCCATTTGCCTCCTGTGATGTCACTCGGATCCCAGAGTAGCAGGAGAGCTGGTCGGCAAGGCCCTCCAGCACCGAAATGGTGCAGGTTGAAGAGCTACTCGGGATGTTTGACAGGAACCGACTTGACGAACCAATGGTGGCACTGAACTTCATCTGCAGGCGGGTGCATCCACTGTATGAGTAATTAGGGTCAGATGACCCCACTAGAGAGTCTGCAAGGAACCTCACGCGCGATGAGGTGAACTGGTGGTTGGCACAACTGTTCGACTTGTCGGGATACCACCTACTATCGAACGCAATGAAGGCATACAAATTGATAATGCCGCCACCACAGGTATGTCCAAAGTCGCCCACACTTTCAATTCCATATCTGATAGTTGCTAGTCTGTGACTATAATGCTTAATCTGATGCTTGCAAGATCCGTGGCCAGGACCGGGCAGCAGTGTACATCTCCGAAGTGCCCGCTAACGACTGGCCAGCCAGTGTGGATGCGCGGGAACCTCGCGTGATGAGGAAAGCAGCTAGGAAGCACCCCGCAGCAGAGGGGCCTTCCCAGAAGAGGAAGTCCACTGACCCCTAGGCACGGGGGTCCTTTGATCATTGATGACAAGGAGAGCAACCGAAAACAACGTAAAGTCATGGTCGGCTTTACCGACGATGAGGAAGAGGAGGATGAGACACCACAGGCACGTCGGCAGAGGGCGCTGAATGCGCCTCGTGCACCGATGCCACCAAGGGCGCCCACACCTCCTTGAGAAGTGACGCCTCTAAGGGCACCCACGCCTCCCTAAGCAGCGATGCCTCCTCGAGCAGCGACGCCAGCCCAGACGGCCGCACCAAGCACATGACGAATAGGCTCATCAGTCCCCGTGGGTGTTCAAGCCAGGATGGAGCAGGCGAGCAGCAGCTAGGCAGCTGGTACCCGCTCTATGAGGAGTGGGAGCCAGAGTGGTTAGCTATTCAGGGCTGCATTCAGGTGTTCAGAATGGTAAGTAATGTTATAACCCCTTGTTGTTGTCCTAAAGCAGTAGCTTATTAGGCTGGTGTAGGCCAGAGTCTGCGGAAGACGTGGAGCACCCCACTGGCAGCCAACTGCCATCAGTTGGGGAGAGCAGCTGCACTGCAGAGGAGCATGCCGGGTCTAGCAGCACCGCCAACCAGCACACCATAGAGCAGCAGCATGAAGAGACTGCGCCCATTGCTGAGGAGCCCAGTGCCGCCTCAGGCGGTATAATGGGAATTGTAGTGGTCGATAGGAGCGGCACTGGGAATCCTGCCATAGAGGCTCTAGCAATCGAAGCCGCTGCGGTTGAGGTGGAGGCAGAGATTGAGGAAATCATCCGCCCAGAAGAAAACGTGGCACCGCAATGCGTCCATGTTGAAAGGAAATGAGGCAACGAGTGGGTGTTCTATGAAGAGGACCACTCAGACCGGGCCGTCTGCAAATTGCCGTGAACAGTTGATGATCTGATGGGGCAAATAAAGGTAAGAGCACTGGAAGCCTAATGCAACCCTATTAGGCTTTTGTAGAAATTGCTATCACTAATCCTTCATTGTGTTGCAGAGCATTGAGAAAACATCGGAGTACCGAAAATGGTGGTTCAACGCTATTGCCCCAACCATGGAAGAAAATAGAGCCTTGAAGGAGGACGTATTGCGTCTGCAAGAGATGCTACAGGAGGCCCGGAATGAGCGGGACGCGCTGCAGGCCAGCGTAGATGAGCAACGCCACCGCCTTGACCAGGAAAAGAAAGGTATATGACAAAATATTTGTGCATTGTTCTCCTTACAACTTGTTGACAAACCACGCTCTGCTCGGCAGGCATGGAGGCAGAGAAGATGCTTCTTGTTGACAAACTAGCTCGGCTAGCAGAAAGCAACAAGGAGCTGGTGGAGAAAAATGACCAGCTCGACAAGGAGCACAAAGATGAGGTTGCTTGCCTAACCAGCGAGAACACCAAGCTGAAGGAGCGGGTGACCAAGCTGGACAAGGATTTCTCAAGTAAGTTATTGACAACTCAGTTGTTGGTTCCTTCACTATTATTCATCATGCTCAGCATGGTCTTATGCTTGAGTGCAATCGTACGCCAAAACACAAAGACACACCTGGAGGCACTAATAAAGGAGAAGGACCACTTGGCGTCCAAGTGCAAGGCGATGGAACAAGAAATCAAGCCAGTGCTGGACCTGATTGGCATGGAACCTGAAGAGGTGCCAACTGACCGACCAGCCCGACCAGAAGCCATCGTCGAGAAGTGCTAAACTCCTGGACCTAGTTCAAATAATACATCCGCGACGCTAGTGAGTATGTGGCCGCCCACGTGTTAGGCATGGTGCGGTCACACTACCCTAGAGTGGACCTAAAGAGGCTGGAGACTGGCGTGTCCAACAACACTGATCAAGGGAAGGTTGAGCAGCTCAGGATTACTTCAATGGAAACGGCGTCGAAGATGATAGCCGATGTGGACCTGTGTGGTGAGATTGGACAAAGCAGTTAGTAGGTTAGAGCTAGAAAAAACTTCTGTCTGTAGTTTAAGTTGTGATGAAGCACTTAGTGGTTTTGTAAAAACATTAAGTAAGTTATAGTGGAGCACTCGGTGCCCATGCGAACCAGATATTATAGCTCTGTATAATACGTAGTCGTGATTTTAGTCATGAAAACTCTGTTTTTATCGTGTTTTATGGTACGCACGAGTAGTTATTCTGTCCTAGAGTCATTCTAGCCCATGTCCGACCAATAGTCCGGAGCGTGAGGCACGGAGCCTAGGCACGCGTAAGACTGCCGACCATGGTAGGGAGCTACTGCCAATCACCTGGAATGTAGTGAACGGATCTCATGCACATGTGAGATGAAATCAGAGACAGTGTCGGCTCTGGGAAACTCAAGTAGGAGAAAAACTGGTCGGCAAACCACATAATAGAAATTTAGGAGATATTGTGATGCACATAAGAGATGGCAACAAAAGCATGATGAAACATTTATTGAATACTTGAAGTTCAAAAAGAGAACATATCTTTCTTAGTAGCGGATCAAGCGTAGAAGAGCCTAAGGTGGTCGATATGCCATGAATTCGGGACGTTGACTCCGTCAAAGTCGCATAACGTATAAGAGGTAGGCCTAGTGACCGCCTTGACCATGTAAGGGCCCTCCTAATGTGACGCTAACTTATGCAATCCTTTTGTCTTCTGCTTCCTTCGCAGAACCAAATCACTGACCATAAAGAATCTGTCCTTGATATTACAGTTATAGTACCTGCGCAAGCCTTCCAAATATTTAGTCGTGCATGTGCAGGTGTCAAGGCACTATTCCTCAACGCAATTAACCTCGAGCTCTCTAGCTTCATTCGACATCTCCTCATCATGGTTCTTGACCCTTGGTGACTGGAAAGCAATGTCAGCTAGCAGCACGGCCTCAGAGCTAAAGACCATGAAGTACGGGAAATGCCGGTATTGCGACTGGGCTGGATTCTTAGTCTCCAGACCATGGATAGCAGCTCCTTTAACCATCTCCTAGGATGCTTATTGTAACAGAACCGTCCAAATTATAAGAGCACAAGTACAAAAACAATCACTGAAGTGATCAAATTCTCGCACTTGAGCCCCATATAACTCCGGTAGTCCAATGAAATCACGAGGGATTTCAAACCAACCAACATACAAGCCAAGATCGTAGTGATTCAACATAACAAGTCACATGTTACAACCATTTCATAAGTAATTCAATATACATCGGAGTTCAACATAGTTATTACAACTTAAGTTAAAAAGTAGCGGAAGCAAAGTAATTTGAAACTAACATTTATCTTATTTCAAATACATGCCAGTACCAAGGTCGACTTCCAACAAAAGCATTAGAGAGAAGCTAACTCAGGAGGATCATGCCCGTGATCACACTCCGCCACTACAGCAGGAGCCAACCAACTCTTACAGTAGCCATGATATAGCACAACCTGCAACAAGTGGGGATAAAATCCTGAGTACGAGAAGGTACTCAGCTAGACTTACCCGTCATAAACCAGAAATAAAGTGACACCAAGGATCATGCAAGGCTGATATAAAGTGGGCTAGCTTGACATCATTTTGCATAAAAGCTTATTATGGATAAGTAATCATTAATGCTTAAGCATCAAGTTAATTATCATTAACCTGTCATCTATATTAGAACCTGTACTAGAGCACTCACTTTATTAGGAGCAAACAATATTAACCATAGCAGGTATAAATTGAGGCAATCTTTCCATCGTTATCCAATTAACTATCCGTTCAATTTAATGGAATCTACGTTGCCGCTGCTCAAGTCAAGTGCTCACTAACCGGGAGCGACGGCGATTTGAATCGAATTCCTATCCAGCTGGAGGGGTATTTCTAACACTCACCGAGTCACGCCTGGCGAGGGCTGCTCAGGTCACCTTTCGTACAGTTCAGGAATCGCGGGTCCGAATGATGTCGCGTCCCCAAGGGCGACACTCTGCCAGGTGATAGGGACTCTAACCCCCCTTGGTCTCACGCCAATGTCCCCAAGCACATCCTTTCTCTCCTCCAAGATGCAACCTACCATTCGATTCCCGGCCTGAACCATACTACTCGACTTCGCGGTCGGAACGACTTATCCGGCCAACTAAGTGTTAGACTGCGTTCAATATGACTCAAGGACGTACAGCGAATCGGTCCTTAAATGACTCAGACGGGGATAGATCCACACCCAAGACCTCCATGGCTTGTTGCTTCACTATCGTCATCCCGCCCGGTCTCATTTCATTTTTATTAACACATGGTTCCATTCCACGATAGCAAATATAGCCAACCGTGCCATATATGAATATCCCTATCTCTCGCAGGTGACAGGAAATCACCTGACTTCTACCGCTTAAAGCATGGCTAAGCATCTATTCGATCCTAGTCTATGTAGGATTCAAGGATTCATATAACTGGACAAGAAATGATATAATGCAGCAAGGTTTTCAACCAACTCCTACCACTTAATGCAACAATACTTATAACATATATATAATTAATTGCTTTGAAGGTAGGAGGCTTATAATGCTCCGGGGCTTGCCTGGGGTCTGACTCAAGTTAGAGTATGTCAGATGAAGTCACTTGGCGAGCAACCTCCAATCTACCACTTGTCCGGTCCTTCTATCTTCGGGTTTGGATCCACCAAACACCGTCTTCGGGTTTGGCTCCAACGCCACATCCTTCACACGTTTCTGCTAGCGTACCTATATGAGATGCAACCATGCACATGTGTGAATGCATAGAAGTGCAATAAACAGAGTAATCAAACAAGCATACCAAAGTTCTCATCAACACCTAGAGCTAATTAACTTAATCCACATTAGGGCATAACATAGAAGATGGCAAGCACATCAAGCAAGACACAAGCCTCAAGATCACAGGGTACTAACCCAAGTACCTTCAAAGGTATGAGTCACACTTCAACACACTAGCATGGCAAAGTTAATCAAAGCACTACAACTAAAATCTGTCATTTTCTGGACATACATACAGTAGCTCAGTAAATCAATCATAACTGGAGATCCCTAAATCCAAATGACTTGCAAGAAGATATTCTGGAAAGCTTAGGAAATTATCTACATTTCATCTTTAATCATATCAACATGATTCCCAAGTTATCATGACCAAACATGCCAATCTTTAAAGTCTACATAGAAGGTAATTAAAATCTGACAGTAGACTTATTAAGCATGCAACTCTTAAACTATCAGACCTGGGATCATGAAAATTTAACACAAGCAAGATAAGATAATTATCTACAACTTTTGTATTTACCAAAATCACAGTAAACATCATTTACACCATGAAACTAGTTGCACGAGTAACACCACACATGCAGCCCAACAGCAGTGGTACAATTCTAGACAGAAAACTGATAGAAACTTCAGAGAAGCATAAATGGAGTTCTAGACCTCCAACAAACATGATTATCAACTTTATGGAAAGCTTATAAAGTTACCTACAACTTTCTTGTAATCATCTTAAGATGATTCTACAGTTAACATGGTCAATTAATTAAATAATTGTATCTCTGTCCAAAATATGAACAGAATCTGATATGCCACTTTAAACCGTTATAACTTGAGTTTCACAAATCCAATAATTATGGTTCTGGACTTTTTAGAAAGATTAACAAGTTGTGAACAATTTTGTTATAAACATCTAGAGCTAATTGTGCTACTAACTAGGTCACACATTATAAACAAGGCAACCCTGTCTGGGTTTGGACAGAAACAGCTACAGCACTTTAGACTACTATAGTTAAACATATACTTAACCAAAAATTGTGCTATTTAGCTTTTTGAAAAGCTTAAGAAAATTACTACAAATCATTTATTGTCATCAAGGCATGATTCATAACTTAACTAAGCCAAACAATGCATATATGCAGAACTGTCCAGAATAGAAGCAAAGCAGCATATAGCATTTGTTATTTTTATAGCTCCTAAATTATCAAGCCTAAAATCTTGAAATTTTTACTAGACATCATACATCACAAGAGTAACATGCCACAAAAATTTCACTTCATTTGGAGTTATATATTTACAGTTATTAAAAATAACAGATCCAACTAGCATTCAAAACCTAGTTGCATAAATCTATTTTTACAGCTAAAACTTTAAACTAAAACATGCCATATTATAGATCCACTGCATAGACAATTTCACAAGGATTCCAAAAAGTCCTCATTTGCTATTTTACGATTTTTCTACCATTTACTATGTATTTTCAAATTTCAGCCATTTAAATGCAATACTAATTCCGAAAAAGAAAAAAAAGAAAACATTATGCAGAGTGAACACAAAACTTTCCACAAATCATGTAAGCCCCTATATGTAAACTTTTCTCTCTTAGCACTTTTGCAAAGTGAAACGGCAAAAAGTTTCAGCTTCGCGAGATGGCCCTTCTTCTTCATCTTCAAGGAGCAGAGGACGACGTCGGAGTCGTTTCCAGCCGGCAAGGTCACCGTCGGCGGTGGGGAAGAGGTGCTGCGGCCTCGCAGCAGTCCAAATAGGGCACGCCTGGCCGTAACCTTGGTCGGCGGTGGCCCCCAGCCGCTCGACCGCGGCGGTCGGAGGTGGGCGCGTGCCTGCGCGTCGCGCCCGACGGTCAGGCTCGGTCGACCGGTAGCGAGTGGGAGAAGGCGCCGTGGGGCAACGCAGCATGGGAAGGAGCAGGGAGGGGCAAGCTGACGTGGAGACGGAAGGAGGATGCAGCGGCTGTGGCACTCTCTGCTTGGTCGGGCGACCATGGCGACATGAGAGAACAGGGCAGAGAGCGAGATGGAGGGAGAGAGTGGAGAGGGCAGGGCCGCAGGAGCAGGGCTCGGCCTCGGTCTTTCCTAAGCGACGAGCCGGGGCGAGGTGGCGGTCATGCAGGGCAGTACGAGGGCCACGCGGCGGCGGCTCCTGCCTATGGTCGGCCACGGACGTTTCCCTGTGCCCGATCCAAAATTTGCCATTGACAATACTACCCCAAACTTACAACTGAATCTCCATTTTCTCTCCTCTATAACTCTTAAACCGATTTGTCATTTGATCAACCGATTACACCACTGCGTAGAGCTACATGTATACTGCAACTTTGCTTAAGGGACCTCGGATTGATTCAGCTTGGTTTGAGAGATAAAAGGCTGCAAAGTAGGCCACCTGAAACTGAATCCCGAGTTTCAGTTTCCAGTCGACTGAAACTCTCATCTTTCCCCTTCCCTATCTCCTTATCCAAGCAGCGAAAAACTAAGCCAATTGATCAGTGCTGTAGAGCTACCAAAGTACTACAACATTGCTCAAAGGTTAAGGGTCTAACTCGGCTTGGTTCTGGAGATAAAAAGCTCCAAAATAGGGCTCACGAAACTGAATGAAGAATTCAGTTTAAGCAGCGACATTCAGAGGATTTTTGCTGTTTTTGAAATCATTTTTGAATGTCCAAATGATCTTAAAATTTGCTGAGACTTGATTCATTGTTTCCTGCACAAAAGGTACTGCAACTCATATTAAGGGATTCAACTGAGCTGCCATATGAATTTGGAAGATAAAATGCCGCAATTATAGCATCACGCTGCTGCTGATCGAGGACTTAGAAAAATTTGGAGAGCTGAGAAAACAGCATCAGTTTCAAACTTGAATCCACTGTTTAAGCTACTTGGAAGCTGATTTGGCTCTTGGTCCAAAAACAAAGTTTGTAGCACTCAACTTAAACTACAACTTTTATTTAAGGTCAAACTCCATAACTAGTATAGAAGTCAAACTTTCACTTTGGTCAAAGCAGTAACTTAATAAAGCCTAAACTAGGGTTTTAGGCCAATTGTGCATTTTCTTGACATTTGCTCAACATGAACCCTTCATGAATTTTATTGTAGAATTCATCTAGAGTCATTTGGGCAAAGTTGCAAAGTTTTGTTGATGATCTATACTTCCATTCACTTAATCACGCCATTCCAAGAAGGATATGACTTATCATTTCATGTGACTTTTTGATTCCAAACTTCATGAAACTTTTTCAGGGATCAATATAGATAGGTACTAAGGTGAGACACATGAAGATATTGCAATAACACCACCCAAGCATATATCTTGAAAATGGCCTATATGCAAAGCAAGGGTGCAGCATCCAAGTTTAGATTAGGGTTTATTTCCATAGGTTTGACTTTGGCATCGTCATCTCCACTAATCTATCATGTTTGAGCTTAAACCCACTACTTAATTGGTGATAAACACCTGGGGTGTTACACTTATCGTTTGCCCTGTACAATCTTTTCTTCAACACATCAAGGATCATACCGTTCACCCGCTCAACCTTTCCGTTAGCCCTTGGGTGCGCTATCGAAACGTTGATAACTATGCCTCTGTCATCGCAGAAGTTCCAAAAATTGTTACCGATGAACGTGGACCCTAGGTCAGTGATGATGCTGTTAGGTAGGCCGAAGCGGTGGATAATTTCATCGAGCAGCTCAGCTGCCTTCTTCGCAGTCCCTGAGACTAAGGGCTTGTACTCAATCCATTTGGAAAATTTATCGATAATGACGTAAACCCAGTGGAAACCTCCCAGAGCTGGCTTGAAAGGCCCGATCATATCCAGTCCCTAGCATGCAAAAGGCCAGGATGCTGGAATGGTCTGGAGTTCATGGGCTAGAACGTGAGTCTGCTTGGCGAAGAACTGACACCCCTCACAATGATGGACTAGCTTCTCGGCATCGGCTGAGGGCTAATAGAAACCTACCTGGAAAGCCTTGCTGACCAGTGTGCATGAAGCAACATGGTTGCCACAAGTGCTAGCATGGATCTCTTTTAAAATCTTCACTCCATATTCCTGGGCATGCATTTTTGCAACAATTCTTCCTTCGTGTTCTTGTGCATAAGCTTTCCCTCGATCAGCACATAATGCTTGCTACACCATATGAGGCGTTCCATCTCGGTCTTGTCCTGGAGAACGTCTGCAGTGGTGAGATACCTGATGAATGGCTCTCTCCAATCGGTGCCGGTGGTCAGAATCGCAGCGACCAGCTGGTTTGCAGATGGCTGTTCAGCCACAGGCTTCTCTTCTTCCTCGATGGATGGCTTAACAAGGTCATGAACAAAAACTCCATGGGGGATCACTGTCCGGGTTGATCCTAGCTTCGACAGCTTATCAACTGCCTCATTGTCAGCCCGGACCACGTGATGAAACTCCAGGCCATAGAATTTGTTCTCTAGCTTTCTGATCTGCCGCGCAGTAAGCATCCATCCTTTCGTTGGTACAGTCCCAGTCCTTATTCACCTGGTTTATGACAAGAGCAGAATCACCGAACACCATGAGCCTTTTTATGTCGAGCTCAACGGCGATGCGGAGGTCGTGCAGAGCTGCCTCATACTCGGTGGCGTTATTAGAGGCCATGAAGTGGATCCGAAGAACATAGCTCAGCCTGTCCCCAGATGGCAAGATGAAGTACACCCCTGCCCCGGCACCGTCGATATTGAGGGAGCAGTCAAAATACATCTTATAGTGCTTGGAGTTGTCAGAGATGGGTGTATTCATATCTGTCCATTCGACAATGAAGTCGATGTGGGGGATATACCCCGGGTACCACAAGATAATATATGGGCCACGCCATTTGAGGTGGCCCAGCCCACAAGATCAAGGCATGTGGTGCACGTCAGCGTGCACCGCGAGCTACAAGTTGTACTAGACATTGTAATAGTACTAAATAGAATACTTTATCTTGTAACCCTACCCCTCCAGAGTATATAAGGAGAGGCAGGGGTCCTCTAGAGGACAGGTTCCTACAGATCACCATACAGATCTCATAGCCAATCAATACTAAATAATAGAGCACAGGACGTAGGGTTTTACGTCACGCTAACGGCCTGGACCTATATAAATCTTGTGTCTTGTATCTCTGTTACCATTTAGTTCGTGTCTCGCGCACCTTCACCGATTCATCTACCACCGTGGGCATACCTCTCGGTGGACTGCCGACCATATTTCGTCGACAGTGGCACACCAGGTAGGGGGTGTGCGTGCAGACTCTAGGCGAACTAGATGAGAATTTTCTCCATTAACGTCAACCGCGGCGACTCGCTTCTGGCAGCGGCATCCTTCGGCAACTGGATCTGATTTCGCATGCACTGCATTCCAACAATCAAGCGGCGATAAAGTAGCATACGGAGCCATGCTTCCATCGAAGATGCTAATCATAACCGAAGAGATACAGCCACGGGATGCAAGCGGCTCGCTGCATGACGTAACACGCAAGATCAAGGAACAGCTAAGTCATGAAACCAAAAACCGCACCACTCGGTCGCTTTACGGCTCTTGTTTCTCGTCTCGCTCATGGCAATAATCTGGAGATCTACGTGCATCTTCATGCAAGCCACGGCAAGGAGAGGTCTACTACGTGCATCTACCTGGAAGCCAATAGCAAGCAAGCAAGAGAAACACGTGATTACGTGTCTTTGAATCAGTCAACGAACAAGCAATGAAGAAGTCTACGACCCGTACAAACTATGGATATTCACCGCACGTAACCTGCATCGACTCCTGTTGAAGCCATCATTGCCGAGATGAGATTCGAAGCCACATCGAGCCATCGGAGCGGAGCCACGTCGAGCTATCAACGAGCTGTCTGAACCACGTCCATCTGCTCAGCCACGACAACGACTCGTCTCCAACAACAAGCTAAGTGTTATTTTCTTAAATAAATATTCCTTGGATCGCCATATATATCTTCAAAGTTTTCTCCCTGAGGGTGCGCTCAGCGTCAAATTTTCTTTATACATACAATCTTAAAGATGTATATGTTTTACAACGGTTAGCCGACCGATTATGTGTCCTACTTGAGTTTCTCAGAGCCGGCGCTGTCTCCGACTTCTCTCCACACGTGCATGAGATCCGCTCTCTACATTCCGGGTGGTCGGCAGTAGCTCTCTGGCGAGGCCAGTACTCTCACGCGTGCCTGGGCTCTGCGCCTCACGATCCGGGGTCACTGGTCAGACCAGAGCTGACGAATCTCTAGGACCGACTAACTACTCACGCTGATCTAAACGACCAAATGACTAAAAACTGAGTTTTTCACGTAACGAATTATACTGAGTATAATGCATAACCAAATAAACACTGAGTGTTTACTTCACATACTACCGGAGTTCAAATATTTAATTTTGTACATCATGTACTACCTATTCTCCATATTTATTTTTCAGGTGCAAGGTTTGGTTGCCGAGCTTACGCTCGGGGACTGGACAAGATGATCATCACCCGGGTGGTCGGACCACCTTGCAGACGGACTTTACCATCAACTAGCTGGTCGGAGCGTTCGGCACTCACTCCTTCTCGGCATTCACTCTACTTCCGACCAGTTGGTTGGACTGTTCGGTGCTTGTCGACCAGTCATTCCGCCGACCAGTTGGTTGAGCTGATCGGTGCTCGCTGACCAGTCATTCCACCGACCAGTTTCTTGGGCTTCATCGTCAGCTTCGCTGGGGGGCTCACCAGCTGAGCTGGGGACTTCTCGGTGTTTGTCTTCTTCGTGCAAACGTCGCCAGCTGAGCTAGGGACTTCCTCGTCGGTCGGATTTTATTACGTCTTGTTGGTCGGTTCACTTGTTGGCTTACTACGTTTTCATGGTGTTGCGTGCCATATGTGCTATCAAGCTACTCTATGCTGTTCAGATTAGGTTGCTCATCCTGGGTGGCACATTGGGGGCCTTGATAAGTACATAGCAATTGACACTGGCAATTTCCCGCATTAGCACTGGAATATCCAAACTGTGGCTTTAGCCGTCAAGGTAGTGCCTTAGTCACGAAGTGCCACATCTGACCAATCAAGAGGACCACAAGCAAACAAGGAAGCTACGTACGGCAACATTATCTACTTCAACACTAACCATTAAGATGATGCATGCATGGCTTTAGCTAATTTTGGAACATGCATATACGGATTAATCAGTGACTTGCAAGCCAACTTGCACGTATACATGCACCATATATGCAAGAAGATTATTGAATGGATTTCAACATCGCCACCGAGGGATCGGCATTCTCACACTTGTTAGTGGCTCTCAGCTACTTGTTGAGCACAAATTTTGCTACGGCCAGTGGTACAATTTCAAGACTTTTTCCTTTGACCCTGCTACAAGATTTATCTTTTATCTTTTAGCAAGCTTGGGAACTAAGTGGCTACACTTCACATTGTGGTGAATGTAGTGCTTCTCTTCTGACTTACCCTCCTTATTGACTAAGGAGTCTAAGGGGTTGCCTTGCAGCAGAGCTGGGGGCTACTATGTGGCAGAGCCATGGGTATGCGTCCGTTGATATCCTTGTTCATAGCAGAGCTGGGGACTTGGCCCGCAGCAGAGCTAGGGGTCGCCTTGCAGCAGAGCTGAGGGCTACCATGTGGCAACCCATGAGGTCGATATTCTTGTCCACGGCGGAGCTGGAGATTAGGTCCACAATAGAGCTAGGGACTGGGTCCACGGCAGAGCAAGGGACTGCGCCGTGATAGAGCCACGACTTATTTCTCAACTAAGTTAGGGTTGTTCCTTTTTAGACCCTGGCACCACATGACAGAGTCACCTACTATCAGGCTCGGGGACTAAGTGACTACACTTCACCTCGCGGTGAATGCAGTGCTTCTCTTCTAACTTACCCTCCTTATTGACTAAGGAGTCTAAGTGGCTACACTTTATCTGAGATGGAGAATTTTAAAATTTATCTTGAGCTCCTTACATCCTTCTAGCAAGCCTTACTTGGTTAAGTCTGAGGTCTGCTCACCAGTTGAACCGGTTGGCGTCAATTATCTCCGCTCGGATTACCAGTTAAAGTAGTCGGATTCGTGTTAAACTGCTCAGACTTGATCAAGACAGCGTCGCCAAGCGGATATAAGGTGCTCGGGGACTAGCTCCCCTGGGTACCACAAGATAGTATATGTGCCGCGCCATCTGAGGTGGCCCAGCCCACAAGATCAAGGCGTGCGGCGCACGTCAGCGTGCAGCGCGAGCTACAAGTTGTACTAGACATTGTAATAGTACCAAATAGAATACTTTATCTTGTAACCCTACCCCTCCAGAGTATATAAGGAGAGGTAGGGGTCCCCTAGAGGATAGGTTCCTACAGATCACCACACAGATCTCATACACAATCAATACTAAATAACAGAGCACAGGACGTAGGGTTTTACATCACGCTGACAGCCTGAACCTGTATAAATATTGTGTCTTGTGTCTCTGTTACCATCTAGTTCGTGTCTCGCGCACCTTCACCGATTCATCTACCAGTGTGGGCATACCCCTCGGTGGACTACTGACCATATTTCATCGACAGTCGACCAGCGCCTGTGACTTGATAGTCGTGCGACTTTGAAATTCCAGCAAATATGGGCTAAGCTCTAATGCCCACTTGATAATGCGCCCATTGGCGTCTTTATTGCGCAAGATGTCCCCCAGCGGAAACTCGGTGACCACTTCAATGGGGTAAGTTTCAAAATAATGGCACAGTTTGCGAGAGGTGATCAGGACGACATAGAGCAGCTTCTGGACCTAGGGGTAACGGGTCTTGGAGTCATTGAGTACCTCACCGATGAAGTATACTGGACGCTGGACCTTGTACACATGCCCGACCTCCTCGCGCTCGACGACGATGGTAGTGCTGACTATCCGATTGGTTGCCACAATGTAGAGCGGCAAAGTCTCACCTTCCTTGGGCGCCGTCAGGACCGAAGGGGATATGAGAAACTGCTTGAGCTGCAAAAGCAGTGTCAGCTTCTCCGACCACTCGAACTTCTCCTTTGCCTTAAGGAGTTTGAAGAATGGCAAACCCTTTTCTCCGAGCCATGATATGAATCGACTCAGAGCAGCCATGCACCCGGTTAGCTTCTGGATCCTTGACGAACTTGGGCGGTTTCATCTTCATGACAGCTTTGAATTTTTCTAGGTTAGGCCGTATTCCATCACAGCTAACTATGTTGCCAAGCGGTATGCCAGATGGCACGCCAAATATGCACTTCTTGGGATTCAGCTTCCATTGAAACTTATTAAGTGCCTTGAAGGTCTGGTTGAGGTCATTGACCAGGTTAGAGGCCACTTTGGTCTTCACCACTACATCATCAACGTATGCCTCAACGAGCTGATCTCTGATCTGGTCCTTGAGGCACCGCTAGATGACTCGTTGATAGGTTGCACCAGCATTTTTGAGCCCAAACAACATGGTCGTGTAGCAGTAAGCACCGAAGGGCATGATACGATGTCTTGATCTGGTCCTTCTCTCTCAGAGAGATATGATGGTAGCTAGAGTAACAATCTATGAAAGATAAGAGCTCGCAACCAGCAGTAGAATCTATGATCTCGTCTATGCGAGGCAAGCCAAAGGGGTCCTTAGGGCGGTGTTTGTTGAGAGGTGTAATCAATGCATATCCTCCATTCATTATTCTTTTTTCTTACAAGAACCGGGTTGGCAAGCCACTCTGGGTGATATACGTCTTTGATAAAGCTGATAGCTAAGAGCCGGTTTACTTCTACCCTAATTGCCTCTATTTTGTCCTATGCGAACCATCGTAGCTTTTGCTTGATTGGCTTGGTGGTCTTCGAAACATCCAAGGAGTGCTCGATCAACTCTCGAGGTACTCTGGGCATGTCTGCACGTTTCCATGCAAACACGCTAACATTCTCCCTCAAGAAGCTGACGAGTGCCATCTTCCGATGCGAGCCGTCTTAGTCTTGTCGCCTAGGACCAGTTTCACCTCCTTGGTCTCCTTGGACTTTGCAGCAGCACGGGTGGCTTCCTTGCTTGGAATCTCCAGATCGACAGGAGGGATCTTCTTGGCATCGATGATGGACTGCTACATGCGGATCGAGAGCTCGAGGGCTTCACTAGTTGCGTAACCCTCCTTCTCGCAGCTATAAACGATGAGCACATTGCCCCGAGGGACAGTACACCCTTCTCGGTTGACATCTTTAGGAGCAGGTCGACATAGTGCGGTATCACCATAAACTTGGCCAGAGTTGGTCGGCCAAGTATGGCATGGTACGTTCCTTCAAAGTCCACGACGATGAAGTTGACGTAGTCGATATGGAAGTGGTCAGCGGTGCCGAACTGGACTAGCAGCGTGATCTAACCCAAGGGTTGAGAGGTCTGCCCTAGGAGCACCCCCCAAAAAGGTGTGTTGTAAGGCTCGAGGTCTTCCGGCTTAATGTCTAACTCAGTTAGGGCGTTGTGGAAGAGGATGTTGAGGGCGCTGCCACCGTCGATGAGCACCTTCTTGAACCATACATTCCTGATGACAGGGTCCAAAACAAGGGGAAAATGCCCTGGCTTTAGAATATTGGCCCACTGGTCAGCTCTGCTAAATGTAATGGGCTGGTGCAACCAGTTTTGGTAGTTGGGGTTGGCAACCTTTTCGTCAGAGTTGTTGAGGGCCATGACAGCTTGGGCGGTAAGCTTCCTCTATCGCCCGTTCTCCAAGGCAACCTTCCCACCAAAGATGCTATGGATGCTTCTATCGAGATCCTTGTAGGCATGATGAGGGTCCTTGTCATGTTCTTCTTTGGTCTTGTCCTCCTCATCAGGACTCTTGTCATCCCGACGGTCGTCTTTGTCACCGTCTTTGTCACTGTCGCGCTGCCTTTTGCGGGCGTCCAAGCAGTAGATGGACTTCAGACCCCTGCAGTTCCCCATTGTATGGCCGGAGTCCAGGTGAGTTGGGCAGGGACCCTGAAGGACCTTGGAGTAGGCATCCTCGTAGTTGCGCTTGGGCGCTGGCTTGATGGCATTGACGGCATTGTCAGTTGGTCGGTTGCGGCTCTGCAGCCCCCTAAAGTCACCCTAACGATGTCGATCATGATTGTCGTTGCGACAGTCGCGGTTGTCGTTATGCCGATCATCGCGGTGTCGATCATCACGCCGGTCGTCGGGGTGGCGATTTTGCTGGTCGGGTCGAGGAGCCCGGCCAACGTCTTCCTTGATCTGCTGGTCAGCCTCATCAGCGTCTGCCCACTTCTTTGCCACCGTGAGCTGGTCCTAGACTGAGTCAGGCCTCTTGCGGAGCAGCTTGGTCCTGAGAGCATCATGGTGGCGGAGGCCTCTGATAAACACGGAGATATCTTCATCACTGCTGATGTTAGGGATGGATATCCGCGTTTTCGATAAGCAGCGGATGTAGTTGCGCAACGGTTCGTTTGGATAGTCTCTGACTTTC
Source organism: Saccharum hybrid cultivar R570 (assembly GCA_038087645.1). Taxonomy (NCBI): domain Eukaryota; kingdom Viridiplantae; phylum Streptophyta; class Magnoliopsida; order Poales; family Poaceae; genus Saccharum; species Saccharum hybrid cultivar. Next base: position 18,945,925 of record JAQSUU010000637.1, read on the forward strand.
TCCAAATCATACTTGTTGCTGGGCTACTGACAAGTGGCCATTTAGTTGTCAATGAAAGCACTCCTGAGCTAAGCCCAGGTGTCAATGGAGCCTTCCCTCAGGCTGAGGAGCCATTGGTTCATAGACTGGTTGATGACCACAGGCAAGTAATTGGCCATCATGTCTTCATCATCGTGCGCTGCTCAGATAATGATTTTGTACAGTGTTATCCACTGTTCAGGATTGGCCTTCTCGTCGTAGGTATCCAAGTCGTGGAGCTTAAAATTTCTTGGCCAAACAACGGCACGGAGCTGATCAGTGAATGGCTGGAGGCCGGGGATATAGCCGGCACGTGGTGCGTAGCCATAGCCAGGTGCACCATGTGCTTCATCATATTCTCACCTGCGCTGCATCTCAGATGCATGTCGCTCCTCTCGGTTGTTCTCAATGCGATCCCTCAAATTCAAGTTGGCGCTGAGATGGTCATGGAGGTCGCCTACAGGCAGCTCCACTTCCTGGTCAACAGCGTGTTGTCTGCCATGACCGCCACCATGGTTTGCAGCACACTCACCTCCATGATGTGTGCCACGCCTGCCTTGTTGGTTGCGTTTGCCCCCTTGATCAGCATCATGCTTGACTCCCTGGTCAGCATTACGTCTTCCGCCTTGATCTCGGGGATGGTGCACCTCATAGTTCACGTTGTGGCCCTGGTAAAGATAGGGACCTCCCTGTTGCTCGGAACCTCGTTGCCGATGACTTCGGGTGGTGGATGCCGATGGAGCGTGTGTACGCCTCTCGTTGACCTAGACTGTGGCTGCCTTTAAATAAGCCTTAATAGCGTCGAGTGCTAGGGATTTGGGGAACTTATTTAGTTCATTCATGGCGACGGAAATGTTGGCGCTCGGTGTCTTGAAAACTTGCTGGTTGTCGGCACATGTCGAATGTGTCAGCCAGATCGCGGTGGATATCGCGCTGGCCACCTGTGCCTGCGTCAGCCGCATCCTCTTCAGTATTCTCCAGGTCGACTCTCTAAGCCCTACGATTGGCGTTTCTTTCCTCCCAAGTGACTTCTCTTGATCGGTCTCCCCGTCGCGAGGGGGCTCATCGTTGCTAATGGCGAAGGCGGCACCTCCGAAACCGGGTGGAAAAGCCAGGAACTCCTGCCCATATGGATCAATGAGGGTGCAGGTATAGTTAGTCCCGTAAGATTCGGTAGACCCGGTACTTTCTTCCGGGATTGTAGAGAGGGAGTCCTCTCCGATCTGCCTGATCTCTACCACATTAACAGTAGGCGCAGGGTGGTCTGGTTCAGGCAGGTCTATCCGACAGAGATCAAAAACGTGGTCGTGCTTAGTGGGATCCACGAATAGGTGTGGTATGAGGGTGGTGTACTCAGACGCCGTGTTCACCAGCCCGTATGGGTAGGTGTGGGAGGAGTGCTCCATTAGGGCTTTGTAATCCCCCGACCTTAGGCCGGTTGCGGGTATTGGTCAGTAATGAACCGTTCGCCCCTCTGGAGTCGCTGTGATCACGAGATCAGGGTCAAGACGCCTCTGGCGGCCAGCCCGAGCAAGTCAGGAATGACAATCCTCAGGAGATTGATCTTTGATTAAATCTACTAAGGTTAGGGTTTTAGCCAAGCCCGTGGTGACCCGATCGATAGACTCGACCAGATCGGTATTGTCAAGACGCCTCCTTTGATAGCGGGCAAGTGGACGGCGGGTGGTCGGAGGAGGCGACCTCGAGATTGGTCCTGAGATCGAATCTACCATTATTGATGTAGATTCAGTCGGCACAGGAGGAGCCTGCACCGCCTCCATGACTTCAACAGGGCCGTCAGCACCAGTGGTCTAGGTGAATGTCCCGATCGTGAACGTTAGGCCCGCCGGAAGGACATGAAAGCAGGGAAGTTGACCATCTGGCTCGCCATGGAGTCTGCATGGACACCCCCTATCTGGTGCGCCACTGTCGACGAGATGTGGTTGATAGTCTACCGAGGGGTATGCCCACGATAGTAGATTATCGGTGGAGGTGCGCAAGACAACGAACTAGATGGTGACCCAAGATGAACACAGGGTTTATCCAAGTTTGGGCCACGAACTGCGTAATACCCTACATCCTGTGTCTCTGTGGATTGTATTGATATGTGATGATGATATGTTTTGTGGGGGGTCCTTGCCTGCCTTATATAGTACGGGGGGAAAGGCTACAGATCTAAGGAATCTAGTTACAATCGGTTACAACTATTATATCCATAGAGGACACGATATCTATCCTAACCGACTAGGTTTCCTTGACCAGCAAGTAGTCTCTGCTTGCTCTGCACGGTTCGCCGAGCAGTTCAGAGATCCGCGCGGCCCTTTCTAGTGAGTTGGGCCACCTCGTCTGGCGCAGCCCATGTGGAGCCATGAGGGTATACGGGTTTACATCCCCACAATAATCCCAAGTGGCAAGAAATAGATGACTCCCTTGCATTTATACCAGTCCAAAAAGCTAATGCTAGACCTGATATGGTTAGCCGAGTTTTTAAATTGAAGGTTCAGGAGCTTGTTTCGGTGCTGAAGAAGGGTACTTACTTTGGAAAATCACGAGCAGGTACGGCGGCCAATTTTTAAAACACTCAATACCTACTGCTTCTACAATTATGAAAGCATACATGCATAATGAACAACTTCATGATACTAGCTAGCATTTCTAACGCTTTGTAACTAGCACTTGGTCAAATATGGAAGTTAGAAGCATATGCATGCTCAAAAAGTAGGCAATAGTTAGTAGTTGCCTTCTCCAAGGATGCATGCGTGCATCAGACTGGCAAGCAGCATGCATGCAGAAAGTAGGCCATCATATGCCTTGCACGAGAGTTGATGCTCTCCTACTAGCTTGTTCGTGTGGAGGTCATGGGCATCCATGCATGCTGAGATTAGGAGCCACTAGCCATCCTTGATAAAAGTAGCAGCACTCATTGTTGCCAAACCTGCTATCCATTTTGCTCTATATACCCAGTGCCTGGATACACAACCTTTTAGTATTCCTGTCTCCTCACCTGTGTTAGTTCACCATAAAAGCACGTCGTAACCAAATAATGCATGCTATATGATTTATTTGACTATATTATTCATTGCGCTCACAGGGATCCTATCTTTTGATGCCATATATACTTACACTGTTGCCCTCTGTTTCAGTGCTCTAAACTATTGAGTTCCAAAAGCGTGGTCTACCTCACGTTCATATTTTGCTTTGGCTTGAAGGTAACTCAAGAGACCCATGTCCTTCGTTTATTGATTCAATAATTACTGCTGATATACTAGATAGAGTTTCGGACCCACTGGGTTATAGCCTTGTTAACGAATTCATGGTGCATGGTCCTTGTGGGGAGCTTAACAAAAATTGTTCATGCATGAAAAACAATAAGTGCTCAAAAATTTTCCCTAAAGCTTACCAGCAAAGTACAATTGTTGGTGAGGATGGTTTTGTGTAGTATAGGCACCCTGAATCTGGTCGTTATGTCGAGTGGTACGGGGTTAGACTTGACAGTGGATGGGTTATTCCTTGAACTTGTCTTTGTTAAAGAGATTTAGAGCCCACATAAATGTCGAATGGTGCAACAAAACACATCTAATGAAATATTTGTTTAAGTATGTCATGAAGGATCCAGATGATGCTAGAGCTGTAATTGAGAGCTTTGATAATGACACTCATACTAGCCCCTCGCAACAGCACCCTATAGGTAATGATGGCACCACTCAACCATAGGTATATACTCAGAAAAAGGATGATGAAATCGATGAAGTTAGAGAGTATATTGATTGTCGTTATTTATCCTCTCATGAGGCTGTCTGACATATGTTTGAGTTTGATATACATTATAGGACACCATCGGTAGAGAGGTTATCTATGCACCTGACTTTCATGAACAACCTTGTGTACCTAGCTGACTGCCCCTTAGTTGATATTGTAGATTACCCTCGTTCCTTGAAAACAACATTGACTGAGTGGTTTTGCACTAATAGGATGCACCCATCTACCCAGAACTAACATATATAGAATTCCCTGCTAGGTGGGTTTGGGATAAAAAGGATAGAGCTTGGTATCCCCACAAAGGATCCAAGAAAATTGGGAGGGCTATATATATAAACCCTAGCTGTGGTGAGTATACTATCTACGTATGCTCCTGAATGTTGTCAAAGGTGCTACATCCTATGAGGATCTTCGAACTATCGCTGGTGTTATGTACCCAACGTTTAAAGATGCCTGTCAGGTGCTTGGCCTTCTTGGAGATGACAATGAGTGGCATGAGGCTCTTATAGAAGCATCTGTCTGGGGATCAGCTGTCATGGAACCGTCCAAATTATAAGAGCACAAGTACAAAAACAATCACCGGAGTGATCAAATTCCCGCACTTGAGCCCATATAACTCCGGTAGTCTAACGAAATCACAAGGGATTTCAAACCAACCAACATACAAGCTAAGATCGTAGTGATTCCACATGACAAGCCACATGCTACATCCCTTTCATAAGTAATTCAATATACATCGGAGTTCAACATAGTTATTACAACTTAAGTTGAAAAGTAGCGAAAGCAAAGTAATTTGAAACTAACATTACACTTATTTCAAATACATGCCAGTACCTAGGTCAACTTCTAACAAAAGCATTAGAGACAAGATAACTCAGAAGGACCATGCCCATGATCACACTCTGCCACTATAGCAGGAGCCATCCAATTCTTGCAGTATCCATGATACATCACAACCTGCAACAAGTGGGAAATAAAACCCTGAGTACGAGAAGGTACTCAGCTAGACTTACCCGTCATAAACCAAAAATAAAGTGACACCAAGGAGTATGCAAGGTTGATATAAAGTGGGGCTAGCTTGACAACATTTCACATAAAAGCTTAGTACAGATAAGTAATCATTTAATGCTTAAGCATCAAGTTAATCATCATGAACCTATCATCTAGATTAGCACCTGTACTATAGCAATCACTTTATTAGGAGCAAACAATATTAACCATTGCAAGTACAATAAGGCCATCATCATCATCATTCTTGAACCATGAAGTTATTTAGTGAGATCTACGTTGGAGATAATCCCGTCAAGTTCTCACTAACCGGGAGAGACAACGACTCGAATCGAATTACAACTCAGCTAAGGGGGTATTCCTAACACTCACCCCGCAAACCCCGCTAAAGGCAGCCGTAGATCACCTTTGGTACAACTCAGGAACAAACTTCATGGGATTGATCAGTGCCAGCACTCTCAGAGATTACCCTTCTACCAGGACGATCAGGACTTTTAAATCACCTGCCCTTAGACTCACGCCTACGGCTCCCTTCCGAGGCGCACTTTATACTTATCGACTCCCGGCCTGAGTTGAGCTACTCGGCTTCGTGGTCGGTCACCAGACCCGGCCAATTAAGTGTTAGGCATGTGTTCAACATGAACATGGAAAGGCTCCAAGAATCGGTCCTTAATCGACACAGACAGGGATAGATCCACACCCAAGACCTCCATGCCTTGTTGCTTCACTATCATCATCCCGCTCGATCTCATTTCATTTCATTAACACAAAGTTCTTTTCCATGATAACAAATATAGCCAACCGTGCCAAATATATCCCTAAAGCTCGCAGGGGACAGGGGATCACCTGACTTCTATCGGTTAAAGCAGGGCTAGGCAATTACTCAAACCTGAACCTAAATAGGATTCAAGGTATACTTTCTGGACAAGGATGAGATATATATGCAGCAAGGGTTTTCCCAACACCTATCACTTAATGCAACAATACATATAACATATATACTCAATTGCATTTTTAGAAATTAGGAGGCTTATAATGCTCCGGGGCTTGCCTGGGATCCAACACTAAGTTAGTGTTTGTCAGACACCACTCGCCGAGTACTTCCATCTTCGGGATAGTTCCACCAAACACTATCTTCGGGTTTGGCTCCAACACCAAATCCTTCACGCGTTTCCGCTAGCGTACCTAAATGAGGTGCAACAATGCATATATATGAATACATATAAATACCACAAGCAACCATTTATGCAAGCACACCAAGTTCAATATAAGCACCTAGAGCTATGTAACTTAATCATCACTAAAGTACAACATAGGAGATAATACGGACATCAATCATGACCAAGTCACACAAGATCTCAGGTGTACCAACTCAGTTTCATCAAAGCTATGAGTCACACTTAGCACCAAACAAACATGACAAAGTGAATCAAAGCACTAAAACTAGAATCTGCCACTTTCTGGACATCAGAACAGCAGCTGAGTAATTTAATCATAACTGGAGATCTACAACTCCAAATGATGTGCAACAAGACATTCTAGAAAGCTTATAAAATTTTATACAATTCATTTATAAGCATCTAAGCTTAATTCCCAAGTTTAATAGGTCAAAAAGATGAAACTACAGAATCTAGTTGCTCCGAACAGAGAGTAACCAAATCTGTACCCAGATTTTAAACAGCTATAACTCACAAGCTACTTGGCCAAATGCCACCAAAATTTAACACAAGTTATATTAATGAGTTATCTACAACTTTTATATACACAAGTTTCACAACAAAGCACATTATCATGAAGAACTTTGCTAAGTTCCCAGATCTGTCCAAAAACCACATTTGCAAGAAAATAAATATTAACTTATGTTGCAAACACATAATTGGGCAAAACCAACTTTACCAACATGTCATACATGACTAATGAACACCAGAAAACATAGTGTCCATTACTAAATAAATTCTTTTAATACATTTCTTAATTTATTTAGATAATTAGGTGTAATTATGAACACATATCAAAAGTGCACAACAAATTCTACCAAAATTACAGTGGCCTACATTTGATCCCAATAGTCTACTGTATTAATTTTATGCCATTTTAGTAAGCATAGCAACTTCTATGAAAAAGACAAATTGCCATTGCAAGAAATCATGTGAGAGAAAGATACACTAATAACTCACTCATACAGGAACCAATGACCATGAAATTTTTACCACAACACATACATGGCATCACTAGACTACCATAAAAATTTCACATCATTTGGAGTACCATAGAATTAGTTATTAAAAATACAAAAACAACTAACAATGAAAACCTAGATACAAAGATCTATTTTTAGAACTAAAACTTTCAACTAAAACATGCCATTTTATAGATCCATTGCATAGAGAATTTCATAAGGATTCCAAAAAGTACTCATTTGCTATTTTATGACTTGCCTACAATTTACTATGCATTTTCAAAGTTACTGCCATTTATTTGCATAAAAGAAAATGTTAAACTCTTTTGCACAAAGGTCCCCGCAAAGAAACATGAATCAGAATCCAACAACCAAGTCCTTCTTGGCACTATTCACTCAAGTCACAGCTTCAGCACTTAACCCCCTGGAGAATGTCCTATTCATGCGCGAACTCCATCCCATCCCCTCTTCTTCATAACGGCAGAGCAGGGGAGGGCGAGCGCCGGTCAGCCATCCTGGTGGTGAGACGGTCGCTGGCGGCAGCAGTAGGCCCATGGCAAACCCTGCCCAGCGTGCACCCAAGGAAGGCGGTAGCTCCCCCGGAGACCACCTATGGCGTCCTGGCCGCGAGCACTGGCAGCGAGGAGGCGGGTAGCCCGGCGGTGACCGCATCCCGACGGCTGTTGCGTTCGGGAGCGCAGTGCTGAGGCTTCCCCTAAGGCCAACTCATCCACTAGTGCTAGCAGCATAGTCAGAGGTGGTTCGTGGCCTCCCACCCATGTGCACAGGCGGCATGCCGTGGCGGCAGCCTACAGCAACGCGCGGAGACAGCGGCAACGGCGGCGAGCGGCTCCTGGCACGCATGCGCAAGGTGGAGAAGGAGGTCACAGGGTCGGTGGCGGCTTGGCTTGGGCTGTGAGCGCATGAAAATGCAGGGTGCTGAGTGGCTCTGCCCGTGGCGGCCATGGCTGCGGCGTCCGCACTCACGAGCACAGAGCGAGGAAGAGGCGAGAGAGAAGGGCCAGGGAGAGTGAGGCGGAGTGAGCGAGAGGGAGTGGAGAGCTCGGTGTCCACTCTGGAGGGCATAGGATGAGGCAGGATGCGCATCAGTGGTGGTGGGGGCGTGCTCATGCATGGAGGCCACATCCTAGACACGCGCCACCCGTTGGGGCATTTTACCGAGCACGTGGCGGGTAGCGAAGCGATCAGCGTGGGACATGATTCTGGACCGGTTGCAGGCCGAATTTGGACATAGGCCCAAAAGAAAAGTTGCAGCCCGCATAATACTCTACATTTCTTATTCAGGGTGCCAAGCCATTAGAGCAACAAATTAGCGGCTAATCAACCCCCAAGATGGCAATGTCAACATATTAGAAATGGTCACAGAAACTCGCCTTCGGAGGTCAAAACTTGGTCAAACTAAACCCAACTTTTTGCATGTTCTTCCTCATTGAGTTAACTCTGACTTTTGTTTTTGGGTCAACTCGAGTTGGATAGCAAAATTTGGAGAACGCGCGATGCTAACGTCGATGACACTGAAATTAGGGTTTTAAAATGCTAAGTGCTGAAATCAGCCCCATTTCTGACTTGTGGGCCCTTTTGAACATGTTCCACACATTTTCGTGACTTGACTCTTAAACAAAGTTTGTTCCTTATAAAATTCTCTATAACTTTGTCAAAGGGTGCACAGCCATGCAAAGTTTCTAGGTCTCACTTTTTAAATGGTCAAACAAGAGTGTTCTAGGGTCCACGCATGGTCAACCATCATTTAGAAGCACAATTAGGCAAAATGATCAACATGGACATTGTTCCATTAAGTGTCCTAAGTGTAGTTAAGGTGTTGTAGAGGCTAAACATACACACCATGCATAGGTTGCACAAAAGTGTTGGCCTCACATGCATTGAAACATAAAAATTACTATAATTGAAGTGCTTGTTTCAAAGCCAAGTTTCAATTATTTCATTGTTTTGTTGCAAGGCACAAGTTACCAATGTTTCCCTAAGTTTTTCCACATGTTGCAAAGGTTTGTTGCACATGTTGCATGAGCTCTAGTTCACATATAAGTCACATGAATTAGAAAAACATGTTTCAGTGTTTCAAGGACATGTTTTAGCTATAATCCAAACAAGACTTTACTTATCATTTCATGTGACTTTTTGATTCCAAACTTCATGAAATTTTCTAGGGATCACTATAAATAGAGAGTGATATGAGACACATGAAAGAAGTGACATCAACACTCACTTGCATTACCAGGTATGAGCAGCAAACATACACACATTGAAACACAGAATAACAAGGTATGTTGCATATGTTTCAAGGAGATGTTTCAAGCACATTCCATATATACATGTTTTGCATGTTGCACTAGTAAGTTCCATGCCCATATATGAACAAATGATGCTTAGGCTCATGCAATGCAAGGGCCAAAAGAGGCAAGATGACACCAAGGGTGTTACATCAACCGCTCAAATGCGCCAGCTTCTTGTTACTATAGTACTTTTTTGCTCAGTTTGCGATGCGCCCTCCTTGTTCTCTGAGCTCTATACTTATTTCACTAATGATATACACCATAAAATCAAGAGGATGTTGTAATTACCATTCTGTACGGTTCCAGAACAGCATATTAAAAACCATGTCTTAGTAGAGCTTGATAATTTATTTAGTAAGAACGGTGCATCGATGACCGACTATGGTTTTTTGAGACCTGATCCTAGCCTTTGTAACAAGGTGAAGAATAGGCTGCTATCAGAGGAATTGGCTTATGATCCTATCAGTCTTATGCATATCCATGACAGCCTTGTGAATCGATTAAATTTTGAGCAAAAACATATATATGATGTTGTTATACAATGAGTTTATGGAAAAATTGGCTAATGTTTTTTTTGTTTATGGCTTTGGTCGCACTGGAAAAACATTTCTTTGGAATGCAATCATTTTGCGGTTACGGTCTAAAAAACTTATTGTTATTGCAGTAGCCTCTTCAGGGGTTGCTGCACTCTTGCTCCCTAGAGGACGTACTACACATTCTTGGTTTAAAATTGCTATAGTAGTTGATGAGTCATCGGTATGTGAAATTAGAAGGGGCTCATTCCTAGCAGATTTAATAGTCCAATGCTCTTTGATAATATGAGATGAGGCCCCAATGACCCATCATCACTGTTTTGAGTCACTGGATCGTAGCATGCGCGACATTCTTAGTAAACTGGACTCTTTGAATTTCCATAAGCTCTTCGGTGGGAAAATGGTGCTACTTGGTGGAGATTTTCGCCAAGTATTACCTGTTGTTGAGGGTGGGAGTAGATCAGAGACCATGGATGCATCCATAACTAACTCCTACATCTAGAAGCATGTTAAGATACTAAGACTCACAGTGAACATGCGCCTGCTTGCCATGGAAAACAGTGGGTTGCCTATAGAGCAAGTGAGAATTTAATGATTGGGTGTTGAGCATTGGAGATGGTACTACACAAGGAACTATACATAGTGACGATGGCAATTCCGAGTTAGTAGAAATACCACATGATGTTTTAATTCCAAGGGTAGAGTCAGCCATTGATGATATAATAAGATCTACGTACCCAAACTTAGCCACATTATACTCGGATCTGACCTATTTAAGGGAAAGGGCTATTATCTCTCCAAAAAATGATACTATCGACGAAATTAATGGGCGTGTCCTTTCTTTAATGCCAGGCAATGAAAAGGTATATCTTAGCTCAGATGCTTTGGTTGAGTCTTCAAAGGAACATGGTAATTTAGACTTGCTTTATCTGGTTGAGTTCCTTAATTCGCTACAGTTCAAAGGCATTCCTCCTCATAAGCTTGCACTCAAGATTGGTTCGCCTATGATGCTTCTACGCAATATGAATCAAAGTGCACGCCTCTGTAATGGTACACCTTATAATAACACAAATATGCAATCAAGTTTTGGAGGCTCAGATAATTACAAGATCCCACACTGATGAAAAAGTCCTCCTTCCCCGTATTGCCTTGCACGTATTGAGTACCAAATGGCCCTTTGTACTTAGTAGGTGGCAATTTCCAATTCGTCTCTGTTATGCAATGACCACAAACAAGAGTCAAGGACAAACCTTGCAGAATGTTGGCCTCTACTTGCCACACCTAGTTTTTAGCCATGCACAACTCTATGTTGCTATATCACGCGTAACATCTAGAAAGGATCTTAAGGTCCTAATTGATGATGATACAGATTCAGATTGCACTGTCACCCAGAATATTATATACAAGGAGGTGCTTCAGGCCCTATGGTAACTATCAGGCCCATGGTGCCAATCGTTAACCTCTGTTCCATGTGTCAATGCCTATTTAAATGGTGTATGCTTACAACTTGCATCTTACTGAAGGTCTTACTCGATCTATGACTACTCTGCTTACAATTAAACGACAGATGGACTACAACATGCTGTTGGAGATTAACCCAATGAAGTACAATTGGCGTGTCAAGGTTAGGGCCGCAAGGGTATGGCAGATATCTAGCACTTCCAAGGGGAATGAATTTAGCTCAATGGAAATCATTCTCATTGATGAAGAGGTGCACTAGTTAAACGTCTATTTTGTTTTTGAGATAAATCTATCCTTGTTACCTTTACTCTCTATATTATTCTACAGGGCCTAGGGTCATAGCCTGCATTGGGAAGAAAAACCTTGACAAATTTTCTAGGTCCATATCTGAAGGCCATTCCTATTATATAAGAAATTTCCAAGTCAGCAAGCAAGAATGGAAGTTTAAAGCTATACCCAGCATGTATATCATATTTTTCATGCCATTGACAATTATTGAACAAATCCCTCATGAGGTGTCTGCCAGCCTGCCGCTCTATGTTTTTAACTTTGTGGACTTTGGAGATGTAGACCATAAAGCATGGAATGGGGATGGTTTAATAGGTATGCACCTTAATGAATTCTACAAAAGTAAATTGTCCTTATACGCTTAGGTAGCCAGGCTGTACCACAGTATACCAAATGTACTATATCTAATGACGTGTCTATTCAACAGATATCATTGGGCAACTCACTGTCGTGCACCCGATGGTGCATTCTAGCAGTTTGAATGGCGGGAAGTGGAGCTGCGCGACCTAGAGTATGATTGCTATTTTTTCATGGTTATTTGGAAGCCCTTTATAAAGATGTTACTAAAATAGATTGCCCTCTTAATGTCTCAGTGATCGCATTTTATCGGACTTTATGGGGTGAGCATGCAACATCTTTTGAGGACCAGTTCCTTATTGAGACTATGGGAAATGATGAGGCGGTTGTGATCATTTTTGCTGGAGTCCAAGCAAGGCTATTTTTAGGTGGTGCCAACTCGTGCTAACCATTGATATTTAGTGCTGAATCAAATTTAGATTTCTAATCCAATCATCCACTTTTTGTTTTGCAAATAGGTTCGGCCAGCTACCGGAGCCATGCAGCAACAAAATGGTACATAAATATTGACATCCCTGAGGTTAATGCTTTCCGTGCTAGGTATGTGTTACTCTCTTTCGTTTTTTAAGTGCTATGGATGCATGTCTGCTTGAATCTTTTCTTATTAGCTCCCCTCTTTTCTCAATAGCTTACAAGGAAGAGGCTCCGAGGTTCAACTTCTACCAGGGGGTTCTGATGCTGCAACTGGTGGCTGTGACGAGGAAAATGCTAATAGGAAGACTGGTCCCATCTATATTTATATCCATATGTGTTATAGTATAGTGGTTAACTTCTTCCCTTCCATGTTGCATAAGGATGTACGCTTTACATGCCATGCAAGTATAAGGGAAATAGACGTCACAAATGGTTGGTGGTACAAAGGTTGTAGCATATGTAAGAAGGGTTTAAAGGCAACACTCCAAGGGTTTGAATGTGTAAATTGTGCTGAGACAGAGCCCATGATCGTTCCCAGGTAAGATTATTTACCTGCTAAGACCATGCCCCCAACCTTTTTTATGGTGATGAACATTGGTTTCCTAATACATTTTCTCGATGCATGTATAGCTACAAGCTAAATGTCGTCATCGAAGATGCCACTGGCCGTGGGAAAATATTTGTGTTTGGAGGTGTAGCTGAGCAGGTCATAAGGCGGACTGCTGTTGGTCTTGTGGAAGAAAGTTCGTCGAATCAGATTTTATTGCCTCTGGCCTTTCATGCTATTGTAGGCCGCAGCTATGTATTCCAAGTAGTTATCAGTGAACAGACTTTTAGGACATACCAGCTGTGTTTTCAGGCTAGAAAGTTATTCAATCCTCCAAGTGTACAGGAAAGCATTGCTGCCAATGTCACTCCCGGTAATAAAGAAGTAGGTGATGGGGCATCCGATCCAATTACAGAGTCTACCATTCCTAAAGATGAAAGCTCTCCTCCTCCCAATGCTCATACCTCCACTCACCCAAAAAATTCATCCGCCAAGGGAAAGGAGGCAACTGGTGCTGTTCATGAGGACCATGGGTATGCCTTTAATTTGTCCCTAATGTTAGCTTTGTCTTCTCTATGCATGTACTACATGTTGCAGGACCTTAACAAGTATATCCTCTTTGGTATAAATAGGTAGATAGAATGTTATTTGTTGGAACATTCTAATTTATTTGATCTTTCCCATGCAGGAACATGCTAGGAAATAAACGACCATGATCTGTTCGCAAGGAGTTATTTTCTTCCAAAAAAAGAAGCAAAGGTTATCTAACTTACTTGGTATTATTTTAAAATATAAACATGCATGGACCATATAATGACCAACATCCTTTCAAGTTGCAGCGACGCTTGAAGCTTCATGCATCTTTATGGTCTCCGCCTCCAAATATCATCCACTCTGTCTACTACTATCGCTAAATAAAAATTCTGCCTTGTTGCTTGTGCTATGGAAATGATGTATTTGTAGTAGACTGTTTGCAATAGTCTTATTTCATCCCTTGGTTGACTAGTGCCGTAGTGTCACCAATCTATGAAGCCAATCCTAAATAAAAAGTTAACAGGGACATTTTCTATTTCATATACTTGTTGAGTAGTGTTTTGTACCACCTATGTGTGAACTAGCTTTGAATATGTAATGTTATCTTCTCCTACAAGTTTCTTTCTAGCCGTTTGCAACATTTCTAATGCTACATTCCTAGCCAAATTATCATTTTTATGAGAAAACCATATTTGGCACCATTCCATAGTTATATGTGAATCTATTTCTAGCTTTACAAGGTACCTATTTTTGAATTATGTTGGTGATGCTGGTACCCTACTATCTTCTAATACTCAAATAGCAATAGAACTCCAGCAAATCCTATTCGCTGGTCGTCGTTGGGGTTCGATAAAAAGGAACACATTCCATGCATTAGGTCCTCATAATACAACACTAACTCCAAATACATTATGTCCAGCATCCAATAGAATACATAGCCCATCCAAAGTGTGCTAACATGATAGGCAACCACTATTGACCTTGCTATTAGGAAACATAACTAGGTTGAATAAAATACATGCAAACTCAACGATAGATTGTAGCCCTCGACTGACCCTAATCCCGTACCATTGTCGCCCTTCATCAGGGTTTTAAAATTTTTTCATACCCAGTGATGGAAGCTTCCCCTAGATTAATGTCGCCTATGACATCCTCTTTGTTTGTGCCGCTTCCTGCTAGATTTGTGTTATCCATGCTGTCCTTCATGGCACCAGTTCCTCCTGAGAGAGGCTCTGTCCAAAAATCATTTGGAAAAAGCTCTAGTGGTTTCTTGCAGTACAAGTGCAGTAGCTTATGTAAGAAACTGAAGCCATTATGTACCACATATACCTTCAAACCATTTAGTTCCAATGTCATTATGGGCCCAAATTGTGTCCCCGGTAGCACATATAATTAAAAATAAACCATTGTTGTCATGCGCATGAGTTTTGATATCTTGTACTAAAAACAATTTGAAACAGTTAGTATTTCCTCTAGTAAAATAATACATTGATGATATTGCCCACTAAAAATGTATCATAAATAATATTTTGAACCAATTACTCCTGGGGATATTTTTGGGAGCTTCACTTGTATAATGATATACCTTTTGGATCCTGCGGTTGAGTTTCCTTGCATAGCTGCTTCAGACCCTGTAGATTCATATGCACCATTAGTAAATATCCTTGTGTATGTGTAAAGCACCAGTAACCCACTTAGACTATGTGATAAATATAGTTTCATACCTTGATTGGCTGTGAATCTTGCCTCGTCCCTGCTGTGTCCTCCACCTGAGAGTCGTGAAGGACCAATTTCCTTAGAGTATACCTCTAGGCTGTTTGGTACGTAAGGCCTAGTGAAAGACATGGATTGGATTGCTCCAATAGATTATGCAGGTTCATTAGGAACAATGTATCCTCTCTTCACACGGACACTCCTCCATTTGTTATCTGATGGTACTGGTGATCCAGATGCCAATTGTGAGGCACTATGCTTTTGTTGTGGCTCTGAGAGGTGCATACTTTGTCCAGTTTTAGCATGAATATACAAATCATGAAGCTGAGAGTTGATGCCAACTCTTACGAAAATGGGAAAAAGTTCAGGCCCAACCGTAACAACGAGTGCCCTCACATAATCATGGCTGTCCCTAGTAGCTTCAACACACTCCATCTTTTCAAACCGACAAAAGTAATCAAGAATGCCCTTTACATCATCCCAACCCCAACATTCTCTAGGCAATCCTCTTATCCTCACCCAAAACCTTTGCAGCATTCCATGTGCTCCTATATTCTCCTCCCATCTCCTCACTATCAAAGCATTATTGGAACCAAATAATGCATGCCCAATTGCTGCCTTCTCTAAGATTCTTATGGATGGAAACTCGATGCGATATGTTCTAGGACCTATTGGAATTGCTTTCCAAGGGTACTTGAAATTATAGACCTCCCGTAGTATGCCTTCAACAACCCCTGGAGTGGATTCCAAAGGACCCAAGGTTGATGCAACTGCACATCTCTTTAGTGTGTTTACTCTAGCCTCACGATCTTTGCTAGGCCCTAGCCAGATGAACTGAGGAAAATAAATAGTGTCATTTACCTCCACGTTGAAATTTTGCTAGAGCACTCGCCAATCTAGCGCACTTAGATTGTTCTTCTTCCTTCCTTCCACCCTCCATCCTTGCAATTTTGTTGGCGCTATGGCTGTTTTACCTTTAGCGACTTAAATATATGTGGGGAACGACCCTTCTACATGTCTGATCCATGATTTGCTTGTTCACACAGTTCAATTTACCAGAGTAAACTATTGCCCAACAGTTGGAAGGGTACTGACAAAGGTGCGTTTATATGCACTTTCTGTACATGACCATTTGCTACACCTGCCAATTTTACAAAGTTGCAAGGACATTAACCAAAGGAAAATCTGCTAGCATTTGGTCAAGTGCACCTTTGACCTTGTGCATGGTCCACCGAAGTGCAGGGCCTTATAGGTCAATGCCATAACCCTAGGCGTCCAACTACCCCTTCAATCCCACCTCTCCATCGCCCAACTGAACAATCAAAACCAGGCCAAGGGAACACACTAGACAAATAATTGGAGTATGTAAATTTAGGCAAAGATTTTCTAAGGTATGTGGTTTAATTTCCATTGTTGGCATAAAGTAGTGTTATGAGGAGAACATCCTTAAAAAATCCCTATATAATAGTCTAGCAGGAGGGCTGACCTCTTATGAAGAATTAGTTGATTTGAACAACGTCAAGAAATTCTTATGAGTAAGGAATTCTACTTTATACCATTAAGGAGGAAACTGGGTATCAGGGCAAGAATAGGCATTGTTTGACCTCTGCAGTCACGATAGCCATTGTCACGCCCGGTTTTCCAAAGAAGACCAAGCACTCGTTATATGTGTGCCCAGGAAGTCCACACATACAACAACAGAATAGAGATATCAAAATAATGTTTATATAAAGCGGAATACTTACTATATTAACACTTACAACTATCAGAGTATCATAGAACGGTGGCTAAGCTTCTGCTCAGGCTCCATTCTTCTCAGGGACGACTGATTGGGGGTTCCGTATGCCAAGCACTTCGAAAAGACTTCTAGAAACTCCACTATACTTTCATCCTTCTTCTAAGCAGCACCTCACTACACACTGGAGTGTAGGAAAATAGCAAGAGTGAGTCCATGTCAAACTCAACAAATATAACACGGGGTTCATGAGGCTCAAAAGGTTTGACACGGGTTTACTGCAATAGCTTTTTGTGAGTCATCTTTTTAGCATTTGAGTAGCAACAAGTTACGTAAGCCCAAATAACCTCATGATCATGTAAACGAGAATAATGTATAGCAAGAAACAATAATCATCAGTGAGCTTTAATATCATCAGTATTATCATTACCATCAGTGTTCATCATTTATTCTGTAAGGGTCCAAGGCCGCTCGTGACCGTGAGCACGGCTGTTATAACAGTTTTACACTCTGCAGAGGTTGTACACTTTCACTGTGAGTCGTGATTTACCCTTTCGCCCGAGGTGATCAGCCTCTTGACCCACTACCAAGGAAGGTCGGCAAGGTTCACTATGAAGTCTTTCAAAGGTTCGTCTAACAAGTTAGGGCCATTAGATTCACTCGACAAACAAATGTAGAGCCCCCCTTCCAAATGGCACAATGACGCGCAACCTATACACATAAGGACAGAGGCCGCACTATACCCGATTCGTCAAGCCATTTTTACTCCATGAAGGTTACCACTAACAAGCTAGAAAAGGTCCTCATACTTGACTAAAGCCAGAGCCATATAGCCCTCACAGTTATACTGTAAGTCCCGGATGTTCGCTTACAGATGAGTCCTTATGGAGAGAAACTAGAGCACCATAAAAACAGCCCAATGCTCTAGCCCTCTTGAGTCATGTTTCTGTAAAGCATCTTTTTAACATTTATTGCATATACCATTAGTCAAGTTATAGATCATGGTTATTTATCTTGAGCACTAGCATAAATACTACCCAATGCAATGTTCCACCGGTGTAAAGGTACAAGATACAAAAGCTAGGATATCCTTAGGGGTAACAAGGTAGACACATGCACATGAATTAAGTGTATTAAAGGTGAATAGGAAACAAGGATGATCCCATGCTATACTTTCCTTTTCCCAAAGTTAGCTACTCAGAATCTCCAGTTGTACTCAAGTCCTCTTGCTTCAACTGTCAGTCCTCAGCTCCTCGTCTTTAGTGCTAATTAATCAAACTTCTTCTACTCGCAGCAATCAAGTAGAACAAACAGACAATAAATACAAATAAAAACAACACACCAAACAAACGAGACACTTTAAAAGAGAACGTACTAAATAATACGACATGATGCTATGATTGCGAAAACGTAAGACCGACGGATAACAGAGCTACCATCAAAGAGGACACACGACTATCGAGGAGTTTACAACAAATCGGAGAAGACAAACTATACATTTGATTTATTTTAGTTAATGAATTAAGGTGATAGACTTCTAGAGAATTATCCTAAAGTTGAATTAACCAATTTACATTGAATTATAAAAGATGAAGTTAACCTTATTCATATTTTATTTATAAATATTTATTTAGTGTTTAAGTCATTTAAACATTTATAAATTAGAAAGCATAAAGAAGGTGATAACAGCTAATCGAATCATTATATGTTTCTTGCATAAACTAAACAAGTTTTATTTAAGAAACACTTAAGTTCTTATTAATCATGATAGCATTTGATTATTTATAAAAGATAAATTATAAACCAAAGTTACTTTTAATTTGAAAAGACAGTAGATAAATATTAGTTAAATTAACTACATGCTCATGTTTAACTAAACTAATTATGATTAAGAAACATTTAAGTTAATATTAATCAAGTTAACATTTATTTAAGAATGTTCTATGTATGAACCTAAGTCGCTTCTAATTTAAAAGAGCATGACATAAACATTAATCAAATAAACATAATTTAATTTGTAAACACATAACGTGACATGGTAAACAACGTTGCTAATGCGTCTCTTACGCCAGCATAGTCACGAAGCAACAAGAACGAAATTATACCCCTATGTTGGTTTTTAGTTAGAAAGCTATTAAATAAATATTAATCAAGTTGCATTTAAATAGATAAATTCATACTTGAGTGACATCACAAAAACTATCGCTACTGTATAGAGCGCGACGCTATGAAACTGTCGCAACAAGAACGGATTTACAAACCTAGATTGCTTTTAATCATAGAACTAATTGCATGTCAATTAAATTAATATTTAATTTATATATGACTAGCATGTAACACATCTACACCGATAGCATGTAGCTTCAGTTGGCATGATCGCAAAATCACAAGAACGAGTTACTACACTAGGTTGTTTTTAATTAAAAATGCATTAAATAAATATTGCACATAAATCAATAAATTCATAATTAGGTGACACGATATACATCAGCACTACTACGTAGAGCGTAACTATACGAAACTAACGCAACTAAAACGGAGTAAAACGGAATTTAAACGAAGAAACAACAAAGATATTACGAACCAGTGGCAGAACCGTAAATACTTCATCTTCTACCTCCATCTATCTGAAGGGCCTAGGGGCGACACGAGAAGGAGAAAAAATATCTAATTTACTACACGAGAGATTTCTTAAACTAGGGGCTCCTCCACGGTAGTTTTGGTGTGCTTTGCCCATGGGGTAGGTACATACTTATAGGGAGAAAAACTCTCTACCTTCACATCAACTAGCAATATGGTACTAATTGATGTTGCACCCTCCATCGTTACTAATAGGCCTAAATAGACATTAAGATCCATTAGTAAATAAAGACATAGGCCTTTATGATTATTGCACATGGGCTTTGAGCATTGGGGAAAATGAGACATTTATTTATTTTCGGAATTAATTAATTTCATGGATAAAATAATTCCAGAAAAGTCTAAAATTATTATTTAAGCCATGAAAAATACTCCGAAAGCTCCAAAAATTTAGGGAAAATTCTCAGAGACATTATGAAACATAAGGAACCAAAATAAAGTATTTGGAGCTCATGAAAAGATATTTTGGAGCATCTAAAAATTAGATAACGCTCGCAGAAAAGCGTGAACTAGCTCCAGAAAAAGCCAGAACAATTCCCGAAGAGTTCACGAGATTGATTGACACATGAGGAACTGAAAGAAATAATTTACGTTATAAAGAAAAGATTTTAGGAAACTCCCAACGAGAACTTAAGATGAGAAACAAGGAATATTGATTGCGGAAAAAGATAAAGACGTGCCTGGAGAAGAAAGATCGATCCACTAAACGCATTTTGAAAGACTTTGTTCGCTCTTAACACACAAGAGTTAACGAGCAAACATCACATCAAACAATAGCCCGTCAAATTAGTTTAGAAAAATTTAAAGATTCTTATTATTTGTTTTTTATTTTTTTATAACTAATTGATGCTATCATAAACTAAACTTAGGAAATTTTGTCCAAATATTAAAATATTTATTTTATTTAGTGTTTCCTATGCATAACCCAAAATTAGAAATTTTAGGGTGTGACAGCCATATATTGTTTGGCCATCTCATGGCGAGCAATATACCTCCTATTTTTTCATACATCCAGCACACTTATCGATTCACTAGGACATATATGGCATTAGCTAGCTGCCATCAATGTTCCCGCAACAATTTGGGTCCCTGTCCGAAAGCAGTTACCCTTGTAGTCGCACAGTGTTAGCCCGAACAACCATGCCATGCCAAGGCAAGGTCCACTCGCCTTCCCTATTCTAAATCATAGCCTTTGCTTGCAGGCACACATCAACTATTCAACAATAGTTATATGATCATTGGCTTGCATCCTGCCTTTCCTACACTACTGTACAGGGATGGATTCGGATCATCAGAGCCGCATGTCTTAGCCACCGATCGCTTAGCTTGGTTCCTCACTTAATGACCCAAACAAAATATACATGTCTTAGTGTCCAATAAGAACGAGGACCAGATTTTCCCATACATACATATATTACAGATGTGGCAAATGTCACATGGAACCTAGATGGAGTTTGCTTGTTTGGGCCCCTCAATTATTCCACGTGCCCCTTCTTCTTAGTAGAATGGTGCACGTACTAGTCTTCCCTTGCGTGGACTCTTAGGCAACGCGACCTCCTTATTGGGCGAGCACATAGGTTGCGTGGCATCATGTGTCCTGAGTGACTGCCTAGGAAGGGCAGTGTTCTCCGTCTTGACGGAACACCCGGGTTCGATAAATACCTTCTGCTTCTTTGCTACTCTAGCAATAGGGTACAAATAATCCAGATCATGGTATTTGATGACCTCTTCCATACATCCAGTATTATCTAGAGGGCTACATGCCTCCACTTCTACCTACATGTAGCTAATCATTAGGCAATCACGGGCTATGGCTGGTTTTGATAGCAAAGGGATGTCTTAGTCAGTACTCAAGGTAACATAATAAATTGTTTACCTTCCATCCGACTGAGCAAAACTGGGCCGCACCCATTAGGGAATATTTGCATGAATTACATTCAAACCTATAGGGCTAGCCACCCTAGTGCTTTAACCTAACCATCGAGCCTCTATAGGTGCCCCACTTGGTGAGATGTACGACCTTAAATCCATTCCTTTCATACTGTTGTATCCCCGTTATATCGATCACCTTTGTGACATCTTGGACTTGTACCACTTCATTCAATGATGCTTTAAACACCTGTATGATATCATGTATGAGGCATTAGCTACATGTTAAGGTGGATAAAGATTAAAAAAGCAATGTGCTATTTGGTCGGCAAAAGTTTGAAAACCTGTAGCATCCTGTGAGATGGATGATTTCCTTGGCAAACATAGCACAAGGCCTCTTGCTGTAGTTCTCGACCATCTAAGCAAAAGTAGATGCATGGAAGCTCTCTTAGTTTGCTATTGCGCAGTGGATAGGGGTGACCAAACTTGTTGCTGACCAACGCTGCCATGTGCTCAGTGCTTATGTACCTGATAGCCATTAGCTATAGGTGTGTGCCTTGCTATATGTTGGGGTCCGGGGAAGGAGATTTCAACTATCAAATAGTTCTTAGTGTGGTGTTATAGTTTCCACCCTCCATCTAATACATATTCATGAGAGGGCATATGGGAGCAGAAGCTTTCTAAGATTTGGATACCCCACCTATGTTTCTAGCCTCTCCTTCCATGGAACTGGAGAACGTGGGAGGGGTGTCTTGGAGGCTCCAAGGATGGGCTATTTAAGGGGGACCAGGCTAGGACTGACCTTGCTTGTTTTAATTGGTCGTCTTTGATTCCCATGCACACATCAACTATTTAGCAATAGTCATACCAACATTGGCCTGCACATTAGCTTTCCTAGGCTTACATAAATATTGATTTAGTCCACCTTTATAGGACCAAGAAAACTGAGCTATATATATGCACGTGGCTCATCCACCATCTCATCTGAGTGGAATGCTTGGCGCGCCTCCTTTGCTAACTAAGGGGATGAACTATATAGAACACTGGTTATATTAATTGTTGTATTTTGATATTGGAAATTTATAGTGCCCCCATAGAAATAAATTGGAATATGTTTTAGATCAACATCTACCTAGAAATGTGTTACATTTTCAGTATGTAAACGCATAGAAATCGGTCAGAAGAGTATGCATAGTAGTCTTTTATTGAGATGGGCCTCAACATCTCACATTAGTGGTCGCTTGTCCCGGCCGGATTTTTAGGCGCCATGTCAAGCTATTCCTATTCATGTTCCTGCTTTGGCATGTTGTATATCTTCTACCCATGGACAGGTAGTGAGCCTAAGGCGAAGACCTCTAGCAAACCAACCAGCATCCTCACTTGATTTTAGATAAAGGAGATCCTAAATGGCAACCCTCCTCCTTTCTCTTCTTAATCTAGCTTGCATCATGGTCTACCTGTACCACATAGCCGGTACCAAAAACGTAATATTGGCTACTACTTCCTTCTCTAGCGTGTACTTGCTCATCTTCTACTCCAGGCATGCCATCGCCTCAACTTCATGTGCTGATGAACGGAGGTCTAGTGTACACGCTGCATGGTGTGCCTCACTCATTCTTGTGATGATTCTAGGCTTCGAGGTAAAGTAGTATGCTGCATAGTCAACAATAATCTTTGTGTTTGCTTCACCGATTCTTGTGGTACCTCTTGGCCTCTAGGTACAGGAATATGCTCAACAATCAATAATGATCTATATCTAGATGATTGCAGTATGTGTCCAGCTAGCTATGTTGATCGTTCTTGAGTTTTTGTAGCACGCAAACAAAGCTAAAGGAGTACAGCGGACCAATCTAGTCTGACAGTAGATTTGTTTGAAAAGAATATAGCTAGATCTGAGCTAAAAGGCAATGATGTGGTTATGGTATGTCATCCTCATGTGTGGTTATATGAAGCAATACTAGGTTAAGGTTACCCATTTAGCCACGGTAATCCTAGTTAGTTGCCAATCTAACGACCATCTGGTGTAATATCCATTTATACATTCTTGTATTAAATCCATGGTACACTACCTGGAGTATAGTACGCCTGCATGTTTTTGGTAATCTTCAGTAGTCAAACTCAATATGTGATGCTCCAAGGCAGATATCCTTGTTATGTTTGTATAGTTTTTGTGAGTAGCATTACCACTGTTGAGAGTACATGAAAGGTACCTGTTCAAATATTATAAGGCAGGTGTCAGGCATTATATTACTAGATATTATAGTATTTTTAGAAGCTATAAGAGATTGTATTGTTGTTGTCATTGTGTGTGTGTTCGTGTGTTGTATTTTTATAGTGCTACAATTTAAGGCCTCAAGCAAAGGTTACTCACATGCCCCTTCAAGTTACTGAGTGCTGCATCAAGTGTTTCATGGAAGGACTTAAACCTGAGCTAGGTATATATTCCAAATGCAGTTGATAGTTGAAAGATTACGGTCACTCTAGAGTTGCTGCTGAAGCTATCTGTGTTTTCTAGAGACTTGCATGAGTTTGGTATCTACTAGTGCTATCTCTAGATCAAAAAGAATGTCGTCCTAAATTTGAACTCAGAAAAAATTGTAAACTTTCACTAGATTTATACAAAATAGTGCCACCATTTGTATACTAGGAAACTTTATTGTGAAAATATATTTCACAATGTGCATCCAATTCTACTGTTCCACATCATACGTATGTTGGAACTCATGCACGCTTGCATACAACCATGATTAGTCGAATACGAAAAACATTACCATCTATTTGCGAAATTTTATTGGTTCCATGTATAGTGATCATTTACACAAAAAAACATGCGGCGTACCTCTTCATAGCATTTCCTAAATATGTCATTTGGTTAAACTAAGTAATTTGGTTCTATGGTACCATATACACCACACATACTGGCTTAATTAAATCAGAAAGTAGGTCCATATAAATAGTTGTGTACTTGACGTGTGTGCAAAGAGGAGTGTCACAGCAAAGATGCACACTGTAACCCATCTGGTAGTAGGACAGCCATGCCAGGACACCCTTTCTATGCTAAAGAGAAGGCTTTGTCTGTTAACATTAGAAACTCATGGAAGATATGGTTGTCCAGATTGTCTTTCTAGGGATTCAAAGATGTTGCATGGTCCATGGTCAACTTAAAGGGGACCTATTCGATACTAGTGACATGAACATTGGACTTTTGGGCTCCATCCAGCTCCATACCCTGTTACATAGTACACCCCAGATTTGGTGTCTCAACCACGCTTCCATATTTAATGCTTGACTACAAGTTTGTATGGCGCATATCATTTTGTTTACGAGTCCGCTACATGTCATTATATTACCTGTGGTTGAACCTTAACAGATTTGCACCTATAGTATAACCACATTAAATGCATTTTTGCCTTTAGACGATGTCTGATAAATTACAAATAGAGAGGGTGCTTGAATGCCTTCATTCCTTGCTTCATACACAGATCTTCAATTTGTAGCATTAGTACATTTTTCTCAGAAATCACGTTACACAGAGCTTCATACACAACTCCTCTTTTGTGCCCGTACATGTTGGAGATTTTGTCCTACATCCTTTTCAGATTTTCATTAGTCTCATAATTCCTTATAAGCAGCCAAGGGCAATCCTTAGTATGGCACAGGATCAAGGTTGTAGTCAATCATTACATGCAGAAGCGTGCTTGCATCCAATCTGGGTGTACTATGTGCTAGGATACACGACTAAATGGAACTGTCTTTTCATGCCACTACTGTTGAATAGTTGATGTCTAAGTGAAAGTGAACCATTAGGTACGGAAGCGTTCTTGACACATCCAATCTGGTTGTACCCTGTATAGGGTTGGATGGAGTCCAATCTCATGTCACTAGTGTTGAATAGCTGATGTGCTAGGGTGTAGGGTTGGATGGAGTCCAATGGGCAATGTTCATCCATACTACTCCCTCCGTCCCAAAATAAATGCACATCTCATTTCTCGATGATTCAATTTTTTAAGTTTAACTAGAAATATACAAATAATATCAACATTTATATCTCCAAATAAGTTTATTATTAAAAATGTACTCCATATTCAATCTAATGATATTTATTATGCATCGTAAATATTAATGTAATTTTGTATACATTTGGTCAAACTTAAAAAAATTTGACTCCTCGGGAAGCGACATGTGCGTTTATTTTGGTACAGAGGGTGTACTCATGACAAATGGTACATGAACCCTTTCAAATAATATGTAACTGGTACTCAGTAGGGACCATATGCCAATAGTTTCACACTTGGTTAAATATCCATGTGCGAATGTTTATTCTTACCCGGCAGGGACCATTTTTGAAACCAAATTTGAAATAAAATGTGCAAAATAGTTGTAACAAAATTCCATTCCATGTGGAAGCGATTTGGATCCATCCCTATAAGCTTTGCTGATCACACAAATACTTAAGCAAAAAAAGAAACAGTGGCTTCCACTAACATGCATACACTGGTACCCTGATTAGGTAAGGGTATGTGCTCAGGTCCTCTCGCTGCTTCCACATCACCTGGTCCTTGTTACAAGCTTCCAAGTATTTGTTTATGTGTTGCAGTGGCTCCATGCTTCTAGGCATGAATAAAAGGCAGGAACAGGTAGCAGCAAGCATGCAGGAGGTAGGATAGCCTAAGGCCACCACACATGTTGCCAGAATTAATGCTCTTCTTGCTTCTTTGTGTCGAACAGCCTGATAAAAGCAATAATCAACATCACTCTCTTCTGCTCAGTCATGCATGTTAAGAATGTTTGGCTGGCATTGTTGCCTCAGCAGCCGCAGCTGTTTGTTTTGTGTATAGAGATATGTAGCTACTGTGAGGGGTTATTTTGGGATGGAGGGCCATATGAAGGCATGCGGCTAGCCTTGTCTACCTATTTATAGAATGGATTCCTAGCCACTCACTCCTCACATCTGGCTACATCTAGTCTAGCACACGTGCACTAGGTAATTCATTCTTTTAAAATGTTAGCTATTTGCTTGTAGGCTAGAAAAACGAAATAGCAATGCACAATCTACATGCTCAAGTGTGAGGATGCAAGAATATCGCTACATGAATATTGTCTTCCTATTTACTCTTCCCTACTTTTGTGCATGAAATATTTTTATTCCTATTTTGAAATATCCATATACTAGATAACAAAATTTTTTAATATGCCTATATGTCGCCCTCCTGTGTTTGTCACGTTAACTAGCTTGTGTTATGCAAAAATGATTGGATCTTGCTTTTGCATTTCCTATTTGCAGGTTATAACGAGGCTTATTTGAAGGCTTATAAAATGGATAAGAGAAAGGGTGTGATTGGAGAGTCGTCCTCATAATCTGCACAAAAATGATGATGTCTGTGTCACCGGACCCAACAATGTATACCTTTGCTTCTCCAAAATATATATAGTTACCTGCTCTATGCTTTCCTTTGTCTTCATATTCGAAGAATAGTTTCCTTACACATTAGCATGTGAACACAAGTTATAAACATTTTAATATGTACTTTGTAGGGTCCTACTAAAGTAATTACCGTATCACGCAAAAACATTCTGAGGCAAATCATTGGCACTCTAGGGGCAGTTATTCGCACAGAAGGGATAGTGAAGCTAGATCAGTCTTGTAGGATAGCCTGGCTCATAATTGAGATTCCTCCTCAGAATGGCACTGGAGATGTGACTATTGAGTGTTTCCATGGTAGCCCTTGTATGTGCGTTTATGATGCTGAAGAAAATGTCTCTGAAGTAACAATTGCCCATTCTATATCAAGAATATCCATGTCAACGATGTGAACTATGTGGCTTTCCATGAAACATATAGCCAACTACGTCATTACATAAGCTGGTGTCACATTCTGCACACTAGATATCAGCTTCTACGTATGGAAAAAATGGGCTTTTAATGCACACGTAAATCTTTTGAAGAGACTGGGACTGATCTGCACAAGTTATGGTGATATCCTTCCACTTAGACCCTTTGCTCCAACTATCCATCCACCAGCCTCATGTGTTGGATGTGTCATGTATATTGGACCTAATCCACCAGAAACTCGGCATGAAGAACTAGGTAGGGAGTTGTTCAATGTGTTGCAGGAGTATAACCCAATTAGCAATCCCATAATAAATTGAAAGGTACATGTACAATCATTAATCTTTTAATTATTATTTCATCCTAATAAATCCACTGGCCCTTACATATTTCTTGCTCCCTTGTAGATCCAATGTTGGGAACAATTAAATCCAAAGGGGCTTTTAGGAGCCTCGAGATTATATCCTACTCCTTGTTGTTAGCTTCGCCATGCAAGTCGAATTTCCTACTTCTATTGCACAGACACTGGCCAGCATGCATTCTAGTCTACTCATTAAATTCCTATAGGGAAAATTTTGTATGTTATAAGTAGGCACTAGAAGGCGGCATATGCAGTGTTATATCCTGTAATATAATTATATTATGTCAGGTTATGTAGCTCTTATTCTATGTAATAAGCATGCATGTAGAGGATAGTCCTCTCCTCTTTACGTGTTTGTGTTGGGGTCTTGTCTTGGACTGTTTGTATGCAAGAAATGGCAATGTGAGGGCCTATGTCTTTACATATTCTTGTCCCCTTTTATGTTTATCAGGACTGCACTATGGATGGAAATGTGCCAAGAGGCATGCATCATGCATGCATATGCACTCTCACTACTAGAATCCTAAGTTTAGCCGAGAGCTATATATAATAGGCCCCTGTCCACCCCATGGGATTAATGTCACCATTTTTTTGCTGCGGCTTTCAGATCTGTTGTCCTAAGAAGTCATCAGATGCAGCCAGGGTAGATCCTTATGTACTGGTACCACCAATCCACATGGATCAGTTGTGAGCTTGCGAACATGACACATTAAAAGGGTAGGAGGCACATTAAATATATAGAGCCCAACATCTATGTACTGCAACAAAAAGTATGAGGTCATCGACCTTGGCACAGCGCAAAGGCCTAACTGTTCGAGTCCAACCCTTGGTGGACAAGGGCGTGGCCCTATGCTGGCAGTGAGTGAGAGGAATAGAGGTGTTGGGAACTGGCTTCTCCGCCACTCAGTGCTGACGTGCCATTAGGCTGCTGCGCTACAGCTTGGATATGGGGCCTAGAAGTAAGGTGTAGTGTGTTGATGGCCCAAGATTGCTGCTACGCACTCGGCCAACAAAAGCAGGGAGAAAGTTGGCCATCGCAGCTAGTTTCCCAGGCATCAAGAGAGAAAAGCATGCTGCAGGTTTGACCTAGACAAGAACAGAGGGAGAGAGAAAAGAGTATTCTGTAATTATATTTCAGAGCCATCAAGCAACTCAGAAATGAACAGTTTTAATTTCAAAACCAAAACAAACATTACAAAAATAAATATGTAGCAGCATGAATGGTACACCATGTTCCTATGACCTGTGTTTGATTCTTTTTTTAGTTGCCATTATTGCAGGTTCAAATGCATAGTTAAATCAAATTTAACATATTCCTAAAAATGCAAAATTTAGGGTGTTATGGAGTTGGGTACAACAAGGTAGAAGAAAGGGTGTTATAGAGCTGGGTATGGTACTCTGATTTTTAACGAATAAGGGAGTATATGGTACTAATATGCAAATAGCCATATGTAGCATATTGCCATTGACATCCATGATAAAGGCACTAGTAAGTGGAAGGTTTCTAGATCAAATAACAATACATTTTCGAGTCATGTAAATAATAACCCATACTAAAACTAACATGGTACCACTCGCATATACTAAAAGATAGTTTAATTGGATTTATTTAATTACTTACAAGTACTCACATAGATAGCCAGCAATGGCATTAGCTATGTAAAAACTTATTCACAATAGCAATTGCAGGAGAACTCACATCGCGTTCCCATGATATGTCCTCCATACTATGGTCTGCTCCACTTAGGCGGCAACATATGGCTTCTGTAGAGTCTACCACATGCACAGACCAGCCCCAAACACCAGCGATATGGCGAATCTTTGCAGTCTGTGATTTTGCAAGGGCTTTTGTATTTGCCTTCATCTCGTCTATGGAATCAGAAAGACTCATGCCTCCACCAAAATATTTGCTTAGTTCTCGCACATCAATTGCCTTTGTTAGCCCAGTGTGGTTGCCAATCTTATGAACCAGCGTAGTATCAAAATACTCTTTTAGTTCCTCAACTAAGCCAGAACCAACCATATCATCAATACGGCGACATAGATACTCATTAAGAACCAGCTCATGAGCATGGACCCAGAGTAGACAACTTATGAACCTTAAATTTGGCTTATACTTTGCTATCAAAAAAGGATTGGGAAGGGAGGGATCAAGGTGGTCAGCAAGAAATCCATGCATGAGTGAGTTTGACACACCTACCAGAACTGGAACTCAACCACGCCTTGCAATAGACTCTGCAACAGTTGTTGCAATAGATCGAAAGGATGGTACAGACAGGGCATCCACAATTGATGGAATAACCCCAATTAAGTGATGAGGAATACCACCTTGATCATTGGGGCGGATTTTGTTAGTTGCGATGTCAAGACCAGCGTACATTTGCACTTGTCCGCATTTACTACTTCTCCACCAATCACCTTGGATATGTCAATTGATAACTTCGTCTTTCCCGTGCTGGTGGCACCCATGATTACCACGGTTTAAACAACATCTCGAAATGTAGTTTGATCCTGCAGAGGTGAGTGGGGGATCTCAGCCAACAAAAGGAGGGAGAAAGTTGGCCATCTCAGCCAGTTTCCTAGGCATCAAGAGAGAAAGCGTGCTGCAGGTTTGACATAGACGAGAATAGAGGGAGGCAAAGAGAAAAGAATATTCTGTAATTATATTTGAGCCATCAAGCAACTAAAAAAACAAATAGTTTTAATTTCCTAGGATATTTATTCCACTCTTCCTAATTCAATAGTTATCTCAGGGCTTCCCATAGGGTAGCGGGCACATTACAAGGATATACAATATGATTGATACCACAAGAATAGGCATTAGGGTAGCAAAGATGGCGATGGTGAGCTCTTCTTCATCTAAGCACATCTTGAGAGTATCAACTTCTTACTTCTGACAATGTACTTCGGCTTCTGCTTGATGTTTTCTTCGGTAGTCTTCAGCTTGCAGCACTCGTCTCTGGCTTCTTGTTGAAATGTTGAAATAGGTTGGAACTTGAATAGGGGGCTTATGCGGGTGATTAGTGTTGAGTGTGGGGTGTCTTGTTGTGAAGGGGTAGCTGGGGAGGTGTTTTATAGGCGATCAAAGGCGGGGTTTAGGGGGTGGGTGCGCGCCATTATCGGCGGCACTGAGCAGCATCGGGGGCTGAGGGAATCGGGTTCGTGGGGGACAGCAGCAGCATCGGGGCGATGGAGGTGACAGCATGAGTGGCATCATGGGGTAGTGGTGCGGGTGGTGTGGCGTGAGGTGGGTGGTGGTGCAGAGGAGACAGCGGCATGATGCTGAGAGGATGGCACTAGTGTGTGGGAAAAGGAGCGTGGGTGAGTGGATAGTGGCTGTGAACGTGGCGTCCATGACTTTTGCATGAAGTCTGCTATGCACTTTGCGGGTTGCATGGGTGTGGAGTAAATGTAGCTGACTCGGGTAGCTGCCGATTTCCTTCTTGTCTTTATTCTTCGATGGTTTCTGTCTTCTCAAAATATCCTTGGTGGTGATCAAGATGAGGAAAGAATCTATTCCTAATAGAGAGTTAGGGCTATACAGTAGTTATTGCAATAGATTGAAAGGACGATACAGATAGGTCATCCACAATTAATCGAATAACCCCAATTAAGTGATGAGGAATACCACCCTAATGATTTGGCCAAATCTTGTTAGTTGCGATGTCAAGACCAGTATACATTTGCATCTCGTCCGCATTTATCACTTCACCACCAATCACCTTGGATATGTCAATTGATAACTTTGTCTTGCCCATGCCAGTGGCACCCATGATTACCACCAGTTTAATCGACAACATCTATGAGATGTAGTTTGATCCTACAGAGGTGAGTGAGGGATGGGGTGGAGTGGTGAAGGGGAAGTGCTTCTTGCCCTTTAAACACTAGGTTGACTAGCCCATGTATACGTCAATGGTGTAGTGTGGTAGGGAGAAAGGATGAGGGTAAGTGCTCTGAGCACTGTTAACCTAGGTCTACCAAACTAAACATGGTACAGTAGTAGGCATTCCTAGAACTACTTATGTACTACCATGGATACACCTCACAGACAAACATAATTATGCACATGTGTTTAGTAACAAAATATGAAGATGTATGAGTACAATATAATATGTATCGTATGTATGTGGACAAATCCACAGGTCCACAGGTGTGGCGAATGGGAGGAGCATCCTCTAGATTTCGAAGAAGAGGCAACTCATCATAGGAGAAGATGAAGTGTCAAGTACCTGCACGTATTTCTTTAGTTTTCCATTCTCTCATGTATTTGTGGAAAAGTCATGTTATGCCTATAATCAGTTCGAGGATGTCATGACCACCTCCTTTGCATATTTTGATACCCTTGCTTGCTAGATCTGTTGTTCTCGTCCCTAATTTGTAGGTTACTTTGCCCAGTTCTGATGACTTCATTCTTTGGACACTTAAGGGACGTGCTCCATTGTAGGTAACATTGTGCCAAGATGACTACCATTATTTTGGCACACTCCCACACAACCTGTACAAAGGCACGCGCATGCCTGTGAATAATCGAGAATGACCCTTAACCATGCAGTAGCTACTACCGCAGTGTCACCTCACCACTGTCCATGTCGTGTGTGCCTACCATTGCTTAGGCACGCATCCACAAGAACTACGCAAAGACACCCGCATGCATGTGAATAATGGAGAATGCCCCCGAAGCGCCCAACAGCTACTGCCACGATGTCACCTCACCACCGCCCTTGGCACTACATGACATCACCCCACGTTGATACCATAGTTACCTACATTAAATGCGGTTCTTGGACTATTGGATACAACTTCATCCTTCTAGCTATAAAATCTGGCACCTCAGAGGTCTTCCATATCTCAAGAGGTAACACATCCTAGCTCAACTACCTCCCCATCAAGTATCATCTCTACCTTTCACTTCTCTGGTGTCCTTAGCAAGGTGAGAACCATGACCATCTCTATGAAATCTTACCCTCTCCTATATATTACAAAAATGACTTAACCTCCTTTCCCTTGCAGATGGCAGATGAAGGGTGGACCATGTTGATATTAGATAGGCACACGAAGGAATTTAAGAGAAATAATCCGCAAGCGCACGGATATCGGTGAGCACTTCACGCGGGAGATAAGTCCAGAGTATCATATTTGTTTTATCCACAAGGAGAAAGCGTGCGATGACTAACCTAGTCTTTACTATTACCCCTGGGCCGCACTACAAGGTAGTGAAGATATAAGCGATTAGAGAGAACTACGACACCAGTCTGGTTCCAACCTATGGCAAGCTATGATACTATTGCTCTTAGGGGAAATACCGATGGAAAAGAGACACCACAGAGGATGCTTAACCAGGGTACTTAATCCTACCAAACCTTCTAACGGGAGGAGACTCCAAAGGTAATAATGGGATTGTCATGTCCCACGCTACTACTCAATAATCCAGCCAGATAGGGGATAAATACGAGTATTCCTAGCCCAAGCACCACGCTTACGCTACGAATGATTACTCTATTCCCTACGCGAAGCGAATAAAGTAAACCCGTAAACCAAAGAACAATAATAACAACATACTTACTTAGTATTAGAAGTTGAATTGCCGAAGAATCCTAGAACCAAGCCTCGTGTTAGGAGACTTGACCCCGTAGATACAAGCTTGGAGAGGAGACACCGACAGGCCGGGCTTCCTCCAATCTTCTACCTCCACTCTAACTCTCTCAATCTAGAAGAATAACTCTAATCTCACATAGAGACTACAAAGCTAAACTCTCTTGTATGTGCCCTAGAGACAGATCCATTCAAGGGACCCCTCTCAGGCGAATTCTCTCTGGAAAATATGAATTAGGGTTTCTAAACTCTCTCCTCTAGGGGGCCAGGGGCCTTGCTTATATAGCCCTTTAGGAAGCACCACAGCCCTCGGATCAAACCAACCTTGATCAACGATTTTTATTCATCCTCAAAGGCGGTGGAGGCAGGATCCGCGAGGTGGAAGGCGATTGGCTGCCTGGGCTGGGCGGCCGCCCGCCCCTGTCACAGTGACAGGTGGGTCCCACCTCCTAGGGTTTGGCTTTTTGAACCTTCTAGACTATACTTTTTCCATATGTGGCCCTTTCTCTCTATGTAAACCTGACATGTGTGCCATCTTTGATTATTTTCAGCTGACACCCTGCAGAAATAGATATTCACCAAAACTCGTGGAATTCTGTCAGTTAAACACCTAGTCTATGGTGGTAATTGACTTTATAACATTCTTTTATGTAAGTTGACGGTTAAAAATGATAGTTAACTACCGTCAACAAACTCCCCCACACTTGGACTTTTACTCGTCCTCGAGAAAAGAATATATTACATTTAGGCATAATCTCTAAGACATCAACAGTAGATTTATTCCTTAGTCATACCTGTGTTGCAGGATTCAAAGTGTCTACCATACCATTTTGGGCAGTTGAAGAATGGAACAGCCTGAAACTGAGCCCCTTTCTCCTTTCAACCTATCACTTGGTGTTTTTGTATGTATTTGAAATAAAAACATAGCTTACCTTCTACCTCATGTGGTACTCTCAAGTCACTCAAGATATGCGGTATTTGTAGATCTCTCTGAGGTATGTATGACAAATGCCATATATCACATCCTATTCTACAAAAGCTTATCTGGAGTTGATGGTATTTCAAGGATGTAGCATACTTACTTTGCATATATTGCCAGTCAAAATGGGATCCAAGGAGGGGAGTGACATACCCCTAGATCAGGACATGCATGTGGTGTGGTTTCAAAAGAATAAACATAATAGGAAATATTTGTGGAAGGTAGAGAGGGTGCAAGATAATTCTATAATGCTCCTTTACAAAAGATACACTTATTCAACTTTGATTTGAGAAATTGCAACTTGAAACTTGTACTTCCCAAAAGGCAAAATCAATACTTTCTTTTTCTTTCTTCTCTCTTTTTTTAACAATAATAACATGCACAGAACTTTGATGAAACATTGTGAGAGAATGATAACATTCTGGAGCATTTTAGAACCATGGCTAGCAATCAAGAAAAATCTATAGGAGATATATATATTTTCTTTGATTGTTTACTCCTAGGGTAGGAGCAAAACAAATTTTTGAGTGGATCTAAATAGGTAATATGGTGGTGCGTCCTTCCAGGGTAGAAGTAGCAAGGGGTGCAAGAATTAGTGTGAATCCTGATCTTGAGAGCATGGCCCACCTCTCAACAAGGGTCTAGCACGGGTTGACCAAACTCAACACAAAGTGAATAGCTTATGTGCTAGTTTTATACATATAAGGCTTTATTAGGCATTTATTCTTACCATAGAGGAGAAGCATAGCTAGAAATTTTAACATTTTTGTAAAAGAAATCCTCCAAGTGACAAAGTATCAGAAATCAGGTTCTCATGATTCTATTGTCTCTCACTCCACAACAACTTAAATGATATGGGGTCCCCAAAAGTTAAGTTCCCAACAGTAATAGGACTCCCAGGAAAGAATCATGGTGTGAGTCTATAAAGAGATCATGACTAAGATAATCTATCTTTTTAATTTCAGTATTAAATAGTTTATATTTAAGAATTCATAATGCAAAACGTAACAGAAAGTGTGTATAAAAAAATTGGAACATATAGGGAGCATACCTGACCATGGTCGAAGGATAGAGCAAGGAGGGCTTACCTCTGGGGCATCATCCCCACTTGGGGTGGACCTCTAAAGCTCACTTTGACGTGCAGGGTCCTCGTGTTATGTATCTTCAAGATTTTTCATTCGTGCGGTAAAATCTGTTCTGTTATATCGTCGAGGGTCTCCCCCACACTTGTTTCCTAGTTTCCTTTATACAAAGCATGGTGGAGACAAAAGCACAAGCAAAATATATCTAATAATAATAAGAAACCAACTCTTTATTCAGTATCATGTAAGGCACTTTGTTTACAAATAAATGAAAGAATTAATAAAAGAATTTAAGCAATCTAGCAACTAATCTCGAAAATGCCTTATCAACTGCTAAACGGATTCAATCTACTTCTTCAGCTTAGGAGGCTCTAAAGCACTTACGCGCTTTTATAGTTCCTTATTGTTCTTCTCTATGTCCTCTACTTTCTCGTGCATGTGAAGAAAACATCTATTCTGAAGGCGTAGAGTAGATTCTATAGAGGAGATAGTAGCTTGCTGAGCCTCTATCAGCTTTTCTAGATCAGCTAAAGTCTTACGACGCTTGCGCGGAGCTTCAACCTTAGCAAGGGCATGCTTAGGAGCTTCTTTGGGTGGAAGGAATTTGACTTTGCTTGGATGAGCGCGAACTCCTTCGAAGTAAGTGCATTTCCTAGTGCTGTACTTGGTGCAGACGATCTCTCCTTTCTTGTTGGTCTTCACACCAACAAGCGTCTCATTGTGCTTTGGCGGCAAAAGCTTGGTTCCAGCAGGTAGCTTGACGACAGGCTCCTTCGACAATTTATCTTCTAGCAAGAGGGGCTGTGGAGGTGCTGTGAGAACTGGCTGAGTGAAGTAAGATTGGCTATAGCTATGAGGTTTTGGTGGAATGGTAGCTAGGGGTTGAGCATTGCTAATTGGGATAAGAGCTTTGCAATTTAGATCTTCCTTGGGGATGGAGTTGAGGTCGAGACCATAGGGGATGATCCTCTTGTCGTGGTTGGCCATTGGAGCTTGGGAGAGAGAGCTAGCAAGCTTCTAAAAGGAAAAGAGGAATGATCTAATGGGATGAAGATGACTGACATTAAGGGTAGTTAATATAGGAGGGTTCAGAGGACCAGAACGGCATCTAAACGGTATCTCGTGATAAAAATGCCCGAATAAACTAGGAATAAACTTTTTCTGAAAGAAGAATGTAGAAGAATCATGAAGGCAAAAGGTGGTAGCAAAACGGCACAGGGGGTGGGGCGGGCGCCCAGCCCTAGGGGCGGGCGCCCGGCCAACGAGCCCGGCTCCGGTTCACTTTTTCGCAGATTTTTTTAAATATTTTTGTTATTTCAAAAAATATGTTGGGCCCTGAAAAATAAAAACTAAAAAGGTCAGGCCCAACAATACTTAAGTAATAAATAAATTAATAACATCTAATTCTTCTAATTATTTATTGGGCTCTAAAAATAATTTAAGGCGTTGACCATTTACCTTGAATAACGTACCTTCGTCGTTTTGAAGCGTAACCGCGCCATGTGATGATGCGTCTACCACTTTAAATGGTCCTTCCCACTTACTTTGTAGCTTTCCATGTCCGAAAAGTTTCACCCTGGAATTAAAAAGTAATACCTTATCTCCTGGGGCGAACTCCTTCTTAATTCTCTTGTCATGCCATCTCTTAACTCTTTCTTTATAAATCTTTGAATTGTGATATGCTTTTTCTCTCCATTCATCTAACTCTGAGAGTTGCATTTTCCTTCTTATTCCGGCAGCATCAAGGTCCATGTTCCATTTCTTGATAGCCCAGTGAGCTTTAAATTCTAACTCAACTTGTAGGTGACAAGTCTTCCCATACACCAACTGATAAGGAGACATCCCAATAGGTGTCGTGTATGCTGTTCGATATGCCCAGAGTGCATCGAGTAACTTGTCCTTCCGTCTAGTACCCATCTCATTTACTGTCTTTTGCAGAATATTCTTGATTTGTTTATTCGATGTTTCTGCTTGTCCGCTTGTCTGAGGATGATAGGGGGTAGCGACGTTATGACGTATTCCATGCTTAGACAAGTAGTTCTCAAAGCTCTTGTCAATGAAGTGTGATCCTCCGTCACTTATCACTATCCTCGGGACTCCAAATCTGGGAAATATTATCTCTTCAAACATCTTCTTGGAATTTATGTTATCGGCCTTCTTGCATGGCAGGGCTTCAATCCATTTGGAGACATAATCTACTGCCACCAAAATGTATTCGCATTTCCTTGATGGTGGGAATGGTCCCATATAGTCGATTCCCCAGACATCAAAGAGTTTAATCTGAAGGTTGTTGATGAGTGGCATGGCATCTCTTGTATTGATATTGCCGTGCCTCTGACATGGTCCACATCTTTGGATGAATTCTCCTGTGTCTTCATACATTGTTGGCCAAAAGAATCTGCATTGCCAAATCTTTGCATGTGTGCGGAATGCCCCATAATGTCCTCCATATGGTGATGAATGGCATCTTTCAATGATTTTTATTCCTTCCTCAACAGGTACACATCTCCTGAGTAGGCCATCTGAGCAGACTCGGAAGAGGTACGGTTCATCCCATATGTGAGTACGACTTTCCTGGACGAGTTTCCTTTTGTTTGCTCCTGGTGGTACATATCCTAAAACCATAAAATTAACAATATCTACGTACCAGGGGTCAGATCTGTTGATCTAGTAGAGCATGTCATCCCGGAGTGAATCGTCGATGGGCATTTCCTGTGAATTCTCAAACTGCATTCTAGACAAGTGATCGACAACAGAATTTTCTACTCCCTTTTTATCTTTTATTTCTAAGTCAAATTCTTGGAGTAACAAAATCCATCATATTAAACGTGGTTTAGCATCTTTCTTAGTGAGCAAATATTTTAGAGCGGCATGATCAGAATAAATAATTACTTTAGCTCCCACTAAGTAAGATCTAAACTTATCGATAGCAAAAACAACAGCAAGGAGCTCTTTTTCAGTAGTTGCATAATTAAGTTGAGGTCCTGTTAAAGTTTTGCTAGCATAGGCTATTGCATGATGCTTTTTATCTTTAGTTTGTCCTAAAACTTCCCCCATAGCATAATCACTTGCATCACACATAATTTCAAAAGGTAAAGACCAATCAGGGGGTTGAATGATTGGTGTTGAGATGAGCGCTTTCTTTAAAATTTCAAAAGATCTTAAACATTCATCATCAAATTCAAAAGGAACATCCTTGGCTAGCAAACGAGTAAGAGGTCTAGCAATAAATGAGAAATCTTTTATAAATCTACGATAAAAACCAGCATGGCCAAGAAAACTTCTAATTCCTTTTACATTCACAGGTGGAGGTAGCTGTTCAATTACTTCAATTTTAGCCCTATCTACCTCTATACCTCTTTCAGACACTAATTGTCCTAGCACTATTCTTTCTCTAACCATAAAATGGCATTTCTCCCAATTGAGGACTAAGTGCTTTTCTTCACATCTTTGCAAAACTCTATCTAAATTTTTAAGACAATCATCAAAAGTTTTTCCATAAATAGAAAAGTCATCCATGAAAACTTCCATAATCTCTTCAATCATTTCAGAAAATATAGACATCATACATCTTTGAAAAGAAGCTGGAGCATTACATAACCCAAAAGACATTCTACGATAAGCATAAGTTCCATAGGGGCATGTAAAGGTAGTTTTGCTTTGATCATCAGGATGGATAGGGATTTGGTGATACCCCAAATATCCATCAAGGAAACAAAAGAAAGAATGATTGGCTAACCATTCTAACATCTCATCAATAAAAGGTAACGAAAAATGATCCTTCTTAGTAGCTTTATTAAGCTTTTTATAGTCTATGCACATCCGCCATCCTGTGATGGTACGTTGAGGGATCAACTCATTCTTCTCATTCTTAACAACAGTCATGCCTCCCTTTTTAGGCACAACTTGGACAGGGCTTACCCACTCACTGTGTGGCACAGGATAAATAATCTTGGCGTGCAAAAGTTTCAAAACATCCATTTTAACAACCTCCCTCATCGCATTGTTAAGTCTACGTTGTGGTTCTCTAGAAGGTGAAATAGTAGGATATGTGGGAATGTGATGGGTGCAAAGGGCAGGACTAATTCCTTTAAGATCTTAGAGTGAATAGCCAAAAGCTAATCAATGTTTCTCTAAGACAGCCATTAAGCAAAAAGTTTGTTCCGGAGTGAGTTTATCACTTATGATCATAGGAAACTCTGGATCATCATTTAGAAAAGCATATTTAAGACCGGTTGGTAAAAGTTTAAGTTCTATAGGAGGTCTAGGTGGCTCTGCAAACTCATCTAAAGGTTCAGGCTCAAAGTAATCAGCCTCTTCTTCTATGAAGAATTGAGCATCATCCTCTAGACCTGAGTCAACTAAGAACTCTAGAGAAGCAGCCTTAAATTCCTCTAGCGGGTCAGATTCTGGATAAGATTCGGTCCTAGTACTTAGAGAATGAGATATGGACATTAGGAATTGAAGTTTCTTTCCAAAACAATTGTTTATTTTCCCTGTTTGTCCTTCATAAAGGAGTCTTCTAAAAGGTTGTCCTATCGCAAGCTATGATAATATTGCTCTTAGGGGAAATACCGATGGAAAAGAGACACCACAGAGGATGCTTAACCAGGGTACTTAATCCTACCAAACCTTCTAACGGGAGGAGACTCCAAAGGTAACAATGGGATTGTCATGTCCCACGCTACTACTCAATAATCTGGCCAGATAGGGGATAAATACGAGTATTCCTAGCCCAAGCACCACGCTTACGCTATGAATGATTACTCTATTCCCTACGCGAAGCGAATAAAGTAAACCCATAAACCAAAGAACAATAATAACAACGTACTTACTTAGTATTAGAAGTTGAATTGCTGAAGAATCCTAGAACCAAGCCTCGTGTTAGGAGACTTGACCCCGTAGATACAAGCTTGGAGAGGAGACACCGACAGGCCGAGCTTCCTCCAATCTTCTACCTCCACTCTAACTCTCTCAATCTAGAAGAATAACTCTAATCTCACATAGATACTACAAAGCTAAACTCTCTTGTATGTGCTCTAGAGACAGATCCATTCAAGGGGCCCCTCTCAGGTGAATTCTCTCTGGAAAATATGAATTAGGGTTTCTTAACTCTCTCCTCCAGGGGCCAGGGGCCTTGCTTATATAGCCCTTTAGGAAGCACCACAGCTCTTGGATCAAACCGACCTTGATCAATGATTTTTATTCATCCTCAAAGGCAGTGGAGGCAGGATCCGCGAGGTGGAAGGCGATTGGCTGCCTGGGCTGGGCGGCCGCCCCTAGGGCTGGGCGCCCGCCCCTGTCACAGTGATAGGTGGGTCCCACCTTCTAGGGTTTGGCTTCTTGAACCTTCTAGATTATACTTTTTCCATACGTGGCCCATTCTCTCTATGTAAACCTAACATGTGGGCCATCTTTGATTATTTTCAGCTGACACCCTGTAGAAATAGATATTCACCAAAACTCGTAGAATTCTATCAGTTAAACACCTAGTTTATGGTGGTAATTGACTTTATAACATTCTTTTATGTAAGTTGACGGTTAAAAATGATAGTTAACTACCGTCAACAAACCACTAGCTACTTCTTGGACAAGGATGGTTTTCCCAAGCTCTTGTATGCCATCATATCCAGGCTAGGTCTTTTGGATCACCTAGAGTATGTAGGTAGAGAGTATGAGGAGTATGGCATAGAGCGGTGTGAGGTCATCATCTATGTTGGAGCAAGTAAAGATTTCCCCAACATAGGGCCGTGGGTGGTTTCTACTATAGAGTTTCAGTTCAAGGGCACTTACCAAGATGTCGCTCGCAAGCTTTGAGGTACCTATGCCAGATTTATGAGAGGCCAATATGTCGTACACCCATGCGATTGTTCCCCCCTTTAACAAGAGATAGTCCTGTGTGGGTATCCTGAATGAGGACCCTCGAAGGCCCTAAAATATGTGAAAGTGACCCAACTATGGTGTTCATGTCCGTGGAATGGCGGTTTGATCTAATGGTGGGGAGGTAGTCTTCATAAGGATTTATGGGCCCACACTCCCATTCTCTTCTGCTCTATAAATAAAGCACTACTAGAGAAAGGTCATCACCGTTGGGTCAAAATCCCAATGACCGTTGGTTTTGGGCCTTGGCAGTG
Source organism: Saccharum hybrid cultivar R570 (assembly GCA_038087645.1). NCBI lineage: Eukaryota > Viridiplantae > Streptophyta > Magnoliopsida > Poales > Poaceae > Saccharum > Saccharum hybrid cultivar. The sequence continues at coordinate 18,987,270 of JAQSUU010000637.1, forward strand.
AAATGTCAATGCTGATGGCCATGGTCATCACCGCTGGTTCAAAACCAATGGTGATAATACGCTATCACCACTGGTTTGGTGTTCGATCCGGCTATTATAATGGCATGATCACCGTCGGTTCAAAGTTTTATCTGGTGTTGATAATCCTAAAATCACTTTTGATTTACAGCATAATCCGGCGATGATGAGCGTTTGGTCACCACTGACCAGAATTACACTTCGCCAGTGATGAGCATTTGGTCACCACCGGTCAATGGTGCAATCCTGCGGTGATGAGGAATTCATAAACGTCGGCTCATGCATTAACCCAGTGTTGATGACTATTAGTTCACCACCAGTAAATAGTTTGATCCAGTGTTGATGAGCATTTATTCATCGCTGAAACGTTCTTGCATCCTATGATGCTATTGTGTTTTCACAATGTTTTTTAAATGAAGCTTAAATAGCATATTAAAGAAACCATATAGATACAATCATCAAATCCATAGATCTTGTCCGGGAATAAGTCTAAGTTTTTCAATAGCAATCCACGCTAACACAGAATGTGAGGAAAGACATGACTGCTATGAGTAGAAGTATGCTACCCAAGCTGCCCCTTGATTACATAATAAGGTAGTTCTCTCTCTACACCGACTTACATAATGAAACGATTTAGTTGTGCTTCATCAGATAGCTCCTTGGTATGTGTCTCTACTGACTGCAACACTGAGTGAATATAATTAATTCCAAACTGAATTAAAGCATGTGAATAAAAGTGATTTGCTTTTGTTCAATTACCTTGGGAATGTTGGTCACAACCGAGGACTAGCTAGGTATGATTCCCCTGTTTGTGTCATTATGAAGAGTTCACATAATTAGATCTTAACTGAATTGATTGAAGGATGTGAATTAAAGTGATTTGCTTGTTCAATTACCTCATCATTGTTGGTGATTAAAGCCAAGGATGAGGTATGATTCCCCTTGTTTACATGATTACCTATAGTCAGAGGGAAGCCACTTTTGCCCTAATGAAAGGTGTTTGTGCCCGGAAAGATGTCTTGTAATTCAATTTACTTATTGTATGTCATATGTGAATCAAAAATGACAAAAAGTAATATTCAAGGATTGCATTCATGGGTGAAACTACATGAGTATTTTGTGAGAGGAGCACCATTTCTGTATTGCTATCAAGTGAAGTCGCATAGGCCCAAATTTCTATCAAGACATCAGATCCTCAAGTGCAGCTAGAATGAGCTGCTTACCTTTAGCATAGTTGAGCCAGTGGGAACATGGTGAAAGTACGTATGGTCTGTTCATGTTGGAAACACATAGGCTTGCTAGGGGCATTGAGGGGCATCAATGCCCACTGTGTCATGTGGTGAGGAGGCCAAAGCAGGTCTAGGCCCCACCCTAGCAAAGGGGTCACTGCAAATCATGGTGAAAGCATCTAGGCCCCTAATTCAGTTTTGGCTATTAATGATGACACAATCATTGTGACTAATATATGTTTTATAGCAGTATTCTAAGTTAGGTTACAGTGATGAATGATTAATGGACAATCAATGGTTTTCGTGCCCTATTGATGGATTTCATTTTGGTTTTTAAAGGATAAGTGAAAAGGTTAAGGCAGACTAGTCTAAGTGTCATTTGGTGTTGAGAGACACTTAAGAGTAATTTATGGCCATGTTTTTCCTTTTTTGTACTGTGAGGGTATAAACCCCCGATACCACAAGATGGTACATGAGCCGCACCGTCTAAGGTGGCCCGGCCCGTAAGATCAAGACGTACATCACAAGATTATAGGCTGTACTAGATATTGTAATAGTACTGGATGGAATACCACATAACTCAATACAATATAACAGAGCACATGATACAGGGTTTTACGTCATGCTGACGGCCTAAACCTGTATAAATCCTATGTCTTGTGTCCTGTTACCATCCGGTTCGTGTCTTGCGCACCGTCTACCGACAAATCACCATCACGGGCATACCCCTCGATGGACTACCGACCACATTTCGTCGACAGTGGCGCGCCAGGTAGGGGGTGTGCATACAGACTCCCAAGCGAGCCAGATGGGAATTTTTTCGTTAATTCTCTACTAAAAACTGGGTGAGTCGTTCTACATTGTTGTTTGGATCAGTCTTTTCTTTGAATATCTAATACAGATTGATTTTTCTGCATGTAACGACATTTCCCTGGTTCGCGATCTACTTCGCTAACATTGCCCTGGAGCCCGCTGGGATTAATATCGAGAATTAACTCGACAACGACAGACTCAGCGGCTTCAGCGGCAGGAGAGCAGTTCCAACATGCTCCGACTACGACCACGACCTCTTGCCTCGACCACCTGCCACGTCACAATAATAATCGCCGCAAGGAAAGGTGCTACCACAACTGCGATGTCATCGTCATGACGGATCGGAAAGCTCGAGGGCTAGACAATTTCATCACCACCGACCAGACAACGTCTCGACTAAAGCTAAGTACACTTCCCATATTTATATTTAATACAATTTTCTCTATGACGTTTCTCCACAATGTCCTCGTCATGTTTTCACTACGACATTTCTTCACAACGTCCTCATCATGATTATTCTTCAAATAACGTTTGTCCATGTATACCAAGATGACATACATCTATGCTTAACACAAATCCCTGACCAGTCGCGTTGATGCTTGATGTCTCTAGAGACGGCCCTGTCTCTGGCTTCTCCCCACACGTGCACGAGCGTCTGCCCTCTGCATTACGGGTGGTCGGCAGCGGCTCCTTAGTGACGCCATCCACACGCACACAGGCTCCGCGCTCAGCGTAACGCGGGCAAGCTAGGGCTGGAAACTCAGCTACATACTAACTGGTCGGGCGGTTTATGCTAAGTGTAAACACAAACCTCACATCAACACTGATGTTTACAAAGCACCGGTTGCTTTATCACATCATGTTCATTTGCAACTGACTGCTGAGCGTCATATATTATTTCATCATTACTAATTCTCTTCGGAGTTCATATATTCCTACATCACGTACTACCGCTCTACATATTTATATTGCAGGATCTTCACCGAGCTCTCATCGCTCCTCGTCAGGCTTGTCACCGAGCTCTCGCTGCTCGACCACATCTCCGGCCACGCTGGGGACTCCTCGCCGAGCTCTCGTCGCTCCTCGTCAGGCTCGTCGCCGAGCTCTTGCTGCTCGACCACATCTCCGGCCACGTCGGGGACTCCTCGCCGAGCGCTCGCCGCTCGTCACCGAGCTCTTGCCGAGGTCTCACCGCTCGTCGCTAAACTCTCGCCGAGCTCTCGCTGCTCGTCGCCGAGCTCTCGTCGCTCGTTGCCGAGCTCTCGCCGCTCCTCGCCGAGCTCTCGTTGCTCGTCACCGAGCTCTCGTCGAGCTCTCGCCGCTCGTCGCTGAGCTCTCACCTCTCCTCGCCGAGCTCTTGCCGCTCGTCGCCGAGCTCTCGCCGGTCATCGCTGATCTCTCGCCGCTCATCGCCAAGCTCTCGCCGCTCGTCGCCGAGCTCTCGCCGCTCGAACCGCGCCTCCAGCCATGCTCGGGGACTGGTCTGGCAAACACAGCTTGTGTCAGACCACCGAGCATGTTATACTTCTCGACCACGCTCGGGGACTTGTCGACCACACCTCACGCCGTGCTCGGGGACTGCCTCCTCGACCATCCGACCAGTGCTTGGGGACTGCTTCCTCGACCACCAGACCAGTGTTCTTCCTCGACCACTCAAGTAACACTCGGGGACTGCCTCCTCGACCACTCGACTAGTGCTCGGGGACTGCTTCCTCGACCACCAGACCAGTGTTCTTCCTCGACCACTCGAGTAACGCTCGGGGACTGCGCCTTTGACCACCCGACTAGTGCTCGAGGATTCATCGACCATGTCTCACGCTATGCTCGGGGACTGCTTCAACCACTCTCCGACCACAGCTTGAGGCCCATAGCTCGAGGCCTGACTTTCTCGGCTACATGTGAAATTTGACTCACATACAGTTGAGAGGTCATTATTTTCTTAGACCTTACTACAATGCTTATACTTCACCTTCCAGCAAGCTCGGGGACTACATCGGTATGATGCACCTGCTAGTGCATCTCAGTATCGAGTTTTCAAAGACTTTGGGCTCTATTCTTTTAGACCCTGGCACCACGTGCCTACGTCACCTACTACCAGGCTCGGGGATGTTGACACTTCTAACGTCACTACTAGAAATAAGACTAAGAGTCTATCCCTAGCAATGATGCCAAAAATGCTTTTGATATATGGTAACGCAATTAGGAAAAAGGATCCGCAAGCGCACGGATATCGGTGAGCATTTCACCCGAGATGTATCCTTGGGTATCGTATTTATATTTTTACCATTAGGAGAAAGAGTGCATCGGACTAACCAAATCTATTACTACTAACCTTTAGGCTACAACCACTGTGACTCGATGTGAGTGATGTATAGAGAAGACTACAACCGTACTCTTCTTCTAACCTTGGTAAGGATGATCTATTGTTCTATTGGGGAGGCTTAACGGAATCTAGACACCACAAAGGATGTTCGACCCGCACCTATAAACCCTATCGATCCTGCTAACGGGATATGGAATACAAAGGTAACTCGGAATTGTCACGTTCCTCGCTACTACCACGGTCCGGCTAGACGAGGGGATATCTATGAGTATCCTAGCTTAAACACCACGTTTACGCTAGAGATGATTACTCTAAACTCTACGCGAAGAGATCAAAGTAAACTCATAAACCAAAGAACAATAAAACAAAGAACTTACTAGAATTTAGAAGTCGAAATACTGAAGAATCCTGAGAACAAGCCTCGGGTTAGGAGAACTTGATCCCGCAGGTACAACCTCGGAGTAGACACCGACAGGCCGGCTTCCTCCGAATTACACCTCCACTCTATCTCTCTCAATCTAGTAGAACTAATTCTACTTTCACATGGATGCTAAGCCCTAAGAGGTGGGAACCCGAGAGGGATCCTCTCTCTAAAACCCTAACTTTTGATTTGCAACTGAATAATGAATTGGGGTCTTCTCCACCAGGGGCTAGGGGCCTTGCTTATATAGCCCTTTCAATTGAATCTGGACCGTCGGATCAAACCGACCTTCATCTCACGGTTTTCCTTGATCCTCAAAGGCGGTGGAGCATAATCCGCGAAGTGGAAGCTGATTGGTCGAGAGGAGGGGGCGGGCGCCCCAGGGACTAGGGCGGGCGCCCTGAGTCCGGGCCCGTTCCGTCTCCCGTTCGTTCCCGTGGCTTCTGGAATCTTCTAGATTACGGAAAATTATGTTTTCGGTTTTTATCCCGTCATTAATCCGACATGTGGGCCTTTCTTCCATATTTCCTGATAACCCCCTGCAGAAATAGATAAACAGCAAAACTCGTGGAATTCTGTTAGATCAAACCCTAATTCTAGGTGTTGCTTGCATATAGGTCCTTTTCTTTATTTATTTGATAGTTATAATTGATACTTAAGAACCGTCAACAAATACCCCCATACTTAGGCTTTTACTCGTCCTCGAGAAAAGGTTGGTTAATAAAACATCTGAGGTTAAAACATTCTTTCATATCTGCAGGGTGTTGTAAAATTCCACTGTGCACTATAGTCAGGGAAGTATATAGTCAGAGTAGAGAGCCTTTCTTCTTCTCAACCCTATCACTTGGAGTTTTTATATATTTTTGAAAAGAAAAACTTAGCATACCTTTATCCTCATAGGTGCTCTCAGAGTCACTCATTATCTTTTATATATATATCTCACTGAGGCTGTTTTGATTTTGCAAAAATAATTCTTTAAGCATACATACCTTGTATTTATTGAATGGTCAAAACGGGATCCGAGGAGAGGAATGTCATACTCTTAGATCAAAGATTTTGAAAATTAAAAACTTGTCACTCTTACTGGCATATTGCTTATTAGAGGGACCATGGGCTATCATCTTTTTTTTTCATCATATTTTTATCATATCTCTTTTTTTTTTTGGTGGATACCGAGGTACCCCTAATTCTACTGCCGGACACTTGTCCATTTTTTCTGCGAGGTTGTCGAGCACTTGCTCCTTTTTATTTCCTCGATATATTTATAATTTTGCATAGCCCATGCCTCTAACGCAATAATACTTCGGAAGAGTGAATCTTTCTGAATAAAAATGTCTTGATCTTAGGAGTATGATAAATCTCTCAACAAGGGTCTAACTTGTTTTGAACAAACTCAATACAAAGCAGATAGCTTTAATTAATATTTTCATGTTTAACAGGCATATAAAACTTGAGGATGGTAGCTAAAATTTTGAAATTTTAAAACAAATTCTCCAAGCAATAAAGATAACAAGAATAAGGTACTCATACCCTTACCATCTCTTATCCCACAATGACTTTTAGCAACACAGGGTTTTGAAATAATTTGAATAATTGCAGATTTCCAGGAAATATCACAGAGTGAGATTGATCATGATTATAAGCATTTTTATCCTTTTAATTTATCATGTTTAGAGAGATAAAATTCTGCACAAACTAAAGTGAGTATATAAGTGTGTAACAAAAGTGTGCAGAGTGTGTACCTGGTTCATGGAGTGGTGCGATCGAAGTGTGTGACATGTTAGGGAATCTCCCCCATACTTGTTTTCTGCTTTCTTGCACAAAAATAAAGTAGAGACACACAAGACATACTAATAATAATATTTATTAATCTTGAGGCATTTATTACAACCAAACCGAATATATCGAATCTAACTTTAAACAAACCTAATCGAATCTAATAACTAAGATGCAAAGCCTCAAGATCTAATCTAGATAATTTAGTGACGCTCACGCCTCCTAAGCTCATACTCTAACTCTTTGTTCCTTTTGTTGGCGTCGGCAAGGTCATCTCGTAGCTTTAGGATCGTAGTGTTATGGTTGGAAATCTTCCGATCCATAGCTATGTTGGAGCTCTGTAATTCTATAATGCTATTCTTAATTATCCGTAGCTCCTCATCCACATCTGCAATGGTTCTGCGGCGCTTGGGAGGTGTCTCGAAAGCATTGAGAGCATGCTTGGGTGCTTCCTTCGAGCAGTAGGGGCTGCGTAGGCGCGGTAAGAACTGGGCGAGCAAAGTAGGATTGGGTAGAGCTGCGTTGACGTGGTGGCATGGCTTCTAGCTGTCGCTCGGTGTTGGCCAGGACGAGAGCGTAGGCGTCGGGATCTTCCTTGGGCTTCTTGTTGAGGTCGTAGGGAACGACTTCCCAATCGCCGTGGAACTTCTCAGCCATTGGAGCAGCTAGGAATTAGGCTAGATCTAATTTGAGGAAGGAGAGAAGGCTTGAATGAATTGGTGCTAAAAGCTGACGCTAGGGGTCTGTTTATATAGGGGGTAAAAACTGCTCTCGTGGATGGTTGGGACTCTTCCCGCCGTCATGTTTGCGAAACAAACCGAGGACGGAATTTTCTAGAAAGCACTAGGCAAGGTTATCGCGTGGGAGAAGTCTGGGGCCGAGGGGAGACAGGGGCAGGGCGCCCGCCCTGTGTCCGGCTCCTCTACGAGCCTGCTTTCTCGAGCGTGTTTCTTACCATGTTTTTATCCTGAAAAATATATACTTGGCCCAAAAACGTCAAATTAAAAGCGTCGGGCTTTAATTTTTAATTGGAAGGTAAAAATTGATCACATCTATTTCTTCTAATTCTTTATTGGGCTCTAAAAATAATTTAAGACGTTGACCATTTACCTTGAATAACGTACCTTCGTCATTTTGAAGTGTGATAGCTCCGTGGGATGATGAATGAATTACCTTGAATGGTCCTTCCCACTTGCTCCGGAGCTTCCCATGCCCGAAAAGCTTCACCCTGGAATTAAAAAGTAATACCTTATCTCCGGGTGAGAACTCCTTCTTCTTGATCCTCTTGTCATGCCATCTCTTGACTCTTTCTTTGTAGATCTTTGAATTGTGATATGCTTTCTCCCGCCATTCTTCCAACTCTGATAATTGCATTCTGCTATGCTGTCCGGCGATATCCAGGTCCATATTCCATCTTTTTATGGCCCAGTGTGCCTTGAACTCAAGTTCAACAGGGAGGTGACAAGTCTTTCCGTACACCAATTGGTATGGAGACATTCCAATTGGGGTCTTGTATGCTGTCCGGTACGCCCAGAGTGCATCGGGTAATTTGTCCTTCCATGCCGTTCCCATCTCATTCACTGTCTTCTGAAGAATGTTCTTGATTTGCTTGTTGGAAGTCTCTGCTTGGCCACTTGTCTGAGGATGATAAGGAGTAGCGACGTTGTGACGGATTCCATGTCTTGATAGATAGTGCTCGAAGCGCTTGTCAATGAAGTGTGATCCTCCATCACTTATCACTATCCTGGGGACTCCAAATCTTGGAAATATGATTTCCTCAAACATCCTCTTTGAACTGATATTGTCGGCATGCTTGCAAGGTGGTGCCTCTACCCACTTGGAGACATAATCAACCGCCACCAAGATGAACTCACACTTCTTTGATGGAGGAAATGGACCCATGTAGTCTATTCCCCAGACATCAAAGAGTTCAATTTGAAGGTTGTTGGTGAGTGGCATGGCATCCCTTGTATTTATGTTTCCGTGCCTTTGACATGGCCCACATCTTCTGATATATTGCTTCGTGTCATCGTACATCGTAGGCCAGTAGAATCCACATTGCCAGATCTTTGAATGTGTACGGAATGCTCCATAGTGACCTCCGTATGGTGATGAGTGACATCTGTCGATGATCTTCCATCCTTCCTCAGTAGTCACACATCTTCTGAGTAGGCCATCAGCGCATACTCGGAAGAGATATGGCTCATCCCATATATGTGAACGACTTTCCTGAATAAGCTTTTTCTTGTTTGCTCCGGGGGGTACATAACCTGAAACCATAAAATTAACAATATCTGCATACCATGGGTCAGATCTGTTAATCCCGTAGAGCATGTCATCCCGGAGTGAGTCATTAATGGAGGTTTCCTGTGAATTCTTAAAGTACATTCTAGACAAGTGATCAGCAACAGAATTTTCTACTCCTTTTTTATCTTTTATTTCTAAGTCAAATTCTTGGAGTAATAAAATCCATCTGATTAAGCGGGGTTTAGCATCTTTCTTAGTGAGCAAATATTTTAGTGCAGCATGATCAGTGTAAACAATTATTTTAGCTCCAACTAAATAAGATCTAAATTTATCAATGGCAAAGACAACAGCCAGAAGCTCTTTTTCAGTGGTTGCATAATTAAGTTGAGCTCCTGTCAAAGTTTTACTGGCGTAAGCAATTGCATGATGCTTCTTGTCTTTTGTTTGCCCCAAAACTGCCCCCACAGCATAATCACTAGCATCACACATAATTTCAAAAGGCAACGACCAATCAGGGGGTTGAATGATTGGTGCAGAGATGAGTGCATTCTTTAATAATTCAAAAGCTTTTAAACATGCATCATCAAATTCGAAAGGAGCATCCTTGGCTAGCAAAAGAGTGAGTGGTCTAGCAATAAATGAAAAATCTTTTATGAATCTGCGATAAAAACCAGCATGGCCAAGAAAACTTCGAATTCCTTTTATATTCACAGGTGGAAGTAGTTGTTCAATTACTTCAATTTTAGCTCTATCTACCTCAATACCTCTTTCAGACACTAAGTGTCCTAGCACTATTCCTTCTCTAACCATAAAATGACATTTTTCCCAATTAAGGATTAAGTGCTTTTCTTCACATCTTTGCAAAACCTTATCTAAGTTCTCAAGACAACTATCAAAAGTTTTTCCATAAACTGAGAAATCATCCATGAAAACTTCCATAATCTCTTCAATCATATCAGAAAATATAGACATCATGCATCTTTGAAATGAAGCTGGTGCATTACATAACCCAAAAGACATTCTACGATAAGCATACGTTCCATATGGGCATGTAAAAGTGGTTTTGCTTTGATCATCAGGGTGGATAGGGATCTGGTGATACCCTGAATATCCATCTAGAAAACAGAAGAACGAGTGTTTTGCTAACCGCTCAAGCATCTCATCTATAAAAGGCAAAGGAAAATGATCCTTTTTCGTGGCTTTATTAAGTTTTCTATAGTCTATGCACATCCGCCACCCAGTGACGGTGCGTTGCGGAATTAGCTCATTCTTATCATTAGTAGCAACAGTCATGCCTCCCTTTTTAGGCACGACTTGAACAGGGCTTACCCACTCACTATGCGGCACAGGATATATAATCCCTGCATGTAGCAACTTTATAACTTCCTTTTTAACTACCTCTCTCATCGCGTTGTTAAGTCTACGTTGAGGCTCTCGAGAGGGTGTAACAGAAGGATCTGTCGGAATACGATGGGTACAAATCATAGGACTGATTCCTGTGAGATCTTGAAGTGAGTAGCCGAAAACAGAGTGGTGTTTTTCAAGAACGGTCATTAATCGCAGAGTTTGCTCCTGAGTGAGTTTATCACTAATGATCACAGGAAACTCTGGATTATTGTTTAGGAAAGCATAGGTAAGACCGGGTGGTAAAGTTTTGAGTTCTATGGGGGGTCTAGGTGTTTCTGCAAACTCATCTAAGGGTTCAGGTACAGAAGGTTCAGCCTCTTCTTCAGTGAAGAAATGAGCTTCCTCTTCCAAGTCTGGATCTTCTAAAAGTTCTAGAGATGCAGCCTTTACCTCCTCCATAGGATCAGGCAAAAGATATGGCTCGGTCTTATTATTCAAGGAGTGAGTTATTGTAATTGGAAGTTTAAAATCCTTTCCCAAAGAAATGTGGAGCTTTCCAGTTTGACCTTCATAAAGGAGTCTTCTAAAAGGTTGTCCAATCAATAGGTCGAAGTCCCATGTATCAAAGATATAAAAGTTCAAATGAACCATGGAGCCTTCTACCATAAAGGGTAGGACATTAATAATTCCAAGACTGGGGACTAATTGTCCCAAAGATTCCTTTATGACCTTTGTTGTGGGGGTTAAAACAAGTTTCCCAAATAAATTAAGTGCAAAAGCTTCGGACATAATATTGATACCCACAATAGGATTATAGAAAGCGTCAAATTGATCAGAATTATAAGCACAGCGTATAGTTATAGAGGGTGTGTCCACTCGAATCACTTCAGAGGAAAGCTCTGACTCCTCTAACCATTCGCTACTCATAACCGAGATAAGCTCTCTCAATTGACGTTCACTTGGTAAACAAATGCCAACTTGGCCGTTTTGGGGTCGGTCTATAGAATGGTAGTTTGAAATGTTTCCAAAATCGGCAAAGAGATCGGATTCTATGTCTAGCATGAAATCAGATGGTGGAATTTCTTCCTTTTGTGGCTCAGAACCTGGGATAGCTAAAGTAGATGAAAAATTTGGCAGAGTGTCTACTTCGGCTTCGTAGGTTTTATCATGGAGGGCATTATCCATGTCAGCTTCTAGGATTCTATTCAAGATCCCCTTAGCTTCATCAGTAGGGATACGAAAGAAAGAACCTCTAGACATTGTATGTAGCATTTGTTTATGATCTTTCTGAAGACCTCGAAAGAAATGAAAAAGGAGAATAGGGTCTTCAATATTGAGTTTTGGACCAGATTCTAAAAGATCAGAAAAACGTTTCCAGGATTTCCCCAAAGTTTCATTATCTTTTTGTTTAAAAGATAGGACTTCGAGTCTAAGGTCACCAGTACGGTCAAGGGAATAAAAATCTAGACAAAAGTTGGCTCTTAAGACTCCCCATTCACCTTGTTGTTGACTTACCTTCTGACTATACCATCGTCTAGCTTCTCCTCTTAAAGAAAAAGGAAAAAGCTTCCAACATAAAGTCTTATCAGAGATGCCATCAATGCGAAGGCAATCGCATGTCTGCTCAAAATCTCTAATATGAAGGTAAGGGTTTTCATCTTCCTTTCCCGAAAAAGATAAATTTTGAATCATCGCAATCAACCTTGAACTTAACTTATACTGGGATGTTTGGATAGGCTGTGATGACTCCCATGGTAAAAGGTCAGTTGCTGAAGGTGTTGCGGCGTCAAAGATAGATATAGAACCTTGGTTTTCCATTTTTGGTAAAAAGAAAAAAGAAAGTAAAGAATGAAAAAGATAAGAAAATAAAAAGTATGAATACAAGCTAGTAGTAAGACTCAAAGTTATCTCAGCAAACCGTCTTTCTCCCCGGCAACGGCGCCAGAAATGCTTGTTGACACTTCTAACGTCACTACTAGAAATAAGACTAAGAGTCTATCCCTAGCAATGATGCCAAAAATGCTTTTGATATATGGTAACGCAATTAGGAAATAGGATCCGCAAGCGCACGGATATCGGTGAGCATTTCACCCGAGATGTATCCTTGGGTATCGTATTTATATTTTTACCATTAGGAGAAAGAGTGCATCTGACTAACCAAATCTATTACTACTAACCTTTAGGCTACAACCACTGTGGCTCGATGTGAGTGATGTATAGAGAAGACTACAACCGTACTCTTCTTCTAACCTTGGTAAGGATGATCTATTGTTCTATTGGGGAGGCTTAACAGAATCTAGACACCACAAAGGATGTTCGACCCGCACCTATAAACCCTATCGATCCTGCTAACGGGATATGGAATACAAAGGTAACTCGGAATTGTCACGTTCCTCGCTACTACCACGGTCCGGCTAGACGAGGGGATATCTATGAGTATCCTAGCTTAAACACCACGTTTACGCTAGAGATGATTACTCTAAACTCTACGCGAAGAGATCAAAGTAAACTCATAAACCAAAGAACAATAAAACAAAGAACTTACTAGAATTTAGAAGTCGAAATACTGAAGAATCCTGAGAACAAGCCTCGGGTTAGGAGAACTTGATCCCGCAGGTACAACCTCGGAGTAGACACCGACAGGCCGGCTTCCTCCGAATTACACCTCCACTCTATCTCTCTCAATCTAGTAAAACTAATTCTACTTTCACATGGATGCTAAGCCCTAAGAGGTGGGAACCCGAGAGGGATCCTCTCTCTAAAACCCTAACTTTTGATTTGCAACTGAATAATGAATTGGGGTCTTCTCCACCAGGGGCTAGGGGCCTTGCTTATATAGCCCTTTCAATTGAATCTGGACCGTCGGATCAAACCGACCTTCATCTCACGGTTTTCCTTGATCCTCAAAGGCGGTGGAGCATAATCCGCGAAGTGGAAGCTGATTGGTCGAGAGGAGGGGGCGGGCGCCCCAGGGACTAGGGCGGGCGCCCTGAGTCCGGGCCCGTTCCGTCTCCCGTTCGTTCCCGTGGCTTCTGGAATCTTCTAGATTACGGAAAATTATGTTTTCGGTTTTTATCCCGTCATTAATCCGACATGTGGGCCTTTCTTCCATATTTCCTGATAACCCCCTGTAGAAATAGATAAACAGCAAAACTCGTGGAATTCTGTTAGATCAAACCCTAATTCTAGGTGTTGCTTGCATATAGGTCCTTTTCTTTATTTATTTGATAGTTATAATTGATACTTAAGAACCGTCAACAGGGGACTAAGTGGGCACACTTCACCTTGCGGTGAATGTGCTTGTTTTTCAACCCCTACGCCTCTGATGATTAAAGATGCTATGCTTCATGACACGCTTACGTTTCTTCATAGAAACCCAAATGGGCACACTTCCCAGGAAGGAGAAATCTTTTTTTTCTCAAGAGAACCATACATTCTTCGGACAACCTACTTCTCCGACAACAACGCTTGCAACAACTGCTCGGATGCCGTTTTGACTGGTCGAAGACGTCAAGGACTCAAGCCTCACTGTTTGGAGAAGGTCAAGACGGCATGTCGCATCAGAATATATGACGCTCGGGGACTAGCTGTGAGGGTATAAACCCTCGGTACCACAAGATGGTACATGGGCCGCACCGTCTAAGGTGGCCCGACCCGTAAGATCAAGACGTACATCACAAGATTATAGGCTGTACTAGATATTGTAATAGTACCAGATGGAATACTTTACTTGTAACCTTGTCCCTTCAGAGTATATAAGGAGGAGCAAGGACCCCCTAGAGCATAGGGTCATACACCACATAACTCAGTACAATATAACAGAGCACAGGATGTAGGGTTTTACGTCATGCTGACGGCCTGAACCTGTATAAATCTTGTGTCTTGTGTCCTGTTACCATCCAGTTCGTGTCTTGCGCACCGTCTACCGACAAATCACCATCACGGGCATACCCCTCGATGGACTACCGACCACATTTCGTCGACATGTACTCTAAAGGGGGTATGAACTAGTAGCTTGACCTAGGTAAGTCTAGTAAATTGATGTGGTGCACATTTATGAAACTTAGCACTAGGTAGCTCAAATGAAACCCTAAGATCATGTGGAAGCAAAGCCATTTTCAAAGTTTATTGAATTGGATGAACATGGAGGTATTTTCATAGCACCAAATTTATATGATTCCTTGGTCAAGGGGTCACCATAGAATGTGTTATGTATATTGGATTATACTGTTCGGTGAATAATGCTATCGCTTCTTCCAATGGCACCAAACAGGATGGCACCAGAGAAAAGTCTCCAAGTCAATAGTGGCTAGAAACAGGAAATAGAGAGCTCCTAGACTCACCAGAATAATCTAGTGAGGGTCACTAGAGCATCTGGTGCTAACCAAAGAGATTCTAGTAAGGGTTTAGGGTCACCGGATTAATCCAGTGGGTACCACCGGAGAAGCACCAGAGAAAGAGCAAGTCATATCGTACAGTAAACGACTAGTTCAATATAGCCATTGGAGAGGCACTGGAAAACTCTGATGCTCAATTCAAAGCAACACCAGAATTTTTCTGTGAATATGAAAATTTTGAGTAGAGGGGCAATGACTAGTTTTTGGGCTTGACCATATATATAGCCCCCTCTCATGCTATTGAGCTCTCTTAGCATTCAAAACAGTTCCATACATACTTTTGGTGTCCAAGAGAGTGCTTGAGGCTAGTGAGTGATTTGGATTTGCTAATTCAAAGATGAAGGACTCCATTAGTGCTTAAGGAGTAGCAAGTGTGCATCCACTCTCTTCATTAGGTTTGGTTAGGTCAAGTGAGAGTTTGTGCTTGTTACACTTGGCGATCAACATCGCCTAGACTTCTTGGTGGTGTTTGGGAGCTTGGTGATTTCTCGGTGGCGATTGTGAGAGGCTCAACTCAAGGTTTACACGGTTGTGGGTGGTTCACCATGCCGAAGTGGCTAAGAATCAACCCTTGGGAAAAAATCAACATGTTCCTAACCCTTCTCCTTTACATTTGAGCATTACTTTCTTGTATTTGCATTCCTTGAATTGCCATGATAGAATAAGGTTGGAACTAGTTTGCAAAACCTTGTGCAGTAGGCTAGAAACACTTGTTTAGGCACAAGGGTAAAATGGGCTAAATCGTATGTTTTAATTTTGTGAGAATTTTAGATTAGCCTAATTCACCACCCATTCCCCTCTTGAGCATCTTGATCCTGTCACATAGTTTATAGAGGTGGGCACTGAGGACCATCTATGGAAATGGTAGGCTAGAGACGAGCATGTTAGAACGCTCGCCTCTAGAAATCCATAAAAAATAAAATAGTAGCCACCGCTGCCACTGCCACCTACCATCTCCACATGCAGCCCTTCACTAGCTCACCTCCTCTGTGCGCCACCCTACCCGCTCAACATTGTCGCCTTCTTCCTCTGTTACAGCATCCGCATCCACATCAATTCCGGTGGCTTGAAGACCCAATCCTCACAACACCATTGGAGAAAGGATGAACTCACCATCGCTACCGATAATTGCTCTTGGCTTGATCCACGCCGTGGAAAACTCACCCAACCACTGTCGTCACCATCAACCCTCACCAAATCCATGTCATGGGAGGTCTGCTCAACCACCGCCACTGCTATCAGCTCTCACCCAAACAACACTAGACTTAGAAGCACGACCGTCGAAGGGACGAGGAGTCCCAGCTAACTACTAAGAACTGGGAGAGAGAACAAAGGAGTTCGGGAAGGGAATAGGAGTGGCGGCTGGTGGAACAAAGGCGGCTAAGAATAGGAATGGGTGGATTAGGGTTTGGGAGTTCGGGGGGCTACTTTTTATACGTTACCGGGCATTTTGTTGTTATCGACACAAAAATGTGGCAATGTGATCAACATGCAGCAAGCTAGAAGATCTGACTGGAGCAAGGTCCGAAGATCCGCTTAGCTTCAACACGAGGCTAGTTAATTCTGAGAAACCGAAGTGTGCTATTCAATTTAACCTGTAATTGACAAGGAAAGAAAATTGATCAGTAATTTAAGGCGGAACATATCGGTGTTGCTCCAAACAGTTCTGAATTTGTGGCTCTGAAAGCCAATATGTGAGGCCACTGACTAAACGGTCGATATCTAGCATATCCATGAAAGAAAGATCATAAAAAATAAAAGAAATATGCCAAAATGAAGAAATAATGATGTGAATCAAACTAGCCGACATCATGAATCATAAAAGTGCTATAACAACCAGGTAATTAGGACAAGAACAAGTACAATATACCCAATTTGCCAAGATTAATGAAATCATCTCTTAAAGCACAGGCTATCAGCTAAATGTCTGATTCAGGAATAAAAGAAAGACTATAACATGTACGCAATCGACTATCTAGCCTGAGCAAGCTCATAAGCAAACCAGATTTAATCTAATGCCATCAATAGTGAGGTTTGACCGAATCAATGCAGCTATGATAACGATAACAAACCAAAATATAAAAAGCTCGTAGATCTATTCATGTTTTGATAGTTCCATGGTACACACTATATATGTGAAAAGCACATATAATTGGCTAAAACAGCCAATTTCAGGGACAGTAAACAAACAAAGTACATGTCTTGATTATAAACAAACTCAATGATCAACTAGATCTAATCTAAAGTTCCACCGGTGAGGTTCGAACGGATTGATGCAGCTATGGTGACAACGATAGATGAAACTTTGTTAACTATTGAGTTCATCTATAATTAATTCATGCCCCCTAGAGCGTACCATGCACGATTGAGATTGAGATAAAATAGCCAATCTAGCAAAGCGAATCATCAAATTTAAGATCTGATCGTGATAAAGCTTAAAGATGATTGACTAATGTGATATGATGCCGATCTATCTCAACCTTGACCGGATAAATTATGATGTTATTATAAATAACAAAACATTAATTATAATAAGATCGATAACTAGATGAATTAACTAAAAATAGTAAGATAAGCCTTACTAATCTTAGTCAACTCAATAACTGGTGATATTGCGTTAAATAACGGATCACTCAACGCAAGATTGATAACTGTGATTAATATCAAAATCTACAAGAGATCAATCAGCTGATGCAGCCTTGCAAATCAAGATATGAATCGATAACTAACTTACACTACAATCTGTAAGAGGTCAATCGATTGATGCAGCCTTACAAACAAAAATATAAGTTCTGACGGTGCTTACTAACAAGCTCAAGGTCGATCAGCCGATGCAGCCTAACTCGCTAAAGAACTCACCGGGATCTACAGTACTCCTACTCCTAATGTGATGGCGAAAGCTGGAAAGAATGTATTGAATATGTGTTCGTGTCCTTATACAATAGCGAGGGTCTAATATTTATACCCAGAGCCTAAACATGAATCCTACTCAAATACGACCTAATACAATTCTTAGAATAAAAGAAAACTTCGTAATTTTAATGATAACTTAGACCCTAATCTTTCCCTTCTTGTAGAGTTTGACACGCTTTTCTCCGATGCCACGCAATCTGCTGATGTCATCCACAAAAATAGCCAATTCCAATACCGTATCTAAATCAGCTGTTACCAATTCCAATCTAACCGATCCCTTGATAATGCAATCTTGGAAGCTTTGAGTTCTCGTGTTCTTCTCTCCAAATTTTGGTGTAAACACATGCCCCCCAATTTTTGGATAAAATTGATTTTATTCCAAAATTCGTATTCATCTGCTCACTGCGTTGCAACTGCTTGTTCCGATGTAAACTCGTAACTCCCAATTTCTTGGGCCAAATCCTTATATAATACTCCAACAGCGTCATTTTTAACTTACTTGGCCTACTTACTTTCCCTTCTTTTCCAAACAAACCTCAACAAATAAAGCCGCCACCATCGAAGCTTCAACCCTAGCTGGCCTCCTGTAGTTGTTGCTCAATCCACTCCTCTGCAATCTCGCTTGGATTCAGATCTATTTCGGTTTCAATGGCGACTAGCGATCATGTTCCCGAGGTATGTTTTTAGATCTCTATCTTTTAAGCATTAGCTATTATTCTGCATCTCTTCCTTCTTCTTAAATTCATCCCATCTGGTTTCTAGGAAATGAAGAATGAAATTTTGATTAGATCGGTTGTTGTACCCTAGCCTATTATCTTGGACCTATGGGCGACCCTAATCCATCTGATTTCATCAATCAGAAGACCAACCAAATCCCCTTCAAATAATCTGTAGTAGATGTATCTTCCTAGAACTCTAAAACTCTTTTTAGAAACTGGCCCAAGATGCCCAAAGGTTGGAGGGATTGGTCGCAGGGTGTTAGAAAGAAAGGCTAGAGATTGGGAACTTTCTAATCTGAATCAGTGCTTGACACTTTCACTGTCTGGAATGGAAAGAAATGAGCCACTCCTGATTTCTGCATCTTATTTTTGGTCCAACGCTCTGAACGCTTTCATTTTGGTCACGGTCCAATGACAATCACCCTGGCCGATATTCACATGTTAACCGGCCTTAGGATAACAGGATCAATGCAACCTTATGAGCTCTTGAGTGTTGGGAGCAAAAGATTAGCCAAAATTTCAAATTGCACAGGATGGGCAAGCTATATGTTGAATCATATCAATGACGATGATTCCCTTGTTGATGATAAAGAATATATAGCTTTCTTGAATATGTGGTTAGAAAGATTTGCCTTTTGTGGTTCATCTTGTGGTCCAACTTATAACCACAAATATCTAGTAGAATGCCTAGCAGCCCGTAATGAAATTCCTCTTGAGAAGTAGCCTATCACTTGATGCACCAAGTAGCAACCCAACTGTTGAAAGGTGAACTGGTGCATACCATCAGTGGCCCTTGGTGGTTGATACAATTATGGTTGAACTTATATATGCATAAGATTGTAAGGCCTGATCTTAGGAACTTGAGCTTCCCTTCTACTAACTTTGCTAAAGGGGAAGAAGGAATAACTCGCCAGTGTATGAATTATGGTGAAGCTGCATCGGCTATGTTGATTGCTGTTGACATAGAACATCTCTTCAAGAAATTTTACAAAGGATTTGATGCAGATATCTTGACTTGGCTTCCCTATGACGAAGATGAAGATAATGAGTTGGTTCTGCTAGTCAATTTTTGGTTTGAGATAGGATGTTCAGATGAAACAGCTACTGCAATCTTCAATTACATCATCAAACCCTGCATATTACCAGCCGAGTTTCGCCATGGCCATGGCAAAATGGCCACTGGTGCTTTCCTTCCAGGCAATCTCCCAACCTATGAATTTTACAACCCCTCTTTTTTAGCCCATCAATTTGGCCTTGGTCAACTACCTCCTCGGTTATTCTTTATGAACACTTTAAAGCCAAAAGAAGGTATCAGTGAACCAATGAAAGCTCTCAGAATCTTTCAATTGGGATTAGATCTTCCAACATTTCACCTGCATGAGTGGGCTTGCTACCTTTTCCTTAAGTTTGTTTGATTCTTGGTGGCAAGAATGGCATTCTCATCTCTTTTGCAGCCTAGTCCATCCCAACTGCTTAGCCTTGGATGAGGATTTTGCTTCTGATGGTGAGGTAATTCACTATGCCTTTCTTTCAAACAGATTAGCTAATAACTTCTTTGTCAACTCACTTAATCAATTTTTGTAGGATCCTGAGTCTATTCCTCCAAATGTGGATAGGAAGGGGCATCCCATAGAATACTACCCTCCATGTCCAGTCTCAAGAATGGGATCAATTGCACCTTCTTTGAAAAAGTTGATGAAGATTCCATCCACTCAAACGATCCTCACGTATCAGTCTTCAAAACGCAAAGCAAACAAAGGTGCAGCTCAAAAAACCATCGTTGGGAAGAAACCTAGGACAAAATTGCTAGTTCCACATTTAAATTAACTTGCTTTTTCCTCTTCTAGTTTCACAGTCAACATTCAACTTCTAATTCAATCTTCCTTTGTAGCTATCAACTATTGAAGCACAATCTGCTCTAGGTGCAAACCTGCTATCTCAAGCATCTAGATTGACAGCTGCTAACCTGTCATCGCTAACCCCTCCAAGGAGCTGATTATGACTGAATCAGTTGATGCATCTGGCAAACCAACAATAGAAAAAGGCAATCCCTCTGACTCGCCACCTGATGTCACCAAGGTATCTTCTTAATCCTTGAAGCTTATACAATTCTCATTTCCCTGACTATTTTCTTTCATTAGACACCACCTAGGGAAACATTTGCACAGGAGCAAGGGCCTACCAATTCATCAGTTGAAGATGACCCTGCTAATAATGATACCCAGACTGTAGCTTCCCTAGCTCATCAAATAGTCAATGGTAAGAAATTCATATGTTCACCCTTATCTTTCACAGCAACTGAAAACTTCCTAATGCCTGCAGACACTATTGCCAAATGCCCAAAGCCGATTCAACACAATGTTGAAAAAGATGTCGGTACATCATCAGCTATTCCTTCTCTTCAGCCAGAACCTCATCTAGAATAGGTACCTTGTTTTCTCCATTATTTGTCTCGCATTCATCTTCGACCCATTTGCCATTTTTAACAAAATTCCTTTTATTCACATATAGGCACCTAATTCTCCAACTCTGAGTTACTCTTTCAACCTTGAGGAATACATAGATGAAAGTGAAGTAAGCTCATCAGCTATTTCTTCTCAAGGAGTCCTATCAGATCTGACCAAAAATCGGCTAAGAGACATGTTGCCAACGCTTGAGAAGGATATAGCCGATTTGGTCCAGGACACAGACCCAATAAGGAGAACCTTCTTAGCTATCAAGGATAACTTGACTCCAAACCTTGCTGAAGCTCTATTACCCACGCTCAATATTGAAGATCAAGCTCCCAAGGTGAAGAAAGCTCAAAGAAATCTGACTGACCGTGAAGCTTTGATGGCTAGGAAGAATTCCAACAAACATGAAGCCAAGGATTTAGCACAACTAATTGACAACCTAAAGAATTCTTCTACTAGAATTGAACCAAAGTTGAATCAACTGAGGGCTAGACATGTTGTTGACATTTTTGAACATCATTGCTAAGAACATATATAAAATCTATCCCCAGCAATGGCGCCAGAAATGCTTGTTGACATTTCTTAACTTCGTTGCTAAGAATAGATATAAAATCTATTCCTAGCAATGGCGCCAGAAATGCTTGTTGGCATTTCTTAGCATCGCTACTAGAATTGGTGTATCCTAGCAAAAATACTAAGTAATGCCAACCGATAGGTCAAAACATTTACAGATGTTATCCGCAAGCACACGAATCTATCGTTGTAGCATTTCACCCGAAAGTATTCAGGGTATCGTTATTTATATTTTTCCCAAATGAAGGCATGGTGTAAAAGTCTCTAGTAGGGACATGGACAAGATAACATGACTGCATAACAGACCAGCTACTCAGTATAGGGGTAAGTCATGATATGGTTCAAGATAGTGTGACACACACTTTGGCTAACCTCAAGGATAAAAGGGAAAACAAGAATAAAAGAATGGTCCTAAGTGGAGTAGGCATGTCTAATATAGTCATGCAAAGAACAGTTAATGATCATACATATACATGGTATAGAGTTAGACCTATGCATGAGAATGGATCAGGAGGCCACCGAGTACTGGTCTGCCAACAACCTCATGTGACAATTGATGTACTCCTACACCCCAGATGAACGTGGGGAGTTCAAAGGACGGACAGGGCTGTCACCACCTGCCGCCTACCCCTCGATCGTGGAAAGGGCATGCAATCACCTGCCCCTATATACCCGGGCACCTCGCCTGTGTATATAGTGACCACCTAAGTCCTCTGTGGTCCCCAACCCTACGGATCGACAGGTAAAGAACTTGGGCATACCCGAAGGCATGATGAACCACCACCTGTACTTATCTCTAAACCCCAATAGACATATAGTATAAATGTTTAAGCATAAAGTTTTATATGATGAAACCCTAGCATATGAACTATGGTCTAGTTCATGTACTAAGATCATGTCACATGAACATGCTAAGATCATCACACACAAACTATGTGCTAGTTCATATGTCAAGATTATAAAATGAAAACTATACTCTAGTTCTACAGCACAACTATATGTAAAGAATAGAAGCATAACTATTTGGAGAAATATGATGAAAGAAAGTATAACTTTATTCCCACCAAATCCTTCAAGGAGCCAAGCTCTCCTTGATAGCTCAAGCCTCTCCTCTACTATTTCTACTACTACTCTAAGCTAAAGAGAGGAGGTGGAGAGTGACGTGTGCTGCTCCAAATGGTGTTGTTTGCTAGGGGGAGTGAGGCCCTCTACTTATAGGTGGGAGAGGGAAGTTATTCCATGGAATATTCCTCTCATTAACCCCCCTAAACCGACCTCCACCCTTGTCCAGGTTCAGTGAATCAGACAGCACATGTCACAACCGACCAAAACATGTCGGTTTGATCCACCTAGCCAAGGTTAGGCCCGAGGGGAGGCAGCAGGGGCGCACCCATGCCCATGGTGGGCCCCCTTGAGTCCATCTTTATGTGGTGATTTCCTACTTGGGCCTAGGCCACATCCTCGAGGTGTGTTGGCCCAAGTTTGTCTTCAGGCTAGGCTTTTGCTTATTCTTACCCTGCTTTGCTTCGACCAAAATGAAGATTGAATTGTTCTTTGTATTTTACTTCTCTTTTGTCCCAATTAGGTATGTTTCCATGCTTGTCCCTACAAAACAAGTGAAACACCAAAACTTGTGGAATATGTTAGTGTAAAGCCCTATTCACTAAGTTTGGTGTGTGTTTTGTTTGATAGTTGGCGGTATAAATTATGCAATAAGGACCGCCAACACGTGTTGAACTTGAAAAACAGTCAGAAGATGTAAAAACTACCATTGAACGTCATGAAGCTAACTTGACAAGGATCCCAGATGCCATCACTCAGAAGAAGCAGGAGATGATGACCAAGGTCAAAGAAGGTAAAGCCATTCGCAGCAGTCTCACAAACAACTTTGGATTAGTCGAAGAGGACAAGCAACAAATTGCAGAGGTTGATGTTCTTTAGCAAAAAGCATTAGAAGCAATCCAGAATGCCCTCAGCCTGTAATTCAAACTTTAGCATCTGTATAAGGTTTTCATGTAAATCTGATGATAACTGAACTTTCTGTCAGCTCTGTATATAAACAGTCTGCATTACTAAGTTCAACTTGAATAACTGATTTTGGATTAGCTGATCTCAATCTTAACTTAACCGAATCTAAAAATGGCTTTTTGAATCTGAAAATGATTTTCATAACAAAAACTTTTCGATTTCCCTGTCAGTTATCAATGCCATGTTTCCCTCGGTACTGGTGAAGCGGCGCTTCCCCTTCCATTAATTCAGATTACTTTCACATATTCCAAGATATCTAACTCCTACCCCGTGGCTATAAATACCAGCCAAGGGCTTTTGCTCCAAACACATCTGCAACTGCTCCTCATTATCTCGCATTCTCTCTACCTTTTCAAGAACCCTATAGTAGTTTTCTTCTTTCTAAATCCAAACCAACACCCATGGCCAGAGAGGACAGCCATGGCAAGCGCATGACGGAGGAGATCCCAAAGGAGGAGATGCCGGCGGGCCAACGCATCCGCCGCATAAGATAAGATCGAATACCTTCTGCTCATATTAACAGCTTCTTATTCTAATTCGCCTACAGATATGTCTTGAATGACAGTCTTCGCCCTCTCTCCCTCAGGGCTGATGGGCCCTACAACACTGCGAACGCTGCATCTTCTACGCCATATTCGTCATCGGATTCCTCTGACTCCTACAATGGCAATGACACCCGCCGCTATTGTCACAGAACCATCCAAATTATAAGAGCACAAGTACAAAAATAATTACCGAAGTGATCAAATTCTCACACTTGAGCCCATATAACTCCGGTAGTCTAATGAAATCATGAGGGATTTCAAACCAGCCAACATACAAGCCAAGATCATAGTGATTCAACATAACAAATCACATGCTACATCCATTTCACATGTAATTCAATATACATTGGAGTTCAACATAGTTATTACAACTTAAGTTGAAAAGTAGCGAAAGCAAAGTAATATGAAACTAACATTACTATTATTTCAAATACATGCCAGTACTGAGATCAACTTCCAACAAAAGCATTAGAGACAAGATAACTCAGAAGGATCATGCCCATGATCACAATCCGCCACTACAGCAGGAGCCATCCAATTCTTGCAGTAGCCATGATACATCACAACCTGCAACAAGTGGGAATAAACCCTAAGTACGAGAAGGTACTTAGCTAGACTTACCCATCAAAAACTAGAAATAAAGTGACACCAAGGATCATGCAAGGCTGATATAAAGTGGGCTAGCTTGACAATATTTTGCATAAAAGCTTAGTACAGATAAGTAATCATTAATGCTTAAGCATCAAGTTAATTCATCATGAACCTGTCATCTAGATTAGCACCTGTACTAGAGCACTCACTTTGTTAGGAACAAACAATATTAACCATAGCAGGTATAATAAGGCTGTCATCATCATATCATCATTCCTGAACCATCAAGTTATTTAGTGAGATCTACGTTGGAGATACTCTCATCAAGTTCTCACTAACCAGTGAGAGACGACGACTCAAATCGAATTACAACTCAGCTGAGGGGGTATTCCTAACTCTCACCCATGACTTCCTCCGTCGAGGAGCATTAGGTCACCTTTGGTACAACTCAGGAACCAACTTCGTGGGTTCGGTCAGCGCCAGCACTCTCAGAGATTACCCTTCTACCAGGAAGATCAGGACTTTTAACTCACCTACCCTTGGACTCATGCCTACGGCTCCCTTCCGAGGAACACTTTATACTTACCGACTCCCGGCCTGAGTTGAGCTACTCAGCTTCGTGGTCGGTCTCCAGACCCGGCCAACTAAGAGAGAGGCATGCGTTCAACATGACAAGAAAAGGCTCCAAGAATCGGTCCTTAATCGACACAGATGGGGATAGATCCACACCCAAGACCTCCATGCCTTCGTGCTTCACTATCGTCATCCCGCCCGGTCTCATTTCATTTCATTAACACATGGTTCTTTTCCACGATAGCAAATATAGCCAACCGTGCCATATATATATATTCCTATATCTCGCAGGTGACAGGAAATCACCTGACTTTTACCGCTTAGAGCAGGGCTAAGCTTCTATCTGATCCTATACTTAAGTAGGATTTCAGGGATTTACACTTGGACAAGGAAGGATATATATGCAGCAAGTGTTTTCAACCAACTCCTATAACGTAATGCATCAATACATATAACATATATACCCAATTGCATTTTTAGAAATTAGGAGGCTTATAATGCTTCGGGGCTTGCCTGGGATCCGACACAAGTCAGTCAAGTTAGCTTGCACTGTCTTGCGGAGCATCTCCACTCCAAGCATACACTCCAAGGTCCTTCCATCTTCGGGTTCGGCTCCACATCACATCCTTCACGAGGTATACCTAGCATACCTAGATGAGATGCAAGATACAAGTGTATGAATACATGGAATGCAATAGATGATGCATCACACACAATTCAAGGTAAGTACAAGGTTACACTAAATACACATAAGCACTTCACATTGCTTAATTAAACGTCACCCAACCTATCATGCTAAGATAGCAAAGAGGCACACCAAACATGACACACTAGTTCCACATAATCTCAGGTGTATTTAACTTCATTACCAAGGACACGAATCATACTTAGCAATACGCAAAGCAAGTCAAGGCGAAGCAACAACTATAACTGGAATATGCCAATTTCTGGATTTGCAAAAAGTAGCTTCATAAATTAATCATATCTGGAGTTTTATAAATCCAAATGACTTGCGAGAAGACATTATGGAAAGCTTATCAAATTCCCTAAATTTCATTTATAATCATCATAACATGATTCCAAAGTTAATCATGTCAAATTTACACAAACATACAAACTGGTCTAACAAGACAGAGAGCAAGCAATGCTGTAACCCAACTTTAAACAGCTATAACTCCTAAACCACATGGTCAAATGCCACCAAATTTTAACAGCAGCTATATACATAAATTATATACAACTTTTGCATAAATAAGTTTTATAACAAAGCACATTATCATGAAGAACTTTGCTAAGTTCCCAGATCTGTCCAGAAACCTCATTTGCAAGAAATAATTATTAACTTATGTTGCAAACATATAATTGGACAAAACTAACTTTACCAACATGTCACACATGACTAATGAACACCAGAAAACATAGTGTTCATTCCTAAATAAATTATTTTAATGCATTCTCCTAATTTATTTAAATAATTAGGTGGAATTATGAACACATAACAAAATTGCACAATCAATTCTACCAAAATTACAATGGCCTAAATATGCTCCCAATACTCTACTATCAAAATTTCAAACCATTTGGACACGTATATCAACCTCTATGAAAAAGACAAATGTCTATTGCAATAAATCATGGAAGAGAAAGATACACTAATAACTCACTCATACAGCACCCAAAATTCATGAAATTATTACCACACATCGAAAATCACATGAATAGCATGGCACAAAAATTTCACTTCATTTGGAGCCCTAAAACTTCAGTTATAAAAAATGACAAATACAACTATCATTGAAAACCTAGAAGCATAGATTTATTTTTAGAACTAAAACCTTAAACAAAAACATGATATATTAAAGATCTAATGCATATACAATTTCACAAGGATTCCAAAAAAGTCCTCATTTGCTATTTTACGAATTTCCTATGATTTACTATGTATTTTCAAAATTTTAGCCATTTTCTTGAAAAGGAAAAAGAGAAAATTGAAAAGGACAAGCACTTTACATCGGAACCCCTGAAAGAAATTTTAATTAAACCAAGCAATGGAGTCCCCATGGCACTATTCATGTGGGTCACTAATTCAGCACTTAACCCCCTGGAGAATGTCTTATTCATGCGCGAACTCCATCCCATCCCCTCTTCTTCATACAGCAGAGCAGAGGACGGAGGGGGAAACGGCCGGTGGCGGCCGGATGAGGCTTGCCGGCGACGGAGAAGGGAGGCGCGAGCTCCGATGAGTCCATGCACATCCGAGGGACTACTCGGCTCAGCATGAGGTGACCCAAGGCCGGCTGGCCGTGGAAGCAGGTGGCGCCGGTGACTGGTGCTCCGGCGGCGGCGGACTGCGGGCGGTAGGGAGGCTCGTTGACGATGGTGGTGCAGTGGGGGAGCACCAGGGGGTCTGTGTGAACTCAATGGTGGCTCCAGCTCGGCCGGCAATGGCTCATGGCCTCCTGGCCACACACGCCGACGTCCGCAGTGGCCACGGCACCGGTGGCCCCGCGCTATGGTGGTGAGGCGAGGCTGGGGAGGGGCGTGTCAGGGGTGACGTGAGACGGTGAGGATGCTGGAGCTGATGGCTAGGATTGACGAGGCACGGAGTAGTGAAGAACGCAGCTGCCATGGAGCTCGGGAGGCTCGGCAATGGCGGACGCGTGCTCTGTGCGGCAGTGAGGTGAGAGAGAAGGGCCAGGGAGAGCGAGAGGGAGTGGAGAGGGATGGGGAGGGCGCTCAGGTGCTTCTCTACTTCGGCAGCAGGGCGTAGGGCGCGTGGCGGCATGGTGGGGCTGCGCTGCCCTACATGGTCACCACGGAGGCAAAACACCAAACACGTTGCCGGCGATGGGGTAGGCAGCTTGGGTTCGAATTTTGGGCTATCTACGAGCCGAATCTCGTCATGGGCCTTGAAATAGAGTTGTTGCTCTCTAATCCTTCTCCGACTTTTGTTAAGGATGCATGGTCATTAGGGTTCCGGATTAGTGTGTAATTAAGGCCCCAAGTAGCAGTGTCAGCATGTCACTACGGGTTAAGCTAGGTCTGGTTTGACTTCAAATTGCACAGTCCAAACTCAGTCAAACGGAGTCCAACTTCTTCTATGATCTTCTCTAAAGCATGAACTTCAACTATTATTTTTGGATCAACTCAAGTTGTGTAATGAAAACTCGAGAACATGACTTGCCAACCTAATATCGTTGATTTCCAGACTTAGAATTATTTTGAAACCTGAAACAGCAGCAGATTCGAACTTCGAGCTCTAGTTAGACTCATTCCCAAGCTGAACTAGGGTATGCTCCAAAAATAAAGTTTGTTGTACACAACTAAATCTACAACTTTTATTAAAGGAACTTGAACTGGTTCAGCCTAGTTAGGAAGATACAAAACTCCAAACTAGGGTACTTGAAACTGGATCCTGCAGTTCAGTTGCAAGCCGACTGAAATTGTATTCTTCTACCCCTTCTAACTCTTAATCCGCTAGTTGTTCGCAAAAACTTCACTAATAAAAGTTGTAGAGCTACATGTAATCTCCAACTTTTATTATACAAGTTTGGTCTAGATCACCACGGTTTTCAATCTACAGGGCTCCAAAGTCACGTACTCTGAAACTGTACTGTAGTCCAACACTTGAAAAATTTTTGGAGCTTCAAAACAGCACTGACTTGATTGTTGTGAGCTCTATTTGACTAGGTTAGGGACCAAACTAGCTATTGACCATTTAACAAAGTTTGTTCTACATAAGATGAACTACAACTTTTGTTAAAGGCCAAACCTCATAACTAGTACTGAAATCAAACTTTCACTTTGGTCAAGGCAGTAGCTTGATAAAGCCTAAACTAGGGTTTTAGGCCAATTGGGGCATTTTCTTGGCATTTGCTCAACATGAACCCATCATGACTTTTATTGTAGAGTTCATCTAGAGCCATTTGAGGAAATTTGCAAGGTTTGGTTGATGATCTATAATTCCATTCACTTAATGGTGCAATTCCAATAGGAATAGAACTTATCATTTCATGTGACTTTTTGATTCCAAACTTCACGAAACTTTTTTAGTGATCCCTATAGATAGGTATTAAGGTGAGACACATGAAGATATTGCCATAACACCACCCAAGCATATATCTTGAAAATGGCCTATATGCAAAGCAAAGGTGCAACATCCAAGTTTAGATTAGGCTCATCTCCATAGGTTGGCCTTGACATCGTCATCTCCACTTAATCTATCATGTTTGAGCTCAAACCCACTACTTAATGAGTGACAAACACCTGGGGTGTTATAGCTATCTTTGGGAATGGAGGATGGCGGAGAACCGCTACACCAAGGCAACTCAGGAGAACGGTCAGCTTGAGACCCGCCTCAGAGTTGCTGAGGTTGCTCTCCATGCCGCGGAGGAGGAGGCACGCACTGCGAGGGCCCGGCTAGCCGAAGCCGATTCCATGGTGGTGGGTAAGCTCTAGTGTTCAAAGAAACCCCCTGTTCCTGTTCATGAAAATTATCTTCTTAACAACCTTTTGATTTCCTTGTTTGCCAGCCTTGACGGTGCAGCTAGAAAACCTTCAAGTGGCGGTGAACGTGGCTACGGCAGCTATCAATGCCAGGGGGCCTTTCCTCATCAATCACCTGCACAACATCCCAGAGCGTGCTTAGGAGATTGCTCTCCACGGTGTTCACCGTGGTGCGGCCGTGGCTCTGGTTGCAGCCTAGGTGCAGACCGGGCATGACCTCATCTCCATGGAGCCAGGCTTCCCAATGATTGATGACCCTGACATGCATGAAGACCTGATCAAGGATTTTTGACGATGCAGCTGCCGCCATGGTGGACATCATCTCGGCCCAGGATGTCATGAACAGGGTGTTTGATTAGTTTGTACCTAGGAACAAACTTATGAATGAACAGAGTTATCTTTCAGTTTCTGTGAATTTCTCCTTGAAATTTTTGTCATATGAATTTTTTTCTCTAAAGGCGATACATATTGTATCGGCTATTGCCCCCTTGAGCTATTTTTATGCTTAAGGCGATACCCCTTGGTATCGGCTATTAGAGCCGATGAGTGAGTAATCAGCTATCAAGCATTAATGTAGATGCTACGATAATACTTCTTTAAAAACTTTCCGTTGATCGCTCTGTCGAACTCTTCTCCTTCTAGCATTTCCAAAATATAAGCATTGCTAGGTACACAATGTTTAATGCGATAAGGACCATCCCAATTAGGTGACCATTTACCAAATCTACTGTCTTTAGACCCAATCGGTAGCTTCACTTTCCAAACTAATTCTCCTTCATAGAATTGTTTGTTCTTGACCTTTTTGTTGTAATGCCTAGCAACTTTCAACTTATTGGCCTCAATATTCTCAAGAGCTCGTAGCCGATGACAGTTTAAGTCCTCTAAATCATCCATCATAAGATCTTTATAGATTTCGGCTGTCAGATCATTTTGCAATGTAACACATCTTGATCTAGTCTGAATTTCCCAAGGAAGAACAGCATTATGCCCATACACCAACTCATAAGGCGATGATTTAGTCGATCCATGGCAAGCCATTCTATATGCCCACAAAGCTTCATTAAGTGTCAAGAACCACTTCCTTGGTTGCTCCTTAATTTTCTTCTTAACCAATTTGATCAAAATCTGATTGGATGCCTCTACCTGGCCATTAGCTTGAGCATAATAAGGAGAAGAATTTAATAGCTTAATCCCCATACTGGCAGCAAAGTCTCTAAATTCTTCTGATGTAAACATTGTTCCTTGATCAGTTGTGATAGTCTGAGGAATCCCAAATCGATAAATAATATGCTCCTGGACAAAATCAATCATATTCTTTGATGTTACTATCCTCAGAGGAATTGCTTCAACCCACTTGATACTAATATGAATTTGTGTCCTTTACTTAATGGTGGAAAAATCTGGCCGATTAGATCAATCCCCCAACCTCGAAATGGCCATGGTTTAATTATTGGATTCATAACTGATGCAGGCAATTTCTGAATATTACCAAAACATTGACAATCTTAACACCCCTTATAATATTCAAAACAATCTTCTAATATTGTTGGCCAAAAATATCCAACCTGTGAATGATCCTTTTCATTTTATAAGCCGATTGATGAGCCCCATAAATTCCTTCATGTACTTCACCCATCAAAACTTTTGCTTCTTGATTCAAACATTTAAGCAAAACTCCATCGACTATTTTGTAGTACAACTAATCATCCAATAAAACATACTTAGTCGATTTATACCTCAGTTTTCTGGTAACCTTCTGTGATGGATTCTTGAGGTAATTGGCTATCTCAACTCTCCAATCATTAGCCAAGGTTTCATTGCTTAAAACTTCTTGGAACATTTGATAACTTGATGCATTCTGAGCCAACTGATTGGCCTCTTGGTTCTATGCTCTTGGAATATGTTGAGGAGAAATAAGAGGAAATTCTTCAAGTAACTTCCGACATTCATCATAATATTCCCTCAAAATATCATCCTTGCACTCATATAGACCGATTAACTGATTAATTACCAGCTGTGAATCCCTGAATATTTCAATTAACTCGGCCTTTACTTCTTGAAGAAGTTGAAGTCCCTTGAGAATAGCCTCATACTCTGCTTGATTATTAGTAGTCATTGGTTTGATCTGGAAGGCAAACTCGAAACTTGCCCCTGAGGCGAGATAATAACAATACCAATGTCACCACCCTGCTTGCACGATGATCCATCAAAGAACAATGTCCAAGGCATTGGCTCTAAATAGTCGATGCTTTGCTTATGATGTTGAGTAATAAAATCATCCATTACCTACTCTTTGACAGGTTTAGGCGATTCATACCTCAAGTCAAATTCTGATAATGCAAGAATCCACTTTCCCATTCTCCCATTCAATATCGGCATTGACAACATGTGTTTGATCACATCAGCTTTAGACACAACTGTACACTTAGCCGATAGTAAATAATGTCACAATTTAGTGCAAGAGAAGTATAAACAAAAACATAATTTTTCAATAGGAGAATATCTTGTTTCTGGATCTAAAAGCCTTCTGATCAAATAGAAAACAACTCGTTCTTTCCCTTCAAACTCTTGCATTAAGGCCGATCCAATCATTTGCTTATCGGCCGACATGTATAAATTAAAAAGTTTACCTTGTTGAGCAGGAACTAACACAAGCAGAGCCGAAGCCAGTCCAGTAGCTTGAACTCAGACTATCTATGAAAAAGATGGCATTCTCCTTCCACTAGCTATAGTTATAGTAGTTCCACTCGATGTGGATCACACCCATGCTTGCTCAGCTTTCATATATTTATTTATTTCCTCAAATGCTTTTTGTTGTACGTCACCCCATTTAAATTCTTGATCATTTTTCAACTTCAACAGAGGAGAAAATGGCAGAATCCTTTCTGATAGATTTGAAATAAATCTTCTGATAAAATTGATCTTACCAAGCAGAGATTGCAATTCTGTTTTATTAGTTGGAGTGACTGTTTCATCAGTTGCTTTCATGCTTTTCTGACCAACCTTAATTTCTCTTTCATGGACCATAAAACCTAAAAATTGTCCAGCTGATACCCCAAAGGCACACTTATTAGGATTCATCTTTAAACCATGTTTTCTTGTGCACTCCAAAGTCTCCTGCAGATCAGCCAGATGCTCTTTGTACCCTTTGGACTTTACCACCACATCATCAATATAGAGTTCAACAATTCTGCCAATCAACTTATGAAAAATATAGTTCATTGCTCTCTGATAAGTTGCACCAGCATTCTTCAATCCAAAAGTCATCACAACCCATTCAAATAAGTTGATTGCACCTGGACATCTAAAAGTTGTTTTAGCTATGTCTTCTACAGCCATAAAGATCTGATTGTAACCTGCATTGCCATCCATAAAGCTAATAACTTTGTGTCCAGCTGCTGCATCTACCAACTGTTGGCAACCAAAAATGTCCATTTTGTGAAGTTGTCGAAATGTGTAATGGACTTCACCATTGCGTTCCTTTCGTCGAGATGGTCAAAAAAACATATATGGAACGTCCAATTTGGAGTCCGGATGAGAGAGTTATGCCTCCAAGAAAATGTATGAACTACCGGTACTACCGGTCCGAGATCACCGGTACTACCGGTCCGAGAAGGTTTGGCGCAGATATGAACTACCGGTACTACCAGTCCGAGACCGGTACTATCGATGGATGGTGGTAGGTGGCACAGTTTGGCGTGAAAATGAACTACCGGTAGTACCGGTCCCTACCGCCGGTAGGGACCGGTACTACCGGTGGAGCCTGACTCGAAGTACCGGTAGGTGTTTATTCCGAATCTAACTTTCAGATCTCGAACTAATTTGTTTCTAGATCGGTTTTTGGACATGGGAAACTTAGATTATAAGCCTTGGAGAGGTTTCCTACTAGGATAAGACCACCCCCCTCTATATATATGAGAGGATCATGGTCGATTGAGTTCCCATCTATCCAATCGTCATACAAACAAATCAATCTTCTCTTTTTACCCCTTTTCTCTTCTCCTTCAACCTCCATGCTGTTCATCCCTTGATCCATGACCAAGGATGACGTCCTAGGCTTGCCGGCCAACCTAGGACAACCCAGCGACGTCCTTGCCCTGACGGGGTCCCTCTCGGGCAAGAGCTTCGACAGTTTCTTTGCTAGTTTGCCTAAAACTAGCCGGTTTTTCGTCACGTAAGCATGATTGGTTATCCTTTGGTGGTTTGCTTGTAAACCTCTCCATGCTTCACCATGAAAGACTGATATCCTCGCTGCGTTCTCTGGTCTGTAGCGGCCCGGGCGTCCAATGCCCTTTCTAGTGTGTGATTTGGACAACATCCGACGTCAACACACTTTTTGGCGACTCTGCTGGGAACGAAGATTGCTTTGGCTTCACTTTTTGTTGCCAAATCTCTTTTCCCTAGCCCTATTCTTCGCTGATCTATCTTTTTGTGGTTGCCATTACCGTCTAATCCGGCCCTAAAAGGCTGATTGCATCTGGTTTTGACCCGTTGTGATCTAGGTTGCTATTTTGCAACGTGACATGCTGTTCATTGGAGATTTCATCAAGGCAGTCGAGTGCAAAACCATGAAATACCAAGGTGATTCATCACAATACTACTACAATTATCCCGAGGTACAACTTGCAAATGCATCTAATGGTTATAGTAATTATTTTGCAAGTGATATAAACTCTCATGTTGGTGTTGCTAGCTAAGATAGTCCTAGACATGTTGCATCGGCTAATACTTTTCATGAATATTATGACCAAGAGCCAGTGTGTGCTGAAAATTCATTGAGCTATAATTCTTCTAGCAACATACAACATGTAAATCCATATTCATTGGCTATAAGCTCACATTATGTGGTTCCACCACAAGACATGCCGATGAATAAGAGAATTGGCTATGACGATGTTAATTACTTAGCCAATTACTCTCCAAATTCAGCACCCTATGCTAATCCTTATATTAACAATTCGGCTTCATGTGTAGCTCAAAACTCAAGCTGAATTGATGAGAGGCGGATAAGTGGTAATACTCATAATTCGGCTTCAAGTTTTACTATTAATCTAGCCGAATCAATGAGAATTCAGCAAGGAGCATGAAAGCTATTGCATATGATTTGGCTAAACATAATTTTCTTAAAACAAGCCGAATCGATGAAGATTTAGCCCACACTAGAAATCCATACGGCTTCTCTAAATGGAAGGTGCCCGCATATCATAGACCGTATCCATTACACATTGATTACTTGAAAACTCCTGATGGTTGGTGGATACCTCATTTTTATGAGTTTAGTAGTGAAGATGATAAGACCGTTGTGGAACATATTAATATATATATCTCACAATTAGGTTTTGCTAGTAAAGAAGATTATATGAGAATACGTAATTTTCCTTTATCCCTTACCGGTATTGCCTTTGCATGGTTTACATCTTTGCTCTGGTGCACTATAGATTCATGGTCTTAATTAGAGGAGAAATTCTATGAATTTTTTGGAAAGACCAATGAGAAAAAGCCAATCACAATTGAAACATTGGCTAAAGCAGGATTGTTAGACCCTCAAAAGGCAAGTCTGACTACAAAAAAACATGAAAAGTGTCAGAAATCAGCTAGACTTGACTTTTCAGGAGCTAAAGGGCCCGTATACTTATCTAGTGACTATTATGTCATTAGTGAAGATCAAGTTCCCGCAAAAAAGAATGAAGCACTGCCTGCCTGCTCAAAGTCGGCTAAGCCAACTTCTCAGTCGGCTAGGCCGACTGCCCATGCAGCCTGCCCCGAGTCGGCTAGGCCGACTACCCACGCTGCTTCACATGAGTCAGCTAGGCCGACACTTACGCCGGCTAAGCCGTCTGCCTCTACTGCTAGTTCCCAGATCGGCCTAGCCGACTCCCAGTCGGCTAAGCCGATTTCTTTGGTTCCAGCAGCTGCTAATGCATCTCTGGATGATTCAGCACTTGTTGATCATTAATCAGAGATAAAGAATCACATTATTCAAATCAAGGATATACATTTCTCTGACATGATCAACAAGGTACAAAACACAAATATTTTGCTTAAATTCCAATCCGGTCACACTATTTCAATTTCTGCATCTATTAGAGATATCCTTGGAAGTAGTTATAATAGACCAATTGATAATGGCAATTTATTTGTTAATAATAAAATAAATTTAGATTCTATCAGCCAACACATTCTGCCATATGGCAAGGTTGATAATTCTAGTTTGTCAAAGCTAAGGCCTTCAAAGAGCAATTGCAAAGCTGTGGCCGAATGGATTGATAATAAATCTGATCCTTTCGTTTGCCTAGCTTTGAAGCCGACTCCACAAAAGAATTGGCTTAATAAATTAAAAAATAGCTTTGACTTTACTTTTTGTGATCATGTCTTTGATATCTTGCTCAAAAATAATTTTATTCGAATCATTGATCACAATGTTTTGCCATCAATTCAAAACTTAGAAGAGCTTACTATTGCAAGTGGCATAATTCATTTGATCATAATACTTGTGATTGCAATATGTTTCGTCATGTGATCCAATCGGCCATTGATAAAGGTCGATTGAAATTTTCCAAAGCTCAACAGATGGACCAATTGGATTCAATTGGTCTTGATGGTAAACAGGTTTCGAATCGGCTTGCATTATTAGCCGATTCACCAAAAGCTCTTATGATGGCTGAGAATCAAGTAATGGAACCCACAGATCAAGAAAGTTATCTAGGAGAGCCAATTGCTACTGCTACTGCTGAGTCGGCTCAGCCACCCTTAGGGATGGCTAAGCCAACCCCTGCTGTATTTGAGATGGCTAAGCCGACCCAGTGGTCGGCTAAGCCATCTGGAGAGGTTGTTGTTGCTCTACCAGAGGTAGAGTCAGCTAGGCCGGCCTAGAAGGCGGCTAAGCCGACCCTGCTTCCTCTGGAGGTGCCAGAGATGGCTAAGCCATCCCAGGATACAGCTAAGCTGCCTGGAGCACCCCTTGTTGCACAGGAGAAAGATGTGGAGCCCTCAAGTGATGACAAGGTTGTTGTCTATCAATTGCAAGTTGAAGATATTTCAGTGGAAGACAATGTCACTATAATTTCAATAGATATTGGGGGGCAGGTGAAATCTCTCTGACTAGAGCAAAAGCCGATTGACTCCATTGACCAAGGGGAGTCGGCTGAGAATCCTCCTTTGAAACATGTTTGTCAAGATGAAAAGAAGGGGGAGGATGCTCATAATTAATGGAGGTAAGGGTCATGGCAAACAAAGGACTAGAAGGTCGGAGCTTAGCTTCGAGGAACTTCTAGCTAAATATGAAAAGATAGGAGAAGCAAATATTGTCAATCGGCCAAAGAAAGTCCCATCATCAAAATTGCCTCCAACGTTCAAGTCTCAAGAGTGGAATTGGCAAGGAGATAGATCTCACGCAGTAGCAACATATTCTTCTTTTGAGCAGCCAATTCCCAAGTCAAATGGATCAAAGTCCATATATTTTCATCCTTATTCATCTTGGGGCTGGTTTGATCAAGAGGCACATATTTCACCATATTTCAGGCCACAATATATAGAATATACAGCTCCAAGACATTTAGAGAGATCATCATCTTGTAAAGACCATTTTGATCAAAATCGGTCTGGAGCTCAACCAAAGAAGAAAGTGGTAAGGCAAGCTTACCATGTGAAGTATGATGGCCGAAAGAAGAAAAATTTAGATCTGAATTCAACTATTGAAAAGCCGATTACATTACTAAAAAATTCAGCTATTGATGGCAAAGAAGTGGAAAAATCATCTATTAATATTCTAGGTGCCAAATCTGAACAAAAGAAGGTGAGAGTGCCCAAAGTCAAGAATGATTTGCCGTTGTCCAAAACAAAAATAAAAACGATATGCTCAATCGGTTTACTAAAGTGGCAAGAAAAGAAGTTACAAAAGCTTAGTGCAGAGAAGCTGAAAGAAAAGGGCTTGGCATGGGTTCCTAAACGAAGAATTCAAGCTCAGAAGGATGATGCTCAAGCAAGTGTTGCAACAAAGGCAAAGGAGAGAAGTGTTGACGGTTCTTAAGTATCAATTATAACTATCAAATAAATAAAGAAAAGGACCTATATGCAAGCAATACCTAGAATTAGGGTTTGATCTAACAGAATTCCACGAGTTTTGCTGTTTATCTATTTCTGCAGGGGGTTATCAGGAAATATGGAAGAAAGGCCCACATGTCGGATTAATGACGGGATAAAAACCGAAAACATAATTTTCCGTAATCTAGAAGATTCCAGAAGCCACGGGAACGAACGGGAGACGGAACGGGCCCGGACTCAGGGCGCCCGCCCTAGTCCCTGGGGCGCCCGCCCCCTCCTCTCGACCAATCAGCTTCCACTTCGCGGATTATGCTCCACCGCCTTTGAGGATCAAGGAAAACCGTGAGATGAAGGTCGGTTTGATCCGACGGTCTAGATTCAATTGAAAGGGCTATATAAGCAAGGCCCCTGGCCCCTGGTGGAGAAGACCCCAATTCATTATTCAGTTGCAAATCAAAAGTTAGGGTTTTAGAGAGAGGATCCCTCTCGGGTTCCCACCTCTTAGGGCTTAGCATCCATGTGAAAGTAGAATTAGTTCTACTAGATTGAGAGAGATAGAGTGGAGGTGTAATTCGGAGGAAGCCGGCCTGTCGGTGTCTACTCCGAGGTTGTACCTGCGGGATCAAGTTCTCCTAACCCGAGGCTTGTTCTCAGGATTCTTCAGTATTTCGACTTCTAAATTCTAGTAAGTTCTTTGTTTTATTGTTCTTTGGTTTATGAGTTTACTTTAATCTCTTCGCGTAGAGTTTAGAGTAATCATCTCTAGCGTAAACGTGGTGTTTAAGCTAGGATACTCATAGATATCCCCTCGTCTAGCCGGACCGTGGTAGTAGCGAGGAACGTGACAATTCCAAGTTACCTTTGTATTCCATATCCCGTTAGCAGGATCGATAGGGTTTATAGGTGCGGGTCGAACATCCTTTGTGGTGTCTAGATTCCGTTAAGCCTCCCCAATAGAACAATAGATCATCCTTACCAAGGTTAGAAGAAGAGTACGGTTGTAGTCTTCTCTATACATCACTCACATCGAGTCACAGTGGTTGTAGCCTAAAGGTTAGTAGTAATAGATTTGGTTAGTCAGATGCACTCTTTCTCCTAATGGTAAAAATATAAATACGATACCCAAGGATACATCTCGGGTGAAATGCTCACCGATATCCGTGCGCTTGCGGATCCTATTTCCTAATTGCGTTACCATATATCAAAAGCATTTTTGGCATCATTGCTAGGGATAGACTCTTAGTCTTATTTCTAGTAGTGACGTTAGAAGTGTCAACAAGCATTTCTGGCGCCGTTGCCGGGGAGAAAGACGGTTTGCTGAGATAACCTTGAATCTTACTACTAGCTTGTACCTATACTTTTATCTTTCTTTATCTTTTTATTCCTTATCTTTTCTTTATTCTTACCTTATGGAGAACCAAGATTCTAAATCAATCTATCAATTTGCAACACCTTTGGAAACTGACCTTTTACCATGGGAGTCATCACAGCCTATCCAAACATCCCAGTATAGGTTAAGTTCAAGGTTAATTGCCATGATTGAGAACCTATCCTTTTCGGGAAAGGAAGATGAAAATCCTTACCTTCATATTAGAGATTTTGAGCAAACATGCGATTGTCTTCGCATTGAAGGCATTTCTGATAAGACTTTACGTTGGAAGCTTTTTCCTTTTTCCTTAAGAGGAGAAGCTAGACGATGGTATAGTCAGAAGGTAAGTCAACAACGAGGTGAATGGGGAGTCTTACGAGCCAACTTCTGTTTAGATTTTTATTCCCTCGATCGTATCGCCGACCTTAGACTCGAAGTTCTATCTTTTAAACAAAAAGAAAATGAAACTTTGGGGAAATCCTGGAAACGTTTTTCTGATCTTTTAGAATCTGGTCCAAAACTTTTGCTTGAAGACACTGTTCTTTTATTTCACTTTTTTCGAGGTCTTCAGAAAGATAATAAACAAATGTTACATACTATGGCTAGAGGTTCTTTCTTTCGTATCCCTACTGATGAAGCTAAGGGGATCTTGAATAGAATCCTAGAAGCTGAGATGGATAATGCCCTCCATGATAAAACCTACGAAGCCGAAGTAGACACTCTGCCAAATTTTTCATCTACTTTAGCTATCCCAGGTTCTGAGCCACAAAAGGAAGAAATTCCACCACCTGATTTCATGCTGGATATAGAATCCGATCTTTTTGCCGATTTTGGAAACATTTCAAACTACCATTCTATAGACAAACCCCAAAGCGGCCATTATAGCATTTGTTTACCAAGTGAATATCAATTGAGAGAGCTTATCTCAGTCATGAGTAGCGAATGGTTGGAGGAGTCAGAGCTTTCCTCTGAAGTGATCCGTTTGGATACACCTCCTATCACTATACGCTGTGCTTATGATTCTGATCAATTTGATGCTCTCTATAATCCTGTTGTGGGGATCAATATCATGTCTGAAGCTTTTGCACTTAAATTATTTGGAAAATTAATTTTAACCCCCACAACAAAGTTCATGAAGGAATCTTCAGGACGATTGGTCCCCAGTCTTGGAATTGTGAATGTCCTACCCTTTATGGTAGAAGGCTCCATGATTCATTTGAACTTTTATATCTTTGATACATGGGACTTCGACCTATTGATTGGACAACCTTTTAGAAGACTCCTTTATGAAGGTCAAACTGGAAAGCTCCACATTTCTTTGGGAAAGGATTTTAAACTTCCAATTACAATAACTCACTCCTTGAATAATAAGATCAAGTCATCTCTTTTGCCTGATCCTATGGAAGAGGTAAAAGCTGCGTCTCTAGAGCTTTTAAATAAATCAGACTTAGAAGAAGATGCCCCTTTCTTCATAGAAGAGGAAGCTGAACCTTCTGAACCTGAACCCTTAGATGAGTTTGCAGAAACACCCAGACCTCCTATAGAGCTTAAAACTTTACCACCCGGTCTTATCTATGCTTTCCTAAACAATAATCCAGAGTTTCCTGTGATCATTAGTAATAAACTCACTCAGGAACAAACTCTGCGATTAATGACCGTTTTAGAAAAACATCACTCAGTCTTTGGCTACTCACTCCAAACTTTGACAGGAGCTCAACTTAATTATGCAACCACTGAAAAAGAGCTTCTGGCTGTTGTTTTTGCCATTGATAAATTTAGATCTTATTTAGTTGGAGCTAAGATAATTGTTTACACTGATCATGCTGCACTAAAATATTTGCTCACTAAGAAAGATGCTAAACCCCGCTTAATCAGATGGATTTTATTACTCCAAGAATTTGACTTAGAAATAAAAGATAAAAAAGGAGTAGAAAATTCTGTTGCTGATCACTTGTCTAGAATGTACTTTAAGAATTCACAGGAAACCTCCATTAATGACTCACTCCGGGATGACATGCTCTACGGGATTAACAGATCTGACCCCTGGTATGCAGATATTGTTAATTTTATGGTTTCAGGTTATGTACCCCCCGGAGCAAACAAGAAAAAGCTTATTCAGGAAAGTCGTTCACATATATGGGATGAGCCATATCTCTTCCGAGTATGCGCTGATGGCCTACTCAGAAGATGTGTGACTACTGAGGAAGGATGGAAGATCATCGACAGATGTCACTCATCACCATACGGAGGTCACTATGGAGCATTCCGTACACATTCAAAGATCTGGCAATGTGGATTCTACTGGCCTTCGATGTACGATGACACGAAGCAATATATCAGAAGATGTGGGCCATGTCAAAGGCACGGAAACATAAATACAAGGGATGCCATGCCACTCACCAACAACCTTCAGATTGAACTCTTTGATGTCTGGGGAATAGACTACATGGGTCCATTTCCTCCATCAAAGAAGTGTGAGTTCATCTTGGTGGCGGTTGATTATGTCTCCAAGTGGGTAGAGGCACTACCTTGCAAGCATGCCGACAATATCAGTTCAAAGAGGATGTTTGAGGAAATCATATTTCCAAGATTTGGAGTCCCCAGGATAGTGATAAGTGATGGAGGATCACACTTCATTGACAAGCGCTTCGAGCACTATCTATCAAGACATGGAATCCGTCACAACGTCGCTACTCCTTATCATCCTCAGACAAGTGGCCAAGCAGAGACTTCCAATAAGCAAATCAAGAACATTCTTCAGAAGACAGTGAATGAGATGGGAACGGCATGGAAGGACAAATTACCCGATGCACTCTGGGCGTACCGGACAGCATACAAGACCCCAATTGGAATGTCTCCATACCAATTGGTGTACGGAAAGACTTGTCACCTCCCTGTTGAACTTGAGTACAAGGCACACTGGGCCATAAAAAGATGGAATATGGACCTGGATATCGCCGGACAGCATAGAAGAATGCAATTATCAGAGTTGGAAGAATGGCGGGAGAAAGCATATCACAATTCAAAGATCTACAAAGAAAGAGTCAAGAGATGGCATGACAAGAGGATCAAGAAGAAGGAGTTCTCACCCGGAGATAAGGTATTACTTTTTAATTCCAGGGTGAAGCTTTTCGGGCATGGGAAGCTCCGGAGCAAGTGGGAAGGACCATTCAAGGTAATTCA
This sequence comes from Saccharum hybrid cultivar R570, assembly GCA_038087645.1. Lineage (NCBI taxonomy): Eukaryota > Viridiplantae > Streptophyta > Magnoliopsida > Poales > Poaceae > Saccharum > Saccharum hybrid cultivar. Next base: position 19,029,337 of record JAQSUU010000637.1, read on the forward strand.
TTCATCATCCCACGGAGCTATCACACTTCAAAATGACGAAGGTACGTTATTCAAGGTAAATGGTCAACGTCTTAAATTATTTTTAGAGCCCAATAAAGAATTAGAAGAAATAGATGTGATCAATTTTTACCTTCCAATTAAAAATTAAAGCCCGACGCTTTTAATTTGACGTTTTTGGGCCAAGTATATATTTTTCAGGATAAAAACATGGTAAGAAACACGCTCGAGAAAGCAGGCTCGTAGAGGAGCCGGACACAGGGCGGGCGCCCTGAGATGAGGGTGGGCGCCCTGCCCCTGTCTCCCCTCGGCCCCAGACTTCTCCCACGCGATAACCTTGCCTAGTGCTTTCTAGAAAATTCCGTCCTCGGTTTGTTTCGCAAACATGACGGCGGGAAGAGTCCCAACCATCCACGAGAGCAGTTTTTACCCCCTATATAAACAGACCCCTGGCGTCAGCTTTTAGCACCAATTCATTCAAGCCTTCTCTCCTTCCTCAAATTAGATCTAGCCTAATTCCTAGCTGCTCCAATGGCCGAGAAGTTCCACGGCGATTGGGAAGTCGTTCCCTACGACCTCAACAAGAAGCCCAAGGAAGATCCCGACGCCTACGCTCTCATCCTGGCCAACACCGAGCGACAGCTAGAAGCCATGCCACCACATCAACGCAGCTCTACCCAATCCTACTTTGCTCGCCCAGTTCTTACCGCGCCTACGCAGCCCCTACTGCTCGAAGGAAGCACCCAAGCATGCTCTCAATGCTTTCGAGACACCTCCCAAGCGCCGCAGAACCATTGCAGATGTGGATGAGGAGCTACGGATAATTAAGAATAGCATTATAGAATTACAGAGCTCCAACATAGCTAAGGATCGGAAGATTTCCAACCATAACACTATGATCCTAAAGCTACGAGATGACCTTGCCGATGCCAACAAAAGGAACAAAGAGTTAGAGTATGAGCTTAGGAGGCGTAAGCGTCACTAAATTATCTAGATTAGATCTTGAGGCTTTGCATCTTAGTTATTAGATTCGATTAGGTTTGTTTAAAGTTAGATTCGATATATTCGGTTTGGTTGTAATAAATGCCTCAAGATTAATAAATATTATTATTAGTATGTCTTGTGTGTCTCTACTTTATTTTTGTGCAAGAAAGCAGAAAACAAGTATGGGGGAGATTCCCTGACATGTCACACACTTCGATCGCACCACTCCATGAACCAGGTACACACTCTGTACACTTTTATTACACACTTATATACTCACTTTAGTTTGTGCAGAATTTTATCTCTCTAAACATGATAAATTAAAAGGATAAAAATGCTTATAATCATGATCAATCTCACTCTGTGATATTTCCTGGAAACCTGCAATTACTCAAATTATTTCAAAACCCTGTGTTGCTAAAAGTCATTGTGGAATAAGAGATGGTAAGGGTATAAGTACCTTATTCTTGTTATCTTTATTGCTTGGAGAATTTGTTTTAAAATTTCAAAATTTTAGCTACCATCCTCAAGTTTTATATGCCTGTTAAACATGAAAATATTAATTAAAGCTATCTGCTTTGTATTGAGTTTGTTCAAAACAAGTTAAACCCTTGTTGAGAGATTTATCATACTCCTAAGATCAAGACATTTTTATTCAGAAAGATTCACTCTTCCGAAGTATTATTGCGTTAGAGGCATGGGCTATGCAAAATTATAAATATATCGAGGAAATAAAAAGGAGCAAGTGCTCGACAACCTCGCAGAAAAAATGGACAAGTGTCCGGCAGTAGAATTAGGGGTACCTCGGTATCCACCCAAAAAAAATGAGATATGATAAAAATATGATGAAAAAAAAAGATGATAGCCCATGGTCCCTCTAATAAGCAATATGCCAGTAAGAGTGACAAGTTTTTAATTTTCAAAATCTTTGATCTAAGAGTATGACATTCCTCTCCTCGGATCCCGTTTTGACCATTCAATAAATACAAGGTATGTATGCTTAAAGAATTATTTTTGCAAAATCAAAACAGCCTCAGTGAGATATATATATAAAAGATAATGAGTGACTCTGAGAGCACCTATGAGGATAAAGGTATGCTAAGTTTTTCTTTTCAAAAATATATAAAAACTCCAAGTGATAGGGTTGAGAAGAAGAAAGGCTCTCTACTCTGACTATATACTTCCCTGACTATAGTGCACAGTGGAATTTTACAACACCCTGCAGATATGAAAGAATGTTTCAACCTCAGATGTTTTATTAACCAACCTTTTCTCGAGGACGAGTAAAAGCCTAAGTATGGGGGTATTTGTTGACGGTTCTTAAGTATCAATTATAACTATCAAATAAATAAAGAAAAGGACCTATATGCAAGCAATACCTAGAATTAGGGTTTGATCTAACAGAATTCCACGAGTTTTGCTGTTTATCTATTTCTGCAGAGGGTTATCAGGAAATATGGAAGAAAGGCCCACATGTCGGATTAATGACGGGATAAAAACCGAAAACATAATTTTCCGTAATCTAGAAGATTCCAGAAGCCACGGGAACGAACGGGAGACGGAACGGGCCCGGACTCAGGGCGCCCGCCCTAGTCCCTGGGGCGCCCGCCCCCTCCTCTCGACCAATCAGCTTCCACTTCGCGGATTATGCTCCACCGCCTTTGAGGATCAAGGAAAACCGTGAGATGAAGGTCGGTTTGATCCGACGGTCCAGATTCAATTGAAAGGGCTATATAAGCAAGGCCTCTGGCCCCTGGTGGAGAAGACCCCAATTCATTATTCAGTTGCAAATCAAAAGTTAGGGTTTTAGAGAGAGGATCCCTCTCGGGTTCCCACCTCTTAGGGCTTAGCATCCATGTGAAAGTAGAATTAGTTCTACTAGATTGAGAGAGATAGAGTGGAGGTGTAATTCGGAGGAAGCCGGCCTGTCGGTGTCTACTCCGAGGTTGTACCTGCGGGATCAAGTTCTCCTAACCCGAGGCTTGTTCTCAGGATTCTTCAGTATTTCGACTTCTAAATTCTAGTAAGTTCTTTGTTTTATTGTTCTTTGGTTTATGAGTTTACTTTAATCTCTTCGCGTAGAGTTTAGAGTAATCATCTCTAGCGTAAACGTGGTGTTTAAGCTAGGATACTCATAGATATCCCCTCGTCTAGCCGGACCGTGGTAGTAGCGAGGAACGTGACAATTCCAAGTTACCTTTGTATTCCATATCCCGTTAGCAGGATCGATAGGGTTTATAGGTGCGGGTCGAACATCCTTTGTGGTGTCTAGATTCCGTTAAGCCTCCCCAATAGAACAATAGATCATCCTTACCAAGGTTAGAAGAAGAGTACGGTTGTAGTCTTCTCTATACATCACTCACATCGAGTCACAGTGGTTGTAGCCTAAAGGTTAGTAGTAATAGATTTGGTTAGTTAGATGCACTCTTTCTCCTAATGGTAAAAATATAAATACGATACCCAAGGATACATCTCGGGTGAAATGCTCACCGATATCCATGCGCTTGCGGATCCTATTTCCTAATTGCGTTACCATATATCAAAAGCATTTTTGGCATCATTGCTAGGGATAGACTCTTAGTCTTATTTCTAGTAGTGACGTTAGAAGTGTCAACAAGAAGAAGGTTCAAGAAACAATTGCCAAGTTGGAGGTTTGCACCAAATCATCAAAATCATTGGTCATGGCATCATCCATACTCTCTGCCTATGCCTATATGGAATTCATCCCCTGGTATGCATGGTTATCCCTCAGCTTCTTATTTTGATCCTTGGTATGGATCTGTATGTTTCGAAGGGTTGCCAAATTATTTTGCTTATCAATGATCAAGAGCCAAAATATTTATTTCGGTTATGCATGCTCTTGTGGATGAATTCATATGGCCGATATTTTGATATCACCCTTAGTGTAAAAATATAGCCGATGAGTGCTTGTGACCATCGTGCTATTAGAAAGCCCCCATGAAATTTACTATGATGGCTTTCAGGCCCGGGGGGCATGACATATGCATTTTGGATTTACTTCATGGATGTGATAATATGATTAATCGGCTTGCAAATAAGGCGAAGGTGTTGGCATAATCATTATTTCTCACAATAGTGCTGTTTGAGACATCAAGCCGATTAAAATTACATTTGCACCAAAATTCAAGCCGAATGTAAAGTTTTCTTATTCGGCTTGGCTTATATTGCAATCCATAAAGTATGACATGTTGAAGCCTATGGTGATTCTTTACTAGTGGTGCAGCAAGTTGTTGGTGAATTTCAATGCTTAGAAGAGTTACTAAAAGTTTGTCTTCGTGCTTTCCTTGATATCATTGGTTCTTTTGCCGAATTTCAAATTCGGCATATTCCAAGGCATGAAAATCAAAAGGTCAACATGTTAGCGCAACAAGCATCTGGCTATGACGTCGATGGGCATAATTTTCATGTTCAAGAACAGTCGATGCATAAAAGTTTAGAATTTTTTGGTGCAGGTGCAGACTAGTCGGCCAAGCCGACTGACCAAGTCGGCTTAGTTGACTCCCTCCTTGCTACAGCCAAGTCGACTGAGCCGACTGCTATAGCCAACCAGGCCAATTCCCCCTTAGTCAGCTAAGCCGACTGCCCCTATCGGCTCAACTGACTCCCCTATGACCAGCACGATTAATGAGCATGACTGGCAAAACTTTTAGTGATGTTGAGGCCAATTCGTATGATTGGAGGACTTATGTATTGATATATCTACGTGATCCAAGTGCTAAAGTTGATAAAAGTGTTCGACGAAGTGCTTTTCAAGTATGTGTTCATAATGATGAGCTTTATCGAAGGACCGCCGAAGACTTGCTGCTAAAGTGCTTAGGAACTAATCAAGCAAGAATAGCTATGGTAGAAGTCCATGAAGGTATTTGTGGTACGCATCAATCGGCCCCAAAGATGAAGTGGTTATTGCATAGAGCCGGTTTCTATTGGCCTACTATGATGACCGATTGCTTTCGCTACTACAAAGGATGTGAAGAGTGTCAAAGGTTTGGAAATATTCAGGTAGTGCCTGTTGCTATGCTTCATCCTATAATCAAACCATGGCCTTTTTGCGGTTGGGGGCTAGACTTCATTGGCCAAATTCATCCCCCATCTTCCAAGGGACATCGCTTTATGTTGGTTACTACAGATTATTTCACTAAGTGGACCGAAGCTGTTCCTTTGAAGAATATGACATATAAGGAGGTTATTGAGTTCATCACTGAGCATATCATTCATAGATTCGGCATACCCCAAACATTAACTACAAATCAAGGGACATAATTTATGTCCAAGCAAGTGAGGGACTTTGCCGAATTATATAAGATCAAGTTGCTCAAATCATCTCCATATTATGCTCAAGCTAATGGCCAAGCTGAGTCTAGTAATAAGACTTTGATCAAGCTTATCAAGAAGAAAATTGAGGAGAATCCAAGAAGGTGGCATAAAGTATTGTCTGAAGCTCTATGGGCACATCGCATTTCAAGGCATGGTGCTACAAAAGTTACTCCTTTTGAGCTAGTATATGGTCAAGAGGCCATGTTGCCTGTCGAGGTAAATTTGGATGCATACAGGCTTGCTAAACAAAATGATCTATCAGCCATTGTGTATCATGATTTGATGATGGATAACATCGATGAGGTAACTGATGTAAGATTAAAGTCTCTCAAGGAGATAGAGAAAGACAAAGCTCGAGTTGCCAGGGCATACAACAAAAAAGTCAAGAGAAAATCTTTCCAAGTAGGAGAATTAGTGTGGAAAACCATACTACCTATTGGATCGAAGAGAAATCAGTTTGGCAAGTGGTCACCAAATTGGGATGGTCCTTATAAAGTGATCAAAGTCATAAGCATAATTCTTATTTGCTAGAGACATTGCAAGGTGAACGTCTCAAAGTAGCATTCAACGGAAGATACTTAAAAAAAGTATTTTCCAAGTGTTTGGCAAGAAGCTTAAGTGCTCTCCAAACAATGGCCGACACATGTATCACCCTTAGAACAAAAATGACCGATGTATACATCACCCTTAGTCACCATACAGCCGATGAGATGGGTATCATTACTGTTTGGTTTAATTATGTTTGTTTGATCAAGTGTTTTCATGTTTATGCATCATAAACCTGAAAACAAGGGGGCACATGTTGACAACCAAAAATGTTCATTTTGTGAATTTTCAAAATATGTAATGAACTTCACCATTGCGTTCCTCTCGTCGAGATGGTCAAAAAACATATATGGAACATCCAATTTGGAGTTCGGATGAGAGAGTTATGCCTCCGAGAAAATGTATGAACTACTGGTACTACCGGTCCGAGATCACCGGTACTACCGGTCCGAGAAGGTTTGGCGCAGATATGAACTACTGGTACTACTGGTCTGAGACTGGTACTACCGATGGATGGTGGTAGGTGGCATAGTTTGGCGTGAAAATGAACTACCGGTACTACCGGTCCTTGACCGGTACTACCGATGGAGCCTGACCGGAAGTACCGGTAGGTGTTTATTCCGAATCTGACTTTCAGATCTTGAACCAATTTATTTCTTGATTAGTTTTTGGATGAGAAAAACTTAGAAAATAAGCCTTGGTGAGGTTTTCTACTGGGATAAGACCACCCCCCTCTATATATATGAGAGGATCATAGCCGATTGAGTTCCCATCTATCCAATCGTCATACAAACAAATCAATCTACTCTTTTTACCCCTTTTCTCTTCTCCTTCAACCTCCATGTTGTTCATCCTTTGATCTATGACCAAGGATGATGTCCTAGGCTTGCCGTCCAACCTAGGGTAACCCGGCGACGTCCTTGCCCTGACGGGGTCCCTCCCAGGCGAGAGCTTCGACGGTTTCTTTGCTAGTTTGCCTAAAAACTAGTCGGTTCTTCGTCACGTAAGCATGATTGGTTATCCTTTGGTGGTTTGCCTATAAACCTCTCTGTGCTTCACCATGAAAGAGTGATATCCTCGCTGTGTTCTCCAGTCTGTAGCGGCCTGGGCGTCCAATGCCCTTTCTGGTGTGTGATTTGGACAACATCCGACGTCAACACCAACATATCGGCTGTTGGCATCAGATAACCATCCATCGGTGTAGCCTTATTCAAATCTCTGAAATCAATACAAACTCTTAGTTTTCCATTCTTCTTATACACAGGAACTACACTCGATATCCACTCTGCATATCAGCATAGTCGAATAAATTTTGCTTCTAGCAATCTTTCAGTCTCCTTAATATCATCAAGAATGTTTGGATTAAATCTCCTTGGAGCTTGCTTAAATGGCTGATACCCAGGTATGATTGGTAATTGATGTTCAACAATTGATCGATCCAAACCAGGCTTCATAATATTTTCAAGCAAAACAATCTTTAAATTCCTTTAACAAATCTATCAATTCTCATTTATACTCAGGATCCAACCTAGCACTTACATATGTCGGCCTAGGTCTACCTCCAGAACCAATGTCTACCTCTTCTAACTCATCGGCCGATGTAAACCCATATCCTAGTTTACCATATGTACCATCTATTGGATTATCCATTAAAACAAACTTTCAGAGCCAATTGCTTGGATCAGCTGTTGGCCTTCATTATTGATTCTAATCAAAGCCTCCTTCCCATAATCTGCTAGAAAAACACTCAAAATCTTCCAACTCCCAATACATTGGATCAGCTGTTGCTATACTTACAGAATCATCAGCATAAACCAACTCAACATTGTCTCCATGCCACTGAATCAAAGCATTGATGCATAGTCGATGGCACACAACAATTTGCATGAATACAATCACGACCGAGGAGCAAACTATATGAACCCTTTCCATCGATGACAAAGAAAGTAGTCAGCAAGGTCTTGCTTCCAATTATCAACTCAACATCTATTGCCCCCTAGTCTTGGACGCATTACCCAGCATCATGTCGGTCTCAATCAAATCTTCTGGCCCCTTACCAAGCTTGTGAAAAGTAGAATAAGGCATTAATTGATGCACCACCATCAACCAACATTTTATTCATCAGCTTCCCATCAACAAAACCTTTAACATATAGAACCTTTAAGTGCTGATGCTTAACTGGTTTATCAAATATGGCTTATTGTGTCAAAATCAACTTGGCTACCATCTGTTCATACTCTGATTCATCAGAATCTGAATATACTTCTTGATCTGCTGGAGCCCTGAACTCTGACGGCAAAAGAAAAGCCATTTGAGTATTAGCCGATGGTTGACCCTTATTGGTTGTTTATTTAGCACGCCACATTTGAGGTTTTCCAAACTTCTGAGCCTGTTCTAACTCTGTGCTCTTTAATCGTTGTACTCTTCTCTTCTGACTTCTTGTTAAACCTCTTGGACACCACTGTCCTTCTTACCAAACATACTCTTCCCCATCATCTTTCTCTTCATAATCGGCCCAATTTTGATCAACAACTAGCTTACCAAGCCGATCATGAATACTTCTGCTTTTTATACGCCGACCCATATTGTTATGTTGATACTCAACTCGATCATGGATAGACCGACGGTTGGCTTGAGATTGCCTAAACTCCCAATATTGATCACTGCATTCTGGGCAATTATTTCTATTAGGCAATTTCAAACCTTCATTCCAGCAATGTCTAAAAACAGGACAATTCCAATGCAACTCAATTTGCTTCCTTCCATATCTCTCTACTTCTTGTTGACACTGATATTCTTCTTCTTTTAATCAGCACTAATAATCCTTTTCCTTCTGTCGTTGCCATTTATTTAACAGTATACGAGATGTAACACGTGGCCTCATGGCACTAGCTCTCGACATTTCTCCCTACTCATATCAGCTCTTTTGTTGGTCATGACGCCTTTTAATTTCTCTATACTCATCAGCCGATATTTGCATCTCTGGATCAATTGTCCTGGCTTCTCTGGCCCTAGCTGATGTCAACACTTTAGTCTTCCCTTTGAACAATTTAGCATCAACCATGTTCTGATCCTTCGGGAAAGGATTATCATCAACCTTCATTTTTCGAGATGTATCAAATTTAAGCTTTCCTTGTTGAATGGCCCTCTGAATATGCTGCCGAAAACTCTGCAATCATTAGTAGTATGAGAAGTAGTATTATAATACTTGCAGAATCTCTTATTCTTCAGCTGCTCAAGAGATAATATAACATGATTGGCAAGCAACTTGATCTGTCCTTTCTCAAGCAAGAAGTCAAAAAGCTTGTCTGCCTTTGTAACATCAAAATCATAACTCTCCTCAACTTCTTTTCCCCAAGGACTCGGGACCATTACTGTCTTATTTCCCCAATTCCATTCAGCTGCAGCAATTTCTTCTTCCTCATCATCAACTAAATATGGATTATAAGCATCAACCATTGCAGCATTCTTCTGAAATCAGGTATCTCTGCGCATAATCTAAAATTGGCTATTGAGTGTTGCCACCCGTTGAGCCAATTGACCCAAATTGTTAAATTCTTGCCCAAGCAACTTTTCTCTCTAGGCTGGCAGCATTTCTTGAATAGCCAATGCAGCTAGCTGATCATAGTCAAATTCAACGAAAAGCACAAGTTTCTTGTTTCTCAAAATCTCTGAAGAAACTCAACACCTGATTCATTAGTTCTCTGCTTCATATTTATCAAATCTGTGATCTTTCTCTCCCCTATCCCAATATAGAAATATGTATGAAACTTCTTCTCAAGGTCACTCTAATTGGCAATAGAATTAGCTGTTAATGATGAAAACCTAGTGAAAGCTGGTCCTGACAGGGACAAAGAAAAGAAATAAACTCTGTGTGCTTCTTTGAGAGAGGTTTCACCCAACTGAGTAAGATACCAGCTGACATGTTCTATCGTGCATGTACTATCTTGACCAGTGAACTTAGTAAATTCTGGAAGCCTATAATTTGTAGGAAGGACCACCAAATCATAACTTCTGGATATGGACGTTTGTATGAAAAGGGTTGCCCCTTTGGCTTTAGACCGAACTGACTCTTCATCATCTCGGTCACTCCGAGCACAAATTCATCAGCATTTGAGTTCGGAATTCTTTGTGGTTGATGACCCATCTGAGGATTGAAATTCTAGGTGCCCTGATATCCTAGATTTGGAATCATACTAAAAGTATTATAATCTGAACCGTAATGATATCCTTGTGGAATATCTATCTGTCGGGTCCCTTGCTAATTTGCTACTTGTAATCTCTGAATGAAAACATTAGGATCAACATCTCTACGAATCCTTTGAACTGATGTGCTATTTTCTGAGCCAACAGCGGTACTTGGCCTGACGTGCCAAAATTAACAATCTTATTCTGAACTTGCCCTGTCGGCTGTTGCACATGCTGCACCGATGATCTAGGATTATATTGCATTTGATTAGTAGTAGCATCCTGAACTTGCTCAGATGAATTTTGTATAGTCTGGATATCATCATCTTTAGCTAGTGCAGCATTGCTAGCTAGTACCGGCATGATTGACCCCCTGAGTTGACGGATGTGGAATATTGTAATAAGCCGGTCCAACCTGATCAAGTGGAAATCCATAAAACACCTCCTTCATAGTGTTGTGAAATGTATTCAAGAAGGTTGTATTATGATTCAGCATCGCAATATGAATAGATTTGTTGACAGTGTCTACAAAGAAACGCCTATCATCAGCTTCGTCTGTATCTAACTGTCCATGCATCAAAACTCTCGGAAGTAGATATTTCTGAATAACTTTATTGTCACGTGTTTTGGCATATGACAACAAGCACTTGTTCTGAAACTCCTCTATAGCCTTACTAATGATATATTTATCCTCATCAGGCAAGTCTTCATAAGGCACCGTAAAAATGTCCTTGTTGTTGTGAGCCGCCATGACAATTGTGGTCCCACCGAGCGTGCCAAAAAGCATGTCGATACAAAAATGTGGCAATGTAATCAACATAGAGCAAGCCGAAAGATCTGACCGGAGCAAGGCCCGGAGATCTACTTAGCTTCAACACGAGGCCGGTCAATTCTGAGAAACCAAAGCGCGCCAGTCAATTTGACCTGCAATTGACAAGGAAAGAAAATTGATCAGTAATTTAAGGCGAAACATGTCGGTGTTGCTCTAGACAGTTCCGAATTTGCGGCTCTAAAAGCCCATATGTGAGGCCATCGACTAAACGGTCAATATCCAGCATGTCCATGAAAGAAAGATCATAAAAATAAAAGAAATCAACCAAAATGAAGAAATAATGATGTGAATCAAACTAACCGACATCATGAATCATAATAGTGGTATAACAACTAGGTAATTAGGACAAGAACAAGTACAATACACCCAATTTGCCAAGATTAATGAAATCATCACTTAAAGCACAAGCTATTAGCTAAATGGCCAATTCAAGAATAAAAGAAAGACTATAACATGTACACAATCGACTATCTAGTATGAGCAAGCTCATAAGCAAACCAGATTTAATCCATTACCATCAACAGTGATGTTCGATCGAATCGATGCAGCTATGATAACAATAACAAACCAAAATCTAGAAAGCTCGTAGATCTATTAATATTCGATAGTTCCATGGTACAAACTATATATGTGAAAAGTGCATATAATCGACTAAAACGGCCGATTTTAGGCATAGTAAACCAACAAAGTACAGGTCTTGATTATAAACAAACTCAATGATCAACTAGATCTAATCTAAAGTTCCACCAATGAGGTTCGAACAGATCGATGCAGCTATGGTGACAACAATGGATCAAACTTTGTTAACTATTGAGTTTATCTACAATTAATTTATGCCCCCGAGAGCGTACCATGCACGATTGAGATTGAGATAAAACAACCAATCTAGCAAAGTGAATCATCAAATTTAAGATCTGATCGTGATAAAGATTAAAGACGATTGACTAATGTGATATGATGCGGATCTATCTCAACCTTAATCGGATAAATTGTGATATTATTATAACTAACAAAATATTAATTATAATAAGATCGATAACCGGATGAATTAACTAAAAACAGCAAGATAAGCCTTACTAATCTTAGTTAACTCGATAACTGGTGATATTGCGTTAAATAACGGATCACTCAACGCAAGATCAATAACTATGATTAATATCAAAATCTACAAGAGATCAATCGGCTGATGCAGCCTTGCAAATCAAGATACAAATCGATAACTAACTTAAATTACAATATGTAAGAGGTCAATCGATTGATACAGCCTTACAAACAAAAATATAAGTCATGACGATGCTTACGAACAAACTAGAGGTCGATCAGCCGATATAGCCTAACTCGTTGAAGTACTCGCCGGGATCTACAGTACTCCTGCTCCTAATGCGATGGCGAAAGCTGGAAAGATTATATTGAATATGTGTTCGTATCCTTATACAATAGCGAGGGTCTAATATTATACTCTGAGCCTAAACATGAATCCTACTCGAATACAACTTATTACAATTCTTGGAATAAAAGAAAACTTCCTAATTTTAATGATAACTTGGACCCTAATCTTTCACTTCTTGTAGAGTCCGACACGCTTTTCTCCGATGCCGCACAATCTACTGACGTCATCCACAAAAATAGCCGATTCCGATACCGTATCTAAATCAGCTGTCACTGATTCCCATCTAACCGATCCCTTAATAATGCAATCTTAGAAGCTTTGAGTTCCCGCATTCTTCTCTCCAAATTTTGGTGTAAACAGTTGTGGGCTTTTTTCCTCAGGTGGTCCTTGTAATAGACTGTCTCTGAAAACTATTTTCAAAGGCGGGCCACTTAAGAAGGTTGCCTTAGTAAATTTTTTATTTACTTAGAGGCGGGCATATTTTCCAAGTGTCTTTTAAAATTGTTTGTCTCCTAAAATCATTTACATAGATGGTCAATGAACAGTGTTGCCTCTAAAATTAAAACCACCTATCTCCTAAAATTGTTTTTTATGGTAGTGTTTGTTGTGGATTTCTTGTCACTCTCGGTGCTTTCCACCACATAGATGGCTTGGAGTAGCAGTGACTCCATGGAACCACTTAATTGGAGATTGTGAGGTGCTCCAGACGTGATTGAGGGGCTCTTGTGTTCATTCCCCATTGGAGAGGCAAAGAGCAACTTTAGTGGATACCAAGCTTGTTGGAGTACCTAGTGATCAAGTCAGCTCATACATAAGCGCTGACATCGGAGCCTACCTTGAGGAGTAGTTGATCTTTTAGAGGAGTAGTGATCCTTGGGCTCGTCTCAATGTGTATGTAGGTAGCCGACAAGCCATCGAGCACAGTGATATATATTTTGTCATCCTTTTTTGTGGTTTGCTTAGTCTACACTTAGGCTTTACTTTGTGTTCTTACTCTTGCTAGTGTAGAGATGTTAGTCTATCTTCTTAGATTGCTTGCCTAGCTAGTTTACTTTACTAGTGACAAAACTTCTTTGTTCTTGTTGACTAGTTGAATAGCTCGTGTTCAACCTAGGATTGTTATTAAACCATAAGTTAGAAGTAGTTCTTATTAGAGCCGTCACTTATGTTGCCTAATGTTGTTGCTTTGTAGAAATCTTAATTAGGCTATTCAAACCCCCTCTCCTTTCCCCTCTAGCCATCAAGAGATTCTTGTAACAGGCAAATGTGCGGCAGTGCCAGCATGTCCCTCCTCGAAAGCATCACCTTGGAAAATCACATCTCATGCCTCTCTAGGATCTGTGTTTTCTCGTGAGAGAGTTGTGTTGCTCAACTTACTTTCGTTTGTTGGGATGAATACCCTATAATTGTTTGGTCAGTGATTTTAGGGTGTCCTGTCCCCCTAACTTTTCCAGACAAGTTATACCGACATTTTTCTTGCTAGAGTTATGGTCATGAAGGGAGGAAAACGGGCTGAGATGGGGGCAGCCATTGTATGTGGTGCACCTAGGGATGAAAACGGATGGAATTTTTCCCGTACCGTCCCGTTCCGTTTTCTATATTTCCCGTCCGTTTTCGTATTTGCGAGATCCCGTTTTCGTATTTGCGGAAGTAGAAAATGGTGTTTTCCGTCCGTTTCCGAGTAATCCTGTTTTAATACGGAATAGACCCGTATTTATCCCGTTTTTAATCTATGCTCAACATGTTCAATAATTACATGTCCTTATGTTATGTTAATATAACTACGAATCACCAAATATGCATGTTATGTTCATGTACATAGCATGTAAATGAATATTAAAGTTGGTATATATTATTACATGACTTTATATATGTATACTTTGAGAATATTAGATTATGTGATCTTAATTTAATTTTCCGGCTCAAAATCCGTATTTGTTCGTTTCCGTATGTCCGCATATTCCGATTTCGTTTTCAAACCCGCATTTTCCGAACCCGGTCCCGTTTCCGCCAAAAAATATAGAAACGGAAGTATAAATAGGGTTTTTCCGTCCGTTTTCATCGCTAGGTGCACCCCCTAAGTTATATGGCTTTCAGACCGGTTTCCCTCATACATTGGATTAATTCTATTCTTTTAATAACTAGCAAATATACCCGTGTATTGTAATTGTGTGCCGCCAATAGACAATAGTGGAAGCAGATCCACTTGTTCATGACACATGCTAGCAAACCTAGTATCCAATCCAATTGATTACAATACGGACCGCCAAATTTGTAATGATGGTGAGGCGTCATCACCGCCTGTCCCTCGCACTTCTGTTTGATTCTAACTTGGAAAGCCAGTGGGCATCACACCCATCTCACTCCAATGCAACTCAAGGTTCTACGACCTAGGCTCGAACCTTCTCTCCTGTTTGCCTTGTAACCCTTCGTTCCTCTTCCCGTGAAGCAAGAAAGTTGTAAATTTATTACGTTTTATTATGCAAATTTCCATGATACAAATTCTCTTATGAGACCAAATAACCATGGTCATATCGACGTCACGGCTTTCTTCTAGTCTTTCTATTGGCGAGCATCAAGCCACAGGCCCCTAAAGGCCCAAGCACAACCTGCATGATATTAGTCCATGTCTGGTCCAATTGCAGCGATCCAGCATATTACGTGGGCTTTTAATATTAGACAGAGTAGATAGATAGATATATACAGACGTAGAAATAGAGATACTATTACAAGTTGACAAAACAAAAGGCTTTCGCCGTCCTTTAAAAAAAATGCTCCTTCAGTTCTCTTTTAACAATGGACGGACATGTTTTCAAAAAAAAAAAACAATGGACGGACATAGCCATTACAGTGTACTTCCTGCATACACACTTACAAAGAAACCAGAACCATAGACGATGGAGTAAATAGATGCCATAAGCTTCCTAAATCCTAACCAACAAGGTGCCCAAATAAGCTCCCGTCATCCATTTTGCTGCAAACATGCATTTCATGGTATCCTTGACCAAGTCAAGACCTTAAGCACAGATTCCTAAGAACACTAAGGCATGTCTAGTGACATGCAACTTAAAGATACAGTAACAGAGGCCCCGTTCGGTTCGGTTGTGCTGATAAGCCGGCTGAAAAACACTGTTTGCTGATTTGTTGTGAGAGAAAAATACTGTTCCAGCTGAAAAAACAAGCTGAAAAAGACGGATTATAAGCCGGATGAACAGAGTCAGAGGCTCCATAAAAAATCTCCATTAGACAAAATTCTAGTGAAGTACTAGGTTTCTATAACTGATATTAGAAAGAAAGATAATCTGCTTATTTAACAACAGATCAAATCCTTTGACCGCAAATCAAAACAGTGTATGATCTATGACAAGCTCTCGAGGTCAGGGACCAGAATAGGCAATACAACTTCATTCTTTCAGTGCAGATGGCTGTCCAGAAGAAAGCCTCTCTGATCTCGCCTTGTTAGCCTTTTCCATGTAATCTTGGTGAGATTGATGCTTTGCCCCTACAACGAATAGATTGCACATTTAGGAACATACATTTATTTTTTTGTGCCTGTAAGAACTCAAAAAGAAACCAGCCACCCAATGAGGCAGCCATCTGATAGCAGCTAGATAGATGATACCATTTAGAAAAGTGCTTATTAGGTGTTTGTATCATTGGGATTTACCATGTCTCAATAACACAAGAACACCCTTGAAACAAATGTGGTGGCACTAATTTCAAAATTTATCTAGAACAAGTAAACTGTATCAGAAAGGAAAATAAGAAGACAGGAACAATCTGCAGTCATCACTACCTATACTAAGAACATCACTTCTGATGTTAGTGTGGATCAGTCAGAACAGCACACACAGCTGCCACATGTGCATGTGCATTTTAATGTCAGAAACAAAATAAGTGACAAGTTCCATGTAGAAATGTTGCTGCATTGTGATACATATGTATTACGAAAATTAGGTGAAATTTGCAAGACCAGTTTAAGATGGTTCACTGGAGTTAACTCAACAATGGAATGAAAAACTTCTCTTCAACATCAACTCTGCTCCTCCCTCCCTCTCTCTTCCTCTCCTTGTGTTCTACTTGGTTGTGCATCTCTAGTTTAAACACAGTGCCTTTTGTCTATTCTGACTTCCAATATTTAAAAACTAGACAAAATATATAAACAAATTGTACTTTAACATGATGTTACTAGTAATTTTTTTAGGCAAAATTTGCTACGGGACATCCAAAGTGACCCCTCTTTGCTAGCGGACATGCAAAATTTGGCGATTTGCTGGTTGACACTCTGGTTCTTTACGAATTTGCTGGTGGACACCGGACCGAATAAAATATTCATTTCCTACTCAAGTGGTGAGAGAACAGCTGTGAAATGTCATATTTGCCCCTAGCTATTTCCTCTTCCTCTCTCCCTCCCTTCTTTCTGCTACCGCGTCTTGTCCGGTGCCCAGCGCGAGCCGGACGACCTTCCCTCGCGCACCCCCGGCAACGTCGGCCCGCGCTCTGTAGCTGGCCCATGTGAAGCCCCGCAGCCAAACGCCGCTTCCGGCCTGTGTGCTCTGAACACTAAGACCGGGCGCCACTGGCCCGCGTGCCCCGAGCTCCGAGGCCGGGCGCCGCAGCCTGCCCGCGCGCCCCGAGTCCAAGGCCAGGCGCCGCCGCGCCGCAGCCGCCCGCACGCCCTGAGCTCCGAGGCCGGGCGGCGCCGCCGCCGCCGCCCCATGTGAGTCAAGCTCCGCGGCCAGGTACGGCCGCCGGCCCATGCGCATCGAACCCCACAGCCAGGAGCCACAGCACCGAGTCCGAGTCCCGGGACCCGACGGTGTGCTCAAAGCTCCCACGCATGTACGCCATCTCGCCATCGAGGCCATCCACGTCCGACCTGCCTCCCCGGCGATGTCCTCGGTGGGATCCCGCTGCACCGCGTAGCCCACCCTCTTGCCGTTGCAGAGCATGGTCCACATGGGCTCCTCCAGCACCCACCCGTCGTTGTCGTGGCGCCTGAAGCCATGGGCGCCGCCGCCGCCCTCGCCGACGGCGGCGATGGCCTCGTTGCCGTCGTGGGCTCCGTAGATGCCGGCGTCGCCAGCACCGCCATGCTCCGCGCGCTTCTCGACCTCCAACATGATGTGCGTGCCTGCGTGGGCACCGAGCTCGTGGAGCAGCGCGTGCGTTAGGAGCGCCAGCTCCACGATCAGCGACACACGATCAGTGCATTCTGTTGCAGCGACAGCGACACACGGCCGTCGCGGTAGCCGAAGAGCATGCCCGTGAGGTGGTGGTGGGACGACATGGCGCCGCCGAAGGAGGAATGCGCGATGAGCTGCGGCAGCAGCAAGCTCGAGTCCAACGGCGGCGGCACGATCCGGCACGCACTGGGATGCATATGCCCCCCGCACCACGGGTTCAGCAGCGGGAGCGACCGGCACATGCTCTGGAACATGCGCACGGGACGGGACCGACGGTGCGGCGCCTTCCGCCGAGGCGGCTCCTCGAGCACGTGCCCCGCGTGGTGGCGCGCTGTTGGAGTATATGTAGGCCCATGAGGCTAAGGCCCATGTGGCCCATGTATGGAACTATATAGCTACCCTTCTAGGGTTAGCCAAGTAATGGAAAATTATTCCTCTAGCATGGTATCGAGCTAGGTGCTGCCCGACCCTTCTTCTGGGCGCCGCCGGCCCTGGCCTCCTCCCCTGGCCGCCGGCCATCTCTACCCATGGCTGGCCGCCAGCCACCTCCCCCTTCCCCTACCTACTTCCAAGCCTTTCCCCTCCTCTCTTCTCCCTCCTGGGCTACCATGACCTCCTCCCGCCCCCTCCCACCCCCGCCCTGCTCTGGTGCGGACTGGACGCCGCGGCCCCAGCCCCAACCGCCTGGGGGGCCGCCGGTCCTGGGGGCGCGCCCGCCCGTCCTCCCTCCAGCCACGGGCGGCTCCTCTGCTGCTACTGCTGGCGCCGCCCACCTCCCATCTGCCGCCGTCTCTGGTGCCGTCCTCCCTCCTGCCATGGGCGGCTTCTCTGCTGACGCTGCTGGCTACGCCCAGCTCCCATCTGCAGCCGCTGCAGCCGCCCAGCTCCCATCTGCAGCCGCTGCAGCCGTCTCTGGTGCCACCTTCAGCGCCCAGGCCCTCACCACAGCTGCTGGATCTGCCGCTGGGGGGGGTCCCACGGCCGGTACGGAGACCGGGGCCGCCGATGGTGACCTCCAGCAGCCGCAGCCTCTTCTCCAGCCGCAGCCCCTCCAGCCGCAGCCACACCCGCAGCTGCTTCTCCAATCGCTGCCTGAGGGTCTCTTGGCTACGGCTGCGACCTCCGGTCTGACGGGACCAAACCTCAACCTCGCCGCTGCTCTCGTCGCCGCCCGGACCGCCGCCGCGGAGGGCCAGGCCCGCGTGCGCGCGGCCGCTCTCGTGTGGGAACGTGAGCGGGACGCGGCAGACGCCCTGGCTCGTCAGATCGCCGAGGCCGAGCACCTCCTCACCTCCCCCGCGGGCCAGGACGCCGGAGCCACCTCCTCTGCCTCGCCGGGACGCCGCGTGTCGCATACTGCCGTCCTCTGGCACGACCCGGCCGATCCGCTCGTGGCTCAGCTGCACTACCAGGCCGGGGGGGTCCAGAACATTCGCCTGCTCGTTCCGGTCGTCCTCGAGCCGGAGTCGCCCTCGTACGCCCGCTGGCGGGATCTGGTCGTCCTCACTCTTCGCCGCTACGCCCTCGACGACCACGTCCTCGTCGACGCCTCGGTCGCCGTCCAGACGCCGTCGTGGATCCGTCTCGACAGCATCGTTCTCTCCTGGATCTTGGGGACGATCTCTCTGGACCTCCACGACCTCGTCCGCACCTCTCCGGATGCGCGCCGGGCATGGCTTGCCCTCGAGGGCCAGTTCCTGGGCAACGCCGAGGCCCGGGCTCTGCGCCTCGACGCGAGCTTCCGCACCTTCGTCCAGGGTGACCTCTCCGTCGGTGAGTTCTGCCGTCGGATGAAGGGCATGGCTGACTCCCTGGGGGATCTCGGGTGGCCCGTCGAGGATCGCATCTTGGTCCTCAACGTCCTCCGGGGGCTCAGCGACCGCTACGCTCACCTCAGGACGTGGATCACCCGCCAGAGGCCCTTTCCCACCTTCCTGGAGGTCCGTGACGATCTCGTCATGGAGGAGCTCACGCAGGGCCTCCAGCCGGGCTCTACCACCACCGCGTCCTCCTCGACGGCCCTGGCTGTCACTTCGCCGCGTCCTCCTACTCCACCGCGGTCGTCTGCTCCGCCACCGTCGTCTCTCCTTGGCCCTCCTCCCTCCGGGCCGAGCGGAGGTGGGGGGGGTCGTGGCTCTCGTCGTCGCCGTGGAGGAGGCCGCGGGGGTGGCCGGGGCGGTCCACCTCAGGCTCCGGCACCGGCGGGGACGCACGGGGGGGCACCATGGCCTTCGTTTCAGCACCCGTGGTCCGGTCGCATCTCCATGTGGCCCTACCACGCCTCCGGAGCCGCCATGCTCACCGGAGTGCCTCCCGCGGGTCCTTCACCCGGCGCCTTCCCTACTACGCCGTGGGTTCCACCCTCCGGGACTCCACCGGGTGTCGCTAGCTGGGACCAGGCGGCCCTGGCTCGCTCGTTCAGCACCTTGGGCCTGACGCCTCCGGTCGGACCCGAGTGGATCGCCGATTCGGGGGCCACCTACCACACCACTCCTGACCCCGGTATTCTTTCGTCGATTCACTCTCCCTCTTCCTCTCTTCCTTCGTCCATTATGGTCGCAAATGGCTCTTGTATTCCAGTTTCGTCTGTGGGTACCGCCGGTGCTCATGGCTCCTTTCGTCTTCCTGATGTTCTTGTTGCCCCCTCTATGGTTCATAATCTTCTTTCTATTCGCCGTTTTACAGCTGACAATTCTTGTTCTGTGGAATTTGACTCTTCTGGTCTTACTGTAAAGGATTTGGCTACCCGGCGTCCTCTGCTCCGGTGTGACAGCTCCGGGCCCCTTTACACCCTTCGCTTCCCGGCGGCGCATTCGTCTTCTTCGCCGTCCTTTTTGTCAGCTGCCTTCGCCGCTTCTACTTCCTCTACTACTTGGCACCGGCGCCTCGGCCATCCTGGACGTGATGCCCTGATACAGCTCAGTCGTAGCTCTGGTCTTCCATGTACTCGAGCTCATGATGAGCAACTGTGTCATGCGTGCCAATTGGGCCGACATGTTCGTCTTCCTTTTTCTAGTTCTTCTTCTCATGCGGCCCGCATTTTTGATCTTGTACATTGCGACCTATGGACATCTCCTGTTATCAGTATTTCTGGTTATAAGTACTATCTTGTGGTTGTTGATGATTTTTCGCATTATTCGTGGACTTTTCCTCTTCGTGCGAAGTCTGATACGTTTACCACGCTCCTCCACTTCTTCACTTGGGTGTCTACTCAGTTCGGTCTCACCATCAAGGCCGTCCAGTGTGACAATGGTCGCGAGTTTGATAACTCCACCGCCCGAGATTTCTTCCTCTCTCACGGTGTTCAGCTCCGCATGTCTTGCCCATACACCTCCTCGCAGAATGGCAAGGCCGAGCGGATGATTCGCACCACAAACGACACCGTGCGCACTCTCCTGTTTCAGGCCTCTCTTCCTGCTCGCTTCTGGGCTGAGGGCCTGCACACCTCCACCTACCTTCTTAACCGCCTTCCTTCCGCTGCCTGTCCCGCTCCCACTCCTCACCACGCCCTCTTTGGTACCCCGCCTCGGTATGATCACCTTCGCGTGTTTGGGTGTGCTTGTTACCCCAACACAGCTGCCACTTCTTCTCACAAGCTGGACCCTCGCTCCACGCTCTGTGTCTTCCTCGGGTACTCCCCTGATCACAAGGGGTACCGGTGCTTCGACCTTACCTCCCGACGTGTTCTCATCTCGCGCCATGTGGTCTTCGATGAGTCCGTCTTTCCCTTTTCCAGCACCACTACACCTCCGGTCACTGACCCACCCGATCTGTTTCCCACTGACCCGGTGGTCCAGCCACCTTCTTTGTGGTCTCCTGCAGGTACCGCCTCGACGCGCTCTGAGCCGGCCACCGGTCCCGGCTCCCCTGCGAGTCCGGGCCCCTCGTCCTCCGGTGCGGCCCCGCCCTCTCCGGTTGGTGCAGACCCGGGGCCTTCGTCCCCCGCTTCTGCCCCGGGGGGGTCGTGCCGGTTGCCGACGCCGGACCCTGTCCCGGCGGCTCCGTCGAGGTTTGCCGCGCCGGTACGGGTATACCAGCGCAGGCCGCGGCCACCACCGCTCGTGGTCCCGGTCCCTTCTCCGCCGGGAACACCGACACCACCGCCACTGTCTCCGCCGGCCCGTGGTGTCCCGCCGGTCTACCACCCGCCGCTACTTCACCGACACCCGCGGCATGTTCACCCGATGGTGACACGGCACGCGGCTGGCACCCTGCCGCCTCGTGCCCTCGAGGCTTCGACCGGCGACGTGGTGGTCTCTCCGGTACCCTCCTCCGTCCGCGACGCCCTGCTGGACCCTCACTGGCGCCGCGCGATGGAAGAGGAGTACGCCGCACTACTCGCCAACCAGACGTGGGAGTTGGTGCCCCGGCCGCCGGGCGCCAATGTCGTCACCGGCAAGTGGATTTGGACTCACAAGCGCCGAGCGGACGGTTCTCTCGAGCGCTACAAGGCTCGATGGGTCCTCCGGGGTTTCACTCAGCGCCCCGGCGTCGACTACGATGAGACCTTCAGCCCGGTGGTCAAGCCGGCCACCGTCCGTACCGTACTATCACTGGCACTTGCTCGGTCTTGGCCCGTTCACCAGCTGGACGTCAAGAACGCCTTCCTCCACGGCCTTCTTACCGAGACGGTGTACTGCAGTCAGCCGGCGGGGTTCGTCGACAACACCCGCCCTGACATGGTCTGCCGGCTCAACAGGTCACTCTATGGCCTCAAGCAGGCACCTCGGGCGTGGAACCACCGGTTTGCTGCTTTCTTGCTGACCCTGGGGTTCATGGAGGCCAAGTCTGATACGTCCCTGTTCGTCTACCACCATGGGGCCGACACTGCATACTTGTTACTCTATGTTGATGACATTGTCCTCACCGCCTCCAGCGAGCCTCTTCTCCGCCGGATCATTGCAGCTCTCCAGCAGGAGTTTGCGATGAAGGACCTGGGTGAGCTCCATCACTTTCTCGGTGTCACTGTTGAGCACCGTCCTGCTGGGCTCCTTCTTCACCAGAGACAGTACACTCGGGATATCCTGGAGCGGGCTGGGATGTCTGATTGCAAGCCCTGCTCCACCCCGGTCGACATTCAGGGCAAGCTGTCTGAGGCAGAGGGACCACCGGTGGACGACCCCACTGCGTACAGGAGTCTTGCCGGGGCTCTTCAGTACCTCACCTTCACCCGGCCGGACATCACCTATGCAGTTCAGCAGGTCTGCCTCCACATGCATGATCCCCGGGAGCCTCACCTCACGGCTCTCAAGCGTCTCCTCCGCTACCTCCGGGGCACACTCGACTACGGCCTCCTCCTCCACCGGGCCTCCTCCACCGACCTCGTTGTCTACACCGACGCTGACTGGGCCGGGTGCCCGGATACTCGCCGCTCCACCTCCGGCTACGCCGTCTTCCTGGGCGGCAACCTGGTGTCTTGGTCGTCCAAGCGCCAGCCGGTGGTCTCCCGGTCCAGTGCCGAGGCGGAGTACCGCGCCGTGGCTAACGGCGTGGCGGAGGCCGCCTGGCTCCGGCAGCTGCTTGCTGAGTTGCACACTCCACCCTCCAGGAGCACACTGATCTACTGCGACAACGTCAGTGCGGTCTACCTCTCCACCAACCCCATCCAGCACCAGCGGACGAAGCATGTCGAGATCGACCTCCACTTTGTCCGTGATCGGGTGGCCATGGGCGAGGTGCGGGTCCTTCATGTCCCGACGACCTCCCAGTTCGCGGACATCTTCACCAAAGGCCTCCCGTCCTCGACCTTCGCCGAGTTTCGCTCCAGCCTCAACATCACCAGTGGCTAGTTGCGTCTGTGGGGGGGTTGTGTGTGTTCTTTCTTGTTTCAGCATCGAACTCCGCTGCGACGGTAGTTCAGACTGCGGGGGGGTGTTGGAGTATATGTAGGCCCATGAGGCTAAGGCCCATGTGGCCCATGTATGGAACTATATAGCTACCCTTCTAGGGTTAGCCAAGTAATGGAAAATTATTCCTCTAGCACGCGCCAGGGACGGGCATGGCGACGCCTACCACAGTGCACGACCGCACGCCCACGGATGGGGCAGCAACGGGTCAGGGCGTGGGCGACGTGGGGTAGAAAGAGAAGGAAAAAAAAAGAAAAGAGAAAGAGGCAGTGGTATTAAGGACATTTCACCGCCCTTCTCTCTCCTCCAAACCCAGAAATGAATATTTTATTCGGTCTGGCCTCCACCAGCAAATTTGTAACGAACCAGAGTGTCCACCAGCAAATCACCAAAGTTTGCTTGCCCACTAGCAAAGAGGGGTCACTTTGGATGTCTCGTAGCAAATTTTGGCTTTTTGTTAACAAAAATACTTGGATATGATCATATGTCTAAACATTTTACTAACATCTAAACAGAAAGGTGAAGATCAGACTACCGGAGCATCTGATGTCCTAAAATCTATTGTATAATCAGTGCAGCATTTCTTATTTGCTTCGACTATACCATTTGATGCCAAATTAAAAGGGACATAAGCAACAATGCAAGATATGTTTCTGTTGTGAATTACAAATGTTTTTAACACTTCATGATGTCAAGGGGTTGTTTCAGAATCCAAGCCAATAAACACAACTGTGCACTGTGCTTCAGATATGTAGTGGCAGTGGTTAAATTGAAACTGAAGTTCCATAACATGTAGAAACTGCCACGGTTGTGATAGCCAAGGTTAACGATTGCAAAGCATCAAACTGACTTCTCTTGAAATTGTCAAAAGAACCATGCAAGGCTTAAGTCAACCTTTGAAGACATTGGAATTTTCATGCAAGGAAGATAGGTTATGTCAATAAACCATTGACACACTGTAATGTTCCCTTAGGGATGGACACTATCATACTAGATACTTTCATAAAGACATATAGATAAACCTTGCTAAAAAAGGTTTTATCAGAACAACTATATGCTTCCCCTAAGTTCACAGTCTCCAAAATTACCTTTCTGTTTATCATGATGGAAGAGAATGATTTATGTCACATTATACAGGAGTATAGTTTGCTGAACATGTTTGCTCTCCTAGATCAGTAGATTGTCCCATTATTAAGATAACAAATCCAATGTATTTTCAACTGTTAGAAAACTATAACTTGAACAGAATAAGCATGCCAAACATAGTAAAGGTACAAATTCGTACCCAACTTTATTCAGTAAATGGTTGCATGTTCTGCTGCTTCACACTGGAGATAAATGCATACTGTTCTCTAAGCTTACAACTTTGCATACCCAATGTACAAGATTCCGGGAACATGCACGCACACTGAATAAATCACTAGACCCTCAAGTACCCCAGTGGTCTGAAGAATTTGAACATGACATCGTTAACATGTTCCAAAAGAAATGCAATAACATCAATCCATCAAGCGCAGACTAATCTCTAGGTTGACTCCCCCACACCACCCCCATCACCCCACCCACCCCACCCCCCGCCCCCCACCCAAAAAAATCGATCTCCACCTAAATGCCAAATCACCTAAGGGAACAAAAACAATTGATCTTATTACCTTCTAGAATGGAGACCCATTTCATCGATAAGAGATCAACCGAGAACAGCACAAATCAAGATATGCCCAAAAAAAACCCAAACCCTAGTTCTCATGAATCCGCGCAGTGAGAAGTGCGAGTAGGACTTTAGCCGAAGCGCACCTAAAAATTAATTAAAATTTGAAGCAATTCACCGTAACACTGGGGGTGAATGGGGTGGAGCTACGGTTTTAGGGCGGTGGGGGAAAGGGGATCGACTTGATTCGGTACCTCGGGTCATGAAGTACCATGGGACGCCGAAAACGGCGGCGAAGATGGCGACGCCGGCGAGGACGTGCTTCTTCTCGCCACTGTAAAGGTAGTGCTCCATCCGCGCGCGGAAACCCCCGCCGCCGGCATTCGTGGCCTCTCCGCCCATCGCAAACGCCGCCGCTTGCTAATTCGCTCGTGCGTGCGGGGTACCAGAGGCAGAGACCCAGAGTGCTCCGTGTGACTATGTCGCCTCGCTTGGTTTTCTCTCTTTCTTGCTTACCGACCTATACCCGTCCTAAAATATAAATGATTTTAAGTCATTTTAGATGTAATAAAAAAATGTATAAAAATAATAATATTTACGTATGAAATGTACTTTTATAAATTATTATCTCTTTGATAGTACTCTCATGTACAAATTTGGTCAAAATTAAAATAATTTGACTTAAATTATCTCTTTGATAGTACTCTCATGTACAAATTTAGTCAAAATTAAAATAATTTGACTTATAACAACCAAAAACCTCTTATATTTTAGGTGTAGAAAGTATTATACAGTAACCTACATGGTGCTTTAATCTCAAAAAGATACATAATACTTCATAGTCTCAAATATAACCATTAGGCTATGTAGCTTTATCCTAAGTAATTTTGTTTTGTACAATTCAAAACAAATATATATTTAACTCTTAATCAAAATTTAAAATGGGTTAATTTGTAAAATAAGAACCTCTAATTTCACAGTCATGATTTGTTCATTGCAGTTTAAGTTTTCCTAAATTTAAAATCCTATGTACTGGAATTGAAAATATTTGAGATTCTGGGGACTAAAGAATGAAAACCAATCTTTCATTTAAATATATATTTTCATTATTAGGGTATAGCCCCATGAAAAATAGCTAAACGAAATTATGTACCTTCATTATGTTTTATTATTAATGGTGATAGATTGAAACTTATATGAATACACTTAATGTCACGTTAGCAGGTAGTACATGAACCCTTATGAATTATTAGTAAAATAGTCTAAATGCAAAGAGAAAGAGCTCGTTTGGCGCAGCTCCCTGGGAGGGGGCGGGCTTGGTGTTGGTGCTGGCGCGACAAGAAAGGATGTCGACAGGGATGGGCAAGCTTGGCCTCAGTGGCGGCACGGCAGGAGCGAATAGGATAATGGCGCAGGACATAGTCATGACACAAAAAAAAATGGGGAGGAGGCTGGCATGGCAAAAAAAAAAAAAGTCTACTTAACCCCTCAACTATTGCTGGCTATCTACTTCACCCCTTACCTATAAAACTAGATATTCTACCCCTCAAACTATTGAAAACTGTCTAAATAACCTCTAGGTGGTTTTGCTAAAGTGGCATATTAAAAGTCTATATA
Source organism: Saccharum hybrid cultivar R570 (assembly GCA_038087645.1). NCBI lineage: Eukaryota > Viridiplantae > Streptophyta > Magnoliopsida > Poales > Poaceae > Saccharum > Saccharum hybrid cultivar. The sequence continues at coordinate 19,055,906 of JAQSUU010000637.1, forward strand.
ACCTCCTAACCTATCTAGGGTTGACTGCATGACCCCTCAACTATAAAATATGATATTGTAGCCTTTAAATCATCTAATAATGTTCAAACAATGGTCATGTATCATCACATTGGCATAAACACATATGCTTACACACAGACCCATTGGCTGCCTCTCTTTGAACTCTTTTTAGGCTCGTGCTACTGCCCGATGAGCACCACCTTGTTTTCTACTCATGCCCTCCTCGATGACATTGAGCACATGCACTACGCTTGCGCCCTTGTCATCCGGCTCCTCGCCCTTCTTGCTTTCTCCTCCTATGGCTACATAAAAAACTGAAGGATGATCATATGGAGGATGTGGGAGGGGCTGAAAGACGATGATGTAGGCGTGGCATGCTTGAGCTCAATGCATCGATGAGTGATGGAAGGTGGAGCAGGAGACAAGATGTCGCATGATGCTTGTTGGGCGGTGTGTCAGTCTAGAAAGAGTAGGGAGGTGGAGGCAATAAATGGCATGTGTGCAAGCATATGTGTTTAGGCCAGTGTGGCAGGATATAGTGCTCAGACAACTCTAAAGATCATCTGGTGAATTATTTGAACATTATTTGATGCTTTACATGGTATAATATCATGTTTTATAGTTGAGATGGTCATGCAGTCAACCGTTGATATGTTAGGGGTTATATAGACTTTTTAATATGCCATATTAGCAAAACCGCCTCAGGGGTTATTTAGATGGTTTTCAATAATTTAAGAGGTAGAATACCTGGTTTTATAGTTAAAGAGGTGAAGTAGACAACCACCGATAGTTGAGGGGGTTAAGTAGACTTTTTCTAAAAAAAAATTATCAAGAAGTAGAGAGCTTCTTATGCACCCATAGGAAAGGGGAAAGGTTTAGAAGCCTTTGTAAAGTAGGGAGTCAAGTTAAGCCCTATTGAATTAAGTTTTTGCTTTAGTACAAAAAAGTAGAGTGGGGCCTCTGTGTTGGAGATGCTCACCAATCCACTAATATTAGATTTAGGTATAAGGACTTACGATTTTAAAATATTAGTTAAAATATTTATATCTATATTCATATATTTAATATTAAATTATACAAATTCCTCTCTCAAATTTTCGCCCTTCAATCTCTCTTGAGTTATTATATCCCTACACTTCCTCGTGTATAAGAGTTGTATCCAATTTTATTAAGAATAATAGTACATGATGAATTAGAGATAATTAAATAGCTATAATTAGTTCACTTTCTGTAAACAAGCTCCGAGTTAGAACACATGTCCAGTCATGATATAAAGTCTACTTTCCTTATAACAAGGAATAAAGGGGATTGAAGGCAAAAAAATCAAGCTCCAGCCCTATCTTATTTCCCTAACTTTTTTCTCAATCGAGAAAACCACCCCCTCAATCCCTAAAAAATGGAGATAAAGCACACATTTTCTCAATCCCCTTTCTCCCCTTCTCACTTCACTGACCTGAAGGACCCAGAGGTTCAGCTTGCGCCACTGTGTCATGCCCGCATTGATCCCCATCCACCATCTCGCACTGTGTTGCGCCCCCATACCGGCCAGGCCATCGACGCCGCTGCACGCGCCTTGCCCTCCGCCTTGCCATGTCCGACGCAGGCTCCTGTGAGCCCGTGGTGTGAGTAGGTGTAGTTGGTGTTGGTAGGGTCAGTTGGTCGACCGAAGCCCCGGTCACCGGCCGGCCACCGCGCGGAGGTGGGTGAGCGCGCGGGAGTGAGCGAGAGAGTGGGAGGTGAGGGATGACAGGCGGGGTCGGCCTGTCAGTGAGAGAGAACGAGAGAGTGAGCGCACGGGCGAGCGAGCGGGCTGGGCCGCGGTGCTGGGCCGAGCACGGGCGAGCGCGAGCGCGCGGGCGTGTGGGCCGCTCGGCTGGGCTGGACCGGAGGGAGAAAAGAAAATCGGCCCGAGTTCGATTTTGTTTTTCTTTTTCAAAATTTTAAATAGTACTGCTATTTGGTTAATTCATTAAAAATTGTGTAGAGTTCCAAAATTCATGAAAATTTTTGTGTAAGCTTTTCAATGTGTAAACTATCTAGGAAAAATGATAAATGCTAAATTTAATTACTTTGTGCAGTAGATTTAATTAGTTCCAATAAAAATTAAATGCAACTTCAATGAATTTTAATAATTAAATTATTAATTCAAAAATCATGAAATTTATTTTGACACTGTTTTAGGTCATGATTAATCCATAGAAAAAAATTTAAGCTTGTTTAGATAAAGTATGATCAAATATTAATTATGCCCTAATTAATTAAATGTTAATTTGATAACTTTAAGTGTTGTGTGCCCTTTTGATTGAGTGATGTCCTTAGGTCACTAATCTTGGGTGATCTTTGGCACCTTAATTTCATGTTTGAGCTCGTTAGTAACTTACTTAGTAATAAAAGCTGGTATCGCTGGAGTTATCACTTCTAGTTAGTAGGTTTTACTGTTGCGACTGTACCGCGAAGGAAAGTTGTACTCAAGTCGTAAATCGTGGCGTACCATCATCAAGCATCATGTTTATCATTGAGCATCATGTTGAAGCATGTTATGTGCTCGTGTAGTTTCCGCTTTCGAAGAAGTTGAAGTTGCCGAGCAAGCCTCCGGAGAAGAATTGTCGTCGGTGGGTTCCGGGCCTGAAGTCGGAGTCTTTGAGTCCGAGTCAGTCATCTCGTCAGAGCAAGGCAAGCCCCGGTGCATTTAAACCCTACCTTGATATTTATAAATATTTACTATTTATACTATGGTTTACTGCATTAAGTAATTAGGAGTTGAGTGATAACCCAATTGATGCATTCTCATCCTTGATTATTGTGATATCAACCTTGATACCTGTTTTACTGAAAATGCGTAGTATGCTTCGCTATGCTTAGAAGTTAAGCTTTTAAATGAAATGTTTACATGGCCATGACGGCATACTTAATGAATATTGAAAGATGAGAATGAACTTGAAAGATCGGGCGGTTGGTTTGGCCACTGCTAACATGCATTGGGAAAGGAGTCTCAATGTAGTGTTTCCGCCTTATCAGTTAAGGACCGTCCGTTGTAAGCCTGCTTGTATTTCGAGACTTTGCAACTAGCCTCATGCCTTGGTAAGCCTAAAATGTTGGTGATTCCATTTTGAGAACGTCTAACCTCGCACTGGGAGTGGAGAGATGGCGGGAGTAGCGTGTACCCTCGGGGCTAGAATCGGGCCGGGTTCGAGGAGTACTGTACTCTTGGGTGGCGATGGACACGTTCTGGTTTTGGGAGATCTAAATGAGGGTTGATATATGCAAGATTCGGTTCTACATATGTCGTGAGGTTAGGGATCCCTAGCTGGGTATAATCGGTTCGAATCGTCGTTGCTCCTCGGTTATGGAGACTCGATCGCCTAACTTGCATCGTAGTTAAGAACTGGAATTGAAAGAAAGAATGAGAAAGGTTATGAGAATTACTGATCTAGATTAGGATCACTTAGAATTGGTTAATGAACCATCAATGGTAAAAGTAAAATATTGAAGGTAAGGACTTACTTTAGTAAGCTTTTCTGCAAAAGAAAATTTTGATTCTTGAACACCCGTACCTTGATTCCCTAAAAGCTAGCATGCCCTTGGAGTCTTTTTCTTAGTCGGATAAGTCTTGTTGAGTACTCTCGTACTCAGGGTTTGTTAAACCCCTTGTTGCAAGTGCGGTTCATGAACAAGTCTGCTTTGAGCCTTGTTGCATGACCGTTGTGGCTGAAGAAAGTGACGACGAGTAGACTGTGTGGCCTCTGGGCAAGGCATCTCGCTTGTGTGATGTAATAAAGTTACTACCGATACTTCTCTACTACTGGTTTGTAATAATGCTACATAAGGTTGGATGTTTGGAAACTGGTTTGTAAACTTAAGTTATTGTAAGACTTCCACTACTTTACTCTGATGGTATTTTGAATAAACTGTTGTAATATTGCAATACTCCTGTGATTGGATCCAGTTCGGAGGAAAGCATGCCTTTTAAGTTATGAGGAACATAAGTACGGCTGTCAGAGGTCATTATGACAATGACAGGTACATGTGGGCCATCATAATTAGGAGGTTCTGTGACAATATATATGGCCATTCCCTTTCCTGAACCAATTCTGACATTGCGCTGCCTCTTGTCCACTGAAAATGAGTCGTCTCTTCCGACTAGATTCATCTTCCTCATCCGATGATGGTGATGATGTTCTTGAGGAAACCCTTACTGCATTACACCAAGCACACACTCAATATTAAGCTCTCCATGCTCCACGATGGGGTGGTTCTGTGCCTGGGCGTCAGTACATTCATCGAGACAGAGAAAGTGAGCATTGGAGGTTATACAGTGACTATTTCTCCGAAAATCCAACCTACGGGCGACCTTTCTTCCGGCGCAAGTTTGCTAACAGCCTGTTAATTTTTGTGTACCTTCTTTATCCATATTCCTATGTCCATGTTTGCTTAGTTTGGATTTGTCCCTCAGGTTTAAGATGTCACGTACGCTATACCTTCACATAGTGCAAGCTGTAGAGCAACATGATAATTACTTTGAGCAGAAAAGAGATAGAGTTGGACATCTCGGGTTATCATCTTTGCAAAAGATTACTGCAGCTTTTTTTATGCTTAGTTATGGAGTACCAGCTGATTTCATGGATCAATACATTCGTATTGGTGAAAGTACTATCATAGAAAGCCTTAGAAGATTTATCACAGCTATTGTTGACGTGTTTGGAGAGGAGTATCTGAGATCCCCTAATAAGAATGACACAAATAGATTACTTGCAATCGGGAAGTGGAGGGGCTTTCCTAGAATGCTTGGGAGTTTGGACTGCATGCATCGAAGGTGGAAGAATTGTCTTAACCCATGGCGCGGGCAATATACTGGGCATGAGCACGAGCCTACAATAATACTCGAAGCTGTTGCATCACATGATCTTTGGATTTGGCATGCTTTTTTGGTTTACCAGGGTCACATAATGATACCAATGTTCTTCATCGTTCCTATCTATTTGCAAGGCTAGCCGAAGAAGATGCCCCAGAAATTAATTTTATCGTTAACGGTAATAATTATACAATGGGGTATTACCTTGTAGATGGCATCTACCCTCAATGGGCGACATTTGTGAAGACCATAACAAATCCCCAAGGGAACAAGAAGAAATACTTTGCCAAGGCACAAGAAGCGGTTAGAAAGGATGTGGAAAGGGCTTTTGGGGTTCTTCAAGCTCAATTTTCCATTGTTCGCGGACCAGCTCGTATGTGGGATAAAGCGACACTTAGACAAATAATGACAGCTTGTGTCATCATGCACAACATGATCGTTGAAGACGAGCGAAGTGAAGATGAAGACGAAGACGTCCATTACGAGGGTGTCGGCCAGCTTGTGAGACCTACTCCACCTGAAGTTCGTAATCGTACACAGGAGTTCCGTGAATTCCTACAAGCTCATCACAATATCACAAACAGGTAAATCCACACCCAACTTCAGCAAGATCTTATCGAGCACCTTTAGCAGCATCACCCGGACATGTATCAGTACTGAACCTTCATATCCATGTAGTCTTGTACCATCTATTTTTCAATCATGTATCAGTCATGTACCCTTCAACCATGTATTAGTCACGTACCCTTCAATCATGTATCAGTCATGTACTCTCTATTTTACCAGTAGAGTACCTTCTATTTTATCAATCATTTGCGCACACAATTTAACAGAGTTCCATAATCGGGGCATAAATTGTTCTTACATAGTTCCATGGATAACAAACATACTAGTACATAATTTAAATAAACATAGTGCATAGTTCACACACAAAAGATAAATAAACATGATGCTTCTAGTTGCCACCACCACAACATCAAGCAATGATCTCATTCTGCAATGTCTTATAAAATATCTTTTGTCGCTCACTCATACCATTAAGGTCCATGTTCATAGCTTTCTCATAATCTTTTCTCTGTTTCAACTCTATTTCTCGTTGCATTAAATCCAGCTTCCTATTCTCTACTTGTTGCTTGATTTCAAGCCTTCTAGTCTCTACCATAAGCCTCTCATCATTACGTTCTTTTTCTTAATCTCCCTCGTCTCTTCGGCCTTTTCTCTCTTTGCCCATAATTTTTCCATTGCCTCCATGTAAAGGCCTTCTCCTTGAGAGTTAGGATTTTTACCTCTACGTGCTTTCTCCTTCTTACCATCTGGCCTTCCTTTCTTTGGTGATGTATGACTTGGTCCGTCCTCTTCATCAGCATACTTACTTTTATGAGTTCCAGGTGTACATGACCCTAGACTTGTAGTTGAGGAAGTCTTGTGTTTTTTCTGAGAGCTTTGAGAGGTCTCACAACCTATAGATCAGCCCACTTCTGCTCATGCTGCAACTTATTCCAGCAGTGCATGAAAATAAATGGTTTCCCCTCCGGATCTTTTTCCTGGTACAATTCCTTTGCCCGTTCTATCTGCACAAGAAACATGTGTCGGCTACCATACGCAAAAGATATACAGTTCCAATCAATTAACAAAATTAAACAACTTACCCTATCTTGCTCTGTCAGCCCGCTTTCTCTTCTATTCTGAACTTGAGTATACCATCCACAAAATCTATTAACACTTTTATGGATGATACCCCAACGGTGAGAGAGAGAATGATATTACGCTCGGACTCAAAAGTCTTGTGCTCATGATAATAATCATGAATTTGCTTACAATAGGTAATACGAGTTTGATCAGTGCCTTGAACGGGATCCAAGCTAATTTCTAGCCATGCTTTCACCAACATATTGTCTTCCTGGGGAATGAAATTTCTAGTCCTCTTCTTACTTGGTTTCAGGGGGGAGTACAATGTTTAGCAACTTGTTCAACATGTGTTTCAACTTGAAAGTCATCAAAAGATAGATCATTGGTGTCCCCATTGGCTGAGAGCAAATCAACATAACTCTGCATTGGTGTCCCCATTGCCTGAGACTAGATCAACCCAACTCTGAATAATTCTAAGAACACATAGAAATCAACTAGAACAACTAAATGATAAGACCTTAATCTGTCTACAACAACCAATACTCAATAGGTCTAAAAAATCTCATGAATTTGAGATAAGTTCTATTGGAAATTTTGGCCATCTCATAATTGCTTCATCTACAGAACCTTCTTCAGCTATTAAATAAATCCAAAAAAAGGCCTAATTGACACCTGCAGGCTTACAGCGCATCAAGGGGCAAGCTGCAGCGTGTCGTTCTTCACCTATTAAACACATCCAAAATCTAGGAGCGAGCTGCAGCCAGCCGCACAGCAAGGGGCAACCTGCAGCCAGCCACGCACCAAGGGGCCAGCAGCACGTGCGAACTCCGGGAGGTCAGCAAATAGGGAGCGAGCAGATGGCGGCTCCGGCAGGCTGTGCAGCAGGTCGCGAGTTCTAGCAAGTCGCGAAGCACGAGCGAGCGGGAGGCAGATTTGGCAGGCGCAGCAGCAGGGGCGAGATCTGCAGGCTTTGGCACAAGTGCGCAGCGGCAACAGAAGGGATCTATGCAGGCACGTGAGTAGCGGCGGCCATGGGCGACTCCAAAACGAGGAGAGGAGGATGAGGACGTACTGGCTCGGAGAACTCCGAGGGGGCGCGAGAAGATGGCCATTGGTCCTCTCCGGCGGATGAGGCTCTGGATCGGAGTCCCTAAGATGTGGAGGATGAGGAGAGAGAAATGAGGCATCCTCGTCCTTCGGGGGTCTGATAGGAGACCGGTTGAAGAGCTGTTTTTGCATTTTGGACCCTTAAAATGAGATGAGGGGTGGGATAGGATGTTGTTTGGAGTTGCCCTTATCTATTTGTCCTCCCCATCCGATTACTACGATAGAATCAAGAGAGGGGAAAAACCACCTCGCATGCTCCGCCGACTCCGCCCTCCTCGCCGTCGCCGCCTGCCACGGCCTCTTCGACCTCCCCAGCGTTCGTCTTCCCCTCCCCGGCACCTCACCCTGGTGCAGCCCCATAGCAGGGGAACAGAGCAGGCGGCTAGCCCGGCGGCACCCCCCGTGCGACCTCCGTCGTCCGCTCACTGCGGCACCACCACCGGCCGTGACCCCTCCTGCACCCTCCGATGGTCGTGCGGCGTGGCACCGCTCCAGCCCCACGGCCCCACCCTGGCCACAGGAAAATCCACCGGTTCCCACGCTACCAGCCAGAGCGGCCCAGCGCAGCAGCACTACCGCCGGCCCGCGACCCTGCCAGAACGCGAACCCGCCTGCACCCTCCGATGGCCGCGCCGGAGCACCCACCTGGCTGCCCTCAATCCGCCCACGGCCGTCGCTGGACCGCCGACCCGATTGCGCCCTGCATCCTACGCCGGCCGCGCCACGCGGCATCGTGTCTCCGCCACGACGTGGCCCACCAACAGTGGACACCATGGTGCTTATCTCTCTCCGATCCGATCTTCTACTAACGAATGCCTCACTCATGGATGATTTACACCGTGTGCTCGATGATTTGCTTGTACAACAATGTTTGTTGCTAACCAAATAACCATGCCCAGCTTTCTGCAGGAACAGAGATGCAGATGCACATATCTACATCTGACAAGGAGTCCTATATATTCAAAGAAGCAAACAACAAGTACAGAAGGTACCCTTGCTCAAAAGTTAGTTCAATTTTCCAAGCAATATTTTTCCAACTACAAATGCCAAGCTGGACCAAACTCATTATATGGGAGAGTAGGCCCTTCATGTTAGTGTGTATGCAGTGATCATCAGATTCACTGGACGATTTGGCTTACCGAGTTTACATTATGTGTTACGATGAATGGATACAGTGGCGGAGCCAGGATTTCACAGCAGGGTATTCCGCGTGCATAAACAATTTCGATGCAAATGTGCTAGTGTGCTCACCTTGCCTCAAGCAGCAAGCCAGAGGCCGGAGCCGAACCGTGGCCATTGCGGCATCGAGGGCTGCAGGAGTGCCGGGCTAGCCAGTTGTCACCGCTTGGCCCACCGGTCGTTGGAGCCAGGACGCAGGGTTGGGAGTTTTTTTTATGGCTCAATGCGATGGGGAGCGGTGCGATGCGATGCGAGTTGGGAGACGGGGAGCGTCAGCCAGGAAATGATGCGACCTTTTTTTTTACTTTGGTAGGTTAAAAGTCGCAGCTTTCTGTTGGGCTTTGGGCCAGATTTGCAACATGTAGCAACTATACACGTTATACCTGTACGTATTACATATATGTATTTGTGTTTGTTTCCCAAATCTTGGGTATTCCATGGCATATAGGGGAATACCCCTAGCGCCGCCCATGAATGGATAGTATCCAACACTGGGCAATACAGTTTATCTCTTTTTTTACAATATCTTTGCTGTTGGTTAACTTAGCAGCTGTTACACGTGCATCAAGAGTAGGCCACTGAATTTTGTGGTCAATTTCTTCCTGTTCCAGGGAACTTGCAGGTATGTAGGTTGATGTACAGACTTCCATTTGAACCTACATGGTGTTAATCCAGCATCAATTGCACCAGGTAAGTATTCATTTCCTCCTTAATGAAAGGTGTGCAGTTTGTTTGCCTAATCTCTGCTAATTAGCTCTCAGGTTTGTTTGGCATAACGAAAATGTTGGCCTGTAGTTCGTTACTATTCGTGATTGCGTTTAAGCAATAATGTTTCCCTGTCTGATAGAAAATTGGTCATTTTTAGTACCTAATTTTTTTTTCCAACAACAAAGTACCAATATTGTTATTCTTTGCAAGATCACATATTGGGATTCTCTACATGTTGCTCCCCAAATTATGTTTCACGCTCCTTCATAATTTCTTTGCAATTCATTACACTTACTTGACCGCCATCGTCCCAAATTTATATATGATGTTTAGTCTCATTTCATATGACTCCAGAATTTCGGCTCCAACATATATTATCTATAAATGTTGTGTACAAAATTGTCTCATTTCGCATTATCCGGAAATCGAAATTAAAGTGTTTAAATGACGCCAAACATTTTGTGATCTCAGGTACACTATTTTCATCTCACTACTTTCTTCCGGAAGTGGAAAATACTATATATTCAAATGAGACTAAACATCATATGATCTCACTCATCTCAGTGAACCCATGATCCTACGCGCCATCGGGTGGAAAATTGTTTTGGACGCACCTGATGGTACTCCTAGGTGATGAGGCTCAAGTGGAAGCTCATTTCGGTCCGTTTGGAGATAGTTCTAATCTTGACGTAAGATAGGTGCACGGTTTGCGCGGAACGTACCATACGCTCAAAAATAATTTTGGACACACCCGATGGTACTCCTAGGGGATGAGGCTCAAGTGGACACTCGTTTTGGTCCGTTTGGAGATGGTGCTAATCTCGATGCAAGATAGGAGCGCGGTTTGCGCCGAACGTACCATAGGCTCAGATAATCATTTTGGACGCACCCGATGGAACTCCTAAGTGATGTGGGTCATGTGGAATCTTATTTTGGTCCGCTTGGAGACGGAGTTAGCATCGGTGCAAGATAGGCACGTGGTTTGCATCAAACGTATCACAGTGTCAGAAATCGTTTTGGACACACCTGATGGTACTCCTAGGTGATGAGGCTCAAGTGGATGCTCATTTTGGTCCGTTTGGAAATAGAGCTAATCCTGACTCAAGATAGGTGCACGGTTTGCGCGGAACGTACCATACGCTCAGAAATCATTTTGGACGCACCAGATGGTACTCCTAGGGGACGAGGCTCAAGTGGACGCTCGTTTCAGTCCGTTTAGAGATAGAGCTAATCTTGACTCAAGATAGGTGCACGGTTTGCGCGGAACGTACTATACGCTCAGAAATCATTTTGGACGCACCAGATGGTACTCCTAGGGGACGAGTCTCAAGTGGACGCTCGTTTCGGTCCGTTTGGAGATAGTGCTAATCTTGACAAAAGATAGGTGCACGATTTGTGCCGAACATACCATAGGCCTAGAAATCATTTTGGACGCACCCAATGGAACTCTTAGGTGATGTGGGTCTTGCGGAATCTTGTTTTGGTCTGTTTGGAGACGCAATTAGCGTTAGTGCAAGATAGGTGCATGGTTTGCGTCAAATGTACCATAGGGTCAAAAATCATTTTGGACACACCCGATAGTACTCCAAGGTGACGAGGCTCAAGTGGAAGCCAGTTTCGGTCCATTTCGAGATAGCGCTAAACTTGACGCAAGATAGATGCACGGTTTGCGCCGAACGTACCATAGTCTCGGAAATTGGTTTGGACGCACCCGATGGAACTCCTAGGTGACATGGGTCATGTGAAATCTTGTTTTGGACCATATGGAGATAGAGTTAGCGTCGGTGCAAGATAGATGGACGATTTACATCAAACATACCATAGATGCAGAAATCATTTTGGACGCACCCCATGGTACTCCTAGTTCACGAGGTTCAAGTGGAAGCTCGTTTTGGTCTGTTTGGAGATAGAGCTAATCCTGACTCAAGATAGGTGCACGATTTGCGCCAAACTTACCATGGGCCTAGTAATCATATTGGACACTCGCTGGAACTCCTTGGCGATGAGGCTCAAGTGGAAGCTCGTTTTGGTCTATTTGGAGATAGTAGTAATCTTGACACAAGATAAGTGCATGGTTTGCGCCGAACGTACCATTGGCTTGGCAATCGTTTTGGACGCACCCGACAAAACTCGTAGGTGTCGTGGCTCATGTGGAATCTCGTTTTGGTCCGTTCAAAGATAGTGTTAGCGTCGAAGCAAGATAGGTGCAAGGTTTGCGCCAAACGTACCATAGCGTCAAGAATAGTTTTGGACACACCCCCTTGTTAGTGTCAGCGCAATATAGGTGCACGGTTTGCGCCAAACGTAGAAATTATTTTGGACGCACCCGATGGTTCTCCTAGGTGACGAGGCTCAAGTGGAAGCTTGTTTCGACCTGTTTAGAGATTGTGCTAATCTTGACGCAAGATAGGTGCACGGTTTGCGCCAAATGTACCATAGGCTTAGAAATCATTTTAGACACACCCGATGGAACTCCTACGTGGTGTGGCTCATGCGGAATCCCGTTTCGGTCCATTCAGAGATGGTGTTAGTATCGGAGCAAGACAGGTGCACGGTTTACGCCAAATGTACCATACAATTTAAAATCATTTTAGATGCACCCGATGGAACTCCTACGTGGCGTGGCTCATGCGGAATCCCGTTTCGGTCCATTCAGAGATGGTGTTAGTATCGGAGCAAGACAGGTGCACGGTTTGCGCCAAACGTAACATGGGCTCAGAAATCGTTTTGGATGCACCCGAGACGAGGCTCAAGTGGAGGCTCGTTTCGGTCGATTTGGAGATAGTGCTAATCTTGATGTAAGATAGGTGCACGGTTTGCGCCGAATGTACCATAGGCTCGGAATTCATTTTGGACACACCCGATAGAACTCTTAGGTGATGTGGATCATGGTGAGTCTTGTTTCGGTCCGTTTGGAGACGGTGTTAGTGTGAAAACAAGATAGGTGCATGGTTTGCGCCAAACGTACCATAGGCCTAGGAATAATTTTGGACTAAACAGATGGAAGTCCTAGGTGATGAAGCTCAAAAGGATGCTCGTTTCGGTTCATTTGGAGATAGTGCTAATCTTGATGCAAAATAGGTGCATGGTTTGCACCAAACATATCATTGACTTAGAAATCCTTTTGGACGCACCCGATGGAACTCATAGGTGATGTGGGTCATGTGGAATCTTATTTTGGTCCATTTGGAGACAAAGTTAGCGTCGGTGCAAGATAGGTGGAAGGTTTGTGTCAAGTGTACCTTAGGGTCAGAAATCATTTTGGACCCACGCACTTTGTAGCTGGTATGTCTTACCATACACTAAAAGCTCAAGTACACTGCTGTTGGTGTGCTCTATGCCAAATTAAGATGAATTTTCAAAGCTTCCTTCTTGGGTTCTACTTTGTGATGTTTTCTCCAACTCCTTTGTCATGTTCAGCATCTGTGTTTATTTGTTCGGGATTCGACTGATATTCCTTTGTTAGTTCATTATATTGTTGTTCGATTCAATGTTTCTGTGTGCCTTATTCAAGTTGACAGATATTGTTAGAAGAGTCAAGGGCCTATTGGGCATTAGCCCGTTAGGGTTAATTAGTCACTTGTTTAGGGGTCAAGTAAGACATCTTCTCTATATAAGGAGAGGAGATGTATCAATTTAATCAAGCAAGAGATTAAAAGGAAAAACCTTCTCTCTTGCCGGCCGTGGGCGAAGCTCCGCGGCCGGTGTTCCCAGCGCCCCTCACCGTGCTAGCCGCCGGTCCTATGCCTCTCTCACATGAACAGTACCCACGGACACTGTAGCACCACGGGTACTGTAGCTCGGCGGTCGCCATCGCTCCCCTCGACTCTCTCCTCTCAATTCTAGCAGCCCACATAACAGATATATTCTCCAGAGCAAAACCGTTCTTAACATACATTTCAGGATGACTGACTGCAAAATGTTCAGGTCAAAGTATGTTTCTGTGCACTTAATGAACTTCTGTGGATTTCATCGTTTGAGGGTTAGTTGGAATTTGTGGATTTCGTCATTTCTGCTTGCCTGCTGTTGTATTCAGGTCCTGAATTTTTAGTGTTATTTTTAACAGATGAATTGTCATACCAGTATTGCGATCCCAGATACCACAACACAGGTTTGGATGTCTGATATTAAACAATGAACCACATTTGCTAATTTTGTTTCCTATTTTCTATCATTCACTCCTATTTTTTGAGAATGTATATGCACGAATTGATTAAGATGTTCGCTATATACGTGATCTTTGTTCATAGCCTCAACCCTTCACTTCATACCCTATATGTATCTAGCGACTTCAAAAATGCATATGTCCATAGTACAGGGTGTTCAGGAAGCAGTCTGAATGTTCCTAGTGTTCCTGTGAAAGGTCTTGATGGCTAGAGGGGGGGTGAATAGCCTTTTAAAAACTTCTACAAAGACAAGCTAAACAAATTTATCAATATAACAAATAGCGAGATGCGAGTTTTGCTTAGCCTATGGGGTGTTTGCAAGCCACCTATCCAATTCACAATTCTAGTATATTTGCACTCAACCGCACAAGTCAAACCGAGAAGGTGACTACAACTAGCAACCTACACAAAAGAGCTACTCTAGTAACGCTAACTAGCTAGCAAAGATAACTAAGAAAGTAATACAAGTGAGGGTTAGGAGGGTATCACCGAGGGGCGAAGTATTGAGCCAACCAATATGATCAACAATGAATACCAAGATAACCGAACACCGGGATCAATCAATCACAATATGAAAGTGATGACACGAAGATTTATCCCGAGGTTCACGTGCTTGCCGGCACGCTAGTCCCCGTTGTGTCCCTCTTCACCACGTGGTTCGGTGGCTAATCGGTCTCACACCGAGCCTCTCAAAAGGCACCACAAGAACCTACCAAATGGTAAAAGGTTGCAAATGACACGAGCAATTCACTAATGTTGCCTTTGGCGCTTCGCCGAGGTAGGCACAAACCCCTCACAATCACCGGAGGTGGCCAAGAACAATCACCAACTCTTGCCAACGCCTCCAAGCTGCTCCAAGCCGTCTAGGTGGCGGCAACCACCAAGAGAAACAAGAATCCCGCAGCAAATCAACCACCAAGTGCCAACTAGATGCTATCTCACAATGCAAATGCACTTGGATCACTCAATCTCACTTCGAATATGCAAAGAAGCAAGAGAGATGAGTGGGAGGGGAGTTGCTTAGCTCAAAGTGCTCACAAGTATGTCAAATGTCCGAGAGAGAGAGCCTTGAGCCGGCCAACGAGTATTTATAGACGTACCCCTTCGAATATAGCCGTTAGAAACTTAAAACAGCTGAACACGCGCTGACCGGACGCGCCGGTCGTAACGACCGGACGCTCCGGTCGCGTAACGGCTAGTTTTCGAAACGCCGACCGGACGCGCCGGTCGCAACGACCGGACGCGCTGGTCACGACCGGACACGCCGGTCCCGTGACTGACCGGACGCGCTGGTCACGACCGGACGCGCCTGTCCCGTGACTGACCGGACGCGCCGGTCAACACTGAGTTGCGCAAAACAAACCAACGACCGGACGCGCTGGTGAACTGACCGGACGCCACAGAGATCGCGTCCGGTCGGAGTCCAGTAAGCTCCCTGGACGACCGGACGCGTCCGGTCGCCTGTGACCGGACGCGCCTCGCGTCCGATCAACCAACTGAAAAACGCGCCGATACTGGACGCTGACCGGACGCGTCCGGTCAAACAGTGACCGCGTCCGGTGCAGCGTCCGGTCACCACTGTGACCTCCGTTCGCTTCCGTTTCTTTTCCGTTTGATTTCCGACTTCCGGCGTAGTAGAAAATAGGCATTTCATTTCCCCGAAATCGCCTGAATCCCGCGCTCGCACGCTCGGCGGGAGGGAGAGAGGACCCCAAACCCTCTCTACCGCTTAAACTCCAACGCCATCGCAAACGTGCTAACACCACCAAGTGATCATCACCATGTGCATGTGTGTTAGCATTTTCACAATCAATTTTCGAGGCGTTATTAGTTCTATCCAAATGCATATGACATGAAATGCACACCTAGAGGCACTTAGGAGTTCAATAGCCGCGTCATTCCCCTCTTTATAGTACGGCTATCTATCCTATAATGTAACCACACCCACTAGGTGTCTTGGTTACTAAAACACAACCCTTAAGCATATACCTTTGCCTTGATCACATAGGGTTGCATCCAAATCCAAGTGTGGCCATCATGATTACCATGTCCATCTTGCCACCAACCTTGGAATGTACTAATCCTCATATGCTACATACAACTTAGGCATAGGATTAGTACTTAGGCATTGTCACTAATTACCAACACCAAACATAGGACTTTCAATCTCCCCCTTGTTGGTAATTGGTGACAACCCTTTCACAAAGATATTATGATAAAATTTTGATTGAACCCATGTCACATTGTCCAAGTATATTACCATGTGTAAGAAGTATGGACATGTGATCATGAATTCAAATTGATAGCAATGGCTCCCCCTACATATATGCTATATGTTTGGATTTTGGAAGCATACATGTTAGATAGGAAAGTATAGGAGCATTGACTACCAATAGGTGCTAAGTGTTTTAGATTATAGACCTTTGAAGCGTGATACCATCGGAGTAGCGATAAGCACCATCTTAGCACCTTGTGTAGTTAGATACCACTTGAAAAAGCATAAACAAAACTAGAAACCTCGTGAGATCAACATTATAAGCAAGGCTCTAGTACCACTTTGGAAAACATGAAGTAAGAGAAATCTAACTACTTTCTATTCATGCTAGTACTTCAATACACCATTCAATTGTATACTAGCAAAACACCACACAAGCAATGTATTGGAGAAAAAAAGAAATGCATAACTATGCATCATACATATGAAGTGCACATGGAAATGCAACATTCATGTTTAAGAGCTTGCTCCCCCTACTTGTGTGCTCGAAATTTTAGTTGATCCCCTTCTTTTATCAATTTCTCCTCTTTTAGATTTTCTCTTTGTGAACAACATTTTTCTCCCCCTTTGAGTTCTATCTTTGTGAACAACATTTTCTCCCCTTTTGGCACCAATGACCACAAGGGACCAATTTTAGATAGATTATCATGTTGAAATATGGGGTGAGGATCAAGTTTGTGATTCAACCTAGATTGCTTGCATAGATAAAATGCTTCGGTTTGATCCAAGGGCAAGCTTCTTCACACCTCACTAGAAGGGTTATCATGCACCATGTTGAAGCAAATATTTAGACAAGTTTTCTAGATTAAACACTTAGGATCACAAGGTACTTAAACAAGTTATATGCTACCACTAGATCATACAAGACATGGAAACAATAGTGGCACCATATAAACTTCAAAGTCATTTGATTTTCATGAATGAGCCTAGAACATAAGAGATCATGACTAGATGCACTAAACATGTCCTTAGTATAGAATGTATGACATGTCAACCAATTGTACCTTGGGGCTCGAAGGAGAGGCATGTCATATATGGAGGTGCATCAACTCATGTTGGAGAAGTCAAGTATGTTCAACTCATTCTTTAGCTTGTGAAATCTCTTCTCATCAAGTGGCTTGGTGAATAGATCGGCTAGTTGATCTTCGGTGCCCACACTCTTAATAGCAATGTCACCCTTTTGTTGATGATCTCTAATAAAATGATGATGAACATCAATATGCTTTGTTCTTTGATGTTGAACCGGATTGTTGGTTAGCTTCACGGCACTTTCATTATCACATAGCAATGGCACATTCTTGAAATTGATTCCAAAATCTTTCAATGTTGCCTTCATCCACAAGATTTGTGCACAACAACTACCCGCGGCGATGTATTCGGCTTCGGCGGTAGATAGTGCAATACTATTTTGCTTCTTGGATGACCATGAGACAAGTGATCTTCCCAACAATTGACAAGTCCCGGAAGTGCTCTTTCTCTCCACTTTGTCACCGGCATAGTCGGAATCCGAATATCCAACTAGCTCAAAGCTTGCACCTTTGGGATACCACAATCCAACATCTTGTGTATGCTTTAAGTACCTCAATATTCTCTTTATTGCCTTCAAATGACTTTCTCTTGGTGAGGCTTGAAATCTTGCACACATGCATACACTAAACATCACATCGGGTCTTGATGCCGTCACATAGAGTAGGCTACCAATCATTGATCTATAAAGCTTTTGATCCACCATGTTGCCACTCTTGTCACTATCCAAACTTCCACTAGTGCCCATTGGGGTTGTAATGCCCTTTGCATCTTCCATACCAAACTTCTTGAGCATATCTTTGATGTACTTGGTTTGGCTCACAAATGTTCCTTCTTTCATTTGTTTGATTTGAAGTCCAAGAAAGAAACTAAGTTCACCGATCATTGACATTTCAAATTCCTTTGCCATCATTTTCCCAAACTCATCACAATAATCTTGATTGGTTGAACCGAATATGATATCATCAACATATATTTGCAATACAAACAAGTCTTTCCCAATCTTCTTGGTGAAGAGAGTAGTATCCACTTTGCCCATGACAAATCCTTTGGATAGCAAGAAGTCCCTCAATCTTTCATACCATGCTCTAGGTGCTTGCTTCAATCCATACAAAGCCTTCCTTAACTTGTATACATGGTTGGGTTTCTTGTTATCTTCAAAACCGGGAGGTTGCTCCACATACACCTCCTCTTGAATGTACCCATTGAGAAATGCACTCTTCACATCCATTTGATATAGCTTGATATTATGAGCACAAGCATAGGCAAGTAAGATCCTAATTGCTTCCAATCTTGCAACCGGGGCATATGTTTCACCAAAGTCAAGACCCTCTATTTGTGTGTAACCTTGAGCCACTAGTCTTGCTTTATTCCTTACTACTATCCCATCTTGATCTTGCTTGTTGCGAAAGACCCATCTTGTTCCAATGACATTATGATTCTTAGGCCTCTCAACTAGTTCCCATACTTCATTTCTCTTGAAGTTGTTGAGCTCTTCATGCATTGCATTTACCCAATCCGGATCTCTTAATGCTTTATCAATGTCCTTGGGTTCTTCCATTGACACAAAAGAAGAGTGAGCACAAAATGATGCCAATCTTGATCTAGTTTGAACTCCCCTTTGTATGTCACCAATGATGGAATCTAATGGATGGTCTCTTGCAATGTTGGTTGGTTGAAGCACTTGGACTTGATTGCTTGGATGTTGATATTGATCATGAGTTGGAGATGATGAACTAGCCACTTGTTGATCTTGTTGCACTTGAGATGATGTACTAGCTTGATTTTGCATTAGAGAACCACTAGCTTGTGTAATTGGACTTTGGAACACTTGATCTTTGTTGTCATCCACATTAATCACTTGCTTTGGCCTAATATCACCAATGTCCATTTCTTTCATAGCATTGGTCAATTGAGTTCCTCTCACATCATCCAAGTTATTTTCCTCATCTTGAGAGCCATTTGTTTCATCAAACTCAACATCATGAACTTCCTCAAGTAAACCACTAGCCAAATTCCAAACTCTATAAGCTTTGCTAGTAGTGGAGTAACCAAGTAGGAATCCTTCATCACATTTCTTCTCAAACTTGCTCAATCTAGTGCCCTTCTTCAAGATGTAGCATTTGCAACCAAATACCCGAAAGTATGCAATGTTGGGCTTTCTTCCATTTAAGATCTCATATGGTGTCTTCTCTAGGAACTTGTGGCAATAGAGACGGTTGCTATAGAAGCAAGCCGTGTTGATTGCTTCGGCCCAAAATGAATGACTCACATTATACTCATTCAACATTGATCTTGCCATATCAATCAAGGTTCTATTCTTCCTCTCAACTAGGCCATTAGATTGAGGTGTATACTTGGCCGAGAATTGATGTTTGATTCCAAGCTCCTCACATAGCTCATCAACTCTTGTGTTTCTAAACTCACTTCCATTGTCACTTCTCACTTTCTTGATTGTGGTCTCAAACTCATTTTGCACTCTCTTGATGAACTTCTTGAATATGTCAAATACATCACTCTTGTCCCCAAGAAAGAATACCCATGTATATCTAGTGAAATCATCCACAATCACAAAGCCATACTTGTTGCCACCAATGCTTATGTATGTAGTTGGCCCAAATAGATCCATGTGCAACAACTCAAATGCCTTGAAAGTACTCATGATGCTTTTCAATGGATGAGTGTTGCCTACTTGCTTTCCGGCTTGACATGCACTACATAGCTTATCCTTCTCAAATGTGACATCCTTCAAGCCTCTAACTAAGTCATGCTTCACTAACTTGTTCAATTGCTTCATGCCAACATGACCAAGTCTTCTATGCCATAACCAACCCATACTTGATTTGGTGAGCAAGCATGTTGAGAGTTGAGTGTCACTAGCATTGAAATCAACCAAGTATAGATTCTCATATCTAAAACCTTTGAAGATCAAGTTAGAGCCATCAACACTAACTATCTCTACATCATCAACACCAAATATACACTTGAATCCAAGATCACACAATTGAGCAACCGAGAGAAGATTGAAGTTCAACTTTTCAACTAAGAGCACATTGGAAATGCTATGATCATTTGAGATTGCAATCCTTCCAAGAGCCTTCACATCACCCTTGCTATTATCACCAAATGTGATACTATCAATGCCACTATCATTTGATTTGAGAGAGTTGAACATTCTTGAATCACCGGTCATATGTTGAGAGCACCCACTATCAAGCACCCAATGCCTTCCTCCGGCCTTGTAATTTACCTACAAAATAATTTAATGTCTTTTAGGTACCCATACTTGCTTGGGTCCTTGGAGGTTAGTCACTAAGCTCTTTGGTACCCAAATGGCCTTCTTCTTTGGACCCACAATTGGTGTACCAACAAACTTAGCATGCACACCTTTCTCACCCTTGGTAAGCACATAACAAGAATCAAACGGAATGTAAGGTACATTAGCATTTTTCTTGTTCTTGTTCATTTTATTACAATTAACCTCTAGATGTCCAACTTGCTTGCATCTATTGCAATAACGACCATTGCCCTTCACAAAGCGAGGCTTTGGAGTAGCAAAGGCCGCCTTGCCCTTCTTGGGAGTATAGCCCAAACCCTCTTTGTTAAGAGAGAATCTTTGGCTACCCAAGCATTTTAGCAAGCGGGCATCCCCACCATAGGCATTGCCTAATGCGCGGGTGAGATCATCCACCTCTCTCTTGAGAGTCTCATTCTCAACCACAAGTGATGAATCACTAGTAGTAGAGGTAGAGTTGGTTGTGGTGGATGATGATGAGCTACATGAAGCATTAGTAGGACCAACAAATAAAGAATCATCAATAATATCACATGTTAGTCCAATATCACAAGTGAGAATCACTTGCTCCTCCTTAGCTTCCTTCATGAGCTTCTCCAACTTGAGGTCCTTCTCCTTGATGAGCTCAAGTAGAGAGGAGTGGGCTTCCTTAAGCCTAGTGTGAGCAACTTCAAGGTCCTCGTGGTCTTCCTTTAGACACTCACGAGAGGCCTCTAGCTCATCAAAGGATTTCCTAAGAGCTTTGAGCTCTTGTTCAATTCCTTTGCACTCCTTACTCTTTTTGAGAGCAACAAGCTCCTCCATCAAGGCATCATTTTCATTGCTCTTGGCAATGAGCTCTTGTTCCAAGATTTTGTATTTCTTGGTTGTCCTCTTGTAGCCCTTGCTCATTTGATCTATTATGCCCAATAGATCATCCTTGGAGTAGTCCTCATCCTCCTCATCATCACTCCTACAACCATCACTAGCACAAGAATCATCATCACTATCATCATATTTTACCTTGGTAGGCTTGGCCATAAGGCATGTCGATGTAGTGTCGAAGATGGATGACTTGTTGGAGAGGGCGATGCTTGCAATGGCTCACCGAGTGGTCCTCTCATCATCACTAGAGCTATCATCATCACTATCGGAGTTATCACTATCCCAAGTGACCACATAGCCACCACCTTTCTTCTTCTTATTGATAGTGAAGCTCTTCTTTTCTTTCTTCTCCTTCTTGTCCTTCTTGTTCTTCTTCAACTTCAACTCCCCATCATGATATCTTTTATCTTCATAGGGGCACCTTGCCACTACATGATCGGGGCTATTGCAATTGTAGCAAAGCACCTCCTTTGCCTTCATGAAGTCCCTTCTCTTCCTTGCACCATATCCTTTCTTCTTCATGAACCTTCCCATCTTGTGCACTAGGAGGGCCATGGTCTCATCATCGAATGGATCATCATCATCACTCTCCTCCTTGCTCTTGCCCTTAGAAGATGAAGCCTTGAATGCAATGGGCTTCTCTTGCTTGACCTTGATCTCCTTCTTCTCATCTTCATCTTCATCATCATCATATTGAGCATCGGTCATGACATCTCCAAGCACTTGGTTTGGAGTTACCTTGTCCAAACCCTCTCTTTGGATCATCTTCCTCAAGATAGCAAACTTCTTAGGTAAGTTCATCAAGAACTTATGTGAGAAGTCCTTGTCCTTGACATCTTCTCCTAGGCTCTTGAGATCATTGACAATAACTTGTAGCCTATAGAACATCTCCGGTATGGACTCATCATCCTTCATCTTGAAGCTTGCAAACTTATCCTTGAGCATATAGAGCTTGGCACTCTTTACCGTTGAAGTGCCCTCATATGTTTCCTCTAATCTCGTCCACACTTCACTTGCCATCTCAAGATCCTTGATTTGCTCAAAGACCTTTGCATCAATCCCATTGTAGAGAGTGTTGAGAGCCATAGTGTTGCATTGGTTGTTGATGCGGTCATTGTTGGTGAGGTTGTCGGGATCAATGATAGCATAATCATGATGTGTCACCTCCCAAACCTTCTCATTGATAGAACCAAGATATTGCTTCATCTTTCTTTTCCAATGATCAAAAGAAGAGACACCATCAAAGAATGGAGGCTTGCCCCCGACATGGTTGAACACAACTTGAGCCATCTTACACCGAGGTTGTTAAGCCTTACAAACGGTGACCACGGCTCTGATACCACTTGAAAGGTCTTGATGGCTAGAGGGGGGGTGAATAGCCTTTTAAAAACTTCTACAAAGACAAGCTAAACAAATTTATCAATATAACAAATAGCGAGATGCGAGTTTTGCTTAGCCTATGGGGTGTTTGCAAGCCACCTATCCAATTCACAATTCTAGTATATTTGCACTCAACCGCACAAGTCAAACCGAGAAGGTGACTACAACTAGCAACCTACACAAAAGAGCTACTCTAGTAACGCTAACTAGCTAGCAAAGATAACTAAGAAAGTAATACAAGTGAGGGTTAGGAGGGTATCACCGAGGGGCGAAGTATTGAGCCAACCAATATGATCAACAATGAATACCAAGATAACCGAACACCGGGATCAATCAATCACAATATGAAAGTGATGACACGAAGATTTATCCCGAGGTTCACGTGCTTGCCGGCACGCTAGTCCCCGTTGTGTCCCTCTTCACCACGTGGTTCGGTGGCTAATCGGTCTCACACCGAGCCTCTCAAAAGGCACCACAAGAACCTACCAAATGGCAAAAGGTTGCAAATGACACGAGCAATTCACTAATGTTGCCTTTGGCGCTTCGCCGAGGTAGGCACAAACCCCTCACAATCACCGGAGGTGGCCAAGAACAATCACCAACTCTTGCCAACGCCTCCAAGCTGCTCCAAGCCGTCTAGGTGGCGGCAACCACCAAGAGAAACAAGAATCCCGCAGCAAATCAACCACCAAGTGCCAACTAGATGCTATCTCACAATGCAAATGCACTTGGATCACTCAATCTCACTTCGAATATGCAAAGAAGCAAGAGAGATGAGTGGGAGGGGAGTTGCTTAGCTCAAAGTGCTCACAAGTATGTCAAATGTCCGAGAGAGAGAGCCTTGAGCCGGCCAACGAGTATTTATAGACGTACCCCTTCGAATATAGCCGTTAGAAACTTAAAACAGCTGAACACGCGCTGACCGGACGCGCCGGTCGTAACGACCGGACGCTCCGGTCGCGTAACGGCTAGTTTTCGAAACGCCGACCGGACGCGCCGGTCGCAACGACCGGACGCGCTGGTCACGACCGGACGCGCCGGTCCCGTGACTGACCGGACGCGCTGGTCACGACCGGACGCGCCTGTCCCGTGACTGACCGGACGCGCCGATCAACACTGAGTTGCGCAAAACAAACCAACGACCGGACGCGCTGGTGAACTGACCGGACGCCACAGAGATCGCGTCCGGTCGGAGTCCAGTAAGCTCCCTGGACGACCGGACGCGTCCGGTCGCCTGTGACCGGACGCGCCTCGCGTCCGATCAACCAACTGAAAAACGCGCCGATACTGGACGCTGACCGGACGCGTCCGGTCAAACAGTGACCGCGTCCGGTGCAGCATCCGGTCACCACTGTGACCTCCGTTCGCTTCCGTTTCTTTTCCGTTTGATTTCCGACTTCCGGCGTAGTAGAAAATAGGCATTTCATTTCCCCGAAATCGCCTGAATCCCGCGCTCGCACGCTCGGCGGGAGGGAGAGAGGACCCCAAACCCTCTCTACCGCTTAAACTCCAACGCCATCGCAAACGTGCTAACACCACCAAGTGATCATCACCATGTGCATGTGTGTTAGCATTTTCACAATCAATTTTCGAGGCGTTATTAGTTCTATCCAAATGCATATGACATGAAATGCACACCTAGAGGCACTTAGGAGTTCAATAGCCGCGTCATTCCCCTCTTTATAGTACGGCTATCTATCCTATAATGTAACCACACCCACTAGGTGTCTTGGTTACTAAAACACAACCCTTAAGCATATACCTTTGCCTTGATCACATAGGGTTGCATCCAAATCCAAGTGTGGCCATCATGATTACCATGTCCATCTTGCCACCAACCTTGGAATGTACTAATCCTCATATGCTACATACAACTTAGGCATAGGATTAGTACTTAGGCATTGTCACTAATTACCAACACCAAACATAGGACTTTCATCCTGTACCAAACATTAACTGCTACTCTCTTGCTTTGTTCCTTTCTTCAATGTTGTCCATACAGCTGAGTACTCCTTTTCAATTGACTTGCAGGTGCTCAAGGGCTAGCTCTCAGGTGCCTTGCTAACCTAGAGATTTCATACATGGTACGACTCAAGCACAGGGAAAATGCCATAAGAAAGGATCAGCACATAGGCCTCCTTAATGTACCATTTAAAATCACTTCACAATTGATGCAGATACATTGTTCATGCAGAGATAAAAAAAATGGCCCGTGCGAAGCACGGGGTACCTACTAGTTTTATATAAATCTAGTTATATTTGAGATTGGTTGACTTTTTAAAATGTGAGATGTGCACTTATTTTTGGGAGGAGTAGCAAGCAAAGGCCAAGCGAGTTCAACACCACGAGCAGCGGGCATGAGCCATGGTCAAGCAGCACTGCTTGGCAGGGCCGCGCCACTCTCCTGCTGGCAGCGAGCACGAGGCCGCGCCACCGAGCAGGTGGCGTCGCTTTGCAGGACCATGCCGTCAGAGGATTGGAAAAACGAAGGAAGTGAACATGAAGGGGTGTTTTCATGTTTGGTACATAGGAATCAAAACACAGGAAAATTCACTTTTGGTGGGTCCCATGGCAGTGATTAACAAAGGAAACAATGAATTAACTCGTCACTAGTGCGGCAGGATGGTGGCCAGATTCCTCATATCCTGTGATTAACTCGTTCGCTGAAAAGTCATGGTTGAAAGTATTGTTTGCTGATTTATTATGAGAGAAAAACACTATTATGGCTGAAAAAACAAGCTAAAAAGTACGAATTATAAGACAAGCGAACAACGTGTGTATTGCCTCGGGCAACCACGTAGGAAAAGAAAACATGAAGATTGACTCGGTTCTTTCTTTCCTGTAAAATGAGCATCTGCCTCCATGGTTCCGGAGGAAAGGAAACATCATTTCCTTTGTTACAAACGCTCGTTCTTACTTCTGTTCCTTTCTTTTGTGATTCCGACAGATTTCCTTTTCCAAACAAGCCCTGCGAGTCTAGAATTCTAGGGCATGGTGTGCGTCACGGGCAAGCGGCTGAAAGGTCCAAATGACTAGAGGGGGTGAATAGCCTATTTAAAAATCTACAATAACTCTTAGAAACAATTGATTAGTACTTAAGATGGCGAAGCTAGTTTTGCGCTAGCACTACGAGAAGGTTGCAAGCCACCTACCCTTTCTAGTTTCTATGATCTCTAATGTAGCACACAAGGCTATGTCACTAGTTACTCCTAGGTGATAAGCTAAAGCTAAGCAAGTGAGCTACACAAGAACAACTAAGCAACGATAAGTAAAGGATGTGATGGAAGATTATACTGTGGCAGAACCGCCTAATCTAATGCTCTCCCAAGAGTACTCGTCTTCCATTAGACCCTAAGTATCCAAAGGAGAGCACTAAATCATGCAATTCCGTCGAGCACACCGTAAGGAAGAACTCGAAGATCTACATTTTTACATCAGGATCACAAATGAGAGAGTAAAGCTTACAACATCCTTACCATTTCTTACATCACTATTAGTACAACGTCAGTGTAATTCATTAATTGATTATAACAGCGGAATATAACATGTTATCAGAGTACAGCAGAAATAAAATCATTTAATGACAAGTTAAACATTAACATGAAGAACGTTTAAATGCATGAAATAATAACAGATTAATAGTATCTTCCTTGTAAAACTTTTAGTGAGAGTTTTAATAAATAAATTCTACTCCGCATCGTAAATGAAATCCTCGCTGAGCCCACCAGGAGGTTTTCACATACAAGTGTCAGCTTATCAGCACCTGTCACCTGCAACAGGGTAGAACAAACCCTGAATACCCAATTGTACTCCACAAGACTTACCCGTCAGGAGGAAGTAAAAAGACTCCAAGGATTATGCAAGGCTTTTTTAGCTTGTGGGTTTCTCATTTACGAGAAGCAGCACTAAGAGTGTGTCCTTAATTTCTTACTTTGAATAGCCGTATTTTATTTATTATCCAACCTTCTATGTAAGCACCTAGTCTATAAATAAGTAGGGTTGAGCAAAGGAACCATTTCTTCATCTTTCAACTGTCAGTTCTTACTACGATGCCAGAGCGTAGTCAAGCCATACCGTCACGTAAAAATGGCGATTCGTGAATCAATATGCCCAGCTGGGTGCTCCGAAAACACACGCCTTGCTTGTACCCCGGGCACAAGAAAGACCAACCCGTTCCACTCCTGTCAAGGGGTCCAGGTCCCTGTCCAAGCTCGGACTCTAAGCCCCCAACACTGCAGGCCCGGCCTCAGTATGGTGCTTAGACCTCCTCATCCCAATATATATAACCACCCTAAAAAGCCAGTCCGGAAAGAGCCGGAACCCATGACAAGAGAGAAACAAGTCTTCCCGCACCCATAAGCAAGTATATGCTCGGGACAAAAAAATATGTGACTTGACCAGGGTTCATGCAACGAACGGTCCTTAATTGACACAAGCGGAACAAATGCAACCAGAGCCCCGCTCTGTTGCCCAACCAGGTTCAAGTCCATCCAAACCGTTTCGTCCGGTCTCCAATTATCCATATACATTTATATTCCATATGATAGTAACATGATAATAGTAACAATATTATAATTCCTATCTCTCGCGAGTGATAGGTAATCACTCGACTTCTACCGTAATCCTATAGCATAGCACACTACACGATCCTATCATACTAGTAAGACTTATAGGACATGGATATATATATATATATATATATATATATATATATATGCAAGTGAGTTTCATTCAACTCCTTTAAACTTAATGCACAAGCATAATTTAAAGTGCAGAATAATAGGGGTTATGCACCGGGGCTTGCCTGGGTAAAGATTTAACCAAAAGTTAGCATTCCATCACGATGACACGATCCTCAAGGCGCCATCTTTTTCGCTGCTCCAGATGACTCCGCAATCCATCAACGCGCCTATTATGCCATTCGTGGATGCAATGCAGAGACGTAAGTAATCAACGGTGACTAAAATACTTAAGATACGAGTACGTCTCTCGGGCTAATGAACTATCTCTAATGGCTAACACACTAGGCCACGTATCTAGGGTACCAAGTAACGCGCTATTTTCCAAAGAGTATTTTGCAAACCCAAGGTTTTACTTATTCCGTTCTATCGATTTAATATTTATTTGACAAAGGGCATCATTATCTATCCTAGCAACTAATTATTTTGGGCTACCAAAACTTATAGTGAGCAACTAATAACGTTAGAGATTTACTGCAAGATTTCCAAAACTAGCACTAGCATCATTTTGCCATAAAATTTCCTACAAGCTTTACATTTAATAATTTTGAGTGTCTCAAAATAATTAGAGCAAGCCTAGAAATATTATGAAACTACGCGCACCAGTTACACCCTCAGATAGATCATGATTTTTGGAACCCAACCAAACTTGTTTCACGATTTTTGGACTCCTACATGTTTTTATATTGGATTTACAAGTTTACTTCAGAAACTAATTAGAAAAGCTTAAGAAAAAAAAGGCCAGCGGTGACCGCACCGGCCCAGCAGGTGGCCCAGCGAGGGAGGCCCGCGAGCGCGTCCGCGCGCCACGGCCGCGAGCAAAACAGGCCAGCCAACAACCGGCTCGTGACTGGGAGCCCACGCGCGTGTGACAATTAAGCAAAAGAGGGCTCCAACCTTTAGAGAATCAAGCGACTCGGTGAACTACTATTTCCATAGACTTAATCTTTGCACCAAAGTCCCTGGAACAAACCTCCTTCTCAACGAGGCAGTACTCGACGTCGCCAGCGCACGGCGGCGCGGCTCCGGCTGGCACACCATGGCTACGCCGATAGCTGGGGAGCCCGGCCCGACCAACAAAAGGGCCGACCCCCAACTAGGACTCCAACGACGACGATGGGTAGTGATAGGGCAACAGGAGGTGCCCACGGTTGCGCTGCAGCGGTGGGCGGCAGTTCACGGTGACGGCGCGGCCGCTCCGGCTATCCTACGGCCTAGCGAGGCGGTAGGGATTGCGGGAGAGCAGTAGGAGCTTACCAAGCAGCCAGCTATGCAACCGATTGAGGTGGAGGGCGGCCAAGGAATCCTAGTCACGTGCGCCCGCACAGCGCGGTGGTGCTCTGAGCACAGCAAGGCCGCGTCAGCTGGTCACCGGTGAGAAATCTGGCCAACCTGAGGCGAGCACCAAACGGAGGAAGTCAAGGCAAGTCAAACTACGCCAGTTAATTGGAGCTAAAATGAAAGAGGGGCTTACCCCCAACCCACTCTGCTCAGGCGGAAAGATGGCTGCCGACGACGGAAACCAAAAATTTGTTGACTGCGAAGCATGGCTAAGGCCCAAGGTGGGTCGGCTGGCTACCTAGTTAGCCTAGCTACATGTAGACGCAAGCAATCACAGCGAGCGAGAGAACCGAGTGAGCTAAAGAAAACAGGGAGGGAGAAGCAGAGCAGCAAGGGCGCGTCGCGTCGCAAACAATGGCGCGTGCGGACACGGCGTGCCAGGGGGCAACGGCCATGCCCCGGGCCAGTGTGCAAGCATGTGGGGGGGCTAAGAGAGTGAGCGAGCGGGGCGAGATCAGTAGCTTGGGGAGGCGTGCACAATTTGGAGAGGTCAACCCGAGCAGTGCCCTCGATGGCGCCTAGCAGGACAAGCAGGGCAGGTCGGCACGCAATGACCTACGAGGCGCGGTCGCGTCGGTGCCGGCTATCGGGAATCACCGAGACAGAGGGAGATCCCATCCCTACTGTGGCCGGGGTCCTCAACCTCGCCGCGACAAGCAAAAGGGCACGCGGGGGAGTTCATCGCGGTAAGCGAATCGAGCGGCGAGATGCGCGCCACGACATCGACCTGGCACGCGGCAGCGGACGCAGGCGGCAGCCTGGGTGCCCCTGTGCACGCACGGCACAACGAGGACAGGGCAGGGCCGAGGCGATGCGGCCACCAGCGGTGCGAAGCGGGACAGCCAGAGACAGCGACTCAGGGAGGCAGCAGCGCTGGCCGCGGCTGGAGCGTGCACGGGCAGCAGAGCACGCACAGCGGCCGCGACACGACAAGTAGCGCGGTGATCGTGACCATGGGCCAAAAGACCAAAGTCGTGCGTTGCACACTTTTAAAAGCAAAGCAAAACTCATTGACTTTCACGATTGAGGTTAGACCAAAACCACTAGCCAAAAGCCAACACTACCAGCTACCCAGCAAGGCAACCATCACCACCAAAGGGCAACTGGAGGAAGAGATACGCGAACGCCAACCAAGCTTCGCCACGGATGGGCTGGTTCGCGAACTGAGTGCCCACACCGGATTCACAGCGCGTTCAAGCGAACATTGGACAAATTTTAAGAGGGCATCGTGACCTCCAACTCAACTACCACTCATACCACGCTCAAGTGCATACGTAGAAGCAATCCATAGTGTAAAAACATGAAGTTATTGCTTAAATGTTTTTGCTAGAATTTAAGTGCCAAGATAGCCGTGTCATCACCTCCTTCCGACTTAGGAAAATTTAGAGTTGAGGTCGGATTGAATTCTGAATTCGATAATTTGAGCTTGCAAACTACTATTAACAATATTTATTTTTCTAACATAAGGGTTGCATTTTTATCTACCCAACTTACACTTCCATTTACGTAACTTGCGCATAAATTTTTACTTACGTGCCATGCTTAAGTTACCTTTTTATTTTCGTTTATAACTTTGTTCTTCACGCCAACAATTAAAATGACCGACCGATCCATTTTCTAATTAAGGTCTCGTTAGCATGTTTTCACATAAAACCAATTAACCGACATTATCCGCTTATCATTTATGGGAGGTAAAAATTTTAAAACCCGAGAACTTGTTTACTTAATTTCTTTTAGTTTTTTTAAGCGAGGTGCTAAGCGGCTCGTAACACTAGAGGTGTTACATATACCGCCTTGTAGAGGATTGAGCCAATCACAAATGAAGTCACACAATCACAAGAGAGAATACCGATAGAGACCAATCACCTCTGAATCAAAGATGACACAATGATTTTTTTACCGAGGTTTACTTGCTTGCCAGTAAGCTAGTTCTCGTTGTGGCGATGCACTCACTTAGAGGTTCACGCGCCAATTGGCATCACACGCCAAACCCTCAATAGGGTGCCGCACAACCAACACAAGAGAGGATCACACAAGCCACGCGCATTCCACTAGAGTACCCTTTGGCTCTCCGCCAGGGAAAGGTCAAGAACCCCTTACAATCACCACGATCGGAGCCGGAGACAAGCACTTTCCTCCGCTCGATGATCCTCGCTGCTCCAAACCGTCTAGGTGGCGGCAACCACCAAGAGTAACAAGCGAATCCTGCAATGAAACACAATCACAAAGTGCCTCTAGATACAATCACTCAAGCAATGCACTTGGATTCTCTGCCAATCTCACAAAGATGAAGAATCTATGATGGAGATGAGTGGGAGAGGTTTGGCTATGCTCACAAGGTTGCTAAGTCAATGCAAATGGCCAAGAGAGTGAGCAAGAGCCGGCCAACAAGCTTATATAGGAGCCCCCTACGAATAGAGCCGTTGGGCTCACTGCACAACACAAATCGGGGCAACCGGACGTGCTGATCTAGCCTGACCGGACGCCCATAGCGTCCGGTCGCTCCATTGCAACCATCTGATACGCGCCACATGTCATATTTTAAATCTCGTACGTTAGATCGTAACGGTTGAAAGGTCTTAATGGCTAGAGGGGGGTGAATAGCCTAATTAAACTTTCTACAAAAAGTGCTAGACAAGTTGATTAGTAACAACAATTAGCGAGATGCAAGTTTTGCCTAGCCTAAGGGGTGTTGCAAGCCACCTATCCAGTTAGCAAATCTAGTTTGGTTCACGCAACCGCACAAGTCAAACCGCGAGAACAACTACCAACTACAACACACTAGAAAGCTAAACAAAGCTAAGAGCTACACAAGCTACTAGCAAGAGAAACAATTAAGTACTTGAATTATAATGCAAGATAGAGATAGAATAGATTTCACCGAGGGGCGATGAATTGAACCAACCAAAGTGAATACCAAGATAGCCAATGAAGTGACCAAACACTGGGATAAAATCCAATTGATCAAATACAATTGAGACACAAGATTTATCCTGAGGTTCACGTGCTTACCGACACGTTAGTCCCCGTTGTGTCCCCCTACACCACATGGTTCGGTGGCTAATCGGTATCACACACCGAACCTCTCAAAGGTGCCACAAGAACCTACCAATGGCTAAGAGTTGCAATGACACGAGCAATCCACTAGAGTTGGAATTCGGTGCTTCGCCGGGGAACCACAAGAACCCCTCACAAACCAATCACCGGAGCCAGACACGAACAATCACCAACACGTGTCAGACCTCCACCGCTGCTCCAAGTCGTCTAGGTGGCGGCAACCACCAAGAGTAACAAGAAATCTCACAGCAAAACAATCCCCCAAGTGCCTCTAAATGCAAAGCAATGATCAATGCACTTGAATCACTCAATCTCACTCAAGAATTGTAATCGAATGCAAGGAGATGAGTGGGGAGAGGGGTGAGGGCGTTGGTTCAGCTCAAGATGCTCACAAGAATGTCAAAGTGCCAAGAGAGCAGCCCTAGAGCCGGCAAACATATATATATATAGACGTACCCCTTCGAATAGAGCCGTTATTCCAAAACACGGGGTCACCAGACGCGTCTGTCGCGCTTGCAACAGACGCGGCACACCGTGTCCAATACTCACGAAGCTGCCACGTGTCCTGCGCAGTCAAATTTCCAACGGTCGTCTTCGCCTTCAATAGACGCGTCTGTCGTAAGAAGGTCCGCGCGTCCGACGCTCGACAGACGCGGTCCAGTAAGGTCCAAACATTGGTTTTCTGCCACCTGACACGTCCATCATGAAGGCAACAGACGCGCACCGCATCTATCGTCATCGAGGCCAATGGAGCTGTTGACGTCATTCTCAACAGACGCTGACGCCCGGCGTCAGTCGCTTCAACACCACCGCGTCTGACGCCTCCTTTAGCAGCGCACGAACGAGGGTAAGCCACCAAACGCTGATGTTAGCGTCCGACGCTCCCAAGACCAGAGTTCGACGAGTGTTTCCCGTGACTTCACCTCCTTTTTCATCCTTCGGCGCAATGAAAAATAAGCATTTCATTTCCTCAAAAACGCCTGAATCTCGCCTCGCAAGCTCGGCGAGAGGGAGAGAGGACCCCAAACCCCTCTCTATCGCTCAAACTCCACCGCCTTCGCAAATGTTCTAACACCACCAAGTGTACATCACCATGTGCATGTGTGTTAGCATTTTTACAATCATTTTTCAAGGTGTTACGTTAGCTCTTTACTAGATCCTAATGCATATGATCAAAGAATGACACCTAGAGGCACATGTAGGACTTAATTGCAAAGAGAATTCCCCTCTTCATAGTACGGCTATGTATCATATGTCATCCACACCCTCTATGGTGTCTTGGATGCAAACCGAAAAGTCCTATCATATACCTTTGCCTTGAGCATCATGATTTGGCTTTGCACCTTCGTCCATCTCCATCATGACAAGCACTTGATCACGTCACCATTGCTTGATCCTTACTTCACCATGTTGTTGCACCAACCACATCATAGCTACACACATGTCTTTGCTATGTGGTTAGTACTAGGTATTGTCACTAATTACCAACACCAAAACATAGGACTTTCAACGGTCACTTGAAACGATACAACACTCAACATAGATTGACTGGATGCACCGCTCGGCATGACCTGACGCGACAGTAGAGTCCGGTCACTCGCTCATGCGCACAACCATGCACCGTGGTCGACCGGACGCGCTAGTCCCGTGACTGACCGGACACGCTAGTCCCGTGCCAAGACCTGACGCGCTAGTACCTCGACCGGACGTGACAGTGCCAGCGTCCGGTCACGGTCTAGAAGGGTTCCCGAGCACAATATTCGTGACCTGACGCATCTGGTCGCACTCGACCTAACGCCCTCAATGTTCGGTCAGTGCACCAGACCATCTGCTCCTCAGCGCACGCCACCAGAATTGACCGGACGCGTCCGGTCAGTGAAAAAACAGCCGTTTCACTTCCCAAAGCGCCGAATCCCGTCTTGCAAGCACGGCGGGAGGGGGAGGGGATCTCAAACCCTTCTCCACCACTCAAACTTTATCTCCTTTGCAAATGTGCCAACACCAACAAGTGTTCACCACCTTGTGCACGTGTGTTAGCATTTTCACAATCATTTTCTCAAAGGAGTTAGCACCACACTAGATCCTTATGCATATGCAATGAATTAGAGCATCTAGTGGCACTTTGACAACCGCATTTCACAACAAGTTTCACCCCTCTTAATAGTACGGCTATCAATCCTAAATGTGATCACACTCGCTAAGTGTCTTGATCACCAAAATAAAATGGCCCTATGGTTATCACCTTTGCCTTGAGTCCATTTTGCTTTTCCTTTATTTCCAAGTCCAAAACACCTTGATCACTTAAGCCATCATGATCATCACTTCTTGCTTCACCACGTGGAATTTGCTACCTATCTCATTCACACTTGATCAAATAGGTTAGCACATAGGGTTTCATCAATTCTCCAAAACCTTCTTTCTTTCTCTCTCCTCCAAACTTATATTTTACTCAGAAGAGTCGAGATCTTGCACGATTCATCCTCTCTCTCAACCAAAGCTCAGACTCTGTATTGTTTTCTTCTATCCATTGTATAATAGCATGTACTCTCTCCATCCTGGAATAAACGGCAAACCTAGTGCCTGGACGTCCAACCCTAGGCCTGCGTCCGGACGCGGCTCCGTTCAACGCAACCGCCCGCCTCCTCACGTAAAAATTACGTCTGCTGCGCCCGTACAACAGGAGAGCGTGCCCCGCCGTGCCCACGTCACCACGCGCCTGCGCCCCCCTGCAATGAACTGCGACGTATGCGACCCTCCACCCAGCGCCCATTCCGCTCTGGAGGCAGCGTCGCCCATCACACCCATCGCCCGTCCCTCGTTCGTATGGATGCTCTGCCGGCTCTAGGAGAGACGATGCAGCAGAAGGTGAGAGGAGAAGAGATGCAACACCCAATCTACTTTTGAAACATCCAAATACAATGATTTCAATATACATCTGAAGGCAGTTGAAACACTTGAAAAACACACCTGAAACACGCTTGAAAACCATTGCAACCATATGCAACATTCGAATAAAACACATGCCACATATGTGTGAAACATATGTAACATCAAGATAAACGCAATTGCATCATGCGACCAAAACATAGATGAAACATACCGTTGTAACATCTGAAACACTCGAAAACATACTCTTCCAACAATGCCTCTGAAACAATTGTAACATATGCAACATCCCTCGATCTACTTTTGCAACATCCATATGAAACAAATGCAACATACCTCCAAAACTTCTGAAACAATTGAAACATATAATAGCAACATGGGGGAGAGAGCCTGGTGCGGGGAGTGCCATGGCCGCTGGATTTGCGGGCATTGGGGCTCCAGGTGAAGGGAGGACGCCGATGTGGGGGGGAGGACGTCGAGGTGGGGAAAGGAGCCGCCGGAGGTCGAGGAACATAGGGGAGGGGGAGGGGAACGAGGACCGCCGCGACGGTCGACGGCGACGGCCCGTGCGCTGCTGCAGTACGACCACCGCTTCCACATTGAGTGCCGTGGGTGGGGGAGAAGGCCACCGGGGTGGGGAGGAGGACAGCGGGTGGGGGAAGGAGCCGACAGGGTGGGGGAATTGAAGGAGGATGCCGGGGGTGGGGGAAGGAGCAGCCGCCGTGCAGGAAGCAGCAATGCCTGCGTCGTGAATGGGGAGGGACGCGAGCGATGCGGGAGTGAGGGAGGCAGCGTGCGGCATGGGTGGGTCGGGTGCGTCCGTCCGTCCGGACGCACTGTGTATCATTATCGTAAAATAAATGTATATATCTCGCTTCACTGAAAGTCAAAATTTTTAAAGTTTAATCAAATATATATAAATATGCTAATATTTATGATGTACAATAAATACTATTAGCTTGGACTTGAAATATATGTTTATAATAAACTTATTTAGAGATATAAATAAATATTATTTTTTATATTTCTAATTAAACTTAAAAGTTTTGACTTCTCAAGAAGTGATGTGATGTGATGTTTGTATTTATTTTTGGGACGGTTGGAGTAGTAGAAAACTGGTTGTCCGGTGGAGCAGGGATAAGACCACCTGCACTGCTGAACTGAATCCCATCCTCTACGTCTCCACATCAGCGGTTACCGTATCAGATATGAAAAAAATGAGATGCAACGGTGTGCGCTATGCACGCGCTATCAAGCATCCACCGCTATTTCTGGCGCATGGAGGGTGTACTTTGTGACAGAGCAGGCAGCGCATGCGTGAGAGAGAGGAGAGAGGAGAGAGGTGACAACGGTGGGCCCTACTTGTTTTCCGTAACAAAAAATATTATAACTCCCAAACCAAAAAATCAAATTAAATTTCGATTGTATCATTAAATTCGTTTCAATAAATACTTCAAAATAAGATGTCACATGGATATATTTAGATAAAGTGACAAGTGAGCCTCACAGTGAATAAAGGATGATATAGATGATGGATGGATGCGAGAAAACTGTATATTTTGTGATGACTAGGATGAAATATTTCTTTTAAAAGATGAATTAAGAGGTCCATCAGCGCAGATAGTCTAAACTAGCGGACAGGATCACAGGATGATGGGCTGCGTGCCACTGCCACTGGCTTTGTTCAGATCGACGCACCACTGTCGCTGACAGAATTTTTTTTTAGCGTAGTTAGTACATGAGTGGACAAAGTTTATGAAATACAAACGAAATGTGCTACGGTGTCTGGATTGCAAAAATTTGCAATCTAAACGAGGCCCCGAGCCCAAAAACATTCGCATCTCCTGGCATGGCGCCGCCGCTCGCCGCCGCCCTCCGCCCTCACCTCTCCCGCCTCGGCCAAACCCTCTCGTCCCGTTTCCTGCGCCTCTTCACCTCCCACTGTCCCTCCGACCAGACCGACTTCGAACCAGACCCCGACCACCCCATCCCCTCCGTCCCCGACAATGACGACGGTGAGCTCGCCTCCTTCCTCCACCGCCTCTCCAGCGCGGCCTCCAGCACCTCATCCCCGAAGGAGGCCCTCTCCCTCCTCCTTTCCTTATCCACGGGCCCGTCGCCGGCCTCCCCCGCTCCCCTAGTCCGCGCGCTCTGGGAGCTGCGCCGCGACCCGGACGCTGCCGCGCTAGCGCTCCGGTATGGAGACGAGTGCAGCGCCGTGGATGGGGCCGATGGGGCGGGTCTACCGCCCCCGGCCGACGCGTGGCACCTGGCCGTGTGGGCCGCGGGTAAGGCGCGGCGGTTCGACCTCGCGTGGGCGGTCGTGCGGCGGATGCGGAACCGCGGTGTGCTCACTCGCCGCGCCATGGTTATCCTGATGGAGAGGTGCGATCTCGTGCACGAATTCTGTCATCGTTTTTATTGCAGAGAGAAAGTTATAAACTCGAATGTTGTGAGCTAAGTAGTAATTTCCTCTTATTTATGAGTTATGACCGTGACCGGTGATTCAGTTCTCTAAACATGCTTTCAGTTGAGACATGCTGTGATTCTAAAAAATCGTGAACACATTATTTTAGAAGCACCAGCAGAAATTTATGCTCCGGGTTTAAAATGTTGGCCTTGTTTAGATACCCAAATTCACCCCCAAATTCTACTATACAAAAAGAAGATTTCCCATCACATCAAAATGTCGGCACATATATGGAGCACTAAATGCAGATGAAATCAAAAACTAATTGCACAGTTTTGTTGTACTTTGCGAGACGAATATTTTAAGCCTAATTAATCAATGTTTGGACAATTATTACCAAATAAAAACAAAATTGCTACCGTGTAACGGGACACTTACTATGCAAACTTTGCCTCCAAAGTTTGGAATCTAAACAAGGCCGTTATTCTTCAGTGGGCCACACTGTCCTAACGAATAAAATTTTGTTATTTACTTAATTTACTGATGCAGTTGCATTGTTTTCATTGTGGTCATAAATTGAAGGTGAATTGTTGAGCTATAGGCATTCATTGTAAAACTTCAAAAGTGTGATCGATGTGCTCCTGCATTAGAAGATAACAAAACATGCAGCTTCTATGGGTCCTGTTCTCAGGATGTTAATCAGTTAGGAAGGATAGTATAACTTCCTGGATCAATTATTGGGGTTTACCTTAGCATCTTACTTCTCAGCATTGTGTTGCTCATCTTTGGCACTCATAATTCTGTAATTGAACTTCCAATGTACTTTTGAACTTTAGAGAGTTCTTTTTTTCCATCATGGTCTTTTCATTGTGTGGATATGAAATTTCAGGTATGCAGCTGCCAATGAAGTAAATAAAGCAGTCAAAACATTTGATGCCATGGAGAAGTTTAAAGTCGAATCAGATCAAAGTGTATTCTACTCCCTTCTTCGTGCTCTTTGCAAAAGCAAAAACATAGAGGATGCTGAGGAGCTGCTTCTTTTGAGAAAGAAATTCTTCCCACTTACTGCAGAAGGTTTCAATATAATTCTAGATGGTTGGTGTAATGTGATCACTGATGTGGCTGAAGCAAAGAGAGTTTGGAGAGAAATGTCAAATCACTGCATTACTCCTGATGGCATGTCCTATACTCTCATGATCAGTTGTTTCTCAAAAGTCGGAAACCTTTTTGATACTCTAAGGGTTTATGATGAGATGAAAAAGAGGGGCTGGATTCCTGGTATTGGTGTTTACAATTCACTTGTCTATGTTCTGACAAGAGAAAATTGTGTGAAGGATACACACAATATATTCAGCAAACTTACAGATGAAGGCCTCCAGCCGGATGTCGAAACATATAACAATATGATAGTTCCACTCTGTGAAAGTTGTAAGCTTGATGAAGCGCGCATGGTGATGGAAAGCATGATACTTAAGGGTATCGTTCCTACCATTTCAACTTACCATGCATTTTTGAAGCAAGAAGGCATTGACGAATCACTGAAGCTCTTGCAAAAAATGAAGGAGGATGGTTGTGGCCCTAAGAGTGATACATTTCTCATGCTTATTGATAAATTTTTCTTGCTGAACGAGTCTGGGAATGCTCTGAGAGTATGGAATGAAATGAGAAAATATGAGATCAGCCCTGTCCGTTCACACTATATGACAGTGGTTGAAGGTTTAGTAAAACATGGATGTATACCAAGAGCTTTAGAGTACTATGACGAAATGAAGGAAAAAGGTTTTGCCTCTGATACGCAACTTGATAAGGAATTTAAAACCTTTTTGTTGAACAACAGAGACCACTGGAGAGGAGCAGGAAAATACAATATCATTCCCCAG
Organism: Saccharum hybrid cultivar R570; assembly: GCA_038087645.1. Lineage (NCBI taxonomy): Eukaryota > Viridiplantae > Streptophyta > Magnoliopsida > Poales > Poaceae > Saccharum > Saccharum hybrid cultivar. The sequence continues at coordinate 19,094,700 of JAQSUU010000637.1, forward strand.
CGTGGTAAACATTTTACAAAGCGGTCAAGAATGCAATAGCAAATGTGGTTGCTTCTAGTGCCTTTGTGATCTGAGGGACTTCTTCAACAAAGTTGAATATGGACCACATTAGGTACAGTACATTTAGTTAACCTGTTTGTGAACCCTGACCAACAGCCAAAAAAAAAAGAAAGAAAACTTGTGTGAATGTAATTGTAAAAAACATAATAAATGTGGCAGTTGCCTATGTTTTCTGAAATGGTTACCTTTGAACTCAGTTGTGTGATACAATGGTCATGGGTCTTGCCTACCTGCAGTTGCAGTTGGTAATTTTGTCTAACAATTGGGATCTGCGGAAGAGTTTTGAGGGAAAGCTTGGTTATTTTGCTTACTACAGGCATTTGTATTTTTCAAGTTGTCACTAGAATGTTGAACATTCTCGTTTTTTTTTTTTGAGAAACTTGCCCTCACTTACATGATCAACATTGTTACCAATTCTCTAAAAACAGCTGTATTAGGGTGAGTGCAAGGTCAAACACTAATAACGGACCACCTTTCCTTTTACAAGTAAGCAAAGCTGAGTAATTAACAATATTAATGGATATGAGTATGACTGCCTGATTACTCAGGATACTCAGGCCAGTTTGCTTATAAGGAGGTATTTGGGTGGAGATATGTCGCCTAAATATTTTAGTCTGTAGAGTGCCAACTCTGTTAATTTTTGAACCTGAGCCCTGAGATGGTGGCAGCTTTATGCTCTTTGTGACAATCTCTGTTGTTCTTGTGCTATTTTGATCCCGAGATCCCGTTTCACTTATATTCATTTGAGTACTGAATTGAGGGAACAAATAGCTGTGCTATGTTTTAATTTGGTGCATTCTGTCTTCTGTTCGTTTCTAATCTTATATGGGCATTCAAGGGTTTTAGCCTGTTTGAAAATAATTTGTTATCGGTGGGCATTTGCAGACCTCTGGGCGAAGTGCTCAAGCAAGCGTTTTGAATTTATTTTATTTAACATGGCTGGAAGAATAGAACAAAAAAATTATGGCCAGGATTTTACAGTTGTAAATTAGCCAAACTATATCATGTTCAGGAATATTCGATGACATCCTGAGCTACTATTGTAGTATCACCAGAGATTTACCATAAAGCATTATGTCAGCACTAAGGCTTATTAGAACCATGATTGCTACCTAGTCTATGTCTGCAGATTTCTGAACTAAAACGTGGATATCTGGTCATCAGTCTTTATTGAATATGTTTTGGATTTGCAATTTTGCTTGCTACAGAAATACTGTGACAAAGTAAGTCTTCCCGAGATGGAATTGGTCAAATTCCAATTGTGAGTTTCCATATTCTATTTGAAAGTTTCCAAGACTGAATTGAAGCGCCCTTTTTAGAGTAACTCCAAAATACTCTATATCCTTTCTAATTCTTAGAAATAGAGATTTTGGTGAAAGAACCCCCTTCAAGAGCTTTAATTGGTTATCCAAATATAGTCATTCTCTATTCTGAATTTCTCGCTAGCCAATGATAGGTATCGAGAATGGCTCTATAGAGTACACATAAGATATATAAAAATTTTTGGAGAGTGAAAATATATAGAAAATGATTTTTATGCAAACGACTCTCCAAATGATAATTCAGAGAGCGAGTTGTAGAAAGACTCTCGGAGATGCTCTTATGGATAGGATTTGGCAAGTGGTAGTAAAAAAAAAAGGATTTGGCAAATAGACTAAAGAGGCCCGCCACGAGATAGAGGCCCATCCAGCAATAGCGTGCCGTCGAGTCCAACCCTGACCTAATCCAATCATCAGGCAGGCAATCACGAATTTTTATATTTTAATTATTATTAAATTCGTTTATATCGCAAAAAAATTTGTCGCATCAAAAAAATTAATGCGCTGCTCCTTTCTATAATCCTCAGGTGCCCGACCGTTGGAACCCGTTCTTCTTCTGAAAACCTTTCTATAATCCTCAGGTGGCTGACCGTTGGACCCCGTTCTTCTTCCTCTGAAAAGACGACAAAGGCAACGGTAAAAGTCCAAAACAGAAGCAGCTCCCAGTCCGAGGCAGCAGCACCCAGCACACAGCATGACAGCACAGTAATAATGGCGTCCCCCCGCCCGAGGACCCGAACGTTCGACTCCAACGGCTACTTCGACACACCCCTCATCGCCGCTGCCTACATAAACGCACTCCGTCGCCACGATTCGCACAGCAGTAGCACTCTGCCTGCCTGACTCACGAGCTCCATCACACCCATCCGGGACATCTCGAGCGCGCTTCTGGTCTTGCGTTGTCTGGCTGCTCATCAGCTCGTCGTACTCAAATGGCGTCGAGGGTGCTACTCCTCTGCGTTTCGGTGGTCCTCGCTGCGGCGGCTGCTGCCGAGGCCAGGGACTTCGTTGTCGGTGGCGCCAACGACGCGTGGAAGGTGCCGGCGCAGCCCGACGCCCTCGCCAAGTGGGCCTCCGCCAACCGCTTCCAAGTCGGCGACAAACTCGGTAAGAGATTCCTCGCCGAGTCGCCGCCGTCGCTACATCTTCGTCGTTGTTTCCAGTTCAGCGATCTGGTCGAAGGATCGAAGACATTTGCTGCACAAGCGAAAGATTCTTCATTTCTCCCCTCCTGTTGCTTGAACTCATCTGCTTCCCATGCGTGCAGTGTTCAAGTTCGACGGCGCGGCGGAGTCGGTGCTGGAGGTGTCCCGGGACGACTACAACCGCTGCAGCACGGCGTCCCCGCTCGCCGTCCACAAGGCCACCGCCGGCGCCGCCACAGTGCCGCTGCCCCGCTCCGGCCCGTACTACTTCGTCGGCGGCGCCCCAGGGAGCTGCCAGAAGGGCGAGCGCCTCCTCGTCGTCGTCATGTCCGAGAAACACGGCCGCGGCCGCCTGCGGGGCCTCGCCCCGGCGCCCGAGCCGGCTGCTGAGTCGCCGTTTGCTGCCAGTTTCGTCGGGGGCCCTGCCGCGGCGCCAGCGCCGGCCACCGGGGCCGCGGGGAGGACGGCGGCTGCCGGGAACACCGGCGGCGTTCTGCTTGTCGGCGCCGCCGCAGTTCTTGGGGCTATGTTGGTCGGGTGCTAGTCAAAGTGGGGGCAGCGTTTTTCGGAGATTCTTTGATTCGTCCTGCTTGCTGTCAAGCTCAAACAGAGAGAAGCAATCTGCTGCTTCTTCTGTCAGTAAAAGAATGATGGTTCTTTTCAAGAGAGGATATAAATCATAAATGAAGAATTCATCGATCATGATGTGGTTTTACATCAACATTCCATTCTCGTCTTGTGCCTTCGAGATCTCCTTTTTCCTCTCACTGTCACACCTGGCACGGGTGACACGCACGGCAAGCAGGGATGAAGCCGGAGAACTGAAGATGGCGCCATCCATTATGTAATAGTTGTGTTTACGTTTCATGTAGTGACACTATCGAATGGGGCCCGTTGGCCAGTGAATGTATCAGGCACATAAGTGCCCAGACCTAAACCTGTATGGGATTATCAGATGAGTAATAGTAAATTCGACGCCAAGGCAAGGGGCTTGCCTCGCCAGCGCCATCGTTCCGTATCTACTGCTTCCGCTCATGTCGCCGGCGCTCGCCACGGCCAGGGGTGTGACAGTTGGTACCGGAGCCTACCTTCCTCGGCGTGTGGGTGACGAGCTCCCCGCTCTTCCTCGCCGCCGGTTACCAGAACTCGCCGCGAATCCGTTGGACCGCGCCGACCACCACCACCACCCACTCATACCAAACGTGCGGTTTTTGTCCCCGACAGCGCATCTGCACGGACCGTCCGCAAGGTGTTCGACTAGGGTTTTGCATCGACAAAAGCTTTGTTCGGAGGCGTGAACCGAAGTGAGCACACCCACTTTTGCTCCTTTTATCTCGTTTTGCACGATTGGACAGTAGACGAGGGTTGCAAGGGGCTTGTTTTTGCGTAAAATTTCGGGAGCCGATCTGTTCAATTCGGTGCAGTGGCATGTGGAGGGGGAGTGTCCATGAACAATGGTTGCAAGCCTTGTCCTTGTGTAAAATCCCTGAGTTCTGCCTCACTCCCAGGCGGCGGAGACAACACCAGCAACTAGAGGGGCGGAGTCGATCCAAACCTGTTGCCAGTGCTGTGGTTTGTCTTGCTCTGAGCAGTGGTCTGTCAGGGGTTATTCATAACGGATTCCATCAAGCCTTCCAAGCAGACCACCCTGATCTTGGAAACCATGTCCAAGAACTCAGATGATGAGAGGTCCAGATGGGACCAAGTACTGCAAACCTTCGATGAACTTTTATTTGAGATGAATGAGATCAAGACAGTGCAAACTCAAATGAAGACTCAAATGGATTTGAGAGGACCAGCCATGGATCAGTATTCACAAGAGCAGCACATGATTGCTCAACAGATCAAGGCAAATGGGGCAGCTATTGCTCAGTTGACAATGAGACAGTGGGAAGATGATGCTAAGTATGATCAGGACGATCACACTTCACTGTTATCTGAGGACAATGTTTCATTCTAGAATGTCTTTGGCAAAGACAAACACATTCCAAAGCCTGAACCTTCCAAGCAACCCAAGAGTTTTCCAAAGCAAAACAAGAAAGAGCAACTCAGTAAACATGCTATGCCCAAGATGAACTTCCCCATCTTTGATGGATCTGATCCTAAGGTTTGGCTGGATAATTGCCTCAGCTATTTTGATCTCTATCAGCTACCTGAAGGCATATGGATCATAGCAGCCACTCTCCACTTAAAGGACAATGCTTCTAAGTGGTACCAGGCTTACAAGCAGAAAAACACCTTCAAAAATTGGAAGCGATTCTGTGCCATAGTAGAACAAGAGTTTGGTGCTGATGATTTCAGATCAACAATCACTGACCTTTTGGAACTCAAACAACAGACTACAATGGAGGAATACACTACTCAGTTCCAAGCACTACAATATGATGTCCAAATGCATAATCCACATTATGATGACCAGTTTTTTGCGCACAAGTATGTCATGAGATTGAAGGAAGAGTTGAGGGGTACTATGGAGGCACAAATGCCCACTATAGTCCTCAAGGCATCGATTTTGGCAAAGGTTCAGCAGAGAGTGCTTGACAGGAGCAAGCCTAAATTTGCAAGAACCACTAATCAGTATAAGCCCTACAACACACCTAAGCCTGAAACCAAACCTACAGCACCACCAACTCTGTTATGGCAAGACAGACAGTTAAGGGACTATAGAAAAGCCAATGGATTATGCTACAGCTGTAGAGTGAAATTTGTTCCAGGCCACATGGCAGTCTGTTCCAAGAGGAACAAGCCTCAAGTAAATGCCTTAGCTCTCAATGATCTAGCTAGGGAACTCTCTGATGAGGTCCTCAATGAGATGGAGGTGGAAGATCAGCTCAAGGAAGACTTTAGCCAGCTCTCCATCAATGCAATGTCTAGTCAAGATAGCATCAACTGTATGAAGCTCAAAGCAAGAGTCATGGACAAGGTGATGCTCATTCTAGTTGATAGTGGTAGTACCCACAGTTTCATCAGCTCACACTTTGTCAATCTGACCCAATTACCTACTGTGCCCATCCCACCTAAAAGAGTAAAGTTAGCTAATGGTCAATGGCTAGTTACTGACAAGATGGTCAAGAATCTTGAGTGTTATTGTCAAGGGCAACATTTTGCAACTGATATGGTGGTACTGGACATGCATCCCTATGATGCCATCTTAGGCTATGACTAGCTTAAAACACATAGCCCAATGGAATGTGACTGGAACCAGAAAACTCTGCAGTTTTCAGAGCAAGGCAGAACAGTTAAGCTGCAAGGATTAACTGATGCTCCCATGCAGCTCTCAGCCATATCAGCTACTAAGGTGTATAATGCTACCAAAGGCAATGATATATGGGCTTTTGTACTACTGGATCATGTACCACCACCTGCCCCACCACATGCAGAGGAGAAGCAGCCTCCCCATCCTGATTTAGCAGACTTATTGCTCTCCTACAAAAATGTGTTCAATGACCCTCAAATCCTCCCACCAGCAAGGGCTTATGACTATGCAATACCCTTACTTCCAAGTGCTACACCCATTAATGCAAGGCCCTATCACTACTCTCCAATGCACAAAACAGAGATTGAGAAACAAGTCCGGCAATTACTACAAGTAGGCCTGATTATGCATAGCCATAGCCCTTTTGCTTCCCCTGTACTATTGGTCAAAAAAAAGATGGCAGCTAGAGATTCTGTGTGGATTATAGAAAACTAAATGACCTCACCATCAAGAATAGGTTTCCCATGCCTGTCATTGAAGAAATTTTAGATGAGCTATCAGGAGCTTAAGTGTTTACCAAGCTTGATATGAGGTCTGGCTATCATCAAGTCCGAATGTTGCAGGAAGACGAGTACAAAACAGCTTTTAAGACCCACTAGGGCCATTACCAATTCAAAGTTATGCCTTTTAGGTTAACTAATACCCCTGCAACATTCCAATGTGTCATGAACCAAGTGCTGCAACCTTATCTCAGAAAGTTTGTGCTGGTGTTCCTAGATGACATTTTGATCTATAGTCCCTCCATGGAGACACATATACAACATCTGGATAAGGTTTTGGCCACCTTCAGAGAACATCAGCTGTATCTCAAAGAATCCAAATGCACATTTGCTCAACCCAGCCTGGAGTACTTGGGACATGTCATCTCTGCTCAAGGAGTCTCTACTGCTCCTACAAAGATACAAGCCATGCTGCACTGGCCTATTCCTTCCACCATGACAAAACTAAGAGCTTTTCTTAGGTTGACTGGCTACTATAGAAAGTTTGTAAAAAGTTATGGTTCCATCAGCAAACCACTCACAGCTCTATTGAGACTCAAGCAATTTGTCTGGACTCCAGAAGCTCAGTTAGCTTTTGACAATCTAAAGATAGCCATGACAACTACTCCAGTGCTAGCACTGCCAGATTTCCAAGAGACCTTTACTGTGGAGCTGATGCATGCCAAGATGGCATAGGTGCAGTTCTCATGCAAAAGGGCCAACCAGTGGCTTTCCTCGGTAAGGCCCTTGGAGAAAAACACAAAAACCTATCTATTTATGAGAAAGAAGTTCTTGCTCTCATCATGGCAGTCGAAAGGTGGAGACATTACTTGCAAAGGCAGGAGTTCATCATAAGAACAGACCACAAATCATTGGCATATCTCAAGGAACAAAACCTGCACTTAGACTTGCAGAGAAAGGCGACTAGAATGATGGGGCTACAGTTCAATATTTTGTACAAGAAAGGAAAAGAGAACATTGCAGCTGATGCTTTGTCCAGAGTGGGGCACATGATGGCTATCCAAGCAGTTTCTTCTGTGCAGCCTGCATGGATCCAAGAGGTCCTAAACTCCTACACAACTGACCCCAATGCTCAGCGGCTACTGCAACAACTGGCTATTAGTAGCCCCAACCAGCAAGGGTACAGTCTTCAGCAGGGACTCATATGGCACCAAGGAAAAATTTAGATTGGTAGTAATTCAACATTGCAAACTAAAATCATTGCTGCCTGCCATTCCAGTGCACTAGGTGGCCACTCAGGCATTGCAACGACTTATGCCATGCTCAAAAAACACTTCTCCTAGAAAGGGATGAAAATTGATGTGGAGAATTTTGTGAAGCAATGTACTGTGTGCCAACATGCTAAACACTCTCTACAACATCCAATGGGTCTCTTACAACCACTACCCATTCCAGCAGGTATGTGGCAGGATCTGACCATGTATTTCATAGAAGGTCTGCCCAAATCAGATGGATACAGTGTTATCCTTGTTGTGGTAGATAGACTCACAAAGTATGCCCACTTCATTCCCATCGAACACCCCTATACTGCTGCATCCATTGCTCAGACATTCCTTGATAATGTGGTAAAATTGCATGGTATGCCTGCTTCAATTGTGACAGACAGAGACACAATATTTGTTAGTAAATTCTGGAAAACCTTATTCAAACTGTACAGAGTGGATCTCAAATTAAGCACCGCTTATCACCCCCCAAACTGATGATCAATCAGAAAGAGTCAACCAATGCTTAGAGATGTACCTCAGGTGTGCAGTGCAGGATTCACCAAAGTCTTGGAAATCTTGGCTCTCTCTAGCTGAAATCTAGTACAGCTCTTCCTTGCACAATGCTCTTGGCTGTTCTCCATTCAAAGCCACGTATGGTTATGATGCCACCCTCGGAGCTGCTCCTATTATTACCCCAGATACACCACCATCTGTGGCAGAGATCATTGCAAACAGGGAGCTCCACTTGGAATCTCTGAAAGAAAACCTGGCCAGAGCATAGAATCGAATGAAGTTGTTCGCTGATAAGAAGAGACAGGACTACAATTTCTCTGTGGGAGATCAAGTGCTTCTTAAGCTTCAGCCATACACTCAATCAACAGTTGCAAGCAGACCTTACCCAAAGCTAGCATACAAGTTCTATGGTCCATATACAATACTGGAAAAAGTGGGCACCACTGCTTATCGCCTACAACTACCTGCTGAAATCCATCCTGTCTTCCATATATCCCAGTTGAAACCCTTTACTCCAGATCACACCCCTGTGTATGACTGTCTTCCCCAGGTTACTGACCTTCAAGCTGCTGCTACCGTCCCTGCCGCCGTGGTGGACAGACGTCTTGTGAAGAAGGGCAATTAGGCCATTGCGCAAGTGAAGCTGACATGGGTCGGCTTGCCGAGCTCGCTGACTACGTGGGAGGACTACACCATGGTCAAGACAAGGTTTCCCGATGCGTCAGCTTGGGGCCAAGCTGGATCTTCAGCGGGGGGAGGTGTCACACCTGGCACGAGTGACACGGACGGCAAGCAGGATGAAGCCGGAGAACTGAAGATGGCGCCATCCATTATGTAATAGTGTATTATGTGTTTACGTTTCATGTAGTGACACTATCGAATGGGGCCCGTTGGCCAGTGAATGTATCAGGCACATAAGTGCCCAGACCTAAACCTGTATGGGATTATCAGATCAGTAATAGTAAATTCGACGCCAAGGCAAGGGGCTTGCCTCGCCGGCGCCATCGTTCCTCGTATCTACTGCTTCCGCTCACGTCGCCGGCGCTCGACTCACCGATCCAGCGATCCTGCAATTTTTGCTAATATGTTCCAGACAAACAACGGCGAAATCCATGTTATCGAAAATGCTAGCAATGAGTATATGACACTAGTAATTTCCTTGCCAACCGACAACCTCCGAGACACTCGCTCAGCACCAAGGTCAACGTTAGAAGACCGCCTGTAACTGTAAGTAATCTCCTCGGTGTCACAACCCCCCCCCCCCCCCCCCCCCCCCCCAACTTGTTCAGTTGTTCTTTTATCAGATCAGACCAAGCCAGCCATCTATGCTGTTTTAACGTGCCTGAAACTGTGATACACAGGTCTCAGCAACCACAGTCCGCAGGTTGTGTGGCATCGGCGGCACCCTAACCAAAATTATGCAATCTTCAACTCTGCTTCTGCTCTAACAATATACGACTCATGCCAAACGGCCCGCTATATTCCTCTCCTCTGATGCAGTGTTGTTGGAAATTTGCTGGGGGCAGCTAACAATGTGATGTTCAATTAACTTACCAAGATTTAATACCGATTTTATATTTTAGTACCCTGCAATAGGCTTTCAGCTGATGATCCTTCGCTAAATATCTCACCTTGATTTCATTGCATAGTTTCAGTGCCCTGTTTTCTTTCTGCTTTTGTACCTCCATTATTTTTAATTTCTTTTGTTATGTCTGCTACTTTGGCTCCCTGTATACTTTCATCTTTATTCCTTGTTAATACAGTGATGATGCGTAGTTTTCCAACTTGTTCGAGAAAAGGAGGTATCTTTGTGCTGTGTAAAGACCGTACTAGCATGATGAGTTCAGAGGTTTATTGGCGTGATCGGATAACACAGTGAATCAATCTCGTTAGTTTTTGTTTGTTGATATGTGATGTAATCTCGTGCCGGGGCAACGGATCCGAGCCTTTCAGAAATCTGATTGCTCTCGATCGTGGTGGCACGTTGCTGCTCAACCAAACAGAACATGATTACCTTTCCGGTTACTGCTCATAACTTTCTTTGTTAACCCCTTGCTCTTCTTGAAACCGAACAACACCTAGATTGTAACAGGTGCCAGGCATCTAGGAGTACAGCAAGTAGGAAAATTGAACAGCTGATTTTTTTTAGTTCATGAAGCTGACCATGGTTTGCTAAGTGATGTTGATGTATAATTAAGTAGAGATTTATTTAGCATTTTTTTTGGGAATCATTTATTTAGCATTTTAAGAACACATGTTGTTTCTCTAATTGGCTCACTAGATACAATATCCGGTGAATCCCAAAAACTAAAAGTAAGAAGCATGCACCAGCATCTTAGCTTTGATTTATTTATAAGATGACATAATTTGTAAATATGAAGCCTTCAGTAATGGATAAACTTCTACTCAGTTTTGGAGTTCATGTTCATACGTGGTGGACTATGGCATTTTCTCCACTTCCATGTCTCTCAAAAACTTTGCGAATGCCGCTTCAGAAGACCCGCCTTCGTGGATGGCCTCCAAGCCCTTCTCCTTGACAATTGCAAGCCTCTCCCTCAGCTTCTTCCCTTGGTCGGTGTCCATCACGAGCCTCACCTTAGTTTCCACCTCCTCTGCCTTGACAAACTCCTCGTATCCCTCCATCTCGACGGCGATCTTCATCTCCTCCACCATGAACACCTTATTCATGCGCTGCTCGGCGAACAGCGGCCAGCAAATCATCGGCAATCCGGACATGATTGCCTCCAGCGTGGAGTTCCAGCCGCAGTGCGTCACGAACGCGGCGACCGCCTCGTGCTGCACCACCTCTGACTGTGGCGCCCAGTTCTTCACCACCAAGCCCCTGTTCCTCGTCCTCTCCAAGAACCCCGCCGGAAGCAGCCGCTCCAAGTTCGGCTCAGGGAACTGGCTCCATTCCTCCGGTGGGCTCCGCACTGCCCACAGGAACCGGTGGCCAGAGCTCTCTAGCCCGCGGGCCATCTCCTGCAGCTGTGCGGCCGAGAAGGCGCCCATGCTACCGAAGCAGAGGAACACGACGCTCCACCTGGGCTGCGCGTCCAGCCACGCCAGGCACTCGTGCCTCTCGCCGTCCCTCTCCGCGGCCTTGTGGCCGTCGTTGACTAGTGGCCCAATGCAGTAGACTCTCGGCGTTGGCCGGCCGGGCACGCAGACACCGTCGTCGAGCGCTCTCAGGGCCCAGGGCTCCAGCCAATCGAAGCTGTTGACCAGCACGCCCCTTCCCTCCGCCATGCGCTTGAACTGGTAGAGCCGGACCTTGGTCGCGTCGCTCTCCTTGTCGTGGATCGTCTGCAACATGTCCACGGCGCGGATCGGCGGCATGCCCGGGAAGCAGCGCACTAGCGTAGTCTTGCCCATCTCCCTGAACGACGGCACGGTGGGGTAGTAGTAGGGAAGGTTGAGGAGCACGGCGAGGTCGCTGGCCGCGGTGGGGCAGAAGAAGTAGGCGGGGACGCCGAGCTCGTCCGCGACGTCGAGCGCGTCGACGCAGAACATGTCGAGCAGCAACACGTCGGCAGCGGACAGCGAGCGGAGCAGGTCCCGGAGCGCGGGGTTGGCGAGCCGCATCGTGTCGATGCTGCGCTTCACCGGGTGTGCCCCGAGGTCGGGGCTAGCCGGGGACTGCAGGAGGCGGAACGCGATGGCCGGGTTGGCGGCCGCGAGGCGTGCCACCGCGGCGGCCGACACGGCGTCGGTGTCAGGAGCGTCGACGACGGCGATGATCACGCCGAGGCCGTGGCGCAGGAGGGTCTTGGCCAGCTCCACCATGGGGTTGAGGTGGCCCACGCCCAGCCATGGGTACAGCACGAGCGTCTTCTTCCCCATGGTTCGCGCGCTGATGTTTCGAGTTGCAACTGCACGCATCAATACTTATAGTGGAGTATATATATACATATAGGAGGCTAGCTTTATCTATATAACAAAAGGAGCCGGCTAGCTTTATCTAAAAAAACGGAGGCGGCTAGCTTTATCTAAAAAAATGGAGGCGGCTAGCTTTATCTAAAAAAAAAAACGGAGGCGGCTAGCTTTATCTAAAAAAATGGAGGCGGCTAGCATTTGGTGGATCCGTGATGGTAGTTGTTGGCGAGCAGTTTGCATCGACGAAAAAGAAGGAAAAAAATAATCGAGCCTTGGGAGAGAAGTTCACCGGTATTCCTGGAATTGAGTACATCGTTTATGTTTGGTCGCTTGCATTTTTTATCCAAGTTCACCAGGAATTCTGCACTCCGATTGGTCATTGACCCTTTCTCATGGTGGCATGGTTGCAGTGGCAAAGACACTCGTCCACGCCCTGGATAAACTATGGATTGATATATATAGCAGGCGGTCAGTAAACGGCATTTCTTGCCTGTGTCATGGCTGACGTTATCCACGCGTCGTCACTTCTGTCTAGCGATGAAAACGGATGGAAACGAACGGAAAAACCCTATTTCTACTTCCGTTTCTATATTTTTTGGCGGAAACGGGATCGGGTTCGAAAAATACGAGTTCGAAAACGGAATCGGAATATGCGGACATACGGAAACGAACAAATACGGATGGAGAGCCGGAAAATTAAATTAAGATTACATAATATAATATTCTCAAAGTATACATATATAAAGTCATGTAATAATATATACAAAGTTTAATATTCATTTACATGCTATGTACGTGAACATAACAGGCATATTTGGTGATTCGTAGTTATATTAACATAACATAAGGATATGTAATTGTTGAACATGTTAAGTATAGATTGAAAACGGAATAAAAACGGAATAAATACGGGTCTATTCCATATTAAAACGGGATTACTCGGAAACGAACGGAAAACACCATTTTCTACTTCCGCAAATACGAAAACGGGATCTCGCAAATACGAAAACGGACGGGAAAATATAGAAAACGGAACGGGACGGTACGGGAAAAATTCCGTCCGTTTTCATCCCTACTTCTGTCTCTGATCGGCCAGAGATTAACCGGGGGTCTTACTCAGCGCATGTGCGCCAGCAGGAGTAGCAGCGCGTGCCCGTCCAAATTAATAGCGACGCGTGTGCAACTGCAGACTGAGCAGCGCATATACGTATTCTGACAGACTTTCTTCTTTCTTTTTCATGTCTAGTTTTCCACTATCCACTTTTCATTTTCCACTGCCCACTTTCCACTGTCCAGTTTTTCTCCCGTCTAGATTCTACAAGCTATTTTTTTTTTCAGGATAGCGGGTTTGTGGGAGATGAAAAAGACGGGGAGATGGTTTGACATCCATATGGAAGTGGAAGTACTATTTTTAAAAATTCATATATCTTATGTTCCATAATACTTTATACAGGATTGATAATTCAACCGATACGGAAAAATTAAAATTGGTTATCATGAAAAAAACTAGGAAAAAAGTACATCTTATTTGTCAACATACAAATAGCTAATATAAAGCACATCTGGTTTTGGTTTTCTTCAATATCAAAATAGTTGTCATTAATATCTAAAAAAAATACAAGGTAAACAAATTAAAAAATGCATGAAGTTATATAAACTTCGTACTAAGTTCAAAATTTTATACTGCAAGATTCAAATATTTGAACTATCACATTATAAAACTTTGCACTGCTAGGTTTAAAACTTTACATTCAGAATTTATAAAATTTTGAAATTTAATATTGCAAACTTTATACTTTTAGCTACAAAACATTAAACTATGACATTTTAAAATTTGTGTTGCCACGTTTAAAACTTTACACTAAGAATTTATAAATTTTCAACTATGATATAACAAACTTTGTACTGCTAGGTTCAAAACTTTACATTTAAAGTTTATAAACTTTGAACCATCACATTATAAACCTTGTAATGTTAGATTAAAAATTTTGAACTATCACATTACAAACTTTGTAACGAGGTTAAAAAACTTTACAATTATAATTTATAAACTTTGAACTATCACATTACAAACTTTATAATGCTAGGTTCAAAACTGTACATTCAAAATTTATAAACTTTCAACTATGACATTACAAACTTTATACTGCTAGGTTTAAAACTTTAAACTATCATATTATAAACTTTATGCTGCTAGATTTAAAAATTTACACTTAGAGTTTATAAACTTTAAACTCTGACATTACAAACTTTGTAGCGGTAGGTTCAAAACTTTAAACTAACACATTATAAACTTTTATTTTAATGCAATGTTCAAAACTTTGTAGTTCTAAAATTTACATTTTAAATTCAGGAACTTTATACTAGCATCTTTAAAAACTTTGTACTTTAAGAATTAAAAATTTATATTTCAAACTTTGTTTTTAAAATTGAGGAACTTTATACTAGCACATTTAAAACTTTGTATTTCAAACTTAAAAACTCCGTAATTTTAAACTTTATATTAGCATATTTAAAAATTTGTAATCCAAAGATTTAAAATTTTATAATTTAAAACTTTATTTTATACTGACTCATTTGAAACTTTGTATTGAGATGCTATGAACTTTGTACACCTAAAATGGAACTTTGTAATTTAAAACTTTGCACCAAATTTTTGAAAACTTTTTACTACCACATTCGAAACTTTGTATACCTGAGTGTAAAACTTTATGAACACGTAAATTATCTCGAAACATATCTAACATGGGTAGTTTTACAGTTCTCATTGTAATGAACGTGCTGGTGCAAACGGAATTACAAAAGGATGCTTCACAAGAAAGTTATCACATTTTAAAGTTTATATATCATTTGTAAATAAAAAAAAACAGTTCTGACACAGAACCCCACGTGACCCTCTCCCTTCACACGCTCGTCGCTCGGTCCTTACTTCTGCTTGCGCCACGCGTTCGCACTTTCCACTGTCCACTCTCCACGCTCGTCACTCGTCTCCGCTTTTCTTGAGCCACGTGTCCGCGCGCCGGTACATGGCGCAGTGCACGTGCACCGAATAGTGATTAGGGGAGATTAATGCTCTATGCTGCCCGGTCAGCCCATGTAGGATCGTCAATGTTCCTCTAATCCTGTGTAAAAAAATGTATATGTCTTAGCCAAATCAAACTTTTCTAAGTTGGATAAGTTATCAAAAAAAATTAACATTTATATCTTCAGTTAGATTCACCAAAAATATAATCCAAAATTTATCCGACGATACTTATTCGGCCAAAATGTTTGTATGAATAGATTTGATCAAATTTAAAATTGTTTGACTCATCGAGAAATAGAAACTATATTCCTTTTAGGACGGAGGTGATACGGCTTCGGCAAAAAAAAGCAGCAGCATGAGAGAGTGAGAGAGAGAGTTAGATGAAGACAAGATAAAAACGACTCATATAGGCAGCTTGTTTGGCTAGCTGGTGGCTAGTGGCTGGTGCTGATTTGTTGTGAGAGAAAAATACTGCTGGCTGACAGATGACTGGTGGCTGGTGCTGATTTGCTGTGAGAGAAAAGCACTGCTGGCTGGCTGAGCCAGCCAGCCGAACAAGCTGAGGATATTAGTGGCATCAAAAAAAAGAATCACATATAGCTCGGCTTAAATAGGGTTGTAGTCCTAAATTAACCATGCCTATGTGGACGCTAGCTTTCATCAAAGGCTTCTGGCACAGGCAGCTATGTTGGGCTTGCTCTTATCCGTCAAAATTTAGAGTGTTAGCACAAGGGCAACATTTACTAGATAGCTAGTGGTCTCACGTAAAATACACCTCCACGTAGACCATGCCGCAACCAAGGCAATATATATGACTCACAGTCTCAACCCTTCTGCCAGGATCATCTTCCTTTTAAGTATATTACCTAGCTCAATAGTCTTCCATAGACTATTAGGTTTGATAAGCACTTAATTGGTCCTCCCATTACACCACCCATATGATGTACTAAATCCGACCTTCACCCAGGATCAAGTGGAGGAAAGGAAATATCACAACCACAGTGTCGGTGTTCGGTCCCGGGGGGTCCTAAGCCGACGAGTAAATGCCACGTGTCCCTAACCTGGATGGTGATGCAAGAAGAACACACGTGGGTTTATCCTGGTTCGGGCACAGAAGACCCTACGTCCAGCGGGGGGGGGGAGAGTTTTGTATTTCCTTGCACCGAGGTGCTTGTGTAGGGGTTACAAGCTTGCGAGAGAGGGCGCCGAGCCCAAGTCTCAAGGAGAGAAAAAAGAGTACACGGGTGATTGCTTGAGATGTTGATCTCTGTGTTGGGAGCTTTGGACTTGTGTCTTGCCTGTTGTTCGTTGTTCTCCTTTTTTTTCGTTGTAGAGCCCCGGCCTGCCCTTTTATAGGGCAAGAGGAGACCAGGACGCCGGGAGCCTTGAGATGATGTTTTGTCGATCCCTGTTGAGGTGACTGTAGCGACGTGCCCTAGGAATGGCCGGCCATCCCTGGACATCATGGTGATGTAGAGGATGAGTCGATGAAATGACCCGGAGCACCGTGCCATGCCTGCCTTTCTTCCCTGTCGAACTGCGCTGGGCGTCGAGGCTAGGTCGAGGTAGGGTCAAGGTCGGACGGATAAGGTCGAATCCCCGAGTTTGCGGAATACGGGCCTTGTCGTATCCTCCCTCGAGGGTGATTGGCGATAAACAGTGCGCGGTAAGGTGTGTATAGTGACAGGCTTCACCTCCCATCACGGGATGGGTGGTAAAAAGTGAGACCTGACACCGGTATTGCTCCCACGTTGACTCTGGTTGCGGCCATGTCGGTAGGTGGTAGCAGGTAAGCGCATTAAATGCTCTGACTTTTGTCTCGGGGTAGGTGAATTGAAGGGGTCGAGCGCTCCGACTCGGGGTCATGCGAGTCGGAGCTTTCCCGTTGGCCGAACGGGCCTTGTGCGAGTCGGAGTGCGGTTGAGGCGCTTTGACGTGCGGGACGGGGCGCGGTCGAGGCATCCTCGTCGAGGGCGCCTCGTACGAGTCGGAGCCGGAGCGCGGTCGAGGCACTCCGTCGAACCGGCCTCGTACGAGACGGACCCAGTATGCGGTCGAGGCGGGCTGCCTTTTGCCGTGGCTTAGTCGTTTTGTTTTTTGTTATCGTTGGATGTTGGTACCCCCATACTGTTGGTACCGACAGTAGCCCCCGAGCCTTTGGGTGAGTGTGTGATCACTCTCCCAGAGGCTTGTTAGTTAATGAACTGGAGTCATATCATCGTGGCTTTTTCTGGTGGGGGCGCGTGAGCACACCCGCCGGGTGTAGCCCCCGAGGCCTCGGTGGAGTGTTGGGACTCCTCCGAGGTCTTTTGTGCGTCCTATTGGGGAATGGTTTCTGGTTGTGGCGTGATCTGTGCCTTTTCATTTAGGGTTCGGTTCGTTGCGGTCGAGCCCCCGAGCCTCGTACGCACGAGGTCGATCAGAGTCTCGGCCGTCTTTTGTCGTTCGACCCTCGCGCTCCTCCTTCCGGAAGGAAGAGGAGGGGTGGGGAATGCCATACTACCCCTGTGTGGGCGAGTTCCGACGATCTCCGGCGAGCTGCTAGCGGGGGAATTCGAGTGTGAGCCCGTGCTCCATTCGTTAGGAGTCGGCTAGTGGCCCGGAGGCGCTCTCAAGAATGCCAAGAAGTAGTCGTGTGGATCTCGATTCCCTGCGACAGGATTCGAGGGCTCGGTGCCTCCCTCGAGGGGATTCCTACGTCGACCTCCTCCTACGGCCTCGAATACGTCTTGGGGTGCCTCGAGAGCGCCGCTCGAGCCCTGGCCATGTATGGGCGCATCCCTAGTCGTCCCTAACTCTGTTACTCGAGGGCAGCTGTCGAACCCTGGTCGAGGGCCAGCTTTCGATCCCTCGAGGTTTAGCTTTCTGCGGTCGAGCCCCCGAGCCTTGCACGCACGAGGTCGATCAGGGTCTTGGCCATCTTTTATCGTTTGACCCTCATGCTCCCTTTAGAGAAAAGAAGGAGGGGTGGGGAACGTCGTACTACCCTCGTTTGGGCGAGTTCCGATGATCTCCGGTGAGCTACTAACGGGGGAATTCGAGTGTGAGCCCGTGCTCCATTCGATAGGAGTCGGCTAGTGGCCCGGAGGCGCTCTCAAGAATGCCAAAGAGTAGTCGTGTGGATCTCGATTCCTTTCGATAGGATTCGAGGGCTCGGCGCCTCCCTCCGAGGGGATTCCTACGTCGACCTTCTCTTTTAGCCTCGAATACGTCCTGGGGTGCCTCGAGAGCGTGGCTCGAGCCCTGGCCATGTATGGGCACATCCCTAGTCGTCCCTAACTCTGTCGCTCGAGGGCAGCTGTCGAACCCTGGTCGAGGGCCAGCTTTTGCTCCCTTGAGGTTTAGCTTTCTGCGGTCGAGCCCCCGAGCCTCGCACGCACGAGGTCGATCAGGGTCTTGGCCGTCTTTTATCATTCGACCCTCATGCTCCCTTTAGAGAAAAGGAGGAGGGGTGGGGAACGTCGTACTACCCTCATTTGGGCGAGTTCCGACGATCTCCGGTGAGCTACTAACGGGGAAATTCGAGTGAGCCCGTGCTCCATTCGATAGGAGTCGGCTAGTGGCCCGGAGGCGCTCTCAAGAATGCCAAAGAGTAGTCGTGTGGATCTCAATTCCTTTCGATAGGATTCGAGGGCTCGGCGCCTCCCTCCGAGGGGATTCCTACGTCGACCTTCTCTTTTAGCCTCGAATACGTCCTGGGGTGCCTCGAGAGCGTGGCTCAAGCCCTGGCCATGTATGGGCGCATCCCTAGTTGTCCCTAACTCTGTCGCTCGAGGGCAGCTGTTGAACCCTGGTCGAGGGCCAGCTTCTGCTCCCTCGAGACTCATACCGGGCTCGGAGCCCGTTTCCCAGGTATCTAGGAATATCCGTCCGCGGATCTCTCCCCCGCCCGTTAGCCGGGCGTGTCTTTTTAGGAGGGGAGGCGAGATCGGCGTGGTAGTGGGCGACGTGGCATATGGTTATGACGTGGGGGACGGCCACGTGCCCTGCTCCTGCGAGATTCAGGGGAACGGTTAGGTAAGGGCATTAAATGCGAGAAACTGCTCCTACCTTTTTATGCGGCCGTTGGGCTTCCGCCGGGGCTATAAAAACAAGGCATAGGGGTCTGCCTCCCCTACTGGCCCTTTGCGTTCTTGCCCTCCTTGCCTCAGACAGCCCTGTGTCCCTTGCACCCTCCGCCTTCATCCAGCGCCGCCGCCGTCGCACCCCCTTCGTCCAGATAGCTTTTCCCGGCGCTAATGGCAGGCAAGAGTCAGATCCTCCCCGTCGACGACTGGGCTGCCTCCTCGGCGACGGAGAGGAGGCTGGAGGAGCTGGTCGAGGATGGACTGCTGCGGCCAAGGACGAGCCGGTCGCGGCCGGAGTGGATTGTGCCGTCGCCCGACCACCGGGAGCCGGCGCCCCCCGAAGGATACGTGGTTAGCTTCATCTGCTTCCACGAACGGGGGTTCGGTGTGCCGGCGACCACCTTCATGCGCGCGCTCCTCCACTACTACCGGGTGGAGCTGCACCATCTTGCCCCCAACACCGTCGCACAGGCCACCATCTTCGTGGCGGTCTGTGAGGGCTACCTGGGGATGGAGCCGCAGTGGAATCTGTGGCTCCATCTTTTCAAGGCGGAGCTCTTCGCCAAGAAGGCGGGGGAGAAGGGGCTTCGATGCGCAGTTCGAGCGGGGAGCTACGTCCTGTAGGTGAGGTTCGGCCGGGCATATCAGTATATCCCGGCCCACCTCATCTCCTCGAACAGCGGCTGGCACGATGGCTGGTTCTATCTCCGCAATGACGAGAGTCAGTTGCCGAGGTATACCGGCCGGGTGCTGGTCGCCCGAGAGGAGAACTGGACCTACGGAGTCCCGGAGGCCGAGAAGCCACGTCTGGATCCGCTGCTGGCAGCGCTGCAGCAGCTCCGTCTGCGGGGCTTGACGGCGGCAGCGGTGGCCATGGCATTCCACCGGCACAGGGTGATGCCATTGTGCCAGCGCCGCCTTCGTCTCGACCAGATGACACCGGAGGCGCCACTAGAGGGGAGCCGGATGTCGCACGAGTCCCTCACCCTCGAGGAGGTCCTCCGGCGGGCGCGCCGGATGTGGGGAACTTCAAGATGGATGAGGTCGACAAGGTGCCCATGCGACCTACCCAAGGGTTCGAGTCTCTGGCAAGTGTTTTTTGCTAGCACGTTCGTTTATTTCGTCTGTTTTGGGTTCCTCTGATTTAGTCGAGGCCGATGCGTAGGATTTGTCTATGGTGCGGGAGGTGCGGCCGCCAGTCCCAGAGGACTAGCCCGCCCGGGAGGTTCGACGCCCGTGGGCGTCCCAGAAACAGCAGACGAAGGAGACGGCCAAGAAGCGGTAGATCCGCAAGGCCAAGGAGAAGGAGGCGCTGAAGAAGCTTCGGCGCCAGCAGGCCCTCGACGGGCTTCCCCTCGTGGAGTCTCCCTCCGAGACGGTCTCGGGGGAGGGCAATGATGGCAGTGATGGGGACGACGACGACGCCCTATCGTGGTACGATGCCGCAACCGGCCTGGCGGACCTCCTTGACGTTCGTCCGCTCTTGGAGCCCGTTAGGGGTTCGTCCTCCCGGGCATCGGTGTCGGTCGAAGTGGTGGAGGAGATGGAGGAAGAGGCGGGCAAGGAGGTGGGCCCCTCGACGGGAGGGGCCGCCCCATCCTGGACCCCACAGGAGGGGTCGACGGGGCCGCCTCCACAAGTCTAGGCCCCGCAGGCTCAGGCGGCGGCTGGAGCGGCGGTGCCGGCGTCGCTATCGGCGGCGCCGCCGGCGGGCGTGAGGACCCGAGGCCAGCTGGCCTCGGAGGCGCAGAGGACCCGAGGCGGCCTTCTAGCCAGGGCCCCGAGGAGCACCTGGCCCGCCGGGGGGCCGGCCGTAAGACCGTCGCAGGCAGCGCCAGGGGGTTCAGATCGGCCGGGGTCGAGGCCCTTGGTGCCCCTTTCTAGGTAAGGATCCGTGCTCCGCTTTGTTGCTTTTTATTGGCGTCGTTTCCGATACTTCTTTTTGCTTCACAGCCTCAAGCGCAAGGTGGAGCCAATGGGGCCGACCCCCGCAAAATCGCTCTGGGCGAGCGCCGTCGTTATTAATCGGACGGCGGCGAACGACGCCGCCCGGGTTGATAGGCTTCAGGCCACGAAGGAGCGCCTGAAGCAGCAGGAGGCGACGGCCCAGGCGGAGGCGGGCGTCTCGGCAGTCGCCGGTTCTAACCCCGATGCACAGGGGTCGGGACCGTCAGAGGTGGCGGCGCCCAGCACGGACGGGGCGAAGCCGGGGTCGTCGTCGACCGTCGAGGCTGCCGTCGAGGCCGCAACTGCCGAGGCATCCGTCCGCGATGTGGGGCGGGCGGATGCGGACATGGTGATGGAGGAGGTCCTGCTGGCGGCGGGATAGGAGGTGGCGCAGCCGGGAGAGCTGCAGCCGCAGCAAGACCTGTCGGCGGAGCCGGCGGCCATGGTGGAGGGTGGGGTCGTCGAGCCCCCGCCCGTGGCCCCAGAGGAGGAGGCACCGGCGGTCGAGGGGCTAGCCCCGGTGGAAGGGTCGACCCCGGCCGTGGTCGACCTTACCCTCGACGACTCCCCCATCGACAAGGGGAAACAGGTGGTGGGCGTCGAGGAGGTCAAGGCCTTGGACCAGGACGGTCCTGGTGCGACGGGCGAGGGGGTTGAGGCTGCGAGTCAGGCCGGGCCTTCGGTAGCGCCGGAGAGCGCCCCAGTCAGACCACCGACGTTGTGGCCGGACATCGCCGCGCTGGCCCTGGTGCGGGTGGAGGAGGAGATACCGCGCTGGGGGGGAGCGACCTTCGAATTCAGGGATGCTTCCAACCCCGGCGCGGACCCAGTCTTCGCCTTGAACGATGCAGACGAGGTGCATCACTGGGAATACCTCGAGGGTCTCCGTCGACACCTCGAGCGATCGCTTCGTGTGGCGATGGAGACCATGTCACGAGGCATTCGGGATGCCATAGAGGTAAGTTTGGTTTGGTGGTTCTTTTGCTATGCCTTTGCTGTCCTTTTGCTCCTGATTCTTTTGGTTCTAAACTCTCTGGTTCTTCGAACCGTGGTCAGGAGCTCAAGGAGCGCTCCTGCCGCAAGTTGCTCTTCATTCGTAATGAGAGCGGCGTGTGGGCGGCGCTTGCCTGGCAACGGGCTCTGGTCGAGGAGGCCAACAAGCGGCTGTCCGATCAGAGCGCGCAAACAGCCGAGCTGTGCGTCGCCTACGCGGCAGTCAAGGAGGAGGCGGTGCAGGCCTGGGCGGCCGAGGCCGTGGCGCGTGTAGACGCGACAAGGGCCCAGGAGGAGGCAGCCAAGGCCCACGAGGATCTCGTGCCCCTGTCGGCATGGGTGAAAGAGCTCGAGGAGGACGTCGCCCTGGCCAGCCGGCAACGTGACACCCTCAACGTCCAGATCGGGCAGGTCACTGCTCGCTTCGGGGCCCTAAAGGACGAGGTCGCGGCGCTGAGTGGAGCCATGCAGGAGAAGGACGTGGCTCTCTCGAGCGCCCGCCAGGAGATCGAGACGTTGAGGGCAGCCGTTCGTGACAGGGACAGCGCTCTCCAAGGGCTCGAGAGGACGTGCGGGGGGCTCCGTAATGAGATCGTGGGCTTGCGGACCCATACCGAGGGTAAGTATTGGTGTTACGGCCTTGACGTCGAGGCCGCGTGTTGGTGCTAATTTGGTTAATCGTGTTCCAGAGTTGGAGAGGGAGCAGCGGGTGGCCCAGGCGGTGGCGGACTCCTTCCAGAGCCTCTTCGAGGCCGAGGCCCAGCGGACCCAGGTGCTCCAGGGCGCGATCGCCTCTATGTGTGATGGCCTGGGGGTCGAGCCTGATGCCGACACTGGGGAGGACGCCCCGGGGAACTCCTTCATCTGCCGGATGGTGGCGCTGGGCTGCCTTGTCCGGGAAAGGATACGGGACAGCCTCCACCATGGTGTGAAGAGAGCGCTGGCCGTCGTCCGATCTGGGTTCGTGTTTGACATGGAGCTTGTCGCTGATGGCTTCATCACCGACCCAGACCGGACGGACGAGGAGAACGAGGACGCCTGCTTGGACCTGATTGGAGCCGCCGAGGGGCTAGGAAGCCGCTTGGCGAAGCTTTTCGAAGCCGAAGTGGTTCCGCCTGCCGACGACGAGGGCCTGTGAGCCAAATCTGGGCACAGAGGCCCATGTAATAAGTTAGTGATTTGAATTTTGATCGTGGTGGCCTCGGAGGCCTTAAAAACTCAGAACGTAAACCTGCGCTGGTTATTTAAGTTTTGTTCGAGCTTTTCTTCCCTTTATTGCTTGAGTCACGTTTTTGCACGATTTACTTAGCACGCCGTCGCACCTTTGAGCGTAAGGGAGTGAGTGGAGGTACCGTAGCCCCGGAGGCATGAGTGATCTCACGGCTCGACTGCCCTTGAACTCTAGGGTGCTCTTGCGGCCTCGCAGATCGTGTAAGAACCTGATTTAAGCGACGGGGGATGTACTCCTTTTCAAAGTCATGAACCGCCATTAGGTCTACTTAGCGTGCGATCGCGCCCCTAGGCGTGAGGGGTGAGTGGAGGTACCATAGCCTCGGAGGCGTAAGTGATCTCACGGCTCGAGAGCCCCTTTGAGCCTTAGGGCGCTCTCGCAGCGTTGTCGACTTAAGCGGCAGTTCTTCAACTTTGAAAAAGAATACAAGTTTTTCCGGGGACTGGGGGTTCCCCCCCGTGTAGCCCCCGAGGGAGGGTCGATTCTGGGGGAGCAGAGTCGATCCTTCCTCATTGTTTGTAAAACGAAAGTTTGAACATCGCTGTATTCTTTATTGACGAAAAAGAAATTACAGAGCCTCGAGGCTGCTTAAGGGAAAAAGCGACGTAGCTGTTCAATGTTCCAAGCGTTGGTGAGAATTTCTCCCTTCTCGTTGGATAGCTTGTAGGTGCCCGGCTTTAGCACTTCTGCGACGATGTACGGTCCTTCCCACGGGGGCGTGAGCTTGTGCCATCCCTTGGTGTTCTGGCTTCGACGCAGCACCAGGTCGCCGATGTTGAGGTCGCATCTGTGGACGTGTCTGTCGTGGTAGCGTCGGAGACCTTGCTGGTACCTGGTAGAATGTAACAGAGCTACATCTCGGGCTTCCTCGAGCTGGTCGAGGGCGTCCTCCCTTGCGGCGTCGTTATTTCTCTCGTTGTAGGCTTTTAACCTTGGGGACCCATATTCTATGTCAGTTGGGAGCATGGCCTCGGACCCGTAGACTAAGAAGAATGGAGTGAACCCCGTGGCTCGACTCGGCATTGTTCTTAGGCTCCACAGGACCGAGGGGAGCTCGGCAGCCCATCTCTTCCCATGTTTGTTTAGCTTGTCAAAGATTCTGGGTTTCAGGCCTTGCAGGACCATGCCGTTGGCACGTTCCACTTGGCCATTCGTTTTTGGATGAACAACGGCTGACCAGAACACACGGATGTGGTGGTTGTCGTAGAATTCCAAAAACTTTTTACCAGTGAACTGGGTGCCATTGTCCGTGATGATACAGTTGGGAATCCCAAAGCGGTGGATGATGTTGGTGAAAAAGAGCACGGCTTGCTCGGACCTGATGCTGGTGATAGGGTGGGCCTCGATCCACTTGGAGAATTTGTCGATGGCAACGAGCAAGTGGGTGAAGCCACCGGTTGTCCTTTTCAAGGGTCCGACAAGGTCGAGCCCCCAAACGGCAAACGGCCACGTGATGGGTATGGTTTGCAGGGCATGTGCTGGAAGATGGGTCTGTCTCGCATAGTATTGGCAACCTTTGCAGGAGCGTACTAGCTTGATAGCGTCGGAGACCGCGGTTGGCCAATAGAAACCTTGTCGGAAAGCATTTTCGACAAGGGTTCGAGGCGCTGCGTGGTGACCGCAAGCCCCCGAGTGTAGATCGTCGAGCAGGTCTCTGCCTTCCTCATTTGTGATGCAACATTGGAGGATGCCAGTAGGGCTACGGCGGTACAGCTCCCTACTATCGCCAAAGATCACAAAGGTTTTGGCCCGGCGAGCGATCCGTCGAGCCTCGGTCTTATCCGAGGGGAGGTCCCGTCGGATGAGATGATTGAGGTACGGAACACGCCAGTCAGGCTCGAGGCTAGAGGGTGGGGTCGAGCCTTCCACCTGCATGGCTTCAGCCCTGGTCGAGGGGGCTTCTGCCTCAGGTGGGGGATCGAATGACGTCCCGTCGACCCCTCCGTCCGGCCCAAGGTCGACGGATGGCTATTGGAGATCCTTTGTGAAAACGTCTGGTGGAACCGTAGTTCGACTGGAAGCGATTTTCGCCAGTTCATCAGCGGCCTCATTATACCTGCGTGCGATATGGTTGAGCTCGAGGCCATGAAACTTGTCCTCGAGGCGCCGCACCTCTTGGCAGTAGGCTTCCATCTTGGGGTCAAGGCAGCTCGAGCTCTTCATGACCTGATCGATCATGAGTTGGGAGTCGCCTCGAACGTCAAGGTGTCGGACCCCGAGCTCGATGGCAATTCTCAGACCTGTGACGAGCGCCTCGTACTCGGCAACGTTGTTTGACGCAGGAAAATGAAGCCGGATGACGTAGCGCATGTGAACTCCGAGGGGGGAGATGAAGATCAAACCCGCGCCTGCTCCTGTTTTCATCAATGACCCGTCGAAGTACATGGTCCACAGCTCAGCCTGGAGCTGCACCGAGGGGAGTTGAGTATCGGTCCACTCCGCTAGGAAATCTGCTAACACCTGCGATTTGATAGCTTTGCGCGGCGCATAAGAGAGGGTCTCGCCCATGAGCTCGACTGCCCACTTGGCGATTCTACCCGAGGCTTCTCGGCTCTGGGCTATCTCTCCCAGGGGGAAAGAAGAAACCACAGTCACTGGGTGGCCCTCAAAGTAGTGACGGAGCTTGCGCCGTGTCAAGACGACGACATATAGTAGTTTCTGGATTTGTGGGTATCGTATCTTAGTTTCTGAGAGCACCTCGCTAATGAAATAGACCGGCCGCTGGATGAGTAAGGTATGTGCTTCCTCAGCCCTCTCGACAACCAAGACCGCGCTGACTACTTGTGTTGTCGCAGCGACATAAAGTAGGAGCAGTTCTCCTGGGGTCGGAGGGACGAGAATTGGTGAATTAGAGAGTGTCGAATCTGCTCGAGCTGCATTCCTTGATTCGCAAGGAATTGAGCTTCATCTCGCTCAGCAGGGAGCTCGACATGAGGTGGCGTGTTCCTTCCTTCAACTGATGTCTCATCCTCCGAATCCGACGTGGTTGCCCCATCGATGTTGAAGCACTCACGAGTCGGATCGTAGGTGTCATCAGCAGAGTCGAAGTCAGGAGCGCCAAAGTAGTAGTATGACGGGGGAATGTGAGGCCGTTGCCAGTCGTCTCTGGGGTTGTAACGTCGAGGAGCAGTCACACGTGGCTCTGTTTCTGGGGTCTCCGTAGAGTCCAGATACTCAGAAACTGGCGTGGATGCCACAAGGTCCAGAGCGGAGCGTAGATGGTGCCCGGGGAGTTCCTCGTAAGCACTCATGCTAGTGCTCACAGAGGAAGCGTACGCCCGGGCAACCGGGTCTAGCCCAAACAGGAATGGCGATGGAGATGTCATCGTTCTCACCAAAGCGGTTGGTCCGGGCGGTGGTGGTGTCTCACCGGACGGGGGAGCGGCAAAATTCTCCATCGGCATCTTACCCTCAGCCAAGCTCATCCTACCCAGACCCTCAATGAGGAAATCTAGGTTGGCGTCTGGCTGAGAGGCGCCGGATCGGCGGATCCCACCACCCTTCGCGAGGTGAAGACGGCGGTTGCGCCGGGCTCGTCGTCGTCTGGTGGCTTGCACCTGCCGAGAGCGATGATACCGACGCAGTGCTCCCCCGGGCTGGGAGAGCTCATAATCCTCGTCGGTCGGGTGCCTAGGCGGGAGGAGGACCATATCGTAGCCATAGCCAAGCGACATGAACTCCAAACTCCCGAACCAGGCCACCGTGGCCAACGGGATAGGGTGTTCGGGGTCAGCCATCCAGGAAAATGGTGGGAAAATGATGTCAACACGTAGTGCCCCCTACCTGGCGCGCCAACTGTCGATGTTCGGTCCCGGGGGGGTCCTAAGCCGACGAGTAAATGCCGCGTGTCCCTAACCTGGATGGTGATGCAAGGAGAACACACAGGGGTTTATCCTAGTTCGGGCACAGAAGGCCCTACGTCCAGTGGGGGGAGAGAGTTTTGTATTTCCTTGCACTGAGGTGCTTGTGTAGGGGTTACAAGCTTGCGAGAGAGGGCGCCGAGCCCAAGTCTCAAGGAGAGAAAAAAGAGTACACGGGTGATTGCTTGAGATGTTGATCTCTATGTTGGGAGCTTTGGACTTGTGTCTTGCCTGTTCTTCGTTGTTCTCCTTTTTTTCGTTGTAGTGCCCCGGCCTGCCCTTTTATAGGGCAAGAGGAGACCAGGACGCCGGGAGCCTTGAGATGATGTTTTGTCGATCCCTGTTGAGGTGACTGTAGCGACGTGCCCTGGGAATGGCCGGCCATCCCTGGACACCATGGTGACGTAGAGGATGAGTCAATGAAATGACCCGGAGCACCGTGCCATGCCTGCCTTTCTTCCCTGTCGAACTGCGCTGGGCGTCGAGGCCAGGTCGAGGTAGGGTCAAGGTCGGACGGATAAGGTCGAATCCCTGAGTTTGCGGAATACGGGCCTTGTCGTATCCTCCCTCGAGGGTGATTGGCGATAAACAGTGCGCGGTAAGGTGTGTATAGTGACAGGCTTCACCTCCCATCATGGGATGGGCGGTAAAAAGCGAGACCTGACACCGGTATTGCTCCCACGTCGACTCTGGTTGTGTCCATGTCGGTAGGTGGTAGCAGGTAAGCGCATTAAATGCTCTGACTTTTGTCTCGGGGTAGGTGAAGTGAAGGGGTCGAGCGCTCCGACTCGGGGTCATGCGAGTCGGAGCTTTCCCGCTGGCCGAATGGGCCTTGTGTGAGTCAGAGTGTGGTTGAGGCGCTTTGACGTGCGGGACGGGGCACGGTCGAGGCGTCCTCGTCGAGGGCGCCTCGTATGAGTCAGAGCCAGAGCACGGTCGAGGCACTCCGTCGAACCGGCCTCGTACGAGACGGACCCGGTATGCGGTCGAGGCAGGCTGCCTTTTGTCGTGGCTTAGTTGTTTTGTTTTTTGTTATCGTTGGATGTTGGTACCCCCATACTGTTGGTACTGACACACAGATAGATTACATTACAACACAAACAGTATATTAAGTTTGCAAACCATTGTTCCAAACTTAGTCATCACAATTAAAGTACAATCATTCAACCAACATCACCAAAGTCTAGCGGAAGTGTTAAACAACATAGTTTTTGAAGATAGCATGTGTGGATAGTGCAGTCCACATCTATACAACATGAGTACTTATACTACTCTTGCTCCACAGTGGACTCAGGTGCATAGAAGAACCAGTAAGTTGGGGCAACATTACCTGCAAAACTTACAATCACAAGTGAGTACTCAAATATACTTCATAGGACTTACCTAATATAGTACAAGGATTTTATGCATTTGGTTAGTAGCAAGCAATGCATTTGGTTTTGCATAAAAGCATTTTATACAAGAATGTAAATGTTCACCTTACACTAAGCATCGACAAATATAGCATGATTTAAAGTAAATGCAAGCAATTTATAGTTGGATCTCGATCTTCCATGAGTCCTTATTTAACTCTAGTCTGTACCTTGAAGCATAAAACTTATAACATTCGATAAAGAAATTCTACAGAGGGGTACACATTAACCCCATCAAAGACAAGGGATATCGACCATACGAACTGTCGGTACATAAGGGATACCTTGATGTCTCAACCTTTCCAAGGTTTGGCCAAGAATGCCTACGAACGTTTGAAAGGGTACCAAAGTACTGGCATCCCAGCTACCCCACGTTACACCTCACGCCAAATCCATGTGAAAACCAGTCGCAACAAAGTGCTTGGCTTGTCACACCCATATCTGACAAGTGGTTTGTACAAGTATGTTCATGTCTTACTACCACATACCATGGATACATGGTCCTTAATCGGTTGGCGAGCTACATGTTGGTATTTGTTAGTGTGAATTAGAAAATAAGAATTCTGCAAGCGCACAAATATACCATTGTAGCATTTCACCAGGAGTATTCCAGGTATCGTTATTTATATTTTACCACTGGGAGGAACGATGGCAAGAAGAGATTGATAACTTAAATTTATGATGAATCAATAAACTAAATACTTACTCTAAACAAGGGTAAATCAAGTGATATGAATGTATATGATAAGCATAACACTCAGAGAGACTCCAAATATAGCAATAGCTAGTCTAAGTACAATAAATTCCTAAGTTATTCTAGTTACAACTCAAAGCATATCATGTCATTCTATATGCTTAGCAATAGCAAAAGATTAACTCTATACTTATACCAGGAGAGATCTCTAAAGAAAAGCATAATAAATATACTTCTCTATAGTGGCTATTGTCATTTTTAATTGCACACAGATAAATCCACAAGCGCATAGATACCGCTATAGCTTTCACTCGGAGTATTCCAAGAATCGTATCCACATGGAAATGTGTGAGATTTACTATAGTTTAACTTAACTAGGGGTGGCAACAAGGTTATGGATAAACAAGAGCATAGAGAGGACTACTAAGGTTCTCTATTTCTAACTTGGGCAAGTTGTGTATTCTACTGTTCAACTGGGGACATTACTAACGAAAGACACCAACAGAGGATGCTTTCCGTCGCAACTGCGTCCTACTTGGCTTACAGATGGGAGGTGGACTACAAAGGACTCAACGAGGTTGTCACCCTCGCAATCTACCACCGATCCGAAATGTAGAGTGCATCAATGAGTAGCCAAAGTCTAAGCACCATGCTTACACTAACGATTACTACTTTACTCCTACGAAAGGAATAAAGCATTCAAAAGAGCCGCGAACTTGATGAACAATATAAACATGAAACTTACTTGAATTGGAAATCAATTACCAGAGATGTCTCAGAAGCAAGCTCAAGTAGAGCTTGGATCCGCCAAGGTACAAGCCATAGAGAGAGCACCGACAGGCCGGCACTTCCTCCAAACTCTTCTCTCACTCTCTATCTCATTATTTCTATTTACAAAGGCTAAATCCTAACTTGGAGGACTATTCTTCTCTTGATTGCTGACATACTCCCTGAGGGGGTATGGGGGCCTTATATAGGGGGCACCAGGAGTCCTGTGGGCCCATGAATTCATAGCAACGTTAAATCTGAGCCTTTGATATGAACCGACCTTGATCAACAGTGTAGATTGAATCTTAAAGGCGGTGGGAAACTGACATAGAAAAGGGAGACTGCCAGGTGGGTCCCACAAGCTGGCTGACCTACAAGTGGGGCCAATCGGCCTCCCTCAATGGCAGGTGGGCCTCTCGATCCGGCAGAAGGTTCTAGACTCCGTCTTGAGTTGTTTTCCGCAAGTTTCGTGGGTCGATTCACTTATTGATGTTGGTTTGATTGTTTGGAGTGTATGACGGTGGTCCTAGGGACGTTTTCGGGTAAATCCCCCTGCATTCACATATTCACCAAAACTTATGGAATTCATTTGTTTAAACCCCTATACCTATGTTCGGTGATGGAATTAAGTATATATGTAGGATATATTGATGGTTTATTATTGAATTTAACAAAAGTACACATGCATTTAATAAAAAATTCTCCTCCGGATTAGAATAAACTGATCTGACTTTTAAACTTACCCATATTACCTTCGACCATGGGGCTTCTTAGCCTTCACTTGGGTCTTAAGTAATTGAAAGACAGAACATCAAGTCAAGCACTATGTCTCAAGTTCTTTGTTCGACCATTATTCTAGAGTTTTTGTAGGCTTTCAAAATAAAACTCAGAGATTCCATTGTATGACACCCTCAAGTCTCTCAATATATATAGTATTTGTGGATCCTCACTGAGGCATAACTTGTTGTGCATTTTCTCTTCCTACCACTAAGGCTTATGTGGAGTTCATAGGTCGGGAGAAGCTAGAGCATACTTGCAATGCATATATTGTAAAGTCAAACCTCAGATCCAAAGAGAGATAAGTCATACAATCAAATCAAGATGTGCATGTGTGTGGATATATGTAGTGAATATATATATATATATATATATATATATATATATATATATATATATATATATATATATGGTGGCTAACCTAATTCTACTTTACTCCTTGAAAACTTATCTCTCTTTTGAAACTTAGAAATATTTTTGCAAGAGAACATGGGCTATCTTTTTTATTTTTCTTTTTTCAGGCGAGCATATAAGTACCCATTGTTTTCAATATCTCAGACACTTTTGTGCCTATTTTTTCTCAATTCTTTTTTTCTTTTCTTTTGCATAGCCAATGCCGCTTTTCTGCAACAAAACTTTTGAGAGATAGCAACAAGAATTTGAAGCATTTTTGTGGTGGATGGAAAACCTGTCAAGCATATTTTTGTGTTTACTTCTAGTGTCACTTGGAACAAGATAAACAGTAGCTCAGACCTTCTCATATCATATCCGTCAATTAACTAGACTTAGATCAAGCATATGCTACCCACGAGTTTCAAATTCAGAGTAAATCTTTATATCAAATCAATTTTATCCAAAACTCAAGAGAATTCGAGGCTGAAAACTAGGTACTTGAAAGGAATTACAGCAGAGCAACTCATCATATCCATTTAAGAGATTATTCAAAGTCCTCTTTATTTGTTGATAGCTCTTAAAACAAACTATTATACACACTCTTTTTATTTTATTTTCATTCATCCTTTTCTTTTAAACTATTTAAAAGAAAATCAAAGCTAAAATAAAGGAAAAGAATACTTACCTGGATACATGGAGATGCTTCTCCCACAAGCTAGCTTTTGACATAGTTTGTTTTATCAAAGTTTTTACATATTTTATTTTGTTTTATATGCAGATAAGTTCTTTCATGCAAATGCAGAAAATAAACATGCTAAAGGAAATTTATGCAAATGGATATAAATATGGATAATTACCGAGTTATGTTTTGGCGAGGGTTTGGTGTTTTAAGTCCTTTGAACCAGACTTTTCTTTGTGAAGTTCATTGATCGAGTATCTCAGTTCGCTCTGAAGACGAGGATTCTTGAGGTGGTGCCTCTAATATTATTGCTTTCAATGATGGTGTCACCTTCTGCTAAACCCGTCTTGGTTTTGAGTTTGATTTTGGTTTTGGTTTGACAGGTTCTGCACTTTTACTTGTAGAAATTTGGGGAATCTACTAACTCCCCCACACTTTGCTTGAAGTGTGTCCTGCTCATAAGGACATGATAGAGATCAAGTGCATAGGCTCTGTTGATGAAGAAACACCAACATAACCAAAACTTTACTTATTCTTCTCTAACCTTAGGCATATTAAGCAAATAAAGTTGATGTTTATGTCTGGTCAATTATAACATGGGAGGTCCGATCAGAAGATTGAGCATGAATGTAGCATTTAAATATATTTGGCTAAAAGGGTTGAGTTGCTTAACCTATGGAAGGATTGTTTGTCTTTATATAATGTATCACTCTTTACATGATTATGACTATCATCTTTTAGGGATAAGGTGTGCAATTTTTTTAGCTTATTTGGTTAAAATTACAAGATCAAGAAAGTGGTGCTATGAACAAACTTAAAGAACTAAACATGTTGAGCTAGTCAGGTTGGATCAAATAATAAAGTTATAACCCAAACATGTTTATTTCATGTTTTAGTGCATACCAGAATCAAGGAAAAACTCTTTAAATAATGACCATTTACCTTAGAATGTTACCTTTATCATTGGAGCCTGATGACACCATGTGATGAAGGATAAATGACTCATGATGGTCCTTTCCTTTTGCTTGAAGGTTTCCTTGTTCGGCTAATCTCGTATCTTGAGCTGTTCATAAGCATCTTGTCTCCTAAATTGCACCCTTTCTTTTTCATCCTTTTGTCATGCCATCTTTTTGCTCTTTGATCTTCCGCTCCACTCATTATTTTATGCCTGAAACCTTGATTTGTTTCCACAAATGATCTCCTATTGGTGAGGGCTTTTTAGATCTGTTGATCAGGACGTCTCCTTGTATTTAGATCTAGGAGATGAGGACAGTTACTTGTTCTTCTCCCGTCAACCTTTCTTGATTTTTGTTGATTCATGGATGATGAGGTGCATGGTGTTCATTGGATCAGAGCTGCAGACTCGAGTTCCTTCCTGATGGTCTTTGTCTTCTAGTGGCACGACGGAGAGTAGTTCTTAGCAATATGCCAGCCTCTTGATGTTCAAGGGAGGAAGCTTCATGGTTCTTGCGTAAAACCTTCATCTCCAATGACCTTGGGATGTCATTTTGCGACCATCATCGTTCACAACCCCACGAGACACCATCGACAAACCTCCATTGATATGATGTTTGTTAACGTGAGGATCTCGTCAACCTTGTCCTTGTTGCTGACATCCAAATTGGTGTCCTCAAGGTAACAAGCACCAATTTGACTAGGTGAGTTACATCCTGCTTATCATTATCTTCCTTGCTTGAGTCTTGGGAAGCTCAAAGCTAGGTTGTCTTTGACATTTCTTGTGGTCAGTTGATTTGTTCGTCCACTTTCTATGAGTGCTATTATTGTAGATCTTGTTTTATGGCACTCATCTTCTTCTTCTTTGTTCCATAACTAAAGTGGTGGTTTAGTTTGGATTTGTAGGTCCATGCCAAACCATGAACTGGCGTAGCTTATATTCATTAGTCCCTATAAAATGTCGGCGGACACATATTCGAGGGAATATAACAACTTTAAAGTAGGGTTTGTTGTCCATAAATTTTGTGAATTACATCTATGCTAATGAAAAGATGGTTTTAGGATTACTTTAGCATACATATTATTTATCATGTTTTATATAAGCATGGCTCAAAGCAAAAGTAGCTTGCAGTACAAGACAAAGTGAATGTATTTTGATACTTACAGTTCTTCCATGGATAATGAATGAGTTGTGTCTTCTTTGTGTAAAGTTATTGGAGTTCATGTGCCTTGCTTTATCTTCGATTTGAATTCATCTTGGGACTTACCCAAATTGTATTGAGAATTTCCTACATGGATTAGTCTATATATACAACCAAATTCTATACAAGCATGTTTTGATCCAATAATCAAGTTCAATTAATACTCCAAATCGTAGCATACTAATGTAGAAAAGGTAGCATGAGTGAATAAATATATTCATTCAAAAAGAAGTAAGAACATGTGTGGCAAATCAAAGGATCATGATTAATTTAATTATTAAGTTTTTATTTTCATGATTATGTTTTTTAGCAAGTGGAGCACGGCCTCAAGGTAGAGACAACCAAGATAACTAGCAACATGACATAAGATTTTTCAGAGAAGTTCATCCCCCACACTTGAATTTTGAAAATGCAAAATCAAGTTTGGATGATAGAATTCTCCTATGAAGGTGAGTCAATGTTGCATGATGATTGGTTAGGCATACCTTGTGTTTTCATCCTTCATTCTTTTTGCTTCAAACCTGTAATGGTCAGTGAAAAAATACCTAAAGGAATAATTTCACAATTATATTTCTATGCTTATCTCACGAAGGCATTACAGCAAAAGGTGACAGCTCAGGTTATCTCCTAGAAGTGCTTGTTTTAGGATTTTTAGGACAGAAGCTCGTCCTTGGTAAACCTTCGGATTACTCCTCATGTTGGTGAAGTAGTTTCCCCTTTAACACCAATCTTTGTGTAACTATCTCAAGATTTATGCCAACATACAACGAGATCTACAATATTTATGATAAACAAACACATCTACAACTACCCTTTTAAAAATTTTATGAACAGAAAGTATGAGGACGTTGAAGATCTCGGGTGTGGTAGTAGAGAGACCAATTAATTCAGGAGATTTCTCATGCGAGCGTGGATTCGATGAGGTGTTCATGAAGTAGCTTCCATGCTCGTTGTTGTCATCTTCCTTTTTAAGCTCCAGGTTGATTCTTCATGAATGTCCAAAATTTCCCTTGGATTGATAACTCTCGGGTTATCTAAGGCCTCCTCCAAACTTGGATAACTCATGTTTATTAAGGAGATTGACTTAAGCTCATCGTTTGGATCTAAATCTGGTTTAGATTCTACCCTTAATGTAACACCCTAGGTGTTAGGCTTGTATTTTGCACTTGCATTGCATGAGCATAAGCATCATTCATTCATGCATGAGCATTACATATGCAACAATACATGTGAAACTTGTGAAACATTGCTTTGAAATATATGAAACATAACATGACTATTCTATGTTTCAATGGGTGTATACTTATGATCATGTGTGGTTAATGCAAGTGGTTGATGTTTGGTCACTAAAACACCTTAGCTACACTTAGGATGCCTGATGGAACAATGTTCATGCTAATGACATTGCCTAATTAAGCTTCTAGGGTTTTATTTGACTAGAAACCCTTCTAGAGTGACTTTTGTTGACAAATTAAAAAGTATAGTTTAGAGTGTTTGCATGGCTGTGCACCCCTAAGCAAAGTTGTAGAAAATTTTATAAGGAATAAAAGCTGTTTAATGACCTAGAGCCAAATCAGAGCCTAACATGCTCAAAATGGCCCACAAGGTGAAAGTAGGGGCTGTTTTGGGACTTAAAATTTTCACTAAGTATAAACTGTGTTTCAGTTTCGATGTACCCCACTTTGGCAGTGTGTAACTTGAAATCTAGGCCGAACCAGACTAGAGTCCTATAAGCAAAGTTAAAGCTTACATGTAGCTCTACAACTTTGGTTATTACCATGTTCATTGATTAGAGCTAGATTGGGAGTTATAGGTGATGAAGATGGCGGGTTCAGTCGGTCAGGGCTAGACTGAATCAGGCCTTCAGGCCGATTCAAACCAGCTCAGTGGCCGACTGCGTTAGGCCGTGCTTGCCGTCTGGCAGCCGTACACTGGCGTTGGCCCCACCTACCAGGCCGTCATGGCAAGAAGAGGGAGCACAACACGCTGCAGCCTTCATTTCGCTTCACCCTACTCGCCTTGCTCACCCTCGCACTTGCCAACGCGACCGCGTAACCATTGCCGCGCCACCATGAGCTATGCCACCTCGCAGCACCGCCGTTCACCCATCGTTTTCAAATCATGTGTGCCAACAGCTCCGTCTTGCTCTGCGCTATGAGCTCTAACCCTTTGCTAAGCTGTTCGAGTCAAGGTATAGGCGCATTGCCATTTCCGCCACCAGTGGCCTCGCCGAAGCGCCGTCGGGCTCCGAGCTCGTCATGGCCAGCATGAGCTCGAGCCTCTTCACTCCTCTCTCTCATCTAGGCACCCGTGTAGGTCATAGAAGCTCGTGTCAGTGGCCGTGTAGATGCTACCGTCCTAACAACGTCGGAACATGGCCGCGCACCGCCGCGCCATAGTCGCTGCCGAGACACGCGCGTGGCCAAAGCTCACCGCCGCACCACTGTTGCCCTAGCTCACCTTGGTAGCTCCCCTACATCACCGCAGAGGAGTAGACGTCCTTACCTGACCAAGCGATGGCCAAAGATGGCCGGTGCACCACCGAGCAGCACCGCCGGGCCACCATCGTCACCAACGAGCGAGCTCCGGTGAACCCTAGGTCATGTCACCTACCTCAGTCAATGCGGCTCAACATGTAGAGCATGTTGGTGATGACGCTACCGCCGGAGCCATCGCTGACGGCGAGCTATTGCCGGTGAGCTGCCACTCCTCTGTTCTGTGTGACTATCAAGTGGGGCCATTGACCAAGCGGGACCCAGCTGTCAGCGGCTTAGGTTTAGGGTTTTTCTTTATTCTTTTTCTAGAAATTAGTTCAAACTTTGGAAATTCATATCTGGAGCTAAAGGTGTCCAAATTGAGTGAGCCAAATTTTGGTGCACTCATCTTGATGTCTAGTTTTTATTAAAAATATGAAACATGCCATGTTCTACAGTAGATTAATTGTTTGCTATTTATCTTATTTATTCCTTAATAAACTTGGGTAATTCATAACTTGAGTTTGGTATGTGCTAAAAATGTGATTACAGTTTTGTTGATCTTGTCTTGACATGTTGTAGCTAGGAAAAATGCTAGAGCTACAGTGATCATGCTGGAAATAGGACTTTGTGGTTTATCCTAATTAAATGCCTTTATAAACCCTGTTAGCTTGTCATTTTTGTATAGAATGTTCTACTTATTCAAATGCTATGAAATTTATACAATAGCCTATTGGGAGCATCTATGAGCTATTGTAATTTTTGTAGAAATTTACTATGCACTTTTGCTAAATGTTTATTATTTCACCTAATTATCTAAATAAATTAATAAAGGCATGAAAAGAATTAATTTGGGGATGACCATTATGTTTTCTAATGTTCTTTTGATGTATATAAACTATTGGTAACATTGGTTGTGCCAAAATTACAATTCTTGTATGCAGTGAAATACTATTTCCCCTAATATTCGCTTATAGTGACTTTTCTAGACAGTTTCTAGAGTTAAGTAAATTACATGGTGAAGATAATGGTTGCTGTGAATCTTGTCTATAACAAAGTGGTAGATAACTTACTTATCTAGCTGGTGTTAAATTTTTATGGCATTTGTCCAAATGGTTTGTGAGTTATGGCTGTGCAAAGTTAGTCAATTGAAGTAGTCCTTCTCTGGAATTTCTGGACCAGATTTGAGAAATGTACTTGTTTGACCCTGTTAACTTGTGAATCATGCTGAGATGATTATAGATGTTTTGTAGACAACTTCATAAGCTTTCCAGAAAGTCTTGTTGCATATTTGTTGGATTTGTATAACTTCAGCTATGATCAAAACATGTAGTGGTCGTTTGCAGTCCTGAAATTGATTGAAATGGGTGAATGACTTGATTGCTTCTTATGAGCTTAATGTTGTTGTTTAAGTGCTTCGGCTAATTGAGTTAAGATGCTAGCTATAGGTTCTAGGCCCCTTCTAATGATGAACTACTTTAGCTTAGGTTACTAGAGCTTGGTGAGTGTATGTTCCTATACTAGAGAGGAGATATGCGCCTACCCAGTAAAAATTAAGTTAGAAGAGAAATATGCATCTACTTGATTTATGAATGTTAAACTTGTCTTCACGTGTACCTTGCTGCTAATCATGTTCATGTTGATGCATTTTATCATGTCGTTCCATATCTTATGCATTCGTTATACTTATGTTGTGCATATGCATGCAATAGGTGTTTCCGAGGGCGTGACGCTGTTGGAGTTCGAACAAGGACCTCTGGAGGAGCAGCAGCAAGTCCAGGAGCAGGAGGTGTCAGTGGCCAATGGAGAAATCAATGAAGAAGACCTTCTTGAGTGTCTGGACCATCAGCCCTCGTCCTTTCTGAAAGGCAAGCCCTGGAGTATTTTAAGCCTCCCATGTTTTATAAAACCTTAATTAAAGTATAGTGTTCGATGCATTAAGTTGTAGGAGTTGTGTTGAAAACACTTGCTGCATTTATATACTCCTTGTCCACTAAATATACCATGAATCCTATCTAGGTCCAAGAACGGATGAAATGCTTAGCCATGCTTAGACTGGTAGAAGTCGGGTGATTTCCTGTCACCTGTGGATTATAGGAGAGTGGCTGGTCACGGTTGGCTATATTTGCTATCGTGGAAATAATCATGTGTTAATAAATGAAATAAGACCGGGCGGGATGGCGATAGATAAGCGACAGGGCAGGGAGGTCTTGGGCGCTTATCTATCCCCGTCCGTGTCGATTAAGGACCGATTCGCTGTATGTCCTCATGTCATGTTGAACGCATGCTTAACACTTAGTTGGCTGGATAACTCGTCCGACCGCGAAGCTGAGTAGCTCAACTCAGGCTAGGCCTCAGTATGTATGAGTGCGCACCCTAGAGGAAGTGAGGCATGTGGGGAGTTAATGGCATGAGCCCAAGGGCGCGTTAAAGTCCCGAACATCCTAGCAGATTGGCGTCCCTGAGGGTGCGGCGCTGGGCGGACCCGTGAATTTGGTTCCTAAGTTGTATCAAAGGTGACCTTAGGCTATCGTGGCTGGTAGACCGGGGTTTGTGTTAGGAATAATTCCCAGCTGGGTAAGAATCGATTCAAATCACTGTCTCTCCCAGATAGTGAGAACTTGACTGAGCAACGGCAACGTAGATACACCAAATTGAACTTAATGGTTATGATGATGATGATAATGTTCACAATGCTACACCGGAGATGGTTACTAATGCTTGCTACTTAATCTAGTGATTACTTTAGTGCAGGTGCTAAC
This sequence comes from Saccharum hybrid cultivar R570, assembly GCA_038087645.1. Taxonomy (NCBI): domain Eukaryota; kingdom Viridiplantae; phylum Streptophyta; class Magnoliopsida; order Poales; family Poaceae; genus Saccharum; species Saccharum hybrid cultivar. The sequence goes on from JAQSUU010000637.1 coordinate 19,133,812, forward strand.
CTAGAGAGGTTTAATTGAATAAGTTTAACTTGATGCTAGAGATGATAATTGTTACTTCATGTTACTTAAGCTCTTTTATGCAAAAGTTGTCAAGCTAGCCCCACTGATATAGCCTTGCATAATCCTTGGTGTCACTTTATTTCTAGTTTATGATGGGTAAGTCTAGCTAAGTACATTCTTGTACTCAGGGTTTATTCCCTCTTGTTGCAGATTACATAATTTATCATGGCTACTGTAAGTACTGCTTTCATCATGTTGGTGATGAGGACTAGATCATGGGGCATGATCCTTCTACGTTATCTTATCATGTTGCTTTTGTTGGGATATGACTCTGAACTAGCATGTATTTGAACTAAGTGTGGTGTTGTTGTTAAACAACTTTGCTTCTGCTACTTTCGAACTTGGTTTGTAATAATTCAGTGAACTCCGATGTAGGTGAGCTACTTGTGAACTACTTGTGAAATGTGTTGTAACATGTGACTCATTTATGTTGAATCACTACGATCTTGGCTTATATGTTGGTTCATTTGAAATCCTTCATGATTTCATCGGACTACCAGGTTTATATGTGCTCAAGTATGACGGTTTGATCATTTCAATGGTTGCTATCGTACTTGCGCTCTTATAAATTGGACGGTTCTATTACACTTAAGGTTTTGGCTTCATTCGACCTTCTTCACTTGCAATGACGTATGAGTTTTTATTATCCTCTAGCCATTGTTGTTGCACTTCTTGGTTATCCTTATTGTCTTCATGACTCCTAGGTGTCTTAGTGGATTTCTAGGATCATCATGAGACTCAAGAGAAAGAGCATAAGAGGGATCATCGAGGTCAAGGATGGGTTTGAATGAGACATCTAATGCGGGCGCAGAAGGGGAGATTATAGGAACGGCTTCTAGATGGCTTGGCTCTCCTTCTATGGGTTCACTAGACATGCCATCCTTGAATTCTTCCCAATGTCCTACATGAGAATAAGGAGGCTTTCTAAACGACTCTTCCTTAAGAGGATTTGAATTATATTCACTCAAAGGTCTCTTATGTAGGCGAGAATTTAATGTTCTCCCAAAATCAACATCAAAGAGGTCATCCTTAATTTCAAAAGGGATTTCCAAAGGTTGAATTTCTTCTTCCTTAGAGGATTTAGATTTTGGGATATTGATGGTTCGATATTGATAGCTAAATCTTGGGATTAGAGTGGTTGTGATTTGGCTATCAAAACTTTCTCTTCTTGTTTGCGAGATGATTCCTTCTCTTTCTCGAGGAGTTCATCATGAATGCTAGTGCAGGGAGTGATTCCTCTAATTTTATCAAGGATAGTCCTTGCTTCACTAACAGACAAACAAAGAAAAGCTCCTCTAGAGGCTATATCAAGGTATTGTGTAGAATCCTTGCTAAGACCCATATAAAAATATTGAAGAAGCATTGGGTCTGAAATAGCAAGGTCTGGGCCAGTGGTAATAATGCTATTAATACGATCCCATGAAGTACCAAGAGATTCTTTTTCTAATTGTCTAAAATTTAGAATTGCTTTTCGAAGGCTAACCACTCTAGAGATGGGAAAAAAGATAAGCAAAATCTAGAACATAAACCTTCCCAATGTCCTTGCATACTTTACTTCCTATGGTTTGATTATACCAATGTTTAGCTCTTCCTGTCAAAGAGAACAGAAACAACTTCCATCTTTTTTCGTCCAACATGCCAGCGATATGCAAGCATGCAAAGGTCTGTTCAAACTCTCATAGGTGAGTATGGGTTTTCATTGACCTCTCCCGAGTAGGATTGTTCCCAAAATTATTTTTATTAAACACGGACCGGGTGTTAGGATAGGCTTTGAAGATTTTGGTGGCTCTAGGTGTGCGCTCGTAGGTTTAGTATATTGATATATAGGTGTGTTATCCATGCTAAAAGAAAAATTAAAACAAATACAAAGTTAAGCTAGGTTCGTAGTTAATTAATCAACTATTTCCTTGGCAGCGGTGCTAGAAAGCTTGTTGATATTTTTAAATGCATATAGATAAATCCACAAGTGCACAGATACCGCTGTAGCTTTCACCCGGAGTATTCCAAGTATCGTACCCACAGGGAAACATGTGAGATTGACTATAGTCTAACTTAACTAGGGGTGGCAACAAGGTTATGGATAAATAGGAGCATAGATAAGACTCCTAAGGTTCTCTATATCTAACTTGGGCAAGTTGTGTATTCTACTATTCAACTAGGGACATTACTAAGGAAAGACACCAGCAGAGGATGCTTTCTGTCGCAACCGCATCCTACTTGGCCTACAGACGGGAGGTGGACTACAAAGGACTCAACAAGGCTGTCACCCTCGTGATCTACCACCGATTCGAAATGCAAGGTGCATCCACGAGTAGCCAAAGTCTAAGCACCATGCTTACACTAACGATTACTTTACTCTGCCTACGGAAGGAATAAAGCACTCAAAAGAGTCGCAAACCTGATGAACAATATGTCGATGAGATATGGTCGGCAGTCTACCGAGGGGTATGCCCAAGGTAGTAGATTGTCGGTAGACAGGTGCGTAAGCTACGAACTAGATGGTGACGCAAGACAAACACAAGGATTTTATCCAGGTTCGATCGCCGTGAGGGCATAATACCTACGTCCTGCGTCAGATTGTATTGCTTGTGTATATTGAGATGTGAGATTAGATGTCTTTTGAGGGGGGGTCCCCTGCCCACCTTATATAGTCCGGGGGCAGGGTTATAAATATGGAAACTAATCCTGCCCGGTTACAATTGCCATAGCTGGCCGGATAAGGATTCCTATTCTAACCGACCAGGATCTTGCTTGATCTCCAAGTTTGCTTTCCTTCCTTGCATGGGACGCCGAGCAGATCGACTAGTCCACGCGTCATCTTCTGATGGGCCGGGCCCACTGGTCTGGGCCAGCCTAAGTCTAGCCATAGGGGTATAGGGGTTAATACCCCCATAGCTAGTCCCCGAGCACTATGAATTGTGATGCGACACGCCGTCTTGACCTTCTCCAAACAGTGAGGCTTGAGTTCTTGACGTCTCTGACCAGCCAAAACACCATTCGAATAGTTGTTGCAGGTGTCTGACCAGATTGTAATACAGCCAACCACCATTGTTGCCGGAGAAGTAGGCTGTCCGAAGAATGTATGGTGCTCTTGAGAAAAAGAAAAAGATTTTCTTCCTGGTGAAGTGTGCCCACTTGTATTTCTGAAAAGAAATGTAAGCAGGGTAAACAAAGCCTGAGGGTCAAAATAAGCATATTCACTACAAGGTGAAGTGTGCCCACTTAGTCCCCGAGCCTGGTAATAGGTGACGTAGGCACGTGGTGCCAGGGTCTAAAATGAACTTTCTTGGAAACTTGATACCGAGATGCACTGACAGGTGCATCGTACCGATGTAGTCCCCGAGCTTGCTGGAAGGCGAAGTATGAGCCTTATCGCAAGGTCTAAAAGAGCTCTGAGCCCTCAACTGTATGCGAGTCAAATTTCACATGTAGCCGAGGAAACCAGACCTCAAGCTATGGTCGGGGAGTGGTCGAAACAGTCCCTGAGCACAACGAAAGGCGTGGTCGACGAGTCCCCGAGCATAGTCAGAGAGTGATCGATGAGTCCCCGAACATGGTCAGGGAGTTTATCGTGTTCGATGATCTGAGATAGACTGTAATCGCCAGACCAGTCCCCGAGCGTCGTGTATCTCCAACACCTTTTTCTCTATCATATTCTGTCTTTCTTTCTCTCTCTTCTCTTTTTCCTTTTTTTGTAACCTAACCCGGTGTCTCAGAAGTCTTCTTGATGTGACATTGCAGTCAGGCTTGTGTCGTGTCAATCACACAGTGGGCCGGCGTCTATCACGACGCGTCACCATGGGCCCTCCTGCGGTGTAATCGAAGGAGCGCATTTACTGGCATGGGTGCCAGTAAAAAGTGGAAACTACACAGCGCATGCCACATTTCACGCGCATGATCCCTGAGTATCTCGGTGAGGTGGAACGACGTGATTAATGGGATAAATAGCCGCTAGGCGGCCATTCCCCATTTACACCCAACAGTCGCCCTTGCAAACCAATCTCCTTCCTTTGCCAACCCACATTCTTCATTCCAACTCCGCGGCCGTCATTAGCACACCTCGTCGCCGTTAGAAGCGATGCACTCTCTGTCCGCCAGCCAAGCCAAAGTAGAAAGGCAATAGAGGTAGAGGATGGCCAAGACGGAGGCGGCGAAAAGGGCCGAAGTGATGAGGAAGGAGTGGTGGAAGTCGAAGTCCACTGAATCGACCATCAACGACCTCGTTGGCCTAGGGGTGCTTCACGACAAGGTGCTCGGAGGCTGGAGAGCATCAGACTCGGAAAGCTTCCCTGACCCCCAACCCGGTAAGATCGTTGTATTCGAAGATTTCTTCAAGAGAGGATTTGGGGTTCCGATTCATCCTTTCCTCCAAGGGTTGTGTTTGTACTATGAGATTGGGATTTGCAATCTGCATCCCAACTTAATCCTTCTTGTCTCCACCTTCATTCACCTCTACGAAGCATTTGGTGGATCTGCTCCCCATTTCGATCTTTTTCGCTATCTTTTCTGTCTTCAGAAGAAGGGGTCTAAGGGGGTTCTCAGATCACCGACGGAGTGTACCTGACACTCCGAGATGGAATGAAGTTAGAGTACCTCAGCTGCCCCTAGAACAACTCCATCGGTGATTGGTACAAGAAATGGTTTTACATCCGAGAAGAACCCAACACCGCCACCCTCTGTGACGTCGGTTACATCCCGGAGAAGAGGGTCAGCTGGAATGAGAAGCCGGAGTATGACAGGTAGGTGAGGGAGCTCATGGAGCTGCTCCTATGGAACCATTTGGACAGACCAGCCGTAGCCGAGAGCTTCATTAGTCGGCGAGTACAGCCCTGCCAGAAGAGGGTGCACGCCGGCTACGAGTACCAGGGCTTAGCCGACCAGACCAGGATGCGTTCGAACCGGCTGCACGAGGATGAGATCAAGAAGAGGATTGCAGAGCTATTTAACCTGGTAGACCTATCGTATCATCCGTTAAGCATCATCATGCACGCATACAAGCTCATCCGACCAGCTCCAAAGGTACCCCGATCACCTGTCTTTTGTGTCGACCACATAGTTGATAAAAAACATCTGTTGTAATCCCGGTTGTTCTTATGATGTTAGGTGCACGGTGTCGAAAGACACTTGTTGTACGTGTCTCTAGCACCCGGGATGGATCATCCAAGGAGCGTGGAGCCCCCACCGTGGAACGTGCAGCAATGCTACATTCACGTTGATGACAACGAGGAGGGAGGCAGAGCACTGAGCACTGTTGACGGTCCTTAAGTATCAATTATAACTATCAAATAAATAGAGAAAAGGATCCAAATGAAACCAATACCTAGACTTAGGGTTTTATCTGACAGAATTCCACGAGTTTTGCTGTTTCTCTATTTCTGCAGGGGGTTATCAGGAAACATGGAAGAAAGGCCCACATGTCGGGTTAATGACGGGATAAAGACCGAACACGTGATTATTTTACATCTAGAAGACTCCAGAAGCCACGGGAACGAACGGGAGACCGAACGGAGTCCGGGACAGGGCGCCCGCCCTAGTCCTTGGGGCGCCCGCCCTGCCCTGGTGGCCAATCACGTTCCACTTCGCGGATTATGCTCCACCGCCTTTGAGGATCAAGGAAAACCGTACGTTCAAGGTCGGTTTGATCCGACGGTCCAGATTCATCCGAAGGGACTATATAAGCAAGGCCCCTGCCCCTGGAGGAGAGGGCCCCTGTCTCATTATTCAAACCCTAATTCAGGAGGAGAGCCTCTGATCAAGCCCTAGAGCCACCACATCAACTAGATCTCTAGTTAGCATAGCTACATAGGATTAGAACTAGAAGGAGTCAATCTTCGATTGGTTCCCGGATCTGTCAAGAGGATTCTTGGTAATTCCTTTTCTGTTCTTCAATTGTTCATCTTAGTTCTTCAATATTATGAATATGACTTTGTTCTATTTCAATATATTGGTTATGACTTTGCTCTACTTGATTATATTTGCAATTATATTGTTCTTAGTTTATCATAGTTATATGCTTGGCTTAGTTAGATTGGAATTATATACATGCTTAGGATCGTATAGCGTTTATCCATGTGCGCAGTGGGTGAATGATAATTATTGTGTAGACGTGGTGTCTATACCGTATTTATCTGCGATTGCACCCTATATGCCGGATCGGTGGGTGGTTCGCGATAGTGACAGCTTCGTTGATTCTTATATAGTCCCCCTCCCGTGTATAGGGCAGGCAGAGCAACACTATTACAGGGGAGTGATTGCTATGTTCTTCATCTTCCTTGCTAATATTCACTATGCATGGATATAATCTTTTCTCACCATGATTGCCAAGTATAATTGCACTAACTATGATATGCTAGACTTTATAGTTAATAATAACTTAGGGAATATCTTTGTAGTTCATCCTAATTCCATGCTAATGACTTGCTAAAATATCTGTTGAGGTGCTTATCATTATTATATGTGGCTAGCTGATCAGATTAATTATCTTTGTCACCATTATCACTTTACCTTTATCCAATGTGACATTTATCCCTGTATAAAGAGATTGATAAATACTCTCGATTACATATGCAATGATGTGTACTCAGTTCCATATTCTCATTCCATTATCAACCATGATACTTAGAAATCCCTTCCCAGTGGTAAAAATATAAATAACGATACCTGGAATACTTCCTGGTTAAAATGCTACATCGGTATTAATCTGTGCGCTTGCAGATCCCTTTTATTATTTATCTTGATGAGCAATTGCATATTTCAATACCGCGTCTCTCATGTCATGCTGGGGATGACAACTTGGCTTAAGTGGCATGAGGGATAGGTTTGGCATTTTTGGCGCCGTTATCAGAATTAGAAAATTATCTACTTTTGGTAGTGACGTTAAGAATGCCCAACAAGCATTTTTGGCGCCGTTGCCGGGGAAGGTTGATTACTAAGTAGGAAGGTTGATTACTAAGTAGGAAGGTTGATTACTAAGTAGGAATGAATACGGAACTTTGAGTCATCATTCGCATCACTAATCTGATCGAGCTTATCAATTCTCTTATACAGTTTTACCCCTGTATTTTCCATTTTGATTATTTATTGCAGGGTGATGAATGAATAGAAGACATCTTCCAGACAACTTTGTTGATGATCCCGAAGCCTTATTCAGAAGAACAAGAGCCAAGCTCAAGAAGACATCGTCAACACTTCAGCACAAAGCTTCATCCACATCCGAAGACTGCCGAAGTTTCATCCGGAATTTGTCGACTGAATTCGAAGCCATGGCGAACAAGTCGATCCGCGAGTTCTCAGCTCCCACTACGGACAACATCCGCACTAGACCTGCTGGGGAGATCGACCGCAACTTCGAGCTCAAGCCTGGGCTCATCAATATGGTGCAAGCTAACCAATTCTGTGGGAAGCCACACGAAGACGCTAGTGCTCATCTTCAACACTTCCTGGAGATCTGCAGCACTTTCACCATAGCTGAAGTCCCCAGAGATGCCATACTACTTCGCCTTTTCCCATTCTCACTGTTGGGGAGAGCGAAGCAGTGGTTTTACGCTACAAAGGAGAAGAACACTACGTGGGCACTCTGCTCTACGAACTTTCTGGCTAAGTTCTTTCCCATGGGCAAGACCAATGCTCTCCGTGGGAAGATTACAAGTTTTCAGCAACAACATGATGAATCCGTTCCAGAAGCATGGGAGCGCTTCCAAGACTACATCCTAGAATGTCCCCATCATGGAATGGAAAGCTGGCTACTGATGCAGACATTTTATCATGGGCTCATTAACAGTGCCCGTGAAACCATGGATGCTGCAGCTGGAGGAGCATTCCTGTCACTCACCATACCTCAAGCCACAGCTCTTGTGGAGAAGATGGCATCCAACCAAGGTTGGAATGAAGAAAGAACTCAGACACGCAAGAAAGGTGGAGGTATGCACCAGCTCAAGGAGGTAGACATGTTGGCTGCCAAGCTAGACCTACTCATGAAGAAGCTCGATGATCGAGCTGGAGAAAAGAAAGAAGTCATGCACGTCTACGACTCCCACATGACTTGTGAGGAGTGTGGAGGTACTGGACACTCAGGCAACCACTGTCCAGAGTTGCTGGAGGACGTGAACTACATCAACAATAACAACAACAACTACTACAACCGTCCTCAGTAGAATCAAGGTTGGAATCAACAGAGGCCTAACTACTCAGGTAATTACCAAGGTAACAATTCTTTCAATAATAATAATAATTATCCACCTTTGAGAGAGTTAGTATCCAACCAAGGAAAGCTAATGGATAACCTGTTTAAGAAATTGGCATCTAATGATAAAATACTAGAAAATATAAATAATAGAATGGATAATTTCTCTACTGCCATCAAGAACCAGATTAGCTTTAATAAAATGATTGAATCTCAGTTGAATCAAATAGCTGCTGCTGTTCCTGCTACTAACCCCGGTATACCATCACAACCGGAAGGGTTAGAATCTGCAAATCTTGTAGACATGTTTGATGCAGGAGATTACTGGAGTAACCCTATCGTGGAAGTAAGTACTGACCGTCTGCCGGTCAAAAGAGGCGATCCAGGACGCCCCGTCATCCCGATCTCCATCGGCATGCGAGACTTCCCAGAAGCACTCTGTGACTTTGGTTCCAGCGTCAACATCATGCCCAGGGTACTCTATGAAAAACTCTTTTCACAACCATTATTAGAAACAACCATGTGTTTGCAGCTTGCAGACAGGACACTGAGTTTCCCAAAAGGAATATTGAAGAACATCTGTGTCCGAGTTGGATCCTTGTACGCTCCAGCAGACTTCGTAGTGATAGAGACCGGTTCTGATGAGAGGGCTCCCATCATCCTAGGGAGACCATTCCTGAACACCACGGGAGCTGTCATCTATGCTAGTGCTGCCAAGATCAGTTTCTACATCAAGGGGAGGAAGGAAACATTTTCTTTCAAGAACAAGACCGCACAAATCCCAGAGCAACCCCAATATGAACCAAGGAAGAGGACCAACAGTAGGAACAAGAGCAAGAAGCAAGTGTGGACCGAGACAGTTAAGATGGTCACTGCTGTGCACAAAGGTCAAGATCGCCAACTCAAGTCACCGTTCTTGCCTAAGAAGGATGACCCAGGTATGCCAAGCATTCATTGCTCCATTAATGGGTCCCACTTCTACAAGACACTTTGCGACACTGGGTCGGGCGTCAACATAATGGCCAAGGTCACCTATGAACTTCTGTTCGGAACCATGCCCTTAAACCCAACATACATTCAGCTCCAGATGGCAGATCAGACATTCCGACAGGTCGAAGGTACAGTAACTAACGTCCCTGTCAAGATAGACGATCACTATGTCCATACAGACTTTCAGGTTGTTGACATGGGAGAAGATGAATACGATCCACCTATCATCCTTGGAAGACCATTCCTAAGTACTGTCAAAGCAATCATCTACATTGGAACTGGAGAAGTCCACATGCACTTCCCCTCTGAGAAGGTACGTCTTTACTTTACTGACCCTAACTATGTATTTGAAGAATCCAAGCAGGTCAGGACAAGAAGAAGGCGGCGTAACCACAATCAGAAGCAACATGTCATCAAGGACGGATGGGCAGATTATGAAGGAGAAGTGGTAAGAAGACATACCACTCAACCAACACTGTCATAAGGAGACCGAAGCACCGAGACAAGTGTGGAAAGAAAAGACAGTTGTACATGAAGAAGAGGCGCTGCCGGAACCACCGACTACGCCATCCACCGAGTTCCAGGACGACTGAAAGAATAAGAGTCCCGTTCGGAGGACTTAAAAACACCGAACGCCTTGCCAAGAGGTAACTTGGTAGTTATCCTTTCCTTTTCAATTATTTACTTTATCTTAAATAGTTTGCTTAGTTAATCATTTTCATACTATCTTAAAAAGAAAATAAAAAATGTTAAAAACCCTAAAGCCCCATGTGAGTATGCGAGTGGCATAAAACCCATAAGTACATTCACTGTGGTGGTATAAAAAAAAAATATATATATATATATATATATAATAAATACATAAATATTTTCTTCTGCTTTATTAAAAAAAACATAAAAAAAATCAAGGAGGCTCAACATGATGAAGGCTAGATATTTATGCTAACACTTAATCAGTTCCACAAGCTTTGTTGTCTATTTGAGCTTCACAGAATTCAAGGAGACTAGCAGACAGAGGTCATTCTAATTGCTATTAGGGTGCTGCCGACTTTCAACTACACCTCCGTCATCTGCTAGCTACATCAGAAGAGATTATGTCAAGATCCAGCTTGGGGGAGAGCACCCCCATTATCTTGCTAAGTATTTCTATCTTTATCTTTATATATATTTCTACCCTATAAAAAATAAAAATATACATAACTATGAAAAAACCAAATAAAGATTTTGTGCTTATCTATATATACCTATATCTTTTGCTTAGTGTGTTTTAATAAATAAATAAATAAAGTGGCTATGCTAAACTGAATCTAAATAATAAAACTCTAGCATGGATATGATGAGTAGTTGCTTTGCCTGATTTTCAAATTTGAAGTTCTTTCTCTAAGTTTAGACATAACTGTTATCATTTAAAGCTTGCTCTAAACCTGAACTTGTGGGAAGAGAACTTGATCTAAAGTCTAAGTTGTTAACGGATATGATATGGGAAGGTTGAGCTGCTGTTTATCTATTCCTAGAGATGCTAGAATTCTGGAGAATTTTATCTTTGAAAATCTTAAAATGCTACATGATGAGTTCCTGTATGATGAGAGTTTAAGTTCCTACCACAGCCATATATACATGCTTGCTAGACTTTAAGCCATACATTTACTTTTTACTGCTTATGAGCATTGAGTGTAGTCAAGCTGTGTAGACCTTTAGGAGCTTGTCATGTGGTTAAAATCAAGATTCACTTGCACGATCACTCATACATGCTGCTTCTACTCCGGAAGTACGCATCCACATATATCCACTCATTCTCATCTCCAGATCCACATAAAATTATTCTACTCCTAATCCGGGAGAGAATAGCCAAAAATATTTTCCCATTCTTGTTATCCCCTGTGAAATAAATGCTCAAGCTATTTTGGTTATTACCACTTGCTATATTGTTCTAAGGAGATGAGTGCTCTATACGAGGAAATAAAAAGGGGCAAGTGCCCGGAACCTCGAAAAGAAAAAAAGATACGAGGAAATAAAAAGGAGCAAGTGCTCGGAACCTCGATGAAAAAAAAAGAAAAGTGTGAGAAGAGAGGTAAAAATGGACAAGTGTCCGACAGTAGAATTAGGGGTACAAGATACCCACCTGAGAGGAAAGAAAAAGAAAATATAGAGCACCTCATTCTCCTCAAGAGCTTTAAAAGCAAGAAAGGTATGTATCCCCTCAAAAAGAGCAAAAGTAGAATTAGATTTTCACCATTGTTATCATCACTATCACCATACTCCATTTATTCGCCACACATGCACATCTTGATTTGACTTATTGGCTTGTTTCTCTGGATCCATGGTTTGACTATGCAATAAATATCTTGTAAGTATGTATACTTTATCTCCCACCTATGAGCTCCAGATATCAAAGCCTTATTAGAATAGGATGAGAGAGAAGACAATGTCACTCTGCCTTATACCACAAATACTACATACTTTGCTTTGAGAAAAGGTAGACATCATTACTGCCTTGGTGAGGATCCAGAAATACCACAAAAGAGAGACCTGAGAGAGTCATACAAGGAATCTCTGAGTTTTATTTGAAAAGCTGTAAAAAAAAATTCCAGAGCTATAGCTGATCAAGAATAAGAGGCATGGCGCTTGACTAGACTGTTCTATCTTTTAACCACTCAAGACAAAGGTGACGGTTGCAAGCCCCATGGTGAAAGGTATAATGAGTAAGTTTTAAGTCTTGACAGTTTACTTTAACTCAGAGATGAGACTCTATTTGAAAGCATGTACCGTCAAAATTCAAAGGCATTTCAGCAACTTCTGATCCATCACTGAGTCTATCCTTGCTCAGGGACGAGCAAGAGGTAAGCTTGGGGGAGTTTGTTGACGGTCCTTAAGTATCAATTATAACTATCAAATAAATAGAGAAAAGGATCCAAATGAAACCAATACCTAGACTTAGGGTTTTATCTGACAGAATTCCACGAGTTTTGCTGTTTCTCTATTTCTGCAGGGGGTTATCAGGAAACATGGAAGAAAGGCCCACATGTCGGGTTAATGACGGGATAAAGACCGAACACGTGATTATTTTACATCTAGAAGACTCCAGAAGCCACGGGAACGAACGGGAGACCGAACGGAGTCTGGGACAGGGCGCCCGCCCTAGTCCTTGGGGCGCCCGCCCTGCCCTGGTGGCCAATCACGTTCCACTTCGCGGATTATGCTCCACCGCCTTTGAGGATCAAGGAAAACCGTACGTTCAAGGTCGGTTTGATCCGACGGTCCAGATTCATCCGAAGGGACTATATAAGCAAGGCCCCTGCCCCTGGAGGAGAGGGCCCCTGTCTCATTATTCAAACCCTAATTCAGGAGGAGAGCCTCTGATCAAGCCCTAGAGCCACCACATCAACTAGATCTCTAGTTAGCATAGCTACATAGGATTAGAACTAGAAGGAGTCAATCTTCGATTGGTTCCCGGATCTGTCAAGAGGATTCTTGGTAATTCCTTTTCTGTTCTTCAATTGTTCATCTTAGTTCTTCAATATTATGAATATGACTTTGTTCTATTTCAATATATTGGTTATGACTTTGCTCTACTTGATTATATTTGCAATTATATTGTTCTTAGTTTATCATAGTTATATGCTTGGCTTAGTTAGATTGGAATTATATACATGCTTAGGATCGTATAGCGTTTATCCATGTGCGCAGTGGGTGAATGATAATTATTGTGTAGACGTGGTGTCTATACCGTATTTATCTGCTATTGCACCCTATATGCCGGATCGGTGGGTGGTTCGCGATAGTGACAGCTTCGTTGATTCTTATATAGTCCCCCTCCCGTGTATAGGGCAGGCAGAGCAACACTATTACAGGGGAGTGATTGCTATGTTCTTCATCTTCCTTGCTAATATTCACTATGCATGGATATAATCTTTTCTCACCATGATTGCCAAGTATAATTGCACTAACTATGATATGCTAGACTTTATAGTTAATAATAACTTAGGGAATATCTTTGTAGTTCATCCTAATTCCATGCTAATGACTTGCTAGAATATCTGTTGAGGTGCTTATCATTATTATATGTGGCTAGCTGATCAGATTAATTATCTTTGTCACCATTATCACTTTACCTTTATCCAATGTGATATTTATCCCTGTATAAAGAGATTGATAAATACTCTCGATTACATATGCAATGATGTGTACTCAGTTCCATATTCTCATTCCATTATCAACCATGATACTTAGAAATCCCTTCCCAGTGGTAAAAATATAAATAACGATACCTGGAATACTTCCTGGTTAAAATGCTACATCGGTATTAATCTGTGCGCTTGCAGATCCCTTTTATTATTTATCTTGATGAGCAATTGCATATTTCAATACCGCGTCTCTCATGTCATGCTGGGGATGACAACTTGGCTTAAGTGGCATGAGGGATAGGTTTGGCATTTTTGGCGCCGTTATCAGAATTAGAAAATTATCTACTTTTGGTAGTGACGTTAAGAATGCCCAACAAGCACTGGGACAGACACCAGGAACAGGATGGCTGAGAAGCAACTAGTCGCCCCCGAGCACTCGAAGAAGAGGCCAGGGAGCTCAGAGACCACGGGGAATTCGACCAGCAAGCGTCGTCGGATAATACAAGACTGGTCAGATGAAGACAAAGAAGAAAACCCGACCGCTGATCTGCTCAACCCTCATCAGAGGAAGGGCGTAGAGCAGACAGTCCAGGAGGGACCGTCGAGACCAGCGGCGTCTCCATCGTGGGGAACGCTGACAGTGCCAACTGTGGTGACGTCACATGTGCCGCCACCAAGTGAGGGTGGCCAGAGCTCGTCGGGCCAGCTAGGGAACCAAGGGCGACCGCGTCGGCGCGCATTCTCAGCCGCGCATCATCAAGCGGACATGTAAGTAAATGCAGACTTCAGTAAACATTAGTAGTAAAGGCAAGTAGTAATATGTAACATCAACTGTGCTTTTATTAAATTGTAGCTTGGCATCGATGGAGGTGCCCGAGGAGCTCGCCGCCGGTGGGAAACCGGCAACGGATGGCGCGAGAGCGACCAGCGAGCAAGTGGCGCCAAGCGCCAACCCAAACAAGCCGACAATGGTGAAGACGTCTGCCGAGCAACGGGCATCCAAGCAGGTGCCACCTGAAGCACCAAGTGTGGAACAGGCAGCCCCGGAGGAGAGGCGAGACCCCGAGCCCAGACAAGAAGCACCAGAACAGTCTACAGCCACCCTAAACACACAGGAGGGTGGTCTACTGGACGCCACGGCTCGGGAGAAAGGTCCAGTGGTGGTGTCTAGGCCCGAGAGTAGCCAGCGACAGGAGGAGACTGAAGCTGGCCAGTAGTAAGAGGAACCTAGGACGGCTGATGCCGTAGAGTTCGAAGATGACGACGTCCTAGAGGAAATTGAGGGGCATCCCCAGGACAGGCATCAGCACGTGTACGTATGCCGTCAGCGTGGGGATCATTTCATCTGCCACGAGGAAATCCCCACAGAGGATGAGACAAGAAAGGTTGAGCTGGCGGCGAAGCGGCTTATAGCCAAAGTCCAAGTAAGGTGCTGTTTTGTACACTCCTAGACCAGTATTGTGATGCTTTTGCTAAAACAATGTTGTGGTTGCTTTGCAGGATATCGTGAAGACGGCAAAGTACCGTAAGCGGCGCTTCGACCAAATTGAACCAACATTCAATGAGAATAAAGAGCTGGCAGCCGAGGTGGATCGGCTGCATGAAAAGCTCGAGGTCGCCGAGAAGGAGAAGGCGGAGTTGGAGACATTTCAAAACAACGTTGTCATCCAGCTCAGCCAGAAAGAGTGAAAGGACGGGTAAGTTGTCAAGCCACTACTCCCCAAGCACTGAAAAGTGCTGTTAATGCACATTCCTAACTAACCAGCCTATTTGTAGGCCTGGCGAATGAAGTAACTGCCCTTCGAGAAGAGCACGCACGCGTGGTCGGTGAGTGCACCCGATTGAGGGAACAGAACAGCCGGCTGGCACAAGACCACGTGCAGCTCCTGGAGCGATCCAGAAAGATAACCGAGGAGCTGATGGCGAAGAACCTAGAGCTAAACAGTAAGTGTTGGCTGTCTTGTCTTAGTAAGTTTCCACATGATATTCCCTTGACCGGATGGCTGCTTTGCAGAACTAAAGGTGAACGCGAAAAAGCACCTCGAAGAGGCTATCAAAGATCGTGACACCTATTTAGCAAAGGCACTAGAGCTCGAGATGGACCGAGATCTCTGGAAAGGTCGGTGCAACCAAATGGTGAGCGGTATAATGCCAGTATAGAACCTGATCGACCCAGAGCTCCTGGCAACTGATACCAGAGCACCGCCGCGTGGAGTAATTGGCAAGTGCCAGCGTGCCTTGGGATGGCTCCATCAGTTCGTGAAGGAGGCCAGGGAGTATGCGGGCGCCCATGTGCTCAGCATGGTGCGTGCGCACTACCCACTGATCGACTTCAAGCGCTTCGAGCTGGGGTATCCCAAGGAGGTTGGCCCGAAGCAAGCAGATGAACTGAGGATCCAGTTGCTTGACTTGTCGGCTTCAATGATGGGCGACATCAACTTGTGCGGGACATCATCACTGCCAGGGCAGGAGCCAGCATCTTCAAGTTAGCTACCGAGAGCTGCGGTCTCGACTAGCCAGTCCCCAGTGCCAAAAACTTCATTCGTGGAGCGACCGGAGGCTGCGGTCTCAACCAACCAGACCCCGGTGGCACCAGCTTCCTCAGCCAAAGAGGCACCGCCATCATCGAGCGGTGAAAAGGCGAAGAGCAGCGCCCAGCCCGAGCACCGAGCGCCAACCAGCCAGTAGCCTGTAGCTATAGAAAGTAGAACAATTTTAGTTTATTGTAGACTTGTGCCTCGTTAGGCAAGCCTGTAATAATGTATTGTTAGAACAATGTAAGCTTGTTGTGTTTTTGTATGAAAAACGTTTGAAGCTTGTATATTGTGTGGACGATAACTAAGTTAGAACGTATAAGTGTTCTATTTTAGTTGTAGCAGTTGGGAGACACGTCATACTGTTGAATCCGTACGGCCCTAGCCGGATCTGTGGTCTGAGAGTGAGGCAAGGAGCATGTTCACCCGTAAGAGCACACATGTCAGACCAAGGAGCATCCACCGACCACCCGGAGCGTAGAGAGTGGGTCCCATGCACGCATGGGGAGGAGTTGGAGACGGGGCTAGCTCCGAGGGCTCGAGGAAGAATGGTGGTCTATCAATTGGTCTGTTATAAAATAAAGATAAAAAGTAGTCTCTAGACAAATACGTTGAGTAAATCAGAAGAAAATATAGATGCTTTATTAAAATAATCAAAGTACAAGAGGGGTACATATCTTTCTTTTTCAGCGCTTTATGGGTAAAAACGCCTGAGCTTATCAATATGCCAGGAGTTGGGCAACTTAGTGCCATCGAGATAAGCCAGCCTATAGGAAGTAGGTCGTGTAACTTCTATGACCTCGAATGGTCCCTCCCATGGTGATGAAAGCTTGTGCATGTCGTCTTGACTCGTCTTCCACTTCAAGACCAGGTCACCGACTACAAAGAACCTTTCTTTGACATTCTTGTTGTAATACTTGCGTAGTACAGCGAGGTACTTGGCAGTATGCACACAGGAATCAAGCCGTCGTTCCTCGGAACAGTTGATCTCAAGTTCTCGTGACTCATTAGACCTGTCCTTGTCGAAGTTGTCAACCCTTGGTGATTGAAAAGCGATATCGGCAGGGAGCACCGCTTCTGCACCGTAGACCATGAAGTAGGGAGAGGCGCCCGTATTTCGACTGGGCTGAGTTCGAAGACCCCAGACCACAGTCGGTAGTTCCTTGAGCCATTGGCCAGGCGCTTTCTTGTTTTCTCTGTACAGTCTTTTCTTTAACGCATCAAGGATCATGCCATTTGCACTTTGAACCTATCCATTAGCTCTGGGGTGCGCCACTGACACATACTTCACAACAATGCTCCTTTCATCGCAGAAGTCCCAGAATGTATTGCTAGTAAATTGAGTCCCCAGATCTGTGATGATGCTGTTGGGGAGGCCAAAACGGTGAATGATCTGGTCGAGGAATTCGACCGCTTTTTCTGAGGATGCCTTGGTCAAAGGCATCTACTCAATCCACTTGGAGAACTTGTCGATCATCACGAACATGCACTTGAAATTTCCAGGGGCCGGCTTGAAAGGCCCAATCATATCCAGTCCCCAGCATGCAAAAGGCTAGGAGGCTGGTATGGTCTAGATCTCATGTGCTGGTACATGTATGCGCTTCGTGAAAAACTAACACCCGTCGTAGTGGCGTACTAGCTTCTCTACATCGGCCATGGTGGACGGCCAGTAGAATCCTGCTCAGAAAGCTTTGCCGACCAGTGTTCGAGAGGCGGCGTGATTGCCACAGGTGCCACTGTGAATTTCTTCAAGCAGTTTAATGCCTGCCTCTTGAGTGATACACTTCATCAAGACTTCTTCCTTCGCATTCTTGCGCATGAGGATGCCATTGACCAGTATATACTGTTTGCTACGGCGTATAAGGCGCTCATTCTCTGTTCGGTCAGTATAACCAGTTCCATCTTGTAGATACTTGATGAAGGGTACCCTCCAGTCACTATTATCAGTGGTTGAAGGCAAAGTATGAGTGGTCGAAGAGGGTTCCGTAGTGATCGGAGGAGGAACCGTAGCCACCAGTTGCTGGTCTGGGGGCTTCTCGACCACGTGATCTTCTTCTTCCTTGATTGACGGGTTGACAAGATCTTGGACGAACACGCCATGTGGGACTTTGGCTCGGGATGACCCTAACTTAGACAACTCATCGGCTGCTTTGTTTTTATCCCGGACCACATGCGAGTATTCGATGCCGTAGAACTTGCCTTCCAACTTTCTGATTTCCTTGCAGTAAGCATCC
Source organism: Saccharum hybrid cultivar R570 (assembly GCA_038087645.1). Classification (NCBI taxonomy): domain Eukaryota; kingdom Viridiplantae; phylum Streptophyta; class Magnoliopsida; order Poales; family Poaceae; genus Saccharum; species Saccharum hybrid cultivar. The sequence continues at coordinate 19,151,936 of JAQSUU010000637.1, forward strand.
ATCTTCTCGCTAGTTGTGTCCCAGTCTTTATTAAGCTGGTTTATGACTAGAGCCGAGTCGCCATAGACATACAGGCGCCTGACACCAAGCTCGACCGCAATCCGTATGTCGTGGAGGCAGGCCTCGTATTCTGTAGTATTATTATATGCAGGGAAATAAAGCCTGAGGACGTAGCGGAGTTTGTCTTTATTTGGTGAAATGAAGAGCACGCCTGCTCCTACACCATCGATGTTGAGGGAACCATCAAAATACATCTTTCGGTATTCGGGTAGCCCCTGATCGGGAGGTTGCGCTTAGGTCTATCCATTCAACTATAAAATCGACCAGAGCCTGGGACTTAATAGTCGTATGGCTCTAGAACTTCAGAGAGTAGGGGCATAATTCCATCACCCATTTGACGATGTGTCCATTAGCGTCCTTATTCCGAATGATGTCCCCAAGCGAAAAACTAGTCTTGACCACCACCCGATATCCGTCAAAGTAATGTTTCAACTTTCGGGATATAATCAGGATGGCATAGATCAGCTTCTGGATTTGAGGGTACTCGGATTTGGACTCATTGAGTACCTCACTGATGAAGTAAACAGGGCGTTGGACTTTGTAAACGTGGCCGGGTTCCTCACGCTGGACCACGATGACTGTAGAGACCACGCGATCAGTGGCCGCGACATAGAGGAAAAGGACGCCGTCTTTCTGAGGAGCAGGAAAGACTGGTGGAGAGGTGAGGAACTTTTTTAGCTGTGTGAAGGCAGCGTCTGCCTCTTTCGACCAGACAAACTTCTCTGATGCCTTAAGAAATTTGAAGAAATGCAGGCCCTTCTCGCCGAGTCATGAGATGAAGCGGCTCAGGGCGGCCATACATCCAGTGAGCTTCTGGATATCCTTGCCATTTTTCGGGGGCTGCATATCTAGAACAGCCTTAACCTAGTTGGATTGGGGCGTATGCCGTCGTGACTGACTACGTTACCCAGCAATATACCAGACGGGACTCCGAAGATACACTTCTTAGGATTAAGCTTCTGTAACACCCTAGGTGTTAAGCATTGCATTAGCATTTTAAATCATGAGCATGAGCATCATTGTGTATTCTTAATCACATGTAATGTAAGTATAACCTTGAAATGAAACAAGTGAAACATCACTTTGAAACATGAATGTTGTATGTGCTTGTTTAGATTTATTTTTGCCCTGATTATGCTTGCTAGGCTAATAAAACATGTTTGGCTATAATTGTAAATCATTTAGAGTTATTTAGCATAACTTTTGGAGCAAGTTTGGTATTCAAAATTTCCTCAAATTTTGCTTTTAAAAATATTCTAGAAAAATAGGATTTTTATTTAAAAAAATGGACTTTGAATCTTTAATTCAAAATCTGTTTGGAATTTCAAAATATGCCCTAAAGCAATGTTGTAGAGAATTAAATTTTGAACAACTTCTATTTTGGGGTCAAGTCTTGAAAATGCCATTTTCAACTTCAAAATTTTGAATTTGGGACTGTTGGAAAAATCTGGAATTGAATTAGAAAAGAAAAATGTTTTCCCTGCTTACTGGGTCGCACGCTCCACTTTCGGCCCGCCAGCCGATGCGGCCCATTTCCTTCCCCGCGCTCCCGCCCCGCACTGCGCTCGCGCCCGTGCTCCTCCCTTCTGGCCCAGCTCCGCTTCGCCGGCCCAGGCCCAGGCCCGCTCGCCCGCTCGCGAGTTCGGACGCACGCGCCCACGCCGCGCCCCGACCAACGGCAGCATGCGCTCACCGCATGGCGCGTGCTCGCCATCGCCGGCGTACGGGTGGCACCTCTGTGGCCCCCGCGCCCCTCCACGCTCGCCTTACCCCGCCTCGCGCATGCACCTTCCTTGCTCCCTTTCATTTCTCCTCCTCCTTTCGCCAGAGCAAGTAGCAGCCGCAGCAGCTGAGCGCCGCCATGAGGTTCGCCGGCGTCGTGCGCCTAATCCTCCGCGTATGCCCTCGAGTCGTCTTGCCCATGGCTCCACCTCAATGCCCTTTGTCGATTGCGCATGCTCGCCTCCGCCCTCGTCAAGGTGAGGGCCATATTCGGCCGTCCCCTTCCCCGCCGACGAGAGCATCGCCGTGGCTCGTGTGGACAACTGGGCCGCCATGCCTTTTTCTTCTCCTCTTCGTGAGCGCTGGATCCGCCTTGACCTCGCTTAGCCTCGCCATGGCTAGCAGCGGTGAGCTCGCTGACATGCAGCGCCGCTATGCCGCCATGCGCGCCAGTGAGCTCACTTCGGCCCTCTATCAGCGCCATCTCCTAACTTAGCGTGTTCGCATCGCCAAGAGGAAGCCAACGGTGCCGGTCTCGCCGATGGGGACCTCACCGTCGGTGAGGAGTAGCCGGTCAACAGCGTCCTCTGCTCCCGTGTGATTGTCGGGTGGGGCCGGGCGACCGCGGGGCCCAGCTGCAGTGTCTCATGGCCGGATCTGGGGAAAAGCGCGGGGTGTGCATAGTATTTTTCGGCCGATTGGGTTTAAAGGGTTTTTGAAATTGATTTCCAGAAATTCTTTAGAGGCTTCCAAAATTCATATCTGGAAAAGTATTGCTCCAAATTTGATGAAACAAATTTTGGTAGACTTCTTAGGAGTAGATCTACAGAATAAAAATATTGCATGTAGATTTTGTGATACATTCTGTGGAGATTTATTTAATTCTTGTATTTGCTGTTATCTTAGAAAATGTCTAGTAAATAGAATAATTATCAAAAAAAATATGGTTCTAGTTTTGTTAATCTCCTTTAGTGATGTACCTTGTAGGAAAAATATATGTCATGCATGTTCTGTAGAGAAATATTGATGTGTAGTTCAAGTGCCTTTAATCGATGTTTTTTGTTATTTTTGATAGAGAGCAAAAATGGTATAAAACATGTGTATGATAATTTTTGTGCAGTGATTGTTTTTCTGTGTAGAACATAGGAAAAATATTAAATCTATTGTTTGATACTTTTCATAGTACAAAGTATTTTCATGCTCATTTTTATGTCTTAGCTTGTTATTTTTGTGTAGGCTGTTTTACTTATCCAAATCCCATGAAAATTTTATGGTATGCTACTTGGAGTAGGACTATGCTACTGTAATTTTTGGAGATTTTTCTATGACCAAAAATACATGTTGCTGTTGTAACCCTAGTTTAAATAGAATATAAAATGTTATTCTTTATGGATAATTAGTTTAATAATGATGTTTTGGTGTATCTTTGAAGCACTAAATCCTTTGCTGGTGTTGCTTGATAAGTTAATGTGGTTATGCTAATAAAGTGTAGTAGCACTTATGTTAGGGTTATGTGTAAAAAAAGTGTAAAAGTAATGGGGATTGTGATAGGAGATAATGCAGTAGATGACATGTTCTCGTAGTAACCGATTGGATGATGTTGACTACCTTGTAGAAAGGTTTTGTCTCTAGTATATACTATAAGTCTCAATGTGTTCATCTGCATATCATGTCATCATGATCATAGCATACCACCGCATCCGATGCACCGTTTGCATGTTTACTTATACAATTGCATCATACAGGATCGCAGGAGTTGCCAGTAGTAGTTCAGGAGGAGCAGACCAGGACAGATCCGCAAGAAATATAGGCATAGGAGGTGCCAGAGGAAGAGGAGCAAGGAGAGGACTTGACCGAGTGCATGGATCATCAACCTAGTTCGTTCGAACGAGGCAAGCCCTGGAGCATTCTAATTCTCCTACTTTATAAAAGCAATTCTTTCTATATATGAGTTTATATATTGTTGCATTAAGTTGTAGGAGTTGATTGAAACCGTTGATGCATTTATTACTATCCTTGCCTACCTTATTACATTTTTACCCTGTTAGGTTAGGATCGAATAACTGCTTAGCCTTGCTTAGACCGGTAGCGATCGATGAGTTTCGGTCACCTACATTTATATGTGGTTACTGGAAGAATTTAGCTATGGAAAGAATGATATCCTGAAATTAACCATGTGTGATGGATAATTGGAGACCGGATGGAAAAGTTGGAGGCAATCAGACAGGGTTCTGGGGTGCTGTTAGTTTTCCGTCTGTGTCGATTAAGGACCGATCGTTGCTCGTCCCTCTTGTCATGTTGAATGCATGCCTCACATTTAGCTAGCTAAATAAAGTACCTTTCGACCGCGAAGCTAGTGACACTATTTGAGCCAGGATAAACTCGGATTGGCAGACTGGTGCTGAAGGGGGTATGACGGGGACGCGAAGAGTGAGCCCAAGGTGCGTCCTGGCTGTCAGGCGGTCCCTAGGTAGTGCGGTCCATGACTGTTATCCCATGGCTACTTGGAAAGTGTCATTAGTGATCTGTAGCTCACTGGATCGGTGAGTGTGGTTTGTGTGAGGAATAAATCACTAGCTGGTTAGGAATCGTTTCGAATCGCCATCGCTCCTCGATAGTGAGCACTTGACTCGAGCTACAGCATCGTAGTAATTATAATGGAACACTGATGGTTATCTGGATGGTATTGGAATTGCTAAATCTGAGTTAGTAACTAGATGTTATTGGTTAATCAAGTGATTGCTATAGTATAGGTGCTTACCTAGATGGATAGGTCATAATAAAGATGATGCAAAATACTTAAAATGGTTTCTTCATGATAGCTTATGCTTTTCGCAAATGAGTCAGCTAGCCCACTAAAGAAAGCCTTGCATACTCCTTGGTGTTGCTTCATTTTGGTTTAAGACGGGTAAGTCTAGCTGAGTACCTTCTAGTACTCAGGGCGTTGTTCCCATTGTTGTTGTAGATGGTCAAATGTACTATGGCTATTGCATTAACTGCCTGTATCCGATGATGGGCGACAACTAGGACCAAGGGCAATGGTCACTCCGTATCTCTCATCTGATGCTTTTGTTGGAGATGACTACTTACTAGCACTGTATCTGAACTAAAAGTGTGTGTGTGGCTTTAAAACTAATTGCTTCCGCTATTTCAGTTTGAACTTGGGTTGTAATAACTTTATGTTCTAAACTCCGATGTATTCAACTGTCATTGCAAACTTTATGTAACATGTGACGGTGATTGCTAAACTTGTACGATCTTGGTTTGTATATTGGTTGGTTTGAAATCCTTCATGGTTTCCCGGACTATCGGGTTATACGGGCTTAAGTTTGCTAAATTATCTACTTCGGTGGAAGATTTCCTTACTTAATCTCGTATAATTGGTCGGTTCTGTTGCAGCTTCCATTGGTACATGTTAAGAGCCATGAAAATCCGCTGGAGATTGTTGACTAGGGTATGGGCCTTCTTGGTTTTTACCACCTCATCATCAACGTAGGCTTTGACAAGGTCATCCTTTATCTTGTTTTGGAGACAGTTTTGGATGGCACGCTAGTATGTGGCCCCCGCGTTCTTGAGCCCGAACAACATTGTCGTGTAGCAGTAGGTGCCAAAAGGCGTGATGAAGGACGTTTTGATCTGGTCATCCTTATTGAGAGCGATCTGGTGATAACCAGAGTAGCAATCGAGAAAGAACAGCAGTTCGTAGCCGGCTGTTGAGTCAACGACCTCATCTATGCGAGGTAAGCTGAAGGGGTCTTTAGGGCAGTGTTTGTTGAGATCAGTATAATCGACACACATTCTCCATTCATTATTCTTTTTGCGTACAAGTACCGGGTTGGCTAACCACTCCGAGTGATACACTTCTTTGATAAATCCAGCTGCTAAAAGCCATGTAACTTCTGCCCTAATAGCCTCCTTTTTGTCGCGAGCGAACCGTCATAGCTTCTGCTTGATAGGCTTGGCGGTCTTCGAGACATTCAAGGAGTGCTTGATTAGGTGCCGAGGTACACCAGGCACGTCTACAGGATTCCATGTGAACACACTTACGTTGTCCCTCAGAAACCTGACGAGCGCGTCTTCCTATTTGGGATCCAGATTGGCCCCGATAAGGGTCGTCTTGCTGGAATCGCCATCGACCAGCTGGATCTCCTTGTGGTAATTGGACTTGATGCTCTTGCACGGGGCTTGTAGCTCTAGGATCTCCAGGTGGTTGGCGGGAGTCTTGGTGGCATCAACCAAGGTCTGCTCCATGCGGATCGAGAGGTCGGTGGCTTCGGTCACTTTGAAACTTTCCTCTTCACAGGTGTATGCGGTGTAGACATTACCTCTGAGAGTGAGGACGCCATGCTTGGTAGGCATCTTGAGCACCAGATATGAGTATGGCACTGCCATGAATTTGGTGAGCCCTGGTCGATAGAGGATGGCGTGGTAGGTGCCATCGAAGTCTGCGACCACGAAGTTGACGTAGTCGGTGCGGAAGTGTTCTGCAGTCCCAAACTGCACAGGGAGCGTGATCTGCCTGAGAGGTATAGAACTCTGTCCGGGGATGTAATAGAACCGACCAAATTATAAGAGCACAAGTACAAAAACAAGCGCCTGAAACGCTCAAATTTTTGAACTTGAGCCCATATAATCCTGGTAGTCAATCGAAACCATGAAGGATTTCAAACCAACTCGCTTACAACCAAGATCGCATCATTCAACATAAATGCATCACACGTTACATTTCACAAGTAGTTCAGAAATAAACTTACAACACCACGGAGTCGCAATTATTACAAACCAAGTTTATAAAGTAGTGGAAGCATAAACACACACACACACTTAGTTCAAGTATGATTGCCAGTCTTATAGATCAATATCCCACAAAGCATTAAGGGAAGTAAACTAACAGACGATCACGCCCGAGTGATCTAGTCCTCATCACCCGCCGGGTGGAGGCAGTTCTTGCAGAAGCCCTGATATAGCATGTCATCTGCAACAGGAGGGGATAAACCCTGAGTACGGGAATGTACTCAGCTAGACTTACCCGTCAAAATGGAAAATAAAAGACACCAAGGATCATGCAAGGCTTTCTTAAAGTGGAGCTGGCTGACATCATGTTTTGAGGAAAAGCATAAGTATAGGTAGCTCCTTTAACCTGTACTAGCAGTTATTTTTAGCATTAACATGTCAGCTATCTTAGCACCTGTACTAAACAATCATGTGATGATTAAGCAACCAATATTAACCATAGCATGTATAAATTTGAGGCAACATGTACTTCATCATCCCATTCAACCATTTGTTCAATTAATGAGATCTACGTTGCCGCTGCTCAAGTCAAGTGTTCACTAACCTGGAGCGATGGCGACTCGAATCGAATTCCTATCCAGCTAGAGGGGTACTTCTAACACTCACCGAGACACGCCTGGTGAGGGCTGCTCAGGTCATCTTTGGTACAATTCAGGAGTCATGGGTTTGACTGATGCCGTATCCCCAAGGGCAACACTCTGCCAGGTGATAGGGACTCTAACCCCCCCTTGGTCTTACGCCAATGTCCCCAAGCACATCCTTACTTCTGCCAAGATGCGACCTACCCTTTGATTCCCGACTAGAACTGTATTACTCAGATTCGTGGTCGAAATGGCTTATCCGGCCAACTAAGTGTTAGATTGTGTTCAACATGACTCAAGGACGTACAGCGAATCGGTCCTTAAACGACTCTGACAGGCATAGCTTCGCACCCAAGACGTGAAGTGTCTTGCGGCTGCACTATCGAACTCCCGCCCGGTCTCAAATTCATTTTTAGCATGGTTCCATCCACGATAGCCAACATAGCCACTTGTGACCGACTTCACCTAAGTCTCGCGGATGACCGGAAATCATCCGACTTCTACCGCACTAAACAGGGCTAAGCATTAACACGTGCCTAAACTTAAATTGGGATTCAAGTTCTATCTCTAGACAAGGTAGATATAATGCAGCAGGTGTTTTCACTCAACTCCTACAACTTAATGCAGTAAACAAGTAAAAGTATGCAATTATATGTGTATACAAAAGATGGGTTAGCATGCACCGGGGCTTGCCTTTCAGGAAAGAAGAAGGGCGATGGTCCGAGCACTCAGGTAGCTCGTCAACGGCGCTTCCTTCGCTGGCTGGCCCTTCGGGTTCTCCCGGCTGCTCCTGATCCTCCTCCGGAAGAGCTCCCTCGAATTCCAGGAGTGTCACTCCCTCCGGTACACCTATTGCATGAATGCACAATAAATCTCATGGATGCATAAGAAGGAATGCAACATGCTCGGAATGAAATGTAACTACAGCAACACTAGTGCTCTATTCAAATCACTTCACAACATGTGCATATTTCTCCTCCGGTAGAGAAGTACTTACCTAATCTACACAACCTAATGTATAATTGTTCTTCCTCAGTTAAGGGCCTAACACCTAACAATCAACAAGAACAACATTACTTAAGCTTATCACAAACCTAAGCATAATATGGCACAACAGAAATCTGGACAGCAGATAAGTATTTTAACCATAACTAGAGGTCCAAAAATCCAAATGATATGATACAAGACAATCTGGAAAGCTTATAACATGCTCTACAATTCATTTTCAGATCTCAAGACCTGATTCCTAAGTTTACCTAGTCGAATTCCCAAAGTTCTAGAACTCTGCCCTCTCCAAACAGAGAGCAACCATTTCTGGACAGTCACTTCAAACAACTGTAGCTCCTAAACTACTAAGCCAAATACCACCAATTTTTGACATAAGCTAGTTTAACAAGTTTACTACCACTTTGGTATTCACAAGATTCCCAGCAAACACCTTTTTCAAAGTCTATACTCAAAAATGCTACCAGCTGTCCAGAGAACCTAGAAATGTGAAAATTAAATATTTACTCATGTGTCAAACTACCCCTATGACCAAACTAATGCCACTACTAGGTCACACATGACATGAAACCACCAGAAAGTAAGGTATGTTTACCCAAGTCATTTATTTTAATCCCTTTCTTAATTTAATTAATTAATTAAGTGGAAAATTAAACTTATATGCAAACTACTCAGAAAATTCTACAAAAATTACAGGGGACTCTATACCCTATTAGGAGGCTACTGTAAAAACTTGAGCCAAAGTTATTTACAAAAACTCCCTACACAAAATTCACAAGCTAGAAAGGCTGATTTTTGCATAATTAACAAATCTTAATGAAATTGTCAAACAATAGAAACAATATTTTTCTTAGCAATCTTAGGGTTCCAGAACACTCTCCATAAAATTTCATGAGCATTGCACATACAGAAAAATTATGAAAATTCATTCAAGTATCTCCTAATATAAAATGACAACAACATAACTTGAAAACTACTCAAGCAATAGCATCCAAATTTTTATCAGAGCTAGCTTAGACATGAAATAGCACACCCACAAAATTTCATAATTTTTGGAGCACTAGAACTCCAGTTATCAAATTAACAAGTTTGCATCTATTTTAAAATACATTTCAAATATCTATTTTCATCTTCCAGAATCTAAACAGCACATATACCTTTGATATTTTTCCTAAATACTACACTTTACAAAGAACTAAACACAATTGGAATCACCTCATTTGGATATATATTGCTTGAGATATGCAATTTACAATATAGCATGAAAATCTGTGAAATAATAAAAGAAAACTTAAATTGCAAGACCCTAATGATCTACTGGGCCGGCCCGCTTAGCGCCAGCGCGGCCCAACACGCGCGGGCTGAGCCAGCTCCCGCCCGCGCGAGCACTGCTGACAGGGCGGGCCCCCCGGTCAGAGAGAGAGGGAGCAGGGGAAGGAACGGCGATGACCGGAACTCGCCGCCGGTGACGACCCCGGCGAGGCTACGGGCACCACGAGTTTCGCCTCAACTCCCCGCGTCGATTGAACCCTAAATCCTAGACTCTACCGGCTTAGGGAGGGGTTGTCCGCAGCGGTGGCGGACGGTGGTGAGCGACGGTGCTGCGACGGCCAACTCCGGCCATTCTCCGGCGAATCCGAGCTCGGTACGAGCTTCACCGACCTCAAGTACACCTGACTAGCCTCGCGCGTGGAGTGGAGACGGACCAGCGGGGGCTGGCCACGGTGGCGCTCAACTCCGGTGACGCGGTCATGGCGGACGCGTCTAGTGCGGTGGCCCGTTCTGGCACGACTGCGACGAGATAGGGCACTATGTCTTCGGAGGACACACTAAGACCACCGACTCACCCCATGCGCACCCTAACTCAGCCAAGGGCCATCTACAGAGAGAGAACGGAAAGAAGCTTGCCCATGCGGCAATGGCGACCGCGGCGAGAGCTCGCTACGGTTCTCGTTCGTTCTGACCTCTATAGCCCAAATCGCGGGGTAACATCTTCACCTAAGCTTCTATAGGCCACTAGAATGACAAAACGGGGGTGAGATGGGATGGAGACGTGCTGTGCAGTGCTGGCCATGGTGGACCACGGGGGCGGCGGTGCTCCGGTGAACTCTGAGCGGGGGAAATCGGCAATGTGCCCTTACCCTGGCTCGGTTGCTCCAAAGGAGGGGTCGATGAGGTTCGAGAGGTGGTGGCAGAGCTGTGGGCGTGGTGTAGTGGCCGGTGGTGCGGTGGCAAGCACGCACGGCCATGGGGCAGCACATGGCGGTGATGGCGGCTCGGTTCTTCCGCTGTGGCGAGGACAGAGGGAAGGAGGAGGAGGAAATGGATGGAGATGCAAGCGGTGGACGGCGTGGCGGGCTTAAGGCTCATGCGACCTGACTGGTGGGGCCACGACCGGCGTACGGCCACCACGGCGCGTCCACATGGTGGCAACGGCCTGAGGCCGGTCAGCCACTGAGTTCACTGAACTCTAAATCGGCGTCCAAATGCAGTGACTGACAGCCGAAGTTTGAGCCTCCATATCTCCTAATCTGGCTCGAGTTAGTGGTAGGTGTTAACAGCAAAGTTGTAGAGCTACATGAGCACTACAACTTTGTCAATGGAAGTTTGGACTGGTTCGCCATGGTTTATGAGTTACATGGCTCCAAAGTGGGGTACAGTGAAACTGTATGTCAGTGCATGACTTAGAAAAATTTCTAAGTCTGAAATCAGCATGGAGACCTGACTTGTGGGCCACTTTTGAGCATGTTCTAGCCATTTTCATTAGATGTCCATATTGAGACTTTTGTTCCCCATGAAATTCTCTACAACTTTGATTAAGGGTGCACCTCCATGCAAGATCTCTAAGCTGGACTTTTTAAACAGTCAAACTAAAGCATTCTAGGGCCCAAGGCTTGGTCAACATCACATAGGAGGGCATTTTGGTCATTTTGGTCAACATGAACATTGTTCCACTAATGATCCTAAGTGTGATTAAGGTACTATAGGACATAATTGACCACTGTACACTTTGGTTACACCCACTTCCAATTGTCACATAGGTTGAAACAAACAAAACAAGTATTTTAACTAAATGTTGCCACACCATGTTGCATATATATGTTGCACTACTCACATTTCATAAGCTACCACTTTTGAAACAAACTTAATAAAGTATGTTGCACACTCTTGTTACAAGCCAAACAAATGCATAATGAATGGAATGATGCTCATGCTTATGAAATGCAGGTGCAATTTTGGAAGCCAAACACCTAGGGTGTTACAGGGGAGAACGCCCCAAAACTGTGCCTCGTAGGGTTTGAGATGAGCCTGGCTCAGTTTTAGAGCAGGTAAGCTATTGCAAAATAGGATGTCGATGGAACTGCCACCATCTATGAGGACCCTCTTGAACCGGACGTTGTTGATGCAGGGATCGAGGATGAGGGGAAATCGACCAGGTTTAGGAATTACGGCCCACCGGTCTTCACGGTTGAAGGAGATTTCTCGGTGAGACCAGGCTGGAAACCTGGGGTCGGTGATGAGGCCGTCAGCATCAGTGATACTCATGCAAGCCTGTTTGAGCAGTTTGCGCTCGTGTTTGGACTCTAGAGACACCTTTCCGTCGAAGATGGAGTGGACGGTTTTGGTGGGAGCGACGTATTGATGACGAGGATCCCTGTCCTGTTCATCATCGTCGTCATCACCATCTCATCGTTGTGCATCGTGGTCAGCCCTTGCAGCATCGTCGGCAGTGAGCTGCTTGGCGTAGATGTTCTTGAGGAAGCGACAATTCTCCATGGTGTGATTGGATTTAGGATGAAGCTGGCAGGGACCCTTCAGGGCCTTGTTGTAGTCATCCTAGTAGTCATGGTGACCACTTGGCTTCTTAACCACGTTGACTTCATGATTGTCCTCATGAGGACACTTGCCTCTGAAGGCATCGCGGTGGTCACGCCACCGATCACGGTTGTCTCGGTGGTCACGGTTGTCGTTGCGCCGATCACGACGATCGCGGTTGTCGTTCTAACCACGGTCATCGTGGTTGTCGTCACGGCGCGGTGGGTGTTTGGGGCGTGATGGCCCTCCCACATCTTCCTTGATTATCTTCTCAGCGTCATCTGCGTCCATGTAGTTTTTGGCGGTGGCGAGCAACTTAGAGACCGTGGTCGGCCGTTTTCGGAGCAGCTTGCTTCTGAGGGCGTCGTGGTGGCGAAGGCCCTTGATGAAGGCCGAGACTACCTCATCATGAGAGATCTTGGGGATCTTGAGGCGCATATCCGAGAAGCGTCAGATGTAGTCGCACAGCGGCTCATCCTTGTGGTCACGTATGCGCTCGAGGTCATACTTATTGCTTGGTTGGTCACACGTGGTGATGAAATTGTCGATGAAGGCCTGTTTGAGTTGTGCCCAGCTATCGAACTGGTTCTCCGGCAGGCTCAAGAGCCATTGATGACCTGCTTGATCAAGAACAACTCGAAGATAATTAGCCATTACATGTTCATCGCCTGAAGCTGATCGGACGGTGATCTCATAAAGTGTGATCCAGTTCTCGGGATTCTCCTTGCCGTCATACTTCCTGAGCTTTTTTAACTTGAAGTTTTTGGCCATATGACTTGTCGGAGATGAGAAGTGAACTATTTTATGCCGGGAGGACCATGCTCAGTGTCGTATTCAATGTGACGGACGTTCTCATAAGCTTGACGGTCATTAGCGCGGCTGAGGATGTGGCTGCGGGCATCACGCGGAGGGAGTTGCTGGCGGAGATCGCGGTTGGGGTCTTGATTCACTTCCTGATCTCAATTACCGCGGTGATTGCGGTTGTTATCCTGACGACCACGACCACCTCCATGAGCACCATCACTGTCGCCACAACTATGACCACCGTCGCTGCTGCCGCCGCCACCACCACCATTACCACCGCCGCTGCCTTGAGGGTTGACTAGGAGTGGACCATTGCGCGGATTAGATGGTTGTTGGTGACTTGGGTGTTCCGAAGAATGATGACTCCGGCTAGATGCAATTGATGTGCTCGAAGTAAACTAAGCTCATTTAGCTAGTTCCACGGTTTGGCCCATAGCAGTGACCAGATGTGCGCAAATGTTTTCGTGGACCTGCTGGATTTCTGGTTGGTCAGGTAGGCGGTCCAGGATGGCCATGGAGATAGCCACGTTGGCACTTGGAGTCCTAAAAACTTGCCGCTCGCCCACCCTGTCGAAGGCGTTGGCTAGATCCCTTGGTCGGGGTCCCTTTCGACGCTCTTCTTCTTCGGCCTCCTGGTGATGGAGTTCGGCGCGCCCGGCGTTACGCAGTTTGTGAAGCTGCCGTTGCTCGTCAATTTCTCCCTCGACTACGAGCTTGTCATTGCTGACGTTGAGCACCATGTCGCCATGTCTCGGTGGGAACCTAGGGATCAGAGAGAAACCCGGAGGGTACGGTAGTGCATCCAGATCATATTCATCGTGTTCGAGGTGTTCAGCCTCGGTGTGGATAGAGCGTGTAGATCCAGTGCTGGAGTCACCATCCTCGGGCAGTGTGTGAACCGAGCCTTCATTATGCTCTCAGATACCGACCATGTTGACGGTGTTGCCTGGTGATGGTCGAGGTATAGCCAGGAAGTATAGATCTGAAACATGGTCGTGCTCCATGAGACCCACAAACAGATGAGGTGTACGATACGCGTACTCGGAAGCAATGTTTTTCAGGCCGTATGGGAGGGCCTGGCAATCCTCCGTCTAGACTTGGTACTTAGAGAGCCTAAGGCTAGGTGTAGGAACCGGGTGAAGGCATACTGTACGTCCTTTAGGAGTAGCGGTGACCACTAGATCTGTATCAAGCCGTGTTGGACGGCGAGCCTGAACTGGTCTAGTAGATCTGTTGTGGTGAAGAAGTACCTGCTCGGTAGATTGATTTTGAATTGAATCTACTAAAGTCAGGGTTTGTGAGAGCTTGAGGCCGACCTGGTCAATAGCTTCGATTAGGTCGGTGTCATCAATCATCCTTCCTTTGTAGCGGGGCAGTGGTCGACGAGTTATCGGTGTGGTCGGAGCCATTGCTAGGGTGGTCAGAGCTGTAGCCAGCATGGTCGGAGCCGTAGCCGATGAAGACATGGTCGACGTAGATTGGATCTGCGCCTCCTCTGTGGCAGTGGCGGTGAAGCTGTTGATGCCGGAGGTCCAGGTGATCTGGCCAATGGTGAACGAGAGACCGTCCACCACGGCCACGGAGTCGGGGATGATGACCATCTTGCTCGCCTGAGAAGCTGTACGCACACCCTCTACCTGGCGTGCCACTGTCGACGAGATATGATCGGTAGTCTACTGAGGGGTATGCCCAAGGTAGTAGATTGTCGGTAGACAGGTGTGCAAGCTACGAACTAGATGGTGACGCAAGACAAACACAAGGATTTTATCCAGGTTCGGCCGCCGTGAGGGCGTAATACCTATGTCCTGCGTCAGATTGTATTGCTTGTGCATATTGAGATGTGAGATGAGATGTCTTTTGAGGGGGTCCCCTGCCCACCTTATATAGTTCGGAGGGCAGGGTTACAAATCTAGAAACTAATCCTACCCGGTTACAATTGCCATAGCTGGCCGGATAAGGATTCCTATTCTAACCGACCAGGATCCTGCTTGATCTCTAAGTTTGCTTTCCTTTCTTGCGTGGGACACCGAGCAGATCGACTGGGCCATGCGTCGTCTTCTGATAGGCTGGGCCCACTGGTCTGGGCCAGCCCAAGTCTAGCCATAGGGGTATAGGGGTTAATACCCCCACACAATATAAACACGAAACTTACATGAATTGGAAATGAATTACCAAAGGTGTCTTAGAAACAAGCTCAGGTAGAGCTTGAATCCGCCAAGGTACAAGCCGTAGAGAGAGCACCGACAGGCCGGCACTTCCTCCAAACTCTTCCCTCACTCTCTATCTCACTATTTCTATTTACAAAGGCTAAATCCTAACTTGGTGGACTATTCTTCCCTTGATTGCTGACATACCCCCTGGAGGAGGGGGTATAAGGGGCCTTATACAGGGTGCACCAAGAGTCCTATTGGCCTAGGAATCCATGGCAACATCAAACCTGAGCCTTTGATATGAACTAACCTTGATCAACAACGTAGATTGAATCTTAAAGGTGGTGGGAAACCGAGTAGAAAAGGGAGACTGCCAGGTGGGTCCCACAGGCCAGCCAACCTACAGGTGGGGCTGGCCAGCCTCCCCTAATGGGAGGTGGGCCTCTCCCTCTGATAGAAGGTTCTAGACTCCGTATTGAGTTGTTTTTCGTAGGTTTCGCAGGTTGATTCACTTGTTGATGTTGGTTTGATTGTTTAGAGTGTATGACGGTGGTCTCAGGGACTATTTTCTGGGTAAATCCCCCTGCATTCACATATTCACCAAAACTTGTGGAATTCATTAGTTTAAACCCCTATACCTATGTTTGGTGATGGAATTAAGTATATATGTAGGATATGTTGATGGTTTATGATTGATGTTAACAACCATCAACCGTGACTAAGGTCCTGCTAATCCTATAAATGGGGGGTAGAATACAGAGGGTCTATGAGATTGTCACCCCACATAAATCTACCACTCTTGGAATGCAGGATGCATCTGCATGCAAGATAATGTATAAACACCATGCTTGTTCGAACATTGAATTGGGCGCTCTGTGATCCTGTGCATAGATATAGTGATAACTCTAACTATACTAAGCATAAACTCAAAATATACTAAGAACATAGTAACTAAGAACATAATATAAATAAAGATCAACGTCATCAAGTAGAAAATGTGATGGATACAAGGGCTATACCAAGCCTTGGTGACTAGATCCAGAATCCGAGCAGCAACTTGACTATACTACTTGATCTAACTAGACTAGACTATGCTATGAATCTATGTTTTGTGGAGCTCTTCTCTCTTCTGAGTTTGATTTGACTCGAATGAATCAAAGTGCCTTCTAGGACGGGGTCTGGGGGTCCTTCTATAGGGGACACAAGGCTCCCTATGGGCCCATGGATCTGTGGCACGAATTAATATTGTCCTTCCACCCAAACCGACCTAAATAAATAGTGTAGATTCATCCTCAAAGTCCGTTAGAATCAACTGGAGCCGACAGGTGGGCTCAAGGGGTTTGACCGACCTACAGGTGGGGTCGACCGACCTCACCATGGTCCCTTCCACATGGATCTTCTTCTTTGGCCCATGAATAGTGGATTAAAGCCCAGTAGATCTTCTTCTCTAGAGTTGGTTTCGTTGCGGATGAAAGTGATCTCTTATGATATTATGACCCACTTTGACCTGTTTTGTTGATAAACCCTCATGTATTCACAAAATCACCGAAACTTATGGAAATACTTAGTTTAAACTACTAGACGTTGGTGATTGATTTTAAGGATGATTATATGTTATATTAATAGTTTATAGTTGACGTTAACGACCGTCAGCAAGCTCCCCCAAGCTTAACCTTTACTAGTCCCTTAGCAAAACTAAACTTAAACAATGGATCAGGAGTTGCTACACTATTTTTTATCCACAAAAGTACACAAGTGTTCAATCAAAAGTTCTCCTCTGGATTGAAATAAACCGATTCAACTTTTAAACTCACTCATATTACCTTCAACTTCAATTCGGCTTTTTAGCCTTTACTTGAGTCTTGAGTAGTTGAAAGACAGAACGATCAAGTCAAGCACTATGTCTCGAGTTCTTTTGCTCAACCATAATTAGAGAGGTTTTATAAAATTTTAAATAAAACTCAGAGATTGCTTTGTACGACACTCTCAAGTCTCTCAATATATGTGGTATTTTGGATTCTCACCCTCAAGTCTCTATATATATATATGGTATTTTTGGATCCTCACCAAGGCATATCTTGTTTTTACCTTTTTCTTCCTATAGTTAAAGCTTTTGTGGAGTTCATAGGTAGGGAAACTGCTTTAAGCATACTTGGAACACATATATTGTAAAGCCAAACCTCGGGTCTAAAGAGGAAAAATGTCATCTACAATCAAATCAAGATGTGCAAGTGTGTAGACTATATGGTGGCTAACCTAATTCTACTATGCTCCTTGAAACATATCTCTCTTTTATTAGAACATTTTTGTAAGAACATGGGATATCTTTATTTTCATTTTTCTTATCTTTTCTTCTTTTTTCTCTTTTTTATACCATGGACCTCTTTGTGTCAATTTTTTATATATATTTTTGCATAGCCTCATGTCTCTTTTTTCAACAAAACTTTTGAGAGAAATATCAACAAGAACTTGGAGCATCAATTTGAATGAAATCCTAATAAGCATGTTTTTGTCTCCTTCCACTATAGGAGTAAGACATTTTTGGGTGGATCTAAATGGAAAGCATGTTTTTTCACCTACCCCTAGTGTAGGAATAGTGCATATTTGGGTGGTATGTACGTGGTCTTGATTTTAAAAGCATGATACGTTCCTCATAAGGAACACAAAGCTTGACAAAACTCAATGCAAAGACAAACAACATATATGTGCAAAGTTTTTCTAGTCTAATTAAATAACATATACGGCTGTGGTAGGAATTTAAACTTGTCATATAGGAACTCATCATGTCTTTCAAAAGAAAAACTCTGAAGCTTAGTTTCACATGGAACAAGATAAACAGCAGCTCAAACCATCTCATATCATATCCGTCAACTACCGAGACTTAGATCAAGCATATGCTACCCATGAGTTTTAAGTTCAGAGTAAGTCTTTATATCAAATCAAATTTATCCAAAACTCGGGAGAATCTTAAACTGAAAACTAGGTACTTGAAAGGTGTCGGCATTTTGAGAACCGACGAGTAAATTTAGCGCCGCGCTGCTCAAGAGATTTGTTGGCTAGCACTTAGGACATAGAGAATTTATACTGGTTCAGGATGAAGCTCTACGTCTAGTGCCAAAGACCTGTGAATACGTGTTCCTCAATGCCAAAGTGCTCCAAAACATCTTACAATAGGGGGTATGCAAGCTAGGGTTCTACAGGTAGAAAGGATTCGAGGAAGGAGAAATCGATCGTTTGGAATAAGGCCTGGCTCCCTTTATATAGCCACAGGAGCCAGGTTACATACAGAAGTGTAGGGTTCTCCTGGCCCGAGTGGCTAGGAGCCCGAGGAAGAGAGAAGCTAGTTTGCTTGGTCGGCAAGCCTACCAGTCTTGTCAGCACGTTTGGGTATGGTCGTCGAGAGCTTGCTCCTTACGCCAAGGCATGGCGTATGGTGGTGGCACTATTTTGGCCATGGCGGTGCAATGGGTGGTGGTTGTTCACCAATTCCCCTGCCCGGTATGGCTTGTTTGCTGTCATTGTGGCCTCCGTCCTAGTGTCCGTTTCTTTAGGGAGAAGTTGTGATGGCATCGTACGGGGAGAGTGGTTGTCCATCATGGGCTACCTGCTTCCCGGGATGAGATCCCATTGCCCTGACCTCTCATGGTCAGGTCAGAGGCATAGGATCCAGTCAGAATGGGGGAGCTGGCTCTTGGTCATGATTCCCATGCCGTAGTGGTTGGGATCGTACGCCCGTCCATCAGGCTTTACGGGATTTGGGCGGTGCTGAGCCATGCGGGTGATGTTGCCAGGGCCTGGTATTGTGTTGTCTATCAGCGAGGTGCTGATCGAAGTGACACTCTACCCTAGGGCCAAACGGTCAGAGGGGCTGCCGTCCTCTTGTACTTGGTGGAGTATACGCGTGTGCATCCCATCTAGGCAGGCGTGTTGAATGCGTCCACCCACCTTTCGTCGTTGCCTTAGCGACTAAGGCGGGAAGTGGTCTAGAGGTGGGAGAGGTCGAGGCTGGCCTTGTACGGCTTGGGGCGAGAGGTCGAGGCATGCCGTGTTTAGCTAGACTGAGGGCAGTTGGGGCATCCTGAGCAACTCTTAAGGCCGAGCTTTGGGGTATCCCGTTTACATAACCTCGACAGTAGCTGTAACACCCTAGGCGCCACAAAAGCCTTAGATGTCACTAACATCTCTTCCCTCATGCCCGAGTACAAAACTCGGCATAAAAAAACCAAACATCAAAGTAAAGAGCAAAACCAACAATAAGGACAAAACTATAATTAAGTAAAGCTCCAACTTAAACATTTTTATTAAACCATGAAAGATCACCACGAAGATAAACTAAGTTTATTACAGCAAGGCAAGAGTGTTATTATTATAACTAGATATGGGTGTAATAGTGAAGTTGTGCCACTAATTCCATCCCTTCAAGCAAGCAAAGCATCCAAGCAAGCATCCAAGCAAGCACCTGGAAAGATAAAAAGGGGTGAAATAAATCTCAGCAAGCAAACTGCTTGATCATATCCTTCAAACTACAAGTTAATTAAGCATCAATTTAAATGTCGAAGATATGGCATCATAAGAAACTAATAATTCATAATCAAATTATTTATCCAATGACAACAGTATAAAGGAGTAAACAACATCATGATATTCAATAAATAAACTACCTCTTCAAATGAAAGAAACTCCTCATATCCACAACTTCAATGCAAGTAAACCTCAGAGAGAGTGCAGATGCAATGCATATGCATGTCCACTGCCTCCATACCCAACAAGGTATGAAGCTGCATTGTACCCCTCCTCGGGCAACGTATGATGCTGTATCGATACGGTCGCGGCCAGCAAGCCGCGACATCCATGAATGCTATGCAATGCAATATGATGCAATGACATGATGCAACCATAGAAATACTTACCACATATGCCACATACATCCACTATTGTAATTCATAGCACTTACCTCATGACGATAGATAAATGATAAAATATTCAACAATGTAGATCATATATAAGTTATATTATAAAGGGACAAGTGAATTCAATCTTAGATATTATCTTGATTTAGTTAATGTTATGGCAAAGTGTAGGTAGATTAAATAACATGTCAAGCTGTAGCAAACCACCGCTAATTTACTTGCCTCAAGACAATGATGCAAAATGAGTGCTAAGAACGATTCAAAGGTGCACCACCTGTTCAAACATTATCACCTCAGAATATAAACTCATACAAACATTCACAAATGACACATAAAACGCTTCTACGGCCTGCGCTACCGCTTCTCCCCAAAACAGCGACCAAACAAGCAATCAACAGCAGGAACTGTGCTTCACATTTTCACTGTAGATAAATTATTTATACAAAAATTATGAAAAATCTACAGAAGCTAGAAAGCACAATTATCTACAACTTTGATATAATACAACCAAGCATATGAGATCTCCAAGATGGCTTAAACAGCCTCTGACTTAACTGAACTTTTCTGATGACTCAAATAGGACAACAAACTTCTAAAATTCATAACTGGAGTTATGCTTATCCAAAAATGATGACCTTTACCAATATAGAAAGATTAGGAAAACCTCTACAACTTTTGTTAAGACCATATCTTCAAAATCATTCATTTATAGGGTCAAAAACAGATTACTTATAAAACTGTACAGATTCACATCACTGAAAAACAGACATAAAAGAACGACCATAACTCCTAGGATACAAGGGTATGAGGCTGATCTTGGAGTCAAAAAAAAGATATTCAAGTCCTCTATAACTTTGTCAGCAGTGGTAAAATTTATTGAGGCCACTAAGATGCTCTAAAAAATCGATGAACACAGACTGCACAACCTAACAGTATTCAGAACGTGGACAAGATTGATCTCGAGATTTACTCCCAACAAACGCCCTCTAGACAAGCGATTTAATCCACCAAAACTTAACCATCCGAAGTGCATTAAGATTTGACATCTCACCTAGGGAATCCACAGCAAGCACGGCAGCAAAGCCTCAGCGATTCACCTCTCTTCCTTCCTCTTGTCCACCTTACGGCGATCCCCACCGATACGACTCTCTTGCCATTCCAATCTACGCTGATCACGGTATGGCCATCAAGGACAGCAAAGGGGAACAAGAGATTGAGAGCAGAACAAATAGAAGAGAAGATCCCTAACCGGTTTGGGAAGAATAGAAACGATGATAAAAGCGATGGCAACGACGACGGCAAGACCTTAAATCGTCTCTTCTTCTCCTCCCTTCTCTTCTCCCCTCTCTTCTTTTCTTCTCCTGAACGTGAACAGCCAGGGACTTTTCTTCTTCATTCTCACGTATTAGCAGGCAACACATTAAAAGGGCAACTAGGACTGCTGGTGTGGAAAAAGGAAGGTGAAGAGGGCCACCATCCAGAAGATAAAGGAAAACAAAAGGCCCCAACTAATTAGGCTCAGCCACGGCAGGCTCTTGTACTCCAGGTGAGTTACTGTAGCAGGACGCTAGCACTGTAGCGCGTGTTACTAGAGCACATTTTTCCGTTCTCAAATCTTGTACCAAACGTAACTTTGCGATCCAAACTTAGAATAATGTGTATGCATAGACAAATAAAATTGTTTTAGCAAAGCTCTACGTATCTATGGTCTCCGATCGTCCACCTAAGCCATGGATAAAATAAATCAATTTTTACTTATAAAAACTCCCGATCATCTATTTAACCCTTTGCGCTTTTAAAGAAACAAACCACATTTGCTACAAAATTAATTCTAATAAGGCACATGAAGAGTCAACTTAAAATATGAAACCATATCTTTTTTTGATAAGCACAAAAGGCTATGTTGAAATTTTTAGGGTATTACAGTAGCCCCCGAGTATTTTTATGATTAGAGATAATCGTGAAGGCACTCTCTCGAGTGGTGCTTCGAGTGGTCGAAGAGTTAGTGCGGGTAGCGGCTTTTGTCTACATCGTTCTGCGTCCGCGTGTCATTTGAATCCTGTTGAAAGTGAGGATTGTAGTGCTCGGGAACCTGAACCGCTCTACTTCCCATGCTCCTACTCTACAAGAGATGTGACCTTTTGTGACGATTATATGATGACAACAATGCAATCTGTCACTAAATTATTCAGATAGTGACGATTTTCAGGAGCCGATCTTAGTTAATGATGAAAATATATTACATGTCACTAAGTCCAATTCAAAATCGTCATTACCTATTTTGGCATCGAGGTTATGACAGACTTATATGACAAATATTTATGCGTCATAGTTATTCATTGAACAAAAACAAAAATTGATTGTTAGATTGTTCTCACATAATTTATCATATTACAAAAGTCCTTTGCAATGTTAATTTCTCACCTTTTTTGAACCCATAATTCTATCATATCATTACTAAATACTTACTTCTATCTACTTTAATGATAAGTTGCACCATAATATTGCTTTTAAAAGCTGGAAATGGTCCCCCCCGCCAACAATTGGTGCCAAAAAAATGGCCGCCAGCCAAAATATTTATCTCCCCGTCAACAATAAAATTGTCACCCCGCCTTCCCGCCAACGATTCCTGCCAGCCTCTCCCTCCCCCGCATCTTTTTTGGGCCAATTGCCACTTCTGGCCATTGTCACAAGTCTTTCATGTACTCAAATCAAGGGTATTACAGTAAAATTCCTATACAAGAAGTGGAACCCTGAACATTCCGGTTTGATTTTATCCTTCCCCTTTCCCATGCACCTCCAACCGCCACCCTCTCCCCTTCCAGTGCCTGCGCCACCACTCCCCCATCACCTCCGCCGCAGCCCCTATTCCCTGAAGCCAGCGCCACCTCCTGCTCCAGCTGCAACCACACCCTCTCCCAGCCGACTCCTCTTCCTTCCTAGTGCTGGACGATGAGTTCTGCTCCAAATACAAGATGCCTCCTGGGAGAAAGGTGCAGACTGACAGGACAGCTGAAATGCCCACAGGTAACCTCAAGCTTGAGCACTGGGAAAGGGAACAACAAGTGGATCTAAGGGGTGCCGATGGGATTTTGGTCTTTTGGTGGTCTGATGTTCGAACTTAGGGTTTGGAGTGAGGGGTTTTTGGTTCCTATGCCTATGGCCGAATCCGCGTCTAGCGGCATCGACTGGGCGACGACCATGTGCCTCCATCGGCTTGAGCTTTTAGGGGAGTGGGCAACGAGTGAGGACCATTTGGAGCGAGGAGTGGCCTGGTTGATGGCTTTCGCCGGCCCTGTTGTTCCTCTGCACGGATGAGTTCGTTTTTCCTCTTTCTGTTATGCGTATGCAAGAAGATGAACAGTATAAGCAAGTTAGCATGTATGTTTGTACCATTTATTCATGGTTTTTGAAAAATCAAAGAAAAATAATGGTAGATCCATATGGCTTGAAACTAGTTTTGTTAGTTTATCAGATCCATCCTATACACAAGAAAAATATGTTATGCATTTTGTTACGGTCCATATTTCTATATTTATTGAAATATGAAGAGAATGTTTAAAGAAAAATAAATTGAGTGCCCTTAACATTAGGAAAACTAATTATTTTTTAAGCCAATCGATCTCAGAGGCACCAATACAAGCCGCAAAACTTGCAACAGAGGCTGGGATCTCATTTAGGATGCATACATCTATCTTTCCACACTAGGAGTAGAAGAAACATAATAAACATCATATTGAAGCCTGCATTGGCAAGGTTGCTATAAGTCAATATCTCTTTGACTTTTTCAATCATAGTTCATTATGTCCTTTTGGTTTTCAAATCTAATCTCTATTTTTTTACTAGATCCCATTTGACATGGACACTAAAAGTAAGGTTGTACGAGAAGCTTGTGTTGACATGCTAAAGGGTGGACAACGTTAGATGAGGCATAGGCTGAAAAAGAAGTACTTTGATGGAGTTCCAGCAAATCTAGTGAGGACAACGTCACCTGTGACGTGTATGACTAATGATCAATGGGAGCACTAGTGGAGATGTGGTCCAACCTAAAACACAAGGTATGACATTGGTGATGTTGCTGATAAATGTGTACATATTTAGATAGTTCAGATTAAGTGGCTGTAGTCTTTTTTTGGTACTTGTTTTTATTTCCTCTTTACCTTACAAATTTGTGTGGTGTATAGGACACTTGTGTCAAAAACCAAGTTAATCGTGCGAAAGTCCAGTTCCATCAGCATACAGGCTCTCAGTGTTACATTGCACATGCCTATGTCACGGTAGGACAAATTTAATGCCATGTGGTCTTGTTGCTAATCTTCTAACTTATATGAATTATAGATTGTTGTTATTGTCTCAAAGTTTATGTTCTGAAATCCAGCATATACCTCGTACATGCTTGAAAGTTAAAATTGTATATATGCCTCTTTTCATGTGCTTCTAATTTACATGTAAACATATGTCTCCAATTGAATTTATATCCTTGCTATACTTATTGAAAAATACTTGAATGAGCAAAACTTGTTCAATGAACTTGTATTTCTAAGTCTAGGTTCTATAATTTGCTACCATTTGCATGAGTGCATTGCTGGTAGCACTTTGGTTAGCAATGCACTCATGCAAATGGTAGCACGTTATAGAACCTAGACTTAGAAATACAGGTTCATTGAACAAGTTTTGCTCATTCAAGTATTTTTCAATAAGTATAGAAAGGACATAAATTCAATTGGAGACATAAGTTTACATGTAAATTAGAAGCACATGAAAAGAGGCATATATAGAATTTCAAGCATGTATGAGGTATATGTTGGATTTCAGAACATAAACCTTGTTCATTTCATTAAAGTCTATTGCACATTATTTGAAATGAGAAACCATAAAATCTTTTCAAAATAACAAGTTTAAGTTGATTTCTCATCATTTTGAAAACTAGAAAAATATAAAGACAAATATCCCATTGCAATTGATTTGTTCAAGGAGATGCACTGCAGCAAGAAGAGTGGTTTTTGTGAGCCTGTCAAAAATGTAATTGTAAGTACTTTTCCCCTCTTCTGCAAGACATACTTGAAAGTCAACTTGAACATTTGGCCTGATCGGCTACACTTCTTGTGCTGCAGCTGTTGCTATTGCCTTTACTTCATGATAGGAAATGATTGTGGGCTGTTTTTGCTATTGTCATAAATGATGTTGCATTAGTTATGATGTTTATGCATGACTACTTTGTTACATTATTCATTTCCCAAGTTGGGTGTATGCAGTCTTCTAAATTCATATATGATATATTGCAAGTACATTGTCTTTTCCTTCATATACTGCTTTTAGCTCTTGTTTGAGTTTAACTTTGTACATGCTTGAAATGATGTTTGAGGCTATTTTGGCTCAAGTAAGGTCATTTTATAGGTCTATGTAAAGTATTATTGTAGGTTGTTTTTCCTATACTATTAAAAATATGTACCAATGTCAATACTAATTTTTATATCATTCTGTTGCTAGGCTACCATGGAAACAATTGAGGCGGAACCAATGCAAGAAGGCCAGCAGTCGATGTCTTCTATTGAAATTCTTTCCAAGGTGTTGCCCAAGTTAAGCACATTTCTTCAAAATGTGGGGCTGTCAACCTCCAAGCCAAGTATAAAAGTGCAGTTAGTTCAAGTTGCGGGAGCTACAGGCTTAACTTGAGGCTAAGGAGCAAGAATCTGCGCAACTTAAGCAAGAATCTGCACAACTTAAGCAAGAGGTGGCTAGCCAAGCACATGAAAGTGATAGTTTGAAGAAGGGACAACAAGAAACTCATGCCCTCCTTCAACAGCTGATTAACTTCAATCAGGGTCAAGTCACTCCTCCCTAAAATTTGTGAGCATTCTCGTCATCTAGATATGCATCCAGGCGAGTAGGTTAAATTATGCCTTTTGTATCTATCCCTAAAATTTGGGCTGGTAAGAGTCTTTGGTAAACTCTAGCATTTTGGTGTGCTTGTGGCTGCTGCAATACAAAATGTGAACTTAGTATTGCTTTAGCTTGCAAACTATTTCACACTTTAAGTTGTTATGTATGACTAAGATGGATGTATGAATGAGCTGGATGTATGGTTGAGATTGTTGCTTCTAAGATGTAGAATGGATGTTGACTATGAAATTTGTTATGAATCAATGTATGGTTGTCATTTGTTGAATTCAATTGTATGGTTAATATTGTCACTACATAGGCACACATGGCAGTTGCCTAGTTGAGATTTCATTATAGCTTTAATGATAATAATGATCGTCATTATTGCTGGTGACGAAAATACTGCTGTCACCAACTCAGTGACGATATACTCTCAATCATCATGGAAGGTGCTTTAACACGCACCTTTGGTGATGATGACTATTTCATCACTACATTGTCACAGAGCGTATTATGGTGACGTAAAATCCTCTGTTTGTGACCAAAATGAGCCATCATAGAAGGTCACATCTCTTGTATACTTTACGAGACCTTCTAGGTGACTACATCCGTCTTTAATGCCAACCACCATCTCCTCCATTATCGTCCTCAGGGCGCCTATTTAAGCCGAGAGGAGGAAGGTCAGTGAGTCTCACCCCTCCTCTCCCCCTGTAAATTCCTCAACATTAGACCGAGTGAGAGAGTGGCAACCTGTCGTAGGGTCAAAACCGCGGCAAGCATTGTTGTTTGTCGGGTGTCAATGAGTGTGTATCTCCGGTGGCTTGGGTGGACTTAAGAACACAAAGAATACATAGAGGATGCAATTGTTTATCTGGTTTGTGCTATCGAGACCCTACGTCCAGCAACAAATGATCTTTGTATTCAAGAGCACCCAAAATTAGGGGTTACAATAGAGTGTAAGAGAGAGATTTGGCAGGAGATTGCTCGGTGCTAATCTTAGAGACCTCATCGCCAGTTAGGTCTCCCCCTCGTCGGAGAGGAAGAAGATGATGGAAGCGGGGGAGGAGCTCTCGGTACTCCTCTCAGGTGGCTTTGAGCTCGAGCTATTCGGTGAGGACAGGAATGATCTATTTGGAATCATCCCTCCCTCTAGGATATGAACTCCCCTTATATATCGAGGTAGGTTGGGTACATGGCGGTTTAGGGTAGTTTAGTCTATGGTCTACGTGTGGCAGAGTCCAGAAGGGTCTTACAGCAGCGCAAATGGACCTTGATGTTATCATGGAGCCGGAAAAGCTCTAGGCATCATCTGGCTCGTTTGTTCTGACACACTGAGTGTCAGGCTCTATCGGCTTGGACCGGCCTCCACTAGGTGCGCCTTTTGGAAGCTTCTTGGCAATGAAGGCAGCCGATCTGAGGGGATGACGAGTGGGCCCTAAAGCCATTAGAGGGATTTGTCTTCTAGCGTCACGCCCTGTGCGTGACCCTATCGGAGGAGTGGTTGATAGCACCGTGTCTGCTAGGTAGCACTAGGGAACCCCTCGAGCCTCAGAGGCTTGAGGCGCCTGTCTTTGTCCCAGGCCTTGGCTAGCACTGAAGGCTTGGAGAGGCCAAGGATTGGGTTCAGACTTCTGTCGATTGGGAGCTTGAGGCTCAAGAGAGCCCCCGAGCCCCGAGCAGAGGCAGTGGGTGTGCTCGGGCTCGGCTCAATCCTTAGCCGAAAGGTGCGTGCAAGCGCACCTAAGGAGTGTGGCCCTTGAGCCCCTGAGCAATCCTGGAAGGGTCGATCAGGGGGTCTCTCAGTTGGGAACCTTTGATCCCGAGGCTTAATATACCCCTATGTTAAGATCTCATCAGGAGCCCTCGAGCCCTTCGTGGCCTGACTTAGCCGAGTCCCTGATGGCAACGAAGAGTTGAGTTTGATCTTTTGGTGACCAAACCAGCTGTAGCAGGGATGGCCTCCATTGACGAGAGCTGGTGCCCATCGTGGGGCTTCCCAAGTATGGTGGGAGTGCTCGGCTATCAGGGCTGAGCGGTGGTGTTGACCCGCATTGACCCATACCGCATAAGTCTGAGGCCTGAGCAAGGGCCTAGCGAACTCGTCTGGGAGTTGCCGGCCTTAGGCCCGAAGGCGCCCTCCTTCCTGACCTAGGCCTACTGTGGGTCGGGTGATCGAGAGCGTCTAGGCTCTAGCTCGGGGCCACCTGATCACCCGGCGCACCACGCCCTTCTGAGGGCTCGGTAGCAGGCCCTGGTCTTCTCGAGCCAATCTTAGCAACATAGGTCAGTGTGGAGCGCGCACTGAGCATAGATGGGGCCCTCATTGGGCCCCTGCTCAGCGGCTCCCAGTCCAACTCTAGGGAATCAGTTAGTTTTGGGGGCGTGCCGCCCGGGGGCCCGTCGATCGAGAGCCTAGGATCTCTGTCTGGGGATTTGGCGTAGCCCCCGATGTAGTCATGGGGCCTTTGTGCCTACGTTAAGAAATACCAACTGCCACGTGGCCAAGCCATGGCACGACCGCTCATCCGTCGGCCCCCTTCTTCCTCGTCGGCCCCCATCTTCCTCGCCGGCTGACTTTTTTTTATGAAGGCAACGCTATCATGTTGCAACGAATGAATTTGATATTGCAGTAACCTTGTTTTGATATTGCAACAAGTCATATTTCTTTCTTGCATTGGTCTCTTTTTTGTTCTGATGTTGCCTTTGTTCTGATGTTGCAATAAGTAATATTTCTTTGTTGCATTATTAGTCTCCTTTTTTGTTCTAATGTTCCATCTTGTATTGTAGTAGCTTTGTTTGATGTTGCAGCAGCCTTGTTCTGATGTTGTTCTTTTTTTGTTCTGATGTTGCAACAAGCAACACTTCTGATGTTGCATCTCGCATTGCTCCGTGTTGCAACAAACCTTCCGATGGAAAATTTCTCATTGGACGTTCGGGTGATGGAGCACGGAGGACAACAGGGTGCATAGGGGATGGTGGCGCAATAGGGCATGGCGACGTGACATGGCATGGTGGCGGGGGGTGGGCCATCACGAGTAGTTGCGGAGTGCGCTCATTTCAGATGTGGGGGCATGCTCGTTTCTGTTGTATCGGATAGGTGCGCTTTTTCCATTCTTTATTCGATGAGATTTGATGGCTCCTATTACTCCCAATCGGATCGCCTCGAGATGCGTTCGGACGCGTGCTCACGCCAGACGTTCGGGCCCTAGTTGGGTCGAAGTATGAAGCATGCACCTGCATTTAGCACTTCACTGCCTAGCTAACTTGTCAAATAATTATGACAAACCTTGTTGGTGTTGGGAGTATGCCGTAGAGGTTATCATAGAGATGATTGTATTGTCTTGTATCTATGACATATTATGAGTCCATTGAATATCCATTAAAGACAACTTGTATCGATTAGCAATTATGTGAATTGTTTGTGAAACTCTTTTACCTGTATGGTTATTCGAAAATGGTCCCTGATCGGAGTTCATGTTAGGACACATGAATATTATATCAGCACATTATTAGTTGATGAATATGTTTCACAAGTCATAGACATAGAGATGTCAAACTAATAATGTGGGCACATGTATGACATGTAGACTGGACTGACCCAACGTGAGATGTTGTTATTGTCTCGATTCACATCATGTACGTTATGTCCTTAGACCTGAGATTGTTGTATGTACTCAAGATGTGAAATGACCTACTTAGAGACTATCAAATGCTACTCTGTAACTGGGTACTTATAAAGGTGATCTTCGGGTTTGTCAAGAAACATGCTATGAGACATAGACAATCAAGATGGAATTTGCCTCTCTATGTGAGAGAGATATCAATGGAACACTCTAATGATTGGACCAACAAATGCATGGCCGTGCTTAGGTTAAGTGTTAACCTATGAGTTGGACCAAATATCATGTGGCAAAAGGAATAACATGTATATGGTTTGTGGTGGTTCATCTGATATGATCTTTGCGTACACATAGGAGTTGACATGTCTTGCTAGAGACCGCTATCAACTAATGGCCGAGTAGGAGTACTCGGGCCATGTCTACGTGTGCGTGAACCCATAGGGTCGCATGCTTAAGGGGCTGGAAGCCTAATTTGGGTTGGACCCGAATTTGATTAGGCTTAGGGTTTTCTAATTGGGCCTCCAACTTGGGGCTGATTAGAGGCGCCTATATAAGAGAGGGAGGGGCCGTGGCTAGGTGATTCACGCCATTAGGCAGCCACCATCACCCCCCACGCTCACACCTACTGCTCCTCACGGACCTAGTAGTCCGGAGGCGCAACGCTTCCTCCCGTACATATGGGATACCTCGGAGGTGCTACATCTTGGAGCACAAGGACGAACCACACGAGAGGGACGATCCACGAGCAGAGGGTGGATGTGACAAATGACCACGCATCTGCATGGCACTGCTATGATGCGTTCGACTACATCGAGTCACTTCCGTTGCACCTGCACGTCTAGTGGTAATCCTGTAACCTGTAACTAGTAGTAGATCCTGGTTTATGAGGTCGAAAATTTTGATTTTATGGCTAGCGTAGCACCCTCATAACCCTACAGTGGTATCGGAGCCGTAGCTACCTCGTTATAGGTTCGGTTGTATGCATATGGAGATATGCACGGTTGTAGATGAGTCTCTGATCATGGTTCGTGATCTTGCTGTGTTGGTCTTGTAACGATCTACTCATACCGGTCGGAATTCCGCCATCTGAGTTAAGTGATACATGTAAACCCAGTTATGGCGAGATGGAGATCAATCAGATTGATTGAATTGAACCTAGGTCAAGTGCCGAGCGCATATGATGCACGACAGTGATAGATTGGATCTACTGCCGGGCGCCGGGGTGTAAGAAAAGTGTTGTTCGGTAAAACGGCCATAACTTTTGCATACGACCTCGGATTGAGACACATTATATATGAAAATTGATCTACAGAAAATTTTACATCTGATTCTCCCCGACTTTGTTAGATTTGCCGAAATTAGATTTGAGAAAAAAAAAGGCCGGGAAGATGGTGTTTTTGGCATTTTAAGATTGGACGTCGGAATCGGTTAACTCTGTTTTGCAGGATTTCATGACTGGTATAGCCCTTATGTGTATGTGATGCATGTATGTAATTAATTCATGGCTTGCACATCATGAGGAAGACAATATGGGCTGGAGCCAAGTAGATATTGTCAATTTAATGTAATGGCCTGCATGCCAATCTGTGATGACCGTGACTATGTAATTATATTTCACTGCCCTGCGTTAGTGATAGATAGTCTTGGTGGATTCATCACTGATGGACAGCGTACATGGATCATGGAGATGGAGATCATCATGATGTACAGAAAGATGGAGATGGAGATCCCCAAAGTGACAATGGGCTATACCAAGTCATATATGTGATAATGCCGTTCTTACTATTATGTTCTACTTTCACGTGATAATGTTTTTGTCTACATATGCGATAGTGAAGTAGAATGATCCCTCAGCAATGTTTAAGTTATAATGCTTCCCCAAACCTTGCACTGTCACATGTCTTGTACAATCGGTGGTGGGTCTATGAAATTAAGGTGTCACTGATTTTCCTTGACTAGGCAGGTTCGTATCAGATACTTACAGCGAAAGGGTTGGTTACTTGAACAAGGTCATCCTAACGGTTAGGGACCTTGGAGCATAAGGAGTTGGGCACCATAGCATAGAGATGCTACCCAACAACGAGAGTCATATGTGATATGATTAGCAAAGAGTTGCTTACCAATCTACCATGTCTTCTAGCGGTGATGCTAAAGCTCACTAGTAGACTTGTTAGTTGTGGGTCTTGAATCACTAAGTTTCAATTGAGGGATATTGATTTTAGTGGGAGTAGATTCTATTAAGATTTTAATATGATTTACTCTATCTTGGATACTTTGTCTTAGTATTTTGCATTACTTTTGTTGTAGATAAATGGCGCCTAGCAATCAACCATTTACTTTGCGTTCAATTCTTGAGAAAGATAAGTTCAATGGAACAAACTATGCGGATTGGATCCACAACCTGAGAATTGTTCTCAGGGCTGAGAAAAAAAGAAGAAATTCTAGACAACCCATTACCTGAAGCACCTGCTGACAATGCACCCGCTGCTGAGAAAAATGCTTACAAAAGGGCATGTGATGCTGATCTTGAAGTGAGTTGCCTTATGCTTGCATGTATGGAACCAGATCTGCAGATGCAGTTTGACAACAACCATGTAGCGCACGATATGATCGTGGCGCTGAATGATATGTTTTAGACTCAAGCTAGGACTGAAAGGTTCAATGTCTCTAAGGCATTTGTTGAAACCAAGCTTGCAGAGGGCGCACCTGTCGGGCCACACGTGATCAAAATGGTTGGTCACACTCAGAGGTTGGAGAAGCTGGGCTTCCCAATTGGTCCAGAGTTGGCTACTGATTTCATTCTCGCGTCTCTTCCGCCCAGCTATGGGAACTTCATCTCGAACTACCATATGCATGGGGCGAAGAAGGGCTTGAATGAATTGTGTGGCATGCTTAAGACAGCTGAGGCTGATATTAAGAAAGGTGTTGGCACTAGCCATGTGATGGTGGTCCATAACAAGCCTAACTTTAAGAAGAAGGGCAATGCTTGGAGGAAGCAAAAGGGTAAGGGCAAGGCCAAAGGTGAGACCTCTAAGCCAAACCCACCTGCGCCCAAGGTTGGACCATCTGCTAATGAAGAGTGCTTTCATTGTAAGGGTAAAGGTCACTGGAAGAGGAACTGCAAGCTGTATTTGGAGTCCTTAAAGAAGGATGGTGGTAAAGGCACTACCGTTGCTCATACACTTGTTTATATTACGAACATTTTCCTCGCTAACTCTTATATTAATTCTTGGGTATTTGAAACTGGATCGGCTGCTCATATTTGCAATATGATGCAGGGAATGATAAGAAGTAGAAACATGGAAAAAGAAGAAGTTGATTTCCGCGTGGGAAATAATGCAAGAGTTGCTGCATTGAATGTCGGGACGATGCAACTCCACCTACCGTTAGGATTTATTTTGGAATTGAATAATTGTTATTATGTTCCTAGTATAAGTAGAAACATTGTGTCACCTTCATGTTTGATGAAGGATGGTTATTCATTTGCGAGTAAAGACAATGGTTGTGTAATCTCCAAGGATGATATGTTTGTGGCTTTTTCATCCATTGTGAATGGAATATTTATTTTAAATCTTGATGATGCACCTATCTGTAATGTTAATGCTAAAAGGCCTCGGCTTAATGAGTTAAGTCCTACTTATATGTGGTATAGTCATTTAGATCATATAAGTGAGAATCGCATGAAGAGGCTCCATTCTGATGGGCTTCTAACTTCGTTTGATTTTGAATCATATGAGACGTGTGAGGCTTGCTTAATGGGAAAGATGATCAAGGCGCCTTTTACAGGTTTTCCTGAGAGGGCGGCAGACTTATTGGAACTTGTACATACTGATGTATGTGGACCAATGAGCACGACAGCTATAGGCGGATTTCAATACTTCATTACCTTCACTGATGATTTTAGTAGATATGGCTATGTCTACTTAATGAAACATAAGTCTGAGGCTTTTGAAAAGTTCAAAGAATTTCAGAATGAAGTAGAGAATCAACGTGGCAAGAAAATTAAGGCCTTGCGATCTGATCGTGGAGGCGAATATTTGAGCCACGAGTTTAGTAATCATCTAAAGAGTTGCAAAATTGTTCCACAACTTATGCCACCTGGAACGCCTCAGAGAAACGGCGTGTTCGAGCGACGTAACCGGACTTTGTTGGACATGGTTCGATCTATGATGAGCCAGTCAGACCTTCCTTTATCGTTTTGGGGATACGCTCTAGAAACAGCTGCTTTCACACTGAATAGGGTACCATCTAAGTCCGTAGTTAAGACACCATATGAGATGTGGACTGGTAAGAGTCCCAGTTTGTCTTTTCTGAAAATTTGGGGCTGTGAAGTTTATGTCAAACGACTTATATCAGATAAACTAACACCCAAGTCGGACAAGTGCTTTTTCGTGGGATATCCAAAGGAAACTTTAGGGTATTATTTCTACAACCGATCAGAGGGCAAAGTGTTTGTTGCTCGAAACGGTGTTTTCTTAGAGAAAGAGTTTCTCAAAAGAGAGAAAAGTGGTTAAACCTATCGAGTGCAAATGGATCTATAAAAAGAAAAAGGATATGGATGGAAATGTTCATGTCTATAAAGCTCGACTTGTCGCAAAGGGTTTTCGGCAAGTTCAAGGAATTGACTACGACGAGACTTTCTCGCCGGTAGCGATGCTTAAATCTATTCGGATCATTCTAGCAATAGCTGCTTATTTTGATTATGAGATTTGGCAGATGGATGTTAAAACAACCTTTCTAAATGGAAATTTGGAAGAGGACGTGTATATGATACAGCCTGAAGGTTTTGTTGATCCTAATAATGCTAGAAAAATATGCAAGCTTAAGAAATCTATTTATGGGTTAAAGCAAGCATCTCAGAGTTGGAATATTCATTTTGATGAGGCAGTCAAAGGGTTTGGCTTCCGTCAGAATGATGAAGAACCTTATGTTTACAAGAAGGAAAGTGGGAGCGCTGTAATATTTCTAATCTTGTATGTGGATGACATACTATTGATTGGAAATGACATTCCTATGTTGCAATCTGTAAAGACTTCACTGAATAATACTTTTTCTATGAAGGATTTAGGAGAAGCAACAT
This sequence comes from Saccharum hybrid cultivar R570, assembly GCA_038087645.1. Lineage (NCBI taxonomy): Eukaryota > Viridiplantae > Streptophyta > Magnoliopsida > Poales > Poaceae > Saccharum > Saccharum hybrid cultivar. The sequence goes on from JAQSUU010000637.1 coordinate 19,186,361, forward strand.
ACATTTTGGGCATAAAAATCTATAGAGATAGATCAAAGAGGCTTATAGGTTTAAGCCAAGATACGTACATTGACAAGGTGTTGAAACGGTTCAATATGGAGCAGTCCAAGAAAGGGTTCTTACCTATGTCACATGGTATGCGCTTCAGCGAGAAACAGTGTCCTTCGACAACTGAAGAGCGGGAGCGCATGAGTAAGGTTCCATATGCCTTGGCTATTGGTTCTATCATGTATGCCATGATATGTACTCGTCTAGATGTCTCATGTGCTCTAAGTGTTGCGAGTAGGTACCAAGCTGATCCAGGTGAGAGTCACTAGACACTTGTCAAAAACATCCTTAAGTACTTGAGAAGGACTAAAGATGTGTTCCTAGTCTATGGAGGTGAGGAGGAGCTCATTGTAAATGGTTACACCTATGCTAACTTCCAAACTGACATGGATGATTCACAATCTCAATCAAGTTTTGTGTTCACAATAAATGGTGGTGCTGTAAGTTGAAAAAGTTTCAAGCAGGAGACGGTGACCGATTCTATAGCAGAAGCTGAGTACATTGCATCCTCTGGAGCTACAAAGGAAGGTGTTTGGATGAGGAGGTTCCTCATTAAGCTTGGTGTGTTTCCTGATGCATCTAGCCCATTGAATCTACATTGTGATAATAATGGGGAGATAGCGCAGGCTAAGGAGCCAAGAAATCACCAGAAGAACAAACATGTACTGTAGAAATTTGAGAGTTTATTAACGAGATGAGATCAAGATGTGCAAGATACACACGGATTCAAATGTTGCAGATCCTTTGACAAAGGCTCTTTCACAGCCTAAGCATGAGGCGCACGTGAGAGCTATGGGTATTAGATATCTTCGAGATTAACTCTAGTGCAAGTGGGAGATTGTTGGGAGTATGCCCTAGAGGTTATCATAGAGATGATTGTATTGCCTTGTATCCATGACATATTATGAGTCCATTGAATATCCATTAAAGACAACTTGTATCGATTAGCAATTATGTGAATTGTTTGTGAAACTCTTTTACCTGTATGGTTATTCGAAAATGGTCCCTGATCGGAGTTCATGTTAGGACACATGAATATTAGATCAGCACATTATTAGTTGATGACTATGTTTCACAAGTCATAGACATAGAGATGTCAAACTAATAATGTGGGCACATGTATGGCATGTAGACTGGACTGACCCAACATGAGATGTTGTTATTGTCTCGATTTACATCATGTACGTTATGTCCTTAGACCTGAGATTGTTGTATGTACTCAAGATGTGAAATGACCTACTTAGAGACTATCAAACGCTACTCCGTAACTGGGTACTTATAAAGGTGATCTTCGGGTTTATCAAGAAACATGTTGTGAGACATAGACAATCAAGATGGAATTTGCCTCTCCATGTGAGAGAGATATCAATGGAACACTCTAATGATTGGACCAACAAATGCATGGCCGTGCTTAGGTTAAGTGTTAACCTATGAGTTGAACCAAATATCATGTGGCAAAAGGAATAACATGTATATGGTTTGTGGTGGTTCATCTGATATGATCTTTGCGTACACATAGGAGTTGACACGTCTTGCTAGAGACCGCTATCAACTAATGGCCGAGTAGGAGTACTCGGGCCACGTCTACATGTGCATGAACCCATAGGGTCGCACGCTTAAGGGGCTAGAAACATAATTCGGGTTGGACCCGAATTTGACTAGGCTTAGGGTTTTCTAATTGGGCCTCTAACTTGGGTCTGATTAGAGGTGCCTATATAAGAGAGGGAGGGGTGTGGCCAGGTGATTCATGCCATTAGGCAGCCATCGTCACCCCTCCACGCTCACGCCTACTGCTCCTCGCGAACCTAGCAGTCCGAAGGCGCAACGCTTCCTCCTGTACGTGTGGGATACTTCGGAGGTGCTGCATCTTAGAGCACAAGGACGAACCACACGAGAGGGATGATCCACGAGTGGAGGGTGGACGTGATGGACGACCACGCATCTGCACGGCACTGCTACGACGTGTTTGACTACATCGAGTCGCTTTCGCTGCACCTACGCGTCTAGTGGTAATCCCATAACCTGTAACTGGCAGTAGATCCTGGTTTATGAGGTCAAAAATTTTGATTTTATGGCTAGTGTAGCACCCTCATCACCCTACAGTTGGATGATACAGATGCAAAAATCTTTGCTTTGATTTATTAGAGATGACAGAATTTGTAAATCTGAATCCTCCGGTAATGGCTAACTTCTACTCTCAGCTTTGGAGTTTATGTTCATCCATGGGCTATGGCATTCTCCACTTCCATGTCTCTCAAAAACTTTGCGAATGCCACTTCTGAAGACCCGCCTTCGTGGATGGCCTCGAAGGCCTTCTCCTTGGCGATGGCAAGCCTCTCCCTCATGATCTTCCCTTGGTCGGTGTCCATCACAAGACTCACCTTGCCTTCCACCTCCATTGCCTTGACAAACTCCTCGTATCCCTCCATCTCGACAGCGATCTTCATCTCCTCCACCATGAACACCTTATTCATGCGCTGCTCGTCGTACAGCAGCCAGCAGATCATCGGCAATCCAGACATTATTGCCTCTAGCGTGGAGTTCCACCCGCAGTGGGTGACGAATGCAGCGACCGCCTTGTGCTGCACCACCTCTAACTGTGGCGCCTAGTTCTTCACCACCATGCCCTTGTTCCTCGTCCTCTCCAAGAACCCACCGAAAGCAGCCGCTCCAAGTCCGGCTCAGGGAACTGGCTCCGTTCCTCCGACGGGCTCCGCACTGCCCACAGGAACCGGTGGCCGGAGCTCTCTAGCCCGCGGGCCATCTCCTGCAGCTGTGCGGCCGAGAAGGCGCCGCCCATGCTACCGAAGCAGAGGAACATGACACTCTGCCTGGGCTACACATCTAGCCACGCCAGGCACTCATGCCTCTCACCGCCCCTCTCTGCAGTCTTGTGGCCGTCGTTGACCAATAGACTCTCGGCGTTGGCCGGCTGGGCACGCAGACGCCGCCGTCAAGCGCTCTCAGGGCCCAGGGCTGCAGCCAATCAAAGCTGTTGACCAGCACGCCCCTCCCCTCCGCCATGCGCTTGAACTGGTAGAGCCGGACCTTGGTCGCGTCGCTCTCCTTGTCGTGGATCGTCTACAACATGTCCATGGCGCGGATCGGTGGCATGCTCGGGAAGCAGCGCACGAGCGTAGTCTTGCCCATCTCCCGGAACGATGACATGGTGGGGTAGTAGTAGGGAAGGTTGAGGAACACGGCGAGGTCGCTGGCTATGGAGGGGAAGAAGAAGTAGGCGGGGATGCCGAGCTCGGCCGCGACGTCGAGCGCGTCGACGCAGAACATGTCGAGCAGCAGCGCGTCGGCGGCAGGCGTCGAGCGGAGCAGGTCCCGGAGTGCTGGATTGGCGAGCCGGAGCTTGTCGATGTTGCGCTTCACCGGGTGTGCCCCGTGGTCGGTGCTGGCCGGGACCGGCAGTAAGCGGAACGCGATGGCTGGGTTGGCGGCCACGAGGCGCGCGACCGCGGCGGCAGACACGGCGTCGGTATCTAGAGCGTCGACGACGGCGATGATCACACCGAGGCCGTGGCGCAGGAGGGTCTTGGCAAGCTCCACCATGGGGTTGAGGTGGCCCACGCCCAACGATGGGTACAGCACGAGCGTCTTCTTCTTCCCCATGGCTCGTGATCGCTCCTAGTGTTCGAGCCTTCCGAGCTGCAACTGCACAAGTCAATACTTATTAGAGGAGGAGGCTAGCTTTTGGATCCATGATAGTAGTTGTTGGCTAGCACTTTGCATTGACGAAAAGAAGGAAAAAGGAATCGAGCCCTGGGAGGGAAGTTCACCCTGGAATTGAGTACCTCATGCTAGTCAATCTTTCGGCGCTTATTCTACACTCCGATTGTTTTTTAGACCACTCCGATTGGTTATTAACCCTTTTTCATGGTGGCATGGTTGCAGTGGCGAAGATACGCTTTGTGTTTTCTCTTTACGTCCTCGTCCTGGTCTCCTCGATGGACTATGAGTCATGGCAGGCGGTCAGTAAATGACATTTCTTGCCTGTGTCATGGCTGACGTCATTCACAGGGCTTCACTTCTGTCACTGACTGGTCAGAGACCAACGCTATGAGCGTGATTGGTTGCTGAGGGGTAAGGCGAGCCGGGATGGAGGGGCAGCACATGCTAATGGGAGGCAGGATGGAGTGTGCACTTCTGTCTGTTTGGTTGCAACTTTGTCAGTGATACAAGATAAGAGCCAGTTCATTTGGTTTGCTGAATCTACATGAGTTTGATGCATTAGCTCAAGTTTGGTTTGTTGGTGGGGTGGAGTTGCTGCTACCTCCTGCATGAATTGTCGTGAGGGGGAGACAGCAGAGAAGAGAGGGAAGCGGAACAAAAGAGGCGACAACGATGGTAATGCCCACACACACGATAACCTTTTCCTCGCGCCTCATCTAGGAGGATGGCATCGTCTCCCGCGTGGGCCACGTGTCGTACCATGCGGCAGAACCGCCTAATCTAATGCCCTCCCAAGAGTACTTGTCTTCCATTAGACACTAAGTACCCAAGGGAGAACACTAAACTGCGTGATTCCGTCGAGCACACCGCAAGGGAGAACTCGAAGATCCACATTTTTACATCAGGATCACAGATGAGAGAGTAAAGCTTACAACATCCTTACCATTTCTTACATCACCTTTAGTATAACATCAGAGTAATTCATTATTGGGTTATAACAGCGGAATATAAAATGTTATCAGAATTCAGCGGAAATAACATCATTCAATGATAAGATAAACATTAGCATGATGAACTTTTATAAGCATGAAATTATAACAAGTTGCCGGTAGTTTCTTTGTAAAACTTTTGGTGAGAGTTTTAATAAATAAACTCTACTCCGCATCGCAAAGGAAATCCTCGCTGAGCCCACCAGGAGGTTTCCACACACAAGTGTCAGCTTATCAGTACCTGTCACCTACAACAGGGTAGAACAAACCCTGAGTACTCAATTATACTCTGCAAGACTTACCCGTCAGGAGGAAAGAAAAAGACTCCAAGGATTATACAAGGCTTTCTGGCTTGTGGGTTTATTGCATTTGCAAGAAGCATTACTAAAGGTGCATCCTTATATTTCTTTTTATTAGAAGTCATTATTAGTTCATTAACCAACCATTCTATGTAAGCACCAAGGCTACTTTCAAGTAGGTGGTAAGCAATCAGACTCATTTTACCATCTTCCACAGTTCTTGCTACGATGCCAGATTATAGTCATGTCGGACCGTCGAATTGACGGCGATTCACGAATCAATGTGCCTAGCTGGGTGCCCTGAAAACACACGCCTTGCTTGTACCCCGGGCATAAGCAAAACCAACTCGTTCCACTCCTGTCAAGGGGTCCAGGTCACCGTCTAAGCTCGAACTCTAAGCCCCCAACACTGCAGGCCCGGCCTCAGTATGGTGCTTAGACCTCCTCAACCCATATATATATAAAAAGCCTGTCCGAAAAGAGTCGGAACCCATGACAAGAGAGAAACAAGTCTTCCTGCCCCCATAAGCAAGTATATGCTCGGGACAAGCAGGTCTGTGACCTGACTATGGAATCCATTGCAACGAACGGTCCTTAATCAACACAGGCGAAACAAATGCAACCAGAGCCCCGCTCTGTTGCCCAACCAGGTCCAAGTCCATCCAACCCGTTCCGCCCGGTCTCCAATTATCCATATATATTTATATTCCATGTGATAGTACTATTATAATTCCTATCTCTCGCGAGTGACAGGCAATCACTCGACTTCTACCGGAACCCTATAGCATAGCAAGCTACGTGATCCTATCATGCTAGTAAGACTCATAGGGTAAGGATATATAAATGCAAGTGGGTTTCATTCAACTCCTTTAAACTTAATGCACAAGCATAAAATAAAGTGCAGAATAATAGTGGTTATGCACCGGGGCTTGCCTGGGTAAGATTTAACCAAAAGTTAGCATTTCGTCATAGCGGCACGATCCTTCGGACACCACCCTTTCGGCTACTCCAGATGACTTCGCGATCCATCCTCGTTCCTATTATAATATGCGTGAATGCAATCGTAGAGACATAAGTAATCCACGGAACTCGCAACACTTAAAATACGATCATGTCTCTCAAGCGAACGAGCTAAGCTATGTATCCACGTGGCCAATATGCCATCACTTCCCAGCAAGTCTTTTAGTGACATTGACCCAAGGGTTTCTTTACCCATTTCATTGATTTAATTTATATTTGAACTAAGGCTCATTAGCTACCTTAACAATTTAATTATTTTGCAGCTACCAATAACAGTGAGCAGCTAAATAATACTATGAAGCTATGGTAAAATTTTCAAAGCTAGCCCTATCACCAACTAGCTCCAAAAATCCCTACAAGTTTGTATTCTAGTAAAATCAAACATCTCAAGTTAATTAACTAACCCCTGAAAATATTAAGAAACTATGTGCACAAACTATACCAGAAGATAGATCCTAATTTTCGGAACCTAACAAAACTTGTTTCACAATTTTTGGATTTCTACACTACTTTATTTTGATTTTACAAGTTCACAGCATTATTAGAAAAGGAAAATTAATTTACTTCACTGGAACAGAGAAAGGGCCGGCGCCAGTCATTCAGCCCAACGGCCCGACGTGGGGTGCGGTTGCGCGCAGCAGCCGGCCCAACAACGGCCCAAGGCGGGGGAAAGCCCGCGCACGCGCAACCAAATTGCAAAAGAGGGCTCGAGCTCTACGGAAAACAAGCGATGCAGCGAGCTACTGTTTCTATAGACTAGAGCTTCGCACAAAACACCCCGGAAAGAGTTGCCTACGCAACGGGGTGGTCCCCGGCGTGCCCACGCGCGGTGGCGCTGCTCCGGCCGGCACTCGGCGCTGATGCCGGGCACCAGGAACCCGTACCGACCCTACTAGGGGGTCGACCTCCATCTGCTGCTAAACCCGCACGCATGGGCTGCGGTTGCAGACCCAGCGGCGCACCCCCACGCACGGCAGCGGCGAGCAGCGATCAGCGGCGACGGCGACCTAATCCGACGAGCGAGGAGGGCTGGGAAGGGAAAGAAGTGGTGCACGAGCACTAGTGGCATACCGCGCGTACAGCCGAAGAGTTGGTGCAGACGGGGAGGGCCCGCGTGGTGCTGGCCACGTGCGCGGTGAAGAGAGAGTCGAGATGAGCCTCGGATTACGAGCAATTTAACTATTACGGCCCCCTGCCTGCCACACCTCCCAAAATCCCGGTCATAGCGGCGGACATGGCCGGCGGTGGCAATTGCCAAAATTGAGGTCATTGGATTTCGGCTGGAAATGGGGAGGGGCAGAGCATCTAACTGGCGTCCCTACACTGCTTGATGGCACGAGCAATCGGCCCAGGAAGCCGTGGCTAGCTAAACCGCCGGGTGGCGGCACTAAGCTCTGGCCGTGGTCGAATCGGGGAGGGAACACACCAGCGGGGCGAGTGGATTAAGACGAGGCGGAAACCGACCGGGAGCAGCAACACGTGCACCCGAGTACAGCCGATGAGACCGGAAAGCCAGGCGCGACGTGCTCGAAACGTGGCGGTCAACCCCGAGCAGTGCCCTCCGATGGCGCCTAGCGAAACAAACCGAGCAGGGCGGCACGCAAGCCTAGCAATGGGTGCAGCCACGTCGGTGGCAAGTTAAAAGGGCAGCGGCACATGGCACAGTGGGTAGCAGTGCGCGGCACAGGGCGCGCACGGCAGCAAGGCAGCGCGTAGACACCGCGAGGACACGGCAGCGCAACGCGGGCGGCCGCGCGTGCACGTGCGGACGAAATGCGGTTCGAGAGGCCGGCAGGGGAAAGCTGTGGCCGACTGGACTAGGCGCGCAACCGACAGCCGCAAAGGCTGGCCCGCAGAGCAGCGGTCACAGCCACCGAGCGAGCCAGGCCTAGCAGCGCACGCGCGCGTGGTGACCACGCCCAGAGCCCGAATGGTTAACCACCGAAGTAAACGTGCCTTCTAGAGCGTGTCAAACTGTTTAACGGCTCGATCAAGTTCTAACCCGATGCCCAAAACCAAAAACCAAAAACCAAAAACCAAAAACCAAAAACCGAAAACCGAAACCTCCAAGTAACAAATGGAGCAAACCCCATGGCCAATGAGTGACCCGAGAGGGAGAAATAAGAATGCCAACAAGAGCTTGCCAGGCTGCGCTCTGGAGCGCGAGCCAGGCACCAAAAACACGATCCACAGTGCGTTCTAGGGGTTTTCGACAATTTTTAAAAGGTTAACGCCGCACCCAACTCAACTACAGCCTACACCATGCCCAAGTGCTACGTTAGAAGCAACCAATTGTGCAATAACGTGGTGGAAGTGCTTAGACATTTTGGTTGGAAATTAAACGCCAAAATGGCCTTGCCATAACTTCTCTCGGTCTTAGACTAGATCTAGAGTTTAGGTAGAATTGAATTTCGAAATCGATTTTTGGAGCTTGTAAAATACTAGCTAACAATATTCATCCCCAAACATGATAGTTGCACTTTGATCTGCGAAACTTGCTCATAAATTTTACTTAAACACAATGCTCAAGTTACATTTTATTTTTGTTTATAAAAATTATTTTTCATGCCAAACAATTAAAGATACCTGTTCTACATATACGCATATTTTATTCAGATTTTCATTATCAGTGGTACGCACTAAATAATTTAACTTAGGTTTTGATTTGACTCCTTTTAGGTATTAATTTGGGTGCTAAGCATGTTCGTAACACCAGGGGTGTTACATACCATGCCATCCACGCTCGCATGCGAAGGCCGAATTCTGTGTGTGCTGCGAGCCTGACTAAGGGCCTCAAATGCACGGCCCGATGCATCGATTTCGTTCGGCATAGGGAACCAAACAAACCGTCCCTACACGGCGTCGAGCGAGATGGTGCAGCGGATCGCGAGAGGAGGCCAACCAATCACACCCTATATGATGACCCTTTTTTTATTGCCTCAACCTTCGAATACAAGTTGTAGTATCTGAACTCACGCACCAACGCACACCACCACAACGCACATACCCTGACACACTCACACCACCTAGTGCGCAAGCTAGATCTACAACCTATATCTAGGGCTAACAGTACACGGCTGAAATATATGACAGTGGTGGCTCATCCATGCAAGGCAACTGGAATTTAATAGGCTACTGTACGAAACTGCACAGTAACGGGGTGAGGCACGCAAGTTGCGGTTCCCAGGAATCGAACTTGCGCCCGGCCGTTCGCGCACCTGGCGAGCGGACCAACTGAGCTAACGCTCGTCCTCCTATATGATGACCCATTAGTGCACCTAGGATCGGATGTCATACGGAGGATAGGAAAAAGAGACAATGTTCCTTGGTTCAAAAAAAAAAGTAATTTTAGATTTTAGAAAAGTTATTATTTTTTAAGTTTTCACCGGAAATGTTAACAAGGGTAGTTTAGACATTTCTCCCATCCTCTCTCTCTAAATCTAAGAAATGAATAAAATATTGGCTGCGGTGTGTTATGACAAAAACCTCAAATTTGTAATGGTATTAGGCAAATGCCACTCGTTACGGTGTCCATCAGAATATTCTATAACCAATCAAACTATACTTATTTTGTATCATAAATGTTTATAATCTTTTTTGCATAGATTTAGATTTAAAATTGTTTCTCATCGAAAAGTGAGAACTATATTCTTTTTAGGACGAGAGAGTAGATGTCATTCATCCAGAGAAATGGCTATATTCTTTTTAGAACGAAGAGAGTAGATGTCATTCATCCGGTCGCGCGTGCTAAGAGGGTACGTTTTTAGTCATCGTTTACTCAGCTGTTGGTGTGTTGGGTCGATGAGGACATCGGGCCCTTTGAGAGGGGTTATATGTGACATCCGGGCTAGTTTGGAATTTGGCTCGTAGTGACCCATGTGCACGTAATAAGATATTGTGCAGGTTTAGTCCTATTTTGATTGTTAAAGATGAGATAGACCAATAATAAGGCTACTAGAGTTTATTCCACTATCCTCAAATTAATCCTTTTACACGAAACGAGAATTAAAGCTTAAGTGGAGTGGTGGTAGCTAGGTGTGGTTCACTTAGCGTGTCGTGAATCTCATCCGTTTGGACTCTGTGACGTTACAATTAACTGAATCTATGGAAAATATAATCTGAGAAGCGTTAGTGTAGGTAGTTCTTATGTTCAAGTAGATTATTTTTGCAATAGCATAGAATTACTGTACAGTAGCATTTCATCTGTCGTAGATTATTTTTGCAATTACACAGAATTAGTGCGTAGTAGCATTCCATCTGATTCGTATTTTTATTCTCAAAGAAACATGGTTAAGATTATTGAGACATATGATTTTGAATGTATCTCAATCAACAGCCAAAGTCTAGCGCACTAATTCTGGTAGAAAGCAAGCAACAATCTAAATCCACAAATGGATGGAATACCAATAAGGCAATAACGTGTCCTTAATTACTCTCCTATATGCCGTCAAAAACAAATTTGCCTTAAAAAATTACTCTCCTATACGAGTGAAACAATAGTTTAGAGCTACATCTATATGGAATACCAATGTATGAGTTTTTTTTTTTGGAGGAACACTTCGTAAAGGGAGTACTCCTACGTCACTAAATAACTGTCGTTTTCATTTATCAAAAAATAATTTTGATTAATTTTATATTAAAAAATATTAATATTCATGATAAATAATTAATATTATTAGATATATTATTAAATTTATTATATAATAAATTATTTAAAAATATAAATGATGCACATATTTTTCTATAATAAATCTAGTCAGACTAAAAAACGACACTCGATGAGAGAGGGAGTACACGAGTTTGGGCTGGGCCAGATGGCCTGCAGCCCTGCACTGGCAGGTTTCAGTCCACTCCAACTGCCTCGTGTACATACAGCATATTCGTTTCGCTGGATTACTGTGGCTGAAAGTACTGTTCGCTGGTTTTTTGTGAGAGAAAAACACTGCTGAATGGCTGCTGATTCCGCTGAACCAGCGAAACGAACAGGGTGATAGGTCTCGTTTAGATCCAAAAACTTTTCATGAAGAAATACAGTAACAAATCTTGTGGTACATGTATAGAGCATTAAATATAGATGAAAAAAACTAATTGCATAGTTTAGTTGGAAATCACGAGATAAACGTTTTCAGCTTAATTAGTCCGTGATTCGACACTAAAATACTACAGTAACAAATGTGCTAATGACAGATTAATTAAGCTTAATAAATTCGTCTTGGCAAGTTATGTAATTATTTTTTTTATTAGTATATCCGAATACCCTTTTCTATGACATTTTCGCCAAACAAGCCTACTGTGATCTTGCCGCCGTCAAAACCTACTGAGCGGGAAGCAAGGCCGCCAAAACCAAATCGACAAATTCCCCATCCCCATCCAGCGGCTTCTGGCTCCTCCGCCAGGTCTTGCCGTCCAAATCCTCGCGCCGGCGGGCCCCTTCCCTCGGCTCCTCGAAATTTGCCTGCCACTATCGCCTCGTTTGCCACCCGCGGCGTTCTCCGTTGCCCTCCGCCGCCCAGGTCTCCTACGCAGCTACGGGCTACGCCTGACGCCGCCGTCCAGTCACCCCGGACGGTGACATCCGAACGGGCCCCAACGCCCACCTCGCGCTCAGAAAGGTAATGCTCGAAATTTGTTATGTTCTTCTCACGGGGAGTGGTGTCTCAAAGTTAGGAGCTGATGCAAAGGTATGGCTTCGAATTGATTGGCCCAATCCAAGTAAACACATGTAGCCTGTAGTAGATGATATTTCCGCCCCAAAGCTCGAGTTGCATCGTATCCAGTGTGTTTATATTTGAACAATTGCTTTCTGATACTCATTGACAAGACACAAATTGCTGGTGTAGAATTAGGGGTAAGCAGTTGTGATCCTGCCCTCTTGGTCAGATGCCGGGTTACTATGACATCGATGACATCCTCATGGAGGATGAGGTAATTCTAGATGCAGGCTTTCATCTCCTCTTCGTGCATGATGCTTGTGTATACGTGCTGAGTATATGTTTTGGTTCTACGTGCAGCCTATTTCAGTTGTTTTCCAAGTAACTGCAAACGGTGTTGGCCTGCTAGATCCTGGTGCTGAAAGTAACTGTGTAAGTGTCTGCCCAGTGAATTTTGTGCTCCTCTGCTTCTAGTGCTAGACCTGTGTACACATGTTGGAAAATTCTTCAGTGTCCTCATATTTACTGAATGCTATTTATGCAGTTATTGAACAGTAGTTCGCTGAGAGGCTTCTTATGCACTCCTTGACTTGTTTAAACTGATTAGGATCTTGTCATGAACCCCAACTGGGAAAGTGGGAATTGGAAGTTTTGCATTGTGGACGAACTTTACTCTTTCTACTAAAGTTGCTACTAGGGATGTTTCTCTCGTATAAAAGGGGATCTGAGTTTCTTTTTATATCCAGGTAGAGAAGGGTGCTAAGGTGGACCTCCCATTTTGGCTTGCGCATGGGCTGCTGTCTCTGGAACAAGCTGTCTCAATAAACCCACCTCCATGCTTCACACAGAAGTATGTTTCTTCAGTGTCTGTTATGGCATTACTGCATACACAGAAATTCTTGGAGCAACAGGAAAGCATGGAAGAGCGAGTATTCTTATTTGGAGAAACATACCAGGAATTCCCTATCAACAACTTAATAAAAGGATCTAACTTTTCTTGCCTCCATTGTGGCCTACTGTAGTTTTCCATAGTACATAGTAACATTTGCAGATCTTTTCTCTTATAACTTAATGACAATTTATTAAAAACATGAATCTTTGTGAGTCTTGACGGGAAAATTCAAACAGTTATCCAGAATTTGACTTTTCTGAATGGCTGAGTTCTGGGTATTGAATAATACTGCAGAACTCGGAAGGAGATCCAAGCTGATGCAGCCTGTGTGGATTTGAGGGTTCGTTGCCCGTACTTTTATGAGCTAGGATGCAAGATTGTTCCTTTGTAAGTTTCCTCACCACTTTAGTCATGCATATCATTGAGGGTTTACTGCCTGTACTTTTATAAGCTAGGATGCAAGGCTGTTCCTTTCTAAGTTTCCCTGCTACTTTAGTCATGCATATCCGATTTCATGATTTTCTCAGTTTTCCAAGTCTTTTTGAAACATTGAATGCTTTATTTTCACTGAGCCAAGCTTACAAGTGAATTATTTCTGATACATGAGTACAATTGAATTGCCAACCTTTCATCATCAGTTTGGGTGTTTGGTTGAATTGGTAGTCCATGTCTCTGAACAAATGTGCTTTCAGTGTCTTATTGTTCTTATGGCCATCAGCAAGACAGGGTTCATTAATGAATTCCTTTGGAATTCGCAAAAACATATTGAATTGTTTAAAGCTCAAGTCGATGTGCTCTTGTCACATAAAAATATTGCTTTTTATTCTATGTTAATAGTTAAGAATAGTTTGATGGCTTAAATAGCTCTCAAGCGTGCTGTTTCTATTTTTTTCTTTCCTAACCCCAAAACCAAAAGCCCATGACATCTCGTTTATTAAGGGAAGAAAAAACTGATATGCCATGGCGGGAACTGGAGTGTATTAGCAAAGAAAGTGGCTTTAAGGCTTGGATCAGATTGTGCACTGAAAGGTTAAGGGCAATGGATCGCCCATCTGGAACTGATGGTGCTTGTACCCAGTATGACAGGAAGTCAGGAGTCTTTGACCTGACTGAAATTTTGAGGAGTTTATTTCTTTGGTGCTGCAAACCTGGCACACTAGATAGCCTTTGTAGATTGAGATGTCTAACCAGCAAGCAAATTTTTAATCCCTTATCTTACTAAATGCACCAATCTACTTATTTCTTCTTGATTGTGATCAAATACTCATGTGTCTGCATTGGTGTCACTGTAGCTGACATGGCTGCCATCATCTTGTGCTTATTGCCATAGTATGTCTTGCCATCCAATGCTGTAAGGTTGTGATTGTTAATATTCTTTTAGGGTAGGACTACGTGATTGACCAACAATTGGTTGGGGCAAATTAAGGTAAAAGCCAAACAAGTCCTAACTCGATGTAACCTGACTAGGTTTGAAGTGCAAATGATTTTTTGCCAGTCACATTGATTTATGTCTTGTCTAGTCAACACATTCAGTCTCTCTATGCCAACCAAATGTCATGTGAAGCATTGATATAATATAAATAGGTTAAGCTAACTATAAAAGTTGGGAGTTTTGCAGTTCAGGCTCACTATCATGTGAGCATGACCTAGTCTGTGCAAGCTTCTGTTTGTCTCCTCCAACGAGTAATAGGTCATCCCTTTGCATTAAAAAAAAGTAATAGGTCATCCCTAGTCCCTATCGGGGCATTCCTTCTACATCTTTTGTGTTAATATAGAAATTTGAGAGTAATAAAGTATTAGGATAATTGTATAGCCTACTATTGTACCACGCTAATTTGTATCACAAGTTGTACTATTCCTGTACATGGCTATATATATGAAAGGTGTTGGCCACAACACCACAAATGGATCTCAGATTTGGGTTGCCAAAGGGCAGCTTGGCACTAGGCCGCTTGGATTGAATTAAAGTGAAAACTTGGGATACAATAAGGTCCTCACCACTGCTACTTATAGAGCAAAGTGGTCTACCTGCTCTAGCATATTCTAACCACTAAAGTGGATGCCGAGCATCTTCCCTAATACAAGGCTTAGAAGCCTGAAAAGTAAATGACAGAAACAGTAAAGTAAGATACATAGCACTAGGCTTAACTATCAATCTCCCCCTAAGCCTGGTGCTAGGTGATCTGCCTCAGTCCAATCCTTCCCCTCATCTCCTACAACTTGCTCTTGCCTAGCGACTTGGTGAGGATGTCTGCCAGCTAATCAGTAGTGGCGATGTGGTTGGCCTTGATGCTCCCTTCATCCAAGCAATCCCTAATGAAATGGTTACTTGATACGTATGTGCTTGCTCCTGTCATGGAAGACTGGATTCTTGGCCAGAGCTAGAGCAGACTTGCTGTCCACCTTCAACTCCACCACATCGACCTTTCTGCCAAGGAGCTCTGCAAGCAACCTTGACAGCCACAGAGCTTGTGTCGCCGCAGTGGTAGTGCACTGCCTTGTAGCTTGACAGTGTGCCATCACCTTCTGCTTGATGGATTGCCAACTGACCAAGCAGTCATCGAGGAAGAACATAGTTTCACTGGTGCTCTTGCTTGTGTCGATGTCACCGGCGAGGTCGCTGTCACAGTAGCCAATGAAGCGCGCCGTGCCGGGGGCCCTTTTGTAGTGCAGACCGTAGTCCAGGGTGCCCGCCACGTATCGGAGAACGCGCTTCACGGCCTGCAGGTGCTCCACCATGGGCCGCTCCATGAACCAGCTCACGAACCCGACCGCGAACGCCAATTCTGACCGGGTGTGCACCAGGTACCGGAGGCTGCCAACAAGCCGTTGGTAGTGCATGGAGTCCACCTCCTCCGCTGTGCTGTGGCGACTGAGCCTGAGCTTCTTCTCCATCGGGGTGTATGTTGGGTTGCAGCCAGCCATGCCGCTAAGCTCGAGGGTGCACTTGGCGTAGTGTGTCTGACAGAGAGTGATGCCGCTGGCATCCTGGCGCACCTCGACGCCAAGATAGAAGCAGAGGAGACCGAGGCTGCTCATGTCGAACTTCTCCTTCATCCGCGTCTTGAACTTCTCTACCTCTCCTTCCTCAGTGCCAGTGATGATGAGGTCGTCGACGAGCAGCGCAGTGCGCTCGCTGCCCCGCCGGTAGACCGCCGCCTCGTGCTCGCTCTGCTGGAAGCCCATCGCCTTGAGCGTGGCGTCCAGCTCCACGTTCCAGGCGTGTGGAGCCTGCCACAGGCCGTAGAGAGCCTTGCGCAGGTGGTACACCTTGTCTTCTTCCCCAGCGACAGCGAAGCCAGGCGGCTGACGTTCGTACACCTCCTTGAGGTCGCCATTGAGGAATGCGGACTTCACGTCCATGTGATGGACTCGCCATCCTTCCTGGGCAACCAACGCGAGGAAGACATGGACCGACTCCATGCGCACCACAGGGGCGAACACGTCGTCGTAGTCGATGCCTTCTTGCTGAACGAAGCCACGCGCCACCTGCCGTGCCTTGTGCTTGGTCACTGCGCCCTTCTCATCCTTCTTCAGTTTGAACACCCATTTTAGGGTGATGGGGCAGTGATCAGCGGCAGATCGACGAGCTCCCAAGTCTTGTTCTTCTCGACAGACTCGAGCAACTGCTCCATCGCCGCTCGCCATGCTGGATCGCCTTGCGCCTTAGCATAGGTAGTCGGCTTGTCGGCATGCATCAAGTGCAGCTGGGCGAAGAGCCGCGACGCCTGTCCTGGGGGAGTCCCGTCGCCGATGATCGTCACCGTGCGGTAGCGGAGAGGCTCATTGTCGTAGAATGCGTCTAGACGGTCCTCATTATCCTCCAGTGGCGTGGCGTACTCGATCGGAGCTTGATTGGCGGGCGGTGGTGTGGCAGTTGGGGAAGCAAGGGACGCAGCAACCGGGGACGCCGCTGGTGAAGCCAACTGGTGCATGGGTGGAGTGCCAGCTGTTGTTGTCGCGTTCCCGGGCTCCGTTGGACTTGGTGATGGCGAGCGCGGCGGAATTGGGGACGTTGCCGGCGGCGTTGATGCCCTGGCCATCAATGGAGATGCACTATGTGCTCCCCCAGCTCCTCCAATCCACGTGTAGTCAATGGTGAACTCTTCCACCGCCGATGCCGAGCCTTCCCCAACCTTGGTCTAGTCCCAGCTACGTCCTTCATCGAAGACGACGTCGCACGTCACACGCACGCGTTGGGCACCCTCTACATACCTGATGAAGACTCCAGGTCGGCTGCGATCATCAAGCTTCCTCACCTGGTTCAGCTCCTTGGCGTAGGCGAGGCAGCCGAACGTGCGGAGGTGCGTCACTGTCGGCGATCGCCCATGCTGTTCTGCTGCGGCGAGTAGGGGGCGGAGAAGTGGCGCTTGATGCCTTCATCCGCACAGTAGATGGCGAACTCCGCGGCGGTGAACTCCTAGCCGTTGTTGGTGCGTAGCACTCGAAGCTTGCGGCCACTTTCCTTCTCCGCTGCCTGCACTTGCTTGATGGCGTCTGCAGCAGCGTCCTTGGTCGCCAGGAGGACTCCACATGAACCGGGTTGCATCATCCACCAGCAGCAAGAAGTAGCAACAACCTCCAGGAGTCGTCGGCGTCACGGGCCCGCAAAGGTCGCCGTGGACGAGCTTGAGCTGCTCCTGCACGCGGTACTTGGCTTCAGCCGGAAGGCGCGTCTCCTCTGCTTCGTGATGATGCAGGTGTCGTAGAACTACTCGACGTGCTTGATCACCGGCAGCGCGCGCACCATGGCCTCCTTGCTGAGCTTGTGTAGCGCGTCGAAGTGGAGATGCCCAAACCGCTTGTGTCAGCGCCAAGCTTCGTCATCCTTGCTCGTGGCGAGGCAGAGCGGCTAGGTCGTCTCGAGATGGACATAGAGGCGGTTTGCGCCTCGTCGGACCTTGACTAGAAGCCGGCCGAGACGATCCTAGATCCTCAACACGCCCTTGTTGATCTCCACCTTCGAGCCATCCTCGTCCTGCTACCCGAGGCACATGATCAAGTTGCGCAGCGCCGGGATGTAGTAGACGCCGTGAAGCACCCGGTGAAGCCGGTGGCGCTCCTTCGACAATCCGGCGCTGTCCTCCTCGAAGGCGTGCCACTGTTCAACGGTGTACAACAGCTTGCCTCCGAGAGCGCCCGACTTGGTGTGAGGCGCCTCCTCGCGGTCCTGTGCCGCCTCCCGGTCACCTTGACGGAGAGGTCCTCAAAGTCGAGGAGCGTCTCGATCGCGAGCACGATCTGGGCGTACTTCTTTGGCATGCACCGCAGGAGCTTCTCTACCGCGCAGGCCTCGGTGAGGTCGTTGTCGCCGTTCCGCGCCATCTGCTGCATCAGATTGGAGAGGCGGAGGGAAAAGTCCTCAACTTGCTCATCGGGGTTAAAGGCGAGCCGTTCCCACTCCTGGTGGAGTGGCTGTAGCGTTGCGCAGCGCACTATGTTGTCGCCGATGCGCGCTGTGGCGATGGACTCCCACGCCTGCTTCGGTGTGCGCTTGTTGGCGAGGGACGTGGCGAGCTCTGTTGGCTTGGTGGCCCCGCTGATCGTCGTTGTAGCTCACGCCGCCAACGTCAACTGCCTCCCAGAGCTACTGGGCCTGCATCTTCACCTTCATGAGCAAGCTCCACTCGTGGTAGTTCGACTTGGTGAGCATTGGCCATGGCGTCCCCACTCTTGAGTCACGGTAGACGGTCTGCACCACCATAGAGCGGCCACAGCACCCACGACGCCGCTTTGGTGACAGCGACTGGCGACGGCGCCTGACTGGGCTTCGCGATCCTGTGACCGGCTCTCGCTCCATCTCGGCATGTAGTGCTACAGCTGTGGCCGCCGTGGCTTGGGCCGCAGCCGCTGCCTGCCTGGCCGTCTCGACCGTCTCCGTAGCCGCTGCCTCTGCGGCAGCAAGGCACGTAGCGCGATCGTTGGCTCCTCCTGCTGCCGCACCGCCGGGGTTGATCACCGCAACGGCGGCGCGTGCTCTCTGGCTTGCGGTGGACATGACGCTCACACAAGAACCCTAGGCTCCTATACCAATTGTTGGCCACAATACCACAAATGGATCTTAGATTTGGGCTGTCAGAAGGCAGCTTGGCACTAGACCGCTTGAATTGAATTAAAGTGAAAACTTGGGATACAAGAAGGTCCTCACCACTGCTACTTATAAAGCAAAGTGGTCTACCTGCTCCAGCATATTCTAACCACTAAAGAGGATACTGAGCATCTTCCTAATACAAGGCTTAGAAGCCTGAAAAGTAAATGACAGGGTAAAGTAAGATACATAGCACTAGGCTTAACTATCAAAAGGCACCCCCTTCATAATGGGTGTGTGACTGTGTGGTGATTCCCCCAATACCTTTCTATATGGTATCATGAGTTCGGGCCTAGGCTCACCATAAACCCTAGCGTGTCACTGGCTGAGCGCCCTACCCTAGCCGTATTGCCACCGACCGCGTGCCTCTCCTGCCACGGTTTCCCTTCTGTTGTTGCTCCGTCTCCGGGCCGCACCTCCTCCTCTCCTGACATTGCCCTTCTCTGGTCGTGTCACCACCCCTCCTCTCTGGCCACGCCACGATCGACGTCACCGTACCGACCATGCCGACCCGCCTGCCCCATCTAAACCCTAGCCAGCGGTGCTGGCCTCCTACCACGCCATCGCCGCCATCCCATCCTCGTCCACTGCCATGTCGACGGATTCTTGGCCTCCAGCAGCACCATCAGCTCCCACAGCACTAGTGCCATGCCCGGATTGGAGCCGGCACTGGCGATCTTCGTCGCCCCTACGCCATGATCGTCGTCAAGTCTCATGTCAATCACCCTCAAGTTGAAGCACCCCAACTTCAGCCGTTGGTCAGCCTTCTTCATCTCCTTGTGTGGCAAGTTAGGTCTTCGCTCACACATTGACGACACGGTGGTGGCATGCCCTACTGATTAGGCCTAGGCGATCACCGACTCTTGTGTCCATAGCTGGCTGCTCGGCTCCATGGCAGATGATGTTCTCAGCCTCGACATCGTGCTGAACCAGATGGCAGACAACTTTGGTCTACCATCAAGGCCCTCTTCCAAGCGAACAATGCTCCTCGTGCCGTCTTCCTTAGCCACGAGTTCCACTCCATGACCTAGGGCGACCTCTCCATCAACGAGTACTACCAGAATATGAAAGCCACCGCCGATGCGCTCCGTGATGTTGGCCACACAGTCCTCGACTTGCAGCTCATCCTCAACCTGTTGCACGGCCTCAATCCTCACTTCTCTAGCATTGCCATCAACATTGTCGACTCTGATCTGCTTCCTGAATTCATCACCACCTGCGAGAAGCTGGTCTTCAAAGAACTGTGTCTCACTAACAAGAGCAAGGTCGCCATTCAGACAACACTCCATGCCTGCTTCTCTCCTTGTGGGGTGGCGTGCTGCACAAACAGCTCTGGCTAGGGCACTGGTGGCACCGGCAGCAGCAGCGGCCAAGGTGGCCACCAGGACAGTGGAGGTGGTAGTGGCAGCAGCGGCAGCAATGTCTAGGGCAGCTGCAAACACAGGTGGGGCGGCGGCCGTGGTGGCGGTGCGAGTTCCCATGGCAGCGGTGGCAATCGTGGCCCCTCCTTGCCGGCTGGCCCTTGGATGTCCTTCACCCTGTGGGGCGCGCAGCAGCAGCAGTGGCTCAACCCGCATGTGCCGTGGCGCCCTTAGCAGCCTGGCGTTCTGGGCGCGTACCCATAGGCGTACATCGCCTTCGCTCCCGCCCAGTTCTCCGATTCGATGACTTTGCTGCCTGCCACACCAGAGCAGGGTGCCGGCAGGTGGGATCAGGCCAACCTCATGGCCGCTCTGAACCAGATGGCTCTTCAGGGTCCTCAACACTGGTGCCACCGCTCACATGTCGTCAACGGATGTATACTGCTCTCCCACCTACCTCACTCCGATTCTTTCATCACTGTAGGCAACGGTAACACCATAATAATTTCCTATCGTGGCACATCCACCTTGTCGACAACTAACACTACTTTTCGCCTTGGCAATGTCCTAGTTGCTCCTGCACTAGTGCGGAATTTGCTTTCTGTTTTCGCCAGTTCACTCGCGACAATAATTGTTCCATTGAGTTTGACGCTTTGTTTTTTTTTATTAAGGACTAGTAGATGGGGCGCGTGGCTCCTTGCTGCAATAGTAGCTGAGACCTCTACACCATCTCTTCATCGCCACCCTACAGTTGCAGCTTTGCTACTTCATCCACCCTGTGGCATCACCGCCTTGGTCACCTCGGTCCTTCTGCCCTCGCCACGCTCTAGAACATGTCGGTCATCTCTTGTGATAAGAACCCACGGTCCTTGTGTCATGTATGTTAGCTTGGCAAGCACATGCAGCTCCCATTTAGCAGTTCCACTTCTTTCACGACAGTCCTTTTGATTTAATTCACAGTGATGTATGGACATCTCTGGTTCTTAGCATTTCATGCTATAAATATTATCTTGTGTTGCTTGATGATTATTCTCACTTTTGTTGGTTGTTTCCTTTACACCACAAATCTGATGTGCACCATCATATTGTCTATTTTGTTGCCTATGCTCACACGCAGTTCAGCGCCATACCAAAGAGTTTTCAGGCTGATAACAGCACAAAATTCATCAACAATGCCATTGTTTCAATGATGAGATCAATCTATTCCCCCAAATGACATGTTTTCGCTTGTATTTCTTACAAAATCATGGTCCTTTCATCCTGGAAAGCAATTAATTCATAGTGGAATATTTATCTTGGTTGTCTACCGATCTGCTGCATTTTCCATTCAGAGATAGTTTATTGTCAGTTCGATTCTGTATGATGGAGAAGAGTTCACCGCTGGTTTTATCATTGTTACCACCCTTTCCCTCTGCACAGTCTACTTTCAGTTCTATATGGTGGAAACTAGTTCACTGATACCACTGGTCCATCTCTGAATCGCCATGATGCATAATTTCATCTCACAATCTGACAAACATGCCTTGATGCCACAAGTTTTAAGTAGTAATTTACAGTTTGAAATGACCTATTCCATGTTGCCCATATATACTGCTTAAATATTTCTGGCAGTCTTGAAGCCTTAAGCTATTTTAGGTATTCCCTTTTCCCATGACCTGGTGTAGCTTTTTACGCACACATGTTAATGATGTTATCATAATCTGGTAGACCTTGGTGTCCTTTGTGTTTTTCTATCAATTTTTATGGATGTTAATACTGCTATGGAATATTGAAGCCGTGGACTCAAACTTAATGCTACTGTGAAATCCTGTACAGGATAAGTTTCTTGTATTACTTGAGGATTGGTAGTTTATTCCCTCAATGAGCCATTTCAATTGGGATATCAGTGCCTCCTTATGGTTCAGGAGGTTTGTTAGTCAGACTCCCATATAAAAAAATGTCTGATAATTTTATATTGCTACTTTCCTGTGTTTTCACATTTACAGGGTGAGTGACAAGAGCATTGGCCTGTTCTTGCGATATGCATTCACCAGTAGGTACAAAGAGGTTCTAAGCAAGTCCCACAGCTCTTCCATGATGACAGTTCCCAAGTTTGTTCCACGCCTTACAAAAGAAGAAACTCGAGGTATGAAAGCATCTCCCTGTGGTAATCATCGTCAGGCATGTGTCCTCAACAGCTAAACTTTTTTTTTTTGGTATTTGTGTAGTGTTTGAATCTGCTAGAGAATCGATGGCTGGTTTCAAGAAATGGCGAGCAGGTGGGGTGAGACTGCAAAAGGCTTCCATTCTTGGCCGGAAGAGGAAGACAAAGCTGCCTGATGGACCACCTACTCCTTGAATGAGTTTTAAGGTCTCCATGGAAGAGAGTGGTTGAATAGTTGAGGTGATGTGCGCTGCTTTGATTTGCTAGAACTGTGAGCAAAGAGAAATGTGAATGGCAGATTAAATCTGGATGGACTATAATCTGGTGTACATTGTGCACTTCTGTATAGTCTGACAGCAGCTCTGGTCGGTCCATGCTTTGTGAGGAATGAATACTTAAACCATGATGCCCTGTTTGGAGCAAGTGTCATGATTTTCAGCAGGGTATCTAGCAGACTTTGCAATTGCAACTTTGCAAAAGAGTTTGGGACAATTTCACATGTTCTTACAGGGAGAACACGGGATTGGGATGTAATGAAATAATTTAGGGTAAGGGTAAAGAGGTTTTACTTTGCCCCGTTGTTTCGGCTGCAAATCATATATATAGATATATAAAGTGTGATTTTTTTTTTGGCCACCATTCAATACCATGTTTTTCGTTTGGTAAAGTAAACTCTACTGAGCTTGAGCTCTACTTACATGATAGTGGCGCAGATATGAAAAATCCAAAGTGTCTTATGCAATGCAATCTATGGTTACAGATGGATAGCATTATAGGGTTCGTTTGGCAGAGCTGTGCTCCTTGATTCTCTAGTTGTGCTCCCTGATTCATTGGTGAAGTGATTCTGTGGCTGAAAGTAATTCTCTTTGATTGTTTAGTATAAACTCTCAAAATCAGCATGGAGAATCACTTTACAGAATCAGGTGAAACTACTTTTTTCAGCTCTCAGCCTCTTAGTTCATTTCAGAGAATCACTTCACAGAATCAGCAGAGAATCACTTCTCGCTGAAAAATACATTTGGCAGCCAGAGAGCGATTCTCCGTGAGAATCTACTGCACGGAGCGCTCCCAAACGGACTCATAAAGTGGTATGAACGTCCATTAAACTCGTAGTTTATGCTTTAATGATCGTTTCTTTTCTCTTAATCATCACTATTAACAAATAACAAATATAACACCAAAAATTGAAAAAACAATCTAGGGTGTAAACCAGAACAAACTGGGGAGTGTTTTGTACAGCTAAAGCCGCGGCTGCTGCTGCTACAGTGACTGCTAAGAGAAATTGTTACCGCATTTAGTACTCTGCCTGTTCTAAAATAAATGTCGTTCTTGCTTTTTGAGTAGTTACATATTTTTAACTTTGACTAAATATATACAATAAAATATTGATATTTATAATACATAATTAATATTATTAGATAGATCATTGAATCTATTTTTATAATAAACTTATTTGAAGATACAAATATTGCTAATATTCTTTACAAACCTAGTCTAACTTAAGAATGTTTGACCGGTATGAACACTATAACCATACTTATTTTATGACGGAGAAAGTAGTTTTCTCAGGAATCGAAGGTGGAAAGAAAAAGCTATCGCATTTTGTGCTATCCTGCCTAGTGTGTAGTGCGGGTGTCTTGGTAATTTCCAGAAGGTCTAAATAGTTATGTTCTGGTCTCCCTGCCACTTTTCTGCCCCCTAAATAAAGAGTCTGCTTGGTTGGATTCTAAAATTTGCCAAACCAAGGATTTGACAAGCCATGATTTTCGCTATAATTTAGTTGGCTGCAAAAACTTGCCAACCTCTTACATTTGGCTTGTCAAATCTATGACAATTTTTTTTATCTAGTTTTGGCTTGTCAAATTTTTGGCATGATAAATTTTGGTTGCAAACCAATTAGGCCCAAACTACTTTTTGCTACTGGTAGTTTGCATATATACTTGTATGTGCATAGAAAAATAACACTTGGCTTTGCTTGTTTTTTATTTGTGGTGGAGAACGATAAGGGTCTGCACTCTGCAGACGAGTTATGGGGTCTAGTTTGTTTCTATTTGAAGCGTGAAAGCAGGTTCAACGCAGTAGGAATCAACAACATACTTGGTGTGCGAAACTCTGTTCCACTGGTACATGGAGACCAACAGACAGTGAAGTCATTCGCTCTCTTTCAATTTTTTTAGCATATACATACGATTAGGGGGGGGGGGGAATCTCTATGCTGTGGACTAGTTGTAAGGTTGAACTCGCTGCTTATGTTATAAGGATGAACTCCACATTTCTATGCCTTTTTTCTTCTTTTTGGGCCGACAAAGGCCCCATCTAGATGCAGCTATGCAGGTATATATCCAGTGGCCCAAATCAAGAAATTCGCCCACTCCTGAAATTCTATATGTTAGGAGAGACTTATTATCCTTATTTTCTATATTTAGCCTCTCTTTCTAAACTTCAATGACTAGGAGGGGCCTGTACTTCTGGCAGTGGTAGCGGGGCTCGAGCCCTGCCGCCCCGGTGCTAGATCCGCCTTTGTCTTTTATAATCTTATACTTTCCCTCTCCACCAGCTGTCATGTATCATTCTTGGCGTTCGTTGTTCTAGCACCACACGACTGATGTTCAACCTAGACGCCTATCACCTCCAACTTAACATGCATCATTCATCCTTCATCCCTAGGAGCTCCACTCTTGATAGCATTGTCCGTCCATCACCATCCTTTTCAATTTGGTGGCACTACCGCCGAAGATTAACCACTCACAAGTCGCAACATCATCTTAGCCAGCCTTAGCTTGAGCACCACGTGAACTTCTCCCTCTGTTTTAAATTACATGGCATATTAGTTAATTTTGTCCCAAGTCAAATATTTTTTTATATTTGTTCATGAATTCATCACGTACTATTATTTCTTAGTAAAATTAGATATGACTCTGATGCTCGAGAAAGTATGACATGGATTTAGGAGGCGAAAACAAAAATATAAACAAGAGAAATGTTCGCTCGTTAATATTATATATTATAGTATTATTATTATTATTATTATGGACAACCCTATTTGGTACCCGGGTACTGAAAAGTTATTTGGTACCCAGACCCCTCCAGGCAGCCTAAGAAACCCACGAGCACCTCCCCACACGGGCTTTTTTGTTTTTTCTTGGTCGTCGACTCTCAGTGGCATGCAGCCGATTTTTTTTGTCTCGGTATTTTATGGTTTTTTTTCACTTGGTCGGTTTTTGTTTTTTAGCGTTTTTATCACGTGGTCGGTGTTTTTGTTCTTGTTTTTTAGGGTTTTTTATTCACGTGGTCGGTTTTTTCTTTTAGCCTAATGGTTTCTTTGGATGAGTGAAGTCCAAGAACCATGGATTGAACGTGCTGCTTTTTTTTTATTATTTTTGGAAGGCAGAATTTATGTTGCAATAGATGAGGCAAAACAAAAATCTCAAACTAAAACATAAAGACGTGACTTGAAACTTGAACTACAACATTGAAGGGAATACTTTGAGCATCAATCACATGTACAAGTCATGATGACATCTGAAATTAAATCGCAACACCAGATCTTTCTGCTTGCTTCTCTCTCCACTTCACTATAAAATCTTCAGATACCTTGCTTGGACTCTCGCCAATATATCCTGAACAGCTAAACCCAAATTAAAGCCATCTTTCCATAACCTGAAGCTCACAGCCTCCTATTTCTCGCGAACACCACTAGAGGATTCAACAAACAAGAACAACAAGGACAATGTAGTCAGAGGAAGACACCCACATGCACAATGTCCGCTTCAAGCTGTGCATACCAGGCTCTTTGCCCACAGAACTGTGGATTACTCAAATGAAGATACTGTTACAATTTTCTGTAGGACAAGCACATTATACATAGTACATGGAGATGTAAATGCAAGTTTAAAAACAATGTAAAAGATTTTTCATAGCATCTAGTCGCTAGTAAAATAAACTTAGCTGAAATCATAGGAATTGGCAATGGTCTAACCTTTTGCTTAAAATGAAAATTATCGTCATTCGAGTTCTATCAAGTTCTTTATTTCTACGTAAAATATGCACCTGAGCAATCTGCAGCCTCTTGGACCTGCAATTGACACCATAGGATCAGATAAAGCAGGTCAAAAATAGATAGAAGGAAAAAGAAACACAATTTAGTGAACCAAAACTTCTTTATGTAGCAAACATTTCATATTTATGGTGTGACAGTGCTTTCATACAAAACAGTGCACACTACAATTAAAATAACAAAATGAATTACAAACTGTACAAATTTGGAAGTAATCATGTTTGTTAAAGGTTGTGGGCCTATGCTACAAGTATATCACAGAGGTAATCTATCCCCACATTTGGAACATGCCATGTCAATTAAAAATGTAGTGTAATGGGAGACATGTCCAAATAACATAAGGGATGTGGCATAACAATTGGCAAATGATCTTAGTCCTTAAAAAATTAAGAAATAATTATTGCTTAATCCTCATATGTGTGAGCCTAGAAATTGTTAGTGTCATCACCATGATTCTCATCTAGTTTGTCCACAAGAGAATGATTTTTAGAAGTAATTTGAGATTTTTAAGAGCATCACAACAAGCATCAAAGGAGCTGGTATGCATTATGGAAGTGCATAAATTATTAAATTAGTACAAATTAATTGGTTATGTACATAACTAAAGACTAGAAGTATATATTGACCAATTCCTTAATAAGTATGTTAAAAATTTAATTGTTCACTGAATTATGGACACCCAATGCATTGATTATCTCATGTGCATCCTAAAAATGAATTTACTAATGATCAGAAATTTGAACATGCTGTCATATGAACATTCTGAATCTCCAAGCTTTAGAGTCCATAATTTTGCTTGATGCTTGTGATTTGTTTAATCAGCTCAAACGAGCTGCTACAAAAACACTCGTCACTAGCATGTAGCATGTATTATTTTCACGAATGAAAACTACTACAGATGACATGAATATAGTATTTGCAGTTAAGGATTCCATAATATGTGGAAGAAACGACCTTTTAATTAAGCAGATATGTTGTGCTCCTTGCTGAGGATCATCTGATAGAAAGGGTCTCTGATCTACAGACGTAGACATAGGAAAATTAGTATGATTTCAATTAACATGAATTAGCATTAGAATATACATTTGCACAAGAATTAACCTGGACAAAAATCATCTAGTAACCACTTGCACAAGAATTAACCTGGAAAGAAATCATATACTGACCACTTTGTAATCTCGGACTTATGTTCTGGGCTAATAATCGCCTGGCCAGTGCTAGCAAGCCAGTGGCCAATCACAATCTCTTCTCTCTAACACGCCCTCTTGCCCATATACAAGTAAGATACAGCAGATCGACGAACACGCAGAAAAAGCCAATCACAATCCCATCAAAGAAACTCAATTCCTCTTGCTCATACAAGTAAAATGCAGCAGATTCGAACACCCACCTCTTGCTCATATAGGTAAAATCTAGCAGATTTGAACACCCAGAAAAAAGCCCCCACCACCATGGCACCCACCACCAATGCAGACATAAGTTAGTTATCGTTGCATTTACCAAAATTTAAGAGGTTGCAGATTAATTTCAGGGCTGCATTAGACATAGACATCTATAGTGAAAAACACTCAATTATGAAATCGCTTAAGTAACATGGAGCTAGCCAGCATTGCCACATACATGACCATTTAATTTACAATTACAAAACATTCTAATAGAAAAGATCAAATAATCAGCTGAACTAATAGTGAAATATTCTAATTAGATATCTTTTGCTCACAACACCTTGCATCAATCCCAAAAATAAATGCAGAACAGTGAGAAAGATATTGATCATACATATTTGGTGCTTCCATTCTAATTACAATCAGGATGATGTAGTTGTGCTCCTATTTGTTAGTTCTTTACTACACCTGCACAAAAATCATCAGATCTATGTGCAAAATATAACAAAATATTTAGGATTCATATATTGCTGGGGTTAATGGGCACCTTACACATTGGTACGCAATGGGGAGTTCATCGGAAGGATCAAACCAACATTGGAGAGGAAGTCCGCGCAGCCAAGCTTTCAATGCTGCAACATCAGGGACCTGCTGGATCTGCCCTCTGCCCTGCGTTACCTGCACCGTGTGCAACATCAGATGGAACAACACACTACAAGATCCGGTCGGGGTGGGGATGATGACTCTCGGGATAGAGTCATGTCACGGTGATGGCACAAACAAGGAGCCTGCCTCCATAGTGCCCCCATCCGTCCACCATCACACGGACAAGCTTCAGTCACCGCGTGCGGACACGAACCGAGCAAGCCCGCCCTCACCTGGTACTTATGGGTACAAGCCCATAGTAGTGGCGAGCTAATGGGGTGACGGAGGACGACGGAACCCGTGGAGGCGGCAAGGCAAGGTGCGAATGTCGAGGGCAGGGGCGGGCGTCGATGTCGGTGGGTGAGGCGGCGGGCACAGGGCAAAGAGGTAGCGTGATGGGGTTCGGGCGTATCAGAGGCAGGGCGTGCCGGCGAGCAGGGGGCGGCAAGGGCGGCGGTGAGGCGCGGCGCCGACGGGAGCGGGGGTGGCGACGGCAGGAGTGCGGGCGGACGAGGTCTGGATTATGGAATTGGAACCGCAAAGAAATCGTGGGTTGTGGGGGAGCCTAGGAGCTGCCGCTCGACCTCGTCGGATGGGTGGGCCGGGCCTGTAAGTCTCAAGCTCGAACGGCGAGCCTGTTTGTCTGGCTAATTGGACGCTTGGGTACTGAATAACTACTTGGTACCCAGGTACCATATAGTAATACTATTATTATTATTATTATTATTATTATTATTATTATTATTATTATTATTATTATTAGGTATACAATATAGAAATAAGTATAGATGTATATAGAATTTGTTTCTCCCCTGTTTGTCGTAAAGCACGGAGCACATTATTATGAATAATTCATGTGGGTGCCTGATCCAATGACTAAAGTTTAGTTCCTGTCCTATCGGACGTTTGTATATTAATTAAAAGGACTAAACATGAGCTAATTATAAAACTAATTACACATATGGAGAATAATTTGTGAGACGAATCTATTAAGTTTAATTAATCTATCATTAATATATGTTTACTGTAGCATCATATTATTAAATCATGGACTAATTAGGTTTAATAGATTCGTTTCGCAAATTAGTCTGAATCTGTGCAATTAGCCAAAGCCACGTAACACAGCCTGGAGAAACGGAAGGCGAAGGAAGCTGACGAACAGCACAGTACTGTACTGTACATGCATGCTCTGCATGTAGCCGCGATACGCGTGCTGCACAGTGCCACCGCTGGAGTCACGGGGCAGGCAGGCAGGCAGACAGGCAAACACGGGAGGGAGGCGATCGGGGACGAAGACACGACGACAGCCAGACCCGGGCTCGAGCCCCGCCGCATGGCATATGCATGATGCACATCGCCGATAACAAATGAAACAGAATGGCGCTCTACTTGTCGTCATCCGCCGCCGCAAGCCCGCAAGCGCCGGCGTCCCCCGGCCCCGCCCACCTGCTCTCCTCCTTCGTCCTTCCCTCCTTCTGCGGCTCCGCCCACGTCTCCGACAAGCGGCCAAGCCACAGTACCAGCCACACGACACGATCGAGATGAATAGATGTGTTGTGAACCAGTCCATCCATCGTCATATTGTGCGCCGCGCTCGCGCGCTGAGGGCTTGCCCAACGCGCCAACCTAGCGTGCTGCCCCAAGCTCCACCTCAGCTCTACGTATCCATGTCAGCTGTGCTAGTGGCCTCGCAGACCTGCAGAGACTCTTGCGGAAGCAACGTTGGTCTCGTCTGACAAAATGCCGAAGACAACACCGAGGCAAGCGTTGAAGTGCAAGAGTGATTCTTTGGTGACATACGTACCTTGCGGCAGATGCTAAAGCAGAGAGTACGTGGTCCAATGCAACAAAATATATTAATATATAATTGAAGTTTGAGTTTGCTTTTCTAATGCTCGCGTTAGAAGATTAACTGCCTCGCTATGCTGCTCCGTCGGTGTGGCGTTTGAGGTACTACAGAACGTTCGCCTCGGTTGGCCTTGCCCTCACACACTCACACACGTCACACTGCACATGATGATGCTTGCTAGTACGGTACTACCGTACTGCTGTTTTCGGAGTACGCGTACTCCATGCCGTATCCGTATGCGCACGAGATGATGCATGTGGTTGCTTCTCGTTCCAGATCCCATACGAAGACAAACGAAAACAGGGCGCACTTTTCTCTTCACGGGTAATTAAATGATCCTCGAGACCCCAGTGCGCCTCCTATACTGGCAGAACTGATAATGGGTGTGCGCCTGGTAAAATAGAACGGAGCCACGGAGGGAGTAATTTTTAGCGGGAGCTTGCGCATAGAAACTATTAGCATCTATTAGCAACTCTAAGTTTGCTAATGAAACTAGTAGTCACTAGTCCTTTAGCTAATAACTACCAGGTCTATTAGGACGTGTATAGTGCTTTAGACTCTCGGAAAAGAGAGAATTAGCACTGCTCTCGGCCAGCACAATATATAAAATAAAAGAGCCAAAATGTGAAGCATTGGGCTGGTCGGGAGCGCTGGTTTATATATACAACTACTCACTCTGTCCCAAAATAAAAGTTATTCTCACTTTCTGAGAAATTAATTTTTTTTAATTTTAATCAATTATATATAAAATAATATTATATTTTTATAATAAATTTATTTAAAGATATAAATATTACATGTATTTTTCTACAAATCTAATCAGAGTTTTACAAGCATCTTATGACGACTTAGCCATCGTACTAGCCAGACGATAGAACATGGAAAAGGTGGGCATGTATGAGGCGATCTGATCGAGGTGGCATGATAATGCAACGCAGCGCAGGACTTTTGTTGGGCCGTTGGCGTCCTGTAGTCGTCCGATCCCCTGCGCCGCACTGCTGAGCCAGCCCTCGCTGTCAGCCGTGTCGTGTCCCACCTTCTTTAGACAAATCACTAGCGGTGCCCCATTTGTACGAGTCACTGCCACACCAAAGATTTCACTGAAACATTATACGTGCATTTATTTATCTCAATTCACATATGTTAAAATATACACATGTTAATTCACTCCAACACATATTAATTGAAGTGAATACACATACATCAAACTAAGTTTCATTCTAATTTACTCCAACACATGTTAATTAAAGTGAATACACATACATCAAACTAGGCCTACAGGAGATTTGTATACGTATAATACATTCGTACCACGAGCATAAGCATTTTCGTCTCCTGCAACGATTTCGTGGACGCATGCGCATGATTTCCTCTCGCTGCTTTTCTTTGGGTTTGTTTTAGACTGTGGCTGTGTTTGGTTCCTGAAATATTTTACGAAATGCAACTGTAGCATTATTGTAGCACTTTTCGTTGTTATTTGGTAATTAGTGTCCAATCATGACCTAATTAGGCTTACAAGATTCGTCTCGTGAATTTCGTCTAAACTGTGTAATTAATTTTATTTTTTATCTATATTTAATGCTCCATGTGTCTAAATATTTGATGTGATGAAAAATCTTGAAATATTTTGTAAAATATTTTGGAACTAAACTGGTCCGTCCTGTTTGTATAGGGCCCCCATGAGGTACAGCCGTGACCATGAGCCAGACTTTCTTTTTCAGGCACGGATTCGACATCCCCTCAAATCCATGGAATGTTGTACTACTACTAGGTCCATGCACTAACAAAGCTCACGCAGTGCACCATCTCATCTGTAAAAGAAAAAAGTTAACGAATCCTCTTTTACTAGCGTGTCGTTTAACCGCCCAAAAAGGCAGCGGCATTTGCAAGAGAATCCAAACGGAAACGTTAACACAATCCAAATGGATGGGATCATGGGATCCACTTCAAATCATGTGGGAACAAATTAAAGACGGGTGGATCTCCTTGAGCCATACGCACGTAAACGCGTGCTTGGCTTGGCTGGCCCTCTGTAGTAGGAGTACTGTGGCCTGTGGTCCGGACTCCGGCGAAGGTCAGAGATCTCGTGGACCGAACGAAGCACTGCAGCCGAGGAGGACAGGAGGTAAAGGGCCCGGGCGGTCGCTCGAGCCTGCTGCCCTCCAGCTCCGTCACGGCGCTGCTGCTCCCCGGCCGGGACGGGAATTGGGGATCATGGGATGGGGTGGTTCACGGGAGGTCGTTGTCGGCCACTCCCTTTATTCCCTTGTCCGGAAGCCGGCCGCCTCCGCCCGCCTCGGGCCTCGTGATCGCTTCCAAACACCGGTCGTCCGGGGCAGGCCACGGTCAATCCGTCGCGCTCTCCAGCTAGTCAGTCCACCGTGCCACTTGCGTGTACACATTGGAGTGGAGGTCCACGAGGAGAGGAGAGCAAACACGTCGACAGCGAAAGAGTCTAGTACGCGGTACTCCCACGTCGGTTTTTGGATGTCGGAGATTTGCTTCCACTAGATAATCACCATTTCATCCTAGGCTCTATAGTAGCTGAAACAGGTTTGTACCTATGACCTTTCTTTAATTTTCTTGTGAATAATATGAGAACCAAAATACTTCTATCGGGCTTTTCTTTTGGCTTATCCACCTGTTCAATAAAAAAAACCCGCCGGCTTCCGAAGAAAAAGAGGTGAAACCCAAGCTATTATGCGCATAAAGCCTTGGACATGGCTTTTTCTAAAGAAGTGGGAGTTAAAGCCGTTTTTAGAGAAACCAAAGCTCTACCAAAAGGCTTCTTTGAGTATCCATATATTGCGGTTTGAAAGAGTAACATCAATGTCAACCACACTTATGGAAGTTTGCCATCCAAATTACGCCATATTTCATTTGTATTATCCGTCGATAAGGACTTTTTTTAGGATATCCAGCGTAATTATAGTCTTATAGTCAAAATTTAAGGTATGGTCCATAAGAGATAGGACGTCGGGTTATATTTATTTACGCGTTAGGTCCAACTTTGAGGGAAAAAAATCAAACATGTGCAGAGGATAGACAATGGTCACCACTCATGATAACATTTCTCTTCCTCATTCGAAACTTGATAAGTCGTCACCACACCTATCTCTCCATTGTCGTCACTTCACCCCCACCTGTCTACCCAAATCATCTCCATTCTCGGCCATATTCAACGACCGTACATCTGCTCCAACCATCACATCCCTCACCTCATGCAATCTCTTTGCACCTATCCTTCTCCATCCATCATGAGAGGTCCACCCGTCACCTATCCTAATCTAGTGATGGTGTCATTCTCATTGCCATGACGACAGAGGAATGACATGGCTCGCCAACATCCCGAAGGGGTGGTCATCGATCGCGCCAAAGATCGAGAATCACTATGGTGATTCGATTGACGTGCTTGGCTCCCCACGACACCAATGCCTTCTAGTAGTTTGAGAAACTAAGAATGATAGTAGTTATGGTTGTTGGGGTAGTTTGACGATGAGGGGGAAGAGACAAGAATCAAAGAAAACGAAAGTATTTTAGTCTTTGAGACTGGGTCTTTAGCTTAAGGCTGATTTTTGTGTTTAGTATCTCCTTAGTGATGCTTGTATAGCATTTAGTGTTGGCCTTACACAACTTAAGACCCCCTTATTTCATATATACTACCGATTTGTAAGAGAAGCCTAGGGCTATGAGCACCTAGGGATGGATTCACAAGCCTAAACGACAATACCTCTTAATACAAGATTGACAAGAGGATCGATAATAGAAAACATCAATATGCAAGGCCTTAATCTATGATGATAACACATGAAAATCATGACATCATGGTGATGATTAGAGGCATCTGCGTGGCGCTAGTCGCCGTAGCAATTGAGAAGACAAACCCTAGGACAAAAGGTTATCGCTTTGGACACTAGTCCTTGAACCCTTGCTTTTACACATATATAATTTTGTAAAAATATAAGTGTCAAAAACTTAGTACACCCATAGCTAATAGAAACTAATTACTTTTTACTCTCTCTCATTTTTTTTTGGCAAAGCACAATGTAGACCAAGATGCTTACATACACACACGTACACTCATCTTATGCACATGGTGCACCTTATCACTATGAGAATCTCTAAGAGATTGAGACGTAGATTGGTGAGATTGGCGAAGTCACTATAGGTGTTTCGCTGTTGTCACATGCCACAATATTGTTTGGGCCTTATGATTGTGATCGTATGGCTCTAGATGATCGACTAAAAGTTTCTAAGGACATTTGATAAAACGTGAAGTTGACATGAATCATCAAGAAAATTCATAGAAATCAGTTCATCTTTGTAGGAAAACACAAAAAAAGTAAGAAAAAAAAATCAAAAGGTCTTAAAATGCCCGAGATATATAATTCCTTAATTTTCTACTGTCAGACTGTAAAGATGATGTACACAGGGCAGAAAAGAAAAGAACAAGGATGTTGTTCCCTGTCCCTGCTATACTAGTCCCGCCACCCCAATCAGTTCCACGCACGCGACGCGACACCACGTTGCGCCAGCCGCCCCGCGTCGCCGCCCGCTGCCATGCCTTCCCGCCTTCTCCAGCAGCCACTCCCTCCACCTGCACCACCGCCGCCTCCCCTTCTTGCCAAGAGCCAACACCGCCGCCACGCCCTCCTCGCCGCCACCATCGCTTCCGCGGCGGCCGCGGCAGCTTTGTTGCTCTTGCTCGTCGTCGTCCTCTTCCTCCTCCGGCGGCGGCGGCTCCGGCACCCCACGCTGTCTTTCTCCCCGCCGCCGGACCCCGCGCGCCCGCTCCGGCGCTACTCCCGCCGCACGCTTCGCCGCGCCACGGGCGGGTTCCACCCGTCCCGCCTCCTCGGCCGCGGCGCCGCCTCGCCCGTCTACCTCGCCACCTTCCCCGACGCCTCGCTCGCCGCCGTGAAGACGTGCGCGTCGCTGCACGAGCTCCACCTCCTCGCGTCGCTCCCTGAATCCCCTCGCCTCGTTTCCCTCCATGGCTACTCGCCCGGCTCGGGCTCGGGCTCTGGCTCTGCCTCCGGCGGCGGCGCTGCCGAGCGCCCGCTCCTCCTTGTCTTCGAGTACATGGCCCAGGGCTCCCTCCAGAGCGCGCTGTTCGGAGGCGGCGACGCCGCTGCCCGCGACGGGCAGTTCCTGGACTGGCCGAAGCGGCTCGCCATCATCCGCGACGTGGCGCGCTCGCTCGCCTTTCTCCACGTTGAGTGCCAGCCGCCCGTCGTGCACGGCGACCTCAAGCCCAGCAACGTCCTCCTCGACGCTAACTTCCGCGCCAAGCTCGCCGATTTCGGCCTCGCGCGCTTCAAGACCCCCGATGCCGTCGCCGCGTCTGGCGCTGCCGGGGACGATTTCATGAGTCAAGAACTCGGCGAGGCCGGCGACCACCTCTCTACCACCGCCTCCGCTGCCGGCGGGGCCAAAACGGACACAAAGGATGAGTCTGGCCCGGCTGGTGCGTGGGGGAAGGAGTGGTGGTGGAAGCAATATGGTAGCGGTGAGCTTGACTCGAGGGACTACGTCGCCGAGTGGATTGGTAGCCAAATCTGCCCGGAGAGGAACCCGGATTGGGCCGACGAGAACGAAGACGACGCCAACGAGCATAAGAACTCTCCCTCGGGTACGGACGAAAACGCTTTGTCAGTGTCGCCGGAGGACAAGAAGAACACCGACTGCAATGGCAATGGCAATGTCGACGGCGCCAAGAAGGAGGTGACCAAGATGAGGGAGTGGTGGAAAGAGGAGTTCTTTGAAGAGATGAGCAAGAAGCAGGGAGCAAGCTTCGACAAACGGCGCGGCGGCAGCGGCAAGCCATGGCTCCGTTCGATCAGCATGAACACGGGCCACGGCAACACCAACGGCGAGAGCAATAATGTCGAGCCGAGCGCCGTGGACCTCAGCTTCCGGAGAAGCCGGAAGCGGAGCCGGCGGCGCGGTCGGTCAGTGGGCAGCGACGTCCACAGCGGATGCGGCGGGGACTACCTCAGCCGGGAGCTTAGCAGCACGACGAGCATGCGCGGCACGGTGTGCTACGTTGCGCCGGAGTGCGGCGGCGGGCCCTGCGAGCACGGCAGCGACCTGCTGGAGAAGGCCGACGTGTACAGCTTCGGCGTGCTCGTGCTGGTGATCTTGTCCGGTCGGCGGCCGCTGCACATCCTCTCGTCGCCGATGAAGCTGGAGAAAGCTAACCTGGTGAGCTGGTGCCGGCAGCTGGCGCGCGCCGGGAACGTGCTGGAGCTCATGGACGAGCGGCTGGATGGCGGGTACGACAGGGACCAGGCCACCAAGTGCGTGCAGCTCGCGCTGCTGTGCCTGCAGCGGCAGCCGGAGCTCCGGCCGGACAGCACGGACATCGTCAAGATCCTCGACGGCGAGATGGAACTTCCGCCGGCGCCGGTGGAGTTCTCGCCGTCGCCCCGCGTGCGGCCTTTCCCGCGGTCGTCGCGCCGGGCAGCACAGCAGCCGGATCCCGCCGAGTGATGATGGTACTACCTCTGCTCCATGCGGGGATTTGCTGTTTCGTGATTGATTGATGGGTGAGAATTGAGAAAACTCATGGTGCCGTGTAGATTTTTGTGTACATAGGAGCCAATTCAAAAATTGACGATGCATCTCGCAGAAAACCAACACTATCAATCCTCTAGAGTCTAGGACCCACTTGTTCATATTTTTGCCGAGACTTGGAGCTTGTAGCGTCATGTTGATGACTCGCTCTTAATTCTATTCTGTAATGTAACAACAAATTCTTGTATTCGTGATTTCTTTTAGAACTGACGTTGCTTGTGAAGATTGGCAACAATATTTTAGGATATTATTGAATATGTCAACTTTTTCTTTGAATGATGAGTGCTCTCTTTCGTTTAAGACAGAAAGAGTGGTAAAAATATAGATGGGCCCTTAGAAAACCAAAGGGCCGATATGAAAGAAAACAATCATATACATACTTGAAGTCAATCAGATATTTGAAGTGTGTGCAGTGCTGTTCGCTGATACCACAGAAAAGGAAGCACATTGCGTAGCACTTCCGTAACGTGTCGTCAGTGCACCACAAAAATTGGTCAAATGTAACGCGTCTCTATCGATGGTGGCAGAATATAACGTCCGGCACCAAGGTCAACTGTGTACATAATAAATAAATAAATAAATAAATAAATAAATAAATCGGAGAATGAGTTCAACTGTTTTGGTGTTTCGGAAAATGGAACCGCAAAATTGGCGTTTGAGCTAAATCCAACGGAGTTGTTTTCAGCTTCATTGAATAACTTTTCAGATTCTTCATCAAATGTTTTTTTTATTGCCTGACTCTTAAGAATCTGGGTGAGTTCATACAAGAATTTTCAGGGCGGTTTGGAACAAAGGTTTTTCGTAGGAAAAATAAAGGAAACAAAAATGGAGGAAAGGAAGATAAGAAGACCGTTTGGAACGAAGGAAACGAGCAGAACCTTTTCTCCGGAAGCTTGTAGCAACACACGGTTTCATAGGGAAAAAAGCATCCGCTCTCACCTCTGGTTTCGTTTTCCTTTACGCTTGCCCAAGGAAAATCAAATGAGAACAGAGAAGATTACAGATTCAGGAGAGAGAAGTGCGTGGAGAAAGACGTTGTCCAGATATTTATCTGACCCCAACTATAGCAATGGTCTAGCGGCCCCACATGTAAGAGGGTCATGGAAAATATATGCAACTAAGACAGTATATATTATCATTTCATTAAGCACTAATAATGACTCTATATCATCCATAGTCAAATGATTCCTGTGTTCCAAATGCTCCTTTATTTTCTGCGTTTTCCCTTTCCTCTGTTTTACCATGACACATTCATTCCATTCCTATGTTTTTTTCTATTCCTGTGTTTTCAATTCGTGTGTTCCAAACAGGCACTCGAAAGGACGAGTTGGTTCAAGAAGTTTGAGCGTGCTGGCCCACTACCGCACTAGCACGGGTTGCTACTCCACCAGCTACTCCACTCGAAAGGACGAGTCAAACATTTTTTTTAGCCTCTCATCCGAGTACAGTTATAGTATCTGTTTGATACAGACATATACCATCGCACATACAATATACAAACAAACCTATAATTATACTTAAACAACGAACGCAGCTAAGAGGTACTCAAATATCAACCACGAACGCAGCTAAGAGGTACTCAAAGATCACAGAAGATCACCAGACTCCGAACGTGAGGGGCATGTCACTTGACCATTATGACACATCTGTGTAAGAAAAAACTAAAATTATTAACGGAGAATAAATGTCTGTGAGATCACTGAAATTATTAACGGAGAATAAATGTCTGTGGTGGGAGAGCGGAAATTCGCAGCCCCGAAGAGGCGAACACCGCCCGGCGAGGTCCAACCACCGGGCCTTCCACCCGAGCTACTCAGTTCTCAGACATTTTTCACCAACCACGGTTGCATTGCATGGTTGGTGTTTGCCCAGGAATATCCACCAGACAGAGCCACTGCACATGTGACTACTATTCGTCTATTCCTAAGGCTGGATATCGAGCCAACCGTAGTTTTTTTTGAAA
Organism: Saccharum hybrid cultivar R570; assembly: GCA_038087645.1. Taxonomy (NCBI): domain Eukaryota; kingdom Viridiplantae; phylum Streptophyta; class Magnoliopsida; order Poales; family Poaceae; genus Saccharum; species Saccharum hybrid cultivar. The sequence continues at coordinate 19,225,008 of JAQSUU010000637.1, forward strand.
AAAGTCTAATTGACCCTCCAACTATAGGGGTGGTCTAGTTTACCCCCCGAACTATGAAATTGTCTAATTTACCCCCTGAACTTTGCAAAACCGACCAAATCACCCCCTCGGGCGGTTTTGGGCGGTGGTTTTGCTACAGTGTATGAATTATTTAAATTAATTATAGAAAAAAATAGATCAAAATTTACAGCAAAAACTTTGTACTAAAGCATACTATATTATATATTCGCTGTGTAGATCTACTCATGTGGAGTCCAACAAAATTGGATTTTCTATTTTATGATTTTTCTGTGATTTACTATGATTTTTCAAAAATTCAGACGAAATAAATAAAAAGGGAAAAGACAAAACGTTGTTACTGTAGCAAAACCGCTGACACTGTAGTAAAACCACCACCCAAAACCGCCCGAGGGGTGATTTGGCCGGTTTTGAAAGTTCAGGGGGGTAAATTAGACCATTTCATAGTTCGGGGGTAAACTAGACCACCCCTATAGTTGGAGGGTCAATTAGATTTTTTTATAGTTTTTTCGAGCTTTTTTAGAAATTGGTATAATCTTATTCATCATTATTTCCTGCATTGTTTAAGACCCAACTTCATGACGAGCCTAACGAGCCGAGCCTAACGAGCCGAGCCGAAGTTGAAAGTCGTTCCAAATTAAGTCATTTTTATTTTAAAAGAAAAATAAGTCTAATCAGAACACTTTTGTACCGAGCCACCGAGCCAGCTTAACGAGCTTTTTGTCCAGCCCTATCTATTCCTCGTGAAATTGGTTGAACGAATCTTCTGCTCGGTACCAAGTACCGACCCCGACTATCCGAACGCCTGAAAACCTCAACCTACTGTAGAAAAAGAACATGAACGCCGTTCCACATGGAACTTCAGGGAAACTCCTCCCTTATACTCTTTTCTATCTTTTGCACACATAGCCTTGTTCGCTTGTGTTATAATCTATACTTTTTAACTTTTTTTAGCTGAAATGGTGTTTTTCTCTCACAACAAATCAGCGAACAGTACTTTCAGCCATGACTTTTCAGCGAAACGAACGGCCATACTCCCTCTATCCCAATTTATTTGTCGTTTTCGGTTTTCGTGTCATAAGTTTGACTTGATTTATAGAAAATACGTGTAACATTTGTATCTCCAAATAAATTTATTAAAAAACTAGATTCAAAGATCTTTCCAATAATACCAATTATGTATTATAAATATTAATATTTCTTAATATATATTTTGTCAAAGTTATTTCTCGAAAAGCGAAAGTGACAGAGATTTTTGAGACGGAGTACATCTTTATCCGAAAGCTTTCCTATAAAAATTGGAAAAAAATCTACTTAATCCCCTGAACAATCAGCTAGTGTCTAACCTACACCCCCAACTATAAAACCGTCTGTTTTACACCCTGAACTTTTCAAAACCGTTCAAATTACACCCTAGAGCGGTTTTTTACGGCGGTTTGCTACAGTAACCATGGTTTTCTACAATGACAGTGGTTTTGACTTTTCTTTTTCTATTTATTTTCGCTAAATCTTTGAAAAATCATAGTAAATCACAGAAAAATTATAAAATAGAAAATCTAATTTTGTTGGACTCCACATGAGTAGATCTACACAATGAATATATAATATAGTATGCTTTAGTACAAATTTTTTCTGTATCTTTAAATTAGTTAGAAAATCAAATTTTGTCTGTAATTAATTGGAATAATTAATAGCTACAACTTCTATGGTCTAATTGTGGTGAAATTTTTATAGTGAACTAATTATTATATGCTTGAACTGTAGTAAAAATTTCATACTGATTGGATCATGTATAATTTAGTTATAGATTTATTTATATTTAACAAGCATAAACCTAAACATAAACCTAAATAAATCTATAACTAAGTTATATATGATCCAATGAGTATGAAATTTTTACTATAGTTCAAGTATATAATAATAACCCCATCATAAAAATTTCACCACAATTGGAACATAGAAGCTGTAGCTATAAATTATTCCAATTAATTACAGACAAAATTTGATTTTCTAACTAATTTAAAGCTACATAAAAAATTTGTACTAAAACATACTATATTATATGTTCATTGTGTCCAACAAAATTAGATTTTCTATTTTATGATTTTTTTTGTGATTTACTATGATTTTTCAAAGATTCAGCAGAAATAAATAGAAAAAGAAAGTCAAAACCGCCGTTACTGTTGCAAAAACCACGGTTACTGTAGCAAACTGCCGTCAAAACCCGCTCCGGGGTGTAATTTGAACGGTTTTGAAAAGTTCAGGGTGTAAAACAGACGGTTTTATAGTTGGGGTGTAGGTTAGACACTAGCTGATAGTTCAGGGGGCTAATTAGACTTTTTCCTGTAAAAATTCATCAAACCCAACAAAGTGTGCCAGTGTCGCCCTGTCGGCAAAATTCATTCATTCATACTAGTACATGCAAAGCCGTGCTACATCTTTTGGGCTTTCATGGTTCATATTTCGCGCTCCACCATAGTTTCGACGAAGGCTATAAGCGAGTAGTGGGGTGGTTCTCCAAAGTACAAAGCTGATCCCTCCCGGTCCCAGGCCACCAAGATACACTAGCACTCAATTAGCAGCATGCACAATGATTTATATTTTACTGTTGGAAATGGTGCTGCTGATTGCTGTGGTGACGCTTGTTGTGGGTTTTGCACTCAAAGTGCTCTGCTGTGGCACGCTGCCCTACCCATTCACATGGCTTTGCCCTGTGTCCCACATCCACATGGCTTTCCAGCTCCTAGTGCTGTCCCTCTCCGTTTGTTTATGGTTAGGGTTTGTTTGATTAGCAATTGGCATCCAGGGTTGCGTTGCGACCTGTCTCTGCACTGGACTGGACACTGGTATGTTTGGATTTGTCTACCTGCTCATCTTTCAGTTCCGTGAGGCAGCAGCCAGCAGCAGTCTCTTTGTTGATGTTGCTTTGCGTGAGAAACTCATCACCACTCTGGAAGTTGATGTCCTCGCTCGTCCCTATGAATTGACCCCCCTCCAGAATTTTCAGGGCGAAAATGTTAGAATCACAAATGGGGAAAAGAACTGTGGAGCATAATAGAACCGAACCTTACATTCATTAAAATTAACATGTTTAAGAGCATCTCCAACAGCTCTCCTTTTCCATCCCTTTTTCTGGGTGATCACCAATATCTTCCTCATCTTCCCTTAAATAAAGGGGACGATGCATCTCTGTAAGGTCCTAAATGGCTAGAGGGGGTGAATAGCCTTTTTAAATTTTCTACAAACTTTACTCAACAACATAGTTAGTACAAAAGATGGCGAAGCTAATTCTAGCACTAGCTCAACTATGCTAAGCAAGCCACCTACACAATTCTAGTTAACAAGGCTATGATCTCTAATTCACACCACAAACTAAGTCACTAAGCTACTTACTCCTATGTGATACAAACTACTCTAAGCACACTAGACAAGATATGGTGCAAGAATATAAAAGGTGAGTGAATTGATTCTTATATCAACGGTGTAGAGATGAGATGTATCCAAAGAATCAATTACACACAATCACAATGAGAATCCTCGGCAAGAGATGACACAAGATTTTTTACCGAGGTTCACTTGCTTCCCGGCAAGCTACTCCTCGTTGTGGTGATGCACCAACTTAATGGATCGCGAGCTAATCGATTATCAAGAGTTGAACCCTCAGCAAGTGCCGCACATCCACTCACAAGATGGGGATCCTCCAAGCCACGAGCTCTACTAGAGTATCCAATTCGCGAACTCCCGCGGGAAAGGATCAAGAACCCCTCACAATCACTTAGTGAAGGCTCGAACAAGTCTCCAATCACGAGCTCAATCACCACCGCTGCTCCAAGTCATGTAGGGTGTCAGGAAACACCTAAGAGTAACAAGCAATCCACAGCAAACTCGAAGATCAAGTGCCACTACATACAACTCTCAATGCAACGCACTTGAATCTCACTCAACCAAGCAAGGAGATGAGTGGAGGGGAAGTTCTCTAGCTCAAAGTGTGCCTCAATATCTCAAAAGCGCAAGAGAGAAGCCCTCCAAACCTGGACACCATCTATTTATAGCGAAGGGGTAAGCAACTAGCCGTTACAAGACGTCGCAGTGAAAAACGTGATGACCGGACGCACCGGTCAGGGTGACCGGACGCGTCCGGTCACTATAGGACAAACAGTAGCAGTGCCAGTCAGAGAGAGCTGTTGCCGTGACTGGATGCGCTTCACCGTTTGACCGGACACCCTGCACCCGGCGTCCGATCGGAGTTCATAGAGCTCCTCGAGCGATCGGACGCGTCCGCTCACACGTGACCGGACGCGCCACCGCGTCCGCTCACACATACCCTTCATGCTGCTCTCCTGGGTGCATGACCGTACGCGCTGGTTCCACGAAGGACCGGACGCGCCGGTCCGTGACCCTTTCGCGCGCGCGTCTCTACCCTCGACTTGAGCTGACCGAACGCGCAGGTCCACCCTAGACCGCGTCCGGCCCAGCGTCCGGTTAGAGTTTTTCAGAGATAAACACTCCGGACTTTCACCACCTTTTCTCGTCTCCGGTGCAATAGAAAATAGGCATTTCATTTCCACTAAAACGCCTGAATCCTACCTCGCAAGCTCGGCGGGAGGGAGAGAAGAACTCAAACCCCTCTCTACCGCTCAAACTCCACCGCCTTCGTAAATGTGCCAACACCACCATGTGTGTATCACTATGTGCATGTGTGTTAGCATTTTCCCAATCATTTTACAAGGCGTTACATTAGCTCTCTACTAGATCCTAATGCATATGCTCAAGATGATGACCTAGTAGCACTTGATTCACGAGCTAACTGTGATTGCCCCTCTTGATAGTCGGCTATCAATCCTAAACCCGATCAATCACTTCTCTACTCATCTTATACCAGTAAAAGCAAACCCTATGATTATACCTTTGCCTTGATCACTTTGTTCCATATCCATCTCCTCATGCTTGATTACCATGGTCATCATTTCATGTCCATGCACCATCTTTTTTTTGATCTTGTGGCCACCACTCCTTGCCATATGCACCTTCATCACATGTGTTGCTTATGCCTAACTCAAAACACTTAATACATGACATTAGCAACTTGGTGTCATTAATTACCAAAACCAAACTTGGGCTTTTAATCTCCCCAATAGTTAGGGCTCACCTCCAACTGTCACTTCTCTCTCTCCTGTGCGCTCATCGGAGATGGCTTGGTGGCCCGCCAACTCGTCGGAGATGGCTTGGTGGCTGGTGGAAGATGCGTGGACCCGAGGCTGAGGGGAAAGCTTGGTCCGGATCCGAAGGCCATGGTCCGAGGTGGATCCGGCGGCTTGCTGCTGGTCATGGATCCGACGTGGAGGGAGGCCGCCATGGCTCCGGGGTGTAAGGTCCAAATGGCTAGAGGGGGAGAATAGCCTATTTAAAAATCTACAAGCTTCACTAGATAACCACGTTAGTATAAAAGATGACTATGCTAATACTAGCACTAGCTCAACTGCACTATGCAAGCCACCTATACAATTCTAGTGAGGCAAGGCTATGATCTCTAATACACACCAACAAGGCTAAGTCACTAAGCTACTTACTCCTATGTGATAAAAGCTACACTAAGCAAACTACACTAGAATTAGTACAACAAAGTAAAGAGCAAGTGACTTGATTCTTATACCAACGATGTAGAGAAGTAATGCACTCGAAGAATCAATCACAATGATCAACCACAAGAGAAATCCTCGGCAAAGGGATGACACAAGATTTTTTACCGAGGTTCACTTGCTTCCCGGCAAGCTACTCCTCGTTGTGGCGATGCACCCACTTATCGGTTCGCGAGCTAATCGACTATCAAGAGTCGAGCCCTCGGCGGGCGCCGCACAACCGCACACAAGATGGGGATCCTCCAAGCCACGAGCTCCACTAGAGTATCCAATTTGCAAACTCCCGCAGGGAAGGATCAAGAACCCCTTACAACACTTGGTGAGGGCTCCAACAATCTTCAATTGTGAGCTCAATCACCTCCGCTGCTCCAAGCCGTCTACCGTGTCAGGAAACACGGAAGAGTAACAAGAAATCCGCAGCAACTCGAAGATCAAGTGCCTCTAGAATGTAACTCTCAAGCAATGCACTTGAATCTCACTCAATCTCACTCAAGATGTGCAACCAAGCAAAGAGATGAGTGGAGGGGTTATTCTCTAGCTCAAAGGATGTCTCTAGGTCTCAAAATGTGCAAGAGTTACCCTCAGACCCCGGACATCTTCTATTTATAGCGAAGGGGTACGCAGCTAGCCGTTACCGGATGACGCAGTTGAAAACGTGCTGACCGAACGCACCGGTCAGGGTGACCGGACGCGTCCGGTCACTACAGGACAAGCGTGAACATTGCACGTCAGAACTAGCCGTTGCCGTGACCGGATGCGCTCTAGCGTTTGACCGGACGCGACAGTGTCAGCGTCCGGTCGCGGTCCAGTAAGCTCCCGTCGAGACCGGACGCGTCCGATCGCACGTGACCGGACGTGCCACCGCGTCCGATCGCATCTGCCCTCCGTGCTGAACTCCTGGGTGCGTGACCGGACGCGCCGATTCCGTGAGGGACCGGACGCGCCGGTCCGCGACCCTTCTCACACGCGCGTCTGTCTGTGGTTTGAACTGACCGGACGCGCCAGCAGCGTCCGGTCAATTCGACCACAGCGTCCGGTCACTGTATTTTCAGTGATAATCATTTCGGACTTTTGCCATCTTTTCTCGCCTCCGGCGCAATAGAAAATAGGCATTTCATTTTCTCGAAAACGCCTAAATCCCGCGCTCGCAAGCTCGGCGGGAGGGAGAGCGAACCCCAAACCCCTTACTACCGCTCAAACACCACCGCCTTCGCAAATGTGCTAACACCACCAAGTGTACACACAATGTGCATGTGTGTTAGCATTTCACAAACATTTTCCAAGGCGTTATGTTAGCTCTCAACTAGATCCTAATGCATATGCTCAAGACATTGATCTAGTGGCACTTGATTCCCGAGCTAACCGTGATTGCCCCTCTTGATAGTCGGCTATGTATCCTAAATCCGGTCAATCACTTCTCTACTCATCTTAGACCGGCAAAAGGAAAACCCTATGGTTATACCTTTGCCTTGCGCTCTTAGATCCTTCTCTTCCACTTGATCATCATGTCCATCATATTATGTGCATCTCCACCATGATCGACATTTCATGTCCATGCACCATTTCTTTGTGATCTTGTGGCCACCACTCCTTGCCACGTACACCTTCATCACATGTGTTGCTTATGCCTAACTCAAAACACTTAACACATGGCATTAGCAACTTGGTGTCATTAATTACCAAAACCAAACTTAGGCTTTCATGGGGGTGGATCTAAGGTGCTCGTCATGGATCTGAGGTGGAGCTCGCGAAATCCGGCCAGGGGTAGGGCTGGGGGCGGCGCGGTTGTGGCCAAGGGTAGGGTTGGGTGACGTGATTGTCAGGGCCGCGGCTGTGCGACGTGGTGGCGAGGGCGGCGTGGTGGCGGTGTCCGTGGCTGGAGGAAGAAGATGTGGTCGACGGGGGCGGAAGAATGACGTGCTCACGTGCTTGTTCACGAGTGAAAAGGAAAGAAAAAATAAAAAAATCCAATCTGACAGGTAGGGCATATATTTTGGGGGAGATTATTGATGATCTGTCAAAGGAGTCTCCCCCAATAATTAAAAAGCAGTATTGGTGATCACCAATATCATCCTATTGAGGATGAAATATTAGTGGGCTTTTGAGATGCTCTAAGAAAGACAGAGAGCTTAGCTTAGCTTCATGAGTGCCGTGTGCTGGACCACTACCGGTCGGTCAATGTTCTAGGACAGTGTGTGACTCGGTAAGCCGGTCAAATTTCGTTAAAAGCCAAAAGTTCCTAGAGCAGATGACCAGTCTAGCAGGAGCGTGATGAATCTGCTGGTTGACCTTTAAGGCTGTGAAAAGTGTATTTTGCGGCGAATTTTTCATTCGTAGCCATGAAAAGCAGGAAAAGCGTTTCATGGTCCCTAATCTACCGTGCCGGAGGATGTCTCAACTTGAGAGACCCGTCTGTGCCAAAAACAGAGAGCTTTTACGGCGATTAGCTATGGGCATGTTTAGTTCCTAAAAATTTATGCATGAAACATTAAATATAGATAAAAAATAAAATTAATTACACAGTTTAGCTGTAAATTACGAGACGAATCTTTTAAATCTAGTTAGTCCATAATTGGACACTAATTACCAAATAACAACGAAAATGCTACAATAATTTTTTATAAAAATTTTTAGGAACTAAACAAGCCTGTATATATGTGATATATATCCGGTATATAAAATTCTACGTGCGTCACATTTGCGTCATCAACTGTGGTTGGGTGTCCAGATTCCTCGATCAAAATATATTATACTCCCTCCGTACTTAAAATAAAGTCGTTTTGAACAATACTTGGGTTAAACATTGGAAATATAAATCATAGATAACGTTTAGGGTGTTGAGTTTGGAAATGTAAAAACCATATCAATAGATTTGTCTTGAAAAATACTTTCATAAAAATATACATATATCACTTTTCGATAAATATTTTTTATAAAAACAAGAAATCAAAGTTATATTTTGAAGACCGTGTCGCTGTCCAAAACAACTTTATTTTTAAGTATGGAGGGAGTATATACATATAGATATATAGGTACTCTTCCTAACGTTGTAAAGTCCAGTTTGTTATCTCTTCATTTTTTTCATAAATAAATAATGTTTTAACAAAAGCTGCTATTACTTTATCAAAAAAGACGAGACTATATAAGACCTTTGGAGCTTACTTGAAGACCTAAAAGAGAAGACAAGAGTCCAAGACACAAGTTGAAGAAGCCCGGGACGATCAACGGAGAAGATAGAGCGAAGGAAGGACAAGGATAGGCTTTGCCCTGTCTCATGGTCGGACCGTGAGCAACAGCCATTGGACCGTGAGTAAGGCTGCACGCGGGAAACAGGACATATTTAAAAACAGGAAACACAACGTCCGATGCGGCCCATCGGCTCAGTCCGATGGCCTGAGCATCGTGCATACCTCTATGTGTATGTCACGATTGGACTGCCAGGTGGAGCCGATGACAGGTTTTTTTTGACGGCAAAAACTGTGGGGGAGAACCCCACAGTAGATTTTGTATTAATTTAAAAAGAAAAACACAGGGTTATACTTACAAAGAGATTAACTGAAAGCATCAACCCAAAAACAAAAGGATGACCTAAGGTCGTCCTTGAATCTAAGAGATTGAAGAAGACATTGATTCTTGAAATTAGCCATCCAAAGTGATGCAGTGGGGTCCCTTCTCTGGAAAACTTTATCGTTGCGCAATTTCCATAGCTCCCAAGCAGCAATCATCGCAGCTTCAGTGAAGAACGGCAAGGAGTGCGTCTCACCACCCTTGATCAATCTGTCATGCAGATTCAGGGATTCATCCCAAGTGAAATTGATTGTCTCCCAACAAACTTGTGCAAAGGGGCACGTGAAGAAAAGGTGCTCTATGGTTTCATGCACCCCAGCGTTGCACATCACACAATTTGCATCACCCTGGATATTAATATGGCGGCGTTGGAGCATTGTCTTTGTGTTAAGTCTATCCACCAAGACTAGCCACACAAAGAACTTGATCCGTGGCATGCATTTTGACTTCCACATTACTCTGAACACTGGGTGAGCATCCACATGTGAAAAGGCCTCACGATAGAATCTCCTTGATGAGTATTTGCTGCCCCAAACCGGCACCCAGCTATCTGCATTTTCATCATCATAGGGCATAGTTTGAAGCTGCACTTGTAGGTTATCCAGTTCATCTAACGCCTCTGCAGACAGTGGTAAAATGAAGAGAGCTTCTAGATCTTCAGCTTGCATAACTTCTAGGACAGACACATCAACTTTTCTTGCAAATGAAACTAGCCTTGGGTACTTAATCGAGAGCACAGAATCTGTCCATAAGTCATCCCAGAAGCATACTGTCGAGCCATCACCAACTGTGCATGTCGCTATGCCTCTGTAGATGGTATTTAGCCTGAGTATATCCTTCCACCAAAAGGAGCCCATCTCTCTAGCAGCATGTGGTACTTTTGATTCATAATATTTGCTCCACACTAGCTGAACCCAGGGTGTGTCCACCTTATTGTAGAATTTGTTTAATTGCTTTAGGAGCAAGGCATCATTTTGCAAGCGTAGATTGAGTACACCAAGGCCACCCTTGTCTTTTGGCTGCTGCACTATCTCCCAAGCTACTAAATTTCCACCTTTCTTTTCTGGGTCATTGCCACGCCACAAACATTGTTTCCTCGCTCTGTCAATGTTATCAATCATACCTCTCGGCAACTTGACTGTACACATCGCATATGTTGTGATTGGCGTGATGGCTGAATTCAACATCTCTAGACGCCCCGAGTAAGATAACCATGTAGAACAGGCAGAAAGACGCCGTTCCACCCTGTCCATCATTGGCACAAAGTCATCAACACGAGGTTTGGTGGTGCCCATGGGTAACCCCAAATATGTGAATGGCATCACGCCAATTTCACACCCAAAAGTGCATGCAAGCTGCACCATCTTTTCTTGAGTTACGTTGATAGGAATCATCTGTGATTTCCTGTAATTCACCTTTAGACCTGTCGACTCTGCAAAGCTATGTAGGAGGGCTTTGAGAAAGACCAACTGCCGTGCATCTGCTTGGAGAATTAGAAGGGTATCGTCTGCGTACTGAACAATCGGGAAATCTGTGGTTGGTTGGGGGATAGGGGCCTTAAGCAGATTCATGTTTGCTGCCTTGTTGATCAATACTTGCAGTAGTTCAGCCGCTAGAACAAACAGCAGAGGCGATAGTGGATCCCCTTGACGTACACCCCTTTTGCATTTAAAATATTTACCTGGCACTCCATTTAGTAAGACAGCCGATGATGCTGAAGATAGGATGCCACGTACCCAGACTATCCATCTCGGGGGGAAGCCCATATGTGACAAGACTTGGATGATTGCTGAATGCTCCACTAAGTCAAATGCTTTTTCAAAATCCAGTTTGAGAATGATTGCTTCCCTCTTTGAGTGATGACATTGGTGAATATACTCAAAACTCCAAGCCAAGCAGTCCTGTTGACAGGTTGGGGCGAGAAGCTGCAAGTGACTGTTGGAGTGGAGACGACCGTTGGTGCTGTCTCACATTTGGACTGCAATGGTCTTCCTGAGGGCAACAAGGGCCTAATGACCATATTGAAGGGTGGGGCTATATATACCCCAAAACCGTCCAAGACAAAGGTGGAGTTGGGAAGCATCCCAAGGGTGTTGCTACACCATTTTAGAGCTCTCCACTTGCATAGTGCTTAGTGATTAGTGTAGGTGCTTTGCGAAGTGCTTAGGCTAGTTAGACCACCGCTTATGCATTTGCCCTAGGTTCAGGCCTAGTGTTTAGTGACGTTTGCATACCTCTTGCTATTAGGTGCTTACGCGCACCATTGTTGTATACCTAAGGGGCTTGTAGTCTTGCAAGACCATACCAACCGTGTTTGGTGGTGTGGCCACCACCGTGTATTGGAGGGAACGAGGCCCGCTGCGGTTTGACCAGAGCTCGATAGTGAAGATGGTGGGAAGCGGTCCGGGAGAGGCCATAGCGGAGACCCACTTGTGCATGGGGAAGGCCCGGGGGTGGCTATCCACAGAGTTACCCGACCGGGAGCTTGGCTATTACCAGGACATCCTTGCGAGGGGTTCCAATGAGGACCAGGGGAAGGATGAGCTTCTCGATACCTCGACAAAATATCGGAGTCGTCGATGGGAGTTTACATCTCTATCGCCCTTTTACCTTCGGATTTATTTTATGTACCTTTGTTGTGTGCTTACTTTCCTAGCTTAGTTTAATAGGCTAGTTAATAGGATTGGAACTTAAGGTTCATAACTCTTTTGCAGTAGAGATAGCAACACACCTACCAAAACCTTAATTGCACATCTTGATAGATTGTTTATTGCATACGTTTTGCGTAGGCAGAGATTAGCGGCCATAGTCAGAAGTAATTTTTAAGTTTCCTAATTCACCCCCTTCTTAGGCGTCATGGTCCCTTCAACATTTTCCAAGGTTTTCTCTTGCTTCTTTACCACATCAGTAAATCTAACACATATGCAATGTTAGTCCTCATCTTGTGGCAGTAGATAACTATATTAGCCAAATAATTCCTCTCTTTATAGTACAACTATCTATCGTAAACTTGGCAAATCTCTTCTCCACACACCTTAGACAAGTGAAACAAAAACCCTTATGCATATATCATTGCCTTTGGGATTTTTCTTCCAGCTACATCCATCTCCATCTTCTTCTTCTCCATGTTGAACACTTTGCATCTATGTCCATGCCATCTCCTCTCATGGCTCCACGTGTGGATCAACTTCTCCATGTGGACTAACCTAGCTTATCATCTCAAGTAAAGCATTAGTACAATAGTTGTCATCACTCAATTACCAAAACCAAACATGGGACTTTCAGTTTATCCGGTGCATAACTCAGGTGCTCCATTAGAGCTATCTAGTGCATATGTTTTCTGCACAGTGAGGGTATAGTGGCAAGTGTGTTTGGGGGCTATATATATTGAGTTGCATGGCCATGGGAACCTCTCTTGGACACTTGCAAATCGTCATACACATACTAGAGCATAATTTGAGCATCCACTCTTGTAAACTTGCATAGAATTTCATCTTTGGAAAGTGTGAGCCTCGACTCCCATGCACAGCTTTGAAAGATTAACCAAGTGGCACTAGGTGACCTTGTTTCAAGTGGGTTTCTTGTTACTCTTGGTAGTTGTCACCACTTAGATGGCTTGGAGCTTCCAGACTCTATTGAAGCACAACAAAGAAAATTGTGTTGGTGCTCTGGAGAAGATATGTGAGGGGCTCTTGTGTTCACCCCATTAGAGAAGACGAATAACAACTCTAGTGGAGTTGAGGTATTGAGTAGCTCCTTGGTTCTAGCTGGCTCAAGATCAAAAGCTCAAGGTACCGAGACAACCTTGTGGGGTTTGATGCTTGATAGAGGAGTGGTGAAAAATTGAGCTCACCTCAATGTGGACTAGGGCTGACCAGCAAGTCACCGATACCACATGACAAAATTCTTGTGGTCTCATTTGTGTGGTACCTCTTGATCTCGAGTTCAATTCAAGCTTTATGTTGTTTTCATTCCTAGACTTGAATTGCTTGTTTGTCACCCTAGGTTGCAAACCCCGCTAGTTAGGAAGTAGCTTATTAGGAAGAGGCTAGAAGAAGTACATGAGGGAACATCCGTGGTCAATGATGCCAAGTTGTATATCTTCAAGGGAAAGCGTGAAAAATTCAAAATGACACATTATGAGAGCATTCCCAAAATGTTTTGTCGATTGAATGTGATTGTAAATGAGCTAAGAAGCCTTTGATGATGAAGATTTCTCTCACAAGTTCCTCATGTCACTACCCAAGAGACTCAGGATCATCAAGACCACGCTTAGAGGTGGATTGAAGATCCTCACTTCCACTCAAGTCTTGGGAGAAATTCTTACTCATGAAAACATTCGAGCAAGAAGATAGTGGTGAGCAAGAGGAGAAATAGAGAGAGAATGAGAAAGACAAAAAGAAGAAAATAACATTCAAGGCTAAAGCTTCAAAGAGCAAGAAGGAAGACGATGATGATGATGATGATGAGTACAATGAAGAGATGCCCTCTTTGTGAGAGGATTTGGCAAATTCATGAAAAAGAAGAGCTATGCTAGAAGCGGTTAATCATACTCTCTCCATTCTAAATTATAAGACGTTTTGGCTTTTCTAGATACGTAGCTTTTGCTATGCACTAAGATACATATTATGTATAGATACATAGTAAAAGTATTGTATCTAGAAAAAACAAAACATCTTACAATTTTAAATGGAGATGTGAAGAATTGCTATGTGTGGTGAGTCTTGTCATTTAGTAGTCCATTGTCCAATCAAGAACAAGTTCAACAAGGACAAGATGATGGTAAGAAAAAATGAGCAAGCTTATTATGTCGAGTGAGATCCAGATGCAAGTTCGACTTCCGATGATGATAAGCCCTCTAAGAGTCTTGTTAGCATCGCCTTTAAGAAGGCTCCTTTACTCTTCTCTACACCACATTGCCTCATGGTAAAGACTAAAGAGTGACACCAAGATATCAATAGATGACCATGAGGATGATGACGAAGGATATACTTATGATGTGAAGTTTTGCAAGATGTTCATTGGCCCTGATTGGATACGATCCCCCTCCCCGGCGACCACACGATGTGATAGCAGAACCACGGCCATGGGGCCCAAAACGTAAAATCGAAGCCCCCCATTAAGGGCCTATATTGGTTGGGTGGCTTAGCCCCCAACCAGGTGGCTTAGCCCCCAACCAGGCTCCCCAGAGACACCCTTGACTTGTTTGGATGTCTGGTCATGCCTCCAAGCCTAGCCCAGGGAGGCCACTGACCACCCCTAAGCCAGGCCCGCTGGAAACGTAAGGGGTGGTCATTCCACACGAGCCAGGCTTGGCTAAGCGGTCGTCTCGCGTCTCCTCACCTCCTCTTGTGTTCACCCATCTACGCGCCCTGACCACCGGAGAGGAAGACGAGCGCGAGCTCAGCACAGGCGCCGCGGTTGCAGCCGTCACGAGGAGCGGATGGTGGCGAGGGAGGTAGATGAGCGTGGGGCAAGGACGACCACTGGCGAGGCTTGGAGGAGTGTTTGGCGAGGAGGGCCACCGCCACCTCTGAGGAGGTGCCACCCGCCGGCGGCGTCGATGCGGACTGCCTCCGGCCAACCGGGAGCCAACGTTGGCAGGGGCACACATTTGCGTCACAGGAAGCAGCGCGCCGTTAGGGCTTTGCATGACAAGGAAGGGGGGATAGGGTGTATCTGCGTCATGGTGGTGAGAGACGTAGGCGAGCTCGCGGCATGACCATGCAAGATAGCGGCAAAGACGACGAACAAAGTTGAAGCTGACAAGCTTAGCTAGCTGACAGGTTTAGCTAGCACATGACAACCAAACAAGTGTATGCTGTATTGATTTGGATAGGCTTGAGATAGCCTGGTTTATTTTTCTTGCCATACTTCCTATAGAAACACAACAAAACACAACCTAAAAGCAACTCCAACAGTTTTGCAAATAGGCTTTGCATTCCTATTTTTACAAAAAAAGTTTACAAAACTCCTATCCAACGGTTTGACAAATGAGCTTTGCATTTTTGTTAACTTGGCAAAATCTTGTGATGGATTGGCATATATGCAAGCTCGCGATCGGCTTGGCATTCCATCTCACGCGCTACTCCCGCGTGCGCTCTTCCCTCCCACGCCGCCGGGTTTCTTTTTTGGATTTTGGCAAGTCAATTTTGCCAAACCGTTAGAGATAACCTTTTTTCTCTTCCCCATATTGATTTGAGAGTTGACAAACTCCATCTTTTGTCAAACAAAAAATACAAAACCGTTGGAGTTGCTCTAAGGCTCGTGGTGACTTGGTCCAGGGCCTGACTCTATAATTTTAAGGGCCCTAGGGCAAGCAAAACGGTAAGGACCCATTGAACTAATTTTCTAATGTAAAAATTAAAATATATAGTACGAATAATAAAAGACAATTTGGAGCATATATTTAATTCATAATAGATAATGATAATATAAAACACTAAGAAGCAGTAACTATTAGGATTACCGCAAATAAAAATGATTTATAGTGGTTTGTAAAAAATTGTCTTCGGACATGGCCTCATGCGTGTTGCGGAGTTACGATCTCAAGAGAATAGCAAACGTCGCTGTGACGCTGCGTGACCTGCGTCTTGCGCTCGTTGCCTGCGAGAAGCTTGGATGGTACATAAGAGAATATTCTTTTATTTTTAACCTTTTTCGAAAACAAATTCCAAATCTAATACCTATGCTTTTTTATTTTTAAATCTAACACTTTTAGCTGCGCCAAAGTCCGTGGCGCGGGCAAAACACGCTGCCGCGCCACATGTACCGGCGCGGCACGATCTGCCACATCGGACAACGATTTTCACGTGGAAATCCTTACCGCGCCTCCGCCGATGGCGCGGCAGCACTGTAGCACCACGCTACTCAGACTGGCGCGGCAAGGTGCAATTTTAGAAAAATTGTATTTTTTTTTATACGATCTTGGATGAAGATGATCTTTATATAAAAATTATAGCCCTCGACGAGATCTAAAACTTTCTAGTTTTGCATTTTTTTCATTTGAGGTCGTTAAGATGCTAAAAAATTAAACAATGTTTCAGCAGTATATTAATCACGTACATGCGCTTGTCTTGGAAAAAACATATTTTTCTTATATGTTGTCAAATGGAGATACTTTCTATATGAAAATTATAGCCCTCAACAAGATCTATAACTTTCTTGTTTTGAGTTTTTTCATTTGAGATCGTTAAGATGCTCAAAAAAATTAAACAAAGTTTCAGCAGTATATTAATCGCGTATAAGCGCTTATCGTCTTAGAAAATTCATATTTTTCTTATTTGGTGTCAAATCGAGATACTTTCTATATGAAAGTTGTAGTCCTCGATGGGATCTACAAATTTGTAGTTTTGAGATTTTGTATTTGATATCATTAAGATGATCAAGAAAAATAATATAAAATTTTAGCATTGTCTTAATCGCGTACAAGCACTTGTCGTCTTAGAAAAACCGTATTTTTCATATGGTGTCAAATAGAGATACTTTGTATATGAAAGTTGTAGCCTTCGATGGGTTCTACAAATTTGTGGTTTTGAGTTTTTGCATTTGAGATCATTAAGATGCTCAAGAAAAACAATATAAAGTTTCAGCATCGTATTAATCGCGAACAAGCACTTGTCATCTTGAAAAAATCGTATTTTTTTTATATGGTGTCAAATAGAGATACTTTGTATGTAAAAGTTATAGCTTTCGATGGGATATGCAAATTTATAGTTTTGAGTTTTGCAATTGAGGTCGTTATCTTGGGTGTGCGACATGACTGATTACTAATCGAAAGTTGACTCAGGAGTTCAAGTGCTAACAAAAAAAACATATGAAGATGATTGATTTGTTAGGGTGATGATAGATAGTTTAGTGAACCACACATTATTACTATCTCACTACAGTTTCGTCATCGCTTCGTATAAAAGTTTTATGCAAAGATATGAAAAAAAAGTTATGCAACAGTAGACATCGTTGATTGTAAAATTGGTGTGATCTAATAAAATTAGAAACTAAACTATGATCTAAATTTCATTGGGTAAAATTTGAATTGTGAACTTGAGCTCGTCACGTACCGCGGCAGTGCCGCATGGGTATTTAACACTTATTCAACTTTGTTTTAAATATGCCTAGTCACGTCGCGCGCCCAAGATAATGACCTCAAATGAAAACACTTAAACTATATATAAAGTTGTAGATCTTATCAAGAGCTACAACTTTTATATAAAAATGATCTTCATTTGGCATGTACAAAAAAAAGATAAAATTTTTATAAGGCGACAAAACAAGATTAATACAATGCTAAAATTTTATATTAATTTATTTGAGCATCTTAATGATCTCAAATGCAAAAACTTAAAGCAATAAATTTGTAGATCCCACCGAGAGTTATAACTTTCATATAGAAAGTATCTCCATTCGACACCATATAAGAAAGATATGATTTTTCAAAGACTGACAAAGGCTTGTACGTGATTAATAAGATGCTGAAACTTTATATTATTTTTCTTGACTATCTTAATGATCTCAAATGCAAAAACTCAAAACTACAAATTTATAGATTCCATCGAGGGCTACAACTTTCATATATAAAGTATCTCCATTTGACACCATATAAGAAAAATACGATTTTTCCAAGACGTCAAGCGCTTGTACGCGATTAATACGAGGCTGGAACTTTATATTATTTTTCTTGAGTGTCTTAACCACCTCAAATGAAAAAACTCAAAACTAGAAAGTTATATATCTCGTTGAGGGCTATAATTTTCATATAGAAAGTATCTCAATTTGACAAAATATAAGAAAAATATGTTTTTTCCAAGACAAGCGCGTGTACGCGATTAATATACTGTTGAAACATTGTTTAATTTTTTTAAGCATCTTAACGACCTCAAATGAAAAAAACGCAAAACTAGAAAGTTGTAGATCTCGTCGAGAGCTATAATTTTCATATAAAGATCATCTTCATCCAAAATCGTATGAAAAAGATACAATTTTTTCTAAGATTGCACATTGCCGCGCCAGTCTGGGTGGCGTGATGCTACAGTGCTGCCACGCCATCGGCGGTGGTGCGGCAAGGATTTTCACGTGAAAATCGCTGCCCGACGTGGCAGATCGTGCCGCGCCGGTGCATGTGGCGCAGCAGCGTGTTTTGGCCGCGCCACGGACTTTGGCGCGGCCAAAAGTGTTAGATTTTAAAATAAAAAAATCAACGGTGTTAGATTTGGAATTTGTTTTCGAAAAAGGTTAAAAATAAAAACAATATTCAGAGAGAAGAAGACGGGGTGTTTGTTGGGCCTTTAAAGGCTTATGCCAAATCCTTATACTAATTACATGTATACTCTTGGCCCCCTAGCTTTATGGGCCCCCCGGTGGTCGCACTGGCTGCCCCTACCCCAGAGCCGGGCCTGACAGGCGTCTACCGTTGTAGACTTCTCTCTTCCTTCCTCCATAGTAAAAAAGGGCGACAGAAGGGCGACTCTGTCTCCGGCGTCGATTCCGTCGCCTCCTTTTCGCCTCCGGCGGCTGTTTCAGCGTCGGAGGTGGAGGGGAGACGGGGGATCGATGTCCGGTGTACATATCTTCTCCTATTAGGTATAGGTTAGGGTTAGGGTTTCCGGCGGCGCTTCCCAGATGGCTGCCGGCTCTTTTGCTCCTCTTGGTCGGCGTCGGAAGGGGTGCTTGTAGTGGATCCGGTGGCGGAGTCAGAGAAACTGAAGCTGTCGATCCATGGAGAATAAAGCGTGCTCTTGTCGGATCTGGAGCTTTGTTTGGTGCTCCAGTTCTTGACGAGAGTTTCTATGCTCCCTCCCTCTTTTTCGTCGGCACCAGCTCCGTTGCTGGTCTCTCTGGCGGAATCCTCGGGAGGTATGTCTTCCAACTTGAGAAATCGGGTTGGTCTTTTGCTCCCACTGTTTCTGGTGGTTTGCTTCCCCTCTGGGGTGGTCAGTTGACCGGCGTCTCGGGGCTGTCGATGGTCGTGGCGTCAGGCCCCCAGTTGTCTGGCGATGTGATGGCTTCTGGCCATCTTTTTAGGCCTGTTCGTTCAACGGGTACAAAGCATGTTGGTGCTGCTGATATGCTGCTCTTGGTGCCGTCTAAAATCTCTGAAGATCCTTCGTCGGAAAGATGGTCGGCTTCAACGCAACTGTTCCGGCCGTCGGTGATGAGGATGACCAGGAGAAGCTTGCAACGACCTGAATGTAATCTTCCTTTCTTTCGAGGGTATTGTAAGCGTTGGGTCGTAAACTATTGGAATTATCTATAAAATATGTGCCCGGTTTTTTTTTTTAAAAAAAAGAGCCGGACCTGACTGGGTCACGAGCGGTGGCAGCAGTCGTCGGCACCACAAACCGCCTAGCAGGATTTTTCATCATTCTCGCGACCAAAACAGGATCATTGTCACATGGACAAGGAGAGGAAAATGTTTAAAAGAAATTAAAGAAACATACAAATCTCTTCAAGAATGTACCACTCTCCCTTGCCTGTGACACCTGCACCTGCAGAGCCAAATTACTTGTCGGGCACATCGACTTCATCGCCGTGTATTTGTTTGTACAGAGAGACGCCATAAAGCACAGACTAAAATGAGCAACTTTCGGATTTTGTACCTATTGAGAAAGCCGCCTGCTACTAGTGTCTCCAGCGCTCCTCCAACCTAATGACCACTCAGATTTTGGTCAGCTGGTCTGTTCATGCTATCCAAAATATCACACTCAATCCATATCATAAGCGGACTCTTGCAGTATGTCAGTACACTGAAGTGCCTTTATGTAGGCCCAGTGCCATACAAAATGTGGTCATTTAGGAAAAGTAGCTACGTAGGATTAGGAAGACACAAGCCGTCCTCCGGAAGCTTCTTGGACCCAGCTGCGCAGCCAGAAAGAAAGGCAGCTTAGCCAAAACGAGCAAGACTTAAGTAACTTGCTTTGCATAAACTGCATGGTCCACTTACAGTCAGCTATGTCTTCATTCTTGTAAATGTGAGGTGCTATTTCTAGCAGCCATTCAGGCTTCACTTCCGTGACCTGCAGTGCCATATTATTAGCAAAATTTCACAACTACTACATATATCGATCCGATTCTTGGTATCAATGTGCACCTGTCCAATATGATTTCGTGTATCGAAGACTATTTCATGGAATATTACCCACTGAGGGCATACCTGCATTAGTGGGAAATAAACATATACCACAAGGAGTCAGAACTAAAACTTATGCAGCACTATATATGAACGCTGACAGGAAAGAGAATGGGCAATCAAACAAACTTGCCTCTGCTAGTCCTGATTTAGGATCGATATGAACAGTCTGAGGGTTCTTGATGGTCCTGTATATACCACCCTTGTGCTGACGTGCAGCATGATAGAAGAAACCTACAGCATGCAAATACTCCATATTATGTAAAATTCTCTGGGCTCTGGCATGCAGATATAGCAACTGAATTATTGTTGTTTAGCACTGAACAATACCTGATGTTATAGCCTTTTTAATGGAAACCAAGTCAATGGCATTTGAGCATAACTCAATCTCCACCATCTCCAGAATCCTCTCTAGCCAATCACGTATTTGTTTTGCCCTCTTCATGCTACCAGCCTGATTTAACCAAGGGTAATAATTTTTCCCATATGAACTTGCAGGATCAATGCCCAGCAGAATAACAAAGGAGATCTACTGTGTGAAGAAGAATTGTGTGCTAGCAGGAAAACTAGCTCACGTGAGGCATGTAAACCAATGGATGCGGTGGCCACTAAGATGGACATAGACACATACATGCAAAGACTTATGTGACAAAAAGGCAGTCCAACTCCAGGTAGGTTCGACTTGCATCTCAGATACAAAAGTTTTCTTAGCGCGCTTGGGTATAGATATTTTGGCATATGATATACAGGAGCACTAAATAATATCGTCACGGCCAATCTCCTTTGTGCACTATGCTCTATGCTACAGGCTAAATCAACACCTGGGAACAGGGGATATTTTTGCAAAGGTACACAACTCACATGAACAAAATCAGGAGAAAGGTAGTATGTTACAAAGATTAAACAAGACTGCTAATATTATTGAGGCTCATCGAAAATCAAAAAAAGCTAATCAGGGAAATGAAAACAATTTGCTAACCAGTGATTACCAGATTTTTCGGGTACAGCATGTAATTGCACTAAGAGCAAAAATAGATAGGAAGACAAAGGATGTTTACCTGAATATAGTTTTCATGGCACCACTGAGTTGAATAGCCTGATTCTTTCCACAAGTTATAGACCTAAAATAAAGAGGAATTATTGAGCATTTGACCTCATAAAACTGAAGATTATACAAGGAACGTGATCATGAAAGTAAACAGGCAGAGAATAATACATTCAGCAGTGCTATGTGGTCCCCAACATTGCCAGTGTGGAAGTTCGACCATGCCAAGTCTGCATGGCCTTTCCTGTTTTTGGGACAACAGAATATAGACTTGCCAATTGACAACATGGAGGCAATGGTGATGGCCTCAACAGAACAGCTATACTTTTCTGAAGCAACTATCATCTTCGACAACAGGGGATCTAATGGAAACTCTAACATTCTTCTCCCAGTCTTGGTCAACTGCCCACGGCTGTTGAGTGCACCAAGACCATAAATTTGGTTTAGGGCCTTTACCATGGCTTCTGTTGGCGGTGGGTCCAGATAAGGAAAATGTACCAAATCATTAATACCAAGAGCCTTCAAAATAAGAATCATAGGAGCCAGGTTGCTTCGTTGAATCTCCGGACCTGTACAACCTTCCAGGTCATGGATATAAGAATCCCTGGTGTACAGACGGTAACATTTTTGGGGCCTAATCAATCCATATATTCCTGCCCTTCCCTTCGCTGATGCTTTTGATATAGGGCAGATAAGCAGATATTCTATCCCTAGATGTGGATTGTATGATTTTGTCGTACAGAAGCCTGTGTCAATAACATACTCGATACCATCAACTGTTGGTGGAACCTTGGCTATATCATTTACCAGAATCACTTTTCGATCACTTGGGGTGGCTGCCTTTAATGTCTTTGCCAGAAGGTCAACAGGCAGATAAGCATAAATAGGACATATGATTAGCTTGTAAGGCATTTTCTCTAAGCCCTTTGTTTTCTGGTCAAGAATTTCATGAACTTCTTGAGCTTGCTGATCCCCTGGGAGGAACACTAGAATATCTCCAGCAGTTTCTTTCATGTGTATCTGCATAACAGTGTCAGCTACTGCACCAATGTAGTCAGGTACTGGCGCTTTGGTGTGATAAATTTCAACTGGCCATTGTCTCCCATGTATCTTGAAAACAGGAGCTGAACAGAAATAATCCTGAAGCTTCTCCACATTAAGAGAGGCACTAGCAATGAGCAACTTCAGGTTTGGCCGACATCGACAGATGACCTGAACACAGTAAAAGCATACTTTGCACATGAGGGGCTGAGATGGTATCCGACATAGTTGCAAATAAGCATAGGTCGAGCAAACTAACCTTCAGCAGACCAAAAAGGATATTGCTTGGCAGGGTGCGCTCAGTAGCATCAGCAATCATGACAACGCTGCAGCAAGAACACAGAGATAAGAAAGGTCTCCATTTTGGTGGAAATGCGGCTATGTTCTAATATGGTCACCTATAGCTGGATAAATCTGGATCACCAATAAGCTCTCTCAGAAGTACTCCGGCAGTCATGTACTTAATAACCGTACCCTCTGATGAGATATCCTCAAACCTTAGAGAGAAACCAACCTGTACAGCAGTAACAGATATAAATATCACACAAAAATCTCAGAGGAATGATGGAAGATATATTGCATGAAAACGTTCATGAATTTGAATTGCTGAGACATCAGAGTTACAAAAATATCAAACCTCATCCCCTAGATTAACACCCATTTCTTTAGATACCCTTTCTGCAACGCTCAAGGCAGCCACTCGGTGAGGCTGGACACACACAATCTGCGCAAAATTAAGTGTCCTGAGCAAGCAGCTGCTATAAACTGTAAAGTTGGCAACATCAAGGCCTAATCTAAAGTTCCAAACCTAGCAGCATTTTTGCGAAATTGGAGCATAGAAAATTACAAGGAAAAAACTAAAAGATGGAGCTGAAACCATCCATAAAATCATGCACACATTACCATAGGGTACTATGACATTCTCACAAGCATATTAGCTGGTCCAGATGTGCAATAAAAGCCAATATGGAGCTTAAAAGATGGCACACCTTTCCTTTTACAGTATAACCAGCTTCATGAAGGTATTGCGGTACTTGTGTTATTTTACCAGACCCAGTCTCATCTACTATGATGATAACCTGCAAAAAGAACAACGTTGTCAGAAGATTAACTCAAATAAATAATCCTGTAACTATACGAACATAGATGCAGCACATAAAGTCAATCCTAGATGCACTCTCCTTAAATTTGGTACAATATCAATATTGATTAGTCACAAGAAAAAATCTTGGTACAGTCTTTAACTCATTACAGTACAACTAGATTCTGTCAATCCTAGTAATGTATCATGCAGAGTATCGGACACAGGATTTAGTGACTTGGCATTCCTAAGCCAAAGAAAAATTGTTCTATTCACTGACCCAAAATATGAAAAAGTCCATAGTAGCATGGATTAAAGAACAATTGTTCAAACTAAAGATGTCTCAACCACTCAAGAGAAAGTAAAAGGCATATAAACAAAACTATATTTGAATTTGCATTCCTTCATGGTTTGAAAACGTTTGATGATGTGTCCTTAAATCAGACTAGGAGCCGGACCTTAACGTACTAGGCTCTGGGTTGGAGCTCACACGAGCTTGGGAGCACCCTCACAAGTAGCACCTGCCTACCAGCAACCGGCCACCGCCACCAACACCTAGGTCTTTGGTATAATAAATTTGGAAATTGGCCATCGGGGAGAAACTGAGGAACTGACAGGCAAAAGCGGAGGGGATGAGGCAAGACTTGGCGTGTGTAGAGTGTACATGGCTTATAGGCGAGCGAGGTTTGCCCGCATGGGCTGATTGGGCCACGATCTTGTTGGCCTAATTGGTTTGCTAGTGGCTCAAATGTTTGTCAATATAAAGGTGTTGTAGTACAATTAATGAAACGAAAATGGTGTCATGCTCATGCTCATGCCCCAAAGGGGGCTGGCACCCTCTCTATCTCAGCCATTGCATGCAATTTCCCCTGGTTAACGGTGGCAGCAACAACAACAACAACAACAACAACAACAACAACAACAACATAGCCTTTTGTCCTAAGCAAGTTGGGGTAGGCTAGAGATGAAACCCAAAAGAGACGAGAAACAGGGAGACACATAAAGGGACATAAAGGGCACAAGAGAAAAAGAGGTCACGGTTCAGGCACGTTGATTGCCAATCTCCAAGCGCTCCTGTCCATAGCTAAATCCTTGGGGATATTCCACTCCTTAAGATCTCTCTTAACGGACTCGTCCCAAGTTAGTTTAGGTCGACCTCTACCGCTCTTTACATTATCGGCCCGCTTTAGAACTCCACTACGCACCGGCGCCTCAGGAGGCCTCCGTTGGACATGTCCAAACCATCTCAACCGATGTTGAATCAATTTCTCCTCAATTGGTGCCACCCCAACCCTATCCCGAAAATCGTCGTTCCGGACTCTATCCCTCCTTGTGTGCCCACAACACCAACGCAACATACGCATCCCTGGTTAATGGTGGCATAGTAAAAAATATTTGCAGCAGATAGAACTGGTATATCGGATTTCTATGTAGTAGTAGATGATGTTGTGATGCAGGTTGGTGTATACCTGGTTTTTTTGTAATATAACTTTGTATTCCAGATCACTTTGTGCTTTAATTAATGTATTACAAAGCTCCACTATATGGTTTCCATATTATTGGGCCTTACGAAATTATATGTGCCTTATAGCCATCATGCTATCTATATTGGAACTCAGGTACCATGGTGTGCAACTGAAAATTATGGAACTATACCATGAGTAGTTCAACAGAGAAGAATGAACTCCATACAACAACATAAACACATCTGTTCGAGCAGCTTTTGAAAATTCAATCCAACGGTGTGGATAAGCAGGGCGCCAAATGCAATTATCATTGTTGAAAGAATGCAGAATAAGATAATGTTCTGTCATGGGGTCTAGATGATATGGGGCCCACTGCAGCCCAGCTTGGGCTCACGCGAACAGTACCCGCGGGTACTGTAGTGGTGGTACTGTAGGATCGCTAAGAGTTCATCTAGGTCTAGGTTCAGAAAGAGTCCAGAAAATACATAAGAGGAGATGTCACTATTCAGATTAAGCAAAAAATAATCTAGGCGTAAAACCCTAAAGCTCTCTAGCCTCCCCACGATTGAGCCACGGCGGACATGCCGCCCTCCCTGCACCCAGATGGCTGCAGCCTGTTGCCGCCGCTGCCCCCTCCCTCTCTCTAAGGCACGGTTAGCCCTAAGGCAGCCGTTCCTCTCCTCTAATCACCCCTAATTCCCCCAATTCTACCCTCTAATCCCTTTTCCTGGATGCAAACCCATTACAATATCTTTTAGTAGAATAAGTACTCCCTCCGTCCAGGAAAGAATGCAATTCTAGCATAGTGTCATGTTTTAGTATATCAAGTTTGACCAATTATAGATAAAAACTATAAATATTTATGATATCAAATAAATACCATTAGATTAATTATGAAATGTATTTTCATAATAAATTAATTTTGAGTCATAACTATAAATAATATTCACTGGAAACTTGGTCAAACGTGAACTACTTTATCTGGCACGCAACCTATAGTTGCATCCTTTCATGGACAGAGGGAGTATTACATAGATTTTATTCTATTATTCAATCCTACTGAATCCTGTTCAAGCACCTTTGATTCAAACTGAGGTCTTGAGCCTGCCAAATCTTAGCGAGAAGAAAGCACACACCAAAAATATTCGACAGGGCACACAGGCATAAGTAGACCACAGGATAAGTAGTGAAAATGCCAAATTGGTGCAATTTCCATTTTCACTAGGCCTAGAAGTTTCCAAAAAGTATCTGAATTTGATGACTGAAAGGGTCTTTGACTCAACCTGTGTAATGTCATTACAAAAGGTCAGAAAGCAACGCAAACCTGATGCTCTTGAACAGCCTTGAGCAGATCGTCCCTAAATTTGTTGACTGAAAGGGTCCTTGACTCAACCTGGTTCCAAAATGAAGCATGTAGATAGAGAACTGTTAGACATATTATGTGAATATGGTCTTTGGGCCTTTCTTGGGCTATCTGGTAGTATCCCAGCCGGCCTTTTTGTACAGCCCACCTAGACTTCTAGTCTAGCACATATGTAGATTGAATTGTACCGCATTGTCTACTAACATAGGATGTTAGTCTTAGTCCTATGATATGCACGGCTCAATGCAATATAATCTACTATTGTTCACTTCATATCTTTGCATACAAGAACAATAAACATCAATCAAGACTTTAGCACTACCAGATAGATGTTCTTTACTTTAATCACAAATAAAACCTGGCACAAGCACATCATCTTTTATAAAGATCTGGTCACTCACCTGCATATCCCTTTTCAACATATATCTGGCATTGCTGTCTTCTTCATCCAAGTCATTTCCATCCTAGAATAGGATATTCTAGTAAAATAAAACCTCAAAGACGTTACATTTAAACAAGGAAACCGGCAGATTAACTGATTACCATGGTTTCTTCCATCACCGGTAATTTAACAAAATCAATTACTTCAGAAACATACCTAAGAAGATGGAGAAGGAATCAATAAACTCAGTGAAACCAATACATTCAACATGATGCAACAACAGAATCTATGCAGGAACTTCTTTTCTTGAATACAAAGAAGTATAGAGCTAAGTATTCTATTATAAAAAAAAGTAAATGGTTCCATTCCAACCAAACAGTCCCAAAAGACCAAATGGACACGCCACAGATAGATGAAACAACATAGAAATAACAGCAGAAGGAAACTAGTGCCAAATAGACTGCACCTTCATAAGCTACTGTTGTCCAGGAGTAAATTTTGGAACTGGAAACAATATGCAGTTCATACATGAGTCCTCAACAAGGTAAAAAAATCAATTACAAGGAAACTTGAACGCCACAAAGCTTTCTACTCCCTCTGGTCACAAATACTTGAAACAATTTTACTTTGCACGGTCTTTGACACATATCTTTGACTACTAAATTTTTCTAGAATATATTCTGAAAATCCTAAATATTAAGAGGTTTTGCAAGTATTTTGTATACAAAATCTACGCATAATACTTACATGCCAGGTTAAATAGTGTAGTAGTTATTGGTGTTTGCAATTTTACGGTTTGACCAAATCTTGTTGTAAACGACATGTTTTCATGACCGGAGGTAGTAATCACTACCAGTGACCATAATTGTTAGGACAAACTGTCAGAAATGCTTGAATCCAATTTTGTGTTTTCTGATGAAACAGTTGTTGGGGTGGGGGGGGGGGGGGGGGGGGCGCAGTATCAGAGCTGAACCTGCACCCTAATGTGCAGACCGCTGCTATGACCACAAATGCATCCTCATGAAATTACCATTTCTATTTCGTTTCGGAACCTTCAAAAAGTTTCTGCTGATTTTGGACCACAGGAAAATCTGCCTTTTTCCCTTCCGGTAACCATATTAAAAACAACCTTACAGGAACCATTTCCCTCTCCAGTGTGGCAGCAACCATCTGAATAAATATTCTAACTAAACACCAATAGTCCCTGAACAAGCATTCTAGCTGAATAACATAGCCATTGTTCAATTGTCATGACTGTAGGGCATCTAGAGAGAATAGCACCAATTTTTTTTCTCGAATATGCAGGAGAGCTGTGTATCATTGCATTAAGAAGGAGAATACAAAATACAAACCCTTGTCCAAAAAGAAAAGGAACTATTTACAAACGCACGTGTTACAGAAAAACACACAACCAAGCCTGAACAGAATCAAGCCATCTACCTGGCGACCACTTCTAAATGCGATAACCCCTTAGCGGCTTAGCACCAGCAAGGGACCAGAGATGAGCCTCCTCAAGGAAGGCTAATCACAAGTTGGATGTTGGGATTGGCTCCATTGAAGACACAGTCGTTACGATGCTTCCACAACATCCAAGCCCCTAAAGTAATCAGCGAATTCAAACCTTGCTTCACTTCCTTGGGGACCAAAGCATTAGCCCTCATCCACCAGTCAAAGAAACCCTTGTTTTCAGGGGATGGAGAGACGTCTAGTAGTCTGTAGTGGCGAAAGAGTAGTGACCATACTGTTCTTGAGAACACACAACTCACTTATCTTCTACAGCTAGGACTCTTGGGTAGACTCTGAGCTTATAGCACAGAGTACCACCAATGCCAACAACCACTAGCTGCAATTTGGAGTATGACCCAAAAGCGATTACCAAGCAACTTGCACTCACCAAAGACACCAGCAACAACAAAAAGGCCAGCAACAACAAAAAGGAGGTAGCCCTCTTGGAGGCTAGGTTTTTACACACACTGGAGATGGTAAGGTGATTTTCTCCGCAGACACAGATAGTACTCTGCTGATGAATAATTCAAAAGGAAACAAAAAAAAGTACTTACAGATTGTCATCAGAGGACAGCTTCTTATCTATGCATCTATATTTCAGTCCAGGCTTTCCTGGAACAAGTACATAATTTGCTCCATGTCAGTCTCTGTGTAACAAAAGCATAGCCCACGGTATAATACACTGCTTTAACACAACAAAACACTTAAAAGCAGAATTTGGAAGTTTTTTCCTAACATGATGATATTACCTATTTGGTGTTCCAACCATACTTTTTCTTCAGTCTCAGGACTCCTATTACCTTTGTGCTCAAGATCTCTGCTGGTCAAATTAAAGCACTAACATACATGAATCAACTCTGTGGAAGTTCACCATCTTATACATAAGACCTGATAAATTATAAGTATACTAACTCATATTCCAGCAAGACCACAGATAATCCTTTTTCTTCACCAGCATTTTCATGCATATCATCAGCTTCAGGCATTTTGTACTGAAATAAATGCGTATATAGTTGCTGGTGTTAGATACATTGTTCAGTGTCCAATTGCTCAAACGACACTGCAGTAAAACTATCTAGCAGAGAAGAGAATTAAGAAAATCAACACACATATGCAAACAGTGTACACAATTCAAGGATGAAGCATAACTTTCAATGGACGAATGAGATAAGCTTATATTTCTGCTGTTGCTGTTGATACAGCCCAAGGCACACCACGTCAAATATAATGCAATTACAATTACAGGAGCAAAGAAATAAGTGGACTTGATGGGTCGAAAATAATGAATGGTTCGCATCCAAAACCACAGATTACCAAATGAAATATTAAGCATTCTCACAGAAAATAAGGCAGCCATCAT
This sequence comes from Saccharum hybrid cultivar R570, assembly GCA_038087645.1. Taxonomy (NCBI): domain Eukaryota; kingdom Viridiplantae; phylum Streptophyta; class Magnoliopsida; order Poales; family Poaceae; genus Saccharum; species Saccharum hybrid cultivar. Next base: position 19,254,601 of record JAQSUU010000637.1, read on the forward strand.
TAACTAACAAATGAAACAAAACTAGTTTTGAACAACAAATAGCCATTCATGCTACTCTCGTCTCCTGTGTCTTATCAAGATCTCTATAATAAAGACATAGTAGATCCAACATGGTGATATTATGCTTAAGATGCAGAGGTGCCAATATATGGTTTTATGTTCAGCTATGCATCATTTCATTTCCAGTCTTTGTTTTCGAAGTTTCGATAACAGATATTACCTTGAGTGACATTCAGAATGCACTTTAATTCTTACGACTCTAATATATGAGTCCTTCAAAAAAAATAGAGGCCAGCCAAGGAGCATCAGCTTGCTAGAAAAATACCTTCTGTCTGTGAGCTTGATTGTTTTCTATTGTGTTCAAGTACAGCTCAGTTGCTTCTTCCTCTTCCTACAACACATCCAGTATGAAACAGATCAACATAGTTCCAGGAAAAAAGAAATCACACCTCAAAATTTTAAGGTACAACAAAATATTAGTATGAGAAGAGAAGCATACATCTCTGTTGACAACATGTTCTTGATATAGCTTCTGCATCATCAAACAAACCAAAAAATATATCATCAGCAAACAAAAAACTTTTGCAATTACCAGTTGGAACCTATCACAGTCAACAGATGTGAGAGTGGGAAACCTACACCGATGATGCTGGCCCTACGAGTAACCTTGGCATAAATTTCTAACCCAAAGCTGCAGGTCTCTGAGGATGACCTGAAACCGGATTTGACCAGCATGCAAACAAGGTCATCGGTAGAAGAACAATCCTCCGCTGCACACAGTAACACAGGACCAGATTCAGAACAGCAGCAGATACAAGTGTCAAAGTGAGGAGGAGAGAAATTAAACGAATAGGGCTCAACAAATGGACCTACCTAGCCGGATGATTTCCTTGGCACCAATGCTCTTGGGATAGTCAAGTAAGGTGATAAGCTTGTCAGTTACCCACTGCTGGAGATACACTTCACCCTCCATATCCTAACAGAATGTACCAGATAATTGGGGTACTTGATTGTAAAACAAAACCATAGTCCTTGAAGATATACATACATCAGAACAGTTGTCATCATCTTCTTCATCCTCCTCTTCTGTTACCCCACCCACATTCCTTCCAGAATCATTTGCTCTTCCTTGCTGAACATGATATCATCAATTTGAGTCAAAGTACATACGTAAAAGAAAGATAGAAAAAAAAAGAGAACAGTACCAATTATCCTTACATCTTCATCGTCCACAATGTCAGATTCAACTTTGTATAACATTCCTTTCGAGCCCTGTAACTGTGAGTAGTCATCATCGCTCCCGTTGTCGGAGGACAGCTTGCCAGCCTCCTGTTCCTCGACAGGATCCGCTGCCACCTTCTCCTGCATCTGGTCATTCTGGAAGACATGACAAAAGATATTTAGGGGTGGACAGCCAATTTTGTCAGCTAGACTATACAACAAACAATAGAATGCCAGGAGGCCTACACTGATACAGATGGCCTTGTGGGGAACCATGCCATATGTGTCAGATGCAAAAGTGAAGGTCTCTGCGGATGATGTGAAACCAAGCTCCACAAGCTTCGTCACCAAGTCGCAAGCAGACGAACATTCTGCCGCTGTGCAAACGAACTCAACGGAACTCAGAACAGCACCGGTCACCATAAGGATATTGAGGAACTAAATCGAGCAGTAAAGCAAATAGATCGAAGCGGAGCTCCACGAAGGGCACCGACCTAGCGTGATGACGTCCTGGACGCTGACCCTGTTGGGGCGGACTAGAAAAGTCACCAGCCTGTCCGAGATCCATTCCCGGAGCTGCCTGTCGCACGCCATACCCTCCCGTCCCCTCGATTCGGCTAGGATTTGGGGAAGCAGAGACGAGAGAAGGCTGTGGTGGGGCGAGATGCGAGGGTGCGGAGACGAGCAGGGTGATGGCCGCGCGGCGTGTTGGTGGAGACGGAAGAGACAGGACACAGGAGACGCTCCGCGCCGACACCGATGGAGCGGTGGTGAGAGTTTTGGTTTGGAAATGGCCGACTCGGGTGGGGTTTGGAGGCGCCGAGGAGGTGGCGTGAGTTTGGGCTGAAGCTGGTGGGCCTTTGTTCGGTCAGCGACACACAGGCCCGTCCGATCCAACCCGTAAGAGAAGAGCCTAACCCCACACAAAAATTATAAAATCAAAATCCGATTATTAATAAATAAACCCCAAAAACTCAATCTAGTGAACACTACTACATAAAGTATTTTTAGAGGCAGCTGGAAACAGTTTGTAGAGGCCGATGACGATTTCCAGAGGCGGACCAAACCGCCCTAAAGATCTATTTCTAGAGAGGAGCCGCATCTAGAAATTAAATTTTACAAATAGAGCAAAAAAGAATTTAACAGTGGAAGAAGCCCACCCTGTGTTTGCTTACTTACCACTGCATTTCAAAGTAACTTATAATCAAGTGGCCGATATATTTCTTTTGCATTTACTTTAGTGAATATTGTAACACATATTCGAGATCTTAAACGAATTTGAGTACTATAATTTTGGTTTGGACAAAAATACAATGACTTACCTTGAGCAAGTCACCATGCAACTTACCTCCACCATTCAGTCACCTCTTGTGTTTGGAACGCAATTTTTATAGCAGTTGAGACATAGCAGCTCATGCGCTTTCAAAGCAAAATGAAATACAAGTGTTGACACAACATTTGAGACACAACAGCTCATGCGCCTCAAACATAGCTATTTTTACGACAGTTCAGACATAGCAAGTCACCAGGTAAACAGGGTGGATAACGAGTCAACTTGACTTTTTCTGAGTTTTCTTTAAATTTGACATAATCTTATTTATTATTATCTCATAAATTCTTTGATACCCAATTTTAAATCAAGATTAACGAGCCAAGCTGAAGCCGAAAGTCATTTGAAATCAACTTATTTTATTTTAAAAGAAAAATAAGTTCAATCGGAGAGCATTTTTTAAACAAGCCACCGAGCCAACTCAATGAGCATTTTTTTTGTCCAGCTCTTACTAACCAAGTATTGACACTAAAGGGACCATGCCCTTACTAATTAGGTATCGAAAACCAAAGGGACCATGACGTCTAAGAATGGGGTGAATCAAGCAGCTTAAAAACTACTTGGCCTCTATTTGGAGGCAAAGCCTTTCATACGTAGCGTTTGAAATAGAAAAGACCATCTTACCTTGTCATAGTTTTTCTCATAGTCTATCTTGAAAATAACCCTGTTCAAAATTTTTCAATGGAGCTCGTGAATCATTTCATGGAGGATAACAATTCCTTCAAGGATGTTCCGTCCTGCCATGAAGGCTGACTGGGTCGACAATTGTTGTCGGTGGAACTCTCTTGCTCTCGTCCATCAAATCGAGCTAGAGGTCGTGTTTTCTTTGTCCCTATTGCTTCTATTCTTGTTCTTCTCTCATGTTCTTGGCGGTGTGCGCAATAGTGTTGATAACGAATTGTAAATCGAATGCTCGATTTATTGTAAATCGAATGCTCAAATGTAAATGAGACAAGAGACTGAATCAGATTGCTTTATTGATTGATCGGTATTACATTTTTGTACATGGGGAATCATTGCAAGGAATAGCAGGCGACATGTGTTCTTAATTAAGACTATAGCGACTAATGGGATGAGATCAATTCCGTCCGTTTGATTCTTAAAACTTATGTATCAGGTGCCCATACATCATCGTGTGCTTCTTAAAGCAGCAGCACATGCCCACTGATTCATGTCAAGACTGTTTCAAGCATATCCTGCTGCACATTAGCACCATATTGACCTTCCTTTTTTTTCCCACAAAACTCCCTCTCAACCCCTCCTCGGTCTCACGCTAGAAACCCTATCCTGTTCTCTAGTGTCTGTGTCTTGTCTCTTTCTCTTCTTGCCAGCCCCAGAGATGATCTTTGGGTTGTAGCCTAAGCCAAACGTCTGTCTTTGTGCCCCTGTCCCAGGGCGACGGCCGCACGAGAAAACTTTTGTGTCCCCCTTTTTCTTGTTGTTCCTTCCAATACCTTGACCCTCGGACCAACCATAGCCAGCAAGGACCGCAGCAGCAAACGCCTTTGCAGAAAACTTGGGGTACTCCTCCGTCTCACGGTGGTCGGAAAGGGCGGCAATGTCCTGCTTGAACCGCCGCCGCAAGAGCTCGCTACTGGTGACGGTGACCTGATGATGAGGCGGTGCCTTGTCGGATTCCTTTTTGTCCGTGGCGGTGGCGGTGGCGCTTGGCAGGTTGAGGCTGTAGGCGGCGTGGCTGGAGGAGCGAGGGTTGTCGTCGGCCTCCCTGGTGAAGACGATACCTTCTTCCTTGATGATCGCAGGCTTACGTGACGGTCCATCGCAGGGTTCGCGACGAAACAGGTGGAAGTTGGGGAGCGGTGCGACAACGATAGCGGGCGCCGCGGCGAGGTTTACGGTTTCGGAGGGACCGAACTCGGTGATGAACTGCGGGGCAGGCGTGGAGCGAGATCCTGTGCCTTCGTCGGCGAGGCAGGCAAGAGGCTTGATGAGCCGGCGACGCTGAGTGGTGATGGAGAAGGAAAGCTTTCCCTGCTTCTTCTCCATTGCGGCGGTGATTAATGAGCCGGGAAACTGCTTTTGGATGATACAGTACAGGACCAATGCAAGGGAGGACCTCCTTCGCATCGCATATTTATATGCGAGATTATGTGGTGACGACGATAGTGGAATCGAGAATCGTACACGTACGTCGTGGTCGAGTCGGACTCGTCCTCTCCAACTCCAAAGTTTGCTCGGACTCGGCCTCCGTCCTGGTCCGGCCGCTCGATACATCACCACGCGGGACGCCGTCGAATTTTGTGCTGCCCCCTCCTCCCAGTTTCCGACTTTCCGTTTAGGGATCCGCTGTGCCACGCTGAAGAGTTTCCTTCTCTTGTCCGACTCCGAATTCGACAGCGGCACATCAACTATACCGCTTCCTCAGGAAGGCCGTCGTGGACGGGGAAAAATGGAGCCAAACGCTGCGAGCCGTCACGTACGCGTCGCGCGGTCGACGTGTCTGTGCGCTCAGCGTAATCCTTCGATTTTCATCATTATTATCGTGTCACGCCGAAGAGAGGGGAAAAAAAAACAAGAGCGCGGCAATCCGATCATCGACAAGCGCCAACGAGAGGCATGGCTGCCCCCGGTGACCTGACAGCAGCCGCAGGTAAAGGCGATAAGCTCCCCAAGATCAGAACGTTAGAAAAACATATCCAAGAATCCATTTGTGAACTCCGATACAAAAGAAACAGACAGGACTTTGCAGCTAGAATTGTATATCATGTATGTAAAGTCACACTGCACATCAACAAGTACATAAATTCTGACAGGAACAAGAGATAGATTACTCAGCATCCGTATACAATTCGCTCGGCGTCGAGCGCTTGTGATAAGCATATAATATCCTCACGGTCCAAAGGCACGGCCCAAAACAGAAAACAAGAGAAAAAAACAAAAAAAAATTACTGAGCTAGCTATAATACCTGAATCATACGGTAATGAATTGCAACTTCATCATAACTACCAGCTTGGAAAACTCAACGTGGCCACTTGCAGCTAAACTCAGCGGTACTGCAGAATTCTTTATCCACATAATGCTTCTTTCTTCGTGGCAACAAAGAATTAGGCAAGAGTGCACTTCACCTTACTCGATCTTGACCGATGAGTAAATCAGCCTTGTGAACAGGAAGCACGCGTAGAATCCGATTGTGCCGGTCAAGGCGAAGAAGGCATACGAGGCAATGAGCATGTAACCGAAGTACAGAACAGCTGAGACAAACTTGGTAATCTCAAGCTTTGTGAAGAAGTAGAAGGTTGCATACAAGAAGAGGTAGAGTGCAGAGGAACCAGATGTCAAGTACGACCTCCACCACCACAGGTAATCCTCGCTGCAGAGCTGGAAGTAACATAGCACAATCGAGATCTCAGCACATGTCACGATGAGAATCAGGAACACAAGGAAGAGGAACCCGAAGATGTAGTAGAACTGGTGTAGCCAGATGGAGGTAAGGATAAAGAAGAGTTCGATGAACACAGCACCAAATGGAAGGATCCCTCCGATTAGAATCGAGAAGATTGGGTTCATGTACCAGGCCTGCTCGGGGATCTGCCTTGGTATCTTGTTTGTCTTCACTGGATCTTCAATGGTAGGTTTCTTGAAGCCAAGGAAACTTCCAACGAAAACCAAAGGTACTGAGATACCGAACCAAAGGAGGACAAGGGCAAACATGGTGGTGAATGGAACAGCACCTGAGGACTTTTGCCCCCAGATAAGAGCATTCAAGAAGAAGAAAATAGCAAACACACTGCCAGGGAAAGTGAAGGCTGTCCTCAAGGCAATGTTCTTCCATTCTGAGCCCTTGAACAACTTGTAAAGACGTGAAGAAGAGTAGCCAGCAAGCAACCCCATGAACACCCAGAGCAGGAGCATGGCTGTCATCAGTCCACCCCTGTTCGATGGAGAAAGGAAGCCAAGAACCGCAAATACCATAGTGACAAGCAGCATGCCAAAGAATTGGACACCGGTGCCGACATAAACACAGAGCCAGTCTGAGTTTGATGGAGGCCTGAAAACATCGCCGTGAACAAGCTTCCATCCAGTCTCCTCCTGAGCCTCTTCGTGAGTCTCAAGTTGGTTATACTTGGAGATATCCCGGTAAAGGGTACGGAGCATGATCATTGCAACCATTCCAGAAAGGAAGAGAACAATCATGAGAGAATTCACAATTGAGAACCAGTGGATCTGATCATCTGTCATCAATAGATAGCTGTCCCACCGAGATGCCCACTTGATGTCACTCTCCTACAAATTCACATAGTTCTCAGAAATGAGCAAGCACACAATATTCATGCTCCACTTAAAGGACACTTAGTACTACAGCTACTACAATCACTTATTTGGAATACAAAAAGAATCAAGCATAGTTCTGACCTTGAAATCCACATCATAAGTAAATATGATATCCTTGCCAACTTCAACCTCCTGAGGAGACTCAGATGAGGTAATTATACGTTGAGCATGAGGATCACACGTTGTCAGGTGGGTCTTCTTATCATTCCATTGCCCTTCATATTCATGCTTAACGCTGCAGCATGCGTCATAGTTCTGTGGTTAGATATTAACAAGTAGGATAATGTCTACATTTAACTACAGCTATTTCATTCCAAACAATGTACCTGTATGGTTTCACTTCAAAGGCCACAATCCTGGAAACATCTCTTTGCTCATCCCTGTGATATTTCACCGTAAAAGATAGATGGTTGTGGATGAAGTATTTTTCATCCTTGCTCTGCCAAATATATGAGAAGCGCATCACATGAGATTATGCAATAATACAACATTTGGGCAACAATGTGTCATAGCCACTTACCCCTGAATATTTTCCTTTGGCCCCAACATGGAATCCATGTTGATAGAAATAAGCACCTTCTTGATCCACTCTTTGGATACGAACGACTAAAGGTAGGTTATCAAGAATCCTGTCAATTTAGAGAAACCATGTTTCAACAATTGATAGACATGAATAACTGGTCATGAATCAAGCAGCAAATTTATTGACGTACATGTTAACACGGTACTCATCTTCAATCTTCTCCTTGAGAAGCTTTGCTTCTTTCTCTCCAACAGATATCTTGCAGACTATTTGACACATCTGAGGCTCCCTCATTTCAAACTGAAAAAAAAAAATGCTCAACAGTCAAACTAGTGTCTAAGGTGTCAAACACTGATCAGATAAACCAATGCACAGTGAAAGAACAAACCGTATAGGGAGAGTTTTCAATGCGATCTCCACGAAGAACTTCACCGAGATTTTCCGCACTGTCAACTATGGTATCTGGCTTGCAGAATGGGAGAGAATAGTAGGAGTAGGGAAGTTGTGTCTTGATTGAGGTCAGCTTGTTGACTTTCACAGGAAGTGGATCTTTCTGTAATGATATTTAAAATGCAATAATTCTTATAAACATCTATTAATGTAGTGGGAACATGTCTGAATAAGACAGCATGAGGCCACGCATGCTATTAAATACTTCAAACAGCACTAACATGAATATATCAACTAAAGACCAGTGTTTTGAAAGTCGACGATTAGGATGCGCCTAGGCGCGACTAGTCACTAGGCTATGGCCTGGCGCCTGGACTAGGGGGGTAGTCGGCCCTCTAGGCGCCTGGAAGCAGATTCCGCCGGCGAGAAGCCCCAAGGCCCAAGGTCTGTATGTCCTCCCCTACTCCTCTCCTCTGTTTCCTATTCCTTTCCCTGCTTCTATTCTCTGTTCCCTTCCCCTGCTCCTCTCCTCTGTTTCATTTCAAGTGTTCTGAAATCTGAAATTCTTGACTGATTCCATGTGTATATCATTGTATCTATGATGAATCTGTGAAATTGTTGACTGCATGTATATATCTACGAAATTGTTGACTGATTGCATGTATATATCATTATATCTATGAATTTGTTGACTAATTGCATGTATATACTTGTAATGTGGTGACTGATTACTCTGATTGCATGTATATTAGTAATGTGTTGTATCAAACTACAACTAAGGACTAAGGACCTAAGGTATGTCTATCTAAATTATTCATGATTTCTGCTATATATGTATATATTATACTAAATTGGCAAAACGCCTAGACAAACGCCTAGCATCGCCTAGGCTAGCCTAGGCTGGACTAGTCGCTAGGCTAAGGGTCATCGCCTAGATTTCGCCTAGCGCCTAGCAAAACATTGCTAAAGACAAATGCTGATAACAAGTAGGAAGACAATAGGTCAGATACTGACAAACAGACAAATAAAACACACAACGAAACATAAAATATGTTCAAAAAATCTTAAGATAAAGGGTAAAAGAAAATGCAACTACTGTCACGATCGCAGTCGCAGGCACTTAGGTTTAATGCTACAAAATCAATCAAAACTACATTTCAGAACAGAACACTTGCCATAACTAGTATATCGTAATCAACAACGACTAGTATTAAAAATGTAACAGCCTAATATGGTCCTTCTCTGGATGTTGTCGCCGAAGGACTCAGACCCTCGCTAATGTACTGTACAATTTTGCAGCTCCACATTCTCCTGTGCACGCTCTGGGCCTGAAAGCACATCTCCGTCGTTTTAGTCTCCATCACGCATCCACCCGCGATGAGAATCTCACGCGGAGAACGTGAAGGGGAGAAACACATATGCAGCTTTTTGCACGGCTCATAGGACTGAAACATTTTCAGGGCCACCCACTGCGCGGAGAGCGAGAATCGTCGCGAACACGTGCAGCCAGATCTCGATGCGGCCGGCCCTCGCGTTCGCAGATCTGGGGCGGCCGACAGCAGATCCGAACCGCGCGCGATCCCCAAACACACAAAGCGGTAGGGAGGAGATCTCGAGCCAGGAAGGAGGGAGAAGCGGAGGCGAGGTGAGGCAAAGGGGTGGCTGTCTTACGCGTACCTTCTCGAAGTCATTGGGCGCGACGCCGGGGAGGTAGAACCCTGCGGCCGGCGGCGCGAGCGCGACGATGCAGAGTGCGGCGAGGGCGACGGCCCACGCCGACGGCGCCATGTCGGCGTTGTGGGCAGGCGGGGCGAGGGGAGTGGCACGACGCTCGCGGCTCCCCCGGGCGCGGCGCGGGCGCAGAGTAGAGACGAGACGGAGGAAGAAGAATGAGATGGCGCTTTTCCGATGCGTTGCGCGAAGAGGGATGGTGGTTTAATGGAGGTGGGCGCAGGGGCATACACGGGCGTCGAGCCGCAGCGGCACGAGCGTTGCGCGGCCAACCCAGACTATCTGTACTGTCGCCGCCAGGTGGACCCGTTACCTGCAATCTGGTCGCGTGGTCCCATCATTCAGTGAGAGTAGAAAAGTTTTGTGGCGAGACAGCCCGTGCGCCTAGTTCCACGTTGCCTTTTTTTACCGGCTCGGTGAATTTCGATAACGGATAAACTTTGGTTCCACGACTTAGGCCACGTTTACATTGCGAAAACTTTCTGAGAAAGTACTGTAGCACTTTTCGTTTATATTTGATGAACTTTGTCTAATCATGGATTAACTAGGCTTAAAAGATTCGTCTCGATATTTACAGACAAACTGTGTAATTAGTTATTTTTTATCTACATTTAGTGCTCCATATATGTACCGACATATGCGATGTGACGAAGAATCTTGAAAACTTTTTGTATTTTGGTGCCATCTAAACATGGCATTACCTCCAGGTGCACTTCGGGCGGATCTTAGGCCACGTTTAGATTGCAAATATTTTAAAATCGATAAATAATACCACTTTCGTCTTATTTGATAAATATTGTCCAATCGTGAACCAACTAGGCTCAAAAGATTCATCTCATGATTTCCAACTAAACTGTGTAATTAGTTATTTTTTTACCTACATTTACTACTTCATACATGGGTCCAAAGATTGATGTGATGGAGAGAGAGTGAAAAAATTCTAATTTTTTAGTGCATCTAAACAAGGCCTTAACGAAGAACCTTACACCGACACCAGGGCCCGACTGTCTGCTAGCACGTAGGTCCCACTTTTCAGTGGTTGCGCTGTACAGGTGTTGGTTGGCGTAGCAAGCAGTGTCGTGGGACTGGAACGTCTCACCTACGTGACAACTCGAGCTTTGCTTGCGTTCGTGCCAAACGATTCGGGCAGGTGGGACCCGCGAACGCCAAAGGAGTCAAGGAGGGCCCATGCGTCAGCGGGTATGTTAGGTGTGCGCCACGGAAAGAAAAGTGAATTTGGTGGTGTGGTATGTGTGTGTTGTTGGGGTGGTGGGGGGAGCACGCACGGGCACGACTGGAAGAAGAACACAGCAGCCTGCCGGCCGGCCGACGCGAACCACTGCTGGTGCCCCTACAATGACCCAGCATCGGCCACTGACGCACGGGCCCGACACCAAGAGCCCACCTGTCGGCTACACCGTGCAAAGTGTCCTTTTTAGTGCACGTTGAATATGGGCACGGACTGTCGGTGGCCATTGGCGATGACCCACTCGGCCACTCCGATGGACCTTTGAGAATTGAGAGACTGGCTACGCGCCCCATGACAGGTAGGACCAGCGTCTTCCCTGCAGCCTGCAGGTAAGTGCAAGCCTGTATCAGAGAGGTTAGAGCCGGCTTCCCAAAAGACCCAAATGCTGCAGATCGAATCAAACCATTTCCCGATGCATTGACTTCGATAGTGGAAACGACTCTGGCTGCACATACTCTAACTCAAGTTGTTGCTTTGTTTTTCTATTTTTTCAATTAAATTAGGAAGTTGTTGTTTAAAGAAGAAGACTCCGAGTCTAGGTCATCAGTCGTCCACTTGTCCTCACTCCTCCCTTCCTCAGCATTGCATTACCTTTTGGGACATCTTCAGAGAAGAAAAGGGGCAATCAAGTTTCAAATACGGGTGTCATATCGCTCCATTGTTCATATGATTAATAAGCACAGATTATACAAAAATTAGGAAGCACATGAAAATAGACAAATTATTGGTATTAGTCAATGATGTGTGTTTGTATTCCTCAAAAATGATGTGTGTTAGTGTTGAGAGTTGAGAATATTGTACATCTAATAGGCAACTATACAATACATGTATTCAGTCACCTCAAATGAGTGCACTAGGATATTAGGCGGTTGCTTAGGTCTTACAAGTTACAAGTCATTGTGGAAGTATCTTTCCCACGCCAACGCTAATGGAAGCACTCCAACATATACATAGACAGAGTGTGAGCTAGAGTTGTAGACTTGTAATACTCATTAACGAAAAATTATGCAATTTTCAAAATTAGAAACATGAATTTAAAGAGACATACAAAGCAATAGTAGTTTGTTTAAATAGGATTATTAGAGAAATGTAAATAGTTTCACACTTCGTTTATATATCAAATTAATTCATCTAATATGCATATTGCTTGCTTATTGCTTCTTACGATGTCTAACCACGTATGGTTGAGTTTTCTCACCTTGTCTTCTTTGATGACGCTATCACCCATGACAATGATTTAAGAGCCATATGTTATGTCAGCATTTCTCTATGTATTTTGGGGCAGGATTGTATGATTTCATCGTCCCTATGTGGAGATTCCTGTTCCAAGCCAAGTACTTCATTGCTATTGGTTGTCAATTTTTTCACTAGACTATTGGATCGATGAATCCAAAGAAAATGGCTCCAATTTGATCCTTAACCTTTTCGCCTACGACATTAATGTTGGTTCAATGTATTAAATCCATTTGGACAATGTATTTGAATATTTTAGCTATTGCAAACTATCAAAGGTTAGGCTTACTGCCCTTTTCCTTTTATATATTAATGAACAAGGGTTGGGTATAATGTCAAACTTGGTAGTACAAGGTTTTAATTCCAGATTTGACAATTTGCTTTGTTTAACTGTTGCACGACACAACAATGTGAAAGAACGATTAATGTTATAGCAATGTGAAGAAAGTTTAGTGTCATCGAAGGTGAAGACAAGCGCATGATTGTTATGTTTGTGGTCCCCTCAACTTAGAGGCAAGCCTATGATTTAAAGAATGTGTATTCAAAATTTCAAAAGATGAAAAAGAATGATTTATTTTACCCTATTTTGACATGTATTGGCTATACCCTTACTATTGATTAACAAAAATAACACATATTCAATGAGCCCCTTTGCTTTCATCACAATAAGTGAAATTTTTTTCTTGGTTGTATGAAGCCAACGTATTTCAATTTTTATTAATATTGTAAGTATATTTCTATTGAGTTTAAGTATCTAAAAATAGGAGTGCATTTATATAAAATTATTTTATAATAGTATACTTTTGGTACATGTTACAAATAGTTTTTAATTCCTGAGTTATAATACAAACATATAGACACAAATATCCATGCACCACACACTCACACATATGCTTGAACCAAGGATTGAGAGAGATATAGAGAGGAAGAGAAAGAAGATGTATAGTGCTGATTTCTGGATGGTTGGATAAAGATATAATGACTACTGTTCGTCGTCTAGAAAAAACTTACAGGCATTTGAAAAATAGCAGCTCTCATACATAAAAGGGAAAAGAGCACAAGAAAGCAGATGTACGCCAGCATCAGCGTGCACTTTATTATCCCTCCTCGTCCACACATCCAGCCCCAAATCCAAACCCTTCTCCCTCCTCTCTTCCCTCACCCGAGGGGAACAAAAAAGATGGAAAACAAACTAACACACACACACCAGCACCGCAGCAACAATATCCAAAGCTAGCAACTCACCAGCAGTCTCCAATAGCATAGCATAGCTACACCAAGAAGCTAAGCTAGCGCGCCATGCAGACGCCGGCCATGTCGACGTCCATGGCCACCACGCCCACGACGACAAGGGCCACGGCGCCAGCGAAGCCCCCCGCGCCGCGGCAATGCTGCAGGTACCTCGTCCTCCCCTCCACCGGCCAACGCCACAGCGTGGCGGCGTGGTCTGCGAAGAAGAAAAACCCGTGGCTGGACCCGTTCGACGACGGGCCCGACGAGGAGTTCGACTACCAGGGCATGTTCTCCGGAGGGAAGCAGGAGGAGGACCCGCGGCCGCCCGAGGACCCCGCGAACCCGTACGGGTTTCTGCGGTTCCCACAGGGCTACAACCCGGAGCTGGACAGCCTCGCCTCTAAGGTCCGCGGCGACGTGCGGCGCGCGTGCTGCGTCGTGTCGGGCGGCGTGTACGAGAACGTGCTCTTCTTCCCCGTCGTGCAGATGCTCAAGGACCGGTACCCCGGCGTGCTGGTCGACGTGGTGGCGTCGGCCAGGGGAAAGCAGGTGTACGAGATGTGCAAGAACGTCAGGTACGCCAACGTCTACGACCCCGACGACGACTGGCCGGAGCCCACCGAGTACACGCACATGCTCGGCGTCCTAAAGGTACGTACATACTTGTGCTATTCCTTGCTTGCATATATAACAATTCCTCTGATTTATGTCCTCTGTTTTATGAGCTACTACTACTAGCGACAAATTAAGTTCGATGAGTACCCTCTACACTGTACATGCTAATTTTTTGGCTGAATCTCGTCATGTTATTGCAACCGGCAGAATAGGTACTATGATCTGATCGTGTCGACGAGGCTGGCCGGGCTCGGGCACGCGCTCTTCCTCTTCATGTCGTCGGCGCGCGACAAGGTCGGCTACGTTTACCCCAACGTCAACAGCGTCGGCGCGGGCCTGTTCCTCGACGAGATGTTCAAGCCGCCGACCAACAACCTCGCCGACGGCGGGTACCACATGTGAGATACCAGTTGCCCTCCATTTGCACAAGCATTTGCTTGCAGCGCAAAGCCTACCATGTCTATTGCCCACGAGTCTGTCTTCTAGTTTTTCAATTGCGAATTGCGATTGATGTACTGTTGCCAGGTACAAGGACATGCTGGAGTGGATCGGCCGGCCGGCGAAGAACGTGCCCCAGCAGCCGACGCCGCCGCTGCGGGTGTCCATCTCCAAGAAGCTGCGGGCGTACGTGGAGGACAAGTACAGCCGCGCTGGCGTGGAGAAGGGCAAGTATGTCGTCATCCACGGCATCGCCTCCGACTCCGTCGCCAACATGAAGTCCAGAGGCGACGACGACTGCCTTCTTCCCCTCGAGCACTGGGCTCAGATAGCCAAGGAGATTAGGTGGACTATCCTGATCATTTATTTATTTCGTCGTGGCATGCATAATGCATTGCGATGACAGTGATTGAGTTACATCGTTCGTCTATTTGGCAGCTCCGGCGACCAGGGGCTCAAGCCTCTGTTCGTGATCCCCCATGAGAAGCACAGAGATGAGATCGAGGAGGAGGTGGGGGAAGACACAAACATCCTGTTCATCACCACCCCAGGCCAGGTAGGTGGTTGTCTCTTCTGTCCGAGTACATGATAATCTCCATACGTTGCAGAATGGAACCTCTCAAAAGATGACTTACCATACCTTTTCTGACCGACTTCAAGCTCACCTGCCTCATCAACGACTCTGCCGGCGTCGTCGCGACCAACACCGCTGCCGTGCAGCTCGCCAACGCCCGCGACAAGCCATGGTAAGTAAACTCGCCATATCACCGGTGTTTCAGCTCCTAGTTGCAATGCCACGCTTTGGGTTCTGCAACTTTTCTTCTTTTTGCCAGTGCGGCCTTGTTCTCGTCGGCAGAGAAGGCGAGGCTGTTCCTGCCGTACGTGGAGGACAAGAGCAGCTGCACCGTCATCTCGTCGGCGACAGGGAAGCTGATCGACATTGACATCAACGCAGTGAAGAATACGGTGAAGGACTTCGAGCCCGCTCCCAGCTTCGCATTGGCACAAAAGTAGCGGCTGCCAACATCATTCCATTGCTTTGTACGTAGTTCCAGACAATTTATGTGAGCACCAACGCTGGAGACAAGACAATGGTGCAGCTATTACAAACAGCATGCATGATGTGTATTCCGATGTTATACTATACCGATATATAAATAAATCACATCTCATATCAGCTATGCAATAAATCGAACTAGAACAATACAGCACGCAAGGTTCTGAAGAACCACCCCACACATGTTATCTGGTCTCCTTGTTGCTGAGCCTCAGGTAAAATACAGTACCTATACACACTAGGGAATGGGAATCTATACAGGCAGACGACCAGTCATGGCTTCCTGAACCTAATGCTTCCTCAAATGTTCCCCAGTGCTCCACGGAACGCCGAACACCAAGCCTCACCTCATACACAAGTTAACACAATAACATATCACTGAACCAATAAATATGACAACCTAAGATGTCAATCGAATCACCCCCTATCTCAGAATGCTCAACTGTTTTGGACTGGAACTGCAGCACAAGTTTCTTTCATGACAGAGTTCTTCATGTCATCGGAGTTAGTTTTGATGCTGAGCAGTGTTTGTGCAGACTCAAGTGCCTTCTCACCTCCAAATTCCAAAGTTGTCTCCTTATCAGACTCACTGTTGGCATCCTTCTGAGTAATGGTTGGAGGTTTCTCATCTGATGTAGTTGCTGTGTTGGGTTGCTCAGTGGTTGTCGCTGATGGACTGATTGCAGAAACTGGTATGCTGCTGCTTCTGAATGGTTCATCATGATTGTGTTTACCTTCATAAGTTACAACAATATTGTTAACATCATCTGGTGCCTTTTCCACATGCTTACGGACAGGGCATCCACCATGCGTGCAGCGGTAATAACTCCTGCAGAGGTTGATTCACAATTTAGAAAGCAAATTAATTAAAACAGCACCTAGACAAAACAAATGGGCAGATGTAACATACAAGATTTTGAACTGTAAAGCTTGAAGTAATTGTTTCATGAACATGAAAAATGACATTTAAGATATCAGCTCAACTTATATCTTGACTCCCTGACAAGTTTTTGTTGGGAATTGGCAACCATTGATATAGTGCTAGTGAGAATTTAGATAGCATAGCAATTTGCTTGCAAAGGAACGTACATTGTAACATATTCTGAAAACATGAAAGCTATTTGTAGAAGACAACTGTAACAACAAAGATAAGTGTACTTTTGATCCAGTATACACATCAATGTACCAAAAGAAACAGATACAAATTGGGACCAAATGACTAAATGACTTCATCTGCAACCACACAAACCAACAGCACCACTCAACAGAACAGTATCACTTTTGGGTTAAGTTGTCACATTGAACATTGTGTGCATGACAGAGGTTCCACACTAGGTCTCCACTAACAATTTCCACAGTTCCAATGCTGCTACTAATCAACCACGCTCACATTGTAGTATTATACTCCCTCCGTCTCAGGATACTAGGCGCGATTCAAAAATTACGAAGACCAAGAAAGACATTAATCACCGCTCGTTCCTAGAAAAACCGTTCGCTTTCACCCCGTAATAACTCCGCGCTGCGCATTCTTCGTCACGCGCCGTTAACGGAGCGCTCGGCGCGCCGTTGCGGCTTCGCCCATGCATGCATGTATGCACCCTGCGACCGCCGCGCGCTTCTTTTTCTAGGCCCGCGAAATCTTTCCGGCTTCCATCCATGTACGCGCGTGGATTTTTCTTCCTGCCATGCATGCAGATGCAAATCTCATCCCGCATGGCCCGCTAATTTTTTTCGGCACGCCCGCGCTATTTTCTTCAGCTGCGCTGGTGCGTATTTTGGCAAGTGGCGCCACTAATGGCTAGTTTTCGTGCTCCTATAAATAGGCAATGCAAGCACGCGCGTGGCTGACAACATTCCTTTCTCTAATCTTCCTTCTTTGTTTGAACACCATGCATCGGGCGCGCATGCATCGAGCACTCACGATCGCGTCCTTCCGCTTCGCCGCCGCCTGCCCTGGAGACTTCTCCAGCGCCATGCAAGGAAAGGGCGAGAGAGAGGGGAGGTGGTAGTGACGAGAGATGTGTGCAAGTACTACTCGGGTGAGATGCATGCAAGTACTGCTTGGGTGCATATGTTGTTGGCCTCGCCGCCAAGAGTAACGGCGTTGTTCCAACGTTAGGCGAGTGGTACGATGTCACAGTAACTACGCATGCGGAGCGACGGCGCATGCAGAGCTGAGTCCAGCGCCTTCTTTCCTGGGACAATTTTAAAAAGTGGTTGCGCCTAGTATCCTGAGACGGAGGGAGTACCCTAGATGAGGGAGATACCGGCCAGGGTTCAAATCCTGGTGGCACCAAAAAGATGACCAGGCACTGACCCTCCTTTCAGCCCAGGAGGCCATGGTTGGTCTATGGTACAGTGTGGCTCTATAGGGCTAAGCTAGGACTTGGGGGTTTTCTCAACCCATGTGCTTGAGGCTTCTCAATATAACGCCACGGGGAGGCTGTTACCCAGGGCAGATTTTTTTTCTTTTTTTTTTTTGAAAAAAAACTACCTAAATACAAAATGTAAGAAGAAGCAACAACATATCACGTTTAAAGGTGTAGCGTACAGCATCACTAAGGGTTAAGGGACGAAGACCTCAATCTCTTTTGGATGGGATGGTTGACTAGGGGAGCACTCAGCATTACACCTTTTTCTTTGGTGATATTAGACAATTAGGGTTCTTAAGTAAGAACTAACACATTGTACCTACATAGAGTTATTAGTTATGTACTCCAAATAATGGTTTATTTTAATAAAAAGCTTGTTCACTTTGATCAAATGAAAACAAGGGTGACTGCAACCAAACACTTTACAAATTCTGTAATCAGTAACATAGTTTAAGACATCATTGGCATTATTGCATTAACACCCATATCAATAGCCTAGAACTTATTGCATATGTGGGATTAATTACTCTCTGCATCCTAAACACCAAGGCCTTGTGGACTATAAGCGCACACATAGGCACAGGACCAAACGAATAAAAACAATTCAGCACATGAAAGATACTTACCAGTTGCTAAAGGCCCTTTCACTTCTTACACCACAGTCTAAAACCTTTTTTTTTTGAGACAACACCACAGTCTAAAACCTAATGTAAGTATATTGAGATGGAATGGACTAATGGATAGACAACAAGGGAAGGCAAGCGGATTTGTTTATTTCCTGAAGACTAATTTCACAAAACTACAATTATTTGCACCTTACTATAAAGAATTAACACGTTTGGTACCACTTTCACAGAACTACAGCTATTTATGCCCCTAGCAAACACAAAACTACAACTTTGTGATGTAACTACCATTTTCTCGGTTTTTCACCATACAAAGTTTGTAGTCTTGTGCTCCTAATGCACAAACAATTGTATTTCTACGAAACTAGCCCCAGAAGTTGTAGTTCTGTAAAATTTACTGTATCTTGAAAGGGACTCTACATCAAAGATGGTAAACTTTTACCAATAATAGCTAATTGCAATACTGATTCCATCTCATAAACCAAGTTTCTAGGTTTTGCTACAACCTTCACGGGACCACCTAAAAACAATAGTTTTGCAGATGTGCTACTATATTATAATAAAAAGAATGCTTGAAGACTATTCATGAGAACACTAAAAAAATATTGCTTTTTTGTCTTGTGAATATCTCATTTTTGCATCAGAAATTTAGTTTCTAAAAGCACCATCAGATGTAATGTTTATGGTCAATTTTAAGCATCAGGGACATAAAGCTCTATGTACGAAACCACTCTACTAACCACAAGCCTAATGGACAAATCCATAACCCAGATGTGGAGATTAGAACAAAAACCAGCCACTTAATATTGCTAGGTTAAATGAAAATAATAATGAACCATAAGAGGAGATAATAAGCCTCCTTGAGGATCATAAGTAACAGTAGACAATATTGTTACTAAGTACTAGCACAGTGTGAAATTGCTCTGTAATTATCATGTACTGACAACAAAGTGAGCGGCTTCCCACCTGGGGTTTGGATTTCCCTTCACGATTTTCTGCCCATACTTGCGCCATCTGTATCCATCACTCATCTTTCCAGCCTGCACAATAATCTTTTGCTCTCTAACAGTTCTGAGAACTGGCGTTAAGTTAGACACTGTGGTCTCAAGTGTCCTGCTCAAAGAACAACAATAGAGGATACAAAAGGTAAGAACAACTAATCAACATAGACATGAATGAATCAAATAGTCCAACAGTACAATGACCTTCGCTTTGGCAGGGGTTCTGCACTAGGATGTTCATCTTCAGATTTGTTACCAGCATCCCCTTCGCAGTCACTTGAGCAAAAGAGATGCTGCTCAGAAGTTTCTGAGATGGCACTCTGTTCCAATTTACAAGTAGGTGTACTGGATTCTATAATTTCTGTGTTCACAAGTCTCAAGGTTTCGCCTCCAGAGGGAACACTGATAGGAGTCACTCTTTCTTTTGCAAATCTGGTCTTTTGTGGTGGTTCATGATTATGAGCTCCTCTATAAATGATTTCCACAACACGGCCATCAGGGAAATGCTCAACCTTCTTTTTAGCCAGACAACCTGAGTTTGTGCATCTATAGTAGCTCCTGGAATTATCACTACTTTTCACCTGCTTCTGACCATATTTCCTCCAGTTGAAGCCATCAGCTACCATATTTACAACAACATGGTGTGATTTTGAATCAGATGAAAATGACTTGTCAGCAATTGGTTTACAAATATTTCCTTCAGTTACTGATGGTGATTGCTGCAGTGGCACTAGAGATCTTGGTGTCATATAAAATGGACTTGATGGCACTTCCGAACATGCAGATGAAGTTGGTGACTGCAAGTGCATTTGTGCCTGTGCTGTAACACTCGCCAAAGCTGCTTGATGAGTCATTGCAAACTGGCCCTAATATTCAAAAAAAGAGATTTTTACAGATCTAAGTAATCCAATAAGCCTACCCCAACTTGCTTGGGACAAAAGGCTATGTTGTTGTTGTTGTTGTAAGTAATCCAATAAAAGAATCGACTATATAGAACTGGGGAAGATATGATAGACCATACAACACATGAAAACAATGCATAAAGTGTATTTATAGTAAGATCCTACTCCTTCCGTTCTTTCATATATGATGCTGGCTAGTTCAAAATTGAACTAAATAATGTCATATACAAAAGAACCGAGGGAGTATGTGGCAAGTTATACATAAGAAAGCTTCATAACCTATCTCTATCTCTACTACTAAAAAGAGCAACGAGGAATCGTCAACAGTCGTTATATGGGTTGTCTTGTATATAATGCACAAATGCCTCTTCAATTTTGATTCCAATCTCACATCACATTGAGGCTTCAGCTGTAAGGGGTTAATACACAGCCGGAGGATTAATTCAAGGCACCGCGATAGTTGTCTTTGAAGTACATCTTGCATGAGTTAGATTGTATTTTTCTCGTGTAATTTTGATTTATTGGCCACCATCTTGCTTTTGCCTGTTTTGTATGATATATTTTTTTAGAATAATTGTTATTTTGTTTGTAGCCGTAGCAACGCACGGGCCATTAATTAGTAGAAGTAAATGACAGATATCTGCCAATCTCAAATTTGGGTGAAATAATACCCAAAAGAAAAAACCATGAGATCCAAGATACTGTAATATGTTGAATGAGATTAATCCAACCCTTTAACATATGAAATAGAACAGTGGTCCGACATGTGTTTGCCTTGATTTATGTACTACCATCATGTTTAACAAGGACCACTAGGATTAGAATTTGCAGATTGCATTATAACATAACAAAGATATAATTACATTGCATAAGAACTTTAAATGTCATCTACAATATCACATTGCATGCTCATATCCAGTTATCCACAAAATTAATCCCTGGAGTCAGGTTCTAAAGTTCGGTAACCGGTTATGGGCTGACCCACCCAATCTAGTTGTGATTACATGGTATAAATGTATAGTCAGGGAATAATCTGGCCTAGATTATGATTTTATGGTTAAAATTAGCACCCATTCTTTGTATAGCTGAGTGCAACCGTTTTCGAGGCACTGCCTGGATTGCTGCTATGTTACAGTGTTACACTATTAAGAACTCCAATGGAACTTGTTGTAATTATTTAGTCAACATCATGTGTTACTTCTCACAATGTCTTTATGTGTAAACATGACATAATGTAACAAAAATAAAATTAGAGGGGTTGCTTTGCAAATGTTACTCATGTTCAGAACAGGGAGTAACATGTTTCTAGCAACTGCCTCCTGAGTTAATAATGCATTGCTGATAGATGAGGAGTGGTTATCCTGAATTCCTGCAGCATATCCGGCCATCATGTGTGTCATCTTAATGGAGCTACTGATCAAACCCACCCCCAAAAAAGAACATTTTGAATTCATGGTATACGGAAGACTGAATATGCTGCAAGTGGACCACTCATCTGTCATCTCTAGCAATAAACTATCAACTATGGAACTGCAACAAAATTGCAAGGCCGGCCTTAATAAGGGTACACGCACAAACCCAAGAATATTATGGAACTTCAATTGCTATATTTTATAATATATAGGTCAATGCGTTCTAATTTATTATAATTCAGATTCAGTAAGAAGTCTAGAACATAAACGAGTTACATCAGTCACATGTGAATTAATCACAGGGGGACCAAATTTCAATACGCAGCTGCACTTAAATTGAGTGAGGGCATGTCACAGCTAGCATCACTCCAGTGTCAATCCTCTAGACTGTATGCTACAAAAAATTGTAATACTAATCAAGCAAACTATCAAGGTGTGCATAAATGCAACCCAAAAACTCAGGCAACATTTCTAGCACTGGCCAATTGGCCATCAAAGGTGATATCATACATCAATTTAGCATCGTCTATGATCGTCTGACTAGGGTATGAAATTATCACTTTGTTCAGGAATGAATCAGCTCAGAAATGCGTGGCTCGAAACCTCATCCAGGGCTCATCAATATATTTAGTGAGAGAGAGAGAGAGAGGGAGAGAGGGAGAGAGTGAGTGAGAGAGAGGATTGGCAGACTCACCGCAAACCCTGGAGGCGCGATGAAGCAAGGCACGGCCACCACCGGCACCGCTAGGATGGGCGTCTCCGCGCTGGCCCCAGCCAGCCGCCGGGTCGCCTTGACCTCCTTATCCGTCCCCTCCACCTTCACCACCGCAGTCACTTTCCCCTTCGCCTCTTCCTCCACCTTCTCCTTCTCCTCCTTCCCCTTCCCCTTATCCTTCTCCCGCTTCTCCTTCGCCCGATCCCCCCTCTCCTTCTCCACTTCGTTCGCCTTCATGTCCGCCTCTGCCTCCGCCACTGCCTCCGCCACCACCTCCATCCCCGGGCGATCTACGGGCGGCGCCCCGGTTGGTTCCAGCGGCGGGTGCGTCTCCACCTCCGCCTCTACCTCTTCGGGCGGGCGCTTCTCCTCGTCAGGACCCCCGGAGGGCTCCAGCAGTGGCGGCGGGCGCGTCTCATCCACGTCGGCCGCCGCCGGGGCAGGGAGCTTCTCGTTGGCCGGTGCCGGTGCCGGCTCCGGATCGCCGTCGGCCATGGAGGGGAAAGCTAGGGTTTGGAGGGCCGGAGAGTTCGAGAGCCGGGTGAGAAGGGGAAGAGGAAGGGGAGCTTTTGACTGACATTGACCGTAGCAGAGAGGTAGTAGTAAAAGCCGTGGGTGGAGTACTGGAGTGGGAGTGGGAAAAGGAAAACGGAACGAGACGGGAACGGGAGGACGGAGGAGTGACGGACGTTATGATTAGCAAGGGGACGGCCGGACGGGGACTGTTCCCTGGCGCGCGTGCGCTCGTAGCGTTCCTGACGCGCGTGCATAGGAGAGAATAAAATAATAGCGCACGTACGTAACCTCGGCATTGGCTCCGTTCATCCGGCTTATAATCCGTCTTTTTCAGCTTGTTTTTTTAGCTGGAATAGTATTTTTCTCTCACAACAAATCAGCTAACAGTATTTTTCAGCCGGCTTATCAGCACAGCCGAACAGGGCCATCGTTGTTTCCCTCTTCTCATGTCTAGTTTTCTCATGTCTGGGCACATACATAACCTTTTATTTGGACCGTTCTCATTTCTCATGTCTATTTTCTGGGCTGATGGGCCAATTTGAATTCTACGAGCTCATTTTTTCTCTTTTGGAATAGCGGGTACGTGGGAGATGAAAAGGGAGGGAATGGTTTCATATCTATATAGATGGAGAAGTAATATTTTTCAAAATTTTATGTTCATAATACTTTGTCTGAGATTAATTATTCAACCAATACAGAAAAATATAAAATCATTCAAAAAAACATGCAAGGTTATCAGAAAAAATAGAAAAATAATTACATCTTATTTATCGAGATATATATGTCTTTACATATAGCTGATATAAAGCACATGTAGCCTCCATTTTCAGTGCTAAAATAGTTGTCATTAATACCCTGAAAAAAACAAGGCAAGGAATGCAGAAAGTTATGTTAAACTTTATATCTGCTTATGTAAAAAATATGAATACTCCCAATTTAAAGTTGATTTTAGACTATATTTTTATCTTTCAAGATGACGGGACATGTGTATAAATTCAAAATTTACAAACACATTGCAAAACTTATACTGCTAAGTTTAAAACTTTGAACTATCACATTATAAACTTTATACTGCTAGGTTCGAAACTTTACACATAGAATTTATAAACTTTGAACTGTGAGATTACAAACTTTATAGTGGTAGGTTCAAAACTTTGAACTATCACATTATAAACTTTATACTGTGACATTACAAACTTTGTATTGGTTGGTTTAAAACTTTGAATTACCATATTATAAACTTTATATTGTTAGGTTCAAAATTTTACACTCAGAATTTATAAACTTTGAACTATCACATTACAAACTTTATGTTGCTAGGTTTAAAACCTTAAACTATTATAATATAAATTTTGTATTGCTAGGTTCAATATTTTACACTCAAAATTTATAAGTTTTAAACTATAAACTTTGTACTGTTAGGTTCAAAACTCTGAACTATCATATTATAAACTTTATACTGCTATATTCAAAACTATATATTTAGAATTTATAAACTTTGAACTGTGATATTACAAACTTTGTATGGGTAGGTTCAAAACTTTAAGCTATCATTTTATAAACTTTATATTGCTAGGTTTAAAACTTTAAACTCAGAATTTATAAACTTTTAACTATCACATTACAAATTTCGTACTGCTAAGTTCAAAACTTTGAACTATAACATTATAAATTTTGTACTACTAGGTTTAAGACTTTACACTAAGAATTTATAAACTTTGAATTATGACATTACAAACTTTCTACTGCTAGGTTCAAAACTTTGAACTACATATTATGAACTTTGCACTGCTAGGTTCAAAAACTTTATACTCAGTTTATAAACTTTGAACTATGATATTACAAACTTTGTACTATTGGTTTAAAACTTTGAACTATCACATTTTAAATTTTGTATTGCTAGATTTAAAACTTTACACTCAGAATTGATAAACTTTTGAACTACGACATCACAAACTTTGTACTGCTAAGTTCAAAACTTTACACAAAGAATTTATAACTTTGAGTTATGACATTACAAACCTTATATTGCTATGTTCAAAACTTTGAAATATCACATTATAAACTTTGTACTATTAGGTTCAAAACTTTACACTCAGAATTTATAAAATTTTAACTATCACATTACAAACTTTGTACTGCTAGGTTCAAAACTTTAAACTATCACATTATAAACTTTATACCGCTAGGTTCAAAATTTTACGATCAAAATTTATAAACTTGAATTATGATATTACAAATTTTGTACTACTATGTTCAAAACTTTGAACTATCATATTATAAACTTTGTACTGTTAGGTTCAAAATTTTACACCTAGAATTTATAAACTTAGAACTATGAAATTACAAACTTTATACTGCTAGGTTTTAGAACTTTGAACTATCACATTATAAACTTTGTACATGGGCTGTGAATTTAAGAACTAACAACTTAGTATTGAGAAAAAAGAGCAATGAGCTAACAGAAAACATTGCACTCCAAAACTTTATACACCTTAACTCAAAACCTTTCTAATAGACCACACCTTGTTACCAGTTCGTCATTCAAAATTTTACACATCAAAATTTATAAAACATTTCTGTACATATAAAATATTAGAAAACATGTTTAAGCAATGCCAAAACTGAAAGATAACTATTTCTCAAACACCAGGAAGAACACCAGAGGTTCCATGATAGTAAAGCACATAGACATATATTAGGGCCAGACTGTACCTTAGTAAAGGGGGAGAAAAAACCAATTCAATCTTATCTGTATGGCCACTTTTGTTGACGTGCTCCCGCAGATCATCGACCTACAAATTGCAGGTAAGTCAATAATTCAGGAATCTTGAAAATATCATATGAAAACACGCAACATACAGAATTATAAGCAGAAGCAAGATATTTGATCAAATATATAATTTATGTGGCATAAAATTGTTTTATGTGGTAGCTCTTGTCTAGGAACTTTATCCATACTAATCATAAGTAGAAGCATGTAGCACCAGGCAAAACAATTGAGCAGCATGCCGCACACCAAGGCACAGTAGCTGGTGGCAGAAATGGTGGCTTCACATGAATAATGAAGGAATGATTTGCCACAGCGACTTGCACTTGCACCTTGGAAAGCCGCAACACGCAACTGGCCCACCGGGTGAAGTTCATCTAGCAAAACAGATCAGGAGAAACAAATAAATTTGTTTGGTTCGCACATGCTACTTTAATTGAAGGTAAAAAGCCATAATTCCTCTTACAAACTAAAAGCTAAAAGGCTAGATCAACTCCTATTCTCTCCTACAAAGCTACCCTATAAATAAACACCCTAATTATAAGATACTAAA
The DNA here is from genome assembly GCA_038087645.1 of Saccharum hybrid cultivar R570. Lineage (NCBI taxonomy): Eukaryota > Viridiplantae > Streptophyta > Magnoliopsida > Poales > Poaceae > Saccharum > Saccharum hybrid cultivar. The sequence continues at coordinate 19,280,782 of JAQSUU010000637.1, forward strand.
AGCCCCATTGTCTACAACATTCAACTCTCTATCCTCAATTTTTTTTAATTCTTCCCCATTTTATCTAACATACTGTCTAGTTAAGGAACAAAACAAAATGGAGACAGTAACTAATCAACATGTAAACTATGGCTGCTTCCAGCCTAAATCCACAATGGCCTATTGCTGCAATCCACTAATCTGATAGCAACACTAAACACTGCCTCATATCATATAGTAATATCTGCTCCTAAGTGTAGTTGTTGTTATGGTCAATCTTTTGTTGCTGCCATGCATGTGCAATTGGTTGAGCAAGTAGTGGTGTTGCTGCTGTCGCCGGTATGATCCAACAGTGTGCATAGAGGCTGGTGAAAGTCCCTAGTTTGGTTTTGGCTAATTGATGAAACCTAGGACTAACCTTTGTATCTAAGTGGATGATTTAGATAAAGGTGGTCATTGAATATGAAACATGACATTGACTCATGTGACCAAGATGGTGAAGACCAAGATGAGGCTTGGCTCGATGGACCGGTTGTGAAGGTGAAGGGCAAGTCGAGGCTCCGAAGCGAAGGACCATGCGATGGTGAAGCTTGAGCAAGACTTGGCGCCGATGGACCGATGCAACAGTGAAGAGCAAGTGAAGTCAAGGTCGATGGATCGAGACGGTCATGTGATGATGTCATGAAGGAGCTTAATGCACATGAGACATGACATGGAGTCATGTGACCAAGGTGATGAAGACCAAGATGATGCTTGGCTCGATGGACCGGTTGTGAGGGTGAAGGGCAAGTCGAGGCTTCGAAGCGAAGGACCATGCGATGGTGAAGCTTGAGCAAGACTTGGCGCCGACGGACCGATGCAACGGTGAAGAGCAAGTGAAGTCAAGGTCGATGGATCGAGACGGTCATGTGATGATATGAAGTAGATCATATCATTTGTGATATGGTTGGTGCATGTGTTGCATCAACGTCGGAGGAGATGGAGTGGAATGCGCAAGGCAAAGGTATAACCTAGGGCATTTCCATTTCACCGGTCATAGGTGTGTAGAGAAGTTTATGACCGGGTTTTAGGATAGATGGCCGTACTATCAAGAGGGGCAAACTTGTTTGCATATCGGTCATCTAGTGCCACTTGAGCGATCTAACTTTGCATACGGGTTAGGATCGAGTGGCGAGGCAAGTTGAGTGCCTAATTCCTTTGGAAATGTTTGAGAAAAAACTAACACACAAGCACACGGAGATGTACACTTGATGGTGTTAGCACATTTGCAAAGGTGGGAAAAGAAACGGAGGCGAACGGAGGTCACAGAGGTGACCGGACGCTGCACCGGACGCTGCACCGGACGCTGCACCGGACGCGGTCACTGTGCGACCGGCGCGTCCGGTCAGTGCAGCGCAGCAGTCAGGCGCGCGAGTTAGGGTTTGCTACCGGCGCGTCCGGTCACTCGCGGGACCGGCGCGTCTGGTTATGCGTCCTGAGGGAACTGCAGTTTCGCAAGGACGATCGGACGCGGTGCGCGTCCGGTCACACACGATCGGACGCGTCCGGTCGTTGTTGGAGCTTACTGGACTCCGACCGGACGCGGGCACTGTCGCGTCCGGTCGTTGCGAGGAGCGCGTCCGGTCGTTGCGAGGAGCGCGTCCGGTCGTTGCGAGGAGCGCGTCCGGTCGTTGATTCGCGGGCGCGGGTGCTGTGCGCATCGGCGCGTCCGGTCGTTGCGAGGTGCGCGTCCGGTCGTTGAGAGCAGCGCGTCCGGTCAGTGGTTGACCGTTGGCGCGCAGTGACCGTTGGAGGATCTGACGGTCGTGTTTGATTTCGGGGGACACGTGGACGTCACAGGACGACCGGACGCGGTGGAGCGCGTCCGGTCAGTTTCGACCGGCGCGTCCGGTCGTCCCGATTTTTGCCCAGTGAAGGGGTAACGGCTCTATTTGACCGTGGGGTTATAAATAGACGTTGTGGCCGGCTGTGGCCGGTAGCTGAGCACACTTTGGCCTTGGTGGCTTGTGTGGTAGTGCTTGGGAGCCCCCTAACTCACTCATGCTTGATAGTGTTCATCGGATCGAGTGAGAGAGCGATTCTAGTGCGATTGCATCGTGAGGTTGCATCGAGTGGCACTAGGTGATCGTGTTGCAAGCCGGTGGTGCTTGTTACTCTTGGAGGTTGCCACCTCCTAGACGGCTTGGTGGCTTGTGGCTCCGTGGAAGCTCGCAAGAAGATTGTGCGAGGCTCCGGAGAAGCTTTGTGAGGGGGATTGTGCTCACCCCGCGGGGATCGCGAAGAGCAACTCTAGTTGTGCGTGTCATTGAGCTACCTCACTTGAGAGTGGTGTCTTGCGGTGCCTTGCGGGGCGTGCCTTGAGGGGTAAGTGACTTGAGGGTCACACCGAGGAACCATCTAAGTGTTGGTCGACACAACGGGGACGTAGCTTGGTGGCGATCAAGTGAACCTCGGGAGAAAAATCACCGTGTCAACATTGTCTACTCTTCTCGGTGGTTTGCCTTCGTGCAACACAAGCTTGTATTTACTTTCATATATACTTATGCTTGTGTAGTTGCTTTCGTAACTAGTTTGCTTGTGTAGCTTGCTAGTTGTCTTCTTGCTTGTGTAGCTAGAAGCTTCCCCTTTGCGTGGCTAATTCGGTTTGTGTAACCTTGTTAGTCACATTGCTTAGTTTGTGTAGCTAAGTAGTTTGCGCTCTCTAATTTGGCTTGTGTAGCCTTGTTATTGAGCATTGCTAGTGAGCTTAGGCTTTGTGCGCTTTGCTTACTAGAATTGTGTAGGAGCTCCCTCTTGCTTGCAAAGTACTAGTGCATAGGTTTGTGTGACCTTGCTCTAGAATTAAATAGGAGAGCTCTTGCTAAGGAAAGCACCTTAGTTGCTTAATTAGGATCTTTGTGAGGTGCTTGTGAACTTAGATTGAGGGGTGTAGTCTTGGCTAAACCGATAAGTTTAATTCCGCATTTGTTTTGGTTAGCCAATGTGTTTAAGTTTTAGAAAGGACTATTCACCCCCCCTCTAGTCCGCCATCTCGACCCTACAAGTGGTATCAGAGCCGGGTCTCTCTTTTGTGGTTCTCACCGACCCGAGAGGATGGAGGCTTATGGGCTAGATGTTGAGTGTCCACACATTTTTGATGGCACACACTTTGCACGGTGGAGAAATTGGATGACATGTCATTTTAAGTTTATTTCTCCTCAAATGTGGTGGATCGTAGATGTGGGCTTTTCCTTTGCAATTGATAAAAAGAATGCAACTCAAGCGCAAAGTAAATGCCTACATCTCGATAGCCAAGCTACTAATATTTTCTATCGATCTATGGTTAGTAGCATACTTCATGAGATCATAGACTTCAATTCCGCCCATGAGATTTGGGTGTTTCTAAATGAGAAATATGGGGTGATCTCCAATGATGATGAGCCCAAGGAGGAGGCACATGAGGATGTTGAGCATGACCACAACAAGGTGGTTGTGGAGGATTGCTCCACCTCACGGTCAAGTGATGACAAAGATGATCATAGCACAAGATCACTTGACAAGAATGATGATAATGCCACAAGTGATGCAAGCAATGATTCTACTCCATGCATACTTGATGGTGAAGATGATGGCTATGAGAGTGATGCTTCAACAAGCTCTTCAACATCACCACATTGTTCCATGTCACATGGTGACACTAAGGTATCTATTGGTGGTTTTGTTGTTGATTGTGATGGTCCAAATTTTGAGCTTCTATATAAACTCTCAAAGGCCCTAAGAAATGAGATGGCAAAAACAAGTAAATTGAAAAATGAAAACTCATTTCTAAAAACCACATGTGAACAACAAAAGCATCTACTTTATGTTACTACTTGTTCACATGAGGAGCTAAAATTGGCTCATGAGGAACTTAGTGTTGCTCATGATAATTTGGTACAAGAACATGCTTTACTCACTAAAAGGCTTTCTAATGATGAAAACAAAATTAGTGAGAGCTCATCATTTGGGTCAAATGATCAATCACATATTACTAACCCTTGTGATGTAGGCAAGAAGCATGTATCCACCTCTTGTGATGATTTATCATATATGCCATGTTCTTTACAATTAAATACTTGTTCTACTTCTATGTCTTGTGAGACTAACCTTTTAAAGGAGAACAATGAGCTTAAAAGTGAAGTGAAGAATTTGAGCAACAAGTTAGAGAGGTGCTACAACTCAAAAGTCACCTTTGAGAACATAATGAAGACTCAAAGAAACCTTGGTGACAAAAGTGGCCTTGGCTTCAAGAAGAAAATGACAAGGGGCGAAAGAAAGCAAGAAAAGAGGATGAAGAGGCTACTCCAAAAGAAGCTCTCGCATTCCATGTGCTATCGATGCCATGAAGCGGGACATCTTGCTAATGGTTGCCCAAACATTGAGAAGCTCAAGAAGATGAAAGAAGAAGAGAGGCTAAAGCATGTCAAGTGCTTCAAGTGCCGCACTTGGGGTCATCTCACCTCAATGTGCCCAACCAAGCAATTAGTGAAGCAACAAGTAAAGCCTCAACCAAAGCCACTAGTTGAGCTAGAGAAGACACCCCAAGAGCAAATCAAGATCAACCATGGAGATGATGGTGACTTGATGAAGAAGAAGAAAAAGAAAACAAGAAGGGGTGGTAGAGCAAGGCATCCAATGCAAATCCAAGATGCCAAGATGATGAGCAAGAATCAAGATGAGAAGAAAGTACATGCTCACATCAAGTGCTTCAAGTGTGGAGATATGGGACACTTTGCCTCGGGGTGTCCTACTAAGCTTGAAAAGAAGATTCAAGCAACTCGTGAGAGGCAAGGCAATGGGAAGCAACATATGAGCAAGGAAGAAAAGGCTCAATCTAAGAGAAGTTGCTACTCATGCCGGGAAAGGGGACACATGGCACATTCATGTCCCGTAGGTGAGAATTCTAAGCCTATTTCAATTGATAATACTAATATGCTTAGAAAGGATGGCAATGGTACCTCATTGGTTGGAATTGCAAAACATCCCGCTACTCATACTAAGGCTATGCCTAAGTATGTTGCACCTAATTTGAGAGGACCCAAACTAGTTTGGGTACCATCAAAAAGTGGATGAATAATTGTAGGTACCATCGGCATTGGAGGCTTGATTCAATTGGTCTTATTTTGTTCATCATATATTGAGTCAAGTTATGAAGCGCAATGCATATCCAATCCCAATGCCAAGTCAAAATAAGTGAAGTCCAAGTGCTAAAACATACAAGTGTCATGATCAAGTTGTGGATGATTTATAGGAATCATTTGATGGCTTGCAAATTATTTGAGTTAAAGCTTGCTATTGGATGATCATGAGCTAACCAAGGTATATCTCTTGTTGATCATTTCATTTGGGTGCATATGAGTTGATTGAATTGGATAAATGTGCAATGTTGCTTGCTATGAGATGATTGAATGGATTAAATGCTTAGCAATCAAGTTTGAATTGATTTGTGTTGGATAAATTCATGAGATGACTTTTTAGTAAGTGGATTGAATGGATATATGTCTTATGAAAGTATTCAAACAAGTTAGTTTCAAGTTTGATTCATATTTGATGAAGAATAGCTCAAGTATTGAAATCTGTCCAAAAGTTGAAAATCTGAGCTAGCTGTGATCTTAGCCATGTTTGAGTAATCAAATCTATTTGGATTGGCTTGAAATTTGGTATACATGCTCTACACTTATGAAAGAAGATGCTGTAGAAATTTCATGAGAATTGGATAAGAGATGCTTCGGTTTTGGAGTGCATCTTGTCAGCTTTAGTGCAGCAGTTTTCAGCATGTAGCAGTGGTGGAAGAATTAAAATCTGGTAGCAATCTAAAAGTCAAATGAAGCTCAAATTTTTACAGCTGCTAGATGACTTTGTAATGCACATATTCACCAAATTTCATGGCATTTGGATTCGTACATTGGGAGATATGAATTATTCTTTGAAGGGTACAGAATCTGCCAGAAAAGTGACAATCATTGGATTAATCTAGAGTCACTTTGATTGAAAGGTCCTCAAGTTGGAAATATGTTTATAAGTGGTTGAGGTACCTAAGTTTGGTTTTAGATTGATCTAGAAGCATGAAGAGCAATGAGTACAAGGACATTTGATTGAGGAATGTACTTGGTGTACATGTTTAGTACTCAAATTTGAAGGTCAAGATCGAACTCAAGATGAAGATGATGTTTAAGTTCTAGTGATAATTGGAGATCATTTGGTAGAAAGAAAAGGACTTAAACAAGTAGAAAGAGTTGGACTCAAATGTAGATTCAAAGATTATTCATCAAGATTGAGTTCATCATTTGGATCAATCAAAATGGTTGATCAAGAAAAGCAAGCAACACCCAAAAGAGAGCTAGTCATGTATTTTAAGTGGTATTCTAAGTAGTTCTCTCATGCAAGCATTGATCAAAAAGATGAAGCAAGCCAACCACAACTCAAGAGATAGTGCACTTGATCATAAGTGGTTTTCATTTCATATGGGTGAAGAATGAATTTATCTATGATGATTGGTCTTCACCAAGCTTATAAATTGGACTTCACATTGCTATTGGAGTAATGAATTGAAATCTATGTGACTATCCTCTACTCCAACATAGCAAAGGTATCATTGTAATGTGCATGATCATTTCATCCCTTACTAGTATGCGGTTAGTATAGTACATGTTTATTAGGATCATGCATAACAAATGAAAATTTAAATTCATAGCCTACCATTATTGCTTGATTGACTATTTGATCTAATGGTATGGATATGAGTTTGTTCATGAGCTAGTGAACCCAAGTACTTGATCTAGTTTGGATTGCTAACAAGTGACAAGTACAACATTGACAAGATAACCCTTAGCATGAGGTGTGAAGAAGCTTGTCATTGGATCAAACCGGACTTGGAATCTTAGGCAAATCAACATAGTTCAAGTCATACAAAAAGCTCATGACAATGATAAGAGTACAAGCACAAGACAACAATGAAAATGGATATCTAGTTTGTTTCAAGTGGTATCTAGACTCAAATTGATCCTCCAAGTGGTATTCACTAGTGGTGTCTAGATCTTGATCTACAAGTGATATCTTACAAATGGTACTCATAAAGATAGCAAATGTTCGAGAAGTGAATATTATTGTCAAATCCTTCAAAGTGGATCCATACTAGAAAATTCTTTCAAATGGTATCACATTCCTACTCATGATATCTTCATGTGGTATCATTCATGCAAGACGATGGTTTCACAAGTGATCCTCAACCTTAAGTGATCAAATCAAGAAATGCTACCCTCATCTTCAAGTGGTATCTCAAGTGAATGACACATGCTATGACATAGGGGGAGGAGCCCCACCGATTGGTATCAAGGTCAAAGATCCTATGTGGAATCTCAAGAGCAACCATAAAGTTTGTCATTCCAACATATGTGGTAATGTCCATAAAAAATGCAAGATTCAAGTCTCAACCATCTACCCCAATGCTAGCCTTTACATCAATAAGAAGCACACCTTTTATGGAAATTGATGACAAAGGGGGAGAGATTGGACAAAGATATGCAAGATTTCCTTTGAGGGAGAGATTGCTTTGGGGAGAGATAAATGATATTGGACATGGACATGGACAAAGAGGGAGCAACATTGAAGAATGTAAGGGGATCAAACATTCTTGGACAAAGAAAGCACACAAGTAGGGGGAGCAAGCTCATGAACATTGATTGATTGCATTTGATATGTGCATAATTCATGTGCTTGCTTGCATTACATAAGTTCTTAAATTCAATATACATGCTTGTGTGATGCAATGCTAGTATAGAACTTGGATGATGAAATGATCTACTAGCATGCATAGGAATAGTTTACTTGTGGTATCTAGACATGCCTAAAGTTTTTACAAGTGGTCCAAGAACCTTTACATATAATGTTGATCTCACGAGGTTCTTGAGTTTTTGATGGATGTCTAGTTACTTCATGGTGCTAAGGATGGTGTAAAAGGCAACTCCGATTGGTATCACGCTTCAAAGGTCCATTTCTTACACCTTAGCATCATTTTGGTAGAATTACTCTCCCAACACTTCTATCCATGCATATGTGCTAAGCTTTCAATCCAAACTCTATGCACATATGTAGGGGGAGCTAATGCTACCAAAACCGAGCTTGTGATAATTGTCCAAACTTTACTTATGAGCAAAAATGATTGGACAAGTATGACAAGTTCAAAACTTTTATTATCAAAATCATCTTTGTGAGGGTTGTCATCAATTACCAAAAAGGGGGAGATTGAAAGTCCCTAGTTTGGTTTTGGCTAATTGATGAAACCTAGGACTAACCTTTGTATCTAAGTGGATGATTTAGATAAAGGTGGTCATTGAATATGAAACATGACATTGACTCATGTGACCAAGATGGTGAAGACCAAGATGAGGCTTGGCTCGATGGACCGGTTGTGAAGGTGAAGGGCAAGTCGAGGCTCCGAAGCGAAGGACCATGCGATGGTGAAGCTTGAGCAAGACTTGGCGCCGATGGACCGATGCAACAGTGAAGAGCAAGTGAAGTCAAGGTCGATGGATCGAGACGGTTGTAACACCCCTGGGTGTTAAGCATGCATTAGCATTTCAAAGCATAAGCATTCAACATCATTGCATGTTTAGCATTGTTTGAGTTGTAGCCCTTTTCAAATTAAACTTGAAAACAAATAAAAGGGGAAACCCTAAGTTTAGAATAGAGGTTAAAAAGTTAGTGTACTTTTTAGAAGTAACAATTTCAAGTAATCTAGAATAAATCAACTTGATTATTGGAGCAAAAATTTGGATTCAAATTCTCCTCAATTCTGTTTTAAAAATATTCAAAATAAATGAGTTTTTGATTTTTAAATTAGCTTTAAATCTCAAATTCAAAATCTATTGAGAATTTTGAAAAATGCTCTATATGAAAGTTGTAGAGAATAAAATTTTGAACAACTTTTGTTTTGGGTCAAATTTCTGAAAACCCCGTTTTCATCCCCAAATTTGAATTTCAAACAGAGATTTAAAATCTGGAAATTATTTGAAAAAGAAAAATCGGATTTTTCGCTTAGTGGGCTTCGGCTTCACTTTCGGCCCGTCTTCTCTGGCAGCCCGGCCCGCGTCCGCGTCGTGCCCCTCCCGCGCGCGCGCGCCCGCACGCGTCGCTGTGGCGCCGCGGCAGAGCCCGGCAGCCGCGTGGCCGGCCGTCGTCGACACCGCGCGACACGCGCCCCCATGGCCCCCACGTCCCTCGCGCTCGCTTACTCCCCCTCCGCGCGCTCGTCCGCCTCGGCCACTCCCTCCATTCTCGCTCGCCCGCTCGCAGCAGCCGCAGCAGCGCTCCGCCGCGCCATCACCGGCTCCCGGAGCTCCGCCACCGCCGTTCGCGCTCGTGGCCGCTCCTCCGTCCGATTCCTCGCGGCCTCAGCTCCGCCCCGCTCCCCTCCACCGCGTGCGCACCTCCACTCCGCCACTTGAGCTCAGGTGAGGGCCAATTGGCCGCCCTTCTCCTCCACTGCCGCCATGGCCGCAGTTGGCCGGCGTGCATGGCCGGAGCTCCCTGGCACTCCTCTCTTCCCCCGGTCTCGAGCAATCGCCTTCCCTTCGCCTTGCGGTGCTCGCGCTCATCTTCTCGGCTGCCTCCGTGGCCTGCATTGGCCGGCCGACGAGCTCCAGCGCCGCCGTGCCGCCATCTCCGCCGGCGAGCCCCCTCCGGAGCTCCCGCGCCGCTCGGAGTTAGTGCGCTGGGTGCGCCTCGGCACGGGGAACACGTTGGTGTCCTCCCCGTCGCCGGAGACCTCACCGGCGGCGAGTTCGCCACCGGTCAGCGCCTCCCCCGCGCTGCTCTGGCTGGCCGGTGGGCCCGTTGACCCGCGGGTCCCGCATGTCAGCGCGTGTGGGTTCACTGCACCGGGTGTAGCTAGCGTTTTCACCGGCGATTTTCAAAAGAATTAAAGAAAATGATTTCTCAGAATTTATGAAATAGCTTTGAAAAATTGTATCTCGAGATTTATAGCTCCAAAAATCATGAAACAAATTTTGAAATGTTCCTTTTGAATAGATCTACAGTTTAAAAATATATCATGTTATTTTTGCGACACTTTACTGTACATTTTTATTTAATTGTTATATATGCGGTTATCTTAGAAAAATTGTAGTAAATAAAGTAAAATAGGGAAAAATGTGATTCTTGTTGCATTACTCTTTATTAGTGATGTACTTTCTAGGAAAAATGCTAGTGAAGCATGTTCTGTGGAAAAATTTTGAAGTGTAGTTCAAATGCCTTTATTGGATAATATTTGTTATTTTTAGTAGAGAGAAAAATTTGTATACAACATACATGTGATAATTTTTGTAGCATGTTAGTTTACTGTTAGTAACCTAAGAAAAATGTGAAATCTGTTGTTTGATACTTTTTCTAGTATAAAACAATTTCATGCTCACTTATAGGCTATAATTTGTTTATTTTGTACAGGTAGTTTTACATTTTCATTTACCATGAAAATTTAGTGGTAGCTTAGTTAGGGTAAGAATACTCTACTGTAATTTTTGTAGATTTTTATCTACACCAGAGATAGGTGTTGCAATACAACCCTAGTTAAATAAGGAATAAATGATTATTCTTTATGAGAAAGTAAGAATAATAAAATATGTTTGGTGTATCTTTGAAGCATCACTAGGTCTTGCTGATGTTGTGAATGAGTTAGGTTGGTGAGGTTTGATCATTTAGGGTCACTTGCTTGTGTCAGGTGTATGATAATTAGTGTAATCAAAATGGGTAAACCTTAGGGTACATGTTCTTGGATGACGTGGACTACCTTGTAGAAGATGTAGTTATATCTTAACTGCTCATTCCATGTGCTCATTTGCATCTCATGCCATCCCATCACTCCATCATAATCCGATGCATCATTCGCATGTACTTATGCACTTGCATCATACAGGATCGCAGGAGGAGTCGCAGGTAGCAGTTCCGGAGGAGCAGGCTTGGACCGACCAGCAAGAGCCCCAGGCACAGGAGGTGCCCGAGGAGGAAGAGCCAGTCGAGGAACTGCCGGAGTGCGTCGACCACCATCCTAGTTCGTTCGAAAGAGGCAAGCCCCGGAGCATTATAAGTCTCCTATTTTATAAAAGCTATTCCTTATTACCTGAATTATAAATTTATATTGTTGCATTAAGTCATAGGAGTTGAGTGGAACCGTTGTTGCATTAATATCCTTGTCCACCAGAATAATGTTACCTTATTAGGTCAGGATCGAGTAAATTGCTTAGCCATGCTTAGATCGGTAGAAGTCGGGTGATTTCCTGTCACCTGCGAGCTATAGGTGAATACCTGGCTATGGTTAGCAGTATTTGTGAATCTTGAAAAGTAACCAAGTGTTAATGGATAAGCGGAGACCGGGCGGAATCTTATAGGGTTTTGGACTATAGTGATTCCGTCTGTGTCGATTAAGGACCGATCGTTGCTCGTCCCTCTTGTCATGTTGAACGCATGCCTCACATTTAGCTGGCCGAATAAAGTACCTTTCGACCGCGAAGCTAGTGACACTATTTCGAGCCGGGATAAACTCGGGTTGGCAGACTGGTGTTGAAGGGGGTGTACGGGGACGCGAAGAGTGAGCCCAAGGTGCGTCCTGGCAGTCGGGCGGTCCCTGGGTAGTGCGATCCATGATTGTTATCCCGCGGCTTCTTGGAAAGTGTCATTGGTGATCTACGCGACCCTGATGGGGGAAGCATGGTTTGTGTGAGGAATAAATCTCCAGCTGGATAGGAATTCGATTCGAATCGCCGTCGCTCCCGGTTAGTGAGCACTTGACTCGAGCTATGGCATCGTAGTGTTAATGATGGAACACGGATGGTTATGTGGTTAATGTTGGAAATGCTAAACCTGAGATGGTAACTTTGATGTTAATGGTTAATCAAGTGATTGTTTTAGTAATAGGTGTTTACCTAGCATGAATAGGTTATCCTAAAAATGATGCTAAAAGTACTTATTTTAGTTATTCATAATAACTTGTGCTTTTCGCAAATGAGTCAAGCCAGTCCACTATATAAAGCCTTGCATGCTCCTTGGTGTCATGTTATTTCTGGTTTTTGACGGGTAAGTCTAGCTGAGTACATTCTCGTACTCAGGGCGTTGTTCCCATTGTTGTTGCAGATGGTCAGATGTACTACGGGTACTGCTCCAACTGTCTGTATCCGGCGATGGGTGACAACTAGGACCTTGGGCAAAGGTCGTTCTGCTTGTCTTATCTACTGCTTTTGTGGAACATGACTATCTACTGGCACTGTAACTGAACTAAGTGTGTGTGCGTAAAACTATTTGCTTCCGCTATGTTATGTTGAACTATGTTGTAATAACTCTTATTTCCGAACTCCGATGTATCTTACTTTTATGGTCAACTTTATGTATCGTGTGAACTGTGGCTGCTAAATCAGTACGATCTTGGTTGTATGTTGGTTGGTTTGAAATCCTTCGTGATTTCACGGAATCTCGAGTTATACGGGCTTAAGTTTGTTAAATTAACCGCCTCGGTGGAAGATTTTCTTACTTAATCTCGTATAATTACGTTGATCCGTTACAGCTGGCATCGGAGCATGGTTTAGCAAGTTACTGTTCACATGAGTATTTAAAAACAAAACTGTGTTTTCAAAAGAGCTTTTGAACTTAAAAGTGTGCCAGTGGTCATATCCTTTATGCCCGATAAGGACTCTAGGTGGCTTATTTAAGTACTAACTTGGGGGTTTGCATCATATTTCAACTTCGTCGCTCATACGGCGTGCTATTGTATGAGTGCCATTCACTTGAGTGGTAATGTATGGATCAATTACCTCTACGCCTTGGTAAGTGAGAGTTGTGAGTGCATGGTCGGGTACACTGCCGATCTAGGGGAGTGCTTATGTGATTCCAAAGTACTCGCGTGCCATGCGCATGTTTGTATGAGGGTATCCAATTGGTGGGGAATTCCGTCATGCAGTGACGATGCCGTCAATAGGACGACGATTCGGGTAGTGGTTACCGTTATACTCGTATCTGGGGATGCGTGTAGAGCGAGTAACTTACTTTACTGCTTTTTTTTGCATGTTTTCATACTGTGAGGTTTGGGCTGAAGTGATTTTCTGCAGGTACATAACAGCGCTTTCGAGTAGCACGTATTAGTTACGTTACAAGAGATCGTTGTATGCCACCGTTTATTCCGTTAGTAGTTATTGATTTTCTAAGTTTGTGAGGACGTACGGAACGTGCATGCATCATGTTATGCATTTCATTCATGGCATTGTTCCTCCCCTTATAAGTTGCTTATCTCATTTCGATAAAAATGCCAACTTAAAAATTTGTTCTCACCCCTATAATAAAATTTTGCTACAGATGGCACGTACTAAGCAGACAGCCCGCAAGTCCACCGGCAGAGCTCCCCGTCATCAGCTTGCTCCGCGCACTCGCCAGCGCCACACTTTTCTTGGAGAGTTTGGGATGCCTACACTCTTGTGGAGAGTGCTCAGCTATGTAGGCTATCCTGATGGGATGGAGCCCCGCTACTTTTGGTCAAATGAGCGGTTGGGTGAAGGACTTTTGGTGACTGTGGAGGCAGTAGTTCGTCCCCGAGGTGATGGTTCTGAGTGGACCGGTTGGCGTTTTGAGTCAACTGGCAGGACCCCTGAAGAAGCCGCTGAGAGGGCAGCCTTTGGGATCCTGAGGGATATCATGGATCGCTTTCCTCAGGAGTTGGCAGCAGCTATAGTTGGAGTCTTTCCGAGGGGCAACCCCTCCACTGACTCATGGCAGCAGGCAAGGGGCAGATCTTTGGAGATTAGCGCAGCAGAGGCACAGAACAGTGACAACCCTGCTATGAGTGCCATGTTCGCAGTGATGAGGGCCTTCGATGGAGTGGAAGGTAGTCTGAGACGTGTTTCTAGTGCTCTTGGTCAGGCTCGTGATGACCGCCGTCAGCTTCAGAGAGATCACGACGCCGAGGTTGAGAGGCTCACTGCTGAGATGGCTCAGTTGACTCGTCAGAGGGATCAAGCCACTCAGAGGACTGTGGTTTTTGAGGGAGATGTACGTGCCCTGAGAGAGCAGCTTGGGCGACTGACCACCGCCCACAGGAATGCTGAGCGCATGTTGACTCATGTGCTCCATTAGAGGAATGAAGCCTGGTCTGCAGAGAATGTGTTGAGAGCTAGACAGTTTGAGCTCGAGCAGCGGTTGGCCGATGCAGAAGAGTACAATGATAACTTGCATGAAGAGGTCCATCGGTTGAACAATCAGCTTAACCCTTATGACCTTCCTGGCGCAGCAGAGATGGATTTGGATGCAGACGAAGATCCTGAAGAGCCCGTGGCGCCAGCTGAGGAGCACGACGACGCTGCAGTTGGCGACGACGCCAACGTCTCTGACCTAGACAGCGACCACGATGAGTAGGCTAGTAGTTGTTGCGCTAGCTACTAGGTTCCGCTTGCATGATCTTTTGCGTTGTTGGCACTTGAGCATGTAATAATGAGTAAAAAGACTAGAGCTTGATGTAATGTTGGAAAGCTTGGATGTGTTTGTGACGATATCCGAACGTCAAAAGTCCAGTGTATGTATGCTGGCAACTTGGTTGTAATGGACGCGATGTGTGTGCTTTAAGTAATATAATTAGTGATGTTGTGTTAATTGGAATGACTTATTGTGCCCCTATTTTATTGTATGAATTTATTCTCTCCAGTGAATTCAGTTCGGCATAATTTTTCATTCGGTTGCAATTTCTACAACATCACCTAATAATTACTGTTGCTGAAACATGCAGATGCCGAACACTCGCCGTACCGTGTATGGTGCCGCTGAGGCTGGTGGCAGTGCAGCTGCTAATGATGACCGTGATCCACCACCGCCTCCTCCACCCTACACTGCAGAGCAGTTTTTCACCCAATTCCTGGGAAGCCAACGCAACATGGAGAGCATGCAACAGAATATGGAAGCTGCGTTGCGCAGTATCGCAGATAATACCCGTCGGGGGATAAACCAGGGTGGGCATGAAGCAAACCAGTACAGCAGTTTTAAGGACTTCATGGATACTCGTCCGCCGATCTTCAAGGAAGCCGCAGAGCCTTTAGATGCAGAAGAATGGATTAATACGATGGAAGATAAGTTTCGTGTCCTGAGGATGACTGAAGTGTTGAAGACTGAGTATGCAGCTCATCAGCTTCAAGGTCCGGCAGGAATGTGGTGGAAGCATCACCGCACCACTTTTCCTCCCCATGCCCATATCTCTTGGAGGGAGTTCACTGATGCCTTCCGTGGAACATACATTCCACCAGGTCTGACCGAGATGAAGCTTGGGGAATTCCTGGCGTTAAATCAAGGCACGAAGACTGTGACTCAATATCTGCATGCATTCAATAACCTGAGCCGTTATGCTCCTGATATGGTGAATACTGATGCCAAGAAGATTGCTAGTTTCAAGAGAGGCCTGAGTCCCAAGATGATGAAACATGTGGGTACAAACATGAGGACTAGTTTCAATGACTTCGTTAGTGACTGTCTGAAGCAAGAGAAGAACAACAATGTTTATGCCGCTTCAAAGATCCATAAGAGGGCTTTTGAGTCGGGTTCCTCTCAGTCCAGGGCCCCAGTGACCAACCGCCCCGCTTATCGATCGCCTGTCCCCGGTGCAAGGTTTAGGCCACCGCAACGGAAGAATCAGAATGCTCAACCACCCCAGAGAAACCAGAAGCCGTTCAAGATGGCATTGCCTCAAGCAAAGACAGGACAAGGCAGTTCATCGGGAACCGTGGCTCAAGTGAAGGGACCGTGCTTCAACTGCAACCAACCTGGGCACTTTGCAAAGTATTGTCCCTACCCTAAGAAACAGCAAACGCAGTATCAAGCTCGTGTGCACCACACCACTGTGGATGACATCCCTGAAGGAGAACCGGTGACAGCTGGTATGTTTTCTATCAACAATCATCCTGCAGTAGTCTTGTTTGATTCTGGATCGTCTCATTCCTTTGTAAGTCAAGCATTTGTTAAAAGGCATGAGCAAAAGATAGTTGAATTGGAATGTGCATATAAAATCAGTTCAGCTGGGGCTGATCTGTTGACTAATCAGATAGTTCAGGGAGTAACCCTAAACATATCAAACCGGCAATATAAGCTTAATCTGATAATCATGCCAGGGTTAGTTTTGGATGTGATCATGGGTATGAACTGGATGAATCAAATGGGAGTTGTAATTGATGTTGGAGGAAGGAGTATCTCTCTTAAGGAACCCAGTGGGGAAGGCACCTTTCGGGTGGTCCTACCTCGGAGAGTAGACCTAGCTAGCACATCTTGTGCGGTCCAAACTACTCTGCTAGCCCAGATTCCAGTGGTCTGTGAGTTTCCAGATGTGTTTCCAGAGGAGTTACCTGGACTTCCACCAGACCGAGATGTTGAGTTTGCCATTGAGTTAATTCCAGGAACAGCACCGATCTCAAGAAGGCCTTATCGGATGCCTCCCAATGAGTTAGCAGAATTGAAGAAACAACTTCAGGACTTGCTAAAGAAAGGGTTGATTCGTCCCAGCTCGTCTGAATGGGGATGCCCCGCTCTGTTTGTGAAAAAGAAGAAGGATAACTCCTTACGCATGTGCGTGGATTATCGGCCACTGAATGCAGTGACAATTAAAAACAAGTATCCTCTTCCTCGGATTGATATCTTGTTTGACCAATTGTCTAAAGCCAAAGTGTTCTCTAAAATAGATTTGAGGTCAGGGTACCATCAAATAAAGATTAGGCCGCAAGACGTGCCTAAGACTGCGTTCTCTACCAGATATGGTTTGTACGAGTATCTTGTCATGTCTTTCGGATTGACAAATGCTCCTGCATACTTTATGTACCTGATGAATTCGGTTTTCATGCCCGAATTGGACAAGTTTGTGATCGTGTTCATTGATGACATACTAATATACTCAGAAAATGAAGAAGATCACGCAGAACACCTCAGGATTGTCTTGACTAGACTCAGAGAACATCGACTGTATGCTAAGTTCAGCAAGTGTGAGTTCTGGCTTAGGACAGTTCCTTTTCTCGGCCATGTGTTGTCTGAAAATGGCATTTCTGTAGACCCTAGTAAAGTACAAGAGGTTATGAACTGGAAGTCACCAACTTCAGTTAACGAAGTTCGCAGTTTCCTTGGTTTAGCCGGTTACTACCGTCGCTTCATACCGGATTTCTCGAAGATTGCTAAACCAATGACAAGCCTGTTACAGAAGGATCATAAGTTTGTATGGACAGAGGAGTGTGAAGCAGCTTTCTGTACCTTGCGGAAGTTGTTGACCACTGCTCCTGTTCTGGCCCAACCAGACATAGAAAAGCCGTTTGATGTTTTCTGTGACGCATCCAAGAATGGGTTAGGATGTGTGCTGATGCAAAAGGGAAGAGTCATTGCTTACGCCTCACGACAGTTGAGGAAGCATGAAGTTAACTATCCTACACATGATTTAGAGCTTGCAGCAGTGGTGCATGCTCTAAAGATTTGGAGGCACTACCTGTTGGGTAATGTGTGTAATATCTTCACAGATCATAAGAGTCTCAAATACATCTTTACCCAATCTGAGTTGAACATGAGACAGAGGAGATGGTTAGAGTTGATAAAGGACTACAATCTGAACGTACACTATCACCCTGGAAAGGCTAATGTAGTAGCAGATGCACTGAGCAGAAAATCTCATGCTATTGATGTGCAACCGTTATTTGAAGAAGGGTTCAATTTGTTACATCCGGCTGTGTTGCATAATATTCAGATCAGTTGCACTCTAGAAAGCCAGATCATTGATGGTCAGAAAACAGATAAGGGAATCTTTCATATCAAAGAAAAGATGAAGAGAGAACCCACCAAACACTTTCGCTTGGATGACCAAGGAGTGTTATGGTTCAAGGATCGCCTGGTAGTACCTAAGGATAGAGAGCTTAAAAACAAGTTGATGGATGAGGCCCATCGTTCTAAGCTATCTATTCACCCCGGAAGTAGCAAGATGTACCAAGATTTGCGACCCCGTTATTGGTGGACTAAGATGAAAAAGGAGATTGCAGCATACGTTGCTCGTTGCGACATGTGTTGTAGAGTTAAAGCTCTTCACATGAGACCTGCAGGACTCCTGCAACCTTTGTCGGTACCCGATTGGAAGTGGGATGATATAAGTATGGACTTTATCACTGGTCTTCCCACCACACAGAAGGGCCATGATTCCATTTGGGTAATAGTCGATCGCCTTACCAAGTCAGCTCACTTTCTGCCAGTCAAAACAAGTTTTCGACCACCTCAATATGTAGAAAAGTACATTGCTGAGATTGTCCGATTGCATGGAATACCAAAAACAATAGTGTCTGATCGTGGTTCGCAGTTTACCTCTCACTTTTGGGAACATCTTCATCAAGGTTTGGGTACTAGTTTGATTCGTAGCACGGCTTACCACCCACAGACGGACGGGCAGACAGAAAGAGTGAATGCAGTACTAGAAGATATGCTTAGAGCTTGTGTGTTGTCATCCA
Organism: Saccharum hybrid cultivar R570; assembly: GCA_038087645.1. NCBI lineage: Eukaryota > Viridiplantae > Streptophyta > Magnoliopsida > Poales > Poaceae > Saccharum > Saccharum hybrid cultivar. Next base: position 19,299,261 of record JAQSUU010000637.1, read on the forward strand.
GAGGCTCATGGGAATCCTGGTTACCGTTGGCAGAATTTGCTTATAACAACAGTTACCAAGAGAGTATCAAGATGGCACCATTTGAAGCTTTGTATGGACGGAAGTGCAGAACACCGTTAAATTGGGTAGAGCCCGGAGAAAGAAGATTTTACGGAATTGATTTTGTAGATGAGGCAGAGAAGAAGGTCCGTGTTATTCAACAAAACATGCAAGCAGCACAGTCTCGTCAGAAAAGTTATGCGGATAAGAGAAGAAGACCATTGGATTTCCAAATAGGCGACTATGTCTATTTAAAGGTTACCCCAATGAAGAAGAAACGGTTTGGAATCAAGAAGAAACTATCTGCTAGATTTATAGGGCCATACCAGATTTTGGAGAAAAAGGGCCCCGTGGCATATAAGTTACAGTTACCAGAAGAGATGAGTTCGATCTTTCCCGTCTTCCACGTATCCCAATTGAAGAAGTGTCTACGTGTTCCAGAGGAGAGAATACAGCCTCAGGGTATTCGGATCAAGGCAGATTTGGAATATCGCGAGCAACCAGTCCGAGTCCTGGATACCAAGGACCGAGTCACTCGGAACAAAGTGGTCACAACCTACAAGGTTCAGTGGAGTCATCATGACGAGAGCGATGCTTCTTGGGAAACGGGAGATTATCTTCAAACTGCTTATAAAGATTTTTACGATAAATGGTTCGTAACTCAAATCTCGGGACGAGATTCTTATAAGGGGGGAGGGCTGTAACACCCCTGGGTGTTAAGCATGCATTAGCATTTCAAAGCATAAGCATTCAACATCATTGCATGTTTAGCATTGTTTGAGTTGTAGCCCTTTTCAAATTAAACTTGAAAACAAATAAAAGGGGAAACCCTAAGTTTAGAATAGAGGTTAAAAAGTTAGTGTACTTTTTAGAAGTAACAATTTCAAGTAATCTAGAATAAATCAACTTGATTATTGGAGCAAAAATTTGGATTCAAATTCTCCTCAATTCTGTTTTAAAAATATTCAAAATAAATGAGTTTTTGATTTTTAAATTAGCTTTAAATCTCAAATTCAAAATCTATTGAGAATTTTGAAAAATGCTCTATATGAAAGTTGTAGAGAATAAAATTTTGAACAACTTTTGTTTTGGGTCAAATTTCTGAAAACCCCGTTTTCATCCCCAAATTTGAATTTCAAACAGAGATTTAAAATCTGGAAATTATTTGAAAAAGAAAAATCGGATTTTTCGCTTAGTGGGCTTCGGCTTCACTTTCGGCCCGTCTTCTCTGGCAGCCCGGCCCGCGTCCGCGTCGTGCCCCTCCCGCGCGCGCGCGCCCGCACGCGTCGCTGTGGCGCCGCGGCAGAGCCCGGCAGCCGCGTGGCCGGCCGTCGTCGACACCGCGCGACACGCGCCCCCGTGGCCCCCACGTCCCTCGCGCTCGCTTACTCCCCCTCCGCGCGCTCGTCCGCCTCGGCCACTCCCTCCATTCTCGCTCGCCCGCTCGCAGCAGCCGCAGCAGCGCTCCGCCGCGCCATCACCGGCTCCCGGAGCTCCGCCACCGCCGTTCGCGCTCGTGGCCGCTCCTCCGTCCGATTCCTCGCGGCCTCAGCTCCGCCCCGCTCCCCTCCACCGCGTGCGCACCTCCACTCCGCCACTTGAGCTCAGGTGAGGGCCAATTGGCCGCCCTTCTCCTCCACTGCCGCCATGGCCGCAGTTGGCCGGCGTGCATGGCCGGAGCTCCCTGGCACTCCTCTCTTCCCCCGGTCTCGAGCAATCGCCTTCCCTTCGCCTTGCGGTGCTCGCGCTCATCTTCTCGGCTGCCTCCGTGGCCTGCATTGGCCGGCCGACGAGCTCCAGCGCCGCCGTGCCGCCATCTCCGCCGGCGAGCCCCCTCCGGAGCTCCCGCGCCGCTCGGAGTTAGTGCGCTGGGTGCGCCTCGGCACGGGGAACACGTTGGTGTCCTCCCCGTCGCCGGAGACCTCACCGGCGGCGAGTTCGCCACCGGTCAGCGCCTCCCCCGCGCTGCTCTGGCTGGCCGGTGGGCCCGTTGACCCGCGGGTCCCGCATGTCAGCGCGTGTGGGTTCACTGCACCGGGTGTAGCTAGCGTTTTCACCGGCGATTTTCAAAAGAATTAAAGAAAATGATTTCTCAGAATTTATGAAATAGCTTTGAAAAATTGTATCTCGAGATTTATAGCTCCAAAAATCATGAAACAAATTTTGAAATGTTCCTTTTGAATAGATCTACAGTTTAAAAATATATCATGTTATTTTTGCGACACTTTACTGTACATTTTTATTTAATTGTTATATATGCGGTTATCTTAGAAAAATTGCAGTAAATAAAGTAAAATAAGGAAAAATGTGGTTCTTGTTGCATTACTCTTTATTAGTGATGTACTTTCTAGGAAAAATGCTAGTGAAGCATGTTCTGTGGAAAAATTTTGAAGTGTAGTTCAAATGCCTTTATTGGATAATATTTGTTATTTTTAGTAGAGAGAAAAATTTGTATACAACATACATGTGATAATTTTTGTAGCATGTTAGTTTACTGTTAGTAACCTAAGAAAAATGTGAAATCTGTTGTTTGATACTTTTTCTAGTATAAAACAATTTCATGCTCACTTATAGGCTATAATTTGTTTATTTTGTACAGGTAGTTTTACATTTTCATTTACCATGAAAATTTAGTGGTAGCTTAGTTAGGGTAAGAATACTCTACTGTAATTTTTGTAGATTTTTATCTACACCAGAGATAGGTGTTGCAGTACAACCCTAGTTAAATAAGGAATAAATGATTATTCTTTATGAGAAAGTAAGAATAATAAAATATGTTTGGTGTATCTTTGAAGCATCACTAGGTCTTGCTGATGTTGTGAATGAGTTAGGTTGGTGAGGTTTGATCATTTAGGGTCACTTGCTTGTGTCAGGTGTATGATAATTAGTGTAATCAAAATGGGTAAACCTTAGGGTACATGTTCTTGGATGACGTGGACTACCTTGTAGAAGATGTAGTTATATCTTAACTGCTCATTCCATGTGCTCATTTGCATCTCATGCCATCCCATCACTCCATCATAATCCGATGCATCATTCGCATGTACTTATGCACTTGCATCATACAGGATCGCAGGAGGAGTCGCAGGTAGCAGTTCCGGAGGAGCAGGCTTGGACCGACCAGCAAGAGCCCCAGGCACAGGAGGTGCCCGAGGAGGAAGAGCCAGTCGAGGAACTGCCGGAGTGCGTCGACCACCATCCTAGTTCGTTCGAAAGAGGCAAGCCCCGGAGCATTATAAGTCTCCTATTTTATAAAAGCTATTCCTTATTACCTGAATTATAAATTTATATTGTTGCATTAAGTCATAGGAGTTGAGTGGAACCGTTGTTGCATTAATATCCTTGTCCACCAGAATAATGTTACCTTATTAGGTCAGGATCGAGTAAATTGCTTAGCCATGCTTAGATCGGTAGAAGTCGGGTGATTTCCTGTCACCTGCGAGCTATAGGTGAATACCTGGCTATGGTTAGCAATATTTGTGAATCTTGAAAAGTAACCAAGTGTTAATGGATAAGCGGAGACCGGGCGGAATCTTATAGGGTTTTGGACTATAGTGATTCCGTCTGTGTCGATTAAGGACCGATCGTTGCTCGTCCCTCTTGTCATGTTGAACGCATGCCTCACATTTAGCTGGCCGAATAAAGTACCTTTCGACCGCGAAGCTAGTGACACTATTTCGAGCCGGGATAAACTCGGGTTGGCAGACTGGTGTTGAAGGGGGTGTACGGGGACGCGAAGAGTGAGCCCAAGGTGCGTCCTGGCAGTCGGGCGGTCCCTGGGTAGTGCGATCCATGATTGTTATCCCGCGGCTTCTTGGAAAGTGTCATTGGTGATCTACGCGACCCTGATGGGGGAAGCATGGTTTGTGTGAGGAATAAATCTCCAGCTGGATAGGAATTCGATTCGAATCGCCGTCGCTCCCGGTTAGTGAGCACTTGACTCGAGCTATGGCATCGTAGTGTTAATGATGGAACACGGATGGTTATGTGGTTAATGTTGGAAATGCTAAACCTGAGATGGTAACTTTGATGTTAATGGTTAATCAAGTGATTGTTTTAGTAATAGGTGTTTACCTAGCATGAATAGGTTATCCTAAAAATGATGCTAAAAGTACTTATTTTAGTTATTCATAATAACTTGTGCTTTTCGCAAATGAGTCAAGCCAGTCCACTATATAAAGCCTTGCATGCTCCTTGGTGTCATGTTATTTCTGGTTTTTGACGGGTAAGTCTAGCTGAGTACATTCTCGTACTCAGGGCGTTGTTCCCATTGTTGTTGCAGATGGTCAGATGTACTACGGGTACTGCTCCAACTGTCTGTATCCGGCGATGGGTGACAACTAGGACCTTGGGCAAAGGTCGTTCTGCTTGTCTTATCTACTGCTTTTGTGGAACATGACTATCTACTGGCACTGTAACTGAACTAAGTGTGTGTGCGTAAAACTATTTGCTTCCGCTATGTTATGTTGAACTATGTTGTAATAACTCTTATTTCCGAACTCCGATGTATCTTACTTTTATGGTCAACTTTATGTATCGTGTGAACTGTGGCTGCTAAATCAGTACGATCTTGGTTGTATGTTGGTTGGTTTGAAATCCTTCGTGATTTCACAGAATCTCGAGTTATACGGGCTTAAGTTTGTTAAATTAACCGCCTCGGTGGAAGATTTTCTTACTTAATCTCGTATAATTACGTTGATCCGTTACAACGGTCATGTGATGATGTCATGAAGGAGCTTAATGCACATGAGACATGACATGGAGTCATGTGACCAAGGTGATGAAGACCAAGATGATGCTTGGCTCGATGGACCGGTTGTGAGGGTGAAGGGCAAGTCGAGGCTTCGAAGCGAAGGACCATGCGATGGTGAAGCTTGAGCAAGACTTGGCGCCGACGGACCGATGCAACGGTGAAGAGCAAGTGAAGTCAAGGTCGATGGATCGAGACGGTCATGTGATGATATGAAGTGGATCATATCATTTGTGATATGGTTGGTGCATGTGTTGCATCAACGTCGGAGGAGATGGAGTGGAATGCGCAAGGCAAAGGTATAACCTAGGGCATTTCCATTTCATCGGTCATAGGTGTGTAGAGAAGTTTATGACCGGGTTTTAGGATAGATGGCCGTACTATCAAGAGGGGCAAACTTGTTTGCATATCGGTCATCTAGTGCCACTTGAGCGATCTAACTTTGCATACGGGTTAGGATCGAGTGGCGAGGCAAGTTGAGTGCCTAATTCCTTTGGAAATGTTTGAGAAAAAGCTAACACACAAGCACACGGAGATGTACACTTGATGGTGTTAGCACATTTGCAAAGGTGGAAAAAGAAACGGAGGCGAACGGAGGTCACAGAGGTGACCGGACGCTGCACTGGACGCTGCACCGGACGCTGCACCGGACGCGGTCACTGTGCGACCGGCGCGTCCAGTCAGTGCAGCGCAGCAGTCAGGCGCACGAGTTAGGGTTTGCTACCGGCGCGTCCGGTCACTCGCGGGACCGGCGCGTCCGGTCATGCGTCCTGAGGGAACTGCAGTTTCGCAAGGATGATCGGACGCGGTGCGCGTCCGGTCACACACGATCGGACGTGTCCGGTCGTTGTTGGAGCTTACTGGACTCCGACCGGACGCGGGCACTGTCGTGTCCGGTCGTTGCGAGGAGCGCGTCCGGTCGTTGCGAGGAGCGCGTCCGGTCGTTGCGAGGAGCGCGTTCGGTCGTTGATTCGCGGGCGCGGGTGCTGTGCGCATCGGCGCGTCCGGTCGTTGCGAGGTGCGCGTCCGGTCGTTGAGAGCAGCGCGTCCGGTCAGTGGTTGACCGTTGGCGCGCAGTGACCGTTGGAGGATCTAACGGTCGTGTTTGATTTCGGGGGACACGTGGACGTCACAGGACGACCGGACGCGGTGGAGCGCGTCCGGTCAGTTTCGACCGGCGCGTCCGGTCGTCCCAATTTTTGCCCAGTGAAGGGGTAACGGCTCTATTTGACCGTGGGGTTATAAATAGACGTTGTGGCCAGCTGTGGCCGGTAGCTGAGCACACTTTGGCCTTGGTGGCTTGTGTGGTAGTGCTTGGGAGCCCCCTAACTCACTCATGCTTGATAGTGTTCATCGGATCGAGTGAGAGAGCGATTCTAGTGCGATTGCATCGTGAGGTTGCATCGAGTGGCACTAGGTGATCGTGTTGCAAGCCGGTGGTGCTTGTTACTCTTGGAGGTTGCCACCTCCTAGACGGCTTGGTGGCTTGTGGCTCCGTGGAAGCTCGCAAGAAGATTGTGCGAGGCTCCGGAGAAGCTTTGTGAGGGGGATTGTGCTCACCCCGCGGGGATCGCGAAGAGCAACTCTAGTTGTGCGTGTCATTGAGCTACCTCACTTGAGAGTGGTGTCTTGCGGTGCCTTGCGGGGCGTGCCTTGAGGGGTAAGTGACTTGAGGGTCACACCGAGGAACCATCTAAGTGTTGGTCGACACAACGGGGACGTAGCTTGGTGGCGATCAAGTGAACCTCGGGAGAAAAATCACCGTGTCAACATTGTCTACTCTTCTCGGTGGTTTGCCTTCGTGCAACACAAGCTTGTATTTACTTTCATATATACTTATGCTTGTGTAGTTGCTTTCGTAACTAGTTTGCTTGTGTAGCTTGCTAGTTGTCTTCTTGCTTGTGTAGCTAGAAGCTTCCCCTTTGCGTGGCTAATTCGGTTTGTGTAACCTTGTTAGTCACATTGCTTAGTTTGTGTAGCTAAGTAGTTTGCGCTCTCTAATTTGGCTTGTGTAGCCTTGTTATTGAGCATTGCTAGTGAGCTTAGGCTTTGTGCGCTTTGCTTACTAGAATTGTGTAGGAGCTCCCTCTTGCTTGCAAAGTACTAGTGCATAGGTTTGTGTGACCTTGCTCTAGAATTAAATAGGAGAGCTCTTGCTAAGGAAAGCACCTTAGTTGCTTAATTAGGATCTTTGTGAGGTGCTTGTGAACTTAGATTGAGGGGTGTAGTCTTGGCTAAACCGATAAGTTTAATTCCGCATTTGTTTTGGTTAGCCAACGTGTTTAAGTTTTAGAAAGGACTATTCACCCCCCCTCTAGTCCGCCATCTCGACCCTACAGCTAGAACCAACAAAAGAGAAGAGGGAGGACAAGTTCTCACAGTCTGCTGCTTGGTGTTACAATTCTGGGGGTACAAAGAACTAAAAATCCTTGCTTTGCTAGTTTGTAGGATTCGGTTCTTTCCTAGTTAATAGAATGGATTGAAGAGGTTGTAATTCTGATTAGAACAAAGGGACACAAGTACAGAGTCAATGTTTCCTATCCTTTTGAGTGGTTTGAGTGACCAATTGTGCCTTATTAGGGTACCTGAACTAAATCTGAAAAGCTTTCTAAACTGAATTTGGAAAGCTTTAAAAAAAAGAAAAATATCTTAGCAAGAAAAACCTACTCTACTATTTTAAGCAGAGCTATAAGTTAGCAATGCCCTAGGAAGACTACAGACTATATCTCATTAAATGGGGAGATATAAACCAATTTAGTCTTCTCCACAAGGCCACTTTTTTCACGTGCTCCCATAGACCAATGACCTACAAAATTGGAGGAAATCAATAATTGATGAATCTTTATAAAGTCATATAGAAATAATTGTGTGATAGGTCCTTGGCTAATGTACAGAATTAGACATGAGACTAGAATTTAACATCAAAAATGTTTTCAAGAATCATGAAACACCATCAGCTACAAAAAAGGCACTAGAAACATCTCAATTCATCAATGCACAAGAACTTGCTCTTAGGAGTGTAAAAAAGATATTATTGGACAGTGGGGAAGGAAAAATAAAATCAATCATAACTTGGAGCCAATAGCATATGCATTACATATTCCTTCTGTTGGTGCCACATACAGTTCATGGCATACAGAAAGTGAAAATAGCTCTAATAATAAACTAAAAGCTGACAAGCTAGATCTTAGATCTTTTCTCCTGTAAACCTACCCTATGTAAACAAAAAGATCCTAATTAACACACTAAAAAGGAAAGCCAGCAAACAAAACTCACCATGGCGTTGATTAAAAAAAAGCAATCTGATGTTGTTCTGACAAACTCACATAAGAGGTATATATAAAAGACAGAATCTAAATACTAAAAAACCTTGACAAAAATTGTAAAAAGCAGGTCCAACTCACTCTTCTTATGTCTAGTATGCACTTAGCAGGGGGTGTGACCGACATTCACAAAAATGTGATCTGTTGCTTGGTTGTTACACATTAGCCATGCATATATGCATGTGTGTGTGTGTGTGGAAAACACTGCGAAGTTTTCAAAAAAAACATTATTGCGAATTTCATGAATGAACTTGGATTTGCATGCCTACACAGAAGGCAAGATTTGACTGAAAAGTAGTTATTTCTAACTAGCCAAATAATGCTTTCTTAATGAGCACATGCTCACAGTAATCCCTTTAAATTGGCATCATATATACTACTAGATTTCAGAATCATGCTTGATTTAGTAGCTAGCTCCTTTCTTAGTAGCTGATTTGTTAGTTTCTTTTGTGGCATATTCCCATTCAAGCTTGTGACCTAACTTCTAAACTTTTGATGGTTATTAGTAAAATACACTCCTCAATTGTGATGATTGAAGAATGAATTCAATTGTGTGGCAAAGTTTCCTTCCATTTAATTTTTTCTCATGGTAGAAACCCTGAGTTTAGTCTGGACTGTGAATTTATTCCCTTTATAGTTGAATTAGCTATCTAAATGTTGATTTCTCATTGATATTCTATACTTGCAGTACTACATTTGCAATGTGAACTACAACATAACATCGGGGAAATCAATATCCAGTGCCAAACAAATCTGCTCCCATTTTACATAACAGTTGGTGATGGAGGCAACCAGTAAGGACTTGCTTCAAAGTGAGAAGAACTAATGGCTGGCATGCTATTATGTTACACAACATGAACTGTGTGGAACAATAGCAGAATAGCAATATTGCTAGTGCCTGCCTCTATTGAAAGTAGCAGAGCCAATTATTCAGACTGACAATGGCAAGTCTAGCTACCAAAAGTTTTCCTGACTCCCAAAGTTTAATTTGGCCTTCAAGTTTAAACAAACAATAAAGGTCAGTGGTACTGGCTGGTTGTTATGTTATCTGCACCGCTAATTCATATGATATCACCATCAGAATTCATGATACAAGAAACATGAATATTGATCATTTCATCTCTTAGCTCCTACATCTATTAGCCCAAGACACGCAAAAGAGAGCTATTATACTCATGATGGTACAAGCAAAAACAACATAGTCTTGCTGTAAGCATTATTAACACAAATAAATGAATATTGATCATTCATGTTTTGTTTATTCTGCATCGATAGATCGATCAATCTGCTAGCCAATCCAAGACATGCAAAACATAACTCGAACAAGGAAAAATTGCCCAATTCAAATCCTTAGAATAAACCTACAAAACACGAATATATATAGAAACCATAAGTTGATGCAACCTCAAAATCGCTAAACCAGTACCCCAAGCTCAAAATCAGGAAGACACGTAGGTAAAATATAAAGTATAGTAAATCTATGCGCGGTTAAAATTTTTTTGGTCAGCTAGCATGCAGAATTTTCATATCAAATTAATCACATCAAAACATACATAGAAAGATGGGCTAACAATCCGCATCTCTGTGGTGGCGAAATTAGAAGGACGAACCATCGAACCTAAGATTTGGTTCCCACAAATCGAGTCGCCACCGGCTGCGATAGCTGACAGCCTCTGCACACAAGCTCACACGCGGACCCGATGGGAGAAGAAGAGCGGGGAAGGGCAGGCGGACGAGGCGACGACGCCTACCTAGAGGAGTTGGAGTCATTGGAGGCAGTCGTAGGTGACGACATCGACGTCCTCGCAGCGGCGCGGCCAACAGTTGTGTCACGGTAGGGGTTTAGATCCTTCGTCCTCCTCGTCCTCACTGCAGCCGCCGAAAGTCAATGGGTGGCGGGCTCGTCAAGGCCCGCCGCCTCCGCCTAGACGCCCCAAAATCGAGGCTGTGCCGGGGTCGACAGGAGAGGCTAGTTGCTGCCGCCTCAAAATCGAGGTTGCGCCGGCGGCAGCTTTGAAGCTTTTGCCTCCACGCAAAGGCGGGAGACCAATTGGACCCGCCCAAAATTGAAGACGCGCCGGCGTCGATTCCACCTTCGCCTCGAAGCCGCCGGAGCTCCAACCTCCGACTCGAAGAAGACACGGGAAAGGAGAAAAAGGGAAAGACATAGGCGGTATGGTTTTTGATTTTTTAAATGGCTGACGCGGCGTGACACTCTCCGAATGGAAGCGAGCACAACGAAAATGTGATGGGAACGGAAGGTACCGAACATAAATGGGGGTGGCTGCTGAAAATGGGAAGTGCGCGCTGCTAGATCCCGTGGCGCACGCGTGCTGTATAAGATTTGGGCGGCCGGACGGGCACGGGCACGGATTACGGAAGGGCAATGTCCATTACTTACGGACAGGTCACCATCGAGGACCGAACGGTCAAACGGTCAAAAGCGTTGGCCCCACTCGCTGTTCGCAGCAGACTAATCCGGGGATTTTGTGGTTAGAAACGGATGGTTGTGACGCGAGTGTGTAGTGCAGTTCAACACGCCAGGGTTATTGCATTAGACCGGTGTAAGACCGAGCCATAACCTGTAGCAATCCGGTTCACTTAAAAGACTGCATGTTTAAGCAAACCGTTAAAACCCGGTTGAACCGGCCAGTTTGTTAAGAAACTGGTGAACCAACTGGTTTCATACGAATCGAGTGGTTTCTGCCCGAGAGAACCTTATCTACTTAACGATATTGATAGAAAAATGTCACAATGTAGCCTTTAGGACTTCTGGTGGTCTGGCCGGCTAAGGGAGGGAAATTTCCCCTTTTCTTGTTTCTAGGTGGGAGCTGATGGCGATAGTGGCGGGCATCAGCGTGCACATTGGGCGGTTGCGGCGGGCATCGATGTGCACATTAGGCGGCTGCAGGCGGTAGCGCTCGTAGGTAGCTATCAGGGGTGGCCCACACATTGGGCAGTTGCGGGCTCGGCGATAGCGCTTGCAGGCTGCGGCCAGGGGTGGCGCACCCATTGGGCGATGACTGTTGCTTTACTCCAGCCTCCAGGCCTCCATCTCGGTTGCTCGCCTGCTCGGCCAGCCGCGGCTCCAGGTACTGCTGCAGTGCAGCTTGGGTGGCGTTGATGGGTACAACCTGCTACCCTGCTCTGCACCTATACTCTGCAGTTTGCACCAAGCTCCAGCCTGTCACGACCCAATGGTCATTTCAAATAAAACTTTTTCGAAAACCTCCTTAATAACCTTGCACAAGCCCTCTTATTAGCCAAAGAACCACCACATCACTCTTCGAAAGGCTTCTAGTACTCTCTACTAGGACAAGGACTCCAAATTCTCTAATCAACCCCATCAACTTTCTCGATCAACCTAAGTCAACTAGGGGTCAATCCTAGTCAACCCATGGTTGAAAGCCCTATGTTTGGTTTTTGGATTATTGAGACAACCAAGTGGACTAACCTCTATCCTAGTGTTGTGTATGAGATAGGTTATGTCCACACTAAGGTTGAGCAAAGATGGCACACATGGTGTTGGTGATGGCCACAAATATTGGAAAAAGAAGAAAGCGAAAAACAAAATGTAAGGCTCAAGGCAAAGGTATAAACTAACGATTTCTGTTTTGCTGGTCAAGACACAATAGAGTGCATGATCGGATTTAGAATAGATGGTCGTACTATTAAGAGGGGAGCTCTAATTAGACAATTTGGTCATCTAGTGCCACTACATTAGAACTCTATGCATATGCATTTAGGCCTAGTGAGACATCGGAGAGCAAGAAAAAATGTTTGTAAAAAACACTTTGGAAAATGCTAACTTTGATTAATATGTTTGGCAAAACATTTGAGAGTTAGCACGTTTGCAAGGAGGCAAAGATGTGCTCGGTGTGCCACCGAATGTGGCTCCGGACACGACAGCAGTGGTTTTTTACTGCTCAGTTTTTAGCCAAGCATATGAGGGTCCAGTATGCACCGAACAACACGTCACCTGAGTCGGACAAGGGTTCTAGTGAGGTTGCAGTCATGGTTTTTAGGCGCTCTACTCTTCGGACGTGTCTGGTGTGGCACCGAACACCGCACCAGACAGGGGTTTCAGTGAGCATGTAATTTGGTCGTTTGAGCTCTAACACTCACCAGACGTGTCCGGTGTGCTCACCGGGCGTATGATAGAAGTTAACGGCTAGTTTTTGATAATTGAAAAGGAGTCATTATATTGGGGCCTCACCAGATGTATCCAGTGCGGGCATTATGGTTGCACTAGACATGTCCGGTGCCCCCATAGTCTGCCCATCAAGAGGTAATGGTTGGCTTTATTGTGTGGGATATAAATAGATGATGTGGCTAGCCATGTCCACTCCCTTGGCACACCATACTGTATGACCACGCCATCAAGTAACATGTTATAGCCTCCAATTCAATCTTCACCAACTCGAGTATCACATACATCGACACCAACCCAAGTCATTGATGGACCAATTACACGTAGTTGAGCAAAGAAGCTACAACAAGAGGTGAATGTGCTATTTTGTGAAATTCATTTTAACAGTAATGAGAATTATGTACTGCCTAAGTCATGCATGTTTGATAAGGAACGTCCTTGAGGGTGGCCCGATCTTCATGACTGTAGGTCGAAGAATCGAAGATAACTTACTACGAATGGCGGGGTAACTAGCTTTATACCTGTCCAAGGTTGGATGTGACCAAGCGATAGGTAGTGAGGCACCGAAACCACAAAGACTTCGACTCGATCTCTGAACGATCGCAAAGCCACAATCCGAACCTAATCCACACAAAACGGTGCAGCCGTATTGGAAACCGTAGAGCACGAATTAGGGGAATCCAGAGGGATCTCTTCACAAGTCCAAGAAGAACACGTAAGAATAAAGGTTTGAGTAAGGCACTCGACAGCTCGACTATAATATTAGTGGGTTTATCAATTCATCAAAAGGTTCTAAATACCTTAGAGACAGGGGATATTTATACTCGGAACAACCCTCCAAGTTAGGTGTGAAAACGAAATGGAGTTTCTGAAGATAGGCTATGTGAAAGGTCACATCGAGATGGATTCTCAAAGTGGTCTCGCATGACTGTTGGCCACCTGAGCAGTCTCCACTAATCTGGCCATAACTTGTTATTGGGAAGTCTAAGTGATGAACATTTTATTGGGGGTGTGAAAGTAGACTCGAAGAGCTTTCCAGCCATGTGCAGCATGCACCACAAAACTTTGTAGATTGGTACAGTTTTGCACAGGAAGTTGAACTAATATTTTGTCCTGGAAAGACTATTGGTCCGTTTTTATCAGATTGGCTTGCTTTTATCACACTGAAACAGATGATGAAAAAACTTGGTCCATATTTATCACATGGCACCATTTTTTATCAGACTGTCACAGATGATGAAAACCTTGGTCTTGGTCCTGATCGTTTGTATGTTCCACCTCTTCATGTGTGCACCTAAGTAACATCAAGGTAGATCATTTTGTAAGTGCAATCATGCTCTAAGTGGGTTTTGGTGATGTTGACCACATAATTAAAGGACTAATGGCTTTGACAAGTGTTTGACAGCATAACTTTTATTGTGGATGCAAAGAAACAAAGGAGGAGACCCCCCAACTCAAATGGATGGCTTGCAACGGCTCCAAGAGCTAGGTTAATTCTTTTTATATTTTGAAATTGAGTTATAGGACAAGCCGTACTATCAAGGGGGATACTAATAGTGTGCTGGGTGGAACCAAGTGCTCAAAACTCCATCTACATCTCAAATAATTCCTGCCACAAAAAGCCAGCCAGCTGAATTCTTTTCTGTCCTGGCCAGCGCGGAACCTCCGTGCCTAGACGCGGAACCTCCACGCCCCAATGCGGACGCTCTGGGGTCTGTCGGACCTGACCGTTTTGTGGGTGATGTGGGTGGTATATATACCATACCCCTTCGCCCCCCAACGGTCATCTTTGCCATTTCTTCATCTCTGAGAACTAAAGCTCTCTCTCTCTCGAGCTCAGTGTCTCCCAACTCCCTTGCTCAAGATCTTCGTGATTCCTTGAGGGATTTGGCTCTAGAGAGTGTGAGAAAGCTCGAGAAGATCCTTCTCTCCGTTCTTGTGCACTTGGTGAAGCCCTCACCGCTTGGTGTGTTCATTACTCTTGGAGCTTGGCTCCTAGACGGCTAGAGGTTGCCCAGTAGCTCCCAATCCGTTGTGGTTGAGCACCGGGACATTTGTATTGCCCTTTGTGACTTAGTGGAACCCTCTAACCTATTGCCTTTGTGGTGGGTTGGAGAAGAGGAGTAAGTTGCAAGAGACTCCATAGCCTTTGTGGCTAACCTCAACAACGTGGATGTAGGTTAGCCTTTGTGGTGAACCGAACCATGGGATAAATCCTCGTGTCTCTTGTGATTGTGATTATTGTTGCTATCATTTGTGTTTTGAATTGATTTTTAGGGTTTGCATCCGATTTACGAATTCCTCATCCTCTAGGTGCAACCAACTGTTTGGATAGCTCAACATTCTCCCCAGGAAGGCTGGTATTACATTCGATCTATTTTTCATTCGTTAAATTCCACAGTAGATCGATTTCATACTCTGATCCCCAGAGGTTCCACGTTTATCCCCGGAACCTCCGTGTCCTGGAGGCTCCGCGCTAAGGCCCGGAGGCTTCGCGTTTTGACTAGTTTCGTGAAGTTGATTAAATTTCAGAAAAAGGCCTATTCACCCCCCTCTAGGCCACTTGCTAGATCCTTTCAATTGGTATCAAAGCAATGTTTCCTCGTAATAGCACTTAACCGTGTGAGGAAATGGCAAGTCCTAGAGAAAGGGTACCAGAGGAAGATCGAGAGGAACGCTATGAAGACATTCCAAGTGGAGAAGAACTAGAAGCTCTTGAGGATGATCCTACAGCAGCACTTGAGCGACTTCCAAAGATCAAGCTCGATGGGAAGGGATCCTCAAAGGGAGACAAGCAAAAAGAAAAGAACAAAGAAAAGGAGAGGAAGAAGAGCAAAGCAAAGAAGAGGGTGCAGTCAACTCCATTAGCAAGCAGTGAATCAGAAAATGGAGATGATGAAGATGAGTACTATGCTCAAAGGATTCCAAAGAGATCACTCAAGTCCAAGCCGAAGAAATCTTACTCAAGTGTATCTTTTAATTATGATTCTATAAGTTTGCCCACTAACCATCACATCAATATACCCGTGGGCAAGTTGCCTCCATTTGATGGAACCAACTTTGCCAAGTGGAAGCATATGATGAAGGCTTATCTCACCGGTCTCCACCCGGAGTTGTGGAACATTGTGTGTGTAGGTTTTGATGATCCCGAAGATCCCAAAAATCTCACCTCAAGAGACATCCGCAACATACACCGCAATGCTCAAGCCACAAGTGCTCTACTTAGTGCATTGAGTCCAGAAGAATACAACAAAGTGATTGGCTTGGAGATTACAAAGGAGATTTGGGATACCCTTCACATTGCACATGAAGGGGTTAGCAAAGTGAAGAAGTCCAAGATTGATCTATTGATGGCTCAACTCAATAGATTTGTGATTAAGGATGAAGAAGGCCTCCAAGAGATGTTTGATAGATTGATGGTGATAGTTGACAAGATTAGAGGATTGGGAGGAGATGACTTGGATGATCATCATGTGGTGAAGGTGATGTTGGAAGCATTTGCACCTAGAAATCCAACTCTTGTCACATTGATTAGAGAGAAGAAAAGGTTTGAGGAGTTCTCTCCTAGTGATGTTCTTGGAAGGATACTCACGAGCTTATGGAGATGGAAATTCAGCAAAGGAAGAAGTTTGGTGAACTTGAAGCAAAGATGGAGAACCTAAAGGTCATGGACAAGGATGTAGCCCTTAAAGCAAGCAAGTCAAGCAAGGCATCAAGATCAAGATCAAGCAAGGTTGAGGTGGATTACTCATCAAGTGACTCAAGTGAGGATGAGGATGATGAGGTATCCTCCGGTGAGATTGGTGATGTTACCTTGTTCATGAGGAAGTACAAGAAATGATTGAAAAGAGAAGGCTACAAGTTTGCTAAGAGGAAGTTTCCAAACAAGCTAAAGAGAAAGTGCTACAATTGCGGTAGCACGGACCATCTCATAGCCGAATGTCCCTTTGAGAATAAGGAGGACAAGAAAGACAAGAAGAAGAAAGCTCACAAGAAAAATGACAAGACTCATCACAAGAAGAAGAACTATGCCGGTCAAGCTCATATTGGTCATGAATGGGATTCAGATGATGATAGCTCAAGTGAAGAAGAAACAAGAAAAGTTACAACCATTGCTATCAAGAAGCGTTCTTCTTCACCAAAGCTCTTCACCAACTTGACCGATCATGAGGAGAGATCTACACTCTTTTGTCTCATGGGCAAAGGAGAAATGGTAAAACCAAAATCCAAGCTAAAACCCTCTCCTCCATCTAGTGATGAATCCGACATAGATACTAGTGATGACTCTAGTGATAAATCTAGTGATGATGAAGTAAACAATTTGATAAATAAAATGGATAAAAAATCTAAGAATTTCATAGCTAAACTAATGGAGGAATTTGAGAAAACTCAAGCCACTCTTGCCAAACAAGAGAAACTTTATGTTACTTGCAAGAAGGCTCTTGCATCAGAAAGAAGTGAAGTTGAAACTTTACGCTTGGAAGTGGATCAAGCAGAAAGTGTCATAGTCACCCTAAAGGATGATCTAAATATTCTTCAAGCAAAGAATAATGCCCTCAAAACAAGAAATGAGGAGCTTGAAGTATAATTTAGCATCCTTTGGGATAAAACCTCACATCTTACGAAAGCAAGTGAGATCTCTAATGCCTCCACTAGCAAATGTTGTGATAAATGCTATAATGTTGATTTAGAAGCTTGTGCTACTAACCTTGCTAATATGGAAGCTATGAAGAAGGAGATTACTAGACTCAACAATACCATAGCTAGTGGGTGCATGGATGATGCAAGCAAGAAGCCTAAGTTCATTCAAGGAAGACATCCATTCATTAAGGATGGACTTGGTCACAAGAAGGGTGGCAAGACCGACAAGAGGCACATGGTAAATGGAGTGTCTTGCATTAGATTCGAGAAGAAGGAGACCATTGGAGAGGTGCTACCAGTCTAGACCACGAAGGCTTCGAGCCTAAACGTGGAGGCTCCATGGCCCGGAGGTTCCGCGCCAAAACGTGGAGGCTCCGGGGTCTGGAAGCACAACAGCATCAACAAGAACAAGACACAACCTCAACCAAGGCAGCAAGATCCTAAGGCTTCTAACACTCGTCTGCAGGTTAAGGAGAATCCAATTGTGCCCAAAAGGAACAAGTATGCTTACAAGCCCAAGACTCATGCACCCCATGAGAGAATGTCCTCTTGCTATGTGTTGAGACGCAACAACCTTGGTAAAGTTGTTGCCACGTATGTTGGAAATGAGCCCAACATATATGTGAAAAGATCTCTATGGGTTCTTAAGATTCTAGTGGCTAACACTCAAGGCCCCAATGCTAATTGGGGACCTAAAAGAAAAAACTAAACTTGTTTTGTAGGCATACTCCTCCGGTGGATCAAGTTGGGTGCTTGATAGTGGATGTACAAATCATATGACCGGAGAGAAGAGTATGTTCTCATCTTATGCCCAAATGGAAGGACAAAGTGAAAATATAGTGTTTGGGGATAATTCAAAAGGAGAAGTGTTTGGTGTCGGTAAAATCTCTTTAACTCAAGATCATTCAATTTCCAATGTTTTACATGTTAATTCGTTGAGTTACAATTTATTGTCCGTATCACAATTATGTGAGATGGGCTATGATTGTCACTTTATAGATAAGGGTGTAACCACCTTTAGAAGGGAGGATTCCTCTATTGCTTTTATGGGTCGCTTGAAGGGCAAGCTTTACCTAGTTGATTTCAACAAAGGTAAAGCAATGCTTGAGACTTGTTTAGTGGCAAAATCTAGCATGGGTTGGTTATGACATTGCCGACTAGCTCATATTGGGATGAGGAACTTGGTTGAACTTCTAAAGGAGGAACACATCCTTGGACTAACAAATGTTCAATTTGAGAAAGATAGGATATGTAAAGCGTGCCAAGCCAGAAAGCAAGTAGGCATACCACACCCACCAAAGAGCATCGTCACTACCACAAGCCCATTGGAGCTCATTCACATGGATCTCTTTGGACTGGTTGCCTACGTTAGCATTGGCGGTAACAAATATGGTCTTGTTATTATTGATGATTATTCTCACTTCACGTGGGTGTTCTTTGTGTATGATAAGAGTGAAGTGCAAGGGAAGGTGAAGACCTTCATTAGAAGAGCACAAAGGGAGTTCGGGCTACCTATCAAGAAGGTGCGAAGTGACAATGGCTCTGAATTTCGCAACACCAACATTGAAGAGTTTCTTGATGAGGAGGGCATCAAACATGAATTCTTGGCTCCATATACCCCTCAACAAAATGGGGTGGTTGAGAGGAAGAACCACACTCTCATTGACATGGCAAGAACAATGCTTGATGAGTACAAGACTCTAGACAACTATTGGGCCAAAGCAATCAACACCGCTTGTCATGCTATCAACCGCCTCTATGTTCATAAGTACTACAAGAAGACTTCATATGAGCTCCTAACCGGTAACAAACCCAAGGTGTCATATTTTAGAGTATTTGGGTGCAAATGTTTCATTCTTAACAAGAAGCCCCGAAGCTCTAAATTTGCACCTAAGATTGATGAAGGTTTTCTTCTTGGTTATGGTCCAAACAAGCACGCCTATCGGGTTTTCAATCTTTCGACTGGAAGAACTGAAATCACGGTAGACGTGACGTTTGATGAATCTAATGGCTCTCAAGTGGAGCAAGTTGATCTAGATGTTGTAGGAAAAGAAGAGCCACCTTGTGAAGTAATCAAGCAACTGGCCACAGGTGATGTGAGACCTGTTGAAGCTACTGAAGAAGAAGAACCTCCACTCCAAGCTTCAACACCACTCCAAGGGCCAACTGCTATCCTAGGTCTTGTGAACATGCAGGACGCGGAGGCTCCACGCCTAAACGCGGAGGCTCCAGGGCCCGGAGGCTCCGCGCCTGGACACGGAGGCTCCGAGGTCTGGGATAACAATCAGCAAGAGGATGAACATATTCAAGATAATGAGCCTCAAGCTGATGAAGATGATGACAACCAACCCCTACATCAACCTTTAGGCAGACCACCTCACCCAAGAGTCCATCAAAGTGTACAACAGGATCATCCCGTTGATAACATCCTTGCGAGCATAAGAAAGGGGGTAACAACTCGATCTCGTCTAGCAAATTTCTGTCAATTTTACTCGTTTGTTTCCTCCTTGGAACCACTTAAGGTAGATGAAGCTCTTAAGGATCCGGCTTGGGTGATGGCTATGCAAGAAGAGTTGAATAACTTTGAGAGAAATCATGTATGGGAGTTGGTGGAAAGACCAAAGACTAATGTGATTGGCACCAAGTGGGTCTTTTGAAACAAGCAAGATGAACATGGTGTGGTGACAAGGAACAAGGCAAGATTGGTTGCTCAAGGGTTCACTCAAGTTGAAGGGCTAGACTTCGAAGAGATATTCGCACTGGTGGCAAGACTTAAAGCAATCCGAATGCTTCTAGCCTTTGCTGTCCATCATGATTTCAAGCTATATCAAATGGATGTGAAGAGTGCTTTTTCTCAATGGTCCACTCTCCGAGCTAGTATATGTGAAGCAACCACCGGGATTTGAAGATCCTAAGCATCCTCATCATGTCTACAAACTCCATAAGGTGCTCTATGGGCTTAAGCAAGCACCAAGAGCATGGTATTAATGCCTTAAGGATTTCTTGCTCAAGCAAGACTTTGAAATAGGCAAAGCCAACACTACTCTCTTCACAAGAAAGATTAAAATTGATATATTTGTGTGCCAAATATATATCGATGACATAATATTTGGTAGTACTAATCAAACCTTGTGTGAAGAATTTAGTAGGGTTATGACAAAGAGGTTTGAGATGTCTATGACGGATGAATTGACATTCTTCCTTGGATTTCAAGTCAAACAATTGAAGGAAGGGACATTCATATGTCAAACAAAGTATAAGAGATATACTCAAGAAGTTTGATATGGTGAATGCCAAGCCCATCAAGACACCTATGGCAACAAATGGGCACCTAGACTTGAATAAAGATGGAAAAGCCGTTGATCAAAAGGTATATCGTTCCATGATCGGCTCCCTACTTTACTTATGTGCTCTAGGCCGGATATTATGCTTAGCGTGTGCATGTGTGCTAGATTTCAAGCTAACCCGAAAGAGTGCCATCTTATGGCCGTTAAGAGAATCTTGAGATATTTAGTACACACTCCTAACTTTGGCTTATGGTATCTTAAGGGCTCCAATTTCAATCTACTTGGGTATTCGGATTCCGATTACGCTGGTTGCAAAGTAGAAAGAAAAAGTACATCAAGGATATGTCAATTCCTTGGACGGTCCCTAGTGTCTTGGAGCTCTAAGAAGCAAAATTCTGTAGCCCTTTCCACCACTGAAGCCGAGTATGTGGCGGCCAGTGCATGCTGTGCCCAACTGCTTTGGATGAAGCAAACCCTCAATGATTACGGATGTCGCTTCACCAAAATCCCACTCTTGTGTAACAATGAAAGTGACATAAAGCTTGCAAATAATCTCATAAGCCACTCAAGAACTAAGCACATAGACATCCGTCATCATTTCTTGAGAGACCACGAAACCAAAGGAGATATCGCAATTCACCATGTGAGCACTGAAAAGCAACTAGCCGATATCTTCACAAAGCCTCTCGATGAGTCAAGGTTCTATGCTTTGAGGAGTGAACTAAATATACTTGACTCTCGTAACGTGGTTTGAAATCTTGCATGCCTCTGATTGTTATTTTCTACTTAAACTAGATTGGTTTGCTAAATGTTAATAAGTGTTTCAAAACATTGGTTCTCATGTCCAATCTTGTCTCTAGTAGTTATTATTATGTGCTAATTGTTTTGCTAGCTAGCTACAAGAGACAAGAAGTCCATGACCATTAATTAAAACACTTAGAAATTCCTTGAAATACAGACCAAGTTTCTGCTCGGTGTCAGATCGCGGAGGCTCCGCGTTTTCTCGCGGAGGTTCCGTGGCCTAGCGCAGAGGCTCCGCGTCCTGACAGACGGTTAGGGTTTGGGTAAAAATCAAAATGTTTTCTCTCTTTACTGTTTTACCCCTCCCAGTAACTTCTCTGAGTTACTGGGGACTCTTTCGAGCCGCACTACTCCCTTCTCTCTTGCAAGCGCGCTCGCTCTCGCCATCATCGTCGCCGTGGTCACGCCACCGCTGTAGCATCGTCGCCCCGCTCCCCTATGTTGCGTGGGCGTTTGTGGTGGTGGTGCTGGAGGCTGGGGCTCAGGGGGGGCCCATAGTGGAGGAGGAGAAGCTCGCCCTCGCCGTCATCATCGTCGTTCAAAGGATTCGCCATCTCCAGTCTGGCTTCCTGGCTTCTCGGCTGCATCCGCGGTAGAGGAGCATCTGTTGAGGCTGTCTTCGACCATTGCAGCCCGTCTCTCATCTGATTTCTCGCATCCAAGGTGAAACCCTAATTTCACAGTGGATTCATTTTGGGGTCATCTCTTCAATCGATTCCTTGCGTAGATGAGTTTGATTTTGTTCCCTAGAGCTGGATTTGATAGTACATTGCAATAGATTCGAGTAGAAAGTTGAATCAAATTTAGGCTTATCCACCAGAATGCGGAGGCTCCGGGACTCAGAGGTTCCGTGCCAGAGCGCGGAGGTTCCACGGTCTGGATGGATTGAGAGCCTTGGTTTGATTCAAAATTCTACTCAAACCTCTTATGATGCTGCTATTATGTTTGGCTATAGTTTCTTATATGTTTCTATGCATTTTTCTTTAGATGGAAGGTGATCCGAGTCAGAGGTGTGAGAAGCGATCCAAAGGGAACCTTGATCCAGTAGACCGGGAGATCAGAGGTCTTGTGTTTTGAGAGCTGCAGAGTGGCAGTGAGCAGCAAGGCCACAACAGTGAGCAACAAACTCGTGGTAGAGGCAGCCGCAGGCCTCCATCTAGAAGAGGTGGTGGTCAAGGTAGCGGTAGTGGTGTTGGTCGTGGGGCTGGCCGAGGTGCTACTGGACATGGAGAAGGACCCGCTGATGGAGGAAGAGAGGGGAAGACTATTCTAGCTATTGGTGCTCCAGGCACACCCCCTCAGTTTATAGAGTTTGATCAATCCTATATGGTTTAGCATCAGGGTTCCCCAGTAAGGAGAGAGCCTGTGATCTATGATCATGGAGTTCAAAGGCAGCACAATAATTATCACAACTTGGGAGTGCAAGTCAAGAAAGCTAGGGCAGTAAATCCCTATGCTTGGTTGAATGACAGAGGAATGGACTATAGATTTTGGTCTCTCTTTTAGTTTGAGTTCTACAAAACTGTCATCCTAGCCAAAGAGAAGAAGATAGTTCAGATGAAGTATATTGATTGGGATCACATTGAGAGCATGAACACTTTTGACTCCCAGAGAGTGATAGATATAGTGACTGAGCATGGGCTGAAATATATCATGGGTTTCCAATATGATTGGAACAGAGAGGTCCTAGCTCAGTTTCATGCCACTTTCTTCCATGATGTAGCAAGTGAGACCATTCATTGGATGACGGAAGGAGTTCACTACAAGATAGATTTCACCACCTTTGCTTGTCTTCTTGGCTTTGGAAGGGGAGACAAATTTGCTGACACCATTCACACTGAGAATGTGATGAAGCCTGAGGATATTGTCTTTGCTTATGAGAGGAGAGATTTGGTAGATGGGAAGACAGTGGGGCTGAAGTCTTTATACTATGCCATGAACAATCTATTCAGAGAGACTATCAACCCAAAAGGTGGTGACTCAACTTCTCTGAGGAAGTATGCAAAGAACCTGTTAGCAAGGATGGCACCTGGTAGTGATGCATTCTCCATCAGTAGATTTATTTGGGCTGAATTGAGTGATTCCATGGATGATGCTAGAAATGACCTGCCCTATGCACCTTATGTCATGTACATCATTGAGAGGGTGTCCGACATTGAGTTCAAGAAGGATGTGGAGCATAGGCCCTACACGTTGACTCAGTGGCAACACACAGGATTGGAGCCACTTGTTGGGGCAGCAGGCACGTCAGTTGCAGCAGAGGGTAGACCTTCTCATAGGGCTAGCAGCAGCAGACCTTCTTCTTCCCACCACAGGTCCAGGGGGAGCAAGCTCAAGGAGTTGCTCAAGAACATCTTTTGTATGTGTCAGTATGCCGTAGATGCTGCATATGAGGGAAGAAAAGACATCAATGACGTGAGAAGGTAGATGGGACTTGTGACTAGAGAGATTCCACCTCCACCAGTGTTTCCTCCATATGAGGACTCTAGCGAGGATGAGCCCGAGATGGATCTTCCACATGATCGTGAGACACTTGGTGAGAGGATGAGTTCCATCAGGAGAGAGAGAGGGTAGCCCAGGCCATAGAGACACATGACGACCACTCATCGAGCCGGCCGGGCTGTTGTGAGTGATAGTGACAAGGAGTCCGGTGAGAGGACTAGTTCGGGTAGCAGGCAACAAACTGACCCGGCAGATGACGATGACAGTGACATTGGCAGTGACTGGAGCAAGGGGCAGTGAGACGACATGGCTTTACCTCTCTTGTTCTTTTCCTTTTTGGCACCTGTTGATAAAGGGGGAGAGAGGCAAGATTGATATGTTTCTTTTGTCATCGTCATCGTTTGTCATGGTGGTAGTAGTAGTGTGAGGGACGTTGTGAGTTGTGAGAGTCGAAGTGTCATTTTCGAACTCTCTTTCTTTCTTAGTGGTATGTTATAACACTTTGTTTCGCCTTTGTGTGGCGATTGGTGGTCATGGACATGGATTTGTGAACTTTTTATGTAAAGGTTTGCTAGAACTATGGTAGAACTTTATATTCATATGTTCCTAGCATGTTAGATCTGTGTGGTGTTTGTTTATATACTTGTGATGTCTTCTGTTCTGTTGAAAATATTCTAAGTGTGCAGAACATGGAGGCTTCGCGCTCTGGCCCGAAGGCTCCACGGCCCAGAGGCTCCGCACTCTGCAGACCCAAGATATTTTCTTTTGTGCATAAACTGTCATACGCATCACGGAGTATTACTTGTGACACAGATCTTTTGCACCCCACGATGGCATAAATACAATGCATCCTTCACACTTGCTCTTAATATATGCAAAGTATGTCTTGAAGGGACATTTTTATAATTCCAAACAAATCTTGCATATATTAAGGGGGAGCCCTTGTATTCATGCTATCAAAAGCTCAATCTATTAATTAAATGTAAGCTTTATAAGTGCAATCATGCTCTAAGTGGGTTTTGGTGATGTTGACCACATAATTAATGGACTAATGGCTTTGACAAGTGTTTCACAGCATAACTTTCATCGTGGATGCAAAGAAACAAAGGAGGAAACCCCCCAACTAAAATGGATGGCTTGCAACGGCTCCAATAGCTAGGTTAATTCTTTTTATATTTTGAAATTGATTTATAGGACAAGCCGTACTATCAAGGGGATACTAATAGTGTGCTGGGTGGAACCAAGTGCTCAAAACTCCATCTACATCTCAAATAATTCCAGCCACAAAAAGCTAGCCGAGCTAGATTCTTTTCTGTCCTGGCCAGCACGGAACCTCCGTGGCGCGGAACCTCCGCGCCCCAACGCGGAGGCTCCAGGGTCTGTCGGACCCGACCGTTTTGTGGGTGACGTGGGTGGTATATATACCATACCCCTTCGCCCCCAACGGTCATCTTTGCCATTTCTTCATCTCTGACAAACTAACGCTCTCTCTCTCAAGCTTAGTGTCTCCCAACTCCCTTGCTCAAGATCTTCATGATTCCTTGAGGGATTTGGCTCTAGAGAGTGTGAGAAAGCTCGAGAAGATCCTTCTCCTCCGTTCTTGTGCACTTGGTGAAGACCTAGCCGCTTGGTGTGTTCATTACTCTTGGAGCTTGGCTAGAGGTCGCCCAGTAGCTCCCAATCCACTATGGTTGAGCACCAGGACGTTTGTATTGCCCTTTGTGACTTAGTGGAACCCTCTAACCTATTGCCTTTGTGGTGGGTTGGAGAAGAGGAGTGAGTTGCAAGAGACTCCATAGCCTTTGTGGCTAACCTCAACAACGTGGACGTAGGTCAGCCTTTGTGGCGAACCGAACCATAGGATAAATCCTCGTGTCTTTTGTGATTGTGATTGTGATTGTGATTGTGATTGTGATTGTGATTGTGATTGTTGTTGCTATCATTTGTGTTTTGAATTGATTTTTAAGGTTTGCATCCGATCTACGAATTTCTCATCATCTAGGTGCAACCAACTGTTTGGATAGCTCAACATTCTCCCAGGAAGGCTAGTATTACATTCGATCTATTTTTCATTCGTTAAATTCCGCAGTAGATCGATTTCATACTCTGATCCCCGGAGGTTCCACGTTTATCCCCGAAACCTCCGTGTCCCGAAGGCTGCGCGCTAAGGCCCGGAGGCTCCGCGTTCTGACTGGTTTCGTGAAGTTGATTAAATTTCAGAAAAAGGCCTATTCACCCCCTCTAGGCCACTTGCCAGATCATTTCACATTTAGGTAGTATTACATCCTTAGAAATATTAAAATCAAAGTCAATTAGGAATGAATTCACCTATTCCTGTAGTTTCTTGGTGCGGCTTCATGTAAGCGGCCCTTGATTTGTGTCTTTTGGACTTGAGCTAGCGTGCATTGTTGGGATGTCCTCATCATCCTCCCCATCTTGAAAAGGTGTCGTCCTTGACTCTTCCAATCCAAAGAATGGAGATAGATCGGTGACATTGAAACTCATACTCACACCATATGTACTTGGAAGATTAATTTCATATGCGTGTCATTGATCTTACGAAGCACTTTGAATGGACCATTGGCTCAGGGCTGCAACTTGCTCCTGCCTTGTTCAGGAAAGCGATCCTTGTGTAAATGCACCCAAACCAAGTATCCTGGTTCAAATAACATCTTCTTGCAACCCTTGTTGGCACGCTTCTCATACACCTTGGTCATCTTCTCAATGTTTGCTCTAGCTCGATCATGAATCTTCTTGACAAATTCAGCTCACTTTCTTGCATCAAAGTTCATACGTTCCTGCATAGACAAAGGCAAAAGATCGATGAGAGCAGTAGGTTTGAAACCATATACAATTTCGAATGGACAAAATTTTATGGTCAAGTGTACCACCCTGTTGTACGCAAATTCCACATGAGGCAAGCTTTCTTCCCACAATTTTAGATTCTTCTTTAGGATAGCTCGTAACAATGTTGACAGTGTGTGGTTCACAACTTTGGTTTGTCCATCAGTTTGTGGATGACATGTTGTGGAGAATAGCAGCCTTGTTCCAAGTTTTCCCCACAAGGTTTTCCAAAAATAGCTCAAGAATTTGGTGTCACAATCTGAAACAATAGTTCATGGCACACCATGAAGTCTCACAATTTCCCTGAAAACCAATTCAGCAATATGTGAAGCATTGTCGCTCTTATGGCATGGAATAAAATGAGCCATCTTGCTAAACCTATCAACCTCAACAAAGATTGAATCCCTCCCCCTCTTGGTTTGAGGTAAACCAAGAACAAAGTCCATAGCGATATCTTCGCAGGGTACACTAGGAATAAGTAGAGGAGTGGATAAACCATGAGGGTTCAAACGAGACTCTCTTCTCATCTTAGGCCAAAAGAAGTGATCAATAAGTACTTGCTTGGTTTTCTTGGCACCAAAATGGCCCATAAGTCCACCCGCATGAGCTTCCTGCACAAGCAAAATGGGAACAGAACAATCTGGAATGCAGAGTTTATTAGCTCGAAACAAAAACCCATCATGCAAATGGAATTTTTCCCATCCCTTGCCACCACAACACTTGGAATATGGCTCAGAAAAATATGAATCAGTAGCATATAAATTTTTTATACTTTCCAAACCAAGAATTTTAGCATCAAGTTGTGAAAGCAAAGTATGACGTCGAGACAAAGCATTAGCTACAACATTATCCTTCTCTTTCTTGTACTTGACAATGTATGGAAAAGACTCAATGAATTCACTCCATTTTGCATATCTTTGGTTCAGTTTTAGTTGGCCTTTAAGGTGTTTCAAAGATTCATGGTTTGAATGTATCATAAATTCTTTAGGCAGAAGGTAGTGTTGCCATGTTTCCAAACTTCATACAAGAGCATATAATTCTTTATCATAAACTGAGTAATTCAAAGTTGGACCACTTAGCTTTTCACTGAAGTATGCAATCGGCCTCTTATCATGCATGAGCACACCTCCAATCCCTACACCATTGGCATCGCATTCAATTTCAAATGTCTTACTGAAATCTGGGAGTGCAAGGAGTGGGGCTGTTGTTAACTTTGTTTTCAACTCTTCAAATGCCTTCTCTTGTGCTTCTCCCCATTTAAAAGACACTTCTTTCTTTGTCAACTTATTGATTGGAGCAGCAATAGTGCTAAAATTTTTCACAAATCGCCGGTAGAAACTAGCAAGTCCAAGGAAGCTCCGTACTTGGCTCACATTTTGTGGAGGTACCCACTCACGAATAGCTTTGATCTTTCCTCATCCACCTCCACACCTTGGCCTGAAACAACAAAGCCAGGAAAGACTACCTTGTTGGTGCAAAATGTGCACTTGCTAAGGTTAGCATACAATTTTTGCTCACGTAGGACAACAAGCACACTTCGGATATGCCCAACATGTTCATTAAAGGACTTGCTGTAAATTAATATATCATCAAAGTAAACCACAACAAACTTGCCATTGAAAGCTCTAAGCACATGATTCATCAATCTCATGAAGGTACTAGGTGCATTAGTCAATCCAAAAGGCATTACCAACCATTCATACAATCCAAACTTAGTTTTAAAAGTTGTTTTCCACTTATTCCCTTCTTGCATTCTTATTTGGTGATAACCACTTCTCAAGTCAATTTTTGTGACAATAATAGCACCACTAAGTTCATCAAGCATGTCATCAAGTCTAGGAATGGGATGTCTATACCTTATGGTGATGTTATTAATAGCTCTACAATCAACACACATTCTCCATGAACCATCCTTTTGGGAACTAAAAGAATAGGAACAGCACAAGGGGAAAGACTTTCTTGCACATACCCTTTTTTGATTAATTTTTCCACTTGTTGCTGAATTTCTTTTGTTTCCTCCGAGTTGGTGCGGTATGCAGCTCGGTTTGGAAGTGAAGCACCGGGAACAAGGTCAATTTGATGTTTGATCCTCTCTTAGGTGGCAGCCCTGGTGGCACTTCGTCTGAAAATACATCCTCATATTCCTGTAACAGATTAAAAACAACACTTGGCAAAGTAGAGGATAAGTCGTTAGTGGAAAGAAAATTTTCTTTGTACAGGAGTACAAAGAACATGGCATTAGGTTCACTCAATTCTTTTAAATCCCCCTTCCTCTTTTCCCGTTGTCTTGGTTTTTTGCAGCTGTGGGGTTTTATTTGGCTTTGGATTCACTCCCTCACTATATTTGTGGGTCACTCGCAATTGGTTCTCGCTCTCTCACTGTTTTCTTTTTAGATCATCCTTCAAAATCTCCTCCGGTTTCAAAGGAAGCAAAGAAATTCACTCTCCTTTGTACATGAAAGCCAACTTGTTGGCTCTACCAAAAATCTGAACATCACGATCATATAACCATGGTCTTCCTAGTAGCAGTTGGCATGCTTGCATAGGCACCACATCACACTCCACATGATCATTATACTTCTCGATAGAGAAAGAAACTATCACAACATGATTCACAGGTAGCGCACCGCAATCATTAAGCCATTGCATCTTGTATGGATTAGGATGGCGCCGCTGTTTTAGCCCCATTCTATCAACCAATTCTTGACTTGCAATATTGTTGCAGCTGCCATTGTCAATAATAATTCTACACAACTTGTCGTTGATCATGCCTCGAGTATGGAAGAGATTGTGTCGCTGTCCATTCTCTTCTTTCACAGCAGTAACACTAAGCACTCCAAGAGAAATAAACCAATTATTATCACCTTCATCGGGTTGGATCTCATTCTCATCACTTTCAAGTTCTTCATCATATCTTAGACCATTTTTCTCGGGATCACTTTCAGATTCCCATTCACCATGCTCATTCACAATCATTGTGTAACATCTAGGCCCGGCGCACGGCCCCAAGCCCACTCTACCGAGAAGTGGTCCCATCTACGTAGCAACCCACTTGAGCTTTCGTCTTCGCTTCGCTCAAAACGGTTAACCGAAGGTTACTATGCATCCCTGGCCCTGGTATTTAACTCGGTCTGGCGATCCTTGGATTCATGGTATGGTACTAAACACGGGTTGCACAGCGCTTCGTGAGCAACAGTAAATCGCGTGAACAGTACCCGAGCTACAGTATACAGACTCTGGTTTGCCCACATCACTGCTACAGTACCGAGGGTGAACATTGGCAACTATGCAGCGCAAAAAAATCGCTACAGTAGAGTCCCCCCGGATGTACAGAACCCCCCCCCCCCCCCGCAGCTACAGTGTTTGGCCCACCGCCACTGCTACAGCTTGCCCATACCTGAATTGGGCCCACTTGGCCCATGCCTATTACAATGACCCCCCTAAGGATTCGACGTCCCCGTCGAATGCCAGACTGGCTTACCCTATTCAGGGCACCTGATTCAGGATCCTCCTCTCTTGGCCATGTTTGTGTGTTACCATGTCGGCGCATGTGCCATGCCATGCCGTGTCCACGACGGGTCCACACGCATGCACACATCATGCCCGCGCATCTGATCCCCACATGCCCATGAAACTGCAAGAGTCGGCTTTGATACCAAATGTAACATCCAGGCCTAGCGCACGGCCCTAGGCCCACTCTACCGAGAAGTGGTCTCACCTGCGTAGCAACCCGCTTGAGCTTTCATCCTTGCTTCGCTCAAAATGGTTAACCGAAGGTTACTACGTGTCCCTGGCCCTAGTATTTAAGTCGGTCTAGCGATCCTTGGATTCACGGTATGTGAAACGACCTTGATTTTCCTCGAAGGGAAAATCCACAGATACGACTTATAATGTAGTAGATCACGAGAGCAATCCATCACATTATCAATTATCAGTTGATATCATAGTCATACATCGTAGAATTACAAGTTACACGGCTTTTACAACACTGGTTAACACGCCTATTACATCGATTAACCTAGCGGAAACGCACACACATCTTTATCAGAGTCGTTGTAGTGCAACGGCGGGGTGAAGGCTCCTCCTTCATGGGCAATCATCAGAGTTGGCGTAGACTATCAGCGGGTGTAGACTCCATCTCCTCAACCACACTTGAGCGTAGGAACGAGACCACCTAATCCTTCTAACTTAGTTATTACTGCAAGTCAAGAAATCTGCACACCACCAGATGTGTGCAGGCCATGGTCAGCACCGATGAGCTTTAGTGGAAAAGAGAAAAAGGGATATGGCGATCCTAATAATTTGGCTGTGGGTTTCCTATAATGCATGTTCATTAATAATTATATAATAATAGTTCATCAGGTTTTAACCCATCTCAGTCACTCGTTCTCCCACCCATCACACACATCTCACCACACTGTCACTCTCTAGGCGGCAAGGACGACTCCCTCTCGTGCCTTGCCTCAACGGCCTTAGGTCGGATAACCAATAGAAAACCCTAGGGGAAGGTAGAAAGGACTCCTCTCTCTAGTCAAGTGAAGCTGTACTTAGGAAAGGTCCATAGCCGACAAGTCGGCATATGTATCGATCGATCAACCAGAAACTCTGCAGAGGTTTACACTACCCACAAGATCACCATCATCGACGAACCGGCTCGTCTAGGCTGATTCTGGGCTGCCTTCCAACTAGACGCGATGCCACCCTACCACTCAGGGCTGGGATCACGCCAGAGTACCACCGGCGTGCTGAGACTGTGAGACATAGTATCGGGCCCCCGAAGGTCACTATGCTATCTTAGGAGGGTGTGGGTCCTCATGCCCGTACCTCCCTACACTATCTGCTAACAACCTAGTAGTAGTGGCACCATGCTAGTAGGTCGTACATCCGTCTCATACCCATATAAAGCGAGTGGGCGTGTAAGGCTTCCTAAGACCCGGTCCATAGAACATATCAGTCCTTAGGGTGATCGAACAGGACATCTTCTCAAGGGGCTAACTGATGGCCCGCTCGACGGGACATCCGGTGCCCCATGCTAAAACAACACCTCCCATCCCGGGGCTTCATCCCACAAAGACACTCCACCCCGGGACCTCTCCCTATCACATGTACCCGCCACAGGTACCTCTCTCATGGGAAACGCCCAGGTAGCATCCCCCGGCAAGACTTGTCCTCATGACTCGTCGTAGATCCTGCTCGGTCGACTCGACCCTTACCACACACCCAAAACGCACGCCAAGATCTCCCCAAGTTCGTTATCCAGTTATTACCAAGTTCACGGCACCTCGTGCCTTAGCCACTTATGTCTCTCCTACACCAGCATCACATCAAGGATATAGTGCAAGTAATAGTAAAGCAGTAAGTAGCAAGCGAGCGTCTAGCCTAACAGCGGGTGTGCAGGGGAATAGGTTGCGACAAGGTAATGGCTCACAAGCAGTCCACCATGCAACCTATCACAGCTTATTTGCAAAAAGTAAAGCACTAGCATCCACATTAAAGCATGCCTAATAGGATTCTCTAAGATAAGGTGCTGCCATGACACCTGCGATGTCAAGGTAGTAGAGGTACAAGTCTTTGTTAGCTGGTGTAGTCGATTAGCATGGGTCTCTTCGCCTCCCCGGCCAACTCCACTCCACGAGCTCTGCTATCCCCTGCCTTTTCTTCCTCCAACGGGTTCCGGTCTGATCAACGTTACCTCGCGAGAGCGTCACACAAGGCATGAGAACAATCAATACTCTCAAAAAGGCCAAGGCTCAAAAGGGACAACACTGAAAGAACACAAGGAGAAGTCGACTTAGCCCTCTCGGCGGATATCCGATCCCTGGGCCAAAAGAACAGGAGTGGTCGTTTGCTAAGCACAAGCTTAAGCCTTAGCCTAGCCAATACTTCTCAGGTCAATCGTGTCGACCTATACAGCTTAATTAAAATGGTGTAGGCCCTAGCTCATCCTAAGCAAACATCATGGCTCGCGGCTTCCGATCCGAACATCACGGGGAAATAACAGGAACCGGAAGGAGCGACCACTGCAGCTTCGATCTCTCTTAATCTGCACGCCATTGCAATTGGCGAGAACTAAGAGAGGGTGGAATGGGGAAGAGAGGAGAAGAGAGGTGGTCTACTTCTTCCAATACACACACCATGGCAAGAGGCGAGGCATCGAAAAGGAGCGACAAACAAAAGAACAAGTGCCCAGACTACTTGTAGGGTACCAAGACCTAGGTGCACTAAATGCACTAAGACATCCCCAGGGTTCTTAGCTGTGCGGTTGTCACCGATAGAACCAAAGAGACGCTACGGTCTATAAGGTACAAGTATAAAGGCTCGAGCACGAAAGAGCTAGAAGACAGAAGAAGACACAGGATTACCTTCCTTTGATCCACTCGCCATAGTAACGACGGGAATCGAAGGAATGGAATCAAGAGAGCGACAACACCAAGCTGGCGAAGAGCTCAATCCACACCTTACTGGATCGATGGGGATTGAGAACAAAAGAGGAAGAGAGAATGGAACCCACACTCCTTTTCCCAACTCATCATGGAAAGGACAAAGGTTCATTGAAGAAGGCACGATCCCACGATCCGAACCAACTCATAGTGCCCCACGACCTAGGTGCAGAATCAGCACAAGACTATCTCCATGGTTCTTAGAGACAAGGTTTCACCACAAAGGCCAAGGAGATGCCCGGGTCTAGGTGGTGCAAGCATACAAAGTAGTTAGGAGAAGAGCAAAAGGAGCAAAAGCGAAAGAGGTAGAGCCTATTAGTCATGGCAAGCGAACCCGTGACCATAAGCTAGACCTACACGAGTCGGCTTCCACAAGTTCCACTATGGTCTTCCCCTAGTTTGTCTCCCATAGACTAGCCATGATGGGTTTATCACGTGTGGGTTGGAAGCGCACCGATGTCAAGCCCATGGTGGCCATGCCCTAGAGCCATAGAAGGGGCCATCGATCACGGAACTACGAAGCCGACTAAAAACGAGAGATCGAGTTACACTCGGTGTTATGGCCATGGCGGGGTGAACTCATGACCGAAACTACCGAATGAAGTACGATCCCTCGACCGGCTCGAAGGCACGGTCCACAAACAACAACCAACTCAAGCACAAGAACCAACAACACAACACAAGAACCAACACACGACCCACGGATGGAGTAGCAAGTTTCCATAGCGACAAGAGAGGTAGACCGGCGGCGAAGGCATGACGCAGGCATAGATAGATATAGATGATATACATTGATAGATCATGTAACAAGTGTAAGAACATGTGTCGATTATAGATAGGCCAAGTATCGATGTATCAACATGTAAAGGAAAATAAAGAACAGAGCTTGCCGACGTCGAGAACGACGTCGACGGGTTCAAGAACTCGACCTCTAGGGTGGAGGGCTGCTGCGGTACACTCTGGTAGGCTGCAGTTTGCTGCCGGCCGGTTACAGCCTACTAGAGGTGGCGAGGGCTGGCTGGACGCACTCGGAAGTGGCGACGGAGTTCTGTCGGCACACAACAAGGCATCCATGCCGAGGAAAAGGCGAGGCGCGGCTCCCCTGCAAAGCAACAACCATGGCACGATGGCTAGACATAATGATGGACGGGGTGAGGTGCTGCTGCTGTCCATTCTGGCAAAGGTGGAGGGAGGCGATGGCCATGACTCCAGCAGCGGCCTCTCTGCAGCAGAGAACACCACGGCATGACGGTCGGTCTTAGGTAGAAACAAAGGCAAGAGATCAACGGAGGGGAAAAAGGGCAGCGTTGTCATGTTGGCTCACCGACGGGGTGGTGTCCTGGCGAGGTGCAGCGACGGTGAGCTCAGAGTCACGGCCATGATCGGGGTTGGAGGGGCTCGTCGGGGTGCTGCTATGGCATGTCCGTGGCTCCCATCGGTGTGCGGACGGAGGAGCAGGAGGCGCAGTCGAGGCCAAGGTGCCAGCTTGGGTTTCAAGGTCAGCCAGCAGCTTCGTTCGGCTGGCCGCCAAGCACGAACGTGGCCTGCTCATGGCTGGACTCGCAGTTCAGGGCGTGCGGATGTCGTCGGCTCGGCAACTCTGGATGGTGAGGAATGGAGCCGAGAGCCATGGTACGGGTTGAGGTGGAGGGCATCGTCGCGATGCCGGTAGAGCAGACGGACGCAGCGCGGTGCTCTTGGCTCCCTGCTCGGTGAGGGCGGCGTTGTGAGCGACGGAATCCGGCGCGGCCATGGCTCGCCATCGCGTCATCGCGACACGGTGAGCCATGGTGACCGACTGCGGCTCGGCCATGGCCAGCAGTGGCAGAACGCACGACATGGCACTGGAGAGGCTCGTGGTGGCGCGGGACCATGAAGTGTCGAACAGCGTTGTGGACGCGGGGCGAGGCCGTGGTGGCGAGCGAGGAACTACAGGGGTGGAGAGAAAGGCATTGCGGCGGCGATGGGAGAAATGGGCAAGGCGCCGACAACTGCGGAATTTATGGGAGGCGGTGCTTGGGCTCTAGGCGATTGGATGGCGATCCTCGGTGTCCGTACCATGCCGGGGCACGCGGCGTTCATCCTGGAACGAGGCGGGGCCGAGCGCTGACGTCGAGGTGGGGGCGCGGGTGCGGGTGTTTGTGTCGTGGCAGTGGCATCGCCCTGGAGCACCCCCTGCTCTAGGGTTTGGGGATGGGGAGGCGGCGATGGGCCTGATGGCCCAAGATAGGCCAAGGAGGAAGAAAACAAGCTAGGCTCGCGGCGGGTCCACTGCACGGATGGGCCAGGCGGGCGCTGCTGGGCCAGAGAAAGGAGGGGCACTCGTTGGGCTGAGAAGGGGGAGAGGGGAAGGAGGCCGGCTGGGCTAGCTAAGGAGACGCGGCGAGCTGGGCCTATCGGCCGCGTGGGCCAACTGCGAAGTGGGGAGGAGGGAGGCCATTCTGGGCCGGTGGGAGAGGATAGGGAAAGGGGTGCTATCCCACGAGAAAGGAAAAACATTTTCCATTTTCTGTTTAGGTAAAAGAGATGAATGCCAAGAGTGAAATTGGATGGATAATCCAATTTCTTATTGGAAAAAAATGATAAGAGTTTCCCGATTTAAATAAAGGATTGTTGGATGGAATCAAAGAGGAAATTCAATATAATTTCTCAAGGGGGGTGAATTGCAGAGATTTTCCAAAGGGAAACACTGGAATTTTGAAAAAGACCGGGAAAGAACTTTAAGGGATAATAATTGGAAAGATCTCGAAGGGAATTTGAGATGAAACTCAAGGGGGTTCTTGGGGGAAAATATATATCCAACAAAGTCCGAGGAAATTCCGGAAAGAGATTGGAGAATAGCTTAAAGGAGATTGAGACGGAACTCAAAAGAGATTGAAAGGGACTTGCTACGGATTCGTGCACTCTAACACTAGACCCTAGACCAACTAAAGAACCTCAGCATACTCCTACAACCAATTCTACATGTATGTAACGATTTATTAGTCAGATGGACTTGGCGTAGACCTAGAGACTACATGCATCACACAATTGCAGGAAAATTTTAAAAAGCTCATATTTTTGGTTGCCCGAAAATTTGGGATGTTACAGTATGGTACTAAACACCGGGTCGCACAGTGCTTCATGAGCTACAGTACTCGTGCGAACAGTACCCGAGCTACAGTAACACGAACTTGGCCTGGCCCAACTCGCTACTATAGTAACCGGGAGTGATGCTCACTCCAAGGTCGCAGAAGGTGTTGTGGAAGACATGCAGGCCGATTGAGCATGTGATTGTCGGGCAGCCAGGATCTTCTTTCTTAGCAATGAATGGTGGATTTGCATGATACTTGTTGTTTTCCCGACATAGAGGCTTACTGAACCTCGTTGAGACTATTTTAACAGATTCGAGAGAAGTTTCAGGTTGCCCCGAAATCTTTTCTGAATCAGAAACAGGTACAGTGGCAGCAATCTGAGTTAACTGTGTTTCTATCATTTTATTAAAGCTCATTTGGTTTTTGACAGAAGAAGTTAAACCTTCTATTTTAGGGTTTATATTCTCAAGCATTTTATCATTAATCATCAACTTTTTAGTAAGATTTTCATTTAATTTTGCTTGGCCTAAGACCAAGTCTTTTAAGGAAGGTTGATTCGAATTGTAATTTCAATTGAAGTTCAAATTACCTCCTTGGCATTGTGGGCACGATAGGTTATTCCACCCGTTATTTCTTCCTTGTTGGTGGAACCCGTTGTTGATGTAGGTGGTGTCTCCACGGGTCTTGGGACAGTCATTCCCCAAATGGCCAACATCACCATAGACATCGCATGTCATATGTTAGTCCATGGCCTTGACGGTGCCGTACATTGCTTCTTTTTTGGCGGCACGCTCATCAAGCCTTTTTAATAGGAGTTCTATTTTTGCGACAAGCACATCCGTCTCCTTCATGGTATACATGCCTTCTTGTTGTTTGTTTTGGGACCTCTCTTCGCTCCACCCTTGATTTGCCACCATTTTGTTGATGAGAGCCGTGGCTCCATCGATGGTGAGCGAGAGGAACGCCCCTCCAGCAGCGGCATCATTGTGGCCCCTCTACATGGGTGTTAACCCATTGTAGAAGTTCTGGAGCACGAGCTAATTTTCCATCCCGTGGTGCTGGCACGCTTGAATGTACTCTTGCAGCCTTTCCCACATCTCAGGGATGGTGAAACGATCTCGATTTTCCACGAAGGGAAAATCCACAGATTCGAATTATAATGTGATAGTACACGAGAGCAATCCATCACATTATCAATTATCAGCTGATATCATTGTCATACATCGTAGAGTTACAAGTTACAAAGCTTAACAACACTGGTTAACACACAAATTACATCGATTAATCTAGCCGAAATGCACACACATCTTCATCAAAGTCGTTGTAACGCATCGGCGGGTGAAGGCTCCTCCTTCATGGGAGTCATCAGAGTTGGAGTAGAATGTCAGTGGGCGTAGACTCCATCTTCTCAACCACACTTGAGCGTAGGCATGAGACCATCTACTCCTAATCCAAGTCCTCGTGGTCATCATAGATTTCGTCCAAACCTGTCCAAAATCTATCAGTACGATTTGTACTGGCCACTGTCTCCCACCCTATGCTTTTGCGTATGCTTTGTGGTAAGTGGAATGCAAGGGTAGATGAAAAGGCCTATATATGGCTGTAGGTTTCCTATGCAAGTTCAACAAGATTTTATAATAATAGTTCACCAAGTTTTAACCCATCTCATCCACATGTACTCCCATTCCATCACACACATCTCACCACACTCTCAGACTCTCTAGGCGGCAAGGATGACTCCCACTCGTACCTTGCCTCAACGGCCAAAGCCGGAAACCAACACGAAAACCCAGGGGAAAGGTAGAAAGGACTCCTCTCTCTAATCAAGTGAAGCGTAGGTCATGGGAATGTCCATATCCGTGGACACGGCTATACGTATAGATCGATCAACTCTGCAGAGCGTGTACACCTGGAAATCCACAAGATCACCATCATCGGCGGTGCCCCGCCTAGGCTGATGCCGACTGCCTCCCAACCGGTGCGGTACCACCCTACCACTCAGCCCTAGGCCACCCCGGAGTCCACCGAAATGCTAAGACTATGAGACGTAGTACCGGGCCCCCAAGGTCACTACGCTGTCTTAGGAGGGTGTGGGCCCCCATGCCCGTACCTCCCTACACTATCACCTTCCAACCTAGTAGTAGTGGCACCGTCCTAGTTAGTCGGGTAATCGTCTCCCGCCCATCAGGAGTGAGTGGTGTGCACGAAGGGTCCCATGGTTCCGGTTCTCAAGACATACCAGTCCTCAGGGGGACCAGACAGGATATCTTCTCAACGGGATATCCAACACCCCGTGCCTCAGCGGCACCTCCATCGGGGATAACCAACACCCCGTCTGCTCACACATGCACCCACCACAGGTACCTCTCATGAGGGATGCCCAGGTCGCACCCCTCCGGCATGACTTGCTGAAAGGTCTTGATGGCTAGAGGGGGGTGAATAGCCTTTTAAAAATTTCTACAAAGACAAGCTAAACAAGTTTATCAATATAACAAGTAGCGAGATGCGAGTTTTGCTTAGCCTACGGGGTGTTTGCAAGCCACCTAACCAATTCACAATTCTAGTATAATTGCACTTAACCGCACAAGTCAAAACGAGAAGGTAACTACAACTACAACTACAACTACAACTAGCAAGCTACACAAAGGAGCTACTCTAGCAAAGCTAACTAGCTAGAAGGATAACTAAGAAGGTAATGCGGAGTTGAGTTAGGAGAGTTTCACCGAGGGGCGAAGTATTGAGCCAACCAATATGATCAATAATGAATACCAAGACAATCGAACACCGGGATCAATCAATCACAATATGAAAGTGATGACACGAAGATTTATCCCGAGGTTCACGTGCTTGCCGGCACGCTAGTCCCCGTTGTGTCCCTCTTCACCACGTGGTTCGGTGGCTAATCGGTCTCACACCGAGCCTCTTAAAAGGCGCCACAAGAACCTACCAAATGGCAAAAGGTTGCAATGACATGAGCAATTTACTAATGTTGCCTTTGGCGCTTCACCGAGGTAGGCACAAACCCCTCACAATCACCGGAGGTGGCCAAGAACAATCACCAACTCTTGCCAACGCCTCCAAGCTGCTCCAAGCCATCTAGGTGGCGGCAACCACCAAGAGAAACAAGAATCCCGTAGCAAATCAACCACCAAGTGCCAACTAGATGCAATCTCACAATGCAAATGCACTTGGATCACTCAATCTCACTTCGAATAAGCAAAGAAGCAAGAGAGATGAGTGGGAGGGGAGTTGCTTAGCTCAAAGTGCTCACAAGTATGTCAAATGTTCAAGAGGTAGAGCTTTGAGCCGGCCAACGAGTATTTATAGACGTACCCCTTCGAATATAGCCGTTAGGAACGAGATTCAGCTGAAATCGCGCTGACCGGACGCGCTGGTCGCGCGGACCGGACGCGCTGAGTACGACCGGACGCGCTGGTCCCGTAAAGGACCGGACGCGCTGGTCAAGCCTGAGCCGCGTTCCAATGAAACAGTGACCGGACGCGTTGTAGAACTGACCGGACGCCACAGTGCTAGCGTCCGGTTGGAGTCCAGTAAGCTCCCTGATCGACCGGACGCGCCACCGCGTCCAATCAAAAACCGAAAACACACGCAGATGCTGGACACTGACCGGACGTGTCCGGTCAAACAGAGACCGCGTCCGATCCAGCGTCCGATCACCTCTGTGACCTCCGTTCGCCTCCGTTTCTTTTTCGACTTCCGGCGTAGCGGAAAATAGTCGTTTCAACTTCTCGAAAACGCCTGAATCCCGCCTCGCAAGCTCGGCGGGAGGGAGAGAGGACCCCAAACCCTATCTACCGCTCAAACTCCACCGCCTTCGCAAACGTGCTAACACCACCAAGTGATCTCGTCATGTGTGAGTGTGTTAGCATTTTCACAATCATTTTTCGAGGCATTATTAGTTCTATCCAAATGCATATGATTATGAAATGCACACCTAGAGGCACTTAGGAGTTCAATAGCCGCGTCATTCCCCTCTTTATAGTATGGCTATCTATCCTATAATGTAACCACACCCACTAGGTGTCTTGGTTACTAAAACACAACCCTTAAGCATATACCTTTGCCTTGATCACGTAGGGTTGCATCCAAATCCAAGTGTGGCCATCATGATCACCATGTCCATCTTGCCACCAACCTTGGAATGTACTAATCCTCATATGCTACATACAACTTAGGCATATGATTAGTACTTAGGCATTGTCACTAATTACCAACACCAAACATAGGACTTTCAATCTCCCCCTTGTTGGTAATTGGTGACAAACCTTTCACAAAGATATTATGATAAAATTTTTTATTGAACCCATGTCACATTGTCCAAGTATATTACCATGTGTAAGAAGTATGGACATGTGATCATGAATTCAAATTGATAGCAATGGCTCCCCCTACATGTATGCTATATGTTTGGATTTTGGAAGCATACATGTTAGATAGGAAAGATATAGGAGCATTGACTACCAATAGGTGCTAAGTGTTTTAGATTATAGACCTTTGAAGCGTGATACCATCGGAGTAGCGACAAACACCATCTTAGCACCTTGTGTAGTTAGATACCACATGGAAAAGCACAAACATAACTAGAAACCTCGTGAGATCAACATTATAAGCAAGGCTCTAGTACCACTTTGAAAAACATGAAGCAAGAAAAATCTAACTACTTCCTATTCATGCTAGTACCTCAATACATCATTCAAATTATACTAGCAAGTCACCACACAAGCAAAGTATCGGAGAAAAAGAAATGCATAACTATGCATCATACATATGAAGTGCACATGGAAATGCAACATTCATGTTTAAAAGCTTGCTCCCCCTACTTGTGTGCTCAAAATTTTAGTTGATCCCCTTCTTTTATCAATTCTCCCCTTTAGGTTTTCTCCCCCTTTAGAAAGAATCTATCTTTGTGAACAACATTTTCTCCCCCTTTGGAACCAATGACCACAAGGGACCAATTTTAGATAGATTATCATGTTGAGTTATGGGGTGAGGATCAAGTTTGTGATTCAACCTAGATTGCTTGCATAAATAAAATGCTTCGGTTTGATCCAAGGGCAATCTTCTTCACACCTCACTAGAAGGGTTATCATGCACCATGTTGAAGCAAATATTTAGACAAGTGATCTAGATTAAACACTTAGGATCACAAGCTACTTAAACAAGTTATATGCTACCACTAGATCATACAAGTCATGGAAACAATAGTGGCACCATATAAACTTCAAAATCATTTGATTTTCATGAATGAGCCTAGAACATGTAAATTATGACTAGATGCACTAAGCAAGTCCTTAGCATAGAATGTATGACATGTCACCCAATTGTACCTTGGGGCTTGAAGGAGAGGCATGTCATATATGGGGTGCATCAACTCATGTTGGAGAAGTCAAGTATGTTCAACTCATTTTTTAGCTTATGAAATCTCTTCTCATCAAGTGGCTTGGTGAATAGATCGGCTAGTTGATCTTCGGTGCCCACACTCTCAATAGCAATGTCACCCTTTTGTTGATGATCTCTAATGAAATAATGACGAACATCAATATGCTTTATTCTTTGATGTTGAACCGGATTGTTGGTTAGCTTCACGGCACTTTCATTGTCACATAGCAATGGCACATTCTTGAAATTGATTCCAAAATCCTTCAAAGTTGCCTTCATCCACAAGATTTGTGCACAACAACTACTCGCGGCGATGTATTCGGCTTCGGTGGTAGATAGTGCAATACTATTTTGCTTCTTGGATGACCATGACACAAGTGATCTTCCCAACAATTGACAAGTCCCGGAAGTGCTCTTTCTCTCTACTTTGTCACCGGCATAGTCGGAATCCGAATATCCAACTAGCTCAATGCTTGCACCCTTGGGATTCCACAATCCAACATCTTGTGTATGCTTTAAGTACCTCAATATTCTCTTTGTTGCCTTCAAATGACTTTCTCTTGGTGAGGCTTGAAATCTTGCACACATGCATACACTAAACATCACATCGGGCCTTGATGCCGTCACATAGAGTAGGCTACCAATCATTGATCTATATAGCTTTTGATCCACCATGTTGCCATTCTTGTCACTATCCAAGCTTCCACTAGTTCTCATTGGAGTAGTGATTCCTTTTGCATCTTCCATGCCAAACTTCTTTAGCATATCCTTTATGTATTTGGTTTGGCTTACAAATGTTCCTTCCTTCATTTGTTTGATTTGAAGTCCAAGAAAGAAACTAAGTTCACCAATCATTGACATTTCAAATTCCTTTGCCATCATTTTCCCAAACTCATCACAATAATCTTGATTGGTTGAACCGAATATGATATCATCAACATATATTTGCAATACAAACAAATCTTTCCCAATCTTCTTGGTGAATAGAGTAGTATCCACTTTGCCCATGATAAATCCTTTGGATAGCAAGAAGTCCCTCAATCTTTCATACCATGCTCTAGGTGCTTGCTTCAATCCATACAAAGCTTTTCTCAATTTATAGACATTATTGGGTTTCTTGTCATCTTCAAAACCGGGAGGTTGCTCCACATACACCTCCTCTTGGATGTACCCATTGAGAAATGCACTCTTCACATCCATTTGATATAGCTTGATATTGTGAGCACAAGCATAGGCAAGTAAGATCCTAATTGCTTCCAATCTTGCAACCGGGGCATAAGTTTCACCAAAGTCAAGACCCTCTATTTGTGTGTAACCTTGAGCCACTAGTCTTGCTTTGTTCCTTACTACTATCCCATCTTGATCTTGCTTGTTGCGAAAGACCCATCTTGTTCCAATGACATTGTGATCCTTAGGCCTCTCAACTAGTTCCCATACTTTATTTCTTTTGAAGTTGTTGAGCTCTTCATGCATTGCATTTACCCAATCCGGATCTCTCAATGCTTTATCAATGTCCTTGGGTTCTTCCATTGACACAAAAGAAGAGTGAGCACAAAATGATGCCAATCTTGATCTAGTTTGAACTCCCCTTTGTATGTCACCAATGATGGAATCCAATGGATGGTCTCTTGCAATGTTAGATGGTTGAAGCACTTGGACTTGATTGCTTGGATGTTGATGTTAATCATGAGTTGGAGATGATGAACTAGCCACTTGTTGATCTTGTTGCACTTGAGATGATGTACTAGCTTGATTTTGCATTAGAGAACCCCTAGCTTGTGTAATTGGACTTTGGAGCACTTGATCTTTGTCATCATCCACATCAATTACTTGTTTTAGTCTAATGTCACCAATATCCATTCCCTTTATAGCATTACTCAATTGAGTTCCTCTCACATCATCCAAGTTTTCTTCTTCATCTCGAGAGTCATTTGTTTCATCAAACTCAACATCATGTACTTCTTCAAGCTGTCCACTAGCCAAATTCCAAACTCTATAAGCTTTGCTAGTAGTGGAGTAACCAAGTAAGAATCCTTCATCACATTTCTTCTCAAACTTGCTCAATCTAGTGCCCTTCTTCAAGATGTAGCATTTGCAACCAAATACCCGAAAATATGCAATGTTGGGCTTTCTTCCATTTAAGATCTCATATGGTGTCTTCTCTAGGAACTTGTGGCAATAGAGGCGGTTGCTATAGATGCAAGCCGTGTTGATTGCTTCGGCCCAAAATGAATGACTTACATTATACTCATTCAACATTGATCTTGCCATATCAATCAAGGTTCTATTCTTCCTCTCAACTAGGCCATTGGATTGAGGTGTATACTTGGCCGAGAATTGATGCTTGATTCCAAGCTCATCACATAACTCATCAACTCTTGTGTTTCTAAACTCACTTCCATTGTCACTTCTTACTTTCTTGATTGTGGTCTCAAACTCATTTTGCACTCTCTTGATGAACTTCT
Organism: Saccharum hybrid cultivar R570; assembly: GCA_038087645.1. Taxonomy (NCBI): domain Eukaryota; kingdom Viridiplantae; phylum Streptophyta; class Magnoliopsida; order Poales; family Poaceae; genus Saccharum; species Saccharum hybrid cultivar. Next base: position 19,342,917 of record JAQSUU010000637.1, read on the forward strand.
TGAATATGTCAAATACATCACTCTTGTCCCGAAGAAAGAATACCCATGTATATCTAGTGAAATCATCCACAATCACAAAGCCATACTTGTTGCCACAAATGCTTGTGTATATAGTTGACCCAAATAAATCCATGTGCAACAACTCAAGTGCCTTGGAAGTACTCATAATGCTTTTCAATGGATGAGTGTTGCCTACTTGCTTTCCGGCTTGACATGCACTACATAGCTTATCCTTCTCAAATGTGACATCCTTCAAGCCTCTAACTAAGTCATGTTTCACTAACTTGTTCAATTGCTTCATGCCATCATGACCAAGTCTTCTATGCCATAATCAACCCATACTTGATTTGGTGAGCAAGCATGTTGAAAGTTGAGTGTCACTAGCATTGAAATCAACTAAGTATAGATTCTCATATCTAAAGCCCTTGAAGATCAAATTGGAGCCATCAACACTAACTATCTCCACATCATCAACACCAAATATGTACTTGAAACCTAGATCACACAATTGAGCAACCGAGAGAAGATTGAAATTCAACTTTTCAACTAAGAGCACATTGGAAATGCTATGATAATTTGAGATTGCAATCCTTCCAAGAGCCTTTACATCACCCTTGCTATTGTCACCAAATGTGATACTATCAATGCCACTATCATTTGATTTGAGAGAGTTGAACATTCTTGAATCACCGGTCATATGTTGAGAGCACCCACTATCAAGCACCCAATGCCTTCCTCCGGCCTTGTAATTTACCTACAAAACAATTTAATGTCTTTTAGGTACCCATACTTGCTTGGGTCCTTGGAGGTTAGTAACTAAGCTCTTTGGTACCCAAATGGCCTTCTTCTTTGGACCCACAATTGGTGTACCAACAAACTTAGCGCACACACCCTTCTCACCCTTGGTAAGAACATAACAAGAATCAAAAGGAATGCAATCCATTTTAGCATGAAACTTGTTGTTGTTCTTGTTCATTTTATTACAATTAATCTCTAGATGCCCAACTTGCTTGCATCTATTGCAATAACGACCATTGCCCTTCACAAAGCGAGACTTTGGAGTAGCAAAGGTCGCCTTGCCCTTCTTGGGAGTATAGCCCAAACCCTCTTTGTTAAGAGAGAACCTTTGGCTACCCAAGCATTTTAGCAAGCAGACATCCCCACCATAGGCATTGCCTAATGCGCGGGTGAAATCATCCACCTCTCTCTTGAGAGTCTCATTCTCAACCACAAGTGATGAATCACTAGTAGTAGAGGTAGAGTTGGTTGTGGTGGATGATGATGAGCTACATGAAGCATTAGTAGGACCAACAAATAAAGAATCATCAATAATATCACATGTTAGTCCAATATCACAAGTGACAATCACTTGCTCCTCCTTAGCTTCCTTCATGAGCTTCTCCAACTTGAGGTCCTTTTCCTTGATGAGCTCAAGTAGAGTGGAGTGGGCTTCCTTAAGCCTAGTGTGAGCAACTTCAAGGTCCTCGTGGTCTTCCTTTAGACACTCACGAGAGGCCTCTAGCTCATCAAAGGATTTCCTAAGAGCTTTGAGCTCTTGTTCAATTCCTTTGCACACCTTACTCTTTTTGAGAGCAACAAGCTCCTCCATCAAGGCATCATTTTCATTGCTCTTGGCAATGAGCTCTTGTTCCAAGATTTTGTATTTCTTGGTTGTCCTCTTGTAGCCCTTGCTCATTTGATCTATTATGCCCAATAGATCATCCTTGGAGTAGTCCTCATCCTCCTCATCATCACTCCTACAACCATCACTAGCACAAGAATCATCATCACTATCATCATATTTTACCTTGGTAGGCTTGGCCATAAGGCATGTCGATGTAGTGTCGAAGATGGATGGCTTGTTGGAGAGGGCGATGCTTGCAATGGCTCGCCGAGTGGTCCTCTCATCATCACTAGAGCTATCATCATCACTATAGGAGTTATCACAATCCCAAGTGACCACATAGCCACCACCCTTCTTCTTGTTGATAGTGAAGCTCTTCTTCTCTTTCTTTTCCTTCTTGTCCTTCTTGTTCTTCTTCAACTTCAACTCCTGAAAGGTCCTTGTTTGGTTTTGGTAATTGAGTGACAACCTTAGGTGGACTAATTGTGTTTAAAGTGAGATACACAGGGAATTAGTCCATAGGTAATGATGTCATGAAGGAGCTCATTGCATATGAGACATGACATGGAGTCATGTGGCCAAGGTGGCAAAGATCAAGATGAGGCTTGGCTCGACGGACCGGTTGCAAGTGTGAAGGGCAAGTCGGAGGCTTTGGAGCGATGGACCGTGAGGCGGTGAAGCTTGAGCAAGACTTGGCACCGATGGACCGACGCAATGGTGAAGAGCAAGTGAGGTCAAGATCGATGGACCAAGGTCACATGATGATGTGAAGTGGATCATATCATTTGTGATATGGTTGGTGCATGTGTTGCACCAACGTCGGAGGAGATGGAGTGGAATGCGCAAGGCAAAGGTATAACCTAGGGCATTTCCATTTCACCGGTCATAGGTGTGTAGAGAAGTTGATGACCGGGTTTAGAATAGATGGCCGTACTATCAAGAGGGGCAAACTTGTTTGCATATCGGTCATCTAGTGCCACTCGAGTGATCTAACTATGCATCGTTGCTAGGATCGAGTGGCGTGGCAAGTTGAGTGGTTAATTCCTTCGAAGAAAATGTTTGTGAAAATGCTAACACACGTGCACAAGGTGGTGATCACTTGTTGGTGTTGGCACATTTGCGAAGGCGGTGGAGTTTAAGCGGTAGAGAGGGGTTTGGGTTCCTCTCTCCCTCCCGCCGAGCTTGCGAGGCGGGATTCGGCGCTTTTTGGGAAAGTGAAATGCCTATTTTCCATTACGCCGGAAGTCGGAAAAAGAAACGGAGGCGAACGGAGGTCACAGTGGTGACCGGACGCTGGACCGGACGCGGTCACTGTTTGACCGGACACGTCCGGTCAGTGTCCAGTGTCTACGCGTGTTTTCAGCGCTTTGATCGGACGCGAGGCGCGTCCGGTCACAGGCGACCGGACGCGTCCGGTCGTCCAGGGAGCTTACTGGACTTCGACCGGACGCGGGCACTGTGGCGTCCGGTCAGTTCAACAGCGCGTCCGGTCGCTGGTTCGTTGTGCACGGCTCAGGGTTGACCAGCGCGTCCGGTCAGTTACGGGACCGGCGCGTCCGGTCGTGACCGGCGCGTCCGGTCGTTGCGACCAGCGCGTCCGGTCGGTGCTTTGCGAAAGAGTCGTTGCGCGACCGGCGCGTCCGGTCAGTTGGACCAGCGCGTCCGGTCAGCGTGACTGCTGCTGAATCAAGTTTCTAACGGCTAGTTCTGACGCCCCGTTTTTCGCTTGTCCTGTAGTGACCGGACGCGTCCGGTCACCCTGACCGGCGCGTCCGGTCGTCCTGTTTTTCTGCCCAGTGAAGGAGTAATGGCTCTATTTCGTTGTGGAGCTATAAATAGAAGTGGTGGCCGGCCTTGGACGTTGCTTGGCACCCTTGGGACTTAGTGTCCATGCTTTGGGAGTGCTAGGAGAGCCTCTAACTCACTTGTGCTTGCTAGATTGCGAATCAATAAGCGAGTGAGTGATTCTAGTGTGATTGCATCGTGAGGTTGCATCGAGTGGCACTAGGTGTTCGTGTTGCAAGCCGGTGGTGCTTGTTACTCTTGGAGGTTGCCACCTCCTAGACGGCTTGGTGGCTTGTGGCTCCGTCGAAGCTCGCAAGAAGATTGTGCGAGGCTCCGGAGAGGATTTGTGAGGGGGATTGTGCTCACCCCGCGGGGATCGCGAAGAGCAATTCTAGTAAAGCTCGTGGCTTGGAGGATCCCCATCTTGAGAGTGGATGTGCGGTACCCGCTGAGGGTTTGACTCTTGATAGTCAATTAGCTCGTGATCCATCAAGTGGGTGTATCGCCACAACGGGGACTAGCTTGGTGGCAACCAAGTGAACCTCGGTGAAAAATCGCCGTGTCAACATTGTGTATATCTTCTCGGTGGTTTGCTTTCGATACACAAGCTTGTATTACTTTCACATATATATTGTGCTTGTGTTGTTGCTCTCATAACTAGTTTGCTTGTGTAGCCAGCTAGTTACCTTCTTGCTTGTGTAGCATAGAAGTAGCACCCGTTGCGTGGCTAATTTGGTTTGTGTAACCTTGTTAGTCACATTGCTTAGTTTGTGTAGCTAAGTAATTTGCGCTCTCTAGTTTGGCATTAGTTGTCTTGCTATTGAGCTTTGCTAGTGAGCTTAGTTGGCTTTGTGCTTTTGCTTACTAGTTGTGTAGGAGCTCTCCCGTGCTTGCTAAAGTACTAGTGCATAGGTTTGTGTGACCTTGCTCTAGAATTGTTTAGGAGAGCTCTTGCTAAGGAAAGCACCTTAGTTACATAATTAGGATCTTTGTGAGGTGCTTGTGAACTTAGATAGAGGGGTGTAGTCTTGGCTAGACCGATAGTTTTAATTCTGCATTTGTTTCGGTTTGCCGACGCGATTAATTTTAGAAAGGACTATTCACCCCCCCTCTAGTCCGCCATCTCGACCCTTCAATTGGTATCGGAGCCGGGTCTCTCTTTTGTGGTCTTCACCGACCTGAGAGGATGGCGGAATATGGACTAGATGTTGAGTGTCCACACATGTTTGATGGCACACACTTTGCACGATGGAAAAATTGGATGATATGCAATTTTAAGTTTATTTGCCCTCAAATGTGGTGGATGGTAGATGTAGGCTTTTCTCATGTGTTGGATGAAGATAATCTAACTCAAGCACAAGAGAAATGCCTAGATCTTGACATCCAAGCTACTAATATCATGTATAGATCTTTGGATGATAGCATCTTTGGTAAGATCATGGACCTCAAATCCGCTCATGAGATATGGGCCTATCTCAATGAAAAGTATGGAGCTATCACCGATGATGATGATGATGTCAAGACTAAGGAGGTTGCACATGATGATGTTGAGCATGACCACAACACGGTGGTTGTGGAGGATTGCTCCATCTCATGGTCAAGTGATGATGATGATCGATCTACCACAAGTTCACTTGACAAGGATTGCGATGACACATCAAGTGTTGCAAGTGATGTTTCTACCCCAAGCACACTTGATGGTGACAACGTTGGTTCATGCTCGGGCCTTGATGATGCTACTACAAGCCCATCCACTACATCACATTGCTTCATGTCACAAGGTGACACAAAGGTATCAAATGATAATGTGATTGATCATGTTGATTCATATGATGAGCTTGTTAGTAGATTTGCTAGCACGACCATGTCTTTAGAAAATGAGAAAGCTAAAACAATGGAATTGGAAAATGAAAAATCATTTCTAAAGAACTCATGTGAAGAACATAAGCACTTACTTGATGTTCTTAAATCTTCACATGAGAAGCTAATGTTGACTCATGAGAAAGTACTTGCATCTCATGAGGAATTATTAGAAAAACATGCTTCTCTCATTAAGATGTTTTTAAAGAAAATTAAAAATAATGAGAGCTCATCACATGGATCAAATGATCAATTGCAAAATGTGACTAACCCATGTGATGTAGGGAGAAAGCATGTATCCACCTCTTGTGATGACTTATTAGATATGCCATGTTCTTCACATATATATGCTTGTTCTACTTCTATGTCTTGTGAGACCAACATTTTGAAGGAGAACAATGAGCTCAAAAGTGAAGTGAAGAAATTGAGCAACAAGTTAGAGAGGTGCTACAACTCAAAAGTCACCTTTGAGCACATGATAAAGACTCAAAGAAGCTATGGTGACAAGAGTGGCATTGGCTTCAACAAGAACAAGGGCAATAAAAAGAAGCAAGAACAAAAGAAGCTATCTCATTTCGTGTGCTTTAAATGCCATGAGATGGGTCACCTTGCCAAGTCTTGCCCAACCAAGAAGCCAAAGATGAGGCCACAAGATGAAAAGAAGATACCCCAAGCTCAAGTCAAGATCAATCATGATGTTGGTGACTTGATGATGATGAAGAAGAAAACAAGAAGGGGTGGAAGAGGAAGGCATCCAATACAAATCCAAGATGCCAAGATGATGAGCAAGAATCAAGTCGAGAAGAAAGATTTGGCTCACATTAAGTGCTTCAAGTGTGGAGATATGGGACACTTTGCCTCGGGGTGTCCTACCAAGCTTGAGAAGAAGGCTCAAGCAACTCATGAGAGGCAAGGCAATGAAGAGCATCACATGAGCAAGGAAGAAAAGGTTTAACCAAAGAGAAGATGCTATTCATGCCGGGAAAGGGGACACATGGCTCATTCATGTCCCCTAGGTAATAATTCTAAGCCTAGTTCAATTAATGATACTAACATGCTTAGAAAGGATGGCAATGGTACCTCATTGGTTGGAATTGCAAAACATCCCGCTACCCATACTAAGGCTTTGCCTAAGTATGTTGCTCCTAATTTGAGAGGACCCAAATTTGTTTGGGTACCATCAAAAAGTGGATGATTGTTTGTAGGTACCATCGACATTGGAGGCTTGATTCATTTGGATTCATATTGGTCATCATATGGTGAATCAAGTTTTAAAGCTTAGTGCATATTCTATCCCAATGCCAAGTCAAAATAAGTGGAGTCCACATGCTACAACATACAAGTGCAACATTCAAGATTGTGGTGATTTATTGGATATATTTGATGGCTTGCAAATATTTGAGTTAGAGCTTGCTAAGTGGATGATCATGTGATAACCAAGGTATATCTCTAGTTGATCATTTTATTTGGGTGCATATGAGTTGATTGAATTGGATATATATGCAATGTTGCTTGCTATGAGATGATTGAATGGATTAATGCCTAGCAATCAAATTTGGATTGATTTGTGTTGGATAAATTCATGAGATGACATTTAGTAAGTGGATTGAATGGATATATGTCTTATGAAAGTGTTCAAACAAGTTAGTTTCAAGTTTGATTCAATTTGGTGAAGTATAGCTCAATGTATTGAAATCTGTCCATTATTGAAAATCTGAGCTAGCTGAGATTAAGTCTGAGTTTGAGTGACCAAATCTATTTGGATTGGCTTGAATTTTGGTATACATGCTCTAGACTTATGTTATAAGATGCTGTACAAATTTCATGAGAATTGGATAAGAGATGCTTCAGCTTTGGAGTACATCTTGTAAACTATAGAGCAGCAGTTTTCAGCATGTAGCAGTGGTGCAAGATTTGAAATCTAGTAGCAATCTAGAAGTCAAATGAAGCTAAAATTTTTACAGTTGCTAGATGACTTAGTGAATCACATCTCCACCAAATTTCATGGCATTTGGATCTGTACATTGGGAGATATGAATTATTCTTTGAAGGGTACAGAATCTGCCAGAAAAGTGACAGTTATTGGATTGATCTAGAGTCACTTTAAGTGAAAGGTCCTCAAGTTGGAAACATATTTATAAGTGTTTGAGGTACCTAAGTTTGGTTTTGAATTGATCTAAAAGCATGACAAGAAATGAGTACAAGGGCATTGATTGTGGAATGTACTTAGTGTACAAATTTGGTACTCAAATTTGAAAATAAAGATCAAACTCAAGATGAAGATGAGGTTCAAGTTCTAGTAATGATTGGAGATCATTTGGTAGAAAGAAAAGGACTTAAAGAATAATTCAAGGTTACTCATCAAGTTAAGTCCATAGATCAATCAATCAAAGGCAATTCAAGCAAGTGTCAAGGATGGTTCTTTGGAGATAGGTCACTTCTCACTGCCGAGGGGGCTTGCCGCCCATGGGTGGGTAAACCGAGCACCGGCTTGGAAGGCTAACATGGAAGTGATGAATTCAAGGGACATTTGAGATGCTTAATTGAAGCAATCAATAGGGTTGATCAAGAAAAGCAAGCAACACCCAAAAGAGAGCTAGTCATGGTTATAAAATTGGTATCATAAGTACTTCTCTCATGCAAGCATTGATCAAAGAGAAAAAGCAAGCCAACCACAACAAGAGATAATGCACTTGATTATTAGTGGTTCTCATTTCATATGGGTGAAGAATGGATTTCTCTATAATGATTGGTCTTCACCAAGCTTATAAATTGGACTTCACATTGCTATTGGAGTAATGAATTGGAATCTATGTGACTATCCTCTACTCCAATATAACAAAGGTATCATTGCAATGTGCATGATCATTTCATCCCTTACTAGTATGCGATTAGTGCATATAGTACATGCTTACTAGGATCATGCATAACAAATGAATTGTTTAAATTCATAGCCTACCACTATTGCTTGATTTGTTTAAATGATCTAGTGGTATGTGTATGAATTTGTTCATGAGCTAGTGAACCCAAGTACTTGATCTAGTTTGGATTGCTAACAAGTGACAAGTACAACATTGGCAAGATAACCCTTAGTATGAGGAGTGAAGAAGCTTGTCATTGGATCAAACTGGACTTAGAATCTTAGGCAAATCAACTTAGTTCAAGTCATACTAGAAGCTCATGACAATGATATGGGTACAAGCACAAGACAACAATGCAAATGGATATCTAGGGTGTTTCAAATGGTATCTAGACTCAAAGTATTTATTCAATTGGTATTTACAAGTGGTGTCTAGATCATGATCTACAAGTGATATCCTACAAGTGGTACTCATAAAGATAGCAAATGTTCAAGAAAAGATCATATTGACAAATCCTATAAGTGGTTCCATGATAGAGGATTCTTCAAAGTGGTATCACACCCTTATTCGTGGTATTTCTACATATGATAACATTTATACAAGACGGTGGTTCCACAAGTGATCCTCAACTTTAAGTGATCATCAAATGAAGAAAGTTCCCTCACACACAAGAGCTCAAGATTATCAAGTGAATGACCCATGCTATGACATAGGGGGAGGAGCCCCACCTAATGGTATCAAGGTCAAAGATCCTAAGTGGTATCTCAAGAGCAACATACAAGTAATGTCATTCCAACATGTGTGGTGATGTCCATAAAAATGCAATATTCAAGTCTCAACCATCTACCCCAATGCAAGCCTTTGTATCAATTGAGAAGAACACCTTTTATGGAAATTGATGACAAAGGGGGAGAAGTTGGAACAAAGATATGTCAATGCACCAAGAGAGAGGTTTGGGAAGAGATTGAACAAAGATATCATGAGAAGATGAGTTTGGACATGGAGATGGACAAAGAGGGAGCAACATTGAAGAAAAGAGAAGGATCAAAATTCTTGGATAAGAGAAGCACATAAGTAGGGGGAGCAAGCTCATGAACATTAATTGGTTGCATTTGACTTGTGCATATTCATGTGCTTGCTAGCATTGCATAAGTTTTATATTTAATATGCATGCTTGTGTGGTGTATGCTAGTTATAGAACTTGAATGATGATTTGACAACTAGCATGCATAGGATGTTAGCTAGACTTGTGATTATCATGCAAAAACTAGAACCATGCTTATAATGTTGATTTCACGGGGTTTCTAGTATTCTTGATGTCTAGCTACTCATGATGCTAAGGATGATGGCAAACTTGTGATTTTCAAATGGTATCAAGCTACTAATTGGTATCAAGCTACAAAGGTTTATTCTATACACCTTAGCATCACTTAGTAGTGCTAACCCTCCCACAAATTTCACATTCATGCATATGTGTGAGCTTGAAACCAAACCATTTGAGCACATATGTAGGGGGAGTTATCACTACCAAGTTGGATTTTATGGTGCTTATCCAAATCCTAACATAGAGCTTAAATGTTGGATAAGTGGCATAAAGTCCAAAAGAACTTAATTTCCATATCTTTGTAGAGTTGTCATCAATTACCAAAAAGGGGGAGATTGAAAGGTCCTTGTTTGGTTTTGGTAATTGAGTGACAACCTTAGGTGGACTAATTGTGTTTAAAGTGAGATACACAGGGAATTAGTCCATAGGTAATGATGTCATGAAGGAGCTCATTGCATATGAGACATGACATGGAGTCATGTGGCCAAGGTGGCAAAGATCAAGATGAGGCTTGGCTCGACGGACCGGTTGCAAGTGTGAAGGGCAAGTCGGAGGCTTTGGAGCGATGGACCGTGAGGCGGTGAAGCTTGAGCAAGACTTGGCACCGATGGACCGACGCAATGGTGAAGAGCAAGTGAGGTCAAGATCGATGGACCAAGGTCACATGATGATGTGAAGTGGATCATATCATTTGTGATATGGTTGGTGCATGTGTTGCATCAACGTCGGAGGAGATGGAGTGGAATGCGCAAGGCAAAGGTATAACCTAGGGCATTTCCATTTCACCGGTCATAGGTGTGTAGAGAAGTTGATGACCGGGTTTAGAATAGATGGCCGTACTATCAAGAGGGGCAAACTTGTTTGCATATCGGTCATCTAGTGCCACTCGAGTGATCTAACTATGCATCGTTGCTAGGATCGAGTGGCGTGGCAAGTTGAGTGGTTAATTCCTTCGAAGAAAATGTTTGTGAAAATGCTAACACTCGTGCACAAGGTGGTGATCACTTGTTGGTGTTGGCACATTTGCGAAGGCGGTGGAGTTTAAGCGGTAGAGAGGGGTTTGGGTTCCTCTCTCCCTCCCGCCGAGCTTGCGAGGCGGGATTCGGCGCTTTTTGGGAAAGTGAAATGCCTATTTTCCATTACGCCGGAAGTCGGAAAAAGAAACGGAGGCGAACGGAGGTCACAGTGGTGACCGGACGCTGGACCGGACGCGGTCACTGTTTGACCGGACGCGTCCGGTCAGTGTCCAGTGTCTACGCGTGTTTTCAGCGCTTTGATCGGACGCGTCCGGTCGTCCAGGGAGCTTACTGGACTTCGACCGGACACGGGCACTGTGGCGTCCGGTCAGTTCAACAGCGCGTCCGGTCGCTAGTTCATTGTGCGCGGCTCAGGGTTGACCAGCGCGTCCGGTCAGTTACGGGACCGGCGCGTCCGGTCGTGACCGGCACGTCCGGTCGTTGCGACCAGCGCGTCCGGTCGGTGCTTCGCGAAAGAGTCGTTGCGCGACCGGCGCGTCCGGTCAGTTGGACCAGCGCGTCCGGTCAGCGTGACTGCTGCTGAATCAAGTTTCTAACGGCTAGTTCTGACGCCCCGTTTTTCGCTTGTCCTGTAGTGACCGGACGCGTCCGGTCACCCTGACCGGCGCGTCCGGTCGTCCTGTTTTTCTGCCCAGTGAAGGGGTAACGGCTCTATTTCGTTGTGGAGCTATAAATATAAGTGGTGGCCGGCCTTAGACGTTGCTTGGCACCCTTAGGACTTAGTGTCCATGCTTTGGGAGTGCTAGGAGAGCCTCTAACTCACTTGTGCTTGCTAGATTGCGAATCAATAAGCGAGTGTGTGATTCTAGTGCGATTGCATCGTGAGGTTGCATCGAGTGACACTAGGTGTTCGTGTTGCAAGCCGGTGGTGCTTGTTACTCTTGGAGGTTGCCACCTCCTAGACGGCTTGGTGGCTTGTGGCTCCGTCGAAGCTCGCAAGAAGATTGTGCGAGGCTCCGGAGAGGATTTGTGAGGGGGATTGTGCTCACCCCGCGGGGATCGCGAAGAGCAATTCTAGTAAAGCTCGTGGCTTGGAGGATCCCCATCTTGAGAGTGGATGTGCGGTACCCGCTGAGGGTTTGACTCTTGATAGTCAATTAGCTCGTGATCCATCAAGTGGGTGTATCGCCACAACGGGGACTAGCTTGGTGGCAACCAAGTGAACCTCAGTGAAAAATCGCCGTGTCAACATTGTGTATATCTTCTCGGTGGTTAGCTTTCGATACACAAGCTTGTATTACTTTCACATATATATTGTGCTTGTGTTGTTGCTCTCATAACTAGTTTGCTTGTGTAGCTAGCTAGTTACCTTCTTGCTTGTGTAGCATAGAAGTAGCACCCGTTGCGTGGCTAATTTGGTTTGTGTAACCTTGTTAGTCACATTGCTTAGTTTGTGTAGCTAAGTAATTTGCGCTCTCTAGTTTGGCATTAGTTGTCTTGCTATTGAGCTTTGCTAGTGAGCTTAGTTGGCTTTGTGCTTTTGCTTACTAGTTGTGTAGGAGCTCCCCCGTGCTTGCTAAAGTACTAGTGCATAGGTTTGTGTGACCTTGCTCTAGAATTGTTTAGGAGAGCTCTTGCTAAGGAAAGCACCTTAGTTACATAATTAGGATCTTTGTGAGGTGCTTGTGAACTTAGATAGAGGGGTGTAGTCTTGGCTAGACCGATAGTTTTAATTCCGCATTTGTTTCGGTTTGCCGACGCGATTAATTTTAGAAAGGACTATTCACCCCCCCTCTAGTCCGCCATCTCGACCCTTTAACTCCCCATCATGATATCTTTTGTCTTCATAGGGGCATTTTGCCACTACATGATCGGGGCTATTGCAATTGTAGCAAAGCACCTCCTTTGCCTTCATGAAGTCCCTTGTCTTCCTTGCCCCATATCCTTTCTTCTTCATGAACCTCCCCATCTTGTGCACTAGGAGGGCCATGGTCTCATCATCGAATGGATCATCATCATTGCTCTCCACCTTGCTCTTGCCCTTAGAAGATGAAGCCTTGAATGCAATGGGCTTCTCTTGCTTGACCTTGGTCTCCTTCTTCTCTTCTACCTCATCTTCATCATCATTGTATTGGGCATCGGTCATTATATCTCTAAGCACATCGGTTGGTTTGACCTTGTCCAATCCCTCTCTAAAGATCATTCTTCTCAAGGTGGCAAACTTCTTAGGTAAGCACATCAAGAACTTGTGTGAGAAGTCCTTGTCCTCAACCTTCTCTCCAAGCCCCTTGAGATCATTGACAATGACTTGGAGCCTATAGAACATCTCCGGGATGGATTCATCATCCTTCATCTTGAAAGTGGAGAACTTGTCCTTGAGCATATATAGCTTGGCACTTTTTATCGTTGAAGTGCCTTCATATGTTTCTTCAAGCCTTATCCAAAGCTCATTTGCCTTTTCAAGATCTTTGATTTGCTCAAATACTTTGTCATCAATGGCACGGTAGATTGTGTCAAGTGCCGCCGTGTTGCATTGTTTGTTGATGCGGTCATTTGGAGTGAGATTTTCTTCATCAAGAATGATGTATCCTTCTTTGGTTACATCCCAAACCTTCTCATGTATATTGCCTAGATATTGCTTCATCTTCCTTTTCCAATGATCAAAGGAAGAGACGCCATCAAAGAATGGAGGCTTGCCATTAACATGATTGAACATAACTTGAGCCATCTTGCACCGAGGTTGTTAAGCATTGCAAATGGTGACCACGGCTCTAATACCACTTGAAAGGTCTTGATGGCTAGAGGGGGGTGAATAGCCTTTTAAAAATTTCTACAAAGACAAGCTAAACAAGTTTATCAATATAACAAGTAGCGAGATGCGAGTTTTGCTTAGCCTATGGGGTGTTTACAAGCCACCTAACCAATTCACAATTCTAGTATAATTGCACTCAACCGCACAAGTCAAAACGAGAAGGTAACTACAACTACAACTAGCAAGCTACACAAAGGAGCTACTCTAGCAAAGCTAACTAGCTAGAAGGATAACTAAGAAGGTAATGCGGAGTTGAGTTAGGAGAGTTTCACCGAGGGGCGAAGTATTGAGCCAACCAATATGATCAACAATGAATACCAAGACAATCGAACACCGAGATCAATCAATCACAATATGAAAGTGATGACATGAAGATTTATCCCGAGGTTCACGTGCTTGCCGACACGCTAGTCCCCGTTGTGTCCCTCTTCACCACATGGTTCGGTGGCTAATCGGTCTCACACCGAGCCTCTCAAAAGGCGCCACAAGAACCTACCAAATGGCAAAAGGTTGCAATGACACGAGCAATTTACTAACGTTGCCTTTGGCGCTTCGCCGAGGTAGGCACAAACCCCTCACAATCACCGGAGGTGGCCAAGAACAATCACCAACTCTTGCCAACGCCTCCAAGCTGCTCCAAGCCATCTAGGTGGTGGCAACCACCAAGAGAAACAAGAATCCCGCAGCAAATCAACCACCAAGTGCCAACTAGATGCAATCTCACAATGCAAATGCACTTGGATCACTCAATCTCACTTCGAATAAGCAAAGAAGCAAGAGAGATGAGTGGGAGGGGAGTTGCTTAGCTCAAAGTGCTCACAAGTATGTCAAATGTTCAAGAGGTAGAGCTTTGAGCCGGCCAACGAGTATTTATAGACGTACCCCTTCGAATATAGCCGTTAGGAACGAGATTCAGCTGAAATCGCGCTGACCGGACGCGCTGGTCGCGCGGACCGGACGCGCCGATCACACAACGGCTACTTTCATGAAGCACCGACCGGACGCGCTGGTTGCGCGGACCGGACGCGCTGAGTATGACCGGACGTGCTGGTCCCGTAAAGGACCGGACGCGCTGGTCAAGCCTGAGCCGCGTTCCAACGAAACAGCGACCGGACGCGCTGTAGAACTGACCGGACGCCACAGTGCTTGCGTCCGGTTGGAGTCCAGTAAGCTCCCTGATCGACCGGACGCGTCTGGTCGACAGTGACCGGACGCGCCACGACGTCCGATCAAAAACCGAAAACACACGCAGATGCTGGACACTGATCGGACGCGTCCGGTCAAACAGAGACCGCGTCCGGTCACCTCTGTGACCTCCGTTCGCCTCCGTTTCTTTTCCAACTTTCGGCGTAGTGGAAAATAGTCATTTCAACTTCTCGAAAACGCCTGAATCCCGCCTCGCAAGCTCGGCGGGAGGGAGAGAGGACCCCAAACCCTATCTACCACTCAAACTCCACCGCCTTCGCAAACGTGCTAACACCACCAAGTGATCTCGTCATGTGTGAGTGTGTTAGCATTTTCACAATCATTTTTCGAGGCGTTATTAGTTCTATCCAAATGCATATGATTATGAAATGCACACCTAGAGGCACTTAGGAGTTCAATAGCCGTGTCATTCCCCTCTTTATAGTACGGCTATCTATCCTATAATGTAACCACACCCACTAGGTGTCTTGGTTACTAAAACACAACCCTTAAGCATATACCTTTGCCTTGATCACGTAGGGTTGCATCCAAATCCAAGTGTGGCCATCATGATCACCAAGTCCATCTTGCCACCAACCTTGGAATGTACTAATCCTCATATGCTACATACAACTTAGGCATAGGATTAGTACTTAGGCATTGTCACTAATTACCGACACCAAACATAGGACTTTCAATCTCCCCAAAGACTCATCGCACCACATACCCAAGACATACACCAAGATCTCCCCAAGTTCAATATCTAGTTTTACCAAGTTATCGGCACCATGTGCCTTATCCACTCACGTTATTCCTTCACCAAGCATTACATCACAGATATAATGCATAGTGAAAGTAAAGCAGTAAGTAGTATACGAGCGTCTAGCCTAACAGCGGGTGTGCAGGGAAATAGGTTGCGACAAGGTAATGGCTTACAAGCAGTCTACCATGCTACCTATCATAGTTCAATTGTACGAAAGTAAAGCACTAGCATCTACATGTAGCATGTCTAATAGGTTCTACGAGGTTGGGTGGGACGTGGAACACCTGTTGAATGTCAACTCTGAGATCCTCAGCATATTTGTAGTTGCTCTCCTCCAAGGTCCCTCCATCCGCGCGTCCTTCCTCCAACATGTTCTGACCCGATCCGCGCCAACCTCGACGCAACTTTCTCGGTATAGCGATAGGTAAATGAGCAATCAGACCACTAACCTAGAAAGACTGTGAAATGAGAAGCAACAAGGCGCAGAAGGAGCAACTACACTGGAAGAACACAAAAAAGGACAATGGCTTAGCCCTCTCGGTGGATGTCTAATCCCTAGCCAAAGAAACGCAAGTGGTGATTTGCTAAGCACAAACTTGGGTCTTAGTCTAGCCAGTACTTCCTAGGTTGATCGTGTCATCCTATACGGCTTAAATAGAAATGACATAGGCCCTAGCTCATCTTAAGCAAACACCACGGCTCGTAGTCTTTCGATCCGAACATCATGGAGACTGGCGAGAACCGAAAGGCTACAAGCAAGAGAAGTCTTGTTCTATCTTAATCCCTATGCCATTGTAATTGATGGGAACCAAGAGAGGGTGGAACGAAAGAGAAGAAAAGAGAGAAGAGAGGCAGTCTACTTCTTCCAATACACATGCCATGGCAAAAGGTGAGGCATCGTAGAGAACGACACACAAAAGAACATGAGTGCTCAAGTTACTCGTAGGGTAGCATGACCTAGGTGCACTAAATGCACTAAGATATCTCTAGGGTTCGAAGCGGTGCGGTTGTCACCACAGGAACCACAGAAATGCTACGGTCGACGAAGGTACAAGCATACGAGGGCTTGAGCACGAAGAGCAAAAGATAGAAGAGCCTCGGAACTTCCCTTCCTTTGATCCACACGCCATAGTAATCGACGGGAATCGAAGGAATGGGTTCAAAAGAGCAACAAGCACCAACAAGCGAAAGACTCAACCCACATCTCACTAGATCAACGGGGATTGAGAGCAAGAGAGGAAGAAGAGTGGAATCTGCACCCCTTCGACCAACTCGTCATGGAACAAACGAAGGCTGAAAGAAAGGAGACACGATCCCATGATCCAAACCAACTCATAGGGCACCACGACCGTGCAACTAAACAGCACAAGGTTATGCCTATGGCTCATAGCGATGCGGTTGTCATCGCTAGATCTGAAGAAATGCCAAGGTAGAAGCGGTACAAACATAAGTGTGGGTTAGGACAAGAACAAGAGGAAGAGAGGTAGAGCCCGGTGGACATGGCAAGATGAGCTCACGGACACAAGCTTTACCCATGAGTTGGCTTCCATTGTTCCATGATTGTCGTCCCCTAAATCATATCCCACTAGATTAGGTCACATAGGACTCGAATGGTGCGGGTGAGAACCGCGTTGATAAGGACATCAAGTCCATAGTGACCACATCCTAGGGACGTAGATAGGAGCTCTCGATCATGGCACCATAGAGACAACTAAACATGGGAATACGAGTTACGCTCGACACCACGGCCACGTCAGGATAAACCCACGACTGAATGTTCAAGCAAACTATGATTCCCCCGACCGGCTCAAAGGCACAGTCCACAGACGATGGCAAACAAACACAAAGGAACCACACGCACAACAACGATCAAACCACACACGCGACACGACAACCGACGGAGTAGCACTTATCCATAGCACAAGAGATAGAGATAGACCGGCAGCGAAGGCATGACACATGCATAGAATAGATATCGAGCAGATGAACAAGAATAGATAATAAATATAAATATGTTATGGGTCAAGTATGAAAGATGATTTACAAATGTATGAACAAGTAGAAGAACGGAAAAGTGAGGCTTTGCCGACGTAGAGGACGGAGAAAGCTAGGTTAAAAGAGTTCACCTTGCTACGAGGGCTGTGGTGTAGCGCTCCAGCTGGCTGTGGCTTGCTACTGTCTGAGACATGGTAGCAGGCATCCGATAGGCAGCGGAGCTCCGGTGGGGCGGTACGGGGTAGCCATGCCAAAGAGAAAACAAGGCGTACCCCTCCCTGCAAGCAAACATTCACGGCACGAAGGCCGGACATAAAGAGGGCGAGGCGATGCGGCTGTTTGGGATGGTCAGCAAGGTCAGCAAGGCTGCACCCTTCCTGCAGTGGCGGAGAATGGCGGCACGAAGGCTGGTCTCAGCACAATAGTGACAAGATAGGTGAAAGGGGTGAAAAGGGCAAGGTCTTGAGCTGCTGTTGTCTCACCAGCGGCAATGGAGAGGGCAGCAAGGTCATCGATAGCGTTACTCGGCACTGGTGGATGGCGCAGCGGCCATACCCTCCAGCGGTTCATCCGTGATGGAGGGCGGCCTTCGGCGAGGTGCTGCTACTGGTCGCGTCATGGCCTGACACGGCGAGGAGGAAGAGGCGCTGCACGGGCGTGGGTGGCCGTGGTCCGAAGGAGACGACGTTGGCGTCGTGGGCATGGAGGCACTGTGGTGATAGAGCTCACAGTGCCGATCGGAGACGGTCACCATGGGAGCATCATCGTCGCGGTGGTGGCATTTCTGACGGTGCATCCGCATGGGGGCTGGACTCGGTGCTCTCATCGGTGTCACGATGGAGAGGAAAATGTGGCCTTCAGCTTGGGGCTGTTGCTGCAGTACAAGTGACGTGGGGGAGGTGATGCTGGTGCTCCATGGTGAGGAAGAGAGAACGGTGGTGGCGTCCTCCTCGGGGTGCAGTAGGGCAATGGGAAAGGTTGCCGCAGTTGTTGATGGCGCTGCCCGATCATGGTCCTCCAGGTTCATCGCGGTGAGGAGGGGCAGAGGGCGCTCAATGTCACGGCTCCCTGGTGACCGCAAGTAGAGGTGGTCACGGTGTAGGACGCGGCGTCGGGCGAAAACGAAGAGAGCAGCGCGGTGAAGGTTGACGAGGTGAGGGCGATGGTGAAGTAGGGGCGCTGGAGTGCTGTCGTGGACGCGCTGACGAGCACGGCACACACGCTATCGGTGGCTTGGACGCGCTGGCCAGGGTGCGCGGTGGGCGCGGGTGACGTCATGGATTGGAGGTACGACGGCGAGGCGAGGAGGCAGATGCGGCTTGGAGTAGGGCATCGGTGGTCGGAGCGATCGACGGTGCAGTTATGGTGGAGGCAAGTGGTGTCGTGGCTAGCCAGGCGCTCGACGAGGTGAAGATGAGGTGGCGTAGCCCGGCGGTGTGCTGCCGCCGGGAAGGCGAGCTCGGCGCTGATTGCAGAGCTTGGACGCGTTTGCACAGTGCGACATCACTGACGGCGTGGCCGGGGCAGCTCGGCTGGAGGAGCTCCCGGCGACAAGGCTTGGAGTGGAGGTGACCGGGCGACGGCGGCCGCAGAGCGGAGCAGAGAGATGGGGAGGAGGAAATGGCGGTGGCCTAGAGGGAGAAGCAGAGGAGCGGCGGCTCGGTATTTATAGCGCAGTGCCCTAGGGCTTGAGGTGGCTCCATCCATCCTCGGCGTCCGTGCCCGGGGAGGGACATGCGGCGCGAATCGAGGAGCGAGAGCAGGTGAGGCGCGGGTGTGGGGCGCTGGCATGCGTGTCGCGTAGCGTGCGAGCGGCGGTGGCGCTAGGAGAGCATGTGCTCCCCACTAGGGTTCAGGTAGGGGTGGCTTGGGCCAGCTGGGCCACACGCATGCGTGGGCCGGCACAAGAGAAAGTGGGCGAGCCAGGCTAGAATTTGGGGAATGGGAAAGGAGACTGGGCTGGCTGGGAGAGGAGGCCAGATGGGCCTGTGGTGCTGCTGCTATGGATTGGCCAAACGGGCCAGCGGAAGGCACAAGGCGGCCTAGGCAAGCAGGATAGTGGGGAAGGCGAGCTGGGCTTGGTGGGCTGCTCGGCAGTGGGCCAGGAGAAGGGAAAAGAGAGGAAGCAGGATTTTTCCTTTTTCAATTTAAGAACTTTTGAAAGGTGATCAAAGAAAATTCAAAGGAGATTCAGGAGAGATTTGGGAAGGGGGTTCGAACAAGGATCAGAGAAGAATTCCAAAAGAGATTTGGGAAGATCTCAAAAGGGAGTTTCGAGATGAAACTCAAGAGAGATTTTAGAGAAATTTGAAAAGAGATTCGAGAAGTGAAATTTCAGGGAAACTGGGGAGGCCTTCAAAAGAGTTTGGATGTGGAGCCGAAAAGGATCCGAGAGGAGATTTGCTATAGATTTGTGCACTCCAACACAAAACCCTAAGCCAACTAAAGAACCCCCGACACACTCCTACAATCAACTCTATATGAATGCAATGATTTATTCATGTGTTTGTCTTACATTTGACCTACATTTACATGCTTGACACATTTGCAGGAAAAATTTTAAAAAGTTTGCATTTTTGGTTTCTCAAAAACCCGGGATGTTACAGATGGGTTCCATGGAATTTTGCTGGAAATTGACAATCCTTCCCCTCAGGGCATTGGTTTTGTCCATGGGGAAGAATTTGGTGAGGAACGCCGTGGAACATTTTCTCCACGTGTTGACAACTTCCTTGTCCTTGTAGAACCACTGTTTCTCCTTCCCCACAAGAAGAACAAAAACAGACGGAGCCTGATGGCGTCTAGCGCAACATTTTTTATTGATGATGGTGTCGCGGAGCTCGAGGAAGTGTTGCAGATGCGTGTTTGCGTCCTCACTTGGCAGTTCACAGAATGGACTTGCCTGCACCATCGTGATTAGCCCGGTTTGGAGTTCGAAGTTCTTATCACCAATGTTGACAATGGGCCTAGTGGGCACGTTGGTAACAACAGGGACGGAGAACTCATGGAGTGACTTCTGGGCCATAGCGATAGTAGCGGATGGTGCGGGGGTGACTGGTTCGTTTGTCGATGGAGTAGCAGAAGAAGAAGTGGTATAAGACCGGTTCTTCCTTAGGAGTGCCTCTGGATCTATGGTGTAGTTGTCTGGCAGGGAGAAACTAGTCATACACTATCCTATTTTCATCCACAACAGGAGAAAACATGAAAGATTAGCCTGTATGAACAATGGCTACCATACATGCATATTATCAGAACATGTCCTACTAGATTCTTTTTAACCAATGCCTTCCCTGGCAACGGCGCCAGAAATGCTTGTTGGCATTTCTTAACGTCGTTGCTAGAATTAGCAACGCCGCCAAGAAATACCTTGACGATAGTTCTGAACGATCACAGAACGAGTCCGCAAGCGCACAGACTTATCGTTGTAGCATTTTATCCGGAAGTATTCAGGGTATCGTTATTTATATTTTCCCAAAGGAAGGGATGGTTAAAAGTCTCTAGTAGGACTTGGACAAGATAACATGACTGCATGATAGAGCAAAGTTCATAACAGAGGTAAACATGGTATAGTTCAAGGACAGTGGACACACACTTGGGCCAACCTCAAGGATAAAAGGGAAAGCAAACAAAAATAAATAAAAGAATGTTCCTAAGTGGAGCAGGCATGTTCTAATATAGCCATGCAAAGAACAGTTGATGATCATACATATACATGGTTAAGAGTTAGAACTAGGCATGAGATGGATCGGGAGGCCACCAAGTACTGGTCTCCCAGCAACCTCATGTGACAATTTAGACTCCTACACCCTACCCGAACGTGGGGGATTACAAGGGACGGATAGGGCTGTCACCACCTATCGCCTACCCCTCAACCGGAGAGTAGGAAATGCATCCGCCTATTCCCTTGTACCCGAGCACCACGCCCGCTTACAAGAAAACTACCCACATCCCTCTAGGACTCTGACCCTACGGATCGACAAGCATAGGACATGGGCACACCCGAAGACACGATGAACCGCCACCTCAACTTAGCTCTAATCCTCATCGTATATATAGTATGAAAGATTAAGCATAAAGTTACACATGTTAAGATCATAACATAAAAACTATATGCTAGTTCATATGTCACGATTATAACATGAAAACTATACTCTAGTTCCATAGCACAACTATAATAAAAGGAGAGCAAGACTTTGGAGGAACTCTTTGTAGCATTTATACCAAGGATCCTTTCTTCCAAGGAGCCAAGCTCTCCTTGATAGCTTTGCCTATCTCCAAAAGACTACTAAAAAGTAAAAAGTACAAGAGGTGGTAGTGAGGTAGAGGCTCCAAAATGAGGTGTGTTGAGAGAGGAGGGATGCCCCTCCATTTATACACAGAGCAAAGGCGGTGCTACGGCTATTCTTGGTGCAAAGCCCCGGGCTGCACCACTTTAGCATGAAGCCATGACACCGCCTATCAATGGAGAGGCTGAGGAGCGCCATCAGAGGGCCGCTCGCCCCCTAGGACCAGCCGCCCCTTGACTATGGCTTCTCGCCACCGCCTTCGCACGGTAGGCCGTGGGTTGGACATGGATCACTGCTCCACGAGGTTTTGCCCCGGTTGAATTAATTTGATGGGCGTCTCCCTTCTTTCTTTGCACAAATCAGCGTCAGAAAGCGCCTTTCGGTGATTTATTCCATGTATTTGTGTTTGTGACCTGTAAAATAATGTTCTCCAAATACATGTGGAACTTGATTAATAGTAAATGCATATGTGATTAAGTTTGCCAATTTATCCTCTTTTTGTAACTTAATTGGTTGTCGAATTTGATCGATAAAGACCGCCAACACTAACCAATGTTCTTGCTTGTTCTCAAGGACAGTTAGTATGCTTAGTGCAGCAGTCCCACGGATGTGATTGAGAGGTCGCAAGGATTACGAGTCGAACGTCCCGGTTTGATGTTTTCAAAAGATATAAAGTTGCTGCTATTGAGATTACCACCAACTTGAATATGTAAACTAAAATTTGCAGCTATACAACCCACAACACAGCTCCTACTTTCAATTCTTTTCACTTCTCTTTTTTTGAATCTTTGTTTCTTCTTTCTTCTCTCTTTTTCAGATTTTTTATACTAACAGGGGTGCGGAAAACAAATGAAACACAATGCAATGTATATGAAGGTGGTGACTCGCAACTTGATGAACAAAACAACACAAAGGTAGCAGTACCGCCAAAAGGCTATAGGATTTTTTTGTGGCTTTTTCAGTGGACTTTAGGAGATGAACAAAAATAGTATCAAATGATGGATAAATCAAAGGTAAATATGTGGATGATGGGTAGACCTACCGTGACAACAAAAGCTTTGATTCCAGATGATAAGGAACCTCCTTAAAGGTGGCATGATCTTCACGATAGTAGGTCGAAGAATCAAAGATAACTTGCTACGAACAGCGGGGTAACTAGCTTTATACCCGTCCAAGGTTGGATTTGACCAAGCGACGGGGAGAGAGGCACCAAAACCACGAAGACTTCGACTCGATCTTCGAACAACCATAGAACCACAATCCGAAACTAATCCACTCAAAACGGTGCAGCCGTACTAGAAATCATAGAGCACGAACTAGGGGAACCCAGAGGGATCTCTTCACAAGTCCAAGAAGAACAGGAAGAACAAAGGTTTGAGTAAGGCACCCGGTAGCTTGACTGCAATATTAGGGGGTTTATCAATTCATCAAAAGGTTATAAATAGCTTAGAGGCAGGGGATATTTATACTAGAAACAACCCTCCTAGTTAGATGTGAAAACGAAATGGAGTTTTTTGAAGATAGGCTATGTGAAAGGTCACCTCAAGATGGATTCCCGATGTGGTCTCGCATGACTGTTGGCCTCATGAGCAGTCTCCACTAATCTAGCCATTACTCCTTATTGGGAAGTCCAAATGACGAACCGTTTGTTGGTGTGAAAGTAGACTTGAAGAGCTTTCCAGCCATGTGCGGCATGCACCACGAAACTTTGTAGATTGATACAATTTTGCATGAAAAGTTGAACCAACATTCTATCCTAGAAAGACTGTTGGTCCATTTTTATCAGATTGGCCCGCTTTTATGAGACTAAAACAGATCATGAAAAAACTTGGTCTGTATTTATCACACGGGTCCATTTTTTTTATCAGACCGTCACAGATGATGAAAACCTTGGTCTTGGTCCCAATCGTTTGTATCTTCCACCTCTTCATGTGTGTGCCTAAGTAACACCAAGGTAGACATTTAGGTAGTATTACGTCCTTAGAAATATTAAAATCAAAGTGAATTAGGAATGAATTCACTTGTTCTTGTAGTTTCTTGGTGCAGCTTCGTATAAGTGGCCCCTGATTTGTATCTTTTGGACTTGAGCTTGCGTGCATGGTTGGGATGTCCTCATTAATGTTGCTATTGCTCATGTTCACCAATGAGGATGAGAAGAACACAGAAAGAGTTGACTACAGAGAAGAACCACTCTCGGACCAGTCCAACTTGACAGAACCATTAGAAAGAATTAGTCATAAATTTTGATTCCTAAAAGCTATGGAGGTCCATGAGGGCTTGTTGAAAAGGTTATCAAGTATAGTTTCAAGGACGAGTGGTTTCAAATTTTTTGGACTTTCCAATGTTGAGATTTGACTAGATTAGTGAAGACTGGTCAAAAAGTCAATAGTCTTCCGAATGTTCAACTTCCCATGCAAAACTATACCATTCTACAATATTTCATCATGCATCCTACACATGGTTTGAAAGCTTATCAAGTTAACTAACCAACGCATCCAATTGCACATCAATTGGGCTTTCCAAGATGGAGTTATTGCCAAAACACTAAAGATTGCATAGAAGACAAATAGCCATGCCGGGAGCTCATTTCGTGGAAGCCCTTTCACAAAGTCTATCTTTTCATTTTCTTTTCTTGTTCATACCTATCTAGGAGGGTTATTACTAGTATAAATATTGCATTACTTCATGGCAAATGTAGACTTTTGATCAATGTTTTTCTAAACGCTAAACGGTAAACAGTCGGTCACCCTTCGTTTAGCGTTTAGACCGTTTAAACGGTGTTTAAACAGAGTTAAACGGCCTAAACGGTCTTGTACAATAACAATAAAATATATATATTTATGTAGGTAAAAATAAAATTTGCTAGAACCTATACATATTTACACATGTAAAAATCAAATATTCTACCAAATAATCTTGTTGGAAGAAATCTAAATCCCACAACACTTCATATAATTACAATGTTAATTAGTTTCATGTTGATTGTGATAGACGTAGTCCTTTAATTCACTTAATTATGGATTAAATGGTTGTTTAGCTCATTTAATCATGTTTAATCTGATTTTGTTTAGACCGTTTAGACAGGATTGAACGGTTTAAACAGGTTTAAACGGCCCAACCGCTTAATTCACCATTTAGGGCCTAAACAACATGGTTGACTTTTGTTTACCGTTTAAACGGTGTTTAAAAGGACTAAATGGTCGTTTAGGTGAACAGTGCTTTTGATAATCGAAATACACAACCCCTTTTGTTCAGCTATGTGCCAACAAATGTTGAGAGTGATCTCCACCCCCTCTTGTGATTTACTTCACGAGATTATAGAAGCGATGCGTTCATCTGCTCCCAATTGGTGCTCCTACTGCCTTTGAGTTCACCTTTTTTGATTGTAGGTTGTGTTGGTTGGTTCCTTGTGAGCGTGGTTGGGTGATTCAGGTTGCCAGTTAAAGATGGTAGTTGGCTTCAAGTTCTATTTGCCAGGTTACACTAGTTATCGCTGCTTTTAGCAAGCTATTCGGCTGTCCTATAGCTAGTTATCAAGATCAAGATCCTACGTCATGAAGATCGGGATCATGTGTCATATCATCTAGTATCAAAGCTTTTTTTTACCATGGTAGTATGATTTACCCTTAGCTACATATAATTTTTTTGTTCATCCTATCCACCAAAAAGCCATAAAAATATTTTTGCCATAGTCCTTTGTTTCAATTTGTTATTTTAGTGAGTTTTGTTAAGTTTCAGTTCATTAGAGTCTTTGTTTTAGTTGCTGATCATTTTACCCTTCATGTGTCCTTTGAGCCTCTTTCATATATCTAAAAATCCCTAAAAAACAAAAATCTAACCAATATCATCCTTTGCATAAACTTTGATCCTATCAAGTTATAGCCACTGGTTGCTTTTTGTTTCTATCGTTAAGTGTGCAAGTATTATATCTGATCCCTGTGTTTAGTTCTGTAAAAAAAGAGTGTGTCAAAAAAAGAGAAAGAAAAGTTGCAAAAAAAGAGTTGAGAAAGTTGAGAAAAAAGTTGAAGATCAGTTTGTTTAAAGTGCATGATTGCTGAAAGTTTTCACATCAAGTTGTGCAACCAGTTTGCTATTTTTGTTTGGTGCAAAATTATGGTTGGTTCTAATCACAACACTTGCATCACAATCATACTCCTTGTTTGCACCAACTCTGAAATTTCTTTGTGTGTGTGTGTGTGATCCATTTACATCTTCCATAACTTGTGGTCAGCACTAGGCATTGAACTTCTAGTTTGGATTGCAATTTAGCTTTACAACAATTAGAATTCAGATTGTTTTCCTTGTGTATCACTCCCCACCAAGCTCCACATACAAGCCATCGTATATCGGTACTCTAGTCTTGTATTCGCCTAACCATCACTTTTTTAATACACAATGTGCTTTTTCTGTAACCTGTAGGGACTTCAAAAGAGCTTCGATTGGTGTCAGTGTTTGACCACCGATAGCCTGCCATGGGGGTAACTGGGATAGTTGTTCGGGCTTCGGCGTATGCTAGAACTCGATGGTGAACATAGAGACAGTCGATTTATACTAGTTCGGACCCCCGATCGTGATCGAGTAATAGCCTTACGTCCAATCGGTGTTAGCCTTTACATTGGATTGATTGTGTTCTATCGTCTCTTCTTTATTTAGGTGCCCACGCCCTCTCTTTATATCGATAGAGAAGGCTGTGGTGCAGTTACAATCCTAGTCTAATCCAAAGAAGGTGTCTTGAACTAGATACAGAAGTTACTTTCCATAGGAATCCGGCTAGTCTAGCCTATTCTACTCGGATTCAGTGTAGCGGACGCTGCACCTCTCCTTGCTCTAGTCCGTGTGCCAGGCTAGGGTCCATGACTTGTAGTCATATCACTGGGGAACCCTATGGGTCCTGCATCAACAAGCCCCTGAGCCTTTCATGGTTGAACTCGAAGACCTCCTTGTTTCTCCGGCTTTGCCTGACGAATCAAGCTTGGTCCGGGTTCTTTTCGACGTGAAGCCTTGAAGTGGTCTTGTCTTGAAGAAGTCTTTCGAGTGACATGCGCTTTTTCAAAGAAAAAGCGCACTCACTAAGTGTAGCCCCCGAGCCTCTTGTTATTTAGAACAAAAAGTTGGAGGGTCTTGAATCTTGATTGTTGAAAAAATTGAAAAATCTCTTCTAAGGATGTGTACCTTGCAGCCCCTGAGCATCTTTTTGAGTTCTTTTTTTATTGTCAAGAACTTGGATAGAGGGTCTTTTATCATCTTCTCAGGTAGCCGGCTTTATGTCCAAGGTTGGTGATGGTTGGCGGTTGAATTGAATTCTCTGTGGTCACGAGGTGTACAGTGTTGGTATATTCTTTCGAATATGCTTGTCCTTGAGTATTGTTCCTTCATGCGCGTGTCCTCTTTTTATTTCTTTCTGTATTTTCACTGAGGCCTTTGTTAGGCTTGTTCTGTTGGTGCTCCCCATCTATGTGCACCACTCTTTGGCCTATAAATACCCTCCTAGTGTGCTGCTTTGATTTGCCAAGTGTCTTATTCTATAGTCCGAAGCCTCCGTAGCCATGAATATGATAGTTTGTGAAGTAGAGCAGCCCCCGGGCGTGAGTTGTGAGTCTTGTAAGTCTTGTAGCAGATGGAAGAAGTCTTGTGATCGAGATTAGAGGTAGACTAATCTCACAGCAGCATTGTACCAGGTAGTACGTGGTGGCAGGTGGAAGAAGTCTTGTGATGTGGGATGCGTTCCATCATCCAGTAGCTCTGGGTTGATCCTTCCACACTGCCTTGTGTCTATCCGGTGCAGATCAACGTCTGATGCAGGATCACATTGGGCTTGGATAGATTGATGCCTACGAGCCTCACCTGGTCCGTGTTGTCCCACTGTGCTGCTGATATCCGTCTTGGATGCACTGTGTCCTTCCTTTGAAGAAAACAGTGTATCCGAGTTGGTTGTCTTCTGCTGTGTTGTAGCTAGGAGCACGTAGTCATTTCCAGAGCCGAGTTCTGCCTAGGCTCCTCATTGCTACATTGCTCATCGTAGTACTAAGTTTGTTGGGTCTTGTAAGATCTATAACTTTATGCCCTTTGATGATATTTGTAATAAGAAATCTTTCTTTCTCAGTTGTTGTCTCCTTTTTTTATTGTCTAAGTGCTTTTGAGTATCATCCGGGTTATTTCTGGAGTATTTAGGTTCTCTAGCGGTGTACTGTAATGTCTTCTGTGAATCTTGTGAATGGCGAGTTCTTTCTTAGTTGTGCGATCTGTAACAATTCGGCAATGGCGCAGTGTGAACGGATAAGTCTGAAATCTGCCCATTGCACTGTACCGTTGTGAAAAGTTGCATCGTTTGTCATTTTAGCCGAGTCAGTTATAGCAAGAAACAGACCGTTGTATTCCCATGCCGCGTTAAGCGGGCCTGGTGGGCCGCATTTTTATCGTTGTAAATCTATTTATGGGCCTCTCTTCATCTTCCCCTTTCTTACCCTGCCTTTGCCTTCTAGTATTCAGCCTTTGCAAAACCCTAATATCTAGAGCTCCGTCGCCACCATTGTCACCGCCGTCGTCGAGCTTTTCCCGCCGACCTTAGATCCTCGCCATTGTATGGGCAAGAAGAAGTAATCAAGCAAGTCGAAGGAAATCTTGGTGGACGAGGAGGCGTCACTCTCGGTCATCGAGAATCAAGATTTTGTTGCCATGAGGGCCTTAGAGAAGATCTAGCCATCCCCGTCCATGACGGAAGGCCAGCTGTGGGAGTTGGTTGGTGATGGCCTGATCCAGGAGCAAGGCTTTGCGGATTGGAAGACTCTAGGTCAGCATCGGGTTCTCGCTCTTAATCCTGGCAAAATTGTATTGTTCATCTTCTTCATCCGTGCTAGCCTTTGCCTCCCAGCATCTTCTTTTCTCCATCGTGTTCTCCAATATTTTGGGATTTGCTTAAATCATTTGACTTCGAATGGTGTCCTTCACTTGTCAGTATTTGTCCATCTCTGCGAAACCTTCCTTGGAATCCTCCCTTCCATCTCTTTGTTCTGTTATTTCTTTCATTTGAAACCACACCCCCGGAGTGATAATATTTCTCCTCTAGGTGGTTGTGGGATTCAATTCCACTAGGGCAAAAAGAATCTCTTTTTCGACTATGACCTAGTTGATTCTGTGAAGGAGTGGCATTCCGAGTGGTCCTACATTCACTCTGATTCTGGTCGTTCGGTCAATGATCGTTGGGAGAAGAACCCTCTGTCCAGCGAAGAGCTTAAGAAGATCCAGCCATTGCTTGATAGAATCTGGGTTCTAAAGCAGCAATGCCTGATTGGCTTCAGAATCGTTGCTAGTTATCTGCGTCGACGAGTTCAACCTTTGAAGGTGAGGGAGAACTACGATTTTGAGTACTCTGGAGCCGAGGACCCTTCTCGTATGGTCTTGGCTCTGGAGTTAACCGAAGAAGAGGTGCTAGAGCGTCTCAAGAAAATTCTAAAGGGAGTGAGCATCGTCCCGCACACGGTCTCTGAGTACGGTGTCGACAATTCGCCTCCTGCTGTGAGTTGTTTTACTTCTGCAAGTACTTTTCTTTATATTTCCTTTATTGTTGGTACTTTCTGTCTTCCATTTTTTGCTTAATCTTTCTCCTCTGGTCGTTTTGTTTATTTGTAGGAATTGGGGCGTAACTTTGTTGATCCGATCCCCACTGATGATAACCCTGCTGGGGTGAAAGTTATAGAGAACCTTGCTGGAGCGTCTTCAACCAGTAAGTCTCGAGCCACCACCATCCTTCCTGGTGCTTCTGTCATAGAACTCGACCTATACGTTGAGTATGTCCCTCGTCCAGTTCCTCAAGGTCCTCGTAGCATCAGCAAGAGGGCGCGAGCAGATGACGCTTCCACCGCTGTGTCTGTTACCAAGAAGCCTCATCAATCGAGTACTCGTCTAGGTACTCAAGTTGTAGGTAGCATGCTCCTAGGTGAGCATTTCAATATTTTATGTCTTCTTTGTTGTTTGTTCGTGTCCTTAACCGAGTACTTTCTCTTTTCTCAGATGGTACTGTGGTTGAGTTGCTCTAGGGCGAGGAGGATGAGGATGATGATGCGGCCCTCGACACACGTCGGTGAGTTGTTGTTGTATTTTTTTGTTTTGTTCCTATTATTCTTGGGCACTTCTTTTGACTTGTCCTTGTCCTTGTCCTTTGCAGTAAGCGGGTGTCAGGCCTGAGTTCTTCTGGGGCTTAGGCATCAATCATACCATCCTTGGTGTAGGGTGGTGATGATATTTTTGCTGCCACCATGCCTTCGCCGAAGTCTTCAGTTCGGACTGGGGTTGTTAGTCTGAAGAGAAGGATAGCTAGGTGAGTGGATTCTGGCTAGCTCATCTTGTCTTTGTTCTTTATCTTCCTTGTATATTTCCTTATTGGAGGGTTCTTTGTCATCATTTAGGTCATCGTCACTGCCTCTCCCCAATCCCTAGCCGACTTCTTCTCAGTCTGCTGGTGCTCCTCTGTGCACCGAGTCCCAAGATTCGGAGCGTATGGCCAGCGAGGCGACTATGGGGGAGGCGATGGCTTAGGCTGATGAAGCCGTTGTGGAGTCACCTAATCCTATGGTGACCATGACTATGGCAGAGAAGCCTGCTTTGGCTTCAGCTCTGGTGGTGGTCTCCTCGGCGCAGCCGACTTCTTCCGCTACTGGTCATGTTTCCAGCAGTCTTCGTCTGGAGAAGGATGTGGTGCTGCAATTTTATGCCACCATCGTCTCTTCGAGTTGACCATGTCTTGGGGAAGGCTTGTAGCTGGCGCGGCTTCCTTTGGGGAGCAGCTTTATGTAGGCGTCTTCTTCTTTCTTATTTTTGGTATTCTGGCTTGCTTTACTCTCTTTTCTTATTTTCTTCCTTTTTCTACGGGAGAAGTCTTTCTCTCGGGATCACTCTATCTTTTTTGGCTCGGGTGAGACTAAGAAGAAGCTGTCCTTTGAATTGGGCCAGCTGAAGGCACAATTGGCTAGTAAGAAGGTGGAGCTAGATTCCGAGCGCCAAGGGTGTCATGATTTTGAGAGGGCTCTCCGTGCACAAATCATTGAGGCGGAGCAGAGAAGGGACGAAGCCATGGCCGCCTTGCGGGAGTCCTCTGGGAAATGTGAAGGTCTCAAGGAGTGTGAAGGTACTCCGAGTTCTTTTTTGTTTCTTTGCTTCTTTATTTCTGTAATTCTATTCTGATTTTGCACGATCTCTTCTTATTGCTTTGACCAGCGCTCCATGGAGATAAGCAAAAACTCTCGGGGGTTGTTGAGGAAATGAAGATACTTGTCCATAATAATCATAACAGGGCTGAGGAGATAATTAATTGTGCTGAAGAAGAACTTGCCCTTGCCAAGTTAATTCGGCGTGGAGCTGACAGGGATCTTGTGTAGGTCCAAAAGACCGTTGAGGATTTGTCCCAGAAGCTGGCAGTATCTGATCAATGGTTTGCCACTTTATGGAAATCTTTCAAAACTGTTGCTAAGCTTCTTCAGACTTCTGAAGATGATGGAAGGACTTAGGGTGACTTTATCCCATTGATCCCCATGTGCCTTCAGAGCTTCATCAAGAATGGGGTCTAGACGTGTGTCAAGAATGTTTTAGCTCATTTCCGTGTTCTTGCTCCGTCGGTCCCTTTAGAAAAACTTAGGGAGGAAACCGATGATGACAACTACCTAGAGTCCATTGAGAACGCTAAGTCTGAGGTTGAAGACCTGGCCAACTTCATCACTAAGAAACTTGATATTCATCTCCCCCTTCTGATGACGAAGCTGACAGCTAGGCTTTGTAGTACCTGGGTGCATCTCTCTTCTTTGTAAAGATGTACTTTA
Organism: Saccharum hybrid cultivar R570; assembly: GCA_038087645.1. NCBI lineage: Eukaryota > Viridiplantae > Streptophyta > Magnoliopsida > Poales > Poaceae > Saccharum > Saccharum hybrid cultivar. Next base: position 19,374,198 of record JAQSUU010000637.1, read on the forward strand.
TATGCTGCCTTATAAATAAACTCTGGCTCTTTTGGATACATCTTTAATATTTTACTTGAATTATTCGAGTGACTCTGTATGAGTTGTTTTTTGGATCTTGGAATTTTCTTTAGCTGTGTTGGATATAAGCCTTTACCGTTGAAGGCGTGTCCAGGCGTTTTAGAGTTATGTCCCTCTAACTGGCCGTACTCTTGTTTTTTGAATCTTTGTGAGTCTTGCCGGGCGTAGGCGCTAGATCAATTGGGTTCTCTTGTCCGGTGTGGAACAACTTCAGGATAGGGCGAGCTCAAGCTTCTTTTTTAGCTCTTTTGCTCTTATCCGGGTTGAATAACTCCGAGATAGGGCAAGCACTTTCTTGCTCTCATCCAGGCCATGAAAACAACCCAAGATAGGTCAATTGTTGGCTTAGCAGCCTTCTTACTCTCATCCAAGCCTGAAAAGACTTGGAATAGACGAGCTCAAGCATCTTTTCAGCTCTTTTGCTCTCATCCGGGTTGAATAACTCCGGGATAGGGTGAGCACTTTATGGCTCTCATCCAAGCCATGACAACAACCCAGGATAGGTTGAGTGTTGGCTTAGTAGCCTTCTTTCTCTTATCCACTTGGATATCGTATGGGGGAATCTGAAATCTGTCCGTTGAGCTTCTTTGCATGAAAGAGTGCATCACTTTCACACCGGTTGTGTTGCGTAGTTAATGTTGGAAACTGAAGTGCTATGTTGGTTTTGGAGAAGGAATTAACTCTGCCTTTATCTTGAGGAGGCTGTTGGACTGCTTGAGGAGACGACTTAGCCCTATTTAACTGCCCCTTTCGTGATTGTTTTGGCACCATCATCTTTTTAATCTTGCCACCACAAAAATGGTGAAGAAGAAGTTTATCCAAAGGCGCTGCGTTTGTAAGGTGCCACGCTCATCGCTTGCCTGCTCTCCAAGATTGGCTATTTTGGCAACATCATTGAGCGAAGGGTCTTCGTCGTCATCGTCCTTGGCACTGTTGTCCCTTGGGGTTCGAGAGGCTTCGGTGGTGGAGAAAGCTTCGCCCGCCGGGACATCAACGCCGGTTCCATCTTTGCGGAAGGAGGAGGATCCAGTGGCTGCTCCTACCTAGTACAATGCTGCCTCGATGGGAGTGGATTTGATCATCCTTAGTAGTGGTGGCGAAGATGAAGTTGACTGGGAAGTGCTCGTCGCCGGGGATGAAGTCGACTGGGAAGCTCTTGCCATAGAAGATGTCGACGACGTCGAGTCTGTGGGTAGCTGGTCCCCATCGAGGATCTGACGGTGGCTTGGACATGTTGCTGTTAGCCCTCGCTTTGATGTTGGCATAAAGGAGATCGAAGGGTGGGCTGTCTAGTCGTAGATTCATCTTGTTAGGTTATCGATGTAGCCAGTAGTTCTATATGTCATGTAAATCTTTTGTTCTTCCTTAAATTCGAGTAGTTTCTTGTGGTGTAGTCTATTCTCTATCATCAAGGATTGCCTCTACTCTCAAAAAAGTGTCTTTTCCTTCTTCTGATGATGAATCTGAGAATTAGACCTTCTCCTTGTTGTTTTGTAAAGAAGTTTTCTTTTCATGACATTTTTCTGTCTTGTTTGTTGATCCTGAACTTTTGGCGAGCATCAGAGCTTTTGTTCGTATTAGGAGTAGTCTTTGGCAGGCTGATGCTTCTTTCATAGCCTGGCTTTTACTTAGCCTAGAGTAGGCTTATTCTTGATCCGAGTTTGAAGAGTTCTAGATGTAACGAGCTCAAGTATCTTTTCAAGTCTTTTGCTCTTGATTTGTGAATTGTGAGCTCAAGCGTCTTTTCAGCTTATTTGCTCTCATCCGGTCTTTTCAACCATGGTGCGTAGGACCACAACACCGTTCAGGTCGGCTAACACTCGGCCTTCGAGGATCCTGAGGATCTTTAGCACCTTCTTCGACTGGCTCTGGTCACACCCCCAACTCCATGATTCTAGCCTCATCGATGCGGCAATAGAGAACCGAGGAAGGGGGTGGCGGCGTCACAAATATAAAACCAATTCCCGTGCCAGCCGGAGTTCAAACTCCTCAACGGTAGACATGGGTAGCTGCGGGACACATCGTAGCGCATTTGGATATTTATCCCGCCCACCAGGGCAAGCACACCACCATCGGAGCCATACGCCTTGCGGGTCTTGTCCTCAAACACCCGCCGAAACAAATCCTTGTTAGGTTCAATCCCTAGGAAGGCCTCGCAGACAACAATGAAGCCTACCAGCTACAGCACTGCGTTAGGAGGAAGGTGCTGCAGTTGAATGCCATATTCGCAGAGGAATCCATGGAAGAAGTCCGATGCTGGGATCGCAAACCCACGCTCATGGAAGTCGATGAACGACACCGCCTCACTGGGCTGCGGGTACAGGAGGATGTGTCCGACGGTAGCCCTCCACCTAACAACCTCCTTTGGTGGAAGGAGGCCCTTCTCCACCAACCGCGGCAGCCTTGCCTCCATCACCTCAGAAGTACCCACTCACCCATTTCGCCACGTAGGAGAAAAGTAGGGCGGCGACGGCGAAATTAGCAGGGGACGGCAACTACACCATATGGCAGTGGGCGGTGGCACACAACCTAGGTAAAACTCTCTGGCCCAACTTCCTAGTTCAAGTTCGCTCTTTCGTTTGCAACAGACGGAAAAGCGAGAGCAATGGTAAGGAATAGGCCTAGGCAAAATGGGCTATTTAAGTGGTGGTGCCCTGAGACGCAAACCGCGCCTGCGTGGAGTCTGCCCTAGGGCAGGCCCCATGGGCCCTCCAGAAACAAGGTGGCACAAAGTAACTCATGACTGTACACAAGGGCACCATTAAGTCATGAAAAAACCAGGGGGGTTGACCATCCCTAGGATTCATGCCGAGTGACCCTCTGTCATCATGACTAGGCGGCCACCATTTAAGCCACGTAGCGACCAGGGAGGCAACGATCCCTTGAGTCCACGCGTAGAGCGACCACCGCGCTCATGACCCTGCATCGCGTCTAGGAAAATTTTCCTCCAGCCGGCCCTTAGAAGGGCTCGAGGCCACCAAGCGATAGGGGCAGGATGAGATGGCCCCCAGTGGCTCTAATTGGTGGTGCGGAGCCTCATGACCATCTCTTCCTATGTTCGAATTGTTTGCTTTGAAGTCATCCGGGTTGACCCCCTCTAGGGGGAAGGCATCTTGCCCTCTGGCCGCTGCGAAGGCAGTTGGGGACCGACGGGCTTGACAGCCAACAATTTATGGGATGTCTCTCAATGAGGCATAGCCGAACTCCGCGTCGATTAGGGAGGATATCTGGTCCCACTCAAATTACCCATTGACCTCGACAAGGCGCACCGCTCCGACTACGTGGTTACGGTGGATGAGCCTCTCCCTGCGTGGGGCAAAACTCAGACCCTCCTGTAATAAGGTGTCATGAACCCTCGAGGTCAAAAAGAGCACTAGGGAAAAAGGAGCAGGGACCCCATGATCTCATCCAAGGACAAGGCCAAGCCGTAACCAGATTCCTCCCTGTGTCTCAGGACCATGACCCGTGGCTCACTCTGTGACCTCATGACTCGACAGGAGTCATCGACCCCTCTAGAGAGAAGTCGACAGAGCAAAACGACCAGAAACTCGTGGCAACACTTTCCTTTGTAAGGGCAATACTTACCCTAAGAAAGAAAGGCCGCAACCCCTCCACCTATAGTCAAGGGCATACGACGATCCTAGAACGAGGGAGCCACCCTGATATCACATTAATGACCGCAGAAAGATCATGATCTAACAACGATCATTAATGACACAATCACGCAGGCTAGGGCACATTCAAGACTAGGATGCTCGAGCTAGGGAAAGTTGATGACACCCCCACTTCGCGTGGCGGCAAACCAATGACTTGCTTAGGAATCCTGACCTTGAACTCTAGGTGCCCACGCCCGAGCAGGCTCAGGGGCTCGCTGTGGTCTGTTAATAAACATCGTGACCTCTAAACAAAGAACCATCCCTTGTTCAAGGTCGGTGATTACAAGCGCAACCACGCCGTACACCACATCGAAATCCTAATGACACCAACACGGTGGAAAGGTCACAAGCTCCTAAGGCCACGATGCTAGAAGGAGGCTTGTAGGATGCCCCCTCCATTATCAGTCGAAAGCCCAATGGAAAGGGACATCTTGCAAACCCCTTTCCAGCATTGCGACCTGCGAAGCTGAAAGGGCAAGGCAAAAAGCGGACGCCGCCACTCTCGCTAGGACAAGGATAGGGTGGAAAAACCATCTGAACCTCGGGGCCACCTCGCACATCCGGGCCAGAAAGCCACAGAAGGGCAAGGAGGCCACAAGGCTATGGATTCAGGGGCCGTGCCAACTCATCCCCATCGCTCGCAAATCTCCTTCTAGCACCAGTTGTTGGAAGGGGGTGGAAGAGAGCAACCCCCTGCGCGTCACATGCTTGGAACCTCACGGTTCTCTCCTAATCTCTCTCCCATTTCCTCATTTTCTCAATAGGGAAGTAGGGAGCAATTTGTACTTACAGCCATGAGTGGTTCAAATGATAGGAAAACCGTTATTATAGGCCCAGGGGCAGACTAAACAGCCTGGGATCCCCACGCCGTGTGGCAAAACACGGGAGGTCACAGCAACTGTTAATGCCCGCGTGAGGTCAGGAAAATCGAGACCCTCCTGAAGGTAGGGCCGGTACAGCGTCGAGGAGACCACTCGGCCCCACCTGGGTCATGAACCTCGATACGCATGGCAGGGCTCAGCAGTCGCGTACCACCTTGTTAGGCATGACCTGACAGAGCGGAACAAAATGGCCACCTACCACATTGGACACACCAGCCCATAAAGGGTCGAGCAACAAAGCTCGGATAGGCCACGACTACGAACCTGAGCTCAATGCACACGCATCTCAGCGCTTTCACGATCACTTCGCGATCACAAAAACGCTTGGGGGCTACTATCGGGGTTATAACCCCGGGGTGTCTCAAGACATCGATTAGTTAGCAGGTCGAGCAGCCCACGATACATTAGCTAGCGAAATCCTGAACGACCGAGACCCAGCTAAGCCAAGTGAGCCAGACTAGGCGCTAAGGCTAGGGTCAGCCATGACCCCTCCCTCCCACCTTAGTCGCACGACGCATAGAAGACTCATGACCTCTCGACCATCTTGACCCCTAGGAGAAATAGGGAGAAGTCAGGCACAGCCAGGCATGCCTACTCTGACAAGAACATACGAGCATAGCCAGGCACGCCTGCTCTGACAAGAACAGACACGCTGCACTGACCTTGCAAGGACTAAGGGGACAGCGGTCACCTCGGTCTAGTCAGATGCCATCCCTACGCCACATAGCTCAGACAAGCCAACACCGCCCAGCGGTGATGGCCAGTACGGTGCCCACCATCTAGATACGGCCTGACAAGACGCATGTATGATCCTGCCCACTATGGGATGGGATCCACGATGGAGGCCTTGACTTAGAGGCCATCCAAGCCAATAGGAGCCACGACCCCGGAGCTCAGGATCATGGCTACCTGCTCCTCAAGACAGCCAGGCGATTAATGACCTAGGGACGACAACCAACTCCTGTACGATGCCCCCAGGAAATCCAGAGATGATGATGAAGACCACGGTGTTGACCATGTCACACAGGACGGCTGGCGAACCACCACTATGTCTACAATGCCGCCACAGCTAGCACAGTAGCACCATGCCACACCATGCTGCAACGTGGCCACAAGACCATGACGACAACCACGCCCGGGCATGCACCACAAAACGGCGTAGCTTGCAAGCCAAGTTAGTTAGGCCCTACCTTAGGCTCACGACCCTTTGGTCGGGAGAACCTTCTTCTTTGTACATGCCCTGGCCCTGAACTCTATATACATCCTGACCATTCTTACACATCTCCAACTCATTCACACTGTAGTAGGGCTCCTGGAGCTTCCCTTCAGGCAGTCCATTTCCTAGCTCTAGCTCTCCTACCTCTTCCACCATTCTTGCACCCCTCATTGTAAGAACTTCAGAGCATTCAAGAGAGGAACACACACTCGATCATCTCTAAGACTAGACGTAGATCTCCGGCCTGAGCCATTATAAATCCTCGTGTCTTTTCGATGCTACCATCGTCTTCCTAGAGCAGCACGGTGTTGACACTTCTTAACGTCACTCGTGTTAGGTTGTCATCCCCAACACGACACCAAGAGTGTGGTTGTATTATACTTATGCCATTTAACTAAATAAAGATATTATAGTATATATCCGCAAGCGCACAGATAAATACACCCATTGTAGCATTTCACCCATGTTTTTCTAAGTATCGTTATTTATAATTTTACCAAAGAAAGGAAAATCGAAATGGGACTATATAAATAGTTACAATGGCAGTAGAGATAATCATTTGCACTTACTCAATAATAAATATCAAAACAACTAATCACTTGTCGTGAAAGGGGTAAGACATAAGATAAATGGTAAATGATAATCATGGGTATTCTAGAGACAAGAGGGAGTTAACATTATTCAAGTCAAGTAGTCATGGAGATTAATTTAGAGATGTAAATCATAAGTATTTCTTATTCAATCAGTCTATTAATCAATCTAGCTATACACAATCATGTATGATATAATCAACATGTCATCTATGAATAAGGAACATTACAGAGAGAAAAGTCAAGAACAGAGTAATGATCTCTTCCCTGTAACCGCGTTCTACTAAGTTCTATACTTGAGGAGTGGACTACAAAGGACTCAACAGGAATGTCACACCCGCGATCTACCACATGGCCTGGAGCATAGAGTGCATTCGCAGACAAGCATAATCTAAGCACCACGCCTACAATATGCCAGCTACTCAATCCTATCCAGAATTGGATCAAGCTTTTTACGAACATATTCATAAACTCTCTACTAATCATATTCATATCAAGATGTAGAACAAGAACAATCTCAAGAACAGAATAAAGTTGAAATATAGAAATATATTGAAGTAGCATAAAGTCGGATGATGATTACAACGAAATTACCAAGTCTCTGACGAACGATCCTGATCCCAAGCAGTTGCTTACCTCTACTTGAATCAATCTAGACTATACTCTAAACTTGAACTAGAACTCTAACTCTCTTTCTCTCTGGAAACCCTAACTTCTGGCCTTGCCTTCACAAATGAGGAAGAGATGATCTAATTCTTCAACTGATTCCTTGAGAGGGGATCCTAGGGTCTGTTTATATAGCCCAGGGCGTAGAACCACAGCCCTTGGATCAAACCAACCTTGGCGTGGGGTTTAGATGCATCCTTAGAGGCGGTATAGGTAGCTTGCAAGAGAAGGAGCCAAGGCGGCGTAGGGGAGGGCCGGTCGGCCCCACCTGGCGGCGGGTTGGCTCGTGTCACCTCGTGGAGTCGGTTTAGGTCTTCTAGAATCCCTATCCGCATCTGTGACGTGGAGATTAGGCCGATTGCTTCGGTTTCTTCCTTTGGAAGGAGATTAGTTCTGTATTATGCAGCTTAGCCCCTAAAAACCATAGAATCACCAAAACTCATGGAATTTGTTAGTTTAAACCTCTAAACCTACTGTGGTGATCCTTTTTATCATTTATTCCTCTTATGTTGACAGTTTAAAATGATAGTTAATTACCATCAACAACTCCCCCAAGCTAAACTTTTGCTAGTCCCTTAGCAAAACTAAATCCAGAGATAACTAAGTTACTTCAAATTATCATCCTTCAAAAATACACAAGCCATCAGAAAAGAATTATCCTCAAAAAGATTTTGAAAAATTGCTCTAGTTCCTTAGCCATGGGGTTTTAACTTTCACTTGAGCTTTGGATAATCAGAAAACAGAAGTAATCAAGTCAAGCACTATGTCTCAAATTCTTCATCTCTATTTCCATCCTGAAGTTTTTAATTATATTTTCGAAATAAAACTCAAAGTCTATATTATATGACACTTACAAATCTCTCAATATGTGACATTGGAATTCCTTACCAAGGCAACAATGGTGTTTTGCCTTCTCTCAAGGTATTTTGGAATAAGGCAGAATATCATTGTGCCTTCTCTCTCGCCGTATGACTAAGAAGCTTATATAGAGTTTATGGGTGAGATCACTCATACATACTTGCAAAACATATATTGTAAAGTCAAACAATGGATCTAGAGAAACTAGTCATACAATCAAATCAAGATGTGCATGTGTGTGGATACAAGGAATAGGTTAAATATATGGTGGAAGTAATAATGAATCCTAATTCTACCTTTCTCCTTTAGAAAGATTGATCTCTCTTAAAACTTAAGAACTTAGACAAAGAAAGTCTTGGATATATATATATATATATATATATATATATATATATATATATATATTCAGAGAGGCGAGTGTCTAGCACCCATTGTTTTGGTAGGACACTTGTCCATGTTTTACTCTCTATATATTATTATTATTATTATTATTATTATTATTATTATTTTTTACATAGCTTAGACTTCTTGTCTATCATGAAACAATTGAGAGATAATAACAATAAACATTTGGAGCAATAATAATTGAGGCTATGAAATGTATGAATAGGTGAAAAAATCCTACAAGGCATGTTTTTGTTGTTCACTCCCAGTGTAGGAGTAAAATATTTTTATGGTGGTTCTAAATGGAAAGGCATGTTGTTGCGTACTTTCAGTGTAGAAGCAGCAAATTTAAGTGGAGTGTATGTGATCTTGATTTTAAGAGTATGACAGGTCTGTAAAGGTCAACAAAGTTTGACAATACTCAATGCAAATACAAGTAGCAATAAAATAAGTGCTGGTTTTCTATCCTAGCATGTATGGCTGTGGTAGGAATTTAATCTCTCTGTCATACAAAGACTCATCATGTGCATTTAAATTTTTTCAAAAGTGAACTCTTTAGGACTTCATTGAAACTTAGAACAAGATAAATGGCAGCTCAAAACTCTTTCACTTCTTATCTCCCAACTACCTAAGCTTTGGATCAAACATATTCTCCACAGGTTTAAAGATTTGGCAATGAATATTTTTGGAACAGAGGAATAATTCTTAAATGAAGCTAGGTACTTCAGAAGAATTACAAATGAAGCAACTAGTTCAAGTTTTTTATTCGACACAAAAACAAGTTCATACACACTCTATTTTTATTTCAAAAGGCTCGCAAATAAAAATAATCTAAACATATTAATATATATTTTTGTATTTTTATCATATTCCCCATTTTCTTTTTTAGATATAGTAGTAATACTAATATTAATACTAATAATAATACGAGTAAGAAAAACTTACTGTCTGAGAGGGTCCTCCCCCAAGCTGGCTCAACTTCGGTCACTGAGGTGGTGCTGGTGGCGGGTAATCGACACCCATTTGCTCGAAGAAGTAGAGGAGGCCTTCATACGTTAGTGTCCCTTGTTCACGCATCTCCCCAAGCGTGTTGCTCATGCTCTCCTATCACTGTGTATGCTGATGTAGCATGTTTATGATATCTTGTTGCCCCGTCTCAAGATGAGTGAGACGGGTATCAAAGCTCTGGAAGTCTGGCTGGTGGTACGGTTGAGGCTGAGGATGAGGCAGGTATTACTCCGGCTGGTACCCGGGGTAGCCATGAGAGGCATGGTATGAGTACGGTGGTGGTGTAGGTGTTGCATCATGGACTCCCCTCGCAGAGAAAGACATGCGTCCTCTCTAGATGTACGCTGAATCTTCGTATTCCTGCGGAACATAATTAGAAAAATTACCTTGCCCCCAATTTTCTTCTGGCATGGGCGGATCATAGGAAGTTTGATCTTCCCATGCCTGGTGTCTCGGTTCAGATAGTCCTGGTTGGTCAAATCCTTGATAGTGAGTGAAAGCTGGTGCAGGGGGTGCACCATCTTCCCCTGTGTACCTAGGCATAGTGTTTCTCGTTATTCTGGCAGACGGACTTCTTCCAACTCCCCTAGTCGGTCTCTGCAAATCAAGCAAAAATGTCTCCACGGCATATAGACCAAGTGGTCTGTTTGGCAGTTCATATTCATTTACAAATCCCTTGTATGTTACAAAGATTCTATTGCCCTTTTGTTTCAACAGATGTGCTTGACTGAAAAAGTAAATGTCAAGAGATCGGCGGGGTGTGGAGATGTAGGTAATACTAGCATTCCCTAACAAATTCAGGTTTCCGGCAAGACGTGTAATCTAAGAAGTGATGGTGATAGGGCCTCACAAAGTGTGAAGGATAGCCCAGAATGTTACCATGAGCCTAATAGGAGATATTTTACGTTTCTTGATCATAGCATACATTAATTTCATCTCCTCGATCCTAACTATGCGACCTTCCCTCCTAGGAAAGAAAGTGATCCCTAACCATTTATGCATAATTCTCAAAGTGGGATTGTGAATGTCATTCGTGTCTGGGTCGGAACAGCAGTCTTTGCCCGAAATATCTTCCCAAAATTGCTCTCTATGAAAATCGCTCAAAAGTTCATCTATTTCTACTCCGCAAGCATCAGGGAATCCTAGTCTGAGGCTGAATTCTTTCCAAGTAAATTCATATTGTTCGTTAAACAGCCTAAAGGAAACATTAGTCTCGGTGAAAGATAGAGTGCAGAGGAATTCTAAAGTAAGTAATTTGCATCCATCCTCCGAAATACTCCAATTATTATCCCATCCAATATTGCAAAAAATAAGATCGAATTCAGCATCCATACCTGTTTTTTGTAAGAAGTAGGGGTCAAAGGTTGGGGTATGCTCGAACTCACGATCTTTGTACAATCTCATATGATCCTTCTCGTAGGTGGTGTGAAGCTTTATATGATGCTCTTGAAGGAGTATGTGGTGTTCTGGCTGGCGGGCAGACGAGGATCGGGGCACAGATGACATGTCTAAGTCAGAACCAGTCCGTGATGATGATCCGGTCTGGGAGCGGGTTGTCTTGCGAAAAGAGAATGCTCCAGCCACACTCCTAAGTGTTTTCTTGAGTCCACTCATCCTGTTACATAGACAGAAACACAAACACAACTGGTAGAAATAATGAGGGGTTAGAATAAATAAATAGTTAGGAGTCAGTGATCCGAAAGTCAGTCGTCCAGAAGTCAGTCGTTCAAGTTGGAAATTTTATATCTTGACTTCTCCTAGTACTTAGATTATTCGGGCAGCACTTCTCTTACTAAATGATTTTCTAAACAACTTCTAGCACTTCTCTCTTACTGATTCTTATCTCAATGTGGCTCTAAAAATTTTAGAATACTTCTCTCCACTCAATAACTTCCAGAATCTACTCAAAAACTAAGAATTCTCAAACCGTACTTGGATTTTGGAATTTCGAGTTGGGGGTATGTTTTCTGAGTGTTTTGTGGAGTGTGGAGTAGAGGGAGAAGCAGCCTTTTTATAGGCGCGAGAGAGGGAGACCGGCTGGCCTGGTGGTGGGGCCGACCGGCCCCATGTGGGGCCCACTCATCCATCCCTTCCTTCTCTAACTTCCTTGCTTCGTTATTAAGAGATGCCTTCACCTGCCGACGCTCCATATGATGTGGTGGTTGAAAAAGAATGGAGGAGAGTGAAGGTGGTGGAGTGAAGTGATGTGAGGTGATTGAGGTGGGTCCCATGGGTCCGTATGTCTCTCGTATGTGTACCATATAATCACACAAGTATGCAAAGAAAAATTACTTTTATGTATCTATGAAAAATTAGAATTCTAATGATGATATTTTTATATTTTTCTGCCACCACAGTGATTATTATTTACCAGAGGTTTTCACGCTCGATAAATATTAATTATATGGGGCTTTAATAATTATGCCAGGAGATTAATTATATGGGGCTTTAGTAAATATGCTATGCAAAAATTAAATGCAGATAAATACCGAGTTATCTCCCAGCGATGGTTCGGGATTTTTAAGTCCACCAAATCGGACTACTCCAGCTAGATTTATTCTTCGGGGGTCATAGTCATCCCTGTGAGTGGTGATTGTGTGACTCCTTCTTCATCTATCATATTTGCAGTGGAGCTTAACTCAGGTCTTGGTCTGAATGGAAAACACTCTTCTTGTCCATCAATGTTGAATTTGACTTCTCCAATTCCGACGTCGATGTGGGCATTTGCGGTACTCAAAAAGGGTCTCCCAAGAATGAGTGACACTCTTGAGTCAGGTTGCATGTCCAAAACCACAAAGTCGACTGGTATGAAGAATTCTCTGATCTTGACTGGAATATTCTCGGTGATTCCCACAGGGTAACGGAGTGACTGGTCCGCTAGCTGTAGGTACATCGAGGTTAGATCGAGCTTTGCATGTGGAAGTTTATCAAAGATCGCCTTGGGCATCACACTGACACTTGCTCCAAGGTTGCACAACGCATTGTCAAAATGTTGATCTCCAATTGAACAGTCGATAGTGGGGCATCCTAGATCCTTCTTCTTGATTGATGTGTTGAGGATGACCGCACTACACTCTTCTGTCAGCTTGATCACTTCAGTGGTAGGCAGTGGTCTTTTATTGTTGAGGATGTCTCGAACATACTTTGCATAGGTGGGAACCTGCAACACATCTAAAAAAGGGGACATTGATATATAATTTTTGAATAATCTCAACAAACTTACTGAACTGTGCATCCATCTTGAGTTTTCGATCTCTGCGTGGGAAGGGTAAGATATTGGTGTCTTGGAAATCTTGCACTTGTGGTTGAACTTCTTCTACTTCATCATCCTTTTCTTTTGTCACTGTGGGTATCACTGGTACTGGTTGTCTTCTCTGTGCCCCTTCTGGATAAGGTGGGTCTTTAGTGGTTTTACCATGTCTGGTGGTTATACCCTTGACCTGCTCATTGTTAGTGGCAAAAGAAGCAACTAACCGTGATAATTGAGTTTCTACCTTTTTATTATGATCAAGTTGGTCTTTTATAGCAGAAGAAAAGTTATCCATTTTAGTATTTATATCCTCTAGAATTTTATCATTAGAAACAAGTTTCTTAACAATAGTATCATTAATTCTAGCTTGTTCCAAAATTAAATTTCATAGAGGGGGTTGCTTAAAATTGGAAGAATTATTAAAATTGCCTGAGTACTTAGCTGGATATGTAGTCTGTTGCTTTTGATTCCATCTTTGATTTTGCAGCGTGGAAGAGTTGTTGATAATGTTTGCATCTTCTTGATTCTCCGGAATTTCAATTCCTAGGTACTCTTCACATCTGGTCTGAGCATCGAATGCATCTTGAATTGCTTGACGTTCTTTCTTGAAATTGGCTCTTTGGTCAAGCCAGTTCAACAGTGTCTCCATCTTTGTTGATAGTGCACATACTTCTTCTGGAACTTCTTCAATCTGGCAACAGCGTTGAGTGTTGTCTTGTTTCCAACTCTGGTTCTTTGCTATCTTCTCCATCAGATATTCTGCTTTTCCAAGAGTGAGTGACATGAATGAACCTCCAGCAGTAGCATCTAGTTGCTCACGCGATCTTTGGGTTAATCCATAGTAGAATCTGTGCATGAGTAACCAATCTTCCATTCCATGGTGTGGGCATTCCAAGATGTTCTCTTGAAAATGTTCCCATGCCTATGAAATGATTTCTCCTTTTTGCTGCTGAAAAGTGTAAATCTTTCCTCTTAAGGCATGAGTTTTGTATAATGGGAAAAACTTTGACAGAAAGGCCTTCGAACATCTATCCCATGTATTGATGTCTTCTTTGTTGGTGTAGAACCATTGCTTCGCTCTCCCTTCTAGTGAGAATGGAAAGAGACGAAGGAGTATGATGTCTTGGGCGACGTCCTTGATGATGATGGTGCTTCCAATCTCCAAAAAATTCTGTAGATGTTTAGTGGCATCTTCGTCTTCCTTTCCACCAAATGTAGTAGCTTGCACTAGGTTGATTAGACTTGGCTTGAGCTCGAATTCAAGGTTGTCCGTCTGGAGTGTTGGTCCGGTACGAATGTTCCTTACACTTGGAGCTGAACATTCAAGTAAAGTCTTATTAGCCATAGCTTCACTACTGGTGTTGATCTTCCTATAGATTTGGTTGACTCTTAGATTAGAAATTGATAAGTCACAACCGAACCTGTATTACCCTGCATAAGATATGAACAAAGATGAAACAAGGGTAAGCCTGTCAAGACAGAGGTACTAGTTGTGATTTTTATTATGAGTAAGTGGTATTGATTAATCTCTTATTGCCATAAAGGTAATTCCCTTGAAAAGTAAATCCCTATGACATCCCGTGTCGGAAAAGTGAAGTTTTCCATCTCCCCGGCAACGGCGCCAGAAATGCTTGTTGACACTTCTTAATGTCACTCGTGTTAGGTTGTCATCCCCAACATGACACCAAGAGTGTGGTTGTATTATACTTATGCCATTTAACTAAATAAAGATATTATAGTATATATCCACAAGCGCACAGATAAATACACCCATTGTAGCATTTCACCCAGGTTTTCCTAAGTATCGTTATTTATAATTTTACCAAGGAAAGGAAAATCAAAATGGGACTATATAAATAGTTACAATGGCAGTAGAGATAATCATTTGCACTTACTCAATAATAAATATCAAAACAACTAATCACTTGTCATGAAAGGGATAAGACAAATAAGATAAATGGTAAATGATAATCATGGGTATTCCAGAGACAAGAGGGAGTTAACATTATTCAAGTCAAGTAGTCATGGAGATTAATTTAGAGATGTAAATCATAAGTATTTCTTATTCAATTAGTCTATTAATCAATCTAGCTATACACAATCATCTATGATATAATCAACATGTCATCTATGAATAAGGAACATTACAGAGAGAAAAGTCAAGAACAGAGTAATGATCTCTTCCCTGTAACCGTGTTCTACTAAGTTCTATACTCGAGGAGTGGACTACAAAGGACTCAACAGGAATGTCACACCCGCGATCTACCACATGGCCCGGCGCATAGAGTGCATTCGTAGACAAGCATAATCTAAGCACCACGCCTACAATATGCCAGCCACTCAATCCTATCCAGAATTGGATCAAGCTTTCTACAAACATATTCATAAACTCTCTACTAATCATATTCATATCAAGATGTAGAACAAGAACAATCTCAAGAACAGAATAAAGTTGAAATATAGAAATATATTGAAGTAGCATAAAGTCAGATGATGATTACAACAAAATTACCAAG
Organism: Saccharum hybrid cultivar R570; assembly: GCA_038087645.1. Lineage (NCBI taxonomy): Eukaryota > Viridiplantae > Streptophyta > Magnoliopsida > Poales > Poaceae > Saccharum > Saccharum hybrid cultivar. Next base: position 19,389,283 of record JAQSUU010000637.1, read on the forward strand.
TCTTCGACGAACGATCCTGATCCCAAGCAGTTGCTTGCCTCTACTTGAATCAATCTAGACTATACTCTAAACTTGAACTAGAACTCTAACTCTCTTTCTCTCTGGAAACCCTAACTTCTGGCCTTGCCTTCACAAATGAGGAAGAGATTATCTAATTCTTCAACTGATTCCTTGAGAGGGGATCCTAGGGGCTGTTTATATAGCCTAGGGCGTGGAACCGCAGCCCTTGGATCAAACCGACCTTGGCGTGGGGTTTAGATGCATCCTTAGAGGCAGTATAGGTAGCTTGCAAGAGAAGGAGCCAAGGCGGAGCAGGGGTGGGCCGGTCGGCCTAGCCCTAGGGCCGGTCAGCCCCACCTAGCAGCTGGTTGGCTCGTGTCACCTCGTGGAGTCGGTTTAGGTCTTCTAGAATCCCTATCCGCATCCGTGATGTGGAGATTAGGCCGATTGCTTCGGTTTCTTCCTTTAGAAGGAGATTAGTTCTGTATTATGCAGCTTAGCCCCTGAAAAACACAGAATCACCAAGACTCGTGGAATTTGTTAGTTTAAACCTCTAAACCTACTGTGGTGATCCTTTTTATCATTTATTCCTCTTATGTTGATAGATTAAAATGATAGTTAATTATCGTCAACACACGGCAATCGTATAAATTTACTAGTCCGGTTTACAAAACATCAACAAATGACATCTCTTGAGTTTGATGGATATGCTCTAATATGGTGGGAACAACTTCTCCATGATCATGAAGAAGATGGAGAAAATCCTATTGCAACTTGGGAAGAAACAAAGAGAGAAATGAGAATTCGTTTTGTGCCAAAGCACTATCGGCGCGATCTTTTTGATAAATTGCAGAATCTAAAGCAAGGAAGTTTCTCTATTGAGGAGTATTATAAAGAGATAGAGAAGGCTATGATTAGAGCCAATGTCTATGAAGATGAAGAGCAAACTATTGCATGTTTTTTGGCTGGGTTACATCGCAATATTCAGCGCATTGTTGAGTTTCAGCCATACCGTCATCTTATTGATTTGGTACAGCAAGCAACCAAAGCTAAATGCCAACTGTAGTAAGATGCTAAGAGCAACCAGTCCTTGTCATATGGTACGTGTACTATGTTAGGAGGAGGCAAGTCAATCTTGAGGTTTACTGCTGCACCCTTAATGGCGAAAAGCTCAAGTGGAGGCCCATGTTCTAATGTTCAAGGTGTTTTTAGTGGGAAGAACACTGCTGCCCCAAGCATGAGTTCTAAACCAGGAACATCCACCACTACTTCAGTGGATTCTACATCCAAGAGTAGTGGGATTTAGTGCTTCAAGTGTGGAGGTCGTGGGCATGTAATTAAGGAGTGTCCAAATAATCATGAGATCATTGTGAATGATAATGGAGACCATGAATCAACTAGTGCAGAGGAAGTTGAGGAAGTGTATGTTGATGAAGCCCATGAGGATGAGGATCATACTAGATGTGAATTTGAGCAAGTTGCTGCTCCTTTGGTGGCTCAAATCTTGAGCGTTCAGATGAAAGAAGCTGAAATTGGGCAGCGACATAATCTTTTTCAAACCAGAGCAAAAGTAGAAGATAAAGTAGTAAAGGTGATCATTGATGGCGGGAGCTGCCATAATGTTTCTAGTCGTGAGATGGTTAACAATCTTGGTTTGAAACTATAGCGGCACCCTCATCCATATCATGTGCAGTGGTTGAATGATTCGAGAGATATTAAGATTGGATATAAGGTGAAAATTCCATTCAAGATTAGCGAATATGTTGACACTATAGAGTGTGATGTGGAACCCATGTCTGTGTGCCACTTGCTACTTGGAAGACCTTGGCAATATCATTGATATACTCAACATTATGGAAGAACAAATCAATACACACTAGATTTGACAGGGAAGAAGTTTGCACTCAAGCCTACAACACCTCAACAAATCATGGATGAGCACTTACAAAAGAAATCTAAAATTGGTCTAGCAAGTAAAGGAGGAGAAGATCTAAATAAATTGAGTGCCATCCGCAACTCGGTAAGTGAGAGCCACAAGCCAAATCTAAGAGAAAAAATGAAAGGAGAGTGAGAGCATTTAGTTATGCTAACTACAAAATCTGAACTGAGAGAAGTGAGGAACAACCCTGATCAAGTGTTCTTTGTACTTGTGTGCAAAGACATTTTAGTTTCAGCAAATGATATCCCTCTCTTTCTAGTGTTGTGTCTCATCTTTTGCAGGACTATGAAGATGTTTTTTCAAAAGAAACACCGACTAGACTACCTCCTATTTGAGGAATTGAGCATCAAATTGATCTCATTCCTAGGGGCTGCACTCCCTAACCGTCCACCATACCGTACTAATCCAGAAGAAATGAAGGAGATACAAAGGCAAGTACAAGAACTTGATAATGGTTGAGTACAACAAAATCCATGGGGACGTAGTCCTCATAGAGTTTTACCAAAATGTCCTTAGTAATCCCCTCAGGATAGCAGATGGATTGGTCGGCTAGCTACAAGCGTATACAAGTTGCGGATAACAGACTACTTAACAAATTATCATATGTTACCTTGGACATAATGTTGACCCTCGATCCAAGGTCACAGATGGCATTGTAGAAATCTTATGGTCCAATGGAGAACTTGATTGTTGGACAACCAGGGTATCCCTTCTTTGTCACAAAAGGCGGATCCAGGAGCGGACCGAACCTTGATCTTAGAGGAGGCTTACCAAACCTTGTTGTGACTAGCTTTGTAGATTCAATAGGTTCCTCAGGTTTACCAGGAATCTTACCTTGCTCGAAGGATGGGACAACAACTGTTACTTGAGCTAGTCGTGTTTCTAACATTTTATTAAAACTCAATTGACTTTAATAGCAGATGGGAAACTGTCCATTTTAGCATTTAAATTTTCTAAGATCTTGTCATTACCAAAAACAAACTTTTATTGATGTTTTCATTGATTTTAGCTTGGCCTAACACAAGGTTGATTATTAAAATTGTTGAATACCTCCATTACCTTGGTAGAAGGGGCATGAATTCCATCCTTGTTGTTGTTGGGATAGTTTGTTGTTGTTGTTGATGATGATGATGACGATGACGACGACGACAATGAAGTTCATGTCCTCCCTTGTTTCGGGACAATTGTTGCCCGAATGATCATCTCGTCCACATACCTCTCACCATGGATCAACTTCTATCGCTTGTGAGGTGGCATAGTGTTGGATCACTTAATGGTCCTTCTTGAAGTTGGATCTTTCTTCTATCTTCTTCATCAAGAGGTCCATTTTGGAAGAGCCATCTCATTGATGGTGTGCACCTTTCGCTTCTTGGGTTGGAGACATTCATCATTCCACCCTTGGTTGGAAACCATCTTTTTGATGAGTTCCATTGCTTCTCTCACATTGAGTGAGAAGAAAGCTCCAGCGGTAGCATCAAGATGACTACGAGCTATGTTGGTGAGCCCATGGAAGAAACCTTACATCAAGAGCCATTCTTCAATGCCATGATGCGGGCATGCTCTGATATACTATTGGAGATGTTCCCATGCTTTGGGAATTGACTCATCCGCTTATTGTTGGAATCCAAAAATCTTTCCACAAAAGGCATTGGTTTTACCTATCAGGAAGAACTTCTTGAGGAAAGCGTTGGCACAGTTGTCCTAGGTGTTGACAGCTTCACGATTTGCATAGAACCATTGCTTCACCCTCACGAGTAAGGAGAACGGGAAGAGGTGAAGACGGATGACATCCAATAATGCCCTTGATGGTGAAGGTGCCACATACTCCATGAAGTGTTGTAGGTGCGCATTCGCATCCTCATGTGGCGTTCCACAAAATGGATTGGCTTGCACCATGTTGATAAGAGCGGGCTTGAGCTCAAATTGGGCGCCGCAAGTTGACTTGTGGCCCCATGGCCACATTAGCGGTCGACGGAGCAAAAAGTCACAAATTGTCTTTTGAGCCATAACCTTCTTAGGTGGTGGTGTCTCCTTCCTTGAACGGGTTTGTTTCTGAGAGGAACCTTTGAGGGGGACGAGACGACGTCTAGTACTCCTCAAGAGTGTCAATGCGCGGGCGTGCTACAACCCCACTGTGGTGCGCATGAGCTACAACCCTGCCATAGCACGGGCAAGCTCTGCCCTAGCCCCACCGATGAATGGCAGCCTTGCTAGATGCGTGCAAAGGCAGAGGAAGAAGAAAGGAAAACAATAAGAGACTAATGGGTGACCCCCACCTGTCAGTTAGTTGATCCCACTTTTGATATCCTCAAACCAAACAGAAAACAGGGCCATCATGTCCTCCCCAAACCAAACAATAGACGAGATCATCCCATCTATAAAAACTGAGACAAGATCATTCCATCCCTAGGTGTCTCCTAACCAAACTCTACCTAAGAGAAGAGAGAATGGAAGCGGTCAATGCAAAAATGCATGCCACGCTAGCGTGACACGTCAACGAAAAATGCACATATGGTTCATATGGATTTAATGTGTACAAGTCAACAAGTTTAAGGACTAAAAAATGTATTTTCAAAAAGACAGCTCATACATTTAACTCCGTTAGTTACAGTTACTTGTGTTCATCAAATCTCACAATGTCATCAAATCTGAAATTGGGGCCAACATAAGTTATGTCACTAGCAGCACTTCATAATAATCACAAATACGTTTGCAAAATTCCAAGTGAAGTCCTTGTTGGGAATTTTAAACGCAAACAGAAAAGATCCACAAGCGCACGGATACTGTTGTAGCTTTCACCCAGAGGGTTTTAAATATCATATCCACAGGGAAACATGTGAGTCAACTACGTGTTCTAACTTAACTAGAAAAGGTGAATGAGTTGGAAATATAAATAAGGTGAGAACAACTAAAGTGAAAACAAGACTAAAACGTAGGAGAGGATCAATCTAGTATGGGGTCGATAGTAGGAGTATAGAGAGGATAACTCAATCAGGGTTTCTACTTCTAACTTGGGCAGTCCACATCTTCTACTATTCAACTGGGGAATTACTATGGAAGACCGCAAACAGAGTACGAATCTACCACGTAATTATATATCCTGCTAGGCCTATAGATGGGAGGTGGACTACAGAGGACTCAACGAAGTTGTCACCTTCGTGATCTACCACCGATCTGGAATATAGGGTGCATCTACGAGTAACCCTAGTCTAAGCGCCACGCTTACACTATGAATTATACTCTAACCTAGTCGACTTGATTAAAGCGCTCAAAAGAGACTCACAAACTAGAAGAATAATATAAACATCAATCTTACTTGAATCAGAAGTTGATTGCCAGAGCCAGAGCCATCTTAGGAGCAAGCCCACGTAGAGCCTGATCCCGCCGAAGTATAAGTTGTTGAAGAGGCACCGACAGGCCAGCACCTCCTCTAAACTCCTCCCTTGCTCTCCATCTCTCTACTATCTAGAAGTCTAGATCTATTCTAAATTGGGAGTTGAGAGAACATCCATTCGAGGGACAGCTCTCTTCCCCAAACCCTAGCTTTTCTCTTGAAGGTGATTATGATGATGGAGATGCCTGAGGGGGGTCTGCCCTTGCTTATATAGCCTAGTGGGGTGAACCATAGCCCTAGGATCAAACCGACTTAAAACAATGGTTGAGATGCGTCACAGAGGTCGGTAGGAGGCCGTCGGACGAAGCGTGCTGACAGGTGGGCCCGGAGCAAGCCGGTCGGCCTTACATGTGGGGCTGGCTGGCCTAGCTTAATGCTAGGTGGGCCGATAGATCTCTTCGTTAGCTTTCCATAGAGTTCTGGATCACTGAAAATGGAGTCCGGATGAGGGAGATATGCCCAAATTACTCAGGACTGCTCTGGAAGCCCATTTGCAATCTTCCGGAAGGCGTAACTTTGTCGTCTGTACTCCAATTTGGGTGAACCAAAACTCTATTTCATGTGTCTCGACGAGCTCTTCGCAATGGTGTACTCCAATTCATCACTTGAGATACTTCTATTTGGTGATTCTGGTCCTTTTCTAGTTTAACCCCCGTAAAACATAGATTCACCAAAACTCATGGAACTCGTTAGTTTCAAACCCTACAACTATGCTTTGTGGTTCATATCATGTCATATCGAGCAATAGTTGATGGATAAAAATGAGCATTAGTGACTGTCAACAAGTTCCCCCAAGCTTACACTTTGCTAGTACCTGAGCAAAGCTAATCTCAACAATGGATCAGGAATTGCTTCAATGCTTTCACGCCTCAAAAGTACACATGCGTTCAAACAAGAATTCTCCTCCAGATTAGAGAAAACCATTTTAACTTCAAACTTACCCATTACCTTCAACTATGGAGCTTTTGGCCTTCACTTGGGTCTTGAGTAGTTGAAAGACAGAACAATCAAGTCAAGCACTGCATCTCGAGTCCTTCGATCAACCTTCATTCTAGAGTTTTTGTATATTTTTAAAATAAAACTCAGAGATTCCTTTTGTATGATCCTTTCTGGTCTCTCATATTTGGTATTTTTGGATCCTTTCCTAGGCAATTATGGTGTTTTGCTTTCTCTCTTTCACTCAGAATATGTGGTATTTTTGGAATAAGGCAAAGTAGCATCATGCCTCCTCTCTCTCTCACCCTATAACTAATAAGCTTATATGGAGCTGAGGGTGGTTCAAGGATGTAGCATACTTACCTTGCATGTATTGTCTAGTCAAAACCAGGATCCTCAGAGGGGAGACCATACCCTTAGATCAAGATGTACATGTGTATGGAAATATTTGGTGGCTAACCTAATTCTACTTTGCTCCTGGAGAGACTGCCTCCAACTGAAGAATTTATGAAGAACTTTGCTGTGGAGGTCTTAGGATATCTTCTTTCTCCTTTCTTTGATGACAATGATGAACTTCTAGGCATAGAGATCATAGACTTCTCTCCTTTTTTTATTTTTTTCTTTCTTTTTCTTTATTTTCTTTTTTTTACAAAGGATCTCCTACCTCTTACTTAGGATACAATGAACTTGGAGAAGAGATAAATCACAATCTTGGAGCATTTATTTAGAAACCTAATAATCTTTTTGGATCTTCTCTCAATGTAGGAGATAGATTTTTGGGTGGAAAGGCATGTTTTTGCGTACTCCCAGGGTAGGAGCAGTAGGATATATGTGGGTGTAAGTGATCTTGATCTTGGGAGCATGACCATCCTCTTGACAAGGGTCTCACACGGGTTGACCAAACTCAACACAAAGCAAGCAGCCTATGAGCTGATTTTCTTATTCTAGCAAGCATGTATATATGGCTATGGTAGGAATTAAAGCTCTCGTCATACAAGAACTCATCATGTGGCAATTTTTAAGTCTTTCAAAAGATAAATCTTCAGAATTCAGGTGTCACTAGGAACAAGATAAACAACAGCTCAAACCTTCTCATATCATATCCGTCAACTACCTAGACTTAGATCAAGAATTTGCTACCCACAAGTTTCAGGTTCAGAGTAAATCCTAGGTCAAAACAATCATTTCCAAAACTCGGGAGAGTTCGAGGTTGAAAACTAGGCACTTGAAAGGAATTACGGCAGAGCAACTATTCATCATTTCCATAACAGAGATTATTCTGAGTGCTCTCTATTCACAAACTGATTCAAGCAAACTTGACACACTCTAACTAACACACATTATTACGAAATAGCACAATATAAAACAAATACTCAACTAGATAAAGTAGACACAATAAAAATCCATAAATATTAAAAAGTATGTCTCTTGACCATAATTATATAAGTGTGAACCTTCATGTGCTCACTATATTTTTTCTTTCTTTTTGAGTTTATTTATAAAAATAAAACTTTAAGGGGGTAAGGATACTTACCTAGAATACACGGGGGTGCCTTTCCCCATGCTAAATGTTGACGTAGTCGTTCGATCTTGCAATGTAGCAGAATGACAGTGGAGATGTACGTCTTCTGTCAGAACATTGATTGATGTTGATGACTGATGAGACAGTGCTCCAACAATGAATAGAGCATCCACTTGCTTGTTAGCTCTTTTTGGTCCTTCAAATCCTGTGAAACTCAAATAGACAACAAAACTTGTGGAACATGTTAAGCGTTAGTGGTTTGGCCACTTAAGCCTCAGTTGTCCAAATCTTTTCTTCTAGGCAGAGTTCCAGTGGGATTTCTTTCTCAATATTTTTGTATTTTTATATTTTTATATTTTCTATGATGCAAAAGAAAATGCAATAGGATGAATGCATGCATATTTATTTTTATTTTTATGCCACCACGGTGAATATTCCTATGGGTTTTTTACACACCACAAAATTATCCACATGGGGCTTTAGGATTTATGATGCATATATATATATATATATATATATATATATATATATATATATATATATATATATATATATATATATATTATAATGCAATGCTAATGTAGAAAAGATAAATATGGATAACTACCGATTCTACCTCCCGGCGAGGGTTCATTGTTTTAAGTCCTCTGAACAGGACTTCTCACCATGTTTATTTCTTAGGTGCATCATTTTGATCCCAAAAAGGAGACCTTGAAGATTGCACTTCTTGATATGGTGTCACCCATGTTCTTCGTTCATCCAGCAAGTTGAAGTGAAGCATTAATTGTGGAAGCTGGCAGCATCTTTCTTGTAGATGCAGGACCTTCACTTGTAGAATTTAGGAGTTGACCAACTCCATGTTTTGCTCAAAGTGTGTCCTGCTCATCAAGACAAGGTAGAGATCAAGTGCATGGGCTCTGTTGGTGGAAAAACACCAACAGAACCAAAAGTTTTGTTCATTCTTCTCTAACCTTAGTCATGGCAAATAAGATAAAGCTGATGTTATGGGTGATAAGATCAGAAGATGAGCATGAGTGTGAATATGCAATATTTTTAGCTCATTTGGTTAAGACAGTGAGATCAAGAGAGTGAAGCTAAGAACAAAGATTAAAGAACTGAACATGTTAAGTTGATCAGGTTGGATCAAGCGAAGTTGTAACTTAAACATGTTTAGTTCTTCATTTATGTGCATACCAGGATTGAGAAAAGCTTTTTGAATAGTGATTATGTACCTCAAGATGTTACCTTTGTCATTGATGAGTGATGGTACTGAACCACCCTATGAAAGCTTCCCTTGCCCAGCTGGTTCTGCTCATGAATGGCTTGTCTTCACCATCTTTTTGTTCTCCTGATCTTGACATTCTTGTTGGTCCTTGTGCTCCCCTCATTGTCTTGAGAATTTCTCCATGATGGTCTTTGTCTTGAAGGGGCTTGGTGGAGATTTGTTCACCTTCTTCCATGGAGTGAGTGCTTTGATTATAGATCTTGTTTCATGGCACTCATCTTCTTGTTCCATGGATCTCTTCATGATGCGTGAGCTGTGTTTCCCTAGTGCAAAGTTGTTGAAGTTCATGTATCTCTTTTCTCTCCATGTGAGTTCATCTCAGGACTTCCCAGTTTGACTTTTGAAAGTTTTTTTCTCTGCAGGGGTTAGTCCAACAAAATATACAATGTGTACACAGGCAGTTTTTAGTTCAATAACAAAACCAGACTCCATGTCTAGTTGGATTAAGGAAGGCTATTTAACCTAAGCACCATGCTTACGTTAAAAGCCAATGAAAGTATTTCGAGTACTTCCAAACCAATACTTACTTATGATGGACAAAGGTAGTATGCAAGCATTATAGAGATTTACTCAAGTGGTGATGGAAGAGAACATGATTGATGTTTTAGCAAATTGAGCATGCCTTCAAAATAGGGACAACTAGGATAGCAACATGGCAGGGGATGTTCTTAAAAAGTTTTCCCCCAAGCTTGAATTTTTGCAAAAATTAAGATTGGATGAATTTAATTCAATGTTGCATGATGATTGGTTGGACATACCTTATGTTTGTTATTCCTTTGATCTTTTTGCTCCGGACCTGGAAAGGTTAGTGACAAGAGTACCCGAAGGAATATTTTTACAATTATATCTCTATGCTCGTTTCACAAGTGCAGCATAGCAGAAAGGTGAATACTCATGTTAGGATCTAAAAAGTGCTTGTTTTAGGACATTAAGCTTGTCCTTGGGAAACCTTCAAAATGTGTTTTGGTGAAGTGGGTTCCCCTCCAACACCAACCTTAAGAGCACAACGAGATCTGCAATATTTATGATAAACATATGCATCTACAACCACACTTTTGAAATTTTTATAAATAGAAAGAGTGAGGGGGTTGGAGATCTCGAATGTGGGGAGGTTGGAGATCTCGAATGTGGGGAGGTTGGAGAGACCAATTGAATTGGGAGATGTCTCATATGAACATGGATTTCATGAGGTGGTTATGTAATAGATTCCATGCTCATTGATGTCATCTTTGTCTCTAATCTGAATGTTTAGAATTTCACTTGGATTGGTGACTCTTGAATTGGCCTCGTCTAAGGCTTCCTCCATAGATGGATAAGTATCGGCCTCAAAGTCAAAGGGAGTTAAAAACTCACCATTTGAGTTTGAGCCAAGATTAGATTCCATTAAGGCTTCTTCCTTGTCCATCCATTCTACACATTCCTACCAATGTCGTAGCATCTCTTCGTCATCCATATGGTCATTATGAGTCCTATGATTTGGTTGTCTTAATGGATTTCTAGGATCATCATGAGACTTAGGAGGGAGAGCATACGAGGGATCATCGGGGTCAAGGATGGATTGAAAAATGGGTTGAGGTAAGTCATCTAATGCGGGCATAGAAGGGGAGAAGATAGAATAATTTCCAAAATTCCTTGGCTCTCCTTCTATGGCATCGCTAGACATGCCATCCTTGCATTTATTCCAATGTGCTCTATGAGGGAAAGGTAGTTGAGAACACTTTTTTCTAGATGCCATTCTATTTTTATATTGATCTACCAGCATCTTACAAAACTGGAAGTCTAAGCTATCGTCATTACGTTGGGGTATTGATGGCTTAGGATTGACAGCTGAACCTCGGGATTGAAGTGGTTGTGACTTAGCTATCAAAACTTCCTCTTTTTTGTTCAGGAGAGAACTCCTTTTTCTTGGGGGGCTTAAAATGAATTTTAGTCTAGCGAGTGGCTTGACTAGTAATCTTCTCAAGCATGACCCTTGCTTCACTTGTAAGAAAATGAAGAAAAGCTCCTCCAGAGGATAAATCAAGAAATTCCCTAGAATCCTTGCTAAGACCTTCGTAAAAATGTTGAAAAAGTATTGGGTCTGGAATAGCAAGGTCCGGACCAATGAGGATAAGGTCAATAAAGGGATCCCATGATTCGGCAAGAGATTCTTCTTCTAGTTGTCTAAAAGTTAGAACCTCTTTCCGTAGGTCATTCACTTTGGAGATGGAAAATAATTTTGATAGAAATTCATTGCATAGTGTCTTCCAATCTCCTTGCGCATGTTCTACATTGAGTTTATACCAATGTTTAGCTTTTCTCGTTAAAGAGAATGAAAATAGCTTCCATTGGATGGTCTCATTGGACATGCCCTTTATGCGAATGAGGTCACAGATCCGCTTAAACTCTCGTAGGTGCGAATATGAGTTTTCCTCACTTTCCCCCAAGAAGGGTTCTTTCTGAACAAATTCTATGAAATCCAGGCTTATCTCAAAACCAGATGTTGTGATAGGCTCTGAATGTTCAAGTAGTCTAAGGTGTGTGCCCGTAGGGTTAGCATATTGACAGATAGGAGTGTTATTATCCATGCTAACAAAAGATGAAAGGAAAAAGAATAGAAGGGATGAGGTGAAGGATAAAAAGAAAGAAGGTATGAGAAAAGATTTTTTTCTTTTTAGAAAATATAAAACAAAAGGGTAAAGATAAGAAGAGAGATTTTTTTCTTTTATGTATATATATATTTATTTATTTTTGTTTTTGAAAAAGGTTAGGCTAGGTTCGTAGTCAATTCAGCAACCGTTTCCCCGGCAACGGCGCCAGAAAGCTTGTTGGGTATTTTAAACGCAAACAGAAAAGATCCGTAAGCGCACGGATACCGTTGTAGCTTTCACCCGGAGGGTTTTAAATATCGTATCCACAGGGAAACGTGTGAGTCAACTACGTGTTCTAACTTAACCAGAAAAGGTGAATGAGTTGGAAATATAAATAAGGTGGGAACAACTAAAGTGAAAACAAGACTAAAACGTAGGAGAGGACCAATCTAGTATGGGGTCGATAGTAGGAGTATAGAGAGGATAACTCGATTAGGGTTTCTACTTCTAACTTGAGCAGTCCACATCTTCTACTATTCAACTAGGGAATTACTATGGAAGACCACAAACAGAGTACGAATCTACCACGTAATTATATATCCTGCTAGGCCTATAGACGGGAGGTGGACTACAGAGGACTCAATGAAGCTGTCACCTTCGTGATCTACCACCGATCCGGAATATAGGGTGCATCTACGAGTAACCCTAGTCTAAGCGCCGCATTTACACTACGAATTGTACTCTAACCTAGTCGACTAGATTAAAGTGCTCAAAAGAGACTCGCAAACCAGAAGAATAATATAAACATGAATCTTACTTGAATCAGAAGTTGATTGCCAGAGCTTGAGTCATCTCAGGAGCAAGCCCACGTAGAGCCCGATCCCGCCCAAGTATAAGTTGTTGAAGAGGCACCGACAGGCCAGCACCTCCTCCAAACTCCTCCCTCGCTCTCCATCTCTCTACTATCTAGAAGTCTAGATCTATTCTAAATTGGGAGTTGAGAGGACATCCATTCGAGGGACACCTGTCTTCCCCAAACCCTAGCTTTTCTCTTGAAGGTGATTATGATGATGGAGATGCCTGAGGGGGGTCTGCCCCTGCTTATTTAGCCCGGTGGGGTCAACCACAGCCCTCGGATCAAACCGACTTGAAACAATGGTTGAGATGCGTCGTAGAGGTCGGTTGGAGGCCATCGGACGAAGCGTGCTGACAGGTGGGCCCGGAGCAAGCCGGTCGGCCTTACATGTGGGGTCGGCCGGCCTAGCTTAATGCTAGGTGGGCCACTCTTTTGGTGGGCCGATAGATCTCTTCGTTAGCTTTCCATAGAGTCCTGGATCACTGAAAACGGAGTCCGGATGAGGGAGATATGCCCAAATTACTCCGGACTGCTCCGGAAGCCCATTTGCAATCTTCCGGAAGGCGTAACTTTGTCGTCTGGACTCCAATTTGGGTGAACCAAAACTCTATTTCATGTGTCTCGACGAGCTCTTCGCAATGGTGTACTCCAATTCATCACTTGAGATACTTCTATTTGGTGATTCTGGTCCTTTTCTAGTTTAACCCCTGTAAAACATAGATTCACCAAAACTCGTGGAACTCGTTAGTTTCAAACCCTACAACTATGCTTTGTGGTTCATATCATGTGATATCAAGCAATAGTTGATGGATAAAAATGAGCATTAGTGACCGTCAACAGTCCTCCAAATGATAGTTGTGCAAATTTGAATTATGAAGTAATTTTTTGGCAGACAAATGCCTTTGGCGAAGGTTTGTCTTGATTCTCAATTATTTTCTAAACCTCCTATGGAAATAGGCATGCTCATGGTTGTAGATTCTATTGGGCAGCCCGCACAATACTAAAAACCATACGGGGCTTGGGCAGAACAACCATCTCATTCCCAGTTTTTACTAGGGTGGATATCATAAAAGCATTAAATTAGGCTAGTCTCAATGAGATTTCATATCTAGTTTTTAAGAGTCCCATCTGTTGAAAATGGTGGAGACAAGTTTCATTCCCTTATTTCATCCATAAAATCATCATCTCCTCTTCATCCATACTATGCCATGCGCTTATTTAGTGTCCATGAAACTCTTATGAAATCCTCATTGAGACTAACCTTAGAACATGTTTAGTAGGGTTTCAAATTCTCGTAGAAACATTTCGGATCCTGATTCCCCTCGGAAACATTTCTACGATGAATTATATCATTTTGTTAAACCTTTTGACAAGCTCGCTGAATTTTTAAAAATAGAATTAGAATCATGAGAAACTAGGTCTTAAAGTGTTTCTCTAGACAAATGATTTTTTCTTGAAAGTTTTCTCTGTTTGTGATGTTTGGTAACGATTCTACTGGAATCTGAGACGTTTGTCGCCGCCAAGCACACTCTTTATGAATTCGCTAAGACTCCCAACGTCTTTATTTACATTTAGAAGTTTGCAGTTGCCACCATCAAATGAAGCTACTATTCAAAATGTTCCTTGTTATGCAAATGGGTTTCAGATATATTTTCGCGCTTCTCATGATCACTCACAAATACACGATCGTCATTATCTGACAAGCACCTTGGAAAGGCAGGTGTAGGAGTTTTATTTTTTCAAGGTGAAGCTTCAGAAGGCATGCCCCAATAAACAATAAACATAAACATTGCAATCATGCATCCTGTTTGCTTTGCAGGACCGCACTACTTGCGGCCTCTATGCTTCATGACAGATCACTGGACTGGAGCATCAAATCGTCATCGCTGCACGCCTTCACCAGCATTTCGTCAGCTGCTTGCCTGCATCATGAAATCATTCATATCGAAGTGGAGTAAAGGTACCCAGAGCGTTGCTAGTGTGTAGAATTAGAAAAATAAATCACACATGTAAACTATCTGAATATTGCTCCAATTCCTGGGGACAAGTTATTTTCCATAAAAGTTTCCCTGCATGATAAAAGCCTAGAAGGACACCCAGACCGTTCATTACCCATCCTGTTTGTCTGCCGGTACATGTAGGGGACATCATGGTTTTTAGATGCTAAACTTGCCTTCTTAGGCAGAACCTGTGTGCTCCCGTACCAGCAGTTTGCATCTCCTTTTATCAAAGCGGCAAGGAATGACTACAGCCCTATGGCTGAGGGGCTTCTTTTGCCCTTTCACTTTAAACTTGGAGTCTAGGATGGAATTCACCATTTTTCAATGATGTAATCTTATATATATTGTATGGATACCAAAATAGCATCATCCACAATCCAAATCCATCAGATTTACTCCACTTTGCCTTTTGCTTTCGTCCCCTTCGTCACCTTTTCTTTTTATCTTTTCTTTATTTCTAGTCCTCCTACTCACTCTATCACCACCTGTTCCTAAGCTGACACTTTAAGCATCTTCTCTTTGCTTGTTCAGGCAGGCATGGACAGAACCTTCTAATATTAAAACAATGACGGTTGGATCACCATGCTTGCACAAACCATTACCTTCATTTCTGTGAACCAGTGAGCCTGAGCTCTTGTCACCATGGCAGGCCTTAGCACCAGTTCAGGGCCTCCTGTTGTAAATGTGTACCATGAGAAATCCATGATCCTACCGGATGTGTCGAGGGTGCTGACATGCCTGTACGAGAAAAATGTCAAATTTGAGACATTCAAAGCCTCTTACAAGGACATACTCAGCCTCCAGGTACTTGCTATATACACCAAGATTTTTTGCAACTCCCAAATAGTCGACGCAGCTGTTGTTTAGCTTACACAACATAACATCTTCTCTGCAGGCGTCCAGGAGTGTTCCAGTTCCGTTCTACGATGGACCCATATTTCTGCAAGGTACAGCTGCAATTTTGTTACATACTCAAGCTGTACAGATTTATAGCGTCATTGGGTAGTGTGGTTACAGTACATACTGTTTTGCATGTTACATATGCACACGATAGAATGATATGTTGTCCAAGTGAAATAACTTCAGTAGGTGAATCACATAATCCAAGAAATAATCGGCATGAGTAGCTTTATGAATAACATTTTCTAGTAAAAGACAAGAGTATGCATTCAGAAAAAAAGCAAAAAGAAACAAGTAAAAACGAACTGTACTCATTGAAAACAATCAGATTACAAGAAGAGTAAAAAGGTAATTCTGATCATTCCAAGGCTTCTCAATGGGAAAAGGTACATAATAGAAGTGGTTCTCCATTGAAGTTGCATAAAAAGAAAAAACAAACTTCCAATTATTAGTTCAGGCTACAATGATCATACTATAAGCCAATCCTTTGTATCAGTCTATTCACCTTAAATTGTTATTACATCTTTAACAGCCACAAAAGTTCTATTTTCTTCTTTGAATTAGCTACTTAAAAAATAATATTGATTAAGAACTAGAGTCTACATAATTTATGCATACAAGTTTAATTCAGTGTATATGTACTAATATAGGAGACATGCTGATGAAGTTGTTCTGTCATCAATATTGAGCAGTTATTTCTGTGTGAAGAAAATGAAAATGTGCCAGATATTAAAAATGTAAACCTTGATATGTGTCAGCCCTCAATTCTTCAAACCAGTATGATCTTCTTCCTGAAACATACAATGGAACGTTTGAAAGTAGCAGGACACAAAAAAAAGGACTGCACATAGACTACACTGTTTTGGGCCCCAGGCTCTTAGTGCATATCTTGTTCAAGCCAAGTGTAAATCTTTAAACCAAAAAGAATTGCCGGCAAGAAAAAAAATGCCATGGGAACAAACTGTAGATTCAATTCAATAAATCTAATTTCTAGGAATCTTAGAAGATTATATAGGATCTCCATTGTCTCCCAATGTGACATGAAATTCAAAACGAAACAAAGAAAGAAATAAGCTCTGTAGCCTCGGGTTATATGTTTATTCTTCGGCATTCTGTTTGCCAAGTTTTTACCCACTTCCATTTCAATGCACAAGTCATAATGAAAAATAAGGAATTATTGCTCATCGAATTTTAGGGTACACTGGCTTGTTCTCATTCATGCATGAAACATAAGCAGAAAACTTTTCCAGGATCACATTAGGAAATGAAATGCAATGATGTTTAAATGTTTCACACAAATGTTTTCGGAATGAAAAGATGTATGAAGCACTTCAACATGGTTGTACAAGCATTATTGCATGGTATTAACACAACATGGTGCTCCTTTCCATATTCTCTCTCCATCCCAAAGTGTAGGTCATTTTAGTTTGTCCAAAGTCAAACTTCGCTAACTTCAACCATTAAAGAAAAACATATATTGACATCTACAATACCAAATAAATACACTATCAAGACATATTATATGGTGGATTTAACGGAACTAAATTTATGTCATACATGTTAGTGCATTTTTTTTCTATAAGTTTGGTCAAAGCTTGAGAAGTTTGACTTAAAGAAAAACTACAGCGACCTACAATTGGGATGGAGGGAGAATTAACAAAATGAAATTTAAACCACAAACTAAAATTTTCAGCAAAGTCAAGTGACAGTAGTTCATTACTAGCTACTTGGACTAAATAAGAAAATCAGAGGTAGAGTGCAAATTGACCTGTCCTGTAATCTGCAGATTCAAGAGCAATCTGTCGCTATATAGCAGAGACCTACGAGCATCAAGGGTATCCTTTCCTTCTGGGAAAGGATGTCCTCGAAAGGGCTTCAATTGAACAATGGCTCAGGAACGAGGAGCATGCCTTCGATCCTCCGAGCCGGGCATTGTTCTGCCACCTTGCCTTCCCACTGGAAGACGAGGATGATGACTATGATGAAGACATCAACAGAGAGAAGCGGAAGCTGGAGGAAGTCCTAGAAGTTTATGAGCAGAGGCTTGGTGAGACCGAGTTCCTTGCGGGGAATAAGTTCACCCTTGCTGACCTTGTTCACCTGCCAGGCACCCACCACGTCATCACATCCGAGAGGTTCGCTTACTTGTATGACTCGAGGAAGAATGTGCAGAGGTGGTGGAACACAATCTCTGCCCGTGATTCCTGGCAGCAGGTGCTGAAGGACATGAAGGCTGTGGAGGAGGAGCACAGGAAGGAGGAACTCAAGAAGGAGCAGCAACAATGGCAGACAGAGTATTTGCAGCCGTTCAGTGGCCGTGATATTCACATAAGCCATCGGCAGCAAGAGGGTACAAAGTCACAGACAGTGCTTGTTCCTCCTCCCAGCACTGGTACCATCATAACCTCCATTCCATCAGCTCCACAAGAACATGAAACTGCTTCTGAGCTTAAGCCTTCTTCACCTATCCAAAGAAATGAAGGTGGCTTCTTTACAACCACTGAAAAACATCCACCAACAACAAGGCAGAGAGATCCCAACACTCAGAAACCACCTAGCAGTGTCCAGAACACTAAAAGTAGCTTCTTCCAGCCTTCCACTACAACTACCACTACCAAGATGGATCAGAGAACCGATTCAGAGAATCCCCGCCAGAAAGGTGCCTCAACTCCTAGCAAAACCAGTCAAAGGCAAGCTGGTGCCCTAGCTGACACCAAGAGAGCAACTGAAGCTGATCAAGATAGGGCTCCATCTCCAGCCCAGAAATCAGGTGTCCAGGATGTCCAGAAACAAGGTAAGGCAATACCTACTGGGCAGAAAGTATCTGGCACATCACCAAGGCAAGTAGAATCTGAAGAAGATACTCAGGATGGCACTGATGGAGATGAAAGATTCTCAACTAAGAGGCTCCGGAGAATGTTTAATCCAGATGCTCAAGGTTCTCAAGACCCAACCATGGAGGAGGAAGCACCTGCCATCAAGGATCCTTCAGGTGTGCATAACAGAGAAAAGCAAACCACAACAGTCCCAGCCAACAAAATAACCAGCTCTCCATCAACAGGCACAATAGCCCCTTATACTCCAGAAGCTACAGATGAAAGGGGACACATTTCGCCACCTAAAGGAGTGCCTTACAATGATCGTGCTACTGCTAGGCCAGGATATTCACAAAGCATCCAACAAGTACCTCCTCCTACTCCTAGCAATGACAAGTTGGCCAAAATAGAAGGTGTTGACATAAGAAAACCACAACGCGCATCGCAGCAAACCCCAGCTGATGCTAAAAGTAGTCCAGAACTGATGCAAGGAGCTGACCCACGTGCTCGTATTGTCAGTGATGAACAGACAAAGAAGAGTTCCACCATGGGCGAAAGAGCTCCAGAGGCAACAAGGAAAGCTTCTGACAGTCAAGGTACATCAGCATCAGTCCAAAAAGCAATTCTTGATACTTATGGGAAGCAAGCTCCAGCTAGCCAAGGAGAAATCCCAGGTGTTCAAGATACTGGTGACCGTGACACAAACAAAAAATCTATTGTTGGCAAAAGGGCAGCAGAACCAACTTCAGGAACCCTCGGTGATAAATCAACCATAGCAGCAATGGTCGATCCAAGTGCAGCACTTCCTGCACCAGCGCAAACACAAGCTTCTGTTGGACAAAATGCTTCTGTAGATCCCAGTGAAGGAAATCTTGATGAGAATGGCAAGAACAAGGCAGCCAAATCATCTCCTGATGATCCAAGAAGCAAGCTCCTAATTACACCAGGAAAGCTAGCACCAAATCCAGACACACAAAACCGTGCAACTTCAGGTAAAGAGCTAATACTGGAAAAAATTGCTTAATCTCATAATTGATCTGATGAAATACTGAAACTGCACCTTTGTTACCTATGATGATCTGCACTGACCATTGCCCAACAGAACATAGAAGCATGCTCCTAAGCAGTTGCCTCAAACAAGGCACCAAATCTTCACAAAAGTAGCAGCTCTAAATTTCTTAATGTGTTTCATGCACAAAATACCCCAACCAAGTCTTAGTATTTAAGAGAACTATTCTGCATTTATTTGCCACTATCAATTTACACTCCTAAAATTGTTTCTCATATAGCAGGACTGTAGAAGACTGTTAGGAGCCTCTTAAGGAAAGATTTAGGTACAATGCTAGTTTAGACAACTAAGTTGTCAGTCTAAATCTAGTTAATATTTGTCTTTATGATAAGTAGTCTATAGTCCATGTCTTCGGGAGAGAAGTTCACTATAACCTCATCGATGTGCTGGCTGATCATATTCATGACGTAATGCAGGCCAATTGTCAAAACCATCACCGCAATTATCTTCTTTATCTGATATAAGGAATGAGAAGACCAGTATTGCTGAAACCAGTCAAACCAGTGTGGTATCGCCCAATAGGCAACCGGGTGGGCAAGCTCCCAGGAATACTGGAGTACTTTCTTCTGTGCCTCCACGAGTGAAACCACCTGAAGATAATAATAAAGCATACGAGGAAGAAGCAGTAGAACAGGTAGCAAGAGATCAATCCAAGGCTCAGCTAGCTGAAAACAAGAAGCAAGGTGATTATGCAGCACCAGTCACTAGAATTGGCAAGAGCAAAGAGGAAGATTCCTTGGCAGATGCCAGTAGCTATAACATGGGACAAGCTCAAGCAACAACTGGTGAACCATCAAAGCTACAGATACAGTCTGACCAGAACAAGCCTCAAGCATCTAAAGATGGTGGCAAGCAAACCGACGAGACAGCAAATTCTCCTACCTTAGCAACATCCGAAGAAGTATTGCCTTCAAACCCTGAGAAGAGCAAGCAACTGCAAGGAGACAAGTCTGCTATAATACTGCAAGAAAATGTGAAGCAGGGTTCTGAAGCTGCATCACTGGGGTCAGGAGCAGAGCAGCAAAGGAAGAAGGATCTCCCCACAAATGATGATAAGAACTATGAGAAAAGTTCAGAAGTTATTTCTGAAGAAAAAATCACCTCTGATACTCAGCAAGTGAAGAACAGCAGAAATGACAGCACATCAGATAGGTCAATCAAACCCAGTCAGTCAGAGGGTAACAAAGATAATCTTCCTGAATCAGAGAGACGTGGCACATAGATGAACCTATGAAGTACCTCCTTTATGTCATTTTCCTGCAGTTTCTTTGTTGGGGTCTTATATTCCTTACCACTTCCACATGTTTATGTAATAAGGTCTCTAATCTTAGCATCTTCAGACCAATCGTGGCCAAGTTCGTCTATATGACATGTTATTTCGCTCTTTTTCCGTTGATCAATGACTTGTTTAGACATCAAAGTCCTCATTCCAGTTATGAATCATGCATACATAAAATTCGGCTTCCACAATACATATATTCCTGTGTAGATTATATCCATGTATACGTCTAATTCCTTTGTGAACTATCTCCATTTGTCAATCTAGTTGTCTTCAATTTCCAGTCTTCAATTATGGTTTCCTCTAAACCAGCATTGTAGGGGAACCTCAGAGAATAGCACATTACAATTCAGAATATAGAACTGATTGTTCAGTAGCTTATAATAGTTTGGTCTTGGGTTGATGGGAAGTTGTTTGGCTGCTGTATGAGGGAAGAATGCAGCCACCACACAAATCAATATATAGTTTGGTCTTGGAGATGCTCAGTTAGCACCAATGATACAGATATAGCATCGTCATTTAGCAAGTTCATCAACAAAGATGTGCATTGGAATTTGGAAACCATCTTCAGAAAATTTCTACAACTACTCAAATTCCCTTGTTAGTATGAGTTGTTTCTCAAATCAAAAGGACCAATCTCTCAGCGCTACTAGTGATGAACGGCGTCTTTGGGAGACAGGAGGCGCACAGAGCCTCTCTTCTTTGACTGGTCCGGCTCATGAAGAGTTGTAGGTTGGCGTCCGGGTGTGTCGGTCGCTTGTTTCAGTCCTAACTAACAGGCGAGCATGTAATCACAAAACAGTAGATTGGTGTGTTTGTGGGTTCTTGTCCCATTTTTCTTCTTAACATAATGTCTCTTGAGTGTTCGAGAAAAAAAAAGTTTGTTGTCAAGTATTTTCCCAATGTCAGAGGGGAAGGACATTTCTCACCAAAACTTGCAAAATTGTTGTGTTAGAATAGCCAAAGATAAGTAACATTCACATAGACAAAATTGAAAGAATGATCGAGATTAGATAGAGATCCACTAATCACAAATCATTTTCTGCAGCCACGCAGAAATTAATGGCAATCCGCTTCACTAAGTTGCCAACTAGACGGTTTTAAACATTTGACCGAATCAAAAAATCTACTAGAAACACTAGAACTTATCATCCAGTCCAGAAATGATGCTCATCCAGTCATCCTGGAGCGGCGGCGCCGTCCGGCACTCTGGCACGACAGCTCCCACGCCTCCTGGAGGTCCGCCTTGCCACCACCGCCCACGGCATGCTAGCAGACGGCAACCTCCTCGGTACGCCTTGAAGGCCATCAGAACTCTTGAGCCGGACGTCTCTCAGTCGCCGTCCCGTCGTGGCGTCCCTGCCAGCCCGGCACCACCTTGCCCGCATGCGTGCCCGTTATCCAATCCCCTGTGAGCCCATTACAGTTGCAGCCCACTTGAAACAAACAACGGCCCATTGTGCGCGAATCGTGTCAGGACTACTCTCTCTCTCTCCTTCGAAGCAAAAATAAAACATGATTAAATTTTAATCACTGAAAGTCCCTAGTTTGGTTTTGGCTAATTGATGAAACCTAGGACTAACCTTTGTATCTAAGTGGATGATTTAGATAAAGGTGGTCATTGAATATGAAACATGACATTGACTCATGTGACCAAGATGGTGAAGACCAAGATGAGGCTTGGCTCGATGGACTGGTTGTGAAGGTGAAGGGCAAGTCGAGGCTTCGAAGCGAAGGACCATGCGATGGTGAAGCTTGAGCAAGACTTGGCGCCGATGGACCAATGCAACAGTGAAGAGCAAGTGAAGTCAAGGTTGATGGATCGAGACGGTCATGTGATGATGTCATGAAGAAGCTTAATGCACATGAGACATGACATGAAGTCATGTGACCAAGGTGATGAAGACCAAGATGATGCTTGGCTCGATGGACCGGTTGTGAAGGTGAAGGGCAAGTCGAGGCTTCGAAGCGAAGGACCATGCGATGGTGAAGCTTGAGCAAGACTTGGCACCGACGGACCGATGCAACGGTGAAGAGCAAGTGAAGTCAAGGTCGATGGATCGAGACGGTCATGTGATGATATGAAGTGGATCATATCATTTGTGATATGGTTGGTGCATGTGTTGCATCAACGTCGGAGGAGATGGAGTGGAATGCGCAAGGCAAAGGTATAACCTAGGGCATTTCCATTTCACCGGTCATAGGTGTGTAGAGAAGTTTATGACCGGGTTTTAGGATAGATGGCCGTACTATCAAGAGGGGCAAACTTGTTTGCATATCGGTCATCTAGTGCCACTTGAGCGATCTAACTTTGCATACGGGTTAGGATCGAGTGGCGAGGCAAGTTGAGTGCCTAATTCCTTCGGTAAAATGATTGTGAAATGCTAACACACGTGCACAAGGTGGTGTTCACTTGTTGGTGTTGGCACATTTGCGAAGGCAGTGGAGTTTGAGCGGTAGAGAGGGTTTGGGGTCCTCTCTCCCTTCCGCCGAGCTTGCGAGCGCGGGATTCAGGCGATTTCGGGGTTATGAAATGCCTATTTTCCACTACGCCGGAAGTCGGAAAAGAAACGGAGGCGGACGGAGGTCACAGAGGTGACCGGACGCTGCACCGGACGCGGTCACTGTGCGACCGGCGCGTCCGGAAAGTGCAGCGCGGTGTTCAGGCGCGCGAGTTAGGGTTTGCAACCGGCGCGTCCGGTCACTCGCGGGACCGGCGCGTCCGGTCATGCGCCCTGAGGGAACTGCAGATTCGCAAGGACGATCGGACGCGGTGCGCGTCCGGTCACACATGATCGGACGCGTCCGGTCGTTGTTGGAGCTTACTGGACTCCGACCGGACGCTGGCACTGTCGCGTCCGGTCGTTGCTTCGCAGGCGCGGGTGCTGTGCGCATCGGCGCGTCCGGTCGTTGCGAGGTGCGCGTCCGGTCGTTGTTTCGCGGGCGCGGCACAGTGCGACCGGCGCGTCCGGTCGGTTGAGCGGCGCGTCCGGTCATCGCGTTTGACCGTTGGCGCGCAGTGACTGTTGGAGGATCTAACGGTCGCGTTTGAATTCCGAGGGACACGTGGACGGCGCAGGACGACCGGACGCGGTGGAGCGCGTCCGGTCAGTTTCGACCGGCGCGTCCGGTCGTCCCGAAAAATTGCCCAGTGAAGGGGTAATGGCTCTATTTGACCGTGGGGTTATAAATAGACGTTGTGGCTGGCTATGGCCGGGCGCTGAGCACACTTTGGCCTTGTGGCTTGTGTGGTAGTGCTTGGGAGCCCTCTAACTCACTCATGCTTGATAGTGTTCATCGGATCGAGTGAGAGAGCGATTCTAGTGCGATTGCATCGTGAGGTTGCATCGAGTGGCACTAGGTGATCGTGTTGCAAGCCGGTGGTGCTTGTTACTCTTGGAGGTTGCCACCTCCTAGACGGCTTGGTGGCTTGTGGCTCCGTGGAAGCTCGCAAGAAGATTGTGCGAGGCTCCGGAGAAGCTTTGTGAGGGGGATTGTGCTCACCCCGCGGGGATCGCGAAGAGCAACTCTAGTTGTGCGTGTCATTGAGCTACCTCACTTGAGAGTGGTGTCTTGCGGTGCCTTGCGGGGCGTGCCTTGAGGGGTAAGTGACTTGAGGGTCACACCGAGGAACCATCTAAGTGTTGGTCGACACAACGGGGACGTAGCTTGGTGGCGACCAAGTGAACCTCGGGAGAAAAATCACCGTGTCAACATTGTCTACTCTTCTCGGTGGTTTGCCTTCGTGCAACACAAGCTTGTATTTACTTTCATATATACTTATGCTTGTGTAGTTGCTTTCGTAACTAGTTTGCTTGTGTAGCTTGCTAGTTGTCTTCTCGCTTGTGTAGCTAGAAGCTTCCCCTTTGCGTGGCTAATTCGGTTTGTGTAACCTTGTTAGTCACATTGCTTAGTTTGTGTAGCTAAGTAGTTTGCGCTCTCTAATTTGGCTTGTGTAGCCTTGTTATTGAGCATTGCTAGTGAGCTTAGGCTTTGTGCGCTTTGCTTACTAGAATTGTGTAGGAGCTCCCTCTTGCTTGCAAAGTACTAGTGCATAGGTTTGTGTGACCTTGCTCTAGAATTAAATAGGAGAGCTCTTGCTAAGGAAAGCACCTTAGTTGCTTAATTAGGATCTTTGTGAGGTGCTTGTGAACTTAGATTGAGGGGTGTAGTCTTGGCTAGACCGATAAGTTTAATTCCGCATTTGTTTTGGTTAGCCAACACGTTTAAGTTTTAGAAAGGACTATTCACCCCCCTCTAGTCCGCCATCTCGACCCTTCAAGTGGTATCGGAGCCGGGTCTCTCATTTGTGGTCTTCACCGACCCGAGAGGATGGCGGCTTATGGGCTAGATGTTGAGTGTCCACACATTTTTGATGGCACACACTTTGCACGGTGGAGAAATTGGTTGACATGCAATTTTAAGTTTATTTCTCCTCAAATGTGGTGGATCGTAGATGTGGGCTTTTCCTTTGCAATTGATAAAAAGAATGCAACTCAAGCGCAAAGTAAATGCCTACATCTCGATAGCCAAGCTACTAATGTTTTCTATCGATCTATGGATAGTAGCATACTTCATGAGATCATAGACTTCGAGTCCGCCCATGAGATTTGGGTGTTTCTAAATGAGAAATATGGGGCGATCTCCAATGATGATGAGCCCAAGGAGGAGGCGCATGAGGATGTTGAGCATGACCACAACAAGGTGGTTGTGGAGGATTGCTCCACCTCACGGTCAAGTGATGACAAAGATGATCATATCACAAGATCACTTGACAAGAAGAATGATAATGCCACAAGTGATGCAAGCAATGATTCTACCTCATGCACACTTGATGGTGAAGATGATGGCTATGAGAGTGATGCTTCAACAAGCTCTTCAACATCATCACATGGTAACACTAAGATACATGTTGGTGGTTTTGTTGTGGATTGTGATGATCCAAATTTAGAGCTTTTATATAAACTCTCAAGAGCCTTGAAAAGGAAAATGGAAAGAGTAAGTAAATTAGAAAATGATAACTCTTTTCTAAAGACCACATGTGAACAACAAAAGCATCTACTTTATGTTACTACTTGTTCACATGAGGAGCTAAAATTGACTCATGAGAAACTTAGTGTTGCTCATGATAACTTGGTACAAGAACATGCTTTACTCACTAAGAAGCTTTCTAATGAAGAAACCAAAACTAGTGAGAGCTCATCATTTGGGTCAAATGATCAATCACATATTACTAACCCTTGTGATGTAGGCAAGAAGCATGTATCCACCTCTTGTGATGATTTATTAGATATGCCATGTTCTTCACAATTAAATGCTTGTTCTACTTCTATGTCTTGTGAGACTAACCTTTTAAAGGAGAACAATGAGCTTAAAAGTGAAGTGAAGAATTTAAGCAACAAGTTAGAGAGGTGCTACAACTCAAAAGTCACCTTTGAGAACATAATGAAGACTCAAAGAAACCTTGGTGACAAAAGTGGCCTTGGCTTCAAGAAGAAAATGACAAGGGGCGAAAGAAAGCAAGAAAAGAGGATGAAGAGGCTACTCCAAAAGAAGCTCTCGCATTCCATGTGCTATCGATGCCATGAAGCGGGACATCTTGCTAATGGTTGCCCAAACATTGAGAAGCTCAAGAAGATGAAAGAAGAAGAGAGGCTAAAGCATGTCAAGTGCTTCAAGTGCCGCACTTGGGGTCATCTCACCTCAATGTGCCCAACCAAGCAATTGGTGAAGCAACAAGTAAAGCCTCAACCAAAGCCACTAGTTGAGCAAGAGAAGACACCCCAAGAGCAAATCAAGATCAACCATGAAGATGATGGTGACTTGATGAAGAAGAAGAAAAAGAAAACAAGAAGGGGTGGTAGAGCAAGGCATCCAATGCAAATCCAAGATGCCAAGATGATGAGCAAGAATCAAATCAAGAAGAAAGTACATGCTCACATCAAGTGCTTCAAGTGTGGAGATATGGGACACTTTGCCTCGGGGTGTCCTACTAAGCTTGAAAAGAAGATTCAAGCAACTTATGAGAGGCAAGGCAATAAAGAGCATCACATGAGTAAGGAAGAAAAGGCTCAACAAAAGAGAAGATGTTATTCATGCCGGGAAAGGGGACACAATGCTCATTCATGTCTCCTAGGTAACAATTCTAAGCCTATTTCAATTGATAATGCTAATATGCTTAGAAAGGATGGCAATGGTACCTCATTGGTTGGAATTGCAAAACATCCCGCTACTCATACTAAGGCTATGCCTAAGTATGTTGCACCTAACTTGAGAGGACCCAAACTAGTTTGGGTACCATCAAAAAGTGGATGAATGATTGTAGGTACCATCGGCATTGGAGGCTTGATTCAATTGGTTTCATTTTGTTCATCATATATTGAGTCAAGTTATGAAACTCAATGCATATCCAATCCCAATGCCAAGTCAAAATAAGTGAAGTCCAAAGTGCTACAACATACAAGTGTCATGATCAAGTTGTGGATAATCTATTGGAATTATTTGATGGCTTGCAATTTATTTGAGTAAAAGCTTGCTATGAATAATCATAAGCTAACCAAGGTATATCTCTTGTTGATCATTTCATTTGGGCGCATATGAGTTGATTGAATTGGATAAATATGCAATGTTGCTTGCTATGAGATGATTGAATGGATTAAATGCTTAGCAATCAAGTTTGAATTGATTTGAGTTGGATAAATTCATGAGATGACTTTTTAGTAAGTGGATTGAATGGATATATGTCTTATGAAAGTATTCAAACAAGTTAGTTTCAAGTTTGATTCATATTTGATGAAGAATAGCTCAAGTATTGAAATCTGTCCTATATTGAAAAACTGAGCTAGCAGTGATCTTAGCCATGTTTGAGTGATCAAATCTATTTGGATCGGCTTGAAATTTGGTATACATGCTCTACACTTATGAAAGAAGATGCTGTAGATATTTCATGAGAATTGGATAAGAGATGCTTCGGTTTTGGAATGCATCTTGTCAGCTTTAGTGCAGCAGTTTTCAGCATGTAGCAGTGATGGAAGATTTGAAATCTAGTAGCAATCTAAAAGTCAAATGAAGCTCAAATTTTTACAGCTGCTAGATGACTTTGTAATGCACATCTCCACCAAATTTCATGGCATTTGGATTCGTAAATTGGGAGATATGAATTATTCTTTGAAGAGTACAGAATCTGCCAGAAAAGTGACAATCATTGGATTAATCTAGAGTCACTTTGATTGAAAGGTCCTCAAGTTGGAAACTAGTTTATAAGTGGTTGAGGTACCTGAGTTTGGTTTTGGATTGATCTATAAGCTTGACAAGAAATGAGTACAAGGCACTTGATTGTGGAATGTACTTGGTGTACATATTTAGTACTCAAATTTGAAGATCAAGATCAAACTTAAGATGAAGATGTTGTTTAAGTTCTAGTGATAATTGGAGATCATTTGGTAGAAAGAAAAGGACTTAAACAAGTAGAAAGAGTTGGACTCAAATGTAGATTCAAGGATTATTCATCAAGATTGAGTTTATCATTTGGATCAATCAAACTATATCATTTCAAGTAAGTATCAAGAGTGGTTCTTTGGAGAAAGGTCACTTCTCCCTAGTGAGGGGCTTGCCGCCGTGTGTAGGTGAAACCAAGTTTGGGACTTGGAAGGCTAACATGGAAGTGGTGATCCGAGGAACCTGTGATGCTTAATTGAAGCAATCAAAATGGTTGTTCAAGAAAAGCAAGCAACACCCAAAAGAGAGCTAGTCATGTATTTTAAGTGGTATTCTAAGTAGTTCTCTCATGCAAGCATTGATCAAAAAAAGGATGAAGCAAGCCAACCACAACTCAAGAGATAATGCACTTGATCATAAGTGGTTTTCATTTCATATGGGTGAAGAATGGATTTATCTATGATGATTGGTCTTCACCAAGCTTATAAATTGGACTTCACATTGCTATTGGAGTAATGAATTGAAATCTATGTGACTATCCTCTACTCCAACATAGCAAAGGTATCATTGTAATGTGCATGATCATTTCATCCCTTACTTGTATGCGGTTAGTGCATATAGTACATGTTTATTAGGATCATGCATAACAAATGAAAATTTTAAATTCATAGCCTACCATTATTGCTTGATTGATTAATTGATCTAGTGGTATGGATATGAGTTTGTTCATGAGCTAGTGAACCCAAGTACTTGATCTAGTTTGGATTGCTAACAAGTGACAAGTACAACATTGGCAAGATAACCCTTAGCATGAGGTGTGAAGAAGCTTGTCATTGGATCAAACCGGACTTGGAATCTTAGGCAAATCAACATAGTTCAAGTCATACAAGAAGCTCATGACAATGATAAGAGTACAAGCATAAGACAACAATGAAAATGGATATCTAGTTTGTTTCAAGTGGTATCTAGACTCAAATTGATCTTTCAAGTGGTATTCACTAGTGGTGTCTAGATCGTGATCTATAAGTGATATCTTACAAGTGGTACTCATGAAGATAGCAAATGTTCAAGAAGTGAATATTATTGTCAAATCCTTCAAAGTGGATCCATACTAGAAAATTCTTTCAAATGGTATCACATTCCTACTCATGGTATCTTCACGTGGTATCATTCATGCAAGACGATGGTTTCACAAGTGATCCTCAACTTTAAGTGATCAAATCAAAAAAATGCTACCCTCATCTTCAAGTGGTATCTCAAGTGAATGACACATGCTATGACATAGGGGGAGGAGCCCCACCGATTGGTATCAAGGTCAAAGATCCTATGTGGAATCTCAAGAGCAACCATAAAGTTTGTCATTCCAACATATGTGGTAATGTCCATCAAAAATGCAAGATTCAAGTCTCAACCATCTACCCAAATGCTAGCCTTTGTATCAATTGAGAAGAACACCTTTTATGGAAATTGATGACAAAGGGGGAGAAGTTGTACAAAGATATGAAAGCTTTTTGAGCTTTGGGGAGAGATTGGAAAGATTGGACATGGACATGGACAAAGAAAGGAGCAACATTGAAGAATGTAAGGGGATCAAATATTTTTGGACAAAGAAAGCTCACAAGTAGGGGGAGCAAGCTCATGAAAGATTGGACATGGACATGGACAAAGAAAGGAGCAACATTGAAGAATGTAAGGGGATCAAACATTCTTGGACAAAGAAAGCACACAAGTAGGGGGAGCAAGCTCATGAACATTGATTGATTGCATTTGATATGTGCATAATTCATGTGCTTGCTTGCATTGCATAAGTTCTTAAATTCAATATGCATGCTTGTGTAGTGTATGCTAGTTATAGAACTTGAATGATGATTTAATAACTAGCATGCATAGGATGTTAGCTAGACTTGTGATTATCATGCAAAAACTAGAACCATGCTTATAATGTTGATCTCACGGGGTTCTTAAGTTTTTGATGGATGTCTAGTTACTTCATGGTGCTAAGGATGGTGTAAAAGGCAACTCCGATTAGTATCACGCTTCAAAGGTCCATTTCTTACACCTTAGCATCATTTTGGTAGAATTACTCTCCCAACACTTCTATCCATGCATATGTGCAAAGCTTTCAATCCAAACTCTATGCACATATGTAGGGGGAGCTAATGCTACCGAAACCGAGCTTGTGATAATTGTCCAAACTTTACTTATGAGCAAAATGAGTGGACAAGTATGACAAGTTCAAAACTTTTATTATCAAAATCATCTTTGTGAGGGTTGTCATCAATTACCAAAAAGGGGGAGATTGAAAGTCCCTAGTTTGGTTTTGGCTAATTGATGAAACCTAGGACTAACCTTTGTATCTAAGTGGATGATTTAGATAAAAGTGGTCATTGAATATGAAACATGACATTGACTCATGTGACCAAGATAGTGAAGACCAAGATGAGGCTTGGCTCGATGGACTGGTTGTGAAGGTGAAGGGCAAGTCGAGGCTTCGAAGCGAAGGACCATGCGATGGTGAAGCTTGAGCAAGACTTGGCGCCGATGGACCAATGCAACAGTGAAGAGCAAGTGAAGTCAAGGTTGATGGATCAAGACGGTCATGTGATGATGTCATGAAGAAGCTTAATGCACATGAGACATGACATGGAGTCATGTGACCAAGGTGATGAAGACCAAGATGATGCTTGGCTCGATGGACCGGTTGTGAAGGTGAAGGGCAAGTCGAGGCTTCGAAGCGAAGGACCATGCGATGGTGAAGCTTGAGCAAGACTTGGCACCGACGGACCGATGCAACGGTGAAGAGCAAGTGAAGTCAAGGTCGATGGATCGAGACGGTCATGTGATGATATGAAGTGGATCATATCATTTGTGATATGGTTGGTGCATGTGTTGCATCAACGTCGGAGGAGATGGAGTGGAATGCGCAAGGCAAAGGTATAACCTAGGGCATTTCCATTTCACCGGTCATAGGTGTGTAGAGAAGTTTATGACCGGGTTTTAGGATAGATGGCCGTACTATCAAGAGGGGCAAACTTGTTTGCATATCGGTCATCTAGTGCCACTTGAGCGATCTAACTTTGCATACGGGTTAGGATCGAGTGGCGAGGCAAGTTGAGTGCCTAATTCCTTCGGTAAAATGATTGTGAAATGCTAACACACGTGCACAAGGTGGTGTTCACTTGTTGGTGTTGGCACATTTGCGAAGGCAGTGGAGTTTGAGCGGTAGAGAGGGTTTGGGGTCCTCTCTCCCTTCTGCCGAGCTTGCGAGCGCGGGATTCAGGCGATTTCGGGGTTATGAAATGCCTATTTTCCACTACGCCGGAAGTCGGAAAAGAAACGGAGGCGGACGGAGGTCACAGAGGTGACCGGACGCTGCACCGGACGCTGCACCGGACGCGGTCACTGTGCGACCGGTGCGTCCGGTCAGTGCAGCGCGGTGTTCAGGCGCGCGAGTTAGGGTTTGCAACCGGCGCGTCCGGTCACTCGCGGGACCGGCGCGTCCGGTCATGCGCCCTGAGGGAACTGCAGATTCGCAAGGACGATCGGACGCGGTGCGCGTCCGGTCACACATGATCGGACGCGTCCAGTCGTTGTTGGAGCTTACTGGACTCCGACCGGACGCTGGCACTGTCGCGTCCGGTCGTTGCGAGGAGCGCGTCCGGTCGTTGCTTCGCGGGCGCGGGTGCTGTGCGCATCGGCGCGTCCGGTCGTTGCGAGGTGCGCGTCCGGTCGTTGTTTCGTGGGCGCGGCACAGTGCGACCGGCGCGTCCGGTCGGTTGAGCGGCGCGTCCGGTCATCGCGTTTGACCGTTGGCGCGCAGTGACCGTTGGAGGATCTAACGGTCACGTTTGAATTCCGAGGGACACGTGGACGGCGCAGGACGACCGGACGCGGTGGAGCGCGTCCGGTCAGTTTCGACCGGCGCGTCCGGTCGTCCCGAAAAATTGCCCAGTGAAGGGGTAATGGCTCTATTTGACCGTGGGGTTATAAATAGACGTTGTGGCTGGCTATGGCCGGGCGCTGAGCACACTTTGGCCTTGTGGCTTGTGTGGTAGTGCTTGGGAGCCCTCTAACTCACTCATGCTTGATAGTGTTCATCGGATCGAGTGAGAGAGCGATTCTAGTGCGATTGCATCGTGAGGTTGCATCGAGTGGCACTAGGTGATCGTGTTGCAAGCCGGTGGTGCTTGTTACTCTTGGAGGTTGCCACCTCCTAGACGGCTTGGTGGCTTGTGGCTCCGTGGAAGCTCGCAAGAAGATTGTGCGAGGCTCCGGAGAAGCTTTGTGAGGGGGATTGTGCTCACCCCGCGGGGATCGCGAAGAGCAACTCTAGTTGTGCGTGTCATTGAGCTACCTCACTTGAGAGTGGTGTCTTGCGGTGCCTTGCGGGGCGTGCCTTGAGGGGTAAGTGACTTGAGGGTCACACCGAGGAACCATCTAAGTGTTGGTCGACACAACGGGGACGTAGCTTGGTGGCGACCAAGTGAACCTCGGGAGAAAAATCACCGTGTCAACATTGTCTACTCTTCTCGGTGGTTTGCCTTCGTGCAACACAAGCTTGTATTTACTTTCATATATACTTATGCTTGTGTAGTTGCTTTCGTAACTAGTTTGCTTGTGTAGCTTGCTAGTTGTCTTCTCGCTTGTGTAGCTAGAAGCTTCCCCTTTGCGTGGCTAATTCGGTTTGTGTAACCTTGTTAGTCACATTGCTTAGTTTGTGTAGCTAAGTAGTTTGCGCTCTCTAATTTGGCTTGTGTAGCCTTGTTATTGAGCATTGCTAGTGAGCTTAGGCTTTGTGCGCTTTGCTTACTAGAATTGTGTAGGAGCTCCCCTCTTGCTTGCAAAGTACTAGTGCATAGGTTTGTGTGACCTTGCTCTAGAATTAAATAGGAGAGCTCTTGCTAAGGAAAGCACCTTAGTTGCTTAATTAGGATCTTTGTGAGGTGCTTGTGAACTTAGATTGAGGGGTGTAGTCTTGGCTAGACCGATAAGTTTAATTCCGCATTTGTTTTGGTTAGCCAACACGTTTAAGTTTTAGAAAGGACTATTCACCCCCCCTCTAGTCCGCCATCTCGACCCTTCAATCACCTAAATTTTAGTTCTAACAATCGGTGGACTCATGACTATCGGTCCCTAAGTGTCGCTTTTGGTTTCCACGCCGTAATTTTGACCGAATTTGTAGAAAATATGTGTAACATTTGTTTCACCAAATAAATTTATTATGAAAATAGATTCAACCATCTATCCAATGATATTAGTTTTGTACCATAAATATTAATATTTTTGTCACGCCCTATTTTCCAAAGAAAACCAAGCTCGCCATACGTGTGCTCAGGAAGTCCATACATACAACGACAGAATAGATGATATAAAAAACAATGTTATATAGCGTAAACATACTTATAATTAACACTTACATCAGAGAATAGCGGAATGGTTACTCATGTTTTCTTCAGGCTCTAACTTCACAGGGACGGCTGACTGGGGGTTGCGTATGCCAAGCACTTCTGACAGTATCAACTCCTTCATTGTCTTCATCAATCTTCTGATCAACTTTTACTAGAGTCTAGGGTGTGGGGAAATAGCAAGGGTGAACACTTGTCGTACTCAGCAAATATAACATAGGGTTCATGAGGCTGAAAAGGTTGACACTGGTTTACTGCGATTAACTTTTAGTGAGCCATAATTTTAAGCAATTGAGTAGCAACAAGTTTATCTTAAGCCCATATAAACACATGATCAGCTAACATGAATAATGAATAGCATAAACATAATAATCATTAATGATCATCTATTCTATAAGGGTTCAAGGCCGCTCGTGACCGTGAGCACGACTGATATACCAGTTTTACACTTTGCAGAGGTTGTACACTTTCACCATGAGCTGCCCGAGGTAGCTAATTTCTTGACCCACTTCCAAAAAGGTCGGCATGGTTCACTATGAAGTCTTTCAAAGGTTCGTCTAACAAGTTAGGGCCGTTAGGATTCAATTGACAAATAGATGTAGAGCTCCCCTTCCAAATAGCACATTCCGCGCAGGCTATACACATAGGGACAGAGGCCGCACTATACCCGATTCGTCAAGCCCCTCTTGCGCCATAAAAGTAACCACTAACAAGCAAGAAAAGATCCTCATACTTGACTAAAGCCAGAGCCATATAGCACTCATGATTGTACTGTAAGTCCTGAATGATCGCTTACAGATAAGTCCTTAAGGAGAGGAATTTAGAGCATCACAAAAACTATGCTCTAGCCCCCTTGTTCCTTATTGTTAAAAAATATCTTTTAATGTTTATTGCATATTCCATTAGTCAAGTTACAAGATCATGGTCTTTTATTGAGCGCTAGCATCATACGAATCAAGGTACAAGGTAACAAAGTAATAGAAAATCCTCAATGGTAGTCAAGGTAGACACATGCAGTATGAATTAAATGATTAAAGGTGAATAGGACAACAAGGATGATCCCATGATATACTTGCCTTTCACTTGCTTTACAACTAATGGTCAACTCCTCGTAGAACTTTCGATCTTCTGTCCTTTCGGTTTCCAGCGCTTACGGACATCTCTTCTACTCGCAAATCGTAGCACACCAACAAACATACAAGCAAACAAATAGAGACGACTGAAAGCAGTACACCACACGAGACAAAATAACGTACTAAAAGAGAGCTAGTTGCTACAGTCATGAGAACGCAAGAGACGTCGAAAACGGAGCTACGGTTGAAAAGAACTACTACCGAGAGTTTTATATTATAAAAGAAAAGAAAAGCCTACATGCTTATATTTTTATTGAGCAAAACCATGTGAAAGTTATTAAGATCAGATTATTAAAAAAACATAATTTGATTCAAAAGTCAGGTTGAAACTACTCATGTTTTATTTATAAACAATGTCTTTACTTTGCAAAATAAAAGGGCACGTGAGGCACCTGCTCGAAATACATATGAGGTGGTTTAAGCTAAACAAGTTATAATTTAAAAACATATTGGTGATAACACTTAAACCATATTAATATTTGTGTATAAAACACCATAGTATATAGGTTTACCTATAAGGTTTCTAAATTAGAAAAGTAATCACATTAACATTTAAATTATAAAATTTAGAAATATTTAGCATGGTAAAGGTCACTTCTAACGTTTAAATTACGCAACACAAAACTAACTAAATCAGAGCTAGGATGATGGAATGTTGGAAGATTTATGCAAAAGCTGAAACAGTATTATCTACACAGGAGGTTGCTAATTTCAGAGACAAGGTATGTGTACGTGTTGGGCAGTGGAAATTCTAGCTGTCCGAGAAGAAAGATAAAATATTACACACGTACGATGAAGGGATGACATCAGCAGAGTATTTATATTTAGTTCAATATAAAGCAATATGGTAAAGGAATTAAAGAGACACCTGACCCTCTAATCATCAGGATGTTTCGCACTGACCTCACGATTGGACAGAGATGAACATGTTGCCGACAAATGACTTTTCATGCAGGAATGAGGAGATATATGCCTCTACGTCGAGGACGACCAGTGGCCAGCATGGCTTGCTCCTTCATGGCCGATTGATTTTACATGGGAAACTGCATAGACGACAACAGCCAATGATGTATAGGCTTAACAGAGCCAGCAGGATGCAGGTCAGGGAAGGGAAACTAACAGGAGGCGTGCGGAGGTCTCACCGATGTCGGACGAGGAACAACGATGTCGGCGTTGAGGCAGAGAGCGGCGAGGTTTCACAAGCGGGCTCCTCCAACTGATCAGCGATGCTGCATCACAAAGCACGGCGATGATGAACTCGGAACGGATCGGGGCGCCTTCAAATTTGCAACAACGACATCGAGTGCAGGAAGATGCACGCAGGGTGGTGGCGTCGATCGGTTTGCTCTGGCATTGCCTGGCTTCCTACAGGTCACGGCAAGACGTACATAAGCAAGTGCTATGATATATATATATATATATATATATATATATATATATATATATATATATATATATATATATATATATATATATATATATATATAGGGAGAGTATACTCTATAGCTAGCTACAAAATAAGTTATTTTGCAGCCACCTCTATTTACGATAATTTTATATACTAATTTACGACAATGTCAGTATATATTTACGATAGTTGAATTACTATAATACATGGGCATATTTACCATAATGTTATAGTAAATCACATAGTAAATTAGCATAGCAATTATCATAAATTAGTTACTATAATATCGTAAATTAGCATAGCAATTATCATAACTCAAAGCGGCTACAGAATAAGTTATTTTGTAGCCAGCTGTAGAGTAATAGCTCTATATATATATATATATATATATATATATATATATATATATATATATATATATATATATATATATATATATATATATATATATATATATATATATATATATATATATATATATATATCAGCCCTCTGGACCACGGCTATGGCTGTGGCGAGGTCAGATGATGGTGGCACAGGCGAGATATGCGAGATGACATAGCAGAGAAAAGAGGGAAAAATCTAATTTACTACCTTAGGGATTGCTAAACTAGGTAGGGCTCCCCTTACGGTAGTTTTGGTGTGCTTTAGTCAAGGAGTTGGTACATATTTATAGGAAGGAAAACTCTCCACGTCTATGTCAACTAGCGATATGGTACTAATTGATGTTGCACCTTCCGCCTCTACTAATAGACCTAAATAAACATTAAATTAAAGCCAATTAGTAAATAAAGACATGGGCCTTTAGGATTTATTAGGATTATTGCACATGAGCTTTTAGTGTTAGAAAATAAGGAGAGATTTATTATTTTCAGAATTAATTAATTTCACGGATAAAATAATTCCAGAAAAGTCTAGAATTATTATTTAAGCCACGAAAAAAACTCCAAAAGCCCTGAAAATTCAGGAAAATTTCTCAGAGACATTATGTAACATGAGGAACCAAAATAAAGTATTTGGAGCTCATGATAAGATAATTTAGAGCATCTAAAAATTAAATTATGCTCACAGACAAGTGGAAACAAGTTCTAGAAAAAGCCAGAAAAATTCCCGAGAAGTTTGTAGAGATTGATTGACAGACGAGGAACTGAAAGGAGCGATTTGGGTTACAAAGAAAAGATTTTAGGAAGCTTCCAATGAAAACTTGAGCTGAGAAATAAGGAATTTTGATTGTAGAAAAAGATAAAGGCGTGCCGGAGGAGGAAGATTGACCTACTAAACATATTTTTAAAGACTTTGCTCACTCTCAAGACACAAAGAGGCAACAAGCAAACATCACATCAAGCAATAGCCCATCAAATTAGTTCCAAAAAAAATTTAAAGATTCACATTTTTCCTATGACTAATTGATGCTATCTTAAACTAAACTTGAGAAATTTTATCTAAATATTAAAATATTTATTTTAATTAGTGTTTCCTATGCACAACCTAAAATTGAAAATTTTGGGGTGTGACAATCTACCCCACTTAACAGGAATCTCGTCTCGAGATTCGGAGAGGCTAGGGAGATGGATAAAGCTGATCTTCGATATGAGAGAGGGCAAGGAGGATAGAGATCAACATGGTTTTGTAGAGGATGCTACCCCACTTAACAAGAGTTTTGCTTATCTTAGAAACTTGATCTTCAAAGCTTTCCACTCAAACAGCACACAAGCATCACACCAGGCAAGACAAGCATGCATCACAACATCGACACTAGACATGCTTCTGTTCAACTGGCTGCCATCCTAAAAGGTAAACTAGAGATGATAAAAGGCCATCGAGAATTTGGAACAAGGTGAGATCAGAATATTTTAGTAAAACAACTAAAACAAAAAGATCAAGGAGGTAAGCAGAAATAGCTCAAAGGAAGCTATCAAGGAGGGGACACAACATGACAAGGACGAGAAATAGTCAGATCAATGGTCAAGGAGCTGGAAAATAGTTTTATAGCAAAATAGGCTTTTGTAATCGACCAGTGCTAACTAGGCATACGTCCTACAGTCAGCACCGCTCTGATACCACTCTGTCACGCCTAGTTTTCCAAAGAAAACCAAGCTCGCTATATGTGTGCCCAGAAAGTCCACACATACAACGACATAATAGATGATATCAGAAACAATGTTATATAGCGTAAACATACTTATAATTAACACTTACATCAGAGAATAGCGGAATGGTTACTAATGTTTTCTTTGGGCTCTAACTTCACAGGGACGGCTGACTGGGGGTTGCGTATGCCAAGCACTTCTGACAGTATCAACTCCTTCATTGTCTTCATCAATCTTCTAATCAACTTTTGCTAGAGTCTAGGGTGTGAGGAAATAGCAAGGGTGAGCACTTGTCAAACTCTGCAAATATAACATGGGGTTCATGAGGCTCAAAAGGTTGACACTGGTTTACTACGATTAGCTTTTAGTGAGTCATAATTTTAAGCAATTGAGTAGCAACAAGTTTATCTTAAGCCCATATAAACACATGATCAGGTAAACATGACTAATGTATAGCATACACATAATTATAATTAATGATCATCTAGTCCATAAGGGTCTAAGGCCGGTCGTGACCATGAGCACGGCTGATATACCAGTTTTACACTCTGCAGAGGTTGCACACTTTCACCATGAGCCGTGATTTACCCTTTCGCCTAAGGTAGCTAATCTCTTGACCCACTTCTAAGGAAGGTCGGCAGGGTTCACTATGAAGTCTTTCAAAGGTTCGTCTAACAACTTAGGGCCGCTAGGATTCCAATTGGCAAAGAGATGCAGAGCTCCCCTTCCAAATGGCACATTTCGCGCAAACTATACACATAAGGACAGATGCCACACTATACCCGATTCATCAAGCCCCTCTTGCACCATAAAGATAACCACTAACAAGCTAGAAAAGGTCCTCATACTTGACTAAAGCCAGAGCCATATAGCACTCATGGTTGTACTGTGTGGCAGAACCGCCTGATTTAGCATGCTTTCGGAGGCAATTGTCTTCCACCAGACACTAAGTACCCCGAAAGGAAACTAAATCGAGCAGTTCCGTCGAGCACACCCAATGGTTGAACTCGAAACAATACACATTTTATATCCAAGATCCAATAATGAGTATAAGCTTACAATACTTTGTCCATTTCATACAACAAAGAGTCTCTAAAATTATTTATTACAATACCAGAGTTCAGAGTACGATAACCAAATAGCAGAAATAAATAAACATCTAGTGGTAAGGTACAGGGATCCGTCTGTGCCCACCAGAAGAATCCTCCACACAAGGTCTAACTTCTCAAGGTGCACCTGCAACAAGAGTAAAATAAACCCTGAGTACACAATGTACTCGCAAGACTTACCCAATTAGGGAATATATTTTTTGACTCTCAAGGGATATGATAGGCTTATGGCTTGTGGGTTTCTTATTTGCAGAAAGCAATACTAAGAGTGTGTCCTTATTTCCTTAGGTTATTAGCAGCCACGTTTAATTCATTATTCAACCTTCTATGTAAGCACATGTCTATTTTCAAGCAAGGGTAGAGCAAATAGAGCCATTTTCCATCTTTCATATGCCAGTTCTTACTACGATGCCAGATCGTAGTGTACCATCACGTAGAAACAACGATTCACGAATCAATGTGCCCAGCTGGGTACCCCAAAAAACATACGCCTCGCTTGTACCCTAGGCACAAACGAGACCAACCCGTTCTACTCCTATCAAGGGTTCTAGGTCCTCATCCAAACTTGGACTCCAAGCCCCCACACTTGAGGCCTGGCCTTAATGTGGTGCTTAGACCTCCACCTATCCCCGCCTCCAATCAGTCGGTCCGAAAAGAGCCAGAACCCACGACAAGAGAGTAACAAGCCTTCCCGCTCCCATAAGACATGGACAGGGAAAACAATGCAACCAAGCTATGCCCCATGGCCTGGTCACTATTTCCTTTTCCCCATTTTTATTATGAGATTCATGATAATAATAATCACCTGTTGTGAGTAACGACAGGTAACCCACGCTACCGATAAGTCTAAGCAAAGCACTACTCGAACCTGCACTAGTAGGACTTATAGGTAGATATATATATGCATGTGGGTATCATAAAATTCCTGCAACATAAATGTGCCACATATATATATATATATATATATATATATATATATATATATATATATATATATATATATATATATATATATATATATATAAAGATTGTAAAAAATACGGGTTATGCACCGGGGCTTGCCTTGGGCAGGTGCAGTGTCAGTGGTGTCAATCACGGGCGGCTCCTGGAACTCCTCCGGCACAAAGATCTCCTCCTCGTGCTCCTCGATGATCTCCTCATACTCCTGATCATCGACGGTCACGAACTCCACCAGGTCATTCTCTACATGCATGCGATAATGATGCACATTTAGTATTTAGACAACAGCAACTCTTAAAATGCAACACACATGCTAAGCTACAAAGCTAGCTCTAAAGACTAAGGTGACAAGCTATCTATCATCTTCATCAAGCAAGGTATCAAACTCATCTTACAAGTGCTTCATTTTACCAATCGATATTATGCTTTCATTTATATTTGTTTTAATGGCTATTTAGATACCATATGAATCAATCTAATCTAATGCTACGAAATGTACAACATGCACATGATGATACCACAAAGCTACTGTGAAATTTTCATGATCAATGCTACTACCAATTTGCCACAAAAATTCCAACAAATATAATCCTAGTAATATTGAGCCTTTCTAAATGGTTTAATATATCTTGGCATCATGATAGAAACATATAAACTAATTATACAGTCAAGTAGATCATGAATTTAGGAACTTAACTAAAGTGGTTTCACAATTTTTGGACATCTACACGAATTGATATCAATTATCAAAGTTTAGCTTAGCAACTAAATTATAAAGCCAATACTTAAATCACTAGAAAAGGAAAAACCCATTTCCTCAGCGCGGCCCACACTACGCAGGCGCGGCCCACTCGCACGCGACGCGCGTGCACACGCGGCCTGTGTGACTTGGTCCACGCACGTGAGATGGCCCACGCGGGGGAGCTCGCGCGCGCTGGCGCATTTTGCATAAAAGCCCTCGCAAAAAATGGCATTACCGCGATGACCGTGGGCCCTAACCGACAGTCAGCATTTAAGCACGTAGACCCTCCTATTTACTCGCCTTCGCAACGGGGAGGTCCTCAGATCTCACGGAGTCGCTACGCCGGGCAACCTAGGCCCACGCATGCCTAACTAGGGGGCTGGTGCTCACCTAGGGGTTGACGCGTGGCACCGAGCAGCGATTCGGAGGTCGGAGACGAGGTAAGGCGGCCTCCCCACGGCGGCGGCAATCCTGCAGCAGTGGCGGCCATGTTCTGGTGAGCTACGGAGTGAAAGAGAGTGGTAGAGGTGGTGGTGAGCTCCAGTGACTCACCACGAACCAAGCCGAAGTGGTGTCGCAGCCGGAGATCACCCGAGGAAGGCTGGCCACGTGCGCCCGATCACTACGGCGGCGCACCGTGGTGGCACGATCACATCAGCGGGAGCTAGGGGCAGTAGGGGTATGGAGCAGGGGCGCAGGGTGACAAGGGGACAGGGGCGAGTCAGGTGACATGGTCAATTTGGCTCCAGGCGGTTTGAGGGGGGCTACCCACGATGAAGGGTGGGCACGGCCTTATCGACATGGTGCCGGGCACAGCTCCAAATTAGAGCTCGATGGGGCCAAGCTCGAGGTGAGGTGAGGTTGGCTAGTTGGCTAGCTCCATTGCGATGACATGGGCGTGAGGAATTGGACGGTGATGACCTCTCCCTACCGAAACACAAGAAGCGACCCCATCGGCCAAGGCGGGCAGAGGAGAGAGGGGAAACCAAGTCAGTGCTTGAGTGCTGGGGCGAGATGGGGTCGACACGGTCGGGGTGGCGTGTGCACTGGAACCACGCCAAGACATGCACGCAGGCGGTGGAGTCATGTGGCGTGTGCGGCAGCAACCGACCGGCCCGCAGCGGCGCTGGGGCCAAGGCACGGATGCGACGCGCGATGACCCTAGGTAGCAACCGCGTCACTACGCATGACATGGAGGGGCAGCGGGGCAGCGTGGGGCAGCGGCGCAGCACGCAGACGCGATGCGAGGTGATGGGAGCCGTAGCGTCGTGATGCGGAACTGAGATGACCGCAGCAGCACAGCGCAGCAATAGCCACGGTGGCAGAGGCGGTCAAGACGCAGAGGGGACCGGCGGGGCAAGCGGTGCGACCAGAGCAGCCAAGCCGCGGCTAGGCCATGGGCAGCTTTAGCCGGTCGGGCACAGGGTCAACGACTGGCCGGCAGGCGGCCAGCGGCTAGATGCTGGGGCCAATGCGGCCAGCATTGCGACGTTGGTTTCCCGCGTGAGGTGACCGCGCACAAACGGCCAGGCAGCCCGAGACAGGTGTCGCGCACGCATTTTAAAGCATCAACCATGACCTAACCAACTCGATCGAGCTACAACCGCCTAGACCATACCAAAGAGGGTACATTAGACTGCCAACCAGAGCTAGAGCATGGCATCACTCCTTACTAGATTATGCAGAAACAATTCCCAACCCTAGCATGGTCACTCTGCTTTTCAGAGTCGAAATTAGCCAAGTCTTTCGCTGAATTCTATCTCAAGTTCCAATTCTAAGCTATTGCAAACACTAGCTAGTAGCACTATTTCTTGACAGCGAGTGTCGCATCGTCACCTACAAACTTTGTACTCCAAGCTTTATCAAGGTGTCATATGTACGTTCTATAGCATTTTTGTTCGTGAAAATTTGGTTTTCAACCTTACCCGATATAAAATACACATTTGATTATGTTTCATTTTTAGCATTTTATTGATTACTTTGGTTACGAGATTTCATCTTCACAATTGATCATATGCAAAAACACATAAACATGATGCTTATGAATGGTTTAGTGAATTGTTTGCGCGGTAACGCCAAGGGTGTTACAGCTCTACCCCCCTTAAACAAAATCTTGTCCCGAGATTTCATGTGCCTAGTGTGGAAAAAGAGGTAAGAAAATAAATTTCAAACTACAACAATTACCTTCAGGAGATAGGAAGAAGATGAGGATAGTGCTTCAAAATATAGCTCTCTTGTTTCCAAGTTTCTTCGTCCTCCGAGTGGTTTTGCCATTGGACTTTGTCGAATTTCACCATGTTGTTTCTAGTCACTCTTTCTTTTTTCATCCAAGATTTTTACGGGATGCTCAACATAAGAAAGATTAGGTTGGAGAGGAAGCCCTTCAATTTCTACTGCCTCATAGGGAACTCGCAAACACTTTTTCAACTATAAAACATGAAAAACATTGTGGACGGCTGACAATATATCCGGGAGCTAGATGCGATACGCAATAGAACCACATCGTGCCAAAATCTGATAAGGTCCAACATAGCGAGGAGCCAATTTTCCACGGACACCAAAGCGATGCACACCTTTCATGGGAGACACTTTAAGATATACATAGTCACCAACTTCAAATTGCAAAGGCCTCCTTCTCTTGTCTGCATAGGTTTTCTGACGGTTCTGAGCTGCCTTCAAATGACTCTGGATAATTCTAACTTTCTCTCTTGCTTCTAGAATAAAGTTAGGCCTGAAGTAACCACGGTCTCCTACTTCAACCCAGTTGAGTGGTGTCCTATATTTCCTGCCATATAAAGCCTCAAATGGTGCCATCCAAATGCTTTCTTGATAGCTATTATTGTAAGAAAACTCAGCCAATTTCAAGCATTCATCCCACTTTTTAGGAAAAGAGATGACACAAGCTCTTAACATATCCTCAAGCACTTGATTTACCCTTTCTATCTGATCGTCGGTCTGCTGATGATAAGCTGAACTCCTGAGAAGGCTAGTACAAGGTATTTCTGGAGTTGTGTCCAAAAATGTGACGTAAAAACTGACCCATGATCAGAAACAATAGTAAGAGGAACTCCATGGAGGGTTACAATACGATAAAAATACAGCTTCGCATACTGCGTGGCTGTATATCTTGCATCCACTAGAAGAAAATGGGAAGACTTTGTGAGACGATCCACCATGACCCAAATAGAATCATACTCTTTGGTTGTGTGGGGCAAACCTGTTATAAAATCCATGGTAATATCCTCCCATTTCTAGACTAGAATAGGCAAAGGCTGTAGAAAACTTGGTGTACGCAAATAGTCTGCCTTAACTCTTCCACAAATGTCACATTCTATAATATACTTGGTGATATCCTGCTTCATATTTGGCCACCAATACACATGGCGCAAATCATGGTACATCTTGTTGCTTCCAGGGTGAATGGACAGCTTGGAGTTGTGAGCTTCATCCAAAATTTTTCTTCTATGCTCATCACTTTTGGGGACCACTAACCAGTTCTTATACTTCACTACACCTTGTTCATCAATGCTGAAATGCGGACCACACCCTTCGGCCATCAACTTCTTGATATGGGGAATCTCCCATTCATCC
Organism: Saccharum hybrid cultivar R570; assembly: GCA_038087645.1. Lineage (NCBI taxonomy): Eukaryota > Viridiplantae > Streptophyta > Magnoliopsida > Poales > Poaceae > Saccharum > Saccharum hybrid cultivar. Next base: position 19,433,724 of record JAQSUU010000637.1, read on the forward strand.
TGCCTTTGCTTAGTGATAATTTGCTCAAGTAACTCCGAGACTAGAGCAATATATGCTAAAACTGCAGAGTGAGAGAGGGGCAAAGGCTCTTCATCAGACTGATGTGACTTTTGTCTCAATGCATCGGCCACCACATTGGCTTTTCCAGGATGGTAATAGACCTCTAAGTTATAATCCTTGATCAGCTCAAGCCATGTCCTTTGCCTCAGATTTAACTCGGGTTGAGTAAAAATATATCTGAGGCTCTTATGATCCGTAAAATATGCACTTTGTTCCCCAATAGATAATGTCTCCAAATTTTTAGAGCATGCACCACTGCAGCCAGCTCTAAATCATGGGTTGGATAATTCACCTTGTGCTTTTTCAGTTGGCGTGAAGTATACGCTATCACACGCCCATCCTGCATAAGCACACAACCAAGCCCGGTCCTAGAGGCATCACAATATACATCAAATGGCTTCTCCATATCTGGTTGAGTGAGAATAGGAGCACAGGTAAGAAACTTCTTTAGAGCTTGAAAAGCTTCTTCACGGGCTGGACCCCACACAAACTTGGCTTCCTTCTGAAGCAACTTGGTCATCGGGTGAGCTATCTTGGAGAAATCAGGAATGAAGCGCCGATAGTAACCGGCAAGACCAAGGAACTGATGGATCTGATGCACTGATTCTAGGGATTTCCAACTTAGCACATCCTGTACCTTGCTAGGATCTACAGATACACCTTCGGGGGTCAAAACATGTCCCAAAAACTACACTCGATCTAGCCAAAACTCACACTTGCTGAACTTGGCGTACAATTTGTGTTCTCACAGTCAGGTTAGGACGATGTGAATATGCTGTGCATGCTCTTCTTCATTCTTGGAATATATCAAGATATCATTAATGAACACCACGACAAACTTGTCCAACTCCGGCATGAAGACTGAATTCATGAGGTACATGAAGAATGCAGGAGCATTGGTGAGACCAAAAGACATGACTAGGTATTCATACAACCCATACCTAGTAGAGAAAGTTGTCTTTGGTATATCTTGTGACTGGATTTTTATCTGATGATAACCCAACCGAAGATCAATCTTGGAGAACACTTTCGCCCCAGCCAACTGATCGAACAGAGCATCAATGCAAGGCAAGGGGTACTTGTTCTTAATAGTTACCGCGTTGAGAGGGCGATAATCTACACACATCCGAAGAGTACCATCCTTCTTCACAAAAATGGCTGGACAACCCCATGGCAAAGAGCTAGGACAAATGAATCCTTTCTCCAATAATTCTTCTAAATGTTTCTTCATCTCTGCTAACTCTTTAGGGGCCATGCGGTAGGGACGCCGTGAAATAGGAGCAGTGCTAGGCTCTAACTCAATGGTGAACTCCACATCTCTATCCGGCGGTAACACAGGCAGATCATCAGGAAAGACATCTGGAAACTCATAGACCACGGGAATAGAAGCAAGATTGTGAGAAGCTTCAACATTAGCAATGACTGGTGAAGCAGAATTGAAGGGCATAAGGAGAGACATTCTATCCTCAGAAGAAGAAAGCCGTAACTCAACAACTCTCCGCTTAAGGTCCAAAACTACCCCATAAACCTTCAACCAGTTCATGCCCAGAATTGCATCAATGCCATGCCTAGGCAACACCATGAACCAGAGATGGTATGTGTGCGTGGCTAGCACTAAACTGACGGTGTCCGTCCGAGTGTTAATGAACATCTGCGCACCCAAAGTGCTAATTCTATAGGCCATAGGGATAGCCATAATAGATATATTATGCCTTTCTGCAAACCCCATGCTCATGAATGAATGCGATGCTCCAGAATCAAATAACACAAATACTGGGTGGGAGTCAATGGTAAACATACCAGCCATCACCGGCTGACTCTGCAGGATCTCCTCAGCCTCAGTGTAGTTAACCTATCCCGAGCGACTCACTAGCACTTTCTTCTTAATAACCATCCTCTTGATCAAGTGAGAGTTGGCGAACGGCTGGGAAGTGTGAGCAGGCCGGTTCTCGGTACACTCCCGAGCATAGTGGCCCTCCTTGCCACACTTGAAACAAGTAGTAGACTTGACTATCTGCCCCTGATGAGGTGGGACCTGCTGTCCCTATGGCTACTGCACCTGCTGAGTAGGTGCACGATACTAAGTTGGCAGTGTCTGGCGAGTCTGCTGAGGCTGCCGAGACGGCTGTCCACCTGGGGAGTGGTAGGACATCCTCTTGACAATCTGCATCTTTTGAGCCTGCGGGTGACTAGAAGACCCAGAGATCCCCCGCTTGCGCTTCCACTCAGCCTGAGTGTCACGCTGCAGTCCCTCCATAGCAATGGTAGCATTCATCAATGTATCAAAAGTCTGATAGTTCCCAGTATACAACTCCTGCAAGATGCAAGAGAGGCCGCGGTAGAACCAGTCCCTCTTCTTCTCATCCGTGTCAACATGAGTCCCAGCATACTGTGCGAGATGGTTGAATTTGTTAGCATACTCCATCACGAACATGCTCCCCTGCTTCAGGTCCAAGAACTCGGACAACTTCCTATTCAGCACCCCCACAGGAATGTAGTACTCTCGAAAGGAAGTGGTGAACTCTTACCAAGTCACAGGATGACCCACCGGCTGCATGGCATTGAAAGTATCCCACCATGCGCTAGCAGATCCCAAAAGCTGTTGTGCGGCAAAGCGCACCTTCTGCTCATCGGTCACCATGAGCAGCAGAAACTTCTGCTCCAGCACACAAAGCCAATGCTCCGTGTCCAGAGGCTCAGCCGTCGGCGTGAATGTGGGTGGGTTGGTCTTTAAGAAGTCCTAGTAGGAACAGGGGCTCTCAAGACCACGGGCACCACCCCTATTCCCACCGTTGCCACCGTGGCCTCCACAGGCAAAGCCACCAATAGCCTGTGCCACACTACAATAATTCTGATTTTTTATGACAAAAGTCCTTATGACGAGGACAAATATCGTCATATATTGTAACATAATATGATGATAAAATACGTGTCATCATAATTTCATGAGCCCTTGAACTATTTATGATGATGCTCTTCATTTTGTCACATAAAGATGACGAGTATCGTCACAACATGTCAGCCAGGAGTAGCTGATCGACGGTTATGTTTTTATGACGACATGAAGTGGTTTTGTGTGACCCTTTTTTTGCGTCAGTACTTGTTAATTCTAACATGACGGTCCCCAACGTCATTATTTTAGTGTTGGTCTTAAAAAAATAAAAATCATGAATATATGCGTCCAACAGACTAGACTTGGCCATTTTGAATGGTTCCCCAAAATCCCCCACTCTCACACGGAGGCGGGCGGTGTCTGGGCCGCGAGCAGCGTCCGGGCGAGCAGAGCGTGACCAGAGGCGGGCGGCTGGACCGAGCGTGGCTACTGGCGGTGGGTGGGCCGGTGTAGCATGGTGGGCGGGCAGGCGGAGCTCGGCGGGTGGCCTAGTGGAGCGCGGCAGGCGGTGGATCTCGGCGGGAGGATAGGGCTGACTGTGGCAGTCGAGCGCCGGCGTGCTAGCGGAGCGGAGCGGTGTTGGTCCGGCGGAGTGGAGCTTGGTTGGCTGGTGTAGCGCATGTGGCGGTCTGAGTGCGGTGGGCGGGGTGAGCTCGGTGGGCGGGCGGAGCTCGGCGTTCAGGCAGCCTCTGGGTGAGCATCGGTCGGGGTGGAGCACGGCCGCCATTGTGCTACCTTTAGGCAGAGCCGGCTCCCCCTCTCCCCAGCTGATGGCGCTGGACGCTTCCTGACGACTGCTCTAGCGACTCCGGCAATGACGACGCCATGTCCAAGTGGGGAAGCTCGGCTAGTCAATTGGGGGGTACTGGAGCGTCCAGGATGGTTGAGTGCCATCTGGAGCCAAGCTCGAGGTGGGAGCTAGAGTCGTATCCCCTTGGTAAGGAGACCAGGCTCCCTTTGATCCCATGCCCTGACTGTGGCAAGGCGAGGGTGATAGAGAGGCGGTCAGGGAAGGACACGATCGAGAACTACCTACGTGTCTTCTTCAAATGTCCGCGGAACTCGGTGAGCATCCTCTTGTATGATTTGAGTTGAGAAGTTCTTCATCCCTGTGCATCTAGGTAGGTTAATAGAATTATTTTTTTCATTGTTGTAGTTTCCTAAGCTTTGCGGGTTCTATAAATTCCAAAGACAATATTTGGATAAGCTGGAGGAGCTTGGCATTGTCGCAATCCAGAAATTCCCACTGGCAGTGGACATTGGTGAAGCTGAAGAGGTAGCAGATGCATCATCTGGGAGAATGGTCATGAATATGCAGGCTGGTGAACAGAAGAAGGGAAAGATTGAGGCCAAGTTGGAGGATCTGATGTGGAAGTTCAACCTTATGCTTTTTGTTTTAGCAGTTGGTCTTGGCTGTATGTTGATGTATGTTGCAGGCAGACTAAAGTAGAAGTTCACTGCATAATGTATTTTAGTCTTTGTAGGTTATGGTTGCAGTGTAGTTTGGCTTTTGTAATGTATGAACAATCTGGTGCTTTTTTAAGCAATGTAATCTGGTGCTTTTTCAAGCAATGTGTGAAGAACATGTTGTATTGAACCTGTTCTACTGGATGCATGTATTTCTGATGACAGGGTGTGCATGGATATGTAACCTGTGCATTTCTGATGAAAAGCAAAGAAATAGAATGGTGCATTCAGCAAACTTGTGTGTGATGAAATTTTGGCAGAATGTCTGTTACTTCCAGCCAATGCATTTTGTGACAAATTATGTACATTCCATGACAGATTCTGGGCATTACATGACATTATCATGTGTCATGAAAACACAAATTCTGGGCACTGTAACTTCCATCACACATCAAGTATCCAGTCAAAACTGAATCATTGCATACAAGGTCTTACAATTTCACAATTTAGATACAAATGTGGTAGCATAATTCAAATACAACAAAATCACTAACAGGAAGTTCAAGGTTCACAAATCTCCACAAAATGCAAAGGTCAGTCATCATCACTATCTTCTCCTGAAGTATTGCCTTCTTCTGGACTATGGTACTCAAGGTAGGTTTTATCTTCATCTTCATCATCGCCGTCTGCTTCATCACCTTGAGCTGTATGTTTTTATCGACGGATGCTCTCGACAAGGTCCCTACTAATAGGACTGCCTGGTTCATTATCCATGTGCAACAAATCCATATCTGGATGAATGTCTCCCACTGCACCATCTCTTGCTGAAATATGCTCCTCTTGGTATGCCTCCTGACATCTCATTTGTACTTGTTCATGGATTGGTTGGTTTGTGTCGGACTCTTGAACATCAAATATATGTCGGTGGCCAAATTCTTGTACCACTCGCCAACATGGACCTAATTTTGTATCTGCCATGAAAAATGCTTGGGAAGCATCTGTGGCCATAATGAAAGGATCATTCTTATACCATCGGCCTTGGATGTTTATGCTCTTGAAGTAACCATCATCTTTCATTTGGAATGTCCTTCCCTCAAGATTGTACCATTCACACCGTAATATGATAACAGTTCTACGCCCTTTGCTGTTCTTACTGTAACTCAACTCAATAATATCTGTGATTGTCCCTTAGAAGTCATTTGTGTCATCACCGTGAGTACCTATAGTTTTGATGGTGGAGTTCTGTGTCATCCTGTGTTCATCACGAGCCATAGTGTGGTACCATACCCCATTGATTATACAAGCTGTGTATGAACGCATATGCTTATCTGGCCGACATGCTAGTAAGTATAGGTCTTCATCAACATTTGTTGTGCCTTCATATTTCAATTTGGTAATCTGTAGGTTAAAAACAGACATAATTAGTGACTTTGCATATGTATTGTATCATAAATTATTAAGGCATGTTGTAGAAGATGCACACACATGGTTCTTGAACCATGCAGCGAATTGTGTTGACATCATTTTTTGAACATCGTTGACCTCTTGTCATTCTAATTCTTCCCTATACATGCTGCAAATGAAGAAGTTAATTAGTTTTTTGTGACACTAGTATTGAATAAAGATGGCTGAAATGAAATGATAGCAATTACTCACTCTTTGTATTCGTCAACCTCTTCGCAGTTATTTAGAACAAACCAAACCATGGAGTCATAGTCTTTATCTTCGTAATGAAGTTTTGAAGCACCCAATAAGATAGTACCATGACCAAAAATCAAGTAACCATTGGGTGAGGTGCTCTCTCCATCTAAGTTTCTTTCAGGCCTAGTGAACCTAGTAATGATATCACTGAAATATGTTGAGCACTATGTCATACACTCATAGGCAGTGTATGCCTTTGCAATAGATCCTTCAGGTCTTACTTTATTACGGATGAAATGCTTAAAGGTACCCAATCTCCTCTCAATGGGGTACATCCATCCATACTGCACCGGTCTCCTAAGGAGTGCCTCATCAAGTAAGTGAACTGCTAGGTGAACCATAACATCGAAGAATGTAGGAGGATAAATTTTCTCCAGCTTGCAAAGGATAAGTACAATATCTTCCTTCATCTGGTGTAGTGCATCAACCTTTAGAGTTTTTGAGCAAAGTTGGCTAAAAAACCTACCCAATTCAGCAATTACTTCATATACGTCTTTGCGCACCAAACCACGAAGGCCAGCTGGTAAAATACACTGCAGCAGTATACGACAGTCATGTGTTTTCAGCCCATGCATTGATCCTCCTCCCTCCATATTGACACATCTTGATATATTGGAGGCATAGCCATCTAGAAACTTAACATTGCTCACAAATTGCAAGAACTTCTTTTCTTCTGGTTTTTGAATGTAACAAGCTTTTGGCTTTGAGGATGAATTACCAGTGTCATCTAGCAAATGAAGCTCTTTTCTTATACCTCTGTCTTCCAAATCTAGTCTAGCAGAGAGGGTGTCCTTTGTCTTGTTTGGAATATTAAGTAGAGTTGACAAAATATTTTCACATATGTTTTTCTCTATGTGCATAACATCAAGGTTGTACTGTAGCTTTAGTTTTGACCAGTATGGTAAATCATACAAGCTAACCTTCAGATGCCATATTGGTTCACCTTCATTACGGTGCCGCTTTCTTGATTTTGGCTTATTTGGATTCTTGCTTGGAACATAGCAAACTTCATCCAACCTTGCCATAACCTCATCTCCACTAAATTTTCTTGGCGGCTCTCTATTTTCATGGTGTCCATCGAAAGATTTGTTTTTCCTCCATGGAGGGTCGCTTGGGAGGAAACGTCTATGGCCTATGAAACCAATTTTGTTTCTCAGACATTCAGAGCATGGATTCTCATCACAGTGCACACATGTGAAGTAACCCTTAGTGGTTCTGCCTGACATGGTGCCTAATGCAGGGTAGTCATTGATTCCCCACAGAATCGCTGCACGTAGGCTGAAGTCTTTGTCTTCATATGCATCATAAGTTTTTACACCTTGCCAAAGGGTAAGCATGTCTTCAATCAAAGGCTGCATGAACACATGGAAATCTTTGCCTGGTGATTTTTTGCCTAGAATTAGTAAAGCAACCATATAATTGGATTGGTCCATACACATCCATGGTGGAAAATTGTATGGTACCACTATCACTGGCCAGATGCTATATGAATTGGTCATCTGACCAAATGGGTTAAATCCATTAGTAGCAATGGCTAACCTCAAACTGTGGGGATCATCTGCAAAAGACTTGAAAGTCTCATCAAAATCTTTCCAAGCTTCCCCATCAGCAGGATGTCTCATTTCATTCTTCACTGCTACACTCTTTTCCTTGTGCCATCTTGCATACTATGCCCGCTGCTTTGACATAAAAAGCTTTTGAAGGCGTGGAATTATTGGAAAGTAACGGAGGACCTTGTGAGGAACTTTCTTTCTGCCCTCCTTATTAACTTTCCATCTTGTGAAGCCACAAACTGGGCAATGATCATCGTCTTCATTGTCCTTCCAAAATAAGGCACAATCATACTTGCACACATCAATAGAAACATAACCAAAACCAAGCTTCCGAAGCAAAACTTTCATTTCATTATAGGACTTAGGGAGGCTGGGCACATTCTTCAAAGATGATGAAAGCAACTCAAGGAATGCATTGAACCCAGATGTTGTTATCCGATTGTACACTTTTATATGTAGCAGTTTAATAATGAAAGTTAGCCTAGACTCCTCGGTGCAACCTGGATAAAGTTCACGCTTTGCCTCTTCCATGATTTCTTTGTATAAGTTACCACCGAAGCCATGGCTTGCTATGGCATGCAAATCTTGAATCAACCCCTGAACTCCCCGTGCACTATCATCTATGACATCTTCAACTTGTCCTTCCTCATCAAGCGGTGCTTGGTCATTTTCATCCCATGACATATGTTCAGGTATAACAGCGAGTTCTCCATCATCATCTTCTCCAACATCATTAGGTTCCTCTCCATGGTCAATCCACCTAGTATACCACCTAGACATACCATTGAGTTCGATATCCTTGTGTACATCATCTTGGCTTTTCTTTTTCTGGTTCAAGCATTTTTGGCATGGGCAGGACCACTTTTCTTTTTTTTAAAACCTGAGTTGCACAAGCGAAGTACCCCTTGTATATATGACATATGGGCCCATATGCTATTTAGGCTTGAGTGCCAAGTGGTCCAGCGTTTCAATGACATGTGGGCCCAAATGTTCATTAGCCATTCTTGCTCCCAGTCTAGTGATAAGGCACATTTGTTTTTTTAATCTATAGGACAATCTTGTAACAAGTTTTTCTCCTACATACTATCTCCAAATCTTATGGTTTTTTTTCCTAAAAATTTCAAAAATCATGATCTATCAAATTGTTGTGTTCATTTTGGTCATATTTTCATGTTATAAAGTTTGCACAATTCAAATGTTGATTTTTTGAAAAAAACAACTTCAAACCAGAATTTGAAACTCGAAATGATTTCAGGTAGAAAACTGATGAATACAAGAGTTGTACGAATCATCAAGACCAACAATTCTTATTTGGGTCATTTGGCCATCCGACAAAGTGATAGTAAAATAGTTCACAAATTTGACAATCTCTCTTATAGTTTTAAGAACTCTAAGTCAGATATGTAATTTTCGTGAACAAAGTTACTGTCACTTTGTCGGATGAACAAGTGACCAAAATAAAAAGTGTACATATTCATGAGATGTGCAATCTTTGTATTCATCACTTTTTAGTTTGAAAGTATTTAGTACCCCAAAGTTTAGTTCGAAATTCTATTATTTTGAAATTCAAATTTCAAACTATCAAAAAAATGTCAAATGAAAAAACAACCATAACCAAAATGGTACATCTCGACGAGGTGTACAACTTTGTTTTAGACATCGTTTCCATTTTCAATCGTTTACTAGCCCAAAAATCCAATTGAAGTCCTATTGACTAAAAGGGTCACTTACATGTGGACCCACTGCACCAGGACCAAGCTCGTCCTAGCCAATGACCTGCCACCGACAAGTCGGGCCCACCGCGTCAGCCCAAATTTTCATGGCCACATCCGCTCTCTCCCGCGTTCTCCCGCTCGTCGACACCTAGGACCCACCCTGCCTCCCACTCAAGCCCTCCAAACCTCCACATCGCCGTATCCCCTTGCCCATCGGACTTAGGGAAAAATCCCCAATCTCCGTCCGCCTCCACCACCATGCCTCCACCCCGCCCGCCTCCGCACCGCCACCACCACCTCGCCTCCACCCTGCCCACCTCCGCACCGCCACCACCACCCCGCCTCCACCCCGCCGGCCTCCGCACCGCCTCCGCACCATCCCACCTCTACCAGCACCCTGCCGGCACACCGCCCGCCTCCACACCATCAGCCGTAGACCATGGTCTCCTTCTCCCTCCCCTAAACCATGGCCTCCTGCTCCCTCCCCTAACCCTAGCGCCGGCACGCGAGATCCAGCTGCCACGTCGCCGCCGGACGTCGGAGGTGCCCTTCCAGTTGTCCACGCCGCCACCGGACGTCGGAGGCGCCCGTCAAGCCAACACACCGTCCCAAGACGTCGGAGGCGCCCATCAAGCGAACACGCCGGCCCAGGACGTCAGAGGCACCCGTCCAGCCGCCATGCCATTGCTGGACGGCGGAGGCGCCCATCAAGCCGTGACGCCGCCGCCGGAGTCCAGAGCCGACCATCCACAACCTGACATTTGGTGAGCCCGCCCATCCTCTTGTTCCTTGCAAAGTGGGGCTGTATTGCTGTGGATTGCAACTGGCGTGTAGGACCAAGTTGTAGGTGTTAGTGGCTTTATGATATGCTTGTCTGAGTTAGAAGCATTTGGAATATCACCAGCTTGCGGAATAAGCAGTAGATTGTGTGCCTGTCTGTGTTAATGGTAGCTTGAATCTGGCAGGTATTTGTCCATGAAAATAAGCTATTTCTTAGCCACATTTCTTTGTGATATTACTCTTAGGGTCTCAGCTGGAAATCAATAACAAAATACATGGATTTTTTAAATAGAAGATTAGATTGTTACAGGCGCTGCACTAGGAGATATGCTTCATATAAAAGCTACTTTTACTGTTTGGTCATCCCTAGCTGGTTTGAGTTCATTTGATTGTTATTGTGAAACCCATCTTTGTTTCTGGAACCCATCATTTTAACTTGTACTGCCAGTCACAACACAATCTTAACTTGTCTCTAGCATGATTATTTGTTGGTTTACATGATCTTACCAAGATTTAGTATAATAAGTTGTAATATTAAATTCATCCTTTTAAAATTTATGTACTGATCTGTTAGTTCTCTTGCAACTCTTTTATAGAAACTGAATCTAGTTTCTGATCTTTCTGCGTTTGCTCGTACTAAGTAATAGAAGAAATGACAAAAACCAAGTATGAGCAGGCCAGGGATGATAATGTAAGGAAAATTCAGGAACATTTTGTATCTCTGGGTATTCCAATACTAGCTCAGGATGTTAGAGATGCTTTTTCCAAAAAGCAAAAGGGCAAAAGGAAGACAGTAGAATCTGACAAAACAGAATCTGACATTGACTATGATCCATCATCTGACATTGATAACCAAACTGATAGAAATGGTGTTTCTGATGATGACCTCATTAATGAGGTCAATACCGAGGTGAGATCCATTACTTGTCCAATTAATAAGTTTATGGTCTGTCTATTTGAAACATGTACTTCTTTGAAGTCAATTAATCTACTTCACACTTCTTTCTTAATTAATAAGATGCATGTTCCTCTTGCCAGGTAGGAGCGATGGTTCTAGGAACTCGCTCACAGCAGAAGAAGCAAAAGGGGGCAGCAATGGCGGCTGCCAACCAGCAGACACAGCGCACGCCAACAAGATTCACTAGGCAAAGTGCAGCCATGCCTTCGCCTGGAGGCCGTCCACCATCTAGGGAAAGACTGCCCCTGCCTCCAAAGAACACTACGAAAGCCAACCCTAAAACTAATCCCATTTCCAGTGCCAGCAAAGTGCAAGGCCACCTCAGTACAAGTGGCAGCAAGACCACTGGAACTACAAACACACAGCCTACTACTCCAAACATCACCACGACCACTCTAGCTATGTCTAAGCCTGTTCTAAACACAGCGCCTACTCCTACAAAATACACCAGGTAAACTGCAGCCATGTATTCGCCTGATGCACCTAGATTTCCTAGCACCCGTGTAGCCATGACTACGCCTTGTGCAAACACTGAGCACACTACTCCTAGTCCTACACCCACTCATTCCCTATTTCCGCAACTTACTCCCACAAACAGTGTTACCCAGGCAGTTCCTACAGAGACCTCGCCAGGTGTACAGAGCTCAAGGCAAAGCAATGACATGAATGACACCCATGACCAATTTGATGCTGCGAATTCAGAGGGTCATACAAATGAAGAAGAACCTAGTGACTTAGTTCCAGGTAATCAATACATTTGTTGCTTATTATTTGCAAGCATTCTTTTCTACATTCAATATCTACATTTGTTGCTGCCATACTTACCCATTTTGCTTATTATTTGCCAATGCAGCGCCTTGAAAGGAAGTCCACAAGAAAACCATGGGTCATGGCATCGAGAAGTTGATAAAGAGAGGAAACATGCTACCTATCCATGTGGCTGAAGGGAAGAAAAGACCTAATGTTCCACTTCAGGCAGCAAAGCTGGCATCAGAAACTGGTGTTGCCCTTAGAGACAACCTGCCTATCTACACATCTTGGAAGCTTTATGACAACGATGTGGGGAAGACCAAAGTATAAAAAGTGCTTGATAAAGTGGCAGTGAGACAGCTATTTCACTCCAAATACTTTCTTGCATTACTACCTCTACTCCCATGTAAAAATTGTGTCTAATAAAGCATTTGTGTGGCTGCAGTCAAGGTTGGATGCGGATGTTATCAACGAGGGACCAAGCAAAGCTGCATGCACTGATATCGTTAAGAAGGGAGTAAGGCAGATGAGGTATAGCCTGAAAAGGAAGTACTTCGATGAGTCACTAACAATGAAACAGCTGATAGCCAAAGGACCACCACCAAAAATGAAGAAAGAGGAATGGATCCAGCTGGTAGAGTATTGGTGTGACCCAAAGAATCAAGTCCTTGCCCTGCATCACTGCTTTTGTTAATATGCAATCAAACTGTGCATGTGAATGAAAACTTTGTATTGCATTTGTGGTGCAGGAGAAATGTGCTAAGAATAAAGTAAACCAAGGCCAAGTGCAGCTTCACCAAAGGACTGGATCTAGGTCCTATATTGCCCATCGATATAGCCTGGTACGAATACTATTGCTTTCAGTTTACACCAATTATAAGGAATTGTGTGCCATCAATTTGTTCTTCCACTGAAATGTGAAATGTTATTGAGGCAAACCTGATTGCCTAATGTTTGGCTACATCCTTTTATTACTATGAAATGCAAACTAGTATTTTTACATGCTGACCCTATGTTCATACTGTTATTCAAAGTTTGGTAAGATTGACAGTTGGAAGGTTCAGCAAAGAACAACCTATCAAAGTAATTAAAAAACTTTGTTGGTAAAACTGCTTATTATATATACTTGCAAAAGAAAATGCCATGTGGGTACCAGCAATACTAGTTTTTTCCACTTACCTTTTCACATGCTGACCCTATGTTGTACTGACCCTATGGAACTTGCAAAAGTAAATGCCATGTTGGTGAAATGTAATGCTTGTTACTATGTTTTCTTACATGCTGTAGAGGCCTAAGTACAACATGGAACCAGATGTTGTTGATTTCTTTGGGGAATGTATGAATAGTCCCCAAAATGGTCGTACACCTCTTGCCAATGAAATATATGTAAGTTACAAAATGATTGGATACATCTACTCATGTAAATGACTGATTCAACACTGTTCTATGGCCTTGTTATTAATTGCATTCATTTTATGTAGGAACGAATGGTGGTAGAGAAGGAAAGAGAGCTAGAAGAAGGAGAAGCAGAAAAGTCTCCCTCCAAGATTGTTGATGAAAATCTTAGCCAGATCAGCCATTCATCCACCTTTCTTCCTAACATTGGTGTCCCTCGACCGTTGAAGAATGGCCGGTCCTCATCGACAGCAGCACAAGCACACATGCAAGCTCAGTTTGAGGCAACACTCCAAGCTGAAAGAGAGGAAGCTGCTAGGAAGCAGGAAGAGTTGCAGGCACAGCTTCAAGCTCAGCAGGCTGCACTTGAAGAAAACCAAAGTTTGTTGCGCCAGACCCAAGAGGAAGTCAAAGGTATGCATACAAAGTTTGAAGAGACTAATGCACTGCTGCGAGCTGTCCTGAAACTTCAAAAAGATTGAGGTAGGTGTGAATGCAGTTTCTGAGGATGAGGCCTTTGCCTAAGCTGTTGCTACCTTGCTAGAACTTATTGTTGTTGGAACTTTGTTTGAACTGTTTGTATGTTTGAATCTTTGAGGTTTGGAACCTGGAACTATGTGTTGGAAGTGGAACTAGTTTTGGAACTATGTGTTGGAAGATGCACTTGAAGCACTGTCTTTTGGACTTGAATTTATGTGTATGCATGATGGCTTGAGTCAATTCTATATGATTTATATCTTGTGATGGGAATCTTGAGGATGATGGCTTGGCTGATATATTTATGTGTTGGTGGTATGAAATGTGATGAAAGATCAGTGTGTCTGGCTGGTATATATGTGTATGTTATGAAATGTGATGAAAGATAAGTGTGTCGTCACTGAACATGGCTGGCATGTCGTCATGAACGACCAGACTATACATGACCCTTCGAATTCGACACAAAATGTCTTGAAAATACGTCTACTAAGATTACAAAACATGACAAAACTACGCGTCACAAAATCTACATAACTATACATGACGCCTTGTCTTCATCACAAAAACTCATCCAGACCTGTCCCTGAACGTATCATTTGTGACGACTTATGTATTATGTGACGCGTTGACTGCCCAATATGTGACGGTCACTGTCGTCATAAAATGCGACAATACGTGACGACAGATAGCTTCCGTCACAAAAGGTACAGACATTTGTGACGGTTGCACATAAAATCGTCACGCGGTACATTATGTGACAGTCTTTCTATGACAACCAGCATGACGCTAGATTTTCATCATAAAGTACTTTTTATGACAAATATTGTACTTAACATGACAGTTTGCGTTTGTCATACAAGCCCCAGATTTTTTTGTAGTGGCAGCAGCTCCATGGAACGGGCTGAGTCACGACGGGCAGCCAACATCTCTGCCATCATCTCCGCAGGAGTCATCGGAGGTGGCGGTGGTGGTGGCGGAGGAGGGGCCAAGAGTGGGGCCTCATGGCTCTCCCCGTTGGCATTGTCACGACCATGATCACCATGGTCCATAGGGTCATGACCCGCTCTAGCACTGGTGCTCCCGTGACCGAACCCAACGCCTTCACGACCGGACCTCAGGTTCATCTGTAATAGATAAGAACCAACCATTAGGGGCACCCTCCAGATTAAGAATATGAGACTTAGAAACAATAAGGCCTTCATTAAAGTTGAAGCATTTCTTTTTAGTTATTATCCTACCATACTACTATCCAAAAATTATACATGAAGGAGGTTTTAGCTTAACAGATTTTCTTTTCATGATGCATGCATCGGCCTATGCGTTCACTCAAGCCGGAATATAGCGGCATTCGCTTGAATTTTTGGCACATCCTACACTCATTTCCAGACACTAGCGCTTTCTTACGTAGCGTAAATTAGTGTACCTGCAGAAAATGGTTAGATAAACCAGTGCCACTATCCTAGGTAGACCATATTGTTAGGGCTTATACTTATTTACGTAAACTTTGCCGCACCCTATTTTTCACAAACCTTTTGTTGGTCAAATTTTTAAGTTTTTGAAAAGGTGATTAAGCTTGTAAACTCATTATTGGCTCTGGAAGCACCTGTGGTAGAACCGTCTGATTTAGCACGCTTTCGGAGACACTTGTCTTCCACTAGACACTAAGTACCCCGAAAGGGAACTAAATCGAGCAGTTCCGTCGAGCACACCCAACGGGAGAACTCAAAACAATCCACATTTTACATCCAGGATCCAATAATGAGTAAAGCTTACAATACTCAGTCCATTTCATACAACAAAGAGTCTCTGAAATTATTTATTACAATACCAGAGTTTAGAGTGCGATAACCAAACAACGGAAATAAATAAACATCTAGCGGTAAGGTACATGGATCCGTCTATGCCCACTAGAAGAATCCTCCACACAAGGTCTAACTTCTCAAGGTGCACCTGCAACAAGGGTAAAATAAATCCTGAGTACACAATATACTCGCAAGACTTACCTGACTAGGGAATATATTTTCTAACTCTCAAGGGATATGATAGGCTTATGGCTTGTGGGTTTCTTATTTGCGGAAAGCAATACTAAGAGTGTGTCCTTATTTCCTTAGGTTATTAGCAGCCATGTTTAATTCATTATTCAACCTTCTATGTAAACACATGTTCTATTTTCAACTAAGGGTTGAGCAATCAGAGCCATTTTCCATCTTTCATATGCCAGTTCTTACTACGATGCTAGATTATAGTCAAGTCGTACCGTCAAGTAGAAATGACGATTCGTGAATCAATGTGCCTAGCTGGGTACCTCGAAAAACACATGCCTCGCTTGTACCCCAGGCACAAACGAGACCAACCCGTTCCACTCCTGTCAAGGGTTCTAGGTCCCTGTCCAAACTTGGACTCCAAGCCCCCACACTTGAGGCCCGGCCTCAATGTGGTACTTAGACCTCCACCTATCCCCGCCTCCAATCAGTCGGTCTAGAAAGAGCTAGAACCCATGACAAGAGAGTAACAAGCCTTCCCACTCCTGTAAGCAAGTATGTGCTCGGGATAATAAGTCTATGACTTGACCAGGGTCCATGCAATGGACGGTTCTTAATCGACATGGACAGGGAAAACAGTGCGACCAAGCTATGCCCCGTGGCCACGGGACACAACCTGTTACACCCACCAACACCCATACCATATCCCTGCCCGGTCACCATTTCCTTTTCCCCATTTTTAATATGAGATTCATGATAATAATAATCACTTGTTGTGAGTAACGACCGATTACCCATGCTACCGATAAGCCTAGGCAAAGCACTACTCGAACCTACACTAGTAGGACTTATATATATATATATATATATATATATATATATATATATATATATATATATATATATATATATATATATATATATATATATATATATATATATATATATATATATATATATATGGGTATCATAAAATTCGTGCAACGTAAATGCGCCACATATATATGTAAAGATTGTAAAAAATACGGGTTATGCACCGGGGCTTGCCTTGGACAGGTGCAATGTCAGTGGTGTCAGTCACGGGCGGCTCTTGGAACTCCTCTGGCATGAAGATCTCCTCCTCGTACTCCTCGACGATCTCCTCGTACTCCTGATCGTCCATGGTCACAAACTCCACCAGGTCATTCTCTACATGCATGCGATAATGTTGCACATTTAGTATTTAGACAACAGCAACTCTTAAAATGCAACACACATGCTAAGCTACAAAGCTGGCTCTAAAGACTAAGGTGACAAGCTATCTATCATCTTCATCAAGCAAGGTATCAAACTCATCTTACAAGTGCTTCATTTTACCAATCGATATTATGCTTTCATTTATATTCGTTTTAATGGCTATTTAGCTACCATATGAAACAGTCTAATCTAATGCTACGAAATTTACAGCAAGCACATGATGAAACCACAAAGCTACTATGAAATTTTCATGATCAATGCTACTACCGATTTGCCACAAAAATTCCTACAAATATAATCCTAGTAATATGGAGCCTTTCTAAATGATTTAATATATCTCGGCATTATCACAGAAACATATAAACTAATTATACAGTCAAGCAGATCATGAATTTAGGAACTTAACTAAAGTGGTTTCACAATTTTTGGACATCTACACGAATCGATATCAATTATCAAAGTTCAGCTTAGCAACTAAATTATAAAGCCAATACTTAAATCACTAGAAAAGGAAAAACCCATTTCCTCGGCGTGGCCCACACTACGCAGGCGTGGCCCAAACGCGCGGCCTACTCACGCGTGATGCGCGCGCGCACACGCGGCCTATGCGACTCGGCCCACGCATGCGAGACGGCCCACGCGGGGAGGCCGCGCGCGCTGGCGCATTTTGCATAAAAGCCCTTGCAAAAACCGGCATTACCGCGATGACCATGGGCCCTATTCCGACAGTCAGCGTTTAAGCACGCAGACCCTCCCCACGGCGGCGGCAATCCTACAGCGGTGGCGACCATGTTCCAGTGAGCTACGAAGTGAAAGAGAGTGGTAGAGGTGGCGGTGAGCTCCAGTGACTCACCACGAACCAAGCCAAAGTTGTGTCACAGCCGGAGATCACCTAAGGAAGGCTGGCCACGTGCGCCCGATCACTACGACGGCGCACCGCGATGGCACAATCGCATCAGCGGGAGCTAGGGGTGGCAGGGGTACGGAGCAGGGGCGCAGGGTGACAAGGGGACAGGGGTGAGTCAGGTGACATGGCCAATTTGGCTCCAGGCGGTTCGAGGGGGGCTACCCACGATGAAGGGCGGGCATGGCCTTATCGGCACGGTGCCAGCCACAGCTCCAAATTGGAGCTCGGTGGGGCCAAGCTCGAGGCGGGGTGAGGTTGGCCGGCTCCATTACGATGACATGGGCATGAGGAATTGGACGGTGATGACCTCTCCCTGTCGAAACACAAGAAGCGACCCCATCGGCCAAGGCGGGCAGAGGAGAGAGGGGAAACCAAGTCAGCGCTTGAGTCACCTCCGCCTAGCGAGATGGGGTCGACGCGTGCACTGGAACCACGCCAAGACGTGTGCGCAGGCGGTGGAGTCATGTGGCGTGTGCGGCAGCAACCGACTAGCCCGCAGCGGCACTGGGGCCAGGGCACGGATGCGACGCGCGATGACCCTGGGCAGCAACCGCGTCACCGCGCACGACGTGAAGGGGCAGCGGCGCAGCACGCGGACGCGACGCGAGGTGATAGGAGCCGCAGCGTCGTGATGCGGAACCGAGATGACCGTAGCAGCACAGCGCAGCAACAGCCGCAGTGGCAGAGGTGTTCAGGACACAGAGGGGACCGGTGGGGCAAGCGGTGCGGCCAGAGCGGCCAAGCTGTGGCCAGGCCACGGGCAGCTTCGGCCGGTCGGGCGCTGGGTCAACGACTGGCCGGCAAGCGGCTAGCGGCCAGATGCTAGGGCCAACATGGCCAGCACGGCGACGTCGGTTTCCCACGCGAGGTGACCACGCACAGACGGCCAGGCAGCCCGAGATAAGTGTCGCACACGCATATTAAAGTATCAACCACGACCTAACCAACTCGATTGAGCTACAACCGCCTAGACCATACCAAAGAGGGTACATTGGACTGCCAACTAGAGCTAGAGCATGGCATCACTCCTTACTAGATTACGCAGAAATAATTCCCAACCCTAGCATGGTCACTCTGCTTTTCAGAGTTGAAATTAGCCAAGTCTTTAGCTGAATTCTATCTCAAGTTCCAATTCTAAACTATTGCAAACACTAGCTAGTAGTTCTATTTCTTGACAGCAAGCGTCACATCGTCACCTACAAACTTTGTACTCCAAGCTTTATCAAGGTGTCATATGTACGTTCTATAGCATTTTTGTTCGTGAAAATTTGGTTTTCAACCTTACCCGATATAAAATACACATTTGATTACATTTCTTTTTTAGCATTTTATTGATTACTTTGGTTACGAGATTTCATCTTCACAATTGATCATATGCAAAAACACATAAACATGATGCTTATGAATGGTTTAGTGAATTGTTTGCACGGTAACACCGAGGGTGTTACATACTTTAAGTCCCGGATGATCGTTTACAGATAAGTCCTTAAGGAGAGGAATTTGAGCATCACAAAAACTATGCTCTAGCCCCCTTGTTCCTTGTTGTTAAAAAGTATCTTTTAGTGTTTATTGTATATTCCATTAGTCAAGTTACAAGATCATGGTCTTTTATTGAGCGCTAGCATCATACTACTCAAATGCATAAACCCATAGGAACCAAGGTACAAGGTAACAAAGTACTAGAAAATCCTTAGTGGTAGTCAAGGTAGACATATGCAGCATGATTTAAATGATTAAAGGTGAATAGGACAACAAGGATGATCCCATGATATACTTGCCTTTCACTTGCTTTACAACTAATGGTCAACTCCTCGTAGAACCTTCGATCTTATGTCCTTTCGGTTTCCAGTGCTTATGGGCAGCTCTTCTACTCGTAAATCGTAGCACACCAACAAACAAACAAGCAAACAAGAGACGACTAAGAGCAGTACACCACACGAGATAAAATAACGTACTAAAAGAGACATAGTTGCTACGGTCATGAGAACGCAAGAGACGTCGAAAACGGAGCTACAGTTGAAAAGAACGACTACCGAGAGTTTTATATTATAAAAGAAAAGAAAAGCCTACATGCTTATATTTTTATTGAGCAAAACCATGTGAAAATTATTAAGATCATATTATTAAAAAACATAATTTGATTCAAAAGTCAGGTTGAAACTACTCATGTTTTATTTATAAACAATGCCGTATAATTTAAGCAAGTTAAACTTTACTTTGCAAAATAAAAGGGCACGTGAGGCACCTACTCAAGCTGCATATGAGGTGGTTCAAGCTAAACAAGTGATAATTTAAAAGCATATTGGTGATAACACTTAAACCATATTAATATTTGTGTATAAAACACCATAGTATATAGGTTTACCTATAATGTTTATAAATTAGAAAAGTAATCACATTAACATTTAAATTATAAAATTCAGAAATATTTAGCATGGTAAAGGTCACTTCTAACGTTTAAATTATGCAACACAAAACTAACGCAATTGAAACTGACTAAATCAGAGCTAGGATGATGGAACGTTGGAAGATTTATGCAAAAGCTGAAACGGTATTATCTACACAGGAGGTTGTTAATTTCAGAGACAAGGTATGTGTACGTGTTGGGCAGTGGAAATTCTAGCTGTCCGAGAAGAAAGATAAAATATTGCACACGTACGATGAAGGGATGACATCAGCAGAGTATTTATATTTAGTTCAATATTGCCTGGCTTCCTGTAGGTCACCGCAAGGCGACAGAAGCAAAATATATATATATATAGTATTACTATATGGTACCTAGGTACGGAATAACTATTCAGTACGCGGACCCCACCAGTCAAGCTACCGGGCGCACGCGCACCCCTCCGGCTCAGACTCCAAGGCCCGGCCCGGGCCATCCGTTTTTTCTCACCGATGCCCCTGGCAACCGAATTTGGAATACCTCCCCAGCCCACGTTCCGGACGGTTCCACCAGCTCATCTCGTTCGCTCGCGACCTGCTTCCGTCCGTAATCCGGCCGCCACCACCCCGCACCCACTGGTGCCGCCTCTATCCTCTCCGGCACCGCTCCCCACCCCTCCGGCGAGGTGCCATCCCCCACCCGCCGGCGCCGCCCCTCTCCCATCCAACCGATGCACCTCGTCCCCAATGCTGCACGCCGTCCCTCCTAACACCCTCATTAGTTCGCCACCACCACGGGCACCGGCCAATAAGATCCAGTCGAGGGCGGGCACCGACGGTGAGCTCAGTTCATCCGGCACTACCGATGACCCGCACTTTGCCTGCTTTGTCGCCTCGAGATGCATCCACTCCTCGAGCGGGCACGAGCTAGAGAGGTTTCCGAGCCCCAGCCCGGGCGCGTCGCTACCGCCGCCGCGGGAGGGGAAGCGGGTGGTGCTGGTGCGGTAGGGTCAGAGCACGTGGATCGTGGAGGGCTTCATCCGGGAGAGCTCTGACATCTCCGATCCAGTAAGGGCAAGTTCACTACTGGATCCCACACCACGGATCCAGTGAGGGCAGGTCCACAGCACCCTGGTTCGGTGATGCAGTTCAAAGCTGCCTCCTTGACGGCGTCGCAGTGCTGCCAAGGCGAGGTGGAGGGCAACTGCAGCCCCCTCCCAGCGTCACCTGGTGGCGATAGCTTGACATCAGTACGGCAAGGTTTGTGATTGTTTCTTGCAATTTTCTCGGGGGTGCGTGCTCCTGTTCTTGATGGATGTACTTTATATGCGTGAATGTCTGAGAAGGAATCTTCTCAACTGAAAGTTTTTTTTTCTAATGTCTTGATTGTGCTAAATTGGATTGAGAGTTTATTCAATTTGATAGCTAAATTGGAGCAGAAAGAAGATATATTTGTTCTTGTTTTACAAGTTCAGTTTTACGTATCCTTTATGATAGACGACTGAGATGGATGCTTGTTCCACCTTATTTCTGCTCCAATTTCATGGTAGACCGTCTCCATGCCATCTGTTGAATGCTACGAACAGTTTCATGGGATGCACGAGGCGTGTCTGGGGCTCAGGCCTGCATATGGCTGCGTGGGAAGAGAAGCCGGAGCTGCATATGGCTGCTTTCGCTCCGCTGCAGTGGCGGCGACGGTTGCTCCACCCTTCTCTGAAGCGGCGGCCGTGACCCGGTCATTGGAATCAGCGTGTTAGTGTTTCCCAAGAGGCTGGAGCTCCTAAATCTATCGGTGATTTACTCTTTCGCACATCAAGGCGACCCTTTGTCTCCTGCCTCATTTGACTGCCCATGCATGTGTACAATTCCTCATGGTTGCGGCTTTGGAAGATTCTGACGCGTATCGAATCGAGTTGGATCTCCCCCATTAATTCTAAGTTGAAAGAATGGAATTCGTCCCCAACCGAGCTCTCCATCTGTGCAAGCTAATCCTCATGTACCTCCAGATCGAATTTCCTGTTGAATGAGATCCATTTCTCTGTAGAGATGATTATTCTGGACATCTGTTACCTGCTGACTAATTAGAATTATATCAACTTCTATTCATAGTTACCTATTCTATTGCCCAGCTTTCTTACTTTAGAAAATTGAACTGATTTCATCTTACAAATCTTTTTGGCACAGAAGATTAAATCCCCAAAAGAAGTGTATGCAGCATGTACAAGTTGGGTTAATGGGTTTGATATATATTTTTCTTGTCTATTGAGTTCGTTGGGTGTGATATTTATTTGTCCCTGTCATATTTGGAAACTCATTAGTTCTCTTTTACTTGTGACCTGGTGCTTTATTCTAGTAGTTCAGTTTTTGCTAGCTTATAGAAATTGATGGTATATATTAATGAATAATTGTGTGGTGCAGCTATTCTCATAGTACTGGTGGAACTGTTTGAAGGCAGGAGTGATTCACTCGAACAATGTCGCACGGTGGATTCGTTGATCTAGTTCTCCCTGTCCATATGTCTCAGGTACAGCATTCCTACCCCCTCCAATTTTGTTGCACCTGCAACTGCAACTAGCACTGAAGTGCATTTGGGAAGTCCTTTTGCTTTTGTTTTTCCTTTCCAATTAGACTTCCGACAGTGTGAATCTCCATGCACAAAGAAATTTATTTTGAACCATAAAATTTGATGCCAAGTTCTTTCAGTACAACAATTTTCCTTTGTTCTCACAGAAATTTATCCTGAACCATAAAATCTGATTATTTGAACCATAAATGTTGTTTCAGTTCATAAAGACTGATATTTTGTGCCTTCCGATTGGTTCATAAACACTTTTTTTATTATACTTTCTAGTTCACATATGGAATTATTTGTGACAAGAGATGAAGTATTTGTGTTAACATAGGTCATTTGCAACCAGGAACTATCTCGAGCTGTATGGTGATTTGGAGCAAGATTTCAACAAGCTGAGAATGCAATTGGGTGAGAATAGCTCAGATAGCAGGTCCACGAGCAAGCAGGTTAGTCAAACAATCACAACTTCAGAATTTCCCTAGAATCTTATAAGTAATGATCTGACAGAAAGCTAGATTACTTCATATCACAAATTGCACTTACGCTTGGGGAAAAAGTACTCAGCCAGGAGACTACACTCTGTTCATTTTTCCTTTTTATTCAATTTGATTTGATATTTTTGGTAATACTAGTCTGTGATGTGGTCACATTGCTGTGCCAATACCGTTTGCGCAACTCAATGCATTTGGCATGAACCTGCCAGACGTTGTTTGCTACCTCAATATTAATTAGCTATCACTTTCAGATGGTGCTAGATAATATTTTTTCCCTTGTTGCTCTAATGTTTGTTGATTGAGTTAATTTGGTGTCCTGCTTAGTAACACCATTTATGGTAGTCAGTAACTCAGTAATAGAACCTTCTACTTTCATTTGTTCTTTTAATGCTCTGTTTTTTGTTTCCATTTAGGTTTGTTCTGATGCACATATGACCTTTATTTTTGTAGACAGGTTTTTATGGTTGTGTATGATTTACCTTTTATGATCACTAGTAAATATGCCCGTGCGTTGCTACGGTTTTTTTTTAGAAAAGAATTATTTTATTATTTCCTTTAGGTTTAAGCAAAAAGATTGTGACGTTAGAGAATTTATGCTGCCCGATTGAACTGTCAGACTTTGGTTACTTCGACGCCAAGAAGATGTTTAGGAAACTATCTACTAACACACTGCAAGCCATCTTCAGCAAAATATGGATTGTCTAAGTTATGTCTGACTCATCTTTCATTTAGGTTTGGCTCTAGTTTATTCGATGTTCATGTTTTTTTTGGCTTTACTTGTAATCTTGACAAATCGATCCATCATTATGATTCCTTTTTTATTTATATTGCAATTTCAGTTAAATTCAACCTTTTCTAGGAACAGGGTTCTAAATTCAAGTGTCTTTGTTAGTCTTGTATCATGATTGTCTTTCGGTCTGTTATACTTTTTGCGATTTAATGCAAATCTAAAACTTTATTCTTACAAATACAATGACAGATAGAATGTCCAGATTTTTAGGAATTAAGGCTTGCATGTAGCACTGCAAACACATATGACTATAATCCATAGTTCAAGAACTACATCAGTGTCTGTATCTAATTTCTGCTGTTAGGACTACAGGAGGATCATATGCTGAACCGTGAAGTAGGCAATAATTAGCTCAGTTTTATTTTTTATTGAAGTAAAGGATAGCAAATTATTCATTATTCTTTTAAAACAAAATGAAATTTGCCAAGAGGCCATAACTCGTTGCTGGAGTGTTTTAGTTATTTAATATTTTTTCTCCAAGATGACAATGAATTACCGATTACTTGTATAAAAAAATAAAGATCAACCAATGAAAGCTTAAGATAGTTTAACACACATGATAGTGAATTCGTCTAAGTATTTGTTGGCTAAACATAAGGATTATTACAAGAAATTCATACTATAAAATTAACTTTAGGTATTTCTAATACATCTAAGGAATTCTAGGACACCAGCGGGCATGTTGTCTTCACATTCATTATCCTTGTATGTCAGGAGTTGTTCCAAAAGTTGTTTTCTGAGTTCATACCCATCCTGTACAATCAATATTGTGAGTAAACGAATCAATATTGTGAGTGTAGTATAGAGATTTATGGGTAAAGAATAATGGATTTAATTATTACGATATTTACCATTAAAAACGGCAATTTTATTTCTTCGTCTTTCCATGCTGACATGAGGATTGAAACAATATAACCCGATAGTTCCGTGATATATATATATATATATATATATATATATATATATATATATATATATATATATATATATATATATATATATATATATATAATGAATTCACAATCTATTTCAAAATATACTATTCAATATAACAAATACTTTGTATATATATTTATCTCAAAAGAAAGGTTACCTTTTGTAAATTGGAATATCATGTAATATTATTTGACGCCACAGAAAAACATTTTCATTCCATCTAGATCCAAGGAATACAGTAGACATGGCTTTTGGTAAGTACTCAGCAATCCATAAAAGTTTCTGCACATATTTTGCATTTGGGTTGTACTGGAACATGGGATCAAGAGGGGTAGGGTCTAAAATGTAGATTTTTCTAGTATCTTTGTCTAGTATGAATAGAACAAATTCCCCGCCGCATGGTGTTGGAATAAGAATCTGATATAGGACAGACATTAGAAATGACATAAAAATATTTTTGATAGGTATATGTTCGGACACAAATAGTCAAAGTCTTGTTCAATATGAATAGAATGAGACCACCATGGATTTGTATTGGAATAAGAATCTGAAATAGGCTACAAATTAACTATATAACAAAAATAATTGTGCTGATAGGTATATGGGTGTGCTCTTACCAATTTGCATGATGAAACACTATAGTCTATACCAGGCCAGCATCGAACGGAATCTGCTAGTCATTCCACATCTATTTTTTTCCGGAAGTTTGGGTGTCGTCCAAAATCCGTAATCATCTAGGATACATATAAAATAACTTTATAAAGGTGATTAAAAGAATCAGTGTGTATATATACATAGAGAGAGTGAATATAAGAGCATACCCAAAATTGCAAGTCTAGATAATGCTTTGATATCATTCCTCTCTGATTCTTCACCATTTGGATGTCGTCGAACATATTTTTTCGTACGATCAGATTAAAAGTATCTATGTCCATGGGCATATCATCGTTTAGAATTTGTTGCAGTTTCTTGAGAGTCAAGCTAATTGGATATGGTTTTGAGTTTTAAACCCAGACTTTCCTATCAAACATAACGAAAATAAGAAAATACATGCTGTTAGTACAGTTCAATTATAAAAAATAAATTAATAATGTGAAATGGCGCTTACTCCAAGGTTTGTGGACAATCAATTGATTTGATGTAGTAACAAAGGCCACCTAATAACTCATGTATACCCATCTTAGAAATAATGGACATTAGTGAGTAGTATTTATTTTCAATAGACAATGGGCGCGGTGCGTTTGATTTATTGTCAACATCTGCACTTTCCAATATCATTACATCATCAGGATTAGACTCATTGTCAATATTTTCTTGCAAGCTTGTCACCAGTGGCGCTGTGTTTGATTTCCAGCATGACAATATACCGACCAATTTGTACCTAAAAAGATTAATATTTTCCTGTATGGTACAAATATATATCAGTACATATATAGAAAAATTAAACATGACTTAGTTATATGTCTACCACCAAAAAAAGATATATGTACCTGTGTAATTGTATGAGATAGTGCATCTCCAGTCCAGTATTCCATGAATTTTAGCAAAAAGAGGCCGCAAGATGAACTGAATAGTTAAAACAAAATTCAACATTCAACATAAATAATCCATAAAATTACTCGGAAATATTTATTTTTATATATACCTGTCTTTTTGAATTGGTTCGTGTAGTTGTTCTCTGACTTTCCATTTAGTAACATGAAGATCTTTCCATTTATGGTTAATTTGTTGACTTTCAAGAATGTCCAAATGATATTGTAGTTCTTGTAGCTGTATAAATAATCAGATTGTCAGAAATCGTCCTGTACGCAATGAACAGATTAATTTTACAAAAATTTTACAGAGTTATTGGAGCTATAGAAACAAACCATAATAGTGAGGTCAGCACGGTTAAATTCCCAACACAATGAATCGAGTACTTGAATCTCAGGTTTTTTTTGCGTTCAAAACAGCTAAATACCAATGGGTGTCTTTGATATTTATTGGCAGAAAAATCTAAAATAGAGTTAATGGATTAGTTGCAGACGTATAACATTAGGAACTATGAATCTACTAATCCTATTAATTGACAATGGAGATAGATGTTACCATTTCATGCTCAAGATAATTTCTAACAATCTCCGTAATAAAAGTACCATCTTCATGTACTCCAATGTTGCCATCCCTTTTAAACAGTGTAGTAATAAAGGGGTTTTCAAAATATATCTTAGCATCATTCATATTTTGCAGATGTACTTGATCCCTTATACAACATATATAAGCACTGATCACCTATAAATATTTTAAAATACATTAAAATAAATTTTAATATTGAGGTAAAAGTTGCCTAATCATTAGGTGTACTCACATCATCATCTAACCATTTGCCTTGGTCTAGGAGGCACAATAATTGATGTTGTTTTACAGATATTTCATCAATCTTCACCGGTAGATCATCTTTCGAAGATGTTTCAATTATTATTTGAGCACATAAGTCCATATTGGTCAATGTATAATCTGCATACAATTCAATATGGATTAGCTTTATATTCTCGGTACTATAATTAAAAGACTACATAAAAAAGAACAGATATAAATTTAAAAAAAATACCTTGTGGGAGATAGTCATACGTATCACCAACATTGTTCTGTTTCTGTTCTTTTGGTTGTTGTTCATCATCCAATGTATGTTTTTCTTCTTTTATATCTGCTTATCTATCAATCCAGAATCTGACGAGAATGTCTCTCTGGTTGGCGATGCAGCTGTCTTTTCATCTGGTAGTTTGTCTTCACTCATCTTTGCTTTCTTTAAGGGTTGAACATCATAATTCTCAATGGTGCTTGATCCAACGTTATTTTCCATTTTTCTGTTTAAAAAACAGCTTAAAAATTTAATCAACCAACATAACTCAATTGCTCTACCATGGTTCCACGCAACATAACTCAAATAGTAAAGTGACAACTTTATCACAAAATATAAAAGTGGGATGGCATATATTGAACAACTGAAAAAATTAAAACTTCTTTTTAAATAAAAGTGTCAGGACAAGCATCAACTACTTAGCATATTTATAGTGCATAAGAATGATGACTATTCTTAAAAAGGGTCAAGACAAGCATCAGCTACAGATGATATTTATTTCTAGGTGCATGACAAAGATGGATTTTAATTGCATTCTTTTAAAAAAAATGCTACTCAACGTGCTTTATGCAAACATGTCTGTATCCTATTCACTATTGAGAGGCAGCATAGAGCCCCCTTCAACAGGGGTAAGAAATCAGCAATACTTTTTCAACGCCATCAAACAGGAAAGAAGAGTTTCTGAAAATAGATTTCCTGTGTTTTTCAATCGCATGGATAGCAGCAATTGATGGTTGTGTGGGGCACACAGTTACATACCTGGCCGATGAGTGCGCACTGGACGTCGATGTTGAGCGGCACGATGAGGAAGATCACGACGATCTTGGCACCGAGTTGGCGGCTTGTTGCCGTTCGGCCTCCAAGGCAGCACGCAATTATGTTGGCCAATACGTCTCGTATCTGCCAGAGGAGATCGTCTGCGAGGCGTTCTGGAAATCAAAGAAGACAAGGACCTCTAATATATATAGATATAAGATACAGAAAGGAAGAGGAAGAGTTTTGGGTTGAAAAATACCAAGATATTTTATAATCCGAGGTGTTTTCGTTTTCGATTCTGATTTCTATTCAAACTTGCCATGGAAAAAGAGGAATTTTGGCGGCGCTGCATCGGACACGGAGGGAGTGAATCCAAAGTTGAACTCGTAGCGGCGTTTGGCGTGTGGATACGGCGGCGCTGCATCGGACATTGACGGAGGGAAGTCTGAGCCGAACTCAGCGTGCAGTCCCGGCGGCATACTTGTCGTACACGTACACGGCCGGTGTTCCTACGATACAATGGGCGCATGAGGATACAGTTTTGGTCAAATTCTAGTTTTATATTACATGTAATCTTAGTTGAGTAGGAGTCTTACTTACATCTTACGCGGAAATTTTGCCTCTTTATTATTAGGTATAGATATATGGTGACCCACGCAAAGATACAACATTAGTAATTGCGTGCATAGATTTTTATAGTAGTATGTTGGTGACCAGCAAATGGATGCAAATATTTGTTGCTTTGTGGACTTACAGATGCAAGCTCATTTTGTTACTTCATCTGTCTATTCGAATTAAAAGCTTTTTGCAAAAAAAAGATTTGTTGTTTGACATATGATTTGGACAGTAATTCATTTGTCTTTAAACCCAAACCTTTATGAACAGGAATTTATAAATTCCATCCAGTCAGATTTCTTTAGTTCCTGTGGAAAACTTTCTGTTGCTTTATCTATGTGAAGCCGTAATATCTACCTTCCCTAAAAGAATTAAAAATCTTTATTAATTAGATGGAAATTAATCCTCCCACATTCAGTTTCAAAAACCTTAAGAAATTCTTTCACATAGTAGGTTGGCCAATATTACCTGTATTCCATTCTTGTAATGCATGGCTAGCCTATATCTACCTCATCGAGTCATCGTGGTTTTGTTTGACCGCGCACAATAACCGGCTTGAAGTTTGCATGTCTGCATGGCTTAGAGAAATCCATGGTTTTCTCCGTCCTCGCGTTAATCTCGTTTGGCTTTGGAGCTTGACATTTCTGTACAGTTTACAAGCAACAAAGGTCAACATAGCCTAATTTATATTTTTGAATTCACATGTGACATTATTTGCAACCAGAACCGGAAGTTTTTGTGTTCATACCTGTCATTAATTGTAACAAGGAAACTAAGTCGATACCTTTTTCTGATTCCTGTAGTCTATCCCTCTGCCGCAGGCCTGCTGCTAATGATTCGGGTGCATTTGCTCAAGAATACCTGCGAGGCCTTGGGACGACCCCTTCGCTGCTGGCCTGGTGCCAACCACATCTTTGCACAAGGTGAAACAGCACCCATTTTGCTTAATTTTTTAATATATGTTGGTCTTATTAGTAGCAAAAAAAAAACTATTGCTTGGACATATGACATATGTAGTGTATCGGTTCATCTCTCACTGTTTCCATTGGAAATTGGAAACCTTTGCATTGCTGCCATTTATGGTGATTATTAGAGATTGGGAAATAACATGATAGTAGGATTTTCCGATTTGTTTTAAAACTTGCATTTACATCTCCATGTACTATGTATAATGTGCTTGTCCTACAGAAAATTGTAACAATATCTTATTCATTTGAGTAATGCACAGTTCTGTGGGCAAAGAGTCTGGTATGTAGCTTGAAGCGGACATTGTGCATGTGGGTGTCTTCCTCTGACTACATTGTCCTTGTTCTTGTTTGTTGAATCCTCTAGTGGTGTTCGCGAGAAATAGGAGGCTATGAGCTTCAGGTCTATGGAAAGATGGCTTTGATTTGGGTTCAGCTGTTCAGGATATATTGGCGAGAGCCCAAGCAAGTTATCTGAAGATTTTATAGTGAAGTGGAGAGAGAAGCAAGCAGAAAGCACAATTTTGATCACAATTACATGGAGGCGGCATGGAGATTGAGTCCACTGAGGGTTCAACTTCTAGTGTTGCAGTGGTGGGGACTAGTGAGGCCATTATGTGCCTTGACAATCCACAATCGTTACTATATGATGATATCAATAAATTTAATCAAAGGTGTCGTTATGAAATTTGTGTTTATTGTTACTACTAGTCCTTTGTAACACTCTACATGAGACCCAAAGGCACTATGAATTTCAAGCGATGCACATAATAACAAAAACATACATGGATGAACAAAAACTGCATGAACTTCATGGAAGATTGAAATTGTTGCACCACGCAAACCTCAGCTCGCATATGCCGTGTGAAAAAAAATGAAAAAAAAGCGGACGGGAAAAATCCTTGGCGTACGCCGTGTGAAAAAAATTGGAAAAAAATGCGCGTCAGAAAAAAATAAAAAAATCGGACGGGAAAAATCCTTGCCAAACACCGTGTGAAAAAAAATGAAAAAAACGAATAGGAAAATTGGTGGTGGGCACGGGTCTTCTGGGTGCGCGCTGGGGCTCGGTCCAGGGGGCTGCGGGATGGAGGTGGGTACTGAATAACTCTTCAGTACCCGGGTACCAAATAGGGTTGCCCTATATATATATATATATATATATATATATATATATATATATATATGTATATATATATATATATATGTATATATATATATATATATATATATATATATATATATATATATATAGGGAGAGTATACTCTATAGCTAGCTACAGAATAGGTTATTCTGTAGCCACCTCCATTTACGATAATTTTCTATACTAATTTACGACAATGTCAGTATATATTTACGATAGTTGAATTACTATAACACATGGGGATATTTACCATAATATTATAGTAAATCACATAGTAAGGAGTTACTATAATCTCGTAAATTAGCATAGCAATTATCGTAACTCAAAGTGGCTACAGAATAAGTTATTCTGTAGCCAGCTGTAGGGTAATAGGTCTATATATATATATATATATATATATATATATATATATATATATGTATATATATATATATAGTTCGCCTAAACGGCCGTTTAGTCCATTTAAACACCGTTTAAACGGTAAACAGACGTTAGCCGTGTTGTTTAGGTCCTAAACAGTGAATTAAATGGTTGGGCCGTTTAAACCCGTTTAAACCGTTCAATCCCGTCTAAATGGTCTAAACAAAATCAGATTAAACGTGATTAAATGAGCTAAACAACCATTTAATCGATAATTAAGTGAATTAAAGGACTATGTCTATCACAATCAACATGAAACTAATTAACATTGTAATTATATGAAGTGTTGTGGGATATAGATTTCTTCCAACAAGATTATTTGGTAGAATATTTGATTTTTACATGTGTAAATATGTATGGGTTCTAGCAAATTTTATTTTTATCTACATAAATATGTATATTTTATTGTTATTGTACAAAACCGTTTAGGCCGTTTAAACAGTCTAAACGCTAAACGAAGGGTGACTGACTGTTTACCGTTTAGGAAAACATTGATATATATATATATATATATATATATATATATATATATATATATATATATATATATATATATATATATATATATATATATATATATCGGCCGGCTGGACCATCGCTATGGCTGTGGCGAGGTCAGATGATGGTGGCACAAGCGAGATATGCGAGATGACGTAGCAGAGAAAGGAGGGAAAAAATCTAATTTACTGCCTTAGGGATTGCCAAACTAGGTAGGGCTCCTCCTTACGGTAGTTTTGGTGTACTTTGGTCAAGGGGTTGGTACATATTTATAGAGATGAAAACTCTTCATATCTATATCAACTAGCGATATGGTACTAATTGATGTTGCACCTTCCACCTCTACTAATGGGCCTAAATAAATATTAAATTAAAGTCCATTAGTAAATAAAGACATGGGCCTTTAGGATTTATTAGGATTATTGCACATGGACTTTGAGCGTTGGAAAATAAAGAGAGATTTTATTATTTTCAGAATTAATTAATTTTGTAGATAAAATAATTCCAGAAAAGTCTAGAATTATTATTTAAGCCGTGAAAAAAAACTCCGAAAGCTTTGAAAATTCGGGAAAAATTCTCAGAGACATTATAGAACATGAGAAACCAAAATAAAGTATTTGGAGCTCATGATAAGATAATTTAGAGTATCTAAAAATTAACTTATGTTCACAGATAAGTGGAAATAAGTTCCAGAAAAAGCTGGAAAAATTCCGGAGAAGTTTGTAGAGATTGATTGACGGATGAGGAACTGAAAGGAGCGATTTGGTTACGAAGAAAAGATTTTAGGAAGCTCCCAACGAAAACTTGTGCTGAGAAACAAGGAATTTTGACTGTAGAAAAAGATAAAGGCGTGCCGGAGGAGGAAGATCGACCTACTAAACATATTTTTAAAGACTTTGCTCACTCTCAAGGCACAAAGAGGCAACAAGCAAACATCACATCAAGTAATAGCCTGTCAAATTAGTTCAGAAAAATTTAAAGATTCACATTTTTCCTATGACTATTTGATGCCATCTTAAACTAAACTTGGGAAATTTTATCCAAATGTTAAAACATTTATTTTAATTAGTGTTTCCTATGCACAACCCAAAATTAAAAATTTTAGGGTATGACAATTTTTTATATATACTTAGTCAAAGTTGTTTCTGGGGAAGCGAAAATGACAGTTATTTAGGGATAGAGGGAGTAGTCTTCTTTTTGAGACGAAAGAAGAATTATATTAAAATATAGCTGTCACAAGCACTCTGGATATAATACATACTAGTGATTAGCGCGCACTCTCGCGCGTTGTACAAAATATGAAGGCAGGATAGCTCACAATTAATAATGCCCGCTGATGGTAGGCTAAGATGTCAAAGTGTACCATACCATACATAGATAACACATAAATGTTCTGGAACGGTCACTGAGCACAGGTTCTTCTGAATGTTACAGAGACGATGATTAGCGCGCGCAGACCGGTAGCGTGCATAATAAGGCTACATAGCCAAATGTCAACTAACAGATCCATACAGCTGGGAGGCTAGCATGTCCAAGTGCAACATAACATAAATAGATAGTACAGGGCTAGCAGTATTACAAAAGAAGACCGATGGTTGTTGTTGAGGCTACTTGGAGAGCGACTATTGCAGCTCTGCTGCTCTACTGTCCATAACGCAGGTGCCAGCTGTGATCAGACTCCCAACCATCATCGCTGATATCTGAGGGGCCTGAGGAAGAAGCTGCGTAAACGTTTAGCTTAGAAACTATGTAACACATTATGTGGTATATGGCAAGTTGACTGAATGAAATGTATGATGGATGAATCTTGGTTTACCTGAACTGTATAGCGCAGCGCCAAGCGAATTGGCCCATGCATTCTCTAGCTCTTGATTAGCTGAAGAGAGACATGCAGAAACAAAGATGGTCACGATTCGTTATATCTTGTATCTATAAAGGCCCTGTTCGGCAGGCTGTTTTTTGGCTTATAAGCCGGCTGTGGCTGATTTGCTGTGAGAGAAAAACACTGTTCCACGGCTGATAAGCCGTGCTGATAAGCTCAGCCGAACAGGGGAAAAAATGTATGCGACAGTACCTCTGTGCTACTCCTCGTAAGCCTCTTGAAGGACCTCTGGATCCACGCCACATTCTATAGCTAGTACCAAAATGGGCACAGAGCTAGCATTAGTGTGAGGCTTGTAGCGAGATTAAGCGGAAAATAGAGGATCAAGAATTAGTCACCTGTGTCAAACGAATCTGGGGACGCAGGTGAATCATGAGGCGAAGGATCATTCCTGAATTCTGGTGCCTGTGCAAGAAGATAGGTCCTCATTGTAACAGGGAAGGCCTCCATGGATACACCGGTATGATCATCGTACTAGAGAGCAACGCGGCCATCAGATGGGATGAACTGCACGTTAAGCACAAGACCAACAACACGGCATGTGCCTCTGCGCGTGCTGAAGGTACAGGTCTTGATCTTACAGTATGATGAAAGCAGTGGCTCCAGGCAGTGTTGATAGCATGCATGAACAGGGAGGATACCCATGTCTATGGCCACCTCAGTTTGCCAGCGGATGATCTTGCTGCGATAGCTCCTTGACCAAGGGATAAGGATCATATTGTAACCACGGCCATAGAGCAGTTCAGAGCACAAAAGCACAAAACAAAGTCCCGTTCCTGGGGTGTAGCAAACAGAATGACGAAGTCAGTGTAGAAGGGCGTAACCGAAGTAGGTCTAGCTACATTGCTGAACTGTTTTGCAACAGCGAGGTAGATATCCCTGACAGATGGGTTAGCAGTGGCAGGGCTAATGTCAATAGCAAGGACTGCGTTTGCAAGATCCTTTTCCTTGCTCTTCATCACAGGATCAGGCTTCACCACAGAGAGTAACGGAACAACCCGCGCATCCTGCAGTGATATGTTTTGCAAGAGCCATAAGCTAATGGGGGAGCAACAGCGTCGGTAGTAAAAAGTAGAATCAATTCATAGTTTCATACGTAGAGTAAGGTCAACGGTAGAAGCCACAAGATAAGCTCGAGGGCAAAATCAACATTTTCTCTACCAGGCTGAACCGAGCTAAATGGAGATGTTCTTTCTTTGACGAACAAAGGGTAGTGTCTATACAAGTAATGCCGCCGCACGCCTTGAAGGTAACGAGCTGATTGGAACATAGCAGCAAGACGCTTTTCCTCTGCGCTATCAATCTCCAGCCATTGTGTTTCTTCTACCTCGCCTTCGTCGTACTGCTCGACTCTTGGCGAGTTCTAGATCAGATCCGCGGGGCAAAATAGCTTTAGAGCCATAAACCAGAAAAAAGGGAGAGTACTCGGTTGCTCTGCTCTGCTGCGTACGAAGCCCCAAGACTACCTTGGGCAATTCATCCATCCACTTGCCACCGTAATCCTTGAGTTGATCATATAGCTGCGGTTTTAACCCAGCAAGTAGGAGAGCATTAGCTCGTTCAACCTGTCCATTGGCCTGTGGGTGAGCCACAGAAGCATAATCGATACTAATGCCATAATCACTAGCCCATGCTCTAAATTCTTTAGCTGTGAAAGGTGACCCCAGATTAGTAATGATCCTGTTGGGCATCCCAAAGCGATAAAAAAATGCTCTGCATGAACTAGACTGCCTTGGCAGAAGTGAATTTGACCAAAGGTCGGTACTCAATCCACTTTGTAAACTTATCAATAGCCACATAGATGTACTCGAAGCCTCTGGGTGCTTTCTTGAGCGGGCCAACCATATCAAGCCCCTAGCAGGAGAAAGGCCATGATGGCGGGATGGAAATGAGTTTGTGCGCAGAGACGTGTGCTTGCCGAGCAAAAACTGGCATGGCTTGCAGTGACGAACCAAATCTTTTGCATCTTTGAGTGCCGTGGGCCAGTAATAGCTAGACCGAAAAACTTTACCAACCAGAGTTCTGGAAGCTGCATGATTTCCACAACAGCTTGAATGAATTTCATCGAGAATTTGCTTGCCTTCCTCAGGTGATATGCACTTCAAAAGTACTCCCAATGATGCGCCTCGACGGTATAACCTATCTCCGACTAAGACATAGTTCTTGCTCCACCGGGTAACTTGCTCTGCTTCTACCTTGTCGGAGGGCAACTTTTGCTCCTTGATGTAATCAATGAACACTTGAATCCAGGCAGGATTAACAGTTATGACCTGTCTATCACGCATGGGTGTATCTCCCGAATGATTTGTTACCTCAATAATGGAGGATTGAGTCAATTCTTGAACAAAAATACCACTTGGGACAAGCGGCTCTATCAGACCCCAGCTTGGCTAAGACGTTGGCGCCAACATTGAGATCTCTGACCACATGATGGAATTCTAAACCTTGAAAGTGTCTCTCCAGCTTGCGCACCTCAGCACAATAGGCATCCATCGTTTCTTTGGCACAGTCCCAATCTTTGTTGACTTGATTAATCACTACTAATGAATCTCCATAAACTAGTAGTCGCTTGATCCCCAACGTCACGGCCAAGCGCAACCCATGAAGCAAGGCCTCATACTCTGCCTCATTGTTTGTAGCTGGCCACAGAATTTGGAGGACATATTTCAACTGCTTCCCAGATGGGGATATGAAGAGGTCTCCAGCACTTGCTCCACCAAGCTTTAACGATCCATCAAAATACATCTTCCAATGCTCCAAGACTGCTGCTGGTTCCAACTGCTGGATTTTGGTCTACGTTGCTACAAAATCAGCCAATGCTTGTGATTTGATAGCCTTGCGAGTATGAAAACTAATGTTCAAAGCACCCAACTCCATGGCCCATTTGGAGATGCGATAAGTTGCATCCTGGTTACGCAGTATATCGCCCAACGGGAAGTCAGTTACCACCGTGATCTCATGTGCATCAAAATAGTGTCAGAGTTTGCGAGAGGTAATCAACAAAGCATAGAGTAATTTCTGAACTTGAGGATAACGTACTTTGGACTTTGAGAGTACTTCGCTGATATAGTACACTGGATGTTGTACCTTATAGACATGTCCTTCCTCTAACTTCTCAACAACAATAGCTGTACTGACTACGTGAGTTGTCACAGCAATGTAGAGTAACAGAGGCTCATCCTTGACAGGTGGAGACAACACTAGAGGGCTAGTAAGATATGTCTTTAGCTTTTCAAATGCTTCATGAGCTTCTTCTGTCCACTCAAACTTTCCAGACGCCTTGAGTAGTGTTGGTATTTATTAACTTGACACTTGTTTTAGTAGCCACCTATTAATTACCTGCACCTCTAGCTTACTTATACTAGGTTGTCATCCCTAGTGTTGGAGCTAAAAGTGATTGTAGGCACTACCTAGCATTACTACTAAGTAGTTATCTTATTATTTCATGTGGCTAGAAAGAATATGAAGATAAGAATGGAAAGGTATCCGCAAGCGCACAGATAATTATACCATTGTAGCATTTTACCCAGGAGTATTCCAGGGATCGTTATTTATATTTTTACCACTGGGAAGGGATGGCTAAAGGAAATGCGATGATCACTTGTACATGCAATGGAGAGTTAACCATGTCTCATCCATCTACTCATAACAGGGATAAGTCATAAGATAAATGATAATGAATGATAAATGTCAAGTCATAAATAATATAATTCACTTAGAGCACTCCCTTCTATAGCATTAGCATGGTTTAGGTAGAGTAGAGGAATATTCCTAAGTCATTCTTAATCACATGTCAAAGTATACTATGATTAGTGTAATTACACCTAGCAATCATCGCAAGATAACTTCATATCTACACATAAGGAACATTACTAAGGAAGATCAAGAACAGAGCAAGTCTTCCTTCATAACCGGGTTCTACTTGTCCTATATTCGGGGAGTGGACTACAAAGGACTCAATGGGTGTATCACATCCGCGATCTACCACATGGCCTGGAATATAGGGTGCATTCACAGGTAAACAATGTATAAGCACCACACTTACATAATGTTGACCACTCACCCATTGTACTTCTAGGTAAGCGCTATACGATCTTATGCTTGAATATAAAGATAATCTAACTATACTAAGCATATAATTAAAGTAGACCATGAATAATATAACTGAGAACATAACCAATATATAGAGTAATGTCAAATCCAATGTACCTAGCAAATAAATACAGAAAGATACAAGAGAGAGGTTACAGAAGGCTTTACCAAGCCGTGCTCTTGACATGATCCGGAATCCAAGCGAAGCTTGCCTCCCTCTACTTCTGGCCTAGTTAGGTATGCCCTAGAATATGGTGGAGCTCTAAGGAGATTAGGGTTTCTGGCCCCGATAACTTGATCAAATGACTTCAATCCTCTGAACCTAGGGGGTAGGGTCTTGCTTATATAGGCTGGTGGGATGAACCAGAGCCCTCGGATCAAGCCAACCTTGATCAACGGTAAAGATGCAATCCCTAAAGTGGTGGAGTAGAAGACCGAGGCTGATAGGTGGGCCCCTAGGTCGGCCGACCTGGGGGTGCGGTCGGCCAACCTGGCTCAATGCCAGGTGGGCCCCCCTTCGGCGGGTCGCCTTCTCATGTCTTTTAGATCCTTCTCAACTTAGTTCCCGCGTAGGATATGCTTTTTAACTCGACGTGTGGGTCCTCTTTGGCTCTTTTCCTGAGTAACCCCTGTAGAAACACAAATTCACCAAAACTTGTGGAATTCTATCAATTTAACCCCTAATTCTATGTTGGAGATTGATTTATATCCTTATTCATGTTTCATTGACGGTTTATAATAGTTGTTAGTAACTGTCAGCAAGTAGCTTGAAGAAGGGAAGGCCCTTCTCTCCAAGCCATGATATGAATCTGTTTAGGGCAGCCATGCATCCTGTAAGCTTCTGAACGTCTTTAATCTTCTGAGGAGGATCCATATTCATAATAGCCTTGATCTATTTTTGAGATGCTTCAATGCCGCGATTACTAATGAGAAATCTAAGTATTTGCCCTAAGGGTACTCTGAAGACACATTTTATTGGATTCAGCCGCCATCGGAACACCCATAGATTCTTGAAGGTTTGCTCCAAATCAGCAATCAAATTTGAAGGATCCTTGGTCTTGATGGCAACATCATCAACATAAGCTTCGACGTTGTGACCAATCTGCTTGTGTAAACAAGCTTGGATAGCCCGCTGGTAAGTGGCCCCTGCATTATTTAATCCAAACGTCATTGTGGTATAACAGTAAGCCCCAAAAGGAGTGATAAAAGCAGTATGAGGCTGATCTTCTTCTTTCAAGGCAATCTGATAATACCCCGAGTAACAATCTAGGAAACAGAGCAGTGCTGAACCAGCGGTGGAGTCCACAATTTGGTCAATATGGGGGAGCCCGAAGGGATCTTTTGGACAATGTTTGTTGAGATCAGTATAATCAACACACATGCGCCACTCAGCCGAGTTCTTCTTTCTAACTAAAACAGGATTGGCCAACCACTATGGGTGAAGGATCTCCTTAATGAACCCAATCGCGAGTAGCTTGATGAGTTCTTTCTTAATGGCTTCTTTCTTATCAGGCGCAAAGCATCAGAGTCGTTTCTTCACTAGTTTTGAACCAGCATTCAACTCAAGTTTATGCTCAGCCAAATCCCTCGGGACACCTGGCATATCAGCTGGTTTCCATGCAAAGATGTCCCTGTTGTCTCGGAGGAATTTTGTGAGCGTGAGTCCCTATTCAAAAGAAAGTTGGCTACCAATGACAGCCGTCTTGGAAGTATCAGCATCGTCCAGAACAATTTTCTTCGTCGAGACGTCTGGAGATGTTGATATTGAGATTGTCTTCTTAGCCGGGTTCTCCATATCATCTTGCTTCATCTGGTTGGCGAGCTTAGCAATCTCTTGAACCTCTAGGTCAAGCTGTGCCTTGGCCACAATCTGGACGGCTTTGGTATCACAATCGTATGAGCACTTCAAATCACCTCGGAAGAAGAGTATACCCTTTGGACCCGACATCTTGAGTAGCAGATATGGATAATGTAGAATAGCCATGAACTTGGCTAGAGTAGGGCGTCCGAAGATAACATGATAAGACGAGTCAAAGTCAGCCACTTCAAACTTGATGAATTTCATCCTGTAATTGGTAGTAGTCCCAAATGTAATAGGAAGAGTAATCTGACCAAGTGGCATCGCTACCCTTTCGGGTACTATACCATAAAATGGGATATCTATCTTGGTTAGTAAACCCATGA
Organism: Saccharum hybrid cultivar R570; assembly: GCA_038087645.1. Lineage (NCBI taxonomy): Eukaryota > Viridiplantae > Streptophyta > Magnoliopsida > Poales > Poaceae > Saccharum > Saccharum hybrid cultivar. The sequence continues at coordinate 19,473,886 of JAQSUU010000637.1, forward strand.
AATCCAACCCCATCTTCTTCGACGTATTGGCAAACATGATATTCAAACTAGCACCGCCATCGAAGAGCACTTTGGTAAGGACATACCCAGCCACGTTGGGATCCAAAACTAGGGGATAATGGTCAGTGTTGGAGTAACTAGTCCATTGATGCTCTCTAGAGAACTGAATAGGATATTCAGACCATGGCAAGTACTAAGGAGTAGCCGGGTCTCCAGCTAGAATCTGGCATAGAGTGAGTTTCTGTTGTGTCTTGGATGATGAAGTAGCCGCAACACCTCCAAAGTTACATTAATAGTACCCTTGGGCTGCTGAAATTGACCGGCATCATCCTGGTCATCTCGATCTTTGTGGTTTTTGTCTTCCTCGTTCTGCTTCTCTTGAGCTCTTTTGGCTTTTGAAGCAAAGCCACGCTTCTTGAGTTGAAAACATTGTGCTACCGAGTGCTTGCCTTTAGGATAGAACAGACACTGCATCTGCAACACATCTTCAAATGTTTGAGGCTTGCCTCCCTTATTGGGGGGCTACATTGAGGCGATAGTATTGTCCGGGCCTTGCTTCTGACCCAACTGCTGCCTTGGAGGGTACTTTTGCTAGTTACTCTATCAATTCTGCTGTTCACCCTGAGTACCCTGCTGGTTGTCTCAATTGCCTTGCTTGCTAGGGAATCTAGCCTTCGTGCACTCTTTAGAGTTAATCCGATTTTGCACATGAACTCAAAAGTCTTCAATGTTCCTTAGAAAATTTCTGTAGAAATCTTGAAACTGCCAGCGCTCTCAAATCCCTTCAAAAAAGAACTCGATAATGTCAGAATCCAAGACGTCTGAAATAGTTGCACGCATCTCCGAGAAGCGACGATAGTACTCCCGCAATGACTCCCCTTGGTTTTGCTTGCAGTTCCTGAACTCAGTTTTAGTAATCGGTCGAGTAAGGACTCCTGCAAAATTCTCAATGAACAATGCTTTGAGTTCTTCCCAAGTGTCTACTGAATCCTTGCGGATCTTGTTGAACCATCGAAGCGGGGTAGGCTCAAGCGCCATTGGAAAGAAGAGAGCTTTGGTGTCATTATTTCCTCCAGCCAGTTCACAAGCCATAGAGTAAACGCACAACCATTCCCTAGGCTCAGTCTTCCCATCATACTTCGAGTTGTTAGATGGTTTAAACTTAGAGGGAAGCGATGTAGATCATAACCTTCTTGAAAAATAGGGAAAACCATCAATGACTGGGCCCGCTCTGTAAGCTGATTCAGCTCCACCTTCACGGTCACTATGTGGGTCATCACAAACAACATTGTGCTGACAACCTCGCTGCTAATGAGCTTGACTCTGATGAACCCGACTACCTTGCTATTGAGGAACCAGATTTGGTTGTTGTTGAACGGGTTGATCTTGCATAGATGGGCCACACCCCTAAGTTGCATGACAGCAGACTGCAGAAAGACAGCCACTCTCTGATCATCTAGATTAGGATTTGTCCTAGTGGCAAGCCCATTTTCAGCAGCGAGAAGATTTTCAAGAGGCATGGTGTGGACATTATGTCCCACCATTCTAAAGAAGTTTGGTTCCAGGTTATGAGATGCCTTGTTGGGCCTCCTGTCGATCTTGTTCGGCACAGTGACGGTTTTGATCTTCAACAGCCTGGTCTCTCGTAGCCTCATCCCCAAGCTGCCTTCGAGCAACTTCATCTTCATAATTCTTGAGGGCAGCAAGATGACAGCGCATGGCCTCCTGGTGGTGCTCTGCACGCTGCTTTCGGACATGCATTGCCTTATTATGCCTCAGCCGTGCTGCTTTATCTTGATCACTTTCATTAGGGACCTTAGGATCTTCATCAAATACCATACTTGGAGTTTCATCATCAGGGAGGACGTTTGGCTCCTAGGGTGGGTTTAATGGCTGTCGCAGCATGTAAATCTCTCTGCTGTGAGTGCAACATAGAGTACTACCCGTCATAGATTCCACAGTATCTGTACTAGTCAATATCTTAGTTGAGCCTTGTTCTTCAATGGCAGGCAATGGAGATCCCTGCTAGAAGGGTAATTGAGAAAGCATGCTGACTACTCTGGAAGAAGACATCGCATCCTAGAGAGGCTAGTGCACAATGTTTCCTTCCGGAGTAGATGTGAAAACCAAACCCTACAAAGGACCTCCTAGCAGGACTTGCTGAAGAAGGTCAGGCGCTGTCGAGTACAATTCTTGGTATACTACGACTGAATTCTTCAAACTGAGTGGTAGTCAAAGTGGGACTTTAGAAGCAGAGTCTGAGTACAACTTGAACTTGAACCATTCCTGAATCCTAGTAGAATCTGAAATTGAAAAATCAAGAATTTTCTCGGTGAGTTCATCCATTGTGTCTTCGGATTGCATCAAAACAGGCTGATCATCAAGATTCTCTGCAAGGTGAGCGTGGAGAAGCCCTTCGCTCTCCACCTCACAGACCCAGGAACTAAACATGAACATGGAACCCGCGTGAAATTCATCTTGTTGTCGAGGTCCGTCGAGCTCACGAGCAAAAATCAACCGAAAGCCCCTACCTGGCGCACCAGCTGTCGGTGTTTATTAACCGGCAACCTGCCATGGGATTACCCGAGACAGTGTTTGGTAGGCTTCGACATGAACTGATCTTGACGTTTTACATAGAAGACAACGATTTATACTAGTTTGGGTCCTCATGATTGAGTAATAGCCTTTACGTCCAGTCGGGGGTCGCCTTTTGTGTATTGTATGATTGAGTTGATTATACAAGGGGTACCGTCTGCCTCTCTTTATATAGAACAGAGGGCAAGACGACTTAATCTAGTCCTAGTCAGTTACAATTGAGGAGTTCTAAACCTATTATAGAGACTATTTTCCTTAATTATCTGACTAGGTCGGTTATTGAGTACATGGAGATCACACCACCTTGTTCCGTGTCTTCAAGTTAAGCTTGAGCCATCCTAGGATATTACCGAGTACTCGGCCCAATACAGAACTCCTAGGATCCTGATCCGCTAATGGGATAGCCATCCCAAATAAGAACATGGGATAACAATCCTACCAAAGCATGAGGTAGCCACCTCAAACCATAAAGTTCGCCTCCATAGTCCATGTGAGTCCAATTTCTCATCGTGTGGGGATCCGGGCCGCTCATGTCCATGAGCATGGATGATATATTAGTTTTAACTTTGTAGAGGTGTGCACTTTCACTTCAAGTCATGATTCCCATACACCCGGGGCAGTTCATTCCCCAAAAGACTACCAAGGTGACCAGGCAGTGTTTCACTACGAGACTTTTCATAGGTTCTAGCTAATAGGATGCCACTCGTAAGTTTTGTCCTAGGCACTCGATAGCCGTGCCCATAGCCATGGAACACCGGACTGACCGAGAACTTAATATTCATTACCCAAGTTACTTCCTTACGCCTACCCAAAAAGCAACACCCTACTAGTAGAGGTCCTGATACTACGTCAAGCTAGAACCATATAGCTTGAAGTTGCACTGTATGTCCCAGGTGGACGCTCCATGACTAAGTCCTTAGGGAGGGTGGCCACGGGTACCCTCAAAAATTGGGACAAGCTCCAGTATTTGTTCCCCCTTTCCTCGTCATAACCACGATGCTAGAATGCATCACATCATCTCCATCACCGAAGTGACCATTAATCACCATTAATTATTAATCATCATTGAAGAGTTCATTAGGCAATATTATTACTTTCAGTAACATGAGGAAAAGGTGAGTGGAGCAACTAAGCATAACTATACTTCACTACTACACAAATATAGAACCCTAGGTACACAAGGAATAATAAATAGGGCTAGTCAGGTCCTTAGGGTTTTCATAATTTAGACACATGCATGAAAAGTAAATGTAATTAAAGTTTAGAGGTACAACATGATCAGAGGGAGCCTGCACTTGCCTTTTCCCCCAAAGTTTAGCTACTCAGAATCTTCAGTTGCTATCTTCTGGATTCTAGCTTTTGCTTCGACCGTCGGTCCTCAGCTCCTAGTCTTCAGCGGTAACAGACCGCGAGCAGGCGCACGCGCGCGTGATGGGCAGCGGCGTGGGAGGCGCGGGGCTGTGCGGCTCAAGACCCTACATGCCCAAAGGAGAGGCACAGGGCGACGGGGTGGTCGGAGAAGAAGGAAGATGACCCGTTCATGGAGCTCCTCACTGGAGTAGAGAAAGAAGGGTTAGGGAAACATGAATGGATCATGGATTCACAAAACAAAAGGCATGCCGGTGTAGAGGACGATGAGAAAAACCTCGCAGCGGTGACAGTTTCCGCAGGGACGCCCGAGATGGCCGAAAACGCTCGCCGAAGGTAGATGCAGAACTTCGGCGATAGATGTACAGAGCTACGAGTGGCGGCTCGTGAAAGCGGTCGTACTTCTGGAATCTGTGCGTCGAGGGCTATGCCAGCATATATATAGGCCTAGGGTTCGAGGTTGGGAAAAAAGAGTTATTTTTATAATTTTGGGATTTTTAGAAAATCATTTTTTAGTTCAAAAACAATTCTAGAAAAATATAAAACATTTTAAATCTCTGAAAAAATATTTCTAAACTTCCAAAAATTCAAGTAAAACTTCAAGAGATAGATTGAGACATGATGAATCCAAATAAAGTATTTGGAGCCCATGAAAAGGGATTTTTAGAGCATCCAGAAAATGGATTTTGCTCTAGGAAAATGGTTAAACGTTCCGGAAAAGTCTAGAAAATTCCCGGGAAGGATCGAACGGCGTCTAAACGTGTTTTTAGAACTTAGCACACATAAAAGCACAAAGCTCAAGCAACAAACAAACACCACATTGACAAAAAGCCCGACAAACTAATTCCAAAATATTTGGAAAACACCATTTTTATTTAAGAAAAATATACAAAAATCTAAACTAGTGTCAACAAATTTTAACCAAATAATAAAATCCTTCATTTTATTTAGTGTTTTCTAATTACAACCCAAAATAGAAATTTTGGGGTGTTATAGGCTACCCACTTAACATGAATCTCGTCCCGAGATTCGAGGAGGCTTGGGAGAAAGATAAAGTAGATCATCAAGGTTATTTTTGAGACTCTTGACGAGATATGATATAAGAATAGGGATTAAGGATTGCCAAAGGTTAACAAAGAAATCAAAGATTGATTTCGAGATTGATTCGGGGTTAAAGACATGAGGTCCAAAAGATTGAAGATCAGCGTAGGTTGAAAAGATAAAGGTTGATCATCGGTCGTTCACTCTTCCTTGATTCAAGACTTACAAGATATATGAAAGGATTAAGGATTAGCAAAGGTTGTCAAGGAAGAAAAAGGTTGCTCTTGAAGATTGTTTTGAGATTTATGAGATGCAAAAACAACAATCGAATATCGACAAAAGGTGATACGAAAGATGAAGATCGATGACTAGAAAGATAAAGATAGATCAACAAGAAAGACAAAGATTGTTGACTAGAAGGATAGACAAGAAAAATAAAGACCAACTTTAGGTCTTTATATTATGAGGTATAAGGATAAGGAGTAAAGATTAGCAAAAGATGATAACAAGACAAAGTTTGATCCTTAGGTCTTCCTGTCGCGTGACTCAAGATACTTGGAATTAATGGTATTTTAGCGGATGCTACCCCACTTAACAAGACACTTCCTTATCTTTGAAAACATCTATAATAACTTCATCTTGTTGGGACTGTCTTCCGGGGATTCCTTTGGAGATTTCCACTTTACCACACACAACACCCTCCCCTTTTATAAGAATCTCGTCCTGAGATTCAAGGAGGCTAGCGAGATGGGCAAGGGATGGTCTTCAAACATCAAACTTCCTTTTGATCAAGATGTCAAGGGTGGCAGAGGTCTCTACCCCGCTTAACACGGATCGAGCTACTCCTCATGACGTCACCTTCAGGGCCTCCTTCGGAACACAAGAACAAAGACGACACACAAGCAGTACAACAAGCAAGACAAGCACACAGCACATCATTGAGACTACACATGCTTCTTCAATAATGGTGGTCATCCTAAGGGCATATTAGAGATGATGAAAGGCCAATGAAATTTTTGAACAAGATCGGATCAGAAAATTTTAGTAAAACAACACAAACCGAAAGCCAAGGGAATAAGTAGAAATAGCTCAAAGGAAGCTATTCAAGGAGGGGATACAATAGGACAAGGATGAGGAAATAGTAAAAAATGAAAAGAGTCAAGGGATGAGAAAATAGTTTTTATAGCAAAATAGATTTTAGAAGTCGACCAGTGCTATCTTGGCATACGTCCTACAGTCAACACCGCTCTGATACCATTCTGTCACACCCGGTTTTCAAAAGAAGGCCAAGCACTCGTCATATGTGCACCTAGAAAGTCCACACATACAACAGCAGAATAGAAATATCAGAAAAATAGTGTTACAAAGCGGAAAACATCATTATATTAACACTTACAACTATCAGATTACGCGGAACAGTTGCTAAACTTTTTCTCGGGCTCCATTCTTCTTAGGGATGGCTGACTGGGGGCTCCGTACACTAAGCACTTTTGTCAATCTTCTGGAAACTCCTCAGCAACTTTGACCTTCTTTTGAGCAGCACCTTACTACACATTGGGGGTGTGGGGGGAATAGCAAGGGTGAGTCCATGTCGAGCTCAACAAGTACAGGCAGAAAGTATGACATGCAAGGCTATAACAAAGGAAAGGCTGACATGGTTCGACTGCAGGTAAGCATTTTTAGTTGATAACTTTTATTAAAACAACCTATTACTACTATGAGTAGAATAACCCAACCCTTAATTAAATGGAGTAAAGTTAACATTATTATTAATCATCATCATTATTATTATCACCGAGGTAGCAACCTCAAATAGTAACTTGGGGTAGCAACCCTAATAAGAACACATGGGATAGCCATCCCAAATAAGAACACGGGATAGCAATCCCACCAAAGCACGAGGTAGCCACCTCAAACCATAAGTCTGCCTCCACAGTCCATGTGAGTCCAATTTCTCATCGTGTGAGGATCCAGGCCACTCGTGTCCGTGAGCATGGCTGATATATCAGTTTTAACTTTGCAGAGCTGTGCACTTTCACTTCAAGTTGTGATTGCCATACGCACGAGGCGGTTCATTCCCCAAAACACTACCAAGGTGAGCAGGCAGGGTTTCACTACGAGACTTTTCACAGGTTCCAGCTAATAGGATGCCACTCATAAGTTTTGGCCTGGGCGCTCGACAGCTGTACCCATAGCCATGGAACTCTGGACTGACCGACAACTTAATATTCATTACCCAAGTTACTTCCTTATGCCTACTCGAAAAGCAACACCCTACTAGTAGAGGTCCTGATACTACGTCAAGCTAGAGCCATATAGCTTGAAGCTGCACTGTATGTCCTAGGTGGCCGCTCCACGACTAAGTCCTTAGGGAGCGCAGCCATGGGTACCCCCAAAAACCGGGCCAAGCTCTAGTACCCATTCCCCCTTTCCTCGTCATAACCACAATGCTAGAAAGCATCACATCATCTCCATCACCGAAGTGACCATTAATCACCATTAATTATTAATCATCATTGAAGAGTTCATTAGGCAATATTATTACTTTCATTAACATGTGGAAAAGGTGAGTGGAGCAGCTAAGCATAACTATACTTCACTACACTACCCAAATATAGAACCCTAGGTACATAAGGAATAATAGATAGGGCTAATCAGGTCCTTAGGGTTTTCATAATTTAGACACATGCATGAAAAGTAAATGTAATTAAAGTTCATAGGTACAACATGATCAAAGGGAGCCTGCACTTGCCTTTTTCCCCAAAGTTTAGCTGCTCAGAATCTTCAGTTGCTATCTTCTGGTCTCTTGCTTCTGCTTTGACCGTCGGTCCTCGGGTCCTAGTCTTGAGCGCTAACGGACCACGCTTCCTCTACTCGCAGCAACCAAGCAACACAAACAGACAAATGACAAACACGACTAATCAAAAGAGAAGCTAGAAAAGAGCACACTAATTGACACGACTCGGTGCTACGATCACAAGAGCGCAAGAACAACAAAGGACGGAGCTACTGTTAAAAGGACACGACTATCAATATGCTTTGCAACATTACTAAAAGTGCAAACTATATGCTTGATTCATTTTATTTAATGAAAAGGGATGATGAATATTTAAAGTGGAATAAACCAAATTATGTTGAATTATAAAAGTCAAAGTTAAACCTTAGTCATATTTTATTTATAAATATTTCTATAGTATTTAAGTCATTTATTATTTAATGAAAAGCTAGAACGTGTGACAAATGCTAAGCAAAAGCATTTATTATTCAAGGTTGAACTATGCTGGTTATACTTGAAAAGACATTACTGTTGGTATTAATCATATTCATATTGTTTTATGAAAAGCCGATGTTTAAGCCTAAGTTGCTTTTTAATTTAAAAGAGCACTAAATAATCATTAATCAAATAAATATTTATGTTGGAAATTCAAAAACATAAAACATGGTAAACATTACTTCTAGCACATAGCTTGTGGTCGACAAGATCACAGCGCAACAAGAACAAGTTAAAACCCTAGGTTGATTTTAATTAAAAGTGTATTAAATAAGTATTAATCAAATTATATTTAAATCAATAAATTCATAATTCAGTGACATGATAAACGGTAGCACTACTGCGTAGAGCATGATGACATGAAACTAACGCAATGAGAACTACTCGAATCGGAGATCGAATGAATAAAGTGCAGAGATTAAAAGAAGCAGTGGCAATCTTGTAATTACCACCATCTTCTACCTTGGGTCACCTTCATCTTCACGAACGTGGTTCTGGCCATGAAAAGCAGAGAAGGGGTTTGGCCTGGGGCTTGGCTGGCCGGGCAGCCGGAGGCACGGCGGGGTGGCGCAAGGTCATGGCAGTGCAGGCTCTCACGGGGGCTAGGCTGGGCCCGCTCGGCTGCGCCAAGGTGGCAGCGCTGGGCGCTCTTGCACAGGCCTGAAGGCCGGCGGCGGCCTTGCTCGATAGTGAACAGGCGCACACGTGCGCAATGGGCGGTGATGCGGGAGGCACGGGGCTGTGTGGCCCGAGGTGCTACATGCCCGAAGGAGAGGCGCAGGGCGACGAGGTGGCCGGAGAAGAAGGAAGACGACCCGTTCATGGAGCTCCTCACCGGAGTAGAGAAAGAAGGGTTAGGGAAACATGAATGGATCACAGATTCACAAAATGAAAGGCATGCCAATGTAGAGGATGATGAGACAAACCTCACAGCGGTGACGGTTTTGTAGGGACACCAGAGATGGCCGGAAACACTCGCCGAAGGTTCGCTGGAAACCTAGAGATGCAGAACTTCAGCGATAGATGTACAGAGCTACGAGTGGCGGCTCGCGAAAGCGGTCGTACTTCTAGAACCTGCGCGTCGAGGGCTACACCGACATATATATAGGCCTAGGGTTCGAGGTCAGGAAAAACAAGTTATTTTTTTTTATAATTTCAGGATTTTTAGAAAATCATTTTCAGTTCAAAAACAATTCTAGAAAAATCTGAAATCATTTTAAATCTTTGAAAAAATATTTCTAAACTTCCAAAAATTCAAGTAAAACTTCAAGAGATAGATTGAGACATGATGAATCCAAATAAAGTATTTGGAGCCCATGAAAAGGGATTTTTAGAGCGTCTAAAAAATGGATTTTGCTCTAGGAAAAATGGTAAAATGTTTCAGAAAAGTTCAAAAAATTCCCAGGAAGGATTGAACGGCGTCTAAACGTGTTTTTAAAACTTAGCACATATGAAAGCACAAAACTCACGCAACAAACAAACACCACATTGACAAAAAGCCCGTCAAACTAATTCCAAAATATTTGGAAAACACCATTTTTATTTAAGAAAAATATACAGAAATCTAAACTAATGTTGACAAATTTTAACCAAATAATAAAATCCTTCATTTTATTTAGTGTTTTTTTAATAACGACCCAATATATAAATTTTGGGATGTTATACCTTCTTAGCAAAGTTCTTTCTCACAGGTAAGACCAATGCTCTGTATGAGAAAATTTTAAGTTTTCAGTAGCAACATGATGAGTCTTTCCTTGAGGCATGGGAACGCTTTCACGACTACATATCAGAATGTCCTCATCATGGGATGGAAAATTGGCTACTCATGCAGACATTCTACCATGGGTTGACCAATAGCACCCATGAGAATATGGATGCTGCTACTAGAGGTGCTTTCTTATCACTCACAATCCTAGGTGAAACAGCTCTCGTGGAGAAGATGGCCTCCAACCAAGGTTGGAATTAAGAATGTTTTTAGACCCGCAAGAGAGGTGGAGGTATGCATCAACTCAAGGAGGTAGATATGCTCTCTGCCAAGATGGACCTGCTGATGAAGAAGCTCGAAGACCAAGCTAATGAGAAGAAAGAAGTCATGCATATTCATGATTCCCGCATGACATGTGAAGAGTGTGGAAACACTAGGCATTCAGGGAACAATTGTCCTGAAACCCATGAGGATATGAACTTCATAAACAGCAACTACTTTCATCCTCAACAAAATCAAGGATAAAATCAGCAACAAAGGCTAGACTACCATGGTAACTATCAAGATAATAATTTCAATAATCAACAACCCTTGAGAGAATTAATTTCTGGCCAAGCTAAAATTTTGGAGGGCTTATCTAGGAAACTAGCTTCTAATGATAAAATCTTAGAAAACATAATAATAGAATGGATAGTTTCTCCTCTACTATTAAGAACCAGCATAGCTTTAATAAAATGATAGAATCACAAATAGCTCAGCTAGCAGCCGCTATTCCTCTGACCGACAAAGGTAAGATTCCGAGGCAACCGAAAGATCTAGAAACTATAAATCTTGTCGATATTCACAATGCAGCATACTACTATATACAACCATCAGCTGGAGGATGGATAGATTATTCCTTGCCTAAAAAGAAAGGTGATCCAGGAAGACCTGTCATCCCCATAGCTATTGGACCTCATATTTTCTAAGAAGCTGTCTGTGACTTCGGCGTAAGTGTCAATATCATTCCTAACGTAATTTATGATAAATTAATAGAGATACTTTATTGTACTCAAATATGCATTTGTAGCTTACAGATCAGTCACTCTGCTACCCCAAGGGAATTTTTGAAGACACCTATGTATGAGTAGGACAATCATATGTTCCCGTACATTTTGTGGTTTTAGAAATAGGTGGAGATGTAAGGGCACCCAATATCTTGGGCCAACCCTTCCTAAGCACTGCAAAAGCAATCATCTACATGGACAGTGCCAAGATTTGCTTCACAATCAAGGATAAAAAGGAGAAGTTTTCTTTTAAGAATCATATCTTGCAATCTCCTGGTCATCCACAAACACCGTACCCACCCAAAGAGACAACAGTAACCAAGAAGAAAAGCAATAGGAGAAGGAGGAAGAACAAGGCCAGGCATCCACAAGAAGAATCGGTTAACATAATCAACACACTCCGATCGGAGTACGACCACCTCCTCACTTCACCATACCTTACCAAGAAGGACGATCCTGGTGTGCCGACGATCGAGTGTACCATTGGACAAAGAATCTTCCACAAGACATTCTGTGACATTGGGTCGGGTGTCAATATAATGTCCAAGGTAATGTATGAATATTTATTTGGTGATGAACCTTTGTTCCCTACATATATGCAATTACAGATGGTGGACCAACCAATTCTATTTCTGGAGGGAATAGCTAAAGATGTCATAGTAAGAATACATGATCACTATGCCTTGCTGACTTCATGGTTTTGGACATGGGTGAAGAAGAAGACGATACACCCATCATCCTTGGAAGACCATTTCTCAACACTACCAACGCAATCATCTACATCAGATCTGGACAAGTCCACTTCCAATTCCCTAGAGAAAAGGTACGCTGCTATTTCAATAGTTATACCACTTATGAACAGCCGAAGAAGTCCCGCTCTAGGAGACGTCAATAATCCCAATGCCAAAGGAATCAACTCCCCAAGAATGAATGGGAGGAAGATGAAGAACCTATGAAAGATAAACCTACTCCGCCAAAGTCAAGTCCACAGACCAAATAGGTGTGGAAATAAAAGGTGACATCATCAGAATCACCATCGCAAGAGGTGCAACCATCAAGTTCTCCATCTCTGGGACCGGATGATGCAACCGAAGAATGAAGGCCTTTTCTCCACTCAAGTCCTGTCTGGAGGACTTAAAAATCCGAACCCTTACTAGGAGGTAAAATTGGTAGTTATCCATATTTACTTTCTCACATTGCATAAATTATTTTCACTTTAGCATATTTACTTTTCTGCATTTGCTTTGCACTTATAAACATAAAATAAAAATTTCATCATTGCATTATAAAAACCCTAAGCCCCATGTGAATAGTTCCTTGGTGTGTAAAAACCTGCTAGAATATTTACTATGGTGGCATAAATATAAAAATACTATGCATTCAATTATATTAGAAAACCAAAAATACTGGAGAGACATCCTGCTAGATTCTGCCAATTCAAATTTATTTCCAACCTCAAGAACAACTAATCTTAGGATGGCTGACCGCTAACCCCTCATCCAGATCCATTCTATGAGTTTTGGTACTCTTGTTGACATTTTACTGGATGATGCACAAAGATTGTCACTCCCCGATACTCGTCCTATTAAGAACCGATATCAAAGCCAACAGGGGTTGTCGAATAGCAACTTCGAGGCCCCTAGGAGCGCACGTAGCAACTCCTCTTCAGGATCTTTGTGTTGAGTTACATACACATTTCCAATACAATGCAATCCAGACAACTTAACCACATACGCACTTTAGTCTCCCACTCATTCTCGAAGCATAATTGATAAGAACATAGAACTCAGGGATATAAGGTTATCGCTAAGTCTAATACTCCAGGGTACTCTAGGTGGCCACTCTTGTCACTCAACTACTCGCTAGGGTACACGTAGCTCATCTTGGAGAACGTCTACTCCAAGGTCTGCTAATCGCTGCCTTCACCGAAGCTAGTTCTAGGAAGAGACTCTGACTACCTGCAAAACAACTTAATGGCTGCACGGTGAGTACATTACATACTCATAGGACTTAATTCCAACACATAGTATTTGGTGGATGCATAGGGTAGTTATCGGGTATTTATATAAGTGCGGAAAGCTATGCAATTCATCAAGAATAGGACATGCTATGCTCGACAAAAAGGCAAAGCAGTTATCAGTATACCAAAGTGTTCATAATCATCATCAACACTACCATGGGTATAGAAAGTAAGAACAACCGATTGGTTCCATCCTAAGGGACTCCAAGCTTTCAAGACTCTACAGAGGTGTACAACTGTATCCACACAGAGAAACGGGACTGACCTCCATACACCGGGCCTAGTAGTAAGGGTTGCCTCATGTTCTCCAACCTTTTTCTAATCCAACCTGAGTGTCACATGAAAGGTTCGAGCGGGTTCCCGAACATTCCCAACCGACGCCACCCCCTTGCTAGTTTCACGGATAACAGGTCACAACTAGTTACTTGGCTTGTTGACCCCATCCGCGACATGTGGTCTATATGGGTGGTTACTTGGACTTACGTATCCCTATACATGGTCCTTACTGCCCCACGAGCTACATCGTTTGAGATCCCACACTCATGTTGACCTACCCCTCGCATGAGCAAGATATCCAAGTGATCATCAAGATTACTATATTAGGATCCTTAGTCCTTAGCCAGATTAGTTAAGTAAGTCAAGTTGTACCCTCATTGGTTTTAGTAGTTAATTATCCAGGTGTAGCATCCTACACATGCGAGTATGAGTTCCCTTCTCATGCTCGACTTCTACTGTTGCCCCACAACTAACCAATAAGCATTAAGCGTCCCATTCCCATTGTTTAGATGAGAGGCTTCTATAGAATATTAGACTACTCTAAGTGTAGTGCAAGAGTGATCATTATCTAACTCTACATGCAATGCATAACTCATAATGCAACTTGATAAGTATTCAAAGTAGGTTTTATAGTAGTGGGGTGCCTGCCTGATAGTGTTGTTGATCTAGACAACTCCACGCTACGATGACTCCCACACGATCCTCACGAAATGAGGCATCCAAGCCTGAAAGGAGAGATTTCGAGGATTGGAGACAAGATGATCGCACGATAGATAAGGAAACTACGAGTTCTACTTGGGTCTTGGGAGACATCTACTGCTATAGGGTATAATCTAATCTTGGTGACTTGTTGGGTGCACTAGCTGACTAACCTTCCTGATCACTGTGGTAGTTGGACACTCTGTCCTACTGACGGACGCTCCGCTGTACCAAGTGTTGAGATAGGTTGCCTCTAGGTTGGCTCTATGTTGATTAGCGGACACTCCATGGGAATCATGGAGACTCCGATAATAACTGGGCACTCTCGAGTTACCGGGTTACTCTGTGCCTATAAATCATTGGATACTCCGACACTTGGGATGAACGATCCGGTGGGAACTAGGTGCTCTTAGGTTCTCAGGTTATTGGTTCAGTATAATTCATCGGACACTCCACTGTGATGATGGACGCTTTGATACTCTTGCTCATTAGAGAACTCAGGTTGCTGGTGACTATGCTTTGGGTTTGGTGGACACTCCATCCTACTGACAGACTCTCCATCCTACTGATGGACTCTTTGTCAATTGGGTGATAGAACCTATGCTCTTGGGTTCTTGGGTAAAGGCTTGGGGATTCATGCCTAGATCTTCAGTGATGGACTTCATGCATGTGTAAGACATCTCTAGTGTAGCTTAGGTGGCTTGCTAGGCGGATTCGATTAGCTAACGCAGCCAATGACTTACTAAGCTAAGAGAGACCTCGATAAAGAAGAGAGATTGAGCTGCAACATACTTGGTTCTCATCCTTGAAGGGTCTCTTACCAAGCAATTCCCCTGATCCTTACATTCAAGAGAAGAGACTTGGGTTAGGGTTTGGGGATTGACCTCAAGATGGTGAGAAGAGAGAGCTCTTTAGCTAACCATGGGATGGAAAATGGTTGAACTCCATGATCTTGACCCAAAGCTACTCTTGCTGTCCTTGGTGAGCTGGATCCACCTTTTCTTCTTCATCCTCTCCACTTTCTCACTCTAGTTCTTGCTTTCTCCTCCTTGCCTTTCATTCTAGAGAGAGATGAGGGAAATAGGGAGAGTGAATGGAGCTAAGGGTCAGGGGTTGGGATATTTCTCCACTTCATGCTGACATGTGGGCCATGTTGGTTCAATGGGTGACAGCTCATTTCCCACTATTTCTGAAGTCGCTGCATTCCTGTCGAATCATCCGATAGTAGCTGCGGATTGTCCGGTAGGTTACTACTTGTTGATTCTAAGTTTTGGAATCTGATCCTTCCAAGCTCAAGGTTGACTCTGGTTGACATGACGTCCGAAGTTATTCTTGATTGCCACGACGTCTAAAGTTAGGTCCCTCGAGTGACATCTTCCTTTGCTGAGCGTTTGGTTGACTCTGGTTGACCAGAAGGGTGAGAGTTTATGGGGTAACGAAACTTGGGTCGTTACAATCCTCCCCCACTTGAATTCAAGCTCACCCTCGAGCTTATCAAGGGGTTGCCTTAAGCTCCTTTAAGATTCCTTTCTAGCATCCCGGCAATCACTAAGTCTTGAGCGTAAGGGTTGGAGTGACAGATCGATGAACTGCTAGGTTAGATTGCATGCTGACACTAAGGTTAACATGCTGCCAAACAATCAGGCCTTGGTACTCTATACTTTCTATTGTTGGAGATTTTACTCAGTCCGATGGACGATCTGATTCGTCATCGTGGACCTTCCGGTGTTCCACTAGGTTGAATTCAACTAGTGCACTTACCAACTTGATGGATGCTCTGTGGTCCTCACGGATTGTCTGATAGGGATCAGACTATATATATAGGCCGATAGCCACTGGACATGTCACTTTCTTTCCTTCATTCACCAGTCCCCCTCCCTTGCGCACACGCACCTACTTCGCCGCCTATGCCATGACACCTGCCTCGGAGATGCCCTCCCCAGAGACTTGCGGTCACATGCTCCACCATGGGCTTGTCCAAAATGTAGGGTGTTGGGTAAGATCCCTTCTTTCTTTACCTTTGGCTTCCATTCTCCATCTTGCAAAATTATGGTTAGCTCGATCGATCCAAGGCTTGTGGTCCTTGCAAATCTACCTTGGGGATCTGGTAGAGCATGCTTGGATGTGTCCTCATGTAGCTCTTGTAGTAGTTGCATTAAGGGAATCCATGGTTTCCAAGAATCGATAGTGTGTCGGTCACTGTGGGCTACTATTTTGCTACGAATTGGACAAATAATCCGTCATTCTAGCGGATGCTTCTGCCATTCCTGAGTGGCTTAGAGAGTTTTCCCTGGTACTATCCATTTCTAGTTGTTCATTAAGCTGATGAATGGTCTGTGACCCTTGCAGGTGTTCTGCTGGTCTGTATGTGGCTTGTGGATGTTCTCATAAGAAAAGATTGTATGTCATTAAAAGATTTCTGATGTCTTAATAGAAGATTCCGATAGGGATTGATTACTCTATCCTAGCTATCTCTGTCCTCGTTTGCACTAGCGGACGATCTGTGATCCCAGATAGAAGCTCTGGCAATCTCTATTTCTCACCGAATTGGCCGTTTCCTTTATCCGTACTTGCCCTCTACTCCAATTTGTATCTAACTTTCTTTATCCACACCTGGGTGAATCATCATTATTTCCCTTCTTGATTGCAGGCGTTCTTCTAGTCTTTGTTGTCATAGGGGCGACCATGAAGAGAGAGTCGAGGAGGGTCGTGGGTGATTCCAGTCGTTGGGTTGTCGAGGATGATGACCCGATGGACTACGACTGTGAAACCGAGGATGAGGGGTTGGGTAGCAGGAGGAAGGTTCCATCAAGACGGTTACCATCGTCTTAATGTGCCTCATTACCTTCTTCTGGGAGTGAGAAGGATAACAATAATGGTTATGATGGTGAGGGTGAGTCATTGGTGTGTTGTGGTGTTCACGGTCGTAGGAGAAATGCAGTTGCTGTTGGTCAGAACAACTGGGTGCCTCTAGCTGGTTACTTTGATCCATACTTCGAAGGTATCCATACTTAGGTTCAGGACATGATAACTCTGATGGTGGGAAACTTTGATAAGAGGTTCAATCATGAATGGGAATATTTGCAAGAGCGCATCATTGATCCACTGTAGGCTTCAGTGCGCAATCTGACTGAGAGAATGGAGCTTCTCTCTGCAAGGGAAGAGCTGCAGGGAGTTCGCAATGACATTGCGGTCAATGCCTAGAACATCTCATAGCTTAGGCTTTCTCATGAGAGTCTTGCCGCTTACATCTACCGTCACTTCCTGTCGTCGCTCTAAGGTATTCCCACTTTATCCACCCTCTTGGATTTGGGTTCCTTGGCCGAGGGGTCACATTCTGGTATGCTTAATCCAATTTAACCTGAACTTGTCCTCTCTCACAACGGATGTGGTTTCAGCGTTTCCTCAGGCATTGTTCCCGTAGGGCTATGCTTCATCTAGTGCCACCATGTTGGGTAGATATCTAAATTTCCTCTAGTTCTGGCTTTTGCTCCTCATTTTTCCCTTGTAGTTCTGAACCAACCTATGAACTCCAGTTGCAGGGGTACCTCTGATGATGCCTACCTCACCTTGGCTTCCTCCACCGTATCCACAAATGTCATCACCGCCATCACCATATTTCGCATAGCAGCAGTAGTTCCCACCACCATCTCCACAACAGTGACATAGGTTCTAGTCTTTCGGCCATCTTCACTTAGGGATTGGGAAACTAAACTTGGATGGTTTGCCTGTTGCTCCACTATGTCGAGCACAACATTAGTAATGATGAACTAATTTCTTGATCTAGATATGTAGCCACCTTTGAGGTGATTAACTATCCACATCACTGTCAATTGGTCGAGGACTTGATGAACATTGTAGGTCCCACATGTAGACCATTTGTGTAGACTCCTTGTGCTACTTGTGATGTTGAAGGGCTACTAAGTGCTTGCACTTCCTAGTTCCACTAGCCATGCAAAGCCTGATTCACCTCAAGTATGCTCTTATCTTGGATTGCTCGGTAACTACTATTATGCTCGCTAGTACTTTAGGTGCCTGTAGACTTCTTTCATCCTTCACTCTTACAATAACCTTGGGTTTTGCTTCTCGGCCCTAGGCTTCACTAGCTACTCCTGGTCATGGCCATCCTACAATGTGGTAATCATCCCTGACATCTTCAGGAGCACTCCATATCATGTCATGTCTGCGATTGCTACTGCCACAGCAGCCTCAACTGATTTTGTCTAACCAATGGATATCACCAGACACGTCACCGCTGCACCCTAGAATTTGGACATTACTCCGGTCCATTGGGGAAATGTTTGCTCCAATACCCTAGGGTGTTAGGCGTGCTTGCGTGATGACGCACCGGGTACCTCTGCCACCTAGGGGTACTACCTAATGGGTGTCGTGTTTAGCACTCCACTTAGATCACTTCCACTACTCATCCGAGCTTGTTTAGCATGTCATTCCCTTGTGCACTTAGGTGCCTATCCGCCTTGCTGGGCTGTGATTTGGAAGATAAGGCCAAGATATGCGGGAGGCGTTGCTAGTATCCTTTGCTGAGCCCTCGTGGTTGTTGACATTTCTTAGCATCACTACCAAGATTAGAGTTTGGATTCTATCCTTAGCAATAGTGCCAGAAATGTTTAATGGTATTTATTAACTTGACACTTGTTTTAGTAGCCACCTATTAATTAACTGCACCTCTAGCTTACTTGTACCAGGTTGTCATCCCTAGTGTTGGAGCTAAAAGTGATTATAGGCACTACCTAGCATTACTACTAAGTAGTTATCTTATTATTTCATGTGACTAAAGAAGATAAAGATAAGAACAGAAAGTATCCGCAAACGCACAGATAATTATACTATTATAGCATTTTACCCAAGAGTATTCCAGGGATCGTTATTTATATTTTACCACTAGGAAGGGATGGCTTAAAGAAAATGTGATGATCACTTGTACATACAATGGAGAATGAACCATGTCTAATCTATCTACTCATAACAGGGATAAGTCACAAGTCACAAGATAAATGTATAATGAATAATAAATATCAAGTCATAAATAGCGTAATTCACCTAGAGCACTCCCTTCTAAGGCAATAGCATGGTTTAGGTAAAAGTAAAGGAATATTCCTAAGTCATTCTTAATTACATATCAGAGTATACTATGATTAGTGTAATTCCACTTAGCAATCATGGCAAGAATACTTTATATCTACACACAAGGGACACTACTAAGGAAGATCAGGAACAGAGCAAGTCTTCCTTCGCAACCGGGTCCTACTTGTCCTATATTTAGGGAGTGGACTACAAAGGACTCAACAGGAGTGTCACTTCCATGATCTACCACATGGCTCGAAATATAGGGTGCATTCATAGGTAAACAACGTCTAAGCTCCATGCTTACACGATGTTGACCACTCACCCATGACGTCAAAGAGTGAGCGCTATACGATCTTATGTTTAAATATAAAGATATTCTAACTATACTAGGCATATAGTCAAAGTAGACAATGAACAATATAATTAAGAACATATATAATATATAGAGCAATGTCATATCTATTGTAACTAGCAAGAATATATATAGAAAGATGCAAAAGAGAGGTTATACAAGGCTTTACCAAAGCCGCGCTCTTGACATGATCTAGAATCCAAGCGAAGCTTGTCTCCCTCTACTTCTAGCCTAGTTAGCTATGCTCTAGAATTGGTAGAGCTCTAAGAAACTAGGGTTTCTGGCTCTGATGACTTGATCAAATGACTTGGGTTATGCCTAACCACAGGGTGCAAGGGCTTGCTTATATAACCTGGTGGGATGAACCAGAGCCCTCGGATCAAATAGACTTGAATCAACAGTGAAGATGCAAACCCTAAGGCAGTGGAGGAACTGACGTAGAACTGTGGGCTGACAGGAGACCCCATAGGTCGATAGACCTAGGGTGGGGTCGGCCGACCTAAGTCTATGCCAGGTGGGCCCCCCTTTGGTGGGTCGTATTCTCGTGTCTTCTAGATCCTTCTTGACTTGGGTTCACGGTAGAATATGATTTTTACCCCGACGTCCTTGATATCTTGATTCCTTTTCCTGATAAACCCCTACAGAAACACAGATTCACCAAAACCTATGGAATTCTATCAGTTTAAACCCTAATTCTATGTTGGAGGTTGATATATGCCCTTTTTCATGTTTGGTTGACGGTGTATAATAGTAGTTAGTGACCATCAACAACTCCCCCAAACTTAACCTTTGCTAGTCCCTTCGCAAAGCTAAACTCAGTAATAGATCAGGAGTTGCTGCAATGCTTTCACACCTCAAAAGTACACATGCATTCAAACAAGAATTCTCCTCCGGATTAAAGTAAACTATTCTTGACTTTCAAACTTACTCATATTCCCTTCAACTATGGAGCTTGTAGCCTTCACTTGGGTCTTGAGCAATTGAAAGACAGAACAGTCAAGTCAAGCACTATGTCTCAAGCTCTTTGTTCAACTATTATTCTATAGTTTTTGTAAGTTTTCAAAATAAAACTTAGAGATTCCTTCGTATGACCCTCTCAAGTTTCTCATATATGTTGTATTTGTGGATCCTCACCAAGGCAATAATGATGTTATGCCTTCACTCTCTCATCCTATAACTAAGGTTTATGTGGAGCTCATAGGTATGGAGACAGCGTATACATACTTGCAAAGCATATATTGTGAAGTCAAACAATAGATCTAGAGAAAAGAGTCATACAATCAAATCAAGATGTGCATGTGTGTGGATATGAGAAGTGGAGTGGATATATGGTGGATGAATGGTATCAATGGTGACAATGGTGTAAACCTAATTCTACTTTTGCTTCTTGAAAACATATCTCTCTCTCTTGGAACTTGGAAACACTTGCTAGAGAATATGGGCTATCTTATTCATCTCTCTTCTCTTTTTTAGGCGGGCATCAAAGTACCCATTGTTTTAATATCTCGGACACTTGTCCATTTTTTTTCAATACTCTCTTTCTCTTCTTTTTTTTAATTGTAACTTTTGCATAGCCACAAGCCACTTTCTGCAACAAAACTTTTGAGAGATAATAACAAGAACTTGGAGCATTTATTTGGTGGTATTGGGGTGATTGGGTGGATGAATAAAAACATGTTGTTGTGTACTTCTAGTGTAGAAGCAGCATATTTGGGTGGAGCATGTGTGATCTTGATTTTAAAAGCATAACAAGTCTCTAAGGTATCAACAAAGCTTGACAACACTCAATGTAAAGCAAGTAGCATATATATATGTGGGTTTCCTAGTCTAGCATTTATGTATGGCTGTGGTAGGAATTCAAGCTCTGTCATACAGGAACTCATCATATAGCATTTAAGATTTTCAAAAGATAAATTTCCAGAACTTTAGTATCACTAGGAACAAGATAAACAGTAGCTCAGACATTCTCATATCATATCCATCAATTACCTAGACTTAGATCAAACATTCGCTGCCCACAAGTTTCAGGCTCAGAGTAAATCTTCAGGTCAAAACAATTGTATTTAAAACTTGGAAGAATTCGAGGCTAAAAACTAGGTACTTGAAAAGAATTATGGCAGAGCAACTATTCAATATTTCCATAAAGAGATTATCTTCAGAGTCCATTTTATTTGAGCAAAAAAGCAAACTTCTATACACACTCTCTTTTTATTTTTTTTCAAACTTTAAAAATCATACCAATCTACTTAGAACTTAAAAGGAATTCTTTATTTTGTTTTATGGTTATGCATCTTTTTATTATTTTTAATAGCACATTTAAAAGTAGTAAAGTAAAAAGAGAAAAGAAATACTTAGCTAGATACAAGAGGGATGCTCTCCCCCAAGCTGGATGATGATGTAGTCATTTATTCTTGCAGTGTAGCAAACTAACAATAGAGTTGTACATAACATCCACTCGCTCGTCAGCTCTTCTTGATCCTTCGAATCCTGCAAAGCTTAAATAGACAACTGTCGCACCCATTTAAAGACCAAATGGAATGCATACTCTTATGTGTGCCCAGAGATCAATCACACATAAGTTTAACAAATTATAAAGGAAGTATCATCACAAATGTTATTATATCACGATTATTAACACATAGTCTTTACACAAATGTAGCGGAAGGTAAAAATATAAATCTCTCGTGGTAGCTCCAATCATAGGCACATTGACTGGTTGACTGCAAGTCTAGTAATCTTCAGGGAAGTAGGAGTAGTAGTCACTATTTGCACCATCTGTTACCCCATCCGAGATTTTTATCCAAGTAAGAAAAATAAACAAGCGTAAGTACATCTCGTACTCAACAAGTGTAACATGGGGTTCATGAGGCTCAAAGGCACGACATTGGTTTATCAGCATGTAGCTTTTAATTGGCACAATTTTAGCATATCAATAGCATCAAGATGTCTCAATGTAAACAATAAACATATGATCCATGTGAAATGATTAACGAATAGCAAAAACATATTCATTATTAATGATCAACTATTCCATAAGGGTCCAAGGCCACTCGTGACCGTGAGCACGGCTGTTATAACAGCTTTACACTCTGTAGAGGTTGTACACTTTCACTGTGAGTCGTGTCGCCCATATGCCCGGGTTAATTACTCCCAAAACACTTCCAAGGTGAGCAGGCAGGGAAACACTATGAAGTCTTTTGAAGGTTCATCTAACAAGTTAGGGACAGTAGATTCACTCGGCAAACAGATGTAGAGCCCCCCTTCCAAAAGGCACAATGACACGCAGCCTATACACATAAGGACAGAGGCCGCACTATACCCGATTCATCAAGCCATTCTTATGCCAAAAAGGTTACCACTAACAAGCTAGAAAAAGGTCCTTCTATATGACTAAAGCCAGAGCCATATAGCCCTCACAGTTGTACTGTAAATCCCGGATGTTCGCTTACAGATAAGTCCTTAAGGAGAGAAACTTGAGCATCAAAAATAACCCCATGCTCTAGTCCCCTTTAAACAGTAATCAAAAGTCATCTTTTAATGTTTATTGCACATTCCATTAGTCAAATTACATGATCATAGTTCATGTTACGCACTAGCAATGCTACTCAATGCAATATAATAGGTGTCAAGGTATAAGATCAAAACTAAGTCATCCTTAACAAGGGAATATATGCATAATGATATTATTTGCTTATTGTGAATAGGACAACAAGGATAATCCCATGCTATACTTGCCTTGCTCAAACTGGTCCTGAAGATCTTGCTTGTAGAAAAACTCTTGGTCTCCAACGAATTGCTCACCGTCTATACTCGATCAACAACGGCAACAACATTCATCCAGAAACAATCATGCATAGACAAACAAGGCTATAATTAGAAAAGTACACCAACAGTAATAAAATAAGATAAAAAGTCTTTAAAATGAATCTACAACTCGCTAGGATCACACAGACGCGAAGATCACGAAAAACGGAGCTAAAACGACGAAGTTATGAATTTACAAACATTTCCTATAGAAAAAATAATTACTTTAATTCAAACTCAAAAATAAAATGTTACAAACCTACTGTACAGTGGTACTAACATGTAGAGCTCACAAATATGAACCTAACGCAATTTGAACGGGTCAAATCGGAGTTAAAACGGAGATTCTACGCATGAATTAACCTAGTGGCAAAACTATAAATAAGTGAAAACGTATTTCTGAAGTTACCGCGATCAAAATACGCTTTATGAAAAAGAAAACGTAACTCAGGAATACGCCTTGGACTGCAGGTTCTATATTTAAAATTTACAGGGGCTCTTTAACAAAATTGACGACCGAAGGGGTATCCTTGATTTTTGACCGTCAGATTTAAAGTAGACGGCCGAGATCGTTAGATGGAGGAGGGAGAGGACCGGCCAGCGGAAGAGATGAACTACACGGTGGCCTCCATGGCCGGCGGCAAGGAATCTCGCTGGCGCAACCCAATCGGACGTTTCCGACCACCATTTGACATGCGATCGGTACCACACGAACGAGAAGCTCGATGCGAACTCACTGAGGTAGAAAACGGAGACGGGGTCGGATCGAAAACGGCGTGGAGCTCGGGATGGTGGCGGTGAACTCCTGTGAACATGGTAAGGCGAGATGAGTTGATGAGGAAAAAGAAAAGAAGGCTCGGTAGCTTCGGAAGCATGACGCGAAGCTTGGAGGCTAGCTTACGAGATCGGAGACGCGACGAAATCGACGAATCGACCTCAACGGCGGCGGGAAGGGCTCGTGCTCGCTGTGGTGATGCTCACAAGGGCCACGGTGGCTTCGAGAGGGCGAGATGGAAGCGGAGGGGCGTGGGAGCTCGGATTATATAGCCCGGTGGTGCTCTAAACAAGGAAGGAAGAGATATGGGAGACGGATTCGATCGGTGGAAGCAAAGGAAAGAAATCCGAGCGGCGTGGGGAGGAAGAAGGCATCCCTGACAAGCGGGCCCGTGGTGTCAGCGACGGTGAGGGAAGGAAGGCGCGCGCGCTTGCGCAAGCCAGGCCGACAGCTAGGCTCGGCCCAAAGCGGGACGCGGGGAAAAATGAAACGGGCCGCGCGCGGGGTCTAGGCCGAAGCGGCGCACTGCCGGGCTGCGGGCTGAGCTGGGCCATAACCGATAGGAGATGATTTCCTTTTCTTTTTTTTCCTTTTCCAAATTTTCAAAGCATTTTCCAAAAAGATTTTGAATCCTCTTTTGAGTTTGATTCAAACCACTCAATACAAAAATTCAAATGCAGCAGCATGAATGCTCAATCACGTTCCTACCCTTATATTTGATTTTAAATTAATAAAAAATATTATTCTTCTAAGTTTGTATGCTCACAAAATTGCATAATAAATCATATTCACCTACTTTTAAATCATACCAAATTTTAGGGTGTTACAACAATAAAACTCGTGGAATTGATTAAGTGTTAGTGGTGAACCTCCTAAGCCTCAATTGCCTAGAGCTCTTCCATGTTTGATTATGTTTCTTGCAATAGGATCCTTAATATTATTATTTTTTGGACTTTATATTTTATATGATGCAACAAGAATGAATATTTATTTTTATTTTTATGCCACCATGGTGAATATTCCTGCGGTTTTTATGCCACAAAATTATTCACATGGGGCTTTAAGATTTATAGTGCAATGCAGTAAGCAAATATTTTTTATTTTCTTTTTCTAATGCAGATGTACAAAAATAAATGTGCAATAGAAATTATGCTAATGCAGAAATATGCTAAAGAAAAATTATGTAATACAAAAAAGGGAAATATGGATAACTACCAAGTTTACCTCCCGGCAAGGGTTCGGTGATTTAAGTCCTCTGAACAGGACTTCTTGTCTTGCTCAGTCTTCCCAGGGTGCATCACTAGGTCTGAATGATGACCCTGGTTGCACCTCTTTTGATGGTGAACTGGATGATGATCCCTTCTCCTTCCATACCTGTTTAGTTGGTAGACTTAATGTTGATGTTGGGGATTCATCCTTCTTAGGTTCTCCTGTTTCTTCAATTTTTAGAAGTTGATTCTTGCAGTGTTGGGCTGAACGGCATCTCCTCCTTGATCCATTCTTCTTTGGCTATCCACAAGTTGTATAAATATTGAAATAATAGCGTACCTTCTCAGAAGGGAACTGGAAGTGGACCTCTCTTGATCTCATGTAGATGATTGCTCAAATTGTGTTGAGGAACGGTCTTCCAAGCACAATTTGTGGATCGTATTCTTCTTCTCCCATGTCTAGGACCATGAATTCAGTGGGGACATAGTGATAATGAATTTGCACCATGACATCCTTTGCTACCCCCTCTGAAAATCAGAATGTTTGGTCCGCCATCTGCAGCTGCACATAGGTGGGGTACAAAGGTTCTTTACCGAATAAATACTCATATGTTACCTTGGCTATTATGTTGACTCCCGACCTAGTGTCGCAGAAGGTCTTGTGGAAGATTCTTTGATTGATCATGCACTTGATTGTGGGTACGCCTGGATCATCTTGTTTAAGGAGGTACGGAGATATAAGGAGGTAACCATACTCCATGTGAACTATGTTGATTATCTTCACTGATTTTGTAGGTGATTGCTTAGTCTTATTCCTCCTCCAATTTGTCTTCTTTTCTGCTGTCTTTTATATGTACGCCTTTTGTGAATGAGCAGGAGATTGCAATGTTTTGTTCTTGAAAGTGAATCCCTCATTTCTACCCTTGATAGTGAAACAGATTTTAGCATCATCTGTGTAGATGATGGCTTTGCGGTCCTTAGAAATGGTCGACGCAAAATGATAGGTGCTTTCTCATCACCACATGTTTCTACTACCACAAAGTCTGCAGGTATATACAAGTGTCCAACTCGCACACCGTCTTCAAGGATGCCCTTCAGGTAGCAGAGCGACTGACCTGCAAGCTGCAAACACATGTTTGTGTACAATAATTGATCTCCATGCATTTTCTAATAAATTACCTTTGGCATGATGTTGACGCTTGCACTGAAGTCATAGACAGCTTCTTCAAAAGTGTTTGGCCCAATGGCTATTGGGATGACAGATCTTCTTAGGTCACCCTTCTTTTTAGGCATGGAGTCATCTTTCCATCCTCCTAATGGTCGATCTCTATAGTACCATCCTGCATTGAATATGTCAATAAGATTTGTAGTTTCTAATTCTTCCGGTTGCCCTGGAATCTTACCTTTCTTAGCCAGAGGGATAGAAGATGCCAGCTAAGCTATTTGAGATTCTATCATTTTATTAAAACTATGCTGGTTCTTAATGGCAGAAGCAAAGCTATCAATTCTATTATTGATAGTTTCTAGCAGTTTATCATTGGAAGCTATCTTCTTAAACATTTGATCCAATAATCTAGATTGACCAGCAACTAGATCTCTCAAAGGTGTATTGAAATTATTGAAATTATTACCTTGATAATTACCTTGGTAATTACCTGAGTAGCTAGGCCTCTGTTGCTGATTCCAACCTTGATTCTGAGGACGATAGTTGGTGTTGTTGTTGATATAGTTCACATCCTCTTGGATCTCTGGACAGTTATGGCCTGAGTGTCTAGTGCCTCCACACTCTTGACATGTCATGCGGGAATCATGAATGTGCATGACTTCTGTCATCTCACTGGCTCAGTCATCGAGCCTCTTCATCAGCAGGTCCATCTTGGCAAATAGCATGTCTACCTCCTTGAGCTGGTGTAACATCCAGTCCCGGCATACACGGCCCAGGCCCACTCTGCCGAGGAGTGGTCCCACCTGCGTAGCAACCCGCTTGAGCTTTCGTCCTCGCTTCGCTCAAAACGGTTAACCGAAGGTTACTACGCATCCCTGGCCCTGGTATTTAAGTCGGTTGGTCTCCCTTAGGATTCACAATATGGGACTAAACACCGGTTGCATAGTGTTTCATGGTATACAGTAACTCGTGTGAACAGTGTACGGTATACAGTAGCACAAATTTGGCCTGCCCCAACTCACTGCTACAATAACCGGGAGTGAACATTGCTCGCACTACATTACCACGTTGCTACAGTACCTAGAGTCCTGGATGTGCAGTAACTCCATAGCTACAGTGATTGTCCTGCTGTCGCTGCTGCCGTACTCGGCCCATACCTAAATTGGGCCCACTTGGTCGATGGCGCTGTTACAATCACCCCCCTAAGGATTCGACATCCCCGTCGAATGCCAGATTGGCTTACCCTATTCAGGACACCTAATTCAAGATCCTCCTGTCTTGGCCATGTTTGTGTGTTCCCATGCCGACGCATGTGTCATGCCATGCCGTGTCCACGACGGGCCCACGCGCATGCACACATCATGCCCAAGCATCTGATCCCCACGTGCCTGTGAAACCGCGAGAGTTGGCTTTGATACCAAATGTAACATCCAGTCCCGGCATACACGGCCGAGGCCCACTCTGCCGAGGAGTGATCCCACCTACGTAGCAACCCGCTTGAGGTTTCATCCTCGCTTCGCTCAAAACGGTTAACCGGAGGTTACTACGCGTCCCTGGCCCTGGTATTTAAGTCGGTCGGTCTCCCTTAGGATTCATAGTATGGGACTAAACACCGATCGCACAGTGTTTTGCGAGCTACAGTTACTCGTGTGAACAGTACCCGATCTACAGCAACACGAATTTGGCATGGCCCAACTCGCTGCTACAGTAACAGAGAGTGAACATTGCCACGCCACATTACCATGCCGCTACAGTCAGAGTCTGGATGTACAGTAACTCCGTAGCTACAGTGCTCGACCCACTGCCACTCCAACCGTACTTGGCCCATACCTAAATTGGGCCCACTTGTTCCATGGGGCTCTTACAATCACCCCCTAAGGATTCAACGTCCCCGTCGAATGCTAGACTGGCTTACCCTATTCAGGACACCTGATTCAGGATCCTCCTGTCTTGGCCATGTTTGTGTGTTCCCGTGCCGGCGCATGTGTCATGCCATGCCATGTCCACGACGGGCCGATGCGCATGCACACATCATGCCCGAGCATCTGATCCCCACGTGCTCGTGAAACCGCGAGAGTCGGCTCTGATACCCAATATAATATCCAGTCCCGACATACACGGCTCAGACCCACTCTACCGAGGAGTGGTCCCAGCTGCGCAGCAACCCGCTTGAGCTTTCATCCTCGTTTCACTACAAATGTTTAACCGAAGGTTACTACGCGTCCCTAGCCCTGGTATTTAAGTCGGTCGGTCTCCCTTAGGATTCACAGTATGGGACTAAACACCGGTTGCACAGTGTTTCGTGAGCTACAGTACCGAGAATGAATGTTGACCCCGCTACATTACCCCGCCGCTACAGTACCAGAGTCCGGATGTACAGTAACTCCGTAGTACAGTGCTCGGCCCACTACCGCTGCTACCGCACTCGTCCCATTAATGAATTGGGCCCACTTGGTCCATGGGGCTGTTACAATCACCCCCCTAAGGATTCCACGTCCCCGTCGAATGCCAGACTAGCTTACCCTATTTAGGACACCTGATTCAGGATCCTCCTGTCTTGGCCACGTTGGTGTGTTCCCATGCCAACGCATGTGTCATGCCATGCCGTGTCCACGACGGGCCCACGCGCATGCACACATCATGCCCGAGCATCTGATCCCCACGTGCCCATGAAACCGCGAGAGTCAGCTCTAATACCAAATGTAACATCCAGTCCTGGCATACACGACCCAGGCCTACTCTGCCGAGGAGTGGTCCCACCTCCGTAGCAACCCGCTTGAGCTTTTGTCCTCGCTTCGCTCAAAACGGTTAACTGAAGGTTACTACGCGTCCCTGGCCCTGATATTTAAGTCGGTCGGTCTCCCTTAGGATTCATAGTATGGGACTAAACACCGATTGCACAGTGTTTTGTGAGCTACAGTTACTCGTGTGAACATTACCTGATCTATAGCAACACGAATTTGGCCTGGACCAACCCACTACTACAGTACCGGGAGTGAACATTGCCCGCGCTACATTACCACGTTGCTACAGTGCTCGGAGTCTGGATGTACAGTAACTACATAGCTACAGTACTCAGCCCACTGCCGCTGCTACCGTACTCGACCCATACCTAAATTGGGCCCACTTGGTCCATGGGGCTGTTACAATCACCCCCTAAGGATTTGACATCCCCGTCGAATGCCAGACTGGCTTACCCTATTCAGGACACCTGATTCAGGATCCTCCTGTCTTGGCCACGTTTGTGTGTTCCCATGCCGGTGCATGTGTCATGCCATGCCGTGTCCACGACGGGCCCACGCGCATGCACACATCATGCCCGAGCATCTGATCCCCATGTGCCCGTGAAACCACGAGAGTCAGCTCTGATACCAAATGTAACATCCAGTCCCGACATACACGGCCCAGGCCCACTCTGTCGAGGAGTGGTCCCACCTGCGCAGCAACCCGCTTGAGCTTTCATCCTCACTTCGCTGAAAGCGGTTAACCGAAGGTTACTACGCGTCCCTGGCCTTGGTATTTAAGTCGGTTGGTCTCCCTTAGGATTCATAGTATGGGACTAAACACCAGTCGCACAGTGTTTCACGAGCTATAGTAACTCGTGTGAACATTACCTGATCTACAGTACACGAATTTGGCCTGACCCAACTCGCTACTACAGTACCGGGAGTGAACATTACCCGCGCTACAGCTTCCCGACACTACAGTCTGGAGTCCGGATGTACAGTGACTCTGCAGCTACAGTGCTCGGCCCACTGCCGCTACTACCGTACTCGGCCCATACCTAAATTGGGCCCACTTGGTCCATGGAGCTGTTACAATCACCCCCAAGGATTCGACGTCCCCGTCGAATGCCAGACTGGCTTACCCTATTTAGGACACCTGATTCATGATCCTCCTCTATTGGCCACGTTTGTGTGTTCCCATGCCGGCGCATATGTCATGCCATGCCATGTCCACGACGGGCCCACACGCATGCATACATCATGCCCGAGCATCTGATCCCCACGTGCCCGTGAAACCACGAGAGTCGGCTCTAATACCAAATGTAACATCCAGTCTCGGCATACACGGCTCAGGCCCACTCTGCCGAGGAGTGGTCCCGCCTGTGTAGCAACCCGCTTGAGCTTTCGTCCTCGCTTTGCTCAAAATAGTTAACCGACGGTTACTACAAGTCCCTGGCCCTGGTATTTAAGTCGGTCGGTCTCCCTTAGGATTCACAGTATGGGACTAAACACTAGCCGCACAGTGTTTCGAGAGCTACAGTAACTCACGTGAACAGTACCCGATCTATAGTAACACGAATTTGGCCTAGCCCAACTCGCTGCTATAGTATCGGGAGTGAACATTGTTCGCGCTGCAGTACCACGACGCTACAGTATCGGAGTCCAGATGTATAGTAGCTCCACAACTACAGTGCTCGGCCCACTGCCGTTGCTACCGTCCTTGGCCCATACCTGAATTGGGCCCACTTGGTCCATGGGGCTATTATAGCTGGTGCATTCCACCTCTCTTGCGGGTCTGAGTTCATTCTTCATTCCAATCTTGGTTGGAAGTCATCTTCTCCACAAGAGATATTGCATCTCTAATAGTAAGTGATAGAAAAGCACCTCCTATAGCAGCATCAATTGTCTCACGGGTGCTAGTGGTCAACCCATGGTAGAAGGTTTGCATGAGTAGCCAATTCTCTATCCCATGATGAGGACACTCTGAGATATAGTCTTGAAAGAGTTCCCAGGCCTTAGGGATAAATTCATCATGTTGCTGTTGAAAACTTGAGATTCTCCCACACAGAGCATTTGTCTTGCCCATGGGGAAGAACTTGGCTAGGAAGGCAGTGGAGCAGATATCCCATGTAGTGTTCTTGTCTTTATTGGCATAGAACCATTGTTTTGCCTTTCCTAACAATGAGAATGGAAAAAGGCGGAGTAGAATAGCATCTCTGGTTACTCCTTTGATAGTGAAAGTTCTGCAGATCTCCATAAAGTGTTGGAGATGTACACTCGCATCTTCATGTGCCTTTCCACAAAACTAACTAGCTTGCACCATGTTGATAAGAGCTAGCTTGAGCTCGAATCCATTCTCTCCAACATCGGTTTGCGGACCGGTTCGGATGTTGGCAGTGGTTGGAGCAGAGAATTCGCAGAGAGTCTTGTTAGCCAAAGCTTCAAACTCTAGTGTCAAACTTCTTATTTGGTTGTCCTCTGACTCTAGAGTGAGAACTTTCTTAAGACTAGCTTTAGCTTTCCTGAGTAGTACTTCTGGATCGTCTAAGTAGTTTGTCGGAAGATCAAAACCGATTATACATTACCCTACATAAGATATGAAAGTAGACAAAACAAGGGTAATCCTGTTTGAGCAGAGTTGACCGGTTTTCTTGATCACATCAGTGGGTACAAGTGATATCAATATTCCTTTTGGATAGTCTTTCAACCTTCCTCGGCAACGGCACCGAAAATGCTTGTTGATATTTCTTAGCGTCACTACAAAGATTAGAGTTTGGATTCTATCCTTAGCAATAGCACCAGAAATGTTTAATGGTATTTATTAACTTGACACTTGTTTTAGTAGCCACCTATTAATTACCTGCACCTCTAGCTTACTTGTACCAGGTTGTCATCCCTAGTGTTGGAGCTAAAAGTGATTGTAGGCACTACCTAGCATTACTACTAAGTAGTTATCTTATTATTTCATGTGACTAAAGAAGATAAAGATAAGAACAAAAAGTATCCGCAAGCGCACAGATAATTATACCATTGTAGCATTTTACCCAGGAGTATCCTAGGGATCGTTATTTATATTTTACCAATAGGAAGGGATGGCTTAAAGAAAATGTGATGATCACTTGTACATACAATAGAGAGTGAACCATGTCTAATCTATCTACTCATAACAGGGATAAGTCACAAGAAAAATGTATAATGAATAATAAATGTCAAGTCATAAATAGTGTAATTCACCTAGAGCACTTCCTTCTAAGGCAATAGCATGGTTTAGGTAAAAAGCAAAGGAATATTCCTAAGTCATTCTTAATTACATGTCAGAGTATGCTATGATTAGTGCAATTACACTTAACAATCATGGCAAGAATACTTTATATCTACACACAAGGGACATTACTAAGGAAGATCAGGAATAGAGCAAGTCTTCCTTTGCAATCAGGTCCTACTTGTCCTATATTCGGGGAGTGGACTATAAAGGACTCAATGGGAGTGTCACTTCCACAATCTACCACATGGCCCGGAATATAGGGTGCATTCGCAGGTAAACAACGTCTATGCTCCATGCTTACACGATGTTGCCCACTCACCCATGACGTCAAAGAGTGAGCGCTATATGATCTTATGTTTGAATATAAAGACATTCTAACTTTACTAGGCATATAATCAAAGTAGACAATGAATAATATAATTAAGAACATATATAATATATAGAGCAATGTCATATCTATTGTAACTAGCAAGAATATATATAGAAAGATACAAAAGAGAGGTCATAGAAGGTTGTACCAAAGCCACGCTCTTGACATGATTTAGAATCCAAGTGAAGCTTGCCTCCCTCTACTTCTAGCCTAGTTAGCTATGCTCTAGAATTGGTGGAGCTCTAAGGAAACTAGGGTTTCTGGCACTGAGGACTTGATCAAATGACTTGGGTTATGCTGACCCTAGGGGGCAGGGCCTTGCTTATATAGCCCGATGGGATGAACTGGAGCCCTCGGATCAAATCGACTTGAATCAATGGTGAAGATGCAAACCCTAAGGCGGTGGAGGAACCGACGTAGAAGCATGGGGCTGACAGGAGACCCCACAGGTCGGCCGATCTACGGTGGGGTTGGCTGACTTGGGTCTATGCCAGGTGGGCCCCCTTCGGTGGGTTGCCTTCTCGTATCTTCTAGATCCTTCTTGACTTGGGTTCGCGGTAGAATATGATTTTTACCCCGACGTCCTTGATATCTTACCTCCTTTTCCTGATAAACCCCTGCAAAAACATAGATTCACCAAAACCTATCGAATTATGTTAGTTTAAACCCTAATTCTATGTTAGAGGTTGATATATGCCCTTTTTCATGTTTGGTTGACGGTTTATAATAGTAGTTTGTGACCGTCAACAGTGGCAAATGATGGGAACTTGATAAGGAACTCTGAAGGTTCAGATAAGGCCTTGAGACTATTCTAATGGCGCTCTCGAAACAACACACTCGACCTAAGGGCGTTCTAGCGGATTCCTACCATGCCTCACTTGGGTAGACCTTACTATCAACCTTAGGCCTATGACAACGCTAGTCAACTTCCTATCATTTCCTTTCTAAACAACTCATTCGGACCCCTTGTAAATTATGATATCAGGGAAGAAAGGCTAGATTTGGATAGAGAAGAGAGTTAAAACACTTAGGGTTCACCTATAGCATAGGACCAAATTTTTAAAGTTGGAGGCCGAAGTGCATATTGAGTTAGTTGAACGCTACTTTGTATGGGAACTGTAGGTGTAAGTCAGTCAACTGCTCTGATACTCGGATGTCACTCCCCGATACCCATCCTATTAAGAACCGACATCGAAGCCGATGGGGGTTGTCGAATAGCAACTTTGAGGCCCCTAGGAGCGCACGTAGCAACTCCTCTTTAGGATCTTTGCACTGAGTTACATACACATTTCCAACACAATGCAATCCAGACAACTTAATCACTTACACACTTTAGTCTCCCACTCATTCTTGAAGCATAATTGATAAGAACATAGAACTCAGGGATATAAGGTTATCGCTAAGTCTAATACTCCAGGGTACTCTGGGTGGCCACTCTTGTCACTCAACTACTCGCCAGGGTACACACAGCTCATCTTGGAAAACACCTACTCCAAGGTCTGCTAATTGCTGCCTTCACCGAAGCTAGTTCTAGGAAGAGACTCTGACTACCTACAAAGCAACTTAACGGCTGCACCGTGAGTACATTGCGTACTCACAGGACTTAATTCCAACACATAGTATGTGTTGGGTGCACAGGGTAGTTATTGGGTATTTATATAAGTATGGAAAGCTATGCAGTTCATCAAGAATATGACATGCTATGCTCGACAGAAAGGTAAAGCAGTTATCAGTATACCAAAGTGTTCATAATCATCATCAACGCTACCATGGGTATAGAAAGTAAGAACAACCGAATGGTTCTGTCCCGAGGGACTCCAAGCTTTCAAGACTCTGCAGAGGTGTACAACTGTATCCACATGGAAAAATGGGGCTAACCTCCATACACCGGCCCGGTAGTAAGGGTTACCTCATGTTCTCCAACCTTTTCCTAATCCGGCCCAAGTGTCACATGAAAGGTTCGAGCGGGTTCCCGGTCAATGTCCTAGACATTCCCGACCGATGCCACCCCTTTGCCAGTTTCACAGATAAATAGGTCGCAACTAGTTACTTGGCTTGTCAACCCCATCCACGACATGTGGCCTGTATGGGTGGTTACTCGGACTTACATATCCCAATACACGGTCCTTACTACTCCACGAGCTACGTCGTTGAGATCCCACACTCACAACGACCTACCCCTCGCATGAGCAAGATATCCAAGTGATCATCAAGATTACTATATTAGGATCCTTAGTCCTTAGCCAGATTAGTTAAGTAAGTCAAGTTGTACCTTCATTGGTTTTAGTAGTTAATTATCCAGGTGTAGCATCCTACACGCGTGAGTATGAGTTCCCTTCTCATGCTTGACTTCTACCATTGCCCCACAACTAAGCAATAAGCATTAAGCATCCCATTCCCATTATTTAGATGAGAGGTTTCTATAGAATATTAGACTACTCTAAGTGTAGTGCAAGAGTGATCATTATCTAACTCTACATGCAATGCATAACTCATAATGCAACTTGATAATTGTCCAAAGTAGGGTTTATAGTAGTGGGGTGCCTGCCTAATAGTGCTACTGATCCTAATGACTCCATGCTATGGTGACTCGCACATGATCCTCACAAAATGAGACATCCAAGCCTGAAAGGAGAGATTTAGAGGATTGGAGATGAGACGATCGCACGATAGATAAGGAAACTACAAGTTCTACTTGGGTCTTGGGAGACATCTATTGCTATAGGGTATAATCTAATCTTGGTGACTTGTTCGGTGCACTAGCTAACTAACCTTTCTGATCACTGTGGTAGTTGGACACTCCGTCCTACTGACGGATGCTCCGCTGTACCGAGTGGTGAGATAGGTTGCCTCTAGGTTGGCTCTATGTTGATTGGTGGAGACTCCATGGGAATCACGGAGACTCCGATAGTAACTGGGCACTCTCGGGTTACTGGGTTACTCTATGCCTATAAATCATCGGATACTCTGACACTTGGGACAGATGATCCGGTGGGAACTAGGTGCTCTCGGGTTCTCAGGTTATTGGTTCAGTATAATTCATCGGACACTACGCCGTGATGACAGATGCTCCGATACTCTCACTCATTAGAGAACTCAGGTTGCTGGTGACTATGCTTCAGGTTTGGCGGACACTTTGACCTACTGACGGACTCTGTCAATCGGGCGATAGAACCTATGCTCTTGGGTTCTTAGGTAAAGGCTTGAGGATTCATGCTTAGATCTTCAGTGATGGACTTCGTGCAGGTGTAAGACATCTCTATGCAGCTTAGGTGGCTTGCTAGGCAGCTTCAGTTAGCTAACGCAGCCAACGACTTACTAAGCTAAGAGAGACCTTGATAAAGAAGAGAGATTGAGCTACAACATACTTGGTTCTCATCCTTGAAGGGTCTCTACCAAGCAATCCCTGTGATCCATACATGCAAGAGAAGAGACTTAGGTTAGGGTTTGGGGATTGACCTCAAGATGGTGAGAAGAGAGAGCTCTTGAGCTAACCATGGGATGGAAGATGGTTGAACTCCATGATCTTGACCTAAAGCTGCTCTTGCTGTCCTTGGTGAGCTGGATCCACCTTCTCTTCTTCATCCTCTCCACTTTCTCACTCTAGTTCTTGCTTTCTCCGCCTTGCCTTTCATTCTAGAGAGAGAGATGAGGGAAATAGGGAGAGTGAATGGAGCTGAGGGTCAGGGGCTGGGATATTTCTCCACTTCGAGCTAACATGTGGGCCATGTTGGTTCAATGGTGAAAGGTCATTTCCCATTCCTTTTGAAGTCACTGCATTCCTATCGGATGATCCGATAGTAGCTGCGGGTTGTCTGGTATGTTACTGCTTGTTGATTCTAAGTTTTGGAATCTGATCCTTGCAAGCAAAAGGTCACGTGGACGTCCATAACCACTTTAGTTATTCTTTACTGCCATGACATCCGAAGTTGGGTCCCTCGAGTGACATCTTCCTTTACTGAACATTCGATTGACTCCGGTTGACCAGAAGGGTGAGAGCTTACGAGGTAACGAAACTTGGGTCGTACAAAGATTAAGAGCAAGTTCACCCGGTCATCATCACCTCGCTCCACTCCTGGACGAGAAGGACATCCGCTAGCAAATCTACTCTAAGAAAGACCACGACAACATCTAGCTTGGGGCAAGGGCATCCCCTGTGTATCTAGCTAAGTATTTCTTTCCCTTTTGTTTTACTATTTCTAAGTTTGCTATATACTAGTTAAAAAATGCATAACTAAAAAACAAAATAAAAATTTGTCTTTGTCTTTTATATATTAGTAAGGTGTGATCTTAAAAATGAAAACAAAATAAAAAGTTTGTGTCTAGTTTGATTTTGAGCTGAATAAAAGGACTCTGAAGGTAATCTCTTGAATGGAAATGATGAATAGTTGCTCTATTGTAACTCCTTTCAAGTACCTAGTTTTTAGCCTTGAATTCTCCTGAGTTTTGGATAAGACTGTTTTGATATTAGAATTTACTCTGAACTTGAAACTCATGGGTAGCATATGCTTGATCTAAGTCTAGGTAATTGATGGATATGATACGAGAAGGTCTAAGATGTTGTTTATCTTGTTCCAAATGATACTAAAGTTCTAGAGATTTATCTTTTAAAAACATAAAAAATGCTTCATGATGAGTTCCTGTATGACAAAGCTTGAATTCCTACCAAAGCCAAATACGATATTTAGACTAGGAAAACTTCCACTCATATATGCTGCTTGTTTTGCATTGAGTTTAGTTAAGCTTTGTTGACCCTTATGAGAGGTTTGTCATGCTCTTAAAATCAAGATCACGTACACACCACCTACATATGCATTACTCCTACACTGGGGGTAGGCGCAACAACATGCCATTCCATCTAGGTCCACCAAAACATGTTTTACTCCTACACTAGGAGTGAACACCAAAAATATGCCTAATAGGATTTCCACCAAATAAATGCTCCAAGTCTTGTTGTTATCTCTCTAAAGTTTGTTGCAAAGAAGAAGCATTGGGCTATGCAAAAGTTATTCATAAAAAAAGGAGTTGAGAAAAAATGGACAAGCGTCCGAGATATTGAAAACAATGGGTACTCAGATGCCTGCCTAAAAAAAGAAAGAGATGAATAAGATAGCCCATGTTCTCTTGCAAATGTTTCCAAGTTTCAAAAGAGAGATAAGTTTTCAAGGAGCAAAGTAGAATTAGGTTAGCCACCATATATATCCACCATACACATGCACATCTTGATTTGATTGTATGACTCAACTCTCTTTGGATCCAAGGTTTGACTTTACAATATATGTATTGCAAGTATGCTTTTTCATGCTATCTTCACTCCTATGAGCTCCACATAAGCCTTAGTTATAGGAAGAGAAAGGTATAACATCACTATTGCCTTGGTAAGGATCCAAAAATACCACATATATTAAGAGGTTTGAGAGTGTCATACAATGGAAGCTCTGAGTTTTATTTTGAAAACCCATAAAAACTCTGGAATACTGGTTGAGCAAAGAACTTGAGACATAGTGCTTGACTTGATCGTTCTCTTTCAATTGCTCAAGGCCCAAGTGAAGGCTAAGAAGCCCCATGGTTG
This sequence comes from Saccharum hybrid cultivar R570, assembly GCA_038087645.1. Classification (NCBI taxonomy): domain Eukaryota; kingdom Viridiplantae; phylum Streptophyta; class Magnoliopsida; order Poales; family Poaceae; genus Saccharum; species Saccharum hybrid cultivar. The sequence goes on from JAQSUU010000637.1 coordinate 19,512,232, forward strand.
AAGGTAATATGGGTAAGTTTGAAAGTCAGATCGGTTTATTCTAATCCGGAGGAGAATTCATGTTTGAACGCATGTGTACTTTTGGGGAGTGAAAACATCAAAGCAACTCTTGATCTATTTACTGAGTTTAGCATTACTCAGGGACGAGCAAAGGTTAAGCTTGGGGGAGTTTGTTGATGGTAGATAACAAACTTTATAAATTGTCAATATAACATGTATAAGGGCATGAGAGTAATCACCAACGAAGGTTTAGGGGTTTAAACTAACAAATTCCATGAGTTTTGATGAATCTGTGTTTTCTGTAGGGTATATCTAGAAAACTGTCAAGATGGACCTAGATGTCAGAATTAATCACGCTTAATTGTGGCATAAACAACTCTAGAAGGTTTCAGAGGACACCAAAAGACACCTATCAGTCTCCGCCTCGTTATGTCAGTTCTCTATCGCCTCCTAGATTGTATCTACGCCATCCATTCAAGTCAGTTTGATCCGAGGGCTCAGGATTGACGCTCCAGCCAATATATATCAGCCCCCGCCACCCCCTGAGGCACCAAATCCTAATCAAGTCATTTGAGAAGATAGAAACCCTAATCATCCTCAGAGCTCCACCATATTCTAGGGCATAGCTAGCTAGGCTAGGTCTAGAGGAAGGCAAGCTTCACTTGGATTCCCGATCTTATCAAGAGCGTGGCTTGGTATAATCTTTGTACCCCTCTCTCTTTTATATCTCTCATTACTTTTATATGTTTGCTACAATTGTTATGACATTGATCCTCATATTAATCATGTTCCTAGTTATCATGTTCATCATCTACTTTGATTACATGCTTAGTATAGTTAGATTAGCATTATGTTTAGGCATGAGTGTTGATGGTCACTAATGCTCATTTTTAACCATCAACTATTGCATGAAAAAGAATGAAATAAACCACAAAGCATAGTTGTAGGGTTTGATTCTAACGAGTTCCACGAGTTGTGTTGTTCTCACTTGTTTTGTAGGATATTTAATATTTCACTATATAAAAGTATCTCAAGTGATGAATTAGAGCACATCATTGCGAAGAGCTCGTCGAGATGATCGAAACGGATATATCATTCGCTATATTTGGAGTTCCAGAGAGAAAGTCCCCGATGGATACGACTCGGAAGATTCTAGAAGAACCTAGAACCATCACCAAGCAAGAGTTTTAGGGACTAACATAACAATTTCCACAGCTTTGGTGAATTGTGAATTTTTAAGGATAAAAACAGAATAAGCCAAGGAGAAGTAGGAGTCAAGAAACCGAACAATTCCACGAAAATTTACGGAAAGGTTCTAGAGGACACGAGAAGACACGGGAACGAAGCGGAAGCCCAGAGGCTGACAAGTGGGGCTGGCCGGCCCCACATGTTAGGTCGGCCAGCCTGGGTCCACCTCCAAGTGAGATCAGCTTCGCGTGGTGGCCTCCAACCGACCTCTACGACGCATCTTGACCACTATTTCATGTCGGTTTGATCCGAGGGCTGCGGTTCACCCCACTGGGCTATATAAGCAGGGCAGACCTCCCCCTCAGGCATCTCCATCTTCATTAGCTACATCCAGAGCAAAAGCTAGGGTTTCACCCCTCCATCCAAGTAGAAGTAGAGATCCCTCTAGATGATCATCTAGTTCTAGTTCTAGTTCATCTTCTAGTTCTAGTTCTTCTAGTTCATCTAGTTGTAAACTAGAGATGAGGGAGAGAGGAGAGGAGAGAGCTGAGGAGGAGCCGGATCTGTCGGATCTTCCTCGACATTGTACTTCTACAGCATCAGGTTCGTCTTGAGCAATCTCTAGGTTCTTCAACATTTATTTCTAAGTATTTTGTTTACTGGATCTCCGCTCATATTGAGTGCTCTAGTTATCCTAGGTAATTAGAGTAGTAAGCGCTAGTGTAGACGTGGCGTCTAGACTAGGGTTTACCAGAGTTTGCGCCCAATCCTCCGGTTAGTTGTGGTAACCCACAGAGGTGACAGCTCTGTCCGTTCTTTGTAATCCACCACGTTAGGGTTGGTGTTTCATAGAGCTTTTTGGCAGCCTTCCCCCGACTACTTCCTTCCCAATCTTTTTTGAGAGTCAAAAAGGTACTGTTGCTTATTATAGTCCTACCGTTGGGATGAACATCATTTCTAAAGCTTGGGCTAAAGCACTTTGCCCCAACGAGTCCTTGATCCCATCTCATAAGCTTTTAAGAACTCCTTCTGGAGTTATTCTAGAAAGTTATGGGGTTATGAGGTCGATTCCCATATGCATAAGAGGCTCCGAGTATCGTCTAGATTTCCACATCTATGACATCTCAGACATGTCTCTCTTGATTGGTGTACCTTTTGGAACACTATTTTAGAAACGACCAAATCAGGGTCTTTTGAATTTAAGGCTAGGAAGTTCTCCTATTGTTGTCTCACTTGAATGCTCACATAACGCGATAGTAGAACCCAAGCCTGAACAAGATCCTGTTGAGGAAGTGTTAGTGGCATCTTTAGAAAACTTGGCCCAACCAACTTTTGATGTTGAACACTTCATTGAAGAAGAGGAAGAGCTAGCAGAACCTATTGAACTTGACCCATTTGAGGTGCCATCACAACCCTCAATTGAGCTTAAACCTCTTCCTCCTGGCTTAAGATATGTCTTTCTTAATAATAATCGAGAAACTCCTGTCATCATAAGTGACAAGCCCTCCCAAGAAGAAACCTATAAGCTTGTCACTGTTTTAGAAAGACATAAATCAGTCATAGGCTACTCGCTCCATGACCTCAAAGGGATTAGTCCCGCTCTCTGCACTCATCGTATCCCTACGGATCCTGATTCACCACCATCGAGGGAACCACAATAGAGACTTAACAATGCCATGCGAGAGGATGTTAAGAAAGAGGTCTTGAAGCTTTTGCACGCCGGGATTATCTATCTTGTGCCACATAGTGAGTGGGTAAGCCCTGTCCAAGTTGTGCCAAAGAAAGGAGGAATGACAGTTGTTAGAAATAATAAGAATGAACTCATTTCTCAGCGCACTATCACAGGGTGGCGAATGTGCATAGACTACTGAAAACTTAACAAGGCTACAAAGAAAGACCACTTCCCGTTACCCTTCATTGATGAAATATTGGAACGGCTTGCAAAGCACTCTTTCTTTTGTTTTCTTGATGGGTATTCCGGATATCATCAAATCCCGATCCACCCTGATGATCAAAGTAAGACCACTTTCACATGCCTGTATGGAACTTACGCATACCGACGAATGTCGTTCGGATTATGTAATGCTCTAGCTTCTTTCCAACGGTGCAAGATGTCTATTTTCTCCGAGATGATCGAGAAAATCATGGAGGTGTTCATGGATGACTTTACTGTCTATGGCAAAACCTTCGATGACTGTTTAGAGAATTTAGACAAAGTCTTACAATGGTGTGAAGAAAAGCACTTAGTCCTAAACTGGGAAAAATGCCACTTTATGGCTCGGGAAGGAATAGTGCTAGGACACAAGGTGTCCGAACGGGGGATAGAAGTGGATAGAGCAAAGATCGAAGTAATTGAACAACTTCCACCTCCCACAAATGTGAAAGGAATCAGAAGCTTCCTAGGCCATGTAGGGTTCTATAGGCGTTTCATCAAAAACTTTTCTCAAATCACTAGACCCCTGACTAGCCTTTTAGCCAAAGATGTACCTTTCATCTTCAACAATGAGTGCCATGAAGCATTTCAAATCCTCAAGCAGGCACTCATTTCAGCTCCAATCATCCAACCACCCGATTGAACGCTACCTTTTCAGATCATGTGTGATGCTAGCGACTTTGCCATTGGAGCTGTTCTCGGCCAAACAAAGGATAAGAAGCATTATGCTATATCCTATGCTAGCAAAACCTTGACTGGACCACAACTCAATTATGCAACCACTGAAAAAGAGTTGTTGGCAGTTGTTTTTGTAATAGACAAGTTTAGATACTACTTAGTTGGAGAAAAGGTAATCATTTATTCAGATCATGCTGCACTTAAATACCTGCTCACTAAGAAAGATGCTAAACCTCGGCTTATAAGATGGATTCTTTTGCTCCAAGAGTTTGATATAGAAATAAGAGATAAGAAAGGAGTAGAGAATTCAATAGCCGATCACTTGTCTAGGCTTCAGTATAGGGAAACACATGAGCTTCCCATTAATGACTATCTAAGGGATGACACGCTCCTCGTGGTAACACACTCGGACCCCTGGTATGCGGATATTGTGAATTATATGGTTGCAGGTTATGTTCCACCTAGAGGGGACAAGAGAAAGCTCAAATATGATGCTCATTGCCACTTGTGGGATGATCTGTATCTTTATCGGATCTATGTCAATGGATTGCTACGAAGATGTGTCCCAATGGTTGAAGCCATAAAAATCAAAGAAAGATGTCACACATCACCTTATGGAGGACATTATGGAGCATATCGCACACATGCTAAGATCTAGCAAAGCGGATTCTTCTAGCCTACGATGTATCAAGATACAAAGGAGTTTGTTAGAAGATGTGCTAGATGTCAGAAACATGGAAACATCAATGCTCGGGATGCAATGCCACTCCAAAACAACCTCCAAATAGAGTTGTTTGACGTCTAGGGAATTGACTACATGGGACCATTCTAGAAGTCTGGAGATGCTGAATTCATCTTAGTTGCAGTCAACTATGTGTCCAAGTGGGTAGAAGCATTACCATGTTGAGCTGCCGATTCCAAGCACGCCAAGAAGATGTTTCATGAAGTGATATTTCCACGATTTGGAATGCCGAGAATGGTCATAAGTGATGGAGGATCACACTTCATTGACAAGTCCTTCAGACAGTTCCTAGCAAAATATGGAGTTAAGCACAACATAGCAACTCCATACCATCCTCAAACAAGCGGTCAAGCTGAAACATCAAATAAGCAAATCAAGAACATTCTACAAAAGACTGTTGATGAGATGGGAAAGAAATGGAAGTTCAAGCTTCCTCATGCACTATGGGCATACCGAACTGCATACAAGACACCCATAGGCATGTCACCCTATCAGCTTGTATATGGAAAAACTTGCCACTTACCTGTTGAATTGGAATTTAGAGCTCATTGGGCAATCAAGAAATGGAACATGGATCTTCATCTAGCTGGCAGGAACCGTCAGATGCAAATCTCAGAGCTAGAAGAATGGAGAGAAAAAGCTTATCATAGCTCCAAGATTTATAAAGAGAGAACAAAAAGGTGGCACGACAAGAGAATCAAGCACAAGGAGTTCAAGCCTAGAGATAAAGTCCTACTGTTCAACTCAAGAGTGAAGTTATTCGGTTATGGAAAACTCAGAAGCAAATGGGAAGGGCCATTCAAGGTGATTGATGTTGCATCACATGGTGCCGTCACACTTCAGTATGATACCGATAACATATTGAAGGTAAATGACCAACGTTTGAAAGTTTTTCTTGAACCTAAAAACTCTGAAGAGATCGGCATGATTGAATTTTTACAATTCAATGATCCTATCTAAAATAATCAATCACCAAGGTTCTAGACAACTGAAACTCATATGCCTAACACTTAATCAGTTCCATGAGTTTTGTTGTCTATTTGAGTTGTGCAGGAGTTATCAAGAAAAGCTGACAAGCAAGTGGATGTTCCACCCACTATTAACACTGTCCCAGCAGCTATCAATGTCAATCAATGCTTCGATAGAGGAAGTACATCTCCAATGTCAGTCTGCTACATTGTAAGATCGAGCGACTATGTCAACATTCAGCTTGGGGGAGGGCACCCCTGTGTATCCAGGTAAGTATCCTTACCCTCTTAAAAGTTTTGTCCTTATAAATAAATAAATAAAAGTGAGCACATGAAGGTTCACACTTATCCTGTCGAGTATTCGTTCTATATTGTGTTATTTCGTATTAGTGTGTGCTAATTAGAGTGTGTATAAAAGTTTGCTTTTCTGTTTAAATAAATGGACTCTGGAGATAATCTCTGGTATGGAAATGATGAATAATTGCTCTGCCGTAATTCCTTTCAAGTGCCTAGTTTTCAACCTCGAACTCTCCTGAGTTTTGGAAATGATTGTTTTGACCTGAGATTTACTCTGAACTTGAAACTTGTGGGTTGCGAATGCTTGATCTAAGTCTAGGTAATTGACGGATATGATATGAGAAGGTCTGAGTTATTGTTTATCTTGTTCTGAGTGACACTAGAGTTCTGGAGATTTATCTTTTGAAAAACTTAAAATTGCCACATGATGAGTTCCTGTATGACGAGAGCTTTAATTCCTACCACAGTCATATATACATGCTTGCTAGAATAGGAAAACCAGCTCATAGGCTGCTTGCTTTGTGTTGAGTTTGGTCAACTCGTGTGAGACCCTTGTCGAGAGGATGGTCATGATCCCAAGATCAAGATCACTTACACCCACATATATCCTGCTGCTCCTACCCTAGGAGTATGCAAAAACATGTCTTTTCCACCAAAAAAATCTATCTCCTACACTGGGAGAGGATCCAAAAAGATTGTTAGGTTTCCAAATAAATGCTCTAAGATTGTGATTTATCTCTTCTCTAAGTTCATTGTATCCTAAAGTAAGAGGCATGAGATCCTTTGTAAAAAAAGAAAAAAAGAGAGAGAAAAAGAGAAGGTTGATCGAAGAACTCGAGACGTAGTGCTTGACTTGATTGTTCTGTCTTTCAATTGCTCAAGACACAGGTGAAGGCTAAAAGCTCCATGGTTGAAGGTAATACGGGTAAGTTTAAAAGTCAGAATGGTTTGCTCTAATCCGGAGGAGAATTCTTGTTTTGAGCACATGTGTACTTTTGAGGCGTAAAAGCATTGTAGCAACTCCTGATCCATTGTTGAGATTAGCTTTGCTCAGGGACGAGCAAAGGTTACACTTGGGGGAACTTGTTGACGGTCACTAATGCTCATTTTTAACCATCAACTATTGCATGAAAAAGAATGAAATGAACCACAAAGCATAGTTGTAGGGTTTGATTCTAACGAGTTCCACGAGTTGTGTTGTTCTCACTTGTTTTGCAGGATATTTAATATTTCACTATATAAAAGTATCTCAAGTGATGAATTAGAGCACATCATTGCGAAGAGCTCGTTGAGATGATCGAAATGGATATATCATTCGCTATATTTAGAGTTTCGGAGAGAAAGTCCCCGATGGATACGACTCGGAAGATTCTAGAAGAACCTAGAACCATCACCAAGCAAGAGTTTTAGGTACTAACATAACAATTTCCACAGCTTTGGTGAATTGTGAATCTGAACCACCCATTCCCTTACCAAGGGAACCACCCAACCAAACCAAAGCCATCTAATCAAGAAGAAGTCTAGGCCGCTCTTGTCCGTGAGCACGGCTGATATATCAGTTTTACACTCTGCAGAGGTTGCACACTTTCACCACAAGTTGTGCTTTCCCCATCATGCTTCACACTACCTAGGTGCTTAGCGGGGTCACACTACAAGGCCTTTACAAAGCTGTTGTTCCCACCCCTGTGCATTCACTAAGGATTCACCGATTTAGGCCCCCTCTTGTGCCACCTAACTCTCCACAATGCACATGAATGGGCAACTAATTAATTAGCCAGGTCGTACCATATAGACCTCATCGCTGCGCTGTTAAGCCAGGTTACTTGTCCATGAACCGGTCCTTAGAATCCAACAGGAACGAGCACAAATCCAACCACCAACATCAGCCGCCATTCCATGGCATAAACCAACCTCAACCAAACCTTCCCTCCTGCCAGATTCCTAGTCACCAAGTTGCTAAAAAGGTTACCAACCCACATGTTGCATAGATCATTAATCAATGTTAAATTATAACATTCCCAACCCATCCATGACAGCAAGGCTAAGCATGACTTCTATCAATTCCCACCAGGTTACAAGGATAATGTGACAAAAGCTAGTAAACCCTAATCATAGGATTCAATTTAAGACAATGCATGCAACTAATGGTCTAACTAAAACTAACTCAAAATAAAATAAATGTAGGAGCAAGTATAGTCAAGGACACTTGCCTTCAAAGTGGTTCGGATCAGAGATGTCAAACTCCTGGTCCTGGAAGTTCACGGTGTCGCCACCATCTACGCACAAACATCAAACATGGCCCACAAAATAATTAAAAAAATAGTTCAACACAGCACATCAAAAATTTATAAAACATGTACTATACAGTAGTACTCGTTTCTACGATCGCGTGGATATAAAGAACGCGAAAAACAGAGTTAAAATGAATAAGTTATGGCCTTTGAAAAACTAAGGACTAATCTATGATTTCAAAAATATTTTTATTCACGGACAGGTCCTTCTTCTTCCTCTAGAACAGATCGACATGCCAGCCATGGGAGCTCTGTACTATTCACGCACAGGGATCAGAGGGTGCTTTGGCCGGCTTGGCTTGGGGCGCGGCATGCCAGACCGTGGTGGCATGGGCCCACGCGGGGGGGGGGGGGGGGCAGGGTGGGGCCCGCTCGACTTCCACCGAGTGCGGCCACCGACCACAGCAAGGGTGCCGGTGGCGCTGCTGCTCGCGGTAGTAGGACGCGTGCAGAGGGGAGGCACGAGGTGGGACACGGGGTCGGCAGTAGCGGCCTTAGATGACGGGATGGCGCAAGGGGTGAGGTCCAGGGCGAGGGATGGCCGGAGAACACGAGAGGAAGGCCAGCCATGGAAGCTCCTCGCCGGAGATAAGGAAGATGAGACGGGGAATCGATGAAATGGCGATGGATTCGCTCAACCGGATATACCACAGCATAGAGAAGGACAAGGGCTACCTCTTGGCGGTGGTGGTTGATGCCGAGACACGACGGTTTCGCTGGAAAAGCTCGCCGAAGAGTTCGTCGGAAACCGAGCTGTTTCCGAACTTCGACGTCCGATCTGGATCGCTACGAGAGGCGGCTGCGAAAAAGGGCTGTACTTCTGGAAACCTCTCGTCGAGGAGAACACCGACATGTATTTATATGTAGGGTTTGGAAAAGTTACGGAAATTATTAAGTTCAGGATTTATTTCCTAGTTAAAAAAATTACAGAAAATTGCTGAAATCATATTTAAGCCACCAAAAATCACAGGAATTGGAGAAAATTCTGAGAAAATTTCCAGAGGTAGGTATGAATATGATGGATCAAAAGAAAGTGTTTGGGGTTCAAGAAATGATTATTGAAAGGTTGCTAGAAAAAGATTAAGCTATAGGAAAAAGGAATTTAATTCTCGGTAAAGCGAGAAAATTTTCCGGGAGACTCGAAACGACTTCTAAACGCGTTTTGAAAGATATCACAACATAAAACAAAGATGCAAACAGCATGAATGCAATAGAACAATTAAAGCCTATGTTGAATTGAGTTTAAGTTATAAGTCATTTTTCCTCCAACTACAAATTTGGTCTTTACTAAAAATTGAATTCTATTGAATTTTAGAAACTTGCAAAACTTGAAAAATTTGGGTGTTACAATAGGACAAGTAGGATCTAGTTATGAAGGAAGACAAGCTGTAATGGATCAACATGATTATACGAGATTAAGTACAAAAATCTTCCACCGAAGCAGATAATTTATCAGACTCAAGCCCGTATAACCCGAGATTCCGTGAAATCACGCGGGATTTCAAACCAACCAACATACAACCAAGATCGTACTGATTTAGCAGCCACAGTTCACATGCTACATAAGTTCACAACACAAGTTGAATACATCGGAGTCCAGAATAAAAGTTATTACAACACAGTTCAAATTAACATAGCGGAAGCAAGTAGTTTTAAAACACACACAATTAGTTCAATTACAATGCCAGAAGATAGTCATGGTCCAAAAAAGCATTAGATAAGATGAACGGAGTGACCATTGCCCATGGTCCTAGTTGTCACCCATCGCCGGATACAGACAGTTGACGCAGTAACCATAGTACATCTGGCCATCTGCAACAATAATGGGAACAACGCCCTGAGTACGAGAATGTACTCAGCTAGACTTACCCGTCATAAACTAGAAATAAAGACACCAAGGAACATGCAAGGCCTTTATAAAGTGGACTGGCTTGACTCATTTGCGAAAAGCATAAGTTATCATAAATAACCAATTTTAAGTACTTTTGCATCATTTTTATTATGACCTATTCAATCTAGGTAAGCACCTATGCTAGAGCAATCACTTGATTAACCATTAGCATCAAGATTACCATATCAGGTTTAGCATTCCCAACATCATTCACTTAACCATCCGTATTCCATCATTGTTACTACGATGCCGTAGCTCGAGTCAAGTGCTCACTATCCAGGAGCGATGGTGATTCGAATCGATTCCTAACCAGCTGGTGATTTATTCCTCACACAAATCACACTCACCGATCAAGTGAGCTACAGATCACCAATGACACGATTCCGGTAAACGTCGCGAGATAAACTGGCGCCACAGTACCCAGGGACCGCTCGACTGCCAGGACGCACCTTGGGCTCACTCTTCGCATCCCTGTCATACCCCCTTCAGCACCGGTACGCGCACCCATGTAGGTCCCGGCCTGAATCATGTCACTAGCTTCACGGTCGAAAGGTACTTTATTCGGCCAGCTAAATGTGAGGCATGCGTTCAACATGACAAGAGGGACGAGCAACGATCGGTCCTTAATCGACACAGACGGAATCACTATAGTCCAAAGCCCTATAAGACTCCGCCCGGTCTTCCTTTTATCCATCAACACTTGGTTACTTTCCATGATCACAATTATAACTAACCATCACCAGGTATCCACCTATAGCTCGCAGGTGACAGGAAATCACCCGACTTCTACCGGTCTAAGCATGGCTAAGCATTTATTCAATCCTGACCTAACAGGGTAAAAGGTAATCAGGTGGACAAGGATAACAAATGCAACAACGGTTCCATGCAACTCCTATAACTTAATGCAACAATATATATATAACTCATATAGTAAAGAATTGCTTTTATAAAGTAGGAGACTTATAATGCTCCGGGGCTTGCCTCTTTCGAACGAGCTAGGCTGATGGTCTACGCACTCGGGCAACTCCTCGCCTTGCTCTTCTTCCTCGGGCACCTCCTATGCCTGGGGCTCCTGCTGATCGATCCAAGCCTGCTCTTCCGGTACTGCTACCTGCGATTCCTCCTGCGATCCTATATGATGCAAGTGCATAAGTAACCATGCAAACGGTGCAACGAATGCGGTGGAATGTTATGATGACATGATATGCAGATGAGCACATTGAATGGACAGTAGGGATTACAACAAAATCTTCTACAAGGTAGTCCACATCATCCAAAATCATATACCATAAAACATGCACCTATTATTCCACTAGTTAGCACATAATATACACACAAGTGTTGTCACAAGTTGTCAAACCTTACTAACTTAACCCATCAAGTAACATCAGCAAGGTATTTTGATGCTTCAAAGATACACCAAACATATTTTATTACTTTTAATTTCTCATAAAGAATAACTTTTTATTTCCTATTTAACTAGGGTTACACATCAACACCTATTTCTGTTGTAGGTAAAAATCTACAAAAATTACAGTAGCACACTCTTACTCTAAATAGCATACTACAAAAATTTCATGGAATTTGGATAAGTAAAACTATCTATACAAAATAAACAAGATATGGCATAATAAAGAGCATGAAAATACTTTGTACTAGCAAAAGTATCAAACAACAGATTTCATATTTTTCCTATGTTGACCACAGTAAACAAACCTCTTACAAAAATTATCACATGCATGTGTTATACAAATTTTGCTCTCTACCAAAAATAACAAAAATCATCAATTAAAGGCATTTGAACTACACTTCACTAATTTTTCACAGGACATGTTTCACAAACATTTTTCCTAGAAAGTACATCACTAAGAAAGATTAATGCAACAAGAATCACATTTTTCTCATTATTACTTCATTTACTACACATTTTCTAAGATAACAGCATTTATACTAATTAAATAAATCTACACAGAAAAGTATCCCAAAACTAACATGCAACATTTTTAAACTGTAGATCTACTCATAAGAAACACTACAAAATTTGTTTCAAAATTTTAGGAGCTATAAAGGGTACACAACAATTTTCTAAAACATTTTCTTTTCCAAAACATAATAGAAAACCGAAACCTATTTTGCTTTTCGGCTAACGGGCTAGCCCACTGGAACCACCGGCCCACGGCCGTTTCCAGCCGGAGCGCCGAGCGGGGAAAAAGAAAGGCGGCCCGGTTCGGGGCCGCCTGGCCCAGCGAACAGAGGGGAGGGGAGCGGGACGCGGGGCGCGGCTGCGCGTCCGCGACGTCGCGGCGGTGGTGGTGCCCGTCGGCGGCCAACGGGCGACTCCGGCCGTGCGGAAGCCAGCGAATGGGCGCACGGAGATCGTGGAGTGGCGGCGAACACCGAAGTGCAGCGCGCGAGGGACAAGGCGGAGCAAGGACGCCGGAACGGCGGGGTGAGCGCGCGGTGGCCGGAACGGCGGCGCGGCGGGGCGCGCGAAGTGGGGCCTTACCGGGGGCGGAGGTGGAGCGCGGGGGTGCATTCGGAGGAGAGGAGGAGCGGGCGGAGCGGGTCGCGTGAGCAATTGCCCGGAGACGGCCGGTCGGCGGCGGAACGCGGCGAGGGAGTGCGCGGCCGTGGCGGCGAGCGTGCACGGGACGGTGGACGCGCGCGGCGAGCTCGCAACGGGCGGAAAGGAGAGGAAGTGAGGGAGAGGGAGGAGCCAGGGGAGCGGGTGCGTGGCCAAGGAGCCGGGTGAGTGGGGCCCACGGATGGCCACGGGGCGGGCGGTGCCGGCGCATGGCGGACACGGGGCAGCGCTGCTCTGCCGCGGCGCCACGGCGTCGCGTGCGCGCGCGCGGGCGGGAGACAGGCGCGGTCGCGGGTCGGGCCGCGAGTGCTAGCAGGCCGAAAGGGTGGCCGCGGCCCGTTAAGGCTGGAAAAGGCTTTTCTTTTTCTAAATAAATTTACAGATTTTCTTAATTGATTCAAATTCAAATTTGAAGATGAAAAAGACGTTTTCACAAATTTTCCCCAAAATAAAAGTTGTTCAAAATTTAATTGTCTACAACTTTCATGTAGGGCACTTTTTAAAATTCTGAATAGATTTTGAATTAAGGATTTAAAGCCAAATTTTAAGTAGAAATTCACTTTTCTAGAATATTTTTAAAAGCAAATTTAGGGGAAATTTTGAATACAAGAGTTGCTCCAAAAATCATGTTAATTTATTCTAGATCATCTAAAATTGTAATCACACAAAAATTTCACCACTCTTTAGCACTTAAATGCACAATTAGGGTTTTAAGCAATTGTTTGTCAACTTTAAATTTTAAAGTAGTTTATATTGCATGTGATGATAACATGTATGTGATGTTAATGCTTTATGCTTTGAATGCTAATGCATGCTTAACACCCAGAGGTGTTACAACCCTCCCCCCTTATAAGAATCTCGTCCCGAGATTTTGAGTTACGAACCACTTATTGTAAAAATCTTTATAAGCGTTTTGAAGATATTCTCCTGTTTCCCACGTAACATCACTCTCATCATGATGGCTCCACTGAATCTTGTAGGTTGTCACCACTTTATTCCGAGTGACTCGGTCCTTAGTATCCAAAACTCGAACCGGTTGCTCATGATATTCTAAGTCTGCCTTGATCCGAATACCCTGAGGTTCTATTCTCTCTTCTGGAACACGCAGACACTTCTTCAACTGTGATACGTGGAAGACGGGAAATATCAAACTCATCTCTTCTGGTAACTGCCGCTTATATGCCACGGGACCCTTTTTCTCTATGATCTGGTATGGTCCTATATATCTAGCAGCCAGTTTCTTCTTGATTCCAAACCGTTTCTTCTTCATTGGGGTAACCTTCAAATAGACGTAGTCACCCACTTGGAATTCTAGCGGTCTTCTTCTCTTATCCGCATAACTCTTCTGATGGGACTGTGCAGCTTGCATATTTTGTTAGATAATATAGACCTTTTTCTCTGCCTCATCTACAAAATCAATTCCGTAAAACCTTCTTTCTCCAAGCTCCACCCAATTTAACGGTGTTCTGCACTTCCTGCCATACAAAGCTTCAAAAGGTGCCATCTTGATACTCTCTTGGTAACTGTTGTTGTAAGCGAATTCTGCCAAAGGTAACCATGATTCCCATGAACCTCTGGATGATAGCACACAAGCTCTAAGCATATCTTCAAGAATAGCGTTAACTCGCTCTGTCTGCCCATCGGTCTGCGGATGGTAAGCTGTACTGCGAATTAAACTAGTACTCAATCCTTCATGAAGATGCTCCCAAAAATGAGAGGTAAACTGAGAACCATGATCAGACACGATCGTCTTTGGTATACCATGTAATCGGACAATCTCAGCAATATACTTTTCCGCATATTGAGGTGGTCGGAAAGTTGTCTTAACTGGTAGAAAGTGAGCTGATTTGGTAAGGCGGTCTACTATTACCCAAATCGAATCATGTCCCTTTTGAGTGGTGGGAAGACCAGTAATAAAATCCATACTTATATCATCCCATTTCCAATTGGGTATAGACAAGGGTTGCAAAAGTCCTGCGGGTCTCATGTGAAGAGCTTTCACCCTACAACACATATCGCAACGAGCAACATACGCTGCAATCTCCTTTTTCATCTTAGTCCACCAAAAACAGGGTCTCAACTCCTGGTACATTTTACTACTTCCAGGATGGATAGACAGCTTAGAATGATGAGCCTCATCCATCAACTTATTCTTGAGCTCTCGATCCTTGGGTACTACAAGGCGATCTTTAAACCATAACACTCCTTGGTCATCCAATCTAAAGTGTTTGGTGGGTTCCCTCTTCATTTTCTCCATGATATGAAAAATTCCTTTATCTATTTTCTGACCTTCAATGATCTTGCTCTCCAAGGTACAACTGATCTGAATATTATGCAACACAGCAGGATGTAATAAATTGAACCCCTCTTCAAACAACGGTTGCACAGCAATAGAATGTGATTTCCTACTTAGGGCATCTGCTACTACATTAGCCTTCCCGGGATGATAGTGCACATTTAGATTATAGTCCTTTATCAGCTCTAACCATCTTCTCTGTCACATGTTTAACTCAGACTGAGTAAAAATGTATTTGAGACTCTTATGATCTGTAAAGATATTACACACATTCCCCAGCAAGTAGTCTCTCCAAATCTTTAGAGCATGCACAACTGCTGCAAGCTCCAAGTCATGTGTAGGATAGTTAACCTCATGCTTCCTCAGTTGACATGAGGCATACGCAATGACCCTTCCATCTTGCATTAGCACACATCCTAACCCATTCTTAGATGCATCACAAAACACATCAAACGGCTTTTCTATATCTGGTTGTGCCAGAACAGGAGTAGTGGTTAACAACTTCCGCAAGGTGCAGAAAGCTGCCTCACACTCCTCTGTCCAGACAAACTTATGATCCTTCTATAACAGACTTGTCATTGGCTTGGCAATCTTCGAGAAATCCGAGATGAAGCGACGATAGTACCCGGCTAAACCAAGAAAACTTCGGACCTCATGAACTGTGGTTGGTGACTTCCAGTCCATGACCTCTTGTACCTTACTAGGGTCTACTGAAATTCCATGTTCAGACAACACGTGACCAAGAAAAGGAATTATCTTAAGCCAGAACTCACACTTACTAAACTTAGCATACAGCCGATGTTCTCTGAGTCTAGTTAAGACAATCCTAAGATGTTCTGCGTGAGCTTCTTTATTCTCTGAGTATATTAGTATGTCATCAATGAACACAATCACAAACTTATCCAACTCTGGCATAAAGACAGAATTCATCAGATACATAAAGTATGCAGGAGCATTTGTCAATCCGAAGGACATGACAAGATACTCGTACAGACCATATCTGGTAGAAAACGCGGTCTTGGGCACATCTTGCGGCCTAATCTTGATTTGATGATACCCTGATCTCAAATCTATCTTAGAGAACACTTTGGCTTTAGATAATTGGTCAAACAAGATATCAATCCGAGGAAGAGGATACTTGTTTTTAATTGTCACAACATTCAGTGGCCGATAATCCACGCACATACGTAAGGAGTTATCCTTTTTCTTCTTCATGAACAGTGCGGGACATCCCCATTCAGACGAGCTAGGATGAATCAAACCTTTCTTCAACAGATCTTGGAGTTGCTTCTTCAATTCTGCTAACTCATTTGGAGGCATCCGATAAGGCCTTCTTGAGATCGGTGCTATTCCAGGAATTAACTCAATTGCAAACTCAACATCTCGGTCGGGTGGAAGTCCAGGTAACTCATCTGGAAACACATCTGGAAACTCACATACTACTGGAATCTTGGCTAATAGAGTAGTTTGGACGGCACAAGTCGTGCTGGCTAGGTCTACTTTCCGAGGTAGGATCACCTAAAAAGTGCCTTCTCCACTAGGTTCCTTAAGAGAAATACTTCTTCCTCCCATATCAATTACTACTCCCATCTTATTCATCCAGTTCATTCCTATAATCACATCCAAAACTAGTCCTGGCATGACTATCAAATTAAGCTTATATTGTTTGTTTAATATGTTTAGGGTTACTCCCCGAACTATTTGATTAGTCAACAGATCAGCCCCAGCTGAACTGATCCGATAAGCACATTCCAATTCAACTATCTTTTGCTCATACCTCTTAACAAATGCTTGAGTTACAAATGAATGAGATGATCCAGAATCAAAAAGACTACTGCAGGATGATTGTTGATAGAAAACATACCAGCTGTCATAGGTTCTCCTTCCAGGATGTCATCCACAGTGGTGTGGTGCACACGAGCTTGATACTGCGTCTGCTGCTTCTTGGGGTAGGGGCAAAACTTCGCAAAGTGCCCGGGTTGGTTGCAGTTGAAACACGGTCTCTTTACTTGAGCCACAGCTCCAGATGAACTACCTTGTCCTGCCTTTGCTTGAGGAAATGCCATCTTGAATGGTTTCTGGTTCCTCTGAGGCTACTGGGCATTCTGACCTTTCTTCTGTGGTGGCCTGAACCTTGCACCAGGGGCAGGCGAACGATACGCGGGACGATTGGCCATCGGGGCCCTAGGCTAGGACGGACCTGACTCAAAAGCTCTTTTATGGGTCTTGGAAGCAGCATACACATTGTTGTTCTTCTCTTGCTTCAAGCAGTCACTAACAAAGTCGTTGAAACCAGTCCTTATGTTGGTACCCACGTGTTTCATCATCTTGGGATTCAGACCTCTCTTGAAGCTAGCGATCTTTTGGCATCAGTATTCACCATATCAGTGGCATAGCGGCTCAGATTATTGAATGCATGCAGATATTGTGTCACAGTCTTCATGCCCTAATTCAGTGCCAGGAATTCTCCGAGTTTCATCTCCGTCAGACCAGGTGGAATGTACACTCCATGCAAAGCTTCAGTGAACTCCCTCCAAGTGATATGGGCATGGGGAGGAAAAGTGGTGCGGTGGTGCTTCCACCACATTCCTGCCGGACCTTGAAGCTGATGAGCTGCATACTCAGTCTTCAACACTTCGGTCATCCTCAAGACACGAAACTTGTCTTCCATGGTGTTAATCCACTCTTCTGCATCCAAAGGTTCTGCGGCTTCCTTAAAAATCGGTGGACGGGTGTCCATGAAATCCTTGAAACTACTGTACTGGTTCGCTTCATGCCCACCTGGGTTTACCCCACGACGGGTGTTATCCGCAATACTGCACAATGCAGCTTCCATATTCTGCTGCATGCTCTCCATGTTGCATTAGCTTCCGAGGAACTGTGCGAAGAACTGTTCCACGGTGTACGGTGGAGGAGGAGGTGGTGGTGGATCACGGTTCTCATTCCCAGCTGCACTACCACCAGCCTCAGTGGCGTCATACACGGTACGGCGAGTGTTCAGCATCTGCATATTTCAGCAACAGTAATTATTAGGTGATGTTGTAGAAATTGCGAGCGAATGAAAAATTATGCCGTACTGAATTCACTGGAGAGAATAAATTCATACAATAAAACAGGGGCACAATAAGTCATTCCAATTAACACAACATCACTAATTAGATTACTTAAAGCGCACACATCGCGTCCATTACAACCAAGTTGCCAGCATACATACACTAGACTTTTGACGTTCGGATACCGCCACAAACACATCCAAGTTTTCCAACATTACATCAAGCCTTAGTCTTTCTACTCATTATTACATGCCCAACGTGCCAACAAAGCAAAAGATCATGCAGACGAAACCCTAGTAGCTAGCGCAACAACTACTAGCCTACTCATCGTGGTCACTGTCTAAGTCAGAGACGTTGGCGTCGTCGCCATCTACAGCGTCATCGTCATCCTCAGCAGGTGCCTCGGGCTCTTCGGGATCTTCGTCTTCATCCAAATCCATCTCTGCCGCACCAGGAGGAACATAGGGGTAGAGCTGGTTGTTCAGCCGATGGACCTCCTCATGTAGATTGTCATTGTACTCCTCTGCATGGGCCAGCTGCTGCTCTAGGTCAAACTGTCGAGCCCTCAGAACATTCTCTGCAGACCAGGCTTCATTCCTCTGATGGAGCACATGGGTCAACATGCGCTCAGCGTTCCTGTTGGCGGTGGTCAGACGTCCAACCTGCTCTCTCAGTGCACGTACGTCTCCCTCGAAAACCACAGTCCTCTGGTTAGCCTGATCCCTCTGACGAGTCAACTGAGCCATCTCTGCAGTGAGCCTCTCAATCTCGGCATCGTGATCCCTCTGAAGCTGATGTTGGTCGTCATGAGCCTGACCAAGAGCACCAGACACATGTCGCAGGCTACCTTTCACACCATCGAAGGCCTTCATCACTGTGAACATGGCACTCATGGCGGGGTTGTCACTGTTCTATGCTTCTGCTGCACTAATCTCGAGGGATCTTCCTCTTGCCTACTGCCACGAGTCAATGGAGGGGTTGCCCCTCGGAAAGACTCCAACTATAGCTGCTGCCAACTCCTAAGGAAAGCGATCCATGATATCCCTCAGGATCCCAAAGGCTGCCCTCTCAGCGGCTTCTTCAGCGGTCCTGCCAGTTGACTCATAACGCCAACCAGTCCACTCAGAACCATCACCTCGGGGACGAACCACTGCTTCCACGGTCACCAAAAGTCCTTCTCACAACTGCTCATTTGCCCAAAAGTAGCAGGGCTCCATTCCATCAGGATAGCCTACATAGCTGAGCACTCTCCACAAGAGCGTAGGCATCCCAAACTCTCCAAGAAAAGTGTGACGCTGACGAGTGCGTGGAGCAAGCTGATGATGGGGAGCTCTATCGGTGGACTTGCGGGCTGTCTGCTTGGTGCGTGCCATCTGTAGCAAAATTTTATTACCGGGGTGAGAACAGATTTTTAAGTTGGCATCTTTATCAAAATGAGATAATCAACTTATAAGGGGAGGAACAATGCCATGAATGAAATGCAAAAACATGATGCATGCACATTCCGTACATCCTCACAAACTTAGAAAATTAATAATTACTAGCGGTATATACGGTGGCATACAACGATCTCTCGTACCGTAGCTAATACGTACTACTCGATAATGCTGTTATGTACCTGTAGAAAGTCACTTCAGCCCAAACCTCACAGTATGAAGATATGCAAGAAAGCAGTAAAGTAAGCTACTCGCTCTACACGCATCCCCAGATACGAGTATAACGGTAGCAACTACCCGAATCGTCGTCCTATTGACGGCATCGTCATCACATGACGGAATTCCCACACA
The DNA here is from genome assembly GCA_038087645.1 of Saccharum hybrid cultivar R570. Taxonomy (NCBI): domain Eukaryota; kingdom Viridiplantae; phylum Streptophyta; class Magnoliopsida; order Poales; family Poaceae; genus Saccharum; species Saccharum hybrid cultivar. Next base: position 19,531,940 of record JAQSUU010000637.1, read on the forward strand.
TTGGATACCTTTGTACGAACATGCGCATGGCACGTAAGTGTTTTGGTATCACATAAGCACTTCCCTAGATCGGCAGTGTATCCAACCATGCCCTCACAACTCTCACTTACCAAGGCGTAGAGGTAATTGATCCATACATTACCACTCAAGTGAATGGCACTCATACAATAGCATGTCGTATGAGCGACGAATTTGAAATATGATGCAAAACCCCCAAGTTAGTACTTAAATAAGCCACCTAGAGTCCTTACTGGGCATAAAGGATATGACCACTGGCACACTCTTAAGTTTAAAAGTTTAGTTGAAAACACAGTTTTGTTTTTAAATACCCATGTGAACAGTACTTGCTAAACCATGCTCCGATACCAGCTGTAACGGATCAACATGATTATACGAGATTAAGTACGAAAATCTTCCACCAAAGCAGATAATTTATCAGACTCAAGCCCGTATAACCCAAGATTCCGTGAAATCACGCGGGATTTCAAACCAACCAACATACAACCAAGATCGTACTGATTTAGCAGCCACAGTTCACATGCTACATAAGTTCACAACACAAGTTGAATACATCGGAGTCCAGAATAAAAGTTATTACAACACAATTCAAATTAACATAGCGGAAGCAAGTAGTTTTAAAACACACACACTTAGCTCAATTACAGTGCCAGAAGATAGTCATGGTCCACAAAAGCATTAGATAAGACGAACGGAGTGACCATTGCCCATGGTCCTAGTTGTCGCCCATCGCCAGATACAGACAGTTGACGCAGTAACCATAGTACATCTGGCCATCTGCAACAACAATGGGAACAACGCCCTGAGTACGAGAATGTACTCAGCTAGACTTACCCATCATAAACCAGAAATAAAGACACCAAGGAACATGCAAGGCCTTTATAAAGTGAACTAGCTTGACTCATTTGTGAAAATCATAAGTTATCATAAATAACCAATTTTAAATACTTTTGCATCATTTTTATTATGACCTATTCAATCTAGGTAAGCACCTATGCTAGAGCAATCACTTGATTAACCATTAGCATCAAGATTACCATATCAGGTTTAGCATTTCCAACATCATTCACTTAACCATCCGTATTCCATCATTGTTACTACGATGCCGTAGCTCGAGTCAAGTGCTCACTATCCAGGAGCGATGGCGATTCGAATTGATTCCTAACCAGCTGGTGATTTATTCCTGCTGATCGATCCAAGCCTGCTCTTCCGGTACTGCTACCTGCGATTCCTCCTGCGATCCTGTATGATGCAAGTGCATAAGTAACCATGCAAACGGTGCAACGAATGCGGTGGAATATTATGATGACATGATATGCAGATGAGCACATTGAATGGACAGTAGGGATTACAACAAAATCTTCTACAAGGTAGTCCACATCATTCAAAATCATGTACCATAAAACATGCACCTATTATTCCACTAGTTAGCACATAATATACACACAAGTGTTGTCACAAGTTGTCAAACCTTACTAACTTAACCCATCAAGTAACATCAGCAAGGCATTTTGATGCTTCACAGATACACCAAACATATTTTATTACTTTTAATTTCTCATAAAGAATAACTTTTTATTTCCTATTTAACTAGGGTTACACATCAACACCTATTTCTATTGTAGGTAAAAATCTACAAAAATTACAGTAGCACACTCTTACTCTAAATAGCATACTACAAAAATTTCATGAAATTTGGATAAGTAAAACTATCTATACAAAATAAACAAGATATGGCATAATAAAGAGCATGAAAATACTTTGTACTAGCAAAAGTATCAAACAACAGATTTCATATTTTTCCTATGTTGACCACAGTAAACAAACCTCTTATAAAAATTATCACATGCATGTGTTATACAAATTTTGCTCTCTACCAAATATAACAAAAATCATCAATTAAAGGCATTTGAACTACACTTCACTAATTTTTCACAGGACATGTTTCACAAACATTTTTCCTAGAAAGTACATCACTAAGAAAGATTAATGCAACATGAATCACATTTTTCTCATTATTACTTTATTTACTACACATTTTCTAAGATAACAGCATTTATACTAATTAAATAAATCTACACAGAAAAGTATCCCAAAACTAACATGCAACATTTTTAAACTGTAGATCTACTCATAAGAAACACTACAAAATTTGTTTCAAAATTTTTGGAGCTATAAAGGGTACACAACAATTTTCTAAAACATTTTCTTTTCCAAAACATAATAGAAAACCGAAACCTATTTTGCTTTTCGGCTAACGGACCAGCCCACTGGAACCACCGGCCCACGGCCGTTTCCAGCCGGAGCACCGAGCGGGGAAAAAAGAAAGGCGGCCCGGTTTGGGGCCTCAGCCCAAGGCCGCCTGGCCCAGCGAACAGAGGAGAGGGGAGCGGGACGCGGGGCGCGGCTGCGCGTCCGCGACGTCGCGGCGGTGGTGGTGCCCGTCGGCGGCCAACGGGCGACTCCGGCCGTGCGGAAGCCAGCGAATGGGCGCACGGAGATCGCAGAGTGGCGGCGAACACCGAAGTGCAGCGCGCGAGGGACAAGGCGGAGCAAGGACGCCGGAACGGCGGGGTGAGCGCGCGGTGGCCGGAACGGCGGCGCGGCGGGGCGCGCATAGTGGGGCCTTACCGAGGGCGGAGGTGGAGCGCGGAGGTGCGTTCGGAGGAGAGGAGGAGCAGGCGGAGCGGGTCGCGTGAGCAATTGCCCGGAGACGGCCGGCGGCGGCGGAACGCGGCGAGGGAGTGCGCTGCCGTGGCGGCGAGCGTGCGGGGGACGGTGGACGCGCGTGGCGAACTCGCAACGGGCGGAAAGGAGAGCAAGTGAGGGAGAGGGAGGAGGCAGGGGAGCGGGTGCATGGCCAAGGAGCCGGGCGAGTGGGGCCCACGGACGGCCACGCGGTGGGCGGCGCTGGCGCATGGCGGACACGGGGCGGCGCTGCTCTACCACGGCACCACGGCGTCGCGCGCGCGCGGGGGCGGGAGACAGGCGCGGTCGCGGGTCGGGCCACGAGTGCTGGCAGGCCGAAAGGGTGGCCGCGGCCCGTTAAGGCTGGAAAAGGCTTTTCTTTTTCTAAATAAATTTACAGATTTTCTTAATTGAGCGACCAGAGCTGGCCGGGCAAGTGGAGGAGTTGATGGCGCTACTCCCGTTGAATCGTCTGGACGGGCCGGTGGTGGCCGGGAATTTCATCAGCCGACGGGTGCAGCCATGCCAGAGGAGGGTGCACGCCGAGTATGAATACCAAGGCTCGGCTGATCAGACGAAGATGCGGTCGGAGGATCTGGACCACGACGAAGTCGTACGCCGGATTGGGGAGTTGTTCAATCTGGCAGACCAGAGCTACTCCTGCCCGAGCAAGATCCAGCGCGCATATAAGCTGATCCGACTAGCCCCAAAGGTAAACAAAACAACTCCTTGGCTTGAAAAAGTGTTACCGACCACCGTAGAGTAATAAGTTCTGATGTTTCTTGTCTGTCATGTATACAGATTAACGGCGTGGAGAGACACATCCTGTTTGTGTCGTTGGCCCTTGGAGTCGAGCACCCGCAGAGCGTGGAACCGCCTCCACGGAATGTGCAGCGGTGCTACAAGGATGTCGAGAGCGACCACAAAGACGGGGCTCGAGCAGGTTCTAGGAAGAGTCCCAGCGCCCTCGAACAATCGAAGAACAGGGTCGGAAGCTCCTGGGCTCAAGAGAGCCCAGAAGACTCTACTAGGAAACGCCGCCGCATGGTGGGTGACTGGTCAGAAGACGAGGTGGAGGAGGACGCGAGTGCCTACATGTTCAACCCGCAGAAGAGGAGGAGCGAGCAGATAGCGCAAGGGGGATCGACCCCACCGGCAAAGGGGCCGCAGGAGAGCCAGACGCCACCAACGGGGCCAACGCTCACCCTGAAGACAACGGAGAAGGAAACCAGGCCGTCACCGGAGGACGGAGGCCAGGGTTCCTCTGCTTGCCAGACAAGTCAAGGGCAACCGCGACGTCGCGCCTTTGCCACCATTCATAGGAGCTCGGGTCTGTAAGTGCCTGAAAACTCAGTAATTATCACGTCAATAGTTGTAGCAAGCATACAAGTAGTAAAAGGAACTATAATGCTGTGATATGCTAGCTCGGCGTCAGCGGAGAGACCCGAGCAACTAGCCGCTGCTAGGGCAGCCAAATCAACCACCACCACGACATCCTCCAAGCAACCAGACGGTTAGACCACCGGGGCGGCAGAACCGACAACAAGCAAGGATGTGGTGAACGTGGCGAGCACAGAAGTACCTGAGCAAGTGCCTAAGCTGGTGTCCGAGCAGGAGCTGCCAGAGCAGGTGGCGCCCGAGCAGAGTCTGCCGAGCACACTAAGTGAAGGGCAAGTCCCCGAGACCAATCAAGGCATGTCCGAGCAGACCATGGCCACCACGAGCTCAACACAAGGTGGTCTGCCCGATGCTGCAGCCAGAGGGAAAATGGTGGTGGGACTATCAACCGCTGGGCCGAACCAAGAGCCTGGGCAGACCAGTACGGATTAGGCGGCTGAGTCTGATGACAATGTCGTTGAAGAAATCCAAGGGCACCCACAAGACGGGTGGCAACATGTATACATCTACCGTGAACGTGGAGACCACTACGTCTGCCACGAGGAGATCTCCATCGACGAAGAAACGGAGAGAGTGGAGTGAGCAGCTAGACGGCTCATCGGGGAAGTACAGGTAAGCATACTCCTTGAGCACTGTCGGAGACCAGTTCGAATTTGGAGTCATGCATATATGGTACTGTACTTGACTTGCAGGGCCTCGTGAAGACGACAAAGTATCATAAATGGTGCTTTGACCAAATTCAAGGCATCTTCGAAGACAATAAAGAGCTGACAGCTAAAGTGGATCGGCTGTGCAAGCGACTCGAGACCGCCGAAAAAGACCAGGCAGAGATCGAGTCACAAAGGCTCAATGCTATCCTCTAGCTTGGTCAGAAAGAGCGGGAAAGAGCAGGTAACTTATTTTAGCTGCACATCCCTAGAGCACTGTTAAATATTGTTCATGTGTATTGATATGTCTCCTAGAGCTTGTTGTAGATCTGGCGGATGAAGTCGCCAAGATGCGAATAGAAAACACGCGCATGGCCAAGGAGTGTGCCCGACTGGCGGCGGAGAACACTCAGCTGGCAGAGGACCACGCATGGTTCCGAGACCACTCGGTGAAGATGACCGAGGAGGCTAAGAATAAAAACCAGGAGATAAACCAGTAAGTGGCCATTTTTCTAATCGTGGCATAATGACTGTTTAGATGTCCTTTATCTGTTTTCTAACCCGGATGCCCTTTTGCAGCATTAAAGACCAATGCCAACAAGCACATTACAGAGCTGCAAAAAGACCGCGACCTTTGGAAGGATCGCTGCACACAGATGGTGCTGGGGATCGGGCCAGTGCTTGACCTGATCGATCCGGGAATGCCACCAACCGAACAGCGAGTCCCGCAGCTGGGAGTAATAGACAAATGTCAACTTGCGTGGGGTTGGCTTCAGCAGTTCGTGAAGGAGGCCAGAGAGTTTGCGGGCGCCCATGTGCTAAGCATGGTGCGCGTGCATTATCCCCTGATCGACTTCATGCGCCTTGCCAAGGGCTACCCCAAAGAAGTTGGCGTGCATGAAGTAGGAGAGCTGCGGGGCCAGTTGACTGAGCTGGCGATGACAATCATTGGTGACATAAACCTGTGCGGAACACCAACACCCCCGTCGCAAAGAACGCCATCGATGTCTGCCCCGGGGTCTTCGAGCCGACCACCTGGGACTGCGGTCTCGACCAGCCAATCCTAGGTCAAGCAATCTTCAAGTAAGGAGCAGCCGGAGCCTGCAATCACCACCAGCCAGACTCTGGGGGCTCAGGCTCAATCAGCAAAGGCATCGCCACAGCCGGAGATGGGGGGTAAAACATGAGCCAAGCCTAGCTCGAGCCCTACCATTGAATAGCTGTTTACCTGTAGCTGTAGAGCAAACAATAGTTTAGCTTATCGTAAACTTGTACCTCGTCAGGCAAGCTTGTAATAAAGTACTATTGCAACAATGTAAGCTTGTGTTGTTTTTTGTATAAAAAACGTGTTAAGCTTGTATATTGTGTTTGATGGATAACTAAGTTAGAACGTACAAGTGTTCTAGTTTAGTTGTAACAATTGGTAGACATGGCATTTTGTGAATCCGCACGGCCCTGGTTGGACATGTGGTCTAAGAGTGAAACGCGGAGCTTGTACACTCATAAGAGCACACAGATCTGATCAGAGAGCATCTACTGACCACCCAGAGCGTAGAGAGCAGGTCCCGTGCACGCGTAGGGAGAGGCCAGAGACACGGCTGGCTCCGAGAACTCGAGAAAAAATGGTGGTCTGTCAACTGTCTTACTTGGAAATATTAGTTGGAGAGTAGTCCCAAACAAACATATTAAAGTGATCTGGAAAAAACATAGCTGCTTTATTGAAATAATCAAAGTACAAGAAGGGTACATATCTTTATTTATGCATTCTACAGGTAGAAATGCCTAAGCTTGTCAATATGCCAGGAGTTGGGTACTTCAGTACCGTCAAGGTGAGCCAGCCTGTATGAAGTAGGTTGGGTGACTTCGGTGACCTCAAATGGTCCTTCCCAAGGAGATGAAAGCTTGTGCATGCCTTCTTGGTTCGTTTTCCACTTCAAGACCAGGTCCCCGACCACAAAAAGACGTTCTTTGACATTCTTGTTGTAGTATCTGCATAGTATGGCTAGGTACTTGGCTGTACGTACACAGGAATCAAGCCGTCATTCTTCAGAACAATTAACCTTGAGTTCCCGTGCATCGTCAGATCTGTCTTCATCAAAATTCTCAACGCGCGGTGATCTAAAAGTGATATCTGCAGGGAGTACTGCTTCAACACCATAGACCATGAAGTACGGGGAGGCACCAGTGCTGCGACTGGGCTGGGTTCTCAGTCCCCAGACCACAGCCGGCAATTCTTTAAGCCATCTTATAGGGGCTTTGTCATTTTCCCTGTACAACCTTTTTTTCAACGCGTCGAGGATCATGCCATTGGCCCTTTCGACCTGCCCATTAGCTCTAGGATGTGCTACTGACACGTATTTCACAACTATGCTCCTTTCATCACAGAAGTCCTAGAATGCACTGCCAGTGAACTGAGTACCCAGGTCTGTAATTATGTTGTTGGGGATGCCAAAACGGTGTATAATCTGATCGAGGAACTCGACCGCCTTCTCTGATGATGCCTTGGTTAAAGGCATGTACTTGATCCATTTGGAAAACTTATCAATCAACACGAAGACACATTTGAAGTTACCAGGGGCCGGCTTGAAGGGACCAATCATATCCAGTCCCCAGCATGTAAAGGGCCAGGAGGCTGGTACGTGTATACGTTTGGCAAAAAACTGTCATCCGTCGCAGCAGCGGACCAGCTTCTCTGCATCGGCCACGGCAGACGGCCAATAGAAACCTGCTCAGAAAGCTTTGCCGACTAGGGTCCGAGAGGTGGCGTGATGGCCGCAAGTACCACTGTGGATTTCATGGAGCAGTGGAATACCTGCTTCGCGAGTGATGCACTTCATGAGAACTTCCTCCTTCGCATTCTTACGCATCAGGACATCGTCGACCAGTAGGTACTGCTTACTACGGCGCATGAGCCGCTCGTTCTCTGCTCGATCAGCGTAACCGGTCCCATCCTGCAAAAACTTAGTAAAGGGTACTCTCCAATCATCAGTGTTAGTGGTCGGAGGTACTACAGGCGTTGTCGGAGAGGAGTCCGTAGTGTTCGGAGGGGGAACCATAGCCACCAGATGCTGGTCTAGAGGCTTCTCGACCACCTAATCTGCTTCGTCCTTAATGGACGGTTTAACAAGGTCTTGGATGAACACGCCATGTAGAACTTGAGCTCGGGATGACCCTAACTTAGACAACTCATCGGCTGCTTAATTTTTGTCCCGAACCACATGTGTGTACTCGATGCCGTAAAATTTGCCTTCTAACTTTCTGATTTCCATGCAATAAGCATCCATCTTTTCACTAGTCGTGTCCTAGACTTTGTTGAGCTGGTTAATGACCAGGGCCGAATCACCATAAACGTGGAGACGTTTTACACCAAGCTCAACCGCAATCCGCATGCCGTGGAGGCAGGCCTCGTATTCTGTAGCGTTATTAGATGCAGGGAAATAAATACTGAGGACGTAGCGAAGCTATTCTTTTGTTGGTGAGATAAAGAGCACGCCTGCGCCTGCGCCATCGATGTTCAGAGAGCCATCAAAATACAGCTTCCAGTATTCAACGGGCCCCTGATCGGGAGGTGCGCTAAGGTCTGTCCATTCAACAATAAAGTCCACCTGGGCCTGAGACTTGATGGACGTGCGACCCTGGAACTCGATTGAATAAGGGCATAACTCCATTGCCCACTTGACGATGCGTTCGTTAGCGTCCTTATTTCGAATGATGTCCCCCAGTGGGAAATTAGTCTTAACCACCACCCGATATCCGTCGAAGTAATGTTTCAACTTTTGGGGTGTAATCAGTATGGCATAGATCATCTTTTGAACCTGCGGGTACCTGGCTTTGGACTCATCGAGCACCTCGCTGATGAAGTAAACAGGGCGCTAGACTTTGAAGACATGGCTGGGTTCCTCACGCTCGACCACGATGACTGTGGAGACCACGCGATCAGTGGCCGCAATGTAGAGAAGAAGAGCGTCATCTTTCTGAGGGGTTGTAAGGATGGGAGGAGAGGTTAAAAATTCTTTGAGCTGCATGAAGGTAGCGTCAGCCTCTTTCGACCAGACAAACTTCTCTGATGCCTTGAGCAATTTGAAGAAAGGCAGGCCCTTCTCGCCGAGTCGTGAGATGAAGCGGCTGAGGGCGGCCATACATCCAGTGAGCTTCTAGACATCCTTGACATTTTTTGGTGGCTGCATATCCAAAATGGCCTTTACCTTCATCGGGTTGGGGCATATGCCATCATGGCTAACGACGTTGCCCAGTAATATACCAGATGGGACTCCAAAGATACACTTCTTTGGATTAAGCTTCCATTGGTACTTGTTGAGCACCGTGAAGGTACGCTGGAGATTGTCGATCAGGGTGTGAGCCTCCCTAGTTTTTACGACCACATCATCGACGTATGCTTCGACCAGGTCGTCCTTGATCTCATCAGCTAGACATTGCTGGATGGCACGTTGGTACATGGCCCCAGCGTTCTTAAGCCTGAACGACATGGTCGTGTAGCAGTAGGCGACGAGCGGTGTAATGAAGGACGTCTTGATCTGATCGTCCTTGTTGAGAGCGATCTGGTGATAACTAGAGTAGCAATCGAGAAAAGACAGCAGCTCGCAGCCGGCTGTGGAATCAACGACTTCGTCTATGCGAGGTAAGCCGAAGGGGTCTTTAGGGTAGTGTTTGTTGAGATCAGTATAATCAACGCACATTCTCCATTCATTATTCTTTTTGCGTACAAGGACCGGGCTGGCTAACCAATCCAGATGATACACTTCTTTTATAAATCTAGCTGCTAAAAGCCAGGTAACTTCTGCCCTAATAGCCTCCTTTTTGTCGTGAGCGAACCGCCATAGCTTTTGCTAGATAGGTCTTGCGGTCTTCAAGACGTTCAAGGAGTGCTAGATCAGGTGTCGAGGAACACCGGGCAAGTCAGCGGGTTTCCACGCGAACACACTTATGTTATCCCTCAGGAACCTGACGAGCGCGTCTTCCTATTTAGGATCTAGGTTGTAACGGAACCGTCCAAATTATAAGAGCACAAGTACAAAAACAATCACCGAAGTGATCAAATTCTCGCACTTGAGCCCATATAACTTCGGTAGTCCAATGAAATCACGAGGGATTTCAAACCAATCAACATACCAGCCAAGATCGTAGTGATTCAACATAACAAGTCACATGTTACATCCATTTCACAAGTAGTTCAATATACATCGGAGTTCAACATAGTTATTACAACTTAATTTGAAAAGTAGCGGAAGCAAAGTAATTTGAAACTAACATTAATCTTATTTCAAATACATGCCAGTACCAAGGTCGACTTCCAACAAAAGCATTAGAGAGAAGATAACTTAGAAGGATCATGCCCGTGATCACACTCCGCCTCTACGGCAGGAGCCAACCAACTCTTGCAGTCGCCATGATACATCACAACCTGCAACAAGTGGGGATAAAACCCTGAGTACGACAATGTACTCAGCTAGACTTACCCGTCATAAACCAGAAATAAAGTGACACCAAGGATCATGCAAGGCTGATATAAAGTGGGCTAGCTTGACAACATTTTGCATAAAAGCTTATTATGGATAAGTAATCATTAATGCTTAAGCATCAAGTTAATTATCATTAACCTGTCATCTAAATTAGAACATGTACTAGAGCACTCACTTTATTAGGAGCAAACAATATTAACCATAGCAGGTATAAATTGAGGCAACCTTTCCATCGTTATCCAATTAACCATCCGTTCAATTTAATGGAATCTACGTTGCCGCTGCTCAAGTCAAGTGCTCACTAACCGGGAGCGACGGCGATTCGAATCGAATTCCTATCCAGCTGGAGGGGTATTTCTAACACTCACCGTGTAGACCCATGCCAGGGTCGCACAGGCCACCTTTTCATATGATTCAGGAATTGCGGGTCCGAATGATGTCGCGACCCTAAGGGCGACACTCTGCCAGGTGATAGGGACTCTAACCCCCCCCTTGGTCTCACGCCAATGTCCCTAAGCACATCCTTTCTCTCCTCCAAGAAGCAACCTACCATTCGATTCCCGGCCTGAACCATATTACTCGGCTTCGCGGTCGGAACGACTTATCCGGCCAACTAAGTGTTAGACTGCGTTCAACATGACTCAAGGACGTACAGTGAATCGGTCCTTAAACGACTCAGACGGGGATAGATCCACACCCAAGACCTCCATGCCTTGTTGCTTCACTATCGTCATCCCGCCCGGTCTCATTTCATTTTATTAACACATGGTTCCATTCCACGATAGCAAATATAGCCAACTGTGCCATATATGAATATCCCTATATCTCGCAGGTGACAGGAAATCACCTGACTTCTACCGCTTAAAGCAGGGCTAAGCATCTACTCGACCCTGGTCTAAGTAGGATTCAGGATTCATATATCTAGACAAGGAGTGATATTGATGCAGCAAGGTTTTCAACCAACTCCTACCACTTAATGCAACAATACTTATAACATATATATAATTAATTGCTTTGAAGATAGGAGGCTTATAATGCTCCGGGGCTTGCCTGGGGTCCGACTCAAGTTAGAGTATGTTAGATGAAACCCGCTTGGCGAGCAACCTCCAATCTACCACTTGTCCGGTCCTTCTATCTTCGGGTTTGGATCCACCAAACACCGTCTTCGGGTTTGGCTCCAACGCCACATCCTTCACACGTTTCTGCTAGCGTACCTATATGAGATGCAACAATGCATATGTATGAATACTTAGAAATGAAATAACACAACATTCATACTAGCACACCAAGTTCACATGGGCACTAGAGTTAATCAACTTAACTATCACTTAAGCATATCCTTAAAAGATGACCAGCATATCGATCATGACACAAGTCACACAAGATCTCAAGCACACTTAACACTAACAAGATGTATATCACTCTTTAGAAATCAACATAGCAAAGCAAGTCAAGGTGAAGCAACAACTATAACTAGAATATGTCAGTTTCATAAATCAATCATATCTAGAGTTTCATAAATCCAAATGACTTGTAAGAAGACATTCTAGAAAGCTTATGAAATTATCTACATTTCATTTACAAACATCACAGCATGATTCCAAAGTTTAACATGTCGAATTTACACAAATGCAGAACTGGTCTAAGAAGACAGAGAGCAGGCAATTCTGTAACCTAACTTTAAACAGCTATAACTCCTAAACCACATGGCCAAATGCCACCAAATTTTAACAGAAGCTAGATACATAAATTATCTATAACTTTTGTATAAACAAGTTTTACAACAAAGCACATTATCATGAAGAACTTTGCTAAGTTCACAGATCTGTCCAGAAACCTCATTTGCAAGAAATAATTATTAACTTCCGTTGCAAACATATAATTAGACAAAACCAACTTTACCAACATTTCATACATGACTAATGAACACCAGAAAACAAAATGCCCATTCCTAAATCAATTTTTTAATACATTTTCTTAATTTATTTAGATAATTAGGTAGAATTATGGACACATATCAAAAGTGTACAATAAATCCTACCAAAATTACAGAGGCCTACACATACGCCCAAAAGTCTACTGTACAAATTTGAAACCATTTGGACATGTATAACAACCTCTATGAAAAAGACAAATGGTTATAGCAATAAATCATGTGTGAGCAAGTTAAACCTAAAACTCAATATTTTCTGTGAACACATGGCCATAGTATGGATCAAAATGATAGAGCAACCTCATACTAAGATAATGGAACAACATTTTCCATTTTATCATTTCTATATTATTTATAAGCTATTTATCAAGCTATAAACAAGTTAACTCAATAACTTGAGCATACAGTAAGCAATGGCCATGAAATTTATACCACAGTACATCCATAGCATGACAAGCCTACCATAAAAATTTCACATCATTTGGAGCATCACAACTCAAGATATAAAATGACCAGTAATAAAATGTAATTTTCCTTATTTAACAAGGTCAAATCAAAACCCTAAGAAAATAGTGAACAACTAGGGTGTTTAATATTTTTCCTAGCAAGTACATGTCATCACAAAATTAACAAAACAAGAATCACTATTTTTGGAGTTCTAAAACTCTAGATATGGCTCTGCTCAAGTTGATAAGCATTTTTGGAGCATTTCTAAGGCTTAAATAAAGACATCAGAAAATATCTACAAACATGTAACATATTATGACTCCACTGCATAGATCTTTTCTCAAGGTTTCTAAAAAGTCCACTTTTGCTATTTTTGGAATTACCTAGCAAGAGATATGCATTTTAGAAGATTTAACCAAATTCTGAAATTCAAAATCAGAATAAAACAACCCTAACAATATTCGCTAGGCACACCCGGTTTCCCACCCCAGATCTGTCACTACTTAACCGACATGCGGGACCCGCTGCTCAGCCGGGCCCGCTCGTCATACACCCGTAGAGACACAGGGGGGAAAGAAGTCGGCCTTCTTCGTCTACCTCCGACGCCAAGCAGGGGAGGCAGCCGGTGGTTGCCGATGTCGGCCGGAGAGGGCCGGCAGTGCGGAGGATGGTGGCTCGAGCTCCAGCTTGTCCACCCGCACCCATGGGCGGTGGAAGCGTGACCAGAGGTGGACCGTGGCCTTCTGACCACGTGAACAGCCGGAGCAATGGCGTCCGCGCCGGCGGTGGGGTGCTCCGGCGACGCGCGGCTCAAGGCAAGGAGCACGGGAGGCGCAGCGTGAGGTGAGGAAGGTGGTGCGATGATTTATTCGGGCGAAGGGAAGCTGGAGACCAAGAATTGCGGTGGCGGCTCGGAGCTCGGCCATGGCGGCCATGGCGGTCCGGCTCAGGCAGCGGCACTCCGGCTGCGAGCAAGGCTTCCGAGGCGCGCGCACGAGAGGGAGGAGGGGCTGGCGAAGACGTTGGCGCACGCAGCTGCGGCCGTGGTGGCTCGATGCACCGGGAACGGCAGCGGCTGCTCTGAGCTTCGCTCGGTGGCTCCTATGGCGGTGCTCGCCGTGCCCGTGTGCACATGAGGAATGGATGCGCGAGAGTGGGAAGGAATGGGGAACGCTGAGGCCATCACGGGCGCTACAACCAGCACAGGGAGGAGATCGGGGCGCGTGGAGGCAAGGCAGGAGCTCCGCCCGCGCATGGCCTCCACGTCCTGGCCACGCGTCGTTCACTAGAACCCGACGTCGAGCACGTGGTGTGCGTGAAACCGTCTGACTTGGAGGCAATGGTTGGGCTGGCTATGGGCCAAACTGGGCTATGGACCAATTGTCAAAGTTGTTCACCTCAGTATACTCTACAATTTTTATTTAAGCACCAAAGTCATAAGACCTACAGATTAGGAGATAATTAAGCCCAAAGTTGACAGTGTCAACAGGTTAAGCTAGGGCTCGGTTTTGGGATTTTTAAATGCCAAACTTGGTTAAATTGATTCCAAATTTTTACATGTTGTCCTCCAACAAATTGTTTCCAACTTTCATTTTTGGACCAATTTAAGTTTCTTAGTAAAAACTCGAGAACGCGGGATGTCAATGTCGAAGACACTGAAATCGGGGTTTTAAAATTGTTAAGTGTTGGAAACAGTCCAAATTCTGACTTGTGGGCCCTGATTGAGCATGTTACACACATTTTCATGACTTGACTCTTAAACAAAGTTTGTTCCTTATAAAATTCTTTATGACTTTGTCAAAGGGTGCACAGTCATGCAAAACTTCTAGGTCACACTTTTAAAACGGTCAAACCAAAGTGTTCCTGGGTCCATACATGGTCAACCATCACTTAGAAGCACATTTAGGCAAAATGATCAACATGAACATTGTTCCATTAAGTGCCCTAAGTGTAGTTAAGGTGTTGTAGAGTTCATCTAGAGTCATTTGGACAGTTTGCAAGGTTTGGTGGATGTTCTATAGTTTCATTAACTTAATGGGGCAATTTCCAATAGGAATGGAACTTATCATTTCATGTGACTTTTTGATTCCAAACTTTACGAAACTTTTCCAGGGATCAATATAGATAGTTATTGATGTGAGACATGTGAAGATACTTTGATAACAAAACCCAAGCATATATATTTTAATTGAGCCTATATGTAAGCAAGGGTGCAATATCCAAGTTTAGGTTAGGGCTTATTTCCATAGGTTTGACTTTGACATCATCATCTCCACTAATCTATCATGTTTGAGCTTAAACCCACTGCCTAATTGGTGATAAACACCTGGGGTGTTACAGCCCTCCCCCCTTAAAAGAATCGCGTCCCGAGATTCGGAATGGGAGACCTTTTAAGGAAGAGAGACACGTTATCTAGTTCCCAATATCTGCTATAGCATTCAGCTAAAAGCTTCAACATCGGTGAACAATTTGACCAAAGGCACTTTCTGATACTTACTCTTCATGGTAAAATTTGTCTGAAGAATTTCCTTCATTGACTTCCATGAAGCATTGTTACTTTGGAAAGAATCCAAGATAGCACATACTGCATTCTCAGTGTACGGAGATCATTTGGTCCATGAGTGAATCACTCACAAGTATCTGACTCTCTAATGAGCACAACATAGGCCATATGAACTTGACACTAGACCAAAATTTTTAGAAGTATACTCGTTGAAATGGCTCTATGTTCACAAAGTTTGAAAAGCAGTCCTCTACCAAAATGGCTTGAGCACAACCTTCCAAAAGGGTGAGATCATAGACGACAAATATACCCTGAGGCTATAGGATACTGACTAACCAATAGACAGGGTCTATGTTGGTCGTAAATGTTCATTCATTTAGACACCAACTAATGGAAAACTACTTGAGGTTCCGTGTGTGCAGTTCTCTTTCTCTGATGACAACACTGTATTATCTGAGTCTGTCAAGAGGTCAGTGAATGTGATAGCTAACTCTGTCGGCTTCCTAATTCTGCCCACAGCTATCTAAAAGATTCTTTTATCCAAAGACAACAGTTATCTGGGTTGAATCAGATGCAACCTCTTTGGTAAAAACATTTATAAGGTACCAAAGTATGTCATCATTGGAAATTAATTCTCACAGAAAGATGTAGCGAGGCCTTAAGGACAACAAAAGTTGTAAATATTCACTAAACCACGGGGCGTAGTCTACCACCAAACGATTGAGTAAAATTTTTCCTTTATGACTTAGTTGCACTGTAAGTTGAGTTGACTTGCAGCGTAGCAACTTTGTCAGGCCAACTTTCACCTTGAGGCTTCCTTTTTAGGATCAAACAGCAGCTCTAAGATGGACAATCTGTTGTTTGACACTTCTCAAATTGCTTTCAAATTTTCCTCAACACTTTGTCCAATAAAGTTATGAACAAACCGTTTGTGGCACCTAAGGGCACATGGATGCTAATTAAAACTAGGTCATGCTTTCTCAAATTCTTCGCTTTAGCTGATAGCACACCTTGCACTATCTATGTGATTGTCCAGGATGGAATTGACTTGATCACAATGGCTCTAGAAGATAGAATATCTCTCAAGTTGTTGGCTAGTTGATTAACTTCTTGTGGGTTATTGCTTTGTAAGACATAACCTTCGTAGATACCAAAGAGTCGTTACCTAGCTGGAGATTAACCTTCTTATTGGTAACTAATCAGTTGTCTCTCAACACTAAAAATTTCAAATCTTCCCTCTTGATCACAATAATTGTGGTTGATACAAAGCAGATGGTTGCCATCGAGGTCAGCAGATAAGGAGTCACACCAGAGATGGTTGATTTCGATTGTATGGTCATTATGCACACAAGATTGAGACTTGGATAGCTCCGGTCATATGCACAATGCGCCAATCGATTCTCATCCCACAGATAACTTGTCCAACATTAAATGTTGTGTGTCATTTTTATCCAACAGAGATGAGATACTTTGCTCACTAGATGACGTTCGTCAATACTGGGACAACTAAGTAGAGTTACTTATCTACCACCTATTGCAGTCTGTTAATGTTTATGTTGGTGGCCTGTTCTTCAAAGGTTATCCTCTTAGCAACTTTAGAAGGAAACTCCACTACTTTTGGTCTAAGATATGGATCTTACGATACAATATGGAGAGATAACCAAGAAAAGGAACACGAGAAAATAACACATCGTCTGTCGTTTGATAATGAATCATGACTAGAAACCGTGATACCAGCGCGTGCCAAGCAGCCAGCCATGTGTCTGCAGCCACAGGAGGCCCTTGGTTTCATCGCGGCACCATCAACGACTACTCATAACACCATTACTAAACGCACAACGAAAGTGAAATTTCAAGTGGCACCAATGGGCTGTAAGAGCAACCGCCATACAAGGAGGGATAGCAAGCAAAGGTAGTCACAAGGTTTGGAATCAACACGAAAATGATCAGAAGATCACAATATAGCACAAGAGAACATCACGCATTTACTAAGGATAACTGAGCAAGAGAATCTTGCTTAAATTCTACGTACGACTTGCGTCCACCGAGGGGAGTACCAGATAAAAGATTAATAGGAGATTCATTCATGTTGGGCAACAACATGAGATCAAGACTGATAAACATCTCGAGACTTGAGAAGGTTGGGGACGGATTAAGCAAATTTTAAGGGCGAAAACCGACACATAGTCATAGATTGAGTTGACAAGGTAGATGCACGAATTTGCAAGCACACGATTTAGAGACCATAGCAGAGATACACTGCGTCATACTAGCTAACCTTTGGGAGAGGTAACCGGAAGGTCCAACATGGATTTGGGTACGGTCTCCACAATTGGCAACGTACGAACCATGGTCAAAAGCTAGCATTGATAAAAGTTAACTTGGTTGGTCAGTCGATAAAGGTCTTCACAAAAAGGGTTGCAAAACATCCGCGGCTTATGCAAACATATAGGAGAACTAAACTTTGGACTTTCGGTTAAGCAAAGGCATGGATACAAACATTCAAGGGCTAACCACCAAGTCTACAGGCTCAGGCTCCTAAGAGAGAAAACCTAATTGAAGACAACACCCATACAATTACATAACGTGAACGTTGTTCTAGGATAAAGCTATTTGACACTCGTATGCTCACCGAGGACAAACGAGGTGACAACTAGGGCACTACCTAGATAACAAGCACACATACACATCACAATCAAGCAGTCGTTTGAGAAAATTCAAATGAATGGGCTTAAGAAACCAATACAAAGCACAAGGCTCACCCAAACAAGCATTTATCTCAAGCATGAACTAACTACAAGTTTAGCTCAAAACAAACGTTGGCTAAGGTGACTAACGTAGCTTGGGCACAGAATCTAGACATTAGCACAACAGTTACTTGTTCCAACCATAACTGAGGTTGTAGACATCCCACAAAGGTGATCCTAGACTTTCTAGACATCTTAGGAAGATGACTACACTTTAGTTATTCATACCCACAGCTAATTCATAGATTACATGACCAAAAATGCTAATGTTTCAGATCTGTACCAATATGGACAGAAAACTGACAAGAATTTCAAAAATGCAAAACTGGAGTTCTAGGGACACAACAAGGCTGAGCCTTAACTTTATGTAAAGCTTATTAATTTATCTATAACTTTATTATTATCCTATTAAGATGATTCTATAGCCAACAAGGCCAAACAAGACAAAGAAGACATCTCTGCCCAGATTTGGACAGATTCTGTCATTCCACTTTGCAAGCTCATAAGTAGAGATTTAGACCACCAAAATTAGTGCTATAGGACACTTTGGAAAGCTTAGAAAAAGTACTACACTTCTTCTATTATCTCCAATACATGATTCCATAAGCACATAGGTCAAATAAAGCAAACATTCAGATCTGTTCTGAACATGAGCAGATTCTGATAACAAACTTCTAAAATTTATAACTCTCAAACCATAAGACCTAGGGTCATGAAATTTTAGGACAAGCTAGAAAAGTAAGTTAGCTACAACTTTGGTATTCTCCATAACTACAGAAAACACCATTATAACCACGAAAGCATCACTACAACAGAAACCATTCTAGCAGCCAACGTTCAATAAGCAAAGCAAAGTTTGCCTTTGTTCTACCTATCAAGAGGGCACACAAACATATCATCCTAGTAGCTCTAAACATTGTTACCTTAGACCAACACTAATTTAATTCATTCATGAGAATCCAATTTACTTAAGTGAGGTCTAAAACATTTTCAAAAACTTGTATGACAGCATATCCACTACTTGGCTAACTAGAGGGCCTCTATAGGTTCACGCATGTAACCACAACTATTTCTAGCAAGGCTAAACACACACACTTTTCAAGCACTCCCTATTCAAGCAACATGGAACAAGACATTCATGTCTAACTCCACACAAGAAAGATATCATAACACATTGATCACAAGTTACATATCGTTTGAACAAGGGTGAGAGGAGCATAGCCATGCATAAAGCAACAATCATGAAGATGCATGCTTCGTCCTATTCGTCCTCACAAGATTGCCAACCTAAGGTGGCGATCACGTTCTATGTCGGTGGCATAACACGCACTCTTTCGATATATAGCTAGTCGTCAACTACATTCGACTTACGCATTCGTGGTTAGCGTACCTGCAGAAAAGTTTCATTGCAGCCCAACATTTCCCAATATAGCACACAATAAAAATAGAGAAGTAAAATTCTAAGTACTCCCATGTACATATACCCCCGTATATATACATGTAGCACCAAAACTACCCGAATCATCAATCACCCACAATTAAGTACCTTCATATATACATGTGTGTAACATGTAAATAATCCAGTAACCAAAACTAGCTCTCCCCTAGACCGCAGGTTGTACGGTCATGCTCTCACAACTCACACTTACCTGAGCGTAGGTGCGATATTGCATAAAAGTAAACTAGCGACATATATGGCTATTTCATATATGAAGGCTACCTCTAATCTGACACACCGGGTAGCATAGTGTGGGAGAGTCATCACACATACATACCTTGGCCTGGGCGTAGATGCATAAATAAAAAACCCCCCAAGTTAGTACTTATATAAGCCACCTAATAATCCTTATATGGGCATAAGGAAATTGACCACTGGCATATTAGGTTTAGAATTCTGATTTCACAAACCTATATATAGCTATAAGTTGATAAAACTGATTTTAGAAACAAAGCCTTTGTTTTAAATACACATATGACAAGTTTAATGTTGAATCTTGCTCCGATACCAGCTGTAATGGAACCGTCCAAATTATAAGAGCATAAGTACAAAAACAATCACCGAAGTGATCAAATTCTCGCACTTGAGCCCATATAACTCCGGTAGTCCAATGAAATCACGAGGGATTTCAAACCAATCAACATACCAGCCAAGATCGTAGTGATTCAACATAACAAGTCACATGTTACATCCATTTCACAAGTAGTTCAATATACATCGGAGTTCAACATAGTTATTACAACTTAATTTGAAAAGTAGCGGAAGCAAAGTAATTTGAAACTAACATTAATCTTATTTCAAATACATGCCAGTACCAAGGTCGACTTCCAACAAAAGCATTAGAGAGAAGATAACTTAGAAGGATCATGCCCGTGATCACACTCCGCCTCTACGGCAGGAGCCAACCAACTCTTGCAGTCGCCATGATACATCACAACCTGCAACAAGTGGGGATAAAACCCTGAGTACGACAATGTACTCAGCTAGACTTACCCGTCATAAACCAGAAATAAAGTGACACCAAGGATCATGCAAGGCTGATATAAAGTGGGCTAGCTTGATAACATTTTGCATAAAAGCTTATTATGGATAAGTAATCATTAATGCTTAAGCATCAAGTTAATTATCATTAACCTGTCATCTAAATTAGAACCTGTACTAGAGCACTCACTTTATTAGGAGCAAACAATATTAACCATAGCAGGTATAAATTGAGGCAACCTTTCCATCGTTATCCAATTAACCATCCGTTCAATTTAATGGAATCTACGTTGCCGCTGCTCAAGTCAAGTGCTCACTAACCGGGAGCGACGGCGATTCGAATCGAATTCCTATCCAGCTGGAGGGGTATTTCTAACACTCACCGTGCAGACCCCTGCCAGGGTCGCACAGGCCACCTTTTCATATGATTCAGGAATCGCGGGTCCGAATGATGTCGCGACCCCAAGGGCGACACTCTGCCAGATGATAGGGACTCTAACCCCCCCTTGGTCTCACGCCAATGTCCCCAAGCACATCCTTTCTCTCCTCCAAGAAGCAACCTACCATTCGATTCCTGGCCTGAACCATATTACTCGGCTTCGCGGTCGGAACGACTTATCCGGCCAACTAAGTGTTAGACTGCGTTCAACATGACTCAAGGACGTACAGCGAATCGGTCCTTAAACGACTCAGACGGGGATAGATCCACACCCAAGACCTCCATGCCTTGTTGCTTCACTATCGTCATCCCACTCGGTCTCATTTCATTTTATTAACACATGGTTCCATTCCACGATAGCAAATATAGCCAACCGTGCCATATATGAATATCCCTATATCTCGCAGGTGACAGGAAATCACCTGACTTCTACCGCTTAAAGCAGGGCTAAGCATCTACTCGACCCTGGTCTAAGTAGGATTCAGGATTCATATATCTGGACAAGGAGTGATATTGATGCAGCAAGGTTTTCAACCAACTCCTACCACTTAATGCAACAATACTTATAACATATATATAATTAATTGCTTTGAAGATAGGAGGCTTATAATGCTCCGGGGCTTGCCTGGGGTCTGACTCAAGTTAGAGTATGTTAGATGAAACCCGCTTGGCGAGCAACCTCCAATCTACCACTTGTCCGGTCCTTCTATCTTCGGGTTTGGATCCACCAAACACCGTCTTCGGGTTTGGCTCCAACGCCACATCCTTCACACGTTTCTGCTAGCGTACCTATATGAGATGCAACAATGCATATGTATGAATACTTAAAAATGAAATAACACAACATTCATACTAGCACACCAAGTTCACATGGGCACTAGAGTTAATCAACTTAACTATCACTTAAGCATATCCTTAAAAGATGACCAGCATATCGATCATGACACAAGTCACACAAGATCTCAAGCACACTTAACACTAACAAGATGTATATCACTCTTTAGAAATCAACATAGTAAAGCAAGTCAAGGTGAAGCAACAACTATAACTAGAATATGTCAATTTCCGGACTTACAAACAGTAGCTTCATAAATCAATCATATCTGGAGTTTCATAAATCCAAATTACTTGTAAGAAGACATTCTAGAAAGCTTATGAAATTATCTACATTTCATTTAAAAACATCATAGCATGATTCCAAAGTTTAACATGTCGAATTTACACAAATGCAGAACTGGTCTAAGAAGACAGAGAGCAGGCAATTCTGTAACCTAACTTTAAACAGCTATAACTCCTAAACCACATGGCCAAATGCCACCAAATTTTAACAGAAGCTAGATACATAAATTATCTATAACTTTTGTATAAACAAGTTTTACAACAAAGCACATTATCATGAAGAACTTTGCTAAGTTCACAGATCTGTCCAGAAACTTCATTTGCAAGAAATAATTATTAACTTCCGTTGCAAACATATAATTAGACAAAACCAACTTTACCAACATTTCATACATGACTAATGAACACCAGAAAACAAAATGCCCATTCCTAAATCAATTCTTTTAATACATTTTCTTAATTTATTTAGATAATTAGGTAGAATTATGGACACATATCAAAAGTGTACAATAAATCCTACCAAAATTACAGAGGCCTACACATACGCCCAAAAGTCTACTGTACAAATTTGAAACCATTTGGACATGTATAACAACCTCTATGAAAAAGACAAATGGTTATAGCAATAAATCATGTGTGAGCAAGTTAAACCTAAAACTCAATATTTTCTGTGAACACATGGCCATAGTATGGATCAAAATGATAGAGCAACCTCATACTAAGATAATGGAACAACATTTTCCATTTTATCATTTCTATATTATTTATAAGCTATTTATCAAGCTATAAACAAGTTAACTCAATAACTTGAGCATACAGTAAGCAATGGCCATGAAATTTATACCACAGTACATCCATAGCATGACAAGCCTACCATAAAAATTTCACATCATTTGGAGCATCACAACTCAAGATATAAAATGACCAGTAATAAAATGTAATTTTCCTTATTTAACAAGGTCAAATCAAAACCCTAAGAAAACAGTGAACAACTAGGGTGTTTAATATTTTTCCTAGCAAGTACATGTCATCACAAAATTAACAAAACAAGAATCACTATTTTTGGAGTTCTAAAACTCTAGATATGGCTCTGCTCAAGTTGATAAGCATTTTTGGAGCATTTCTAAGGCTTAAATAAAGACATCAGAAAATATCTACAAACATGTAACATATTATGACTCCACTGCATAGATCTTTTCTCAAGGTTTCCAAAAAGTCCACTTTTTCTATTTTTGGAATTACCTAGCAAGAGATATGCATTTTTGAAGATTTAACCAAATTCTGAAATTCAAAATCGGAATAAAACAACCCTAACAATATTCGCTAGGCACACCCGGTTTCCCACCCCAGATCTGTCACTACTTAACCGACATGCGGGACCCGCTGCTCAGCCGGGCCCGCTCGTCATACACCCGTAGAGACACAGGGGGGGAAAGAAGTTGGCCTTCTTCGTCTACCTCCGACGCCAAGCAGGGGAGGCAGCCGGTGGTTGCCGATGTCGGCCGGAGAGGGCCGGCAGTGGCGGAGGATGGTGGCTCGAGCTCCAGCTTGTCCACCCACACCCATGGGCGGTGGAAGCGTGACCGGAGGTGGACCGTGGCCTTCTGACCACGTGAACAGCCGGAGCAGTGGCGTCCGCGCCGGCGGTGGGGTGCTCCGGCGACGCGCGGCTCAAGGCAAGGAGCACGGGAGGCGCAGCGTGAGGTGAGGAAGGTGGTGCGATGATTTATTCGGGCGAAGGGAAGCTGGAGACCAAGAATTGCGGTGGCGGCTCGGAGCTCGGCCATGGCGGTCCGGCTCAGGCAGCGGCACTCCGGCTGCGAGCAAGGCTTCCGAGGCGCGCACACGAGAGGGAGGAGGGGCTGGCGAAGACGTTGGCGCACGCAGCTGCGGCCGTGGTGGCTCGACGCGCCGGGAACGGCAGCGACTGCTCGGAGCTTTGCTCGGTGGCTCCTATGGCGGTGCTCGCCGTGCCCGTGTGCACACGAGGAATGGATGCGCGAGAGTGGGAAGGAATAGGGAACGCTGAGGCCATCACGGGCGCTACAACCAGCACAGGGAGGAGATCGAGGCGCGTGGAGGCAAGGCAGGAGCTCCGCCCGTGCATGGCCTCCACGTCCTGGCCACGCGTCGTTCACTGGAACCCGACGTCGAGCACGTGGTGTGCGTGAAACCGTCTGACTTGGAGGCAATGGTTGGGCTGGCTATGGGCCAAACTGGGCTATGGACCAATTGTCAAAGTTGTTCACCTCAGTATACTCTACAATTTTTATTTAAGCACCAAAGTCATAAGACCTACAGATTAGGAGATAATTAAGCCCAAAGTTGACAGTGTCAACAGGTTAAGCTAGGGCTCGGTTTTGGGATTTTTAAATGCCAAACTTGGTTAAATTGATTCCAAATTTTTACATGTTGTCCTCCAACAAATTGTTTCCAACTTTCATTTTTGGACCAATTTAAGTTTCTTAGTAAAAACTCGAGAACGCGGGATGTCAATGTCGAAGACACTGAGATCGGGGTTTTAAAATTGTTAAGTGTTGGAAACAGTCCAAATTCTGACTTGTGGGCCCTGATTGAGCATGTTACACACATTTTCATGACTTGACTCTTAAACAAAGTTTGTTCCTTATAAAATTCTTTATGACTTTGTCAAAGGTTGCACAGTCATGCAAAACTTCTAGGTCACACTTTTAAAACGGTCAAACCAAAGTGTTCCCGGGTCCATACATGGTCAACCATCACTTAGAAGCACATTTAGGCAAAATGATCAACATGAACATTGTTCCATTAAGTGCCCTAAGTGTAGTTAAGGTGTTGTAGAGTTCATCTAGAGTCATTTGGATAGTTTGCAAGGTTTGGTGGATGTTCTATAGTTTCATTAACTTAATGGGGCAATTTCCAATAGGAATGGAACTTATCATTTCATGTGACTTTTTGATTCCAAACTTTACGAAACTTTTCCAGGGATCAATATAGATAGTTATTGATGTGAGACATGTGAAGATACTTTGATAACAAAACCCAAGCATATATATTTTAATTGAGCCTATATGTAAGCGAGGGTGCAATATCCAAGTTTAGGTTAGGGCTTATTTCCATAGGTTTGACTTTGACATCATCATCTCCACTAATCTATCATGTTTGAGCTTAAACCCACTGCCTAATTGGTGATAAACACCTGGGGTGTTACATAGGTTGGCCCCGATAAGGGCCGTCTTGCTGGGGTCGTCGTTGACTAGCTGAATCTCCTTGTGCTCGTTGGACTTGATGTGCTTCTGCAGTGCTTGGCGCTCTAGGATCTCCAGTTGGCCGGCGGTTGTCATGGAGGCGTCGACCATGGTTTGCGCCATGCGAACCGAGAGGTCAGTGGCCTCTGCCACCCTAAAGCTTTCCTCTTCATAGGTATAGGCAGTGTAAACATTGCCTCTAAGAGTAAGGATACCCTGCTCGGTAGGCATTTTGAGCACCAGGTAAGAGTAGTGTGGCACAGCCATGAATTTGGTGAGCGCTGGTCGACCAAGGATAGCGTGGTAAGTACCCTCGAAGTCCGTGACCATGAAGTTGACGTAGTCGGTGTGGAAGTGGTTCGGATTGCCGAACTGCACAGGGAGCGTGATTTGCCCAAGAGGTATGGAGCTCTGTCTAGGAAGGACGCCCCAGAACTGTGCATCGTAGGGCTTGAGATCAGCCTTAGTTATTTTAAGGGCAGGCAAGCTGATGCGAAATAGGATGTCGATGGAACTACCACCATCCACGAGTACCCTCTTGAACCAGACGCTGTTGATGCAGGGGTCGAGGATGAGGGGAAACCAACTAGGTTCTAGGATTGCCGCCCAGCGGTCTGCTCGGCTAAAGGTGATTTCGCGGTGGGACCAGGCCGGGAGCCTGAGATCGGAGATGAGGTCGTCGGTGTCGACGACGCTCAAACAAGCCCGCTTCAGCAGCTTGCGCTCACGCTTGGACTCTAAAGACACCTTTCCGCCAAAGATGGAGTGGACGGTTTTGGTGGGATTGACATATTGGTGACGAGGATTTCTATCCTGTTCATCATCATCGTCGTCATCACCATCACGCCGCGGTCCATCGTCAATGGCCTTTGTAGCATCATCATTAGCGAGTTGCTTGGCATAGATGTTCTTGAGGAAGCGGTAGTTTTCCATGGTGTGATTGGACTTGTTATGGATCTGGCAGGGACCCTTCAAAGCTTTGTTGTAATCTTCTTGATAGTCGCGGTGACCAGTAGGTTTCTTAACCATGTGGACCTCATGGTCGTCTTCACGGGGGCACTTGCCTTTGTAATCACCGCGATTATCGGGCCACCTATCATGATTATCTCGGCGATCGCGATTGTTGTTGTTGCACCAGTCGCGACGGTCGCGGTTGCTGTTCTGACCACGGTCATCGGGTTTCTCATCCTAGTGCGGCATCATCGGCATCCACATAGTTCTTGGCCATAGCAAGGAGCTCAGAGACTGTAGACGGCCATTTCCGGAGCAGCTTGCTTCAGAGAGCGTCGTGGTGGCAAAGGCCTTTGATGAAGGCCGAGACTGCTTCGTCATTAGTGATTCTTGGGATCCTGAGACGCATATCCAAGAAGCATTGGATGTAGTCATGCAATGGCTCGCCTGCTCGGTCACGTATATGCTTGAGGTCATATTTGTTGCCCGGCTGGTCACATGTGGCGATGAAGGTCCGACTAGCTATCGAACTAGTTCTCCGGGAGGCTGAGAAGCCATTGATGACTTACCTGATCAAGAACAACTGGAAGATAGTTAGCCATTACGTGCTCATCACCCGCGGCGGACCGAACGGTGATCTCGTAGAGTGTGACCCAGCTTTCGGGGTTCTCCTTGCCGTCATATTTCCTAAGCTTCTCAAGCTTAAAATTCCTTGGCCAGACGACTTGTCGGAGATGAGGAGTAAACTATTTGAGACCCAGGGGGCCATGTTCGGTGTCGTACTGGATACGGCACACGTTCTCATGGGCCTGGCGATCATTAGCATGACTATTGATGTGACTGTGGGCGTCGTGGGGAGGAAGATGGTGACGGAGATCGCGAGGAGGGTTCTGGTTGACCTCCTGATCTCGATTGCCATGACGATTGCAGTTATTGTCACGATGACCTCGACCACCTTCTTGTCCGCCCTCGTCACCACCACCACCACCGCCATCTCCACCGCCACCATCACCACCACCACGTGGGGGATTAGGTGCTCTCTGATCATCATGATGTTGGCGACTTGGATGCTCTGAAGCACGGGAGCGACGACTCCGACTAGATGCGATGGACATGCTTGTAGCAGCTCAGGCTCGCTAGGTGAGCTCGACAGTTTGTCCTATGGCAGCGGTCAGATATGCTTTGATTTCTTTGTGAACCTCATGGTTCTCTGGTGTGTCTGGCAATCGGTCCAGGTTGGCCATGGCAACAGCCACGTTGGCACTTGGGGTCCTGAAAACTTGCCTATCGCCTACTCTGTCGAAGGCGTTAGCCAGATCATGAGGTCAGGGTCCCCTGCGATGTGCTTCTTCTTCTTCTGCCTCCAGGCGACGGCGTTCGGCACGGTCGGCGTTATGCTGTTCGTGAAGTTGCCGTTGGTCATCAGTTTCTCCCATGACTACGGACTCGTCATTGCTGACGTTGAGCACCATGGCGCCGCGTCTTGGTGGGAATCTTGGGATCAGGGAAAAACCTGGAGGATATGGTAGTGGATCCAGATCATATTCGTCGTCGAGGTGTTCGACCTCGGTATGTGTAGATCCGGTGCTGAAGCCGCCATCCTTGGGAAGTGTATGGACCAAGCCATCACAATGTTCTCGGACACTGACCATGTTGATAGCATTGTCTGGTGATGGTCGAGGCATGTCCAGGAAGCTCAAATCTGAAACACGGTCACGCTCCATGGAACCCGTGAACAGATGAAGTGTACGATACGTGTACTCAGAAGCAACATTTTTCAGACCGTATGGAAGGGCCTGGCAATCCTCTGTCGGGGCTTGGTACTCATAGAGCCTGAGGCCAGGTGTAGGAACCGGTCGAAGGCGTACCATACGTCCTTCAGGAGTAGCGGTGACCACTAGATCTGTATCAAGCCGTGTTGGACGGCAAGCCCTAACTGGTCGGGTAGATCTGTTGTGGTGGAGAGGTACCTGCTTGGTAGATCGATTTTAAATTAAATCTACTAAAGTCAAGGTTTGAGAAAGCTTGTGGTCGACCTGGTCGATAGCTTCGATTAGGTCGTTGTTGTCGATCGTCCTTCCTTTGTAGCGGGGAAGTGGTCGAGTTGTCGGCGTGGTCGGAGCTGTTGCTGGGGTGGTCGGAGCCGTTGCCAGCGTGGTCAGAGCCATTGCTGGAGTGGTCAGAGCCGTAGCCAACGTGATCGGAGCCGTAGCCGATGAAGATGTGGTTGACGCAGATCGGATCTGTGCCTCCTCTGTGGCAGTGGCAGTGAAGCTGTTGATGCCGGTGGTCCAGGTGATCTGGCCGATGGTGAACGTGAGACCGTCCACCACGGCCACGGAGTCGGGGATGATGACCATCTTGCTCGCCTAGGAAGCTGTACGCACACCCCCTACCTGGCGCGCCACTATCGATGAAACCTGGTCGGCAGTCTACCGAGGGGTATGCCCAAGGTAGTGATTTGTCGGTAGATAGGTGCGCAAGCTACGAACTAGATGGTGACGCAAGACACAACAAGGTTTTTATCCAGGTTCGGCTGCCGTGAGGGCATAATACCTACGTCCTACGTCTGATCTGTATTACTGTGTATAATGAGATGTGTTTTGAGGGGGTCCCCTGCCCGCCTTATATAGTCCGGGTGGCAGGGTTACAAATCTGGAAACTAATCCTGCTCGGTTACAATTGCCATAGCTGGCCAGATAAGGATTCCTATTCTAACCGACCAGGATATTGCTTGATCTCCAAGTTTGCTTTCCTTCCTTGCGTGGGGCGCCGAGCAGATCAACTGGGCCACGCGTCATCTTCTTGTGGGCCGGGCCATCTGGTTTGGGCCAGCCCAAGTCTTGTTGTAAGGGTATAGGGGTTAATACCCCCACAATTGGAGACTAAATCATGATCAACCAAATCAACCAATAGCACAATTGGAGAGAACAAACATCATTCCAATCCATGAAACAAAAGTTTGAGAAATTTTATATATGAAACTTAATGCATTAATTCACCAAAAATTGAATTCAAAAGCTATTTTTTGTGACTTAGCTAGAAACACTAAATGAAGGGAACTATATTCAAGTTCAAATCTTGAAGCTTAAAATTAACATGTGTGACTTTAAAACTCAATCAAACTTCTATATCCTTTCATGAAGCACACATAGAGCCACAAAGTTTACTTTATCAAAATTTTAATTCTTTAAGCAAATTCTCATATATAAAAACTTAAATAACCTTAATTACTAACTCTAACATTACTTCATGAAACTATTAAAACATAACATATGCAACATGAAAATGCTTTAATTGAAACATGAAAAGCATTCATGCCTTAATGCTTGATGATGAATATGATCAAGGGTTTTATTAACTTAGATGAAATAGACATCATTAACACTACTCATGCCAACTTTGAAAATGCAGACATACAAGCAAAGTTTAAGTTAGGGCTCATGTTAGAAGAGTCAACACCTTGCCACCACTTGACATATCTTGATTAAGTCCAATCTCACTGCTTAGCCTGTAACTAACACCTGGGGTGTTACAATCATCATGCATAATCATCAAGTATCATGGCATACATGCTCTTTATGTTTCAATTATGGCATTTATATGTTTCTTATATGATGTTTCATATGTTGCATGAAATGTTAACAACAATATCAATTAAGGTTCTTTGTGATTTTATATATAAGAATTTGCTTAAATAATTAAAATTTTGCTAAAACAAACTTTGAAGTACAAAGTGTGTGTTTTCTTATGAAATCAAAGTTTGATGATATTTCTAAGTCAAATATGTTCAAATTTGAGCTCAAAGATTGAATTTAATAATTGTTCTTACACTTAACCATTTTGATTAAGTCCCTGAAAAATAGTTATTAACTTCCATCTTTGGTGATTTATTAAATGAATTTTCATAAATAAAATTTGTGGAAACCTTGTTCCATTGCTTGGTGTGATGATTGAGGTATGATAATGTGTAATTAGTTGTGATGTGTGATTAGTGGTTATTCACTAATTAAATTCTCAACAATGCTTTGTCAAAACTGTTCTTCCTCAAACCCTAACTTAATTCTATTTTCAGTTTCTCAGTTTCAAAGTATACAACTTCGAAATTCAAAATCTCTTAAAGTAGCAAGTTTTGGATGATGAGCCTGTAAGCAATGTTGAAGATCTCATGTAGATGAACAACTTTGCTGAAGGCTGCTCATTGAGTCGTTTTGCAAAAACACGAGAACAAGAAGGGAGAAGATAGGGTTTCAGATGATGAATAGTGCATGATGCCACCAGCAGTCTGTCTGCCTCCTTGCCGACACCCACTGCCCTCACTCGCCGCTTTCTCTCAAGCAGGCATGCAGCTACTTCGCTAGCCGCCTTGCAAGTAGCTGCTGGCTTGCCCAGAAGCCTCACCCTCGCCTTTAACTAGACCAAGCCATCAGCGCCTTCCCATTTTCCTCGCCGGTCAAATTCATCGTCGCCAGTCAAATTCATCGTCGCCTTTGTAGGGTCGAGATGGCGGACTAGAGGGGGGTGAATAGTCCTTTCTAAAACTTAATTGCACCGGCTAACCAAAACTTATACAAAATTAAAACTATCGGTCTAGCCAAGACTACACCCCTCTATCTATGTTCTCTATCACCTTACAAAGATCCTAATTAAGCAACTAAGGTGCCGAACTAGCAAGAGCTCACCTAACCAACTCTAGGTCAAGGTCACATAAAACTATGCCCCTAGTACTTTGCACACCGGGGAGCTCCTACACAACTAGTAAGCAAAAGCACTAAGCTCCTAAGCTCACTAGCAACGCTCAATAACAAGGTAACTAATGCCAAATTAGAGAGCGCAAAATACTTAGCTACACAAACTAAGCAATGTGACTAACAAGATTACACAAACCAAATTAGTCATGCAAGAGAAACTTCTATGCTACACAAGCAAGAAGGTAACTAGCAAGCTACACAAGCAAACTAATTACAAGAGCAACTACACAAGCACAATATAAGTAAATGTAAATACGAGCTTGTGTTGGGGAATTACAAACCAACGGGTGACAAGGTTGACACGATGATTTTTATCCTGAGGTTCACTTGGTTGCCACCAAGCTAGTCCTCGTTGAGACAAGCTCCAAGGTTGCCACCGGTCCTCTTGCTAGTGGTGACCCGCAAGTCACACTCTCCCACGTGGAGTGCTTACCACAAGCTCTAGCACTTGACCCGGCCGGACCAATTGTCGCCCTTCGCGTCTCGCTTTACTAGAGTTGCTCTTCGCGGCTCCCGCGAGGCGAGCACAATGCCCCTCACAAAGCTCTTCTCCGGAGCACCGCACAAGCTTCTTGTGGGCTTCGATGGAGATCACGCCACCAAGCCATCTAGGAGGTGGCAACCTCCAAGGGTAACAAGCACCATCGTCTTGCAACTCGATCACCTAGTGCCACTCGATGCAACCTCACGATGCAACGCACTAGAATCACACTCAGTCGCAATCGGATCACACTTTTACAAGCACAATTGAGTTAGAGGGCTTAGGGGTGCTCAGCCACCAGCCCAAGGCCAGCCAATGCTTGGTTTTATACCTCCACGAAAATCAAGCCGTTGTACCCCTTCACTGGGCACTTTTTGACGTGACCGGACTCACCGTTATAAACGACCGGACTCACAGGTACAACGTCCGATCACTAGGATGCAGCCACGTGTCCCTCGCATTCAACCTCACACGTTCGATCCCAACGGCTATCTCAATTTGCGCACAGTCAGCAATCGACCGGACTCACACGTGCCAGCGTCCGGTCACGAACAGAGAGGTTCCAGAGACGTTTTTCAGCGACCGGACATGTCCGGTCATCACTAACCAGACTCACCCCCAATGTCCGATCGCTCTAGCATGAAAATAACACTGACCGGACTCTTGACTGGACTCTCGACCTGCGTGTCCGGTCTAGCGTCCGGTCACTGACTGTCACCACTAAAATGACCATATCTCTTAGCTCCAAACTCCGATTTCGATGATCTTAGACACTTTGGAAAGCTTATGCAGTGGGCTACACATCTCACATGTATACTTGATCCAAGTCGCAATGGATCAAAGTAGTATTCTAAAACAAGAACCATCACTTAGTTCGGAGCACACCGAAAAATCTTTCTCTCTTCACCAAGTTGATCAAAATCAACTCTGACACCTTCTCCTTTGCAAATGTGCCAACACCACCAAGTGTACACCATCATGTGCAAGTGTCTTAGCATTTTCACAATTATTTTTAAGGAGTTAATCACTCAACTTGCCACGCCACTCAATCCTAGCAACGATGCAAAGTTAGATCACTCGAGTGGCACTAGATGACTGTTGACATTTCTTAATGTCGCTACTAAGAATAGGTATAAAACCCATCCCCGGCAACAGCGTCAGAAATGTTTGTTGGCATCACTTAGCATCGCTACTAGAATTGGTGTATCCTAGTAACAATACTAAGCAACGTTGCTAAGCAACTAAGCAATAAGCAATTAAGCGTTTCCATTCCCAATGCTTAGGTGAAAGGCTTCTACCAGATTAATGAGTGACTCTAAGTGTAACGTGATCAAGATTACTAGCCAAATATACATGAGATGTATAACCCATAATGGAACATAATAAGTATCCGAAACAGAGTTCATAGTAGTGGGGTGCCTGCCTGACAATGCTGCCAATTCCTGGCAATTCCCGGTTAGTGGTGACAACTCACACACGATCCTCACAAGATGAGATAACTGAACCTGAAAAGAGAGGATCCGATGATTGGAGATGGTTACGCGATAGGTCAAGAGATTCAGAGTTGATGAGGAACTTGGGAAGAGACTCCTAACTATGGCTCCACTATTGTATTATTAGCAGCTAGGCTCCTCAAGTAGCAGTTGGCCCCTTAGGTAGGTTACCTAAACAGACTCACATTCTCAGTGACTAGCGGACATTCCATCCTAAGCGATGGGCGCTCCGTTGTACCGGGTATTGGGGTGAGGTGCCTCTATTTGGCTCTGTACAAGTTGGCGGATACTCTGTGGGAGGTCATAGAGACTCCGGTAGGTTCTGGACTTAGTCTATTCTAAGGTTCTCTACTGCTATCGGATGGCCCGACTGGCTGACCGACGATCCGGTATGAACAGGGTACTCTCAGGTTACTAGGTGACTATTCCTTATAATTCACCAGATGCTCCGCCGTGAGTGACGAACGCGCTTCGGTATGGGATGAGTGCTCTCGGGTTTCCTGGCTGTGCACCTCTATAATGCAGCGGACATTCCGCTGCGAGTGGCGGACACTCCGCTGTGTCGCTCAGAAGGAAACTTAAGCTGTAGGTGACTAGACTCGGGATTGACAGACACTCCGTCAAATGGGCGACAGAACCTATGCTCTTGGGTTCTTGGTGGAAGTCTTGGGGTTCATACCTAGATCTTGGGTTGAGGCCTTCATGCATGTGCATGACATCCCTAGTATAGCTTAGGTAGACAACTAGGCTTAGGATTCTTATGGTTTAGGCTTAGGTTAACTAGTGTAACTAGTGATTCCTTAACTAAGAGAAAACCCTTAGGATATAGAGAGATTGAGCATGGCAACTTAACTTGGACTCTTGATGAGTTCCTTGTCATCAAGGTTGAAGATCCACACTTGTCATTCTTGCTTCCCAGCTAGGGAGAGAGATTTCTTACTTGGATTGCTTCCCATCAAGTAATCCTCATCATCCATCCATGCAAGAGAGAATACTTGGGTTAGGGTTTGAGGATTGATCTCAATATAATGAGAAGAGGGGATTCTTGAGCTAACCATGAGATGAGAGATTGTGGAAGCTCAAGTGCTTGATCTAGATGCTGATCTTGCTACCCTTTGCAATCTTGGTTCTCTTCTCCACCTTCTTCTTCTTCACTTTCTCACTCTAGTTCATCCTTTCCTTCTCTTGTTCTTCCTTCTAGAGAGAGAGTGTGTGTGAGGGAAATGAGAGGAGAGTGAGTGGAGCTGAGGTTCAGGTGTTGGGAAATATCTCCAACTTGTGCTGACATGTGGGCCATGTCCCTTAATGGATAATAGCTCAATTCCCACTCAATCGGCAGTCTCTGCGCTATTATCGGATAGTCCGGAAAACATGGCGGACTATCCGATAGACTTTGGTTTTGCTTATCCAAACTTAAGAACCTGATCTCTCTGACCTTGAGTCCATGTTGAGGTTTGCAATGGCTTTGCTCATTCTTTTGGTGAACATAAATGTCTTGAGTTGGGTTCTTCGATTGGCGTCCTCTCCTAACAGTCGCTTGGCTGACTTAGTTGACCGGTAGTTAACTTGTGTGTTGTCGTGTAGTTGGTTACTAGGAT
This sequence comes from Saccharum hybrid cultivar R570, assembly GCA_038087645.1. Taxonomy (NCBI): domain Eukaryota; kingdom Viridiplantae; phylum Streptophyta; class Magnoliopsida; order Poales; family Poaceae; genus Saccharum; species Saccharum hybrid cultivar. The sequence goes on from JAQSUU010000637.1 coordinate 19,566,339, forward strand.
GTAGCATTCTTTAGTTTGGGCCATGGAGTCTGATGGGTTGTGTCTTGGATATCCAAAAATGATAGCCTATGGTGTAACAAACTCGGGTCATTACAACTCTCCCCCACTTGAATTCAAGCTCGTCCTCGAGCTTGCCAATTGGTTGCTCTAGATTTACTAGAGGAATCTTTCCAAAACTTTCCTACTTTTCTCTGGGATCTTAATCACCGGAGTTTTTGCTGATTTGTTAATTCTGACGGATGGTCCGATATCCTTCACGGATCCTCCTGTGTATCTCTGAATCTAACCTTCATTATGGGGCTCAGCAATCTGGCGAACGCTTCGCCGTCCTAGTGGACTGTCCGATAAAATCGAGCTATAAATAGGCCGACAGCCCCCCTGGACAAGTCCTTTTCTTTTCTCCATCCGCCGGTCCCCCACGCACACGTGTCCACACCGCCGCCCACTCCGCGACGTCGACCTTTGGACGCTTCTTCCTCGATTCCTTCGGTCACGTGCCCAACCACGGCCGACAGCACTGCTACCTCCATTCGAGATCTCATTTGAAGGTCTATCATTTATCTTAGGTGACATGGTGCAAGTTTCAAATGATTGCATATGCTATTGTAATATTTAGGAATGTACTATATGACCTAAAATTCTTATTTAAAATAGTCCAAAATGAGAGTTAGTAAAAGATACAATAAGCACAAGAGCTTTAACTTGAGAAAAGTATCTATAGCAGTCCATAAAAATAAAGTTAAAAATAAAAATTCAGATTCATGACTTAATATATGTGATGCAACAAGGGTCACCATAGTTAATGGCATTGCATACTAAAATATACAAGGTGCCATGCAAAGTAAAAATATGAATATGCATGAAAAATATATAAGTCACTCCCTTGCAAAAAAAAGTAATTAATAAGTTTATGACCATTAGATATATACTACAAAGTATCTAGTATGTCCATTTTGTACAAAACAAACAAAGAAAAAACATAAAATTATTTAATACAAGTAATTTTTTACTAACCAAATATATTGATAGTATATCTCTTAAAATTCTAGCCCGTGCGAGAGCACGGGTTGATGGACTAGTACTCCTAATAACAAGCACAATGAGCCAGATTTAAAACAGCTGGGGCTCACGCAAGCACATTCTGAATGCAAGTTGCATCTGGCTTGTACTTGGAGCAATGAGATACTAGCAGTGAGCAGACATGTACAGGGAACATGCAAGTACTGGTTAGTTGGCCTCCTAAGACTCCCACAAAAGCAAGCCACTTTAATTAATTGAAACTGCACAGCGTGATCTGATCCTGATGGCCTAACTAATTGCAATTTGGCTATGTTGTTTTTTCTGACCTCTGCTTTTCTTGGCATACCGTTTTGCATGACTGTGCGTTGGCAAGGACAGTCAGTCCATCTTCCCCTAAATCACGACGCTAATCAGGGAGAAACGCCCAAATTTCCGATGTTGACACGAGACACGGTTATGGCTTTCTTTTTTCTGAATTGAGAATGCCCAAGCTGGAAAACACGGGTGCCGCAGCAGTTACCACCTCTGAGGCTCTGATTGAAATATAAACGCCCAAGTTTGAAAGTTATCTTTTTTATTTATTCTGGCATTCAATAAATTTATTGCTAAAACAGTTCCTACTCGCGAAACAAGTGTTTACAAAAGGCCAGAAAGCGCAATCATAAGAGTTGCGCGCATGCATGATGGGGGGCTTTCCATGCACGGTGGAGAGGGTGATGGAATGGTGTGCACTTGCAGTGGTGGCTCCCCGAAAAGGGCAGCCATCCATCAGCAGTCACCACGCCCAGCACCAGCATCTGCGCATGGCAAGAAAGCATTATTAACAACGCACTTTGATGGCGTAAAACTCCAGAAGAGAGCAGGCTGGTTTGCAAAGCAGAAAAGGACCCCCTGTACTCGAGTAAAGCAGAGCCACCAGCACCCACGTCCTCTGTGCTTTAGCCTACTCCCTCCGTCCCATTGAAAGTGTCGCGCGGGAAACGTGTTTGTGAGAGGGGCACGCTTTTCCAACAACACTTTCAATGGGACGGAGGGAGCAGAGGAAAGCGGTTGCCGGCATAATGATGGGTTAGAACACGCTTTAATCTTCCAAACAGTGTGCGAGGACACTTCCAGGACAGTGCAGGATTGCAGCTACAATCGTACTACGGTCATGTTTAGTTTCTCAAATTTGGTCCAAAATCCACCGTCATATTAAAATACCGGCACATGCATGAAATACTAAATGTAGATGAAATCAAAAACTAATTACACAGTTTTATTGTACTTTACGAGACGAACATTTTGAGCCTAATTAATCAATGTTTGGACAATTATTACTAAATAAAAACAAAAATACTACAGTGTCCAACAGTGATTTGGCACACCCTAACTTGGGAACTAAACAAGGCCAGTACTATGCAATATCCATCAATGAGTGGAGTGGATGAACAGTGGCTTTTACACTTTGCCTTGTTTAGTTCCTAGATTTTAGGTCTAGATTTACTATGCAAAAAGAATATTCTCCGTCACATCAAAATGCCAGCACATGCATGAAGTACTAAATATAGATGAAATTAAAAACTAATTGCACAGTTTGATTGTATTTTACGAGACAAACATTTTGAGCCTAATTAGTCAATGTTTGGACAATTTTTACCAAATACAAACGAAATGCTACAGTAGCGCTTTAGTGTATTTTGCCAACTTTACACACTCCCAAGTTAGAGAACTAAACAAGGCGTTCAGATTGCAATTGCAAGACACGTAGCAAATACAAACGAAATGTAGTAGTATTGAAATCGAGAGGGCTTGGCATGAGCTATCACTAGGCCAAAAAAGCAGCGACAAGGACAGCTGCAGCCATTCGCTCTCCCCCGTGCAAAACACAAGCACATTGATGGGAGCTTTCAGTATGGCTTTGTTTAGTTGTAAAAAATTTTACAAAATTTTTTAAAATTCTCCATCACATCGAATCTTTAAATACATGCATAAAACATTAAATATAGATAAAAAATAAAACAAATTACACAGTATAGCCGAAATTCACGAGACAAATCTTTTAAGCCTAATTAGTTTATGATTGGACACTAATTGTAAAATAACAACGAAAATACTACAATAGCGTTTTACAAAAATTTTCACCAACTAAACAAGGCCATAGGCATTTTGAGCAGTAACATGGTTAGTAGTAAGGGGCAGGTATGACAGAGCTGTATTGCAACAGTCTTCAGCAACTTGAAGAATCAGCGAAGGAGGGGAAAAAAGAGAAAGATGAAAAAGATATATCTCAGGCACAGCAGAGCAAGGCATACCATAGTGAGCTCCACTAAGGTAAAACAACCAAGAGCTCACTCACAGTCACAGCCTGCCTACGCTGTCACTACACAATATTTCAACACCATCGAAACGCTGCAAGTAATCACTTCTTCAGATCTTCAATCCCGCTCTTCTACCTTCGGCTCGATGTCCTTGAGGAGACCGACAATCTGCTGCATGGCCGGCCTCTTAGACGGCAGTTCCGCGGTGCACAGGTAGGCGATCCTCAGCGCCTCCTCCATCTGCCGCTCCAGCCCCGTGTCGCGGATCTTGGGGTCGATGATGCTTGGCCCATGGTTCGCCTTCACCATCGCCCTGGCCCAGTTCACCAGGCTCGCCTCCTTCTGGTCAGGGTACTCATCACCCAATGGTTTCTTGCCGGTGACCAGTTCGAACAACACGACACCAAAGTTGTAAACGTCGGACTTTGCGGTCGCCATGGCGTTCTCTGAGTTGGAGAACTCCGGCGGAGCATAGCCTGGGGAATGGTGTAATAGGTCATTGTCGGTGCTGGTTCCAGCGACCATTGACAACCCAAAATCAGACAGCCTAGGCTCCATTGTGCAGTCAAAGTAGATGCTGCTTGCCTTCACATCCCGATGGACAATCTGCGGGATACAGCCATGATGGAGGAATGCCAGTGCCCTCGCGGCACCTAATGCAATTTTGTGTCGAAACATCCATGTGGCAGTACCTTCCGGTGTGATGATTTCAGTTGTGACACCACCAATGTTGTCCTCCCATGTGTCGCCGCTCCAATCTTCAGTTGCCTGAACTCCTAGCGGTAAGTCATGCAGTAAGTTGTGCAAATTGCCGTTTTCCATGTACTCATAGATGGCAATCCTCTGGTCCCCTGCCAGACAGTAACCAGTCAAAGGAACCAAGTTAGGATGTTTGATCCGTCCCAGCCGCTCAAGCTCCCTTGCTGCATCTTGGTCTTCCATTACTGATCCATGGACCAACACCTTCACGGCAACTTGAATTCCACCAGGAAGGAATCCCCTATACACTGGCCCAAACCTCCCTTCTGCCAGCAAGGTACCCCTGTCAAAGTTTGATGTCGCTGCCAAGAGGTCAGCAAATGTGAAGCTTAGCAAGGGCTTCTCAAATATGATAACTGGCACTGAAGTTGCAACCTTAACATCAGCAACCCACGTTGTTGAATCTGTCTGGAAAGAAAATGGCCCTGATACAGCAGGCTCCTCCTTGAACGACACCTGCTTAACCACAGGCAACGCATCACACCTCTTCCTCCGCCTCCGACATGCCACTGCCAAGCAAAGCAACCCAAGAACAGAGAAGAACAAGGAGAGTACAACGGCCAGCACCAACTTTATCCCCTTCCGCTTCCCTCTACTTTTCTTGATACTATCTGGATTCACAGCAATTGGGCAGTCATTCCTGGACCGAGCAAATGCAGCGGCAAACGCCTCGGGGGAGAGCTCAGAGGCACAAACAGTGAGATTGTTGTATGAGAAGTTGAACCGATCCATTGATGCCAACTTCTTCACCAATGCCACAGGTATCTCACCGGTGAGATTGTTCACCGACAAGTCCAGCATGTGTAGACGAAGAGAACTCAAGTCCGGGACTACCCCACTGATATTGTTCCTTGATAAATCGAGCACCTTCAATCCAACCAATCGGGATGAAAAATCAGAAGGAATTTGCCCATGCAGCCCAGTGCTTGACAGATTAACATACTCTAGCCCAGATATCTCACCCATGGACACCAGCAAATTAGCATTGGACAACTGGTTGTGTGCAAGATTCACATGCCTCAGGTTCTGGAACCGGCCGGCAATGGTGAATTCTCCTGTAAGCTCATTTCCTGACAAGTCGAGGTACATCAACGCCGAGCCGGCATACCCACTACTGAAATTCAACCCGGAGAAGGCGTTGTTGCTGAGGTCTATCACCCTCAACTGCTCCTGGAACGCCCCGATGATGGAGCCGCCGAGCCTGTTGCCCGACAGGTTGAGATGGGCTAGCGAGCGGAGCGGCGACAGGTCCGGCAAGCCCCTGTCGAGTGCATTGCCAGAGAGATCCATAGCCACGACGTTCACACAGCCGAAGACGATGGCGTTGGGGACCTGACCCTGGAACTGGTTGTGGCTGGCGTTGAGCACCTGCAGACCGGCGATGGAGCCGAGCGCTTGCGGCAGCGCGCCGGTGAAGGCGTTGTGGGAGACGTCGAGCACCTTGAGGCGCGCGAAGTTGCCAACGTTGTTGGGGAGCGCGCCGCGGATGGCGTTGCCGGAGAGGTTGAGCGCGCTCAGCGACGCGCCGAGCTCCCACAGGTCATTGGGCAGCGCGGTTAGGCGGTTGCCGCTGAGGTCGAGGACCTGCAGACGCGCGAGCTTGCCGACGGTGTCCTCCGGGATGGCGCCCGCCAGGTCCATCCCGGCGGCCACGAACGCCACGACCCGACCCTCGCTGTCGCAGGACACGCCGGGCCAGGAGCACACCCCGTTGGCGCCGGACGAGGACGGCGCGGCGCGGCCCAGCTTGGAGAAAAGCCCGGAGACGAAATAGGCATCGGTGTTGGGCTCCTGCGCCGCCGCCGCCGCAGCGCAGGCGGCCACGGCCACGGCCACGGCAAAGAATAGGATTGCGGCGCTGCGGCGGCCGCCATGGCAGCAGACCATGGCAGTGGCAGGAGGGCGAAGGGGGAGGTCAAAGGAGAGATCTTGGCGCTATTGCGAGACTGCAGCCGCGTCGTTTGGTACTTGGGGTGATGGTGGCGGTGCTGGCGGTGGTGTCATGGGGGACAGCTCGGAGGTGGGCAAGTGGCTGGCTGACCTCCCCAGCCTCTTCTCATTCTTGTTGGCTTCTGTGTGATGCGGCGTGCGTTTAGCACTGGCAGGTCCTGCTTGGTGTGAAAAGGGAAGCAGGAGGGAACAAGCTTTGGGTAGTGGAAAGTGACGAAGGGGGAGGCCGGAGGAGAGGGAGGCGAGCTGAGCTGAGGAAGGAGGCCATAAATTGGGGGGAGGTGGAGGGAGTAATTGGTGGAGTAAATTGTGGGGAGTTGGATTGAGCTCAGCCTCATACTGTCCGCACCGGTGTGCGGTATCCGATTCGGGATAGCAGATATCGGAAGAAAAACGCTGCACTGCGGTCCTGAAAAGCGTACGCTAAAGAAGAGGACAGCCTCCGGTACGCTATATGTAGCGGACCGACTGCTGCTACTGTTCACGCGAATGGGAGGGAGACAGAGTGCATGCGATATGGGCCCTGCTGCTGCTACTAGTTTTAAGTAACTTTAAAATGTTATAACTCACCAATCAACAAACCAAATTAAATTTTGATTGCACCATTAAATTCGTTTCAATAAATTCTTCAAAACAAGATCTCACATGGATATATTTAGATAAAGTGACAAGTGGACCCCACAGTGGATAGAAGATATAGAAGATAGATGAGTGCGGGAGAAATGAGTATAGAGGAGAGAATCTTGATGACCAGGATGTATAGAGGATGAAAAAAGAGGATCGTGAGTGCGGACAGCCTCAGCTGCCGCCCAGCACACCGTACGGAGGCGGAGATTCAGGATTTCCATTTAGGCTATTCGCACTCACGATCCTCTATTTTCATCCTCTATACATCCTGGTTATCAAGATTCTCTCCTCTATACTCATTTTTCCCACACCCATCCATCATCTATATCATCCTCTATCCATTGTAGGGTTCACTTATCACTTTATCTAAATATATCCATGTGAGATCTAGTTTTAAAGGATTTATTGAAACGAATTTAATAGTGCAATTAGAATTTAATTTAGGTTTTTGGTTTATGAGTTATAACATTTTTTTAAGTTACTTCACATAGCAGGGTCCACTATTGCATGCCTCACCTTTCTCCTCTCTCTCCCACACCCTCCCTCTGTCCTCTCTCTTCGGCGGGCCCTGCACAGGATACTGGACGTCCGGGACAATGCTAGGAATACCGGATGAACGAGGGAATCTTCCATCACCGCGCTGCAGCAATCCAATCCGCTATATACCGAAAGGATGGCATAGCGTATAGCAGTGCAGACAGTCTTAGGCGTTGTTTAGATCTCAAAATTTTTTCGAAAAAATTTCTGTAGCACTTTTGGTTGTTATTTAGCAAAACACGCCCTTATACCGAAAGTTTTTGGTTTTGGATCTTGGAAATACGGAAGAAGTGCAGTAGCGTCCATGAAGTACTAGTATATTTCAATCAAGATACTGTACCAGATTTTCGAGATGAAATATGGTATTTAGAAATGACAACAGTTTTCTAATAACAGAGGTGGTGGTGTGCCGTGAAGGCCTGGCTTTGGCCAGTGGCCTTGACCTCCGAACGCTCCGGGTGGCAAGCGACTATGTCACTGCAGTAAGAAACAACCATGGTGAGGGTTTTGAGAGGTATGGGCCAATCATCTCGGAAATCAAGTCCCGGACTGGAAGCTTCACAAGAGTGGAGTTTGTTCGTGAAGGCAGATGCTCTAATGTTGATGCTCATTATCTAGCTAGGAGCTCTTTAAACTTTTTGGTAGGAAGATATGTTTGGTTTGTTTCTCCTCCTGATGGAGTTTGTACTAGTTATCCTGATGAATAAAGAAGGGTGACGACTTTGCTCAAAACAAAAAACCTAAACAAAAACTAAAGCCAACCAGCGCCTATGGGACTACGTGTCCATAGCCATGAAAACAATATAATATTGCGGCAACCTTGCTAATCATCTTGTTAATAATAATTTTCCAAAAATAAAGTTCACGTCTGATTAGCCAGCCCTTTATCTCCACGTGCATGGTCTCCATACAGACATATATGCTTGCCGTCCTTGTTCTCCTTTTTTGCAAACAATAAAGCACCTCTAAAAAATATATTTGATGATAGACCAGCACAAGTAAATTTGCCAAGGTTCTCGCTATATTTCTCATCAAAAATAACAGCTCCAAATTGAAGGCCAATTACCATATTTGAAATTGAAGAAGAATTTTCCGCAAATATATTTTGAGAAGCCATGGGTTCATCATCCTCTCCTTATTTAAACAAAGCCGCCCTCGGCTTTGATATATTCTCACGTGTATCTTGTGCATCAAATATATCTTGAGAAGTCATGGGTTCATCAATCTCCCCTTCTTGAAACAAAGCCGTCCTCGGCTTTGACATTGCTCTAGCATCATCTATCTGGTGTTCAATAGCTGATAGACCTTTAGCAGCAGGAGAAATACAATAAATTTCAAAATCACTAGGCTCAGTCAATGTACCACTAGTACACTGGAGATTTCTCTTGGCACCACGCTTTTTTTTCACTGACAGTTGAGAAAAAGGTGGCTCCAGTAGAGAGAAATGTGTGGGCTAGCACAAAGGACCGCCTGTGTAAAAACCTTTACACTGGCGGTTCGTGTAAGAAAACCGCCAGTGTTAACGGCCTATTTACACTGGCGGTTTGCATTAGCCAGCCGTCAGTGTAAAACCCATTTACACTGGCGGTTTGCTTACATAAACATTTACACTGGCGGTTTTGTAATGTGAACCGCCTGTGATTATCTTTTACAGTGGCGGTTTTTATGTCAACTGCCTATAATACATCTGTTATAAATACACCTTCTTCCTCCCCCGACTAGCACTGTTCAGCCAAGCCACCTTCCATTGGTGGCGAACTTGGAGGTCCAAAAATCGCAAAATATAAGGGGGAGGTTTTGCTCTTCATTTCTTCAGAGGAGGTGGCTTAAGAAGGTTAGTTAATGCCTCTCATAGCTCTTTTTGCATTAGCGCTTCTCACTTTGAGCTAAAACTAGAACTAGCTAGAGAGAGAGTTTCATGCTTGTGTTTTGAGAGAGAGAGGTTTTGCTCTTCATTTCTTTGGAGGAGGTGGCTTAAGAAGGTTAATTAATGCCTCTCATAGCTCTTTTTGCATTAGTGCTTCTCACTTTGACCTAAAACTAGATCTAGCTACAGAGAGAGTTTCATGCTTGTGTTTTGAGAGAGAGAGAATGGTAGTAGATTTTTGTTTAGGATTTCAATACATGGTATCTTAGAAGGTTTAGATTATAGTGGTGCACCTCTCATAGTTGATTCTCCATTATAATTTTGATTCAAAATTAGACCTAGGGTTTCATGGGGAGAGACAGAAATGGAGTATTATAGAGAGAGAATTGGTATTATCACTTGCTTTAATGGTTGTTATAGATAATGTGGGAGTTAAAATATGTTATGAAAAAGTATTAAATATTGTTAAAACTACATCTAGCTAGATTTTGTGAACTAGTGTTTTGAGAGAAATATTGTTTAAAAAGATTTTAAACAACCTAGTTTATTCACCAAACTAGATGTTTTGAAATTACAATAATTTTTAGTTTATTCAAATAACTACAATAATTTTAATTTGAATCAAATAATTTTAAATGTACCCATTTAGTTACAGATTACCATTATAATTTCTGTACAGCTAAAGATGGAAAGATCGTTATGGATGCATAGCTTATCAAGATTAGACCCGTCATACCATTTTGAGGTTCATAAGTTTGTTGATGCCGCTAGGAGGCATGCATGCAGATAGAAGACGAAGTGCATATGTTGTCCGTGCATCGAATGCAAAAATGTTGCTATATTTGAGGATGCAGAAGAAATTAGTTCTCATTTGGTTCGTCGAGGTTTTATGAAGGATTACTTGATTTGGGTGAAACATGGAGAGGGTAGTTCTGCACCTTCTGCAGAAGCCAACCTAGTGCATGCAGATGGACTGAATATGGATGACGAGACATGACACCATAGGTCCTAGACTGATCCTGTTATGGCGGATCTTAGTGATGGTGATGATGTCGATGTCTAAAATGTGTGTGAAGACGTCGATGAAGTTCAAGTCATCGATGAAAGTGAACAAGCAAAGTTTTTCAAGGCATTGTTGCACCATTATTCCAATCCTTCTATGTTCCTTATCAAAGGAATGGAGGCCTTGACGAAGGCAGCAACAGAGCAATTGTATGAAGAGTCTAAGGGTTGTACCGATGAATTCACCACACTGAGAGTTGTCCTTTAGTTTTTGATGCTAAAATCTCGGTATGGTTGGTCTGTGCTAGCTTCAATGAGTTTTTGTGTGTTCTTGCAAAACTCCTTCCAAAGGGGAACAAAGTGCCTGCTAACACATACTATGCAAATAAGCTAATCAGTCCACTGACTATGGGTGTCAAAAAGATCGACACGTGTAGGAATCATTGTATCCTATATCGAGGTGACGATTACAAAGGCTTAGAGAGTTGTCCGAATTGTGGTATGAGTAGGTACATGACGAATAAAGACTATCAGGAGGAAGAGAATAGAGCTTGCATAAAGACAAGGAAGAAGCAAAAGAAGACCCAAAAGAAGACCAAAGAGAGTTCAAAAACCACTAGCAATGAAGAAGTAGACTATTACATGTAGAGAAGGATTCCTACTTTGGTGATGTGGTACCTCCCCATGGTTGATCGGTTGAGGTGTTTGTTCACAAACCCTGAGGATGCAAAACTTATGTGCTGGCATGCTTCTGATGAGTGCAAACACGATGGAAAACTTCGACATCCATCTGATGCCAAGCAATGGCAAAATTTCAATGACACATACACGGAATTTGCTGACGAACCAAGGAACATAAGGTTCACGCTGAGTACCGATGGAATGAATCCATTTGCCAAGAGGAGCAGCAAGCACAACACATGGCCAGTGATCCTAACCATCTACAACCTTCCTCCATGGCTATGCCAGAAGCGAAAATACCTTTTGTTAACCATTCTTATTTCTAGACCTACACAACCCGGTGTCGATATGGATGTGTTCTTAGAGCCCTTAATGGTGGAAATGAAAAAACTATGGGAAGAGGGTGTGGCCATGTGGGATGAGCTTTGCAAGGAGCCATTCACACTAAAAGGAATGATTTTTATTACCATAAATGATTACCCAGCTCTCTTTTCATTATCGGGGCAGTTCAAAGGAAAGGTTGGTTGTGTAATATGCCTTGACGAAACCTTACACGTGTGCCTTGCTACATCTAACAAGCTAGTGTACATGAGGCACATACGCTTCTTACTGAGAGGACACAAGTACCGCTTGAAGAGTATGGACAAGTACTTTGACAATAGGGATGAAGCAAAATCTACTGCTCCATCAGGTAGAAGTGCAGGTAAAAGAGTGTTCCAAATAGTCAGCAAAGTCACATTTATTTTCGTGAAGAAGACCAAAGATGGAAAGAAAAGAAAGGATGTAAAGGCATCGAAAGGGGACACATTCAAGAAGATGTCAATTTTTTTCAAGTATTTGCCATACTGGTTAGACTTAGACATATGACACACGATCGATGGTATGCATGTCCAGAAGAATGTTTTCGATAGCTTAATTGGGATCTTGCTTGATGTAAAGGGCAAGACAAAGGAAGGACTCAATTCGCATTTGAACTTGGTCAATTAAGGCATTAGAAAAGAACTTCACCCTATACCTCAACCAAATGGGAAGTACCTGCTCTCGGCAGCAAGCTACAACCTCAATCCAAGAGAGAAACATGAGATTTGTGTGTGGCTGAAGACTTTAAAAGTTTCATCTGGATTCTGCTCCAACATCAAGAGTCTTGTGTCAGTGAAAGACCTTACACTCACCAACTACAACTTCTATGATTGTCATGTCATTGTAACACCCAGAAATTTTAAAATTTTGAATTAGATAAAATTTGAGTTAAAATGAGATTTAGTTTTGAGCTTAAATAATTTAGAGAATATTTAATGGGGATTAAAATTTAAAATATTTGGTGGAATATTTGATGATGCATTCATGCTATTGCATTTGTTTTATTGTGTGGTGTGGTTTTGATTTTATTTAATTTGGATTTAAAAATCTATTTAAATGGTTTGGAAAACAAATGTAAAAAAGGAAGAGCTTACCTGCTGCCGGGCGGCTTGGAGGCCCGTCCGAGCCGGCCTGCTCCTCCCCTCTCTCGCTGTTGGGCCGTCGAGCCAAGCCTGCTTTCCCCCGCTCCTCCTCGCGCCCACATGGGCCGGCCCAGAACTGCAGCCGCGCGTGCCCTCCCTTCCTGGTCTCGCTGACGAACAGGCCCCACATGTCGGTCACGTCTCTCTTCTCTGTGTCGTGGCCGAGCCGGAGACGAGCTCGATCTCAACCGAATCAAAACCGAACAACTCGGGATTTCCATCCAAATTGAGGAGCCTTTGCTCTATATAAGCTAGAGCCGAGCCGCCGTCTTTCGTTTTTAGATCAAACCGTAAGCAATCACCTCCGTTCGAGCTCTTGCCGCCGCTGCAACCCTAGAAGCCACTTTTTGGATAATGTAAGTTGTTCCAATAGCTTTGTCATGACTTTGCGAGCATGTGGGTGCCTTCAATTTGGTTCGATAGGTGCCTGACGTGACAACCTTGTGTACAGCCGCACCGTTGCCCGCTCCGTCGAACTGCCCATCGTCTTTGTCTTGTGAGCGACCGATTTGAAGCCCTAGGTGAGTTCGCCTTGAGCTCTTGGTTAGAATGGTGCCGGCCGTACTTCCTATTGTGGTCTAAATCACCGATTCGATGATTCGGGCGAGGTTCCGGCCATGGCGCCGCCGTGCAGGTGGGGTTTCCGGTGACAGCGCCTTCGAGCCGTCTCTGGGGTTGCCACGAGCCGTCCAAGATCAGATCAACGGCTTAGATTAGAAGATACCCCTTCGCGGGGTAAAATTTATAAAGAGCCCCTGCGTTTTTATGAAATAGAACCCGCGGTCCTTAGCGTCATTTAGGAATTACGTTTCTTTGTTTTGAAAACGTATTTCTTCTCGGTAATTTAAAAATACGTTTTCTGATATTTACAGTTTTGCCACTAAACTTGTTTTGATCATAAAATCTTCGTTTTAACTCGGATTTGACCCGTTCAAGTTGCGTTAGGTTCGTATTTGCGAGCTCTACATGTTAGTATAGCTGTACAGTAGGTTTGGGAAATTTAATTTTTGAGTTTATATTTAAGTAATTATTTATCTATAGGAAATCTTAGAAAATTCATAACTTTCACGTTTTAACTCCGAATTTTGTGATCTTTTACGTCTGTGTGATCGTAGTAACGTGTAGAAGAGTTTTACAAACTTTTTATACTGTTTTGATACTGTTGGTGTACTGTTCTAACTATGTTTCTTTGTTTGCTTCGTGTATGATTGCTCGAATGATTGTGTGTTGATGCTTGGTGATCGAGTATAGACGGTGAGCAGTTTCTGAACGATCAGGAGTATTATTTTGAGCCAGACCAGTAGTGTCAACAGGAAAGCTTTGATCAAGGCAAGTATAACATGGGACCATCCTTGTTACCTATTCACTGAAATTATCATACATATGCATGTGTCTTCCTTGACAACCATAGAGATTATAACTTAGCTATTGATATCTTGTTTCCTTGTCACCTATGGGTTGTGCATTTGGGTAGCTATTGCTAGTGCTTAATTATGAACAATGATCTTGTAATTTGACTAATGGATTAAGCAATCAACCTTTAATGATAATTTTATTTGCTGTTGAAAAGGGGGCTAGAGCATGTGGGTTATTTTGATGCTCTGGTTTCTCTCCATAAGGACTTATCTGTACGTGATCATCTAGGACATACAGTACAACTGTGAGGGCAATATGACTCTGGCTTTAGTTGTTTAAAGGACCTTTTCTAGCTTGTTAGTGGTTACCTTAAATGGCGTAAGAATGGCTTGCCACGTTGGGTGTAGGACAACCTCTAGTCTATGAGTATAGCCGAGAAAGAATTATGCCATTTGAAAAGGAGGGTTCCTACATCTGCCTGCCAAGTGAGTCTAATGGCCCTAACTTGTTAGACGAATCTTTAAGTGGCTTTATATGATTTTCGGTGTTTTGGGGAGTCGCGAACCCATGCATTTGGAAGTCATGACTCACAGTGAAAGTGTACACCTCTGCGTAGAGTTAAAAACTGGTATACTAGCCGTGCTCACAGATACGAGCGGCCTTGGAACATTTACAGATAGATGATCACCATGGTTATATCATGCTTAATTACTGTTGATTATTATTATGATCATGTAATGCTATTCATTATCTTTATTACAATTGATCATTGGTTCATTAATGGGAAGTGGATTATCTTGATGCTACTCAATTGCTAAATATATGATGATAAAAAGCTAAACGCAATCAAATAGGGTCTAGCCTTTTGTGCCTCATGAACCCTGTGTTATACTTATTGAGTTCGACATGGACTCACCCTTGCTATTTCCACCATAACAGATGAAGATTATGAAGAAGATTATCGTAATGAGTACTAGTCTTGGTGTCAACCAGTCAACCGTGTCCCTGTGATTGGAGTTTCCGCTGGAGATCTACTATTAGTTGCTACAATTTATTGTTTAAGACTATGTGTTAAATATTTATTCACTATGTAATAAGCACTGTGATGATACTATGTAATTTGTCTACTTGTGTGTGCGATCATATCCTAGGGCGCACATGAGTCTTTTATGCATCCTATTTTTGTCCTTAAAAATGGGTGTGACAAATTGATATCAGAGCCGTGTTGACTGTAGGACGCAAGCCTAGTTAGAATGGTCGTTATTAGCATCTATGCTTCACTTATTTCATGCTTACTTCTTTCACCTTGTTAATTGCTAAATTTTTATGCTTCTTCTATCTTATTCTATTATGAAAATATATTGATTCTAGCTAATCTATGTCTAATTCTTGTAGATGCCTCCTCATCCCCGCCTGTCCACTGCACAGTACATTGCCCGCTTCAAACCCCAGGAGCCCCATGTAGATGGTGACCAAGAGATATCGGATGCTGAATCAAGAGTGGGAGACACTGCAATGGAGAATTCAGTCATGGGATGGACCACGAAGCTTCACATCATGGTTCCTAAAGCTGATGTTTTCTTCCATGACATGCTGGCAAGAACTTTGGATAATTATTACTACGATTGGGAAGCTACGTTGGAGTATCGCTGCAAGGAGTACAATCATCCATTGATGGACTCTTACTGGGAGACTGAGCTATGGGTCAAGACAATGGATCCTACCACTAAGGAGCCTAAGGTGGAGTCAAAGTTCATCACCCGAGTGAGTCGGGCAACTGTAGAAACAAGCATGGAAGATGTCGCCTACAATGCGTTTGTCTACTACCATGGTCTTCGCTTGGACAAGATGTTGCAGGGTGCACTCCGGCACTTTCCCTGTTTCTTACATGACAAGGGTGTTTGGACCGTGCCGCTTGCTGATGATTCATCCTTGACTTTACAAGCTACAGTGGGACTGGTTCGTGAGTTGGCTCTTCATGAGGTGGATTTGAAGGATGAGTTGCTAAAGGAAAAGGAACTTAAAGAATAAGCTTATAAGGAGATCGACGAACTAAGGGCTGAGCTAGGCCATCCCAAGATTTATGAGAAACTCAATTAAAATTAGGAAGTCCCTATGTAATAGGAACGATATTAGTTTACGAGTCAATTTGAGTTTGGTAATGTTGAGTATTAGTATGTGGTGTGAACAATTATGTGCTTGATGAATTGTTATTATGATAATGTGTGATTTGGATCTTTGTAATGTGTGCTGGAGCTTTGTGGACATGTCTACAAGTTCCATGGTTAAGAATATTAAGTTGGGTTGGGGTAAACTTGGTTCTGTCTTTTGCTGATTTCTGGATCAGTCTGGGATGTTTCTAGAATAACTCAAAATCTGTTTGTGAGAAATTTATGAACTTTTACTGGGAATAATTAGGCTTCTGTATCTTTCCAACCCCGTAAGAATCACCTTTTTATCTATTATGATCTAAGAGATATACCTGTTCCAAGTTAGGGTCACTGCGCAGTCTGGAATTCTGAAATAGTTTCGGTTAATCTCAGTTTTTGACTAATTTATTGACAGAATCTGAAAAAGTGTTATTAATAAAAGCCGTAGATAATTTCATAAGCTTTTGAACCATGTAAAGATCACCTTAATTGGACTTCTGTATCTCGAGATATGGCAGTTTTACTGAGCTGCTGAAATTGTAATTCGCCCAGAGAATTCAGATTTACTTATCTATTGTATACATCATCCTGGATAGTACTGAGCTTCGTTTTCTGTGCTTTGAAAACAGATGGCAGCCAGAGGCTATGGCAGGGGCCGTGGAGGTGCTAACCCACCCATTACTATGGAGGAACTTATGAATGCACAGAATCAGATGATGCAGATGTTCATGCAGCACATGCAGAACAACCCCCTGCAGGAGGACCGCCACCTATTCACGTGAGAGACAAACGTGGTGAATTTTTGAAGGGACGCCCTCCAGTGTTCTCTCATGCTGCTGATCCATTAAAAGCGGATGATTGAGTGCGAGCGGTGGAGAAACAGTTGAACATCACCCAATGTAATGATATGGAAAAGGTGTTATATGCATCTGGCCAGTTACAGGGGACAGCTCAGACTTGGTGGGAGTCGTATCAAGCTGCACGTCCTGCTAATGCTCCTCCTGTCACTTGGAATGAATTTGTTATAGATTTTAGAGCTCGCCACATTTCTGAAGGTGTAATTGAGCTGAAATAGGAGGAATTCAGAAATCTCAGGATGGGACAGATGAGTGTCAGCGAGTATCATGACAAGTTCTCTCAGTTGGCTTGCTATGCTCCCAATGAAGTGAGGGAAGATGCAGATAAGCATCGTCTCTTCCTCAAGGGAAGTTATTATGATCTTCGTTTGCAGCTGAAGGGTAATAATTATGCCAATTTCCAGGAACTTGTGAATAAGGCTATTGTGCTAGATAATGAACGTCGAGAGATGGACAGGAAAAGGAAGATGAAAGGGCAAGGTTTTGGGAACAATATTCGCCAACGTACAAATTCTCAGCATGGTTTTCATTCGAAATTCCAAGGACCAGTCAGTCAATGGAACCGTAATTCAAATCAATAGTGGTCTCAGAATCGGCAGAATAATCAGTTTCAGCAACGACCCCAGTATCAGCAGAACAGACAGTTCCAACAGCAGAGTGGTCAGCAAACTCCACGCTAGGGTAATTCCAACTCTACCCCAATGAAGACCAGTGCACCTAGTACCCCGAATCTATGTTATCGCTGTGGAGAGCCTGGACACTATGCTAATCATTGTCCCAAGAAACAGAATCAGCAGACACCGCAGGGGCAGAGATCATCCAATACTGGAAAGGTGAATCATGTTGTCGGTACCTACAAATTAGGGGTACCCACAATCAACGATTAAGAAAAACAAAACACTACCCGCAAACGAAATAAAGCCAAAATAGTGGATGAGACCCTCGACTGCACTCTGATTCGTACGAGGCCAGCTCGATGGGACGCCTCGACTACGTTTCGACTCATACGAGGCTAGCTCGATAGGACGCCTTGACTACGTTCTGACTCGTGCGAGGCACCCTCGACGGGACGCCTCGACCGTATTCCCACTCGCACGAGGCTCGTTCGACAAGGCATCTCGACTATCAACAAATCTCTGACTCGCACGACCCCGGGTCGGACCACTCGACCCATTTTATTCACCTACTCTGAGGCAAAAGTTAGAGCATTTAATGCAACTATCTACTACCTCCTACCGTCATGGCTACAACTGTGACTGACGTGGAAGCAGTGCCGGTGTCAGATCTCACTTTTTACTGCCCATCCCGAGATGGGAGGTGAAAACCTTTCACTATACACACCATACCGCACACTGTTTTGCCACCGATCACCCTCGAGGGAGGATACGACAAGGTCCGTACCCCACGATCTCGGGGATTCGGCCTTATCCGCCCGTCCTCGACCCAGCCTCGACCTACCATCGGTTAGCAGGGAGGAAAGGCCGACGTGGCACAGGACTTGGGGTCTTTTCACTGTCTCGTCCCCTACGTCACCATGGTGTCCAGGGATGGCCGGCCATTCCTAGGGCACGTCGCTACAGCCACCTCTACAGGGATCGACAAAACTTCACCTCAAAGGCACCCCCGGCGTCCCAGCCTCCTCTTACCCTATAAAAGGGCAGGCCGGTGCTCTACAAAGACGGAAGCCAGAAGCCAAGCATAAATAAGCAAAGGCACACAACCCACAGATCAACATCTCAAGCAGTCTCCCTTGTACTCTCACTTTTCCTTTGAGACCTGGGCTCGGTTCCCTCTCTCACAGCTTGTAACCCCTACGCAAGCACTTCTGTGCAAGGAAATACAATACTCCCCCCTCCCCGCTGGACATAGGGCCTTCTTTTGCCCGAACTAGGATAAATCCCCATGTATCCTCCTTGCATCACCATCCAGATTAGGGACACGCAGCACTTGATTCACTCATTGTCTTAGAGCCCCCGCAGGACTAGACGCCGATAGTTGGCACGCCAGGTAGGGGAAGCTGCGTGCCAACGCCGTTTTCGTGCCATTTTTCTGGATGGCTGACCCCGAACGCCCGCTCCCGTTGGCCACGGTGATCTGGTTTGGGAGTTTGGAGTTCATGTCGCTTGGCCACGGCTATGACATGGTCCTCCTCCCGCCCAGGCACCTGACCGATGTGGACTATGAGCTCTCCCAGCCCGGGGGAGCGCTGCGCTGGTATCGTCGCTCTCATCAGGCACGAGCCGCCAGGCAACGGTGAGCCCAGCGCAACCACCGTCATCGCCTTGCGGAGGACGATGGGATTCCCCGATCCGGCGCCTCTCAGCCGGACGCCAACATGGAATTCCTCGCTGAGGATCTGTGTAGGATGAGCTTGGCTGAGGGTAAGATGCCGACAGGGAGTTCCATCGCTCTACCGCCTGGTGCGACACCACCACCACCCGGTCTGACTACACCGGCACGAGGAATGACATCTTCATCAGCATTCCCATTTGGGCTAGACTCGGTTGCCCGGGCGTACGCTTCTTCTGTAAGCACCAGCATGAGTGCTTACGAAGAACTCTCCAGACACCATCTACGCTCCACTCTCGACCTTGTTGCATCTACGCCAGCTTTCGAGTACCTGGACTCTACGGAGACCCCAGAGACGGGGCCCCATGCAACTGCTTCTCGACGTTACGACCCCAGAGACAGACGACCTCACATGCACCCCTCATACTACTACTTCAGCGCTCCAGACTCTGACTCTGCCGATGACACCTACGACCCGACCCGCGAGTGCTTCAACATCGATGGAGTTAGCACGTCGGATTCAGAGGATGAGTCACCCGTTGAGGGAAGAAACACGCCACCTCAGGTCGAGCTCCCTGCCTAGTGGGATGAGGCTCAATTCCTTGCGGATCAAGGAATGTAGCTCGAGCAAATCCGCGAGTTGCAGGATAGGCTCGACGAGGAACGAGAAAACCTGCATCTACTACAGCGAACCCTCGAGCAAGAGCGCGCGGCACGCGCACATGGCGGAGGAGCTCGAGAAAGAGCTCGTGACATCAATCATCGCATCATCAAGGATCGGGCGGTCGACCCCATGGTTTTCGGTCGAGCCAGCCAGAACATGGTCGTCGCCGCCATGCTCCTTCATAACATGCCCGAGCCATCGAACCCCGTTGCTCGTCAAGCCCGAGATGAAATTCGAGGACTCCTTGAGACCGCTGCCATGCAGCAGGCCGAGAGTTCCGCCTCGAGGTGACACGGGCCTGCCTCAGAACAGCTTGTCGAGCCCTCCCGATAGGAGAGAGAGGCCTCGGTTCATCCCGAGCATGCCCAACGGAACAGGGCGGCCCCTGTCCGTGAGTGCATCGTCGACGACCGTGAACCTCGAGATTCCCGTGACAACATCGTCGAGCGCCGGAGGCGCAAACACGGTGATGGTGCGGCTCGAGGCTACCACGAGCACAGAGGCGGGCGCTACGACAGCTCAGAAGATTGAAGCCCTTCACCCGAACCACCGGGTCCCCAGGTCTTTAGCAAGGCCATTCGTGAAACGATACTCCCGGCTCGGTTTTGCCCCCCCACGACTCTTACCAAGTACAACGGCGAAACCAAATCTGAACTTTGGCTCGCTGACTTCCGCTTGGCATGTCAGTTGGGTGGGGCCACCGATGACCGGGTCATCATTCGGCAACTCCCCCTGTTCTTGTCAGACACCGCTCGAGCTTGGCTCGAGGATCTCTCACCTCGACAAATCCACGACTGGGACGACCTCGTGAGGGTGTTCGAGGGAAACTTCAAGGGAACCTACATGCGCCCCGACAACTCGTGGGATCTCTGAAGCTGCAAGCAGAAGTCGGGTGAATCCCTCTGGGATTACATCCGGCGTTTTTCCAAGCAACACACCAAGCTCCCCAACATCACCGACTCCGACGTTATCATGGCCTTCCTCTCTGGCACCACCTGCAAAGAGTTGGTCCGAGAGCTGGGCCGCAACACCCCCATCACTGCCAACGGTTTGATGGACATCATCACCAACTTTGCCGTCGGCGAGGAGGCGGTTGGTGCCATCTTTGGTGGTGATCAGGACAAAGGGAAGCACAAGGTGGATGATCCCTCGAGCTCTAGCCGGGGCTCAAAGAGGAACAACTGGAAGAAGAAGAACCAGCAGGGCAAGCTCGAGGTCCTGGCCGATGACCTTGTTGCTGCTGCTGATCACAAGAAACCTCAAGGGCCCCTCGGCGGGGCATCTTTGATAAAATGCTCAAAGAGCCATGTCCCTACCACAAGGGGCCCACGAACCACAACCTCGAGGACTGCCACATGCTCTGAAGATATTTTGAAGGCATAGGCGTCAAGAAAGACGACAAGAAGGAGGATCCCAAGGGAGACGACAAGGAAGAGGGGTTCCCCGAGATCCACGACTGCTTCATGATATACGGAGGACCCTCGACGCGCCTCTCGACGCGCCAGCGCAAGCGAGAACGTCGACAGGTCTTCTCCGTGCAGCCAGCAACCCCCCTCTTCCTTGACTGGTCCGAGGTGGCCATCACTTTCGACCGTGATGATCACCCAGACTACGTCCCCAATCCTAGGGTCTACCCGCTTGTTGTCGATCCCATTATCGCCAACACACGCCTCACCAAGGTGCTCAAGGATGGCGGCAGCAGCCTTAACATCATCTATGCCCAGACCCTCGACCTCCTGGGGATCACGAGGACGCGTCTCCAACCCAGCATCGGGGGCTTCCATGGAGTCGTGCTAGGAAAGCGAGCAGAGCCCGTCGGCCGGGTCAACCTGCCTGTCTGTTTTGGCACTCCCACCAACTTCAGAAAAGAGACTCTCACTTTCAAAGTGGTCGGATTCCGTGGAACATACCATGCCATCCTTGGGCGCCCATGCTATGCCCGGTTCATGGCGGTCTCAAACTACACCTACCTCAAGCTCAAGATGCCAGGCCCCAACGATGTCCTAACTGTCGGGCCCTCATACGAGCACGCCTACGAGTGCGACGTCGAGTGCGTCGAGCACGGAGAAGCCGTCTTGGAGTCGGCAACCTTGGCGGCGGACCTCGATGGTCTGGCCAACGAGATCCCCGACCCCAAGCGCCATGCCAGCAGCTTCGAGCCCGTGGAAGACATCAAGCTCGTGCCCCTCGACCCCGCCGACCCAAAGGGAAAGGCGTTGAGCATCAGCACAACCATGGATCCCAAATAGGAAACAGTGCTCGTCGACTTTATCCGTGCAAACATCGACATCTTTGCGTGAAGTCCCTCGGATATGCCGGGCATACCCAGGGAAGTTGCCGAGCACGCCTTGGAGATCCGAGCCGGCTCCAAACCGGTGAAGCAATGCTTGCGCCGCTTCGACGAGGAGAAGCGCATGGTCATCGGTGAGGAGATACACAAACTGTTGGAGGCTGGATTCATCAAGGAGGTTCATCATACCGAGTGGCTAGCTAATCCTGTGTTAGTTAAGAAAAAGAGTGAGAAGTGGAGGATGTGTGTAGACTATACTAGTTTAAATAAAGCATGTCCAAAAGTTTCTTTTCCTTTGCCATGCATTGATCAAATCGTTGATTCCACTATGGGATGTGAAACCCTATTGTTCTTAGATGCATATTTCGGCTACCACCAAATAAAAATGAAGGAGTCCGACTAGCTCACGACTTCGTTCATCACCCCATTCGGCATGTATTGCTATGTTACTATGCCCTTCGGTCTCTGAAACGCAGGGGCTACGTACCAGCGATGCATGCAACACATTTTTGGGGAACACATCGGACCAACCGTCGAGGCTTACGTCGATGATATTGTTGTCAAAACCAAAAAGGCCGATGATTTGATAAACGACCTCGATGTTGCGTTCAAGTGCCTCCGGGCAAAGAACATCAAGCTCAACCCTGAGAAATGCGTTTTTGGCATTCCTCGAGGCATGCTTCTAGGGTTCATCATTTCCGAGCGTGGCATCGAGGCCAACCCAGAAAAGATCACCACAATAACCAAGATGGGCCCTATCCGAGATCTAAAGGGCGTGCAGAGGGTCACGGGCTGCCTAGCAGCCCTCAGTCACTTCATTTCACGCCTCAGCGAAAAAACGCTCCCACTGTATCGTCTCCTGAAAAATCAGAACACTTCTCATGGACCCTCGAGGCCGAGGAAGCTCTTGCAAAGCTCAAAGATACACTCTCTAACTCACCGATCCTCGTCCCTCCGACCCCAGGGGAACCCCTCCTACTTTATGTCGCCACAACGACACAAGTAGTCAGCGCGGTCTTGGTTGTCGAGAGGGCAGAGAACGGACATACCTTGCTCGTCCAGAGACCATTCTACTTCATCAGCGAGGTGCTCTAGGAAACCAAGGTTCGCTACCTGCAGATCCAAAAGCTGCTGTACACCATCGTCTTAACGCGGTGCAAACTCTATCACTATTTCGAGGGCCACCCGGTGACTGTGGTCTCTTCTTTCCCTCTAGGAGAGATAGCCAAGAACCGGGAAGCCTTGGGTAGGATAGCCAAGTGGGCGGTCGAGCTCATGGGTGAGACCCTCTCTTATGCGCCGCGCAAAGCCATCAAATCCTAAGTACTAGTAGATTTCCTGGCGGAGTGGACCGACACTCAACTTCCTTCGGTTCAGCTCCAGGCTGAGCTTTGGACCATGTACTTCGATGGGTCGCTGATGAAAACAGGAGCAGGCGCGGGTTTGCTCTTCATCTCACCCCTCAGAGTCCACATACGCTATATCATCCGGCTTCATTTTCCTGCTTCCAACAACATCGCCGAATACGAGGCGCTCATCATGGGCTTACGAATCGCTATCGGACTAGGGGTCCAACACCTCGATGTTCGAGGTGACTCTCAGCTCGTAATCGACCAGGTCATGAAGAGCTCGAGCTGCCGTGATCCCAAGATGGAGGCCTACTGTGAAGAGGTACGGTGCCTTGAGGACAAGTTTCATGGCCTCGAGCTCAACCACATTGCACACAGGTATAATGAGGTCACCAATGAACTCGCAAAAATCGCTTCCAGTCGAACTACGGTTCCACCGGACGTTTTTGTGAAAGATCTCCACCAACCGTCCATCAACATCAGGGCAGACGGAGGGGTCGACGGGCCGTCACTCGACCCCCCCACCTGAGGTGGAAGCCCCCTCGACTAGGGCTGAGGCCATGCAGGTGGAAGGCTCGACCCCCCAGCGAACCTCGAGCCTGATTGGCATATTCTGTACCTCGACCATCACACTCGAGGGGACCTCCCCTCGGATAAGATCGAGGCTCGATGGATCGCTCGCCGAGCCAAATCCTTTGTGATATATGGTGACAGTAGGGAGCTGTATCGCCGCAGCCCTACTGGCGTCCTCTAACGCTGCATCACAAATGAGGAAGGTAGAAACCTGCTCAATGATCTACACTCGGGGGCTTGTGGTCATCACGCAGCGCCTCGAACCCTCATCGGAAACGCTTTCCGACAAGGTTTCTATTGACCGACCACAGTCTCCGACGCTGTCAAGCTAGTACGCTCCTGCAAAGGCTGCCGGTACTATGCAAGACAAACCCATCTTTCGGCTCACGCCCTACAAACTATTCCCATCACGTGCCATTCGCTGTTTGGGGGCTCGACCTAGTCTGACCCTTGAAAAGGACAACTGGCGGCTGCACCCACTTGCTCGTCGCCATTGACAAATCTTCCAAGTGGATCGAGGCCCGTCCTATCACCAGCATCAGGTCTGAGCAAGCTATGCTCTTTTTTACAGACATCGTCCACCGCTTTGGAGTTCCCAACTACATCATCACGGACAATGGCACCCAATTCACTGGTAAAAAGTTTCTAGATTTCTATGACAACCACCACATCCGTGTGCTCTAGTTGGCCATGGCTCATCCAAAAACAAATGGCCAAGTAGAACATGCCAACGGCATGGTCCTACAAGGCCTGAAACCTAGAATTTTTGACAAGCTAAACAAACATGGCAAGAAATGGGTTGCCGAGCTTCCCTCGGTCCTGTGGAGCCTAAGAACAATGCCGAGTCGAGCCACAGGGTTCACTCCGTTCTTCTTAGTCTATGGATCTGAGGCTATGCTCCCAACTGATATAGAATACGGATCCCCGAGGTTGAAGGCCTACAACGAGAAAAATAACGACGCCACAAGAGAGGATGCCCTCGACCAGCTCGAGGAAGCCCGCGTTGTGGCTCTGTTGTATTTTGCCAGGTATCAGCAGAGTCTTCGACGCTACCACGATAGACACGTACGTAGGTGGGACCTCAATGTTGGTGACCTGGTGCTACGGTGAAGCTAGAGCACCAAGCGACGACACAAGCTCACGCCGCCGTGGGAAGGGCCATACATCATCGTAGAAGTATTAAAGCCCGACACCTACAAGCTATCAAATGAGAAAGGCGAAATCTTCACCAACGCCTGGAACATCGAATAGCTACATCGCTTTTTTCCTTAAAAAAGCCTCGAGGCTCTGTAAATTGTTTCCAATCTCATCAATAAAGAATACAGCGGTGTTCAAAGCTTTGTTTTCATAACAACCAGGAAGGATCGACTCTGTTTTCTCAGAATCGACCCTCCCTCAGGGGCTGCAAAGGGAGGGAACCCCCTGTCCCCAAAAAAACTCATACTCTTTTTCAAAAAAAGAGAACTGTCACTTAAGTCGACAAGGCCGTGAGAACACCCTAAAGCTCGAGGGCAGTCGAGCCGCGAGATCACTTACGCCTCTGAGGCTACGGTACCTCCACTCACCCCTCACGCCTAGGGGTGTGACCGCGCGCTAAGTAGACCTAGTAACGGTTCATGACATTAAAAAAAAGCTTACACCCCTGTTCGCTTCAAATCAAGTTCTTACACGATCTGCGAGGCCACGAGCGCACCCTGAAGCTCGAGGGCAGTCGAGCCACGAGATTACTTATGCCTCCAAGGCTACGGTACCTCCACTCACTTCCTTACGCCATGGGGCATGACCGCGCGCTAAGTAAATCATGCAAGAACGCGATTCAAGCAATAACGGGAAGAAAAAACTCGAAACTTAACGATCAGTACAAGTTTACACTTAAGCGTTTCCAGGCCCCCGAGGCCACCATGACCAAAGTTACAAAGACTAACTTATTACACGGGCCTTCATGCCTAGGTTCGGCTCATAGGCCCTCGTCATCGGCAGGCGAAACCACCTCGACCTCGAAGAGCTTGGCGAGGCGACTCCCAGGCTCCTCAGCGGCTTCGATTAGGCCTAGGCAGGCGGTTTCATTGTCCTCATCCATCTGATCTAGATCCGTGATGAAGCCATCAGTGATGAGGTCCATGTCATACATGAATCCAGACCGAATGACCGCCAGAGCCCTATTCACGCCATGATGTAGCCTGCCTCGTATCCTCTCGCGAATGAGGCGGCCCAATGCCACCATCCGATGGACGAAGGAGTTCCCCGGGGCATCCTCCTCGGTATCGGTGTCGGGCTCGACCCCCAGGCCGTCGCATACGAAGGTGATGGCGCCCTGAAGCAACTGAGTCCACCTAGCCTCGGCCTCGAAGAGGTTCTAGAACGATGTGGCCGTCGTCTGAGCCGCCTGCTGCTACTTCTCCGACTCTAGAACACAGGCATCAAGTTAGCGCAAGCCTGGGACCTCAACACCAAGGCCACTGCACAACAAGAAGCTTACCTTCAGAATGGGTCTGCCAACCCACGACCTCATCACGCAGCTCCCCACACGTCTTCTCAGATGCTCGAAGAGCCTCATCCCTGTCGTGGAGCGCCGCCCTCAGCACCTCAACCTCCCGGCCAGCGCCCGAGAGAGCCTCGTCCCTCTCTCGGACCGTCCCTGACAACGTCACAACCTCGTTTTCCAAGGTTCTAACGCGGGTGGACGCCATCCCGACCTGGATGTTGAGGGCATCGCGCTGACCACCGACTAAGGCGATGTCCTCCTTGAGCTCCTTCACACGCGCCAGCAGTGGCGCGAGGTCCTCATGGGCTTTAGCCACCTCCTCCCGAGCCCTTGCCGCGTCTTCACGCACCGTGGCCTCGGCCTCCCGGGCCTGCACCGCCTCCTCCTTAACCGCCGCGTAGGTGACACGAAGCTCGGCCATCTCGGTGCTCTGTTGGGATAGCCGCTTGTTGGCCTCCTTGACCAGGGTCCATTGACGGACGAGCGCCGCCCACACGCCACTCTCATGACGAATGAAGAGTGACTTGCGGCGGGAACGCTCCTTGAGCTCTTGACCACAGTTAAAATCTAACAGTCAGAACCAAGGAAAAGGGAGGGATAAAGCGCAAGAAAAAACTAACAAATCTGGCTTACCTCGAAGGCCTCCGACATACCCTACGCCAGGGTGTCCAAAACCACACGTAGGGACTGCATCGTGTGCTTTCGGAGTCCCTCAAGGTACTCCCAGTGGTGCACCTCGTCCTTGTCAACGAGTGCAAAGAAGGGCTCGGCGCTAGGGTTGGACGCATCCCTGAATTCAAGGGTCGACCTGCCCCAGTGCGGAAGCTCCTCCTCCGCCCGCACGAGTGCTAACCCGGCGAAGTCCGACCACCCGGCCGACGCCTCGGCCTGGTCACCCCCCAACGTCGCAGAGGTACCGGCCCCATCCAAGGCCTCGGCCGCCTCGACGTCTGCCGCCTGCTTCCCCTTGTCAGCAGGAGAGTCGTCGAGGGTGAGGTTGATCAGGGCTGGGGTTGACCCTTGCGGCGGGGCTGGCACCTCGGCTACCGGCACCACCGCCTGGACGATGGGCGGTGGCGCGACTGCCCCCCTTTCCACCTCGACCGCCGACTCCCCCGGCCGGTCCTGCTGCGGCTGCGGTTCCTTCAGCTGCGCCGCCTCCCGCCCCGCCTCTGGCGGGGCCTCCACCACCTCCTTTGTTTTTTCAACATCTGCTCGCCCCGCGTCGTAGACGGATGTTTCGGCCTTAGCGGCCTCGATGGTCGCCTGGGTTGTCGATGTCAACCCAGGCTCCGACCCACCAGTGCTGGGTGCCTCGAGCCCGGCACCGCTGGGGACCACCGCCTCCACCGGCCTCGACCCCCGCGCGGCGGGGTCAGAGCCGGTGACCTCTTGGGCGCCCGCCCCCGCTTGGGCAGCCGCCTCCCGCTGCTTTAGCCGCTCCGTAGCAGCCTGGCACTTCACGACCCAGGCGGCATCGTCGGCTGCCGTCCACATCATTACGGCGGCACCCGACCGAAGCGCCTTCACGGGAGTCGGACCCGCAAGCTCCGCCTTACGCTTGTGCCTGAGCAACAAATAAACGCGTCAGAATAAAAATAGGATCACCAATCATGAAAAATAGGGCAGAAAAGCTTACCCAGATAAGGGAACCAGGGGCCTAGACCCCGGCAGGCCAGAGCCACCTGACGGCACCTGCGACGGCCCTACCGTCGAGCCTCCTGCTGGCCGGGTGCTCCTCAGAGCCCTAGCTGGCAGAGCGTCCAGGGTCCTCTGCGCTGCTGAGGCTAGCTGGCCTCAGGTCCTCACGCCCGTCGATGGTGCCTCGGATGCGATGCCGACGCCACTGCCCCGACCGCCGTTTGAGCCCGAGGCACTTGGGCTCACGGGGTGGCACCACCGACCCTTCTTGTGGGGCCCTAGACGGGGTGGCTCCTCCTACTGAGGGACCCGCTCTGACCTCTTTCTCTCCTGGCTCTCCCTCCCCCTCAATGGGCACCGAGGCCGCCCTCGACGCCTGGGAGAACGACCCCCTAATGGGCTCCAGAAAGGGGCGCACATCGGGGAGGTCCGCTAGAGAAGTCGCGGTGTCGTACCGTGACCAGGCGTCATCATCGTCGCCGTCATCGTCGTTCTCCCCCGAGACCATCTCGGAGGGAGACTCCTCGAGCAGGAGCCCGTCGAGGCTCTGCTGACGTCGGCGCTTCTTCAACGCCTCCTGCTCGAGGGCCTTGCGGACTTGACGCTTCTTGGTGGCGTCTTTGTCCTCTTTCTTCTGGGCCACCAGGAGGCGTCGAGCCTCTCAAGCGACCCGATCTTCTAGAAGCGGCGGCCGCGTTTCCTTAACCGCCGATAGATCCTGTGCACGGACCTTGACCGAGTTATTAGAAGGAACCCGGAAGCAAAAAAAAACTTAAGATCGTCAAGAACGACACTTACCAGGGGCTCAAATCCCTGGGTGGGGCGCATCAAAACCCGGTCAATGTCCTCCTGCCGGAAGCTCCCCACCATCTGCCACACACATTGAGCGACCTCATCGAGGGGGAGGGACTCATGCGACATTCTGCTCCCCTCCAATGGTGCCTCTGGTGTCATCTCATCAAGCCGGAGCCAGCACTGTGTCAGCGGCAGCACCCTCCGGAGATGAAACGCTGCGACCACCATCCCCACTGTCAGTCCGCGTTGACGGAGCCTCCATAGCGCATCGAGGAGCGGCTCCAGCTTTGGCTTGTCGTCTTCAACGACGCCGTACCCCCAGTTCTCCTCTCGAGCCACCAGCACCCGGCCGAAATACCTCGGCAGCTGGTCACCGTCGTTGCGGAGGTAGAACCAGCCATCATGCCAGCCGCTGTTCGAGGAGATCAACTGCGCCGGGATGTACTGGTCGCCTTGACCAGACCGGACTTGGAGGACGCAGCTCCTCGCGTGCACCGTGCGCCGCGCCCCTCGCTCGCCCGCCTTCTTGGCGAAGTGCTCCGCCCTGAAGAGGTGGAGCCACATATTCCACTGTGGCTCCATCCCCAGGTATCCCTCGCAGACCGCTGCGAAAATGGCGGCTTGCGAGATGGCGTTGGGGGCGAGGTGGTGCAGCTCCACCTTGTAGTAATGGAGGAGCGCCCGCATGAAGGGGCTGGCCAGCACACCGAACCCCCTCTCGTGGAAGGATATGAAGCTCACCATGTAGCCTTCTAGGGGCACCAGTTCCCGGTGGTCAGACGGCGGCACTCTCCACTCCGGCTAGGTCTGACTCGTCCTCGGCCGCAGAAGCCCGTCGCGGACCAGATCCTCCAGCTTCCTCTCCGTTACTGAGGAACAGGCCCTAACGTCAGTGGGGAGGAGCTGGCTCTTGCCTGCCATTGTTGCCGAGGAAAACTGTGCAGGCGAAGAAAACAACGGCGGCGCTGGACGGTGGCTGAAGGGCGCAAGATGACAAAGAAGGCGAAGAGAGGCAGGGAAGGGGAGAATGCAAAGGGCCTGTAAGGGTAAATGAAACCCCAGGTCTTGCTCTTATACCCCGATGGAAGTCCAACGGGCGGGCGAAAAGGTAGGAGCAGTTTTTGCATTCAATGACCTTACCTAACCGCTCCCTCAAAATCCACAGATATGGGCATGTGTCCGCTATACACGCCGTAACCGTCGCACCACGCCGCCCACTACCGCGCCAATCTCACTTCCCCTCCTGAAAAGACACGCCCTAAACGGGTAGGAGAAGAATCCACGGACAGATATTCCCAGACGCATGGGTAACGGGCTCCGAGCCCGATATGAACCTCGAGGGATCGAAAGCTGGCCCTCGACCAGGGTTTGACAGCTGCCCTCGAGTAACGGAGTCAGGGACGACTAGGGATGCGCCCATACGAGGCCAGGGCTCGAGCCACGCTCTCGAGGCACCCCAAGACGTATTCAAGGCTAAAAGGGAAGGTCGACGGAGGAATCCCCTCGGAGGGAGGCATCGAGCCCTCGAATCCTAGCGCAAGGAACCGAGATCCACAAGACCACTCTTTGGCATTTTTGAGAGCGCCTCTACGGCCGCTAGCCGACTCCTATCAAATGGAGCACGGGCTCCCACTCGAATCCCCCATTAGTAGCTCACCGGAGACCGTCGGAACTCGCCCAAACGAGGGTAGTACGATGTTCCCCACCCCTCATCCCTTTTTCAAAAAGGGAGCGTGAGGGTCAAACAATAAAAGACGGCTGTAACACCTCAAGTGTTTTGTCCATAACTGTATTGCATTTGCATAAGCATAAGCATGCATCATTCATGTTTGTTATTTTATGTGATGCAACACATGTGATTGTTTCTAGGAGTTTTGTTTGGCTCATTTCATGGATGCTTGATAGTTGTTGTAACAAAAGGGTAGAGTAGCCAATCATGTCCTACAACACCTTAATTATACTTAGGGTAACTCTTGGAGCAAGGTTCATGTTGATCAAAATTGCAAAAATGCCCTCCAAGAGATGGTTGACCAACAATTGGCCCTAGGATGCTATAGTTTGACCAATTAAAAAGTCTAACTTAGAGACTTTGCATGGAGGAGCACCCTTAAGCAAAGTTGTAAAGAATTTTATGGGGAACAAAAGTCTCAATATGACCATCTCATGAAATTGATCAGAACATGCTCAAAAGTGGCCCACAAGTCAGCTAGAGGAGTGGCCTCAATACTTAGAATTTTTCTAAGTCTGAAATTTGACCCTCCAGTTTTATTGAGACCTACTTGAGGAGCTTGTAGTTTGCAAACCAGGCCAAACCAGCTTTCACTCATATTGACAAACTTGTAGTCCTCATGTAGCTCTACAACATTGCCAACATCACCCAAGCCTGGTTCTCACTGGTTTAGGAGTTGAGCCTTGATCTTTATTGGCTGTCAGTCATCTCTCTGACTGAAACTCAGTGTCAGTTTTCTTGTGACCTACTTTGGAGAGCTATAACTCCCTAAATAAACCGAACCAGCTCGAGCTCTAGTTGACAATTTTGTAGACATCATGTCCCTCTACAACTTTACTAACTACGGATCATACCAGATCGGCCTAGATTAGGAGTTATGTGTTGTCAAAGTCGCGCTGTCAGGCTCGGCTTAACTGAAACTTCGTTTCAGAAGTTCAGAAACCGAACTCGGCGCGTGGCCGACCGGGGACAGGAAGCCTCCGCCGCGTGGCAACACGCGTCGACACGGTGCTCACCTCGGTTGCCCAAAGACGCCACGACACACGGAGGCCCTTCCTCGCTGCTCATTTCTTCTGCCTCCTTGTTCCCTTCTCCACCGAGAGCGCGGCGACCGGAGGAGCATCAGCGGTCGCCACTGAAAAATCCACCGCAGTCGAGCACCACCACCCAATCCCTCGTAGTCACAGTTCCACGGTGAGCTCCTCCACATCGTGGACCACACCACACAACTGCTTGACCTCAGTTAGAGCTCGCCGAGCTTGCGCCTCCACCGCGGCCGCCATTGTCGCCGCCAAGCTGAGCTCGCGCGTGGCCGTGCTCCTCGGTGCCCTTACCGCCTTCCCTCTCCGGTGTTCTAGGTTTGCCTCGAAGTGCTGATGCTCGCGGGGTAGACCGTTTGGGGTCGAGTCGCTGCTAGCTCGCCGGAGCCGGCAAGCACGCGGCCGTGGCCGCCATTGCCGCTGCCAACCCCCCTAGCCGCGGTCATAGTGTCAATTAGCTATAGCAGTCGTTGCACGCAGTGGAGGTGAGCGTGCCGGTGCCCTCGGGCTCGTCGGAGTCGTCACCGGCGGCGAGCAATCGCCGGCGAGTGTCCCCTCCCCTGTTTTGTGTCCCTGTCGGGCGGGGCCCTTGTGTCAGTGCCTGGCTTGCCAGCTGGGCCGCGTAGCGGGCCGCGCGCGAAAACGGGCCACGCTGAGGGAGTGGGCCGCGTCGGTTTGAAGTCCGGCCCGGCACTGTCGCATAGAGTGTAGTTCTGATTTTTCTTTTTGTCACAGATTATTGTGGTAGTTTGAAAAATATAGATCTAGGGTTTTACTTACCCAAAAATCCTGAGATAAATTTTGTTAGGATCTACATGATGTGTAGTATTTTAGAAAAATATAAATCTGGTATGTGATGTTTAAATTCTGTAAGAATTTAATAGATCCTTTAAATGTGTTTTGAGATGCAAGCAAATTTGTTAAATTTATAACTTGAGCTGTAGTGTCCCAAAAATCATGAAATTTGGTGGGTAGGTTACTTTATACTTGTCCTAGCTCTGGTAAAAATTTGGGCATCAGTGCTTAAGTAATTTTCAAGTTATAAGGCTATCATGTTATTCTAGGAAATAATTGAATGAATTTTTGTAATTTTTCTACATGTGCAATGTTCTTGTAACTTTTTGGAGAATGTCTTGGTACCCAAGAGTATCTAAGAAAAATATGAAATCTGTTGTTTGATACTTTTCAATATGATGTATTAATTATACAAAAATCAGCCTTTTGGACTTGTGAATTTTGTATAGGGAGTTTCTGTGAATAAAATTTGTTCAAATTTTTACAGTGGTCTATTTTTGGGTCAGAGAGCCCCCTGTAATTTTTGTAGAATTTTAGGATCAGTTTACATATAGGTTTAAAATTCCACCTAATTAATTAAGTAAATTAAGAAATGAGTATAAATAAATGTTCTAGGTAGTCACACCCTACTTTATGGTGTTTTTGTACCCCATGTGAACCTTTGGTAACATTAGTTTGGTTTTAGGGGACTTTGGCCACATCAATAAATATTTAATCCTTGCAATTTTAGGTTTTCTGGACAGCTGGTAGTATTTCTAAGTTTGACCTGTGATAAAAATGGTTACTGGAGAACTTGTGAATACCAAAGTTGTAGCAAACTTGATAAACTAGCTTGTGTCAAAATTTGGGAGCATTTGGCTTAATAGTTTGAGAGTTATTGCCGTTTGAAGTGGCAGTCCAGAATCTGCTACTCTCTGTTTAGAGAGAACAGATTCTGGGACTTATGAAAATTGACATGGAAAACTTAGGAGTTTGGGTTTGAGGTCTGAAAATGAATTGTAGTGCATTTCTTAGGCTTTCCAGATTGTCTTAGATCATATCTTTTGGAATTGGAAATCTCCAGTTATGTTAAAAACAAGTAGCTGCTGTCCAGAATGTTTACTGTGGTATTTGCTGATTAGATGTGGTGTGGTATTCTGAGAAATGCTATTCTTGTAATTGTTAGGTGTTAGGGCCTTAACGGAAGAAGAGCAGCTTTATCTTAGGTTAAGTAGATTAGGTGAGTACTTCTCTACCGGAGAGGAAATTTGCACCTACTCTTTGGAGTGATTTGAATAGAGCTTTAAAATTGTTGTAATGCATTTCATTCCGAGCATACTGCATCTTTCATTATGCATCCAGGAGATTTATTATGCACTCATGCAATAGGTGTTCCGGAGGGGGTGACACTCCTCGAATTCGAACAAGCGACACCGGAGGAGATTCAGAATCCGCCGGAACCAGCAGAGGAACCCACCATCGGAGAAGCTTCCGAAGAAGATCTACCCGAGTGTCCGGACCATAGACCCGCAACCTTTCTCAAAGGCAAGCCCGATGCATGCTGAACCCATCGTTTATTAATATATATCTTGAGTACTTTTAATTGTTTATTGCATTAAGTTCTAGGAGTTATATGAAAACACTTGCTGCATTTTACCTGTCCTTGTCCAGATATCGTACTTAATCCTATATTAGGTTTAGGCACGTGTCAATGCTTAGCCCTGCTTAGTACGGTAGAAGTCGGGTGATTTCCGGTCATCCGCAAGAGATAGGATTGGGTCACGAGTGGCTTATGGCTATCGTGATGGAACCATGCTTTAAAATGAAATTGAGACCGGGCGGGAGTTCGATGGTACAGCTGCAAGACACTTCACGTCTTGGGTGTGGAGCCATGCCCGTCTGAGTCGTTTAAGGACCGATTCGCTGTACGTCCTTGAGTCATGTTGAACGCAGTCTAACACTTAGTTGGCCGGATAAGTCGTTCCGACCGCGAAGCCGAGTAATGTGATTCAGGCCGGGAATCGAATGGTAGGTTGCTTCTTGGAGGAGAGAAAGGATGTGCTTGGGGACATTGGCGTGAGACCAAGGGGGGGTTAGAGTCCCTATCACCTGGCAGAGTGTCGCCCTTGGGGTCGCGACATCATTCGGATCCGCGATTCCTGAATCATATAAAAAGGTGGCCTGTGCGACCCTGGCAGGGGTCTGCGCGGTGAGTGTTAGAAATACCCCTCCAGCTGGATAGGAATTCGATTCGAATCGCCGTCGCTCCCGGTTAGTGAGCACTTGACTTGAGCAGCGGCAACGTAGATCTCATTAATTGAACAGATGGTTAAGTGAATGATACAATGTTGCCACAATTTATACCTGCTATGGAAATAATGTTAATAATTGTTTGATGATAATCAAGTGCATGCTTAGTACAGGTGCTAAGATAGATGACAGGTAAATGCTAAAAATAACTGCTAGTACAGGTTATAAGAGTTTCAACTACTTATGCCTTTATGCAAAAAGTGGTGTCAGCTAGCCTCTTGTGTAAGCCTTGCATAATCCTTGGTGTCATTTTATTTCTGATTTGTGACGGGTAAGTCTAGCTGAGTACATTCCAGTACTCAGGGTTTATTCCCTCCTGTTGCAGATGATATGCTTTATCAAGGCTTCTGCAAGACGTGTCTCCACCCTGCGGGTGATGATGACTAGATCACTAGGGCGTGATCGTCTTTATGTACTTTCCTCATGCTTTTGCGGGTTGTCGATCATCAAGACTGGCAGTAATTAATCAACTAGTGTGTGTTTTATGCTTCCGCTACTTTCCAAACTTGGTTTGTAATATTTGCTACTCCGTGGTGTAAACTTATTTCGGAACTACTTGCAAAATGTAACGTACGATGTGTATGTTGAATGATGCGATCCTGGTTGTAAGCAGTTTGGTTTGAAATCCTTCGTGGTTTCGATTGACTACCGGGATTATATGGGCTCAAGTTTGAAAATTTGAGTGCTTCGGTGCTTGTTTTCATACTTGTGCTCTTATAATTTGGTCGGTTATGTTACAGCGGCCAAGACTCTAATCGACCTCACACGCACGAGGCTCGGGGGCTCGACCGCATAAAGTCAATCCTCGAACGGAAAAAGATAGAACACACCACGATACGAGAGCATTCCTCAATAGAACGTACAAAAGACCTCGGAGGAGTCAAAACACTCCACCGAGGCCTCGGGGGCTACACCCGGCGGGTGCGCTCGCGCGGCCCCCACCAGAAAAAGTTACGACGCTACGACTCCAGTTCATGAACCGCTGAGCCTCTGTGACAGTGACTCTCACTCACCCAAAGTCTCGGGAGCTACTGTCGGTACCTACAAATTAGGGGTACCCACAATCAACGATTAAGAAAAACAAAACACTACCCGCAAACGAAATAAAGCCAAAATAGTGGATGAGACGCCTCGACTGCACTCCAACTCGTACGAGGCCAGCTCGACGGGATGCCTCGACTACGTTCCGACTCGTATGAGGCTAGCTCGACGGGACGCCTCGACTATGTTCCGACTCGTGCGAAGCACCCTCGACGGGATGCCTCGATCGCGTTCCCACTCGCATGAGGCTCGTTCGACAAGGCATCTCGACTATCGGCAAATCTCCAACTCGCACGACCCCGGGTTGGACCACTCGACCCATCTTATTCACCTACTCTGAGGCAAAAGTCAGAGCATTTAAGGCGACTATCTACTACCTCCTACCGTCATGGCTACAGCTGTGACCGACGTGGAAGCAGTGCCGGTGTCAGATCTCACTTTTTACTGCCCATCCCAAGATGGGAGGTGAAAACCTGTCACTATACACACCATACCGCACACTGGTTTGCCACCGATCACCCTCGAGGGAGGATATGACAAGGTCCGTACCCCATGATCTCGGGGATTCGGCCTTATCTGCCCGTCCTCAACCCGTCCTCGACCCAGCCTTGACCTACCATCGGTCAGCAGGGAGGAAAGAATGATGTGGCACATGACTCAGGGTCTTTTCACCGTCTCGTCCCCTACGTCACCATGGTGTCCAGGGATGGCCGGCCATTCCTAGGGCACGTTGCTATAGCCACCTCTAAAGGGATCGACAAAACTTCACCTCAAAGGCACCCCCCCGTCCCAGCCTCCTCTTACCCTATAAAAGGGCAGGCCGGGGCTCTACAAAGACGGAAGACAGAAGCCAAGCACAAATAAGCAAAGGCACACAACCCATAGATCAACATCTCAAGCAATCTCCCTTGTACTCTCACTTTTCCTTTGAGACCTAGGCTCAGTTCCCTCTCTCACAGCTTGTAACCCCTACGCAAGCACTTCGGTGCAAGGAAATACAATTATCCCCCCTCCCCGCTGGACGTAGGGCCTTCTTTTGCCCGAACCAGGATAAATCCCCGTGTATCCTCCTTGCATCACCATCCAGATTAGGGACACGCAACACTTGATTCACTCATTGGCTTAGGGCCCCCGCAGGACCAGACGCCGACACATGTGTCTACTGAAACAGCACAGACGGAGCCTGAAGTAATGCTTGGTACGTTCAATGTTCATTCTACTCCTGTAACCATTCTTTTTGATTCTGGAGCTTCGCATACCTTTATTTCTAACATTTTTGTTAGAATGCATAGCGTACCCATGCTTGCCATGAAAGAACCTCTCTTAGTAAACTCACCTGGGGGTACCATGCAAACCACTAATTGGTGTCTTCCAGTTAGTATGGTTTTAAGGGGGGTAGAGTTTAAGATAACTCCTATAGTGTTGAGGACATCTAGTATTGATGTGATTTTGGGTATGGATTGGATGAAACAAAATTAGGCAGTGATTCAGTGTCAGTAGAAAGTAGTAGTTGTGAATGCACCTAATGGGGAGAAGATCAATGTGGATGTAGCAGTGCAGAAGCAACCAACAGCCTTAGTGAATTAGCTTGATGATGATGCTAGAAAGGAGGATCCAGTTATCAATGAATTCTCAGATGTTTTTCTAGATGACTTGCCAAGTATGCCACCTGACCGAGACATTGAATTTCTTATTGAATTATTACCTAGAACTGCACCCATAGCTAAATGACCATATAGAATGGGAGTAGATGAATTAGAAGAACTTAAGAAACAAATTAAGGAATTACAAGATAAAGGTTTTATTCGTCCTAGTTCATCACCTTGGGGTGCACCAGTTATCTTTGTTGATAAGAAAGATGGTGGTCAGAGAATGTGTGTTGATTATCGGTCACTTAATGAATTAACCGTAACACCCCAGGTGTTAGGCTTGCATTTGGCACTTGCATTGCATGAGCCTAAGCATCATTTGTTCACATATGAGTGTGGAACATATGCAACACACTTGTGAAACATATGTGATGCACTAGTGCAACATGTGAAACATGGATATATGGAATGTGCTTGCAACATCTCCTTGAAACATAC
Source organism: Saccharum hybrid cultivar R570 (assembly GCA_038087645.1). Classification (NCBI taxonomy): domain Eukaryota; kingdom Viridiplantae; phylum Streptophyta; class Magnoliopsida; order Poales; family Poaceae; genus Saccharum; species Saccharum hybrid cultivar. Next base: position 19,604,014 of record JAQSUU010000637.1, read on the forward strand.
GCAACATACCTTGTCATTTTGTGTTTCAATGTATGTATGTTTGATGCTCATGCTTGATAATGCAAGTGAGTGTTGATGTCACTTCTTTCATGTGTCTCACATCACTCTCCATCTATAGTGACCCCTGGAAAAGTTTCATGAAGTTTGGAATCAAAAAGTCACATGAAATGATAAGTTCTATTCCTATTGGAATTGCACCATTAAGTGAATGGAATTATAGACCATCAAACAAACCTTGAAAACTTGACCAAATGACTCTAGATGAACTCTACAACAAAAGTCATGAAGGGTTCATGTTGAGCAAATATCAAGAAAATGCCCCGATTGGCCTCAAACCCTAGTTTAGGCTTTATTGAGTTGATACATTGACTAAAGTCAAAGTTGGACTTCTGTACCAGTTATGAGGTTTGACCTTAAAGAAAAGTTGTAGTTCATCTTGTGTAGAACAAACTTCGTTTAATGGTCAAGAGCTAGTTTGGCCTCTAACTTGGTCAAATAGAGCTCACAAGATTGAATCAGCTGCTATTTTTGGAAGCAGAAAATATTTTGTAAGTCCCTGTTGGCAGCTGTGAATTGACATGTACATGCCATTGTATCTTCTAAATCTATGTGGTAGCTCAATTTAATTCCTTACTATGAGTTGAAGTACTTTTCATGGTGAAAACAACGAATCAAGTGTCACCCAATTTGGAGCTCAATTGGACCTTCAATAATAGTTCCCAAGACAGCAAAAGTTTACTTATTACCTTTTGACATCGACACGTTGACGTTCCGCGTTCTCTAAATTTCGTTAAGTAACCTGAGTTGACCCGAAAGTAAAAGTTAGAGCATACATTATGAAGGTGGGCCTACAAAAAGTTGCATTTAATGTAACTGTTGACATCGTTTTTGGCACGTGTCAAGATGGTCAGAAGGGGCTAATCAGCAGAGGAAAAATTACTGTGTAGGTTGATAGCCGATGAAAATGAGCTTGTAAAGAAGGCTGCTTATGAGTGGTGGCGGTGTATGGAGAAGTTGATTCAAATTGAAGTGTTGCCGATAAGGTTAAAGGTATTATTGCCGATGCCGATGAAAAAGACTTGAAGGCTGCTGCCGATGAAACAGGGAGTGTGCCGATGGGAAGGAGGTCGATGAGAATACCATCGTAGTTGAGGCGGACTAGGGAGTAAGATAGGAATTAATTTCCTTTTCTATGTTTATTAGAGTCTGAGTTGTATCAGAGTCATGTGTTTCCTTAGGTTTGGATTTAGTATCCTAGTCGTATTTGGTTACGTTTCTGTAGATCAGGATATAAATATAGAGTGAAGGGCAATGTAAAAAAATATCAATCAATATCAAAAACCAACTTTTACTCTTATTTGCGTCTATTTACTTTTCGGCGACTTCGTCAATTTGCATACTTTTCCTTTTTACGAGTTCTCATCGATTCGGCGAGTTGCATTGCTCCAGTGCAATCTTCGACGATCCTCGAGTTCCGCGTGAGTACCTCTTGGCTGTGACTTCTGGGCGTATCACTGTTGTCAGGACCAAAGTGCTCGTATCTTCATCCTTGTCGATTAACAGGTCAAATCGACTGGCACGCTTTGGATATCGATTTCAGGTATTAGCCCTTTGTGTTTGCAGATCCACTTTTGCATCAACACATCTTTTGGCACGCTTGGTGGGACCAGATCTAATCAATATGTTCAACCCTGAGATTGATGCGGGGAACATCATCGCGGTATCAGAAGAAGATCTTAAGGAAGAACAGAAGCAGGCTATGGACAAGGCTATAGAAGAATACAGGCAGCTTTGCTTGAAGTCATTCAGCTTGAACAAGAGTGGACAAGTCATCCTGAAGCAGGATTTGCCGTTGCCTCGGCAGGTTACCTTTGATTCTAATCCGGGTAAACTTCAAGAGATGGTTAATTCTGCAGTAAATCATGCTTTAATTAATCACTCCAATGTGTTGTCCAATACTGTTCATAATGCTGTGATTCGAACTTTCAAAGAAGGACAAGCGTCACCGCATTACGTTGGGCCTGCCTATCATCAACCAGAGTCAGCATCTGTTATTACTTCATCGGCTTCCCCAGCCGTTGCGGGTACAGAAGTTTCTTCCCCTCCAGTATCAGCAGGCTTATCTAATGTACAATCTACACCGATGCGATCAGATTCGGTATTATCAGGACGAGTTCAGCTTAATACAGATCTATCGGCATTGTCTTTATCAGGTCCTGTGCCACAGAGTAATCAGACTCCTGCTAATTGGTGGGGATACGGTATGCCTCCAGAGCCATCTGCTTTTAACCCTGGGTTACCTCAAGTGTTTGACACAGCAGGAAAAGCTCCTATGACATCGGCTGGTTCGCCAATAGCTCAAGTACCTCAATATACTACAGCAACTACTGTGCAACCAACTCTAGGAGGGTTCCAGATGCCTTTGGGTCAAACATCTAATTCAAGTCCATCGGCAAACTTGTTACCGATGCAACAGAAGGCTCCTACTGTAAGTCAACCTGGAGTCCAGGTTATGCCTCAAGCTGGTTGTAATTATCCAACAATGTCAACAAATTACCAGCCATCGGCAAATTTTGTACCGATGAACGCTAATAATAGTTGGTCAGGGCAGTTTCCAACTCAACATACAGTTCAGCCAAATCAGCAAGCTACAGGGATTCATCAAGGTCATATGCACGCTGGTTTTCAGAATCAAGCATCGACAGCTCAGCCGATGAATCCTTTCCAGCAGGTTAATGGACCACAAATAGGGGCAAATATGGCAATTGTTGGAGATCGTGGGCCACAAAGATATGTAGAGGGGTATCAGCAAGTACCTCCGGTGGAAATTCAGCCATATCATCAACAAGATGTTGATGCTTTTTGGGCCGATAAAATAGCAGAAATTATGAAGGATCAGTTTGGGATCAAGCCCAAGGTTAATACATATTCTTATCGGACTCCATATCCTCCGGCATATGATTTAATTCCTCTCCCAAATCGGTACAAGGTGCCAGATTTCACTAAGTTCTCTGGGCAAGATGATACATCAACCATGGAACATGTTAATCACTTCATTATTCAATGTGGAGAGGCAGCTAGTAGAGATGAATTAAGAGTTCATTTGTTTTCATCATCTCTGTCTGGATCAGCATTCACATGGTTTATTTCATTACCACTAAATTCTATTATTACTTGGGCTGATCTAGAAAAACAATTTCATAAATATTTCTTTGCTGGAGTTCATGAAAAGAAGCTTACCGATTTGGTAAAGTTGAGACAGCGCAATGATGAATCGGTGGAAGGCTTTGTGCAAAGGCTACGAGATGTAAAAAATAAGTGTTATAGCCTAGTACTGGATGATCGGCAACTTGCCGATTTGGCCTTCCAAGGATTGTTGCCACACCTTAAGGACAGATACGCTTCTCAGGAGTTCAAAAGCCTAAGTCATCTCGTGCAAAGGATTTCTGATCAGGATACTAGGGTTTTTGAACCCAAAAGGAATTGGAACAAGAAGGTTTCATTTGTCGGAGAGGTAGAAGATTCAGATTCAGATGAAGAACCAGTTATCGGTTTGGCTGAGTGGGTTAAGAATAAAAAGCCTATATCTTGCCCCTTTGGTCAAAAAGAGCCAGAGAAGTTTACTTTCGACGTCACCAAAGCCGATAAGATATTTGATCTTCTGCTTCAAGAGGGCCAAATTAAGCTGTCACCTAACCATGTGATCCCATCGGCAGAAGAGTTGAAGAAAATGTTGTATTGCAAATGGCATAATGCAACTTCACACAATACAAATGAGTGCAAAGTGTTTAGACAACAGTTACAATTAGCTATTGAGTCTGGGAGAATTAAATTTGGTAATTCCAAGATCCAGAAGCCGATGAAAATTGATCAACATCCTTTTCCAGCAAATATGTTGGATGCTGAAGGAAAGACTAAGGTGTAGACATCAGAAGCTGCTAAGAAAAATGCATCAGTGGATCCCCAACATCGGATAACTACCGATGATGCAAAAGGCAAGGGGCTACTAAGAGAAAGCGGCAGTTCTGGAAAGCCTCCTCGATCTGGCATTGTGATTACCCATCAAAAGCAACAGGAAGGCTGGCGTCAGCGAAGGGACCGATATCGGCAACAGCAAGAAGAAAGACGCTGAGAGGAGTGGAATCGACATAAGGATCAATGGAGGTGTCCGTTTTTTATTCATTGTTGGGAAGAAGGTATTAAATTACCTACTGTTGAAAATTGCTCAGAGTGCAATGGTTATTATGGGGTTAATCGTCCAGAAAGGAGGTTTCAATTTGGCAATCAAGGTTTGTCCGTCAATGAGCCGATCAGAGGTAAAGCATCAGTACATGATCGGCTGGGGGGCAGGCTTAGTGTACATGAGAGGCTTGGTAAATGCGTTGCATATTTTCTAAGAAACCAAGAGGAGCTTGAGGAGATGGCAAACGTAAGAGTTCCTGATGAAGAAATATTTTACAGGGATCCTAATATACGTCGTGTAGAGTCAACCAGGACCTATTATCAGCCAGTTTGGAAAACTAAACTTCCTCAATGGTGTCTAGAAGGTTTGACAAAGACATAGAAAAGGAGGATGCAGCGAGAGCGTCAAGAGGACTTATACCAAGAAGAGAGTTCCTCCAATGAGAGATCTGGTAATCAGTAGTGGCAAATAAAAGCACAAAAATAAAGGCCCATCGGTAGAAGTCAATATGGTGTTTATGTTGCCGATGGAATTTTTGGCACTCCCTGATAATGAGGAAGAAGCTATTTTCTCTGACCAAATAGCTCAATTAACGCTAGATCCAATGATGGCTGTTTTTGAGAAACCTGCCGATGATGAGAGACAGCATCTTAAGGCTTTGTTTGTAAAAGGCAGAGTTGATGGGCAGCCTGTATCTAAGATACTTATTGATGGAGGAGCTACGATTAATATTATGCCTTATGTGATGTATCAGAAACTTGGTAAGGGAGATCAAGACTTAACTAAAACCGATATGATGCTAAAGGATTTTGAAGGCAATGTGTCACCAGCTAAAGGGGCAGTGTGCGTTGAGTTAACCATCGGCAGCAAAACCTTACCGACGACTTTCTTTGTTATTAATGGCAAGGGTGCATATAATCTGCTTCTAGGAAGGGATTGGATTCATGCTAATTGTTGTGTTCCTTCTACAATGCATCAGTGCCTCGTACAATGGATTGGGGATAAGATTGAAGTTGTTCCTGGTGATTCTTCTTACATCATCGCATCGGCAGAATCAGATACTTATGAACGAACCAAGTGCATATCAGGAGAAGCTTGGGAAAAAGAGTTCCTCAAGGTTGCCGATTATGAAATTCCACCGATCCAAGCAGTCGGTTCTGAAGAAGAATTTTAATGGATAGGTTTGCCGATGATGGAAAATTAGGTCAAGGGTTTACATCGGCTGATGATTTAGTAGAAGTAGATATTGGTGATGGTGATAGGCGAAGGCCTACTTTTATTAGTGCTAAGTTAGAATCCAAGTGTAAACAGCAATTAGTCAATTTGTTAAAAGAGTATAAAGATTGTTTTGCTTGGAATTATACTGAAATGCCTGGATTAGACCGATCGATAGTTGAACATCGGTTGCCTATTAAGTCTGGATTTCGGCCACATCAGCAGCCAGCGCGCCGATGCAATCCTAATATACTTCCTGATATTAAGGCCGAAATCACTAAATTAATTGAGGCAAAGTTTATTCGGCAGTGTCGATATGCGGAGTGGATTTCTAATGTGGTTCCTGTTTATAAGAAAAATGGGAAACTTCGTGTTTGTATCAATTTTAGGAATCTCAATAAAGCCACACTAATGGATGGTTATCCAATGCTGATTGCTAATTTGTTGATTGATGCTGTAGCAGGACATCAGATTATCAGTTTTATGGATGGTAATGCAGGTTATAATCAAATATTCATGGCTGAAGAAGATATTCCCAAGACTGCTTTTAGGTGTCCAGGTCATGTGGGATTATTTGAGTGGATAGTTATGACGTTTGGTTTGAAAAATGCCGGTGCTACTTATCAAAGGGCTATGAACTTTATTTTTCATGAATACATCGGCACATTAGTAGAGATCTACATCGATGATATAGTGATTAAGTCTGGAGATATCACAAAGCATCTAATCGATCTACGAAAGATACTGGAGTGCACAAGGAAGCATGGACTAAAGATGAATCCTAATAAATGTGCATTTGGTGTATCGGTAGGACAATTCTTGGGTTTCATGGTGCATCAGCGGGGCATTGAAATTAGTAGGAAGTCTATTGAGGCAATCAATAAGGTGGTTGCTCCTGCCAATAAAACTGAATTACAATCTTTGATCGGTAAGATTAATTTTATCAGGAGATTCATATCTAATCTGTCGGGTAAGATCAAGGCTTTCAGTCCATTACTGAAATTGAAAGCTGATCAGGAATTTAGATGGGGAGATGAGCAGCAATTAGCCCTAGATGAAATTAAGAGTTACTTAACAAATCCTCCAGTGCTAGTTCCACCTCAACACGGGAAACCTTTCAGATTGTATTTGTCAATTGATGATAATGTTATCGGTTCAGCTCTTATTCAAGAATTTGAGGGGAAAGAACGTGTTATTTATTATTTGAGCAGACGGTTAGTGGATACTGAAACCAGATATTCAGCTATCGAGAAATTATGTCTGTGTCTATACTTTTCTTGTATTAGGTTGAGGCATTATTTACTATCGGCCGAGTGTACTGTCATATGCAAAGATGACGTGGTCAAATATATGCTGTCGATGCCGATATTAAGTGGTAGAATTGGCAAGTGGATTTTAGCGTTATCAGAATTTGACCTATGTTATGAATCGGCTAAGGCAGTTAAGGGGCAGGTTATGGTAGATTTTGTTACTCAACATTGCAACATAGTGGATTCTCTGGAAATTGCTCCTTGGACACTTTTCTTTGATGGGTCTACATGTGGTGAAGGAGCAGGCATCAGCATTGTGTTAATTTCCCCTCAGGGGAAGAGGTATGAGTTCTCATTACCGATTGTTGCTACATCAACAAACAATCAGGCTGAATACCAAGCTTTGATAAAAGGGTTAGAATTACTTAAGGAAGTACGTGCCGATGCTGTTGAAGTCTTCGGTGATTCTATGCTAGTTATAAATCAGTTGGCTGGGATTTATGAATGCCAAAGTGAAGTTTTAATTTCATATTATGAGAAATGTTTGCTGTTGTTGAAAGGGTTTAGGAATTTTCATCTGGAACATATTTCTTGATTGCATAATGAAGAGGCTAATCGGTTGGCTCAGCATGCTTCAGGATATCAGCCTATTCAAGAAGTGTTAACATCGGCAGTTGATACCGATGACTGGAGAAAGGAAATTATTGATTATTTAAAAAATCCATCTAAAAAGGTTGAAAGACGTATAAGGTTCCAAGCTACCAAGTATGTGCTTCTTGGTGATGAATTATATTACCGTACCATAGATGGAGTTTTACTCAGGTGTGTTGGCATCGATGAATCAAAAGGCTTGATGGGTGAGATTCATGAAGGAGTATGTGGGGCTCATCAGTCAGCTTTCAAGATGAAATGGTTGATCAGAAGGAATGGATATTATTGGCCGACTATTCTCGAAGATTGTTTTAAATATTTTAAAGGATGTCAGGAATGTTAAAAATTTGGTAATATTCAAAGAGCACCCGCATCGGCTATGAACCCCATAATTAAGCCTTGGCCGTTCCGGGGTTGGGCTATTGATCTCATCGGTCAGATTTATCCACCATCGAGTAAGGGGCATAAATTTATTCTGGTTGCTACCGATTATTTCACAAAGTGGGTTGAAGCAGTTCCTTTGAAAAAGGTGACATCAGCTAATATGATTGATTTTGTGAAAGAGCATATTGTTTACCGATTTGGTATTCCTCAAACCATCACTACCGATCAGGGTACCATGTTTACATCGGGCGAATTTGATGAGTTTGCTATAGGTATGGGGATTAAAGTTTTGAATTCTTCACCATATTATGCCCAGGCTAATGGTCAGGCTGAGGCTTCTAACAAAGGAATTATCAAGCTCATTAAGCGCAAAATTAAAGAATATCCTAAGAGGTGGCATACGGTATTAAATGAAGCCTTGTGGTCATATCGGATGGTGTGTCATGGTGCAACCAAGGTAACACCTTATCAGTTGGTATATGGACACGACACAGTATTACCTTGGGAGATTAAAACTAACTCTAGGCGAATACGTTCTCAAGATCAATTGACAGCCAATGACTATGATACCCTTATGAAAGATGAGTTGGAAGATGTAGCAGGTCATCGGTTAAAGGCTTTAGCTAGCATCGAAGAGAATAAGAAAAGGGTAGCCAGATGGTATGACAAGAAGGTGAAGGTAAAGGAGTTTTTCGATGGAGATTTGGTTTGGAAGTTGATTTTACCGATTAGGACTAAAAGTTCAAAGTTTGGCAAATGGTCGCCTAATTGGGAGGGTCCATATCAGATAAATCAATCTGTGCCTGGTAATGCATATATTCTCGAAATCCTCGAAGGGGTTGTGTTTCCCAGAGCATTAAATGGAAAATATTTAAAGAAATATTACCCTAGTATCTGGATAGATGCATAAAAGTATAATTACCGATAACAATCCTATCGGCTAGAGTTAAAACAAAATATTAATATCTTATTGCTGATGCACTAGATGAGAATTATAGGTTTAACAAAGATTGGATAGCCGATATTGCACGCAGGCGAATTTCATCGGCTTCCTTCAATTCTTTAGCGTCTTCATCGGCAACTCCCTCCACAGGCTTGAGTTTCTTTTTCAAGGCCAAGGCCTTGTGAGCTTGGACGTCTCTTTCCTGCTGAAGGGTTTTGATGACGTCAGGAAGCTGGTATTCTTCTTGCTTGGCGTGGGTTAGGGCTGCTTCAACTTCTTCCAATTCAGCTACAAGAGCTACTCTCTTTGCTGATAGATCCAGAATTTTCTGCTTAAGATCGGCACCGGAGGTTTGCAAGTTGCTGATGTTTTTGTGCTTCTCATCGACAGTTTGTTTTAGCTGCAGCATCTCTTCCTTGAGCTGAGCTTGAGCTGCTCTATCTGTGATACGGTGAGCAGCCCGTTGATATTGAAGTTGTCGGCTCTCTAGATGGACTGCTGGGAAGAGATTTTCTTCAACATAGGCAGGAACTTGGCCACAGATTGTTTTGAAGATAGTCTTTGTAGGATCTGAATCGTTTATCAATTGAGCAGTATCTTGTTGTAACAGATTCAGAAGGGCTTCTAGCTTACCATAGACTTCTGCCGATATTGTTCCCAATGCCAGGGAAGAACTCGCTTCTTCTCCATCATCATCGGAGACGTCAATAGCAAAAGAAAACAAGCTATCGGGAGAATCTTGTTCCTGTGAAGAAAAAAGTAAGTCAGAGATTCTACCTAAGGATAGATATGGATATTATAAATCGAATAGGTCAATCAGTTTACCTGCTTCAAGGCAATTTCTTGGGCCTGGCTGGAGGGAGCAGCTTGAAGGGGGTCATGCGAAGGATCGGCAGAGGTTGCCGATGGGATGTCTTCTACGACCTCATCAGTAGTTGGCCCTTGGGGTATGATGGCCGATGATATATTCTATGCAGGAGGTTCAACTTGTTCAACTACATCGGTTGGCTGACTAATAGGTGTTGGAGCAGATGCAGGGACTGGCGTAGATTTCTGTCATTTTTGAGCTTCGACATCGGTTAAAGCTTTACGCTTTACTTGAATCTCAGTGACAATTGGCTGGGGGGCATCGGCACTTGTTGATTGAGGAGCTTGAGTGCTTGGTATGCTTGCTGATGTACCCATTTGTTGCTGCAAAACAAGTGTGAGATCGGATATTTAACAGATGAAATGTAAAGATAAAAGAATACCTCTGAAGGCTGGTTGGAGGTAGTGGTGCTTGATGTTGGAGGAGTTGTCGATGACGATCCAGCCGCAGCTCTTACACCCTGATGGTTACATGTTAATATAGTTTGTATTGGTAGTGAATAAAAATAAACAAGGTTATTACCTTAAAAGCCTTAATTAGGCTTGTAGCGGCAGCCATTGGAGTGGCCCTAGATGTTGCCAGTTTTGATCTAGAGGTGATAGTCTTGGCACGGGTCCTCTGGAAAGTTAAAGCGGCTAAGGTGGGGGTGTTGTAGCCGATCACTGAAACTGGGGAGATAGGTTGAAGGTTGAAAGGGTTCCCACTCTTGCTCATGGATGGAACTGGGTCATCGGCCTGTTACGAGAAAGATTAGCTGCCGATATATGAAAAAGAAGAAACAAAAGAAAGTTAAAAGAAACTTACTGCATCGTCAGGAATGGCGTAGTCGGGATCGATCATATGCCGATATGTATGGACGGATGTTGAGAATAATTGTTCTTTCCACTCTTGCCACCATTGCTTATATGATTCTATAATAAAAGATGCTGGTGACCAGGCGGAGAGATCAACATTTGAGATATCGGCATCGGGAGCGAGTCTTACTACCCTGCTCCACTCAGTTCCGGTAGTGATTGTTTCTCTGGGCTTAATCACATCGGCAAAGCACAGCTTGATTGGCAGTTGCCCAAAAGCCAGTTGACGAGATACTGCCGATGGATTGTAGAACTCATAAGTAGTATTGGAATTTTTTCCACTACCAAATGTGTTCACCGGGATTGCCCTGGGAGTAATGATGGCCATCATAAGCTCATTATCTTGGTTCAGCTCGTCATCGGCAAAGTTGAAGAGAAGGGGGAACTTGTTATCTTCATCAATATAGGGTACCCAAGCCCTATGATCACGAGGGAGACCATTGTAGAAGTTCTGGAAAAATCTGCTAATTTGATCTTCATTAGCTTCTGTTCCAGGGAGGACAATTATAGCTTCACCGAAGTTGAGAGGGGGGCGTGTTGCCGATTCCTCATCTCCAAGAACATAATCTTCGGTGATTTCTCGTGGGAATTCTTGGGTGAAGAAATCCCACTGCAGACGTTTATGCATATGGGCATTTAGCCACATATTGATGAACCACCATGGGCCTCCCAAATTGCCGATGGGTTCACCAAGTAAAAGCTTCTGGGATACTTGGTGGAGGAGGTGGTAGGTGGAGCTCAGAAGGTATCGGCCGAGTGGGAACCTGACACCATTGGCCAAGAGTTCGGCTGCAGGAAGGAAGGCATTGGTTGGTCCTACTGATCGGCCACAGAAGATAAATTTCTCCAGCCACATATTCAAGAATATGGCGTGTTCCCTCTGGTTGACAGTACCAGTCCTTTGGTATTCCTGGATGTATCCTGTCCAGCCACCGATGTTGCGTGTGTTGACTCTATATTCAGCTTTCCTACCATAGATGGAAGCTTCATCGACAGTCGAGATGTCTAAGCCAGTGAGCATGTATACATCGGCAAGAGTAGGGGCGGATGGACCATGGCCAAACATAAAAGTATTTGTGGTGTCTGACCAGAAGTGAGCGGCGGCTATCATCATGGATTCATTCTTTTGCATATCGGCAATAGATAGCCTAATACACTGGTCTATCTTCCGCTCTGCCCAGTATACCTGCATTGACCTGTTAACCCTCAAGTACCAGTCTTTCCACCCTTTGGTGGGTTTGGGCCAAGATTGAAATGTATCTTTCCACAGATTCAAAGAAAAATTTTGAGCTTTGAAGGGAATTCTGTTAGCTTCTGCATTGATCAAGTCAGTTGGATCTGGGTCGCCCATTGGACCTAGGCATTGGAGGGGTGGTTGGTTGGAATAACCAATTTGTTGTGTAGTTCCTGAGTTCAGGAGATCAAAAGAATGGAAAAAGAAAAATTACCAACTGTAAGAACTTGCGAAGACCAAAGGGATCAAGGTAAAAGTAATAGAAGAAGAACGAACCGCGGGAACGTTGAAGTTGATCGCCATTGCTCTGAGAAGGATGAGGGCACAAGCTGGGGACTTGAAGTTGACGCTGGAAGGAGCTCTGGTGGGTTGAGGACGCGCGGTTGTTCGTTAGGGTTGCCGTCGGAGAGAGAATGCCAAAGGTCAAAGTTTGAGGGTAGAAGACGAGCGATCCGGAGAAATCTATTTATAGGCCGCTTGGAGTAGGGGTATTCTTGACTTATCTCTATGCCGCGAGCGTGTGGATCGAGGTGATTCAGATGGATATGGTAACTGTTTGCACGACAATCAAGGGATTGTACAGAAGATTTGATGGCAAGTAATCATGACTTGGAAGAGATCTTGGTACAGGATCTTTCAGTTCTAAAATGGTGGTGTTGTTATGATAAGATCTTACCGATGGGTTGTTATTTTGGTATCTCAACCATAATTGGGGCAAGAATGGTTGGAAATTATGCGATATTTACTGAGATGCATGAATCCGAGCTAGATTTGATTAAATTCGGTAACAGATTATGTTATGCTTGGAGAATGGGTTGAGAAAAATAGGTAACAGCAAGCATTATCTGGAGTAAATTTCGGAGCATCAGTATCTTATACTCCGAAATTGGGGGGCATGTGTTGACATCGTTTTTGGCACGTGTCAAGATGGTCAGAAGGGGCTAATCAGCAGAGGAAAAATTACTGTGTAGGTTGATAGCCGATGAAAATGAGCTTGTAAAGAAGGCTACTTATGAGTGGTGGCGGTGTATGGAGAAGTTGATTCAAATTGAAGTGTTGCCGATAAGGTTAAAGGTATTATTGCCGATGCCGATGAAAAAGACTTGAAGGCTGCTGCCGATGAAATAGGGAGTGTGCCGATGGGAAGGAGGTCGATGAGAATACCATCGTAGTTGAGGCGGACTAGGGAGTAAGATAGGAATTAATTTCCTTTTCTATGTTTATTAGAATCTGAGTTGTATCAGAGTCATGTGTTTCCTTAGGTTTGGATTTAGTATCCTAGTCGTATTTGGTTACGTTTCTGTAGATCAGGATATAAATATAGACTGAAGGGCAATGTAAAAAAATATCAATCAATATCAAAAACCAGCTTTTACTCTTATTTGCGTCTATTTACTTTTTGGCGACTTCATCAATTTGCATACTTTTCCTTTTTACGAGTTCTCATCGATTCGGCGAGTTGCATTGCTCCAGTGCAATCTTCGACGATCCTCGAGTTCCGCGTGAGTACCTCTTGGCCGTGACTTCCGAGCGTATCGCTGTTGTCAGGACCAAAGTGCTCGTATCTTCATCCTTGTCGATTAACAGGTCAAATCGACTGGCACGCTTTGGATATCGATTTCGGGTATTAGCCCTTTGTGTTTGCAGATCCACTTTTGCATCAACAGTAACCTTGTTTCGAACCCCAATTTAGGATTTTTCCTCGTCGCTATCAAGTCGCTGACATGGCAATCTTGCAACTTGATTATCTCCTAATATAGAGCCCTAATTACCATGGCCCTTAAACAGAAATTGAAGAGCATCAAATATACAACAAACTTTGTAATTGACCCAATGTCCAATTCGGACCCGAGCAGGCCCAAAAATGGTCTCCAAGTCAGGCACAGCGACGCGTGACATGTATTCGATAAAATGCTTCAAAGGCCGACACGTGCTCTCGGGACGTGGCCGCCATGCCTTGCAGCGCGCCCCACCTCGCCTCCACGCACCCGGCGTCCCGCTGCCATGGAGCAGCACCAGAGCACCCTCACTCGCGGTCCACTTCGTTCTCCTCGCCCTCCCTCTCGTCCTGCACGCGCCAGAGCGCGCTCTGCCATGGACGCCGACAAGCAAAGCTCCGCGGCCACCGTCAACCCTCCACCACATGCCTCTCCAGCCCGAGCTGAGCGCGTCAACACCCTCACCACCACATGCCGCGCCCGGCGCACCTCTTCCCTGGCCCCAACCGTCGTCGGAGCACCCTGCCGCCGGAGACGCCCCGAGCATGGCCGCCGACGCACGTGGCTGGGCCACCTCGAACCATCTCGTGACAAGCTGCGGGTACCGGTGGGTGCGCCGGGTGATGGGGATGCTCCTCCGCTCATCAGCCGCCGCCGACGAGCCTCCTCCGACCGGCATCGGCAAGCTAGAGCGCGTTCCTCCTCTGTGTAATCGCGTCGGGGACCTCGAGTCAGAATTCGAGAAAAGGCAGGGGCCTAACTGCAATGTCATAGACTCATATGAATAGTGCCGTAAGGACTGATTTATGGTAGTTTTTGCTGATTTTTGAAAATTCATAGTAAAACATAGAAAATTCGTAAAATAGCAAATGAGGACTTTTTGGAATCCTTGTGAAATTATCTATGCAGTAGATCTATAATATGACATGTTTTAGTTTAATGTTTTTGCTGTAAAAATAGATTTTTCAGATTAGGTTTTCAATGCTAGTCGCATTTGTCTTTTTCATAACTGAAGTTGTATGGCTCCAAATGAAGTGAAATTTGTGTGACATGCTACTCATGTCATGTTTGATGTGTGGTAATAATTTCATGAATTTTTGTTGCTATATGAGTGAGTTATTAGTGTATCTTGCTCTCACATGATTTATTGCAATAACTATTTGTCTTTTTCATAGAGGTTGACATACATGTCCAAATAGCTTAAAATTCGGATAGTAGGCTATTGGGTGCATATGTAGGCCACTGTAATTTTGGTAGAATTTATTGTGCACTTGTGATAGGTGTTCATAATTCCACCTAATTATCTAAATAAATTAAGAAAATGCATTAAAAGAATTTATTTAGGAATGGACACTATGTTTTCTGGTATTCATTAGTTATGTGTGACATGTTGGTAAAGTTGGTTTTGTCCAAGTATATGTTTGCAACATAAGTTAATAATTATTTCTTGCAAATGAGGTTTCTGGACAGATCTGGGAACTTAGCAAAGTTCTTCATGATAATATGCTTTGTTGTAAAACTTGTTTATACAAAAGTTGTAGATAATTTATGTATCTAGGTGCTGTTAAAATTTGGTGGAATTTGCCCATGTGGTTTAGGAGTTATAGCTGTTTAAAGTTGGGTTACAGAATTGCTTGCTCTCTGTCTTGTTAGACCAGTTTCTGTGTTTGTGTAAATTCGACATGTTAAACTTTGGAATCATGCTATGATGATTATAAATTAAATGTATAGAATTTCATAAGCTTTCCATAATATCTTCTTGAAAGTCATTTGGATTTATAAAACTCCAGATATGATTGAATTATGAAGCTACTGTTTGCTTGTCCAAAAATTGATAAATTCGAATTATAGTTGTTTGCTTGTATATTGTTAAATGTGACTTATGCCTTTGAGGGTAGTTAAGTTAATACACTTGAGATCTTGTGAAACCTTGTGTGCCATACCTAATATGCTTGTCATCTTTTATATTAGGTTGAGTGATGTTTATTTAAGCAACATGAAGTGTCTATGCATGTGGAGTGTAATATGGTGTTTGTCTTGCTTACTGTATGTGATGCATTGTCCATTGTACTTCCATGTATTCATGCACTTGTATCTTGCATCTCATTTAGGTACGCTAGCTGAAGCACGTGAAGGACCTGATGTGGAGCCAAACCCGGAGATGGTGTTTGGTGGATCCATCCCGAAGATAGAAGGATCAGACAAGTGCTAGATTGGAGGATGCTCACCAAGCGAGTTCATCTGACAAACACTGACTTGAGTCAGATCCCAAGCAAGCCCCGAAGTATTATAAGCCTCCTACCTTCAAAGCAATTAATTCTATATATGTTATAAGTATTGTTGCATTAAGTGATAGGAGTTGGTTGGAAACCCTTGCTGCATTATATCATTCCTTGTCCAGAAATATGAATCTTGAATCCTACATAGACCAGGGTCGAGTAGATGCTTAGCCCTACTTTAAGCGGTAGAAGTCAGGTGATTTCCTGTCACCTGCGAGATGTAGGGATATTCATATATGGCACGGTTGGCTATATTTACTATCGTGGAAAGGAACCATGTGTTAATAAAATAAAATGAGACCGAGCGGGATGACGATAGTGAAGCAACAAGGCATGGAGGTCTTAGGTGTGGATCTATCCCCGTCTGAGTTGTTTAAGGACCGATTCGCTATACGTCCTTGGGTCATGTTGAATGCAGTCTAACACTTAGTTGGCCGGATAAGTCGTTCTGACCGCGAAGCCGAGTAATACAGTTCAGGCTGGGAATCGAAGGGTAGGTCGCATCTTGGAGGTAGTAAGGATGTGCTTGGGAACATTGGCATAAGACCAAGGGGGGTTAAAGTCCCTATCATCCTAGCAGAGTGTTGCCCTTAGGGATGCGGCATCAGTCGAACCCGCGCTTTCCTGAACGGTACCAAAGGTGACCTGAGCAGCCCTCGCCAGGCGCGTCTCGGTGAGTGTTAGAAATACCCCTCCAGCTGGATAGGAACTCAATTCGAATCACCGTAGCTCCCGGTTAATGAGCACTTGACTTGAGCAGCGGCAATGTAGATTCAATTAAATTGAACGGATGGTTAATTGGATGACGATGAAAATGTTGCCTCAATTTATACCTGCTATGGTTAATATTGTTTGCTCCTAATCAAGTGAGTGCTCTAGTACAGGTTCTAATATAGATGACAGGTTAATGATAATTAACTTGATGCTTAAGCATTAATGATTACTTATCTATATTAAGCTTTTATGCAAAATATTGTCAAGCTAGCCCCACTTTATATCAGCCTTGCATGATCCTTGGTGTCACTTTATTTCTGGTTTTTGACGGGTAAGTCTAGCTGAGTACATTGTCGTACTCAGGGTTTTATCCCCACTTGTTGCAGGTTGTGATGTTTCTTGGCGACTGCAAGAGTTGGTTGGCTCCTGCCTTAGTGGCGGAGTGTGATCACGGGCATGATCCTTCTGAGTTATCTTCTCTCTAATGCTTTTGTTGGAAGTCGACCTTCGTACTGGCATGTAATTGAAATAAGAGTGTTGTTAGTTTCAAATTACTTTGCTTCCGCTACTTTTGAACTTAAGTTGTAATAACTATGTTGAACTCCTATGTATATTGAACTACTTGTGAAATGGATGTAACATGTGACTTGTTATGTTGAATCACTATGATCTTGGCTTATATGTTGGTTGGTTTGAAATCCCTCATGATTTCATTGGACTACCAGAGTTATATGGGCTCAAGTGCGAGAATTTGATCATTTCGGTGATTGTTTTTGTACTTGTGCTCTTATAATTTGGATGGTTTCATGACAGTAACTATCAAGAACAAGTATCCTTTGCCCAGAATTGATGACTTGTTTGATCAGTTGAGAGGTGCTTGTGTGTTCTCTAAGATTGATTTGCGTTCTAGTTATCATCAATTGAAGATTCGTGCCTCTGATATTCCAAAGACAGCTTTTACTACGAGGTATGGTTTGTATGAGTATACTGTTATGTCATTTGGTTTAACCAATGCACCTGCCTACTTTATGTACATGATGAATAAGGTGTTTATGGAGTATCTTGATAAGTTTGTGGTGGTATTGATTGATGATATATTGGTATTTTCCAAGACAGAGAAAGAGCATGCTGAACATCTGAGGTTGGTATTGCAGAAACTTAGAGAGCATAAACTGTATGCTAAGTGAAGTAAGTGTGAGTTTTGGTTGAAGGAAGTTTCTTTTCTTGGTCATATTATCTCTAATGGTGGAATATCAGTGGATCCAGGCAAGGTAAAGGATGTATTGAATTAGAAGCCACCTACTGATGTGGGCGAGATTCATAGTTTCTTGGGTTTAGCTGGATATTATAGGCGGTTCATTGAAGGGTTTTCTAAACTTGCTAAACCTATGACATCTCTGTTAGAAAAGAATGCCAAGTTTGTATGGTCTGATAAATATCAAGCTAGTTTTGAAGAATTGAAGAAGAGATTGACTACAACACCTGTCTTGGTATTGCCAGATTTGAGTAAGAAGTTCTCTATCTATTGTGATACTTCTCGTCAAGGTTTGGGGTGTGTTCTTATGCAAGAAGGCAGAGTTGTTGCTTATGCATCTAGATAGTTGAGAAAGCATGAGCTGAATTATCCTACTCATGACTTGGAGTTAGCAGCTGTAGTTCATGCTTTGAAGATTTGGAGACACTATTTGATTGGGCATAAGAGTGATATATACACCGATCATAAGAGTTTGAAGTATATTTTCACTCAGTCTGATATGAACTTGAGGCAATGCAGATGCTTAGAATTGATCAAGGATTATGATATAGAGATACACTATCATCCTAGTAAGGCCAATGTTGTAGCTGATGCCCTTAGCAGGAAGAGTTATGCCAATGAGATGCAAATGTTGTCCATGACAAGTGAGTTGTGTGCTGAAATTGAACATCTAAATTTGGGAATTGTTACTAATACAATAGAATTGGTGATAGAACCTACATTAGAGTAAGAAATATACAAGGGTCAGTTGAAGGATGAGAAACTAAAGAAGATAGCGGAGGATATAGTGATTGGTAAGTCACCAGGGTTTCTACTTGATGATAATGGGATTTTGTGGTTTGGAAAGAGGCTGTGTGTACCTGAGGATCAGTCTATTAGGCAGGCAATCCTTCGTGAAGCTCATGAGTCAGCTTATTCTATTCATCCTGGAAGTACTAAGATGTATCTGGATCTCAAATAGAAGTATTGGTGGGTTGGATTGAAACGAGATGTGGCTGAGTATGTGGCAGTGTGTGACACTTGTCAGAGAGTGAAAGCTGAGCATCAGAGACCTGCTGGATTGTTGCAACCAATGAAGATTCCTGAATGGAAGTGGGAGGAAGTTGGTATGGACTTTATAGTGGGGTTACCTCGTACTCAGAGAGGTTATGATTCTATTTGGGTGATAGTAGATCAGTTAACTAAAGTGGCTCATTTCATACCGGTTAAGACTAACTACGCGGGAGTACACTTGGCTACATTGTATATGGAGAAGATAGTATGTTTACATGGAGTACCAAAGAAAATTGTATCTGATCGAGGTTCGCAATTTACATCACATTTTTGGAAGGCTGTACATGAATCTTTGGGGACAAAGCTGAATTTTAGTACAGCATATCATCCACAGACAGATGGGCAGACTGAAAAAACCAACCGGATACTAGAAGACATGTTGAGAGCTTGTGCATTGTAGTATGGAACTAGTTGGGATAAGAGTTTGCCTTATGCAGAATTCTCTTACAACAACAGTTATCAACAGAGTCTTAAGATGGCACCGTTTGAAGCTTTGTATGGACGTAAGTGTAGAACTCCATTATTTTGGGATCAGACAGGTGAGTCTCAGGTGTTTGGTATAGATGTTCTTAGAAACGCAGAGGATCAAGTGCGAGTGATTCGTGAGAATTTGAGGGTGGCACAATCTCGTCAGAAGAGTTATGCTGACAACCGGAGAAGGGATTTAGTTTTTGAAGTAGGTGATTATGTCTATTCGAAGGTGTCACCAATGAGAAGTGTGAAGAGGTTTAACATGAAAGGCAAGTTAGCACCAAGGTATGTTGGGCCATTTAAAGTTATTGATAGACGTGGTGAAGTTGCTTACCAATTAGAGTTGCCTGAGAATTTGTCTAGAGTACATGATGTGTTTCATGTTTCTCAACTCAAGAAGTGTTTACGTGTGCCTGAGGAGCAAATACCTTTAGATGAATTGACTGTTAAGGAGGATCTTACATATGAAGAGTTTCTGATTAAGATTTTAGAAACTGCTGAAAGAGTTACTCGAAGTCGGGTTATTAAGATGTGCAAAGTTCAGTGGAATCGATATTCAGAGGCAGAGGCAACTTGGGAAAGAGAGGATGAATTGAGAAAATCATATCCGCAGTTGTTTGAGTAAGCAGTCCAATCTCGAGGACGAGATTCTTTTAAGGGGGTAGAATTTGTAACACCCAGAAATTTTAAAATTTTGAATTAGATAAAATTTGAGTTAAAAATGAGATTTAGTTTTGAGCTTAAATAATTTAGAGAATATTTAATGGGGATTAAAATTTAAAATATTAGGTGGAATATTTGATGATGCATTCATGCTGTTGCATTTGTTTTATTGTGTGGTGTGGTTTTAATTTTATTTGATTTGGATTTAAAAATCTATTTAAATGGTTTGGAAAACAAATGTAAAAAAAGGGAAGAGCTTACCTGCTGCCAGGTAGCTTGGAGGCCCGTCCGAGCCAGCCTGCTCCTCCCCTCTCTCGCTGTTGGGCCGTCGAGCCGAGCCTGCTTTCCCCCGCTCCTCGCGCCCGCGTGGGCCGGCGACCTTCGCAGCCACGGGCGCGTGCGGGCCAGGGGCTGGACATGGGGTTCATTGCACGTGTAGGCTCTGCGGAGTGCACGGCATGGCACATGTGCTGGCACTGGGCGCACGGTCGCGTGTGCTAAGAGGGAACGTTTCTGGTTATCATTTGCCTGATTGTGGGTATGTTGGGCCCGACGAGGACGTCGGGTTCTTTGAGGGGGGTGTATGTCACACCCGGCCCGATTTGGAATTTGGCCCATAGTGGCCCATGTGAATGTTATGAGATATTGTGGAGAGTTTAGTCCCACCTTGATTGTTTAGAGTGGGATAGACCAACATATAAGGCTTCTAGAGTCCATCTCACCATCCCTGGGTTAATCCTTTTACGCGAAGCGAGGACGAAAGCTTAAGTGGGATGGTGGTAGGTGTGGTTCATTCAGCGTGCAGAGTGGATCTGAGCTGTTTGGACTCTGGGGCGTTACAGTCATGCTGACCACTTTCCTCCCTATTGCCATCAGGGCTATAAAACTGGTGTTTGTAAAGATGGCAATCACAATATTGTGCTACTTGTTCAACAAGATCTCACTGAAGGTAATTGACTGTGATAAATTGGAGTCACTGCAGGAATTCACCGTGGAGACATTGTCACAATTGGAGATGTGCTTCCCTCCACCGTTCTTCAACATCATGGTACACCTGGTTGTTCACTTGGTGGCTCAAATAGAGGCATTGGGTCCCATTTATTTGCATGAAATGTGGACGTATGAGCGTTTCATGTCAATTCTGAATGGGTATGTATCAAATCATGCTCATCTAGAGGGGTCCATGATAGAGGCCTACACTACCGAAGAGGCAATTGAGTCCAGAGGTCTATTATGCAATAAATGCCTAAAAGACTAGATTGCAATTGGTTTGCCTCTATCCCAGCACAAGGGTAGGCTGTATGGAAAAGGGTGAATGGGATAGAAGTCATTCATCCTGTCAGATTACAACATAGTCCTAGAGGCACATCACAACGTCCTACATCAACTCTCGATAATGGAGCCATTGATCAAGCAACACATGAATGAGCTTCGCGAACAAAACAGTGGGCACATAGAAGATTAGGTCATGAAGGAGCACAAGCGTATGTTCACCACATGGCAGCAGGATCAGAACATTCCAGATGGGGAAACAATGGAGAAATAAACCATCAAGAAGCTGGCATCTGGACCATCATGCCAGATCACTACATGGCAGACGTATGACATTAATGGCTTCATGTTTTGTGTCAATTCAAAGGACAAAAAGAGTGTGGCACAAAATAGTGGGATTCGCTGTGACGCTTTAGATGAAAATAGTGAATATACTACATATTATGGCTTCATTCATGAAATATGGGAACTAGAGTACGGTGTCAATTTTCAGATTTCCATCTTTTGATGCCAATGGGTTGAAGGCCAACAAGGTGTCAGTGTGGACAACTATGGGCTGAGAATTGTTGACCTCAGTAATGTAGGTTACAAGGATGACCCATGGGTCCTTGGTAACTGTGTTGAGAACAAAAAGGCAGGAAAGTAAAAGCATGTAGTTGTCTCTGGGAAACAATAAATTATAGGAGTTGACAGTGTGCTTGATCCTGAGGATTTTAACCAGTTTAGTGAAATGCCTCTCTTTACAGACCTACCAGAGAAGATAATAAATGTAGATAGAAGTATCCCAGCAAATTCATTGCCCTATTTGCGCCCCGATGGGCACGCAAGAATAGTAGCTGGCTAAACTATACGCTTGATGTCATTTATCATGTAATTCATGTATCAGCTTGTATGAATGGTTTATCATATAAACTTTGTGCTTGATGTCATTTATCATGTATCATGTATCTAACAATGTACGGTGATTGTGCTTATGCTTCCATAGTTTCTCAAGTTTCCACAGTCCAAATAAATGAATTATTCGGTACAAACCATAATAATTTAGATCAGTTCATTACAAACACATAATAATTTAAATTTGTTCTTTACAAACCATAATAATTTATTACAACCAACAATAATTTAAATTCCTAGAACTTCCCAACGTCATACCACGTACTCGGAGAAGTGCAGATCATTAATTTCATATGCCAAAATGTCACTGATGTAGCGCAATATATTTACTAGTGCACTCTCCCTTACTTCACAAGATCATTCACAAGGTCTACTGATGACGATCAGCATTGGTCGAGAACCTTCCCTCCTAGTCACAAGAATTTTTTTCTGGATTCCCTCTGAAGTGAGAATAGGGTCATCATATTCCCATTTATAACGACCCAATTGATTCATGGCCTGGTTTATAATGGCTTCAAAGCTACAACTTGCGTATGTTACGTCATTCTCCTAAATTTGCAAGCGTTGGAAAAAATATGGGTATGAGAACCATACATATATATATAGATATAAGAACTAATCTAGATATAAGTTATGAGACTGACCACATCATTTATGTTCTTCCCAGCAAGCTGTGCACAATAGCGCCCAATATCGTGGTGGAGGCCTACATTCAAAGCTCCAATCCTCATAGAGGAGTATGTAGGAATATTGTACCCAATATTTTGAAGCGCCCTTAAACATTCTTGCAAAGCATATTTTTGCGCACTAATGTCGTGAGGTTGACTGCTGCCCGTCCTATCGATGTATAAAACCAGACCTTGTTGGTTACCCACCCTAGCGAGAATAGAAAAGCCAATTCGACATTGCTTGAGTCTACCATCTATAGGGAATATACCAACATTGATGTAATCAACTCTAAAATTTGAGTGTCTCTCTAAACCATGGTATAGGATGAATTGTCTACATTTAAGAATTATATATATATATATATCAAAACAAAATATCTATAGAGATGTCTTTAAAACATGTTACTTACTATGCTTTGATATGGGTGCTCTGCCCTGCCCAATGTTGGTTGGAAGCCTAGATCATATGCATAATTACTTGGCAGATCTGGCGAAGGGAGTCGGGCCATCTCGTCTCCTAAATTTATGTCAATGAAAAAAGTTATTAATTGCCATAACTTTATAACTTATGCACGAACAAGGTGTGTTGACCCGTGCTTTGCTACAAGCCATACAACTACTAAATTCAAAGTCAAAGTGTAGACATATTCCTCACATGCATTGAAGAGTTAACAAATATTCCAGCAATTGTTTGGAAAATACAATTACAAGCAGAATCTTGCAAAATAAACCTAGACTAATCTATGAACCGCAGTACCACGTAGCAGAGAACAATAATGATAACAAACTGAACAGTGATGACAGTCATGCTGGGCGTTATTGGATTTCCACCCTTGTCCCGCTTCAAAACCTCGGCCTCCTACTTGCAAACCCCATGCTCGACCTTTTGCTCATATGTGCCACCTTTCGTGTATGCACCAAATGTCATGATGGCTTCATCTTTGATCTCAAATCTCTTAAAGCAATTGTCACAAAACCCTGAGACTTGATTCTAGCAGTCAGCCCATTGATGGTAAACATCGGGCTCTTTGCCATGAAAAAATAACATACCAAGGCATGGTTGTCCTACCAGAACATCAATTAGTAACAATGATGATGAAAAATTAGCCATAGCAAAGTTAAACGAGAGGCACCAGCTATCGGTGCCGTGAACGTGGGGCAAGGGGCGTGGCGGTGCGCGCACGGTGCAAGGGACGCGCGACGTGCATGCAGTGCATGGGACGCGGTGATGTGCACGGGGGCCATGGGCCGCCACGACGCGCAACGGCCACTGGCAGCAAGCGCAAGGGGCATTGGGCGTAGTAGCATGCACGTGTGGAATGGGATGCGACGGTGCGCGGGGGGGCACGGGCGGCCGCGGCATGTACCGGGTGACGGCGAGGCACGCGCGAGGCAAGAGACACGGCGGCGCGCACTGGGGGCATGGCACGGGGCACGGTGGCGCGTGCAGGCCACGGGCCTCCGCAGGGCGTGCGCGGGGTACTAGTTCTAGCTGGGAGGCCACCGGGGGCGCGCGCGGGCCTGGGCCGCCATGGGGCGTGCACGTGGGGCACAGAACGCCGGGCAGCGCACACACGGGCATGGGCGCGCGGCTTGCACGCGGGGCGCCTGATCTAGCCAGGAGGCCACCGGCGGGCGGCGCGCGCGTGGGCACAGGTCACCGGATCTAGCCGAGAGGCCACCGGCGGATGTTGTGTGTGAGTGTGGATGGGGGAGAGGTGGGTGGAATGGGATTGTAGAAAGGACTTACCGTGGGCCGCGCATGCAGGGCATGGGCCGTCCAGGCCACTCGACGGAGAAGGACGCGGCGGAGGAAGGAGGCAGCGACGACGATGATGGTAGGAGGCCGCGGAGGAGTGAGGCAGAGGTCACCATTACTTAAAAAAATCTGCTTCTTAGTGTGTTATATAGGGGGCGATTTACACTGGCAGTTTTGCCAAATAACTGCCTGTGTTAAAGATTAACACTGGCGGTTTTCATAATTTGCTGCCAGTGAAAATAGGACTACAACTTTTATTTTGGTCATCTTTTCATGTCACTAAATTTGAACAATTCAAATTTTGAATTTCAAGAAATGAAAGCTTCAAACAAGAATTTGACATACCAAATGATTGCAGCTGAAAAAGTCACGAACATAAAAGTTGTAGAACTCATCAAGATCTTCAACTTTTATTTTAGTCATCCCTTCATCTGACGATGTTTTACTAAACCTTGTTCACAAATCTATAAATCTCTAATGTAGTTTCATAAACTATGTGAGAGATTTATGAATTTGTGAACAAAGTTTACTAACACTTTGTCGAATGAAGGAATGATCGAAATAAAAGTTGTGGAGCTCGATGAGTACTTCAACTTTTATGTTAATGACTTTTTCATCTGAAATCATTTATGGTTTCAAAATGTTGTTTGAAGTTGTCATCTCTTCAAATTTAAATTTCGAGTTGTTCAAACAAAGTCATATGGACAGATGACCAAAATAAAAGTTGTAGAGCTGGATGACTTCTACAACTTTTATGTTCATGACTTTTTGAGTTCAAATCATTTGGTGACTTAAAATTTTGTTTGAAGTTTTCATTTATTGAAATTCAAAATTTGAATTGTTCAAATTTAGTGGCATGAAAAGATAACCAAAATAAATTGATAGATCATAATGTTAGAAAATTTTAGAAAAAAGAATCATCAAATTTGGAGTTAGTACGAGGGAGAAAGACTACTTACAAATTTTAGGCAGAGATTAAATGAACAAGTGTGATTTCTCTTTTTAATCCCTGTCTAAAACTTGTAAGTAGTCTTTCTCCCTCATACTAACGCCAAATTTGATAATTCTTTTTCTTAAAATTTTCTAAAATCATGCTCTATCAATTTATTATGTTCTTACTGCTACTATTTGGCAAACTTTTCATATGGCTTTGTTTGAACAATTCAAATTTTGAATTTCGAGAAATGATAGCTTCAAACATGATTTTAAGACACCAAATGATTTCTACTAAAAAAGTCAATAAAATAAAATTTGTAGGACTCATCAAGATCTATAACTTTTATTTTGGTCATCTTTTCATGTCACTAAATTTGAACAATTCAAATTTTGAATTTCAACAAATGACAGCTTCAAACAAGAATTTGACACAGTTTCCTTGTTAGGGACAATCTTGACATCACAATCTCTAATTGGAAACTATGTGAGAGATTTATGGATTTGTGAACAATGTTTACTAACACTTTGTTGGATGAAGGAATGACCAAAATAAAAGTTGTAAAGCTTGGTGAGTTCTACAACTTTTATGTTCACGACCTTTTGAGATTAAATCATTTGGTGACTCAAAATTTTGTTTGAAGTTGTCATTTAATGAAATTCAAAATTTGAAATGTTCAAATTTAGTCACATGAAAAGATAACCATTACAAAAGTCGTACTTCTAGATAAGCTCTACAACTTTGATGTTTACAACATTTTCATTTCAGATCAAATTTAGTCACATTTTGAATTTCAATGGAATACATAAAAAGAAACAAAATTAAAATAGAAAATATTTTACAAATGGTTTCCAAAACCAACCGCTAGTGGAAATCATTTGTATAAGTGGTTGATAAGCTAACCTGCCTGTACAAATACCTACTATATATATATCCGTTTGCCGAGAGGCTCTGAAAATTTGAAGTCTGCTGTCACATTCTTCTTCCCCAAGACTCCATCAGGCTACCCAAATTTTCCATCACCGCCACACCGTCCCCGCTTGCGCCGCGCACCTTCCTGCCCCACACCTTGCCGTCCCCACCCACGCCACCGGAACCCACCTTAGAGCCCTGCCGTCTCGGCTGGAGCCCCGCCTCGGAGCTCCGCCATCTCACCGTGCTAGAGCCGCGCCAGAGCCCGCCCACCTTGGAGCCCCACCATCTCGGCCGCGCCAGAGCCCCACCTCAGAGCTCCACTGTCTCGCCGCGCCAGAGCCCCGCCCAGCTCAAAGCCACACCGGAGCCCACCCACCTTGGAGCCCTGCCGTCTCGGCCGAGCCAGAGCCTGCCTCTACCTATGTAGGAGCCCCGCCTCAAAGCTCCACCATCTCGCCTCGCCAGAGCCGCGCCATCTCGGCCTTAGCCCGTTCACGAAGGCATCTTCCCCATCGGAACCCACAGTGAGGACCGCGCCGCTATCAGGTCTACCACACAAGCCGAGGTATGCATCTCGCCATTCTGTGCTCCTGTCGTGTGCCACCGGCCCCCGTGCTGCCGCGCACTGCTACCTACCCCCGCACCGCCGCACGTTGCCTTCCCTCGCTCCGCCGCTCATGTACCTGGGTCGGACGGACCGTGGCTAGACCGCTCGATGGCCCATCTGGCACATTTCCTTGGGCCAAGCCCATTAAGGGCTTGTTTCAACATTTTTACTTCTATATTATGTGTTGTAATCATAAAATTAATTCTAGGGTAGCTTTTATGCTGTAAAAATAAATTAGTTCTAGGGTCAAATATTACTTTTATATTATACTTGTTATTATTTGTACATTGTTTGATATAAAATAAATAATTCTAGGGTAGCATCTTTTATACTGCTTAATTTATTGCAATAGTTTTTGGTATCCGATTCGTGTGGGATATTTATGATAGCTTATTCATGCTATGTATGAAAATTTCATGTCCATTCGATGCTAGATGCACATATATTTTCATGCTATGTATTTATATATTGTACGTGCTATTAAACGATGCTTATATAAAGATAAATCTTCACTAAATCAGAATTAGCTTGATAAGTTCTCCAAACAATGGTGGCGAGGCGGGTGCCCAACCAAACAATGGTGATGAGGCAGGTGCCCAAGGATCAGACTCGCATCACGCCACCACCACCAGTGGATCATGGAGTTCGCTGTCCGATCCGTGCCCTAACATAGATAGGGTGGCTCGTCGTGCTGAACCCCGAGACCCTACTTACAATCCAATAGAGGAGGAGGTATAATTTAATAAATTCAATGAAGGGGTTATGAGGGGTTGTTATTCATATCTATACCTACGTATCGAATATATATAGATATATGACTGGTTATTGTTCGTAGATAACTTCTCAATTGCGAAACCAAATGGAGGAAGATGCATCAGATTCCGCACCAGAGGCAACTGAGACCACCGCCACAGATAGGAAGCAGAAACATTGGGATCGAGGCGTAAACAGGTGGCTGGATCATACATATTCTGTTACAGAAATAAGCCCAAAAGGGGAGCATGTACAACCTATAGAGGTGGCAGCTAAGTATCAAAACGCCATCGGTTTCCTTGTTAGGGACAATCTTGACATCACAATCTCTAATTGGAAACTAGTGTCGAAGAAAACCAAAAAGGTCTTGTGGAAAAGGTTGAGAACAAGGTTTATTTTCTGAGGCGATCGTGAGACACAAGCTGTCATGAAGGAGTATGCAATGAGGCAGTGTGCAATCAGCTTTCGTAACTGGAGGTCCGAATTGAATACCAAGTTTGTGAAGAAAGGGTTGGATGCAACGAAGAAGTACCCAAAAATTCTAGTAACTAAGTGGAAGACCATTGTTGAGTAGAAAACATCAGAAGAGTTCTTATCTAAGAGTCAAGCCAATAGTGAACTTGCAAAGAAGAACATATACCACCACCGCCTTGGCACCAGTGGTTACAAGCATGCGATTCCCAAATGGCAGGCAGACGAAGCTGCTAGGAAGATGGCAGCGTTATCGGTGATGTTTGAGGAGGTCCCGAAAGGGCAGTAAACTAGCTTCGTGCACGAAAACCACAGGAAAGTGCGTCTGGTTTGTCGTGGCCAGATCCAATGACCGATGAAGCAGCCAAGAACATTTTGTCCATGGCAGCTAAGCAGAAGGAAGGATCATTCAAGCCATCAAGAGAGATGGATACCCTTGGTGTTGGTCTAGGTTACCCAGAGCACCCCGGTCATGTGCGAGGCGTCTCATCCTAGTTGGGCTAGAAGGATTTCCTGAGCATGCCGATATGTATAGAAAATGTGACCACTACAAGGAAGCTATGAGAGATATTTTTAAGGAGGAGGCTAAGCAAGAAATGAAATAGATGTCAGTTGAAATCATGGCCAATCCTGATTCTGAGATAAGGTAACAATTGGGTAGTGTTTTGTCAAGTCTGTTGACGGTCACTAACATCTATTTTGACCACCAACATTCCGCCCAAAAGCATGATAAAGTGAGGTAAAATATCATCACATGTGTTGAATTTTATTTATAATTCATCTAGTTCCACTTGTACTTGTAGAATTATTTGTATGCAAGAACTATAGCAAAATTTGTGCAAAATGGTGAAGAAAATGGACAAAGGTGGCAAGTGGACGTGGCAGGAGGCCTTCGGCCCACTTGGCCATGCCGGCCGGCCCTACAAGGGCATCACCCGGTGCCCCATCTGCCCTTGCCTAATCACTGATCTAGGGGAGAGGTCCTCCAAGGCTTCTCCACCATTAATCTCAAGTCAGTTCATCATCAAAGGCTTGAATGAAGCATCACACGGATCGCTGACATGTCATGCCAATACAACCAACGTGGCAAACATCTACAACCATCGAAACCTACTCAATACATGTGGGCCAAGCTTCTAGAAGGAGGGAGGCCCCACCTATCATAGGGGGCCGGCCGGTGCCACCCCCATGCCGCCCGGTGCCCCACTTGCTCTCCACCGCCATTTGCATGCCTCCATGCAAAGAAGCGCATGCTCAAATGCTCTCTACCCTTGATTATATGATGGTTTGATCCAATGGAGGAGGATGGAGGGAACATGGATTGATGATGTGGCATTGGAGTAGCCCCTACTCTACCTCCCACTATAAATAGGACCCTCACCCCTCACCTGTAAGACCGCACCTTCACTCATAAGAGATGTAGCTCTCTCTCTCTTCTCTCTCAAGATGTAGTTTCTGGTTGATCGATCGATACATATGCCGACTTGTCGGCTATGGACCTTTTCTAAGTACAGCTTCACTTGACTAGTGAGAGGAGTCCTTCTACCTTCCCTGGGTTTCAGTGTGTGATCCGGCCTTGGCTGTTGAGACATGGACGAGAGGGAGTTGTCCATGCCGATGAGAGCGTGAGATGAGATGTGGTGTGGTGATGAGAAGTGTATGGGATGGGTTAAAACTAGATGAATTATTATTATATAATTATTAATGAACTTGCATTATAGGAAACCCACAGCCAAATATTTAGGATCGCCAGATCCTTTTTCTCTTTTCCACTAAAGCTCATCGGTGCTGACCATGGCCTGCACACATCTGGCGGTGTGCAGATTTCCTAACTTGCAGTAATAGTGAAATTAGAAGGATTAGGTGGTCTCGCTCCTACGCTCAAGTTTGGTTGAAGGGGTCTACGCCCGCTGCCTTTCTACGCCAACTCTGATGATTATCGTGGAGGAGAAGCCTTCACCTGCTGACGCGCTATAATAACTCTGATGAAGACGCGTGAGTTTTCGCTAGATTATGATATAATAGGTGTGTTAACAAGTGTTGTAAAACTTTGTAACTTGTAATTCTACGATGTATGACTGTGATATCATTTGATAATTGATAATGTGATGGCTTGCCCTCGTGGACTATCACATTATAATTCGTATCTGTGGATTTTCCCTTCGAGGAAAATTGAGATCGTTTCACAGGGCCCACTTGGGCTGACAAGTGGGGTTGCTCGACCCCACTCCACGTCACCCGATGCCAAGTGGCTTGGCCATGTCACCGATCTGTATGATAGGCCAAAGTAACATAATTTGGAGCACATCTACATGTTGATTTCAAGTCGGTGGAGGATCAATGGCTCAGATGAGGTGTCACATGGATCCACTGGCCCACAAGGCAGTCCAACGTGACCAACTGCACCAAACTTCATACCCACGTTCCAAAATACCATAGATGAGTGCACCACCTCAAGATTGTTGACACTTCTAACACCACTTTACATATAAGGTTGTCATCCCCAACATGGCGCCAGAAGTGTTGGTATTAATAAACGCAAATGCTCCTCTAAAATAAATATGAAATCCGCAAGCACACAAATAATACTGATGTAGCATTTTAACCAGAAGTAATCCAGGTATCGTTATTTATATTTTTACCCAAGGGAAGGGAAAGCTAAGAATAGTGAGCAATGAGCATCATTTGCATGTGATAATGGAGAGTGTAACACCATGTCTTTGTATATCTTCTCAAACATGGTAAGTGTAACAAGATAAGATATATATATATATATATATATATATATATATATATATATATATATATATATATATATATATATATATATATATATATATATATATATATATATATATATATATATATATATATATATATATATATATATATATATATATATATATATATATATATATGATAAGCACAAGCCATATAATAAATGAATAAACATCTCAATAGAGTACTCTAAGTCTATAACACTAGCATGGTATTAGGACGATCTATGAGGATAAATCCTATGTTATTCTAACTATAAGTCAAAGCATATGATGATTAGTGCAATTACACTTGGCAATCATGGCAAGACAAGCTTATATCTACGCACAGAGATATTATGCAGAAAGATCATGAACATAGCCAGCCTTTCCTTATAATAGTTGTGTTCTACATGGTCTACATTCAGGAGATGGACTATATAAGACTCAATAGGACTGTCACTCCCACGAACTACCACATGATCTGGAATATAGGGTGCAATCACAGGAAAATACGGTATAGGCACCACGCCTACACAATATTTACCACTCACCCACGAATTCAATAAGCGAGCGCTATACGATCCTATGTTTGAATATAAATCTAATCCAGCTATGCCAAGCATATAATCAAAGTAAACTAAGAACATTACAATCGAGAATATAAACAAATAGAGCAAAGTCATATCCAATATAGTAGAATAGACCAAAGTCATATTCATAGTAGCAGATGAACAATATGAATAATACAAGAACGAATATAAAATAGGAGAGATCACGAGGAATTACCAAGCAAACTCTTGATAGATCCGAAAACCGAGCAGGTGCCCGCCTCCTTCTAGTTCTAATCCTATATAGCTATGATCTAAACTATGGAGCTCTAATTGAGATGGTGGCTCTCTGGCTTGATCAGGTGGCTTCTCTATTGGATGAATGCATAATGAATTAGGGTTCCTCCAAACCCTAGGGTCTGTGCCTATTTATATAGCCCCTCTGAGGAGCCTCGGCCGTCGGATCAAACCGACCTTAATGAATGATTAATATTGATCCTCAAAGGCGGTGGAAGATGGATTCACAAGACTCAACCTGATTGGTTGAGGGGGAGGGCAGCCGCCCTAGAGGGCAGGGCACCTGCCCTATCTCTGTGACAGGTGGGCCTCCCCTCTGGTGGCCCTTCTTCTTGTGTCTTCTAGAGTCTTCTTGTATATGCGTTGGTGTTTATCTCTATGTAAACCTTACATGTGGACCTCCTTTGGATATTTTCTGATAACCCCTGCAGAAATAGACTTTCACCAAAACTCGTATAATTCTTGTCAGTGTAACCCTATATCTAGGTGATAATTATATTTAAGTCCTTTCTCATGTTTCGTTGATGGTTTAAAAATTACTCTTATCTACCGTCAACAACTCCCCCAAGCTTACCTTTTGCTCGTCCCTAAGCAAAGATAAACTCAATGATGGATCAGGTGTTGCTACAATGCTTTCACGCCTCAAAAGTACACATGCGTTCAAACAAGAATTCTCCTTTGGATTAGAATGAACTATTCTGATTATAAACTTACTCATATTACCTTCCACTATGGAGCTTGTAGCCGTCACTTGGGTCTTGAGTGGTTGAAAGACAGAACGGTTAAGTTAAGCACCATGTTTCTAGTTCTTCGATCAGCTATTATTCCAGAGTTTTGCAAGATTTTCAAATAAAACTCAGAGATTCCTTTGTATGACCCTCTCAAATCTCTCCTTTGTGGTATTTCTGGATCCTTACCAAGGCATTTATGATGTATGTCTTCTCTCTTCTCTCAAGATATGTGGTATTTTTAGCTCTACGAATAGCAACATTATGCCTTCTCTCTCTCACCCTATATCTAATAGGCTTATGTGGATCTTATAGGTGGGAAGACAGCAAATATATACTTTCAAACATTTATTGCACAGTCAAACCATGGATCCAGAGGAACAAGTCATACAGTCAAATCAAGATGTGCATGTGTGTGGAATATATGGTATGTAGTGGATAAATGGTGAATGGTAGATAGAGTGGTAATGGTTATGAAGGGATAAAGAATGGTAATGGTGAATAATCTAATTCTACTATTGCTCCTTGAGAAACTTCTCATACCTCTCCTTTGAAACTTTGAAGACTTTGGAGGAGAACCTAGGTTGCTCAATGGGAGAGAGTTTTTTTAATGGGAGATTTGTCCTCTTTCTTTTATTTTCTTTCTCTCTCTTTCTTTTTCTTATTTTTTGGAGCACCCAAGCCTCTCTTTGGATATATTGATAAGAGGTAGCAAAAGGAATATTTGGAGCTTTATTAGCTAGCAAGGGATAGAAATGGATGGTAAGCATATTTTTTAGGGCTCTCTCCCAGTGTAGGAGTAGAACTTTTTTCTAGGTGGATCTGAGTGGAATATATGTGGATTCGTACTTCTAGGATAGAAGCAGAATATATGGGTGGAGTGTACGTGGATCTTGATTTTAACCGTATGACCAATCCCTAAGGGTCAACACAACTTGACCACACTCAATGCGCATAAGCAGTAAATATAAGTGTAATTCTTTCCTAATCTAGCAAGCATGTATATATATGGCTGTGGTAGGAATTTAAAACTCTCGTCATACAGGAACTCATCATGCAGCAATTTTAATTTTCAAAAGATAAAATCTCCAGAACTCTAGTATCTCTAGGAACAAGATAAACAGCAGCTCAAACCTTCCCATATCATATCTGTCAACTACCTAGACTTAGATCAAGCATTCGCTACTCACAAGTTCAGGTTTAGAGAAAATCTTAAATCAAAACCATTGTATCTAAAATTTGGGAGAATTCGAGGTTGAAAACTATGTACTTGTAAGGAATTACGGTAGAGCAACTATTCATCATTTCTATATAAGAGTTTATTCTAGGGTTTCATTTTTAGCAGGCAATTTCTTTGTACACTCTCCTACGTATTTTATTTAGCAAACTTAAAGATCACACATGAATATATATATAGAAAGGAAATATTTATAATTGCTTTCTTTGGTTATGCATCTTTTTATTTGTTTTATACTCTAACAAAGCAGAACTACATGACTGAATATATATAGATAAAAATACTTAGTTGGGTACATAGGGGATGCTCTCCCCCAAGCTAGATGTTGACATAGTCTTGTTTGATGTAGCTGACAGACAGTGGAGGTGTAGTTCCTTTCTCAGAGTGTTTATGTTGAGAACTGTTGAGACAGCACTCCGACTGAGGATAGATCATCCTCTGTTTGTTAGCTTTTCTCGATCCTTCCAATTCTGTGAAGCTCAAATAGACAACAAAGCTTGTGGAACTGATTAAGTGTTAGTGATAAACCTCTAAGCCTTGAGTATTTAGAACTTTCTTAACATGTATGTCCTTTTTATTACCAGGATCTTTCTATCAATATTTTGTGTTTATATGTTATACTTATGCAATGAATTGAAACTATGATGAATGCATATTTATTTTTATGCCACCATAGTGAATACCCTTATGGTTTTATGCCACAAATTTATTCACATAGGGCCTATCATTTTTTAGAATGAAATGCATGACACACATTTTTATTTTCTTTTTCTATGACAACATTGATAAACATATAACTAACTATGCATTTAAAGGAAAGTAAACATGCTGAGAGAAAATTACGCAGTGCTAAAAAGGGAAATATTGATAACTACCAAGTTTACCTCTCGGCGCGGTGTTCGGTGATTTAGGTCATCCGAACAGGACCTCTTGTTTGCTTAAACGTCCCAGGGCACCTCAGATGGTTCGAATGGTGCCATTGGCTGTGCTTCTTCTTGTGTTGAATCTAAAACTGATTTTACCTTTACTTTTCATACCTATTTTGTTGGTGAGGTTGACTTTGAGGAAGGAGCTTGTTCATCTTGAATGGGATCACTCTCTGTTGGTGGTACAACTTCCTTCTCAGGGGAAATCTCTTCTTTGGGATATCGGTCTTCATATCTTGATACTTCTCCTTCATAGTCAGCCCATCCATCCTTAGAGGTCTGATTCTTCTAATGTCGGTTACGATGCCTTCTTCTTGTTCTGTACTTCTTTGGATCTTCATTAACTATATAATTGTCATTGAAGTAGCGACGTACCTTCTCTGAGGGGAAGTGAAAGTGAACCTCCCCTGATCCTATGTAGATGATGGCTTTGGTGGTGTTCTGGAACGGTCTTCCAAGGATGATGGGTGGATCATACTCATCTTCTTCCATGTCTAGGACCAAGAAGTCAGTGGAGATGAAGTGGTCGTCAATTTGTACTAGGACATCTTTTGCTATCCCATCCATGAATCAAAATGTCTGGTCTGTCATCTATAGCTGCGCATAGGTGGGATACAGAGGCATAGTACCATATAAATATTCATAGGTTACCTTGGCCATTATGTTGACTCCCGATCCGGTGTCACAAACAGTTTTCTAAAAGGAGCTTCGATTGATCGTGCATTCGATGGTTGGGACACCTGGATCATCCTTCTTGATCAGATGCGGGGACTTGAGCTGATGGTCATGCTCCCTATGGACTGCAGTGACCATCCTCACTATATCTGTCTGTTGTGGCTTCTTGTTCTTATTCTTGTTCTTGTTCCTCATGTTGTTCTTCTTCTTTAGCTCATAGGCATGTTGTGGATGTGTGAGGAATTGTAGTACTCAATTCTTGAAAGAGAAACTTTTTCTCTTCCCTTTTATGTTGAAATAGATCTTAGCACTGGTGGCCCTTCTTCTCGTGTCTTCTAGAGTCTTCTTGTATATGCATTGGTGTTTATCTCTATGTAAACCTTACATGTGGACCTCCTTTGGATATTTTCTGATAACCCCCTACAGAAATAGACATTCACCAAAACTCATGGAATTCTTGTTAGTGTAACCCCTATATCTAGGTGATAATTATATTTAAGTCATTTCTCATGTGTCGTTGATGATTTAAAATGACACTTATCTACCATCAACAAAGATCAACGGTAGAAGGCTCCAAGCCACGTCGCCCGATGCCCACTTTCACCCCACCACCTCAGCTTTGGATAGCATGCAAATGAGCACAAAATAGAGGAATCCCAAGCATTGGTTTGAGGTGATTTGATCGAAGGGTTATGAATGCTCTCCCATGGATCAGTGACGTGGCAATGGAGTAGCCCCTACTCTGCCTCATGCTATAAATAGGACCCCTACTCCTCACTTGTAACACACAACACAAGAGAAACTCTCTCTACTCTCAAGATGTAGTCTTAGGTGAGCTTCAGTGGGAGTTAGAGTGAAGAGGAGCTCTTCCTAGAGTCTAGAGAAGTCTTAAGGAGTCTAGTATGGCTTTGTATCTCTCTTATAGTACTTCTCTTATTTCAATATTTTACTTTCTATGCAATATATTAGTATCTTCTTTATTCAGTTATTTTGCTAGTATAAGTGTTACTATTCCTTTGTTGTAGTAATACTTTTGGTTGGTTTAGTGTAGTCTTAGTAGTATATCTTTAGTATAACTAGAGTAATGTTCACACCTTTGTGTGGGTTCAACTCTTAGTTGAGTGCTCTAGTTTGATCTTCCATTTGGGAACTAGTGTAGTATACGATAGTGTAAGCGTGGTGCTTAGGCTGGAGTATACCTGTGTTTGCGGCTAGCTCCTCGAATGTGTGGTAGCTAGTTGGGGTGACAGCCCCATCTAGTCTCTATAATCCACCATGTGTTTGGGCAAGTTCTTAAAGCGTAGGGCCCAAAGCTGTAATGGCACAAGTTATCTTTTGCGATGCTTGACTGAAACAGAGCTCCAAAGTGCTTGGTGTGTGCTCACTAATCTTGTTATGCTAAGTTATGTTGCTAAGCTATATCTAAGAAAGAACCTTTGTGATAAAGAATAACTTAGGAAAATCCCTCACTCATTGTCCTCCCACTTAGCTATGCTTTCACTCTATCTTTCTAGAGTAGAACTTCTTGTATGTCACTCTATCTTATCGTATATCACTTACCCCTACTTTAGTTTAGTCGGTATACTAGTTGTAGATACATGATGGTTCACTATCACCTTCTTTAACCATTACTTCCTTGTGGATAAATATGATACCCTAGAATATTCCAGGGTGAAATGCTACAATAGTATTTTGTGTGCTTGCAGAATATTCTACATGAGCATAAGAAATATCAACAAGGAGGCAGATGCGCTCGAGAGTGACCTGTGGGATTATCATCGGAACAGGGGTGTCACCGGTCAGGCCTACCTGGCCACCTTCTTTCGAAGGTGGATTCTATCGTTGCGGGAGCATGAGGCCCTAATGTGTGATTCCCTAGAGGCCGTGAGCCCATTTGGGGATCCCATCGAGGTGATGACTGTTGGTTGCCCTTAACTCCTTTTTCCAACCGCCAACACTCGCATAAAATCCACCCTAACAAATTCCATGAGTTTTGGTGTTTATTCATTTGTAGAAGGGCATTTGTGGAAGTACACATAAAAGGGCCAAAAATGTGCAAAAGAACAAAGCATACCACCATATTGCGCCAAGCAAAAGAGCCCAAGGGGGAGAAGGCCCACTACAGGACCAAATCAGGGCCCAGACGAGAGTAAGACGAGCCCATAACCGAGGCAAAATCACATCAACTTCGTGCAAAACCATTTTGGGCCAAGTCACAAGTCTCCCTAGAGGTCACCCACCAAAGATGGAGGTGGTTGAGCCCAGCCAGGGTGTGGGCGCACCCCAAGCTCGCCCAACTAGCCCCGTTTCACATGGGCTGCCTCATATCCCCTTCCTAAGGTCAGTTGCTGAGGTTTCGTCCAGGTTCAATGTACCCAAAGGTCGGTTTGGCACTTTCCATTTAGGGATCAAGAATATTCCATGGGATCAACCCCTCCTCTCTACCTATAAAAGGAGGCCCCCTCCTTCTCATTTCAATAGCACACAAAAGAAGAGCACAAGAGCAAGAGAAGAGCAACACCACTCATGGACTTTGGTCATAGCTAGCTCTAGAAAAGTAGTAGGGAGAGATATGAGGGAGAGTTCTGGGAAGAAGTGCTGGACTGGTTGGTAACCTTCCCCCACTTGTGCCTCATCAAACACGAGCTTGTACCTCAATGGGTATCTTAGTAAGTGTTCATGATTCTTATGGTCATAAGTCTTTGAATAGTTAAGTTTTACTCATATTTGCAAGCAGGTTCATCATTCGTTGTCGTAATGGATGCTCTAGTAGAGGGCCCTGATAAAGATGGATAACCCTGATCAATGCTAGAGTAGTAGTTGATAGCATAGACGTGGTGTCGGCTACCTTCGTTTACCTCGTTCCCCATGGTTGATGGGTAGGCGGCAGGTGGTGACAGCCCTATCCGTCCCTCGTACTCCCCCACATTCGGGTTCGACATATATCCGAGTTCGGTATCACTTGGTAGACCAGGTGTAAACTGGTGCCCAAAGTAAGTAAGTAGGAGTAAAGTTTATCTATCCTTAGACCCTAAGCCATACGGATCTTTCTCTACCCTCACCAGCTATCCATGTGTTTTCCTTGGATGAAGTAGCTAGAAGAAATACCTTCGTTCCCTATGGAAATATGTACCCTGAATACTTCTAGTGAAAGCTACAACGGTCATTCCGTATGCTTGCAGATTAACTTCTGTAGACATTAAGAAATACCAACAAGCTTTCTGCCGCCGTTGTTGGGGAATGGTTGCTATTTTCTTCTAACCTAGTTCATCCTTGTATCTATATCTTTTATCTTTTCTTTTTATATAAAAATCACAAAATACTTTTACCATGACATCAACTCCTATCCAATACCGGTCTGCTTCAAAGGGAGAGTTCATTGATCCACC
The DNA here is from genome assembly GCA_038087645.1 of Saccharum hybrid cultivar R570. Lineage (NCBI taxonomy): Eukaryota > Viridiplantae > Streptophyta > Magnoliopsida > Poales > Poaceae > Saccharum > Saccharum hybrid cultivar. The sequence continues at coordinate 19,642,581 of JAQSUU010000637.1, forward strand.
ACCAAAACCAAACATGTCATCTGGCAGTGAACTCCACCCTAGCTTAATAGCCATGGTTTGAGCACAACCCTTCTTAGGGCATGACAATGAAAACCCTTGCCATCACCTACACGAGTTTGAGATGTGTTTGTGCCTAAGCATCTCAGGCATGACACAAGAAACCTTAAGGTGAAAATTGTTTTCCTTCTCTCTCACAGAGAAGGTGAAACAATGGTACAAACATGCCGTAGGAAGTACGAATGGGGATTGGGAAGAACTTAAAGACATGTTTGCCTTACATTCTACCCTATGTCCCGTATCGACTCCCTACCAAAGGCAATCCTTGATTTCGATCAGTATGAGAAGGAATCTATAGGTGTAGCCTGGGCTAGGTTTTCAATGTTGATATATGTCGGCCCAGACTTTTCTTTACCTGATAGTGTGCTATTGCATCTCTTTTGTTCGGTCACAACATAGAAGCTGCCCTATACCTTGACATGACCATCGGAGGGTCATTTAGACATAAAACTATGGCGGACAAAAAGAAAATCCTTGCTCATATCCTAGAAAAACATGCTTCTTCCATCGTAGAACCCAAACCCCTCCAAAAGAAGGGCATGTCAAGCTTTGAGGAGCCCTCATTAGCCGAATCCAAACTCATTCCATCCTTAGATTCGACTGTTGAGCCCTCAACCACAAATACTGAAGGAAAGAGTGATTCATCCTTCAGAGTTTGTAATTGAATTCGAGGATATGGAAATACCTCAAAATTATCACGACATGAAAAGCATATAAAGGAAGTTTCCCCTAGAGTGGAACCGTCAAAGGAATGGTGGTTAATGGAAGTAAAATGTTCTTCTAAAGCAATTCATATTCTTTCGCCTTCCATGACCATACCTTGCTTGTTAAGGGCAACAAACATAGATGCCCTACACAACCCCACAATCAGGACTAGTATCATGTCAGAATTCCTAGTGAAAAACCTTTTGGGTAACATGCCACTAGTCCTAACCAATAAACTCTTCAAAAGTCCTTTGGAACTATTTTCAAGTGTTGCAGGATCACTAGGGCCGTGCCAAACACAATTAACGAAATCGAGGTTTTCATAAATTTCCACATCTTTGCCATCCTTGAGTTCGATCTTCTCATAGGCTACCTATTGGACAAAAATTTTCAAGAAAAATATCCCCACAGGAGCCTTAGTGAAAAGTTTGGGAAAACTACTTCCGCCACTCACCTAGAAATCCCAATGGTGGAGCATATTCCCAATGAGGTCCCGTTCGAGGAGGTGAAGTTCATATCCCCGTTCATTTCACATAGGTTTCCTTGTGAAACAGAATGTCCTCCATCACCCCTGCTCAAACTTAAGCAATGTCCCTCTGGCCGCCAAAACGTTGTTCTCGATAATGGTCGAGATTCAATGTTAATCCTGCATGATTTATCTCTTGAGATCGTAAACTCCTATGCCATGGACATCTTGCTCAATGGCATGTGCTCCTATGAGGATTCCAACCATCTTCTTATCCTCATTTCAAAACTTTTTAGGAGAATAGTTGTGGATGCATATGTTTACCAGAAATATTGCAGATCCCGTAGTTGCATCGTGGTTCTAGCCTTGCAGCTTGAACATTAATGTGAAATGTTTGGTGGTGGAGTTGGGAACTACACCACCATAGAGAGCTACAAGATGAAGTTCCCGTGGTCAAGCTTATGGCCATAAACTAAACATTGCTAGGAGATACCCTGGATTATCATAAAAAATATATAATAATGATAATGAAAAAGCCTCTCTTATCAATAAAAGCAAGAACATGTTTTGAAGTTAGTATGCACCTTTGGGTATTCTTGGTTGCTAACCCTTTCAGGTAGAGACTAAGAAGAACAAGGGGCATACGATGCTAGAGAACATGAGAGCTGCATCAAACTAAATGCCATGATTCCCTTTGGTGATGGAATACACTCAAGAGGAGACACTACTACAGATTGACTTTTCACCGTTGCCACTTTCACTGTCATAGTGATAGAAGCGACAGTGTTATACTTCCACCGCTGGTTGGACCGATAGAGAGGCCTCCATGGGAAGAAACCGGTAGTTGAAAACGATCAATGCGATGGTGGTAGTGGGGTTGAATTCCATCATCATTTGGAACGCTGAGTCGACTGGGATAGGCGTTATGGCCGCCGGCCCTACACGACCATTTGGTGTACCGACGGTAGTAAATTTAGTGTGAGTTATTTCCTCATTTCCCAACTACCAACAACACAGTTGCATCACCATTACTTTCCTACGGAGTATGCCTCGTCTTCCCTGATGCTTATACTACTCCTCTTTGCTTCTCCATCTTCAAGGTTGGCCTATTTAAGCGGGGGCTAGATGTGCTTCTTGGCAATCCACACACTCCTTCCTCCTTAGATACAGATAGATATAGATAAAGCTCTTGAGCCAACCAGCTATATTTTCTTCATCTCCATGGCGCTCCTTCTCCAACTCCTCTAGCAGTAGTAGTGGTGTTGGGAGAAGGCCTTCAAGATTGGGTACTACCGGCATCTAGGCACAGCGGGGCTACTCGATCTATGTGCTAGTGGAAGTTTTGCGATTAAGGGTGTTCGCTTAGAGACCGGCTGTAAGGATCTTTGTAGCCTTCTCTCAAGCCACCCATATAGTAGTTAGCTCTTCACTACTATTGTTGATAGTATAGAAGCTGATTCTAGTTCCAGGTAAATATGAAACTGTTGTTTGTAATTCACTATATATTTTAGATTGTGTTTTTTTTATTTTTTGTATGTTTCATAATTTCATATACAAGAAACTCAAATTTTTGGTATTTTTGGTAAATATGAAAAGGAGGACCCCCTCGAAGGGACAAGAAACTCAAAGGAAAGGCTATAGTGGTTAAAAAGAGCAAGAAGTCCCAATTGTCAAGGACAATAAGAACGACACTAAGAGCAGCACAATCGGCCAAACATCGTGAGTGCAAGGGAGATAGAGGCATTGATTTTTTTGATAGGCCTTTGTTATTGTACTGTGGAATATAATTGAAGTTATCAATGAAATTGATGTGATGATTGTTACTGTATCGTTTTCAGTTGTAGCATTTTCTTGTCCTCATGATGAAAATTTTCAAACACCTTCAGTGTGCTAACAATATGCGTCAATGTCCATTTATTAGTAGCATACTAGTCTTCAAGGAGAAGGCCTTCAAGATTAGGTACTACCGGCATCTAGGCGCAGTGGGGCTACTCGATCTAGGTGCTAGTGGAAGTTTTGTGACAGTGCAAGGGAATACACTTGTTTTTCTTCCTTCTCTTCCACTTGGAAAGGTAAAGGGAACACGCTTGTTCTGCCTCTTGCTCTCTCTCGACCGTGAGAGGTGCAGATGCTAGTGGAAGTTTTACCTCACCTTTTCTTTCTCTTTCTTGAATAGATCTGTGTTCCCATTTCTAAGCTTGTTGTTCAATCTAAGGAATCAAAACATGAGCACCAGCATATCTTAATCGACAAGGAAGTTACTACACAAGAAAGGTGGACAAAAAGTGGTTTCCTTCATTTTTTCCTGCTGCTAAACTTACATGTTGACAATTAGTCATCCTATGCAGGAATGCACATGCTAATGAGGCAGTAGCTATCAATGAATCTACCCTTTCTTCACTGGTAGAATTTTCTGTGGTGACTACCGAAGAACAGCGATTAAAGTCTGCAACTGATGCTATAAATGAGCTTAATGTGACTCGATCATCACCTCTTCTTCAGTGCTTGCGTAACAAAAATAAGCACCCTAGGGTTGTTGATGATGCATGCAGAAGCTGATGCTGGTTCTTGAAAATCAAGTTGTAAACACATAGAAGCAAAATGTCCTCCAAAGAAGTTACGTACTTCCAAAGCAGAACAAAAGAGCATTTGGATGCACATCATCTGTTAATAGAAGATCTAGAAAGAAGATGTGCAATCATCTAGAAGGTGCTATTTTGTTTAGCACCTTGCACCACCAGTGTACTAGGCCATTGCCTAGGAGAGCAAGGACGAGGAAGAGTGTGTGGAATAATGAGGCTAAGAGGTGCACCCAGACCCGGTTTAAATAGTGATGTGCCTGTTTCATACATTGTTCATTCTGTATGTTCCCTTATTCTCGGAGTCATTAGGAGAGCACTAAACTAAGTTGCATTTGATGTATCTCTCTGTGACAACATGTTTAAATGGACCAATGTTGTTTAATTGTCTATGGACATGTTAATTTCCTCTAGGATGGATGTTGTCTTTATTGTAGCTAAACTAGTGTGCCTTTGTTGTGTTTGTAAATTGGATTATTTATCTAGTGCGAAGAGTACGGTGGTGTGAAAGCTCCCGTCACCATTTCATATGATGATTCAGCATTAGTTTTACATAGCCTAGAGGCCCACGTCCTTCTTAGATAGGAGGAAGAAGTTAAGAAGGACCGCGAGACAATGAATGAGGAAGGAGCACTGTAGTACAATACTAATATTGAATTAATTGCGGAGTTGTTTCCTATATTCACTCTCACAACAGAAAATCAGAAGCTAACAGTCAAGAGTGAATTAGTTTCCTATTCCATTTGCCATTTCAAACAAAATAATTTCACAGTGAAGCCTACAGTCCTCCCTACAAAACAGAGTCCTTTGTTCCCATCCTTTTGGAACGCCGCAGTCAGCACCTGCGCACGGAAGATCGCCGCGCTCCTGTGCCGGTGGCGGCGGCCACTTGTTGCGCCACCACATCATTTTGTGGATGAAGTTTGTGGCCACCTCGTGGCATAGCCGACACCCCTTGTTGCTTAGCCGCCTAGTCGTTGGTCTGCCACCGTCGCCCGTCGCCACCACTCGTGATTCTTCCTCGCCCTTGATTCGTCTTATGTACTGCCTCGTAGTGTTGTCATCGCCAACATCGCCATTGTGCGTATAAAGGAATATGGCAACCAGATAGGCCACCAAATTATGCCTGTCATCGGCGACATGGGTGAGATAGTCGAGGCAAGGCCGGGGCTGTGGTTTTCTGCGAATACAGTTTGTATCCCGATGAGCAAGCAACCCTCTAGGTTGCCAAACTGGGTCAGCCTAGCAAGGAGGGTAAAGTAGTTGACACAGTCATTTGATAAACTGGGTCTGCATCGATCCACTGCCATGCGCTAAGAAATGGCGGGGTCACCGCAGATGCGGTGCATGGACAAGCACGTCACCCGTAGGCTACGGAGGTCGTCCATGGGCTGCTCCGAGGTCACAGCGAGGTGGCCAGCGATGTTAATTTGCACCTCGTTAGGGAGCACCATCAATGACATGGGGTGCTGCCTCGCCGCCATGATTGCCGACATGGATGGAGGTACGGTGTGTGGATGGTGCAATGTACATTGATTGAGGAGGTGTTTTTGGGGAATTTAATTGAGGAGTTATCATGACGAACTTGTTTCCTAATTATTTAAAGAGTATTGTCTGGCCACACAGTGCACTGTGCCACTTGATCTTGGACGTTGGACGCAATCTCGATGGCGTAGCCCACAACATCGCTGTTGGTGTTGGGTATGGCGTCTTCTTACGTGTGAATCGCACTCCTAATTCATGACCATTGTGGTGGTTGCTTTTCCAATGTTTTTGAATGCTTTGGGAACACTGTCAGGCCAAGCGATGTAAAATAGGTGCCTTGGAAACTTGACGCTACCATGCCAATGGTCACCATTGAATGGCCATGTTGAGTACGTTGTGCGGTGAGGCGTTGGGAAATATGCGCTTGGCAAAGCTAGTCGACGTTGCCATGCGAATCGTCGCCATTTCTTCATATAAGAAAGGGGTGCGGTGTGTTGCTTTCTCTTTCTTTCTTCCACTTCCTCTACAAGCATGGCAGGCCACAGTGACTCCGAGAGTGAAAACTCATTTTTAGACGAGGCTGAATTCGAAGAGAACGAGAGCGAGATCCTACTCAGCCTCTCCAATGGAGGCATCAGGTTTCATGGTTGTGCCGAGGGTACCTTTGTGTGTCCTTTTTATCGTGGCAAGAAAGTGCCATCATGGAGTCTTCATGAGTTGCTGCAGCACGCAAATGGGAAGTCTCGCAGAGGCAAGGGGATCTCTAGGCCAGAGCATAGTGTTTTGGCCAAATCTATCATGAGCAACGATGCCATGGCCCACGACCGTGAGCTTGGTGGAGTTGGGGACTGCGCCGGCAATGAGGCGGTGAAGGCTTGCAGGGACCAGCGCCAAACGGCCAATAGGGCTGACAAGGAAGCACGCAAGGAGAAGGTACTGAAGAAATAATTCTATGTGATGATGTTTTTTAGATCAACCTTCTTTCAATTTTTTAAGTTATACGTAGTTCCTGTCACCAATTGAAAATAACTATATTTTAATTAATTCAGCAGACCCTGCGCCGCATGGGAAAGGGCCCCTACTACAAGCCTGACAGAAGGCCCGATGGAGGGTCATCCGCATCCCGCTGAAGCTAGTCTTGTAGTAGGATTTTTATTTGATGTACAGAATTTTTAGTGTACAATATGTATGTTTATTTTCATGAAATATGAAATGTTCTTATGTATTTTTCAGGATCTTCCTTATCTTTGCTGTGGTATTTATTTTTTGTGATGGGAAGCGGTCTTGTAGGACCAGTAATGTGATGGTAGCCCCTGAGCACCTTATATTTCGGGACCATATGTCACATCCCTCGTTAGATGATATCTATACCACGCAATCACCACCGCCGGCAGCCTTCACTGCCGCCTCCAAACGGTCAGGATGGCACCGCTATCGTCAATTTCCAAGCCTGCCCAAGTCTCCCACACATATTTAAGAAGTTTCACTCAAATTTGCGTTCCCATGGCCCCTACTTTAGCTTACAAAGAACGCTTCCCCACCCTATGTGCCTCCTCCTCAGTGCTACTATTCTCCATCACTGTTGCCTACCGTCGACAATCTAGTGCTCTGCGCCGCCTCGTAGGTCCACCGGTGACCAAGGTGGTAGTCACCGCCGTGTCCACTTGAGCTCACTACTGCAAGATCCAAACACAAGGGTAATGCTTTCATACTTCCCTTATCCATGTTTCTTGGATTTTTATTGCCCTCTTCACTCATGTAAGTAGGAAGCAAGCTTCCATCTGATTAGTGTGTCTGCCACTCCAACAGATCCTTGTCAAGATGGAGGAGGTCCCCAACAAGATGAAGGGAGTAGGCATCCTAGCAGACCATGTCTTGGTCCTAATCCTCCGCCGCCTCACTGCTCGCTCCTTGTTAGCTACAAGTGTGTCTGCCACTCCTAGAACCACCTCATCTCGGACGCCGAGTACCGAAAGGAGCTACCCTAGATTGTTGCTAGATTCTTCTATCACACCTAGAAAGGCAAATGCCACTTTGCCAGCGTCACCGGTGAACACTCGTCCTTGTCCTTCTTACCCTTCCCCATTCACGATGTCTTCGTCTTAGACTGCTACAGCGGCCTCATCCTCTGCTGGTGCTTTGGGTGTCGCTATGTTGTCTGCAATCCAGCGACTAACAAATAGTTGCTACTGCCTGATAACCTCCGTTCTTGTGGCGAGGCTCACTTGGGGTTTGATCCGATAGTGTCCTCACACTTCCATGTGTTTGAATATGGGAAGATGAGGGAGGGTGAGTCCATAGGTGTGAGCATCTACTCATCTAAGAGTGCAGCTTGGATCTTTAAAGAATCTGAATGGGGCGACAGTATTATAGTATCCACATATGCAAGAAGTGTGTTTCTTAATGGTTTTATGCACTGGCTCAAGTTCTTCTAGATCATTGCTATTGATATGGACGGAAAGACATGGACAAAAATATAAAAGCCACATGGTGATGCAATCTCTATCCATGAAGCCCAAGGCCAGTTGTGTTTATGTACTGTTGATATTTACACTAGCTCAGCTTTCAATCTGGATCCTTGAAGACTATGGTAGTAATAGATGGACATTGAAGCATATGGTGACCACGCTGGAGATATTTGGATAGAACAATATTGAATTTGGTTATGAGGTTTCTGATGCGGAGTACAGAGTGATTGTAGTTCACCATGAATGGAATTTGATTTTCCTTGTTGGGGAGGACAGAACACTGCTTGCATATGATATGAACCATATAAAAGTTCATGTCATCCCTACATGGGTCATCCACTATCCTAGACCTACCTAGAGTCTATGTATCAATGGACCTCACTATCTTCCTTATGTTCCCTTGTTCATGGAGTCATTAGCAGATCAGTAAAGGTGCATATGCTGTATTTTGTTGTTAGGCCATGTCTTTGTTCAGGTAGGGATGTTTTGAGTCTATATATAGTCCAATTTTGGCTTGGTAACTAAACCAATGGTTTGTTGAATGTTATTAATTCTGCTGCTTTGCATTGTGCAGGTTTCGGAGTCTCAATACTTTTGAACGATTTTCCTACATTGGCTATGGGAGGAAGAAGAGGGGTTCCATCATGCATTTGCTGCCAAGTTGATAAAGGAGTGCCAATCTAAAGGAGCAGAGCACATCTACCTCATTTTAATTACATAAGTAAGTAGGGAGCATAACCTTTGTTATGCTATCTATGTACCGCTTGTGTTAATTTATCAGTTGACATGGCTGTTATGTTAGTGTTGAGCATTGTTATTATTACAAGTACTCTTCGTTGTGGACATGATGAATGATATGTAATCATTATATCTATATGGTGTGTGTTCAGTAAGTTATTAAGGTCCAGCTAAATTAGTAAATATATTATGAAAACTGGATGCAATTCTATCATCGTCAGATGTGGGTTGTTTTGTCATCACTGCCCTACCACTCGCCATTGGCGAAGCAAACGTCCATCATCACCTATTCTTCTGATGCGGCAGGGGTCAATAGTGTATCACCGTCGAATCGTTTAGTAAACCAACACCGACTAAAGGATCATCATGGGTGGATTGTACTGCAACACGACGGTAACCATGCCCTATGACCAGGCGGTTCATACGCTGAAGCAATGGTGATGTTCGCCTGGACATAGGCGAGTCATGCTCCAATGTGACGGAAACAAGGACTTGATCACTGACGGATCATAAGCCAATACAGCATGTTAGTGTATACCCACATAGGCGGGTCAGGCCTCAATGCGATGGAATAAGGATCTAATCATGAATGGATCATAGGCCATGCGGCGGTGGTAGTGCATACCGACATAGGCGGGTCATGCTCTAATGCGACAGAAGTAAGGATCTTATCATGGACGGTTGATAAGCTAATGCGGCGGTGTTGTGTACTTCCCAGTCGGTCTGAGATAGCGACAGTGATGGCTATGACTATCACTACTACCAAGGCCGAAATTGGACTGCTATGTGGGTTGCGACGCGGCTGTGAAGGGTGCGAGTGTAGTAGTGAGGCTCCGACACTACACACTTGACTTTTATACAAAATTCCAAGTGTGGGGGAGGATGTCTCACCAAAGGCTGTCTTGGTAAAAAAATGATGATGTAGCCCTGCCTTGCTAAAATAATAAAAAAATAAATATATAGATGATATAAAAAAGAGAGAGAAAGTAGAAAAAAAGAGAAAAGCTAAAAAAGAGAAGAAGAAAAAAATATATATGAGAAAAAAAGAATATATGATATATATAAAAAAGAAGAGAGAGAAGAAGGAATCTCCTCTTCTAGGCCTTTGCTACCACTAAGGCCCATGGCCATATGCACTAGTTGTGTGTGTGGCCTAGCCCTGTGGCTCGCCTAAGTTGGACCACATGCAAGCCACTGCGGCACAGGTTCAAAGCTTCCATCCATATGCTGCCGGTAAATAAAACTCAGGTATGCAAAGGTAAATAAAAGTTCACCAACTCCTTGACTCATTTTTACGTATGCTTGATCATGCAAAAAGTCCATACTTCCCTTGTTTATGATGTATGCTCTGGTTTGGGTGTATTCAGATTTCGTACATCCATAGGATTTTTAAATTAAGCATGGTGCTTAAGTTAAAATAGCCTTCTTTAATTAAAATTTGACATGGTGTTGAAATTTGATTAATGAACTTTGAGTATTACATTCATAAGCAATAGAGGTAGTCCACTATGGAGATAAATCAAGGCAATGTTTATTTTGTAAACTTTACCTTAGCCTTGTTTATGCTAAATGATAAAAAGTTGAATGAACACATAAAATAAAAATATATGTTCATAATAGTAGTAGTAATAATAATAAAATAAAATTTAAGCTCCCCAGTAATCTAGCTGGTAGAGCCCTTGTTCATTTTCCTTTTTGTTTTTTCTTTATTAAATAAAATAGGTACAAGAACAAGTGTGGGGGAGATCTCTCGAGCACAACATGCACACATTCGAGATCTCCCACCAGCACGTTGTACAAACCCGAATGATCCATCATGCAGAAGGACAGGATGAATGACTCCAGAGAGGGTTGGCTAAACTTCTGGTTTCGCCAAACCACCTCAGATCCCCTCAGCTCCTTCTTCATCTTCAAATGATAGTTTGTGCAACATTACCCTCAACTCCCTACAAAACTTTGAGTTTAAACAATCATAATCTTAATCACTAAAATTAAACTCAATTTATCCTTGCTATCTCCTCCTGATGAACAATGCCTCTATGCACCACAATGCATTTAAAATTCCAAAAAGTGACATGTTCATAACGTCCCTATGATAGAAGCTTGCATAAAGATTGTTCCATATACATACAGTTATGCTTGTGGAAAATATAGTTCTGACTTAGAAATCCTATAATTTCTATTCAAAAGTACTTGGAGAATTTGTTTTGATAAAAATGTTATAAAACCATAGTATCACATACTCATTTGGTGAGCAATTCCTACCAAGGCCAAATACAACATCTAGCAAGTTTCAAGCCTTCCACATATGCTACTTGTTATTGTGTTGAGTTTGGTCAAGTCTTGTTGACTCTTGCTGAGAGATTTATCATGCTCCCAAGATTAAGATCATGTACACCCATATATATATATGCTGCTCCTACATCGAGAGTACGCAAAAACATGCTTCCATCCACCAAATACTCTACTCCTACACTAGGAGTGGACACAAAAAATGTTTGTTAGGTAAATACTACATGTTCTAAAGGATAGTGATCTCTCTCTAAATATGTGGTTTAGAAGAAGAAATATGGGCTATGCAAAATGCTTAAAAGAAAAAAATATGGACACATGAAGGTCCAAGTACAAAAAGAAAAAAATGATGAGCACATGAAGGCTCATGAATTAAAAAAGAAGAAAGAAAGAAAGATAGCCATGTTTCAAAATAATAAGTTATAGAGAGAGATCATATCTACAAATGGAGTATAGTTTTAGTCTACTTTTTTCCACACACATGCAATTCTTGATCTAAGAGTATGGCACTTCTCTCCTTGGATCCTCGATCTGACTTTACAACATATGCAATACAAGTGTGCTATTTTGTTTTCCCTACCTAAAGCTCCACATAAAACCTTTTAAAAGTAGGAGAAAAGAAAAGAAGGCAAAACATAGTTATGCCTTAGGAGAAAGTATACACCATCGAGTGATTTGAGAGTGCCATTTAAGGAGTATAAAGTGAACTATGCTTTTATTAAGAAAAACTTTCAAAACTCCAAGTGCTAAGATGTGAAATTGGGAAGATGACTTTGTTTCGAGAACTGTTCCACTTTTCAACAACCTAAGCAAACATGTTGCTAACGCCACTATCCCACTTGTCTAAAGAATGTGTTGGAATAACTTTCATGTATAGCTATATATCTTGGGATGTTATGCTCGTGTTTACTTTTATCCCTAAGATTTGTTTGAGGACGAGCAAAGGGCTAAGTGTGGAGGAGTTTGTTGGTAGTCCTTAACTCCATTTCCAACCGCCAACACTTGCATAAAATGTAACACCCTAGGTGTTAGGCTTACATTTTGTCACCTGCATTGCATGAGCCTAAGCATCATTTGTTCATATATGAGCATGGGACATATGTGATGCACTAGTGAAACATATGGAACATACTAGTGCAACATGCATATATGGAATGTGCTCGAAACATCTCCTTGAAACATATGCAACATACCTTGTTATTCTGTGTTTCAATGTGTGTATGTTTGGTGCTCATGCCTGGTAATGCAAGTGAGTGTTGATGTCACTTCTTTCATATGTCTCACATCACTCTCTATCTATAGTGATCCCTGGAAAAGTTTCATGAAGTTTGAAATCAAAAAGTCACATGAAATGATAAGTCATGTATTTGTTTCAATGACTTTACCAAGTGTTGAAATTGCACCATTAAGTGAATGGAATTATAGATCATCAATCAAACCTTGCAACCTTGCCCAAATTACTTTAGATGAACTCTACAACAAAAGTCTTGAAGGGTTTATGTTGAGCAAATATCAAGAAAATGCCCCAATTGGCCTAATACCCTAGTTTAGGCTTTATCAAGTAGCTGCCTTGACCAAAGTGAAAGTTTGACTTCTGTACCAGTTATGAGGTTTGACCTTTTAAAAAAGATGTAGTTCATCTTGTGTAGAACAAACTTTGTTTAATGGTCAAGAGCTAGTTTGGCCTCTAACCTAGTCAAATAGAGCTCACAAGATTCAATGCAGTGCTGTCTTGGAGCCCAGGAATTTGGCTAAGTCCTAACTGAGGTTTAGCTTCGGGTACCCTAGTTTGGAGCTCTGTGTCTTTCTAACTAGGCTGAACTAGTTCAAGGTCTTTTAATAAAAGTTGTAGATTGAGTTGCGTACAATAAACTTTGTTTTTGGAGCATACCATGATTCAGCTTGGAAATAAGTCGAACAGTGGACCAAAGTTTGAATCTACAACTGTTTTCAGACTTAGAAATGATTTAAGGCCGAGATTAGTCAACTTGATTGACATGTCACGTTCTTGAGATTTTGTTAAACAACTTGAGTTGATCCAAAATAAAAGTTGGAGTTAACTCCATGTAGAAGATCTAAGAGAAATTTGAACTAAGTTTGACTTCGTTTTGATCATCAAGTTGAGTTTCCTTGAGCGTTGTAAAATGCATTGACAAGGCTGTATTAAGACCTAATTATCCGTTAATTCATTCCTCTAATGGCTGGGAACCCTTAACGAAGTTTGTGGAGCAGTTCTTGGGCTTCAACTTTGTTTCAAGGCCCGAGGCCTAGTTCGGACCAGAAGCAACCCAAATTCTCCTCCCACGTCAGCCACACCAACACCCGCCACCTGTTCGAGAATTTGTCTCAATGGATGACGCGTGTCCGGACGTGGCAACCATGCATAACTCCATGCCTCACCCCCTCTGCCTTCCCTGCGCCCTCTCAAAGTGGATGCCTAGCCCCTCCACTCCCTCACTCACTCCCTCTGCCCTTCCCTCGCCTCACCCTCGCCCTCAGCTCGCGAACACGGAGCCGCCATGGAAGCCGCCGCGAAGCTCCATGGATGTCACGTTCCTGCAGCTCTGAGCTATCACAGCAGTAGCTGCATGAACCGCCACCTCTGCCTCATCGTGCTCCACCCCACACACATGCTCGCCCAAGCTCTAGGTCACTGGAGCACGCCATCACCATGGTCGACTGGCCGAGCTCCATGGCCGTCGTCATTCCTCCACCTCCGAGCCTCCTTCGTCCTAACTGGCCCCACCTTTGTGTTCCATGGGCCATCCCGCATGCGTCACACCTCTTCCCTAGCCACATCCACCGCCGTGTACTACTGTCATCAGTGCCCGCTCGGCCATCGCCGCCGGCACGCGCAACCAGGCCATGTTAGACCACCGCGGTGTGAGCCATGGCTACCCACGGGAGCACGCGATTCCCCTAATGCTCACCCACCATTTCCATGGACATTGCACCTGCCGAAGCTGGCCTACTACTAGCCACTGCCACCGCAGGTAGCTGGCGCTCATGGTCGGCTCGCCTCGGGCTACCATGGAGCGAGCCAAGGCCACCAGAGGGTGCGCGCGGAAGCCTAGATGCTCCCCCACCCATCAGCCGCCGTCGGCATGGCCTCCCTCTGCCGGAAATGGCGAGCTCCAATGTCCTCTACTCCAAAATTCCATCAAGGGCTTCACACAAGAATTCGACGAAAGGCAAGGGCCTAACTGCAATGTCATTGACTTAAGTGAATAGTGCCTCGAGGGACCTATTTGTTGTAAATCAGGTGAAACTTTGAAAATGCATAGTAAACTATAGGAAATTCATAAAATGGCAAATGTGTACTTTTTGGAATCCTTGTGAAATTGTCTATGTAGTAGATCTATAATATGGCATATTTTAGTTTAAAGTTTTAGTTGTAAAAATAGATTTATGCAGCTAGGTTTTGAATGCTAGTTGGATCTGTTATTTTTAATAACAAAAAATATAGAACTCCAAATGAAGTGAATTTTTGTGGAATGTTACTCTTGTGATGTATGATGTTTGGTAAAAATTTTAGAATTTTAGGCTTGATAGATTTAGAGATATGAAAAATAACAAATGCCATATGCTGCTTTGCTTCTAGTCAGGAAAGTTCTGCATGTATGCATTGTGTGGCTTAGTTAAGTTATGAATCATGCCTTGTTGATAATAAATGAGTTGTAGTACTTTTCATAAGCTTTTTAAAAAGCTAAATATCACAATTTTTGGTTAAGTATGTGTTTAGTTATAGTTATTTAAAGTACTGTGGCAGTTTCTGCCCAAACCTAGACAGGGTTGCTTTGTGTGCCATGTGTGACCTTGTTAGTAGCAGAATGAGTTCTAGATGTTTATAGCAAAGTTGTTCACAATTTGTTAAGCTTTCAAAAAATTCTAGAACCATATTTATTGGACATGTGGAACTCAACTTATAGCTGTTTAAAGTAGCATATGAGTTTCTGTTCATGTTTTGGACAGAGATGTCTTTCTTGGTTTAATTGACCTTGTTAACTGTGAAATCATATTAATATGATAATAAGAAATTGTAGGTAACTTTATAAGCTTTCCAGAAAGTTAAGAATCATATTTGTTGGAGGTCTAGAACTCCAGTTATGCTTCTCTGAAGTTAATATAAGATTTCTATCCATAGTTGTGCCTTTGCTGTTTGGGCTGCATGTGCAGTGTTAATTGTGCAACTGGTTTCATGGTGTAAATGATGTTTACTGTGGTTTTGGTAAATACAAAAGTTGTCGATAATTATCTTATCTTGCTTTTGTTAAATTTTCATGATCCCAGGTCAGATAGTTTAGGAGTTGCATGCTTAATAATTCTAGTGTCAGATTTTGATTACATTCTGTGCAGACTAGAAAAATTGGCATGTTTGGTCATGCTAACTTGGGAATCATGTGAGATGATTAAAGATGAAATGTAGATAATTTCATAGGCTTTCTAGAATGTCTTGTTTTATATCATTTGGAGTTATAAAACTCCAGATATGAGTGATTTATGAAGCTACTGTTTGCATGTCCAGAAATTGACAGATTCCAATTATAGTTGTTTGCTTGTATATTATTAAGTGTGACTTATGCCTTTACGGGTAGTTAAGTTAAATACACCTGAGATCATGTGGAACTTGTGTGCCATGTCTAATATGCTTGCTATCTACGATATTAAGTTGTGTGATGTTTATTTAAGCAACATGAAGTGTCTATGCATGTGTAGTGTAATATGGTGCTTGTACTTGCCTTGATTAGTGTGTGATGCATCATCTATTGCATTTCTATGTATTCATACACTTGCATCTTACATGTCATATAGGTACGCTAGATGCACCACGTGAAGGATATGATGTGGAGCCGAACCTAAAGATGGTGTTGGTGGATCTATCCCGAAGATGGAAGGACCTTGGAGTGCATGACTGAAGCGGAGGTGTCACCAAGATGGTGCAAGCTAACTGAACTTACTTGTGTCAGATCTTAGGCAAGCCCCGGAGTATTATAAGCCTCCTAATTTCTGAAATGCAATTAAGTACTATGTTATATATTGTTGCATTAAGTTATAGGTGTTAGATGAAAACACTTGCTGCATTGACATCCAATCCTTGTTTAGAGATTATACCATGAATCCTATGTAGCTCAGGCTCGAGTAGATGCTTAGCCCTACTTTAAGCGGTAGAAGTCGGGTGATTTCCTGTCACCTGCAAGCTATAGGGATATACATATGGCACGGTTGGCTATATTTGCTATCATGGAAAAGAACCTGGTATAATATGAATGAAGACCGGGTGGAGGCTTGTAGAGTGGTAGGCTTACAATAACTCTGTCTGTGTCGATTAAGGACTGATTCTTGGAGCCTTTCCTGTTCATGTTGAACGCATGCCTCTCTCTTAGTTGGCCAGGTCTGGTGACTAACCATGAAGCCAAGTATAAAGTGCGCCTCAGAAGGGAGCCGTAGGCGTGAGTCCAAGGGCAGGCAATTTAAATGTCCTGATGGTCCTGACAGAAGGGTAATCCCTGAGAGTGTTGGCGCTGACCAAACTCGCCAAGTTAGTTCCTGAGTTGTCCCAAAGGTGACCTAATGCTCCCCGATGGGGGAAGTCATGGGTGAAAGTTAGGAATACCCCCTCAGCTGAGTTGTAATTTGATTCGAGTCACCGTCTCTCACCGGTTAGTAAGAACTTGACGAGAGTATCTCCAAAGTAGATACACTAAATAATATGATAGTTCAGGAATGATGATATGATGATGGCCTTATTATACCTGCTATGGTTAATATTGTTTGCTCCAAATAAAGTGAGTGCTCTAGTACAGGTGCTAATATAGATGCTAGGTTAATGATGATTAACTTGATGCTTAAGCATTAAATGATTACTTATTTGTACTAAGCTTTTATGCAAAATGTTGTCAAGCTAGCCCCACTTATATCAGCCTTGTATGATCCTTGGTGTCACTTTATTTCTCATTTATGACGGGTAAGTCTAGCTGAGTACATTCTCGTACTCAGGGTTTATTCCTACTTGTTGTAGGTTGTGATGTATTATGGATACTACAAGAATTGGATGGCTCCTGCCGTAGTGGCGGAGTGTGATCATGGGCATGATCCTTCTGAGTTATCTTATCTCTAATGCTCTTGTTGGAAGTTATCCTTGGTACTGGCATGTATTTGAAATAAGAGTGATGTGAGTCATAAAAGTGATGTGAGTCATAAACTACTTTGCTTCTGCTACTTTTCAACTTAAGTTGTAATAACTATGTTGAACTACTTGTGAAATGGATGTAACATGTGTCTTGTTATGTTGAATCACTATGATCTTGGCTTGTATGTTGGTTGGTTTGAAATCCCTCATGATTTCATTAGACTACCAGAGTTATATGGGTTCAAGTATGATAATTTGATCACTTCGATGATTGTTTTTGTACTTGTGCTCTTATAATTTGGGTGGTTTTGTGACATAAAATCCACCCAAATAAACACCAAACTTAGTGATAGGGTTTCTAACTAACGAATTCCATGAGTTTTGGTGTTTATTCATTTGCAGAAGGGCATTTGTGGAAATACACATAAAAGGGCCAAAAATGTGCAAAAGAACAAAACATACCACCATATTGCGCCAAGCAAAAGAGCCCAAGGGGGAGAAGGCCCACTATGGGACCAAATTAGGGCCCAGAAGAGAGGAAGAAAAGCCCATAACCCAGGCAAAATCACATCAACTTCATGCAAAACCATTTTGGGCCAAGTCACAAGCCTCCCTAGAGATCACCCATTGAAGTTGGAGGCGATTGAGCCCAGCCAAGGTGAAGGTGCATCCTTGGTGCAGCCGCACCCCAAGCTGGCCCAACCAACCCCATTTCACGTGGGCTGCCTCATACTACCTTCCCAAGGTCGGTTGCTGACATTTCGTCTAGGGTCAATGTACCCAGAGGTTAGTTTGGCACTTTCCATGTAGGGATCAAGAATATTCCATGGGATCAACCCCTTCTCCCTACCTATAAAAGGAGGCCCCTCCTCCTCATTTCAATAACACATAAGAGAAGAGCACAAGAGCAAGAGAAGAGCAACACCACTCATGGGCTTAGACCCTAGCTAGCTCTAGAAAAGTAGTAGGGAGAGATGTGAGGGAGAGTTTGGGGAAGAAGTGTCGGACTTGTCGGTAACCTTCCCCCACTTGTGCCTCGATGAACATGTGCTTAAACCTCAACGGCTATCTTAGTAAGTGTTCATGATTCTTATGGTCACAAGTCTTTGAATAGTTAAGTTTTATTCATATTTGCTTGCAGGTTCATCGTCTGTTCTCACAACGGATGCTCTAGTAGAGGGCCCGGATAAATACGGATAACCCTAATCAATGCTAGAGTAGTAGTCAACAGCATAGACATGGTGTCTAGGCTAGAAGCTACCTTTGTTTGCCTCGTTCCCCACTATTGATGGGTAGGCGACAGGTGGTGATAGCCCTATCCGTCCCTCGTACTCCCCCACATTCTTGTTCAATGTAGAGCCAAGGCCAGTATCGCTTGGTAGACCAGGTGTAAGCTGGTGTCTGAAGTAAGTAAGTAGGAGTAAAGTTTATCTGTCCTTAGACCCTAAGCCAGAGGAATCCTTCTCTACCCTCTCTAGCTATCCTTGTGTTGTCCTTGGATGAATTAGCTAGAAGAAATACCTCTGTTCCTAGTGGAAATATGATACCTGAATACTAATTCCGTACGCGTGCGGATTAACTTCTGTAGACGTTAAGAAATACCAACAATGACCCCGCTTTAGGTGCTGATTGTTACCAACAAGGTGTTGGGCCCAAAATCCTAGATTTTAGGCAAGGATCATCCGATGAAACCTTTGAGCACGGGACCAGGTCACGGTGAAGGGACAGTAAGACGTCACCCTACCTCTTGCTCATGGGCAATTTGTCCTGATCTATGTAACCTGATTTCTTTGTTTGCAAGTTTGCTCTAGGTTTCGCTCAAGGGCCCCATAGACAAGATCAGAGAGGGGAAGGTCGATTATGCCCAGACATCTACTGATGAGGGCAAGATGACTCAACTTCAAGAGAAGCTGAGCACCATTGCACCCATGCCTGATCGAACAAGCCTAGCCGTGCTTTGTCAACTTCGAGTGTGTAGACAACGAGGCGGAAGGCCACTGTGGAGGCAGCAGGCACGGAGGAGGGGGAAAGAACACCATGATCCTAGGTGAGTCAGGTGACCATGGTCAGTTGTGACCCTGATTTGCTTTCATTTCAACTTATGATGAATTCATCACAGTACCAAAGACCTTAGGGTAACCAACAGCTAGCAAGCGTCAGATGGGACGGCCTTGATGTTGGTGATTTCGGCCCCAAGGTGGATTATGTCCCTTTTTGGGAAGGATCCAAGACCATGCCCAGGAGGTCGAGGAGGCCTGCTTTGGTAGATATGCTAGATGATGAAAACATGTAAGTTTTATTCCCTCATTGCCTCAATTCATCAGGTGTTTGACTCGTGACTATTTCTTTTTCTTATGGTGGAGTACCCAGTCAAAGGTTTCATCCGCCGAGAGTTTTCCTTTGGTGATCGCGATGAGTGACACTAGCTAATGTTGGTATTTCTTAACACATACAGAAATAATCCGCAAGCACACAGAATTATTGTTGTAGCACTTCACTCAGAAGTATTTAGGGTATCATATTTTTCATAGAGAACGGAGGTACTCTTCTAGCTAGTTCATCTAAGGACAACATAAGGGTAGAGTAGGTAGAGGGTAGAGATGGATTCCTATAGTTCTAGGGTCCAAGGACAGATAAACTCTACTTTTACTTGCTTACTTCAGGCACCGAAGAGCACCTGGTCTACCAAGCGTTGTCGGCCTATAGCTCTATGCCATACCTAGATGGGGGGATTACAAGAGACGAACAAGGCTATCACCACCTGTCACCTACCCCTGAACCATGGAGTACAAGGTAAACAAAGGTAGCCTCTAGCCTAGACACCACGTCTACGCTATCGACTTCTACTCTAGCGTCGTACAAGGTGATCCGTCTCTATCGAGAGCCCTCTACTAGAGTATCCACCATGGGGACGGATGATGAACCCACAAACAAGTAAGAGTAAAGCTTAACTAATCAAAAGACTTCATAACCAAAAGAACCATGAACACTCACTTAGCGGGAGAACCCGACGAAGTATAGCGTAGGTGTTTGTTGAGGTACAAGACGGGGTGACACCGACAAGTCCAGCACTTCCCTAAGTCTCCCTCACATCTATCCCTACTACACAACTCTAGCTATCTAGGGCCTAAGCCCTTTGGAGTGGTGCTCTTGTGGTGTAGCTCTTTTCCTTGAGGTGCTGTTGAAATGAGGAGGGGTGGCCTCCTTTTATAGGTGGAGAGGAGGGAATGTCCCATGGCATATTCCCTTGATTCCTTCCTAAAATAACCAAACCACCATCTTAATACAGCTACGACCGGCGTAGACATTGTCTGTTGGTTAGTCAGTTTCCCATAGCCTCAGATAATGTTTACCCCGTCTATGATCTCATCCCTTATGGAAAGTTGCACTCAAGACACTTTGGTAGAGGATTGCTTTTCAAACTTTGTGAACAAACATGGAACCATTGCAATGAGTATCCTTCAGAAGATCACGGTCTAGTGCAAAGTTCATATGGCCTATGCTATGTTCACTAGGGAATAAATAATTGTGAGTAGTTAGTCTATGCTCTGTAGCACTCCCCATGCACCGAGTACAAATACCCAAAACCATACTGTCTTGGATTCAATCCAAAGTAACAATGCCTTATGGAAGTCAATGAAGAAAATTCTTCAGACAAAATCTTCTACAAGGAGCAAGTATCAGAAAATTGTCTTAACCAAATTAGCCTCTCTAATGTTCAAAGCTAAGTAGCCCAATGCTATCGTAGATGTTGGAAAATGGGTGACATACTTCTTTTCCCTTGAAAGTCTTTCGCCCTGAATCTCAGGACGAGATTCTTGTAAGGGGGAGGGATATAACACCCTAGGTGTTTGTCACCAGTTAAGCAGTAGGGATTGAGCTCAAACATGACATGTTAAGTGGTGATGAAGGTGTCAAGGTCAAATCTGTGAGAATGAGTTCCAACTTAAACTTGGACAACACACCTTTACTTACAAGTTGGCCCCCTTTCAGATATATACCTAAATAATGTTGAAAGCACTTCTTTCATGTGTCTCACATCACTCTCTATCTATATTGATCACTAGAAAAGTTTCATGGAATTTGGAATCAAAAAGTCACATGAAATGATAAGTTGTCCTTGCTTGAATGGCTTTACTAAGTGAATGGAAAAATCGACCATCAAACAAATCTTGCAACCTTTCCCAAATGACTCTAAGTGAACTCTACAACAAAAGTCATGAAGGATTCATGTTGAGCAAATGTCAAGAAAATGCCTCAATTGGCCTAAAACCCTAATTCGAGGGTTTCTCATGTTGCTGCTTTGACCAAGATGAACCAATGATTTTGGTACTAGTGGTGAAGTTTGACCTTTAATAAAAGTTAAAGTTTGAGTAGAGTACAACAAACTTTATTTTTGGACCAAGCCCTGATTCAACACCTAAGTGGCTCAAACAGTGCCCTCAAGTTCGAATGCAATGCTGTTTTGGCCCTCCTAAATTTTTCTGTCCCTGAAGTGACAGCAGCGAGTTGACTTCTTTGCGGCATTTGCTCTTCCAAATTCATATGGCAGCCCAATTTGATTCCTTAATATGAGTTGAAGTACCTTTCATGGTGGAAACAATAAATCAAGTCTCCCCAAATTTGGAGTTCATTTGGATCTTCAAAAATAGTTTCCAAAACAGCAAAAGTTTACCTTATCACTAAACTGACATTGACATGTTGGCATGCCGCGTTCTCCAAAATTTTTTAAGCAACTCAAGTTGAGCCAAATATAAAAGTTAGAGTTTACATCTTAGAGAAGAGCATGTAAAAAGTTGGACTTAGTTTGACCAATTTTGACCTCCCAAAACTAATGAAAATCGAGCAAAGCTTAATCACTATCAAGTCATTGATAGTGCCATTTTTGGAGCTAATTAACCACTAATCTACTACCCTAATGACCATGGTCCCTAAATGAAATTTGTAGAGCTTTTCGTGGACTGCAACTTTGCTTTTGGGCCTAAGGTCCAAATCGGCCAGTGACTGGCCCAAATCTGGTGCCCACCTTCCCACTTTAGCGCCCGCCACGTGCTCGACAAATTGACGATGTGGCCACCGTGCATGGACGTCGCACGCCCCCTCCTTGCCACGCGCCCTGCCCTCTCCTTGCCTCGATTTGGAGCATGCCGAGGCCCTGTGCTCGCCCTCAACCTCTCCCACTCCCAAGCGCTCACCCTACCCTCCCTCGCTCTGGAGCCACCTTGGCCGGCTGCAGCCATGGCCGGCGAACAGAGCTCCATGCCGCCCATGTTCCTGCTCCTCCGTGCTTCCTCGCTCCGCACGAGCACCCCCACCACTTTTGCCACACTCCCATGAGCCTAGCGCACCATCTCCCCACTTCCCTCTATCACCAAAGTAGCGTGATCACCGCGCTGCATCACCTCCATGCCATGGCCATGCGTGGTCAGGCCATTGTAGGCCACCCTGGGCCTAGCCGAGCAGCCCCGCGGGTGCGCGTGAGGCTCCTGATGCTCTCCTGCCCCTCCACCGCAGCCTGTGTAGCCTCCCTCCGCCGAAACAGCGAGCTCCCCAATGACCCCTCTGTTTAATTCACATCAAGGACCTCACCCTCAAATTTGAAGAAAGGGAAGGGCCTAACTGCAAAGCTATAGACTTAGGTGAATAGTGCCTATAAGGACCTCTTTGTAGGAAATCGACTGAACTTTAGAAAATCGTAGTAAATCGTAGAAAAATCGTAAAATAGCAAATGAGGACTTTTCGAATCCTTGAGAGTAGATCTACACAGTAGAGTCATAATATGATATGTGTTAGTAGAAAATTTTAACTGTTTCTATTTATTCTTCTAAAGTGCTTTTAAAATGCTTTTAAGTTGGATAGATACCTATCTTAAGTTATAGAAGTCTAAAAACTGTAATTCTAGTTGTGTTAATCTTGTGATGATATGCTCTAGCTAAAAAATATGAAACATGCTAGTTGTGTACTATTTTTATAATGTTTTGGTTAATCTTGTTTAATAGGAAATTTTAGCTTGTTTTGCTTGTTATTTTCATATCTAAAGTTATATTGCTCCAATTCTTGTGAAATGTTTATGGCAGGCTAGTAGTTTCATGTGTGTGTTGTGATAAAAATTTCAGGTTTGTTGGATGCAGAATGTTTGCTTTATTGATTTAACCTGATTATTGCTTGATAAATTGTTTTAAATGGTTTATAAATAATTTGTATATGCAAAAATGTGAAATGTGGTTCCTTTGCCTTTGCATGATGATGTGGTGACCTAAGAACACTTAAAATGGCCATGTGTTTATAGAAAACTATGATCTTTAGATTTATCTTGCTCTCACATGATTTCTTGCAATAGCAATTTGTCTTTTTTATGGAGGTTTCTATGCTTATTAAAATGGCATGAAATTTGTATAGTAGACTATTGAGAGGATATGTGAGATACTGTAATTTTCTTAGAATTTATTGTGCACTTTTGATATATGTTTATTATTTCACCTAATTATCCAAATAAATTAATAAAGGCATGCAAAGAATTTATTTGGGCTTGATCATTATGTTTTCTAGTGTTCTTTTGATGAGTATAAACTGTTGGTAACAATTGTTGTACCCAAATTTGATTAGTTATATAGAGTCACATATTTATTATTCTATATTTTCAGAGAATGGCTGTTTTGGACAGTTTCTGTTGCCATGCTAATTGCATAATAAAAATGGAGTTTGCTGTAAAACTTGTTTATAACAAATTTGTAGATAACTTGCTTATCTTTCTTGTGTTAAATTTTCATGGAAATAGGCCAAATGGTTTGTGAGTTATAGTTATTTAAAGTTGGTCATCAGAAATGCTTAACATTTCATTGTCCGGATAACTTGTTCCGACCGTGAAGCCGAGTAGCTCAACTCAGGCCGGGAAACCGTTAAGTGAGGTGTGCACCCTGGAGGAAGTGAGGTGTGCGGGGAGTCAATGGCATGAGCCCAAGGGCGGGTTAAAGTCCTAAACATCCTGGCTAATTAGCGTCCCTAAGGGTGCGACGCTGATTGGACCCGCGAATTTGGTTCCCGAGTTGTCCCAAAGGTGACTTATGGCTGCTTGGTGCAGGTATGCCAGGGTTTGTGTTAAGAATAATTTCACAGCTAGGTAGGAATCGATTCGAGTCACCATCTCTCCCGGATAGTGAGAACTTGACTGAGTAGTGGCAACATAGAAACACCTAATTGAACTTAATTGTTATGATGATGATGATGATTCATAATGCTACACCGGATATGGTTACTAATGGTTACTACTTAATCAAGTGATTGCTCTAGTACAGGTGCTAATCTAGAGATGCTTAATTGAATAGGAATCAATTTGATGCTAAAGGTATTAAATATCCAAGTTATGTTACTTAAGTTTTTTATGTAAATGTTGTCAAGCTAAATCCACCGATAAAGCCTTACATACTCCTTGGTGTCATATTATTTTTGGTTTATGACAGCTAAGTGTAGCTGAGTACCCCTCGTACTCAGGGTTTATCCCACCATGTTGCATGTGGAGTTCCCGGCCTGCTGAAGATGGTGGCTAACTGCCGGTGGGCTCGGTGATTCTGTATAGTATTCTCATCTTATGCTTTTGTTAGAGGATGTCACTTATGCTAGCAATCTATTACTTGTGAACTTATTTGTAATATTATTTCCACTGCAACTCTGTGTATGTGATTTGTATTTGCTTAATCATGCGATCTTGGTTGTGAGGTTGATTTACCGAGATCTTTTGTGACACTTGGCGGACTACCGGGTTTATATGAGTGAAAGTATGTGCGCGTCAACATATTAAACGGGGACAGTTGTACTTGAGCTTGTATAAATTGGGCGGTTCTGTCATAGCTCTAGTTTCCATGATGGAGTAAGTGTGTCTTTTAGGAAGTTTTCAAGGTACTTCACTTGTTCTATCATAGGTTTGTGTGAAACCGGCCTCCGACAGTCACGTCCAGGCATAGGTCAGCATCTATGTCAATACCCAAACAAAAGAGATGCAACAATACGCTATCAGGTAAAGATAGGTCTAGGCTGGCATGTATTAATTTTGAAAACCTAGCCCAGGCTGTACCTATAGACTCCTTCTCATATTGCTCAAAGTCAAGGATCGCCCTTGGTAGAGAGTCGATTTGGGACATAGAGAAGAATGCAAGGTAAAACTTATCTTTAAGTTCATCTTAGCCCCCATTCGTACTTTCTATGGCAAGTGTGTACCATTGCTTCACCTTCTCTATGAGAGAAAAGGGAAATAATTTCCACTTTAGAGTTTCTTGTGTCATGCCTGAGATGCTTAGGCATGAACACATGTCCTCAAATTCATGTAGGTGTTGGCAAGGGTTTTCATTATTGTGCCCTGAGAAGGTTTGTGCCCAAACCATGGCTATTAAGCTAGGGTGGAGTTCGCAGCCAGATGGAAGGGTTGGTTTTGGTGCTGGCTCAAGGAACTCCCCCTTTGAAGCGAAAAGGTTAGAATTTGAGGTTGGCTTCATAATATAAGGGATAAAAGAAATATTTTTGTTTTTATAAAAGAAAAGATAAAAGATACAGATATGAGGATGAACTAGGTTCAAAGAAAATATAGCAACGGTTCCCTAGCAATGGCGCCAGAAATGCTTGTTAGTATTTCTTAACGCATATAGAAATAATCCGCAAGCGCACGGAATTACCGTTGTAGCACTTCACTCAGAAGTATTCAAGGTATCGTATTCTCCACAAGGAATGGAGGTACTCTTCAAGCTAGTTCATCCAAGGATAACACAAGTGTAGAGATGGATTCCTATGGTTCTAGGGTCTAAGGATAGATAAACTCTACTTTTATTTGCTTACTACGAGCATCGAAGAACACCTGGTTTGCCAAGCGTTGCCAGCTTATAGCTCTACGCCGTACCCAGACGTGGGGGATTACAAGGGATGGATAGGGCTATCACCATCTACTGCCTACCCCTCAACCATGAAGTACAAGGCAAACAATGGTAGCCTCTAGCCTAGACACCACGTCTACACTATCGACAACTACTCTAGCGTCATACAGGGTGATCCGTCTCTATCGAGAGCCCTCTATTAGAGTATCCACCACAAGGACGGATGATGAACCCGCAAACAAGTAAGAGTAAAGCTTAACTAATCAAAAGACATTATAACCAAAAGAACCACGAACACTCACTTAGCAGGAGAACCCGATGAAGTATAGTGCAGGTGTTCGTTGAGGTACTGTAACACCCAGTTTTATAAATAAAACTGTGGAGTGAATATATGTGGACCCAGGAAGTCCCAAACCACATATACATACAAATTGAGATGATATCATAGCTCGAACCATGTTTAAAACTTTATTACATCTCATGAACATGTCTTACACTCCATTGCCAACAGCATTATTACAGCGGATACGTAGTAAAACCAAAAACTCCCCTCTCCACAGGGACTCCAACTGGTGGTACGCCCTCTCAGTAGTCCTGGACGTCCTCGGGAAACTCCTCATAGCCTTCACCATCTGGTACCCATCTGAGATTTCCATTGGTGACAACGACAAGCATCAACTCACCATGCTCAGCAAGTATAACTATGGGGGATGCAAGGCTCAAAGGCTTGACACAGGTTAAGCGGTCAGCATTTTAGTTGGTCATATTTTATTAACACCTAAGTAGCTAACTTAGTGTAGAAAACCCATTCCCAAGTGAGAAGTTATTATAGTCATCAATATTTAAGATATCACACATCCACCCACATATCTGACTATACATAAAGGGTCTAGGCTGCTCGTGTCCATGAGCACGGCTAATATATATCAGTTTGATCAAACTCTGCAGAGTGTGTACACTTTCACCTTGAGTCGTGATACCCATTTGCCCAGGGCCCATCGACCCCCTAACACTCCCAAGGTGAGTGGGCAGGGATCACTATGAAGCCTTTCACTGGCCACCCTAACAAGTTAGTAGCCGTGAGGTTTTAGCGTCTAGGCGAATGGAGCCCCCCTTCAAGAGTGGCACACCATGACCGCAGCCCAGTACTCACCTTGACAGGCAAGAAGCCATTCTGCAACCTAGTCCCCCCTCTTGCGCCTTTCGGTAACTACTAACAAGTTAGAGCAAACTAGCTATACGGCTAAGACCGTTCCCACTTTGATTCTCAAGGATGTACGGACGTCCTGGGTTGTCGCTTTAAGTGATAGTCCTTATGGAGAGTAACTGGAGCATCAGGTACCCATACTCCAGCCCCCTTTAGATTGCTAAAAAGCATCTTTTATCCATTGTATCATATAACCATCAGTCAAGATTACAATTGAGCATTGTTGAGCGTAGCAACTTATCCTTCTATTATGCAAAACCTCCCATAGGTAACAAGGAATATAGATCAAGTACATCTAGGCAAATCCTTAGGGTATATCAGGTTAGACACATGCATATGTATAAAAGTGATTATAGTTGCTAGGTAACAAGGAAACCATAGGCTATACTTGCCTTCCCCAAATGCTTGGTCCTGAAACTGCTCCTCAAAGACCTGCTCCTCGAAAACCCCGCCCTCTATACGCATAACCATCACCAAGTAAGTCCAGACAGTCATCACATGCAAGAAATATATACATTTCTATTAGAACATCACATCATTTAGTGGAAACATAAAGAGAAGTAATTATAAAACTATTCTACTCGTTACTATGAACACCTGAGCATGAAAATCACTCTAATCGGACCTAAAATGAGAAAGTTATGATCAAAACCATTTTCAGGGACATTTCTGAACTTAAAAACATTTTTCTAAGGGCATATGCACTAGAACCGAGGCTTACAGCGAAAATAAACCTAAAACCAAGGGGCTAACTTATAGAAACTTAAGCTATGGACTGTGGGCACAAAAACCACGGTCTATAGGGGCTAAAATGCTAGAAAACGGGACCTAAAACTAATTATTTAGAACTGCAGTTGACCGCGGGTTGATTTGCTAAAACTACAAGGGCCTTTCTGTGAAAACAGCGGCGACTGACGGGCGGGTGCCGACATGGCACGACGTGGTGCGACGCGGTTGGCGGGGCTGCTGTGGACCGCGCGCACGCGTCCGACCCGCGGTCCCCCGCGAACCTACGGCGGGGACGCGCCACACGGCGGGCGTGGACAGGGCGTGGCCGTGGACCGAAGCCGTGAACCGCGTGCACAGACCCGGCCTCGCGGTCCACCGTGGACCAGCGGCAGGAGGCCGCGGCGGTGCACCATGGAAGTGGCTCCGAGTTCGCCGATGAGCAGCCGATACGGCGCTCTCGGGCTCGATTCGTGACACGGAGGTCACCGGGATATGCGGGGACGACGGTGAACCCGTTCTGGGGTCTAGTAGCGGCGGGGAGGCTCACCACGGTGAAGGCGTGGCAGCGAAATCTACAGAGAGAGAAAAGGAGCTCTGGTGAGCTTTTGCTCAAGCAAAACAAAGGAAAAAGGGCACGGGGAAGCTTCCAGTGGGTGCGGCTTCACCTGGTGATGCTCGTCGATGTAGCTACGACGTCGGCGACCGCCAGGGACGGCAACCGTGGGGGGGGGAAGAGTGGTGGTGCGGCGAGGTGGAAAAGGGGAAGAGAAAGGGGCTAGCCCTCGGCTTTATAGGATGGAGAAGGGCGGTGGAAGGGCGCGGGATGGCAGCTGTGCCCACTGAGGTGAGTGGGTGGTCATCATGGCCACCACGCCGGCGGTTACCGGTGGGATGTGCAACGGCGGCCGCCTCGGCTGGAGGTAGGGGAAGAGGCATGGGGTCACTGCCAGGTGGGGCCGGGATGGCAGCGAGTGCACACGTGGGGGGGGGGAAACGGCCTAGCGGGCGGGCGTCGCTAGGCGGCTGGTTGGGCCGTGGCCCAGACGGATGCGGCGCGCGGGGGGGGGGGAATGAAGGCTAGGCAGG
The DNA here is from genome assembly GCA_038087645.1 of Saccharum hybrid cultivar R570. Classification (NCBI taxonomy): domain Eukaryota; kingdom Viridiplantae; phylum Streptophyta; class Magnoliopsida; order Poales; family Poaceae; genus Saccharum; species Saccharum hybrid cultivar. The sequence goes on from JAQSUU010000637.1 coordinate 19,671,384, forward strand.
CCTTAGCGGGTCGCTCGGTGGGCTGCCGTGGCCGCGGGTAAGAAGGGAGGTGGGGTGGGCCTCTTCTGCGGCTGGGCTGGAAGCATGGGGCAGGAGAAAAAAAGAAAAGAGAAGGTTTTTCTAATTTCTGTTTTCTTTAAACAACTTCAAATTCAAACCAAGTTTGAATTTAAACCACTCAACTCTAGCCCCGCTGTCAAACAAAGAATTGTGATCCAGCGTGAATGCAACAAAAATGTTTCTAAACCTTATATTTCATTTTAATAATCATGAAAATTATTATTTGACCTAGATAAATCATGGGAAAGTAAATAAAAGAAAATCAATTTATTACTAATTCTTAAAAATGATTTTTAGGGTGTTACAAACCTACCCCCCTTAAGATGAATCTCGCCCTCGAGATTCAGAAGACTGAAAAAGATGGGGATGCTCTGGTTTTAGATCTTACTCTCTTTCCCATGTGGCCTCATCCTCGGAATGCCTGTTCCATTGAACCTTACACATTCTGATGATCTTACTTCGAGTGATTCTTTCTGCTACTTCCAATATCTTGATAGGATACTCAGTATATGTGAGATTTTCCTTAATATCTAGTTCCTCCAAGGGCAACTGTTCTTCAGGCACACGTAAACACTTTTTGAGTTGTGACACATGAAATACATTGTGCACCCCTGACAAACTCTCTGGTAACTCCAGCTGATAAGATACCTCTCCTCGTCTATCCAAAATCTTGAAAGGTCCCACATACCTTGGTGACAATTTTCCCTTTACATTGAACCTCTTAATTCCCCTCATGGGTGACACCTTGAGATATACAAAATCACCAACTTTAAACTCCAAATCTCTTCTCCTAGTATCTGCATAGCTTTTCTGTCTAGACTGAGCTATTTTCAGATTCTCTCTAATTGTTTGCACCTATTTTTCTGCTTCCCTCAAGATATCTAGGCCAAACACCTGTCGCTCCCCTGCTTGGTTCCAGAATAGCGGTGTCCTGCACTTCCTGCCATACAATGCCTCAAAAGGTGACATTTTCAAACTCTTCTGATGGCTGTTATTATAGGAAAATTCTGCATACGACAAACTTTTGTCCCAACTAGTACCATATTGTAAAGCACATGCCCTTAACATATCTTCTAAGATTTGATTTGTCCTTTCTGTCTGTCCATCTGTTTGAGGATGATACGCTGAACTAAAATTTAGCTTTGTATCCATGGATTCATGGAGCTTCTACCAAAACTGTGAGGTGAACTGTGTCCCTCTGTCAAATACTATCTTCTTTGGAACACCGTGTAAGCACACTATTCTCTCCATATATAACTCTGCTAGCTTGGCTCCTGTGTATGTGGTCTTGATAGGGATAAAATGTGCCACTTTGGTTAGTCGATCCACGACTACCCATATTGAGTCATAGCCTCTTTGTGTACGAGGTAAGCCCACTATGAAATCCATACCTACTTCTTCCCACTTCCATTCTGGAATCATCATGGGTTGAAGCAGTCCTGTGGGCCTTTGATGTTCAGCCTTGACCCTCTAACACATATCACATATAGCCACATATTCTGCTATGTCTTGTTTCATTCCATACCACCAATACCTCTCCCTAAGGTCAAGGTACATTTTGGTGCTTCCCGGGTGTATAGAATAAGCTGAATTATGAGTCTCCCTCAGTATCACATCCTTGATCAACTTGGAATCAGGTACACAAATCCTTTTTCCACACCACACGGTTCCACGTTCATCCAGACAAAACTTTGGGGCTTTCCCAATAACAATGTTCTCGGCAATTTCCTTAATCTTCTCATCCTCTAACTGCCCCTTGCGAATCTCACGCTCCAGAGTGGGTTCCACTTCTAATTCCATGGTGTTGGCCACTATTGTCAAGTTCAGTAATGCAACCTCTTCACATAACTCTTTTGGAAATTGGGACACACAAGCCACATTAGTATAACTTCTTCGACTTAGTGCATCTGCCACCACATTTGCTTTACCTGGGTGGTAATGGACTTCAAGATCATAATCTTTAATTAACTCTAGCCACCTGCGCTATCTCAAGTTCAAGTCTGACTGAGTAAAGATGTATTTTAGACTTTTATGGTCAGTATAAATTTCACACTTATGACCAATCAAGTAATGTCTCCATATTTTCAATGCATGTACCACTGCTGCCAATTCCAGGTCATGTGTTGGATAGTTCAACTCGTGCTTCCTTAACTGCCTTGAGGCATACGCAACCACTCTACCTTCCTGCATAAGTACACAACCCAACCCTTGTCTAGATGCATCATAGTATATTGAAAAACTCTTAGAGATGTCTAGCAGAACTAGTACTAGGGCTGTGGTTAATCTTTTTTTCAACTCTTCAAAACTGGCCTGACATTTCTCTGACCATACAAATTTGGCATTCTTTTCAAGCAGAGCTGTCATTGGTTTCGCAAGCTTAGAGAACCCTTCAATAAATCTTCGGTAGTATCCTGCCATACCTAGGAAACTTCGTATCTCACTCACATCTTTAGGTGGGTTCCAACTCAACACATCTTTGACTTTCTTTGGATCAACTGCCACTCCTCCATTTGAAATAATATGCCCAAGAAAAGACACTTCTTTCAGCCAAAACTCGCATTTGCTCAATTTAGCATAAAGCTGATGTTCTCTGAGTTTTTGCAATACTAGCCTCAGGTGTTTCTCATGTTCCTCCTCATTCTTGGAATATACCAGAATATCATCTATAAATACCACTACGAATTTGTCAAGGTATTCCATAAACACATGGTTCATCAAATACATGAAATACGCGGGTGCATTTGTCAGTCCAAAAGACATCACCGTGAATTCATAAAGACCATATCGAGTTGTGAAGGCAGTCTTTGGAATGTCAGACGTGCGGATCCTTAGCTGATGATATCCCGATCGGAGATCAATCTTGGAAAACACACAAGCACCCCTTAACTGATCGAACAGATCATCAATTCTTGGCAACGGATACTTGTTCTTTATAGTCACCTCATTAAGTGATCTGTAGTCTATGCACATTCTTTGCGACCCATCCTTTTTCTCAACAAATAAGACAGTGCACCCCAAGGTGAAGAACTAGGACGTATATAACCCTTATCCTGCAACTCTCTTATTTGTTTTTTAAGTTCTTCTAGTTCATTTACCCCCATTCGATAAGGTCTCTTTGCTATTGGTGCAGTGCCAGGCAAAAGTTCTATTATAAATTCAACTTCTCGTTCAAGTGGCATACCTGGTAAATCGGCGGGAAATACGTCTGGAAATTCATTCGCTATTGGAATATCAGTTACGGCTGCACCCTTCATCTGATTAACGTGACCAACCCCCACAATAGGTGCCTCTGCCTTAAACTCAATTCTTTCCCCCGTCTCAGTTTTCAGAAGTATGGTCCTAGTTGCACACTGAATCACAGCCTCATGTAGTATCAACCAATTCATCCCCAAAATGACATCGATTCCAGATGAGTTTAAGACTATAAGATCAGCTATGAATTCTACCCCCCTTATATTAAGCTTGACTCTAGGACATAGTAAAGTTGCTCTCATTTCCCCTCCAGGTGAGCTAACTAGCATTGTTTTCTTCAAAGTTTGCATGAGCATAGTATTTTTCTTCACAAAATGTGCAGATATAAAGGAATGTGATGCGCCTAAATCGAACAAAACTGAAGCGGAATGAGAGTTGACTGGGAACGTACCGATCACTACATCAGGTGCCTCGTTAGCTGACTCCGAAGTCACATGGTTTACTTTACCCCGGACATAATTTTGTTGTCCTTGCTTGCTTGGAGTGTGAGTACCCATCTTTTGGTTGCTATTCTGCCCCTGAGAGCCCTGAGCCACCCTCTTAGGACAGCTGTAAGAAAGGTGTCCTGGCTCACCACAGACAAAGCACTTGTTGTTTGCTACATTTGGGGTGTTAGGGGTGTTGCTCTTCACCGGGGTATGTCCCACCTGATTCTGGCGCGGCGTTTGAGCACGATACTGGCCCTGTTGCTGCGGTGTCCTCTGCTAGAAATGAGTGCAGTTGGCCACATTGGACTGCCCCTGGTACCTCTGTTGATTGTTCAAACCTTGAGAGAAACGAGGTCGACTACTGCTACCAAGCTGTTGATTCTGAAACTTCCTCTTCTTGGCTTCCATATCACGCCTCTTGCTCTCAATTACAAGAGCTTTGTCAACAAGCTGTTGGTAGTTAGCAAAGCTGTGGGAGAGCAACTGGTACTGCAACCCATCATTCAAGCCCTCCATAAAAAGTTCCTGCTTGTCTTGATGTTCTTCTATGTCATGTGGTGCATACCGAGAGAGTTGTGTGAATTTGTCCATGTATTCACTCACTGACATGCCACCTGCTTCAATGCAAGAAATTCCTTCCTCTTGAGCCTCATGAGCCCTGCTGGCACATGGTGTGAGCGGAAACTCTCCCTGAACACTTGCCAAGTAATCTGATTGGCATTCGGATAACCATTTCTAAAAGATTCCCACCAATCAAGAGCTGCCCCTTGGAGTTGTCCCGAGGCATATAACACCCTCTCACGATCATCACACTATGCTATCTCAAGCTGTCGCTCCACAGCACGAAGCCAATCATCGGCCTGAAGCGGGTCAGGAGCGCTATTGAAGGTAGGTGGGTGACCTTTCAAAAATTCCCCCCGCTTGTCCCGAACTTGATGAAGCTGTTGTGGAGGATTGTTCTGATTATTCTGCATAGTCTGCGCCATCTGCTGCATCAGTTGCTCCATCGATACAGGCGGTGGTGGAGGTGGGTTTGCTCCACCTGAGGCGGTCCTCCTGGTGTCAACCATCTGTAACATATATCCCCCATGAGCCTTACATATCCATGATCCATATTACACTTGAGAATGATCAACAAATGAATAAATGGATGATACATGACAAGAACAAAAGTAATATAGACAATCTGAAAATTTTCTGGCGATGTGCACAAACAGCGGTGCAGTAATTTGGTTATATCTCCCTGTCTGATTATCATCTGACTGCATTCCATACCTTTCTGGAAAGCTAGCGAAATTCTCTACAACTTTTATATAGAACACTTTCCCAGATTCGGCAATCAAAAAGGACAAAAACTGATTACAAACGGAACTGTTTCAAAACCCTGACAGCACAGTTACATCAACTTGATACAGCCATATCTCTCAAATGGTAACAGCTATTGACCTGGTTCCAGTCGCATACGACAGATAAGGAAGTCTAATTTATTACATAAAATTTTCATGACACTTGGATAAACAGATTTAGAGATATGATCAGAGAAAGATATACTACTCCGAAAAGAAAGAGACAGAACTGAGAAACATGATATAGAACCCCAACTATTTATTCATTAACATTATGCCTTACATAAAGGGTGCTAGATGGATGTGGACAAGCCCCACAACTCATCTCAATCATGCAAAGATCCAAATCATACATTAAGCATCATGATAAGCACGCAGGCACATTATTAAGACTCAAGTTCACATAGACTCGATACTGACTCGACTCGACTGACTCAAGACTCGCTTTATTACTCGCTCCTCATAACATAGGAATGGGACTCCTATGGGTCAATGATAGTGTGGGTGCAGGTGTAGCCAGGGTGGTGCCTCTTGCGCGAAGTGACGATAGCATTGTCCACAGCAAGAGTGGGTGGAAGTGGGTCTGGCAGTGGTCCTGCCTGCTCCTGCTGGCGCTCATACGCGTCCACCTTGGCGCGCAGCCGCTCGATCTCAAGACATAAGTCCCTCTGGTCAAGCTAGGACTTGTCCAAGGCACTGTTGAGAGCCACCACCAGGGGCACTATCTCAACAAGTCTAGCACTCTCACCCTCCTCGATCTTGGCAATCCTACAACCTGACGCCTCAGCACGACGACGTGGGAAATAGCGGTTGTCGTCATTCTCAATCGTCGGAAACATCATGTCTCTATGGGAGTAGTACGCCTGCCTCTCGGCGTCCTCAACACTTGACTCCCTGGTGAAGGTGGGGGTCATGGCAGCGTGGCAGGTGCGAACCTTCCAAGCGTGGTTGTCAGCACACCAAGTCTTCACAAACACCTTGGTCATCCAGTGCGTGATATGCACTGGGTGAGTGTACTTTCTGCTGTGGTACTCCACCACAGCTGGAGTAGGGCCATACTGCACCTGAACCAACGAAAACAACCTCGAGTGGTAGAAGTTGTCAGAGTCTACTGTGGTAAGGGTCTCCCGGGTCCACCCAGGAGGTGTCTGCTCGTCCTGCTCCTTGTCTCCCACGTGGTACTCTGGTGGCTCGTCTCCACCTCCACACGGTTCCTGGGGGTTCTGTGCCTGGCCCTTGCCCTAGCCTACGTTGGCATTAGAGCTCCTGGTGCGACTATCGGAGGGGCTGTCAGAGCGACTGTTGGAGCTATCAGAGCTGGAGCTGTCAGAAGAGTCGCTAGGGTCTCCAGCGGCAGCCGGCTACTACACGGGCTCAGGCCCCTCCTCCTGCACGACCCTCCGTGGTGCACGTCCTCCGATGCTCTTGCGGGCGGTCTTCTTTGTGCGAGCCATCTACAAAATTTTTAAATATGAATTAGACCCGAGAAATTTTCATAAAGAGCAAAGGTAGAGTACCAGAAAAAAAATTTATAAAGTACCAAAAGCAGTAAAATTTTCGGAATTAATCCTTAGAGGGGTGTCCAATCTATCTAGGGTGAGTGTCCTACAGTCGGTTCGACTTTGATACCAATTTGTAACACCCAGTTTTAAAACTGCGGAGTGAATATATGTGGACCCAGGAAGTCCCAAACCACATATACATACAAATTGAGATGATATCATAGCACGAACCACGTTTAAAACTTTATTACATCTCATGAACATGTCTTACACTCCATTGCCAACGGCATTATTACAACGGATACGTAGTAAAACCAAAAACTCCCTTCTCCACAGGGACTCCAACTGGTGGTACGCCCTCCTCAGTAGTCCTAGACGTCCTCGGGAAACTCCTCATAGCCTTCACCATCTGGTACCCATCCGGGATTTCCATTGGTGACAACGACAAGCGTCAGCTCACCATGCTCAGCAAGTATAACTATGGGGGATGCAAGGCTCAAAGGCTTGACACAGGTTAAGCGGTCAGCATTTTAGTTGGTCATATTTTATTAACACCTAAGTAGCTAAATTAGTGTAGAAAACCCATTCCCAAGTGAGAAGTTATTATAGTCATCAATATTTAAGATATCACACATCCACCCACATATTTGGCTATACATAAAGGGTCCAGGCTGCTCGTGTCCGTGAGCACGGCTGATATATCAGTTTGATCAAACTCTACAGAGTGTGTACACTTTCACCTTGAGTCATGATACCCATTTGCCCGGGGCCCGTCGACCCCCTAACACTCCCAAGGTGAGTGGGCAGGGATCACTATGAAGCCTTTCACTGGCCACCCTAACAAGTTAGTAGCCACGAGGTTTCAGCGTCTAGGCGAATGGAGCCCCCCTTCAAGAGTGGCACACCATGAGCGCAGCCTAGTACTCACCTTGACAGGCAAGAAGCCATTCTGCAACCTAGTCCCCCCTCTTGCGCCTTTCGGTAACTACTAACAAGTTAGAGCAAACTAGCTATACGGCTAAGACCATTCCCACTTTGATTCTCAAGGATGTACGGACGTCCTGGGTTGTCACTTTAAGTGATAGTCCTTATGGAGAGTAACTGGAGCATCAGGTACCCATACTCCAGCCCCCTTTAGATTGCTAAAAAGCATCTTTTATCCATTGTTTCATATAACCATCAGTCAAGATTACAATTGAGCATTGTTGAGCGTAGCAACTTATCCTTCTATTATGCCAAACCTCCCATAGGTAACAAGGAATATAGATCAAGTACATCTAGGCAAATCCTTAGGGTATATCAGGTTAGACACATGCATATGTATAAAAGTGATTATAGTTGCTAGGTAACAAGGAAACCATAGGCTATACTTGCCTTCCTCAAAAGCTTGGTCCTGAAATTGCTCCTCAAAGACCTGCTCCTCGAAAACCTCGCCCTCTATACGCATAACCATCACCAAGCAAGTCCAGACAGTCATCACATGCAAGAAATATATACATTTCTATTAGAATATCACATCATTTAGTGGAAACATAAAGAGAAGTAATTATACAACTATTCTACTTGTTACTATGAACACCTGAGCACGAAAATCACTCTAATCGGACCTAAAATGAGAAAGTTATGATCAAAACCATTTTCAGGGACATTTCTGAAGTTAAAAACATTTTTCTAAGGGCATATGCACTAGAACCGAGGCTTACAACAAAAATAAACCTAAAACTGAGGGGCTAACTTATAGAAACTTAAGCTATGGACTGCGGGCAAAAAACCACGGTCTGCAGGGGCTAAAATGCTAGAAAACGGGACCTAAAACTAATTATTTAGAACTACAGTTGACCGCGGGTTGATTTGCTAAAACTACAAGGGCCTTTCTGCGAAAACAGCGGTGGCTGATGGGCGGGCGCCGACACAGCACGACGTGGCGCGACGCGGTTGGCGGGGCTGCTACGGACCGCGCGCACGCGTCCGACCCGCGGTCCCCCGCGAACTAGCGGCGGGGACGCGCCACGCGACGGGCGTGGAGAGGGCGTGGCCGTGGACCGAAGCCGTGAACCACGTGCACAGATCCGGCCTCACGGTCCACCGTGGACCAGCGGCAGCAGGCCACGGCGGAGCACCATGGAAGCGGCTCCGAGTTCGCCGATGAGCAGCCGATACGGCGCTCCCGGGCTCGATTCGTGACACGGAGGTCACCGGGATATGTGGGGACGACGGTGAACCCGTTCCGGGGTCTCGTAGCGGCGGGGAGGCTCACCACGGTGAGGGCGTCGGCGGCGAAATCTGCAGAGAGAGAAAAGGAGCTCCGGTGAGCTTTTGCTCAAGCAAAACAGAGGAAAAAGGGCACGGGGAAGCTTCCAGCGGGTGCGGCTTCACCTGGCGATGCTCGTCGACGCAGCTACAACGTCGGCGACCGCCGGGGACGGCAACCGTGGGGGGAGGAAGAGTGGTGGTGCGGCGAGGTGGAAAAGGGGAAGAGAAAGGGGCTAGCCCTCGGCTTTATAGGATGGAGAGGGGCGGTGGAAGAGCGCGGGATGGCGGCTGTGCCCACTGAGGTGAGTGGGTGGTCATCATGGCCACCACGCCGGCAGTTACTGGTGGGATGTGCAACGGCGGCCGCCTTGGCTGGAGGTAGGGGAAGAGGCGTGGGGTCGATGCCAGGTGGGGCCGGGATGGCAGCGAGCGCATGCACGGGGGGGGGGGAATGGCCGAGCGGGCGGGCGTCGCTGGGCGGCTGGTTGGGCCGTGGCCCAGACAGATGCGGCGCGCGGGGGGGGGGGAAATGAAGGCCGGGCAGGCCTTAGCGGGCCGCTCGGTGGGCTGCCGCGGCCGCGGGTAGGAAGGGAGGTGGGGTGGGCCTCTTCTGCGGCTGGGCTGGAAGCATGGGGCGGGAGGAAAAAAAGAAAAGAGATGGTTTTTCTAATTTCTGTTTTCTTTAAACAACTTCAAATTCAAACCAAGTTTGAATTTAAACCACTCAACTCTAGCCCTGCAGTCAAACAAAGAATTGTGATCCAGCATGAATGCAACAAAAATGTTTCTAAACCTTATATTTCATTTTAATAATCATGAAAATTATTATTTGACCTGGATAATTCATGGGAAAGTAAATAAAAGAAAATCAATTTATTACTAATTCTTAAAAATGATTTTTAGGGTGTTACAGGTACAAGATGGGGAGACACCGACAAGTCTGGCACTTCCCGAGCTCTCCTTCACATCTCTCCCTACTACAAAACTCTAGCTATCTAGGGCCTAAGCCCTTTGGAGTGGTGCTCTTGTGGTGTAGCTCTTTTCCTTAAGGTGTTGTTCAAATGTGGAAGGGCCTCCTTTTATAGGTGGAGAGGAGGGAATGTCCCATGGCATATTCTCTTGATTCCTTCCTAAAATAACCAAACCACCATCTTCAACATTAATTTAACCACGATACCCATGTAACCGACCATAGTGAAGCGGTAAGTGGCAGCCCACAAAGTTTGGGCCTCAATGGGGCCACTAGGGGTGTGGCCGCACCCCAAGTAAGGCCAAACAAGCCTATCTTCGGTGGGTGATCTCCTTGGTCCTCTTGAGTGAGCCTATTTGGGTTTCACGAGGAGATGAGGTGATTTGATTTGGGTTTGTCCTTGTTTTTCTCTCTTTTGGGCCCTGTGTTTCCTAGTTGTGGGCATTCTCCCCCTTGGGCTCATGTCGGGTGTTTGTATTGTTGTATTTGTTGTCCACTTTAGGTACATTTCTTGTGTTATTTTGACATGTCCTCCTATAAATGATGAATCACTAAAACTTGTGGAACTTGTTAATTATAAACCCTATTTACTAAGTTTTGGTATTTGTTTGTATGGATTTTATGTAAAGTTGGTGGGTGAAAATTGGAGTTAAGCACCACCAATAGCCAAGCTATGCCGTCAGGAGCTCCCCCAAATCAGAGTGGCGAAGAATAATTTAGAGAATGAAGTTTGGGTCGAGACCACCCTTAATGATATGATGGCTCATTTCGACATAGGCACACCACCACTAGAGAGTACGCAAGAGCACATGTCTCTAACAACCAAAGAGGAACTATATGGGGTGACCCTGCTCGAGTTCCAAGTCCGGATACCTGAGGAAAATAGCTTGTTGATGAGTCTGCATGCCTGCCAGATCCTTTGGGAATGTCCTCTAGCGTTTTGCTACAGGACGATCCTGAATGGAGATTGAGGCGTGTAGATTTGCCTCCTTAGGTGGATGATGCCGACCTGGTTGCATCTAGGCCCTGTTTGAGCTAAGCGTGGCAAGGGCCATCACTGCAAGATTTGGACACCAAGGGCGAGCTTGTTCAATGATCCCGAAGAGCGCTGTTGCTTTGACTTTGGTTGTCGGGAGCTGGAGGGGATGACAAGGTACGCAGATAACCTAGCTACTATGTTGCAGACCTTAGCCGATGCTGTCAAGGCAAAGGGTACCTCCTACAAAGACTCCATTGGTGCTGCCTTGGAGGTATGATTTTTGCTGGGTGTTTAATTTACCTTCTAGCCCCCGAATGCCTACCCAATGTGACCATCAAGCAGTTGTCTCTACTATGATTTGCTTAGGGCTATGTAGTGGACCAAATGGGTCTAAGCTCCTGAGTCTTGGGTTTATTCGTTTTGAATGAAGCTAAGACTTATGTTGTCTTGTTCTTGTAGCATATTCAGAAGAATTCCTCAACTAAATTTGCATTCATATGGGAGAGGTTCCCCAACCCAGACATAGTGGCCCAAGCGAGGATAACCAAGCTAGAGAAGGAGGTGGCAATCCGGAAGCGCCATTAGGATGAGGCTCAAGGTATCTTTCTACTAGAATCTCATCCTCCTATTTCCATTGAAGGCCTGTTGGGATTTGTTAAACCCCTTGGTCTTTCAGCTGCTGCTAAGGCAATCATTGGCCTATCACGGGAGAAGGCCGCTCTTCATGCCTTAGGCTCTGCATATTAGCGCGAGATGTAGAAGCTGGAGCTTGCCTAAGGGAAATGGAAAAGCTACAGAAGCAATCCAAGGTAACCTTTCCCTTGCATGAACATTGTATGCCATGATTGCTTATGAATTTTTGACTGATATGATTAGTGATAGTGGAGTCGATTGAGGTGAATAAGCGCCTTCATGACGAGCTTGTTGAGTGCAAATCTATTCTCCTAGGCTTAGAGACCACGGCTGCTAAAGCTGAACACATGCACATGGAGGCTCACTTGGCAATGGAGGTGGATTACATGTCCCAGGTGTCATCCCTTGAGAGCGAGCTATAGGGCAGTCACGATGGGTCTGTTGGCACTTCTTAGCGTAGCCACTAGGTTTGTATCCCTAGCAACATTGCCAAAAGTGCTTGTTGGTATTTCTTAGGATCATCACTAATAATTAGCAATGCCACTAAGTAATAGCCTTGATAGTTCCTTAACAATTTTAGATATTTATCTGCAAGCGCATGGAGCAATTATTGTAGCATTTCACCCGGAAGTATTCAAGGTATCATTATTTATATTTTCCTAAAGGAAGGCATCTGATTAAGAGTCTAGTATGGATATGAACTTGAATGATAATGCTTGCAAGTACGCCAATGTTTATAGCAGGGGTAAAAACGGTGATTTCAAGATAGTGGATACACACTTGGCATTCCTCAAAGGATAAAATAAAGAGAAAGAATAAAAGAATAATCCTAAGTCGAATAGGCATTGGTCTAGTATAGTCATACAAATATTAGTTAATAATCATACAAATTATATAATTAGTTTTAGGGCTAAGTGTGAAGTAGGTCGGGAGGCCACCGAGTATTGGTCTACCAGCAACCTCATGTGACAATTTAGACTCCTACACCCTAGTCGAACGTGGGGGATTACAAGGGATGGACAGGGCTGTCACTACCTGCCACCTACCCCTCAACCATGGAAAGGGACAATGCATTCACCTGTCTCTCCATACCCAAGCACCACGCTTGCGTATATAGAAACTACCCAAATCCCCCTAGGTCCCTGACCCTACAGATCGATGGGTAAAGGACTTGGGCACACCTAACGGCACGATGAACCGCCACCTCAACTTAGCTCTAATCTCGATTATAGAAGTTATATGAGTGGTTAAGCATAAAATTAAGTGTGCTACTTTCATGACGCACAAATTATAGACTGGTTCATATATCAAGATTATAACACAATAACTATACTTTAGTTCATACGTATGACTATAAATATAAGATGAGAGCATGACTTTGGAAGAACCCATATCTCTATTCATACCCAAAGGTCTCTTCTTCCAAGGAGCCAAGCTCTCCATGGAAGCTTTGCCTTGTTCTAAATCTACTACTAAAAGTGTAAAGCTAAGAGATACTAGAGAGGAGAGTGAGGTTTGCTCGAGTTGAGTGTGAGGAACCCCAAAGTGGTGTGTGTTGTAGAGGGGGGTTGCCCCTCTATTTATACAAGGAGCAAGGGCGGTGCTTCGTCTATTCTTGGCACGAAACCCCGGGTTGCACCGCCTCTACATGAAGGCATGCCACCGCCTGTCAAAGGGGTGGCTGAGCAGCGTGTAACACCCTAGGTGTTAGCCACTGGCTAGATAGTGGGATTGGACCTAAGTAAGCAATGTCCAGTGATGATCATGAGTTGGATCACAACATTGGAATGGTGTCAAGTGAGTTGAAGCCTCTTCTCTTTGAATTAAGGCCTAACTTAATCTTTGTGAAATGAAGACAAAGCTTGTTTGCTGGTGATTGCCCCTTTCAAATATATGTTTGAGTAATGTTAATGGAACTTCTTTCATGTGTCTCACATCACTCTCTATCTATAGTAATCACTGAAAAAGTTTCATGAAGTTTGGAATCAAGAAGTCACATGAAATGATAAGTTATATCTTTGCTTGAATTGCACTGTTAAGTGAATAGAAATATAGGTCATCAACTACACCTTGCAAACTTGCCCAAATGACTCTAATTGAACTCTACAACAAAAGCCATGAAGGGTTCATGTTGAGCAAATGTCAAGAAAATGCCTCAATTGGTCGAAAACCCTAATTCTAGGGCTTATCATGATGCTGCTTTAACCAAACTAAAGGAATGGGTTCTATTCAAGATACAAGGTTTGACCTTAAATCAAAGTTGTAGTTTAGTTAGTGTCCTACAAACTTTGTTTAAGGAGCAAGAGCCAAAACAGCTTGGAAGTTTGTCAAACAAAGGCTCAAAAATTCAACTTGCTGCTATTTTTCTAGCACTTGGAATTATTTAAGTCATGGAGATGTTACTCAATGTCGACATTGATTGGCATCTTGCGTTCTTAGATTTTTGTTAAGCCACTTAAGTTGAGCCAAATATAAAAGTTGGAGTTTACATCTTGGTGAAGGTCTAGGAAAAAGTTGCATTCAGTTTGACCAAGTTTTGACTACTGAAAGCAAGTTTCTGTGACCATTTTCAAAGCATTGACATTGCCATTTTGGGGGTTAAATATCGGCTAACCTATTGCTCTAGTGGCCAAACATCCTAAATAGAAAATGAAGAGCATTAGTAGGCCGTCAAACTTCACTTTTGGCCTAGGTCTAGATTCGGCCCAGAAGGATCCCAAAATCACGTTCCGCCTTAACCACTCCGGCGCATGCCACATGTTCGATGAAATGCTGACGTGACCGTGAGCATGGACACCGCGCGCCCCCACCTCTACCATGCACCTCTACCTCCCTGCCACATGCCCTGCTACTCTAGAGTGGGCGCCGAGCTCCTCTCCCACTCCCTCACTCGCTCGCTCGCCCTCCCTCGCTGTGGAGCTCACGCAGCCACTCGCCGTGGCCGGCTGCAGCCATGGCCGGCAAGCTAAGCCCCTGCCGCCTGCGTTCCCACTGCTCTGAGCGTCCTTGTGACCAGCAACGGCTGTCATCACCTTTTCCATGTGACGTCGGGCTCGTAGCACCCCTCCTCCGGCCGTCTCTATCGCCGTAGTGCCACCACCAGCGATGCCGCTGCGGGTAACACACGCACGCGTGTGGCAGGGCCATCAAGGCCGCCTCGAGTCGAGTCGAGGGCACCTGCAGGTGCAGCGTGGTAGCGTGATCCTCGCCGTCGAGGGCCTCCCCATAAGCCGGCCAGCTGGCCTCCCCAACCCTCTATACGAGGAAGGAGACAAAGGACCTCGCACGAGAATTCAAGAAAAGTGAGGGTCCTGAGTGCAAAGCCGTGAGTCATATGAATAGTGCTAAACTAGATCTGTTCGCTGTGGTTTATTTTGTGAAAAGTGTAGGGGCCCTAGTGCAAGATCTGTTTCCTTTTCATTTGTTTTATGCATTAAATAGCTAAAACTTCATAAATTCATATAAAATCATAGAAAAATCATAAAATAGCAATGAGGACTTTTAGAATTCTTGTGAATAGATCTATGTAGTAGAGTCATAATATGATATATGTTAGTAGAAACTTTCTGATGTTTTTAATCTTGAAAAGTGCTCCTAGAAATGTTGTTAAGTTGACCAGAGCCCTTCTTGAGTTATAGAAGTCCAAAAATAGAAATTCAAGTTGTGTTCATCTTGTGATGATATGATCTAGCTAAGAAAAATATTATACATACTAGTTGTTTACTGTTGTAATAAGGTTTTGATTTAGTCTTGTTAAATAAGCAAATCTAGCTTGTTTTGCTTGTTATTTTCATATCTAAAGTTGTGGTGCTCCAATTGCTGTGAATTTTTATGGTAGGCTATTGATGTCATGTGTATGCTGTGGTAAAAATTTCATGTTCATTGGATGTAGTATGATTGAGTTATTGATTTAACTTCTTTATTGCTTGATAAATGGTTTTAAATAAGTTATAATTATTATGAGAGTGTAAAAATGGAAAAGATTGTTCCTCTACCTGTGTATGATGCTATGCTACCATAATGACATATAATATGGTCATGCATTTGAAGAAAATATTGAGTTTCATATTTATCTTGCTCTCACATGATTTCTTGCAATAGCAATTTGTCTTTGTCATAGAGGTTGCTATGCTTCTTCAACTAGCATGAAATTTGTACAGTAGACTATTGGGAGTATGTATGAGCTACTGTAATTTTTGTAGAATTTACTGTACACTTTTGATGTATGTTCATAATTCCACCTAATTATTAAAGGCATGAAAAGAATTTAATTGGGAATGGCCACCATGTTTTCTAGTGTTCTTTGGATGTATATAAATTGTTGGTAATATTGGTTGTACCCAGATTTGATTGGTTATATGGAGTCACATATTTATTGCTCTGTATTTTCAGAGAATGGTTGTTTTGGACAGTTTCTGTTGCCATACTAATTGCATAATGAAAATGGTGTTTGCTGTGAAACTTATTTATAACAAAGTTGTAGATAACTTGCTTATCTTGCTTGTGTTAAATTTTCATGGCAATAGGTCAAATGATTTGGGTGTTATAGCTGTTTAAAGTTGGTCATCAGAAATGCTTGCTCTCTGAAATTTCTGGACTAGATTTGAGAAATATACTTGTTTGACCTTGATAACTATTGAATTAGCTTGAGATGATTATAAGAAAGTTTTATACAATTTCATAGGCTTTTCAGAAAGTCTTGTATCATGTTTGTTGGAGATGTATAACTCCAGTTATGGTTGAAACAAGTGACTACTATGTTGCTGTCCAGAATCTAAGTTTGTACCTAAAGTTGTTGCTTCACCTTGCCTTGCTTTATGTGTTGCTAAGTGTGGCTCATGTCTTTGATGATGATTAAGTAATATACCTGAGACCTTGTGAAACTTGTGTCATGCTTAGTGTTGTCTTCTTTGCTATCTTAGCATGATAGGTTGTGTGATATCTAATTAAGTAACGTAAGGTGCTTATATATGTTTGGTATAGCCTTGTGCTCATCTTGAATGCTTTTATGTGATGCATCTCTTATTGCCATTCGTCGCATCCATGCACTTGCATCTTGGATCCTAGGCAAGCCCCAGAGCATTCTAAGCCTCCTACCCTCTCTTTTATAAATACACATGAGTATAACTTGTGTTGTGCATTAGGTTGATAGGAGTTGGATGAAACTGTTGGTGCATTTTGCCCTACCTTGTCCACTATATATGTACCTGTACCCTTACTAGATGAGTAGGTCAATATATGCTTAGCCAGGCTTAGATCGGTAGAAGTCGGGTGATTTTTAGTCACATGCGAGATATAGGTGGATACCAGGTCATGGTGGCTACCGTGGAAAATAACCATATGATGATTATATAAATTGAGGCCGGACGGGGTCTATGTTGAAGGTTGACTCATGTGATTCTGTCTGTGCCGATTAAGGACTGTATCAATGTTGTGTGTTGGGTATTTTTAACGCACACAGAGAAATCTGCAAGCGCAAGGATACCGATGTAACTTTCACCCGAAAGTATTCCAGAGTATTGATTTCCACGGGGAATGTGAAGTGTACTAGAGAATCAAGGCCGTCCAAGGATAAAGATAAGAGAAGAAAGATATATATATTTTTGGCGGGAAGAGAGGAACTTTCTAGGGTTTTCTAAGTTGATTGGGTGATCAAGATCGGGCTTACTATACTTTACTTACTATGGAGCAACAATATATTTCTGACTCTCGAAAGAGACTAGGAAGAAAGTAGTCGGGGAAAGACTGCCAAAAGCTCTACGAAACACCAACCCGAACGGGGTGGATTGCAATGGTCGAACAGAGCTGTCACCTCTGAGGGCTACCACAACTAACCGTGAGATTGGGCGCAAACTCAGGTAAACTATAGCCTAGACACCACGTCTACGCTAGGGTTTACTACTCTAGCCAAATATTATAACTAGAGCACTCAAATACAAGCGAAGTACAAGTAAATAGAATAAAGTAAGAATTAAATAAGAACTTTGAACTTAGAAATAATAATTGAAGAACCTCGAGATTGCTGAATGATGAACCAGATGCTGCAAAAGTACAATGTTGAGGAAGATCTGACAGATCTGGTTCCTCCTCAGCTCTCTCCTCCTTTCTCTCCCTATTTTCTAGATACAACTAGATGAACTAGAACTAGATCTAGATGAACTAGAACTAGATGAACTAGAGGGACCCTCTTCTACTTGGATGGAGAATTGAAACCCTAGCTTTTGATATGTAGAAGAGATATGGTCTCAAACCCTAGGGGGGAGCCTTGCTTATATAGCCCTCTAGGAAGCACCACAACCGTCGGATCAAACCGACCTTAATCAACGACTTTTTATTAATCCTCAAAGGCAGTGGAGGCAAGATCCACGAGATCACACCTGATTGGCTCTGCAGCCCGGGCGCCCGCCCCTACCCCTTTGGCGGCCGCCCGGCTTCTGGGCCTGTTTCACCTCTGGTTTATGTCCAGAGTCTTCTCATACCTTCCAGATTCTAGAAAAGTTGGTCGTACCCCTTTTGTCTCTATGTAAACCTGACATGTGGGCCTTGGTTCTTTTCAGCCGACACCCTGCAGAATCAGACATTCACCAAAACTTGTAGAATTCTATCAGTAAACCCCCTATATCTAAGTGGTAATTATGTTTAGGCCCCTTTTCATGTTTCGTTGACGGTTAAAAATAAGAATTATCTACCATCAACAAACTCCCCCAAGCTTACCCTTTGCTCGTCCCTAAGCAAAGATAAACTCAGTGATGGATCAGGAGTTGCTACAATGCTTTCATGCCTCAAAAGTACACATGTGTTCAAACAAGAACTCTTCTCTGTTTTAGGGTGAACTATTCTAACTTTCAAACTTACCCATATTACCTTCCACCATGGGACTTGTAGCCATTACTTGGGTCTTGTGCAGTTGAAAGATAGAATGGTCAAGTCAAGCACTATGTCTCTAGCTCTTTGATCAACCTTCATTCTGGAGTTTTGGAAGATTTTCAAATAAAACTCAGAGATTCCTATGTATGACCTTCTCAAGTCTCTCCTTTGTGGTATTTCTAGATCCTTACCAAGGCATTAAGAGTGTATGCCTTCTCTCTTCTCTCAAAATATGTGGTATTTTTGGTGTAAGGCATAATAGCATTGTCTTCTCTCTCTCACCCTACAACTTAATAGGCTTATGTGGAGCTCATAGGTGGGGAGACAGCTAATACATACTTGCAAACATTTATTGCATAGTCAAACCATGGATCCAGAGGAATGAGTCCAGTCATACAGTCAAATCAAGATGTGCATGTGTGGTCCTAAAATATGTGGGTTGAGTGGAAATGTGGTAGTAGTGGCACATAGCGATGATGGTGAGTAGAAACGAAGGGGTAAAGAAATGATAATGGTGAACACCTAATTCTACTTTTGCTCCTTGAAGAAATTTATACCTCTCTTGAACTTTGAAGAACTTTGGGGAGAACTTGGAATGCTCGAAATCTCTCTATGTTGGGACATTTGTCCTCTTTCTTTCTTCTTCTTCTTTTTTTCTTCACTCTTTTTTTTCAGAGCACCCAAGCCTCTTTTTGGAAATATTGATGGAGGTAGTAATAGGAATATTTGGAGCTTTATTGGATAACAAAAGGGGCTAGCAATGGATGACGGGATTTTTTTATGCTCACTCCCAGTGTAGGAGTAGAACAATTTTGGGATGTGTCTAAATGGAAAGTATGTGGATGCGTACTTCTAGGGTAGAAGCAGCACATATGGGTGGAGTGTACATGATCTTGATTTTAACCGCATGACCAATTCCTAAGGGTCAAGACAACTTGACCATACTTAATGCTCACAAGTTGTAAATATAAGTGGAAGTTTTCCTAATCTAACAAGCATGATATATGGTTGTGGTAGGAATTTAAACTCTCATCATACAGGAACTCATCATACAGCAGTTTAATTTTTCAAAAGATAAATTCTTCAGAACTCTAGTATCACTTAGAACAAGATAAATAGTAGCTCAGACCTTCCCATATCATACCCGTCAACTACCTAGACTTAGATCAAGCATTTGCCACCCACAAGTTTTAGGTTCAGAGTAAATCTTAGATCAAAACAGTGTATCCAAAACTTGGGAGAGTTCTAGGTTGAAAACAGACACTTGAAAGGAATTACGGCAGAGAAACTATTCATCATTTCCATAAGAGTTTATTATAGGGATTTATTTTAGCAGGCAAAACCTTGTACACTCTCCTTTTATTTAACAAACTTAAACATTAAACAGAACTAAATATATATAACAAGCAAATCTGAATTAAGATATATAAGAAGGGAATAAGAAATACTTAGCTAGATACACGGGGAATGCTGTCCCCCAAGCTGGATGTTGACATAGTCATTCTATTGTAGATTGATGTAGGTCTCACTCTTCTCAAACTTCCCAAATCCTTGAATATGTTACTTGAATCATCCTGAAGTGTGACAACACCATGGGATGCAACTTCAATCACCTTGAATGGTCCTTCCCATTTGCTTCTAAGTTTTCCATGACCGAAGAGCTTCACTCTTGAGTTGAACAGTAGAACTTTATCTCCAGGCTTGAATTCCTTATGCTTGATTTTCTTATCATGCCATCTTTTGGTTCTCTCCTTGTAAATATTAGAGTTGTGATAAGCCTTTTCTCTCCATTCTTCTAGCTTAGATATTTGCATCTAATGATTCTTACCAGCTAGATGGAGATCCATGTTCCATTTCTTGATTGCCCAATAAGCTTTAAATTCCAATTCAACAGGCAAGTGGCATGTTTTCCCATAGACAAGCTGATAAGGTGACATGCCTATGGGTGTTTTGTATGTAGTTCAGTATGCCCATAGTGCATCATGAAGCTGGTGCTTCCATTTCTTTCCCATCTCATCCACGGTCTTCTGTAGAATGTTCTTGATTTGCTTATTTGACGTTTCTGCTTGACCACTTGTTTGGGGATGGTATGGAGTTGCAACACTGTGTTTGACTCCATATCCAGCTAGGAACTGTCTGAAGGACTTATCAATGAAGTGTGATCCTCCATCACTTATGACCATTCTCGGCATTCCAAACCTTGGAAATATCACTTCATGAAACATCTTCTTAGCATGCTTGGAATTGGTAGCTCGACATGGTAAGGCTTCTACCCACTTGGATACATAGTCAACTGCCACCAAGATGTATTTAGCATCTCCTGACTTCTAGAATGGTCCTATGTAATCAATTCCCCAAACATCAAACAACTCTATTTGGAGGTTGTTCTGGAGTGGCATTGCATCCCGAGTATTTATGTTTCCATATTTCTGACATCTGGCACATCTTCTAACAAACTCCTTTGTATCTTGATACATCGTTGGCCAGAAAAATCCACTTTGCCAGATCTTTGCATTTGTGCGGAATGCTCCCTAATGTCCTCCATAGGGTGATGCGTGACATCTTTCTATGATTTTCATGGCGTCAACCATTGGGACACATTTCCGTAACAATCCATCAGCACATACCCGATAGAGATACGGATCCTCCCACAAGTGGCAACGAGCTTCATATTTGAGCTTTCTCTTGTCTCCTCTAGGTGGAACATAGCCTGCAACCATATAATTCACAATATCTGCATACTAAGGGTCCGAGTGTGTTACCATGAGGAGTGTGTCATCCCTCAGATAGTGATTGATAGGTAACTCATGTGTTTCCTTATATTGAAGCCTAGATAAGTGATCGGCTACAGAATTCTCTACTCCTTTCTTATCTTTTATATCAATGTCAAATTCTTGGAGCAAAAGAATCCATCTTATAAGATGGGGTTTAGCATCTTTCTAGTGAGTAGGTATTTAAGGGTAGCATGGTCTGAATAGATGATTATTTTTGCTCCAACTAAGTAAGATCTAAACTTGTCTATTGCAAAGACAACTGCCAACAACTCTTTTTCAGTGGTAGAATAATTGAGTTGTGGCCTGGTCATGGTTTTGCTAGCGTAGGATATAGCATAATGCTTCTTATCCTTTGTTTGGCTGAGAACGGCACCAACAACAAAGTCGCTAGCATCACACATGATCTCAAAAGGCAGCATCCAATCAGGTGGTTGGATGATTGGAGCTGAAATGAGTGCCTGCTTAAGAGTTTGGAAAGCTTCATGGCACTCATTATTGAAGATGAAAGGTGCATCCTTAGCTAATAGGCTAGTGAGGGGTTTAGCATTTTGAGAAAAGTTTTTGATAAAACACCTATAGAACCCCGCATGGCCTAGAAAGCTTCGGATTCCTTTCACATTCATGGGAGGTGGAAGTTGTTCAATGACTTCAATCTTTGTTCTATCCACTTCTATCCCATGTTCAGACACTTTGTGTCCTAGCACTATTCCTTCCCGAACCATAAAATGACATTTTTCCTAGTTTAGGACTAAATGCTCCTCTTCACACCATTGTAAGACTCTGTCTAAATTCTCTAAACAGTCATTGAAGGTTTTGCCATAGATAGTAAAGTCATCTATAAACACCTCCATGATTTTCTCGATCATCTCAGAGAAGATAGACATCATGCACTGTTGGAAAGAAGCTGGAGCATTGCACAATCCGAACGACATTCGTCGGTATGCATAAGTTCCATACGGGCATGTGAAAGTGGTCTTACTTTGGTCATCGGGGTGGATTGGGATTTGGTGATATCCGGAATACCCATCAAGGAAACAAAAGAAAGAGTGGTTTGCAAGCCGTTCCAACATTTCATCAATGAAGGGTAACGGGAAGTGATCTTTCTTTGTAGCCTTGTTGAGTTTTCGATAGTCTATGCACATTCTCCACCCAGTGATAGTTCATTGAGGAATGAGTTCATTCTTTTCATTTGTAACAACTATCATCCCTCCTTTCTTTGGCACCACTTGGATAGGGCTAACCCATTCACTATGTGGCACGGGATAAATAATCCCAGCTTGGTAAAGTTTTAAGACTTCTTTCTTAACGACCTCTCGCATAGCGTTGTTAAGTCTCCGTTGTGGTTCTCTTGTCGGTGAGATGTCAGGATCTGTAGGGATACGATGCATGCAGAGAATGGGACTAATTCCTATGAGGTCATGGATTGAGTATCCTATAGCTAATCTATGTCTTTCTAGGACAGTGACAAGCCTATAGGTTTCTTCTTGGGAAAGCTTGTCACTTATGATGATAGGAGTTTCTAGATTATTATTGAGAAAGACATATTTCAAGCCAAGAGGAAGAGGTTTTAGCTCAATTGGGGGTTGTGGAGGCACCTCCAAAGGGTCTAGCTCGACAAGTTCTGCTAGCTCTTCCTCTTCTTCAATGAAGTGTTCATCATCGAAAAGAGGTTGGGCCTTGTCTTCTAGAGATGCCATTAAAACTTCCTCAATAGGTCTTCTTCGGGCTTGGGTTCTACTATCGTGTTATGTGAGCGTGCAAGTGAGACATTGATAGTAGAATTTCCCAACTTTAAATTCAAGAGACTTTGTTTTGGTCGCTCTTGAAAGAGTGTCCCTAAAGGTACACCAATCAAAATGGACCTGTCCGAGATGTCATAGATGTGAAAGTCTAGACGATACTCAGAACCTCTTATGCACAAGGGAATAGACCTCACAACCCCATAACTTTCTAGAGTAACTCTGGAAGGAGTTCTTAAAAGCTTATGAGATGAGATCAAGGACTCATTGGGACAAAGTTCATCAGCCAAAGCCTTAGAAATAATGTTCATCCCAACAGTAGGACTATAATGAGCCTCTATGGTTGTCTTCTTTAGGATGCAAGTTAGAACATCAGAGGGGGCAATGATTCGGGCTACCTCACTGGATAACTTCGTTTTTGCCAACCACTCATGGCTCATGATGGCTGAGAGTCCCTTGATGTGTTCCATTAAGAAGGGATCATTTTGTGAAACATCGTCATCCTTAAATGGTGAGGAGTGCTCTAGAGGCTTTACTTGAACTAGAAAGTTCGAGGCATTCCCTAAATCTTCAAAAAGACCATACTTAATTTCAGAGAGGAATGTAGAAGGATGGGGCTCATCGTCTTCCAACATATTTTGTGTTTTCATAGAAGATTCTTCGATCTCCTCTTGTTGGTCAGGGCTTGGCTCGACTTCTTTTTCTTCTTTAGGAAACTCATCAAAAATGCCAGTGTAGGGAGTATTTTCAAGGATTTTCTCAAGGATAGCTTCCCCCTCACTAAAGGACATGTGCATGAATGAGCCTCCAGAGGATATGTTGAGGTGCAGCGCAACTTCTTTGCTAAGACCATGGTAGAAGTGATTTAGAAGGATGTGGTCAGGCAAAGATAGGTCTGGACTAGTGTTTCTAAGGCTTGTGAACCTAGCCTAGGCTGCTCCTAGAGTCTCCATCTCCTTCTTTTCAAATGTAAGAATTTCTATTCGAAGGGCATTAACTTTAGAAATAGGGAAGAAAGCGAGACCAAATTTGACTCAAAGTTCATCCCAGTTTCCATTTACTCCTGCGGTATGAGCATACCATTGCTTCGCTATTCCTAAAAGGGAGAATGGAAACAATTTCCATTTAAGGGTCTCTTGCATCATGCCAGCGATAACGAGGCAAGAACACAAGTGCTCAAATTCTCGAAGGTGGGTATAAGGATTTTCATCTTTTAACCCAGAGAAGGATTGCGCCTGCACCATGGCTATAAAGCCAGGTTTGAGTTCATAGCTAGATGTCGTAATTGGCTTTGATGATTGTGGTGGCTCTAAGAACTCACCCTTTGGTGTAGAGAATTTATGAATAGGAGTGGAATCCATATGGTAAGGTGGTTGTGGTAAAAAGGTGGTAAAAGGAAAAGGGTACACGGACAAACTTGGTTCTAAACTAGCACAGCTACCGTTCCCCGGCAATGGCGCCAAAACGCTTGTTAGGTATTTTTAACACACACAGAGAAATCCGCAAGCACACGGATACCGATGTAGCTTTCACCCGGGAGTATTCCAGAGTATCGATTTCCATGGGGAACATGAAGTGTACTAGAGAATCAAGGCCGTCCAAGGATAAAGATAAGAGAAGAAAGATATATATATTTTTGGCGGGAAGAGAGGAACTTTCTAGGGTTTTCTAAGTTGATTGGGTGATCAAGATCGGGCTTAATATACTTTACTTACTATGGAGCAACAGTACCTTTCCGACTCTCGAAAGAGACTGGGAAGAAAGTAGTCGGGGGAAGGCTGCCAAAAGCTCTACGAAACACCAACCCGAACGGGGTGGATTGTAATGGCCGGACAGAGTTGTCACCTCTGAGGGCTACCACAACTAACCATGAGATTGGGTGCAAACTCAGGTAAACTATAGCCTAGACACCACGTCTACACTAGGGTTTACTACTCTAGCCAAATATTATAACTAGAGCACTAAAATACAAGCGGAATTCAAGTAAATAGAATAAAGTAAGAATTAAATAAGAACTTAGAACTTAGAAATAATAATTGAAGAACCTAGAGATTGCTGAACGATTGACCAGGTGCTGCAAAAGTACAATGTTAAGGAAGATCTGGCAGATCCGGTTCCTCCTCAGCTCTCTCCTCCTCTCTCTCTCTCTCCCTATTTTCTAGATACAACTAGATGAACTAGAACTAGATGAACTAGAGGGACCCTCTTCTACTTGGATGGAGAATTGAAACCCTAGCTTTTGATCTATAGAAGAGATATGGTCTCAAACCCTAGGGGGGAGACTTGCTTATATAGCCCTCTAGGAAGCACCACAACCGTCGGATCAAACTGACCTTAATCAACGACTTTTTATTAATCCTCAAAGGCGGTGGAGGCAGGATCCACGAGATCGCTCCTGATTGGCTCTGCTGCCCGGGCGCCCACCCCTACCCCTTGGGCGGCCGCCCGGCTTCTGGGCCCGTTTCGCCTCTGGTTTGTTTCCAGAGTCTTCTCATACCTTCCTGATTCTAGAAAAGTTGTTCATACCCCTTTTGTCTCTATGTAAACCTGACATGT
This sequence comes from Saccharum hybrid cultivar R570, assembly GCA_038087645.1. Lineage (NCBI taxonomy): Eukaryota > Viridiplantae > Streptophyta > Magnoliopsida > Poales > Poaceae > Saccharum > Saccharum hybrid cultivar. The sequence goes on from JAQSUU010000637.1 coordinate 19,696,743, forward strand.
GGGCCTTCCTTGGTTCTTTTCAGCTGAGACCCTGTAGAAACAGACATTCACCAAAACTCATAGAATTTTGTCAGTAAACCCCCTATATCTAAGTGGTAATTATGTTTAGGCCCTTTTTCATGTTTCGTTGACAGTTAAAAATAAGAATTATCTACCATCAACGTTGTGCCTCAGTCATTTTTTAACATAGCCTCTTACTTAGCTGGCCAAATAAGTGGTTCTGACCGCGAAGCCTAATAGCTCTATTCAGGCTAGGAATTGGTATGCTTAGGTGTGCATACTGGATGAAGGAAGGATGTGCGGGAGCACGATTTGACCAAGGGCAGGCCGGACCTGATCGTCCTGTCAATTGGTTGGCCCCTGAGTATACGGCCTCGTCTGGAACCACGACAGATCCTAAATAGTACCAATGGTGACCAAAGGCTAGCCTTGCAAAGCATGCCTAGTTTGTGTGGGGAAATTTTCACCAGCTGGCTTGGAATCGATTCGAATTGCCATCTCTCCCAGATAGTGAGAAACTATGACTGAGTTACTTCATCGTAGTAATGTGACGATGGAATATGATGGTTATGATGATGAAAATGCTAAACCTGATATGGTTACTAATGTGATGCTTATAAATCAAGTGATTGCTATAGATTAGGTGTAAATCTAGCTATTATAAGCTTCACTAAACTTGGTGCTAAAATATTGACTAAAAGATTGAAAGTGATGACTCATGATAGTAATGCTCTTTTGCAAAGTTATGCTATCCAACCAACTCCACCAAATAAGGCTTGCATATCCTTGAGAGTCTTTTTATTTCCATCCTATTGGGCAAGTCTAGCTGAGTACATTCTAGTACTTAGGGTTTATCCCACCATGTTGCAGGTGAAGTTCTCGGCCTATTGAAGATGGTGGCTAACCAACGGTGGGCTCGGTGATTCCGTACAGCATTCTCATCTCCATGCTTTTGTTAGAGGATATCACTTATACTAGCAATGTATTTGGAACTTATGTTATTGTAATCGTTTGAAAGCTATGTTGTTTTCATAAATCGGATTTGAACCCAAACTTGTACTATTAATGGTGAACTCTTCTATAATATTATTTCTACTACAAATCTGTGTATGTGATGTGTACTTGCTTAATCATGCGATCTTGGTTGTGAAGTTGATTTACCGAGGTCTTTCAGGACACTCAACAGACTACCGGGTTTATATAAGTGAAAGTATGCGCGTGTCAACGTGTTCAGCGGGGACAACCATACATGATCTTGTATAAATTGGGTGGTTCTATCACACAGCACCGGCAGGGGGTCACCCGCCCTTAGGGTTCAGCCACCCCTTGACCGTGCCGCCTCACCACCACCTTCGCGTGGTAGGCTGTGGGCTGGACCTCGATCACTCCTTGGTGGTGCTTCGCCCGGTTTGAGTTGAGTTGATGGGCGTCTCCCTTGTTCCTTTGTGCAAATTAGTGTTGAAAAGCGCCTTTCAGTGAATTTCTCCATGTATTTGTGTTTGTGACCTGCAAAATAATGTTCTCCAAATATATTTGGAACTTTGTTAATAGTAAATGCTGATGTGCTTAAGATTGCTAATTTCTCCTCTTTTTATGTCTTAACTGGCGATAGGATTTGATCGGTAAAGACCGCCAACAAGATTCCCTAAGCTTAACCTTTGCTCGCCCTGAGCAAATAGCTAAGTTATTGGTTGTTGATCAGGAGTTGCTACTATGTCAAATATAATTCACAAGTGCCATGCCTATAATAAAGTATTCTTTCTCAATTTAAATAAGTTTGGCATTCTGTCCGCCCTTTTAACTTAATTCCTATGGGGCTTATTGCTTTTCCAAGTCTTAGGTGGTTGCAAGATAGAACAATTTTAATAGAATTACCAATTATTCATTCTTTGATCAATCTTCTATCTGGAGATTTTATGAGTTTTGCAAAATAAAATATAAGTTCCTCAAATGATTCACTCGATCACTCAACACCAAGGCATTGTTTTGCCTTCTTTTCACTCTGTCTCTAAAAAGCTTTGAGTGGAGTTTTAGGTAGGTAAGAATGAGAGGCATACTTACATCACATATATTGCTATGTCAAAAACTGGATCCAAGGAGATGCAAGGCATACACTTTGATCAAGATGTGCAAGTGTGTGGGATATTTTCCTAATCCTAATATTTTTAGTACTCCTTTTGATCATGACTTTCTCTCTTTTTAATAATTGTCTTGGAAGTATGGGCTATCTCTCTTTTTTTCAATACTTTGGAACCTTCATGTGTTCCATTCAATTTTTCTTCTTTTCTTTCGCTATTTTGAGAGCTCCATGTGTCTCTCTTTTTTAGCATAGCCACATACTTCTTTTTGGCATAAGAAATTTTGGAGAGAAATACTCATAACAAATGAATGGAGTTTTTATTTTAGGTGGATGGAAAATATGTTTTTGCGTAACTCTCAATGTAAGAGTCAGCATTTTATTTGTGGGTGTACGTGAATCTTGACTATGGGTGCATGACTTACAACAATTTGACAAAACTCGATGTGAATATAAGTAGCATACGACTAAGGTTTTGAATTTAAATATTGTCACATGGCCATGGTAGGAATTCATAACCATTGAGGAACTTTTGATTTTAGCATTTTTAAAATAAAAACTCTGGATGTCAAGTTTCTCTTAGAACAAAGTCATAACAAATTCTATTTACCATATCATAACTTGCAACAACTTTGAAAAGGATCATGCTTTTGCAACCCACAAGTTTTAAGTTTTAGAATAAGACATTTTAGCCAACAAACTTAAATCTTAGGGAATACTAAATTATAGCCTAGGCACAAATGAATTATAGATAGAGCAACTATTCATCATTTCAACAAATGAGAAACTAAACATTCTTAAATTACATATGAGAGTGGAATAAATATTTTTGTTGTTTTTATCATATTTCATTTTTTGGAATTTTATATTTTTTGATTTTTTAAATGCTAATAATTAAATAAATGTAGAAAATAAATAATGTGAAAATTAAAATGTAGAAAATAAAATATAGTACTTACCTCTGCGGGGTCCTCCCCCAAGCTAGCTTGTCGCTAGGTGAAGACTCCGAGGTACATTATTTGTTTAGTGTATCGACTAATGTTCATACTCAGTAATTTTGGTACAATGATCAAACTTGACACTATGTTTCATTTGATCAAGGTAGACTGATTAACCTAAGCCCCATGCTTAATTTAAAAAGTCTATGAAGGTATGATTGCTAGTGATCAATCACACCCAAACCAAAATACACTTTTTGTAGAACAATGGACGATAGCTAAGATTTATTTAATGAGGTGAAAAGTAAACTTTTAGGTGAGTTATTTGTTTTATATGGTTTGCCAAAATTTTGTGTTATTTACCATTGTCTATACTTAGCAGTTTTGGGTTCAATCATTAACTATCTAATTAAGGTAGGCTAAATAACCTAAGCACCATGCTTAATTTAAAAAAGCCTATGAAAGTATGATCATGCAATAACCATGCTTCAAACCAAAACATGCTTTGTGTAAACATGGTAAGATAATTATGCTTTGATGATAGAAGTAATTCAAAGGCAAATCTTATAAGTTTTTTATCTTATTAATGCATTAACTAGGAATTCTAAGTTTCTTGCATAATTGTAAAAGATAACTACCAATTACCTTTGGCAAGGACTCTTCCCCATTTATTTCCTGCTTGTTGATGGAGCGTGTTGGGTATTTTAAACGCAAACAAAAAATCCATAAGCACACGGATACCGATGTAGCTTTCACCCGAGAGTATTCCAAGGTATCGATTTTCCACGGGGAATGCGAAGTGCACTAGTTGAGGTTTAGATCACCCAGGGATAACTAGATGTTTTTGTGGGGAGAGAGGAATTTTCCTAAGAGTTCTATAGATAGATCTAGGAATCAGGGTTTACTTTAGGGTTACTTATTTAGGGACATCAGAACATTAACCATAGAAAGGGATGAGAAGGGGGCTAGGAAGCTCTGACTACAGTCCTACAAACACTGATCCGAACGTGGTGGAATACGTAGGCCGTTAGGGTTGTCACTACCCTAGGGCTACCACAACAATCCGCTGGATTGGGTGCAATTCCAGGTAATCGCAAGACAAAGTGCCACGCCTAATCTATTAATTACTACTCTAGCGTTGCAAAGACTAGAGCACTTGATGCAAGCAGGAATCCAATAAATAACTTAAAAGTAAATACAGAAATTAAATGAAGAACTTAGGAATTATAAAATTAATGAACCTAGAGATTGCTCAAAGATGAACCGGTTGCTGCAAAAGTACAATGTTGAGAAAGATCTGACAGATCCGGCTCCTCCTTGGCTCTCTCCCTCTTCTCTAGTTTACAACTAGATGAACTAGAACTAGAACTAGAAGATGAACTAGAAGAACTAGAACTAGACGATCATCTAGAGGGACCTCTACTTCTTCTACTTGGATGGAGGGACGAAACCCTAGCTTTTGCTCTGGAGGTAGCTAATGAAGGAGATGGCCTAAGGGAGGGGGTCTTCCCCTGCTTATATAGCCCAGTGGGGTGAACCACAGCCCTCGGATCAAACCGCCTTGAAACAGTGGTCAAGATGCGTTGTAGAGGTCGGTTGGAGGCCATCACGCGAAGTTGGTCTCACTTGGAGGTGGGCTCAGGCCGGCCGTCCTGACATGTGGGGCTGGCCGGCCCCACTTGTCAGCCTCCGGGCTTATGCTTTGTTCCCGTGTCTTCTCGTGTCCTCTATGACCTTCCCGTCAATTTTCGTGGAATTCTGACTTGATTTGGTTCGGTCTCTTGACTCCTACTCCTTCTCGGCTTATTCTATTTTTTATCCCTAAAAATTCACAATTCACAAAAGCTGTGGAAATTGTTATGTTAGTCCCTAAAACTCTTGCTTGGTGATGGTTCCGGAGTCTTCTTGAATCTTCCGAGTCGTATCCATCGGGGACTTTCTCTCTGAAACTCTAAATAGAGAAAATGATATGTCCGTTTCGATCGTCTCGATGAGCTCTTCGCAATGGTGTGCTCTATTTCATCACTTGAGGTACTTTTATGTGGTAAAATATTGATAATTTGCAAAACAAGTGAGAACAACACAACTCGTGGAACTTGTTAGAATAAAGTCCTACAACCATGCACTAATAACGCTTTTGCCATTATATTGTGCATTAATTGAAGGTATAATGTTGGCGTTAAGGACCATCAACAAGCTCCCCCAAGCTTAACCTTTGCTAGTCCCTTAGTAAAGCTAATCTCAATAATGGATCAGGAGTTGCTACTATGCTTTCACACCTCAAAAGTACACATGCGTTCAAACAAGAATTCTCCTCTGGATTAGAGCAAACCATTCTAACTTTCAAACTTACCCATATTACCTTCTACCATGGAGCTTTTAGCCTTCACTTGGGTCCTGAGTAATTGAGAGACAGAACAATCAAGTCAAGCACTGTGTCTCGAGTTCTTCGATCAACCTTTATTTTGGAGTTTTTGTAGGTTTTCAAAATAAAACTTAGAGATTCCTTTTTGTATGAGCCTTTCTGGTCTCTCATATGTGGTATTTGTGGATCCTTTCCAAGGCAATGATGGTGTTTTTCCTTCTCTCTTTTGCTCAAAGTATGTGGTATTTTTGGAAAAAGGCAGAGTAGCGTCATGCCTCCTCTCTCTTACCCTATAACTAATAGGCTTATATGGAGCTGAGGGTATTTCAAGGATGTAGCATACTTACCATGCATATGTTGCTCAGTAAAAATGGGATCCGAGGAGGGGAGACCATACCCTTAGATCAAGATGTGCATGTGTGTGGAAATATTTAGTGGCTAACCTAATTCTACTTTACTCCTGGAAAGACTATCTCCAACTAAAGAATTTATGAAGAACTTTGCTATGGAGATCTTGGGATATCTTCTTTCTCCTTTCTTTGATGACAGTGATGAACTTCTAGGCATGGAGATCATAGACTTCTCTTTTTCTCTTTTTTTTCTTTTTTTTCTTCTTCTTTTTTTCCTTCTTTCTTTTTTAATAAAGGATCTCCTGCCTCTTACAATGAACTTAGAGAAGAGATAAATCATAATCTTGGAGCATTTATTTAGAAACCTAATAATCTTTTTGGATCCTCTCCTAGGGTAGGAGATAGATTTTGGGGTGGAAAGGCATGTTTTTGCGTACTCCCAGGGTAGGAGCAGCAAGATATATGTGGGTGTAAATGATCTTGATCTTGGGAGCATGACCATCCTCTCGACAAGGGTCTCACACGGGTTGACCAAACTCAATACAAAGCAAGCAGCTTATGAGCTGATTTTCCTAGTCTAGCAAGCATGTATATGGCTGTGGTAGGAATTCAAACTCTCATCATACAGGAACTCATCATGTGGCAATTTTATGTTTTTCAAAAGATAAATCTCCAGAACTCAAGTTTCTCTAGGAACAAGATAAACAACAGCTCAGACCTTCTCATATCTTATCCGTCAATCACCTAGACTTAGATCAAGCATTTGCAACCCACAAGTTTCAAGTTTAGAGTAAATCCTAAGTCAAAATAATTATTTTTAAAACTCGGGAGAGTTCGAGGTTGAAAACTAGGCACTTGAAAGGAATTACGGCAGAGCAACTATTCATCATTTCCATGCATAGAGATTTGACCAGGTTCTTTTTATTTACAAACTAATTCAAACAAACTTGGCACAGTCTAACTAACACACATTATTATGAAATAACACAATATAGAACAAATACTCGACTAGATAAAGTAGACAGTGAAAACTCCATAGATATATAAAGTGAACCTTCATGTGCTCACATTTTTTTTATTTTTGGATTAATTTATGTAAAAAGAAAACATAAGAGGATAAGGATACTTACCTGGATACATGCGGGTGCCCTCTCCCAAGCTGAATGTTGACGCAGTCGTTCGATCTTGTGATGTAGCAGACTGGCAGTGGAGCTATACTTCCTCTATCGAAGCATTGATTGGTGTTGATGACGGATGAGACAGTGCTCCAACAGTGGATGGAACATCCACTTGCTTGTCAGCTCTTTTTGGTTCTTTGAATCCTATGAAACTCAAATAGACAACAAAACTTGTGGAACAGATTAAGCGTTAGTGGTTAGCCACTTAAGCCTCAGTTGTCCAAAGCTTTTGAGATTGTTTAAGTAGCATTTCAGTAGGATCTCTTTCTCAATATTTTTGTGTTTTTATATTTTCTATGATGTAAAGAAAGTTTAACAAGATGAATGCATACATATTTATTTTATTTTTATGCCACCACGGTGAATATCTCCATGGGTTTTTATACACCATAAATTTATTCACATGGGGCTTTAGGATTTATGATGCATCAGACAAATATTTTTATTTTCTTTTTATAATGCAATGCTAAAGCAGAAAAGTAAATATGCTAAAAATGATTATGCAAAGAAGATAAATATGGATAACTACCGATTTTACCTCCCAGCAAGGGTTCAATGTTTTAAGTCCTCTGAACAAGACTTTTCACCATGTTTATTCCTTAGGTGACTCATCTGACCCCAAGGTGGAGACCATGATACGTGCACTTCTTGATATGGTGTCACCCATGTTCTTCGTTCATCCAGCAGCCGTTTGAAGTGAAGCATTAATTGTGGAAGCTGGCCGCATCTTACTTAGTGTGCATGTTCTTGTAGATTTAGGACATTCACTTGTAGAATTTAGGAGTTGACCAACTCCATGTTTTGCTCAAAGTGTATCCTTATCATTTGAAAGGTGATGGTACCAAACCACCTTGTGAAAGCTTCTCTTGCTCAGCTGGTTGTGCTTGTGAATGGCTTGTCTTCTCTTGCTTATCTCACAGTGTGCTTTAGTGATGGGAGCATCTTTTTGTTCTCCTAATCTTGATATTCTTGATAGTCCTTGTGCTCCCTTCATTGTCTTGAGAATTTCTCCATGATGGCCTTTGTCTTGAAGGGGCTTGATGGAGATTTGTTCACCCTCTTTCATGGAGTGAGTGTAGATCTTGTTTTGTGACACTCATCTTCTTGTTCCATGGATCTCTCCATGATGCATGAGCTATGTTTCCCTTGTGCAAGGTTGATGAAGTTCATGTATCTCTTTTCAATTTGTGTGAGTTCATCTCAGGACTTCCTAGTTTGACTTTTGAAAGTTTTTCCTACAGGAGTTAGTCCAACAAAAATATACAATATGTACACAAGCAGTTTTTAGTTCAATAACCAAACTAGACTCCATGTCTAGTTGGATTAAGGAAGGTTGTTTAACCTAAGCACCATGCTTACGTTAAAAGCCAATAGAAGTATGTCCAGTACTTCTAAACCAACACTTACTTATGATGGACAAAGGTAGCATGAAGGCATTATAGAGATTTACTCAAATGGTGATGGAAGAGAACATGACTGGTCTATAGCAAATTGAGCATGTCTTAAAGGTAGGGACAATCAGAATAGCAACATGGCAGGGGATGTTCTTAGAAAGTTATCCCCCAAGCTTGAATTTTTGTAAAATCAAGATTGGATGAATTTAATTCAATGTTGCATGACGATTGGTTGGACATACCTTGTGCTTGTTATTCCTTCGATCTTTTTGCTCCAATCCTAGAGAGGTTAGTGACAAGAGTACTTGAAGGAATATTTTCATAATTAAATCCCTAAGCTCGTTTCACAAGGGCAGCGTAGCAGAAAGGTGAACACTCGTGTTAGGATCTGAAAAGTGCTTGTTTTAGGACACTAAGCTTGTCCTTGGGAAACCTTCAAAATGCGATTTGGTGAAGTGGTTTCCCCTCCAATACCAACTTAAGTGTACCTATCTCAAGATTCAACATAACGAGATTTGCAATATTTATGATAAACATATGCATCGACAACCACCCTTTTAAAGTTTTTGCAAACAGAGAGGATAAGGGGGTTGGAGATCTCGAATGTGATGGAGTTGGAGAGACCAATTGAATTGGGAGATGTCTCATATGAGCATGGATTTAATGAGGTCACTATGGAATAGGTTTCATGCTCATTGATGTCATCTTCGTCTCTAATCTGAATGTTCAGAATTTCACTTGGATTAGTGACTCTTGAATTGGTCTTGTCTAGGGTCTCTTCCATAGATGGATGAGTCTCATCTTCAAAGGGAGTTGAAACCTCACCATTTGAAGCTAAGTCAAGGTTAGATTCCATTAAGGCTTCTTCCTTATCCATCCATTCTATACATTCTAGCCACTGTCGTAGCCTCTCTTGGTCATCCTCGTGGTCTTCACGACTCATATGGTTTGGTTGTCTTAGTGGATTTCTAGGATCATCATGAGACTAAAAAGGATGAGCATAAGGGGGATCTTCGAAGACAAGGATGGGTTTAGAGATAGGTCCAGAATTTGTGTCGTCTATGAACATAATAGGACAACAGATAGGATTTTCCGTTTGGCAAGGCTGTCCTTCTATGGCATCATTCGACATGCCATCCTCGAATTCTTCCCATTGGGAATATGGACATTTCATAAGAGATCCCTTCTAGAGAGGATTCGAATTATATTTGCTTGAAGGTCTCTTATGAAACTGGAAGTCTAAACCATCAGTATCAGAAAGATTAGAGCTTTCCAAAGGTGGAATTTCTTCTTCCCTTGGAGGATTTTGGGGTGATGGTTTAGAATTGATAGCCAAATCTTGGGATTGGAGTGGTTGTGATTTGGCTATCAAAACTTCCTTTTCTTATCTTGGAATTGATTCCTTATCTTTTGGTTCAGGGCTAGGCTTGATTTCTTTCTCTTCTTTGGAAACTCATAAAAAATGCTAGTGTAAGGGGTGTTTTCAAGGATTTTCTCTAGAATGGCTTTCCCTTCACTAATGAGTTTATGTGAGAATGAACCTCCTAAAGCGATGTCAAGATGTAGAGCAGCTTCCTTGCTAAGACCATGATAAAAGTGATAGTGTAGGACATGATCAGGCAAGGCAATGTTTGGACTGGAATTGATAAGGCTTGTGAACCTAGCCCAAGCTGCTCCTAGAGTATCCTTCTCTTTTTTGTTTAAATGTAATAACTTCTATTCTAAGATCAGCAATTCAAAAAAGAGAGAAAAACGCAAGACAAAATTTGTCTCGGAGTTCATCCCAATTTCCATTTACGTCTCTTACAGAATGAGCATACCACTTTTTTGCTCTTCCCAATAGGGAGAACAAAAATAATTTCCATTTAAGGGTCTCTTGTGTCATGCCAGCAATTGTTAGGCAAGAACACAACAACTCAAATTCCCTAAGGAAGGTATAAGGATCTTCATCTTCTAGCCCAGAGAATGATTGCTCTTGAACCATGGCTATGAAAGCAGGACGAAGCTCATAGCCATCTATAAGAATGGGGTGTGATGATGGTGGAGGATCCAATAAGTCACCATTTGGAGGAAAGAATTTATAAGTCCATGTGGTGTGATGGTGGTGATAAAAAGGTGGTAAAAAGAAAAAGAAAAAGAAAAGGACAAACTTTGGCTCGAAACTAGCACAGCTACCGTTCCTCGGCAACGGCGCCAAAAAGCTTGTTGGGTATTTTAAACACAAACAGAAAAAAGCCCCAAGCGCACGGATACCAATGTAGCTTTCACCCGGGAGTATTCCAAGGTATTGATTTTCCACGGGGAACGCGAAGTGCACTAGTTGAGTTTTAGATCGTCTAGGGATAACTATATGTTTTTGTGAGGAGAGAGGAATTTTCCTAAGAGTTCTATAGATAGATCTAGGAATCAGGGTTTACTTTAGGGTTACTTATTTGGGACATCAGAACACTAACCACAGAAAGGGATAAGAAGGGGGCTAGGAAGCTCTGATTATGGTCCTACAAACACCGATCAGAATGTGGTGGAATACGTCAGCTGTTAGGGCTGTCACTACCCTAGGGCAACCACAACAATCCGCTAGATTGGGTGCAATTCCAGGTAATCGCAAGACTAAGCACCACGCCTAATCTATTAATTACTACTCTAGCGTTGCAAAAACTAGAGCACTTGATGCAAGCGGGAATCCAATAAATAACTTAAAAGTAAATATAGAAATTAAATGAAGAACTCAGGAATTATAAAATTAAAGAACCTGGAGATTGCTCAAAGACGAACCGGTTGCTGCAAAAGTACAATGTTGAGGAAGATCCGATAGATCTGTCTCCTCCTTGGCTCTCTCCTCTTCTCTCTCCCTCTTCTCTAGTTTACAACTAGATGAACTAGAACTAGAACTAGAAGAACTAGAACTAGACGATCATCTAGAGGGACCTCTACTTCTTCTGCTTGGATGGAGGGATGAAACCCTAGCTTTTTCTCTGGAGGTAGCTAATGAAGGAGATGGCCTGAGGGAGGGGGTTTGCCCCTGCTTATATAGCCCAGTGGGGTGAACCGCAGCCCTCGGATCAAACCGCCTTGAAACAGTGGTCAAGATGCATTGTAGAGGTTGGTTGGAGGCCGTCACGTGAAGCTGGTCTCACTTGGAGGTGGGCCTAGGCCGGCTGGCCTGACATGTGGGGCTGGCCGGCCCCACTTGTCAACCTTCGGGCTTCTGCTTTGTTCCTGTGTCTTCTCGTGTCCTCTAGAACCTTCCCGTCAATTTTCGCGGAATTCCAACTTGATTTGGTTTGGTCTCTTGACTCCTTCTCAGCTTAATCTATTTTTTATCCCTGAAAATTCACAATTCACAAAAGCTGTGGAAATTGTTATGTTAGTCCCTAAAACTCTTACTTGGTGATGTTTCCAGAGTCTTCTTGAATCTTCTGAGTCATATCCATCGGGGACTTTCTCTCTGGAACTCCAAATAGAGCAAATGATATGTCTATTTTGATCATCTCAACGAGCTCTTCACAATGGTGTGTTTTGTTTCATCACTTGAGGTACTTTTATGTGGTAAAATATTGATAATCGACAGAACAAGTGAGAACAACACAACTCATGGAACTTGTTAGAATAAAGTCCTACAATCATGCACTAATAACACTTTCACCATTATATTGTGCATTAATTGAAGGTATAATGTTGGTGTTAAGGACCGGCAATAGAGTGCCCAATCCCGGAGATGTGGATGTGGAGGGCTACTCTTTCTTCAGCCTCTACACCATCTTGTTTATTCTTGGTGGTGTGGTGGTGGACTTCAGAGCTTCTTCTTTTGGTTTCCACACCAATTTGTTCTTCTTTGGTGGTGTGGGAACGACTTTTGGGGTCTTTTCTTTTGTCATCTATTTAACCTTCTTTAGCTCCAGTTTTCTTTTTGATTTCTTTATTCTTTTTCACCAGGCTGTCCACCAATTGAGGTTGGATATGAACTGCCCTTAGGCCTTCTAGGTTTGGCCCATACTTAATACCAATCATGGAGCATTGCTCCTTCCTAGGCTTAAAGGTGAATTTTTCTTCATTACCATGGATATTGAAGTGAATTTATCAGGCTCCAACATCAATTTGGGCTCCTGCAGTGCTCAAGAAGGGTTGCCCAAGGATGAGGGTCAATTCTTTTCTGACCTCCATGTTGAGCACCATGAAGTCGATAGGGATGTAGCAATCCTAGATTTTCACAGAAATATCATCGGCTATCCCTACTAGGTAACGGACCGTCGAATTGGCCAGTTGGAGCATCATCGATGTTAGCGTCAACTGCATGAGGTTCAGCTTGTCGAAGACGTCCTTGGGCATAACACTTACTCTAGCCCCAAGGTCGCACAAGGTGTCGACACAAAAGCATGACCGAGTGTCTCACACGCAACAAGCCGGAAGGCTCTACCTAGAGCAAGTCCTGAGATCCGCTAGCTTCAATGCTGAGCTGGTTGGATCTAAAAGAAAACCCAAAGACATGCTAGTCAATTTGACCTACAATTGACAAGGGAGAGAAACCTTATCAGTAACACAAGGTGGAACATGTCGTTGTTGCTCCAGACAGTTCCAAATATACAACTTTGAAAGCCAATAAGTGAGGTCATTGACTAAATAGTCGATAACCAAAAGGCATGTGAAAGAAAGCTCTTTGAGATAAAAGAATCGGCTAAGTATAAATATGAGACATGATAACTAGTGTTTTTAGATCGTGGTGCATTTATGACAGCAATGTGATCAAGTCAAGAATAAGTACAATACACCTAAATACCAAAGATCGGATATTTTACTTTTAGAGATTTCAGTTTCTCATTGAAACAGCTGAATTCAGAATAAACAAGGTCATAGTGTGTATCCATCGACTATTAAGCATAAATAAACTTGCAAACAAATCAAATCTAATCCATTACAATCAGTAGCGAGGTTCGAGCGGATCGATGCAGCTATGATGATTATAACAAACTTTGAGATAAAAGATTCATGAGTTTACTTATGTCTAACAGCTTCATGTTACAAACTATGTATGTGAGAGCGCGTGCAATCGGCTAAAACATCCGATTTCAGACATGGAAAACAAATGGAATGCATAACTTGCCCGTGGTTGAGTTCGTTAATTAACAAGATTCAATCTAAAGCTCTACCAGTGAGGTTCGAGTGGATTGATGCAGCTATAGTAATAACTATAGATCAAACCTTGTTGATTATTGAATTCTTCTATGAACAAATCATGTTTCTGAATGCATTCCATGTGAAGTTAAGATTGGTATAAAACAGCTGATCTAGCAAGATTAATCATCATATTTAGGGTTTGATTGTAATATGATTGAACGATGATTAATTAGTATGATATGATGTCGATTTATTCCAATCTTAACCAGGTAAATGATTTTATTGCGAATAATAGAACATTGATTACAGTAATATTGATAACTGGAGAGATTAACCAAAAACAATGAGAAAATCTTACTGATCTCAATGAATCAGATAACTAGTGATATTTTATTAAATAATGGATTATTTAATACAAGATCGATAACTGTGATTAATATCAAAAACTCACAAGAGATCAATCAGCTGATGCAGCCTAGTGACTTTAAGATACAATCGATAACTAATTTATATTACAGTTGCAAGAGATAAATCGGCTGATGCAGCCTTACAACGTAACATAAATCGTGACGGTACTTACTAACAAGCTATAGGTCGATCAGCTGATGCAGCCTAACTCGCTGAAGAAATCGCCGAGATCTACAGTACTCCTACTCCTAATGCGATGGCGAAAGCCAGAAAGATTGTATTGATTATGTGTTCATGTCCTTATACAATAGCGAGGGTTTAATATTTATACCAGAGCCTAAACATGAATCCTACTCGAATACAACTTATTACAATTCCTGGAATAAAATAAAAACTTCCTAATTTTAATGATAACTTGGACCCTAATCTTTCCCTGCTTGTAGAGTCTGACACGCTTTTCTCCGATGCCACGGAATCTACTGATGTCATCCACAAAAATAGCCGATTCCGATACCATATCTAAATCAGCTGTCACTGATTCCCATTCAACCGATCCCTTGATAATGCAATCTTGGAAGCTTTGAGTTCCCGCGTTCTTCTCTCCAAATTTTGGTGCAAACACAAGGCTTGGTTGAAATACTAGATCTCGATGGAATATGAGATTGTGGGGCACTCCGGATCCTTCTTATTTTTAGGAAAGTCGAGTATAGTAGCGCTACACTCTTTTGTCAGCTTGACTACCTCCGTGGATGGTAGTGGTCGCTTGTTGTTGATGATGTCCTTGATGTACTTGGCGTAGGAAGGTACATGTAAGACTCCATTAATGGAACACTCACATGTATCTTCTCGATCATCTCAACAAAATGAGCAAATTGCTCGTCCACAGCTTGCTTGCGATTCCTTGTGGGGCACGGCAGGTAGTTGGCGTCGATGAAGTCTTTTGGTGTCGTCTCCTCTTCTTGTTCTTTTCTTTTTCTTTTTCTTTTTCTTCTTGTGTTGTTGAAGGTTCAGCCTCTTGGTGCTATTTTGCTTTTCCAGCAGAATGGTTAGGATTTGGTGGGGTCACGAGTGGACTTACCGCCCCTCGTGACCACCGCATTTACTTTTTCACAAGAAATTTCAGGTTGAGCAGGAATTTTCCCATCAACACCAATAGGAATGGCAGCATCAATATTAGCTAGTTGTGATTCTATCATTTTATTGGAGCTCATTTGATTCTTAATAGCAGATGCTAATCCTTTAATTTGAGAGTTAATGTTTTCAAGAATTTTTCATTAGTTGAAAGCTTTTTAGTCAAACTTTCATTTATTTTGCTTGGCTTAGTACCAAGTCTTTCAATGAAGGTTGATTCGAATTGTAATTGGAATTGAAGTTCAAATTACCTAGCGGGCGGGATTGGCTATTCCACCCGTTATTACCTGGTTGGCGAAACCCATTGTTGATGAAGGCAGCTTCTTCACGGGTTTTGGGGCAATCATTCCCCAAATGGCCAACTTTTCCACAGACTTCACACATCATGTGTGAGTCCATGGCCTAAACGGTGCCCATCATGGCGCCTTTATCTTGGGCCTGTTCCTCTAGTCTCTTCATCAATAAATCTATTTTTGCGGAAAGCATATCCGTCTCCATCACGGTATGCATTCCTTTTTGTGTTTTTCTTTCCTACCCTAGCTTTGATTTGACACCATTTTATTGATGACAGCCATGGCTCCATCAATGGTCAGGGAAAGGAAAGCACCTCTAGCAGTAGTGTCGAGATGACCCCTAGACATGGGTATTAATCCATCATAAAATTTTTGGAGCACTAACCAGTTTTCAGTCCCATGTTGCGGGCATGCTTGGATGTAGTTCTGCAGCCTCTCCCATGACTCAGGAATGATTTCAATGGAGCTTTGCTGGAAGTTCGAAATTCATGCCCTCAGAACATTTGTCCCATGTCTTGACAGCTTTCCTGTCCTTGTAGAACCACTGCTTCACCTTCCTTGAGAGGGAGAAGGGAAACAAGCGGAGCCTGATGCTCTCTGGTGCGACATCGTTGATGATGATCGTGTCGCACAACTCGAGGAAGTGTTGGAGATGCACGTTCGCATCCTTGCTTGGCAAATTGTAGAATTGATTTGCCTGCACCATCATGATGAGGCCGGTGCGGAGCTCAAAGTTTCCATCCCCAATGTTAACAGTGGGCCCAACAGGCACGTTGGCAATAGTGGGGGTGGAGTAGTCACGGAGGGTCTTGGCCATGATTGGAGTAGCGGATGGTGCGGAGGTGACTAGTTCATTTGTCGGTGGAGTGGCAGAAGAACAAGCGGCACGAGACCATTTCTTCCTTAGGAGTGCCTCTGAATTTTAGATGTAGTTTTCTGGCAGGTTGTGATCGGTCATACACTATCCTATTTTCATCCACAACAGGAGAAAACAAGCAAAGTTAGCCTACATAAACAATGGCTATCTTACATGTATATTATCTGAACATGTCCTACTAGAGTCTTTAATCAATTATGCCTTCCCCGGTAACGGCGCTAGAAATGCTTGTTGGCACTTCTTAGCGTAGCCACTAGGTTTGTATCCCTAGCAACAGTGCCAAAAGTGCTTGTTGGTATTTCTTAGCATCATCACTAATAATTAGCAATGCCACTAAGTAATAGCCTTGATAGTTCCTTAACAATTTTAGATACTTATCCGCAAGCGCCCGGACCTATGATTGTAGCATTTCACCCGAAAGTATTCAAGGTATCATTATTTATATTTTTCCAAAGGAAGGCATTTGATTACGAGTCTATTATGGATATGAACTTGAATAATAATGCTTGCAAGTACACCAATATTTATAGCAGGAGTAAAAATGATGATTTCAAGATAGTGGACACACACTTGGCATTCCTCAAAGGATAAAATAAAGAGAAAGAATAAAAGAATAATCTTAAGTCAAGCACACATTGGTCTAGTATAGTCATACAAATATTAGTTAATAATCATACGAGTTACATGATTAGTTTTAGGGCTAAGTGTGAAGCAGGTTGGGAGGCCACCGAGTACTGGTTTGCTAGCAACCTCATGTGACAATTTAGACTGCTACACCCCAGTTGAACATGGGGGATTACAAGGGACAGACAGGGCTATCACCACCTGCTGCCTACCCCTCAACCGTGGAAAGGGACAATGCATTCACCTGTCTCTCCATACCCAAGCACCATGCTTGCATATACAGAAACTACCCAAATCCCCTTAGGTTCCTGACCCTACAGATTGATAGGTAAAGGACTTGGGCACACCTGACGGCACGATGAACCCCCACCTCAACTTAGCTCTAATCCTGATTATATAAGTTATGTGAGTGGTTAAGCATAAAGTTAAGTGGGCTACTTTCATGACACATAAACTAAGACTAGTTCATATATCAAGATTATAACACAATAACTATACTCTAGTTCATAAGTATGACTATAAATATAAGATGAGAGCATGACTTTGGAAAAATTCATATCTCTATTCATACCCAAAGGTCTCTTCTTCCAAGGTGCCAAGCTCTCCAAGGTAGCTTTGCCTTGCTCTAAATCTACTACTAAAAATGTAAAGCTAAGAGATACTAGAGAGGAGAGTGTGGTTTGCTCAAGTTGAGTGTGAGGAACCCCAAAGTGGTGTATGTTGTAGAGGGGGATTGCCCCTCTATTTATACAAGGAGCAAGGGTGGTGCTTCAACTATTCTTGGTGTGAAACCCTAGGCTACACCGCCTCTGCATGAAGGCATGCCACCGCCTGTCGAAGGGGTGGCTGAGTAGCACCAGTAGGGGGCCGCCCGCCCCTAGGGGTCGGCCACCCCTTGACCATGCCGCCTCACCACTGCCTTCATGTAGCAAGCTGTGGGCTGGACCTGAATGGCTCCTCGGTGGTGCTTCGCCCGGTTTGAGTTGAGTTGATGGGCGTCTCCCTTGTTCCTTTGCACAAATCAGTGTCGAAAAGTGCCTTTCTATGAATTTCTCCATGTATTTGTTTTTGTGACCTGCAAAATAATGCTCTCCAAATACATGTGGAACTTGGTTAATAGTAAATGCATATGTGCTTAAGATTGCCAATTTCTCCGCTTTTTTGTCTTAATTGGTGGTCAAATTTGATCGGTAAAGACCGCCAACAGGGTCGCACTGCCTGCCAGGCGGCATTTTCTCTGCCAGGGGCCTACCTCTGTGTCAGAGGTTGCCTCCCAACTGAAGGAGATTCCAAGGCACCTAGAGGAAGTTGCCTAACATGAGTTGTCAACAGGAGCGCACATGGCGCTTGTGACGGTTGGGGCGATCTATATTGGCTTAGACATTAGCACTATTATGGGAAAGCGTGCCGATATAGACCGTTTGGTGGTCAGCACCCTTCAACAATGGGCTATGAAGCCTGCTGAAGCCATTATTAGTAAGGTAGACCCCTCCCTGATTATTAAGAATAGTATGCTCAATTTATCAGAGGGGTCAAGTGATGCTTGAGGTCGCTATAATGAACTTGTATACCACCCGATTTTATGTATCTTGCTTTTCATTGTCTTTAGTGTTCGGTTCTGGCTAAGTTTTGGACTTTAGCTGCCTGGGAGTCATTGTCAAAATGAGGTTGCTTCCACTGAATCCACATAGGGTTTCTATTGAGTCCCTTATGCCATACCATGATCTATTAGACTTTGAAAGAGGAAGAGCATAACTAGGCGGCATAATTATCGTTGTAGCCCCGAAGCATGTCGATAAGTTAGTGTAAGATATGGATGTGCTGTTAAGACTAGGACTAACTTGAGACTGCAAAGTTAGCCCCCGAGCATCTTGGAGAGGTTCTCTACAAGGTGCTCGAGGAACTAAAGTTTATTCATATGGTGATGAAGAGTTTTGGCAGAATAAAAATAATAGCTATGAAAACTAAATAAGAATAATCACAGCATGGCCAGAGACCGTCGCCCTATCAAGTCCCAATGGGGTTCTTCCCATTGTTGGAGAAGTCATCATCTTGTGCTTGTTTGGTACAGTCTTCGGGAGTAGAGCCAGCGGTGGAGTAGATGCTGGCGGTGCAAGGATGGCGGGAGGCTCCTACTTTGGGGTCATCAACGTGAACTTCTTCTTAGGTGGTGGGTAAGCGTAACCCAGGGGCCCCAGTGACTCCCCCTTCTTGGCCCAAATCTAGGGCGTTGGCTTTCACGTGTTCGATGGCATCCCTCTCGCACTAGTAGGCATTCTGGAAATACCCAAATACCACTATGATGCCGCGTGGCCCCAGCATCTTTAGCTTGAGGTAGGCATAGTTTGGGACCACCATGAACTTGGCATAACATGGCCTCCCGAATATGGCACTATAGGGTTCTTGGAAATCAACAACTTAGAAGGAGAGTGTCTCCTTACAGTAGTGTACTACATTGCTGAATGTCACAGAGAGACTTATTCTACCGAGGGGCATCACACGCTGCCTGAGAACAATCCTGTGGAAGGGGGACAGTGACGCATGTAGCTTTTTTATGTCCACGTTGAGCTTGTCAAATGCATCCTTATAAAAAATGTTAAAGCCGCTGCCACCATCTATAAGGATCTTCATCATCTTGATGGTTTCGATGATGATGCTAACCACTAATGGGAAACAACCAGCTTCGACACCCAATCAGGATGATAATTGTGATCAAACGTAATTGGCCGCTCGGACCAGCGTAGGTGGAGTGGAATAGTTGGGGTGGTAGTGTAGACCTATCTATGGGTAAGCTTTTGGAGCCCCAGGTCCTGATAGGCCTGAGGACCCTGAATATGAGCATCACACACCCAGTGGTGGCGTTGTCGTCCCCATCATGACCACGATCTTCCCAGTATCCTTCCCGTGCTGCTTGCGTCTCATCTTCCTGAATGATGCATTTCATTTAGGTGATGCAATCTTTGGCGAGGTGGGTTATAGGGAAACCATGCTTCTAGCAGAGACTATTCATGATCCAGTCGACATGTCTTGGTAGGCCTACTTCTTGCGGGCCTTAGAAATGACATGTTGGCATTTTTTAGCGCAATCACCAAGTATGGAGATAGAATCCATCCTTAGCAATGGTGCCAAAAATGCCTATTGGTATTTCTTTGCACCATCACTAAGGTTTAGTAAACCTTAGCGATGCCACCAAGAAACACCAACACGATAGTTCTTAAAGATTACAGAAACAATATCTGCAAGCGCACGGATCTATCGTTGTAGCATTTCACATGGAAGCATTCAGGGTATCGTTATTTATATTTTCCCAAAGAAAGGCATGGTGTAAAGATTATAGTATAGATATGAACAAGATTACATGCTTGAAAAGTGGACCAAAGTTTATGACAGGGGTGAACATGGTATTTTCTGGATAGTGGACACACACTTGGGCCAACCTCAAGGATAAAAGAGAAACAAAGAATAAAAAATATTCCTAAGTGGAGCAGGCTTGTTCTAATATAGCCATGCAAAGAATAGGTGATGATCATACATGTACATGAACAAGAGCTAGAGCTAGGCATGAGAAGAGTTAGGAGGCCATCGAGTACTAGTCTACCAGCAGCCTCATGTGACAATTTAGACTCCTACACCCTACCCGAACGTAGGAGATTACGAGGGACGGATAAGACTGGCACCACCTGCCACCTACCCCTCAACCGTGTAGTAGGAAATGCATTCACCTATCCCTATGTACCCGGGCACCACGCCCGATTACACAGAAACTACCCAAGTGCCCACCGGGAATCTGACCCTACGGATCAACAAGTAAAAGACCTAGGCACACCTGAAGGCATGATGAACCACCACCTCAACATAAATCTATTCTTATGCATATACATTGCATGAAATATTAAGCATAAAGTTCTACATGTTAAGCTCATAACATAAGAACTATATGCTAGTTCATATGTTAAGATCATAACATGAAAACTTTACTCTAATTCATAAGTATAACTATATTGATAAAATGAGAGCTAGACCTTGGAAGAACTCTTCATACTATTCGTACCAAGGTTTGCTCTTCTTCCAAGGAGCCAAGCTCTCCAAGGTAGCTTTGCTAGCTCCAAATACTACTAAAATGTAAAAGAATACAAGGTGTGGTGTGACGTGTAGAGGCTCCAAATGTTGTGTGTTGGGGGAGAGCTCTACTCCTTTTATACTAGTTTGTGGTCGTTTTGGGGGATGTAAAATAGGAAACCATCTAAAACTGCATCTACGTGTCATCAATGCACTGCTAGAGCAAGGTAGGGCCGAGCGGGGCTAGGGATGGTGCGTCCTCACCCTAGGTGCGGCAGCACCCTAGGCCGGCCTGCTTCGCCACCGTCTTTGGCTGGTGTGTCTATTGGTGGGCTTAGAGCGCAGCCTCGGTGGGTTTTGGCCTAGATTGGTTAGTTGGATGGGCCGTCTTCTCATTCTTTGATATAGGATTTGCATTATGCTTTCTCTGATGGCGCATTTCGACTATAATTCCATTGTATTCTAGTATAAGTCCAAAATAATAATCTTGCAATACAAGTGGGACTATGTCAATAGTAAAAGTAGATGTGTCATAAGTTTGTTTATTTCTCCTGTTTTTATCTTAATTGGCAATCGGATTTGGTCGTTAAGGACCACCAACATGACACTTGAGATAACCTACTTAAGGGTTGCTGATGGTGGAGCATGCTTTCGGGCGCTGCCGAGCGGTCCCGCTTGCCGCCGATACTAACAGGACTAGATTGCCCTTGTAGTGCACAAGATTGTGAGTTTTGCGTTCCCATTGCCGTGCCTCGATGACAGAGCATACGTCCAAATCTTCTCCCAAGAGGACATGAATTGGGCCTAAGCGATGTTTGGGTTGGTAGCCACCTGAACCTCCCGTGGACCGTCCCCTAGCCCCCAAGGGATGATGCACCGATCATGCATGATCGTTGTGTGGGGGATCTCAGGATCTGGTGTTGGCCCTTGAATGGGGGAAACGCGCTTCGTCCGGCTCTGTTGGTCGACTGGATTATGCTAGGCATCTCCCGAAAGTGTTTAGCCAAGTTTTGGCTACTCATCAGGCAAGCACTTGTTGCCTGAGGCCGCTATGTGTCGGAAGACTGCTCGAATTGCTGGCCAAGATGATTATTCTTCACCTCAAGCACATTGTTCTAGTGAAATAATCAGAGGCAAGCCTCATGGCTAGTCTAATAAGTCGCATCATGAGCAGGTGCATCCCCCACTAGGAGACTGGGACAATTGAGTGCAAGTTTCTCGAGTTCCTCCTGAGCTAGCTCTGGATCTTACACGCTCATGTAGCACTCTCGCTGCTTCATGGTCTCGATGTCCTCTTCATTTCCCTTTTCTTCATCTGACCCTTGGTAGTCGAGGAGGAACTGATTGTAGTCGAAGTCGTTGAGATCGATGATGGGCTACTCGTCGTCTAGGTCGACGTCAACCCATTCTTCCTATGCTTCAGTCATCTCCTCATCACCATGGGTGATCATCCCAATGAATTGGGTGGCAAGATCATGAAATTGACCAGGAGAATCTGAATCACTGGCGTGGTTCTCCTTGGTAGGAGGCTCGGTCCATTCCACCAGGTCTTGTTGAAGCCGGTTTGAGTATGTTGTCACCGCATTCCTTTAATCCGATTAGGAAACCGATAAGAACGTGGTTAGATAGCGATTATAGATCTGATCTAGGGACCCATTTTGGATTCTCCTAGATTCAGAGTGTGGCATCGAGGTCATGTTCTCAACTGATCATGATGAAGACGTCATGGTCATACCGGTTCAGGTATCGAGAGAGAGCACGTGGCCCTGTGCCTACAACTTCCTCTAGTCTGGCAAAGAATGCATAGACCGGGGGAGGTTGTTCCTCCTCCTCCATAGATGGTTCAGGTTCTTGTAGATGCAAGTCCCTGAACCAGTCAGCGATGAAGTCTAGGTCACTATCGAAGTTGAAGATGATTTCCATCTAAAACACAATAACAAATCTGTATGCAAAAGGCCCCTACCTAGCGTGCCAACTATCGAAAGATTTAGCTCCAGCAATGCCTAGCAACTAATTCGCGTAAGAGGAATCAGATGGTAGCACATGAGACATAAGATTTATACTTGTTTAGGTGGTGTGAGGCACCCTAGTCCAGTTGGGGTGATGCTACTCTTCTTCTTGTATTCATAAGCTCGGTTACAGGGGCTATTGCTCCTAGCTATGTAGTAGATGGGATGAAAGGCTATGAGATGGATCTCATTCACGAGGCCCCTACTCTCCTTTAAGGCTGAGGGGGTTGGGTTACAATGAGGGCAATTAGCTAATAGATTGGATTCCTAGTATGTCACATGGCATGCATAATAGATCAGTTCTATCCTAGCATCTAAGTATAATGGCACCAGATATCCCCAATATGCCTTGATATCCAAGCTAACGGATTCACTAGGTCTTCATGGACTTCATGCTTCAATGTTCTCTGCCCACCAGACTGGTCATAGGCCGAATATATGGTTGGTGAGGGTACCCTAGGCCCATATATCCAACAAGTACTCATATGCACAACTAACATACCGCATTCCTTCATAGTATCCAAACACTAGGCATTAATAATGAAAAGCACGCCACTATGACTGGCAAACTAATCCAATCAAATACTATCCAATGACTAGACTAGAAAGTTTGGAACTCTAAAACAATGCAGGCCACCTAATAATTCTAGTAGTCTATACATCAGAGACTGACCTAATGTATTGTCCTTTCCTGAATATCAAAACAGATATATGCTAACAAGTAGTATCCTAAAATAGTGTACTACAAACTTTCGCATAAGAGTTCTCAGTTGTAAATAGTATCAAGCATGGCTTCTTCTCTAGCCATGATAGTAGAGACTCAAACAAAACTCATTTAAGGTTGATTTGGGTTGGAACTAGAATGTGGAGTGAAAAGAGAACTATTCTTGTTGGAAACTTGTGTTTTGAATAGCTGAGAGGGAGAGTGCAGTGGGGAGGAGACATTAGGGTTTGCAAATGAGTGAGAGAGAGCCCCCTTTTCCCTCATGCTCATGGCACTATATATAGGCAATGATAATTTGCAAGCGGCCCCTTGGTGAGGATGGAGTTCACAAGTGTCAAAGATATGGGCCAGGGGTACCTGCACCATCTGTATATATGACCACCACCAAGCTATTGGCCTAGTAGCCATCAAGGAGGAGGCTCGCAAGGGCTGATGTGGTCGCCAACATGGAGATCAAGGCAAACCAAGGCCGGCGTATCTAGATGATAGCTAGGATCAATATGTTGTAACAACCTCTCCTGAGTTTTACACACAACTGCTTTGATCTAAGATTTGCTCTGAACCTAAAACTCGTGGGTAGCGAATGCTTGATCTAAGTCTAGGTAGTTGGTGGATATGATATGGGAAGGTTTTGAGCTGCTGTTTATCATGCTCCTAGAGATACTAGAGTTCTAGAGAATTTATCTTTGAAAATTAAAAATCCTGCATGATGAGTTCCTGTATGACGAGAGTTTAATTCCTACCACAGCTATATATACATGCTTACTAGATTAGGAAAGACTTTCACTTGTTAGCTTAGCTGCTTGTAAGCATTGAGTGTGGTCAGTCTGTGCTGACCCTAGGGGATTAGTCATGCAGTTAAAATCAAGATTCACGTGCACTCCACCTACTTATGCTGCTTCTACCCTGGAGGTATGTATTTAAATATTTTCCATTAGACACAACCCATCAAGTTGTTCTGCTCTTATACTGGGAGTGAACAGAACCCTGCATCCATTGCTAGCCTCTTTTGTTATAAGCTCCAACATTTCTATTGCTATCTCTTATCTATGTTTCCAAAAAGATACTTGGGAATTATTCCATCGTATTCAGTTCCTTTAAAAAAAGAGAGTGAGAAAGAAAAATAAAGAGAGAATAAAAGGACAAGGGTCCTAATTATGAGAGATTTTTCAGCAACCCAAGTTCTCAGTAAGTTCTTCAAAGTTTAAGAGAGGTATAAATTTCTTCCAAGGAGCAAAATTAGAAATAGATATTCACCATTTTTTTCTTCCCCTTCATTTCCACTTACATCCACCATCATTACCACTATATACATCCACTCAGCCCATATTTAGGATCACACACATGCACATCTTGATTTGACTGTATGGCCGGACTTGTCCCTCTAGATCCATGTGTTTGACTATGCAATAAATGTTTGTAAGTATGGATTCTTTGTCTCCCACCTATGAGCTCCAGATAGACCTATTAGAAGTAGGGTGAGAGAGAGAAGGTATAATGTTACTATGCCTTATGCCAAAAATATCACATATTTTGAGAGAAGAGAGAAGGCATACACCATAAATGCTTTGGTGAGGATCCAAAAATACCATAAAGGAGAGACGTGAAAGGGTCATACACAGGAATCTCTTAGTTTTATTTGAAAACCCTGCAAAACTCTAGAATAATGGTTGATCAAAGAGCTTGAGACATAGCGCTTGACTTGACCGTTCTGTCTTTCAACTACTCAAGACCCAAGTGATGGCTACAAGCGCCATGGTGGAAGGTAATATGGGTAAGTTTGAAGTCAGGATAGTTCGTTTTAATCCGGAGGAGAGTTCACTACAAGAGATGAGGCCTTCTATGACAATTTGACATTTATCTCTTGTCATAGAATCCCTGTCATTAAAGACCTTCTGTGACAATTTATGTGACAATTTTTGATCTGTGACAATTTTTGTGACAGTTACAATTGTCATAGATCACAAATTGTCACAAATTTATCTTGTAATTGTCACAGAAGGTCTTTAATGATAGGGATTCTATGACAAGAGATAAATGTCAAATTGTCATAGAAGGCCTCATCTCTTGTAGTGGTTCTTGTTTGAACGCATGTGTAGTTTTGAGATATGAAAGCATTGTAGCAACTCCTGATCCATCACTGAGTTTATCTTTGCTCAGGGACGAGCAAAGGGTAAGCTTGGGGGAGTTTGTTGACGGTAGATAAGTATCATTTTTTTAACCGTCAACATAGCATGAAAAAGGACTAAACAATAATTACCACTTAGATATAGGGGGTTTACTGACATAATTCCATGAGTTTTGGTGAATGTCTGTTTCTGTAGGGGGTCAGCTGAAAAGAACCAAGGATGGCCCACATGTCAGGTTTACATAGAGACAACAGGGCCACGCATAACTTTTCTGTAATCTAGAAGATACGAGAAGACTCTAGAAACAAACCGAAGGCAAAACGGGCCCGAAAGCCGGGCGGGCGCCCAGCCCTAGGGGCGGCCGCCCCACCTAGGTGCCCAATCAGGAGCAAGCTCCTAGATCATGCCTCCACCGCCTTTGAGGATGAATAATAATCGTAGATCAAGGTCGGTTTGATCCAAGGGTTGTGGTGCTTCCTAGAGGGCTATATAAGCAAGGCCCCTGGCCCCTGGAGGAGGCATCCCTTGAAACCCTAATTCATTATTTCCTATGAGGATCAGTAGGGAGGGGTCCCTTGAATGGATCTCTCTCTTAGGGCACATATAAGAGAAATTAGCTTTGTAGTCTCCATGTGAGATTAGAGTTCTTCTTCTAGATTGAGAGAGTTAGAGTGGAGGATGAGTTGGAGGAAGCCCGGTATATCAGTGTCTCCTCTCCGGATTGTACCTGCGGGATCAAGTCTCCTAACCCAAGGCTTGGTTCTAGGATTCTTCGGTAATTCAACTTCTAATACTAAGTAAGTACGTTGTTATTATTGTTCTATGGTTTATGAGTTTACTTTATTCTCTTCTATGGTAGAGGGTAGGGTAATCGTCTATAGCGTAAGCGTGGTGCTTAGGCTAGAGGTACTCGTAGATATCCCCTATCTGGCCGGATCTGTGGTAGTAGCGCGGGACATGACAATCCTGTTGCTTCTTTGTACCCCACATCCCGTTAGAAGGATTGGTAGGATTAAGTGCCCTGGTCAAGCATCCTCTGTGGTGTCTCTTTTCCATTGGTATGTCCCCATAGACCAATAGTTTCATAGCTTACCATAGGTTGGAACCAGACTATCGTCGTAATCTTCTCTAATCGCTTATATTTTCGCTACCTTGTAGTGCGGCCCAGGGGTTAAGTATAGATTTAGGTTAGTCATCGCACGCTTTCTCCTTGCGGATAAACAAATACGATACTCTGGAAATATCTCCCAGTTGAAATGCTCACCGATATTCGTGCGCTTGCAGATCCTTTTCTGTGTGCGTTAATAAATATCAACAGACCCATAGGTTTTTATAGATGATTTATTAAGGACTTCTTGCAAATCTCTAGACCATTAACAAACCTACTAGCTAAGGATGTACCCTTTGAATTCACCGATGAGTGTTTAAATGCCTTCCATACACTCAAGAAAGCACTCATCTCAGCACCAATCATCCAACCACCCGATTGGTCTCTGCCATTTGAAATAATGTGTGATACTAGTGATTATGCCATTGGTGCAGTCCTTAGCCAAACCAAAGATAAAAAGCATCACACAATTGCTTATGCTAGCAGAACACTGACTGGAGCACAACTTAATTATGTCACCTCGGAAAAAGAGCTTCTTGCAGTTATTTTTGTTATTGATAAATTTAGATCTTACTTAGTGGATGCAAAAATAACTGTTTACACCAATCATGCTGCACTTAAATACCTACTCACTAAGAAAGATGCAAAACCACACCTCATAAGATGGATTCTCTTACTCCAAGAATTTGACCTAGAGATAAAAGATAAAAAGTGAGTAGAGAATACTGTTGCGGATCATCTATCGCATATGCCAGTCACCAACATGCAGGAACTACCCATCAATGATTTCTTACATGACAAAATGTTGCTGAGGGTGATGGATTGAAACCCGTGGTATGCGAATATTGTGAATTTCATGGTTTCAGAGTACGTACCACCGGGTGAGAATAGGAAGAAGCTACAAACTAAAAGCAGATGTCACCTTTGGGATGACCCATACCACCCATAGACCAGTGGCCAAGCAGAAACTTCAAATAAACAAATCAAAAATATCCTACAGAAGACGGTCAATGACATGGGGAAGGGATGGAAGAACAAGCTTCCTAATACACTTTGGGCATATAGGACAGCTTAAAAACCCTCATTGGCATGTCACCGTTCTGGCTCGTTTATGGAAAGAGCTCCCACTTACCTGTTGAGCTTGAGCACCGAGCTCACTGGCAATCAAGAACTGGAACATGGATGTAAGGCTAGCTGGCAAGAATCGACAAAAGCAAATCTCTGAGCTAGAAGAATGGCGTGAGAAAGCTTACCACAGTGCTAGACTTTACAAAGAAAGGACCAAGAGATGGCACGACCACCGAATCCAACAGAAAGAATTCGAGGAGGGAGACAAGGTCTTATTATTCAACTCCCGAGTCAAGCTCTTCGGTAAAGGTAAGCCACATAGCAAATGGAAAGGACCATTCACCGTCGTCAACTCATTAATGCACGGTACAATCACCATCCAAGACAATGATGGTAACACTTTTAAAGTTAATGTCAAAGATTGAAAATTTTCTTAGAACCTTCTCATGATATAAATCAAGAAATTGATGAAATAAACTTAATGTCTTTTGATAAACTCATTGCAAATTTATGAAAACTCAATATATCTCTAACATGTTCTTGCATTGAACAATGTTACTCACATATACTTCTCATTCACAATCATACATTATGTGAAAATAATAGCTTGCTCATATCTTATTTAAGAAAATAATATATAAAATTGTCAAATGTGTTTAAAACTTGAGGATAAAAATAGAACACCATGAGGATTAGCTATTCATGCATGTAAGAACATCTAGAAGGAAGCGCGGTTAGGGAAGCACCCTCAGGGGGTGGGCGACCCCTAGGATCGGCCGCCTCCCTCCTGGCCCCTCTCACACGCTGTTAGCTGGGATAGCTTCTTCTGACCGAGTACATTGTGATCATTTAGGGTTTAGCACCGAAATATCTTTCCATCGCACCATACCTATAACACCTAGGTGTTTGTCACTCATTAAGTAGTGGGTTTGAGCTCAAACATGATAGATTAAGTGGAGATGACGATGTCAAGGTCAACCTATGGAGATGAGCCTAATCTAAACTTGGATGTTGCACCCTTGCTTTGCATATAGGCCATTTTCAAGATATATGCTTGGGTGGTGTTATCGCAATATCTTCATGTGTCTCACCTTAATACCAATCTATATTGGTCACTGAAAAAGTTTCATGAAGTTTGGAATCAAAAAGTCACATGAAATGATAAGTTCTATTCCTATTGGAATTGCACCATTAAGTGAATGGAATTATAGATCATCAACCAAACCTTGCAAACTTGCCCAAATGACTCTAGATAAACTCTACAACAAAAGTCATGAAGGGTTCATGTTGAGCAAATACCAAGAAAATACCTCAATTGGCCTAAAACCCTAGTTTAGGCTTTATCGAGTTTCTACTTTGACCAAAGTAAAAGTTTGACTTCTGTACCTGTTATGAGGTTTGACCTTAAATAAAAGTTGTAGTACATATCATGAGGAACAAACTTTGTTTAATACTCAAGAGCTAGTTTGGCCTCTAACCTAGTCAAATAGATCTCCCAAGATTCAATAGATCTCCCAAGTCAAATGGTGTCTTAGTTTCGGGTACCCTAATTTAGAGTTGTGTAGTTTCCTAACCTGGCCGAACTAGTTGATGACTCTTTGATAAGAGTTCTAGTTTAGTTTGATTACAACAAACCTTATTTTTGGAGTATTTCATGAATCAGATTGGAAGGAAGTGAAACCGAGGCTCGAAAATCGAATCTGCAGCTGTTTTTAGACTTAGAAATATTTAAGTCCGAGTTTAGTGACAACTTGATTAGCGTTTTGCGTTCTCCAATTCTTATTAAGCAACTTGGTTTGATCCCTTAATAAAGGTTGGAGAGAAGCCCATGGAGAGGAGCTCAGAGAAATTTGGCATGAGTTTGGCTTCGTTTCGATCATCTAATTTGAGTTTCCGTTTTGGTCATTAAGTCGTTGACAATGCAATTTTGGAAATCGTTTATCTCATAATCCAGAGCTCTAGTGACCTTAGCCCCTTAATCAAATTCGTAGAGCAGTATGTGGACAAAAAATTTCATTTAAAGCCCATAGCCCAATTCGGCCCATAGCCAGCCCAAACACGACCTACAAGTTGGGCACAACGTAGCCCGCCAGGTGTTCGATGGAGTGCCGCAATGGACGACGCGCGTCCTAGATGTGTCCACCATGCATGCCTCATGCCCCCACCTCTCTGGACACGTGGTCGTGCCCCTGCTCACCCATTTTAGACACCTGATGCCCTCTGCTCTCTCTCCCACTCTCAGAACGCTCCCTCCCCACCGTTCTCTGCTCGCTATGGCGATGCCGAAAGCCATGGCCATGGACGCCACCGCGAGCTTGAGCTTTGCCGCCACTCTAAGCCACCGTAGCCACCGTCGAGTGCACCACCACCTCTGCCTCATTCTCCACTACAACTGGCGCGCCATGGGTGGGCCGGAGACCGCCAAAGTAGCCCGGCCATAGGGGCCGTTGCCGTCGCCGCCATACAGCCATGCACCGCGTGCGTGGCCAAGCCACGTCGGACCACCATAGTGCAAGCGCGCGAGCCCCCTGATGCTCACCCACCATTTCCCCGGCCATTGCAGCCTCCGGAGCCAGCCTACTGCTAGCCGCCGCCACCGCATGCCTCTCTCTTAGCTGGCCGGGCCCAAGTGTTTGACCATGAATCCGAGTAGCTCAACTCAGGCCAGGAATCAACAAGTACAAAGTGCGCCTCGGAAGGGAGTCGTAGGCGTGAGTCCACGGGCAGGTGATTTAAAAGTCCTAATCGTCTTGGCAGAAGGGTAATCCCTGAGAGTGCTGGCGCTGACCGAACCCACGAAGTTGGTTCTTGAGTTATACCCAAGGTGACCCACGGCTACCCTTGCAAAGTATGCTAGGGTGAGAGTTAGGAATACCCCTCAGCTGAGTTGTAATTCGATTTGAGTCGTCGTCTCTCACCGGTTAGTGAGAACTTGATGCGATTATCTCCAAAGTAGATACATAAATAATACAATGGTTCAAGAATGATGATATGATGATGGCCTTATTATACCTGCTATGGTTAATATTGTTTGCTCTTAATAAAGTGAGTACACGAGTGCAGGTGCTAATATAGATAACAGGCTAATGATTATTAACTTGAAGCTAAGCTTTAAATGGTTACTTATGTTGTGCCAGCTTTTATTCAAATTGTGTCAAGCTAGCTCCACTTTATATCAGCCTTGGATGATTCTTGGTGTCATTTATTTCTGGTTTGAGATGGGTAAGTCTAGCTAAGTACCTTCTCGTACTCAGGGTTTATTTCCCACCTATTGCATATTACCTATTCTATTCTGGGTGCTACAACTTTTAATGAGTTTATCAGTGATGCTCTAACTCAAGAGAACAATGATAAGATTTATACTTCCAAGAGCCACAAAAAGAATTTTGAGGTAGGTGCTTCTTAGTCTAAAGCTCCTGTGGTGTCCAAAAGTTAGTATCATCCACCTGCTACCAACATCCAGTATCGTCCGCCTCAAAAGAAGAATCAATCTAAGACTGGCTTTCACAAGGGGTACATGGTTTCTCTACCTAAGAATACTTCTGGGTAGGGCAGTTCCAATGTTCCACCAGCTAACAGGTCATGCTAGAATTGCAACCAGCCCGGTCACTGGTCCAAGAATTGCCCATATTCTCCCAAGCAGACTTCTCAGGGAAACATCCGTCCAGGGCGTGTTTACTATACCACTATTCAGGAAATTCCTGCCGGAGAAGTGATCACTGATGGTAAGTTTCTTGTTAATGATCATCCTGTAGTTGTGCTCTTTGATTCGGGTGCCTCGCATTCCTTTGTGAGTTCTACTTTTGCATCTGAGCATAAGTTGAATGTGATCACCATAGCCAAGGGTGGTTATTGTATTAGTGCTGCTAGGAACAATATCATGACTAACTAGGTAGTTAAGGATGTAAAAATTGAGATTGGTGATCTAGAGTTTTTAGCTGATCTTTTAGTCCTACCGGGTGTAGGAATCGATGTAATTCTGGGAATGAAGTGGATGCGTGGTAATGGAGTGTTGATCGACACCATAACTCATGTGGTGATGTTGAGAGATCCTGTAGATAAGAAGGGTTTTCTAGTTCAAATCCCTCATAATATCGCTAGCCACAATACGACCAATGCTACTCTAGCCAAGGCCATTGAGGATATACCTATTGTCTATGAGTTTCCAGACGTCTTTCGTGATGATTTGCTTGGATTACCTCTGAACCATGAAGTGGAATTCAAGATAGAAGTCATTCCGGGTACAACTCCTATATCTCGAAGGCCTTATCAAATGCCACCCAATGAGTTGGCTGAGCTAAAAATACAGTTGAATGAGCTGTTGAAGAAAGGTTTGATTTGGCCTAGCTCCTCTCCTTAGGGTTGTCCTGCTATCTTTGTGAAGAAGGATGAATCTTTGCGCATGTGTGTGGATTATCGACCACTCAATGCTGTCACCATTAAGAACAAATATCCTCTTCCTCGCATCGATATTCTTTTTGATCAACTATCCAAAGCTAAGGTATTTTCTAGGATTGATTTGAGGTCTAGCTACCATCAGATAAAAATTTGTCCTGAAGATATACCTAAGATGGCTTTCTCTACTCGATATGGCTTGTTTGAGTGTCTTGTCATGTCCTTGGGGCTGACTAATGTTCCTACACACTTCATGTATCTGATGAATTCGGTATTCATGCCAGAGTTAGATAGATTCATGGTGGTCTTCATCGATGATATCCTTGTCTATTCCTAGAATGAAGAAGAGCATGCTGAACATTTGAGAATTGTCCTAACTCGATTGCGTGACCATTAACTTTATGCCAAGTTCAGCAAATGCGAGTTTTGGTTGAAGAAAGTACCTTTCCTAGGGCATGTGTTATCTAAAGATGGAATCTCTGTTGATCCTACCAAGGTGAGGAGGTGCTGGATTGGAAGGCACCTACTACGGTCTTTGAAGTCTGAATTTTTCATGGTTTGGTTGGCTATTATCGTCGCTTCATCCCAGATTTCCCTAAAATAGGCAAGCCTATGACTCGATTACTTCAAAAGGATGAAGAGTTTGTCTGGACTCTAGAGTGTGAAGAGGCTTTCCACACTTTATGGACTCTGCTAACTTCTGCTCCTATTTTGGTACAACCTAACATCGAGAAGCCTTTTGATGTATATTGTGATGCATCATACACTGGTTTAGGGTGTGTTTTTATGCAAGAGGGCTGAGTCATTGCTTATGCCTCGTGCCAACTTCGAAAGCATGAAGTCAATTACCCTACTCATGATTTATAACTAGCCATAGTTGTTCATGCACTAAAGATTTGGAGACATTACTTGCTTGGTAATGTGTGCAACATTTATACTGATCATAAAAGTTTCAAGTACATCTTTACTCAGTCAGAGTTGAACATGCGTCAACACCGATGGTTGGAGTTGATCAAGGACTACAATCTGTAAGAACATTACCATCCTGGCAAGGCAAATGTTATTGTTGATGCCTTAAGCAGAAAATCTCATTGCAATTCTTTGGTTAGTGAAGACTTTCATCTATCACATCTTCTTCATTCTATGGTACTCCATAATATCACTGTGGATTGCTCTCTCAGAAGTCGAATTATCGAGCTCCAGAAGACTAATGTGGGTGTGTTTCACATCAAGCGGAAGATGAAAGGGCAAGAAACCAAGCACTTTTGAGTGAATGACAATGGAATTCTCTGGTTCAACGATAGACTTATTGTACCCAAAGGCAAAGAACTTAGGAACAAAATCATGGCTAAAGCCTACTCTTCCAAGTTATCTATCCATCCGGGTAGTAGTAAAATGTATCAAGACCTCAAGCCTTACTATTGGTGGACCAATATGAAGAAAGAAATCACAGCATACGTTGCTAGGTGTGATAACTGTTGCAGAGTCAAGGCTATTCACATGAAGCCTGGTTTACTTCAACCTCTCTCTATTCCTGGTTGTAAGTGGGAAGAGATTGTTTGTAACACCCCATGTGTTTGGCTGGCACTTGTGCATTGCATTGCATCACATGAGCACATTCATCTCATTATCACATGTGCATCATCTTATGTTTCAATGATTGCAACATGATGTTTCATTGGTGCTGGTGTATGTGTGTATCATATGTGATGCCTCTGTGTTGTGCTTAGTACCCTAGAGGGGTTTGGCATGCCCCATAGGCCATGTTTCAAGTGTCACATGCCTATGTTTTAATGTTTCAAATGATTGTTCCATTTGTTTCAGTGGAATGTTTCATATGTTTCATATATATGTTTCACTTAGTTTGAGAAGCTAGATTACATGGATCATGTGCAAATGAATGTGGTGACTCACCAAAACCCCTAGATATATTTATAATGTCATTAGGAACAATGTTCAAGAAGGTCATTAGTTCTAATTATGCTTCTAAGTATTGGTGTGACTTGTGTTGACCCTGGAACTAGTTTGTTTGACTATTTAAAAAGTGCTGTCAAAAGTCAATGCATGGTGGTGCACCCTTAAACAAAGTTGTAGCAAATTTGTTTTGGAACAAAAGTTATTTTATGGTCATCTCATGAAATGGCTAGAACATGTTCGAACAGGGCTCATAAGACAGGATCTCATGCTGTTTCAACACTTAGAAATTTTCTAAGTCAATAACTGACTAACAGTTTCACTGAGCCTCTCTTTGGGGTGTTGTAACTCTCTAACCGAGCCAAACCAATTCAAGCTCCAATTGACAATGTTGGAGAGTTCATGTAGCTCTACAACTTTGATAATAACGGTTTGCACTAGATCGCCCTGGATTGGGAGTTCTAGGGTGTCAAACTTCCTCTGTCAGTCGGCTTTCGAAGGGTTTAGTAACTGAATTTGAAATCTTCAGTGAACGCCGTGGCCGACCAACATCAGAAGGGGAACATCGCGTGGCTTCCTGCACGCGTGTAGGGCGCCACAGCATTGCTCGTGCATGCCTGAAGAGGTCAAAAACTATGTCCCAGTCGATGCTTCTCATCCCACTCGCTCTTCCTCTCCTTTCTTTTCCCCTCGCTGTCTTCTCTGGCAAGCAGACGCCACTGCGAGCTCCGCCACCGCCGCACGTCACGTAACCGCACCACTAGCCACTCCACCTTGCTAATTACTTCGCTTGGAGCTCCTCTACCTCCTCGTCATCTCCGCACAGCGAGCCATGCAAGGGTGAGGCCGCATTGCCACTCCTCTGCCACAGAGACCTCGCTGGAGTTCCTCCGCGTGGGCGCTCACCGTGGCTAGGGCACTCCGGTCATCCCCTTCTCTCTCTAGTGGGTGTGCTAGGACTGGTGTAGTGCTGGGATGCTCACCAAGGGGGCAATTTAGGTCCAGCGGCAACCCGCTATCACTGGTGGCGAGCTTCACCGGTGACCTCCCCCTCCCCTGTTCTCTGTGCGTCTGACCAGCGGGCCCCCGCTATCAGCGCGGATGGGCAGGATCTGGTCATGGGCCGAGCGGCTCAGCGCGGGCTGGCCAAGCAGCTAGGTTAGGTTTAGTTATTTTGTTTTTCTTTTCTTTATTTTACAGATTTGAGTGCTAGTTTATAAAATCCAAATCTGGTGATTTAGAGATCTAATTGATGTGGTTCAAATTTTGGTTGTGCTCCATGTAGTGTCTAGTTTTTACTAAAAATATAAAATATGTCATGTTCTGTTATGGAAATTACAGCTATAAATTATCTCTTTTATTCATTAGGAAATAGGAGAAATTTGTATCTGCTGTTGTATAGCTCCAAATGACTTGAAATTTCTATGGGGATCTGTTTATGCCATGAGTAGTCTGTTTAAATTTCATCAATTTTGAATACTATATGGTGGAGTTATGTATTTATCTTGTTTGCATGGTTGGATCTTGTGTGAATTTTCATAATTTATCTATAGATCCAGTGAAGGTGAAATTTTCATGTTAGTAAGAGCCCAAGAAAAATATAAAATCTGTTGTTTGATACTTTTCAATAGGGTTTCTCAATTATGTCAAAATTAGCCTTTCTGTCTATTATTTTTGGTATAGGAAAATATATTTGCTCAAATGCTATGAAAATTTTATGGTAGCCTCCTGGATATATGTGGTAGCCACTATAATTTTTATAGAATTAATTGTGGAGTTTTCATATAGGCTCCTTTATTCACCTAATTATCTAAATCAATTAATAAAGCGCATTAAAGAAATTATTTGGATGTTAGCACCACACTTTCTGGTGTTATTTTGATATGTGTAATAAGTTGGTAAACTTGGTTTAGGTCAAATGTGCTTTTGCTACATCACTAAATATTTAATTTAGTGAATCTGCCAATTCTGGACAGATTTCGAGATGTTGTTAATTACTCTATGTAAATAATAGTTTCATGTCTTGTTGTCTGTAACAAAGTTGTTGTGAATTTTATGATCTAGTCTCTGTTTAATTTTGGTGAAATCTAGCTATATAGTTTAAGAGTTATAGCTGTACAAAGTTGGCTCTCAGCTTTGGTTGCTCTCTGTTTGCACAGAACAGATTTTATGTTTGTTTCAATTTGACCTAGTAAACTTTGGAATCATGCCTTAATGTTTATAAATGAGTTGTAGAGAATTTTATAAGATTTCTAAAATGTCCTCTTGCAAGTCAATTGGATTTGTAGAACTCCTGTTGTGCTTGATTTAATGAACTGCTCCTTTCTATGTGAAACCTGAACTTTTTGGTTAAGTGCGCCTTTATTATACTTAAGCATGTTAGTGATATATTAGGTTCTTAAATTTGATTAAGATAAGTTTAGGTGAAGGTGTTAGGCCTTTAACTAAAGATGAACATCTTTATCTTAGGTTGTGCAAATTAGGTGAGTTTAATCTTGCTCTTTAGAGGAAAGATAGATACATGTTTGTAAAGTGATTTGAATAGAGCTATTCTTACTCGGTAAACGAGTGTCCAGTGATGCTTTGTTAATTACCTACTTACTGTTATTCATCCATCATAAGCACCATGTCACTCTTATACATCCATGATATTCATCTTGTGCATATGCATGCAATAGGTGTACCGGAGGACGTGACTTTGCTGGAATTCGACGGGACGAGCCAGCAAGCTCCAGTAGTGCAGCAGCCCGAACCTGAAGACAATGAGCTAGGAGAGGTGATGGTTGAGTTCTCAGATCACAGACCGTGCAGTTTTGTTAAAGGCAATCCCCGGAGCATTATAAGTCTCCTAATTTCTGAAATGCAATTGAATATTATGTTATATATATTGTTGCATTAAGTTATAGGTGTTGGATGAATATACTTGCTGCATTGATATCCCATTCTTGTCCACAAAGCATACCTTGAATCCTATGTAGACCAGGATCGAGTAGATGTTTAACCCTTCTTTAAGCGGTAGAAGTCGGGTGATTTCCTGTCACCTGCGAGCTTTAGGGATATTTATATATGGCATGGTTGGCTATATTTGCTATCGTGGAAAAGAATCATGTGCTAATAAAATGAAATGAGACCAGACGGGATGATGATAGTGAAGCAACAAGGCATGATGGTCTTGGGTGTGGATCTATCCCTGTCTGTGTCAATTAAGGACCGATTCTTGGACCCTTTCCTTGTCATGTTGAACGCATGCCTCTCTCTTAGCTGGTCGGGTGTTGATGGTAGATAAGTATCATTTTTAACCGTCAACATAGCATGAGAAATGATCTAAATACAAATACTATCTAGATATAGGGCTTACACTTATAGAATTCTATGAGTTTTGGTGAATATCTATTTCTACAAGGTGTTATCAGGAAATAAGTAAAGGAGACCCACATGTTAGATTTACATAGAGACAAAGGGGCTATACATAACTTTTCTAGAATCTGGAAGATAAGAGAAGACTCTAGAAACAAACGGGAGACGAAACGGGCCCACAGCAGGGGCGCCCGCCCCTCTCCCTTGGGCGCCCGCCCCCCTGTGGTAGCCAATCACAGTCAACCTCGCGGATTATGCCTCCACCGCCTTTGAGGATCAATAATAATCGTTCATCAAGGTCGGTCTGATCCAAGGGCTATGGTGCTTCCTAAAGGGCTATATAAGCAAGGCCCCTGGTCCCAGGAGAAACCCTAATTTCGAGCCAACATAAGAAGGAATTCATTATTCAGAGAAGCCCTAGAGCCACCATCTCAATTAGATCTCTAGTTTAACATAGCTACATAGGATTAGAACTAGAAGGAGCCAAGCATTGCTTGATTTCCGGATCTATCGGAGAATACTTGGTAATTCTCTCCTACTTTTGTATTTGTTCTTATATTATATTATCTAGTTCATCATTTGTATGAATATGACTTTAGTCTATTCTATCATATTGGATATGACTTTGCTCTATTTGATTATGTTCTCAATTATATTGTTCTTAGTCTACTTTGATTATATGCTTGGCATAGTTCGATCAGATTTATATTCAAGTATAGGATCGTATAGCGCTTACTTATTGATATCATGGGTAAGTGGTAAACATTGTGTAGGCATGGTGCCTATACCGTATTTACCTGCGATTGTACCCTATATTCCGGATCGTGTGGTAGATCGCGGGAGTGACAGTCCTGTTGAGTCCTCAGTAGTCCACCTCCCGAGTATAGGGCAGGCAGAGCACAACTATTACAGGGAAGTTATGGCTATGTTCTATATCTTCCTTAGTAATATCACTATGCGTAGATATAACCTGTTCTTGCCATGATTGCCAAGTGTAATTGCACTAATCATCGTATGCTTTGACTTTATAGTTAGAATAACTTAGGATTATCCCGATAGTTCATCCTAATCCATGCTAGTGCTATATATCTAGAGTAGTCTATTGAGATGTTTATATTGCTATGTGCTTATCAATTATCTTTATTATCATTCATATATTATTTATCTTGTGACACTTACCCTGTATGAGAAGAGAGATAAAGACATGGTTAAGCTCTCCATTAGCATATGCAATATTGCTCATTGCTCATTACTCATTATCCTTAGCATCCCTTCCCAGTGGTAAAATATAAATAACGATACCTGGTTTACTCCTGGTTAAAATGCTACATCGGTATTATCTGTGCGCTTGTGGATTTCATATTTATTTCTAGAGGAGCATTTGCATTTATTTAATACCACATTTCTGGTGTCATGCTGGGGATGACAACCTAGCTTAAGTGACGTTAAGAAATGCCAACAAGCATTTTTGGCGCCGTTGCTGGGGAAGGTTGAATTGCTATCCAAAGGATAATGAGCCATCACTTGCATCCACTAATGTGATCGAGAAACCATCGTCTTTCTCTTCTCATACAGTCTTACCCTTGTCTTTTGTCTATTTTATATATTATATATACAGGGTAATGTATGAGCAGGTTTGGCTGTCCAGATAACTTCATCGATAATCCAGAATTGCTATTCAGGAGAGCAAGAGCCAAGCTAAAGAGAGTTCAAGCAAAAACATCATCATCCTAGCTTGAAGCTCCACTCTCTGATTCAGAAGGCCAACCAAGCATATTTCGGAACTTAACACCATAGTTCGACGCTATGGCAAATAAGTCACTCCGCGAGTTCTCAGCTCCAACTACAGCTAACATTCGGACTAGACCTGCGGTAGAGATTGAGCAAAACTTTGAGCTAAAGCCGGCGTTGATCAACATGGTGCAAGCTAGCCAGTTTTGTGGGAAGGCACATGAAGATGATAGTGCTCATCTCCAACACTTCCTGGAGATTTGCAGCACTTTCACCATCAAGGATGTCCCTAGAGATGCCATACTACTTCGCCTCTTTCCATTCTCACTCTTGGGGAGAGCGAAGCAGTGGTTCTATGCAAATAAGGAGAAGAATACTACGTGGGCACTCTGTTCCACCAATTTCTTGGCGAAGTTCTTTCCCATGGGCAAGACAAATGCTCTTTGTGGGAAGATATCAAGTTTTCAGCAGCAACATAATGAGTCAGTCCCAGAAGCATGGGAGCGCTTTCAAGACTACATCCTAGAATGTCCTCATCATAGAATGGAGAATTGGCTACTTATGCAGACCTTCTACCACGGGCTCACCAATAGAACCCGTGAGACTATGGATGCTGCCGCTGGAGGAGCATTTTTATCACTTACAATCAATCAAGCCACAACTCTTGTGGAAAAGATGGCGTCCAACCAAGGTTGGAATGAAGAAAGAAGTCAAACCCGCAAGAGAGGTGGAGGTATGCACCAGTTGAAGGAGGTAGACATGCTGTCTGCCAAGATGGACCTACTTATCAAGAGGCTTGATGAGAGAGCCGGAGAGAAGAAGGAAGTCATGCACATTCATGATTCCCGCATGACTTGTGAAGAGTGTGGAGACACTGGGCATTCAGGAAGCAGTTGCCCAGAGCTACAAGAGGATGTGAACTACCTCAACAATAATAGCAACTACTATCATCCTCAACAGAATCAAGGTTGGAATCAGCAGCAGAGGCCTAACTACTCAGGTAACTACTCAGGTAATTATCAAGGTAATAATTCTTTCAATCAACCCCCTCTGAGAGAGTTAGTGCTTAATCAAGGAAAATTAATGGATAGCCTGTCTAAGAAATTAGCATCCAATGATAAAACGCTAAAAACAATTAATAATAGAATGGATAATTTCTCTACTGCCATTAAGAATCAGCTGAGTTTTAATAAGATGCTAGAATCTCAGTTGCAACAGCTTGCCAATATTGTTCCTGCTAACCAAGGTAAAATTCTGGGATAACCGGAAGATCTAGAAACTGCAAATCTTGTAGACATATTTAATGCAGGAAGTTATTGGAGTGACCCTATCTCCAAAGGATGGAACGACGAGACTCTACCGATTAAGAAAGGTGATCTAGGAAGACCTGTCATCCCGATCTCCATTGGAAGCATAAACTTTAACGAAGCTATCTGTGACTTCGGTGCAAGTGTCAATATCATGCCTAAGGTAATCTATGACAAAATGTTTAATTATCCTTTATTGTACACAACCATGTGCTTGCAGCTTGCAGACCAGTCACTTTGCTACACCAAGGGAATTTTAGAAGATATATGTGTACGAGTGGGCAGCTCATATGTTTCTGTAGATTTTATAGTAATAGATACAGGTGGTGATGAGAAGTCATCCATCATTTTGGGACGACCATTCTTGAACACCACTGGAGCTATCATGTACGCCAACACTGCCAAGATCTGTTTCAACATCAAAGGCAAGAGAGAGACCTTCTTCTTCAAGGATAAAGTGTTACAATTCCCTACACACCCTCAACATTCTTATGAGCCAAAGAAGAAGAACAATCGGAGGAACAAGAACAAGAATAGGAAGCCACAACAGATGGAGTCAGTGAGAATGATCACTGCAGTCCACAGAGAGCATGATCATCAACTCAAGTCCCCCATATCTGCTCAAGAGAGACGACCCAGGTGTTCCAACCATTGAATGCACAATCAACAGAAGTTCCTTTCAGAAAGCTGTCTGTGACACTGGATCAGGTGTCAACATAATGGCCAAGGTAACTTATGAATATCTATATGGTACTATGCCTTTAGACCCAATCTATGCGCAGCTGCAGATGGCGGACCAATCATTTCGCTTCGTGGACGGAATAGCGAAGAACGTCCCTGTGCAAATTGATGACCACTTCATCCCAACTGACTTTTTAGTCATCGATATGGGAGAAGATGAGTATGATCCACCAATCATCCTAGGAAGACCGTTCCTAAGCACTACCAAGGCGATCATTTACATTGCAACAGGAGAAGTACATTTCCAATTTCCCTCAGAGAAGGTATGCCGTTATTTCAATAATAATTATATAGTTGATGAAGAACCTAAGAAGAACAGAATCAGAAGAAGGCGTCGCAACCGCACCCAGAAGAATTAGATCCCCAAGGATGGATGGGCTGACTATCAAGGAGAAGTATCAAGATATGAAGATTGGTATCCTGAAGAAAAGATTTATCTTGAGAAGGAAGTTGTACCCCCAATAGAAAGTGAACCAGTTACCATGGAGAATAAAGAAGAGAAGATAGTGCAACCAACTCATTCCTCAAAGTCAACCTCACCAACAAAATAGGTATGGAAGGTAAAGGTAAATTCAAAGTCAGATTCAACACAGTTAGAGGTATCACTCGATCCATCCGAGGTGCCCAAGAATGACTAGAGCGAATAAGAGGTTCTGTTCAGAGAACCCAAATCACCAAACGCCGTGCGAAGAGGTAACTTGATAGTTATCAATATTTCCCTTTTTAGTTCTGCATTTAATTTTCCGCATCATATTTACTTTTCTTCATTATATGTTTAGTTATACTTTATTTCTGCATAGAAAAGAAAATAAATATGTTTCGCATTGCATTATAAAATTGCTAAGCCCCATGCAAATAAATTTGTGGCATTAAACCCATAAGTCTACTTGTTGTGGTGGCATAAAAATAAAATAAAGAAGCATTCGTCATTTTATTCCTTGCATTATATAAAAATATAAAAATATGGTACAAGAGATCCTGCTAGAAAAGATACATCTGTTAAGAGGCTCTAGACGCTCAAGGCTTAGAGGTTTATCACTAACACTTAATCAAGTTCCACAAGCTTTGTTGTCTATTTGAGCTTCATAGAATTTGAAGGAGCAAGGAAAATAAACAGACAAAAAGAACAATTTGTTTCCTGTCAGAGCACTATCTCAACAATCATCATCATAAGCACTCCGATGAGGGGAAGTACACCTTCATTGTCTATCAAGCAAGACTATGTCAACATTCAGCTTGGGGGAGAGCATCCCCTATGTATCCAGCTAAGTATTTTTTACCTACATATTTATTTTTGTTTTGATATATGAAATAAAATAAAAAGATGCATAACCTATAGAAACCCAAATAAATGTTTTCTTATACATATATATGTTTTTTGTATAATCTTTAAGTTTGATAAATAAATATAGGAGAGTGTGCTAAGTTTCATCTTTCTAAGTGAACCCCTAGAATAAATTCTTATATGGAAATGATGAATAGTTGCTCTACTGTAATTCCTTTCAAGTACCTAGTTTTCAGCCTTGAACTCTCCCGAGTTTTGGATACAATTGTTTTGATTTAAGATTTGCTCTAAACCTAAAACTTGTGGGTAGAAAATGCTTGATCTAAGTCTAGGTAGTTGACGGATATGATATGGGAAGGTTTTGAGCTGCTATCTATCATGTTCCTAGAGATACTAGAGTTCTGGAGAATTTATCTTTTGAAAATTAACTTGCTACATGATGAGTTCCTGTATGACGAGAGTTTAAAATCCTACCACAGCCATATACATGCTTGTAGATTAGGAAGCCTTACATTAATATTT
This sequence comes from Saccharum hybrid cultivar R570, assembly GCA_038087645.1. Taxonomy (NCBI): domain Eukaryota; kingdom Viridiplantae; phylum Streptophyta; class Magnoliopsida; order Poales; family Poaceae; genus Saccharum; species Saccharum hybrid cultivar. The sequence goes on from JAQSUU010000637.1 coordinate 19,739,842, forward strand.
AATATTTGTGAGCATTGAGTATGGTCAGGCTGTGTCGATCCTTAGGAACTGGTCATGCGGTTAAAATCGAGATCCACCTATACACTCTACCTTGGAAGTACGCATCCATATCCATATCCACACATATATATCCACCTATATATTCTGCTTCTACCCTGGAAGTACGAATCCACATTCAGATCCACCCCAAAAAATAGTTCTACTCTTACATTGAGAGTGAACTGCAAAAATATTTCTATCATCCATTTTATCCCATGCTAGCCAATAAAGCTCCAAATATCTAGTTATGCTACCTCTTGTTATTATGTTCCAAAAGAAGCTTGGGTATTCTATGAAAAAGAAAAAAAAGAAAAGAAAAAAAGAAAAGAAAGAGGACAAATGTCCCACTCAGAAATAAAGAGAGATATAGAAGCCCAAGTTCTTCTCAAATTCTTCAAGTTTTCAAAGAGAGGTATATGAGAAATTTTCCCGAAGGAGCTAAGTATTCACCATCATCATCCCTTTACCCCTTATAACCACTTCTACTCCATTTACCATTTACAACCATCTACCATATAGCCCAAGACACATGCATATCTTGATTTGACTTTATGACTCATTCCTTTGGATCCATAGTTTTGATTATGCAATATATGTTTCGCTGTCTCCCCACCTATGAGCTCCACATAAGCCTATTAGAAGTAGGGTGAGAGAGAGAAGGCATAATGTTACTATGCTACCAAAAATACCACATATTTTGAGAGGAGAGAAAAGGCATACACCATAAATGCCTTGGAGAGGATCCAGAAATACCACAAAGGAGAGACTTGGAAGGGTCATACATAGGAATCTCTGAGTTTTATTTTGAAAATCTTGCAAAACTCTGGAATAATAGTTGATCAAAGAGCTTGAAACATGGTGCTTGACTTGACCGTTCTGTCTTTCAACTACTCAAGACCCAAGTGACAGCTACAAGCCCCATGGTGGAAGGTAATATGAGTAAGTTTTTCATCAGAATAGTTCACTCTAATCTGGAGGAGAGTTCTTGTTTGAACGCATGTGTACCTGTAAGGCATGAAAGTATTGTAGCAACTCCTGATCCATCACTGAGTCTATCTTTGCTCAGGGACGAGCAAAAGGTAAGCTTGGGGGAGTTTGTTGATGGTAGATAAGTATCATTTTTAACCGTCAACATAGCATGAGAAATGATCTAAATACAAATACTATCTAGATATAGGGGTTACACTGACAGAATTCCACGAGTTTTGGTGAATATCTATTTCTGCAGGGGGTTATCAGGAAATAAGTAAAGGAGACCCACATGTCAGATTTACATAGAGACAAAGGGCCTATACATAACTTTTCTAGAATGTGGAAGATACGAGAAGACTCTAGAAACAAACGGGAGACGAAATGGGCCCACAGCAGGGGCGACCACCCCTCTCCCTTGGGCGCCCGCCCCCTGTGGTGGCCAATCATAGTCAACCTCACGGATTATGCCTCCACCGCCTTTGTGGATCAATAATAATCGTTCATCAAGGTCGGTTTGATCCAAGGGCTGTGGTGCTTCCTAAAGGGCTATATAAGCAAGGCCCCTGGCCCCAAGAGAAACCCTAATTTCAAGCCAACACAAGAAGGAATTCATTATTCAGAGAAGCCCTAGAGCCACCATCTCAATTAGATCTCTAGTTTAGCATAGCTACATAGGATTAGAACTAGAAGGAGCCAAGCATTGCTTGATTTTCGGATCTATCAGAGAATACTTGGTAATTCTCTCCTACTTTTGTATTTGTTTTTATATTATATTATCTAGTTCATCATTTGTATGAATATGACTTTAGTCTATTCTATCATATTGGATATGACTTTGCTCTATTTGATTATGTTCTCAATTATATTGTTCTTAGTCTACTTTGATTATATGCTTGGCATAGTTCGATCAGATTTATATTCAAGTATAGGATCGTATAGCGCTTACTTATTGATATCATGGGTAAGTGGTAAACATTGTGTAGGCGTGGTGCCTATACCGTATTTACCTGCATTTGTACCCTATATTCCGGATCATGTGGTAGATCGCGGGAGTGACAGTCCTGTTGAGTCCTCTGTAGTCCACCTCCCGAGTATAGGGCAGGCAGAGCACAACTATTACAGGGAAGTTATGGCTATGTTCTATATATTCCTTAGTAATATCACTATGCATAGATATAACATGTTCTTGCCATGATTGCCAAGTGTAATTGCACTAATCATCGTATGCTTTGACTTTATAGTTAGAATAACTTAGGATTATCCCGATAGTTCGTCCTAATCCATGCTAGTGCTTATATCTAGAGTAGTCTATTGAGATGTTTATATGGCTATGTGCTTATCAGTTATCTTTATTATCATTCATATATTATTTATCTTGTGACACTTACCCTGTATGAGAAGAGAGATAAAGACATGGTTATGCTCTCCATTAGCATATGCAGTATTGCTCATTGCTCATTACTCATTATCCTTAGCATCCCTTCCCAGTGGTAAAATATAAATAACAATACCTGGTTTACTCCTGGTTAAAATGCTACATCGGTATTATCTGTGCGCTTGCGGATTTCATATTTATTTCTAGAGGAGCATTTGCATTTATTTAATATCACATTTTCTGGCGTCATGCTGGGGATGACAACCTAGCTTAAGTGACGTTAAGAAATGCCAACACCGGGCCTGAGTGCTTGACTACGAATCCGAGTAGCTCAACTCAGGCTGGGAGTTGGCAAGTATAAAGTGCGCCTCGGAAGGGAGTCATACGCGTGAGTCCAAGGGTAGGTGATTTAAAAGTCTTGATCGTCCTGGCAGAAAGGTAATCCCTGAGAGTGCTGGCGCTGACCGAACTCAAGAAGTTGGTTCTTGAGTTGTACCAAAGGTGGCCCACAGCTACCCTTCCAAAGTATGCTAGGGTGAGAGTTAGAATACCCCCTCAGCTGAGTTTAATTTTGATTCAAGTCGTAGTCTCTCACCGGTTAGTGAGAACTTGACAGGATTATCTCCAAACTAGATACACTAAATAATACAATGGTTCAGGTGATGATATGATGATGGCCTTATTATACCTGCTATGGTTAATATTGTTTGCTCTTAATAAAGTGAGTGCTCTAGTACAGGTGCTAATATAGATAACAGGTTAATGATTATTAACTTGAAGCTAAGCTTTAAATGGTTACTTATGCCATGCCAGCTTTTATGCAAATTGTGTCAAGCTAGCTCCACTTTATATCAGCCTTGCATGATCCTTGGTATCATTTATTTCTGGTTTATGACAGATAAGTCTAGCTGAGTACATTTTCATACTCAGGGTTTATTTTCCACCTGTTGCAGATGACCTATTCTATCACGGGTGCTGCAAGTATTGTCTCCTCCCAGCTGGGGATGAAGACTAGACTGTTGGGCACAGTCTCTACCAGTGTTCTTATCTAAAGATGCTTTTGTGGGACATGACCTTTATTCTGGCAATGTATTTGAACTTATAAAATTATGTATCGAACTATGTTGCTTCCGCTAATCAAACTTGGTTTGCAATATTTTATTTTGAACTCCGATAGATGTAATATGTATGCTACTTGTGAACTGTTGTAACGAATGATGTGTTGTGTTGAATCACTACGATCTTAGCTTGTATGCTGAAAGTTGTTTGAAATCCTTCGAAATTTTCAGACTATCAGGGTTATGAGAGCCTAAGTACAGAAATTTAATCACTTCGGTTATTGTTTTTTACTTACGTTCTTATAATTTAGTTGGTTCTGTTACACAAACTCTTCCCATACTCTCTGTATTTGTATACAAAGATAGATCCTAACTAGAGGACTAATCTTCGCTTGAGAGCTGGCTCTGATCCTGACGACCGAGAATATGAATTAGGGTTTCAGGATAGCTCCAGGGAGGGGGTACGGGGCTAGATATATAGGCTAGAGCTTGCAACGTGTGCCCTTAGATCAAACCACTTAAGAAATGGCGGAGATGCAACCTAGGAGGCGGTGGGAAACCAACATAACGAGGCAGAGCCTGATGGGTGGCCCCATGGGCTGGGCAGCCTATAGGTGGCGCCAGCCAGCCCCACTTGGCAGCCCCTCAGCTCCCGCTTCGGTGTGGTGTCCTCTGGAGTCCTCTGAAACCTTCTGGTGCCCGTTTAACGGCGGATAAGCACGATTAATTCTGACATGTAGGTCCGCCTTGATGGTTTTCTGGATAAACCCTGCAGAAAATACAGATTCATCAAAACTCATGTAATTTGTTAGTTTAAACCCCTAGACCTTTGTTGGTGATCACAATTGTGCCCTTATACATGTTTTATTGACAGTTTATACCGTCAACAGCACCAACATCCTCAAGTCCTCTATCATTCTAATCCACTACAAGAGCCTGAACCTTGATCAAATCCTTTTGCGATTCCCATGAAGATTACGCTAGAATCTCACAAATGCAGATAGGGTAACTTTAAAAAAAACTATCCTCTTGTAAGGACAGGTTTATCTTCTCACTATCATTAATACTCCTAAGGAGATTCTACAATCCATTGATGGATGTAGAAAGTGTTTCTTGTGGTCATGAGATGAGAGCTTAACTAGGGGCAATTGCAAAATTAATTGGTCGACAATTGGTCGACCAATGGATCTTGGTGGCCTCGGGGTTTTGGATCCGGTGAGATTCACTACAGCCCCACAGATGCATTGGCTCTGGCAAGAGTGGGCATGATCTGAGAAGCCTTGGGTGGGCCTTGGAAACCCTTGCTCCGACATTGATCGGCTCTTGTTCACGGCATCTACAATGATATCTATTGGGGACAGGATAAAGACTTCCTTCCCGCATGTAGCCTGGGTCCAAGGTTGGCAGCCTATTGATATTGTCCCGGTCGTTTTTGCCACCATGAGGAAGAAAAACAGAATGGTCAAGGAAGCAATTGCTGACCAGACATGGATAAAAAACATTGATATTCATGCATGTGGAGGCTCACTGAGTCAGTAGAGTACTAGTAAGTACCAGCATATCACGCAAAATTCATTAGTCCACTAGTTTCAACCTTAGATCACTGATTTTGGAAGCCTTAGGGTCCACCAAAATGCAATTTTTTTTTTGCATAGGTCATCATATACAATCGTGTTTGGACATTGAATTGACTAGAGGTCTGTGGTTGTCCAAGAAACTCTTCGTGCCCCCGTTTGTCGGTATGACCTAGAGACGACACACCACATCCTTTGTAGAATGTCGTTATTCGAGGCGTATCTAGAGTTGCATCGTCATCTTCTCCCTCAGCTTGAGACGTAGGGGTGGCCTTTCTCTAACTCCATCAAGCAGTGGTGGATGACCATTGGGTCTTTGCCTAGGGGCTATAGGGTCCCATGGAAGGGCTTCAGCTCCTCTTGCTTCTAGTATTTTTTTTTGAACAGCTCTTGCTTCTACTAAATTGGAAGATTTAAAAAGAGAGGAATTCACACACATTTCAGCGAAAAGAGTTGCTGTCTCTGGACCTGGTCCAAAAGATCAAAGAAGAGGTAAGGACTTGGGATTTAGCTCGTGAAAAGTTTTTGTCCGCATTGATTGTGGATGCTTAGTTTCCTTTCCAGTGATAGTCTGTCGTTTGTGTCTTGTTTTTTTATCTCTATAGATGATCTTCCATGTCGTCTACTTGTATTTTTCTGAAATATAATGGAAATGGTGCACAGTGCCATGCCCGTTGGTTCAAAAAAAAAGTTATTGCAAGGGGTATGGCTGCTGCTTGCTGCTTGGACGGTTACGTGTTACCGTGCATCGTCATTCTGTATGAACAAATTTGTGGCTGCACTGCACACACCATTCAGGCCCTACCCTATCCTCTATCCTTTCTCTCACTATTGTTTCCTTGACTTGAAGATCCGTGTTTGAGACCATTACCTTCCTTGCCAAGCCTTGCTAGTTCAGATTCACACCTGTCAGTCTCGTATCTGTCAACACTCAACAGGTCGTGCCGCAGTCAGAATTCAGAAACCTAACAAGCCACGCTGTGCCACAAAGTCCTGAACCTCGCGTGGAAGGAATCAAAGGGACGAACGCCATCCATTTTCACAATCTGAACATCCAAAAGGCAACAGGACATTATACATACATAAAAAAAGGCAACAAAAGAAGCTCAGGTCAGCTGAGATAGCACATGGCTGCGCGCCAGCCGCCAGCCCCGCAGGTAAGTACACTGGCTAACGCTGAAACGGAAGGGTAGGCTGGTGGTAGTGGTAGCTCAGTGTATTGCCTCGTCAGCATCCCATCAGTCATCAAAGGCCGTGTTTAGTTGGCCCGATTTGGGCCTCCAAAATCTGTACAGTGCAATCTTCCATACTGTAGTATTTTGTTTGTATTTGTGAATTTTTGTCCAAACATTGACTAATTAGGCTCAAAAGATTCGTCTCGCAAAGTACAACTAAACTGTGCAATTAGTTTATGATTTCATCTACATTTAGTACTCCATGCATGTGCCGGTATTTTGATGTGATGAGGAATCTTCTTTTTACATAGTAGAATTTAGGGAAAAATTTGATATCTAAACAAGGCCAAAAACCTCCCACGAATTCGCATGGAAATCAAGTGGAGGCTACAGCTAACTGCAGGGAAGAGGATTCAGATCCGATTTTTGCCATCTGGGATTGCAATTTGCAAATTTGATTCACATCATTCACTGCCGAGACCAGATCTGGACCTACTTGAAACGCTGTAAATCCTCCTCTTAATTAGACAATAGTCCACCACAAGATGTTAGTATGTACTTTATGATTTTTGTATAATAATATAAGCGGTTTGGCAGGGATCTGCAGTGTAGATATGGAATGTTGGATTAATTTGGAGTGAATTAAGTTAGTGCATTAAGGACATTAATAACGTTGACATGTATGGGAGGCAGGATTTAAATCTCGGCTACGTTTTAGGGAGAAGAGGGCTTTGGAATGCTGGTAGTTTTCGTTGTTTCAAATCTCGAACCGGAAATGGAAGGGTTTTAGAGTCAGCTTTGAATGATTGCTTGTTTTTTTGTTGCTGATTGTGTTTCCATGTAGATTTTGAAATTGTTTCGATAATTAGCTGGGAACTGAAAAAAAATAGAACTATTTTAAGCAGGGAACTAAGATCAGCTGTACAAATTTTAGTAGCAACAATAATTATAGTAGTCAATTCCAGATAGGAACTCACTGTCACTCCATTTGACTTGGTTTTTATTTTATTCTACTCTATCTACGACTGTTTATACCATCCAACTCATAACATTCTTCTAATTTTCAATTCGGTTGACTTTGACCAATGAAAAACAGGAACAAGTACTCACCCGAAAAAGGGGAAAATGGACAAGAAGGAAGCAAGATACATATGAGACAAGTCGGGAACAAACATAGATTTTTTAATTAGTTCCATGAAGGAACGATGCAAGTAAAGATGAACTACATGATTACATTTACAAACCCTTGCTTAAACACTAATCAGCTGACCATGCATATGATTAATCAGAAACAAAATGAATCACTAACAGGGAGCAGCTACATAGATAATAGAGCATCATATTCGCCCTTGGATATACTTGTCTTGATTAACAGGCAGGCACTCTAATGGAGAAATGAACCCTATGGAGATGGAGCTGAGCTAGAGCCTGAGATTCAGGTCTATCTTGCAACTCTGTGCATCCTCCTGTTGCGTCGTCACTTCATGTGTGACGCCAGGGTCGCCGCTGGCGGCAGCGGCAGCGCCACTGTCGACGGCGCCAGACCACTGGAGCCTAGCCATCCCAGAGTCGAGGACGGCTGGGGCAGCGGCCCTTGACGAGGAGCTGTAGCTGTAGCCGTGAGGCGTGTAGAATGGGCGGTCGACGCTGGTGTGGCGGGTTAGCCCCGCCATAGATGGGTGTGTCTGTGCACGCGCGGCCCACCTGTGGTGCATGCCGTAGAACGATGCTGCGGCAGAGCCCCATCCGAACCCAAGGAACGACGACGGCCTGCTGCCGCCGACAAAGTACGGCCAGACATGTTGGAAGCGAAGGTGGTGCGGCGGCAGGAAGGGGTCGGCACCTCCGTACAGCCCGCGCCCCACCACAGCTGCTGCGGCAGCGGCCGTGGCGGCGCCGCGCTTGGCGAGCGAGCGCTCGCGCTTGTGCGCGTTCTGGTGGCCACCTAGCGCCTGCGAGGTGTAGAACTTACGCTGGCAGTAGTTGCACTTGAACGAGCGCTTCTTCTCCACACCACCAGAGGCCATTGTCGTCCCCGTCGCCAGCGCCTTCTCCTCCTCCGCCACCATTGCCTTCTCCTTACCTTTTCCCGGCGCCACTGCCTCCATGGCCTTTACCTCTGGCAGTTCCGAGCCGAGCGCGCCGAGGAGGTCGAGCTCCTTTGCCGACAATGCTTCCTCCTCCTTCCCCGACGCCTGTACCTCCTTCTCTCCGTCCTCCACTTGCTGCACCCCCATTCCCTCAACCTCCATGGACGCAGCACGGGAGCTCGATCCCTTGTCCATATGGATCTCGTTTCACTTTGCACTGGTGTGGAGTTGTTGGCCGGGGTTTGGTGCCTACTTATACAAGATGGGAGGGGATTAACTGTGGAGATAATCAAGAGGAATGCAAGTTCACCTGCCAAATTTAGAGATCACGCGCGATCACAGGTGTTAATGTGATGGAGATCACGACCTTAATGCTCAGTAATCATCCATCTGATCTCTATTGATCTAGCTGTGTATCTATCTCTATCTCTATCCTTCTCTGCCAACCGGCTGTTGGTGCATGCAGCATGTGAAGTGAATGCTTGCCTCTTTCAGTCTTGCAACTTGCATGGAGAGGTTACCAAAGGTTTCGTTAAGTTTTGAACTATATGCAATGCACGCTTTGACGTCTCATTCAGGTGGATCGGAGGGGCGCAATTGGCAATGGCGCCTTCTTCTCAGCTCCGTCATGAACTGTTTTTATTTTTTCGAGGTTTCATTGATCAAATGAAATCGGCAGGCTAGCAAGGAAAATTTACTGAATGAGATATATGACGTGGAGTGGATTTTATAAAAGTTTTGGATTAAATAAATAAATATATTTTTCATGTGCTGCTTGTATGAAGCATATTCTGTAGCACCACTGCACCAACAGTTAACGAAACGTCCAACCCCCCCCCCCCCCCATCATTCTTACTTCTAGCTTGCAAAATGTCCTAACTTATACTGTGTACTTTCAAACCGGTTATCATCAATGTTATAAGTGAAAAGAAAAGTTGCACAATGAACCACATCAAAGTATGGAGGCCAATTAGTTGATGTTTGATATCATACATGGAACTTGTTTATTGTACTTCATACATACACTGTTTGGGCTAAACTTTTTGAGCATATATCAGGCTCACTTAGTATTGTTTTGCATGTGTTCACAGAATGTGCATTGCCACTTACATGATAATGTACTTGTTGGCAAACTCCAGCTTTAGGAACTAATGAATTGATGATATACTGATTAAATTTAATATTCTCTTTATATGGCGTCCATATTATTTTATTGTTTTATGATGTTCTCGTGGATTCTCATGATGAATGCCCTTGTTTAATATAAACATGCCTACTGGATGAAATTGCGCTTGTGACAACTTTCTTATCTGAATTAAACTTCATGAACTGTATGGTGATCAGAACTTGCCGTGCATGGGTTGGACGGTTGGTACATCTTCTTGATAGATTTCCTATTTTAAAGCAATATCATGGTGCCTAGAATAAAATGAATTATATGAAACAACTTCTGTAGCTTCATCGAGCTCAAGGTTGCATTGTTTCATAATGTAATGAATTCTTCTCATGCATGTGTTTTGCACATCTGATGTGTCATTTCCTAATGAGATGATTAGCTAGGGTGTTCATTTCAAGCATTTTTTTGAACTAGTATCAATGATATATGAAGCAGTGATAATAGAGAAGTCGTTAGGTTTTCTTGAGAGCTATGAGGCTTCTTGTACTTGTATGAACACTCAACAACAACATCAATAGCTCAAAAACTAGTTTATTGGCTGAAGAGATTGGCTTTAAATCAACCGAGGCAAGTTATTTCTATAACGCTTAATGCTACCTTGTTATGGATTGCACGTGTGTGTCAATTAATTGCTCATGTTATTTTCTTGTGTAGATATGAATTTAATCTAACTCCTCATGGATATGTTTCACAAGGAGTTCAATGTTAGCATAGATTTTCAGTGGCTTCAAATACTAAAACTTACACATGATAAAGTAGAAGAATAGCTAATATCAATATTATGTCTTTATTCTTCATGTAAGTGATCACTTATAGTTTAAGAATCTATTTTCTTACATTATTCCAAAGTCATCACATAACTCATCAATTCTTGTGTTCTTGAACTCACTACCATTGTCACTTCTAACATGGTTGTTTCAAACTTATTGTAAATGGCCTTGATAAATGATTTGAAAGTTGCAAACACATCACTCTTGTCCACTAGAAAGAATACCCAAGTGTATCTTGTATAGTCATCCACTATCACAAAGCCATATTTGTTTCCACCAATGCTAGTGTATTGTGTTGGCCCAACCAAATCCATGTGCAATAACTCAAATGCCTTACTAGTGCTCATCATGCTTTTCTTAGGATGGGTGTTTCCAACTTATTTGCTAGCTTAACAAGAGCTACAAAGTTTATCCTTCTCAAACACAACATCTTTCAAGCCTCTAACTAAGTTATGCTTAACCAATCTATTCAATTGTTTCATTCTAACATGACCAAGCCTTGTATGCCATAACCAACCCATACTAGACTTAGTGAACAAGCATGTTGATAATTGAGCATCACTAGCATTAAAATCAACCAAGTATAGATTCTCATATCCAAAGCCTTTGAAGATCAAGTTAGAGCTATCTACACTTATGATCTCTACATCATCTTCTCCAAATATGCATTTGAATCCAAGATCACACAATTGAGCCACAGATAGCAAATTGAAGTTCAAGCTTTCAACTAGCAACACAATGGATATGTGTTGACGGTCACTAACACCAATTATAAACAATCAACATAACCTGCATATATGCTTAATTCCATCAATGAACATAGGAATAGGGTTTGAAACTAATGAATTCCACGAGTTTTGGTGAATATTTGTATGCAAGAGGATTTATCCAGAAAACAGTCCCGGGACCACTGTCATACACTCCAAACAAGCAAACTGACGGCAACAAGTGATTCAACTCGCAAAAACTACGAAAGACAACTCTAGAAGGTTCCAGAAGACACCACGCCGAAGCGTGGGTCAATTGGGCACCATAGTGGGCTGGCCGTCCCACTAGGGAGGCCGCCCAGCCTAGTGGGGGCCCACTCGCCCTCTGTCACCTCGTACTCCTTCCTATGATCTACACCATTGATTCTAAGGCGGTTTTAGGTCGGTTTATCCAACGGTGGTCGAGGGAAGTGATGTGGATCAATGACGTGGCAATTCCTAGCCCTCTACTCCATCTCCCCTATATATACCAGCCACTACCCCCCTCCCTGGAGCTCTTGAAACCCTAATTTGTATTCATCTCTTTGAATCAAGACACAACACTAGGAGAATTAGGGTGAGACACTCCAATGTAGTAGATTAGTTCTAGTTGAGAGTTAGAGAGAGTTGAGCCATGCTTAGGTTCTAGAGAAATCTTTGGGAGGTCTGATATATCTTTGTATCTTATCTTTGCAAGATTTATGCTTAAATATATTTATCTTCTCTATTTGCTTGTACGACTTTCATGTGATTGATTAGTATAGTTTTTATACTTTGGCATGGGATCTCCGCTCATATTGAATGCTCTAGTTATAATATGTGATTAGAGTAGTAATCAAAAGTTAGACATGGTGTCTGGACTATAGGTTACCTGATATTGCGCCCAATCCTATGGTTAGTTGTGGTAGCTCTAGGGTGACAGCTTTGTCAGGCCGTTGTAATCCACCACGTTAGGATTGGTGTTTATAGAGCTTTAGGTAGCCTTCTCTTGACTATGCTTTCTCACCCCCCTCGATAGTTGGAAAGGTACTGCTGCTCCAAAGTGTTATTGTATGATCACTTTATCTACCCATGCTTTAATTATACCTTCTAGAACCAAAGTAATAGAGAAGTATTTATGAACCTTAAACTCTCCCGTTGCCCTCTCAATTCAGCTAAACTACTCTTTTATCATAGAATTCTCCTATGTGTGTGCCATTATACATAATTCATATCATTTACCACTTATCTCCACTTTAGTTTAGTCAGTATACTAAGTTAGTACATACATGATGGTGAACTATCAGTTTCTTTAACCATTATTTCCCTGTGGATAAATACGATACTCTGGAATACTCCCAGGTAAAAGCTATAACAATATTCGTGCGCTTGTGAAATTTTCTATGTGCATTATAAAATACCAACAAGCTTTTTGGTGCCATTGTTGTGGAAGCAATTGGCATAAAGATTTTGATAATGATTTTGATGTCTGCTAATGTAGTGTACAACTAGCTTTAGTAGGATTATCCCTATTCTATTAAATTGTGGAGTAGATAGGACAACAGTCGCCATTTCGACCTTCCGACAAGCTTCCACAAAAAAAGAAAAGATGATAAAAATATTGAAGAACCTAGGGTGCCTGAACATTCATGATCCATCAACTCTGGAACCCTGCCATCTCACAGGTTTGTGTATACATATATATTGTTCTAACCATGTGTAGATTGGAGAAAAGGTCACCGTCACAAGAATTCAAATCATATCTAAAGTGACAAATATAGAAGCTGCACTACTCACAAATCCCAAATTGTGAATCATGGTAAGTATGATCAAGGAAGGTGACATAGTCTTGCTCATGGACTTTAAACTTGATGAGTAGTTATCTTTTAATTTTTGCATTCCACTACATGTTTACTTTGAATAATCCATGCATCCACTCCACTTAGTTTGAGTTATCACATATTAAATCCACTACATGTTTAGTTCCTTGCATACATCCATGTCACTTGCATTTTAAAAAAAAAATCCTCATCGTGATCATGCTTTTTCATCTCTATTCGAGTAAATCTCTGTAATCCTTTCATGCTACCTTTGTTTGTTAAAGCATGCCCTAGTTTGGAAGTACTCGACATACTTCCATTGGCTTATAAATTAAGCATGGTGCTTAGGTTAAATAGCCTTTCTTAATCCAATTAGACATGGAGTCTAGTTTGGTTATTGAACTAAAAATTGCTTGTATAGACATTTGTTATTTTGTTGGACTAACCCCTGCAGAAAACTCTCAAATCCAATCTGGGGAAGTCCAGAGATAAATTTACATCAGAGATGAATTAAGGTAAGCGATGAACTCCAACAACCTTGTGCAAAGAAGACACAGTTCATTCATCATGAATGGAAGAACCGCAAGTATCAAAATTCATTCACGTTGTCTTTTGCTGCAAGTTACCTTTGCCTTGAACCATGTTAGAATGCAGCAATCAAATAAACTTTATATAAAAAACATGATAAATAAAATCTATGCTAAAGTAATCCTAAAACCATCTCTTCATTAGCATAGATGAAAACCCCAAAAATTAAGGACAACAACCCGTATTGCAAATTTGTTGTATTCCCTAGGGTATGTGTCCACTAACATTTGCAGGGATGAATAAATGTAAGCTATGCTTGCATACCTGTGGGCGGTTGTTATCGACAAATATTTACCGCCAACATTCTACTAAAAAGGAAGGAATAAACATTAATACACACATATACATGTGATAATGCCTTGTTTCCAGTTGTGCCCTCGAATTATCAGGAATGCAGAAATAGGGACGGAAACAGGCAAAGCAGGGGAGAAAAGTGCGCTTTCTAGAAAGCGCACTGGAGAGAGAAGAGGAAAAGGGCTAGCTCGGGACATAATTGGGCCAACCCCACACTAGCACAGCAATCCAAGCCTAGAGGAGAGGTGGTGGAGTGAAGCTAGGTTGGAGGGGTGCCGGCCCTGGCATGTGCGCTCCAGGGGCGCAGCCACGCCCTCCTCGCTATAGCTCAGCCCCACCTCACGCACACCGACTGTACTTAATGTAGTGGAGGCGGTGCGGGGGTGCGTTGTCTGAACATGGACGCCAAGGAGCCTCTACAAGCTCCTATATAAAGGAGGGCACACACAACACACTCAACACACCACACTACATTTTGTCACTCCTCACTCACTCTAACTCAAGGAGCTCCCTCTACCTCACTCTCACTTAGCTAGGTTAGATTAGGAAAGTAGAAAGAGAAGTAGAGAAGCTACAAGGAGAGCTTGATTCCTTGGTGGAATATTGATGAGAATAAAGTTGGATTCTTTCTACCTTATGATCATCATGTTCTATCATACTGTCTTGTTCTTATATTCGTATAGTTGTTGCTATGAACTAGAGTATATTCATATTGATATGTTCATGACATGTGTACTAGTCTATAGTCCATGTGTTATGAGTATTTCATATATGGTTATGTATGGTTTGTTTATTATATTTGTGATGTGTAGATTAGTCTATAGTTTACATATCATTCATATGCTAAGCTAACCTAGGTACTACACTCACATATGTGTCATGAGTAGAGCTACTTGTGTGTGGGGAGGTGGTTCATCATGCTTTCGGGTACATCCTAGTCTCTTACCTGTCGATCCATAGGGTCGGGGACCTGGGGGGACTAGGGTGGTCAATATATATACAGGCGTGGTGCCTGGGTATATAGTGGCGGGTGTTTGCATGCCTAGTCCATGGTCGAGGGGTAGGTGGGCAGGTGGTGATAGCCCTATCCATCCCTTGTATTCCCCCATGTTTGGCTAGGGTGTAGGAGTTCTTAAATATGCTATTCGGGGTTACTGGCAGACCAGTACTCGGTAGTCTCCCGATCCAATACACACATACTTAGCACTACCTTGTGAGCATATATGTTAACATAGCTCATAGCATGCTAACTATATTAGAACCCTCTACTAATCATTAGGACATTCTTTTATTCTTATTTTTGAGAGTTGGGAGCACTTGACTAGATTAGGTGTAGGTGTATTTGTGTGTGTGTCCACTATCTTAAGAATTGTATGCTTACCCCTATTATGATCATCTGTATATTATGCATACATAAGTGCTTTGCTCATACACATGTTAGACCATTTATTATCACCGCCTTCTTCAGCAGAATATAAATAATGATACCCTGAATACTTCTGGGTGAAATGCTACAATGATAGATCCGTGTGCTTGCGGACATTGTTTGTAATTGTATAGACTTATCTGTTGGCATTCCTTAGTATCCTTGCTAGGGGATGCCAGCACAGCATTTCTGGCACCGTTGCTAGGGATGGGTCCTAAGCCTGTTCTTAGTAGCGACGCTAAGAAATGCCAACAAGCATTTTTGGCGCCGTTGCCAGGGAAGGCAAATGATAACAAATGTCTGACATGGATATGTTCATAGCATGCATTAGTGTATGGTAGCCATTTGCTCATACAGGATAATCTTCTATGTTTTCTTCCTTGTTGTGGATGAAAATAAGATAGTATATGAGTGGTCGCGACTTGTCGGAAAACTTCGTTGACAATCCAGAGGCACTCCTAAGGAAGAAGAGGACTTGTGCCTCTACTTCCTCTACCATACCACCGACAACCGCTCCACTCACGTCTGTATCGGCTACTACTACTACCATGGCCCAAAAGTCTCTCTGTGAGTTCTCTATTTTGGCTATTGCCAACGTGCCTACCGGGCGCACTGTCAACCTCGGGGACATGAACTTCGAGATCCATACTGGCCTGATCACAATGGTACAGGCGAGTCCATTCTGTGGACTTCCTAGTGAGGACACCAATTCTCATCTATAATAGTTCCTTGAACTGTGTGACACCATTGTCATCAAGGATGTCACACCCGAGGCTATCAAGCTCTGTCTGTTTCATTTCGCCCTAGTGGGGTAATCGAAACAGTGGTTCTACAAGGACAAGGCTGCTGTTGACACATGGAGCAAATGCTCCACTACGTTCCTTGCCAAATTCTTCCCTGTGGGCAAAACCAATGCTCTACAAGGAAGGATCACCAATTTCCAGCAAACACAAATGGAACCCATACTGGAGGTGTGGGAGAGGCTGTAGGAGTACATCCAAGCCTGTCCCCACCACAGGATGGAAAGTTGGTTGGTGCTTCAAAGTTTCTACAATGGGTTAACACCCATGTCAAGGGTGAAAGGTCTTTGTTTAGTTTTGGTAATTGAGTGACAACCTTAGGTGGACTAATTGTGTTTATGTGAGATACACAGAAAATTAGTCCACAGGTGATGGTGTCATGAAGGAGCTCATTGCATATGAGACATGACATGAAGTTATGTGACCAAGGTGGAGAAGATCAAGATGAGGCTTGGCTTGATGGACCAGTTGCTAGGGTGAAGGGCAAGTTGTGTGATGGCTTGGCGCCGAAGGACCAAGGCAACGGTGAAGAGCAAGTGAGGTCAAGATCGATGAACCAATATGGTCACGTGATGATATGAAGTGGATCATATCATTTGGTGAATGGTTGGTGCATGTGTTGCATCAATGTCGGAGGAGATGGAGTGGAATGCGTAAGGCAAAGGTATAACCTAGGGCATTTCCATTTCACCGGTCATAGGTGTGTAGAGAAGTTGATGACCGGGTTTAGGATAGATGGCCGTACTATTAAGAGGGGCAAACTTGTTTGCATATTGGTCATCTAGTGCCACTTGAGCGATCTAACTTTGCATACGTGTTAGGATCGAGTGGCGAGGCAAGTTGAGTGCCTAACTTCTTCGAGAAAATGATTGTAAAAATGCTAACACACATGCACATGGTGTTTTCAACATGGTGGTGTTGGCACATTTGCAAAGGAGAAGGTGTTGGAGTTGGTGTTGATCAACTTGGAGAAGAGAGAAAGGTTTTTCGGTGTTCTCCGGACACTAGGATGGCTCTTGGAGTGGAATACTGCTTTGATCCATTGAGAATTGGATCAAGTGCTTTAGTGGGTTGTGTATCCCTCTGAGTAAGCTTTCCAAAATGTCTAAGATCATCGAAATCAGAGTTCAGAGCTAAGAGATATCGCCGTTTTACCGAAGAGTGGTCTGTGACCGGACTCGTGACCGGACGCGTCCGGTCAGTACCTGTGCGTCCGGTCAGCGCGTCCGGTCAGTGTTTTTCATGGGCGAAAGTGACCGAATGCTGTAGCGCGTCCGGTCAGTGTTTTTCGGGAGCTTACTGGAACCTCTTTGTTCGCTGTTTCGCTGCGACCTGCGCATCCGGTCCCGTTAGTGACCTGCGCGTCCAGTCAATACAAGTTTATACGCGCGAAAACTAGCCGTTGGAGCATGCTAATGACCTGTGCGTCCGGTCGACCCGAAACTTGCCCAGTAAGGGGACTAACGGCTCTATTTCATTGTGGAGTTATAAATAGACATTGTGGTCGGCCATGGCCGGTAGCTGAGCACACTTTGGCATTGGTGGCTCATGTGGTAGTGCTTGGAAGCCATCTAACTCACTCATGCTTGATAGTGTTCATCGGATCGAGTGAGAAAGCGATTCTAGCGCATTGCATCGTGAGGATTGCATCGAGTGGCACTAGGTGATCGTGTTGCAAGCCGGTGGTGCTTGTTACTCTTGGAGGTTGCCACCTCCTAGACGGCTTGGTGGCTTGTGGCTCCGTCGAAGCTCGCAAGAAGATTGTGCGAGGCTCCGGAGAAGCTTTGTGAGGGGGATTGTGCTCACCCCATGGGGATCACAAAGAGCAACTCTAGTTGAGCGTGTCATTGAGCTACCACACTTTATGGTGGGTTCTTGCGGTGCCTTTTGAGAGGCTCGGTGCGTGACCGATTAGCCGCCGAACCACGAAGTGTTGGTTGACACAACGGGGACGTAGCTTGGTGGCAACCAAGTGACCCTCGGGAGAAAAATCACCGTGTCAACATTGTTCTTCATCTTCTCGGTGGTTTCCCTTCGTGCAACACAAGCTTGTATTTACTTTCATATATACTTGTGCTTGTGTAGTTGCTCTCGTAACTAGTTTGCTTGTGTAGCTTGCTAGTCATCCTCTTGCTTGTGTAGCTAGAAGCTTCCCCTTTGCGTGACTAATTTGGTTTATGTAACCTTGTTAGTCACATTGCTTAGTTTGTGTAGCTAAGTGTTTTGCGCTCTCTAATTTGGCATTAGTTGCCTTGTTATTGAGCATTGCTAGTGAGTTTAGGAGCTTTGTGCTTTTGCTTCACTAGTTGTGTAGGAGCTCCCTCAGTTGGCAAAGTACTGGTGCATAGGTTTGTGTGACCTTGCTCTAGAATTGTTTAGGTGAGCTCTTGGTAAGCTTAGCACCTTAGTTGCTTAATTAGATTCTTTGCAAGGTGCTAGAGAACTTAGATAGAGGGGTGTAGTCTTGGCTAGACCGATAAGTTTAATTCCACATTTGTTTTGATTAGCCAACGCGTTTAAGTTTTATAAAGGACTATTCACCCCCCTCTAGTCCGCCATCTCGACCCTTCAAGTGGTATCAGAGCCGGGTCTCTCATTTGCGGTCTTCACCGACCCGAGAGGATGGCGGCTTATGGGCTAGATAATTGTGTGGAACACATTTTTGATGGCACTCACTATGCACGGTGGAAAAATCACATGCTTGATCATTTTTGTGCTCTTGGCCCTAAGTTTTGGTGGATCATAGTTGTTGGCTTTTCTCATGACTTGGATGGGTGTGGTAACCGTACCCAAGCTCAAAAGGATTGCCGAACACTTGATGCACAAGCTAAGTTTTATCTAATCAAAGCTTTGAATGATGAGATTTTTGACAAGGTGAGGGGTCTCTCAAGTGCACATAGCATGTGGACGGCGCTCAAGCATCACTATTGTGGCTCCTCAATTTGGGATGATGGAAAATTCAAGAAGGATGATCACATAGTGATGGAGGTACATGAGGATGTTGAGCATGACCACAACGAGGTGGTTGTGGAGGATTGATCTACCTCAATGTCAAGTGATGATGATGATCATGCCACAAGATCACTTGACAAGAATGATGATAATGCCACAAGTGATGCAAGCAATGGTTCTACTCCATGCACACTTGATGGTGAAGATGATGGCTATGAGAGTGATGCCTCAACAAGCTCATCAATATCATCACATGGTGACACTAAGGTATCTATTGGTGGTTTTGTTGTTGATTGTGATGGTCCAAATTTTAAGCTTCTATATAAACTCTCAAAGGCCCTAAGAAATGAGATGGCAAAAACAAGTAAATTGAAAAATGAAAAGTCATTTCTAAAAACCACATGTGAACAACAAAAGCATCTACTTTATGTTACTACTTGTTCACATGAGGAGCTAAAATTGGCTCATGAGGAGCTTAGTGTTGCTCATGATAATTTGGCACAAGAACATGCTTTACTCACTAAGAAGCCTTCTAATGAAGAAACCAAATCTAGTGAGAGCTCAACATTTGGGTCAAATGATCAATCACATATTACTAACCCTTGTGATGTAGGCAAGAAGCATGTATCCACCTGTTGTAATGATTTATTAGATATACCATGTTCTTCACAATTAAATGCTTGTTCTACTTCTATGTCTTGTGAGACTAACCTTTTGAAGGAGAACAATGAGCTTAAAAGTGAAGTAAAGAATTTGAGCAACAAGTTAGAGAGGTGCTACAACTCAAAAGTCACCTTTGAGCACATGATGAAGACTTAAAGAAATGTTGGTGACAAAAGTGGCCTTGGCTTCAAGAAGAAAATGACAAAGGGCGAAAGAAAGCAAGAAAAGAGGATGAAGAGGCTACTCCAAAAGAAGCTCTTGCATTCCATGTGCTATCGATGCCATGAAGCGGGACATCTTGCTAATGGTTGCCCAAACATTGAGAAGCTCAAGAAGATGAAAGAAGAAGAGAGGCTAAAGCATGTCAAGTGCTTCAAGTGCCACACTTGGGGTCATCTCATCTCAATGTGCCCAACCAAGCAATTGGTGAAGCAACAAGTAAAGCCTCAACCAAAGCCACTAGTTGAGCAAGAGAAGACACCCCAAGAGCAAATCAAGATCAACCATGGAGATGATGGTGACTTGATGAAGAAGAAGAAAAAGAAAACAAGAAGGGGTGGTAGAGCAAGGCATCCAATGCAAATTCAAGATGCCAAGATGATGAGCAAGAATCAAAATGAGAAAAGAAATTTGACTCACATCAAGTGCTTCAAGTGTGGAGATATAGGACACTTTGCCTCGGGGTGTCCTACCAAGCTTGAGAAGAAGGCTCAAGCAACTCATGAGAGGCAAGGCAATGAAAAACATCACACGAGCAATGAAGAAAAGGCTAAATCAAAGAGAAGATTCTATTCATGCCGGGAAAGGGGACACATGGCACATTCATGTCCCCTAGGTAACACTTCTAAGCATATTTCAATTGATGATACTAATGTGCTTAGAAAGAATGTAAATGGTACCTCTATTGTTGCTATTGCAAAACATCCCGCTATTCATACTAAGGCAATGCCTAAGCATGTTGCACCTAACCTGAGAGGACCTAAACTTGTTTGGGTACCATCAAAGAGTGGATGATTGTTTGTAGGTACCATCGGCATTGGAGGCTTGATTCAATTGGTTTCATTTTGTTCATCATATATTGAGTCAAGTTATGAAGCTCAATGCATATCCAATCCCAATGCCAAGTCAAAATAAGTGAAGTCCAAGTGCTACAACATACAAGTGCAATGTTAAAGATTGTGGTGATTTATTGGATATATTTGATGGCTTGCAAATATTCAAGTTGAAAGCTTGCTATTGGATGATCATGAGCTAACCAAGGTGAAAGGATCAAGATGCCCAAGAGGGGGGGGTGAATTGGGCTTTTCTAAAAATTAATTGCAAGAATTAAATCCTACAAGCCGGAATTCACCCCTAGTGCCTACTTGTGTTCCTAGAGAGTCTACCGATAAAAAGGTTTTGCACCCTAGTTTCCAATCCTAGTCTAGCATGGCAATTCTAGGAATGTAAATCAAGCAATAAAAGTAAATACGAGAAAGTAGATGCTTGAAAGTAACAAGGGCAAGGAACACGGCGATGTTTTTCCGAGGTATCGGAGAGTCGCCACTCCCCACTAGTCCTCGTTGGAGCACCCGCGCAAGGGTGTCGCTCCCCCTTGATCCGCGCAAGGATCAAGTGCTCTCTACGGGTTGATTCTTCGACACTCCGTTGCGGTGAATCACCCAAAACCGCTCACAACTTGAGTTGGGTCATCCACAAGCTCCGTCGGATGATCACCAAACTCCCAATCACCACCAAGCCGTCTAGGTGATGGCGATCACCAAGAGTAACAAGCTAGAACTCTCACTTGACCACTACGAGCCCAAATGAGAAGGTGGATGCACACTTGCTACTCTCTAATCGCTAGTGAGGATCTCTCAAGCTTTGATTCTCAAATCTCTATCCTCACTAGTGCTCTTGCACTCCCTTGCACTCTAAGGGGTTTTCTCAGCTGATCAAATGAGCAAGAGACCTCTAAAAGAGGTGGAGGGGATGTATTTATACACCCCAGAGACAAAACGAACCGTTACTTTCTGACACGGGCTGACCGGACGCGCCGGTCGAACTGACCGGACGCGCCGGTCGCCTGTAACGGTCGAAAACCGATTTTCGAACTGAGTGACCGGACGCGCCGGTCAGGGGTGACCGGACGCGTCCGATCGTGCAAGGAAGCTTACTGTAAATGCACCGGACGCGAGACCGCGTCCGATCGTTGATGACCGGACACGTCCGGTCGTCCCTGGACCTTACTGGACTGTGACCGGACGCGCCGATCACACCCAGGTCGCGTCCGATCGGGTGTTTCCTCAAAAGACACGTGTCAGCCTCTGACCACCGCGTCCGGTCCTCGCGAGGACCGCGTCCGGTCGTCAGAGGCAAACCCTAGTCGCGGTTAAGTACTGACCGGACGCGTCCGGTCATGCCGAAGACCGCGTCCGGTCAGTGGAAAACAGCCTGAAACTTTCCAAAACGCGTCGCAACTTGAACCAAGTTGCTTCCAACTGAACCTTGAGCTATTCTAGAGCTGCCTAGCGCCAAGTTTAACAAGTGTGCACCACACCTAAACATAGGACTCGCCTAGGTCAAGCTACCCGTTCATGCCCCCCTTTATAGTACGGCCAAAAGAGAAAAACGAAGATCCTAACGACTATTCCGAATGAATCTCAACACCTCGTCATCCGGAACTAACCGTCCTTAATCTTGACGTCACTCTTTTGAAAACCGAAACGATTTCCATCAAGGGACATGAATACCATGGTGCCCAAAGCAGTTATAACCTCCATGACCTAACTTACCAAAGTTTCTACAAAACACACGTTAGTCATGGTAATAAAGCGTTGTCATCAATTGCCGAAACCAAACCTTGGGGCCTAGATGCTTTCAATCTCCCCCTTTTTGGTGATTGATGACAACACTAAGATATAAAAGATTAGAGTGAGGTTTTCGAGCATGCTTGGTTCACATAAGCAAAAAGCAATAAGCACAAAGGGTTAGGAATTGCTTATGTGCCCCAAGCCAAAAGAGTGTACTTCATAAGATAAGACAAAAAAAACGTTAGTACACACAAAGATATAGCTCATAAGAAATCGGAGTAAGGCACGGAAGCACAACCTTAGAGCTATAACTAAAATGGTGACATTAAAACACTGTGACTAGATAACACATTAAGACTCAAAGTAAACATGATGCATGAATGTAGCACACAAAGAACGAAAACCCTCTATCAAAACTCCCCCTGAAACTACTCTCTCTCCCCCTTTGGCATCAAGCGCCAAAAAAACTAATCTAAGGATCTGACGGGGGGACAGACGGAGTCGTGTCGGGTGCCGAGGTGCGCGGAGTAATCACGAAGTGTAGCGTATCACCCTCGGAGTCTGAGCTATCTGGCTGACCCTCTGAAGAAGCACGTAGCTGTGAAGCGGTCTGGGTCTGAGCAGGAACAGGTACTGACGTGGTAGCAACAAGAGGATCCGTCTGAGTGACCTGAGCCTGTAGTGAGCCAATAGCAGGGGGATCTATCGAGGCAACTGAAGAAGGGATAGTCTCTGTAGTCCCGGTCCCTGTCACTGGAGGAATAGCTGCCTCTGAAGCTGACAACCCTGAAGAAGTGTGAAATGTAGTAGTGTGCGAGGGTGTCGGCTGACCAGTCAACTCACTGTAGGTAGCACTGAAATCACCAATAGGTGTGCCTGTCAGGAGGTGAGGGCGAGGCTGGTCTGAAGGTGTAAACCCCGTGTGAATAGGTGTGAAGCTCGGGGACTGGAACGACTGAGGAACCTGCTGCTGTGGAGATGTGAACTGGAAGCTCGGCTGTCCCTGACTCGATGGATCACTGGACTGAAAGGCATGAGTCATGACAGAAGCAGGTGAAGGAACCCCGACGGTGACAAGGTGGCGCAGGAGATCCAAGTACTGCTGCTGACTCTGTCGCTGCATCTCAACTTGCTGCCTCTGGATCTCAAGCTGCTGAGGCTGAAACTCGTCCTGACGAGCCTGTATCTGTGCAAGTGCTGCAGCTGTATCCTGAGCCTGTCGCTGTATCTGCTGCTGCTGCTGCTCCTGTGCCTGGGTCAACCTCTCAAGTATAGCCACCATGGCTGGGTCTGAGCGGGAAGCTGAACCAGAGCCACCGGCCTCGTGGTCGTGAGACCGAGGAGACCGGTACCTGGGGATGGGCTGGTAGTCCTCATCGGTGCTGTCAGAAGTCACATCCTCAGGTATATCAGCAGTCTGAGCGTCAAGGTCCGCAAGCTCTGCCTCAGCAAGCTCGTCCACAGTAGCGTCCTGCTCTGCTGCTGTCTCAGGAACCTCTGGGCGCTCACGCTGTCCTAGCACTGGGGCCTGATCTCTAGTAACCGAGGCCCAAAGCTGACAGATATCGTAATCAGGGAAAGCAGTGGTAGTGTCTGATATCTCCGCCCTGATCTCTGGTGGCATCTGAATAGAAGATCTAATAATAAAGCAGATCCAGTGTGCATAGGGCAGCTGACGATTACCCTTGAAGCCCTCAGCAATGGTGTCCTCCATCTCACTAAGTATAAGATCCCAAATATCAAACTGTGTCTGTGAGAGGAGGTGGTGAACAACCCATAGCTGCATATGTGTCAGTCCCTCTCTGTAGCCAAGTCTAGGAAGAAGAGAGCGTCTGATAATAGCATCCAAAACTCTGGCAAGTGGTGTCAGGCTGGCAGGCGTACGACGAGACCCTTCGCCAAAAGGCTCACAAAAGCAGGGTCGGACCAGGTCTGTAGGTGGCACTGCTCCGCCGTGAGGGCGTCTGGGTGGAGGAGTCTGACCATAACACAACTGATGGATCCTCGTGTCAGAAGCTGGGAGTCTGAGGATCTCTCGCGCTCTGGAGCTGTAAAGTCTGTGATCGCGGCCTTGGAATGCAAAGTGAATAAACTCATGGGCAGGATCAATCCAAAGTGAAGCATAAAACTCTCTGACCCATGTGCCGCAGTATGCACCTGTCCGTCCAAGAAGATCTGACAAGCCAGGCAGATAGGACAGGTGCGGACGAAGCTGCTCTCCCACAACCTCAACCAGTGACTCAAGCCGACAGACTCTCTGAGGTCGAAAAGCTATACCACTGTCAACAAGAGCCCTGTAGAAATCCTCCTGAAGTGGGGTATAGAAACCCTCTGAAGCTCTATGATCCCTCACTGGTGGAAACCATCGGCTGACCTCCACGAACCTCAACCCCTGCACCTGACGTGCTATAGCACCCCTCAGGTCAAAGCGCTCGACCGGGGGTGAACCTCTAGCTCTGGGAGGAGGACGTGCTCCACGACGTGGGCCCTCTGGCCTAGGATTCACCTGAGTACGTGCGCGTGTGGAGCGGCGACGTGGTGGAGACTGAGCTGGCTGCTCCTCTGTACCCTCTGTAGCCTCTGGAGCCTCTGTAGCCTCTGTAGCCTCTGTAGGTGGATCAACTGACATACTCTCTGGAGCTCCAGTATCCTCTGTACCCTCAGTGGCCTCTGTACCGAGCTGTTGACCTTCAAGATGAAAGCGACGCTCGCCTATGCGTATGCCACTGCTCCTGCCACCTCTCTCTGCCTGCTCTGCTGCATCTGCCACGGCCTGAGCAATCTCTGCCTCTGTAAGCGTCTTCTTCTTCTTTCTGGCCATTATCTTGATGCGCTTTCCACGCGCAATCTCAGAACGATGAGGAGGACTGTCGTCCCCGTCACCAGGAGCACCACCGGCGTTCTTGCAACGCACCATGCTGACAAACTGACTGAGAACCTCTGTAAGATGGTGAACTGTCACTCGAGAGGCTTGGCCTCAATCCGTATCCGCAGGCTTGGCCTCGGATTCAGCAAACAGATCTGACCCTGACACACCGACTGACTCGCTGCACCGACGGAATAGAAAGATATACTATAAGCACATGTATAACTAAAAGGTGCGAAACCCTAGAGATAGCAAGCATATGAGATATGAAGTGAATCGAGACGCGAAGCTACCTCGGATCGACGAGACGACGGTGACAAGATGAGATGACCTAGGTCGCGAGATTCCCCGAATTCGACGAACGAGCTCTGAAAGGACCGAGTCGAGATAATCAACGGATGAAAAGGTCAAGGTAAGCCCTAACAACGAAATTGACAAGACTTGAATGAAAAACGAACGAGTTGTCACCTTGAGCGAGGGTTAGGGTAAACCCTAGGCTAGGGTTTGGGCAAAACCCTAGGGAAGAGCACGGCCGAAGGTGAGGTGCTTGGGCTGGCACGGGGAAGCTGCGGCTGCTGCTGGTGAGATGGACGGCCGTGGAGGATGGCAAGCCGGCGGCGGGAAGAGGCGGCGGTGGCGCGTGGCTCGGGATTGCGCGGGCGCGTCTGCGAGCACGGATGGCGGGCGGCAGGGAGCGCGCGCGCGGGCAGGAAGCGAGGAGGCGCGCGGCTGGGCGCGAGCGAGGTCGCCGGCGGCGAGCAGGACGGCAAGGGGTTGCCGGCGGTGAGGATGACGGCGAGGAACGCGACGAGCTCGGCGACTAAGGCAAGGCGGCGGCGGAAATCGCGTACGGGTAAAAGAAAAACGGACAAGACCGAACGGTTTTATGAAGAACTCAGATCCGTTCGACACGCGATGACCGGACGCGGTGGTCGTTATGACCGGACGCGGTGGTGCAGCGTCCGATCACACTCCAGTAAGCACCTGGAGTGACCGGACGCGTCCGGTGAGGACTGACCGGACGCGGTCAGAGTCCGGTCGAGGGGAACTCGGGAATTCATCGCGAATGACCGGACGCGGTGGTGGTAACCGGGACCGGACGCGGTGGTCAACACAGGCGCGTCCGGTGCAGCGTCCGATCACAAGGTCTGGAGTTGGTCTTCTGGATGACCGGACGCGCTGGTGGACGCCAGGACCGGACGCGGTGGTGAAGCATCACTGCGTCCGGTGCAGCGTCCGGTCCAGCGTCCAGTCGCTGTTCTTCGCTCTTCTTCGTTCCAAACTTCGACGCGACTTCTCCCAATCAAGTTCCAATTCAAAGAGACACAAATAAACACCAATTGGAACCTGATATGAGTGACCTCACTCAAACCCTCAAATTTTTCTAAATAGTTTGCCTTAGGCTAGTATTATTTTTAGGAAAATAGGCAATAAACACCCGAGGAGCAACGTATGGCCATGCAATAGAGTTTTTAAACCTTTAGGAGCGTCAAAATGCTCTCTCTATCCATGGACGAACACAGAGGTTGCTCAAAACTAAACCGAAAAGAAACGACAAACAAACAACCATGCATATGCAATGCAATACAAGAAAGTAAAGCTAGGTTGCTTGTCAAGTTTGATCCATGGTTAGGCTTCTTCACTCCTCCAAAGGAGGGTTATCGTAACCGTGTTAGCCAAGCCCTAAATGCATTGCGATAAAGTAAACATGGCATATAATACAATGCAATGCAAGGGACCACACTCGCTCATTTTTTAAAGTTGCTTGAATCAAGCACATTAAGTTCACTTCTTAGCCTACAAAAGGTTGCCTCATCCAAAGGTTTAGTGAAGATATCCGCTAATTGATTTTCACTTCTTACACCTTCTAGTGATATGTCATTTTTAGCAACGTGATCTCTTAGAAAGTGATGGCGGATATCAATGTGCTTGGTGCGAGAGTGTTGTACCGGATTGTTAGCAATTTTAATGGCACTTTCATTATCACATAAAAGTGGCACCTTTTCAAGAACAACTCCATAGTCTAGGAGGGTTTGTTTCATATATAAGATTTGTGCACAACAAGCCCCCGCGGCAATGTATTCCGCCTCGGCGGTGGACAAAGCCACACTATTTTGCTTTTTAGATGACCAAGATACTAAAGATCTTCCAAGCAAATGGCACCCTCCGGATGTGCTTTTTCTATCAATTTTGCAACCGGCATAATCCGAGTCGGAATAGCCAACTAGTTGGAATCTAGCTCCTTTGGGATACCAAAGACCAATGCTTGGGGTGTGCTTAAGATATCTTAGGATTCTTTTTATGGCACTTAAGTGAGGTTCTTTAGGGCATGCTTGAAAGCGAGCACACATACACACACTGAACATGATATCGGGCCTAGATGCGGTAAGGTACAACAAGCTACCAATCATAGAACGGTAGAGAGTTTGATCAACCGGTTTACCTCCCTCATCTAGGTCGAGATGTCCATTTGATGGCATTGGGGTCTTGATTGGCTTGCATTCTTCCATCTTGAATCTTTTGAGAAGATCCTTGGTATACTTTTCTTGAGAGATGAAAATCCCTTCTCTCATTTGCTTGACTTGAAAACCAAGGAAGAATGTGAGCTCACCAATCATTGACATCTCGAACTCCTTCGACATCAATTCACCAAATTCTTTGCAATAATCTTCATTTGTTGATCCGAAGATGATATCATCAACATACACTTGACAAATGAAGATCTCCCCATTAAGCTTCTTGGTGAATAGTGTGGTGTCGACCTTCCCAATGGTGAAGCCCTTCTCAATGAGGAAGTCCTGGAGGCGCTCATACCACGCTCTAGGGGCTTGCTTGAGCCCATATAGCGCCTTGGACAACCTATAAACATGATTAGGATATCTAGGGTCTTCAAACCCGGGAGGTTGATTAACATAGACTAGTTCATTTATAAAGCCATTTAAGAATGCACTTTTCACATCCATTTGATATAGTTTCATATCATGATGTGATGCATATGCAAGAAGGATACGAATGGCTTCAAGTCTTGCAACGGGTGCAAAGGTCTCTCCAAAATCGAGACCTTCAACTTGAGAGAACCCCTTTGCAACTAGTCTTGCCTTGTTCCTCACCACTATGCCTTGGTCATCTTGCTTGTTTCGGAACACCCACTTGGTTCCAATGACTCTTGCACCTTTAGGATGCTCTTCAAGTGTCCACACTTGATTGCGGGTGAAGTTGTTCAATTCTTCATGCATGGCATTCACCCAATCCGGATCTTGAAGAGCTTCTTCTACATTCTTAGGTTCAACACAAGAGACAAAAGAGTGATGTTCAACAAAAGAAGCTAGCTTTTGAGATCGAGTCATTACTCCCTTTGTAGGACTCCCTATGATGAGTTCTTGTGGATGTGCTTGAAGTAGAGGTGAATTTCTTCTATCAACCACTTGAGGAGGTGGATGGGGAGCATCAACATCTTGAGCTTGTGCCTCGGCTTGTTCATGAGAGACATAAGTATCTTCATTTTCAACTCTCTCATTCTTGTCATCATCTTGGGGCACACGTGATGAAGATGGTGGATCAACAATTTGTACATCGTCATCATCATCTTTTGGCTTGATGTCTCCCACCGGCATGTTCTTCATGGCCTCCCTCAAGGGTTCATCACCTACATCATCACAATTCTCAATTGCTCCTTGGGAGCTGTTAGATTCATCAAATTCCACATCATATGTTTCTTCAACCAAACCGGTGGCATGGTTAAATACTCTATATGCTTTGGACTTTGATGAGTAACCAACAAGAAAACCAATATCACAACGTCTTTGAAACTTCCCTATGTGTTGACGCTTCTTGTAGATGTAACATTTGCAACCAAACACCCGAAAGAAAGAGACGTCCGGCTTCTTCCCATTTAGCAACTCATAGGGGGTCTTGCCAAGAAACTTTTGTAGGAAGAGGCGATTTGAAGCATAGCATGCGGTGTTAATTGCCTCGGCCCACAATTTCTCCGGAGTGTTGTACTCATCTAGCATTGTTCTTGCAAGGGTGATCAAAGTCCGGTTCTTTCTCTCAACTACACCATTTTGTTGAGGAGTGTAGGTTGAAGAGACCTCATGCTTGATTCCAATTTCATCACAATAAGCTTCAATGTTGGTGTTGTCAAACTCTTTGCCATTGTCACTTCTAATCTTCTTTATCTTGACTTCAAATTCATTTTGAGCTCTCTTTGCAAACTTCTTGAAGCAATTTGCCACTTCGGATTTGTCATGAAGGAAGAAAGTCCATGTATACCTTGAGTAGTCATCCACTATCACAAGACAATAGAGATTACCACCCAAGCTCTTGTATGTTGTAGGTCCAAACAAATCCATGTGTAGAAGTTCTAGCACTCTTGAAGTTGACATGAAAGCTTTGGTTGGATGAGTGTTTGCAACTTGTTTGCCCGCTTGACATGCACTACAAGGTTTGTCCTTTTCAAACTTTACATCCTTCAATCCTCTCACTAGTTCTTTCTTCAATAGCTTGTTGAGAGTGTTCATTCCAACATGAGCAAGCCTCCTATGCCAAAGCCAACCACGTGAAGTCTTGGTGAACAAACATGTCATCAAATTTGCATCTTCGGAGGTGAAGTCAACTAGATAAAGATTGTTGTATCTAAAGCCTTTGAATATCACTTGCTTGTCATCTATCTTTGAAACTTCAACTTCATTTGGTGTGAACAAGCATTGGAAGCCAAGGTCACAAAGTTGCCCAACGGATAATAAGTTGAAACTCAATGAAGCAACATAGAGCACATTTGAGAGAGAGTGATCATTTGATATTGCAATCTTGCCTATACCCTTGACTTTGCTCTTTGAATTATCCCCAAATGTGATCTTCTCTTGACATATCCCATTCTCTTCAATGGAGGTGAACATACGAGGATCACCAGTCATATGTTGAGTGCAACCACTATCAATAACCCAATGAGATCCACCGGTCTTGTAGTTCACCTACACACAAGAGATCAAGCTTTTTGTTTAGGGACCCAAACTTGAGAGGGGCCCTTGACTTTCTCAACTAGTGACTTGGCAACCCAAATTTTCTTTGGCCTATTCTTGTTTGGGGGACCCAAAAACATGACTTTCATCTTTCCATTTGAATCTTTTCTTAGCATATAATGAGCATTGAATGCAAAGGGTCTAGCATGCTTGGGCAAGGGTTGTGGTGGTGGAGTTTTGCATTCATGAGCAAAGTGACCTTCTTGACCACACTCAACACATCTCTTTGGCTTGGGCTTTGACTTGCTTTGTTGTTGTTGAGCTTTTGCCTTCTTCTCTTGATTTGCTAAGTACCCAATACCACTTCTATCCATCTTCATTATGGTGTTCATGAGGAGCTCACTTTGCAAATATTGACCTCTTGTGAACTTGCTTAGGCCGGTCTTGAGATGCTCTTTCTCTTGCTTGAGCTTCTTGTTTTCTTCTATGAGTGACTCATTTGTTGGTTGCTTCTCAAGAGCCATCAAACCTTTAAGCTTCTTGTTCTCATTTGCAAGCTTCTCATTCTCACACTTGATCTTGGCATAATTATCATAGTTGCTTGACTCAACCACACTCTTGCCTTTGCTACTAGAACCTTGCTCAATACTTTCAATGATCAAATCATCACATGATGTAGCTATATCACACTTAACAACATTGTTAGTAGCATCATGTGTCTCGAGAGCAAGTTCATTAGCAACCACAAGACTATCATAGTCAATTTTTAATGTGGTGTATTTGTCCTTTAGAGAATTATGGCTAGTGATGAGCTCATCATGTTTCTTCTCAAGTTTATCATGTTGATCTTTAAGCTCTTTATTAGAGTTTTTGAGCTCCTTGAGAGTGGAAGACATAACTTCATTTTGATCTCTAAGCTCACCACTAGTCTTTTGAGCATTTTCAAGCTTAGATGAGAGTGATTCATTTTCATTTTGAAGATCATCATTTTCACTTCTAGTCCTTCTTATGATTTTAGTGTATTTGTTTAGCAATTTTACAAGTTCATCATAAGAAGGTGCGTCATATTCATCATCACTATCACTATCATCATCATCATCACTATCATGATTTTGTACCTTTCGTTCACCCTTGGCCATAAGGCATAGGTGAGTAGCGGACGATGATGGTGAAGGAGGAGGTGAAGGTGGTGATGAAGATGTCGGTGAAGTTGATGGCCCCATCACAAATGCGGCAACCTTCTCTTTCTCATCATCGCTCTCATCTTCGGAGGACTCACAAGATGATTCAATGTCGGTGAGCCAATCACCAACAATGTATGCCTTTCCTCCCTTCTTCTTCTTGTGGAACTCCTTCTTCTTGCCATCCTTCTTCTTGTATGGCTTGTTCTTCTTCTTCTCTTCTTCTTCATCACTTGAATCATTTTTCTTGCCCTTGTTCTTGTTCTTGTACTTGTCTTTTGGTGGTCTAGGGCATTGATGAGCTAGGTGGCCAAGTTCACCACAATTGTAGCAATCCATCTCTGAGATAGGCTTTCTCTTGCTACTTGTGAAGAATTTCTTCTTCTTGCCATCGAACTTGATGCCACTCTTGTTTAGCTTCTTTAGCATCTTGGTGGTCTTTCTCACCATGAGTGCAAGTGATTCATCATCAATATCACTTTCACTTGAGCTTTCTTGCACCATCATGGCTTGGCCCTTCTTCTTCTTCTTGTCATGACTAGCTTTAAAAGCCAAGTCTTTCTTCTTGGAAGATGATGAGCCCTCTTCCGGAGTAATGTGCATGTACATCTCATGAGCATTGATCTTCCCCAATACTTGTGTCGGTGTTGCGGTGGAAAGATCACTTTGGTGAAGTACGGTGACAATGTGACCATACTTCTCAACGGGAAGCACACTCAAGATCTTCCTTGCAACATCCGATTGGCTCATTTTAGTGAGCCCAAGAGCATTGAGGTCCTCTACAAGAACATTCAAGCGAGTGTACATGTCATTAGCACTTTCTTTGGGAAGCATCTCAAAAGAATTAATTTTCTTTAAAGCAATGTGATAGCGTTCCTCACGCTCACTCTTAGTTCCCTCATGGAGAGCACAAAGATTTTCCCACAATTCATGAGCGTTCTTTGCATTGCGCACACGATTGAAGATATCTTTGCCTAAGCCCCGGTAGAGTGCATTCTTGGCCTTTGCATTCCACCGGTCGTACTTCTCCTCGTCACCAATGGGGTTTGCGGGATCCTTGATAGCGGGAAGCCCTAGGGTTGCGGCTCTAAGACACCCGACATCTATGGCTTCGAGATACGCCTCCATGCGGATTTTCCAATATGGAAAATCATCCCCCTCAAAGGTGGGAGGTGGTCCTTCCCCGTTAGACATCTTGCTCTAGGCGGTTAAGCCTAAAATAGGAGCAACTCGGCTCCGATACCAATTGAAAGGATCAAGATGCCCAAGAGGGGGGGGTGAATTGGGCTTTTCTAAAAATTAATTGCAAGAATTAAATCCTACAAGCCGGAATTCACCCCTAGTGCCTACTTGTGTTCCTAGAGAGTCTACCGATAAAAAGGTTTTGCACCCTAGTTTCCAATCCTAGTCTAGCATGGCAATTCTAGGAATGTAAATCAAGCAATGAAAGTAAATACGAGAAAGTAGATGCTTGAAAGTAACAAGGGCAAGGAACACGGCGATGTTTTTCCGAGGTATCGGAGAGTCGCCACTCCCCACTAGTCCTCGTTGGAGCACCCGCGCAAGGGTGTCGCTCCCCCTTGATCCGCGCAAGGATCAAGTGCTCTCTACGGGTTGATTCTTCGACACTCCGTCGCGGTGAATCACCCAAAACCGCTCACAACTTGAGTTGGGTCATCCACAAGCTCCGTCGGATGATCACCAAACTCCCAATCACCACCAAGCCGTCTAGGTGATGGCGATCACCAAGAGTAACAAGCTAGAACTCTCACTTGACCACTACGAGCCCAAATGAGAAGGTGGATGCACACTTGCTACTCTCTAATCGCTAGTGAGGATCTCTCAAGCTTTGATTCTCAAATCTCTATCCTCACTAGTGCTCTTGCACTCCCTTGCACTCTAAGGGGTTTTCTCAGCTGATCAAATGAGCAAGAGACCTCTAAAAGAGGTGGAGGGGATGTATTTATACACCCCAGAGACAAAACGAACCGTTACTTTCTGACACGGGCTGACCGGACACGCCGGTCGCCTGTAACGGTCGAAAACCGATTTTCTAACTGAGTGACCGGACGCGCCGGTCAGGGGTGACCGGACGCGTCCGATCGTGCAAGGAAGCTTACTGTAAACGCACCGGACGCGAGACCGCGTCCGATCGTTGATGACCGGACGCGTCCGGTCGTCCCTGGACCTTACTGGACTGTGACCGGACGCGCCGATCACACCCAGGTCGCGTCCGATCGGGTGTTTCCTCAAAAGACACGTGTCAGCCTCTGACCACCGCGTCCGGTCCTCGCGAGGACCGCGTCCGGTCGTCAGAGGCAAACCCTAGTCGCGGTTAAGTACTGACCGGACGCGTCCGGTCATGCCGAAGACCACGTCCGGTCAGTGGAAAACAGCCCGAAACTTTCCGAAACGCGTCGCAACTTGAACCAAGTTGCTTCCAACTGAACCTTGAGCTATTCTAGAGCTGCCTAGCGCCAAGTTTAACAAGTGTGCACCACACCTAAACATAGGACTCGCCTAGGTCAAGCTACCCGTTCATGCCCCCCTTTATAGTACGGCCAAAAGAGAAAAACGAAGATCCTAACGACTATTCCGAATGAATCTCAACACCTCGTCATCCGGAACTAACCGTCCTTAATCTTGACGTCACTCTTTTGAAAACCGAAACGATTTCCATCAAGGGACATGAATACCATGGTGCCCAAAGCAGTTATAACCTCCATGACCTAACTTACCAAAGTTTCTGCAAAACACACGTTAGTCATGGTAATAAAGCGTTGTCATCAATTGCCGAAACCAAACCTTGGGGCCTAGATGCTTTCACAAGGTATATCTCTTGTTGATCATTTCATTTGGGTGCATATGAGTTGATTGAATTGGATATATATGCAATGTTGTTTGCTATGAGATGATTGAATGGATTAAATGCTTAGCAATCAAGTTTGAATTGATTTGTGCTGGATAAATTCATGAGATGATATTTAGTAAGTGGATTGAATGGATATATGTCTTGTGAGAGTGTTCAAACAAGTTAATCTCAAGTTTGATTCACATTTGATGAAGAATAGCTCATGTATTGAAATCTGTCCAAAGTTGAAAATCTGAGCTAGCTATGATCTTAGCCATGTTTGAGTGATCAAATCTATTTGGATTGGCTTGAAATTTGGTATACGTGCTCTAGGCTTATGATATGATATTCTGTACAAATTTCATAAGAATTGGATAAGAGATGCTTCGGTTTTGGAGTGGATCTTGTCAGCTATAGTGCAGCAGTTTTCAACATGTAGCAGTAGTGAAAGATTTGAAATCTGGTAGCAATCTAGATATCAAAGGAATCTCAAATTTTTACAGCTGCTAGATGACTTAGTTAAGCACATCTCCACCAAATTTTATGGCATTTGGATCTGTACATTGGGAGATATGAATTATTCTTTGAAGGGTACAGAATCTGCCAGAAAAGTGACAATCATTGGATTAATCTAGAGTCACTTTGATTGAAAGGTCCTCAAGTTGGAAACATGTTTATAAGTGGTTGAGGTACCTAAGTTTGGTTTTGGATTGATCTAGAAGCATGAAGAGCAATGAGTACAAGAACATTTGATTGTGGAATGTATTTGGTGTACATGTTCAGTACTCAAATTTAAAGATCAAGATCAAACTTAAGATGAAGATGAAGTTTAAGTTCTAGTGATGATTAGAGATCATTTGGTAGAAAGAAAAGGACTTAAACATGTAGGAAGAGTTGGACTCAAATGTAGATTCAAGGATTATTCATCAAGATTGAGTTCATCATTTGGATCAATCAAACTATATCATTTCAAGTGAGTATCAAGAGTGGTTCTTTGGAGAAAGGTCACTTCTCCCTAGTGAGGGGCTTGCCGCCGTGTGTAGGTGAAACCAAGTTTGGGACTTGGAAGGCTAACATGGAAGTGGTGATCCGAGGAACTTGTGATTCTTAGTTGAAGCAATCAAAAGGGTTGTTCAAGAAAAGCAAGCAACACCCAAAAGAGAGCTAGTCATGTATTTCAAGTGGTATTCTAAGTAGTTCTCTCATGCAAGCATTGATAAAAAAGATGAAGCAAGCCAACCACAACTCAAGAGATAGTGCACTTGATCATAAGTGGTTTTCATTTCATATGGGTGAAGAATGGATTTATCTATGATGATTGGTCTTCACCAAGCTTATAAATTGGACTTCACATTGCTATTGGAGTAATGAATTGGAATCTATGTGACTATCCTCTACTCCAACATAACAAAGGTATCATTGCAATGTGCATGATCATTTCATCCCTTACTAGTATGCGATTAGTGCATATAGTACATGCTTACTAGGATCATGCATAACAAATGAAATGTTTAAATTCATAGCCTACCACTATTGCTTGAATTGTTTAAATGATCTAGGGTATGTGTATGAATTTGTTCATGAGCTAGTGAACCCAAGTACTTGATCTAGTTTGGATTGCTAACAAGTGACAAGTACAACATTGGCAAGATAACCCTTAGCATGAGGTGTGAAGAAGCTTGTCATTGGATCAAACCGGACTTGGGATCTTAGGCAAATCAACTTAGTTCAAGTCATACTAGAAGCTCATGATGATGATAAGAGTACAAGAAAAAAACAATAATGCAATCGGATATCTAGTTTTTCAAGTGTTATCTAGACTCATTTGATTTCTCACATGGTATTCACAAGTGGTGTCTAGATCAACTTACAAGTGATATCTTACAAATGGTACTCATGAAGATAGCAAATGTTCAAGAAGTGAATATTATTGCCAAATCCTTCAAAGTGGATCCATACTAGAAAATTCTTTCAAATGGTATCACATTCCTACTCATGGTATCTTCACGTGGTATCATTCATGCAAGACGATGGTTTCACAAGTGATCCTCAACATTAAGTGATCAAATCAAGAAATGCTACCCTCATCTTCAAGTGGTATCTCAAGTGAATGACACATGCTATGACATAGGGGGAGGAGCCCCACCGATTGGTATCAAGGTCAAAGATCCTATGTGGTATCTCAAGAGCAACCATAAAGTTTGTCATTCCAACATATGTGGTAATGTCCATAAAAAATGCAAGATTCAAGTCTCAACCATCTACCCCAATGCTAGTCTTTGCATCAATGAGAAGCACACCCTTTATGGAAATTGATGACAAAGGGGGAGAAGTTGGAACAAAGATATGTCAATGCACCAAGAGAGATTGATTTGGGGAGAGATAGATGATATTGGACATGGATATGGACAAAGAGGGAGCAATCAAAATTCTTGGACAAAGAAAGCACACAAGTAGGGGGAGCAAGCTCATGAACTTTGATTGATTACATTTGATATGTGCATAATTCATGTGCTTGCTTGCATTGCATAAAGTTCTTAAATTCAATATGCATGCTTGTGTGGTGTATGCTAGTTATAGAACTTAAATGATGATTTCATAACTAGCATGCATAGGATGTTAGATAGACTTGTGATTATCATGCAAAAACTAGAACCATGCTTATAATGTTGATCTCACGGGGTTTCTAGTGTTTTTGATGTCTAGCTACTCATGATGCTAAGGATGATGGCAAACTTGTGATTTTCAATTGGTATCAAGCTATCAAATGGTATCGAACTACAAAGGTTTATTCTATACACCTTAGCATCACTTAGTAGTGCTAACCCTCCCATAATTTTCATATTCATGCATATGTGTGAGCTTGAAACCAAACCATTTGAGCACATATGTAGGGGGAGTTATCACTACCAAGTCGGATTTTATGGTGCTTATCCAAATCCTAACATAGAGCTTAAATGTTGGATAAGTGGCATAAAGTCCAAAATAACTTAATTTCCATATCTTTGTAGAGTTGTCATCAATTACCAAAAAGGGGGAGATTGAAAGGTCCTTGTTTGGTTTTGGTAATTGAGTGACAACCTTAGGTGGACTAATTATGTTTATGTGAGATACACAGAAAATTAGTCCACAGGTGATGGTGTCATGAAGGAGCTCATTGCATATGAGACATGACATGAAGTCATGTGACCAAGGTGGAGAAGATCAAGATGAGGCTTGGCTTAATGGACCGGTTGCTAGGGTGAAGGGCAAGTTGTGTGATGGCTTGGCACTGAAGGACTAAGGCAATGGT
Organism: Saccharum hybrid cultivar R570; assembly: GCA_038087645.1. Lineage (NCBI taxonomy): Eukaryota > Viridiplantae > Streptophyta > Magnoliopsida > Poales > Poaceae > Saccharum > Saccharum hybrid cultivar. The sequence continues at coordinate 19,777,283 of JAQSUU010000637.1, forward strand.
GAAGAGCAAGTGAGGTCAAGATCGATGAACCAATATGGTCACGTGATGATATGAAGTGGATCATATCATTTGGTGAATGGTTGGTGCATGTGTTGCATCAACGTCGGAGGAGATAGAGTGGAATGCGCAAGGCAAAGGTATAACCTAGGGCATTTCCATTTCACCGGTCATAGGTGTGTAGAGAAGTTGATGACCGGGTTTAGGATAGATGGCCGTACTATTAAGAGGGGCAAACTTGTTTGCATATTGGTCATCTAGTGCCACTTGAGCGATCTAACTTTGCATACGTGTTAGGATCGAGTGGAATACTGCTTTGATCCATTGAGAATTGGATCAAGTGCTTTAGTGGGTTGTGTAGCCCTCTGAGTAGCTTTCTAAAATGTCTAAGATCATCGAAATCAGAGTTCGGAGCTAAGAGATATCGCCGTTTTACCGAAGAGTGGTCTGTGACCGGACTCGTGACCGGACGCGTCCGGTCAGCACCTGCGCATTCGGTCAGCGCGTCCGGTCAGTGTTTTTCACGGGCGAAAAGTGACCAGACGCTGCAGCGAGTCCGGTCAGTGATGACTGGACGCATCCGATCGCTTCGGGAGCTTACTGGAACCTCTCTGTTTGCTGTTTCGCTGCGACCTGCGCGTCCGGTCCCATTAGTGACCTGCGCGTCCGGTCAATACAAGTTTATACGCGTGAAAACTAGCCGTTGGAGCACGCTACTGACCTGCGTGTCCGGTCCGTTCGACCAGCGCGTCCGGTCAACCTGAAACTTGCCCAGTAAGGGGACTAATGGCTCTATTTCGTTGTGGAGTTATAAATAGACATTGTGGCAGGCCATGGCCGGTAGCTGAGCATACTTTGGCCTTGGTGGCTCATGTGGTAGTGCTTGGAAGCCCTCTAACTCACTCATGCTTGATAGTGTTCATCGGATCGAGTGAGAAAGCGATTCTAGTGTGTTGCATCATGAGGATTGCATCGAGTGGCACTAGGTGATCGTGTTGCAAGCCGGTGGTGCTTGTTACTCTTGGAGGTTGCCACCTCCTAGACGACTTGGTGGCTTGTGGCTCCATCGAAGCTCACAAGAAGATTGTGCGAGGCTCCGGAGAAGCTTTGTGAGGGGGATTGTGCTCACCCCGCGGGGATCACAAAGAGCAACTCTAGTTGAGCGTGTTATTGAGCTACCATACTTTATGGTGGGTTCTTGCAGTGCCTTTTGAGAGGCTCGGTGTGTGACCGATTAGCCGCCGAACCACGAAGTGTTGGTCGACACAACGGGAACGTAGCTTGGTGGCAACCAAGTGAACCTCGGGAGAAAAATCACTGTGTCAACATTGTTCTTCATCTTCTCGGTGGTTTCCCTTCGTGCAACACAAGCTTGTATTTACTTTCATATATACTTGTGCTTGTGTAGTTGCTCTCGTAACTAGTTTGCTTGTGTAGCTTGCTAGTCGTCCTCTTGCTTGTGTAGCTAGAAGCTTCCCCTTTGCATGACTAATTTGGTTTATGTAACCTTGTTAGTCACATTGCTTAGTTTGTGTAGCTAAGTGTTTTGCGCTCTCTAATTTGGCATTAGTTGCCTTGTTATTGAGCATTGCTAGTCAGCTTAGGAGCTTTGTGCTTTTGCTTCACTAGTTGTGTAGGAGCTCGCTCGGTTGGCAAAGTACTAGTGCATAGGTTTATGTGACCTTGCTCTAGAATTGTTTAGGTGAGCTCTTGGTAAGCTTAGCACCTTAGTTGCTTAATTAGATTCTTTACAAGGTGCTAGAGAACTTAGATAGAGGGGTGTAGTCTTGGCTAGACCGATAAGTTTAATTCTGCATTTGTTTTGATTAGCCAACGCGTTTAAGTTTTAGAAAGGACTATTCATCCCCCCTCTAGTCCGCCATCTCGACCCTTCAAAGGGGCCACCTAGATGCAGCTGCTAGAGGTGCATTTCTATCACTCACTATCAATGCGGCCATGGCCTTGATTGGAAAGATGGTGACAAATTAGGGCTGGGGCGAGGACAGAGCCCCAGCTAAAACACAAAAAGGCATGCATACCATGAAGGAGGCAGATATGCTTACTGTAAAAATAGACTTGCTCCTCAAGAAGTTTGATGAGCGTGCCACCAACGCCAACACTGGCACCCTCAATGTCTTGGACTCGCAGATGACGTGTGAGGTATGTGGGAATGTTGGCCATTCGGGCAATGATTGCTCGGAGACCCGCGAAGACGCCGCCTACATCAACAATGGGTTTCGCCATCAAGGAGGAGGCCACAATAATGGATGGACCACCATTCCAAGGTAATTCAAATTTTAATTCCAATTATAATTCAAACCAACCTTCACTTAGGGATCTGGTGCTAGGCCAAGCTAAAATAAATGAAAATCTCACAAAAAAGATTAGTGATAATGATAAAATCTTAGAAAATATAAATACTAAACTTGAGGGATTGTCGGCAACTGTCCAAACGCAGTTGAGCTTTAACAAACACTTAGAGAAATAAATAGCTCAACTGGTGGCTGCTATTCCTGTGCCTGATTCAGAGAAGACTCCGGGGAAACCCAAAGTCCAATTCAAATCAGTTAACCTTGTCTCCACAGTTAAAGCTAAATGTAGATTCTAGAAAAGGCATGGCTACTTCGTAGACCTGCCTTTCATCACCAAGCAAGGAGATCCAGGCCGCCCAACAATCACCATCAGCATTGGCCTACATGTCATTGAGAACGCCTACTGCGACCTTGGTGCTAGCATCAATGTGATATCCAAGGTAACATTTGATAAAGTTCTGGGAGGTCCTTTGGACCCCACAGACTTCAGAATGCAGATAAAACATTAACATGTCCATTTAATGGGTATAAAATATATAATCAACCCAAAAGCAAGCGGACTGGGAAACAAAAGCGCAACCCTGTTTTGTAGGCACAGCCGGAGCAATGCTCCATGATTTGGATGAAATACGGTCTAAATCAACAGGGCATAGCCGAGGTTGAAATTCAACCTCAGCTGGTAGATGGCCTCAAGAAGAAGAACAAGAGGCTGGAGCAAAACAGCCCCAAACCTACAAAGGTAAGTCCGAAGGCTGTTCCTTCACTTTCTAAAAAGAAGGTAGAGAAGCCGCTCAAGGAAGCTCCAAAGTCCACCACCACACCAGCAACAAAGAAAAAGAAGAAGATGTGGGTGCCCAAGGAGAAGTCCGTACTCACTCCCCTAGGTACGGAGAACCCTTCATCGAGCAATCAATGAAGGGGGAGGAAGTCCTATTCATAGGACTATAAAGGTATAAACCCTCGCCATAGGTAAACGGTAGTTATCCTTTTTACTTTTTGCAATTAAATAAAACATTACTAGTATAGTAGTAATGATAAAAATGAAAACAACAAAAACATTTATTGCTTTAGAAAATACGGAACTTCATTCATATAGAATCCTTTAGCTTAGGGGAGCGATGCTTGCGCCATCACCTTCCATAGGTATATAATGCAAGCATGGTGGTTGGATTATTTAACCTACCTTGACCATGCTAAGTTCTTAGCTTTATCATGGAGCTAGATTGGTTATATATGACATGAAAACAAAAAAAATTCATAACCTAATAAAGTTTTGTTAAAAGTTTAAAGTCTTATATGAAACATGTTATAGTTTGGAACATAGTTTTCCTATCATGCTCCATAGGTCTTTTAATCTAGCTCATGCTAAGGTTAGGATACCTGCTTTGATTAAATTTCAAATTTGATCATTGTGCTAAAACTTGTCAAGTATAAAACTTTGAAAGATTAACCAAACCAAACCAAAAATATTTATTGTTTTAAATAAACTCTTGCTTATGCTAAGTAAAACTTTGGTTTGAAAATATGGTTTCGTCGAGTCATATTTTCATAGACTTCTCAAATTAAGCATGGTGCTTAGGTTGACCAGTCTACCTTGATCAAATTAAACAATCTGCTTGATTTGGTCATTGTCCCAAAATTTGCTAAGTATAAGACAAGCTTAAAATATAAAAATTCAAAATAAACTACATGCCTCGGAGTCTTCATTAAGCAACCTTGCTTCCAGCTAGCTTGGGGAAGGGCCCCACTCAGGTATGGTTGCATTGTATATTTACTTCTTAACAATTTGCTTTATGTTTGCATGTTTGCTTATTCCCTTGCATAGAAAACCAAAATAAAAATATTAATAATATTATTAGTGTCGACAAAACCTGGTCGGCAGTCTACCGAGGGGTACGCCCAAGGTAGTAGATTGTCGGCAAACAGGTGTGCAAGCCACGAACGAGATGGTGATGCAGAACAACACGCGTGTTTACCCAAGTTCAGGCCGCCGTGTAGGCGTAATACCTTACGTCCTGCTCTGCTTTGTTATTGATGTCTCGAACAATGTATTACAAGCTAGATTTCCCTAGAGTATGTTTTGATGTTTTTGAGGGGGGGTCCCCTGCCCTCCTTATATAGTCCGGGAGGCAGGGTTACAGATCTAGAAACTAATCTTAGCCGGTTACAATTGCCATACAGAGCCGGATAAGAATTCCTAATCTAACCGACCAAGACCTTGCTTGATTCCCAAGTCTGGTTTGATGCCTTGCGCGAGACTCCATTCCGATGATCTGGATCACGCGTCGTCATGTAATGGGCCAGACCGTCTGGTCTGGGCCTGCCCATGTCTAGCCGTAAGGGTATAGGGGTTTATGCCCCCACAGCTAGTCCCCGAGCACTATGTATTCTGTATCGACACACTGTCTTAGTCTTCTTCAACTTGCGAGGTTCGTCATCACATCACCTTGAAATGTTAGCCGAGCACGCGCTAGTATTCCGTCCAGATCAGGAATCAGTAAACCATGATTGTTGATGAAGATTGCAGTTGTCGATGAAGATTGCATAGTGGTCCAAGAAAGAAAAATTTTCTTTCCTGGTGAAGTGTACCCACTTGTATTTCTGAGAAGAAATGTAAGTGTGCGTACTTGATGGAAGTAACTTATGAAAAATTCTAGATCGTAGGGGTCAAACAATAGAAACAATTCACCGTAAGGTGAAGTGTACCCACTTAGTCCAAGAACCTGGTAACAGGTGACGTAGGCACGTGATGCCAGGGTCTAAAAAAGAATCCTCAAGAACCAATGATTATTATGCACCGTCAGGTGCATCATATATGATGTAGTCTCTGAGCTTGCTGGAAGGCAAGAAACGAGCCTTGTAGCAAGGTCTAAGAATATCAAGCATCCATCGATTGTATGCAAGCATAGTACATGTAGTCGAGCAAGACGAATCCTAGTGCAGGAACTGGTGTAACAAGTCCCCGAGCTCGAAGGTCTAATGAATAGTCCCTGAGCTCGGAGGTCTAGCTATGAGTCCCCAAGCTCAGAGGTCTGGCAAAGAGTCCCTGAGCTCGGAGGTCTAGCGTCGAGTCCCCGAGCTCGGAGGTCTGGCGACGAGTCCCCGAGCTCGGAGGTCTGGCGACGAGTCCCCAAGCTCGGAGGTCTGGCAACGAGTCCCCGAGCTCAGAGGTCTGGCAAAGAGTCCCTGAGCTTGGAGGTCTAGCGTCGAGTCCCCGAGCTCGGAGGTCTGGCGACGAGTCCCCGAGCTCAGAGGTCTGGCGACGAGTCCCCGAGCTCGGAGGTCTGGCGACGAGTCCCCGAGCTCATAGGTCTGGCTGCAGGTCCCAGAGCACACTGGTCTAGCGAGTCCCCGAGCTTGGAGGTCTGGCTGCAGGTTCTAGAGCTCAGAGCTCTGGCTACAGGTTCCAGAGCACACTGGTCTAGCGAATCCATCGCCACGCTGTCTCAGTATCTCTCTTTCTTTTTTCTTCTTTTTATTTTCATTTTTTGACTGGTCCAATCTGACGCGCTGATGACGTGGGTGGCGCCGCAGTTCCTTCCTAGCACATCATGTGAACAGTGACCCAATGTCTGTAACAAGACACGTTTGGGTCGCGTACCAAATGGCGTCAAAATCGAAGGGACGCATTTTTTGCAGAGGAAATCTGTCAGTTACCGTAAATCTCATGCCACGTGCCCCATTCTTTTGGAAACTGAATCGACCCTGCCTCTTAAAGACCGGGAAAGGGAATGATTCCAATCTACTCACACTCGCATATCTGCAATCAACCGTCTTCTTGCTTCCGTCGCCACCGCGCCATTGTCATCACAGAGCCCTCTCGAGCCCCAGTGCCACCACCGTAGTGCAATCCACAATCGCCACCGTAGGCATCAACGAAGTTGCCCCAAGTTCGTGACGCACTGCCGCCGCTTGAATCGCCGCCACCAAACCCTAGCCACTGGGAAGAGCGGCGCCCTCCTTTTCCTCCGTAGAAAGGAAGAGTCAAAAGAGTCGAAGAATGGCCACGAGGAAGACGAACACGAAGGCCGAAGTTCGCAATGAGATCATGAAGAAGGAGTGGAATATGTCAAAGTGCACCCCACTCAGTCTCGAGCGACTAGTGCAGATTGGTGTGCTGCATGCCCAAGAACTGGCGGGATGGCGTGCACCCGATCTGGAGTCATTCCCAGATCCCAAAGGAGGTGAAATTGTTGTTTTTGAAGAATACTTTACTCATGGATTTGGTGTTCCTATACATCCATTCTTGTAAGGGCTCTGCAACTATTACGAAATCAGTATCTGCAATCTGCATCCGAATTCTGTGTTGCTTGTCGCTTGCTTCATCCATCTCTGCGAAGCATACGGTGGTTTCCAACCCCACTTCGACTATTTTCAGCACTTGTTTTGGTTGAAGAAGAAAGGAGGTCGAGGCGGCTCTAATGTGGCTGGTGGTTGCTATCTGAACATGCGGTAAGGGATCAGGGCAGAGTACCTACACTGCCCTTGGAAGACCACATTAGAGGACTGGTATAGGCATTGGTTTTACATCTGTGAAGAACCAAGCCAGGCCTCATACTACGACGTATCCTTGGTCCCAGAGAAGACTAACAGTTAGAAAGAGCTGCCATAGAACACAATCCAGATTGAAGCAATAATGCAGCTGCTACCTTGGTCAAGGCTGGATGGACCAAGTGTAGTCGGTAATTTTATCAGTCGTCAGATCCAACCGTGTCAGGCCAGAGTGCACGCGGCATATGAATACCAAGGTCGCATGGACCCGACCAGGATGAGGAATGAAGACCTCGAACTGAAAGAAGTGAAGATCAGGGTCCAAGACCTGTTTAATCTGAAAGATCCCAACTTCAAGAAGCTGACAGTCATTGAGCCAGCGTTCAAGCTTACTCGCCCACCACCACTAGTAAGTCAAATGTTGTTTGATAGTTTATCCTTGTGATTGAAACTCTGCATAATAACCACTTTGTTGGTGTGCTGTCATTCTGAAATTCGTGTTGCTATCTGTTGCCTAGTTTAATGACAAGAGAGAGCGCAAGCATTCGTCTCTTGCCCTCCAGGCGTGGAGTGGCCTAAGGTCATGTCACGGGCCCATGATGCACAACCGCTGCCCGTGGACGACGATCCTTCCGAAGTTGATTGGCTTGCAATTGAGGATGAATCGGAGCAAGCCAGCCGACTTGCAGGCAAGAAACCAATAGTTACTCCAACGAAGAAAAGGGGCCAGACCTCACAAGGAGCCTCAGATGAAAATCCAGAAGATGTAAGTGACCTGAAAGAAGTAGAGGACCCAGGAAGCAAACATCGACGCCTTATTGCTGATTGGCCAGAAGAAGAAGATGAGGAGGTCAAGGAGATCTCTGGTATCGTAGCAAGCAGCCGGAGGGAGCGGCTTGCTAGAAGGCAGGAGCCGACACCGCCGTTGCCAACAACTGAGCCACCACCTCGACCACTGCAACCATAGGCACAGGCCTCAGGAATACCAAAGCCTACTGCCGCTATTAGAAGCGACGTGACTAAGCCAGTTTTGACCACCAGACCAGTGGCAGAGAAGGGTGCCGGGCCCGAGAAGGCAAAGAAATCTCGGTTTGCCAATGTATTCTGCTGTACAGACCTGTAAGTCATCATGAACTTGTATGAGTATATCATAATTGGTCTATATCATCACTTTTGTAACTTGTTATGGATTTGTATAGCTCTGCATCGACGCAAAGGCTAGAAGAACTGTCTGGCGGTGCAACACCACCACCTAAGGCTGCCATCACTGAGCGGCAGGTCCTGGGGCAGACCAGAGCAGAGAAGGTAGTCCCCGAGTCACAAACGCCTTCAGCATCTGCTCCTGGTCCGCAGACTGAAACTTTGGGGCAGGCAGGAGATGGTGGGGCCCCAGAGCTGCCGGAACAACCACAGAAAGTCCCAAAACCAGTAGTACAGCACCAGCCAGCCCTAGAAAACCCAGAGCAGCCCCAGCCGGCCTCAGAGAAACAAGAACAGCCCCAGCCGGCCTCAGAGCAGCAAGTCCCAAAATCTGCAGAAGTTGGTGGGACCGCCAAGGAGCCAACTCGAAGTGCTAGACCAGGAGAAAAAGCCGAGTCTTCAGCCCTAGCCATAGAAGAAATCCTCGGGCATTATGAAGAAGAAAGCAGATTTTGTGGTACCCGCTCCTACACTATGGAGATCCTAGTAGGAGACGAGGTCGTGGCCGTAGAAGCGGTTGGTAAAATATTCCTGGAGGAAGTTAAGGTAAGCCTCACATAACTATATAAGTTGTTGTTGTATAATCCATAAGAACTGCTTTATGATCCTGTATACTGCAGACTATGGCCGAGAAGAACAAACAACTGAGCGCAAAACAGAAGAAACTGTAGCAGCAGTTAGAGAGTTATGCGAAGCAAAGTATTGATCATGAAGAAAAGATGCGCATAGTACTTCAACGGCTGGAAGTGGTCGAGAAACAGAGATCAGGTAAGGGTCCCTTCTGTTGTTAGGTACTTGAGCTCTGTAGGGTGCTATATTACTATACTATTCATAATCAGAGTATTGATACGGGTCTGGACATCGATGTCAGCCGACTTCATGAAGAAAATGCTCAGGTAGCTGCTGAGCGTGACCGGCTGACCGAAGAGAAGACCAAATGGCTATAAACACAGCAGGCCATGAAGGAGGAGAATGCTAACTAAGGATCTGGAGAGTAAGTATTCCTCAGCATTGTCGTAGCGTTCATTGAAGTTTGCGGCGTTAAATTCTTATCAACATGACGCTTTGCAGTTGTAAAGAAAAATGCCAAAATGCACCTTGAGAAGATGAAGAAAGATTGCGACGACCTAGAGCTTCAAAACCAGGCTGGTGCAAAAAAGATCGAGGCGTGGTCCCAGAAGTGCAACAAGCTCATGAAGGAGCAAGATGCCCTTAATGACAAATGCAAGATACTCATCAAGGAGCGAGAGACTTGGAAGCACGCCTGCGCGGAGATGGCGATTGGCGCCAACTCCACCGAAGCTGGAGTGGAGGCACCAAAAATAGGCCTAGTCGAGAAATCCCAAAAAGCCTGGGGATGGCTCCAACAATGGACCAAGGACATCAAGGAGTTTGTGGGTGCACATGTACTTAGCTTGGTACGTGCCCACTACCCTTTGTTGGATATTGCTCGCCTGAAAGCTAGTTATCCCAAGGAGGTCGGGGTGGAGCGAGCTGACGAGCTGCGGTCAGAGGAGATGAAGCATGCTGCCATGATCACAAAGGACATCATCTTGTGCCCAGCTGTAGCCCCATCAACCGGAGGAACAATTTAGTTGTACGTGGGTCAAATACCCGTGGCGCCATCTCTGGCTTCCAGCGAAGCACGTTCTGCTCCATCATCGACCACGCCAAAGGTCTCGGAACTACCAAAGGGCCCACAGTAGGAGGAACCTATGAATAGTTCATAGGAAAAGTTAATTTTCATAAGCTTATTGTAAACTCGTGCCTGTAAAGAGGCGAGCTTGTAATAAGGTAATGAGTAGTACAATGTAAAGTTGTTTATGTTTTTGTATGAAAAAATGTTGAAGCTTTGTATTGCGTGCGAATTTAACTAAGTTAGAACAGCAGAATGTTCTATTTTAGTTGTTCCGGCGTAACCGATGAGAACTAAGTTAGAATAGCGGAATGTTCTGTTTTTAGTTGTTCTAGCGTAATCGATGTCATCCTGTAGGTCTGTACGGCTTTGGAGAGGCCAGTGATCCGAGTGTAAGGTTGTCAGAGCCTGTATACACGTAAGAGTACGACTGGTCTGGCCAAAGGGCATCTGTCGACCACCCAAAACGCAGAGTGCGGATCTCGTGCACGCTATGAGTGAGGTCGAGGACAGAGCTGCTCCGAGAACCCAAAGGGATTGGTGATCGATGTACTATTTTTTCAAAAAGTTGTTGTATACATAGAATCAACAATGTAAACAAGTGTAGTCAACTGTAGTCGAGTATATATATATCATAATTCAAAGTACAAAAGTAGTACAGAAAAAAGGTACATATCTGTATTTGAGAATTAGGGGTAAAAATGCCTAAGCTTGTTGATATGGACGAAGTTGGGCACGTCAGTGCCGTCAACTCTTGCAAGCCTATACGAAGTAGGTCATGTAACAGCCTTGACAATGTATGGCCCTTCTCATGGAGTTGCCAACTTGTGGACGCCATCTTGGCTAGTCTTCCATTTCAATACCATGTCACCGACCACAAAGAAACGTTCCTGAACATTTTTATTGTAGTACCTTCGTAACACAGTGAGGTACTTGGCCGTGCATATATAGGAGTCAAGGCGTCGTTCCTCTACACTATTCACCTCGAGCTCTCGTTGTTCAGTAACTTGATCTTCGTTGTAGGTCTCAACCCGAGGTGATCGGAATTCAATGTCTGCTGGAAGTACAGCCTCGGCACCGTAAACCATGAAATATGGCGAGACACTAGTATTGTGACTAGGCTGTGTCTGAAGTCCCCAGACCACGGCTGGTAACTCCTTAATCCACCATCCAGGGGCTTTGTCGTTCTCTCTGTACATCCGTTTCTTCAATGCATCTAGAATGATTCCATTAGCCCGCTCGACCTATCCGTTAGCTCTGGGATGTGCCACCGAGACGTATTTCACTACAATGCTCTGTTCATCACAGAAGTCCCAAAATGTGTTCCCGGTAAACTGAGTCCCCAGGTCTGTAATGATGTTGTTGGGTATACCAAAGCAGTGGATGACCTGGTCGAGGAACTCGACTACTTTTTTGGAAGATGCCTTGACCAAGGGTATGTACTCTATCCATTTGGAAAATTTATCAATCAGCACGAATACGAACTTGAAGTTACCTGGTGCTGGTTTGAAGGGTCCAATCATATCTAGGCCCTAGCACGCAAAGGGCCAGGAGGCTGGTATGGTCTGGATCTCATGGGCTGGCATGTGAACTCTTTTGGAGAAAAACTAACAATTGGCGCAGTGTCTAACAAGCTTCTCTGCATCAGCTACTACGGATGGCCAGTAAAAACCTACACAAAACGCTTTACCGACCAGTGTCCAAGATGCGGCATGATTACCACAGGTGCCAGAATGTATTTCTTCCAAGAGTTTAATACCGTCTTCTTGCTCAATACACTTCATCAATACTTCTGCTTTCGCATTTTTGTGCCACAGCTTACCCTCGACCACCAGGTATTGTTTGCTACGGCGTATAAGGCATTCATTCTCATTTCGATCAGAGTACCTGGTGCCATCTGTTAGATACTTAATGAATGGAACACACCAGTCCGCTATCTTAGTCGAGGTCTGAGATGGTCCCGCGGTTGTGGAAGATAGTGCCGTAGTGGTCGGTGATGGAACCATAGCTACCAGAGGCTCATCCGGGGGCTTCTCGACCACGGGTTCGCCTTCTTGCTTAATTGATGGTTTTAAAAGGTCTTGAACAAAAACGCCATGCGGTACTTGAGCTCTAGATGATCCTAACTTCGACAGCGCATCAGCTGCTTGATTTTTGTCTCGGACCACATGGGAATATTCAATGCCGTAAAATTTGCCTTCAAGCTTCCTAATTTCCTTGCAATATGCATCCATCTTCTCACTAGTTGTATCCCAGTCCTTGTTGAGCTGGTTAATAACTAGGGCTGAGTCACTGTGGACGTAAAGCCGCTTGATACCGAGGTCGACTGTAATGCGCAAACCATGAAAACATGCCTCGTATTCTGCAGCGTTATTAGATGCCGGGAAGTGAATCCTGAGGACATAGTGCAATTGCTCATTGGTTGGTGATATGAATAATATGCCCGCTCCCGCACCATCAATAGTCAGTGAGCCATCAAAATACATTTTCCAGTAGTCAACGGGTCCTTGAGAGGTCAGGATGCTTAAGTCTATCCACTCGACCATGAAGTTAGCCAGTGTTTGGGATTTGATAGTATCGCGGCGTGTAAACTCCAGGTCAAAAGGACATAGCTCCATTGCCCATTTGGCGATGCGCCCATTTGCATATTTGTTGCGTATAATGGTACCAAGGGGAAACTTAGTTTTGATCACCACGTGGAACCCATCAAAGTAATGTTTCAACTTTCGGGTTGTAATGAGTATGGCGTAGATCAATTTTTGAATCTGAGTGTACCTAGTTTTGGACTCGTTGAGCACCTCACTGATGAAATAGATTAGGCGCTGAACACCATAAGCGTGGCCGGGCTCCTCGCGCTCGACCACCAGGATAGTGGAGACGACTCGATCAGTCGCAGCAATGTAGAGTTGAAGGACTTCTCCTGACTTGGGGGCATTAAGGACCGGAGGTGATGCAAGGTACTGCTTCAGTTGTGTAAAGGCAATATCTGCTTCCTCCGACCACTCAAACTTCTCGCCTGCCTTGAGTAATTTGAAAAAATGTAAGCCCTTGTCACCAAATCAAGATAGAAATCGGCTTAGGGCGGCCATACACCCTGTAAGCTTCTGGACATCCTTGACATTTGCTGGTCGCTTCATGTTGAGGACAGCTTGCACCTTCTCTAGGTTAGGGTGTATGCCGTCACGACTGACGACATTGCCTAGTAATATACCAGAGGGAACACCAAAGATGCACTTTTTAGGGTTCAACTTCCATTGATATTGATTGAGCGCTGTAAAAGTATGTGTTAGATCGTCAATCAAGGAGTAGGATTCCTTGGTTTTGACAACTACATCGTCTACATAGGCTTCGACCAGTTCATCTTGTATCTCCTTTTCGAGGCACTCTTGTATTTCACGCTGATAAGTAGCTCCGGCATTTTTGAGCCCAAATGACATGGTCACGTAGCAATAAGCGCCGAAGGGTGTAATAAAGGACGTCTTGATCTGATCGTCCTTGTCGAGAGCGATCTGGTGATAACCAGAGTAACAGTCGAGAAAAGATAGTAGCTCGTAGCCGACCGTGGAGTCCACGACTTTGTCAATGCGAGGTAAGCCGAAGGGGTCTTTAGGGCAGTGTTTGTTGAGATCGGTGTAGTCAACGCACATTCTCCATTCATTATTATTTTTGCGTACAAGAACCAGATTGGCTAACCAGTCCGGGTGATACACCTCTTTGATAAAACCGGCTGCAAGAAGCCGTGTAACTTCTACCCTAATAGCCTCCTTTTTGTCCTTCCCAAACTGCCGCAGCTTCTGCTTGACGGGTTTTGCCTTTGGGTCGACGTTCAAGGAGTGCTCGATCCGGCCTCGAGATACACCGGGCATGTCCGATGGTTTCCAAGCGAACACGCTTATGTTCTCTCTCAAGAACTGGACGAGCGTGTCTTCCTATTTGGGGTCAAGGTTTGACCCTATCTTCTGTCTTGCTGGAGTCACCCTCGACCAGCTAGACCTCTTTGTACTCCTTGGACTTGATAGACTTTCGTGGTGCTTCGAGCTCTGGAATCTCCAGCTAGTTTGGAGGAGTCTTCTTTGCCTCCATCGTCGTTGCCACCACGCAGGGAGAGGTCGTGGGCTTCAGCTATGCGAAAATTGTCCTCTTCACAGGTATAGGCAATGAATACATTGCCTCTGAGAGTGAGGACTCCCTTTTCCATTGGCATCTTAAGCACCAGGTACCTGTAATGAGGTACAACCATGAATTTGGTGATCGCGGGATGACCAAGGATAGCATGGTAGGTACCCTCGAAGTCAGCGACCACAAAGTCGTAGTCGGTACGGAAGTGGTCTGTCATGCCAAACTGCATAGGTAGGGTAATCTGCCCGAGAGGCGTAGAGCTCTGTCCGGGCAGGACCCCCCAGAACTGTGCGTCATATGGCTTCAAGTCAGCTTCAGATATGTTCAATGCTGAGAGGCTATTCTTGAACAGGATGTCGATGGAACTACTGCCATCAATGAACACCCAGTCAAATTGCACTTTATTGATATAGGGGCTGAGGATGAGAGCGAAACGACCTGGTTCGGGGATGGTGGCCCATTGATCTGCCCTGCTGAAGTTGATTTCTCAGTGTGACCAGGGTGTAGTCTTGGATCCGCAATAAGGTCGTCTGCCTTGGCCACGTTTAGATAAGCACGGGCGAGCAGCTTCCGCTTGCGTTTGCTTTCAACAGACACCTTACCCCCGATGATGGTTGCAACATGCCTCACTGGTTCCTGATACTAGTGCTTGGGGTTCTTGTTAGGATCGTCCTCGTCATCGTCCCTGCGGTTACGCTGGTCTGTTGTGTCATTAGGCTTGTCGGCATTTTCTGAAGCCTGTTTGTGGCGGTAGATCTCCTTGAGGACCTTGCAGTTTTCCAACGTATGGTTGGACTTAGGATGAGCTGGGCAAGGCCCCTTCAAGGCTTTAGCATAGTCTTCTTCATAATTGCGACGCCCACCAAATTTTTTCATGGCGTTGACCTCGCCGTCGTCATCGCGAGCACGCTTGCCCTTGAAGTTGTCACGGCGATCGCCGTGCTGATTTCTGTTGTCACGTCGATCACGATTGTCGTTACGGCGGTCCCTGATGTCACTGTGACCTCTAAAGTCGTCGCAGCAGTGGTTGTCACGGTAGTTGTCGCGTCGTGGAGAGTACGGTGCTTTGCCGGTGCCCTCGTTCAGCAGCTTCTTGGCGTCATCGGCATCCGCACACTTCTTAGCGGTGGTGAGGAGGTTAACCACCGTTATAGGCCATTTATGAAGGAGCTTGTCCCTGAGATCGTTGTGGTAGCGTAGACCAGTAATGAAGGCTTCAATAGCCTCGTTATCGGTGATCCTTGGAATCCTAATGCGCATATCCGAGAAGCATCGGATGTACTCGTGCAATGGTTTGTCCCTAGCATCACGGATGCGCTGTAGATCATACTTGTTGCCTGGCTGTTCATAGGTAGCAATGAAGTTTTCGACAAAGGCTTGACGCAAAGCATACCAGGAGTCGAAGTGATTCTCTGGGAGACTGACAAGCCATTGGTGCCCCACCGAGCCAACCACCACGGGAAAGTAATTGGCCATGACGTGCTCGTCGCCCATAGCAGATCTGCAGGCGGTCTCGTAAAGTTGGACCCATAGCTCAGGATTGACCTTGCCGTCGTAATGGTTAAGCTTTTCAAGCTTAAAACCTCTAGGCCAGATGACTTGTCGTAGGTGGTTGGTGAATTGCTTGGGGCCTGGGGCACTGTGGACCATATTGTACTCCATGCGACGACTGGTTTCATGGGACACATGGTCCCGAGCTCTCTGTTCAATGCGAGGACGTAGGTCACGGTTGTTAAGGTCGTGACGGAGATCGTGATTGCCATCATGGCGATCTCATTCGTCACCGTATTATTGTCCCTGACGATGGTGGTCCCGGTTGTCGCTGCGCCGGTCGTCGTCGTTGTTATTGCGGCGGTGGTCGAGCTGGCGATTATCATTGCGGGGAGGGTTTCCATGATTGCCGTCATTGCCTCCGTCAACTCCTAGATTGACACCAGGAGCTATGTTGTTTCCGTGATTATTGTTGCCTACGTGGTGGTCTGTGCCGGCGGGTGCGCGTAAGCCACGTTGACCAGACCTGAAAGGTCCACTAGAGTGCTAGCGGCTCCTGCTAGTCGCGCCAGACGCCGATGGGCCCACAGCACGTTCATTGGTCTGAACCATGGCCGCCTGGAGATAAGCCTACAAATCCTCCTGGATGTTTTGGATTTCTGGGGTATCTGGTAACCGCTTCAAGCTTTCAATGGCAACAGCCATGTTGGCACTTGGGGTTTTGAATACTGGTCTGTTCCCCACCATGTCGAAAGCATCATTGAGGTTACGCCCTTGCAATTGTACGCCTAGCTGCAGCATCAGCTTCTTGCTGGTCGTGGTCTGCTTGCTGTTGTGCTAGGCATGCATCTTGATCTATGCGACGTTGAGCTCGGTCAGCATTGTGTTGTTGTCGCTCTTGTCGCTGTTGATCAGTCTCGCCCCCAACAGGTGGGTCTTCATCTTGGCTAACCACATTGATCATGGCACCACGCCTTGGAGGGAAAGCCGGGATTCAAGGAAAGCCTAGAGGATGTAGCATCTCTTCATCACCGCTACTCACATGGTGTAATACCATGGTTTGAGTATTTTCGTCGGACGCAGTGCTCGATCCAGAGCTCAAACGACTATTTGTCTAGGTGGTATGGATCGAAACTTGATCAGAGCCCACCATATTAACGAAGTTGCATCATCGAGGTCGAGGCCGAGCGGAGCACCCTTTAGGAGTTGAAGTGACCACTAGATCTGTACCCAACCGTTGAAAACGGGTGGCTCGAGTAAGTCGAGTAGATCTGTTGTAGCCGTTCGAGTTCTGCTCGGTAAACTGCTCTTGGAGCGAGTCGACCAGAGATAGGGTAAACGAGAGTTTACCACTGAGCCGGTCAATGGAGTCGATCAGGTCGGTGGTGTCGAGTTTCCTCCCCTGGTAGCGAGGAAGGAGTCGATGAGTTGCTGGCGTGGTCGGTGACGGTGCTGGTGCAGGCGAAGCCGGAGCCAGCGTAGTCGTAGTCGACGCCAGTGTCGGGGAAGTAGTCGATGCAGATCGGATCTGCACCTCCTCCATGGCTATGACGACGAAGTCGTTGGAGCCAGCGGTCCAGGTGATCTGGCCGATCGTGAACGTGAGGCCCACCGCCGTGGCCATGGAGTCAGGGAAGATGACCATCTCGCATTCCTAAAAAGCAGTACACACACCCCCTACCTGGCGCGCCACTGTCGACAAAACCTGGTCAGCAGTCTACCGAGGGGTATGCCCAAGGTAGTAGATTATCGGTAGATAGGTGTGCAAGCCACGAACGAGATGGTGATGCAGATCAACACGCGGGTTTACCCAGGTTCAGGTCGCCGTGTAGGCGTAATACCTTACGTCCTGCTTTGCTTTGTTATTGCTGTCTCGAACAATGTATTACAAGCTAGATTGCCCTAGAGTATGTTTTGATGTTTTTGAGGGGGGTCCCCTGCCCTCCTTATATAGTCCGGGAGGCAGGGTTACAGATCTAGAAACTAATCTTAGCTGGTTACAATTGCCATACAGAGCCGAATAAGAATTCCTAATCTAACCGACCAAGACCTTGCTTGATTCCCAAGTCTGGTTTGATGCCTTGTGCGAGACTCCATCCTGATGATCTAGATCGCGCGTTGTCATGTAATGGGCCAAACCGTCCGGTCTGGGCCTGCCCATGTCTAGCCGTAAGGGTATAGGGGTTTATACCCCCATAATTAGTAATAAAATATAAATAAAATGAATAAACAAATTCCACTCTATACATATGTGATGTAGAAATGTTGATTTTATCCTGGTTGAAATGATGAATAGTTGCTCTGCATTATATTTCATACTATGCCTAGCTTATAGCTTAGCTTTCTTCAATATCTGAGTTTATTGGCTTAAAACATGCTTATCCTGAAAACTTGAATCTTGTGGGTAGCAAGTGCTTAATCTGTCTAAGTAGTTGCGTGACATGATATAGAGAAATAGACATTGCCATGACTTTGTTCCAAAGAAAGACTTATCATCTAGAGATTTCAATTTCAAAACTTAAAATCAAAAGTTCCTCAATGATCAAAATTCCTACCAAAGCCATATGGCACATACATATTCAAAACCTTAGTCATATGCTGCTTGTATTCATGGTGAGCTTTGCCAAATTGTTGTGACCAATGTTGAGATTCTTTTCATACACCCACGATCAAGATTCACGTACACTTTATAAAATAAAAACTCTATGTCAAAACTTTTCCTCCAGAAGTGATCAGAAAGAGTTTGGGATATATAAAAAAGATGCCATGCCAAAGAAGCATGAGCCAAATAAAGATGCCATACCAAAAGGGTATGTGCCAAAAAAATGAGAGAAAACAATGGGTACTTAGATGCCTGCCAAAAAGAGAGACGAAAATGGGTACAAAAGTACCCGTCAAAAAGTGAGAATAAATATAGCACATGCTCTCAAAGATCTCAAAAGGAGAAAGGTATGGCATATGAGTTCATAAAAACACAAAAATAGTCACTTACACAATCTTGATCAAAGTGTATGACTAGTCTCTCCTATGGTCTGGTTTTTGACTTAGCAACATGACATGATGCAAGTAGGCCACCTTTGTCCATACCAAGCTCCATAAAAGCCTGCCTATATAAATGGTAGGATAAACGAAAGGCAAAGTCAAAAGCCTTTGGTGAGGAAAACTTATACACTTTGAGTGATTGAGTGTATCCTTTGAGGAACTACATTCATCTTATAAAAACTTTCAAAACCTCTAGAATGATAGTCAATCAGAAGAATAGAGCATAAGCGAGTCTATCTATTTGTTCTATCTTGCAACTACCCATGACTAGAAAATGCAAAAAAGCTCCACATGTTGCAAGGTAATACACGGATAAGCAGTAGCCAATTTATTCAAATTGCGGTAGAAAACTTTGTTATAATCTATGCATATTTGAAATGTAATTGGCATAATAGCAACCCCTGATCAACAACCAACATCTTAGCTTTTGCTCGAGGACGAGTAAAGGGTAAGCTTGGGGGAGTTTGTTGGCGGTTGTTATCGATAAAAATTTACTACCAACATTCTACTAAAAAGGAAGGAATAAACATTAATACACACATATACATGTGATAATGCCTTGTTTCTAGTTGTGCCCTCGAATTATCAGGAATGCAGAAACAGGGATGGAAACAGGCAGAGCAGAGGAGAAAAGTGTGCTTTCTGGAAAGCGCACTAGAGAGAGAAGAGGAAAAGGGCTAGCTCGGGACAGAATTGGGCTAAGCCCACACTAGCACAGCAATCCAGGCCCGGACGAAAGGTGGTGGAGCGAAGCTAGGCTGGAGGGGCGCCAGCCCTGGCACATGCACGCCAGGGGCGCGACCGCGCCCTCCTCATTGTAGCTCGGCCCCACCTCGCGCACACCGACTGTAATTAATGCATTGGAGGCGGTGGGGGGTGGGTTCTCTAAACCTGGACGCCAGGGAGCCTCCACCAGCTCCTATATAAAAGGAGGGCACACCCCACACACACAACACACAACACACTCAACACACCACACTACATTCTCTCACTCCTCACTCCCTCTACCTCACGCTCACTTAGCTAGGTTAGGTTAGGAAAGTAGAAAGAGAAGTAGAGAAGCTACAAGGAGAGCTTGACTCCTTGGTGGAATATTGGTGAGAATAAAGTTGGATTCTTTCTACCTTATGATCATCATGTTCTATCATACCGTCTTGTTCTTATATTCATATAGTTGTTGCTATGAACTAGAGTATAGTCATATTGATATGTTCATGACATGTGTACTAGTCTATAGTCCATGTGTTATGAGTATTTCATATATGGTTATGTATGGTTTGTTTAGTATATTTGTGATGTGTAGATTAGTCTATAGTTTACATATCATTCATATGCTAAGCTAACCTAGGTGCTACACTCACATATGTGTCATGAGTAGAGCTACTTGTGTGTGGGGAGGTGGTTAATCATGCTTTCGGGTAGATCCTAGTCTCTTACCTATCGATCCGTAGGGTCAGGGACCCAAGGGGACTAGGGTGGTCAATATATATGCGGGCGTGGTGCCTGGATATATAGTGGCGGGTGTTTGCATGCCTAGTCCACGGTCGAGGGGTAGGTGGGAAGGTGGTGATAGGCCTGTCCATCCCTTGTATTCCTCCATGTTTGGCTAGGGTGTAGGAGTTCGTAAATATGCTATTCGGGGTTGTTGGCAGACCAGTACTCGGTAGTCTCCCAATCCAATACACACATACTTAGCACTACCTTGTGAGCATATATGTTAACTTAGCTCATAGCACACTAACTGTATTAGAACCCTCTACTACTCATTAGGACATTCTTTTATTCTTATTTTTGAGAGTTGGAAGCACTTGACTAGATTAGGTGTAGGTGTATTTGTGTGTGTGTCCACTATCTTAAGAACTGTATGCTTGCCCCTGTTATGATCTTCTAGATATTATGCATACATAAGTGCTTTGCTCATACACATGTTAGACCATTTATTATCACCGCCTTCTTCAGCAGAATATAAATAATGATACCCTGAATACTTCTGGGTGAAATGCTACAATAATAGATCCATGTGCTTGCAGACATTGTTTGTAATTGTATAGACCTATCGGCTGGCATTCCTTAGTATCCTTGCTAGGGGTTGCTAGCACAGCTTTTCTGGCGCCGTTGCTAGGGATGGGTCCTAAGCCTATTCTTAGTAGCGACGCTAAGAAATGCCAACAAACATTTCTGGCGCCATTGCCAAGGAAGGCAAATGATAACAAATGTCTAACATGGATATGTTCATAGCATGCATGTGTGTATGGTAGCCATTTGCTCATAAAGGGTAATCCTCTATGCTTTCTTCCTTGTTGTGGATGAAAACAAGATAGTATATGAGTGGTCACGACTTGCTAGAAAACTTCATTGACAATCCAGAGGCACTCCTAAGGAAGAAGAGGACTTGTGCCTCTACTTCCTCTGCCATACCACCGACAACCGCTCCACTCACGTCTGTATCAGCTACCACTACTACCATGGCCCAGAAGTCTCTCTGTGAGTTCTCTATTTCGGCTGTTGCCAACGTGCCTACCGGGTGAACTGTCAACCTTGGGGACATGAACTTCGAGATCCATACTGGCCTGATCACAATGGTACAGGTGAGTCCATTATGTGGACTTCCTAGTGTGGACACCAATGCTCATCTATAGTAGTTCCTTGAACTGTGCGACACCATTGTCATCAAGAACGTCGCACCCAAGGCTATCAAGCTCTGTTTGTTTCCTTTCTCCCTAGTGGGGTAAGCGAAATAGTGGTTCTACAAGGACAAGGCTGCTATTGACATATGGAGCAAATGCTCTGCTGCGTTCCTTGCCAAATTCTTCCCTATGGGCGAAACCAATGCTCTGCGAGGAAGGATCGCCAATTTCCAACAAACACAAATGGAACCCATAACGGAGGCGTGGGAGAGGCTACAGGAGTACATCCAAGCCTGTCCCCACCACGGGATGGAAAGCTGGTTGGTGCTTCAAAGTTTCTACAATGGGTTAACACCCATGTCAAGGGGCACCTAGATGCAGCTGCTGGAGGCGCATTTCTGTCACTCACTATCAATGAGGCCACGACCTTGATTGGAAAGATGGTGACAAGTCAGGGCTAGGGCGAGGATAGAGCCCCAGCTAAAACACAAAAAGGCATACATACCGTGAAGGAGGCGGATATGCTTGCCGCAAAAATAGACTTGCTCCTCAAGAAGTTTGATGAGCGCACCACCAATGCCAACACTGGCACCATCAATGTCTTGGACTCACAAATGACGTGCGAGGTCTATGGGAATGTTGGTCATTCGGGCAATGATTGCCTGGAGACCCGTGAAGACGCCGCCTACATCAACAATGGCAATGATTCCTGCTTAATGGACTATGAGCTCTCGCCAACAGGTAAATCAGATAAGCCCTCCTTCAGGTATGTTTGTTACTAATCTTTTTAATAAAATGAAGAAAAACACAAGGTATATCCAACCAAGCATTATGCAACCTAGAATCACATTCACAAGAGAATTATATCAACCAAGCTTGATTCTGCATTCTACAAATTCAAGTGTGGGGGATAGAGTTCTCAAAAACATCTCATGCCATGTGGCTAATTTGTCTTTGGTCAGCTCTACTTTTATGATGTGCTCAGCATGCGAAATCTCTAACAAGTAAAAAATTAAATAGTCATGCTCTTTGGGTCATCATACATATTCTTGTTTCTACTTGAATGAATCTCTTTAGTCTTTTAAGCTTCCTTGTTCTGTTATAAGTATGCTTTGGAACACTATTCAAACATAATCATTAAATCAAAACATACTTGTATAGAATTTGGTTGTGGATTAACCCTTGCAAGAAAATATTCAAATTTTATTGGGAATGTTTAGAGATCATTTGTAGAAACAGATCAAGGTTAAGGGTATTCTTCAAAACAATTTTACACATCTTTACCTTAGCCTTGTTGAAACATTAAAGTAGTGGTGAATAAAAAAGGAACATTATTTAAAACATGGGATACAGATGAACTTTTGCTCTATGACAACACTATCCTTGTTTGAATCATTTGTATATTCCTTCGGGTATGTGTTGTCTACTAATCCTTTACAGAGAAGAAACAATGAGTAGAGCAAAAGGTTCAAACAGAATGACAAGATCCACAAAATAAAGAACAAAAAGATGGCATGACAAAAGAATGAGAAAGAAGGAGTGCGAATGGGAGACAAGACGTTCATGAACAGCTCAAGTAAGGAAAGCTTCAAGAAGAAAGAGAAGACCACCACAAGTCATCTACCCTTCATCACATGGTGTCATCATGCTCTAATAATGAAGGTAACATCTTAAGGTAAGTGGTCATCATTTTCCTCTTAATCTTGGTATGCACTAAATGAAGAAACAAACATGTTTGAGTTATAACTTTACTCAATCCAACCTGATTAACTCAACATGTCTTGTTCCTTAAGTTTGTTCATAACACCATTTTCTTGATCTCATAGTCTTAACCAAATGAGCTAAAATATTGCATATCTTACCCTAGGAAGATGATAGTCATAGTTATGTAAAGTTTGATACATTATAAAGATGGACAATCCTTCCATAGGTTAAACAACTCCACTCTTTTTATCATAGACAAAATGCTACATCCTTTTGATCTTATCACCCATGTTGTAAAAATGAAAAATGCACATAACATCAACCCAATCATGATTCGATGTGCCTAAGGCTAGAGAGGAATAAATAAAGTTTTGATTCTATTGGTGATTTTCCACCAACAGAGCCCATGCACTTGATTTCTACCTTGTCTTCATGAGCAGAACACATTTTGAGCAAAGTGTGGGGGAGTTGATCCCCCAAATTATACAAGAGAAAGTTTTGAACCGGCAATAGTGATGCACACAAGATGTTGCAAGTTTTGGATAGTTGACTTCAAAATGCTGAACAAGGAGGAAGAGCAAGTCAAGAAGGATGAACCTGTCAAACCAAGATCAAACTCAAAACCAATACAGGTTTGACAGAAGAGGGTGGCATGACACAAGATGTGCGTCCAGAGATCAATCACACATAAGATGACATAGTATCATCACAAATGTTTATTACATAACGAATAATATCACAGAGTCTTCACGTATTTAAGCAGAAACATAAGATAACTCTTGTGGTAGCTAGCTCCATAGCACAGGCACGTCAACTAGTTGACCACAAGTCTAGTAATCTTTAGGGAAGTAGTAGTAGTAGTCACTATTCAAACATTCTAGAGTCCATCCTGAGGGGTGGGGGAATACAAGGGTGAGCACAAAGGTACTCAACAAGTGTAACATGGGGTTCATGAAGCTCAAAAGGGATATACACATGTTTAACTTCATGTAGCTTTTAGTTGTCAAATTTTAAGCAATTGAGTAGCAACAAATTGGTGATGTTCCTAAAACAAACACATGATCATGTAAAGAGAATAATGAATAGCAAGAATAAGTAAATTAATAGTGATGTCTATTCTGTAAGGGTCCAAGGCCGCTCGTGTCCGTGAGCACGGCTGATATACCAGTTTTACACTCTGCAGAGGTTGTACACTTTCACTGTGAGTCGTGATCCCTAAAAGTCCGAGGTCATGACTCCCCATTGGACTATTAAGTTTCACTATGGAGTCTTTCTAAGGTTCGTCTAACAATTTAGGGCCGCAAGGTTTCTGTATCCTGCAAATGTAGAGCTCCCCTTCCGTATGGCACAATGACACACAGCCTGTACACATAAGGACAGAAGCCACACTACACCCAACCCGGAACACACCCCTTTTGCGCCATAAAGGTAACCACTAACAAGCTAGAAAAGGTCCTCTTATATGACTAAAGCCAGAGCCATGTAGCCCTCACAGCTGTACTATAAGTCCCGGATGTTCGCTTACAGATAAGTCCTTACGAAGAGGAATCTAGAGAAAACTCTAGCCCTCTTGTTCCCTGTTGCTAAAAATCATCTTTTAGTGTTATTGCATATATCATTAGTCAAGTTACAAGATCATTGTTTATGTGAGCACTAGCAAACTACCCAATGCTATAACCATAGGAATCAAGGAACAAGATCAATACTAAGGCATACTTAACAAGGAGACACATGCACAATGAATTAAGTGACTTAAAGTGAATAGGTAATAAGGATGATCCCATGTTATACTTGCCTTGATCAAGCTGGTCCTATTGATCCAATTTGTAATAGTACTCTTGATCACCAACGAACTGGTCACCGTCTATTCTCGATTAACACATCAACAATGATCATCCAAGAGCAATCATGCAAAGAAAACAAAGCTACAATTAGAACAGTACACCAACAGTAGTAAAATAAGATGAAAAGTTTGTAAAACGAATCTACATCTCACTAGGATCACATAGACGCGAATTGCAAGTAAATCGGAGCTAAAACGAAAAAGTTAAGATTTAAACAAGATTTACTTTATTAAAGTAATAGATTAAATCTAATCTCAAAATTTAAAAGTTGAAAACCTACTAAACAGTAGTACTAACATGTAGATTATGAAATTATGAACCTAACGCAACTTGAACGGGTCAAATCGGAGTTAAAACGAAGATTTTATAAGTAATTTAAGATAGTGGCAAACTTGTAATTAAGCAGATCTAAATACGAATTAAAATAAATAGAAATTCGGGTTTTTAAAATCTGGCCAGGGACCGTGGGTTAGAATAGAAGAAAACTAGGGGACTCTTTAGCAAATCGGACAACCGAAGGGGTATCAGGCTTCCCTGGCCATTGGATTTAAAACCGGTGGCCGAGATTAGACCAAGGAGGAAGGAGGGCTGCCGGCGGTGAGCTGGATGGCAGCGCCATGGCCGGAATAGGCCTATCCTCGCCGGAGTTCGTCGCAAGGGCGATTCCGGACACCTCTGGACACGGGACAAGCGCCAAAAGAAAGAGGAGATCATTGCGGACTCACCAAGACGGCTCTCGGCAACGGAAATCGGACAGGGATGGCGTGCGGCTCCCAAGGCGGACGGTGAGCTCCTGTACACGACGGTGAGACAAAGTAAGGCAACCGAAGTGAAAATTGAAGGGAAAGAAGACTCGGCGACTTCGAAATAGCGACCCGAAGCTTGTTAGCAAGCTTACGGCTGTGACGACGCGGGGAATCAACTCGGCGAGCTTGGTAGCGGCAGCTTTAGGGTTTCGGGCGGCTGCGAGATCGATTAGAGGCGTTGACTTGCAATTGGGCTTGAGGGGAGGTGGCGCACGCACGGCTGCTATTTAAGAGGAGGGGCTCGACGTGCGGATCAAGCCAAGAAGTAGTCGGGGTGGCATCAGACTCCACCGGCGTGTCCACCTCGGTTACGAGCAAGAGGAGGAAGACACCGCTTACATGCGGGCCCCATGTGGTAGTGAGAGAAAATGCGGGACCGGGCTGTCATCGGAACAGAGTGGGAAGAGGAGCAAAGGGGCCTGCGGCCTTGTTAGCTGGGCTGGCCCGTTGCACTTGTGCGAGAGCGAACAGAGGAAAGGGCTGGGCTCCTTGCATTTCTGGGCCAGGCGAGATCCAGGCCGAGCAGCCAGAGAGGGGAGAGAAAGCTGGGCCTTCGGGCCAGAAGCTAAGAAGGCAGAACATTTCCATTTTCTTTTCCTTTTCTAATATTTCAAAGCAATTTTCAAATAATGTTTGAAATCCTTTTCTCTTGTAATAAAAACCAATCATCACCGAGGAAAATATGCAACAGCATGTATGCACAAGCATGTGTCTAACCTTATAGTTGATTTTATTTATTGAAAATTATTATTTCTCTAAGTTAAAATGCTCATAAAATTGCGTAAGTAAATCAAATTCTCCTATTTTAAAATGATACAAATTTTAGGGTGTTACAATTCTACACCCTTAAAATGAATCTCGTCCCGAGATTCGGACGATGCTTACTCAAACAACTGTGGGTATGCTTTTCTTAAATGTCACACCCTAAAATTTCTAATTTTGGATTGTGTATAGAAAACACTAATTAAAATAAATATTTTAATATTCGGATAAAATTACCCAATTTTAGTTTAAGTTAGCATCAGTAAGTAATAGGAAAATGTGAATCTTTAAATTTTTCTGAATTAAATTGATGGGTTTTTGGTTGATGTGATGTTTGCTTGTTGCTTCTTTGTCTGTTGAGAGTGAGCAAAGTCTTTAAAATATGTTTAGTAGGCCGATCTTCCTTCGGCACGCCTTTATCGTTTTCTGCAATCAAATTCCTTGTTTCCCAGCTCAAGCTTTCTTTCCAAGCCACTCAAAATCTTTTCTTTATAACCTAAATCACTCCTTTTAGTTTCTCGTCCATCAATCAATCTCTACAAACTTCCTAAGAAATTTTCTAGCTTCGTCTAGATCTTTTTCCCACTTTTCTAGGAGCATAATCTGATTTTCTAGATGTTCCAAAATATCTCTGGGATTTGACATCGAATTTTGAAATTATCGGAGTATTTTTCGTGGCTTAAATATCAATTCTACATTTTTCTAAAGTTATTTTTATACACGGAATTTAATAATTCTGAAAATAATTAATCTTAACCCTAAACCTTCTGTGGCCAAACCTTTTTGCTCTTGCACCTATGGATGGATCAAGGCCGTGCCACTCTCTTTCTCGTGGAATCTGGTGCGTCTGTTCTTTTGTTTTGGTTCCATGGGCAAATTTTGCTTTGACGTGACGTGATGATGCATAATCCAAAGAAGCAAGCAGCAACCAGGCCATGTGTTTTATGCGTAAACGCTAGGGACTCTACAACCACCGTGCCGTGTCCGACTATAAATAGCATGTCTATCTTCATCGTTTCGCCGCCGCCTTGGTTCGAATCGCTGGCCGTTCAGGCCCGTGCAGGCTCTCTTGCCGCCGCCGCCTCACGAGCTTAATGAGCATGTGCTGCTGTGCTGTGATCTCCTCCGGTGAATCATCGAAGTCTAGACTCAGCTGCGACATAAAAGGGCCATTGGTGAAGAACGTCACCCTAGGAGCAAAGGAAGGCCGACGGAAGTCATCACGATCTCGACGACACCTTCGCAGCGTTGAAAGCCGTCAGTTGGGGGATGCTTAATCGAGTTTCCATGGGCTTGTTCCCCTCGTCATCGTCCAGAGTTCATCACCAGCATGTAGATGCACCGCCGCTGTCTCGTCCAATACCGCCAGACGGCCACTCTGCCAAGAGACTGCCTCCGCAGCTAGCTCCCAACGTGGCCATGCATGGACCAGTCGATCTCAATTTCACAAGGCAGATCCTCTCTAATGGATGCAGCGAAGCAACATCAAACAAGCATCAAACCACGATGAGACAATTTGCAGCTGATGCACACGTTCAACACTTTCGATCCCGAACCTGAGCAAGCAGTCATCCCCATCCTCATCTGTCCATTAGCACGAAAAGATATTGTTTTCCTTCCTCATGATATCAGAGTCAAACGTCATGCATACATGGGGATTAGCTGAAGGTCAGCGGCCAGATTAATCCCTTGTCACATTATTCTATTGACTAAATCATGTGCTGATGTCATACCCTGAACGTGTTTCCTGAATTTATTTAATACTTATTGGAATAACGTGGATGCAACTTACTTTTGCAATTAAAACCCAGCTATGTTTAAGTCTCGGCTTTTCATAAAAAATATGTACCAATATGATTAATATCTACCTATTATGTTCTGTTCATTGAATTTGTTAGCTTGAAAACGATTTTATTAAATTCGAATTAGATGTTCCCATCTGCTATTTATTTTATAAAATAAATGTCAAACTTCCTTAGCTTATATGTCAATATTTATAAATAAAAACATGACTAGTTCTAACTCAGTTTTTAAATTAAAATAGAGTTGATTACTCTAAATTGATGTCATTCATATGATTTTCTATACTTAAAATAAATCAAACTCGTAGTTGTTTCTTTTATATAATATAAATCTTTCGGTAGCCGTTTCTTTTTAATGATAGTTTTGTTTCGGCATCTCTTGCGCTCTTGTGATCGTAACACTGAGCTGTGTCGATTAGGTGTGCTCTTTTCAAGCTTCTCTTTTGATTTGTGTTATTCTTAGTGGTGTCATTGTTTGCCTGTTTGTGTTGCTTGGTTGCTACAAGTAGAGGAAGCGTGGGTTGTCAACGCTGAAGACTAGGAGCTGAGGACCAACAAGTACAACAGAAGCTCAAGATCAGAGACAGAGGTTGAAGACTTATGAGTAGCTAACTCTGGGAGAAAGGCAAGTATAACATGGGACCATCCTTGTTTTCCTATTCACTGAAATTATCATACATATGCATGTGTCCTCCTTGACAACCATAGAGATTATAACTTAGCTATTGATATCTTGTTTCCTTGTCACCTATAGGTTATGCATTTGGGTAGCCATTGCTAGTGCTTAATTATGAACAATGATCTTGTAATTTGATTAATGGATTAAGCAACCAACCATTAAGATGATTTTATTACTGTTGAAAAGGGGGCTAGAGCAAGGGGTTATATTGTTGCTCTGGTCTCTCCATAAGGACTTATCTGTATGTGATCATACGGGACATACAGTACAGCTGTGAGGGCTATATGGCTCTGGCTCTAGTTGTTCAAGAGACCTTTTCTAGCTTGTCAGTGGTTACCTTAAGTGGCGTAAGAATGGCTTGCCGATTCGGGTATAGGACAGCTTCTAGCTACATGTGTGCCGGGAAGGAATGTGCCATCTGGAAAGGGGGTTCCTATATCTACTTGCCGAGTGAATCTAATGGCCCTGACTTGTTAGACGAACTATTGAATGGCTTTATATGGTTTTTAGTGTTTTGGGATTAATTACCCCAATGCAACGGGAAACCATGACTTACAGTGAAAGTGTACACCTCTGCGCAGAGTTTAATAAACTGGTATACTAGCCGTGCCCACGGATACGGGCGGCCTTGGAACATCTACAGATAGTTTATCACCATTGTTATATCATGTTTAATTACTGTTGTTATTATTATACTCATGTTAATGCTATTCATTATCCTTATTACAAATGATCATTGGTTCATTAATGGGAAATGGTTCATTAATGGGAATTGGTTCATCTTGATGCTACTCAATTGCCAATTATGTAATGAATAAAAGCTAAATGCAGTCAAACAGTGTCTAGCCTTTTGTGCCACATGAACCCTATGTTATACTGGTTGAGTTCGACATGGACTCACCCTTGCTATTTTCCCCACACTCCAGTGTGTAGTGAGGTGCTGCTCAGAAGAAGGATAAAGAGGTAGTGGAGTTTCCAGAAGTCTTTCAGAAGTGTTTGGCATACGGAGCCACCAGTCAGTCGTCCCTGAGAAGAATGGAGCCTAAAGTTTAGTCACCGTTCCACGATACTCTGATGTAAGTGTTAATATAACTATGTATACGTTATATAATAACATTGTTTCTGATACTTTTTCATTCTGACATATGTGTGACATCTTCCTCTCTTTCCCATGTAGCCTCTGCTTCTGAATACCGGCTCCACTAAACTTTACACATCTTTATAACTCGGCTCCTAGTAACTCTTTCCGCTATCTCCAAGATCTTTACTGGATACTCCTCATATGTGAGATTTTCCTTAATAGTGAGCTCTTCTAACGGTATCTGTTCCTCCGGTACACGCAAACATTTCTTTAACTAAGACACATGGAACACATCATGCACACCTGCTAAGCTCTCAGGTAATTCCAATTGATATGCCACTTCACCACATCTCTCTAAGATCTTAAAAGGACCGACATATCTCGGTGCTAACTTTCCTTTTCGGTTGAACCTTTTCACACCCCTCATAGGTGAACTTTTAGGTAGATATAATCTCCTACTTCAAAAGTCAATTCTCTTCGTCGAGTATCAGCATAACTTTTCTGTCGTGACTGAGCTGCTTTTAAATTGTTTCTAATCATTCTTACTTGTTTCTCAGCATTCCTAAGCACATCTGGACCGAACACTTGACTTTCTCCTGTCTGATTCTAGAACAACAGAATTCTACACTTCCGTCCATACAGAGCTTCAAAAGGTGCCATCTGTAGACTTTTCTGATAACTATTATTG
The DNA here is from genome assembly GCA_038087645.1 of Saccharum hybrid cultivar R570. NCBI lineage: Eukaryota > Viridiplantae > Streptophyta > Magnoliopsida > Poales > Poaceae > Saccharum > Saccharum hybrid cultivar. Next base: position 19,807,564 of record JAQSUU010000637.1, read on the forward strand.
TAGGAAAATTCCGCATACGGCAAACTCTTATCCCAACTAGTACCATACTGCAAAGCACAAGCTCTCAGCATGTCTTTCAATATCTGATTAATCTTTTCAGTTTACCCATCCGTCTGAGGATGATATGCTGTGCTAAAATTCAGCTTAGTCCCTAATGACTCTTGTACTTTCTGCCAGTAATATGATGTGAATTGAGTACCTCGATCTGACACTATCTTCTTTGCAACTCCGTGCAAACTTACTATCCTTTCCATATACAGTTCAGCCAACTTTGCACTAGAATACGTTGTTCTGACTGGTTTAAAGTGAGCAACTTTAGTCAAACAATCCACTATCACCCATATTGAATCAAAACCTCTCTGAGTGCGTGGTAACCCCACTATGAAGTCCATACCAACTTCTTCCCACTTCCACTCAGGTATCTGCATAGTTTGCAATAATCCTACAGGCCTCTGATGTTCAGCTTTAACCCTCTGACATGTATCACATAGTGCATCATATTCTGCAACATCTCTTTTCAACCCATACCACCAATACTTCTCTTTCAAATCCATATACATCTTAGTATTTCCAGGATGAATAGAGTAAGCAGACTCATGAGCTTCACGTAGAATTGCTTCTCTTATAGCTTTGTCCTCAGGCACACATAATCGCTTCCCAAACCATAGAGTTCCTTTATCATCCAAACGGAATCCAGGTGCCTTGCCTTTCGGTATATTCTCAACTATTTCCTTTATTTTGTCATCTATCAACTGACCCTTGCGTATCTCTTGCTCCAATATAGGCTCTATCACCAATTCCACTGCATTAATGGCAATACCCAAGTTAAAATGCTCAATCTCAGCACACAACTCATTTGACATAGGCATTACTTGTACCTCATTAGCATAGCTCTTTCTACTACGAGCATCAGCAACAACATTAGCCTTTCCTGGATGATAATGTACCTCCAAATCATAATCCTTAATCAATTCTAACCATCGACGTTGTCTCAAGTTCAGATCTAACTGGGTGAAAATATACTTCAAGCTCTTATGATCAGTGTAAATATCACTCTTATGCCCAATCAAATAATGCCTCCATATTTTCAAAGCATGCACCACTACTGCTAACTCCAAGTCATGACTAGGGTAATTTAACTCATGCTTTCTCAACTGTCGAGATGCATAGGCCACTACTTTGCCTTCTTGCATAAGCACACAACCAAGACCCAAACGAGATGCATCACAATAGATAGAGAAGTTCTTACTCAAATCTGGCAAAACCAACACCAGGGCTATAGTTAATCTCTTCTTTAGTTCCTCAAAATTAGCCTGACACTTATCAGACCACACAAACTTAGCATTCTTTTCTAACAATGCTGTCATTGGCTTAGCAAGCTTAGAAAACCCTTCAATAAATCTTCTATAATATCCAGCCAATCCCAAGAAACTACGAATTTCTCCCACATCGGTTGGTGGCTTCCAATTCAACACATCCTTTACCTTGATAGGATCCACTAAAATTCCACCATTAGAAACTACATGACCTACAAAGGCAACTTCCTTCAACCAGAACCCACACTTACTATGCTTAGCATAGAGCTTATGCTCTCTGAGCTTCTACAAGACCAACCTTAAGTGTTTAGCATGTTCTTCCTTAGTATTAGAGTATACCCATATATCATCAATGAATACTACTACAAACTTATCGAGATACTCCATGAATACATTATTCATCAAGTACATAAAGTATGCAGGGGCATTAGTCAAGCCAAAAGACATCACTTTGTACTCATACAAGCCATACCGTGTTGTGAATGCTATCTTTGGTATATCAGTAGCATGAATCTTCAATTGATGATAACCAGAGCGAAGATCAATCTTAGAAAACACACAAGCACCTCTCAACAGGTCAAACAAGTCATCAATCCTAGGCAGTGGATACTTATTCTTAATAGTTACCTCGTTAAGTGACCGATAATCAACACACATCCTTTGAGAACCATCCTTCTTGTCAACAAAGATCACTGGAGCTCCCCACAGTGAAGAGCTAGGACGAATGAAACCTTTCCCTTGCAACTCTTTTATTTGTTTCTTAAGTTCCTCTAATTCATTAACCCCCATTTTGTATGGACGCTTAGCTATAGGTGCAGTTCTAGGTAATAATTCAATAATAAACTCAATGTCGCGGTCGGGTGGCATACCTGGCAAGTCATCGGGGAACACATCCGGAAATTCCTCCACAACTGGATCCTCCTGATTAACATTATCATCAAGCCGATTCACTGTAGCTGTCTGCTGCTTCTGCACTACGATCTCCACACTAATTCGATCTCCCTTCGGTGTTGTCACAGCTACTGCCTTTTTCTTACACTGAATCACTGCCTGATTTTGCTTCATCCAATCCAGTCCCAGAATAAGATCAATCCCAACTGTTCTTAACACTATAGGGCTCACTTTGAATTCTACCCCCCTTAAAATTAAACTAATAGGGAGGCATTGGTAGGAAGCTTGCATACTTCCCCTAGGTGAATTTACTAGTATGGGGTTTTTCATGGCACATAAAGGTATGCTATGTGTCTTAACAAATATTTGAGATATGAATGAATGTGAAGCTCCAAAATAAAAAAGAACAGTGGCAGGAATGGAATGGACATCGAACGTACCGAGCATAACTTCAGGTTCCGCCATTGCAGTTTCGTCAGACACATGAGTCACCTTTCCGTAGTACGGTGGCTTTTGGTTACTATTCTGCTTCTAGGGGGTTTGCTGATTGGCCTTCTCAGGACAGTTATAAGAGATGTGACCTTCTTTTCCACAATGGAAACACTTAGTAGGAGTATTAGGGGCACTAGTCTTCATTGGGGTGTTGTTGGGGGTGCCCTGGCGCTGATTCTGGTTCCCATTCTGCTGTTGAGGACGTTGATTGCCATTCTACGCCTGGTACGGAGGACGTTGCAGAAACTGATTACGTGGCGAAATTTGACCATGGTTCCATTGGTTAGGTGGATACCTCTGCTGATAACCCTATTGATAGCCCTGCTGGAAATCAGTGCGCTGGCGAGTGTTGCTTTTAGATACCTGTCCCTGAAGCCACTTCCTTTTGGCATCCATCTCCTTGCGCTTGTTGTCCACCACAATAGCGTGATTCACTAATGTTTGATAATCTGGGTAAGCATTGGACATCAGCTGCAATTGAAGACCATCATGTAGACCCTTCAAGAAGAGTCGCTGCTTATCGACATCATTAGCCACCTCATTCGGCGCATAATGTGACAACTAAGCAAACTTGTCGTGATACTCAGCTACATGCATAGATCCCTGTGTCAGATTGCGGAATTCCTCTGCCTTCAGCGCCATCACTCCCTCTAGTATATGGTGGGATCTAAAACTCTCTGTAAACTCCTGCCAAGTAACGGTGGGAGAATTTGCAAGACGGCCATACTGATATGAATCCCACCAGTCTTGAACTGCTCCTTGAAGTTGTCCCGAAGCAAACAACACCTTCTGTTGATCATTACACTGAGCAATATTGAGCTGCTTCTCCACCGCACGAAGCCAATCATCAGCTTCCAATGGATCAGCGGCATGGGTTAACACTGGAGGATGACCCTTCAAAAATTCACCACGCTTATCACGCGCAGGTGCTCCTCCAACTGGCTGGTTTTGCTGATTGTTCACCAGAGCCTCCATCAACTGTGTCTACATTGCCAAGAGCTCATGAATAGTGGGTGGTGGACCAACTCCACGACCACGGCCTCGGCCTCGTCCTCTTCCAGACATCTGTCATCCAATACAATACCAAATCTTAGAGATTACCACATTATAGACAATTCTAGAGATAGAGAACGGAATCTGAAAACCTTCTGGATATATCCCAATTTCAGCAGTTCGGTAAAACAGACCTATCTCGAGTTATGAATATCCAGTAGAGGTGTACTTTATATGGTTGGAAAGCTTATGAAATTATCTTCAACTTTTATTTAACTCACAAACCCAGATTCTGTCACGAAGTTAATCAAAAACAGGGCACAACAGAAACTGTTTCTGATTTCCAGACTGCACAGAAACTTCATCTTGTAACGATTATATCTCATGATCCAGAACAGATAAAAAGGTGATTCTAGAGACATTGGAAAGGAACGTGAGTCTAGTTACTCTCATAAAAATTTCAGAATTTTTCTCTGAACAGTTAATTTTGAGCATAAAAGGAAAGGCAGACCGCTCCAGAAAGGACACAGCAGAGAGAAAAGGTTAACCCAACTAAACTATTTATTTATCATACTTAAACTTAATATCTTTAACTAGGAAACTTTTGTAGACAAGCCCACAAAGCTCCAGCACTCATTACATAGAAAAACCAACTCACACATAGGTACAATAATAACTCAACTAACCACACAAAGTTCACATGACACCACAAAACTCAACTTAACTCGACACTACTCGTACTATCGTATTATTACATAGATGGTATTCCAACTCCTAAGGACGGGCTTTATGTTCATGATAGTCATAGATTGCCTCCATGCCTTGATTAATCCTTAGACCATCTATCACCTCTTGGTACCTCTTGACGTCTTTTCCCAAAGCTTTAACCATGGCTTCCAATCGACGATTCTTCACCATCATGTCATGACCAAAATCTACCATGACTCGAGGAATTAGTTCCAAATTCCCAGGGTTCATCATTACCCATCCTTGCTCAGGGTCTCCATGGGGAAAATAGCGATATTGATCATCTTGCATAACCTCATAGCGGAGGTGACGAAGTCCCAAGCATGCTTCAAAGGCTGCATCTTCTATGCCATCTTCTATAGTGGCACGACGACCCCTATGGGAAAAGCACCTGTCCAGCAGATAAGTATCCATCTCTTTGTCCTTAGTGAAAACATGCACATGGCACTTCCAATAAGTAGCTTCCAAAGGATGCTTGTGCTCCCAGCAGACGTACTCAAACGTGGGATCCCAATCCGTGAAGTAGACACTAAGCATGCCAATCAATCGGTGGTGCGAATGAGTGTCACAGCTTGACTTGTGATGGACCTTTGTAATCCAACCCATAGGAAGGGATGGTACACCAACTTCAGCGGAACCACCTTGTGGAGGCGACGGGGGATGTTCTCCATCTTGGGCAGGCTCATCATGTTCATCATCACTTAAGTAGACAACCTCCTCTTCAGGTTCAAGATCTTCTTGGGGCAACACTGGTTCTGGCGCCTGAACTGGTGATGGTGGCGGGGTTGGTGCAGCGTCTTCTAGTTCCTCATGAGGCTCCATTGATTTGTACAGAGAACGGGGTGGAAAGTAGCCTCCAATAGTGATGCGGGCAGTCTTGTGGGCACGAGGCATCTATAGAATTTAGACCAAGAGTAGATTAGAATGGAAGCAATATTTTCACAATAGAATAAGGCGAAAGGAGCATAAAAATTTAGCAATTATCAAGAGTAAGGTGATAAGCATGAAACAAGTGAAGAAAAGAGAACTAAGATGACCATTGCTAACTAGGCTTGCGTCCTACAGTCAACATAACTCTGATACCAATCTGTCACACCCATTTTTAAGGAACAAATGGAATGTATAATCTTATGTGCGCCCAGAGATCAATCACACATAAGATGACAAATATAAATAGTATCATCACAAATGTTTATTACATAACGAATAATATCACAGAGTCTTCACGTATTTAAGCGGAAACATAAGATAACTCTTGTGGTAGCTAGCTCCATAGCACAGGCACGTCAACTGGTTGACCACAAGTCTAGTAATCTTTAGGGAAGTAGTAGTAGTAGTCACTATTCGAACATTCTGGAGTCCATCCTGAGGGGTGGGGGAATGCAAGGGTGAGCACAAAGGTACTCAACAAGTGTAACATGGGGTTCATGAAGCTCAAAAGGGATAGACACATGTTTAACTACATGTAGCTTTTAGTTGTCAAATTTTAAGCAATTGAGTAGCAACAAATTGATGATGTTCCCATAACAAACACATGATCATGTAAAGAGAATAATGAATAGCAAGAATAAGTAAATTAATAGTGATGTCTATTCCGTAAGGGTCCAAGGCTGCTCGTGTCCGTGAGCACGACTGATATACCAGTTTTACACTCTGCAGAGGTTGTACACTTTCATTGTGAGTCGTGATCCCCAAAAGTCTGAGGTCATGACTCCCCATTGGACTATTAAGTTTTACTATGAAGTCTTTCCAAGGTTCGTCTAACAAGTTAGGGCCACAAGGTTTCTGTATCCTGCAAATGTAGAGCTCTCCTTCTGTACGGCACAATGACACGCAGCCTATACACATAAGGACAGAAGCCGCACTACACCCAACCCAGAACACACCCCTTTTGCGCCATAAAAGTAACCACTAACAAGCTAGAAAAGGTCCTCTTATATGACTAAAGCCAGAGCCATGTAGCCCTCACAGCTGTACTGTAAGTCTCGGATGTTCGCTTACAGATAAGTCCTTACAGAGAGGAATCTAGAGAAAACTCTAGCCCTCTTGTTCCCTGTTGCTAAAAATCATCTTTTAGTGTTATTCCATATATCATTAGTCAAGTTACAAGATCATTGTTTATGTGAGCACTAGCAAACTACCCAATGCTATAACCATAGGAATCAAGGAACAAGATCAATACTAAGGAATCTTTAACAAGGAGACACATGCATAATGAATTAAGTGACTTAAAGTGAATAGGTAACAAGGATGATCCCATGTTATACTTGCCTTGATCTAGCTGGTCCTATTGATCCGATTCGTAATAGTACTCTTGATCACCAACGAACTGCTCACCGTCTATTCTCGATTAACACATCAACAACGATCATCCAAGAGCAATCATGCAAAGCAAACAAAGCTATAATTAGAACAGTACACCAACAACAGTAAAATAAGTTGAAAAGTTTGTAAAATGAATCTACATCTCACTAGGATCACATAGACGCGAATTGCACGTAAATCAGAGCTAAAACAAAAAAAGTTATGATTTAAACAAGATTTACTTTATTAAAGTAATAGATTAAATCTAATCTCAAAATTTAAAAGTTGAAAACCTACTAAACAGTAGCACTAACATGTAGATTATGAAATTATGAACCTAACGCAACTTGAACGGGTCAAATCGGAGTTAAAACGGAAATTTTGTAAGCAATTTAAGACAGTGGAAAACTTGTAATTAAGAAGATCTAAATACAAATTAAAATAAATAGAAATTCGGGTTTTTAAAATCTGGCCAGGGACCGTGGGTTAGAATAGAAGAAAACTGGGGGGCTCTTTAGCAAATCGGACAACCGAAGGGGTATCAGGCTTCCCTGGCCATTGGATTTAAAACCGGTGGCCGAGATTAGACGAAGGAGGAAGGAGGGCTGCCGGCAGTGAGCTGGACGGCGGTGCCATGGCCGGAATAGGCCTATCCTCGCCGGAGTTCGTCGCAAGGGCGATTCCGGACACCTCTGGACACGGGACAAGCGCGAAAAGAAAGAGGAGATCATTGCGGACTCACCAAGACGGCTCTCGGCAACGGAAATTGGACTGGGATGGCGTGCGGCTCCCAAGGCAGATGGTGAGCTCCTGTACACAACGGTGAGACAAAGTAAGCCAACCGAAGTGAAAATTGAAGGGAAAGAAGACTCGGCGACTTCGAAATAGCGACCCGAAGCTTGTTAGCAAGCTTATGGCGGTGACGACGTGGGGAATCAACTCGGCGATCTTGGCAGCAGAAGCTTTAGGGTTTCAGGCGGCTGTGAGATCGATTAGAGGCGTTGACTTGCAATTGGGGTTGAGGGGAGGCGGTGCACGCACGGCTGCTATTTAAGAGGAGGGGCTCGACGTGCGGATCAAGCCAAGAAGTAGTCGGGGTGGCATCAGACTCAACCAGCGTGTCCACCTCGGTTACGAGCAAGAGGAGGAAGACACCGCTTACATGCGGGCCCCATGTGGCAGTGAGAGAAAATGCAGGACCGGGCTGTCATTAGAACAGAGTGGGAAGAGGAGCAAAGGGGCCTATGGCCTTGTTAGCTAGGCCGGCCCGTTGCACTTGTGCAAGAGTGAACAGAGGAAAGGGCTGGGCTCCTTGCATTTCTAGGCCAGGCGAGATCCAGGCCGAGCAGCCAGAGAGGGGAGAGAAAGCTGGGCCTTCGGGCCAGAAGCTGAGAAGGGAGAAGAATTCCATTTTCTTTTCCTTTTCTAATATTTCAAAGCAATTTTCAAATAATGTTTGAAATCCTTTTCTCTTGTAATAAAAACCAATCATCACCGAGGAAAATATGCAGCGGCATGTATGCACAAGCATGTGTCTAACCTTATAGTTGATTTTATTTATTGAAAACTATTATTTCTCTAAGTTAAAATGCTCACAAAATTGCGTAAGTAAATCAAATTCTCCTATTTTAAAATGATGCAAATGTTAGGGTGTTACATGGCACCACCATTGAAAGTGCCACTACAAGAGGCACCATCACAAGCATCCTCATCCTCAAGAGCATACCGAAGTACCCGATTAATGAACTTCCACAACTACCAAGGGCAAGATTATGAAGCAATCTCAAGTGGGATCAGGGAGGACGCATATCTTCCTCTAGCCAAGGGTATCATGACTCCAAGGGTATCATGGCTCTTAGGAGGCCTACCACCGCTTTGACAACAGACTCGCAACCATTGAAGAGACAAATGCTGCCATACAAGGTATGTTATATAATTATATACAATGGCAGGTAAGCGTGGGGCATGAGATGGCTAGCCTCAAGCAACAACAGTAACAGCAAAATTAAAATTGGCAAGCTCTGTCCTAGCATCTCCACATCTGGCGACCTCATTGAGCAACCACGACAACAACCAGCTTGGGAGAGGAGGCATCCTCCATGTATCCAGGTAAGTATCTGTTCCCCTTTCATTTTAATTATAGTTTCTTTTCAATAGTTAAAAAAATGATGCTAAAACAAAATAAAAAGTTATCTTTATAATAAATATATATAGCTATAGTAATATTGTGTGATCTAGTAAAATCAAAAACAAAATTAAAGGTGTGTCTAGTTTGCTTTAATTTATTTTGAAGAGATGTTAGTAAATAAAGAGGACTCAGAATAATCCCTTGAACAAAAGTGATGAATAGTTGCTCTGTTGTAATTCCTTTCAAGTACCTAGTTTTCAGCCTTGAATTATCCTGAGTTTTGGATAAGATTGTTTTGATATAAGGATTTACTCTGAACTTGAAACTTGTGGGTAACAAATGCTTGATCTAAGTCTAGGTAATTGATGGATATGATATGAGAAGGTTTGAGCTACTGTTTATCTTGTTCCAAGTGACACTAAAGTTCTAGGGATTTCTTTTGAAAAACATAAAATACTACATGATGAGTTCCTGTATGACAAAGCTTGAATTCCTACCAGAGCTATATATGTTATTTAGGCTAGGAAAACTTTCATATATATGTTGCTTGCTTTTGCATTGAGTTTTCTCAAGCTTTATTGATGCCTTATGAGAGGTTTGTCATGCTCTTAAAATCAAGATCAAGTACACACCACCCACATATGCACTACTCCTACAGTGGGGGTAGGCGTAAAAACATGCTTCCATCTAGATCCACCCAAAAAATGTTCTACTCCTACACTAGGGGTGAACACAAAAACATGTTAGGTATTCCATCCACCAAATAAATGCTCCAAGTTCTTGTTGATATCTCTCTCAAGGTTTTATTGCAGAAAAGAGACATGGGGCTATTGTTGACATTAATTAACGCAATCACCAAAACTCCACGCTCACCAACGATCGGGAATCCAAGCTAGGTTGACTCAGCTTGACTTCCTCTAGACCTGATTTAACAATGCTAAAGCTATGAACTAGAGGAACTCTGATGATCTATGGTTTTTGGCTCTGGATGAACCAATCTTCAAATGACTTGATGCCTTCAGGGGGTCTGCCCCTGTATTTACACCCCAGTGGGACGCACGGGAGCCATTGGATCAAATTGACTTCACGTAGGGCTAGGATTGATCCTCAAGGTCGGTAGAAGAATACTCCAGAAGCTCGTGGAAGGAGGGAGAAAGGGGTGGCCGCCCGCCACCGCCCTGGCCAGCCGGCCCCACCTGGCAGGCACTCGGCCTCCGCTTCATTCCAGTGTCTTCTGGGGTCTTCTATAATATACTAGTATTTATCTCATAGCGAAATTCTAAAAATTCTTTTAATAATTAGGTATCTCTCTCTACTTTTCTGCATAACTAGACACACCTTTAATATTTTAGTATTTTTATTAATACATAAGTAAGAGCAATAAGGATTTTTTTCTATGCGCAATAAAGTAAATATATTTTTGTTTTTTTAATGTGCAACAATAGTGAATAAGATAGAGTATATATATTTTAATACGATGATGGCAAGTATGCAATAAAGTCTTTTTGTTTTCTTTTTAATAATGCAAGATGTATGAAATGAATTTAACTAACAAATGTATTTAGATAACTACCATTATTACATCATGTCAAGGGTGCAGCATTTAAAGTCTACTGACAGGACTGAGAAGAAGAGAGTACTTACTTATCGGTTGCATCATCTGATCCTGATGACGGTTCAGATGCCTGCTCTTCTTGCGGTGTTGCAAACGTTACCTTCTTCTCCTTCCACATCTTGACTTAGTTCTTCATAAGTTCGGCTTCTTCTTTTAGAGCTAGCTCTTGTCTCTCGCTTCTTTCTCCCACTCATTCCAGCGAGGTTCTTTGACTGGCTCATCTTCAATCTTTTCAGCTTCTACTTTTGGTTCGAGGACTACATCATTGGATCTCGTAACTCCAGGAAATCTAGCCCATCCATCCTTGAATGAACGGTGATAGGATTGGCGCCTCCTCCTTGATCGGGACTTCTTCGGCTGTTCATGGTTAATATAACTATTAAATTGATAGCATACCTTTGTAAGTCAGAAATAGATTTGTCCAGATCCAATGTAAATGACTGCATCGGTGGTGTTGAGGAAAGGTCTCCCCAAGATGATCGGTGTGTCTTCATCTCCCGGCATGTTGAGGACCAAGAAGTCGGCAGGAACGTAGTAATCTTGAATTTTTACTAGGACGTCCTTTGCTATGCCTTTAGGCCATCTCAATGACTGGTCCGCCATCTACAACTGCATATAGGTCGGGTACAATAGTTCGTTACCAAATAAATATTCATATGTTACCTTTGACATTATGTTAGCACCCGATCCAATGTCACAGAAGGTGTTGCGGAAGATCTTTTGGTTGATTGTGCATTCAATTGTTGGTACTTTGGGATCATCCTTCTTGACTAGAAATGGCGGTGTGAGCAAATGGTCGCTTTCCGCGTTGACTACATTGATCATCTTGATAGTTTCTTCTGGCACTTGGCTGAGTTTGTTCCTCCTTCGGTTTCTGTTGTTATTTTTCTTAGGTGCTGGTGTTGTTGGCTCTTTAGGTAGGTATGACATCTGTGGGTGTGTAGGGGAGTGCAGGATGCATTCCTTGAATGAGAACTTCTCTTTCTTGTCTTTTATGAAAAGACAATCTTGGCATGCTCTGCATAGATGATAGCTTTAGTTGTACATAGGAACGGTCGTCCCAAAATGATTGGTGCTCTTTCATCTCCTCCTGTCTCCACTACCACAAAATCCATTGGGACATATGATTGCCCCACATGAATAATAGCTTCTTCCAGTACTCCCTCAGGGTAGCAGATGGACTGATCTGCAAGCTATAAACGCATATTTATGTACAACAAAGGATTACCTAATATCTTTTCATAAATTACATTGGGCATGATGTTGGCACTTGTGCCAAAGTCGCAGATAGCTTCTGGAAAGACATGACATCCTATAGAGATAGGAATGACAGGTCTCCCTGGATCACCTTTGTTGTCGGAAAGTGAATAGTCAATCCACTGCACTTCTGTCGGTTGAGTGTAGTAATTGGTTGTATTATGAATATCGATAAGATTTGTAGTTTCTAAATCTTTCGGCTAGCCCAGAATTTTACCTTTCTCTAGTGGAGGAATAGCAGCTACCAGCTAAGCTAATTGTGATTCTAACATTTTATTAAAGCTATGCTGGTTTTTAATAGCAGAAGTAAAGGTATCCATTCTAGAATTTATATTTTCTAAAACTTTATCATTAGAGGCTACCTTCTTACTCATTTGATCTAGCAGTTTAGATTGACCAGCAACTAAATCTCTCAAAGGTGGTTGATCGTAATTGCTATAATTATTGTTACCTTGAAAGTTACCTTGGTAATTAACTTGATAGTTTGGCCTTTTGTTGCTGATTCCATTGATTCTGCTGAGGACGATAGTTATTGTTGTTGTCGATGTAGTCCACATCCTCTTGAAATTCTAGGCAGTTGACTCCTGAGTGCCCAATATCTCCATCACTACAAGATTTAGGCGCTTTAGCAACGTCCAAAATATGTTGCAATATGCTCATTTTCGGTGCAATAGCCGCAATTGCACCCAAAAACTTTTGTAAACAAATGTTACAATAAGTCTGGTGGTATTTGCCTTCAACCACGATTGTCTTTTTGTGGTTGCACTAGTTTTGGTATTGCAACACAGTGAGGCATTGGGACAATCATCTATGGGCACGCTCGAGTTGGTTGCCATGTATCCTATCGCAACATATCAGGTGATGCCAGAGGTTTCAATTGCATCCTACACAAAGCGTTGCAATGTATAAGATGGGGCATTGCAAAGTATTGTATTGCTACACTCCAATTGTGGGTGCAATAGAGTAAGCCCCTCTATTGCCATCAAAGTGATTTGGGTGTTATATGTGGTTCCCTCTTTTGCCACGAAATGAGTTTCGGTGCAATAGGGGATGTTCTCTATTGCTACCAATTTTGTTTGGATGCGAGAGGTGGATAACTCTATTGCAACCCAATAGGGTTGGTTGTTGTAGGTTGGACATTTTATTCCAACCAAAAAACGTTTGGAGGGTAGAGGTGGGACACTCTATTACCACAAAGTTTGGTTGGTTGTTAGATGTGATCTCATCTATTGCTTCGAAAATGTTTTGGGAGGCAAAAAGTTCATGTCTCTATTAGCACCATAATAATCGGTTGCAACATGTGTACCTCCCTCTATTGGCACGACACTTTGTGACATCGAAAAATCTAGGTTGTGATAGGATGAATTATCTTTTGCCACGAATGGTGTTTCTTTCCATATTTTTGTAGATATTGCCACGTGTCTATTCTGCCATGCTCATTTAGTTGGACCTCCAACAATTTCAAATAATAATATAATACAAGATGAATAAGAATTATGCATTTAACATCCATCAAACACAATTTAACCACACATAGTACTAAAATTACACCACAAGTATTGAAATACTTAAATGTTTCTGACACTCCACACCACACAGGTTTCCGACACTCCACACCACACAAGTACTGAAATACTTAAATGTTTCCGACACTCCACACCACACAAGTACTGAAATAAAGTTTCCGACGACACTCCATTATTTGAACGAAATCTAAAGGGCGACTTGATATGATCGAAATGAATCATCCTAGGCTAATTGATATGAAATAAAACACTTGATCAACAATCCAATCACTTGATCAGCAAAGGGTGACTTCAAGACGATCCCATCACTTGTCGCTCCATCGAAATGCCTTACTTTTCTGGAAAGAATGAATGACAATTGTTTTAGCATCAAGTAAACTAAAATTATCATTAAGGGTACACAGCAGCAGACACTAAACCATAGTTTCATTGGTCATCATAAAATTATCACCTGCTGCCTTCTTGCTGCTGGCATTGCCACGTTTCTTACTATTTGCCTTCAATTGGTTTAAAGTAACATATTTGTTGCCCGCTGCTGTACTTCTTGTATTGCGAATGGTAGCAGCCCTTTGTTTATCAGCGAGTTGAGATTCCTCCAGGTTGCCTTCAGGCTGCTCTTCCTGGGAACAAATAAGGTGGAACTATCAAATTAGGCGCCATTTTGTGTAGTATCAGATGATAGCACTAAGAAGTTGTCAATTCACAGCCAACCTGAATTGAGGAGTCGTCAACAACTTGAGTAGTCGTCTTTGTTGCAGCCCCCGCCACCTCTACAATTGCAGTGACATTGTTGTTTGGCTGGACATATACAGATAGTTAGTTATAGAACCAAAGGAAAGAAAGTCATTCAATAACTAGCTTTCACAAATTAACATTTTGCATTACTAGTACCTGCTGTAACGCTGCCTGTGATTGTCCTGCTTGCAACATTGCTTGGATCTCTTGTCTAAACGCTTCTTTATCAGCCTCCCTTGCCTTCATAATTTCATCAATCTGTCATGCATGATTTAACCTTTCGGCTTCCCTCTCAGCTTCTCATGCACTCATTTGTTGCTGTAGCTGCCCAAATTCATTCATGAGCTCGAGGTGTTCCTGATGCTGTTGCTCCTCCCTACGAATTTGTTCTTCGCGATCCGCATTCAGCAGCTGCCTTCTAGTTGGGTTTTTTGCAAGGTACCCATTACCATGCAACTTGGTTGACTAGTATAATGCCCGTGCTAACGCTACGGCTTTATCTAGAGAATATTGATAGAGACAAACTATTTTTTTCTGAGAAAGACAAACTATTTTTTTAGGTAGTTTAACCTTTACACAATTGTATTGTATCATAAGTTATATTCTGCCTAACTCCTTTATCAAGTATTGCAGATCTTCAGGAATGTTGTCAAAACATTCGTTTGCACAACTCATCAAAATGTCTACCAAGAACTCCATCCCCAGCCATAGGAACTGATAAGCAATTATTTTAACTAAAAAAAAGAAAGGCAATGGATTTAAGAAAAGGATCCAAGAAAAGCTGATGCACTAAGTTTTTAGGATTTTTTATATAGGTAGCGTGCCCGTACGTTGCTACGGGATAGCTAATATTTTATAGTAAAAATACATGGATCGCACTATAAGATAACAACACTGTAAAAAATAAATACCAATATTAAAGTGATATTTAATCTAAAAGGCAAAGTTTATGAATTTAACACAGTCATGGAGTGCGTGGCATCGCAAGCACACAAACTCTACGTTATAGATCTTTCAGTGATGCGGCTAAGATAATGTTTAATATCGCCAAGAAGAAATCTCCAATATCTATTTCTTTCATGTGCCAATAAATCCACGAATAAGTTCCGCCGCATCTTCATACCATCTTGTACACAGGTTCAAGTATATATGTCAATATTAGTGCCTGTCGCATGGCTAATATTGCGTCTCTTGAAAAAACTTCCACAAAAACTTAAAACAAAGTGTTATACTCACCGTACAAATATGTGTGGACAACCGTCTATTCCATGCAGACATATACTGTAGGATAAGATATTCACTTAAATGTTTATGGTAAGATTCACGACCAGCAATATATAAAAATAGTTATATCATAGATTGCTATTAATCCAACGAAACCATTGCTATTAATATGATGGAAAAGGACAAAGTGCTCAAGATTGGGCTTTCAGAGCAGATAAAGCATGAGATCACAACAATGCGGTAAGTGGCATATAAGAATACTGTTGATCGTCATAAGGTCATGATGACACGAAATATGATCTACAGTAAAGGGGAAAATTCTTAGTTAATGCCACCACAAATGCTGCCCTAGCACTTGCTACGAGGCATCGAGGCGTAAAAAGAATACTCATGAAGATATATATGTTGATTTTCTCATGCAGTAATAGCCTTTTCAGTTCTTTTGCTGCATTAATCAAAAGGCTTTTTAAGATCAAATGTATGGTTCCAATCAGGTGTATCTTGATTCAGACTTGTTTTGAGCTTCTGATTGAATGAAAAGGCTTTCTAAGGGACTTAGGATTCATATCAGGGGCAAACTGAGGCCGATGAGTTGCAATCTTGTGTTGAGCATTTGAAGTGACAGAAAAATTCAGACAACCTTCACCTGTTAAAATTTTGTCTATAATGGCAACTTTTGAAAATTTAGTTTTGGCCTCTGTGCAACTTCAGACAATATTCAATAACAAAAAGCCTTGTCTTTATTACTCAAATAATGTGTTGTCTTTATTTCTCAAATAATTTGAGGCATGAATGTATGCTTGGATAGTGTCTAGGGGCTCATGTTGGGTTTCAACTCTAGCCTACCCCAACTTGTTTGGGACTAAAAGACTTTGTTGTTGTTGTTGTTGTATGAATGTATGATTGGATATTCAGACCGACATGATAAAAAAAAACACCACATAGAACACATATGATCCTACAAGTCAATATAATTTTGGATGTATCTAGTTTTAGATAATTTGGGGCAGTGTTTTTTCATCTTTATAGTCATGTGAAAATGTTTCAATATAAGATTGACTTTCCCGTTGCAACAACACCTAATTCTCAGGTTAATTTCAAACTAAATCAACTTAATCACGAGAAACCCAAGATCATCTCCCGGGCACGGCATGCAGTCCTGGTGGCCACGACAATCCCAGCGGCGGTGGCAGAAAGCCCTAGATCGAGCTGAACATCGTACCTCGTCTGTAGCGGTGCCGACTCTTCCCCTCTCGATGACACAGTAGTGGCGAGGTCGTCGCAAGCTTCTTGGATCAAGCCGGCGTTGTGGTTGTGACCGGACGTCGGGCGCAACTCCTCCGGGCGACGAGCTATGGCAGGCACGGCGCAGCGGGAGCAGAGGCATATACCAAGAAAAATTAGATGCATATACCATTATACCCTACAGCGGATTGTAATACTCATATACACATATAAAAGCAAATAGGACCCTGCAAGCAAGAAAAATTAGATGCATATACCATTATACCCTACAGCGGATTGTAATACTCATATACACATATACAAGCAAACAGGACCATGCAAGCAAACTGCTGGTACTCGACGAAGAGCATGCAAGCAAACTGCAAGCTAGGGCAACGCGCTGTAGGTGAAGACCAAGGACGTTGCGGCACCGACGGCCAGTGGCGGATGCAGAAAAAAATCCACCTATGGCAAACTTTATAATACTAATTTATATGATATAGTGATTTTATAAAATAAGGTATAACAATATAGCAAAACGATGATATATATGATTGCCGGACTGCATGAAAATCAAATTCATACTATGGATCGATTTTACTTTCCTTTCTTTCCCCTTTTTACCACAGCACATTAGTATCATCGTCCCCATCCTTCGTTCATGGACTCGTGGTGGCAGCCAGCCGGCCACTATCCAACGGAAGTGGCACGGAGAACTCTGTCGATCAGCGTTGCTCCCAGTCCCAGCCTCCCAGCAAAGCAAACAACCCAGCGGCGACCGGCAAACAACCCTCGGCGTTGGACAGTTTATCGCGAAGACAAGAAGCTGGCACTGCTAATCCTTCTGCCGCAAGGGGTAAGGGGTCGTCGGGCACCGGCAGGGAGGTCTGGCGGCCGCCAGATGATCTCACCATACTGCTGGATCCGCCCCTGCCGACGGCGGAGTTCATCTCACGGGCACGGCAATCCCAGCGGCGGCGACGGCGACCATGCAAACAAACTGTTGTAGTACTCGACGAAGACCATTCAAGCAAACAGGCTAGGGCAACGCGCTGGAGGTGAAGACCAAGGACATTGCGGCACCGGCGGCGGAGTTCATCTCACGGGCACGGCAGTCCCGGTGGCCACGACAATCCCAACGGCGGCCCTAGATCGAGCAGTACATCATACCTCGTCCGTAGCGGTGCCGACTCTTCTCCTTTCGACGGCACGGTCATGGCGCGGTCGTTGCAGGCTTCTCGGATCAAGTCAGCGACGATGACGCACGGACGTTTCCTTTCCTTTTGAACACCGATGTTTTCCTTCCTTTTAGCACCGACGTCTTCCTTCCTTTTAGCAGCGACGACGCACGGAGAGTGGGAGAGTGGGAAGCCGCTTCAAACTTTTAATCTCAGCCGTTGCATCCGTAGTAGGTGTGCTGTGAGTCGTTGATCTTGAAGGAAGGGATTGACTTGGAGAAGATTTCAATTATAGTAGAGATTTGCACTTTGTGACGTCCTTGTATGCCTTCTGGAAAATCTCGTTCCTCTCCTTTAGGGAAAGAAAGTCTTCCTCTGCATTTGGTACCTTTTCAGAAATAAGGCTGCTTGCTTTCTCCTAACATTTACAAGGCACAGATGAAGGAGTTAGTTGAAGATGAAATTGCAGTCATTCTCTTAACTGAGAAGCACAAATTAAATTCAATAAGAACTCACATAGACATCTTGAGATGCTTGGTCTTTCCATTGCCCATTCTTAGTGTGAGTAATATACCAGAGGTCTAAGTCATTGGGCTCCTCACCAGTTACTGGGTCTCTCTGATATGCCAAGAACATAACAAATTATTAGTAATTCATGCAGCAAGAAAGCTTGTATATGTGCTTATCAGTTATTACCTTCTCATAGCTACACTGAGAAAAAGGCTTAGAGCCTGACAAATGTGTGGTCTTTTTAAGTGATCGATTCCCAGAGTTCTTTCTGCTCTTTTCCTACAGAATGCAATTTGAACAATGATATTAATGATTGAGACAGAGCCATTTTTTAGAAATTGCTATTGTTAAGAATAGTAACAATGTGGAACAAACCTGGAATTTTGCACTCCTAAAATACTTTAACAGATAGTGCCATTCAACAAAGTCTAATTCTTCAGGCTTATGGCCCATTCTCTCCTGGTAGGTGTTGTATGCCTTGGCCGTAGCACTTAAAGTTGAACGCCATCCTTTGTAACGCTCTTTAGCAATGGCCCATATCTTCATCTTTGAATCATAATTATCCTCATGGTCCCACCTAGCCTATTATATAATTACAAGAACATGCAAATACTAGGTCAGTTGTTACGTTATTTTATAATTGATCAGCTATACACAAACAAAGATTATTACCAATATATCAGATGCTATTGACTGTTTCACATCATCATGGATATCTTTCCATGTTCTCACTCCAATGAGTGGTGCCCTTTTCCTTGTAAACAGAACTATTTCATCAGTGAACATGCGGGAGTTCTCACCTACCGCTCCTCCAAGTCTGGAGAACTCAACGTGGAGCTTTTGATTCCCAGACTTGTGTCTCTTGGAGACTGCCTTCAAGCACTTGAGGGTACCATGTCCTCTTTTCTTCCCATTTTCTGAGCCTATTCCATGGAAACAAGATGTTACAATTGATATTAAACCACATAATGCCTTGAAGCATTTGAGGGTACAGCGTCCTCTTTTATTCCCATTCTCTGAGCCTATTCCATGCATGGAAACAAAATGTTAAACAAAACTGAAACACAACATTAATTTATAATAAACACAGTTACCTTCTCCTTGATCTGGTTTCCAACGCCGAGCATGAGATGGTGCCTGCACTGCTGGTGATCGGTTGATGTCTTGACTGGAATGTATCTGATTACTACGATCCTTAAAAGCATCTGCAGACAATATTGTCACATGATCAGCTAGCATAATTTGAAGTTTACAACAAAATTGTAATTTGTTTGACAATTAGGAGAGGGCAATTACTGATGTCATCAAATTTTCCTTCAACCTTCAACCATTCTCTGAATGTATTGATTGTGTCCTCCCTGTATATATCTTCTAACTCTGAAAAAGAACAATAATATGAGTCATGAGTGCGCATTGCAAAATCCATATACTTATACTAGGGCTTTATCGTAACTCACCCAAGGCTTCATTGTTGGAATGCAGATAATATAGCCAATCTTTGTACGCATCTAATTCAGAATCTTGCACTTCCTCGTCTTCATCATCATCAGAGGAACCTCTCTTCTTTTTAATGGGTGTTATGGCAACACATGGGTCTGCTGCTGGATTCTTCGAGAAAACTAATCTAACCTCCCTCCCATCCTCGTTACTATCTATCATGTCTGATACATCAACATAGTATTCAATTTCATGTAGTGTTGCTGACGCAGGATCATCAACAACTCTCTTCTTGTAGTACATGTAGTCCCTGGACCCATACCCCAGTTTTGATTTCAATGTTGTTAAGCTACCTAGCGAGATTTTACTCTTGTCAATAGTATATTTCTTGAACAACTCTTCTCCCTCCTCACTCCCCTTGCAAACGACATATACAGTCCATTTATCTTCCGTCCTACATATTAAGCGATGACACTTCAATTAAATCGCTACAACATGATCTACAGGAGTTCCATAAACATGAACTTTGGTACTGCTGGAAAAGTGAAGGCATGCTGCTAAAATTGTTGCGGAATGAAAAGCATACACAGCAAGTGAGATTATGTCAACTAATCTACTACTATGTTTTACTTTGACTTTATTTGGGTATAGGCTGTGGCCACATGATAAATCATGGTGTATATACCAAAGAGTAACTCCATATCAAATAAATGGCAGACATTACACTGCAAAGATAGGGTGTAAATATGCAGTCATTTTTTTAACTGTTGTGGCTTAAAGATAACAATAGTAGCAAGATAACTAGACATCACGGAATAGACAGAATATATAACATAAATATGATTTCCATGGCCTAAGAATTTTGCACAGTTGTGCTACAATTCAAATACATGAAGCACTGAACAACTAATCTGTTGTAGGATCAAATCTCATATGTAAACGCCATATATTTCCCCTCCCCTCTAACAAAACATTATACCACACAAATTGTACGTACCTGTTCTCGGTCTCGTCCTGAGACGAAGTGAGGAAATTTTGTAGATCTTGGCTGTCATCGCTTCCGTCATCGGTGGCCGAACTCTGTGATGCTCTTTGGATCGAAGGTGACCGAAAGAGCGAAGCAGTCGCCTGAGATCTGCTGGCCACGACCATTGTTGGTGCAGCCGCCATCCTACATGTTGGTGTGACCGTTGTTGTAGGCAGCAACGCCGACGCAGGTGTGCGCAGCGTTGTCGACGACGAAGGGGCCCCCCTTGCCGCCTCGCTCAATGTCGGCATCCTCGGCTTCGTGGTGGAAGACGAGAACCAACTCGCGGCGTTGGCGGCGGCGGCGTCTGCGTCGAACCCTAACTGATCGAGAGGTTTATGAGGAGTAGATATATATAGCAGTCAATTATTTCGGATGGAGGCGCAATCGTGGGAAGTGTCGCTTTAGTTTGGCGCCCTTCCTAAAACAATTTCGTATCGAGGCGCCAATGTTAATTATTTTCGTTACCAGTCGCGCGCGCTGCGTACAAAATTTTTTGCGGTTGCCTTCAACACGTCGGACGCATCCGTAGGCGAACCTTCGGACGCGGAGCCAGACCTCGGACGCAATCTAGAGAAGCCTGCAGCCGGCCGATCCATCGGACTTCAACGCGTCGAACGCGTCAGTAGGGGAACCATCGGACGCGGTGCGAGCCCTCGGACGCAGTCCAGAGAAGCGTGCAGCCGGTCAATCCTGCGGACGCGTCCGGGCAACCACGTCTGACACCATTAGAGAGCGTCCGGTCCTCAATCGATCCATCGGACATCAACGCGTCGGACGCGCCTATATGGCGTCAGACGCTCCTTGTTCGGGAGTCCGACGCTCTCATTTGAGCTGAGTTGCAATTCGATGTTCGCGACGCCAACTCCCAACCAAATTCCAATCCAAATAAGACTCGAATAAGTGGACTAATTTTTTTGGTATGATTCCACAACCTGAACAATTTTTTTTGACACACCAAACAAAAATTAACAATAAAAAACTGGTACAACTACTTGGATAATTAACAGATGAACTCGGATACATCCTTGGGAAAAATGCCTAAGGTGCCTAGAAAAATCTAAAAGCTTGCATGGTCACATAATTTAGGTGTGTAGTGTTGAGGAAAAAATTTGAACCGATTCTGAGAAAGTGGTCATGCACATGTTTACAATGGCACACATCTCTCGCACATGTCCTAGTCACTAAGCAACGAGGTGTCCATCTGTCTGGGGGATGTGTAGCACAACTTTCACCAAAGCACTTGAAACTTTTTTAGGATGTTTATGTAGGTGTGTAATGATGTTGTGTACACGTGGGCAATTTTCAGCCAAAGTTTACCTATTACTGTAATTCTTTGTTGATTTTCAAGGAAAATGTGGAAAAATGCCTAAGGTGCCTAGAAAAATCTAAAAACTTGCATGGTCACATAATTTATGTGTGAAGTGTTGAGGAAAAAGTTTCAACCGATTCTGAGAAAGTGGTCATGCACATGTTTACAAAGGCACACATCTCTCACACATGTCCTAGTCACTAAGCAAAGAGGTGTCTTTCCGTCTGGGGGATGTGTAGCATAACTTTCACCAAAGCACTTGAAACTTTTTTAGGATGTTTATGTAGGTGTGTAATGATGTTGTGTGCACCTGGGCAATTTTCAGCCAAAGTTTACCTATTACTGTATTTCTTTGTTGATTTTCAAGGAAAAATGTGGAAAAATGCCTAAGGTGCCTAGAAAAATCTTAAAACTTGCATGATCACATAATTTAGGTGTGTAGTGTTGAGGAAAAAGATTCAACCGATTCTGAGTGTGACATAACTTTGATGCATGGTGGAGTGCACGGGTGAAGGAAAAGAAAGCAACAAGAAGTAATTTAGAAGATCATGTGATGAGATTTTGACGTAGATCAGTTCTTTCTATTTTTTTCGTACCTTATAATAAATATTTATATATATATATTTCAAATATTATATATAGCTAATTTCAGCACACAAAAAATACGGTACTAGCAAAAAAAATTGCGCCAGCACTAGGCTTCGAACCCAGCACCTCTGGTATTAGACATTGGTGTACTAACCGTTTAATCTAGCGAATGTTTTCGTAAGCCTTGCACCTGCGGCTCATTTTAAACGGTTACTTCATCAGACATTAGAAAATTTACCTCCATAATAGACTGTTACAGTCCCACCCGCGGGGGTTCTTCCAATCGGAGACTCTAGGCGGGGTCTTCCAGTCCGACGCGTCCTCCCGCGACACGGGGTGCGGCGGCGATCATCGCGGGACCGGCGGCTCCACCCTCACGATCTGCTCCTCCGCGCCCGAGTTGAACGCCGTCGACTGCCACGCCAGCCTGTACTAGACAATCCTTGGATCGTCCCGGCTACGCGGCACGTGCGCGGCGGAGAGGTGAGCGTCGACAATCGCCTGCAGTGCGGCCCGCGTCCGGGCGGTGGTAGCCACCACCTATTCCTCTTCGATCTACATCTCTGCACCGTGACCGATACATACGTTGTCTCGATCTCTCATATGCCCTAGTTCATGCTAGATCATGATCGATCTCGTTGCGCTCATCTATATGCAGATCTCAATGTCATCAAACGAAGATAGGAGTTGGATGCGCTTGCCTCGACATTCAGAGGAGTGGAAGGCGAAATTCTGAACTTTTGTTCAAACCTTTGGCACATCATCTTCGCAAGCTGGTGGATCTATTATGTGCCCATGTGCTCAATGTCAATGCATGAAAAGATGTAGTGACGTGTTTCAAATTCATCTTCATTTAGTTTCTAAAGGGTTTGTTGATTGTTACATCAATGAATTCGAAGGCCAACAAACTTCTTCATCAGCTGAGGGACGTGTGAATCCTGGTGTCAATCCTGATCTGAATCTAGCTATAACAGAACCTGAAGATGCACAACCTACTGCTGATGATGGAGGCAATGATGAAGCACTACCCCCTTATTTTGGAGAAGACGATGAAGAAGACATAAGCGATGACCCTGCTGCCACTAATACTATGATTAGAAACATTATCAGTGCCTCTATACATGGAGAAAGCCAAAAAGATGACAAACCAAATAGGGATGCAGAGATATTTTTGAAATTATTAGAGGAGACAAAGAAGGAATTGTATCCAGGATGCAAAGAGGCAACTAAGGTTTCTTTTATCGTGCAACTTTTTCAGATAAAGTGCATGTATGGTATTAGTTACGCATGTTTGGAGGCCATACTTAAACTGTTCTCAAGGATTCTTCCTGAAGGCCATTGTATCCCTGACTCCTTGGATAAAGTGCAAAAGGTGGTTCAAGATCTAGGCTTGGACTATGTCAAGATACACGCCTGCAAGAATGGTTGTGTGTTATTTTTTAAGGAACACGAAAAGCGGCAGGAATGCCCCACATGTGGGGAGTCTAGGTGGAGAGTTGTCAAGAACACCTCGGATGGTGCTACTTTCAAGAAGCGGCTTCCAGTGAAGATCCTACGCTACTTTCCTCTTATTCCTCGGCTGCAAAGAATGTATATGTCGAAGAGCACATCGGAGGACATGCAATGGCATAAGAAAGAGAGGGTCAATGATCGAAAAATGCATCACCCTGCTGACTCAAAGGCATGGAAGCACGTGGATAAAAAATATAGCTGGTTTGAAAAAGAAGCTCGTAATGTTAGGCTGGTCTTGCTTCTGATGGCTTCAATCCCTTTGGGATGCAAAGTACAACCTACTCCATATGGCCTGTTGTCCTAATACCTTACAATTTGCCTCCTTGGTTGTGTCAGAAACAATGTAACTGGTTGATGTCAATGTTGATCCCTGGTCCAAAATCTCCTAGAATGGATATTGACGTATATTTGAGGCCCCTTATATTGGAGCTCAAGGAGCTATGGGAAAAAGGTGTTAGAACATGGGATGCACAAACTAGGAAGAACTTTAAATTACGTGCTATTTTACTTTGGACAATTAATGACTTCCCAGCATATGCTATGTTGTCTGGTTGGAGCATGAAAGGAAAGTTTGCATGTCCATATTGCCACAAAGATACTGATTATTTTTGGTTGAAGCATGGGAGAAAGCACTGCTACACGGGAAGTCGACGTTTCTTACCCTTGGACCATGCATGGTGCCAGAACATGGTCAGCTTCAACAACATGGTTGAAACTAGGGAGGCACCAGTACCACTGACTGGTGCACAGGTACTTGAGCAGTATCAAAGTTTTGAACA
Source organism: Saccharum hybrid cultivar R570 (assembly GCA_038087645.1). NCBI lineage: Eukaryota > Viridiplantae > Streptophyta > Magnoliopsida > Poales > Poaceae > Saccharum > Saccharum hybrid cultivar. The sequence continues at coordinate 19,832,359 of JAQSUU010000637.1, forward strand.
AGTGAGTTTTGGAAAGACGTTGACAAAAAAAGGAAGCATGATGATGATCAAAGATGGCACAACTGGAGGAAGAAGAGTATATTTTTTGAGCTCCCATACTGGTCTTCTTTGCTCATCAGGCATAATTTGGACGTCATGCACATTGAGAAAAATATATGTGAGTCCATATTAGGCACTCTGCTAGAATTGGAAGGTAAATGTAAGGATGGGGAGAAGGCCCGGCTTGACATGCAGCAACTAGGGATAAGACTAGATCAGCATCCTGTGATTAAGAATGATAAGTATACCTTGCCAACAGCCTTGTACAAGTTAGATAAGGATGATAAGGAAAATTTATGCAAATTTCTATATGGAGTGAAAATGCCTGATGGGGTCTCCTCCAATATAAGAAGATGTGTTGACCTGAAAGCATGTAAGGTGTCTGGCTTGAAATCTCATGATTACCATCTAATTCTACAGAAACTGTTACCCTTAGTGGTGCGGAGGATTTTGCCACAACAAGTTGTCGTCGCATTGATCCAGCTTAGTAATTTCTTCGATGCACTATGTTCCAAGGAGCTGGTGGAAGCAGACTTGGACAAACTTAGTACTACAATTGTTGATACTCTATGCCAACTTGAGATGTTATTCCCACCTTCATTTTTCGATATCATGATGCATTTGCCTATTCATCTAGCTGAAGAGGCTAAACTTGGAGGGCCCGTTTGTTATAGATGGATGTACCCAGTGGAGCGGTACCTACGTACTGCGAAAGGATATGTGAGGAACAAGGCGCACCCTGAAGGATCAATAGCCGAGGGATACATACTCGAGGAGTGCCTTACATTTTGCTCTAGATTCTTGGACATGGACACCAAACTGAATCGTGCTGATCGTCATGAAAGTATTGTCGTGAATGAGCCACCATCTGGTCTGAGCATATTTGCTGCAATGGATTACAAGAGGAGAGGACAGACTATCCAGATCCTTGAAAGAGATGAGGTGCGGAAGATGAAGCACTACATAATTTCTAATTGTGACGAAGCCAAACCATGGATCGAGTAAGTTACATATTATTAAACAACATTATTTTAAATTAAATTTTATATCTCAAACTAACATTATTAATATAATGTTCTATGCAGTGCGCATATGGTAGAACTACAGAAACATGGTGGTTCAAGAAATCTTAAAAAGCGACACAAGGAACAATTTGTAAGATGGTTCGAGGGCAAGGTCAGAGAGCAATATGCGAAAGGGGAAGTAAGTGCAGAGATGTTTGCACTTGCTGATTGGACGGACAATCGAGCTCGTACATTGCATAGATGCCATATCAATAATTGGCTGTTTCAAACATTTGACATTGAGAAAAGCCTCGTAACCCAAAACAGTGGTGTGCTTGTCAAGGGCGACCCTAGTACTGGCAACATGTGCTGGTATGGGGTGATTAAAAGAATGATATCACTAGAATTCCTAGGACAAAAAGAAGTTATTTTGTTCGAGTGTGACTGGTATGATGTGCTTGCTGCCAGTACAAGCAGAGGCAGAGGATACAATAAGGATCAGTTTGAGGTTATTGATATCGATACTACTCGGATAAGGTATGAGAATGAACCCTATATTCTAGCGACACAGGCACAACAGGTGTTTTATGTGGATCTGGTAAACAAACCTGGTTGGAGAAGTGTTATTGCGATGAAACCAAGGGACTTATTTGTCATGCCTGAATTAGAACTGGAGGACTCAATTGATGTGGGTATCCAAGGCATTAGTGATTTACTCGGTGGATAAGAGGATTTGACAAATTGGACAAGACTGGACAAGGAAGGCACAACCGGGGATGTCTCTGTTATTGCTCAGGTGCAGGCTGAAGCAGTTGATGAACCAGACCATGTGGCTGAAAGGATCAAGATGCCCAAGAGGGGGGGTGAATTGGGCTTTTCTAAAAATTAATTGTAAGAATTAAATCCTACAAGCCAAAATTCACCCCTAGTGCCTACTTGTGTTCCTTGTGATTCTACCGGTAAAAGTTTTGCACCCTAACTTCCAATCCTAGTCTAGCATGGCAATTCTAGGAAAGTAAACCAAGCAATGAAAGTAATACGAGAAAGTAAATGCTTGAAAGTAAGGGCAAGGAACACGGCGATATTTTTCTGAGGTATCGGAGAGTCGCCACTCCCCACTAGTCCTCGTTGGAGCACCCGCGCAAGGGTGTAGCTCCCCCTTGATCCGCGCAAGGATCAAGTGCTCTCTACGGGCTGATTCTTTGACACTCTGTCGCGGTGAATCGCCCAAAACTGCTCACAAGATGAGTTAGGTCATCCACAAGCTCCGCCGGATGATCACCAAACTCCCAATCACCACCAAGCCGTCTAGGTGATGGCGATCACCAAGAGTAACAAGCTAGAACTCTCACTTGACTACAACAAGCCTAATGAGAAGATGGATGCACACTTGCTACTCCCTAGTCACTAGTGAGGGACTCTCAAACTTTGATTCTCAAATCACTACCCTCACTAGAGCTCTTGCACTTCAAAGGTGTTTCTCAGCTGAAAAAATGAGCAAGAGGCCTCTAAAAGAGGTGGAGGGGATGTATTTATACACTCCATAGTCAAATCCAACCGTTACCTCCCAACTCAGCAAAATACGCGTTGACCGGACGCGCCGGTCGACGTGACCGGACGCGCCGGTCGATCGTAACGGTCGAAAGTCTGAAACACTTCGCTGAGTGACTGGACGCACCGATCAGGGGTGACCGGACGCGTCTGATCATGCAGGGAGCTTACTGTACTTTGACCTGACACGCGACCGCGTCCGATCAGTGATGACCGGACGCGTCCGATCGCCAGAGTACCTTACTAGAACATGACCAGACGTGCCGATCACTTCTGAGTCGCGTCCGATTAGATGTTTTCCCTTCTGTGACACATGTCAGCCTGAACACCGCGTCTGGTCCTTGCAAAGACCGTGTCTGGTTAACAGCGCTGAACCGTAGTATCTGTTAGTACTGACCGGACGCGTCCGGTCGTGACAGACACCGCGTCTGGTCAAGGAAAAACGTCTCTAACGACTCTGAAACGCGACGCAACTTGAACCAAGTTGCTTCCAACTGAACTTTGAGCTATTCTTGAGCTACCTAGTGCTAAGTTTGACAAGTGTGCACCACACCTAAACAAAAGACTCACCTAGGTCAAGCTACTCGCTCACGCCCCCCTTTATAGTACGGCCAAAGGAAAAAGCGAAGATCATAATGACTATTCCGAATGTAACTCAACACCTTGACATCCGGAACTAACTGTCCTTAATCTTGATGTCAATCCTTTGAAAACCAAAACGATTTCCATTAAGGGGCATGAATACCATAGTGCCCAAAGCAGTTATCAACCCCATGACCTAACTTACCAAAGTTTCTGCAAAACACACGTTAGTCATGGTAATAATGCGTTGTCATCAATTGCCGAAACCAACTCTCGGGGCCTAGATGCTTTCAATCTCCCCCTTTTTGGTGATTGATGACAACACTTAAATTCAGAAGATAAGAGTTGAGGTTTTCGAACATGCTTGGTTTACATAAGCAAAAAGCAATAAGCACAAAGGGTTAGGAATTGCTTATGTGCCCCAAGCCAACAGGGTGTACTCATAAGATAAAACATGAAGCGTTAGTACACATAAAACATAGCTCATATGAAATCAGAGTAAGGCACGGAAGCACAACCTTATGAGCTAGAACCACTTAAGTGACATGATATAAAAAAGTGACAAGATTGACCACATAAGACTCAAAGTATCTCACAAGCACACATGTCACAAAATGCAAGTACGGGAATGTAAACATGATGCATGAATGTAGCACACAAAGAAAAACGAAACCCCTCTAACAAAACTCCCCCTGAATCTACTCTCTCTCCCCCTTTGGCATCAAGCGCCAAAAAACTAAACTAAGGATTCGACGGGGGAACAGAAGCAGTCGTGTCGGGTGCCGAGGAGCGCGGAGTGATCACGAACTGTAAAGTATCCTCCTCGGACTCTGAGCTGTCAGGCTGACCCTCTGAAGAAGCACGTGGCTGTGAAGCGGTCTGGGTCTGAAGAACAAGAACAGGTACTGATGAAGATGTAGCAACGAGCGGAGTAGTCTCTGTCACCTGAGCCTGAAGCGAGCTAACTGCTGGAGGATCTGTCGAGGCAACGGACGATGGTATAGTCTTTGTGGTGCCAGTCCCTATCACTGGAGGAGCCACTGTCGCTGAAGCTGACAACCCTGAAGAAGTCATAAGAGTGGTGTGCGAGGGCGTCAGCTGACCAGTCAACTCACTGTAGGAGGCACTCAAGTCAGCAAAAGGAGTGCCTGTCAGAAGGTGAGGGCAAGGCTGGTCTGAAGGAGTGAACCCCGTCTGAATAGGAGTGTAGCTCGGGGACTAGAAGGTCTGGGGAACCTGCTACTGGGGAGAGGTGAACTGGAAGCTCGGCTGTCCCTGACTCTCAGGTCCACTGGACTGTAGTGCTGGAGTCAGGACAGACGTTGGAGGAGGAACCCCAACTGTGACCAAGTGACGCAGGAGCTCAAGGTACTGCTGTTGGTTTGCTGCCTGTTGTCGCTGCATCTCGAACTGCTATCACTGGAGCTCAAGCTGCTGCTCTGGAACTCGTCCTAACGAGCCTGAATCTGAGCAAACGCAGCTGCTGTGTCCTGAGCCTGACGCTGCATATGTATCTCCTGCCTCTCCTAGGCCTGGGTCAGCCTCTCAAGTATAGCCACCATGGCTGGGTCTGAGCAGGAGGCTGAGCCTGAACCACCGGCCTCATGGTCGTGAGACCGAGGAGAGCGGTACCGGGGGATGGGCTGGTAGTCCTCGTCAGTGCTGTCAGTAGCATCATCCTCAACTGGATCAGCAGGCTGAGCATCTAAATCTGCAAGCTCTGCCTCAGCGAGACCCTGAACGGTCTCGTCCTGCTCAGCTGCTGTCTCGGGAACCTCTAGTCTCTCCTGCTGTCCTGGCATGGGTGCCTGCTCTCTGGTAACAGAAGCCCACAACTGACGAATGTCATACTCTGGAAAAGCAGTAGTGGTATCTGATATCTCAGCTCGAATCTCTAGAGGCAGCTCACATGCAGATCTGATAATGAAGCATATCCAATGTGCATAGGGCAGCTGACAGTGACCCTTGAATCCCTCTGCCAAGGTATCCTCCATCTCACACAGCATAAGATCCCAGATGTCGAACGATGTCTGTGAGATGAGGTGATGCACCACCCATAGCTGCATACGGGTCAATCCCTCTCTGTACCCCAGCCTCAGAAGAAGTGTGCGTCTGACAATAGCATCCAAGACTCTAGCGAGGGGTGTTAGGCTAGCAGGTGTACGTCTAGACCCCTCGCCAAAAGGCTCACAAAAGCAGGGTCAGATCATATCTGTAGGAGGCACTGTACCACCGTGAGGGCGTCTCGGTGGAGCAGTCTGACCAAAGCATAGCTAGTGTATCTTCGTATCTGAAGCAGGTAGTCTGAGAATCTCCCGTACCCTGGTGCTGTAGAGTCTACGGTCACAGCCTCGGAATGCAAAGTGGATAAACTCATGTGCCGGGTCAATCCAAAGAGAAGAGTAGAACTCCCTAACCCAAGTGCCGCAGTAGGCTCCCGTCCGTCCAAGAAAATCTGACAAGCCAGGAAGAAAGGACAGGTGCGGACGGAGCTGCTCACCAACCGCCTCAACTAGAGCCTCAAGTCGATAGACTCTCTGAGGTCTGAAAGCAATCCCGCTGTCAACGTAAGCTCTGTAGAAGTCCTCGTGCAGAGGTGTGTAGAAGCCCTCTGACGCTCGGGGGTCCCGCTGAGGTGGGAACCACCGACCAACCTCAACAAACCTCAGGGCCTGCACCTGGCGTGCTGTAGCTCCCCTCAAGTCAAAGTGCTCGACTGGGGGGTGACCTCGAGCCCTGGGAGGTGGACGTCCTCCACGACGCTGGCCCTCTGGCCTAGGAGTCACCTGAACACGCGTATGTCCTGAACGACGACGCGGTGGAGTCTGAACTGTCTGCTCCTCTGTCTCCTCTGGATCCTCTATGGGTGGATCAACAGGCATATCCTCTGTCCCCTCGGTGGCCTCAGTACCGAGCTGTCGACCTTCAAGATGAAAGCGACGCTCGCCAATGTGAATCCCACTACTCCTGCCACCCCTCTCTGCCATCTCGGCTGCATCAGCAAATGCCTAAGCAATCTCTGCCTCTGTAAGTGTTCTCTTCCTCTTCTTGGCGATGGTCTTCTTGCGCTTGCCACGCGCAACCTCTGTCAGTCTAGGAGGACTCTCGTCCCCGTCACTAGGTCCACCCCCAGCATTCTTGCAACGAACCATACTGACCAACTGCTGAGAAACCCTGAAAGATGGTGAACTGACACTCAAGAGGCTTGGCCTCAATCCATATCCGCAGGCTTGGCCTCGGATTCAAATCTGATCAACTGCCACCCAACACACCGATAGGACTCACTGTAAAGATAGAATAGATGGATCTACTATAAGCAACATATATTATCTAACAGATAAGAGATCCTAAGGGTAGCAAGCATATGAGGTAAGATATGAATAGAACAACGATAACTACCTCCGATCGGTGAGAACCCGGTGAAGGGATGAGACGACCTTGACTCGTGAGAGTTCCTCGGAAGCGCCGGATGAGCGCTGAAATTGCCAAGACAAGTAAAGATGATAAGAAAGTGAACGAAGCGTCATGGCAAACCCTAATCGAAAGAATCAAAGGATTGAAAACAAGATTCTGATTTCACCTTCGTGGACGGAAGACGGCCGAAGGTGATTAGGGTTAGGACAAACAGGGGCTCGCAAGAACTCAGGGCCGAAGGTGGAGTTGCAGCGAGGAAGAAGCACGGCCATGGCAGCACTGATGTCGGGCGCGGTCTGTGGGTGAGGTGCGGCAGTGAGGCGCGGCGGTGGCCCGGTGAGACGGCGGCGGCGCACGAGGAGCGAGGCAGCGCGCGGCTTGGCGGAGGATGGTGGCGCGGCGGTAAAGGCACGGCGGTGAGGGTGCTAGGGCACGGCAGTGGCGCGGGCAAGGACGGCGCGTGCGGTTCAGCGGAGTGGCGGTGCTAGGGCACGGCGGCGCGGTGAGTTAGCGAGCTAGGGCACGGGAGCGGCACGGCGAACGGCGGAATAGATTGGAAACTGAACGAGACGAAAAGTTATATGAGGGCTCAGATCCGCTCGCAATGCACTGACCGGACGCGGTGGTCGCATGACCGGACGTGGTGGGGCAGCGTCCGGTCACAGTCCAGTAAGCTCCTGGAGCGACCGGACGCGTCCGGTTAGGGCTGACCGGACGCGGACAGAGTCCGGTCAGAGGTCATCCGGGAAACTCATCGCACATGACCGAACGCGGTGGTGGGGTCCGGGACCGGACGCGATGGTCAACAATGATGCGTCCGGTCGAGCGTCCGGTCATAGGTCCAAGAGAAAGTCTTTGGGATGATCGGACGCGCTGGTGGTCGCCGGGACCGGACGTAGTGGTGAAGCAGCACCGCGTCCGGTTCAGCGTCCGGTCACTGTTTAACGCCTTTCTACAATCCGATCTTCGACGCGACTTCTCCCAATCAAGTTCCAATTCAAAGAGACTCAAATAAACACAAATTGGAACCTGATATGAGTGACCTCACTCAAACCCTCAAGTTTTTCAAAAAATTTTGCCTTAGGCTAGTATTGTTTTTAGGAAAATAAGCAATAAACACCCGAGGAGCAATGTATGGCCATGCAATAGAGTTTATGAACCCTTAGGAGCGTCAAATGCTCTCTCTATTCATGGATGAACACAGAGGTTGCTCAAAACCAAACCGAAAAGAAATGACAAAGCAACAACCATGCATATGCAATGCAAAACAAGTAAGAAAAACTAGGTTGCTTGTCAAGTTTGATCCACGATTAGGCTTCTTCACTCCTCCAAAGGAGGGTTATCGTAACCGTGTTAGACAAGTCCTAGATGCATTGCGGAGAATTAAACATGACATATAAAATAATGCAATGCAAGGGACAACACAAGCTCATTTTTTAAAGTTACTAGAGTCAAGCACATTAAGTTCACTTCTCAACCTACAAAAGGTAGCCTCATCCAAAGGTTTAGTGAAGATATCCGCTAATTGATTTTCACTTCTTACACCTTCTAGTGATATATCATTTTTAGCAACATGATCTCTTAGAAAGTGGTGGCAGATATCAATGTGCTTGGTGCGTGAGTGTTGTACCGGATTATTACCAATTTTAACGGCACTTTCATTGTCACACAAAAGTGGCACCTTTTCAAGAACAACTCCATAGTCTAGGAGGGTTTGTTTCATGTATAAGATTTGTGCACAACAAGCCCCCGCGGCAATGTATTCCGCCTCGGCGGAGGACAAAGCCACACTATTTTGCTTTTTAGATGACCAAGATACTAAAGACCTCCCAAGCAAATGGCACCCTCCGGATGTGCTTTTTCTATCAATTTTGCAACCGGCATAATCCGAATTGGAATAGCCAACTAGTTGGAATCTAGCTCCTTTGGGATACCAAAGACCAATGCTTGGGGTGTGCTTAAGATATCTTAAAATTCTTTTTACGGCACTTAAGTGAGGTTCTTTAGGGCACGCTTGAAAGCAAGCACACATGCACACACTAAACATGATATCGGGCCTAGATGCGGTAAGGTACAACAAGCTACCAATCATAGAACGGTAGAGAGTTTGATCAACCGATTTACCTCCCTCATCTAGGTCGAGATGTCCATTAGATGGTATTGGGGTCTTGATTGGCTTACACTCTTCCATCTTAAATCTCTTGAGAAGATCCTTGGTATACTTTTCTTGAGAGATGAAAATTCCTTCTCTCATTTGCTTGACTTGAAAACCAAGGAAGAATGTGAGCTCACCAATCATAGACATCTCGAACTCCTTTGACATCAATTCACCAAATTCCTTGCAATAATCTTCATTTGTTGATCCGAAGATGATATCATCAACATAGACTTGACAAATGAAGATCTCCCCATTAAGCTTCTTGGTGAATAGTGTGGTGTCAACCTTCCCAATAGTGAAGCCCTTCTCAATGAGGAAGTCCCGGAGGCGCTCATACCACGCTCTAGGGGCTTGCTTGAGCCCATATAGCGCCTTGGACAACCTATAAACATGATTAGGATATCTAGGGTCTTCAAACCCGGGAGGTTGATCAACATAGACTAGTTCATTTATGAAGCCATTTAAGAATGCACTTTTCACATCCATTTGATATAGTTTCATATCATGATGTGATGCATATGCAAGAAGGATACGAATGTCTTCAAGTCTTGCAACGAGTGCAAAGGTCTCTCCAAAATCAAGACCTTCAACTTGAGAGAACCCCTTTGCAACTAGTCTTGCCTTGTTCCTCACCACTATGCCTTGGTCATCTTGCTTGTTGCGGAACACCCACTTGGTTCCAATGACTCTTGCACCTTTTGGATGCTCTTCAAGTGTCCAAACTTGATTGCGGGTAAAGTTGTTCAATTCTTCATGCATAGCATTCACCCAATCCGGATCTTGAAGAGCTTCTTCTACATTCTTAGGTTCAACACAAGAGATAAAAGAGTGATGTTCAACAAAAGAAGCAAGCTTTTGAGATCGAGTCATTACACCCTTTGTAGGACTCCCTATGATGAGATCTTGTGGATGTGCTTGAAGTAGAGGCGAGTTTCTTCTATCAACCACTTGAGGAGAGGGTTGGGGAGCATCAACATCTTGAGCTTGTGCCTCGGCTTGTTCATGAGAGACATGAGTATCTTCATTTTCAACTCTCTCATTCTTATCATCATCTTGAGGCACATGAGATGAAGATGGTGGATCGACAATTTGTACATCGTCTTCATCATCTTTTGGCTTGATATCTCCCACCGGCATGTTCTTCATTGCCTCCCTCAATGGTTCATCACCTACATCATCACAATTCTCAATTGCTCCTTGGGAGCCGTTAGATTCATCAAATTCCACATCATATGTTTCTTCAACCAAACCGGTGGCATGGTTAAATACTCTATATGCTTTGGACTTTGATGAGTAACCAACAAGAAAACCAATATCACAACGTCTTTGAAACTTCCCTAGGTGTTGACGCTTCTTGTAGATGTAGCATTTGCAACCAAACACCCAGAAGAATGAGACGTCTGGCTTCTTCCCATTTAGCAACTCATAGGGGGTCTTGCCAAGAAACTTTTGTAGGAAGAGGCGATTTGAAGCATAGCATGCGGTGTTGATTGCCTCGGCCCACAATTTATCCAGAGTGTTGTACTCATCTAACATTGTTCTTGCAAGGGTGATCAAAGTCCGGTTCTTTCTCTCAACTACACCATTTTGTTGAGGAGTGTAGGTTGATGAAACTTCATGCTTGATTCCAATCTCATCACAATAAGCTTCAATGTTTGTGTTGTCAAACTCTTTCCCATTGTCACTTCTAATCTTCTTTATCTTGACTTCAAATTCATTTTGAGCTCTCTTTGCAAACTTCTTGAAGCAATTGGCCACTTTGGATTTGTCATGAAGGAAGAAAGTCCAAGTGTATCTTGAGTAGTCATCCACAATCACAAGACAATAGAGATTTCCACCCAAGCTCTTGTAAGTTGTAGGACCAAACAAATCCATGTGTAGAAGTTCTAGCACTCTTGAAGTTGACATGTAAGCTTTGGTTGGATGAGTGTTTGCAACTTGTTTGCCGGCTTGACATGCACTACAAGGTTTGTCCTTTTCAAACTTTACATCCTTCAATCCTCTCACTAATTCTTTCTTCAATAGCTTGTTGAGAGTGTTCATTCCAACATGAGCAAGCCTCCTATGCCAAAGCCACCCAAGTGAGGTCTTGGTGAACAAGCATGTCATCAAGTTTGCATCTTCGGAGGTGAAGTCCACAAGATAAAGATTGTTGTATCTAAAGCCTTTGAATATCATTTGCTTGTCATCTATCTTTGAAACTACCACTTCATTTGGTGTGAATAAGCATTGGTAGCCAAGGTCACAAAGTTGCCCAACGGATAACAAGTTGAAACTCAATGAAGCAACATAGAGCACATTTGAGAGAGAGTGATCATTTGATATTGCAATCTTGCCTATACCCTTGACTTTACTCTTTGAATTATCTCCAAATGTGATCTTCTCTTGACATACCCCATTCTCTTCAAGTGAGGTGAACATATGAGGATCACCGGTCATATGTTGAGTGCAACCACTATCAATAATCCAATGAGATCCACCGGTCTTGTAGTTCACCTACACACAAGAGATCAAGCTTTTTGTTTAGGGACCCAAACTTGAGAGGGACCCTTGACTTTCTCTACTAGTGACTTGGCAACCCATATTTTCTTAGGCCTATTCTTGTTTGGGGGACCCAAGAACATAACTTTCATCTTTCCACTTGAATCTTTTCTAAGCATGTAATGAGCATTGAAGGCAAAGGGTCTAGCATGCTTGGGCAAGGGTTGTGGTGGTCGAGTTTTGCACTCATGAGCAAAATGGCCTTCTTGTCCACACTCAACACATCTCTTTGGCTTGGGCTTTGACTTGCTTTGTTGTTGTTGAGCTTTAGCCTTCTTCTCTTGATTTGCCAAGTAACCAATGCCACTTCTATCCATCTTCATGACGGTGTTCATGAGTAGCTCACTTTGCAAATATTGGCCTCTTGTGAACTTGCTTAGGCCGGTCTTGAGATGCTCTTTCTCTTGCTTGAGCTTTTTGTTCTCTTCAATAAGTGACTCATTTGAAGTTTGCTTCTCAAGAGCCATCAACCCTTTTAGCTTCTTGTTCTCATTTATAAGCATCTCATTCTCACTCTTGATCTTGGCATAATCATCATAATTGTTGGACTCAACCACACTCTTGCCTTTGCCACTAGAGCCTTGCTCAATGCTTTCAATGATCAAGTCATCACATGATGTAGCTATATCAATCTTAACAACTTGGTTAGTAGCATCATGTGTCTCAAGAGAAAGCTCATTAGCAACAACAAGACTACCATAATTGATTTTCAATGTAGTATATTTGTCTTTTAGAGAGTTGTGCCTAGTGTTGAGCTCATCATGCTTCTTCTCAAGTTTATCATGTTGATCTCTAAGCTCTTTGTTAGAAGTTTTGAGCTCCTTGAGAGTAGAAGACATAATTTCATTTTGATCTTTGAGCTCATCACTAGCCTTTTGTGCACTTTCAAGCTTAGATGAGAGTGAGTCGTTTTCATTTTGGAGCTCATCATTTTCATTTCTAGTTCTTCTTATGACTTTAGAGTATTTGTTCAACAATTTTACAAGTTCATCATAAGAAGGTGCATCATATTCATCATCACTATCACTATCATCATCATCACTATCATTGTTTTGTACCTTTCGTTCACCCTTGGCCATAAGGCATAGGTGAGTAGTGGACGATGATGGTGAAGATGGCGCTGAAGGTGGTGATGAAGATGTCGGTGAAGATAATGGCCCAATCACAAATGCGGCAACCTTCTCTTTCTCATCATCGCTCTCATCACCGGAGGACTCACATGATGATTCAATGTCGGTGAGCCAATCACCAACAATGTAGGCTTTGCCTCCCTTCTTCTTCTTATAGAACTCTTTTCTCTTGCCATCCTTCTTCTTGTATGGCTTGTTTTTCTTCTTCTCATCTTCATCATCGCTTGAATCATTATTCTTGCCCTTGTTCTTGTTTTTGTACTTGTCTTTTGGAGGTATAGGGTATTGATGAGCTAAGTGGCCAAGTTCACCATAATTGTAGCAATCCATCTCCGAAATGGGCTTCCTTTTGCTACTTGTGAAGAATTTCTTCTTCTTGCCATCGAACTTGATGCCACTCTTGTTGAGCTTCTTTAGCATTTTGGTGGTCTTCTTCACCATGAGTGCAAGTGATGCATCATCAATATCACTTTCACTTGAGCTTTCTTGCACCATCATGGCTTGGCCCTTCTTCTTCTTCTTGTCATGGCTAGCTTTGAAAGCCAAGTCCTTCTTCTTGGAAGATGATGAGCCCTCTTCCGGAGTGATGTGCATGTACATCTCATGTGCATTGATCTTCCCCAATACTTGTGCGGTGTTGCGGTGGAGAGATCACTTTGATGAAGCACGGTGACAATGTGACCATACTTCTCAATGGGAAGAACGCTCAAGATCCTCCTTGCAACATCCGATTGACTCATTTGAGTGAGCCCAAGAGCATTGAGATCTTCTACAAGAACATTCAATCGAGTGTACATGTCATTAGCACTTTCTTTAGGAAGCATCTCAAAAGAATTAATTTTCTTTAAAGCAATATGATAGTGTTCCTCCCGCTCACTCTTAGTTCCCTCATGGAGAGCACAAAGGTTTTCCCACAATTCATGAGCGTTTTTTGCATTACGCACACAATTGAAAATATCCTTGCCTAAGCCCCGGTAGAGTGCATTTTTGGCCTTTGCATTCCACCGGTCGTACTTCTCCTCGTCACCACTTGGGTTGGCGGGATCCTTGATAGCGGGAAGCCCTTGGGTTGTGGCTCTAAGACACCCAACATCTATGGCTTTGAGGTACGCCTCCATTCAGATTTTCCAATATGAAAAATCATCTCCCTCAAAGGTGGGAGGTGGTCCTTCCCCATTAGACATCTTGCTCTAGGCGGTGAAGCCTAATTTATGAGCAACTCGGCTCCGATACCAATAGAAAGGATCAAGATGCCCAAGAGGGGGGTGAATTGGGCTTTTCTAAAAATTAATTACAAGAATTAAATCCTACAAGCCAAAATTCACCCCCTAGTGCCTACTTGTGTTCCTTGTGATTCTACCGGTAAAAGTTTTGCACCCTAAGTTCCAATCCTAGTCTAGCATGGCAATTCTAGGAAAGTAAACCAAGCAATAAAAGTAATACAAGAAAGTAAATGCTTGAAAGTAAGGGCAAGGAACACGGCGATGTTTTCTCGAGGTATCAGAGAGTAGCCACTCCCCACTAGTCCTCATTGGAGCACCCGCGCAAGGGTGTAGCTCCCCCTTGATCCGCGCAAGGATCAAGTGCTCTCTACGGGCTGATTCTTTGACACTCTGTCGTGGTTAATCGCCCAAAACCGCTCATAAGATGAGTTGGGTCATCCACAAGCTCCGCCGGATGATCACCAAACTCCCAATCACCACCAAGCCGTCTAGGTGATGGCGATCCCCAAGAGTAACAAGCTAGAACTCTCACTTGACCACAACGAGCCTAATGAGAAGATGGATGCACACTTGCTACTCCCTAGTCACTAGTGAGGGACTCTCAAACTTTGATTCTCAAATTACTACCCTCACTAGAGCTCTTGCCCTTGCACTTCAAAGGTGTTTCTCAGCTAAAAAAATGAGCAAGAGGCCTCTAAAAGAGGTGGAGGGGATGTATTTATACACCCCACAGTCAAATCCAACCGTTACCTGCCAACTCAGCAAAATACGTGTTGACCGGACGCGCCGGTCGATCGTAACGGTCGAAAGTCTGAAACACTTCGCTGAGTGACCGGACGCACCGATCAGGGGTGACCGGACGCGTCTGATCGTGCAGGGAGCTTACTGTACTTTGACCTGACGTGCGACCACATCCGATCAGTGATGACCGGACGCGTCCGATCGTCAGAGTACCTTACTGGAACGTGACCGAACGCGCCGATCACTTCCGAGTCGCGTCCGATTAGATGTTTCCCTTCTGTGACACGTGTCAGCCTGAACACCGTGTCCAGTCCTCGCAAGGACCGCGTCCGGTTAACAGCGCTGAACCGCAGTATCTGTTAGTACTGACCAGACGCGTCCGGTCGTGACAGACACCGCGTCCGGTCAAGGAAAAACATCTCTAACGACTCCGAAACGCGACGCAACTTGAACCAAGTTGCTTCCAACTAAACTTTGAGCTATTCTTGAGCTACCTAGTGCTAAGTTTGATAAGTGTGCACCACACCTAAACAAAAGACTCACCTAGGTCAAGCTACTCGCTCACACCCCCCTTTATAGTACGGCCAAAGGAAAAAGCGAAGATCCTAACGACTATTCCGAATGTAACTCAACACCTTGACATCCGGAACTAACTGTCCTTAATCTTGACATCAATCCTTTGAAAACCAAAATGATTTCCATTAAGGGGCATGAATACCATATTGCCCAAAGCAGTTATCAACCCCATGACCTAACTTACCAAAGTTTCTGCAAAACACACGTTAGTCATGGTAATAATGCATTGTCATCAATTGCCGAAACCAACTCTCGGGGCCTAGATGCTTTCAGTGGCCTTACTAGATGACGATGAAGATGAGGAAGATGACACGTACATTGAGGATGGAGTTGTTGCACCAATTGTTTCTGGGGTAGAATTCCGAGATGATGACTTTTTTATTTGATTACTTATATGATTTTGTTTGGGTGTGAACAAACAATTTATTTCCATGATATTGGATGTATCCTAGATCATCGGTTAATTAAAATGACCCGACCTTCCTCTTTCTAAATCAAAACGACCCGGCTAGTTTCTTCTTCCTCCCGATTTCCGTAACCGTTCCTGCGCCTCTCCGCGTCGCCACCTGCTCATCACGCCTGCACCTCCCCGCTTCGCCGCTGCACGATTCATCGGCCACCGCGCCCTCTGCTGCGCACGCCGGTGCTGCGCTCCCCTCCTCGCCACCCCGTGCCGACTCCTCACCAGGAACTCGCCGCCCCGTGCCGACTCCATGAGGAACTCACCGCCGGTGCTCCACCCAGACGCACCGCCGCCTCTGGTCGACGTTCCGGTCTCGCACCCTGACCAGGAGCATTGCCCCGTGCTTCACTTCACCGGATCAGGCGTCTGTTTGCCGGAACATCTCTACGGTGGTGAGCATTCCTTGGTCTGCCCTGAACCTGTTCGACAGATTGCCTAACCAAGCATTGGTCACTATTTTGTCTCAATTTTGACTTGATTCAGATTGCAGTGTGTTTCCTTGAATCCTTGGGGTGCCCTCGATTCAGATTACCGTATCATTTTGAAGAAAAGTTAGTATCTTCTGAGCAATTGGTAAGCACTAAATGATATTCCACTTCAATTCTCTCTCACTATCTAGTCATCATTTGGTCATTTAGTTAAGCATGAATTTTGATTAGTTCAAATGTTATTTGTCCCTATTTAGGTCTGAGTTCAGTTGGGACAGTAGTGATCAACGGCAGTGACAGGTTAAGTCTAGGCCAAGCCTTAAGTATGGATTGAGGCCAAGCCTCAAAAGGTGTCAGCTCATCTTCTTGTAGCGAGTATATTGAGTGCAGCAGGTGTTTGATCAGCTACGTTTTCAGCTATGAGGTGCAAGCAAGCAGGCAGAAGATCTGGAGATGATAATGATCCAAACCGACGACCAAGCCCTCCCGCTTTGCTCAAGGGAAAGAGTCTAGCCACGAAGAAGAAGAAGAAGACATCTAAAAGGAGGCGGTTGTCGCCTCCTGCTTAGCGTGCTCTTGCAGTAGCTTTAGCTGCGGAGCGTACAGAGAGAGGAGGCCATGGTCGTGCTCTTGTGATTATAGAGGAAGGATCAGCTCAGGCCCAGCGTTCAGAGGCAGAAGCTATGGAAACAAAGGAATAGATTTTGGAGCAGCAGGAGCTCCCTACTCGTCATCGCTCTTCACGAGTTCAAGCTCAGACACAACAGGCACCTGCAGGATAGTCTAGTGCCCCTCCCCAGGTCCAGCACACCGTACTTATGGGGAAGCGTTCCAATACCACTAAGAGACTTCGAGATGTACCGCTTAGCAGATGGTTTCCTAGATGTAGACAACCAGGAGTTGAGTACTTTCACACAGCGCTTCATGAAGATTTCTATAATGCTCTTGTCGAGTCACGAGCCAACTTACAGCTCAGAGGATCATTTCATTAAAGCACTTTATTGACGTAGTTGGAGATGACTTCAAGCAGTACCTAGATGCTCAATCGGGACTTGTTGATCTAATAAGCAGGAAAGGTCCTTTTGTTCTAGATTGGATTCTTGAGTTCTATGCCACCGTCTGGATTGCTCCTGGCCATACAGCCATACACTTCAGCTTTTAGGGAGAGCAGAGGGAGATTAGTAGCACTGTGGCTCGTGAGGTTCTAGGACTTCCCTAGCAGCCGGTCAGGATCCACGAGATAGCCTATCCTAGTGTTCGACCCCCTCGCCGTGCTGTTGCTGGTGCTCTACCTCCTATCGCAGATGTCCGTACTTTGTTTAGAGAAGACATAGGAGAGGGTTCGAGCAGGCTACCTTCTGAGATGACCACTACAGCTCGGATTCTTGATTCTATAGTGAGGAAGACAGTGGTGCCACGTGAGGGCTTCAGAGATGGTCTGACATGTCTTCATCAGTGGGTACTCTCTCATCTGATCAGGAAGATACCTTTTGATCTTTGGGATCTAATGCTTTGTGAGATCGAGGATGTGATTTTTGAGGGGTTCGTATCAAAGAGGCATCTGCACTATGCTCATTGGTTGACTTTTCTGATGATTTTGGGCATCAAGTCATTTCCTCTAGCTGCATGGACAGACTATCTTGCTACCACTACTGAGTTTGGATACTATGATGCTTCCCAGCTTCTGAGGTCCGCTACTCGAGAGACTCCAGAGAGTCACAGGACCCCTGTTCGAGAGACAGCTGCAGAGCAGGATGAGACTATTCATCAAATAGCAGCCACAGAGGAGGCACAGCTAGAGATAGAGGAGCTTGACCTTGACACCAATACAGTGATGATGATCCTCCCTACGTACCGAGGTAGCATGATGCAGAGGCCAGTGGTTCAGGCACCGCTTTAGCTCAGGTAGCTCAAGCAATCGACAGGCTGGCAGCTACTCAGGAGCGAGCAGAGTAGCGCCATGAGGTAGCCCTAGCTGAGGTTCGAGCTCGACAGGATGAACTACACCAGCAGCAGCTACAGTTTCAGCAGCAACAGCTTCAGATTCAGCGAGACCAGTAGTTACAGCACCAGTACACTTTGAGTTTGGTTACCACTTTGTTCCAGCACACAGGTGCTCAGCTTTCACAGCCTCCAGCTCCTTAGCCTGGTGGGCTTCTGAGTCAGCAGGTGGTTCCGTTTCAGGCTACAGCAGGACCTTCTTCAGCTGTCCAGGTCCCTCAGTACTTCTAGTCGCCAGTCACTAAGACAGCACCCCACGTGACTCCTACTTAGTAGCTTGCTTCTTTAGAGCCACAGGGTCAGACAGCTGCAGCTACAGTGATAGAGACAGCTTCTGAGTCAGTCAAGCAGACCCGGACCGCTTCACCGCCAGCGTCACAGCCAGAGGGTTAGCAGGGTCCTGATACTCAGCTTCAGGCTTCTTCAGAGCCACAGGGTCAGACAGCTGCAGCTACAGTGACAGAGACAGTTGTACTTCACACTGAGTCAGTCGAGCAGACCCGGACCGCTTCATCGCCAGCGTCATAGCTAGAGGGTCAGTAGGCTCCTGATACTCAGCTTCAGGCTTCTTTAGAGCCACAGGGTCAGACAGCTGCATCTACAGTGATAGAGACAACTGTACTTCACACTGAGTTAGTCGAGCAGACCCGGATTGCTTCACCGCCAGTGTCATAGCCAGAGGGTCAGCAGGCTCCTGATACTCAGCTTCAGTCTATTCCAGGGACCAGTCCAGACGACACCAGTCAGTTTGTGTTAGCACATCACCCTCGTGAGACCGGCTCGTCTGCTTCTTCTTCTCTGCAGCCTTAGGTTTTGATCCTTGATGCCAAAGGGGGAGAGATGGGAGAGTATGTAGACTTAGGAGGGGAGCTTTTGTGAGTGGGATTTCGTTCTTTTGTTGTGATGATACATGTCATGCATCATGTTTACTTCCTTGCATATCTATGTTTATATGTGTGATACACTATGTGACATTGTGGTTTTTGTTTCGGTATCTTATATCGTGTCACATGTTTATGATCTTTACTCGTATGTTTTTCTACTACATTTCCGAACCCTCCAAAATATGAACTATGGACCAGTGATCTTCCCTATGCGTGCAGATTGTTTACGAAAGTTTTTGGGTGCAATTGCAGCTATTGCACCAAAAATGAGCATATTGCAACATATTTTGGACGTTGCTAAAGCGCCTAAATCCTGTATAGAGGAATAGAAATTAAAGCTCAACCAAGTAAGACTTCATTGCAATAGACCTATACCAGTTGCCACGACTATGGCCAGTATTACTACCACATAAAAATGGTGGCAATACGTACATGATATTGCATCTCGTAGCAAGAAAGGATGCAATAGCCATCGAGCTATTGCCACAATGCACCAAGCATGTTGCAACCTAAATCAATGGTTGTGATATAGCCCTTCATAAGCAACCAAAGCTAATATGGCTGCCATATCATCTTTCTATTGCAACAGACGAACTGCTAATGCAACTCAAAATTTTTGTAGCTATACAACGAACAAATTGCAACATAAATCCTTAAAATGGGTGCATTACCATGAGCTTGTTGCAACCAAAACAAAAAATATCGCAACACAATTAAAGTGTAGCAATATGCACACATATTACTACCAATTTAGTGTTTGGGTGTCATAGTACCCCCTATTGCACCCAAATGAGTGGTGTTGCCAAAGTGTTTCATGGTTAAAGAGTGAAAACATAGTAGTGCATATTATTTACAAGTCATGCGAGAATTATTGATGTGCATGACTTCCTTCTTCATCGTGTCTCTAGCTTCAAGCTTCTTCATGATGAGGTCTAGCTTTGCAGACACCATGTCGGCTTCCTTGAGCTGATGCATACCTCCTCCTCTCTTGTGAGGTTGAACACATTTTTCATTCCAGCTCTGATTTGAGGCCATCTTCTCAATGAGCGTTGTTGCATCTATGAGGTTTAGTGACAAGAATGCACCTCCAGCTGCAGCATCGACTGATTCACGGCTACTAGTGAATAGCCCGTGGTAGAAGGTCTGCATAAGTAACCACTTCTCCATCCCATGATGAGGACATTCTAATATGTAATCTTGGAAACCCTCCCATGCCTTAGTGACAGATTCATCATGTTGTTGCCAAAAGCTTGCAATTTTCCCACGCAGAGCATTGGTCTTGCCTGTAGGAAAGAACTTGGCTAGGAAAGCAGTCGAGCAACGGTCCCATGTAGTGTGACTCTCTTTGTTGGCATAGAACCACTGCTTGGCTTTCCTCAATAGTGAGAATGAGAAAAGGCGGAGTAGAATAGCATCTCTGGTTACTCCCTTGATCGTGAAGGTGCTGTAGATCTCGAGAAAGTGTTGTAAATGTGCACTTGCATCTTCATGAGCATTTCCACAAAACTGACTTGCTTGCACCATGGTAATGAGCGCAGGCTTAAGCTCAAATCTATCTTCTCCAATGTTGACTTGAGGTCCATTATGGATGTTTTCTGTTGTCGGAGCAGAGAATTCACGGAGAGTCTTGTTGGCCATAGCTTCAAACTCTGGTGCTAAATTTCTCTTGGCTTGGCTGACTTCTGAATTTTCTATAGAAACCTTCTTGAGCTTGGCTTTGGTCTTCTTTAAGATTGCTTTTGGGTTATCTGTGTAATTCTCTAGAAAGTCAAAGCCCATACATTACCCTGCATAAGATAACTAAATAGACAAGAACAAGGGTAAGCCTGTTTGAGTTAGAGGTCAATTGGTTACTTCGATCTTTTCATAAATATAAGTTATCAACACTTCCTAAGTTTAATACCTTCTCTGGCAATGGCACCAAAAATGCTTGTTGAAATTAATTAATGCAATCACTAAATAGCAACGGCGCTAAAAAATGCATGGTAATAAATTAACATGTCTCTAAATACTAGTCACCTTTTATATTTACCTATACTTCTTAGCATAGAACCTTTTTATATTTACCTTTACTTCTTAGCATGGAACTAGGTTGTCATCCCTAGTGTAATAAGCTTAGAAGTGTATAAGTGACACTATGATTTTATATGACTAGGCAGAAATATAAATGACATAAAGATATGATCAATTAAGAATAAGAAAAATTAAGAACATCTGCAAGCGGACAGATAATTATACCATTGTAGCATTTTACCTAGAGTATTACCAGGTTGTCATTTATAATTTTACCACTAGGAAGGTCTAGCTAAACTTCTATCTAGAGTATTGATAAACTTTATACTCATGATAAAGAGAGTAAACCAATGTTATGCACTATTACTCAATAACAGGGATAAGTCATATGATAATATATATATATAAGTAATGATCAGTCATCATAAATAAATAAGTAGATACACTCCGAGCTCCCTAACTATTACTAATAACATAATCCAATTAGAATATTAGAGGAATAATTCCTAAGTATTCAAGTTACTCCCTCCGTCCTCGAATATAAGGCGCGATTTGACTTAGTGTGGTCTTCAAGAACATATTTTGACCTATAATTTCTCTTATACTATATAATTTATAGGAACAAAAGTTTGATCATTAGAAAGTATTTCTAAATACAAATCTCATGTTACTACTTTTGTAATACAAACTTTTGATATAATTAGGTTAATTGTTAGTCAAAGATAACAAAGTTTGAATTTTGAAATACGTGCATGCCTTATATTCGGGGACGGAGGGAGTACATGTCAAGCTACTATAACTAATAATCATCATCAAGTAATACTACCATATATCCCAACCACAATGGAGCCATGAACAGGAGAAGTTGAGTTCAGAAACCTCTGATATACGAATATATCCTTAACCAGACAATGCTACTCTACCAATAATCCACTACACAAGGGGAGGACTACAGAGGACTCAATGGGCCTATAAAAGTCACACCCACGATCTACCACATGACCCTGAATAACTAGAGGCATCCGTAGATATGCAAAGCATCTAAGCACCACACTTACATAATGCATACCACTCATCTTATGGCCAAATAGACGAGCATTATACGAACATGTGATTGAACTAAATAGCAACCTAACTATACTAGAATTGAAGTAGACAATGAACGATGCATTCAAGAACGTAATAAAGATGAAGAATAATGTTGACATTGCAATATTTGTGCAAAGACAGAATTACAATAAGAGCAGAGAACTAGAACATTACCAAAACTCCACGCTCACTAACGATCGGGAATCCAAGCTAGGTTGACTCAGCTTGACTTCCTCTAGACCTGATCTAACTATGTTAAAGCTATGAACTAGAGGAACTCTGATGATCTAGGGTTTCTGGCTCTGGATGAACTGATCTTCAAATGACTTGATGCCTTCAGAGGGGTCTGCCCCTGTATTTATACCCTGGTGGGACGCACGCGAGCCATTGGATCAAACCGACTTCACATAGGGCTAGGATTGATCCACAAGGTCGGTAGAAGAATACTCCAAAAGCTCGTGGAAGGGGGGAGAAGGGGGTGGCCGCTCAGCCCCACGCAGCAGGCACTCGGCCTCCGCATCGTTTCGGTGTCTTCTGGGGTCTTTTATAATATACTAGTATTTATCTCACAGTGAAATTCTAAAAATTCTTTTAATAATTAGGTATCTCTCTCCACTTTTTTGCATAACTCCCTGCAAACATTAAAATTCAACAAAGCTCGTGGAATTCATCAGATAACACCCTAGTCTTCTATGTTTTCATTATTTTGGCCATTCTCTCATGTTTATTTCACTATATATTGTTGACATTAACGATTATCAACAGCTATGTAAAAGTTATTCAAAAAAGAGAATAAAAGAAAAAAAGAATTGAGAAAAAAATGGACAAGTGTTCGAGATATTTAAAACAATGGGTACTTAGATGCCCGCTTGAAAAAAAAAGATGAATAAGATAGCCCCTGTTCTCTAGCAAATATGTCCAAATTTCAAAAGGGAGATATGTTTTCAAGGAGAAAAGTAGAATTAGGATTAGCCACCATATATATCCACCATATATCCACACATATGCACATCTTGATTTGATTGTATGACTTAACTCCCTTTGGATCCATTGTTTGACTTTACAACATATGCATTGCAAGTATTCTCTAGCTTTCTCCCTACCTGTGAACTCTACATAATCCTTAGTGGTAGGAAGAAAAAGGCATAACATCTTTATTGCCTTGGTAAGGATCCATAAATACCACATATATTGAGAGACTTGAGAGTGTCATACAATGGAATCTCTGAGTTTTATTTTGAAACTTATAAAAACTCTGGAACAATAGTGGAACAAAGAACTTGAGACATAGTGCTTGACTTGATCATTCTATCTTTCAATTGCTCAAGACCCAAGTGAAGGCTAAGAAGCCCCATGGTTGAAGGTAATATGGGTAAGTCTGAAAGTCTGATCAGTTTATTCTAATCTGGAGGAGAATTTTTGTTTCAACTCATGTGTAGTTTTGAGGAGTGAAAGCATTGTAGCAACACCTGATCCATTACTGAGTTTGACTTTGCTCAGAGACTAGCAAATGTTAAGTGTGGAGGAGCTTGTTGACGGTCACTAACACCAATTATAAACCATCAACATAACCTGCATATATGCGTAATTCCATCACCGAATATAGGAATAAGGTTTTAAACTAATAAATTCCACAAGTTTTGGTGAATATTTGTATGCAAGAGGATTTATCTAGAAAATAGCCCTAGGACCACTGTCATACACTCCAAACAAGCAAACCGATGGCAACAAGTGATTCAACTCACAAAAACTACGAAAGACGAATCTAGAAGGTTCTAGAAGATACCACACCAAAGCATGGGACAATTGGGCACCATAGTGGGCCGGCCAGCCCACTAAGGAGGCCACTTGGCCTAGTGGGGGCCCACTTGCCCTTCGCCACCTCATACTCCTTTATACGATCTACACCGTCGATTCTAAGGTGATTTTAGGTCGGTTTATCCAACGATGGTCAAGGGAAGTGACGCGGATCGATGACGTGGCAATTCCTTGCCCTCTACTCCATCTCCCCTATATATACCAGCCCCTACCCCCCTCCCTAGAGTTATCCCTAAAACCCTAATTCATATTCATCTCTTTGAATCAAGACACAACACCAGGAGAATTAGGGTGAGACACTCCAATGTAGTAGATTAGTTCTAGTTGAAAGTTAGAGAGAGTTGAGCCATGCTCAGGTTCTGGAGAAATCTTCAGAGGTCTAGGATATCTTTGTATCTTACCTTTGCAAGATTTATGCTTAAATATATTTATCTTCTCTATTTGCTTGTATGCCTTTCATGTGATTGATTAGTATAGTTTTCATACTTTGGCATGGATCTTCGCTCGTATTGAGAGCTCTAGTTATTATATGTGATTAGAGTAGTAATCAATAGTGTAGACATGGTGTCTAGACTATAGGTTACCTGAGATTGCACCCAATCCTATAATTAGTTGTGGTAGCTCAAGGGTGATAGCTCTATCAGGCCGTTGTAATCCACCACGTTAGGGTTGGTGTTCGTAGAGCTTTAGGCAGCCTTCCCCCGATTACGCATTCCCACCCCCCACGAGAGTCGGAAAAGTACTACTACTCCAAAGTGTTATTGTATGATCGCTTTATCTACCCATACTTCAGTTATACCTTCTAGAACCAAAGTAATAGAGAAGTATTTAGGAACCTTAAACTCTCCTGTTGTCCTCTCAATTTAGCTAAACTACTCTTTTATCACAGAATTCTATTATGTGTGTGTGCCATTATACATAATTCATATCATTTACCACTTATCCCCGCTTTAGTCTAGTCGGTATACTAAGTTAGTAGATACATGATGGTGAACTATTAGTTTCTTTAACCATTGTTTCCCTATGGATAAATATGATACTCTGGAATACTCCCGGGTAAAAGCTATAACGGTATTCGTACGCTTGCAAAAAAATTTTGTGTGCGTTTTAAAATACTAACAATATGCTCAAGTCAAGGATATTGCAATCTTACCATGCCCTTTGACCTTGCCTTTGCCATTGTCACCAAATGTGTTACTATCATAGTCATTACTATCATTGGTGTTGATTGAGTTGAACATCCTTGCATCACCGGTCATGTGTTGAGTGCACCCACTATCAAAAATCCAATGTCTTCCTCTAGCTTTGTAATTGACCTACAAAAGAAGATCAATTCTTTTTAGGTACCTAAACTTACTTTGGTCCTTGAAGGTTAGTCGCTAAGCTCTTTGGCACCCAAATGGCTTTCCTCCTTGAGCCCATCCATGGTGCACCAATGAACTTAGCCTTCATACCACTTGCACCCTTGGTAAGCACATAGAAAGAATCAAGCTTAATGGAGGATACATTAGCTTATGACTTCTTCCTCATGCACTTTTGCTCTACATGACCAACTTGCTTGCAAATCTTGCAATACTAGCCATTATTCCTCATAAAACTAGTTTTGTAATTAGCAAAGGCGACCTTGCCTTTCTTGGGGATATAGCTCAATCCCTCTTTGTAGAGAGATGCCCTTTGGCTACCCAAGCACATAAGCAAGCGGTCCTCACCACCATAGGCATTAGCCAAGGTGTGATTGAGCTCTCTTACCTCCTTCTTGAGTATCTCATTCTCAACCATTAGTGAGGCATCACAAGTGAAACCATCACCACTAGATAAGGTAAAAAGTGGATGTGCTACAAGAAGAGTTAGTGGAAGCAACAATGATAGGCTTATAGAATGATTTATCAATTATATCACATGTTAAGCCTTTGTCACATGTTACAACATGCTTCTTCTCATTTTGCTCATTAAACAAAGAGGAATGAGCTTTTTCAAGCTTCTTGTGAGCCTTGCCAAGCTTCTCATGGGCTTCCTCTAGCCTCTCATGAGATGCATTGAGCTTATCAAAGGCTTGCTTAAGGGCTTTTATCTTCTTGCGCAAGTCTTTGCATTCCCTTCTCTTAATGTCAAAATGTTCTTTAGCATCTTCTAACATATCAATTAGTTCATCTTTAGAGGGCTCATCATCATTATCACTTTTACTTTCACTCTCATTATCATGTTCATGATCACATCCATTATCACAAGTTTGTACCTTAGTGGCCTTAGCCATAAAGCATGATGGAATGTTGAAGAGAGAATGCTTCTCTTGTATGGCAATGCTTGCATGACCCTTCATCTTGGTGGTCTTGTCATCATCACTATCATTATCATCACTTGAGGAAGCATCACTATCCCAAGTGACCACATATGAACCACCCTTCTTCTTCTTGATGGTCATCTTGTCCTTCTTCTCTTTCTTTTCCTTCTTGTCCTTCTTTTTGCTCTTCTTGTCATCATCATTATTGTCGCTATTGTATGGGCATTGAGCAACAAGATGATCCTTGCTTCCACACTTAAATCACCTTCTTGACTCTTCCATGTTCTTGGATGAAGACTTCTTCCTTCTAGCACGATAGCCCTTCTTCACCACAAACTTGCCAAATCTCTTCATAAAGAGAGTCATCTTCTCATTATCCATATCATCAAAGCTTGAGTCTTCATCTTCAGTAGATGTATCTTGCTTTGCTTTGCCCTTTGATGATGATGTGGCTTTGAATGCCACACTCTTCTTCTTATCATCCTTCTTCTCATCTTTCTTCTCCTTTTCTTCCTTCTCATCATCATCTCTATAAGCATCATCGATCATGATATCTCCCAAAATTTAGTTTGGTGTCATTGTGTCTAAACCGGTCCTCATAAGCAAGGTGACCAATATGCCAAATCTTGTGGGTAAACATCTCAAGAACTTATGAGACAAGTCCTTGTCCTCCACTTTCTCACCAAGTGCTTTGAGATCATTGACAAGCACTTCCATCCGATGAAACATATCCGGCACACTCTCATCTTCCTTTATCTTGAAGCTAGCAAATTTCTCCTTGAGAATGTATGCCTTTGCACCCTTGATTGCCTTGGTGCCCTCAAATGATTCCTCTAACTTCTTCCATGCCTCATGAGCCATCTCAATGTTCTTGATTTGCTCAAATGTTCTCTCATCAATAGCATCATGAATGGCACTAAGAGCAATGTCATTGTTTGGAGAAGCACTTCTTCTGCTACGGTGGGATTCTCTAGATCCACCATCTTTCACACATTTCTATTGATTGACTTGATATGTGTGGTCATCTTTGACTTCCAATATGGATAATTCATGCCATCAAATTGGGGTGGCTTCTTGGTGTTGTTGATTTGAGCCATTTTGACACCGAAGGTTATTAAGCCTCAAATCATGGTGATCACGGCTCTAATACCACTTGAAAGGAACTAATGGCTAGATGGGAGGCGAATAGCCTATAAAAATTTCTACAACAACACTAAACAATATGGTTAGACAAATATGAGGCGAAGCGAATATTGTGCTAGCCTACTAAAAATGCAAGCCATCTACCACAATTCTAGTTGCTATAGTCTCTAATCACATAATGGCTATGTCACTACACTAAGTTAGTAAGCTCTCAAAGACTAACTAAAGAGCCACACTAGCCACTAGACTCAACATAAGCTAGCTCTCAAAACTCATTACACTAAAGAGCTTATCTACACTAAGAATGTAAATACAATAGAGGTGATGATGTTTATACTAACGTGTCAAGGTATGTGCCAATCACAATATGGAGCCAATCAATCACAATGAAATCCAATGAAAGCCTCAGAGACAAGACGACACAAGATTTTTTATCGAGGTTCACTTGCTTGCCAGCAAGCTAGTTCCTGTTGTGGTGATTCACTCACTTGGAGGTTCACGTGCTCATTGGCATCACACGCCAAAGCCTCGATAGGGTGCTGCACAACCAACACCATATGATGATCACACAAGCCACAAGCAATCCACCAAAGTACCTTTTGCCTCTCTGATGGGAAAACGTCAAGAACCCCTCACAATCACCACGATCGGAGCTAAAGACAATCACCAACCTCCACTCGACGATCCTCGCTGCTCCAAGCCATCTAGGTGGCGGAACCACCAAGAGTAACAAGTGAATCCCACAGAAAAACACAATCACCAACTGCCTCTAGATGTAAACACTCAAGCAATGCACTTGGATTCTCTCCCGGTGTCACAAAGATGAAAAATCAATGATGGAGATGAGTGAGAGAGCTTTGGCTAATCTCACAAGGTTGCTATGTCAATGCAAATGGCCAAGAGAGTGAGCTAGAGCTAGCCATGGGGCTTAAATAGAAGCCCTCATGAAATAGAGCCGTTGGGCCTCAGATAGTCAGCCCTCGTAGCATGACCGGACGTGCCGATCAAATTGATCGGACGCATGGTACTAGCATCCGGTCACCCGATAGCTACCACATGTCACCGAGATTCAATGTCATGTCAATCACTAATGGTCGACTATGCCCACGCCTCACTTAAGTGATGACTAGACGCACGCCCGCGATGACCTGACACAACGCCACTACATCCGCTCGCACGCTCCACCGTAGCTAGCACGCTGTGACCGGACGCGCCGTTGCTTGCACCTCCCTAGCGTCCGCTCTGATCCAAAGAGGATCTAGAGAGGCAAAACCATGACCGACACGTCCGATCATCATCGACCTGACGCAGTCAGCATTCTATCACTCACTCACTTCACTCTATGCGCCAGAACACCATCACGTCAGTGACAACAAACGATGAACAGTGTTTGCCCAACATCCGGTCACTGCCCTTCATCGAATCTGCTCCTGTTTCATAGTGATCGAACATGTAGGTCTAGTGTCTGGTCCTACGTCTGGTCACAAGAAACAGCGCCTCCTCAACTCCAAACTTCACCACCCTTGAACAGAAGTGCCAAACACCAAGTGTATCACCTTGTGCACTTTTGTTAGCATATTTTCACAAATATTTTCAAGGGTGTTAGCACTCCACTAGATCCTAAATGCATATGCAATAAGTTAGAGCATCTAGTGGCACTTTGACAACCGCATTTCGATATGAGTTTCACCCTTCTTAATAGTACAGCTATCAATCCTAAATGTGATCACACTCGATAAGTGTCTCGATCACCAAACCAAAAAGCTCCTACAAGATTTCACCTTTGTCTTGAGCTTTTTATTTTTCTATTTCTTCTTTTCCAAATAAAGAGCGTGATCATCATCACATGTTCAATACCACCACCTTTGGACTTTAATTGCTCTACCACTTGGATTGGTGCTTAACCTATCTCATGATCACTTAGAGCACATGGTTAGCACCTAGGGTCTCATCAATTCACCAAAACCAAACTAGAGCATTTAGCTGGCAAGCAGGCCTAGGAGCCCTCGATCCCCTATAGCCAGATGAGGGTTTTGAGGGTGCGCCCTCTTCTTCTTGCTCCACCACCAGGGCTGCACTGATGGTATGTGGGGTGGTGGTGTACAAGAGCAGAGTCTCCCCTTTCAAAGGGAAGGTTAGTACTAGTGGCATGGTTAGGAAGCTCTTCCTCTAGTCGAGGGTCTCCTAAGTCCACTCGAAATGCTCGAATTTCTTAAGGATCATGTATAGTGGCATGCCCCGCTCCCCGAGTCGGGAGATGAAGCGATTGAGCATAGCCAAGCACTAGGTAAGCCTATGGGCCCCTTTTAGTTTCTTGACTGGTTCCATGTCCATAATCGCGGAGATTTCTTAGGGTTGATCTCGATGCCATGTTCAGAGACAATAAACCCAGCAGCTTTCCCAAGGTGACTCCGAACATGCACTTCTCAGGGTTGAGCTTGATGTGATTGGCTCTCAGATTGGAGAAAGTCTCTTCGAGGTCTACAATTAAATATGAAACCTTGTACCTCTTCATGATGATGTCATCTACATAGACCACCAGGTTTTGATCGATCTGCTCATGGAAACACTTCTGCATGCACCACTAGAAGGTTGCCCTAGTGTTTTGCAAGCTAAAGGGCATCAAGGTGTAGTAGAAGGTGCCTAAAGGAGTGATGAAAGAAGTAGCAAGATGATCCGAGGGCCTCATGGTGATCTGGTGGTACCCAAAGTATGCATCTAGGAAGCAAAGGACCTCACAGCCGGTCATGGAATCAACCACCTAGACAATCCGAGTGAGAGGGAACAATCTTTCGGACAAGCCTTGTTGAGGATCACGTAGTCGACGCACATTCTCCACTTCCCGTTCTTCTTCTTGACCAGGATAGGATTGGCCAGCCAATCGGGATGTTGTACTTTCTTGATGAAGCCAATGGCCAGGAGTCTATCGAGCTCCTCACCGATTGCCTTCCGCCTCTCCTTGTTGAAGCGGTGGAGGCATTGCTACACCAACTTTGCCTCAACTTTTTGTTAAGGCAATGCTCAATAATCTTATGGGGGATGCTAGACATATTGGAGCATTTCCATGCGAAGACGTCGACATTCTCGTGTAGAAATAGTGTAAAGGATGCCTCCATCTCCGAAGACATGCTAGTGCCTATGCGGATAAGCTTGTCCGGATCTTGGGGTCGACCCGAATATCATCCATCATAAACCATCGACATAATTTGAATAAATGCTTAAAAAGGATCACCAACATAGACTTAGGGGTTTAAATTAATAATTTCCACAAGTTTTGGTGAATCTATGTTTTCAACAGGGTTATTCCAGAAAATTAGCAAGAAGGAATAAAACGTCAAATAAAATCATACTTATCCACGACAAAAACTACTCCAGAAGGTTTCAGAGGACACCAGAAGAAAACCTATGTCAGCAGACCTGGAGAGGATGCCAGGTGGGGCCGGTCGGCCTGTTGGGCCCACCAGGTAGCCTCTACTTCCACGTTGGTTCCTCCACCACCTCCTAGAATGCATCTACGTCGTTCCTTAAGTCGGTTTGATCCAAGGGCTCATGTTGCACCCTTAGGGCTATATAACTAGGCCCTGCCCCCTAGAGGACATCTACCATAAGTCAAGAGAAGACCAGAAATTAGGGTTTCTAAAGAGAAAAGAGAGAGAGCTCTAGTTCTTCAAGTTCTAGTATAGGCTATCTAGCAAGGTTAAAGTAGAGTTTAGGCTACTGCTCAAGATTCCGGATCTGCCATCTGAAGACTTGTATTAGCCATTGTAGCTCTTTATTTATGACTTTGTGCTACTTCAATATTATGTTGCTATTTAGTATGTTCCTAGTTTGCTCTAGTTTATTGCTTGATATAGTTATGATTGATGATGAATTTATGCATATGTTCGCAAAGCGCTTAATTCAGTACTCGAGTGAGTTAAGTGGTCGACATTATGTAAGCATGGTGTTTAGATATTGTTTTCCTATGGATGCACTCTATATGCTAGGTTATGTGATAGATCATGGATGTGACACTCCCGTTGAGTCCTTTGTAGTCCACTCCCCATATGTAGAACAAGTAAAACCTGGTTACGAAGGAAGGGCGGGCTCTATTCTTAAACTTTCCTAAGTAATGTTCCCTATGCATAAATCCAAAGTTAGTTATACTATAGATGAGAGCATATATGCTTGAGTGTACAAAAGACTTAGTAATTAGGAATGACATAGGAATCTTTTGCTCTTAACGAATCTCCTACTTAGCCATACTACATTTGTGAGTCTCTATTTCTATCTCTAGAACACCATTATTACCCTACATTTATTATTTATTTATCACTTGACTCACCCCTGCTAAAGCATAAGAGTGGTTTTTATCATAAGTATACACATTGTCAATATCTCTATGCCAACTCAACCCCATAGCTCTTTCTTGTGCATTAAATATAAATAACGATACTCAAAATACTCCTGGGTGAAATGCTATAATGGTAATTTATCTGTGCGCTTGCGGATACTTAACTTTAATATTATATTCTCAAAGTTTACAATTTTTCTTATAATTACCAACAATGCATTTCTAGCATCATGCTAGGGATGACAACTTAGTAAGGAGTGATGCTAAGAAATGTCAACAGTCATCAATCGGACAGAACATCATCGTGGGGCTCCCCTTCGTGCTATGTGGGGGTTCCTCCCGCAGATGGTGCCAGATCTGAGCGAAATCAGTAGGTGGCTCCGCGAGGGTCGTGCCTTCTTGTTTGCAGAGGTAGGCCCTAGACTAGGGAAGTCACAGTGATGACCCCCATGGTCTAGGTATCTTGAGCTTCAGACAGTCGTAGTGGGGAATGGCCATGAACTTCGTGTAGCACAATCGACCTAGCAAGGCATGATAGGGACTTGAGAAATCCACCACCTAGAAGGTGAGGATCTCCTTTCAGAAGTTAGAGGGTCCCCGAATGTGTCAGAAACAAAATGCTCCCTAGAGGAAATAACTCAGACTCCGGGGATGATTCCAAAGAAGGGAGCTTTGCTTGGGTGGAGGCTTTCCCTTGGAATCCCCATGCAGTCTAGGGTGTTAGCGTAGAGGATGTTGAGGTTGTTGCCCCATCCATGAGCACCTTCGTGAGGTGGGTTCACCGACAATGGGGCTAATGATGAGTGGAAAGTGGCCCAGGCTGGGTAGATGGCCAGGGTAGTCACAGTGATCGAAAGTGATTGGCACCTCTAACCAATGCAGGTGCAGGGGAGGCACCAATCTCACCATATTTAGCTCCCATAGGGTGAGCTCCAACTGTTGTGAAAGCTCTAGGATCTCTCCCCTTTAAAAATCATTGGGTAGATCTGTGTTTCACCAAAGGAGGGAATGTCCAGGGTAGATCTCCCTGCGGTAAGGAGAGTTTGCCCATCGCGATGTCCAGGAGGTAGCCTAGTGAATCCCCTTCCACTGGTGGTGGTCTTCTAGTGGCTCAGATGATGCCTACCTCAGCAAATCATGGCAGTAAGTGGGTGTTGGCCCTGCTACAGTGGGGCTCTTGTCTCGAACATCGAGCAGGGCTCTCATCGCACATGGTCCCCGGTGGACCTAAATTGGACCCCATGGGGGTGAGCCTCAAGATCTACTCCCTAGAGGCCTAACAACGGACATGACGCTAGGGACTCGTTGTTCATCGGTGCAACATCTTTGAGTGGGTGAAGCTTGCCATGGTAGTCAGTGACATTGGCCAAGCTCCCAAAGTCGAGGACCTGGTAAGGGACGAAGCCACCGGCTATGATAGAGAACTTGCTGGGGAGGCAGACACCACCGTCTAGGGTAGCACCACCTGCTCTAGCAGCAAGGTAGGTGTCTTCGTCCATCGTAGAGCCTAAATCACACTTGATGCGCTCCTGTACCTAGTACGCCAGCTGTCGTAGGTCAGAAACCATGGCAAGCATTGTTGTTCATCAGGTGTCACTGAGTGTGGGTCTCTGGTGGCTCAGGTGGACTCAAGAACTTAGAGAAGACATGGTGATGTATCCTGGTTTGGGCTATCGGGGCCCTATGTCTAGCAGTAATGTTCCTTGTATTCGAGAGCACCCAAATCGGGGGGTTGCAACAAGAGTGTGTAAGAGATTCTGAATGAGATCGCTCGGTGCTATCCTAGGCCTGTTGGAGGGGTAGAAGTCAATCATGAGGAGAAGCTCTCGGTGCTCCTCTCTAGGTGGCTCAGCTCTCGGTGCAGAGCTCAGAGTTGTTGCTAGGACTCTATTTGATTGGTCTCGTTCTCCTCGACCTCACTCTATCCTTCCCCCTCTATAGGATCTAACCCCTTATAAACTGAGGTAGGTCAAGTCAAGGCTGTTTGGGGGGTTTAGTCTATGGTCTACACACACCTGAGTCTAGGAGGGCGCTTGTAACACCCTAGGTGTTAAGCAAGAACTAAAACTGGTCATGTCATCATAAAGCATAATGCACCATGTTTAGTAGACCACCATGTGATGCATTCACTAAAAATAATATTTATTTATTTAACTTAGCTTTCAATGTCTTGTTATGATATGATGAGCTTAAACCAAAAAAAATTTAAGGTACTTTGAGACCTTGTATTTTTGGAATTTCACTAATAAGTTGGAATTATGTCTTACTAAGCTTTGAGGTGTAAAGTGAGTACTTTACACCAGTGTCAAGCATAAGACGTGAATTCAAGTCGAACCAACTAAAATTGAGCCCCAAAACTAAAATCAGAATTGGAATTCAAAACTTAGGCAAATCTGCCCAAGTCTTGGATTTTAGATTTGAATTCAATTTTGGGGGAAATTATTAAAATGAATATCATAAATAAACTTGCTCCAATCTTTGTATCATTGTTTGGTACAAGTTATGTACTAAGCAGCGGTGGCATAGGTTGGCATGTTTGTTCATTAATTAATCACCAATTAATTCCCTAAGAAGCTAAGTTATTACTTTCAAAACCCTAACTTGAAACAGGACTGTTTCAGCCCTGAAACATAATGTTTCATGTCTAAACCCTTCTTTTCCCTTCTTTGTATCTTCCAATCTGCTGAGAATTAGGGGTGAGTTAAAGGATGGTGAACAACTTTGCTTGTTGGAGTTTGTCGAGTTCTTGAGGAAATGTTGGAGAACAAGGAAGAGAAAGGGGTGCTGTTTCAGAGGAGGGAGCAGCAAGCAGCTCGCCACCTCCTGCTCACCGCCCACTGCCATTGTTGCACCGCTCAACCCCGCACAAACATGCAGCTACCTATGTACTCACGCGGAAGCAGCTGCTAGCCACGCCTTGCCCCTTCTCGTGCCTTGGCCTCACCGTCTTAAGCCACAGCAGCCGGTCATCCCCATCCTTTCCCTTCCTTTGTTCACCACCACCACCGTGAGCTTGTCAGAGCAATTCACCTCCATCACTCCACAGTTTCCAAATTCACCTCGCCATCATGTCTACCATAGCCTTGCGACCCTCTTGATCCCATCTGCACCACCCTGTGCTATCCCAGTTGCCCGCACGCCGTCTTCTTCTCCGATCCCAACTGAGATGCCGCCGTGAGCGCCCTACCATGGCTAGGCCACCACGGCTCCTCTCCGCATCATCTATCTTGTGTTTTCTACTCCTTGGATCACCTTGATGCTCATCGTCCCTTTGGTTTCCACAGAGAGGGACTTGACGCACCAAAATGGAGCTTTGCCATTGGAGTTTGCCACTAGAGCTGCCATTCACGACAGCAACGCCACTCCGTCACGTTTCGTTGTCGATCAGCCACTATTTCAAAGCAAGGGTGAGCTCTTGAGTGTGTTAGTGCCCTCTAGTTAATCTCTATGGAGCATACGAGCTCAGAACGTGGCCATGCCAATGAGCCATGGCTTGCCGAGCTGCCATGACCGAGGGGAGTCAGCTCCGCATCTCAATTCATCCGATCTTCACCTTAGGTGAGTTCGCGGAGTTGAGAGAATCGTATGGATGCTTGTAGCTATGCCAGAGGTGTCCCCTAGAGCAGAGCTGAGCTTGCCGAAGATAGCCAGACCGCCGTGGGCGTCGATGTGCCTCTGGCTGGCCGCGTGATGAAGGGAAAAGGGTACCGGGTAGTGCGGAATGGAGAGTCCTTGGCTTCGTCGGGGACCTCACCGGTGGTGAACTCTGGCCGGTCAAAGCCGTCGTCATCATGGACGGCCAAAGCAGAGGATGAGGGGGAGAAGTGTGTGTGAGAGAGAGGGCAATCCTGGGCCATTTTGGCTCTGGGTCGTCAGGCTTGTGAGCTGGGCTGGCTTGGGCTAGGCCGGGTGAGAGAGAGAGAAAGTAAAGAGGAGTTTTCTCTTTTTATATTTTCATAAATGTTATTAAGTATAGAATCTTGTAAAATCTAGAACTAAATAATTAAGGCTGATAAAATTATGAAACTTTTTGTATGAGCTATTCATGATATGCCTAATCAGAGAAAAATATAAAACTAAGAAAAACAGTAAGTTTGGTGTGTTCAAAAATTACCCTTTTTAATTAAGAAATGCCACTTACATGATTTTTATAGCTTAAAATACAATTCCAAAATTCATAAAAATTTATGAGCATGTTTAACTTACTGTTATGAACCTACACAAAAAGTTTGGCACTGTTTGGACATAAAATGATCTGGTCACTTAAATAGACTTGATTTATGGATTAATAAAATATGAAAATGCTTTCCTTGGAATCCCAAATATGTTGCTATGAATTTTTGGGGTTGATTGGAGACCTTGGAACATTTTACCATTGCTGTTCCATGGCATTGTTATTGAATGGTTAAAGTAATATCTTCCACCATGTTACTTTATGTTGTTTATATAAAATAAACACCTTTCAATCATTAAATGTTAAATATTGTTTTATGAAGCAAATAAATTGTTAATTAGTGAAGAAAAGTTGTACTCAAGTAGATAATCTATTAAGTCATCTTAATACATGTTTAAAGCATCATCATGGAAGCATATATCTTTATTTAACGTATAGTGAACGAGTGTGGAGAACCGTTAGCTGAGTAGACCTCTGAGGCGGGTTATCACTCAGAGATAGTTGGGTTGGAGAGTGGAGCTGAGTTGGATACATCTGACAACCCCGGCACTGCAGACAAGCCCCAGAGCATAAACCATTCCTTGTATTTTGTAAAATGTTATCACATAAGTCTTATGAATGTTGCATTTAAGTATCAGGAGTTGTATGATAAACTTTGTTGCATGACTAACTTGTTTATTCCTTCTCACCATGGTACTTATGTTAAAGTATATTGTTAAAATGCTTAGCCCTGCTTAGATGTAAAGGCTAGAGGTAGGTTTTTCTAAAGTTAAAAATGAACATGAAGTATGAGGATGATTATGACTTTTAAATCTAGACCAAGTGGAATCTTGGCTTGCGTCCAGTTTGAGGCTGGACGTAGTGACCCCGTTTGTGTTGGTTAAAGACCTTCGTTGTACGGTCTGCTTGTGATCATGACTTGTAGTACTAGCCACATACTCTGGTAAGCCCAACATCTAGGCTATTCCTTTATGGGAAACGATAACCGTGCACTAGGAGTGGAGAGATGGTGAGAGTACCGTATAACACACTCCTGTGAATTCGTCAGGGTCAAACGACACAGTAAAGTGGGTACTATGCTCTCAGGTAGTGTTGGACCAGTTCTCGTATAGGAGGATCCGAGTGAGGGTTGATGTATGTAGGCACGGGTCCGGGCCTAACCTTGCATATGTCATGTGGTATGGAAACCCCAGTTGGGCCAAACCAATTCTAATCGCTGCACCTTCTCGGTAAAGGGGACTTGATCAACCGTCCTGCATTGTAGTTAATCCACTAGAACTTTAGCTATGAGATCATGTTTTGATGAGAATAATGAATTTCTTAGAATTAGAATAAGTGCTAAGAGAGATTTCTTTAATATTAAATTAAAGCATTAAACTTTGAAAGTAAGGATCAACATTAGTGCAGCTGTTCAGCAAAAGTATTCTTGATCTTGCTACAGACTCACCTTGATTCTGCTTACCTTGCATATCCTTGGAGTCTTTCCTTTTTGTCGGTTAAGTCTTGTTGAGTACCCTCAGTACTCAGGGTTTGCAAAACCCTTGTTGCAGGTGAACAACATGAGCAGGCTGGCACTAGCCTCTGCTATATGTTGGTTCCTAAGGAAGAGTCCCAGCAGTGAGAGTGTTAAAGTGCACCCTAGGGCAGTGTGAAGTTCTTTTGGGGATGTAATCTAAGGGACCACCCTCCTTTTGCTACACCACTGCCTTTATGGCAAAACTATGGTTTGTAATAATTATGGTTTGTACGAATTTATTATAGGTTTGTAAACTTATGTATTGTAAGACTTCCATTGTACTCTAATGTAATAAATTTGTATATTTATATAACTGTTGTAATCCTGCAATGCTACTATAATTGATGCTACTCAAAAGGGATGATTTGGGTTTTTCGAGGACACTCGACAAACTATCAAGTTATAGGGCACTCATGTGCTACTACTAGAGGTCTAAAAGACAATGGTAAGTACATGTGGGCCATATAATTTAGATGGTTCTGCTACATCACTGCTGTGGTGTGGATGGACCTGAGCATTATCATGGAGTCAGAGGAGCCTTGGGTGTCATCCGACTGCTCTGTTCTGACACTTTGACTGTCAGGCATTGTCGGCATGGACCAGCCTCCAGTAGGTGTGCCTTCTAGAGACTTCCTTGGTGGTGAAGGCGCCCAGCTTAAGGGGCAAGCAAGTGGACCCGAGAGCCCCTGAGTCCCTGAAGCTAGAGGAGGTATTTGTTCCTTTGTGTCACACCTCGTGCGTGACATTGTAAGAGGACTAGGCGATAGTGATGTGCCCATTGGGCGGCATCGAGGAGCCCCCAAGCCTTGGGCGCTCGGGGCACTAGGTTCTAGCCCAATCCTTGGCTTGGACTGGAGGTGGAGCCGAGGATCAGGCTCGGGCTAACTGTTTGTCAAGAGCCTAGAGCTTGTGTGAGCCCCTAAGTCCCGAGCAGAGGCCGAGGGCATGCTTGGGTTTCGCCCGATCCTTGGCCAGAAGGTGCATGCGAGCGTACCTAATGGATATAGCCCTTGAGCGATCCTAGGGGGATCAGTCGAGGGGTCCTTCAGTCGGGAACCTCTTCTGTGACTTAACATATCCCTATGTTTCAGTCTCATCACATAGTTCACTTTTCCATACTAAACATTAGTGCAAATTTATAATTAGTTAGAATAATTGTCTAAACATAGTTGTAGTTAGAATGATTGTCTAGACATAGTTGTTTATACAGCCATGGTTCAGTTAAATGCTAAAGAATACAATGATCACTTGATTATATAATATTGCATGTCAGACAAAAAAATGTTTTATAAACCCAAATACATATGACTATTTGAAACACACATGTGCATGTGTGCGCAATACATCTGAAAGAGATAACAATAAAATATATGATTAATGCCACTTGGTTAAAAAAACTCTCAATATCTTAAATTAATTAAAAACAAAATATTGAAATCTTAATAAGTTAGTTGACAACTCTAGAGTTCCAAGTGAGTATAGGTTTCTTGTTGACCCTAACACTTCTTTAATCCATAATTTTAATTGTTGTGTACTTTGTAAAGAATATATCTTTATTTCCTTTAAACATTTGGACTTTAGTAGCCTTAGTATACTATTCATGTATGAGGTGAAACTTTTTGTTGTGAGGAACTATGAAGGAACATTTAATAGCACCTTAA
The DNA here is from genome assembly GCA_038087645.1 of Saccharum hybrid cultivar R570. NCBI lineage: Eukaryota > Viridiplantae > Streptophyta > Magnoliopsida > Poales > Poaceae > Saccharum > Saccharum hybrid cultivar. Next base: position 19,871,122 of record JAQSUU010000637.1, read on the forward strand.
TATGTTATAGAATAAAATCTTGTAGTATATTAGTGGTATAGTTTAGTTCTATAGTAGATAATTATGTAGTATGGTACAACTATTATTAAAACTAGTATAACTACTAGTAAAATTAGTCTTAGTAGAATATAATAGATGGTGTGTGTGTGTGTGTGTGTCATTCTTTCAAGAGAACATTTATGACCTTATTATAATATTCAACTACTTCTCATAAATGATGTCCAAGAATGCATGCAGTAAAATTTTTCTAACTTTGGCCCCTAATTTGAACAAAACTATTTGGATAGTTCATGTGAAAATAGTATTATTGGATTTGTTATGAAAATACTTTATTTCATAAAATAGTATTTCATGAAAAAATATTAGCATGTCATCTAAAATTTTGTGGTCAAAGGTTCATGTATAAAACCATTCCAATTTAAAGTGTTAGACATTTACAAGAAGTATTAAGTAAATAAGCCATCATTGTGTCACATTCTTTGGGTGACATAATATTTCAAATCCTAATTATATTTGGTAGGATTTTTATGTAGATATTGTAGAATGTTATTAATTTAATAAAATGTTTATGTGGATTTTGTAGAATGCAATTAATTTACTAGAATGATTATAAAGAATGTAATAATTCTTAAATGGTTGAGAATTTTTATTGTATTGTAAATATAGAAATGTTTTTGTCAGCAAGAGATTACACTTGTTGTTGATAGTTTTTTACGAAGGGAAGAGGGATCTATATTGAATCTTGGCACAGTACATCCCCAAATTACACATAAAAAATCTAAAATAAAAAGTACATAATATTGTATCTAGATTCTTCCATCATCTTCTTCCCCCAATGGCTTCCCACAAACACCGCTTATGCCGAACCCAACTACCAACCCCAAAACATTGGACATGTTGAAAGATCCAATGTTTTAGAACTCATTCAAAACGCATCTAAATCGCTGAAAGAATATCGACAGTTGCATCATCGGGTATGACATAGGATGCAGATTCATCGCCTCAAGACCTTGCAATCCTCTCCGCGACCATCGATGATCAGATCGATGGCCCAGAGTCGCTGTCCTCATTGGGGGCTCCTAGAAGAACCCTTTCCCTTGTAGTTAAAGGCCACAAATTGGCCGCCTACTGATGAAATCAATGCCTATAATGACGATCTCATCGTGTTAATCATCGAAGTCATCGCAGGATACATGATCCTGACTGGAAATCATCTGATTTTGCTAGAAATTTAATTGGACTCAACTCTAAGACACTGGAAAACTATGGGAAAAGGATGGGTCCCCTCCCCTTCTTGTCTCCGGCAAACACACCAAAGAGGAAGAAGAAGAGGGGCCCTAGGCGCATTGGCAGTGGCGGTGGACCGAGGAGCACAAACTACGGTTTGACCTTGGCAGCAGTGGCGTGAAAAGATGCGGGTGTAGCTATTTGTTCTTTTTTACCTGTATTTGATAGTTATTGATGACACAAATATGATTATTAATTAGAAGAGGTAATATATCTCATAGTTATTATGTTTTCATTGTTGACCAATGTACCTTATTACTAGACAATTGTCCTATATCACAGTTTGAAATCTCAATAGTGATTCTATTTTTTGAACTACAACCACCATGTTTGGGTCCTTATTGAGTAGTTAGATCTAAAGTGTTATTTCAAGTTGACTATTAGATGCATTTGGGTCATCACACCAAATGTTGTCGGAAATCAAGATGCTCGCCTGGCTCAAGGCATTAGACGTCATGAGCTAGACTTGGCAAACAAAGACCAATAAACTACGATGATAGGGACCTAGATAACCATGATTGACACCCCTGGATCCAAGACGCTTAGTGCAGTCTGAGCCCAGATGCTTGCGGCTCGCAAGCGTTTGCAAAAAGGATCCGGAAAACCCTGTTCCCGGCGTGATTCTGCGCGCTGCTGAACATCACAAACTATTCCAAGGACACTAACCCCACCGTATGGCTAGAAGACTTCTGCCTTGCCTATCGAGTAGGCGGGGTAGACGATGACCCCTTCATTGTCTAGTACCTACCGCTCTACCTCATGAAAAGCGCCCGAGCCTGGTTTGAGCATGTCTCGACAGACTGCATCCGCTCGTGGGCAGACTTGAAACACATTTTCGTAGGGAACTTCTAGGGCATGTACATGTGCCCAAGAAACACCTAGGATCTCAAGGCCTACAAGCAGAAAACAGGGGAAACTCTACGTGAGTACATCCACTGCTTTTCTAAGTAGTGCAATGAGCTTCCCAACATCGTTGATGCGGACGTGATCGGAGCATTCATCTCTAGCACAACCAATGAGGCCCTCATCCACGAACTTGGATGCCACAAACTATGAACGACACGAGAGCTACATGACTATGTGACAAGCCACGCCTCCAGTGAGGAGGTGGTCCAAGCAAACTTTTGCAAGGACAAGGGCAAGGCCTAGGCCGAGTCCGTGGACGAGGGCAAGGACCGAGTATGGCAAGGAAGGGGCAACAAGGACAGTTAGAAGCATCACAATAGCTAGTTTGTCATGGAGGTTGATAGAGTCCATAGACCAACCCTGTTAGCTTCGGGAAGATAATCAAGTCATGGTGCTGCAACCACAACTACCCAGTCAAGCACACCCTTGAGGACTGTGACCTCATAAAATGCTACATCAAGGGCGAATACAAGGCAACCGACATGGACAAGCCAGCCAGATCCACCAGTGATAAGGAAAAGGGAGAAGCTTTTCTAGACCCAAAAGGGTGCCTCATGATATTTGGTGGGCCATCGACCTGCGAGTCCAGACGTTAGCAGAAGCTCATGGCCAAAGAGGTTAACACGGCCACTTTGGGTGAGGCCACCCTAGCCTTCTTGAAATGGTCAAAAACCATGATCACCTTCAATAGGAACGATCGCCATGACCACATTCCTTAGCCGGGGCACATTCCCCTTGTCATCGACCCGATCATTGGCAAGACCTGCTTATCCCGTGTCCTCATGGATGGCGGGAGCAGTCTCAACCTCCTCTACGTTGAGACTTGTGATGTCATGGGCCTATCACAAGCGGTGATATGGCCGTCCAGCGCTACGTTCCATGGAGTCATACTCGGGCTCTAGGCCATCCCCCTTAGATAGCTCGACCTACCCATGACGTTCGGAGGTTGAGCAAACTTCTGCATGGAGATGCTCACCTTTGAGATAGCGGATTTCCTAGGCTCTTACCACGCCATCTTGGGCTGGCCATACTACACCAAGTTCATGGCCATCCCCAACTACACCTACCTCAAGTTCAAGATACCCAATCCCCACTAGATCATTATTGTGGGCGACGACCTTCTCTAGGCACATCTCTGTGAATGGGAGAATTGCAACATCATGATGGCCGCATGTCAGGTCCCAAAGCCTCAACCCATCCAGGTGACAATGACTGAGGTTGTGCCCGAGTCTAGCACCAAGGGGCAACCACCAAGAATCAGGGCCGAATGTGACTTCTCTACATAGTAGAGAAGCACGCAGAGGTCATGCCGAATGACCTCGACTATGACATGCGACAAGACTCACGATGACCCAGTGCAAGGGTAACACGATCGACCGGCTCTGTAGAGCTCAAGACATAGCACACCATTTCGTTTCATCGAACCATACATTTAGGGGCTCATCGCATCAAAAACATAGGCAGTAGGGCACACGCCAGCCATGTGAACACTCAGTGCCTACGTCGGTACTGTCTCAAAACTCCCTCAGCTGGCCATATACATAACCACTCATACAATGCTTCTCTACATCTAAGGCTATCGGCACAATCGTCAGAGCGAGTCGCATCGTGCACAGCGCTCCAGTGACGTGTTCACTTCCCAAGTGACCCATCTCGACCTACGCAAGTTAGTTGGCACGGCTCACTCACGGGGGCCACACTATAATAGAACCAACCAATTATACGAAATTAAGTAAGAAAATCACCCGCCGGAGCAGACAATTTAGCAAACTTAAGCCCGTATAACCCGGTAGTCCATGGAATCATGAAGGATTTCAAACCAACTCGCACACTAGCCAAGATCATAATAACTTTAGTGGTCACCATCACATATTACATAAAAGTTCACAACACGAATACATCAGAGTTTAAACATAGTTATTACAAACCGAGTTCTAATAGAAAGTAGCGGAAGCAATTAGTTCAAATCCACACACACTCACACGGAGTTTGAAATAAAGTGTCAGCTGATGATCATCTCCAACAAAAGCATTGATGAGATGTAAGGAACGACCACTGCCCATGGTCCTAAGCATCACCCATCACAGGATAAAGGCAGTTGATACAGTAGTCGTAATACATCTGCCCATCTGCAACAAGGGGGAACAAAACCCTGAGTACGAGAAGGTACTCAGCTAGACTTACTCGACATAACCAAATTAAAATTACACCAAGGAATCATGAAGAGCTTTATAGTGGTGTAGCTGACTCATTTGCAAAAGGTAATTTTAGCATTTTAAGAATCTTTTCCAAAAGCATTATATCAAGTTAATCATTATTAACCTGTCGGCTACATTTGCACCTACACTAGAGCAAGCATATGATTAAGCAATTAATGATAACCAATGATCATTAGCAACTTCCATAATGTCATATCTATTATAACCATCCAAGTGTTCCATCAACATTACTACGATGAAGTAACTCAAGCCAAGTGTTCACTATCCAGTGAACGATGGCGATTCGAATTGATTATTAACCAGCTAGTAATTTATTCCTCATACAAACCTCACTCACCCGCTAAAGTGAGATATTGGTCACCAAGTCAACTATCTAGGTAAAGTCTTGAGTTTGCTAGGAACCACATATACCCGGGGGCCGACCGACTGCCTTTCAGTCTTATCATCGCGCCCCCGTGTCCTACCACACCTTCTCCGGTACAGTGCGCTACGGGCAATCCACTCGGCCTGAATAATCTCCCAGTTTGGCAGTCAAAAGGTATGTTATTCGACCAGCTAAATGTGAGGCATGCGTTCAACATGACCCGAGGCCCAATAACGGTCGGTCCTTAATCGACATAGATGGAAATCACTACAGTCTGAAACCCTGTAAGTTTTTGTCCGGTCACAACTTTATATTAACACTTAGTTATCCCATGATGACATAATTATCCAAGCAGATCCAGGTAACCACCTATAGCTCGCAGGTGACAGGAAATCACCCGACTTCTACCGGTCTAAGCCAGTTAAGCATTGACTCGACTGCGAATACCAGGGTAGCAAGGGTAGGGTATAACAAAGGTAGACAAGGTATAATGCAGAAACAGTTACAAATAACTCCTGAACATAATGCATCAATTAAAGTAAAGAATTAATTAAATATTTGCAAACCGAGAGAGAAATGCTCCGGGGCTTGCCTCTCTCGAAGGAACTCGGGCGATGATTAGGGCACTCCTGAAGCTCCTCAACATCCTCCTCATCGGCCTTGGGCACCTCCTACGACTGCACCTCGAGCTGCTCTTCCGGCTCCTCGGGTACGATGACTGGATTCTCTGCTTACGATCCTGTATGATGCATGTGCTTAAGTGCTTATGCAAAAGGTGCATCGGATGAAAGGGCACAATGATTATGATTGCATGCAAGGTAGATGAACATGATTCACTTTATTGGGTAGAGTAGAAGTAAAATTTTTCTACAAGGTAGTCAACATCATCAAGAACATGTACTATAAGTACCTGTCATCTACTACATTCTCTTCTACTACTAACCACCGTATAGCCATACATAAGTACTGCTACCCAATACTACAACCATTGTACTAACATGCCAAGTGGCATCAACAAAGGATTTTATGCTTCAAAGATACACTAAAGCTACATTACTACATTAATCATGTATAAAGAATATTATTTTATTTCCATTTAATCTAGGACTACAACAGCAACATGTATTTCTGGTGCATATAAAAATCTATAAAAATTATAGTAGCATAATCCTACTATAAGTTGCCAACTATAAAATTTTCAGGGCATTTGAATAAGTAAAACAGTCTACACAAAAATGACAAGCAAGGTATATAATTGAGCATGAAAATACTTTGTACAATGAAAAGTATCAAACAATAGATTTAGTATTTTTCCCATGCTCTCCACAGTAAACAAACATTAAACAAAATTTATCACATGCATGTTTTATATAATTTTTGTTCTCTATCAAAAATAACAAAAATTAGCAAATAAAGGCACTTGAACTAGACATCATAATTTTTCTATAGAACATGCATGACATATATTTTTCACACAAAGTGCATCCCATAAAAGACTAACAAAGCTAGAATCATATTTTTCTGAGCTTCCCATGATTTATTATGCATTTTCTAAGAAAATAGCAGTTACAAGAATTAAATAAAACCCTATACAAAAGTATCACAAATTTGACATGAAATAATTTTATACTGTAGATCTACTCCTAAGAAATCTACCAAAATTGGTTTCATCATTTTTGGAGCCAAAATGAGCAAGTTATGATTTTTGGAAGTATTTAAATAAATCCATAAATTCATTTTCTTGAAATCTAAAAATCCACCCAGCCCGAAAAAGCTACACGTCCCCGGATCAGTGCACCCCAAGCTCCACTGAGCCTCTGTGAGTGGGCCCCGTGAATCCACTTGCCAGACACAAAGAGAGAGGGAGGGGCGCCGGCGGCCACATCTCGCCGGCGGCGAGGTCTCAGCCAACGAGGGTGCCACCAACCGATTCCCTGCACACATAGGAACACGTGGGGGTGGAAGATGGAGGAGTTGGTGGAGTGGAGCATGGACAGTGGCGTGAATGGCGGACGTGGCTGTGCAGTTGACGCCGGTGAGGTCGAAGCTCGGCAGCCCAGAGCTCTACTCACGGTAGTAGCTAGGTAGGAAGCTTCTACAGGCCATGGCGAGCTTGGCGTGCAAGAAAACGAAGAGTGAGAGGGCGTAGGAGGCTCTGGCCACGCACATCGGCCAACGGCGGCCATGGCGGGCATCGGAGGAGAAATGCCCAAATTGGGCTCTACCTTGACTCAATCGAAGGTGCAAGCGGGTGCGCGAGGTAGCTCAAGCCAAAGCGAAGTTGCGTGCGCGAGCGTGGTAGCTAAGGTGGAGCACTGACGGCGGCGTTCGCCGACGGAGTGGACAGCGGCGAGGGCAGCAAGCTCGCCTACGCTGCTCTTGGCGAGGGAGAAGAAGGCGGGGCAGAAAGATGAAGTAGACGGGGGAGGAGCGGAGCGCCTGGCAGATTTGAAGGCGAGCGTCGGCTCGCTGGGCCCGCGGGGTGCTACTCGGCCAGTGACGTCGGCGCATGGCGGCCACGGGGCGGCCGGCTCCTATGCATGGTCGGTACGGTCGCATCTGCGCGTGTTGATGGTCACTAATGCTCAACCATCAACTATTGCATGAAATAGCATGAAATGAATCACAAAGCATAGTTGTAGGGTTTGATTCTAACGAGTTTCACGAATTGTGTTGTTCTCACATGTTTTGTAGGATATTTAATATTTCACTATATAAAAGTATCTCAAGTGATGAATTAGAGCACATCATTGTGAAGAGCTCATCGAGACGATCGAAATGGACATATCATTTGCTCTATTTGGAGTTCCAGAGAGAAAGTCCCTGATGGATACGACTCGGAAGATTCAAGAAGACTCTGGAACCATTAGGAAGCAAGAGTTTTAGGGACTAACATAATAATTTCCATAGCTTTTATGAATTGTGAATTTTTAGGGATAAAAATAGAATAAGCCAATAAGGAGTAAGAGTCAAGAAACCGAACCAAATCAAGTCGGAATTCCGCGAAAATTGACAGGAAGGTTCTAGAGGACACAAGAAGACACGAGAATGAAGCAAAAGCCCGAAGGATGACAAGTGGGGCCGGCTGGCCCCACATGTCAGGCCGGTCGGCCTAGGCCCACCTCCAAGTGAGACCAGCTTCCCGTGACGGCCTCCAACCGACCTCTATGACGCATCTCAACCATTGTTTCAAGTCAGTTTGATCCGAGGGCTGCGGTTCACCCCACCGGGCTATATAAGCAGGGGTAGACCCCCTCCCTCAGGCCATCTCCATCTTCATTAGCTACATCCAGAGCAAAAGCTAGGGTTTCATCCCTCCATCCAAGTAGAAGTAGAGATCCCTCTAGATGATCGTCTAGTTCTAGTTCTTCTAGTTCTAGTTCATCTAGTTGTAAACTAGAGATCAGGGAGAGAGGAGAGGAGAGAGCTGAGGAGCCGGATCTATCGGATCTTCCTCGACATTGTACTTCTGCAGCATCTGGTTCATCTTGAGCAATCTCCAGGCTCTTCATTATTTATTTCTAAGTATTTTGTTTTAGTTCTTGCTTTATTATATTTACTGGATCTCTGCTCGTATTGAGTGCTCTAGTTATTCTAGATAATTAGAGTAGTAAGCGCTAGTGTAGATGTGTTGTCTAGACTAGGGTTTACCTGAGTTTGCGCTCAATCCCATGGTTAGTTGTGGTAGCCCACAAAGGTGACAACTCTGTCTGGTCTTTGTAATCCACCACATTCGGGTTGGTGTTTCGTAGAGCTTTTTGGTAGCCTTCCCCCGACTACTTCCTTCCCAATCTTTTTCAAGAGTTGGAAAGATACTGTTGCTCCAAAGTAGGTAAAATAGAGTACGTCTTTGACAAGATAGAACCACTTAGAAAACCCTAAAATCCCTCTCTACCCTATAATTACCCTTTCATTGGACGTTTCTAATTCTTCTAGTACACTTCACATTCCCCGTGGAAATCGATACTCTGGAATACTCCCGGGTGAAAGCTACATCGGTATCCATGCGCTTGTGGATCTTTTCCTTTTCGCATTTAAAATACCCAACAAGCTTTCTGGCGCCATTGCCGAGGAACGGTAGCTGTTCTAGAATCAAACCAAGTTCGTCCGAGTTTCATTTTTCTTTTTACCACCTTTTTACCACTTTTTTCTTTTTACCACTTTACCACATGTATTCCACTCCTATCTATAAATATTCTGCTCCAAAGGGTGACATGTTGGAGCCCCCACCATCTTCACACCCCATTCTTACAGATGGCTATAAGCTTCACCCTGCTTTCATAGCCATGGTTGAGGACAAACCCTTCTCAGGGCTAAATGATGAAAATCCATACACCCACCTTAGGGAATTTGAGCACTTGTGTTCTTGCCTCGCTATTGCGGGCATGACATAGGAGACCATCAAATAGAAATTGTTTTCTTTCTCACTTTTGGGAAAAACAAAACAGTGGTATGCTCATTCTGTACGAGACGTAAATGGAGATTGGGATGAACTTTAGAAAAACTTTGGTCTAGCATTCTTCTCACCATCCCAAGTTAATGCCCTTTGAATAGAAATTCTTACATTCCAACAGAAGGAGAAGGAGACTCTAGGAGCAGCCTGGGCTAGATTCACAAGCCTTAAAAACACTGGCCTAGACCTCTCTTTGCCTGACCACATACTTTTAAATCACCTCCATCATGGTCTTAGCAAAGAAGCTGCTTTTCATCTTGACCTATCTTCCAGAGGTTCGTTCACACACATGTCCTTTAGTGAGGGGGAAGCCATTCTACAGAAAATCCTTGAAAACACCCCTTACACAGGCATCTATGATGAGTTTCCCAAAGAAGAAAAATAAAAACGAGTCTAGCCCCGAGCCAAAAGAGGAGGAATATGCAACCGAATCTAAATTTTTTCAAATCCTTCCAATAATTTGGTTGCTACTCCTAGACAAGAAAAGGAAGTTTTGATAGCTAAATCACAACCACTCCAATCCCAAGATTTAGCTATCGATCCTAAACCATCAATACCCCAAAATCCTCTAAGGGAAGAAGAAATTCCACCTTTGGAAAGCTCTGACCTTTCTGATACTGATGGTTTAGACTTCTAGTTTCATAAGAGACCTTCAAGCGAATATAATTCAAATCCTCTTCAGAAGGGATCTCTTATAAAATGTCCTTATTCCCAATGGGAAGAATTCGAGGATGGCATGTCGAATAATGCCATAGAAGGACAGCCTTGCCATACAGAAAATCCTATCTGCTGTCCTAATATGTTCATAGACGACACAAATTCTGGACCTATCTCTAAGCCCATCCTTGTCTTCGAAGATCCCCCTTATGCTCGTCCTTTCCAGTCTCATGATGATCCTAGAAATCTACTAAGTCAACCAAACCATAGGAGTCATGAAGACCATAAGGATGACCAAGAGATACTACAACAGTGGCTAGAATGTGTAGAATGGATGGACAAGGAAGAAGCCTTAATGGAATCCAACCTTGACTTAGCTTCAAATGGTGAGATTTCAACTCCCTTTGAAGACGAGACTTATCCATCTATAGAAGAGGCCCTAGATGAGACCAACTCAAGAGTCACCAATCCAAGTGAAACTCTGAACACTCAGATTGGAGACGAAGATGACATCAATGAGCGTGGAAATTACTCCATAACCATCTCATTAAAACCATGCTCATATGAGACATCTCCCAATTCAATTGGTCTCTCCAACCTCAGCACATTCGAGATCTCCAGCCCCCTTATTCTTTCTAGTTACAAAAACTTCAAAAGGGTGGTTGTAGATGCATATGTTTATCATAAATATTGTAGATCTCGTTGTGATTGAATCTTGAGATAGGAACACTTAAGTTGGTGTTGGAGGGGAAACCACTTCACCAAAAACATCTTGAAGGTTTCCCAAAAACAAGCTTAGTGTCCTAAACCAAGCACGTCCTAACATGAGTGTTCACCTCTCTGCTATGCTACCCTTATGAAATGAGCATAGGGATATAATTGTGAAAATATTCCTTTAGGTATTCTTGCCACTAACCTTTTCAGGTCTGGAGCAAAAAGAACGAAGGAATGACGAACATAAGGTATGCCCAACCAATCATCATGCAACATTGAATTAGATCCATCCAAACTTGATTTTTGCAAAATTCAAGCTTGGGGGATAACTTTCTAAGAACATTCCCTGCCATGTTGCTATTCTGGTTGTCTCTACCTTTAAGACATGCTCAATTTGCTATACATTAATCATGTTCTCTTCCATCACCACTTGAGTAAATCTCTATAATGCTTTCATGCCACCTTTGTCTGTCATAAGTAAGTGTTGGTTTAGAAGTACTGCACATACTTCTATTGTCTTTTAACATAAGTGTGGTGCTTAGGTTAAATAGCCTTCCTTAATCTAATTAGACATGGAGTCTGGTTTGGTTATTGAACTAAAAACTACTTGTGTGCACATTGTATATTTTATTGGACTAACCCCTGCAGGAGAAACTTTTAAAAGTCAAACTGGAAAGTCCTGAGATAAACTCACACGGAGAGAAAAGAGGTACATGAACTTCAACAACCTTGCTCAAGGGAAACATAGCTCACGCATCATGGAGAGATCCATGGAACAAGAAGACGAGTGCCATAACATAAGATCTACACTCACTCCATGGAAGAGGGTGAACAAATCTCCATCAAGCCCCTTCAAGACAATGAAGGGAGCACAAGGACTGTCAAGAATGTCAAGACTAGAAGAACAAAAAGATGGTGAGACTAAAGAGAAAGGAGTGAGGAGTGCAACAGAGAAGACAAGCCATTCATGAGCACAACTAGCTAGGCAAGAGAAGCTTCCACAAGATGTTTGGTACCATCACTTTTCAATGACAAAGGTACCATCTTGAGGACACACTTTGAACAAGACATGATGTGGGGGTATAAACCCCTATACCCTTATGGCTAGACATGGGCAGGCCCAGGCCAGACGGTCCGGCCTATTACATGACGACGCGCGATCCAGATCATCGGGATGGAGTCTCGCGCAAGATCAAACCAGACTTGGGAATCAAGCAAAGTCTTGGTCGGTTAGATTAGGAATCCTTATCCGGCTCTGTATGGCAATTGTAACCAGCTAAGATTAGTTTCTAAATCTGTAACCTTGACTCCCGGACTATATAAGGAGGGCAGGAGACCCCCCTCAAAAACATCGAAACATACTCTAGGGCAATCTAGCTTGTAATACATTGTTCGAGACAGCAATAACAAGGCAGAGCAGGACATAAGGTATTATGCCCACACGACAGCCTGAACCTGGGTAAACCCGCATGTTGTTCTGCGTCACCATCTCGTTCGTGGCTTGCACACCTGTCTGCCGACAATCTACTACCTTGGGTATACCTCTCGGTAGACTGTCGACCAGGTTTTGTCGACAGTGGCGCGCCAGGTAGGGGGTGTGTGTACTGCTTTTCAGGCATCCGAGATGGTCATCTTCCCCGACTCCATGGCCACGGCGGTGGGCCTCACGTTCACGATCGGCCAGATCACCTGGACCACCGGCTCCAACAACTTCGTCGTCACAGCCATGGAGGAGGTGCAGATCCGATCTGCTTCGACTACTTCCCCGACACCGGCGTCGACTACGACTACGCTGGCTCCGGCTTCGCTTGCACCAGCACCATCACCGACCACGCCGGCAACTCATCGACTCCTTCCTCGCTACCAGGGGAGGAAACACGACACCACCGACCTGATCGACTCCATCGACCAGCTCGGTGGTAAACTCTCGTTTACCCTAGCTCTGGTCGACTCGCTCTAAGAGCAGTTTACTAAGCAGAACTCGAACGGCTACAACAGATCTACTGGACCTGCTCGAGCCACCTGTTTTCAACGGTTTAGTATAGATCTAGTGGTCACTTCAAATCCTGAAGGGCGCTTCACTCGACCTCGACCTCGACGATGCAACTTCGTCAATATGGTGGGCTCTGATCAAGTTTTGATCCATACCACCCAGACATATAGCCATTTGAGCTCCGGATCGAGCACTGCGTCCGATGAGAATACTCAAACCATGGTATTACACCATGTGAGTAGCGGTGATGAAGAGATGCTACATCCTCCAGGCTTTCCTCGAATCCCGGCCTTCCCTCCAAGGCGTGGCGCCATGATCAACGTGGTTAGCCAAGATGAAGACCCACCCGCTGGGGGCGAGACCGATCAACAGTGACAAGAGCAACAACAGTGCAATGCAGATCGAGCTCAACGTCACATAGATGAAGATGCACGCCTAGCACAACAGCAAGCAAACCGCGACCAGCAAGAAGCTGATGTTGCAGCTAGGCGTAACTGATTGCAAGGGCGCAACCTCAATGATGCTTTCGACATGGTGGGGAACAGACCAGTATTCAAAACCCCAAGCACCAACGTGGCTGTCGCCATTGAAAGCCTGAAGCGGTTACCAGATACCCCGGAAATCCAAAACATCCGAGAGGATTTGCAGGCTTATCTCCAGGCGGCCATGGTTCAGACCAATGAACATGTCGCGGGCTCATCGGTGTCTAGCGCGACTAGCAGGAGCTGCCAACACTCCAGTCGACCTTTCAGGTCTGGTCAACGTGGCTTACACGCACCCGCCGGCCTAGACCACCACGTAGGCAACGATAATCGCGGAAACAACATAGCTCCTGGTGTCAATCCAGGAGCTGATGGAGGCAATGACGACAATCGCGGAAACCCTCCCCACAATGACAATCACCAGCTCGACCACCGCTGCAATAACAACAACGACGACCGGCGCAGCGACAACCGGCGTAATGACCACCGGGACCACCGTCGTCAGGGACAACAGTACGGTGACGAACGAGATCACCATGATGGCAATCACGATCTCCGTCGCGACCTTAACAACCGTGACCTATGTCCTCGCATTGAACAGAGAGCTCAGGACCGTGCGTCCCATGAAACCAGTCGTCGCATGGAGTATGATATGGTCCACGGTCCCCCGGGCCCCAAGTAATTCACCAACCACCTACGACAAGTCGTCTGGCCTAGAGGTTTTAAGCTTGAAAAGCTTAACCATTACGATGGCAAGGTCAATCCCGAGCTATGGGTCTAACTTTACGAGACCGCCTGCAGATCTGCTATGGGCAACGAGCATGTCATGGCCAATTACTTTCCCGTGGTGGTCGGCCCGGTGGGGCACCAATGGCTTGTCAGTCTCCTAGAGAATCACTTCGACTCCTGGTATGCTTTGCGTCAAGCCTTTGTCGAAAACTTCATTGCTACCTATGAACAGCCAGGCAACAAGTACGATCTGTAGCGCATCCGCGACATCAGGGACAAACCATTGCGCGAGTACATCCGACGCTTCTCGGATATGCGCATCAGGATTCCCAGGATCACCGACAACGAGGCTATTGAAGCCTTCATTACTAGTCTGCGCTACCACAATGATCTCAGGGACAAGCTCCTTCGTAAATGGCCTATAACGGTGGTCGACCTCCTCACCACCGCTAAGAAGTATGCGGATGCCGATGACGCCAAGAAGCTGCTGAACGAGGGCACCAGCAAAGCACCGTACTCCCCACGACGTGACGACTACCGCGACAACCGCCGCCGTGATGACTTTAGAGGTCGCAGCGACATCAGGGACCGCCGTAACGATAATCGTGATCGGCGCGACAACAGAAATCAGCACGGCGATCGTCGTGACAACTTCAAGGGCAAGCGTGCTCGCGATGACGACGGCGAGGTCAACGCCGTGAAAAAATTTGGTGGGCGTCGCAATTATGAAGAAGACTACATTAAAGCCTTGAAGGGGCCTTGTCCAGCTCATCCTAAGTCCAACCATACGTTGGAAAACTGCAAGGTCCTCAAGGAGATCTACCGCCGCAAATAGGCTTCAGAAAATGCTGACAAGCCTAATGACGCAACAGACCAGCGTAACCGCAGGGACGACGACAAGGACGATCCTGACAAGAACCCCAACCACCAGTATCAGGAACCAGTGAGGCATGTTGCAACCATCGTCGGGGGTAAGGTGTCTGTTGAAAGGAAACGCGAGCGGAAGCTGCTCGCCCGCGCTTGCCTGAACGTGGCCAAGGCAGACGACCTCATTGCGGATCCAAGACTACCCCCCTGGTCACACCGAGAAATCAACTTCAGCAGGGCAGATCAATGGGCCACCATTCCCGAACTAGGTCGTTTCGCTCTTGTCCTCAGCCCCTACATCAATAAAGTGCAATTTGATAGGGTGCTCATTGATGGCGGTAGTTCCATCGACATCCTGTTCAAGAATAGCCTCTCAGCATTGAACATATCTGAAGCTGACTTGAAGCCATACGACGCACAGTTCTGGGGGGTCCTGCCCGGACAGAGCTCTACGCCTCTCGGGTAGATTACCCTACCTGTGCAGTTTGGCACGGCAGACCACTTCCGTACCGACTACGTCAACTTTGTGGTCGCTGACTTCGAGGGTACCTACCATGCTATCCTTGGTCATCCCGCGATCACCAAATTCGTGGCCGTACCTCATTACAGGTACTTGATGCTTAAGATGCCAACAGAAAAGGGAGTCCTCACTCTCAGAGGCAATGTATTCGTTGCCTATACCTGTGAAGAGGACAGTTTTCGCGTAGCTGAAGCCCACGACCTCTCCCTGCGCATGGCGGCAACGACGATGGAGGCAAAGAAGTCTCCTCCAAACCAGCCGGAGATTCCAGAGCTCGAAGAACCACGAAAGTCTATCAAGTCCAAGGAGTACAAAGAGATCCAGCTGGTCGAGGGTGACTCCAGCAAGACGGCACTGATAGGGTCAAACCTTGACCCCAAATAGGAAGATACGCTAGTCCGGTTCTTGAGAGAGAACGTAAGCGTGTTCGCTTGGAGACCATCAGACATGCCCGGTGTATCTCGAGACCGGATCGAGCACTCCTTGAACGTCGACCCCAAGGCAAAACCCGTCAAGCAGAAGCTGTGGTGGTTTGGGAAGGACAAAAAGGAGGCTATTAGGATAGAAGTTACACGGCTTCTTGCAGCCGGTTTTATCAAAGAGGTGTATCACCCGGACTGGTTAGGCAATCTGGTTCTTGTACGCAAAAAGAATCACTACTAGGATCCAGCTCTGTCGTGACGCCTATATTGGGATGCAATATGGCTATTTTGGTTGCAATACAGATCAATTGCATCTATTTATGGTCGTTGATGGGTGGTTGCATTTGGAACGGTGCAATAGGTTCTTGCATCCTTTTGGATGTGGTGTTGCAATATGGTGGTTTTGCAATGCACAAAAAAACTAACGCAACCAGGTTCTGGTTGCAAGCACAAATATTGCAACCAGCAGAATGGTTGCTTGAGTTACTATTGCGACGAAACACGTGGATGCATTAAGATAGAATTGCCATGAACGAACTTGTCACAAAATAGCTTTATTACCACTCCATAGTTACATGGGGATATGGCCATATTGCCATGCAACGTGCTCCATTGCATGAAATAAATCTTGCAACGTAACAAATTTAGTGGCTAGAGTCACAATTGCCACGTTCATTTGCCAGTGGCAATAAAAGGTAATGCAACGAATCATTGTTGGATGTAAAGATGGAAAATGCAACCACTCATTGTTGGTGGTAATATATAGAAAATACAACGAATCATTTTTGGTGGTAATAGATGGAAAATGCAACAAATCATTATTGGTGGTAGTAGATGGAAAAAGCAACCAATCATTGTTGGTGGTAGACACATCCTATAGCAACACATAAAGTTTGTGGCAATAATGTATATTGCAACAACAAACAGTGGTTGCATAGTAGTTTGTTGCAACGAGGGCGTTTTGGCCCGCGCCTTTTTAATTTCTTTTCGTAGCTAGAAATTTAATTGTTGTTACGAAATAATTGTGCCATGAGTAGATTTCATCATCAGATATAAAAACTCAAACTTTCATTAATTGTAACCTTATGTCTCAACCAGAATAATTATACAACAAGAATAATGTTAAAGTAAACTACAAAGTCACCACCACGAATGCAAGCATAACCATCCTCTCAAACTACAAAGTCTAAAACTATGTTTGCCATAGCAAAAAAAAAATTATATCTTGATTCACTCATTCATCTCTTGATGAACCACCACCACCAGCACGCGGGCATAATCCTTTATCTAATTCTTATGGTTGTCCAAGCTGCCCTGCATTTTATAAACAGATATAAAATGATTTAATGTAATATAGGAACCTTATTTGCAGATATATCTTTAGTAGCATAACTTTAAGTGCTTTGAAACATGAGTCCATAGCCGTTGTGTAACTGCATCCTTTTGTTTTCATTTCTTAAATAGGAAAAAGGATGTGAAAAAGGAGGCAGATTCTTTAATGGACGGGGTTCATGCATGCACATACTACACATAATTAATAATATCATTAGAAAAAGAGATATTTGTCAAGAGAAAATAACACACTAGAGGAACAAAAATGAAAAAAAAAATCAGAACCAGAACGTTCAAGTAATGAATCAGGTAAACTCACTGACATTTGCATCACAAATTCAGAAAACAAAGCATGTAATGTTATCCATCATTATCAATCCACCAACATAAATTTCTAATTCTCTAATGTTCTAATCTAACAACAATAGAACAGACTGTAGTATGTAACTATCTAGGAAGGAAGAATACTTGGAACATAAGTACATAACATTATTAGTTCAATGCATCTTGCATTGGCACGCCGATGACAATCTGGTGAAGAACATAGTAATTGTTAAGACGCACATTAGAGAGTGACTGGAAACAAAAAAAATCATTTATATAAATTCAGTGCAATAAGCAATTACAGGTTCAGAGCAATGAGCAAAGCAGGTTCTAACCTCAGACTTCGTTATAGTTGCAGGAGTGCAGCAAACAAAGAACTGGGATGTGAATACAACTCATAAAATACCTAGATACATAGTGCAGCAAACAAAGAACTGGGATGAGCACAAGTGTATATTGTTGGTCTAGAAATAGATACATAGGTAGTAGGTGCTATATTCATATTGCTGGCAGGCTCTATTTTTACATCACCTTTTGCAATTTTATCTTCCACTATCTTCTTCAAAACCATGGCCTGACCCACTAAGGTTAAAACTCCACTAGGTTGTGCTGTCACTATGACTGTAGCAAGTGCAAACAAGCAGAAAACATACTACTCCCTCCGTCCCATTGAAACTGTCGTTGGAAAAGCGTGTCTCCCTCACAAACACGTTTCCCGGACGACACTTTCAATGGGACGGAGGGAGTAGATACTAGTACTAACCATAAAATTATGTACTACTTTCCTATAAAACTCATATCCTAAGCATAAGTCCAGCACGCAGTATCAGATGCTTATACACCAATGAAATTATGAAAAGAACCAATTTACAGAAACAGTTTTGGGCAACGTAAAAGAAAACATTAGGCAATAGAATACAGAAATAGTCACTCTCAAGTGGCCTACATACTGTAGAACTAGCCCACCTAGCTTCATAATAGCTTTGCTTAGGTTCAGTAAACCAAATTAGTGAAACTGATACTTGGAGGAATGGTAGAGGATGTCTCAAAATTCCACTATACTGAAACAACAGACAGAGACCAGCCTCTGCAATTGTACCAGGACCAGCCTGCAAATGACAGAAAAACATGTGTCATTCAGATTGAATCAGTGCAAAAGACAAGTAAACACTGCAAACACGCAAGTAGTCCAAAATAAACAGTCATCAAATAACTCAAAGCGTCACAGGCAAAGGACAAACTTTTGTTATGATGCAGTCGCAGGAGGCCATCCACTTCTCCATCTGTGTTTCGAACCCTCTGATCTGGTGAATGAAGACAAAAGAGCTTGAGACATCTGGCAACCACAACCAGCAGTTCCAATTTTCAAACCGTAAATGCAGAGGTGTATATCCATCTGAAATGCGCATCTAGAGTTTCTGAACAAGGCATCGTCATGCTCCAGATCCGGCATATTCAGTCTCATGCATGGTACCTACCTTGACATCGTGCATGGTACCCCCTTGACAGGGCCCTTCCATCTGAGGGACTGCAGGGTGGATCGTGGCGCCTAGTTCCTCAGTAGCAACGGGTGGGGAGGTGGAGGGGAGCGCGCCGCTGGGAGGGGCTGAGGGTCGTGCGCCACAGGAAGGGGGCAGGGGTCGTGCGCTGCAGGAAGGGGGTGGCACCGCCATCCGATCCCCCGTGCCCCGGCCGGCTCATCTCTTCGCTCGTGAACTCCTGGCAGGGATGTGGAGCAGCACTAGGGCGGTGAGGTGGGGGCGGATCTAGTGAGGTGAGGTGGCGGCGGCGGCGGCGGCAGGGTATAGGCATGCGGTGGCGGCGGCGGCGGCCGCGGTGCGATAGGAGATGGAGGGGAATGATTTGGATTTGTTTTGGAGAGGGGCTGTGAGTGCATTTTTGTTTTGAATAGAGAGAGATCAATCGTGCGGGTCATCCGGCCGAGGCAGAGCGCGTGAATTGTGGACTTTTATGGGCGGGAGTTTAGGACTTTAGGCCCGCCAATATTTAATAGACGGTCAATTTTTGAAATTATAGATGGTCAATTTTATTGTGGCAATTTGAATTTTTCTTTAAATATCTGAAAATTTGGGATCATCGTATTTGCTAATAGAATTTCAAATGACCATAAATAGACCACTCGTATGCTTGTTCTTGAATATTCTCCAAAACAAAAGGTTATAAACAAAAATAAAATAGGCTAAAATACATTTAAACAAATATGAAACACAATACGAAATCGGTTCTAAACTATAAATCGATTTGATTTTTTTAGGTTCATAGCTATTGCTATATAGCACAATCATAGGGTTCACATATTTATTTATGTAATATAACTAATATTTTTGGCTATAATATATACTTTTTTTTTCACAATTTCCTACTCTCTCTGTTCCAAATTATAAGACGTTTTGGTATTTCTAGATACATAATTTTTACTATGTATCTAGACATAATCTATATCTAGGTACATAGCAAAAGCTATGCATTTAAAATAGCTAAAACGTCTTATAATTTGGAACGGATGGAGTAGATAAGTACCATGTGTTACAACTGAAATATGTTTTCAAGCTGTAATTCTCCTGTATGACCTCGCAACAAAGCGGTACTTTTCACTGCAACACAACAATATGTTTGTTAATCTCTACCTAATGTTAAAGAATAAAATGTTTATTCTAACTCATGTTTTTATTCCCATAATACCTTTGGTCCTTCATTCGTTCCCTGCGTGCATCTAGGGGTGTTTGAAACTACTCCACTCCATATTTTTTTTACCAAACAGGTTCAGCTCCATGCAGCTCCGCCCTAGCAAAAAAAAAAGGTGGAATTGTGAGTGTTTCCCAAACTTCAGATTTTTTGTGGAGCTACTTCACAGTTGAGTTTGAAGCAAAGTTCATGAAAGCAGTTCAAAATACCCCCTTATTTGGAGTAGTTCTAGCTCTGCTCGAGTTGAACATGGAGTAGTTCCGGCTCCGTCTGAGTTGAAGTCCTTGGTCCATTCTCCCATGTGTGTTGTGCAACCGGTGGTGATCAGGCCGACTATCACCTTTGACTTACACCAACGGGGCCAAAACCGTCGGTGAAGGAGCTTCTAGAACTGGTGGTGATAAACTTTCTGTGTAGCAGTGACACCAAACACGGACACGAACCATAGCGCTCTGTGAGGCCTCGTTCCTGCCATTCAGGCCCGAGGACACACCACGCCCGTAGACAGAAAGGAAGCCGCAAGGAGCTTTTGGAGCTTGACTCCTTATTAAATGGTCTTGAACAATGAGGCAATGACCGAGATATGCATGCATGAGAACGAACGGAGGAGCAGGTGTCTAGGTGCGCCAAGGGCGACACACAAAACACAACTTGCTCTTACTCTTAGCTAGCTACAGTATAGTAACCATCAGTGCACGAAAACCAGCTAAGCTAACTAGGAACTGAAATGGAGGACTACGATCTCAAGTTTCAGTGCTCTGCTCTGTTGATGTCCTAGAAAATCCCTCGATTTTCTTTGGTTTTATATCTGATTATTGGTATTACCATATATGTATCCCTAATAATAAAGAGGCAAAATTACAGGCTCTTTTTTCGTCCATCCATTTATTTGGTCCGTCTCCCTTTAACTACCGGACGATGGAGAGTTTTTTTTTCTATCTAGACTCATATATATATATATATATATATATATATATACATATACATATATGTATATATACATATATGTATATATACATATATATATATATACATATATGTATATATACATATATATATATATATATATATATATATATATATATATATATATATATATATATATAACCCGTGCTCATACAGGAATCCTAATTGAAATAGGAATCTTTCGTTCCCACACAGAATATGTTTATACTTTCCATAGCCGGAGTCACAATCCGTCCCTCCTTCAATTCGAATCGGACAACAATAGCACGTACAGTGCCATCAACAGCTTCTTGTGGACACGCAACTCTTTTTTAGATATCCGGTCCCAACCCAACCCATGTGATCTCACTTCCATACGACGTTCTAAATCAAGACAAATCTCTCTCTAATATTTCCCTTTTGCACATAGGATCCAAAAAGGTGCCATCACTCCATTGGTCACATGAGCTGTCTCTATTTTTCTTCATCCATGACATGTGGGCTCACCAAGAGATACAAGATACCAAATTGAGCTGGTGTTAGATGCACACAACGAATCGCCGAACAAAATCTAACACAGAATCAAACCATATAGCCACAAAATCAAATAAAAATCAAACTTTAAAGCAAGAAGATCTCATCATCTTGGTTTGGGATCTAGACCTTGCCGTCAAGAACCGAGCAGCAACGATGGCATTGTGCGCAGGGCCGGCCGCCGGGTAAGGCCTGGTTTTCGATAGTCAACTTCTTGGCCAAGGTAAATATAATACAACACTTTGCCCCATGGGGCCATCTTGATCCGCTGCAGGCTTCCTAGAATCACCACGGGAGCCGGACAACATTGAGCAGTGTGGGATGCACTGCGTGCTCACGGCCGCCCCGCCGCCCATGGATGCTGCAGACATCCACGTGATGCGGCGGCGGCACGGCACAGAGGAGAAGGAGGTCGACGACAAGCCGACATGCTATAGCCCTTGGATGCTACTGACACCGCAACGATACAGCTGCAGTTCCACAATGACATGGAGGAGGAAATCGATGAAAAGTCCGCTGAGCAGAACAACAAGGCGCCCATGCCTGTGCCGCCACCCTCGGACACCTTGAACTCTGGGCTCTGCCACGACACGACCACCGCAGTGGCAGAGCGGCGAGGTAGCGGGCATGGCAACACCATCGGCCAAGCAGGGAGGGAGGCAGCTGGATTGTAGAAGGGGGGAGCAGAGGAGGCAAGGAAGAAGAGTAGAAGACCGCCTCCAGCATTGCGTGCTGGTGATAATATACCCGTGCGTTGCTATGTTTTTTTAAATGTTGCTACATATTTTTTTTAATTTTTTGATATTTTTTATTTTTTAAATTATTGCAAGTAGCAGATATAAATTATATGTCCCGTTGCAACGCACGGGTATATTTGCTAGTATAATATTAAAGAGTCAAAATTTGTCCTTTTTGGTCCACATTCTCCAATGATTAGACAATAGAAAGTTTCTTTTTCTGTCTAGACTTATATGACCCATGGTCACAGGAAGTATAATAGCTTGCATCTAGCGTCATTGATACGGAATCAGATTCAAAGAAATATTGGGTCGTGCCCTTCGTATCTCTATGATCCGGACTCATGAGCCGTACTCAGAGCAAGTATATATAATATGATTTAGAATTTAAAATATTGTATAAATAAATATATAAACTAGTAAATCTAAATTTCTGTTTAGATATGCAACGATTAGTTTCCCTCCAAATTTTCCCTCCGAAAACCAAAGCCTAGCTATTGCCTAATCGATTCATTTTCCCAGAGTCCTGTTCGTCGTCCTCCGTTATCTCCTCCCCTCTCCCCCAATTTGACGCGACGCTCCGAGGCCGCCGGCGGCGGCTCGCTTGCCTGCTCTGCCTCCTCTCCGGCCGCCCCTAGGAAAATCCTCGAGAAGCCCAGTGCCATGGTCAAGGTGGTCCCTGCGGAGTTGCAGCCCGAGCGACAGGGCACCACGGTCCTGACTCCTGAGAAGCATCGGGTAAGTAAAAGCCAGCCAAGCCCCAATTTCGTTTGTGCCGATCCTCAATCGGGCTTTTACCTTTCCTTGGCACCTTGCGAATGCAGGCATGAGCTCAAGAACCTGGACCCCATTCCTCCTTCTCGGCGAGTTCTCAGGTACGCCGAAGAGGAACCTCGACTTGTTTTCGCCCAAAATTCCAGTCTTTTGCAAATTACATGCTTTGATCATCGGAATCTTGGACTTAGCCTCTAAATATTGCTCACCCTCTCTCTTGATTCGTCTCGCATTCCCCAAGCCCGCTTGATTCCCTGACCACCCGCAAAAAGGATTCGAGACGCCCGCGAGCTGTTCGCTAAAATGTTGCCTTCTGAATATTTCCTATAGCGGATTCTCCTTGTGGTTTAGAAATCTATATTTTTTTCTCCTTTTTAAGTAGCATCCGTATTGTGAAGATCCAGGAGCTACATCTGCTCGGAGCTGTGCAGAAGGGTGTGGCCTGTACCCCTGTCTGGATTGTTGAACCATTATAGAAGTGTTAAGAAGCAATCCGTGGCTACAGGAGATGGACCAATAGGATTACAGGATCCCATCTACAAGGATTAGTGACTTATATTAAATCCTAGTCTTAGAAACTAATCCAACGATCAAATGTAAACCGTAGTTTACGTAAGGCCTACTCCTCCTATTGCGGAACCGACATCAACGGGAGTATATCCGTTGGCGGGCGCATATCCGCGTCCCCGAACCGTCGCCTCCGTTCTCTCGTGGCGACACTTCACCCTGTATAAATTCCGAGATCATTCAATGGAAAGTGATGGTTCGATTCATTCTTTCTCTCGATCTCCACTGCTTTTAGACACGTTATCAGCACGCTCTGAGAATCGAGAGAAGTTCCATCGAGAAAGGTGAGATGGATCCCGAAACCTCACCGTCGATCATGACCGCCATTCTCTTCGAAGTTCCCCTCACCCGCCGCGCACCTCTGCTCCTCGACGCCGCACGCCTGGCGAAGAGCCGCGCCCAGCACCGTCGCGTCTTCGGCCGTCGCCGTCGCCGCGACCGCCGTAGCCGCCGTCGCACTCGCCGTGGCCGCGACAACCGTCGCCGCCCTCGCTGTAGCCGCGGCAACCGCGCCCAGCGCCTCATCGCCAACAACGGTGCCCAGGCTTCAGGAGCGGCGCCGGCACCACCAGCGCCGGTCGCGACTCCACCGCCACCACCGCCGGTCGCGTCTGCAACTCCTCTTCGTCTGCCGTCGCCGACCCCAGGGTCCTTCACCCTGGCGGCCGGACCAAGGGACGGCCCAGCGCCGTACGCGTTCCAGCAGGCCGGCCAGTCTAGCGCCGTCGCGGCTCCAGCAACCGTCCCGGCGGCAACCCCGCCGGGCCTGGCTCCAGCAACTCCTCCGTCGGTGTGGGCGCGTCGCGTCCGCCGTCGCCTGACCACCGAACCCGAGGAGTACAGCCCCGGCCTCCGCCCCGGCTCCTGGACTGCGACCTTCCAGAGGTTCTCCAATGGAGTCCTCCCCAACCGCTCCAATGGCGAGGCTGGCCCCTCCGGCGAGGGGGGCTACTCGCCCAACTAAGCGGCGAAGCAGGACTGGAAGGAGGCGGAGGCAGCAATGGCAGACGACGGAGCGACCGAGCAGCGAGTCGGAGTTGCTGGATAAGTTCTCAACCTTATCCCCGCTAATAATTTATTTGCGTCGTCCTGCCCTCACGAGTCGTACAGAAAATGTCGACATCGTGTGCTCATCCGAATAAAGCTGCCTCTTGCATGTGGCCGCCTCCGCATGTGACTTGTTTAGTAGTATATTCTAATTTGTGATTTATGACTATGTTTAGTACTAGTGACTACAGTTAGTACTATCAGCAGCCATTCACTTCAAATCCTTCGGGGTTTTCATCATGTAATTAGCGCTGCACATTGTGTCAGGACTCGGTTAAATGTTCAAAGTATTTGTTCGTGTAACAAATCCAATAGCATTTGTTCCAGTTACTATTTTATTGCAATTATTTATATTTGTATTTTTTGCAATACGACACAATTTTTAAGTCTACTTTAACTATGCAAAAGTTGAATACTTAAATAAATGTCACAATCACTTCACGTGTACCTTAAAGAGATAATATTGGATATTTAAATTTATTTGCCTTTGCAAATAAATAATTCATTTTATATGGTCTATATATTATGTCATCACATAATCATTACCTATAAAATGTTTCCAATATTTAAATTTCACATTAAATAAATCATTCTTGATTCAAATTTAATGTGCCATTTTACGGTTCACATTTAAGTTTTAAATTTTTACTTAAATATATTTTACATATATCTTACAACACATCAATTGCCTTACATTAAAACATTTATACAAATGTAGGCAAAATGTTCAAAGTTGTTGGCAAATTAAAAGACAAAGAATTTGACCAACTCGCACTTGATGGACATAATTTTCCAACATGGTCAATGGATCTCAAAGTTAGCCTCTCTTTACGGGGATTTTATCATGCCATTCTTCCACCAAAAGAGGGTACTTCGGCACCCGATGACAAAACTAAATATAGTGCCTTATATATCATAAGGGCTCATATACATCCAGACCTCAAGTCTAAATATTTGATGGAAGAAGATCCACGCACTTTGTGGAATGCTCTCAAACAACGCTATGAACAGCAAAAGGCAATTGTCTTGCCTGAAGCTTTGCATGAATGGAACCATCTCCGTCTACAGGATTTTAAGACCGTTGGAGAATACAATCATGCAATTCACAAACTTTGTGCAAAACTCAAATTTTGTGAGAAAGAGCCTTCTGATGTGGACAAAATAGAGAAGACTTTGTCTACTATGATGTCTGCAGATAGAATCCTTCACCAACAATACCGTGAGCGAAATTTCCAAGTTTATTCGGAGTTAATTAATACTCTACTTCAGGCCGAACGGCATAATGAGATCCTTCTTTGGAACTCAAATAAACACCCATTGGGTGCTGCCCCATTACCTGAAGTACACACAACCACTCAGAACACAAACAAACAGGATGGTGCCAACAGGAAACCATTCAGGAAATTCAAAAGCAAAGGTAAAGGTAAAGGACAAGGTAACAATAACAAGCACAAAAGAGAGCAGAAACCGCATGATTTTAACAAGGGTAAGGACATTCCTAAAAAGAATTTTGACAAATCCCAACTTTGTCAAAAATGTGGTTGTTACAGCCACATCACTAAGAAATGTCGTACCCCCGTCACTTGGTTGACTTGTACTTAAAGTCCGTTGGTCGTGATCGCCCAAATCAAGGACACAAGTATGAAGCTCATTTCAACTTCCAAAATGATGTTACGATGCAAGATGTTGCTCCGTACAACTTCACTAATGACATCAACATGGCAGAAGCTAGTTGCTCCAAAAGTGTCCCCAATACACTGAGCAACCACAAGACTCCACCACCTGCAGAAGACGACTTAATGGACACAGACAAGATGCTTGTAGAGTTTGCCTCTACTGACATGTTTGGAGATCTCAATTAGACTCCCATAGTCCCTAATTAGTACTATGTACTCATTATGTCCCGACAAAGTGTTGTAAATTACTGCTAAATATAGCAGTCTTGTAAATATTTGTGGCTTGCATGCTATATCCTATATATAGCACATATATGTACCAAGCACAATCGAAAATCAATAAAGTATGTATAATTATATATATATATATATATATATATATATGTCATTCTCAGATTTTTAATTCTCTTTCATATATATAGATTTCTACGGGACAAATCCAATGGAGGAGGAAATGTGCCTTGTAGATAGTGGTACTACAAATTCTATACTAAGGGGCACCAAATATTTCCTAACTCTAACTAAGAGACAAGGAAATGTCATAACAATCGCTGGACGTGATGCGACGATAGTAGGCTCTGGTTGCGCTACTATTACGCTCCCCATGGGTACTCAAATAACAATTGAGGATGCATTATTGTATTCCGATTCAACTCGTACCTTACTTAGCTATAGAGATATCCGTAAAAACAGACTTCACGTGGAAACACATGAAGAACATAAAGAGGAATTTCTCCTCTTAATTAAAGATACCGAACATGGCAAACAACTTCTTGAGAAAATTCCCTCTTTACCATCTGGAATATATTATACATACATCAGACCCGTACCACATGTTGCCTATAAAATAATTTTTCAGAATGTCAATGCATTCCAAACTTGGCATGATCGCCTTGGTCACCCTGGCATAGGGATGATGCGAAAAATTATAAACAATTCTCATGGTCACAACTTAGCTAATTCTAAGTTCCCAGAATCTTTTGATTTTACATGCACCGCATGTGCAACTGGGAAATTGATTTTAAGATCATCTTATCTTAAGATCAAAGCTGAACCACTTAAATTTCTTGAAAGAATTCAAGGCGATATTTGTGGTCCTATTACTCCATCATCTGGGTCATTCAAATATTTCATGGTTCTAATAGATGCATCTACACGATGGACTCACGTGTGCTTATTATCCACACGCAACCATGCTTTTGCCAAAATAATAGCTCAAGTTATTAGACTTAGAGCAAATCATCCTGAACATCAGATAAAATCTATTAGAATGGACAATGCTGCTGAATTTTCCTCAAAAGCTTTCAATGACTATTGCATGGCTCTAGGAATTCAAATTCAGCACTCAGTTCCATATGTCCATACTCAAAACGGTTTAGCAGAAGCTCTTATCAAAAGAGTTAAGCTAATAGCAAGACCACTATTGCAGAATTGTAATCTACCGACTTCATGTTGGGGTCATGCAGTCTTACACGCTGCTGACTTACTACAATTGCGACCAACTGCATATCATACTGCTTCCCCACTACAATTAGTACGTGGAAATCCACCAAGTATTTCCCATCTACGGAATTTATCATAAGTTACTTCCATCAAGTACACACACTTACATTTCTTCTCAGAAATACAAGTGGGTACACTTCACCACGAAAGAAATTTTTTCTTTTTGGACCACTATGCAATCTTCACCGACAACTGCAATCTTCACAACAATCATGGTTTACTGATTCCTGATCTAGACGGAACACTAGCGCATGCTCGGCTAACATTTCAAGGTGATGTGAAGACGAACCTCGCTAGTTGAAGAAGACTAAGACAGTGTGTCGATACAGAATACATAGTGCTCGGGGACTAGCTGTGGGGGTATAAACCCCTATACCCTTACGGCTAGACATGGGCAGGCCCATTACATGATGACGCGCGATCCAGATCATCGGGATGGAGTCTCGCGCAAGGCATCAAACTAGACTTGGGAATCAAGCAAGGTCTTGGTCGGTTAGATTAGGAATCCTTATCCGGCTCTGTATGGCAATTGTAACAGGCTAAGATTAGTTTCTAGATCTGTAACCCTGCCTCCCGGACTATATAAGGAGGGCAGGGGACCCCCTCAAAAACATCGAAATATACTCTAGGGCAATCTAGCTTGTAATACATTGTTTGAGACAGCAATAACAAGGCAGAGCAGGACGTAAGGTATTACGCCCACACGGCGGCCGGAACCTGGGTAAACCCGCGTGTTGTTCTACATCACCATCTAGTTCATTGCTTGCACACCTGTCTGCCGACAATCTACTACCTTGGGCATACCCCTCGGTAGACTGCCGACCAGGTTTTGTCGACACATGAGGAGTTTGTCAACTCCCAAATTCTGCAAAGTGAAGGTCCTAGTTCTACAAGAACACGCACACTAAGCAAGATGCTGCTAGCTTACACAATCAATGCTTCACTTTAAACTGCTAGACAAACGAAGAACATGGGTGACACCATATCAAGAGGTGCAATTATCAAGGTCTCCACCTTGGGATCAAATGATGCACCTAAGGAGTGAACATGGTAAGAAGTCTTGTTCAAGGACTTAAAACATTGAACCCTCGCCGGGAGGTAAAATCAGTAGTTATCCATATTTATCTTTTCTGCATAATCATTTTTCTTTAGCATATTTATCTTTTTGGCATTAGCATTGCATTAGGAAAAAAATAAAAGAAATAAAAATATTTATTTGTTGCATCAATAATCCTAAAGCCCCGTGTGAATAATTTTGTGGTGTGTAAGAACCCATAGGAATATTCATCGTGGTGGCACAAAAATAAAAATAAATATGCATGCATTCGTCCTATTGCATTTTCTCTTGCGTCATAGAAAATATAAAAATACAAAAATATTGAGAAAGAAATCCCACTGAAACTCTGCCTAGAAGAAAAGCTTTGGACAACTGAGGTTTAAGTGGCCAACCACTAACGCTTAATCCATTCCACAAGTTTTGTTGTCTATTTGAGTTTTACAGGATTTGAAGAACCAAAAAGAGCTGACAAGCAAGTGGATGTTCCATCCACTGTTGGAGCACTATCTCATCAGTCATCAACATCAATCAATGCTCTATAGAGAAAGTACATTTCCACTGCCAGTCTGCTACATTGCAAGATCGAACGACTATATCAACATTCAGCTTGAGGAAAGGCACCCCCATGTATCCAGGTAAGTATCCTTACCCTCTTAAAGTTTTCTCATTACATAAATTAATCCAAAAATAATAAAAAAAAGTGAGCACATGGAGGTTCACACTTATCCTGTCGAGTTTTTGTGTTATTTCGTAATAGTGTGTGTGTGCTAGTTAGAGTGTGTATAAAAGTTTGCTATTCTGTTTAAATAAAAAGAACCTGGTTTAATCTCTATGCATGGAAATGATGAATAGTTGCTCTACCGTAATTCCTTTTAAGTGCCCAGTTTTCAACCTCGAACTCTCCCGAGTTTTGGAAATAATTATTTAGACCTAGGTTTACTCTAAACTTGAAACTTGTGGGTAGCAAATGCTTGATCTAAGTCTAGGTGATTGACAGATATGATATGAGAAGGTCTGAGCTGTTGTTTATCTTGTTCCTAGAGAAACTTGAGTTCTGGAGATTTATCTTTTGAAAAACATAAAATTGCCACATGATGAGTTCCTGTATGACGAGAGTTTGAATTCCTACCATAGCCATATATACATGCTTGCTAGAATAGGAAACCAGCTCATAAGTTGCTCGCTTTGTGTTGAGTTTGGTCAACCTGTGTGAGACCCTTGTCGAGAGGATGGTCATGCTCTCAAGATCAAGATCACTTACACCCACATATATCCTGCTGCTCCTACCCTGGGAGTACGCAAAAATATGCCTTTCCACCCCAAAATCTATCTCCTACCCTGGGAGAGGATCTACAAAGATTATTAGGTTTCTAAATAAATGCTCTAAGATTATGATTTATCTCTTCTCCAAGTTCATTGTAAGAGGCAGGAGATCCTTTGTAAAAAAAAGAAGAAAGAAAAAGAACAAAAAAGAGAGAAAAAGAGAAGTCTATGACCTCTATGCCTAGAAGTTCATCGTTGTCATCAAAGAAAGGAGAAAGAAGATATCCCAAGACCTCCACAGCAAAGTTCTTCATAAATTCTTTAGTTGGAGGCAGTCTCTCCAGGAGCAAAGTAGAACTAGGTTAGCCACCAAAATATATCTACACACATGCACATCTTGATCTAAGGGTATGGTCTCCCCTCCTTGAATCCCGTTTTGACTGAGCAACATATGCATGGTAAGTATGCTACATCCTTGAAATACCCTCAGCTCTATATAAGTCTATTAGTTATAGGGTAAGAGAGAGGAGGCATGATGCTACTCTGCCTTATTTTAAAAATACCACATATTCATAGTGAAAGAGATAAGGCAAAACACCATCATTGCCTTAGAAAGGATCCACAAGTACCACATATGAGAGACCAGAAAGGGTCATACAAAAAGGAATCTCTGAGTTTTATTTTGAAAACCTACAAAAACTCCAGAATAAAGGTTGATCGAAGAACTCGAGACGCAGTGCTTGACTTGATTGTTCTGTCTTTCAACTACTTAAGACCCGAGTGAAGGCCAAAAGCTCCATAGTTGAAGGTAACGGGTAAGTTTGAAGTCAGAATAGTTTGCTTTAATCCGGAGGAGAATTCTTGTTTGAACACATGTGTACTTTTGAGGCGTGAAAGCATTATAGCAACTCCTGATTCATTGTTGAGATTAGCTTTGCTCAGGGACTAGCAAAGGTTAAGCTTGGGGAAACTTATTGACGATCACTAATGCTCATTATTAACCATCAACTATTGCATGAAATAGAATGAAATGAACCACAAAGCATAGTTGTAGGGTTTGATTCTAACGAGGTCCACGAGTTGTGTTGTTCTCACTTGTTTTGTAGGATATTTAATATTTCACTATATAAAAGTATCTCAAGTGATGAATTAGAGCACATCATTACGAAGAGCTCGTCGAGACGATCTAAACGACATATCGTTTGCTCTATTTGGAGTTCCGGAGAGAAAGTTCCCGATGGATACGACTCGGAAGATTCAAGAAGACTCCAGAACCATCACTAAGCAAGAGTTTTAGGGACTAACATAATAATTTCCACAGCTTTTATGAATTGTGAATTTTTAGGGATAAAAACAGAATAAGCCGATAAGGAGTAGGAGTCAAGAAACAAAACCAAATCAAGTTGGAATTCCGCGAAAATTGATGGGAAGGTTCTAGAGGACACGAGAAGACACAGGAACAAAACGAAAGTCCGAAGGCTGATAAGTGGGGCCGGTTGGCCCCACATGTCAGGCCGGCCGGCCTAGGCCCACCTCCAAGTGAGACCAGCTTCCGTGACGGCCTCCAACCGACCTCTATGATGCATCCCAATCCCATAGTTAGTTGTGGTAGCCCATAGAGGTGACAACTCTGTCTGATCTTTGTAATCCATCACGTTCGGGTTGGTGTTTCGTAAAACTTTTTGGCAGCCTTCCCCCGACTACTTCCTTTACAATCTTTTTTGAGAGTCGGAAAGGTACTATTGCTCTGAAGTAGGTAAAATAGAGTAAGTCTTTGACAAAATAGAACCACTTAGAAAACCCTAAAATCCCTCTCTACCCTATAATTACCCTTTCCATGGACGTTCCTAATTCTTCTAGTACACTTTACGTTCCCCGTGGAAATCGATACTCTGGAATACTCCCGGGTGAAAGCTAAATCAGTATCCGTGCGCTTGCGGATCTTTTCCTATATGCGTTTAAAATACTCAACAGCGCGCGACAGAGGGAGGCGGGTGCGGGCAGGCACGCAGTTGGGCCAGGCCGGTTTCGTGGAGCGGGCCAAAAGGGAGACGCCGGCCCAACAAGGTAAAAACTGATTGATTTTTTTATTTTTTAATAACAGCACTTTTTTTGTATTTTTGAGCAACAAAAATCTATTTTCACAATTTGGTCCAAAAATAAAAGTTATTTAGAATTTTAAACTCTACAACTTTGCTTTAGGGCACAATTTGAAATTCCAAATAGATTTTGAAATAGGGATTTAAAGTTCATTTAAATAAAAATCCTATTTTCCTAATTTATTTTTAAAAGCAAATTTTGAGATACTTTTGAATACAGAACTTGCTCCAATTTGCATGTGAAACATTTCTAAGTTTTTTACTATACCAAACAGGCATGTTTCACTAATATGTTTTAAGGTCATGTTTCATTCATTATTTCATGTAATGCTAATGAATGCATGACAATGCTTATGCTCGTGGTTTGCAGGTGCTAAATGCATGCGTAACACCGGGGTGTTACATACACCATGGCACATTAGGCACCAGCACGCACCAACAGGTCCCACGAAACCAAACCCTGAGGGTCGACTCCTAGGCAAGGTCAAGCACCCGCGTGTGGGAATAAAGGGAAGGGGAACGCTAACACGATCAAAGCAAAAAAGGTCAAGAAAAAGGGCAATCCTACTAAATCTATCCCTCGGCATCTCAGCCACAGCAAGGAATCGCACTAGACTAAGCCTTGCGGGTCAATCCCCACGCGAGGTCACACATCAGTGACATCCTAAGCGACCGAACAACCAACAGTCATGACAGATTAACAAAAAACAAAATAAAGATCAAACATCCAAAATAAAAAGTTTCTTTATTCAATTAGGCCCTAGGTACAACCTAAGGCCCTTGGCTAGCGCCACGGAGGATGTCCTCCATGTTCACGGCCACCATGGTGGCAGCGGCAGCAGCGGTCA
The DNA here is from genome assembly GCA_038087645.1 of Saccharum hybrid cultivar R570. Taxonomy (NCBI): domain Eukaryota; kingdom Viridiplantae; phylum Streptophyta; class Magnoliopsida; order Poales; family Poaceae; genus Saccharum; species Saccharum hybrid cultivar. The sequence goes on from JAQSUU010000637.1 coordinate 19,904,147, forward strand.
AGTCGCCAAGCAGCTCCTCCCGCTCCTCCTACCTAGCATAGTCCAGGAATCTAGGCTCCACGCGAAGGAGGTCTTGGCCTGCGCAGGGGCATGGGTGACACCGACTCCTTGCTGGATTCCCACGACCACCGCCCGCTCATGATCCTCCCTTAAGAGGACCTCTCAGAGGTGGGCCTCCTCCGTCTCTTGGCAGGAGGCCGCTAGCTACTCTAACACTGGCAACAAAGAGAATGTGAAGATCAGAAGCTACAAATACCATACAAAACCTCACGGCAGAAGAAATCCTTACCCACTATGTAGGCCTAGGCGTCAGCGGCCGCCACTCGCAAGGCGGCAGTTTCCCTCTCCGAGGCGGAGAGGGCTATGTCAACGACGTTGAGGCAGAGTTGTAGCCTGCCCATCTTGTGAGTGGCGTTAGAGTAGATGTAGCGATACACATCCGCCGTGCGGATGAGCTCTTGGAACTCCCGCTGATCATCAAAAGATGATGAAGAAGAAGAGATGAGCTAGACACCACCATCGATGGGGGTCATGGCGCGAGCAGCGCAAGCGGACCCTCCGATCACTGCTATTGCATGAGAGATGGCCCTGAAAGCGCAAACGATCAGCACAAGTTAACCTCAATCTCAAAAATGATTAAGATACTTACCCTTGACCACGCAAGAGGGCACGAAGGTGCAACAACAGCTCACTGGCCTCCGGTGACTCCTCCCTAGGGCATTTGCCGTGGTCCATCACTCTGACTAGGGAAGAAGCTATGAGCACGCGAACAAGAAGGAAGGGGCAGAGCAGACACCCAAGAGTGAATGCCTTCCTCACCTCACCCCTCCTATGAATTAATAGCCACTACGGATGATGCCTCAGGCGCACGTGTGCTCTCTATCATAATTAACTGCTTTAAAAATTTTGCAGAGCAAGGGGGAGTGGCCAAATGGAAGACGGGGCGACGGTTGCCCAGGCAACGGCAGAAATGAAGTAAGCTTCGTGCTTCCCCACTGTCCATATTTTTTGATTCACGCGCCCACATTCCATGGTGCATGACCACTCGCGAGTGGCCACCATTAAGGAACGACGTGACCACGGAGGCCAACCGCCCTCGGATCCACGCACAGAGCGACCCACGACGTTCATGACCACGCGTCACACTTAGGAAACCTAATCTTAGGTCGGCCCTTAGATGGGCTCATTACCACCAAAGAGTTAGGTCAGGGAGCAGATGGGCCCTGAGTGGCTCTTATCAGTGGTGCGGAACCTCTTGACCATGTCTCCCTATGTTTGAGTCGTTGGCTTCAAAGTCGCCTGGGTTGACCCCTCTGGGGGAAGGCAACTTGCCCTTTAGCCGCTACGGAAGTGGCCGGGAACCGACGGGATGATGGTCAACAATTTATGGGATGTCTCTCGATGAGGCATAGTCAAACACCATGTTGATTGTTGGAGGATATCAAGTCCCACTCGAACTACCCATTGAGCTCGATGAGACGCACCGCTCGACCAGTGAGGTTACGGTGGACAGTCTCTCCCCGCGTGGGCCGAAACAAATCCTGCCTGTAACAAGGCGTCATGACCTCTTAGGGTCAACAAAGACACCTAGGAAGAAAGGAGTTAAGTCCCTGCGGCCTCGTTAGAGGTTGAGGCCAAGCCTCGACCAGCTCCTCCCTATGTCCACGGTCGTTGACCTTAAACCAACTCTAGATTCTCGCAAACCGGTAGGGGTCAATGACCCCTATGGGAGAGGTTAGTTGGCGGTCATTGACCTAAAGCCAGCTCCAGAATCTCATAAATCGACAAGGGTCAACGACCTCTACCGGAGAGATCGACTGGGCGGACAACTAAGGATTCGCAATAGTTCCTTCCTTGTGAAGAAATGCAGAATCCACACAAAACACAATCATGACTTGATCTCACACACATTAAGAAGGTCCCTGACCCACAAGGCAGGGCTTGATCAAGGGAAACCTCATGATCGAGCAGAGGGAGGTCGCCCCGCACAACTAAGGTAAGGCGACCCTATTGGTCCTATGACCTCGTGCCAACAGCAAGACCCCGACCTAATGGCTCGGGGGCTCGCCACGACCAAGAAAAAAGCCACAACACTCCAAAAGAGTCCCTCTTAATTCATAATCAATGATTACAAAAGTGGTTATGCTGCTTACAAGGTGTAAAAAACCTAATACCACCCTAATTGGTGGTATCATTGAAGGCCTGAGGGTGAATGCTACAAAAGCAAGGAAGACGAGGTTGAGGATTACCTCCTCTTGTAGCATCACGACCCCAGGACCGAATGCAAGGGGAGAGAAAGAAGCCTCAATGGCCCTGGGAGCACCTCCATGCACATCCGGGGACTTTCAAAAGGAACCATCATCCCTTTGACAACAATGGGAGGCCGGTCGGCAACCAAAGTGCAACCATGTCACCTAAAGATGGCAGTGGGGCGGGTTCGGGTCGGATATCCGCAAGTTTCGGGTCTAGCGATTTCGGTTTCGGGGAGTGGCTTTCGCCCACAGATTTCGGGTCGGATACCCAAAAAGTAACGGGTTTGGGGTGGATTTTTAGCTTCACCCGCGGATCACCATTCGGGGCCCGAAACAATTCATCCCACTACTGAACCATTACCAACCCTAGGTATATAACACTCAAATCCTCATTCCCTCTCCCTCAGTCCCTCACCCGACACCCCATCCCAGCGACGGCGGCCGCCTCGAGCTCTCTCCGCTCGTGCACGTCGCAGGCTCGCACCCTAATCTAGATTCTTTCAAGAAACATTTTTGATGATGAATCGGAATCACTTTATGAAATCGTTTGACTAGCGATCCGAATTCCGATTAAAAAATCATTTAAATAAAAATATGTTCAAAAAATTCTAAAATTTTTTGTGGATGGAGAACAACTTAAATAAAAACCATTTTAACCTTTTGCATGAAAAAAGAATTAACTAAAAATGAACCAACAAAGCAAGAAGCAATGAGATGAGAATTTGTGCGAAACTAACCTCCAGCCGTTTTGCATGTGTACGTAGAAACGGTGAAACGTTTCGGTTTCAAATCACTTGCTGAAAAGACCATTTATTTGGAAGTGATTCCGGTCATTCTCATTAGAAACTGAAATGTTTCTCCTATCCAAACGGGCCTAAGTCTTTGTTGTTGATACGATGCAAAACCATTTATTAGACAATATGGCTCACAAGAAATGTATATACCCATTGTTTTCTTTGCAGTTTATATTCAGCGGAACACATTAGCTAAGTCACAGCGGGGTGAAGCCAATAAGCAAGGCATTCTTCAAGTCTTTCAAGTGCTAGAGGCAATAAAGTATTTATTTTGCTTGCATTGGATGGCCTAATAATGATATATTTCAGTTTTGAGTGGGACATTTTTGTTGCTTATACTATTTTGTAATAAGTGGTATGACACGAGATGAAACCAGATTTATTTCCACTATATTTATAAAGATAGGCACATGATCCTTACAGTAATTATTTTCACCAAGGGTTTGCATTTCTGCTTGTGGATTGGGATCACCAACATGATTTATTTAACGCTGATGGCCTCACTAGCTGTCCAGAAGTTACAGTGGCTTGTTTTGTATTACAAATTTTGAATCCTGGAGTGACTCGTCTAGTCGTCTTTCGGGGTGGAGGGAGTACTCTACCGAGAAGGTGATGAGATAGTAATTATCGTCAAACCATGAACTTCAATTTGATCCTTCACCATTAGGCCAGTTTTACTAGGGATGGAAGTTTTATGTCTAAGTTTCTAAAAATCTCATGTGTTAGAAATAGTATATATATTAGTTTTCATCCTATAAATCTCATTTTACTCCTATAAAACTTTGATCATCTGTCTTCGTTAACATTGTACCATGTCAGCATATTTGCTAAGTTAGTAACTTATTTAATGTTCATGATACTCTCATAAAATCCCCATTGAGATAGACCTTAGATCATCGAGCCGTTCGCTTAAGCTAAAAGCAGCTGTGCTTTTTTGCTCTCTATGAAACACTGTACATGCAGCTGCAAACTGCTGCAGCCGATGTGACACTCTTTTAGGAACTAAGATCTGACAAATTAACTTACACGATGTGATTCTGATTAACAGAAGAATCTAATTGGTAAGAATATCAAACTAGATCATTACCAAGCAGCCGTATGGAAGTACTCCCTCCGTCCAAAAAGAAGGACGTTATAGAAAACGTGCGAGTCAAACTTTCTCAACTTTGACTAGATTTGTAAAAAATACGTGCAACATTTATATCTCCAAATAAGTTTATCATAAAAGTATATTCAATGATCTATCTAATGATACTAATTATGTATTATAAATATTAATATTATTTTATATATAATTGATCAAAGTTTAAAAAGTTGACTTCTCGGAAAGCGAGAATGACTTCTAGTTTTTGAGAGAGGCAGTAGCTTGTTCTCTCTAATTCTCTTGGTGTCAAGCTCAATACATACGTCGTGTCACCACATGTGATCCGCAAAAGCTTGAGCCTCTTTCTTCGGTGATGATATGACCAAACTCCCTGGTCACACAGGACACTGGCACCATGAAGAAGTGTTGTGATCCTCCTTCGGTCACTTTTTTTTGAGCTGCTAGCTTTGGATTTGTGGTAGTCCACTAGAAGTTGCCCATGTCCTTCGAAGACTTGTGAGGCTAAAAAAAATTGAGACGTCACCGGGGACGAAAAGTCTCCACTTGAATAATTTTACAATGATACTGGCAAAGCCAGAATTAGAGGGTGCAGAGCACCTAATACCGGGGGCAACTCTTGAAGGTCGGAGAAGTACATGAAAGAAGGAGAGAGATCGAGAGGGATTCCAACACTTGACAGGAAGGACCATCGAGGCCATAGCATATAGGGAAAATGAGTCGACCCATGGCCTTTAAAATTGGCCTTAAGGCCACAGTGCCGGGTCTAAGGCCAAGGCCAGATCGGCCCTTTCCCATCTTGATCTCCACCCCCTGCGAGTACGTAGTGGTACTTTTGTTCATGCATGCAGGTCTATCCCTTGTTGACGTACGTGGTACTCCGGCCCCTCCACTCGTCAACCATAACGTAGATGGTTGCGCCCCCTCGGTGCCCTCGCGCAAGGAAGTGCTCCGCTACGTCTTCACGTCTGTCCCCACAACCTCCACGTCTACCTTCCCCACTTCCCCGGCCTTCTTCTCTGGCCCGTCAAGATCCAATACAAATAGGCTTGATCCAGTGGTCAACATGCAGGGGGACCTTACCATCATCCATCCCATGACAAGCACGCATAAGGTGGAGAAAGGCTAATATAGAGTGAGTGCAGCATCTTGTTGGATGATTATCAAGTTTTTGTAGCACATATATTTTTCTTATGTTTGACTTAATATCATAGATAAATTAGTTTGAAACTTTTTACATGTTGTATACTCCCTATATCCTAAATTCTGTCCAAATCTGAAAACAACGTTTCTTTGGGACGGAGGGAGTAGACGAATTTGTATAAAATGTTATTTCATTAATGTTTTGTACACGGGAAATTGTTTGAACTTTAACTAATTCCTTTTTTGTGAACAGAACTTTAACTAATTCAAACAGGAAATAGATCTTTAGAGCGGAATAGAGTTGATTAATCACAATTGACAATTTCAATTGTGCTAGACGGTTATAATAGAGGAGGCACTACACGTTTTTCTCCACAAAGGTGCTCCTGCGTGTATAGTTCCTTGATTAGTGGAGTTGTGACTTCAGGAACCCGAGCAAAGAAAAACGCTGTCAAACCTACGGAGTATCTTCAGCTCAGGCGCTCAGGCCCGTCAAAGCCACTGCCACGAGGACGCAGGCTTGCCAGCCAGTAACCTCCTACCAGGTCACCGCCGCAGCCACGCTGTCGCTTCCTGATTGGCCGGACACCACCTCGCCTGACGTGGCCGCGAAAACCTCTCCTTCCCGCCGCACCCAGCCACCCACTCCTTGTACGATTAGCGGTTTAGCACTCCCCGCTCACAACAATGACCACGGGGCCCACTGACCCAACTTTAACAATGATCCCACATGTCATTGGAAGTTTTTTTTTGACACCCATGTCATTGGAAGTTATTACAACTGACATGCCGTCGTGGTCACTGTGAATCTTCCTTCCAACGCCCAACCTTTCAAACGCGGAAAACTAGTCGCCTTTTCTCCTTGCGTGCTCAAAGCGGAGGAGGGATTCGACTATCTATTTGCCAGTTTTACGTGGGCTCCTATAAATTTACCATATGAAATAGTAAATTTTCTATATTTTTACCACTTTGACTGATGTGGCACGCCACATTGGCGAGCCAGCACGGCAGCACCCCTAGGATACCTAACTTGGCACGGGAAAAGACCTATCTGCCCCCTGTTGTTTCTCTCCTTCTACTCACTGACGCGTAGGCCCCACATGTTAGTTTCTTCTTCAACCTCACGCCATCACCTCCAATGTACGCTAGCGCGAGAGGTGAGTGGTGCCGGGGCACGGAGCCACATGGGCAGCGGCAGTGCCACGGCGGCGTGGCAGAGCGGCAGGACACGTGCACGTGGAGCCACACCGTCCTCCCTGAGCTCTTTCAGGTGGTGAATTTCTTTCAAAGTATCTGAGCTCAGGTCATACACAAATGCCCACTTTGTTGGCGTGCTGTCACCGTGACGTGCTTGAAGTGCCAAGCCATAGACATGGTTTCTCTTGATAGCAGGGCACTCCCTGGCAGAAAGAGCAAAGCTTTCGCCGTGACCGAGGAAGAGAGAGTGGTCGTCGAGGTCCGTCACTCTGTCACGGAGCTCCGGCATATTCTTCGGCGTCCATTCCGTCTTATATAGCTCGGCGAAGGGCGGGTGGCTACCCACCACGCGTAGAATGACGAGCAGCAGCTCGCCGGCACATGTCACCATCTGCACCCCACGAAGTGCGCACGCCATGGTAGCGTTGGCAGCGCAGCGCCGGAACATATGTCGACTGATGTTCATGAGCCAGACGCACGGGCGGGGTTCGGGATGTCGCCGTCGCCATGCAGCGCGCCGGCCGCCTGAGCCAATGCTCGTCGATGTCGTCGTGGATATAGAAGAAGTTCATGTGGCTGCGGTTGTCGTCGCCCTCCCCGTCCCCGTACCGCCCCACACCCACCGAGCTGCAGCTAGAGGCGGTCATGGTGGCGCGCGAGCGGCAGAGGGAGCAGGTGTAGCTCAACCGGTCCCACGCGGGCATCAGACGCGTGCTCAAGGGCCTCCGCTTCATCAGTCGCACCACGGGCTCCGTCGAGGCCGGCGAGCTCTGGCGCCGCGTCGAGGAGCGATTCAATGACCTTGCCCACGAAGGGCTACTCTCCTGCGACGATTTCAGCGAATGCATCGATACGTCCTGCTGCTGCTTGGCTACAATTCACATTGTTATCCACACATGCAAGAAAAGCAACTCGATCTTAATTGCGACGTCCTTGTCCGCGCATGGCAGCGCTCTGCACCCCACTGATGCGTGGACGTGTGGCTCCACGCGCACACATCCTGCCCGCTCTGCCACGCCGCCCGTGCCGTCGCCGCGGACACGCCCGTGTGGCTCCGTGCACCAGCACCACTCACCTCTCGCACTAGCGTACACTGGAGGTGATGGCTGGAGGTTGAAGAAGAAACTGACATGCGGGGTGTCAGTGAGTAGAGGGAGAGAAACAACCCGGGCAAATAGGTATTTTCCCGTGCCAAGTTGGGTCTCCCAGGGCGCTACCGCGCTAGCTCGCCAACGTGGCGTGCCATGTCAGCAAAAAGTGACAAAAACGTACAGATTTACTATTTCGCGTGGCAAATCTGCAAGAGCCTGTATAAAACTGGCAAACCGAGCAGTGCCATGTGGCAAATAGTTAAAAATCTCATCTATTCGCTCGGTTGAAAAGTCATGACTTATAGTACTGTTCACCGATTTGACGTGAAAAAAAACGCTGCTCGTTAACTGACTTATAAGACTGTCTCCAACAGAGTTGGCATAGCAAGACCCATACCCAAAATGGGTGATGCACAGTGTAAAAACAGCCTCCAACAAGGTAGGCAAACACGGCACCCATTTTGGGTCGGAGGCAACGCGCAGCGCAAAAAAGCGTTGTCCTTCCGTCTCTTTGCGTCGTCCCTGCAGCGCAGGGCCCACCACCACGACCGGAGCCGGCAACGCGGCGGCCGCACGGCTTCTCCTGGCCAGCATCGAGGAGGGCTCCGCCTCACCGCCCCAGATCCGCGCCGCGCCCCCACCGCCGCCCCGAATCTCCGCCTGCTGCTGCTCGGCGCCGGGGAGGAGCGGCTCAACCTCGCCGTGACGCCGGATCTGGCCTCCCCCGCCGCCGTGACGCCGGATCCGGCCTCCCTCGCCGCCGGAGTTGACGCAAACGTCGAGGAGTAGCGCCACCGCAGGGAGCTAAGGCCAGAGGAGGAGCGCCGTCGCGCCCGCGCCACCCGCATCGCCCGCTGCACCGGATCCGAGAGGGAGTGGAGGGAGGGGCGCCGCGCCGGATCCGGGAGGGAGGGGTGCCACCGCTGACCGGATCCACCACCGCCATGCCGCCGCGCCACCGCCACCGCTTGCCACCGCCACCGGAGAGAGGGAGGAGGGGCGCGCCGCCCCGAGGCCGTAGAGGGAGGGGAGGAGGGGCACGCCGCTGGGAGGGGCCGGGCCGCCCCGCGCCGTGGCCGGGAGGAGAGGGAAGGGGCGCCGGGATGGGAAGGGGAGGGGCGTCGGGACGGGATGGGGAGGGGGAGGAGCAGGGGAGGCCACAGGTGTCGTATTTGCGTCCTCATTGAGACCGTCTAAATTTTGGGTGGCGATGCTTTTACTGTGCATGACCTAAAGCGTAGTATTTGTGTCCTCGTTGTTGGAGACAGTCTAAGACAAGCGACTGGAGAGCCCTGCCCTGAAGCGAGCCTTCCAGAAGCTCCAGTGCCCCGTTCCCTGCCTCCTCGAGACCACGACCGCTGCCGCGGTGGCGCCGTCCGCGACCCAGCCGCTGCAGGGCCTCTCCCGCCGCCGCGCCGCCTTCGCCGACCAACAGCCGAATCGGTCGGAGGCGGGGGCGACCACCAGCCTCGCCAGCGCCCTCGCGCGCGAGCGCATCAGGCGCCGCGGCGCGGGCCCGGAGGAGCAGGAGGCCTTGCCCATCTGGCAGAGGACCTGGTTCCTCGCGCTGCTGCTGGCGATGGCCGCCGCGTCGTTCGCGCTCGCGCTTCTGCTCTACCTCGGCCTCGACCTCCCCGAGGCTGCGCCGGCGCAGTCCTACGCCGCCGACCCGGATACCGTCGTCGAGGTTTCGCACCTCCTCATCTGCGTTTTAATTTTGTGTTCGGGCGGGGTTTGTATTTGGATAAGTGTTGCGCGTTTCGGATTGGGGTTGGTTAACGGGGGACTTGTTAACTGATTTCTTCACCCACCGTCGTGCTTGGTGGATTAGGCGAGTGATATGACTGTTTCGCCTATTTGTGGATAGATAACCTACGGGTCAGTGATCAAGTTGATGCATGAGAGGACCAAGTTTCGGCTGCATTCTCACGACGTGCCCTATGGATCTGGCAGCGGCCAGCAGTCGGTCACCAGCTTCCCCAACGTCGATGACGCCAATAGCTACTGGGTATGTATGTCTCTGATTCACTCATCAAATCAATATAATCATTTGCTTAGCAGCTGAAGCCCTGCCCGTTCACTTAATTTGTTCTGACATCTAGCTTTTCCCCTTTAGCACAAATTACATTTCTTATTCCATCCTATTAACATCCACTGAAAACACAACAAATCTGTGCACAATCCATTGTCCATGCTAGTCGAGTTACCTATAATAATAGAAAAACAGGCCTATAAGAATTAGCAAAAATCATTCCTAAATTTATTGCTGAGGCCTGCGGTTAATCAAAGTAACCTGTTGTTTAATCATGTGTGGACTGTTTTATTTGCAGTGCCTTGAGTTCTGCAATTTAAAAAGGAAACAGTGTGTGAACAATACAGAAAGGAGATTATCGATTTTTCTTTGTCTTACTTTAGTTTTAACTTGTAGAAAATATCAATGTTTTAAAAAACGCTAGACGCTAGGCGTGCGCTAGCCTAAGGTTTAGAGTTTAGGAAGTTTAAACGTAGATTAAACCTGATTAAACGTTTTTGGTTTTTTTATTTTTGTGATGCTGAGAGCAAAATCAGTACTAATAACATAACTAGAAGTAATAACAGTGATCATACCTCTTGCTGGGAGCAAGATTAGTAGTAAGTACTAAGTAATAACACCTGGATGTGCTGCCTCGATCCCCCTCCAGGTTGTGTGATTTCTCGAGCAGGGGCTCCGCTCGCTACCAACGGCAAGAGTGGCGGCAGGTCACGCCTCGCGTGCGTGAGGAAAGGAAAGGAGTAATCTCCATACCTATCTGATCCCTCCCGCCTGCTCTGTTTCCGCGTGCAGCCTGCCCACAGCCTGCGCTTTTTTCCCGCGCGAGCGTGCCCTCTCCCGCTCGCGTTCTCCACGCGCGCGCGGCCGCCGCCCACCCGACCAGTGACGCCTAGCGCCGGTTTTTCACGCGTCCGCGCCGCCTACACGCCGCCTAGCGCGTAGACGCAGCATCTTGGCACGCCCAAAGTTTAATTGGGCGCCTAGGCCCTAAACGAGACGTTGGGCCTCCGTTTAGCGTTTAATCGAGATTAAACGAAGTTTAATTGCATTTTTAAAACATTGGAAAATATGCATATCAATAAACATTTAGTTACAGGGCATTTTGATGTCTGTGATGCACTGTTATTTTTCTTCAATTGCTTCATGGCAGGACATAATTTATTAATTTTCTACTCCCTCTATTCTGAATTGTAAGATGTTTTGACTTTTCTAGATGCATTGCTTTTACTACTGGTATGTATTTAGACATAGTGTATATCTAAGTGCATAGCAAAAGCTATGTATCAAAAAAGCAAAACGTCTTACAATTTGGAATGGAGGGAGTACCGATGTAAGGTTAAAGTTCTACTCCCTCTATAGTTAAAGTTCTGATGCAAGGTTCCAAGTTTTCTTGACAACCTACTTTTATGATACATTTTGTTATGCAGATAGTGAGACCTCAACCAGATTCATCTGCAAAACAAGGCGATCCCATAACACATGGAACAACTATAAGGCTTCAGCATATGAGGACTAGAAAGTGGCTACACAGCCACCTGCATGCTTCCCCCATCACTGGAAATCTGGAGGTTAGTGAATTGATCTTTTATCTACTTTCGTGCAATGGTTGCAGATCTTACACAGATAACCTTTTACAGAAGTATTGCTTTTAGCTAAATATAGTTCTCAGGTTAGAAAAATAGTTGGAGTTATTCTACAACCTCAACATCCCTCGTGAAACAGAGTAATTCGCAAAAATGGTGTTTCTGAGATCTGGAGAAAGTTTGTGCCCTCTTTTGAAACTTTCCACTGAATATGATTTTTGTATCCTTCTTGTTGTCTCTATTGAGAATTTAGAACACCGATTTCATGGCAACATTTGTCAAATGGATATTTTCCTTCATTGCATACAATTGTCTTGCCGTCAGGTGTCACATCTTTGTTTGTTAAAGACATCATCATGTTACATGTATGTAAATGTGCCTTCAGGTTAGTTGCTTTGGTGGTGAGAATGAGTCAGATACTGGAGACTACTGGAGGTCTGTACTTCCGCTACAAATTTAATTAGGTGAGCTATTGCTGTATCCATTTACTTGATGACACTGAGTTTGCTACTGTTGCACAATTTTATCATTAGGCTTGAGATTGAGGGCAGTGGGAAAACATGGCGGCAAGACCAGAGAATTAGGTTGCGGCATGTTGATACTGGTGGTTATCTGCACAGCCATGATAGGAAGTACACGCGCATTGCTGGTGGGCAGCAAGAGGTGGGTTTGACATAGTTTTGTGTTACTTGCCATCCATGCTAGTAAGAACTCTAGGTGTTACTCCCAGAATTATGTAAAACGTTTAATCAGTATGTTATATTTTTCTTTTTACCTGCTTCCACAGGTATGCGGTGTGGGTGACAAACGCCCAGACAACCTCTGGCTGGCAGCTGAGGGTGTCTACCTCCCTGTAATTCAGCGCAAATAGTTGTGCTGCAAGATGAAAAGTTCCATTGCTAACAATTTTTGTGGTGCTTTGGCTCATTCAAATAGACAGCTGTAATCATTAGAATACACGGCTGTAATATATGCGAGCTACCTGTGTAATTTAATTTGTCGTGCATTTTGAGAGCACAAAAACACGGTGCAGTTGATTATACTACTACTTATATAAGACGATTCGGTCTTGTTCCCAGCACATAAGAATTTCGACCTGATTATGTTGGTTTTCTGATTGTTTTTGGCATTCTTCGGTTTAGGCGTTAGGCGTTCGAAAAATGTAGGCAATAATTACGTATACACGACTGTTTGGACTTTGGAGACGGAAGCTTATCTGGTGTCCGAAACGGAATACTGGACGTTTGGCTTCTTTTGATGGCAGAATTTGCAAAAACAGTACGTTTCCTCGTTTTTTTTTTCTAGAAAGGGTTAGAATTTTAGGGTAAATTATATGAATTACATTACAATTGTAGTAAAACTATATTTTCTGATAAGTATTTTACAAACTGCACTTCTCAGATTTATTATATTTTACACATCTTTTACTGTATTTCCTATCGTAAACTGCACATTTTATGAACTTGAATTGCAAAAGAACGTTTATATTATTTCTTTTTCGTAAAACCACTTATTTGAAAGTATAATATTCTGATACATATTGAGAAAAAAAGTAGATCCAAATGTCAGTACAAGCGTAGTTTGTGACAAAAAGAAGACAATAAAAGTGAAGTTTTATGAAATTGAGTCACAGAATAGTAGTTTTGTGATACATCTGTACTGTAAAAGAGCGAAGGAATTGAAAACAGCCTTTTACCCTGATATTTCTACCCACCTTAGTTGTTGTCACTTAGATCTTCATTAAAATTAGATCCAACGCATCTAAAATTTCCACCGTGATCTGATAAGCGAACCCAACCGAAAAACTTGTAAACGTTTATGCATGTTTCTCTCTACTCGGCTTCCCACATCTGTTTATTTTTTCACCTAGAGTTTTGTACCTGCCCATTGGTACCCTTTCCACCGATCCTAGGCCTATCGCATGTGGTGCGCACGATTGGAGCGGCACGACGGCTCCGTCCCATAGGACGGCACATGTTCGCCCGAAAGAAAGGAACTGGAGTCACACGGAGGCACATTATATTGAACTTTTTACATGTGTGCCATTATAAAAGTTGCTCCAGACCTATAGGTCAATAAAAAGTTCGAACACACTTAGGTGCCATGACACTTTACTTTTTTTTATCTTCCAAACAATTCCATCCACTTTCGCTGGTAACGGTGTTAATCTGCAGTGCAAAAAGTCTAAAATGCCCTTAGAGATTTATTTTTTCCTTTTCTTTTAATCCTTTTCTTTTTTTTCCTCACTTATTTTATTTTTCTCTCTCCTCTATCTGATCGGGAACAGCTTGCATGGGTCGCGACTCTGCGTGCCTCTGTGCCCGTGCGTCCGCCGCCAGTCCGCCACCCTGCACGTCGGAGAGGAGGCTGCGCGGCACCCCTTCAGGCTAGGCTGCCATGGCAAGCGCGGCGAGCTCGCGGGTGGTGGCCAGCAGGCGTGCGGCAGTGTGCGGTGGCTAGCAGGCCACGGCGGCGCGGCGCGGCCGTCCTTGAGGGTGCGGCGCGGCATGGCCGGCCCTAGGAGCACAGGGGGCGCGGGCTTCTTGAGGTGGTGCGCTAAGCTCTGCTCGCCCTCCATCTAGCTCTCTATGGCCTCGCTCGTTCCCTGCTCGCGAACGTGGGCATCGCCATTGACGCCTGCGCGCACGGCAAACCGCAGCAAACCATGACGGCCGCGGTGAGCTTGATCTCCTGTAGCAGCAGCGCTTGGAGCAACCGGCGGCGAGCTCCGACTCGGCAACCGCCACTGGCGCACGTACGGACTGCCCCCGGCCATCACGGGCGCACACGGGAGCTCTGTCCCAGCCACCGTGCTGGCGCGCAGCGAGCTCCCCCGGCCACCGCGGGCGCGCACGGGGGCTCCATCCTGGCCAGTGCCATGGCGCACGGCAAACTCCCCTAGCCACCACGACGGCGCGCGGGCGAGATGCCCCGGCCACCATGACGGCGCGCGGGCGAGCTCCCCCGGCCACCGCCACTGCGCGCGGCGAGCTACCCCGGTGACTGTGACGGCGCGCGACGAGCTCCCCTGGCCACCGCGATCGGTGCGCGGGCGAGCTGCCCCGCCACCGCGGGACGGACAAGCTCCACTCCGGCCACCGTGACGGCGCGCAGGCGACCGCGTCCACCCTCACCAGCGTCGCTCGCCACCCCACCTGTGACCCCCCCCCATGGCCTTCTCCATCGTCCACCGCATGGCCGCTGCGGGCACCCCGCCGCGCCTCCGCTCCTACGGACCCGGCCCTCTTTGCCTACTGCATGCCAAAGACACCGACAGCTTGTCCCACCGGTCGGAGAGAGAAAGAAAGAAAGAAGAGGATAAGCGTATGAGAGAATGGTATTTTTGACACTTTCACAGGCTGGGCCCACATGTCAGAGCTGGCAAACGGCAAAAATCAGACGGAAGGTGGACGAAATGGCACGAAAAGCAAGAAAGTTTAGCGTCATAGCACCAGGGTGGGTTCGAACTTTTTAGTGGCATGTAGGTCGAGACCATCTTTCGTAATGGCACTTAGGTAAAAGGCTCCATTATATTACCCACGACCATGCAGATCCAATCCTAATTTCTAACTTCCAACGACGGCGGTCACCGCGACTCCGCTGAGGCCATGAAGGATGCCTTCCAGATCAAGTTCGACGACAAGTACCAGGTGAGAGAGCTCTTTTGATTCATCCATCATTCGTTTGTCTCCTCAGGTGTCAGCTGATCCATCCATCATCCGTTCGTCTCCTCAGGTGTCAGCTGGCAACTGGCATGCACCGACCGGTTTCATAATAATCAATCACTTGTGCACGCCAAATCTTCGTCCTTGCGTCTGGTGGACTGGAGAACGTCGATGCACCCGGCTAATTGGAAGGATGCCGATGGAAATCGCAGCAAAACTAGAGTTTCTGAAGTCGTCCTTCAGTGTCAAAGACAGGTGATTTAACTTCCTGCAAAATAATTATCAATACTGACTTGATAGGCTGGATTAGTTGTGACACTGAATAGATTGGATTGAAGTGCAAACATGGAATTTTTTTGTTATTTAGGCATTGGGTGTCCTTACTTGCCCACTACTGTATGATGAAATGTCTCACCAATGTGATTAATCCCATGTGATGCTAAAGACTATGATGTACCTGTGTTCTCTAGAATGATCCTGCACGCCTATTAGGAGTGTCAATTGTTTACAATTTATTTCTTTTCCTTGCAGAGACCATGGCATGAATAAAGATCCAATCTCACTAAATTTCCAATATAGTAGTTTCAAAAAAAAAATCCAATATCGTGTTTCAATTGCATGAAAGGTTTGTCTTCTTTGGAATGATACATATTGCATTCTAAGATACGAGCTCACCATAGGACTTCAAAAAAGCACCTGCTCTACAGTTCTTGCTCAGATACTTTGAACTCGTACAGCTCTGAATTGGTTACACTTTAACCAAATTTAGTAACAAAGTTACATTACCAAAGCTGCATCTGTGTCGAACCTGACACTCTCGATCTCCACGCAACCATATTCGCCTTTGCTCTTCCTCAACTTCATCTCGAGCGCGGTGCTGCTGTTTCTCCTAGCATGAGATGACTCTCGGCTTCCTTTGGTTGGTGCTCACAGTCCCTGCTTGTTGCTGGCTTGCTGCAGACCATTACCGCAGAGCAGGAGGAGATCGGTGCTGGCAGGACACCTCGCGAAGAGGCCATGTGGGCAGTGGGCAGAGGCACTGTGTTTTTGCTTAGTAGGTAAATAAGCAATCTATACACAATCAGTAGCTGTGACCATTCCCTGTACTTTGTCCAACAGTTTACCTTGCTTGCAAAATAGGTAGTTCATAAGCGGATTAAATTTCTCATTGATAGGCCAATGTATGATTCTCTGATTCATGATATATAGGGCTCTGCACTCTACAGTAAACTTGGTTATAAGCTTATAGATCAGTGTGCATATTCACTACAATTCTGAAAAAAATCAAGTCATCATGCAGTAATGACAGTTACACTTCTGTTTTGTATTTATATAACTTTTAGCTTAGATTGAAGAAACCTGCTAGCAAATAGTTTTCTTTTTTATGTTCTGCAAAAGAGGGTAAGGCAAGCTGCACTGTCAAGGGTCAACATACTTCGATCACAAGCTCTCGAGTGGTTTGATGTGAGAGATGGAGATATTAGCTCATAACTGATAAATGTTTACAGCAGCTTGGTAATTGATTCTAAATCAGGATATTGTCCTATTGTTCAACAGTAATCTCAGTTGTATAGATGGATGTGGTTGTCAATTTAGCACCAGTAACTGAGTTATGGAATTTTTCACTTCAAAAAAAGTTAGAAATTTAATGCCAGCTATGAATGAGTTTTCTTTGATATCCACGTGCGTGTCATACGTGCATGCCCACTAGTACGAGAAAAAGTATAATTTTCCTTAAGAATCTTTTCGGCGGTAATTTTGTTTCCCAACACGCTAAACTGAGACCAAGCTACAAGAGTTATTGCTTCAAATAGTTTGGTATCTCTAGCTTGTACACTCTCTATCCACTAAAGCATACAATTCTCATTTTTCGAGAAGTCAAACAATTTAAACTTTGACTAAAATTATATAAAAAAGTACTAACATTCATGATGCAAAATTAGTATCATTAGATTAGTCATAGAATATATTTTTATAATAAATTTATTTGGAGACATAAATATTAATACTAGTTGCTATAAACTTGGTCAAACTTGAGCTGCCTTGACCAGCGTGTATCCTATAATTACATTCTTTTCTGAACGGAGGGAGTACCCTGTAACTATCAATAGCTTTGCTATTGAAGACTGTTTCAAAAAAAATTGAGTAGTTGGAAAGGAAAGCTTTTGTCCTATTGTGAAAAGATTAGTCTTAATTAACTCAATTCGAATTAATCTTTCTTTGAAGTACCAAAAGGCATTCTTAAGAAAGACTTCTATAGGTCTGCCTTCTTTTGGCAACGTGATTGCCATAAGAAAAAATATAGGCTAACAAAATGAGAAATTCTTTGTTTACCAAAGGATCAAGGTGGCCTAGGAATCTTGAATCTTGAAACCCAGAATATTTTCTTACTTAGTAAATGGCTATATAAGTTAATTAATGAAGATGGGTTTGGCAAGGGCTTCTTAGGGAGAAGTACCTGAAAAATAAAACCATTGGTGAAGTTAAGTGGAAACCAGAAGATTCACATTTTTGGTCAGGCTATATGAAGTTCAAAGATAGCTTCCTTCATCTATCTACTTTTAACCTTCATAATGGTACACAGATTAGGTTCTAGGAGGATAGATGGTTTGGAAACTCCACTCTCAAAGAACAATACCCATCTCTATACAACATTTGTCGAAAGAACAATACCCATCTCTATACAATCCTTCATCTATTGTTTTTAGTTCTACACCCCTTAATATCTCTTTCAGAAGAGCATTAGTTGGGGAAGATTGACTTAAATGGAATGAGCTAGTTATGAGGATTGCGTTTGTGCAATCGGGATGACCAACGAGATTCCATTAAGTGTAGCTTTTCAAAATTAGGATCTTTCACCGTACAATCAATGTATAAGCATCTTGTGAACCAACTTGCCTTTGCCTCTAAACAAATTAATATGGAAGTTGAAAATACCCCTTAAAATCAAGGTTTTCATTTGGTTCTTACTAAAAGGGGTAATTTTAACGAAAGACAATTTATTAAGATGTTGAAAAGGAGATGATCAATGTTGTTTTTATGACAACAAGGAAACCATCCAACATACCTTTTGATTATAATGTTGCGAGATTTGTCTGGAGAGTTTTTACTATGGCATTTGGATTGCAACCTCCTACAGGTATAGAAGATTTATCTCGAGTGTGGTTTCAACAAACAGGTTAGCATATGCGTTCTCTAATTTGCGTGGGAACAAGTGCAGTTTTATGGTCTATTTGGCTTTGTAGAAATGATGTGACTTTTGACAAAAAAAAAGATTATACTCTTATTTGCAGGTTACTTTCAGGGCAACTTATTGGACTCGTTTCTAGAACATCCTACAAAAGGAGAGCAGCAGATCACATGTGAAGTGGGCCTATCGCACATTGGAGACTATAGCTACGGAGGTCTTCGCTAAGCATGGATGGTCATCTTTTAAAAGAGTTAGTGCTTAGATAGGCACTCACTTGCTTGGTTTCGATTTTGTGAGCTTTTTAAAATACTAGCAAATATGCACGTGCGACACGCACGTGTTTATAAAAAACTGTTTCAAATAGAATTAAAATATTAATTGAATTGTCGATATACAGTAAAGGTAGATGACAATTGTTTGATCGAGTTGATAAAGTCCCTAACCTTAGATTGGCCATAGCGAACTGAGCCCTGCTGGTTGGCATATATGTTATATTGTGTAATTTTAAAAAATAAGAGTAGGTCATAGCCAGGCGTATCGTGGAATCTACAATTCAAGGTGTGTCCAAGAGTAGGCCATAGCTAGGCATATGGTGGAACCTACAATCCAAGGTGTGTCCATCCCAAAACTAACGTGTATGCGCGCATGCCCATATTGACCCTTCCTCCTCGAAATTTCCAGCATGGAAGATTTATGGCAGGTGAGATTATAGACATATCACAAGACGTATGTGAGGAGTCTTACATCTTATTGTAAGATAACGGACGACTGACGGCTCGTATAGCACGACGTGTATATCGAACGGTTGTTAGAGAGGAAGAGTAAAATTACGGATGACGGAGGGCTCATATAGCACAACGTGTAGACACGCACGTATTTATAAAATCTATTTTATATATATAATGGAGCATGATTAATGACATTTTTATCACGTTAACCATAATACCATACTAAAAACATATTTTAAGGAAAGACATTTCATAGTTACCCAACGCTCTACATGTATATTCTATAAAATATATTATTTATCTTATAGGTCCATCCTAATCTTAAACCGTTTAAAACATACTACTATGTCCCAAAAATAGAGTCGCCGTGGGAAGCGTGCTGGTCAAACTTTCTCAACGTTGACTACGTTTGTAGAAAATGCGTGCAATATTTATATCTCCAAATAAGTTTATTATGAAAGTATATTCAAAGATCTATCTAATGATACTAATTATGTACCATAAATATTAATATTTTATTAAATATATTTGGTCAAAGTTAAAAGCTGTTGACTTTTTGGAAAGCGAGAATGACTCTTTTTTTGGGACGGAGGGAGTACATAGAATCGTAAGTTATAGAAATCAATAAAAAATAGTAGCATTAATGAAGGTCGCTTAGCTATATATTATGCTTCCTAAGGCAGCCATTATGTGAGTAGGTAAATTTAAGTATTCAACTATGGAGAGAATTCTCTCATAACAAGCATAGTTTGCAACTACAATTATGTTAATGCATTAACAGAGTGCGTGCCCAAAAAAATCACTTAAATGTTGAGAGGTTCTCGTGCATCAATTTTACTTTGAGAATCTAATCAATTTCTCATTGCATCTAATCTTTTTCTGAATGAATAATCGTGCAGACAATATATAGTTATTAGAATATTTTCAAAAGCACGTACATGTTTATATCGGGATCAAATATATATATATGCATGTTAGAACAAGCTGGAATTAAATCAAGCATGCATGCATGAGTGCATGGGGCGGACGCGATCTCCATGTGGACTGCAGTAGCTTACCAGGGTTGGATCGGATCGTTTGCCAACGCCGTGATCCGCGGGTAGCTGGGCACACGTGCACCCAATGATCCCACCTCTTCTCCCGAGAAATTGACGATGGCCGACGGCCCGACGCCTTCCTCGCTTTCCTCGCTGCCTTGAGGTGTCAACCGGGCGCGGGCTTATGCGCTGGAGCTAGTCGCCACCCGTTCTCCGGTGAAGTCGATGATGGCCGCAGCCTTCTTGCTTTTGGCTTTCCTCGCTGCCATGAGTTGCCAACCGGCCGCGGGCTTGGCACTTGTGTTAGTCGTCGTGCATTTGTGCGGCGGCAACAACACGGGGTTAAGATGGGACCGGAGATCAATTGTAAAGGGGAAGAGCTCATAAAGGTAATTAAGATCTCAGAGAAGGAGTCTTACATGAGATTGAGTTCCGGACAGTTGCGTCTTATAAGATGTAAGATCTTGTATGACGGAGGGCTCATATAGCACGAAGGCTAGATTCAACGGTTATTACGCAGGGAGAGCCCCTAAAAAAACTCGCTCTTTTATAGTAGGATAGGATAATAATTGGTGTTTCGAAGCTATTATAAGAATTGCTTGTGTGCAAACCTCTTGCAGAGACCGAAATAAAAATTCCTTTTTCTAAAAATATCATGTGTACTTGTTGATGCCGATTGGGTCACACACCAGCAAGGGGCTAGCACGCCGAGGTTGCAAAGAACCAAGAATGTAGCGGATTGACAAAACCGACCGAGGGGTCGATTAGGCTGATGTTGAAACCGTTCTTCGCGTGGTAGACTCGCAAACACCTACCAGGAAGACCTATCGTGGAGGAGCACATGGAGGGTGTCCTAGAATCGGCAAGGCCACCAGGAACGCCACCAAATCTCGTTGGGAGATGTGACGAATAGCAAGGTAGAGAGTAAAGTAGGGCAAAAGAGGTATGTGTTGTGTTTTTGACGATTAGAAGTTGGAATAATCAATCGGCCGTGATCTTTTCGTTTATATAGAGGGGTGACCTTATCCCAGTAAAAAAAACAAGTCTAAAACGCGTTCTCCAAGGTGCCCGGTCAAAGTAGATTCAAAACCAATTTAAACCAAATCGGTTCGGGCTCGGCAGGGAGACCGATCTGGCCGATTTCCTCGGGCTGGGCACAGGGGGCCAGCCAGGGCACGAGTGCTGGCCAGTTTGGAGCAGTGGAACCGGCCACGCCGGTTTGGTCTGGGCAGACACTATCAACTTTTGTTTTTGCTTGTTTCTTTGATGTTTGTCGTGCAAAATATTTTCCAACACCTCATTAATGCTGAGAACATGTTGGATGCCTATTTCATGTCGATATATTTTAGCGTGTTAACAATACTCCATCCACGAAGAAATCTGCATGCTCATATCGTGCTCTCATCATTAATACCAGGCTACAGATACGTCATGGATCCAACGGTGCACAATAAAAACAGTGAAGTGATTAGGGTTAGCACCCAAGAACCTGTGCGGTTCTCTTGAAGAGTAATAAGACATATTTTTTTATACCAAAACACTACTATCAAAACAATTTGTATAGGTGGTTAGAAATGATTTGTAGAGGTCGGTGCATCAATCGCATCTGTGCAAGGCTTCTAGAAATCAAACATTTTCAATTATTTTGCAAGTGCTCTTGAAAATCCATTCTTAAAGGCGGCCCAAAACATCCTTTTGAAATTGTTTTCTAGAGGTTCGTGAAGTTTTGGACCGCCTCTAGAAACGTCATTTGTCTAGAAAACAATTTCCAGAGGCGGATGATGTTTGGGCTTCCTCTGGAGACTATATTTCCAAAGGCGGTTCAAAACATTAGCTGACCCGCCAATTTCGTAGAAATTTCATGCCATATGTACTATATACTAAAGTTAATCGTATTTGCTACATATTGGATTGTACCTACTAATGTCGTTATTTCTTATATGGTACAAAAACACATGTAGATTCAGACCAATGCAAACACAATACCGTAAAATAATAATACATCCGTCCACAAAAGAATGCAATTTTTGGATTTCGATGAGTCAAATAGTCGAAACTTTGATTAAATTTACTAGTATAGTGCCCGTGCGTTGCCACGGTTTCATTTAAGGGATGTACTTAAAAACAACCACACAATAAGATTTTTTCATAGTTTTGTCTCACGCAATTGTATATGACCATAAATATAATCCGGAATACATTCATGCATTACAAGGCATAATAAAGACATGTCTTGCATACTACAAATAAGTTCTGAATTGCTTAAGTAAATCTTTGAGTTCTTCAGGAAAGTTTTCACATTCATTTTGCATAACTCTCGTGATGAATGTATGTGATATGCGAGACATGTCTTTATTTGTAGTATTGCTAAAGACATGTCTCTTCAGGGAATTACCCGTACTACATTCATTTGCAGAAACTTTGTATGATGGCCACCAAAAATTCCATCCTTATTGTATGTGGTATCTGTGAATGACAGAGAGTAAGTTAACTTATTAATCTGCTATGCATTCTTCAAATATACATAGAGAATATATATGCTCACAATGTTGATTAGCAATTTTCCCCCTCCCGCTTCTTTAAGTAATTATACAAGAAATCCTGATAATTTCTTAGAGAAGAGCAAGTGTTTATTTGTTGTAGCTAAATGAAATGACTATTTGATAAGAAAGATGAAACATATTATATGTTATAGTATAGTGCACATGCTAACACCATGGCTTAATTTTAGGGATACACGTGAAAACCAAACTATTATAATGGCCCGTGTTAATGCTACGGCGACACTGAAAAAACATTATATTTATGTAAAATTATAATGTGAACCAATATAATTAATCACAATGGCAAAAACATGGATCTGGTTCATACATTGTTGGATACCTGTGTTAATGCTATGTTAAATGGATGATCAGATGTAAAGAAACCTACCCTGTCGCAAACGCCATTGGTATTCCGTTGGCACGAAGATGATGAACCAAGTGTAGTACTCCTGCAAGAAACAAGATTCATTTAACACATCCTAAGCAAACCATCTATTACAATTTGAGTAAAATACTGAAAGGAATCACAAAGCACTTATATTAAAGCAATTTGATCAATGATGCTAAAATGTTGTTTTTTATTCTTCAAAATATCCCATCAGTCAAGGCACACCTTAAAGGAACAGTAATTTTACTACAAGAGACTGTCTTAAGAGGAACAATGTAAAGTTAAACTGGGTCTGGAACATTAAAAAAATGACAAAAACTTTGCAGGGTGCTTATCAAATTTATCCTCTCCATGTATTATCCAGCAAACTATGCATCAAAGTTAAGTCATTTCCAATAAACTGTTCCCTGATAATCTAGTTTGGCCGTTTAGGCAAAAGCAGAATGACACAAGTATATTATTTGCATAAATCACGCAGAGATAAGCTGCTGCAACCATTTAGCACCTCCTTGGTTGCTAAACTTTAACACCCCTTTTAGCACCTTTTAATCTATGTATTTGGATAAAAAAATACTAAAAGGTGCTAAAGTTTAACACCCCAAACCAAACACCCCCTTAACGAATTTCAAGAATACGACAAAGATGCAACTGAAAAAATCATTGTGCAATAAAATGCAAGCATAAACATTTTCTTCGGAAAAAGTATTTGTATGTTCAGTGAAGACCTCAACTTGGAGGACCAGTCAGGAGTTAGGACCACGCTCGGCATCAAGGACTGAATTTAGCATTTTAGCTGCTCCCTTTGGCATAACATCAGCACCTTGACGAACAATATCAAGAGTTCCCAACACCTACATTAACTTGACCGAAGATCAATTTGAATAAACTTGGACATCACAAGGCTATGGCAAATGAAGCATCAAATTAAAGGATGGACTAAAACTGTGGTGAATATGTACTTCCAAATATATAAGTACTTCCTATAGTGAAGGATAAACTGAGGGATCTCGACTGCATTTGCATACACTAAATCAAGATAAAAATTTTTAACCGTGTGCTATACTATGAATATGCTTGTGTGTGGTGAATATATACAGTGAAAAAACATCTTTGCTACTTACTGAAGGTGCCCAAGTAGATACCCTTGTTCTCTGCAACTCATCTAATCTGTGCTTGCCATCTTCCATGTCGGTGATGCCTATAATTACAGAGAGTTCAAGTAAAACACCATTCACATCTTTTCAATCCACACATTCATTTGCCTCCTCAAATCCTCAATCCAAGTATATTCAAAGATACACGTGTAGTGTAGATTTAGAGATATATTTTGCAGTCTTTGGATTAAATTAACAGGCAGGAGGATTAAATTAACCCACATCCAGGGAAACAAAACTACAAATCACATAGTAGGCACGAGGATTAAATTATCCCACATCAAGTACATAGCAGGCGGGAGGATTAAATTACCCCACATCAAGTCTCTGGTGGGGTTTAGATCCAAGGAAAGAAGGGTAGAAGGCAGCACCTTTCGTATTTGTACCCGATGTTTGTCAAGGTGACAGGTCTTCCTTCCCAAGTTGACTAGTGACAGCTATGTTCTTCGGCGGCAGTGCGGCTCCACAGCGAGGGTGAGGGGAAGCATGTCCGCGGGGTCGGCAGCCGTCAGCATGGTTGGCCCCTGGACGCGACGGAGGCCGTGAGCCTCACCGCCGCCGGCGCGTGCATCCCTAGCAGGCATGCGCAAAGGCGCGCTGCACCTGCAGTAGCTCGGCAGTCAACAGCACGTGGCGACATCAACAACTAACTCATCAACACAGCTAGCAGCAGAAGCACGTACCAAAAGAATCCAGTAGGAGAACTCACCACTGGACAACAGCTTGAATAACCACGGCAGCGCAGAAAGCAGTAGGCAGCCAGGCACCGAGTGAATGGAACAGGGGCAGGGCGATGGTGGCTGAATCTCCATGGATTCGTCATCTCCACGGAACTTCCTTCACTTCCACAGCCCACTGGAAAAAAAATCAGAGACCAGATGAGCACACGAACCTTTGCCACCGAGAAGCCCAAGGCCCCTACGGAGCCCCGTTTCCCATCTCCACTGCCGCTTTAGATCTCGCAGAGCTCGCGCATGGGAGATGAGGAGTAACACACGTGGGAGAGAGGAGTCGCGCGCGTGGATCTAGTTGGCCTGGCTGGCCAAGGGGGGACGTACATGGTGGCTGGTCCGTGAGCATGAGCTCAAGCAGGGGTCAGCCGCCCAGGCGGGCACTGGTGACGAGCGGGCGGGCGGGCACCGGTGGCGAGCGGCCTGGCGTCCTTGGCTGGCCGACATGCTCGCCCTCGCCTAGCGTTGCCACGCTTCCGATTCAAAAAATTGCACGCTCCTCGCAAAACGAATGCGGCAGAAACTACGAACCATGATTCACGGCCGTTGGGATCTCACCGACGTCGAGGCTGGGATCCTACATCTGGACGCCACCACCACTGCGACGCGGCAGGAGTGCGGCCAACGGCAACGGCTTGTGTCTTGGTGGCGTCGTGTCCCGTCGTGCGTCAGCGTCGTGCGGCCTCGCGGCGTGTCGACGGGTGACCTCGTGGTGGGCGGCCTAGGCACTGGCGGCTTGTGGCGTGGTGGCGGGCGGCCTGGCGTGCGGCGGGCAGGTGGGCACCCCTGGACGCCGGGTAGCTGAAGAGTTTGTGTCTTCAGGGAGAGGGAGGGTGTGGTGCCTCGAGCTTCACGCCTGTTGTGTGCGGGATGGGAGAGGGTGCTTCGCGCTTGGTAACTGGGTGGGTGCGGGACGGGGGAGGGGCATGAGTTATGAGGTCTGATCCAAATAATTTTGGACCGTTGGACGTGAGTGAGTAGGGGTGTTTAGATGCAAGAAATTTGAAATTTCGATACTGTAGCACTTTCGTTTGTATTTGGCAATTAGTGTCTAATAATGGACTAATTAGGTTCAAAAGATTCGTTTCGTGATTTACAACCAAACTGTGTAATTAGTTATTTCTTTTACCTACATTAAGTGCTCCATGCATACGTCTAAAGATTGATGTGATGAAGAGAGAGCGTAAAAATTTGGAATTTTGAAGGGATCTAAACACCCCCTAAGAGAAAGGGGTGGGCAAATTCAATCTGGACCTTTTATTTTGAATGATTAGTTTGTTATGGGTGCATTTGTTTGGGTGTACTTAGGAGTAGGGATGAAAACGGACGGAATTTTTTCCGTACCGTCCCGTTCCGTTTTCTACATTTTCCTGTCCGTTTCCGTATTTGCGAGATCCCGTTTTCGTATTTGCGGAAGTAGAAAATGGTGTTTTTCGTTTGTTTCCGAGTAATCCCGTTTTAATATGAAATAGACCCATATTTATCCCGTTTTCAATCTATGCTCAACATGTTCAACAATTACATGTCCTTATATTATGTTAATATAACTACGAATCACTAAATATGCATGTTATGTTCACCTACATAGCATGTAAATGAATATTAAACTTTATATATATTATTACATGACTTTATATATGTATAGTTTGAGAATATTAGATTATGTGATCTTAATTTAATTTTCCGGTTCTCCATCCGTATTTGTCCATTTCTGTATGTCCGCATATTCCGATTCCGTTTTCGAACCCGTATTTTTCGAACCCGCTCCCGTTTCCGCCAAAAAATATAGAAACAGAAGTAGAAATAGGGTTTTTCGTCCGTTTTCATCCCTACTTAGGAGAGATAATGACTGTTGGGATGGTTTGTTGTGTGGCTTCAGGGATGTTTTTTTGTGTATTATATGTAGTAGAGATATAAAAAAGTACAAACATTTTTGATACAAAATAAGTATCATTAGATTAGTTATAGAATATATTTTTATAATAAATTTATTTTTTTGTGAATTATAATAAATTTATTTTGCGACATAAATGCTAATACTATTTACTATAAACTTGGTCAAACTTTAGCTCAATTGACCGGCATAGATATCATAATTGTATTCTTTTGTGGACGAACGCGGGAAAAAGAGGTGAGTTCATCTATGTTTGGAGAATACATATTACTACGGAAAAACGATTTTAGGAGACAACCTCTCTATTACATATGTTAGGAGAATGCATATTACTACCAACAAAACTATCTTAGGAGACAACATCTCTGATTAGTAGAGATGGACACAGTTAGAGACCGCCTCCATAAATGGTTAAGCGACCTCTAGGTAGAAGCCCGTCTCTGAAATCAATTTACACAAATGAGCATCCTAAGGCGGAATTATTTTTAATTTTTAATGCTTTTTATTTTTATTATAAAAATAGCTTTTTCACTTATTTTTTATTTTTATTTTCAATCATTCTGGTCACGTCAACACATCTAGCGTGACAAATCAGGCTGTCTCACCATATGCATTGGTGGCAAGAATTGCCTCGTTGGGTGGTGACTTCTACGTGAAAAATCTTGTCATGTCACTGTGGTTAGCGGAATAGTACTTTTGCCGAGCCAACGAGAGTGACATGACAAGGCTTAGAAAAAACAAAAATCATATATTTTTCATATGAGGTTGGATGATGATGATTTTTGTATGAAAATTGTAGAGCTCGATGAGATCTACATCTTTATAGTTTGAAGTTCTTTCATTTGAGGTCGTTAAGATGCTCAAAAAAATAATATATAGTTTCAGCAGCTTAATAATCATATACAAGCGTTGTCATCTTAGAAAAATAATATCTTTCTTTTATGGGGTTAAATTAAGATAATTTTTATATGAAAGTTATAGCTCTAAATGATATTATAGTTTTATAGTTTTGATTTACATTTGAGATAGCTAAGATGCTAAAAAATAATATAAAGTGTAATCTGCATTTTAATTGTGTACCAGGCTAGTCGCCTCACTAAAATCGTATCTTTCTTGTATGATATCAAATGAAGATAGTTTTCATATTAGAGTTGTATTTATTGTTGAGATCTACAAATTTTCTGTTTGAGATTTTTTCATTTAAGATAGTTAATATGCTAAAAAAATAATATAAATTTAAAGGATTGCTTCTTAGAAAAAAAATCATATATTTCTTATATGATGTTGAATAAATAATCTTTTTATATGAAAGGTGCAGATCTTATCATCAACTACACCTTTCATACAAAAGGTATATTTATCCAACATCCGAAAGATATGATTTTTTTTAAAAAAGAGACAAGCTCTGGTAGGGGATTAATATGCTCTTTAAAAGTTATATTATTTTTTGAGCATCTTAATGATCTTAAATAAAAAAATCTTAAGTCTTAAATATTATAGATATCATCAATAGCTACAACTTTAATATATTGACGCCATACAAGAATCATATGACTTTTGTGAGGCAACAATCCTTGTAAGCGATTAATATGCTAATGAAAATTTATATTATTTTTTTAGCATCTTGGTGATCTTAAATGTAAAGGCTCAAAACCATAAAGTTGTAGATCTCATTGAGAGCTATAATTTTCATATAAAAATTATTTTCATTTGATACCATAAAAGAAAGATATCATTTTTCTAAGGTGACAAGCGCTTGTAGTGATTATTATGTTGCTTATATTATTTTTTGAATATTTTAACGACCTCTAATGAAAAAAACCTAGAAGTAGAAATTTCAAGTTCTCATTGAGCTCTATAGTTTTCATATAAAAATCATCTTCATCTGAAGTTGTATGGAAAAATATGATTTTTCTAAAGTTGAGTGTTGTCCCGCCACTCTCATTGGTGTGACAAAACAGTACTCTATAGTTTTCATATAAAAATCATCTTCATCTGAAGTTGTATGGAAAAATATTGTAACATCCCAGATGTTAAGAACAATTAAAAATTTGATCATGAGCATAATTAGAGCATAAGCATCAGTTATCATATCAAACAAGCATTTCATGTCACATTATTACATGTCAATGTTGTACATGTTTCACGCATAGCATGGTAATGTTTCTAATGTTGTTTATGTTTCAAATAAAGTACTTGAAATGTTTCACATATTGCAATAATAAGTAAAAGCTTGTTTATATTGTGCTTGCCATGTTTCAGATGTTTCAATAGAATGTTACATATGTTACTAGCATGGTGTGTGATATGTTGCATATGTTTCCTATTTTATTATCATATGTATGTTGCATATGTTTCCTAGAGATGTTTCACATGTCATATTATGTTGTTTAAGTAATGTTTCACAAGTAGGTATCACTGTTGCATATGTTTCAAGTGGTGACAAGATGAGAAGTTAACTCTTCTAATGTGAGCCTTAGCCTAAACTTGTTGACATGTTAACATTTTCAAAGTATGCATGAGTTGTTTTAATCATGTTTTTTCATGTGCATCGCCTAATCATGAAGATATCTTGGGCATATAAAAAGTTGCATATTGTTTTGGATCAAAAAAGTTACATGAAATGATGGTTTCAACTTTGCTTAAAAACACTTTTGTTAATAGAGTGGAAATATGTGATGTTAACTAAACCTTGTAATCATGTTCAAACAACTCTATTTCAACTCTTGAACCAAAGTTGTTTAGGGTTTCTTTTGGAAAAGTGTGAAGAAAATGCTTAAAAATGCCTAAAACTCTAGTTTAAACCTTTACTTGTTACTTCTTTGATCAATAGAGAACTTTGATTTTCGTTCTAGTTTTGAAGTTTTGCCATAAATAAAAGTTGAAGTATTAGTTGTGTACTACAAACTTTGTTTAAGGACCTAGGGATATATCCATCTCTAACATGTCCTAATAGTAGCTCAAAGTTTGAATGTGATGTTTTTTAAGCCTTCAAAATGTTTCTAAGTCTTTGAATAACAGTTGTTAAGTTCAATCTTTGACAAATTATTAAATGAATTTTCATACATAAAAGTGGTTTAACTTTTATTTCATTGATTGGAGAAATGTTTGATCTATGACATGGTGTATTGGTTGGGATGTTTGATCACCGGTGATGCACTAATTAATTGCTCAAAAGTTTGAATCAAACTCAGTTTTGCAAAGAAAACTTTAAATTGTTAAGTTCCGTGATTTCACTGACATTGCAATGTTTGGCACTGTTTGTTTCCTAATCCATTTGACTAATGACCCTAGTCCCTTAATAATAAGTGGAGAGTGAATGGGGATGAAGATCTTTTGTATAGTGCTCTTGGTCTGGTTTTGTCTGGAAGATGCTACACGGTGCTTCAAAGAGGAGCACATGGCCACTGGCCCTGCCTTGCATGTGGTCACCATGACCAATTTGATCATGGCGCTGCCTGGGCATGCTGCTGGCGCCGCGCGTCCCGCACCCATGCTGCGCCATCCCTGCCTACAGAAGGCACCAAGCCACTCCACGCTGCCTCTCTCTCGCGCGCTCTCTCTCCCTCTCTTTGCCTCTGCCATGCCGAGCGCCCACCGTAGCCACCAGCTGCGGTGTCGTCACCGGCCAAGCTCGGCCACCGCCGCCATCACCGCTCCGTCCCTCCCCGCGCCCAGCTAACAGCACCACCGCCTCCGCCTCGCCCTTCTCTCAGCGCGGCACACCTCAGCTGAGATGGGAGCCACCGGCTATGCCGTAGCCGCCGTGCAGTCGCCCGCCATGGTCGCCGTGCATGTGGCCAGGCCACCACCGGCCGCACCGGGTCAAGCTGACCGCGCCACCGCTTCTCCCTACCCGCGCCGCCCCTCCCGCACTCCTCCTTCAGCTCCGCCACACCTCGCAACGCCGCTGCCGCCTGTCGCCACAGCCGCTGGCCGCTAGCGTCCGCGGCTGGACCGCCTTGGGCCACCTCCAGTGAATCCGCTGCCACTCACAGTTGCGCGGGGGCCCCCTTATGCTCCCACGCTTATGCTCGCCGCCGGTGACCACCCCGGCGGCCGGATTTGGCCGCTGGCCACCGCTCCTCTGTTCTGCCCAATCGGGAGAAGAGGGAGCCAGGAGAGAGAATAGAGAAGAAGGGAAGGGGCTAGATGTGAAACCTTTGACTCATGTAATTAGTGTTAAATAGTGGTTGGACTGCGGGTTGGTTTGAGGAAAGTCCGGGGGTCTTTTTGCAAAGTCGTCAGGCCACACCAGGCCAAGCCGCGATGGGCTGGCCTACCCGCACTGCTGGGCTACGCCTGCTCCCGCGGCTGGGCTGAGTCAGGCCACTGTGAGCCGAAATTCTTTTTCCTTTTCCGTGATTTGTTAATTTCCATAAATTACTGATATTTGTTATTTTCATAACTAAATATGGAAGCATGCTAAAATTATAAAAATTTATGTATAGCTTGTTCATGATGTGCTCTTTCATGGAAAAAATATGAAATGGTAATTCTCAGTACCTTTACTATGCTTGAAAAATTAGCTCAATTAATTGATAAACGCTACTTCCATGAATTTTAGTGATTAAAATAAGTATCCAAAAATCTTGAAACTTTGTGAGTATGCTTTGCATGGTAAGATATACCTTCGCAAAAATATTGGTACTGTTTTGATAACTTTTAATTATATACTTTATTTCATGTCTTTTATTTATTATTTAATAAATGCTTATATGATTAGAATAAATCATAATTTAGGGTTGGTGTGATTTTGGAATTGAGTGATGACCTTGGGTCATTAACATGTAATGATTCTAGCACTTTAAGTAGTCGTTTGAGTTCATGATTAACTTATTAATCAAGAATTGTTAATAATAATCAATATAATAAACATAGGTCATTAGTAGTTAATGATTTTGTTTATGTTAATGTTAATGGCTTTATGAAAATATCACTTGTTATTAGATGCAACCTCTTAGGTAAAAAGTAAAGTTAAGTAGTTTTCTTAACAACATCTTAATGTGATTGAAAATAATGTTGTTTAATAATTCTGTTGGATTACAACGGTACCGCAAAGGAAAGTTGTACTCAAGTAGATAACTAATGTTTATCCTTTCTAAATGTTTTTTTGTATGTTATACCTTATTCATCATCATGCATCATGGCATGCATTCCATCATGTTAAGCATCGCATCATTTATATACGTGTAGTGCTTACAAAAGTGAGAAGATGCGTGTTGATCAAGTCTCGGAGTAGGTCCATCCACCAGAGGTGTTGGTGTCTATTGGAACTCTCTGAGGAAAACTAACTTTTCTACAACGCAGGCAAGCCCCGGATATACAACCACTCTTCTATTTTATAAATACTTTATTACACCTTAAGTCTAGTGTAATGTGCATTATGTTAGTAGGAGTTGGTTGATACCGTTGTTGCATGATTACCTTGATCTACATTTATATATCCGGATGATATCCCACTAGTATGTGTAGGTCGATCTCTTATGCTTAGTAATGCTTAGACTTCGGTAGAGGTCGAATGGTGACTTCATTGTTCGCGAGAAACAGGTTTACCTTTGCTTCTCCTGACCTAATGACGGGTCATAAGAGCATATGAATATGAATATGGTAATATTAAGCTGAGACCGGACGGGTAACTTGCATTGGAAAAGGAGTCTCAATGTAGTGTTTCCGCCTGTATCGATTAAAGACCGTATCGTTGATTGAATTGTGTGCGTCGAGACTTTGCAACTGGCCACATGCTCCGGTAAGCCTAAGACCTCAGTAATTCTATCATGTGAGCGGCCAACCGCGCACTGGGAGTGGAGAGATAGCAAGAGTAGTGTGTACCCTCGTAGCCAAGGGCTAGATTGGAGGTCTACTGTACTCTCGGGTGGCGCTGGACCCGGTCATGTTTTGGAGGATCCGAGTGAAGGTTGATTTATGTAGGTTAGAGTCCTACATATCTCGTGTGGTTAGGGATCCCTAGCTGGGTATAATCGGTTTGAATCGTCGTTGCTCCTCGGTTATGGAGACTCGATTATCTGTTCATTATCGTAGTTAACAATGGTACATGGTGATTATAGAAATGAGGTAAAGAGATGGATATGAGAGGTGATGCTTAATACTAGTGATTGAGATAGAATTAGTGCAAATCTATCTAAACTAAGCTTCACTAAAACTGATGCTAAAACTTGTTTAAAGTATTGAAAGTAAGGATCCACTTATAGTAGAGCTTTTCTGCAAAACTCCTCTTTTCTATCTCCACTACTTCCCTTAAAGCCAGCATATCCTTAGAGTCTTTTCTTTTCATCGGGTCAGTCTTGCGGAGTACAATTGAGTACTCAGGGTTTGTTAACCCATGTGCAGGTGCTGACTGGTGCTGCTAGTCAGGTCATATCGGTGGGCTCGATATGATCTGGTTATCCTCTCCTGACTTAGGTGCTCTACCTAAGTTATCTTCTATAGTTCTACTCAACTTCCGCCATTTAAGTTAAGTTCGTAAAAAGTTAACTTAATCATGATTTGTAAATCTATTGTTGTTATTCTTCCACACTCTGATGTAAGTTTTGTATCAAATGTTGTAATATTATAATTACTCCTTTGTTGATCTTGTGTGAGTCGTAAAATGTGGATGATTCAGATTTCCCGAGGACACTCGACAGACTTCTTAAGTTCTGTGGTACACATGTATGGTTGTTAGAGGTCTTTAGGACAATGACAAGTACATGTGGACCATATAATTTAGGAGGTTCTGCCACAAATATGATTTTTCTAAAATTGAGTGTTGTCCCGCCACTCTCATTGGTGCGACAAAACAGTACTATTGCGCCAACATGAGTGGCGTGACAAGGCTTTTCACGTGAAAATCACCATCCAACATATCAGACCTTATCATGCCAATGCATGTAACGTGATAGTGTAATTTTGCAGCGCGTTAACGTGACAAAAAGACATAAAAATAAAAAAATTGACTGGGCTATTTTTAAAACCAAAGTTAAAAAAGGGTTAAATTTTAAATAAATTCCCTCATATGACCGCCTTGTTAATCAAAGACAGTCGTCTTATAACATCCGTCTCTATAAATCTATTTTCAAAGACATGCATCTTAAGATATCCGTGTCTAGAAAGTTGTATTCTAAATAATTCAGAACTTTTTTATATGAACTCTGATGAAGACCAACTTTATATAAAAATTTTAGCTCTTGACACAATATGCAACTTTGTAGTTAAGAAGTTCTTTTTTAAAATTTGAGTCCCAAAATATTGTTTTAAGTTCACAAATTTTAAATTTAAAACAATCTCGGATGTTGACATGGCCTTTACCAAAGTTGTAGTCCTCGATACAATTTACAAATTTGTAGTTAAAAAGGTTTCGATTTTGAAGTCATTTAGAGTCCCAAATATGCGTTTTAATTTCATAGATTTTGAAATTCAAAATTTAGAATTTATAAAAGACCTTTAATATTCACAAAGTTAATACCAAAATTGTAGTGGCTGAACTGATTTACATGTTTGTTAGTGGTAAGTTTTTTATTTGAAGGCTTTTTGCCTCAAATATTTGTTTTAAATTTGCATATTTTAAGATTCAAAATTTTGAAATTTTCAAACAATCTTGGATGGAGACACATCTATGCCAAAGTTGCAGTGCTTGACAAGATTTTAAAACTTTGTAGCTAAAACTTTTATCATTTGAGTTCATTTAGTAGTCAAAATATTTAATATAAGATTACAAAATATTTATGAAAAAGATAGTATCCTATATACACCACAATTAAGTGTATGATGGATAGTGTCCTATATACACACAAGTAAGTGTATGATGCAGTGATAAGGTGGTGTTATTATTGACTAATAGGTTATGGGTTTGGGTCTTAAGAAGCGAAAATCTTTTTTTATAGTGCATGGAGAGTCCTTATCTAGTGGATTATGGACCCAAATCTTGCCTACTTGACATAAGCTACTATACATTCCTTGCTCTATAGGAGTATAATCTATGTCTATCCATCATATTCTTTACTTAATAAATTATTAAATAATATTAAACCATTGAATATATATCAAGTGTTAAATAAATATAAATGTTGATCGTAGCCATATGTATGCCGACTAATTTAGTGAATGTTAAGTAATTGATGTGGAGACATGTCCTCCTAGAGCCTGGATAATTTGAGTATTTGTGTTCAAGAAAATTTTCTTGTTCAAATATTTTTGTGCATAATTAGTTAAGGTTTTACATGTTTTCTATAAAAACCACTAAATGAAATAGCCTCTATTATAGCTTTTTTATAGCTTTTAGAGGAGAGTGCTAAATATCATTGTTCACTATTTACAACATTGTTCCTAGTGCTAGTGCACCTGAATTTATTATATTTGTATATGAATTCTTACAAAACGAAGCTAGCATCTCAACTTTTGTCACAAGGTATATCTGTAGTTTCACCGATATGCATCGTTTCAAATGTTTTGAAAACACGTAAGTATGTATTCCTAGGATTTTCATGTTTTCACAGAATAAAGTTTGCACTGAATATCTTCACTAGTCGAGTCTTTATATAACTCACTCATTATTCAGCGCGCTAGCTCAAAAAAAAGCCAGGCGCTACTGCCAGACGTATGTGCCACGTACAATTATCTGAAAAGGACAAATATAGAGGAACCTACACATCACATGATGAGTAGTAGACTGATACCGTTGACGTACGTTTTCTGGACTCACTCGTGACGATGATCCAACGTCGCAACCACGGCTGGTAGTTTGTATTACATACGTTGCCGCCACGTTTGCTCCACTTTCGTCATTTCTTTTCTTAGCGTTTGTTTAGTTCCTAAAATATTTTGTAAAATATTTCAGATTTCCATCACATTGAATCTTTAACACATGTATGAAACATTAAATATAAATAAAAAATAAAACTAATTATACAGTTTAGTTGTAAATCACGAGACAAATCTTTTAATCATAATTAGTTCATGACCGGACAATAATTACCAAATACCAACGAATTACATTTTACAAAATATTTTGGTAACTAAACGGGGGCTTATCCTATATAAAAAAAACAAAGGACTCCGATGGGGAATATCCACTGAAATATCCGCTCCAAATGATCCATCCTTTCATTCATGACTTCCCACCAGCAGCAGGCACTTGTCTAGCAGGTAATCCGCCGCGACATCAGTAGCGTGCGCGTGCCGGTGGCCCGGTGCTGCTGTGCTAGCCACGGCCATGGCGACGCCCACCGGCACCGTCGCCGGCGGCGGCAACAGGCATTGGCATTGCATCCAAGTTCTCCCACTGCTGTTGCTAGTACCATGCTTCGCGCTTCTGGTTGAGAGCGGCGGCATCCCCACGACGCTGGACGGGCCGTTCCCGCCGGCCACGCGCGCGTTCGACCGCGCGCTGCGGCAGGGCAGCGACGACATCCCGCTCACGGACCCGCGCCTCGCGCCCCGCGTGCAGCCCCTGGCGCCCGAGCAGATCGCGCTCGCCGCCTCCGCCAACGCCGATTCGCTCTGGGTCTCCTGGGTCACGGGCCGCGCGCAGGTGGGCTCCAACCTCGCGCCGCTCGACCCCTCCGCCGTCCGCAGCGAAGTCTGGTACGGCGAGCGCAGCGCCGCCGACGCCGCTTCCTACCCGCACGTGGCCACAGGGTCCGCCGAGGTGTACAGCCAGCTGTACCCGTACCCGGGCCTGCTCAACTACACCTCCGGCGCCATCCATCACGTCCGCCTCCGCGGCCTGCGCCCGGCCACGCGCTACTACTACCGCTGCGGCGACAGCAGCCTCCCCGACGGCCTCAGCGACGAGCACTCCTTCACCACGCTGCCCGCCACCGGCGCCGGATGCTACCCGCGTCGCGTCGCTGTGGTCGGTGACCTTGGCCTCACGGGGAACTCCACCGCCACCGTCGACCACCTCGCCCACAACGACCCCTCCCTGGTCCTCATGGTTGGGGACATGACCTACGCGAACCAGTACCTCACCACCGGCGGCAAGGGAGTCCCCTGCTTCTCCTGCTCCTTCCCCAATGCTCCGATTCGGGAGTCCTACCAGCCAAGATGGGATGGATGGGGAAGGTACCACTTCATCTCTTAAATCGACTCCTAATCCTAGAGCTACTTCGATTCTTGGACCAACTCTACTAATCAATTACTACTAGGATGCCTTTCTTTTCGTTCTATACTAAGTGTATCCTAGAAATTACCAGCTCAGTGTGGTCTTTTTTTATGGTTATATATACACATGGCCACGTGTGTTATGTTTTACATGGATTTAGATTCATGGAGCCGATTACATCGAAGATTCCGCTGATGGTGATAGAGGGGAACCATGAGATTGAACCGCAGGGTCACGGTGGAGAGGTGACCTTCGCATCTTACTTGGCACGGTTCGCTGTTCCATCCAATGAGTCTGGATCCAATACCAAATTCTATTACTCCTTCAACGCCGGTGGCATCCATTTTATCATGCTCGGTGCGTACGTCGACTACAACCACACAGGTAACAATTTATTCACTACTGCTGTTTCGTCATTATGTACTATTTCTTTTTATTGACGCTTATTAATAATATACATACACTTGAAATATGATATGCGATGTAGTACTACTGTCATTCGGACCTTGTAGAGAGTAAGTTCCCATTTTCTCTAGAGCTGACATAGTAGCGTTTTGGTATGTGCATCGTCTGCAGGAGTTCAGTACTCATGGTTGGAGAAGGATTTGCAGAGGGTTGATCGACGAGTCACCCCTTGGGTCGTGGCTGCTTGGCACCCACCTTGGTATAACAGCTATTCCTCGCACTACCAGGAATTTGAATGCATGAGGCAAGAAATGGAAGAGCTTTTATATGAATATCGGGTTGACATTGTTTTGTCAGGACATGTAAGCTCACAGATCTGGTGAAGGTTTGATTCGAATTTCATTACACCGCTTCAGAATCAAGACCTGCTGCAACTTACTACTATATAACTGGAACTTAAAACTTAGCATTTTATCATTCATGTTTGGGTTCATGTAGCATTAACTGGGCTCCAATAGAATATGCATTGTGGCAAATTACTAATTACCTCAATGTGTACATAGCGAGATGCTCTTGGGTCTGACACTAGTATTATAATTAATTTTAATATCTATTTCCTATATAAATTATCGTTGTCTTGAATTTGGTAACTGATATCCATGGTTTGATATTTGGATACTAAAGGTACATGCATACGAAAGGATGAACCGAGTATTTAACTACACATTGGACCCCTGTGGCCCGGTTTACATTGGCATTGGAGATGGCGGGAACATTGAAAAAATTGATATTGATCATGCTGATGACCCTGGAAAGTGTCCCTCACCAGGCGATAACCACCCTGAATTTGGTGGGCTCTGCCATCTGAACTTCACTTCTGGCCATGCCAAGGGCAAATTCTGCTGGGACCGACAGCCGGAATGGAGTGCATACAGAGAGAGCAGTTTTGGTCATGGGATCCTAGAGGTTACTTCACTTCAGTGACTTTCTTATAATGATCCAACATCAGAGTTCAGTCATGCTACATCTTGCATTACTCATCATGAGTTAATGTGCATGATGCAGAAACTTGTGTCCAGTGTTTGTGTGTGTTTTAAATCTAGTTTTTAATTTTTAATTCTCATATGTATTTGTGTGTGTATGTGCATGAATTCAGGTCCTGAATTCAACATATGCCTTATGGACATGGCACCGTAACCAGGACACATATGGAGAGAACAGTGTGGGAGATCAGATCTACATTGTACGACAGCCTGACAAGTGCCTTCTGCAGCCAACTAGTGCGTCATCACTCAATTGGTGATTTGATTTGATGACCAAATTTCTGCTGTTATGTATTAATTAATATAAATTCATATTCATGAGATTCTAAGTTGTTCACTCTCTTGGTTATTTGTTTTGGATAGCCCCCTTGGAGGATGCCCTTCTCCTGTGAGTAGGTGCCTACCGGGCTGTTACAAGTGGCCAGCTCTCCTGGAAAATGTTTGTAATTATGTGTGTAGCTTCAATCTGCGCAGCTGAAGTAGCATTTTATACCACCATTACTTTTCTTGATTTTGCAATTGTAGATAAGCAGAATGCAAGATGCACCTTACTGAATAGTGTACTGCAAGGTTTGTTGATTCTTTTATTTGTGTGTTTATTGTTGATTTATTGTAAGGCGGTGACAATCTTTGTTTTATTGTTGTATAAAGAAATGTGAAACAACACCATTTGGTGCATAATTGAGTTCATCAGTTGCTGCTGCATGTTCTAGCTTGTTTGGTTGGCACATCCTAAATTTTCATGGTTTTCATGATGACTCTCATAGTCCCATAGGATAAAATTGCTCTAGATGTTGGAAGAGTGGATCTAGAAAATTTCTCAAATGCAATCACCCTGCTTGGGATGCGAGTAGTTGTGTCCAAATATTATGTCACTGGTCGTACCGGTACGAGTTGTGCGGTTGTGCCTAAGCCAATGCCTCATCACATGGCATTGCCGCCTATGGCTCGACCTTCTACCAATATCTTCATAGCAAAGATCGGGGTGCCTATCATCGAAATGAAGTCTCAATCGATGAAATCCATGTGCTTTTGTTGTGGGATAATGCAACATGCTATCACTTAGCTTGGGACACAATGGTAAATGGATTGTGTCAATGCTGGCCATTTGCTTGAGTGGTGGCCCAAGCCCTTGATCCGTACCGCATGGTGAAAGGATCGAATGGATCATTAGTGGGGTGAATTATTCTCTAAAAGTTCGAAGCAACACCTTAACATAATATTCTACAACAAACTTTCATATCTAGCCCAACCACGATCATCTTCAATCTAGCTCTTGATACCACTTATTAGAATTAGAATGCATGGTTATATTCAGATCCAAATGGATCTACTAACCGAAGAACGCGAAGCATAACCACCATAGAAGAAAAATACACAAGCGAGAACGACACCAATGCACGATGTTTTTTAACGAGGTTCGGCGATGTGTCTACGGCCCTATTTGTTTCCACAACTGGCCAACGCACGACTACGGTTGACCGAACCGCGAGGCCGCTTTTGGGAATTGCCCGGCCACGTTCATTTTCGTTGCTAGATGCTCATTCGTCGCCGACCATTTGGCAGGATTATTTCACGTTTTCCGCCAAAAAGCGCCGCCGACGCAGAATCAAACAGAGCCTACATCCTCAGAGCATGACTACGGGCACTTCTCCCCATAAAACAATAGCTACACCGGTATCCGAATGCTCCCACAGCCTTGCCGCCACCCAAACCAATCGCGTTTTACTGTTACAACAGGGGTTGCCTCATATTTATGGCCCTTTAGGATACAGAGTTTGACTCCAACTCTAATACAAGTCAACTCGTAACATAACCAAATTGTCCACATATTCAACACGTATCTAATATCACTTTAGTACTTCAAGCACACAAGAACACCAAGGAAGAAGAATAAGTACAGTGCAAGAAGTAAAACTGGACAAGAGAGTAGTGGATTTTTCTCATGGTATCTAGGTGTTGTCACACCCCTATAATCTTGGAGCACCCACTAAGGACTGCTCAAGATCCACTAAGAGTACCCCTTCTCCATCTGCGAATTGGAGGGTTTCAAACTAAGCATAAAACACTTGGCCTTCCAACAATAACCTCGAATGGAAAATCAGCAACACCAAGCAGTTTAGGTGCTGCTGTGCTGTTAAACACACTTTCTACTCCTTGGCATCTTATCCAAGAGCTCTAACGGATGCACACTTTCTACTCGCTCAATGCTAGCAAATCCTTAATCTTGAACTTGATCACTTGATAATGCCCTTCAATATCCTCTAGATCACCAAGATGTGTATTTGTGTTGCACTGGCCAAAGGGAGCTTACAAAGAGAGTTGAACTCACATATATAGCCCAAAGAAACCATCTACCTATGGTTGAATTCTTGAAGACGCAAGCATTACTGGATGATCCAACTAGGACCCAAATCAACCTGAATTTTATCATTTTTGTATGAAAATTTTCTAAATTAATACTGAACCGAAACTTTTGTGACAAAGTACACGGATGCACTATGGATGTGCACCATTTCAATTTTTAAGTGATAGAAAGATGTTTCTGAAATAGTCTTCGTGTTTGCACGAAGATATGGGTTTGCACTACATATTTTCTTAGGTAAGTTTGCATGGTGTTGTTTTATTTAAGATGTTACTGTGTCTAAACTAGCATTACAAAAAAAAACTAGTTAGGTATGTCTGTCTTTTTATATACTAGCAAAAGGTGCTCGTGCGTAGCAATGGGACATAATATTGCTTGAACACTTGCTTTTTTTTATTTGGTTTGTTTAATTGGGCGACCTTATGTCAATTAAATGACTGTTCATCACAAATGCGGGTTCAATAAATCCTTGCATGGAAAATTGATATGAGATTCTAAAATAGATAAATATTGTGTGCAGGCCTGGCTCTACAATTCTAAAGGCCTTTGGACAAACAAGGTGATAAAAGCATATTAAACTATTTTTACTTTAATGCAAAGAAATCCAGTGATCCAAGTTAGAAATTAGAAATTGAAAAATACTGATTGGACATGAGTGTTGGCGTGTTGCTTAATGTGATGATTGGTTTCGCATGTGCCGTCCGCTGCCCTCGGAGCTCGCGCCGTCGCAGCGGTGTACTAGTAACGATGAGGCGGCGATCAGCGTCTCGGCGTCAGACAGCACGGGCATCTGGGCGATCAAGGTCAATAGTGCCCTTTTCTTTTTATTTTTCTATTTTTTTTCTTATTCCTCTTTTCTTTCTATTCTCTTTCTACCTTATCCCATCAACCCACCGCACGGGCCGTGGCAGAGGAAGAGACTAAATTACGGTACGGCGTCGAAGTACATAGAAACTAAAGTTATTTTATACACATGTATGTAATATGTCCAGAAATTAATCAGCCAAATTATAGTAAACTAACATATATTAAATAATCATTAGGTAAAGAATAATAAAAGGTACAACGGTGTTTTGGACGGATGGAGTAGTATATGCGAACTGCTATTCAGCGGCTGCAGATGCAGATTGGCCAATTGGACCTCCTTTTATTAGGGGGTGTTTAGATCTAAAAACTTTTCACGAGAAATGAATCTTACGACACATGTGTAGAGCATTAAATAT
This sequence comes from Saccharum hybrid cultivar R570, assembly GCA_038087645.1. Lineage (NCBI taxonomy): Eukaryota > Viridiplantae > Streptophyta > Magnoliopsida > Poales > Poaceae > Saccharum > Saccharum hybrid cultivar. The sequence goes on from JAQSUU010000637.1 coordinate 19,945,809, forward strand.
AGATAAAAAATTAATTATACAGTTTGGTTGGAAATCGCGAGACAAACGTTTTGAGCCTAATTAGTCCGTGATTTGACACTAAAGTGCTACAGTAAAAAATGTGCTAATGATGGATTAATTAGGCTTAATAAATTTGTCTCACGGTTTCCAGACAAGCTATGTAATTAGTTTTTTTTATTAGTATCCGAAAACCCTTTCCGACATCGTACGGAACATCCAATGTGACATTTTCCTAAAAACTTTTCACCCAACTAAACCCACCCTTAATCTTACCTGATCGGTTGATCCTGAGATTAGCACGGTGCAGGCAGCCAGGCGACACTGCAGAAGGCGTGCTTGACTGCTGGCGGTTGTTTCCTTGTGTGTGGCCACCATGCATGCCGCGTGTGCCTGTCCTGTGCCTTCATGGCACGGCATCGTCGCTGCTCGCAAAAGTTGAGGGAGGTAATGTGGATTTTTTCCTAATCAGAATAGAATACGTAATGTTCGGGCAAGGGCAGACGGACGCAAAGCCCAATGTCACTAAAAGGCCCACAATATCGATTCATTCTTCCTCTTCCGACGGAACGTTTCAGAGCTCGCTTTTGTTATCCATAGCGAACGAGCAGTTCAGGCGTGGATCTGGCGATTCAAGGGGAGGATCCTCTAGATTCAAAAAAAGGGGGCGGATCCTCTCAGAATTCAAGGTACGGTGGCCGCCACACCTAGCCATACCGGATCCTCCGCCCTACGCACGAGAGATAGGACTTCGGCAATCGGCATCTTCTCCACGCGACCATCGTCTCCACGTGGACGGGATCTCCTCCAAGATCCTCCGCCTCACACCGCACAGGCCTCCGCGCCAACCTCCTCGCCCGATCTCACCCCTCCCTGCGTCGGCTTCCTCACCCGGCCGCGCCCCTCGCCATGCTGTGCTCTGCATCGCCGTCGTGCTCGTGGTCTACATTGTCGTCGTAGCCCAAGCGACCTCACCGTCGGCGCCTCCGCGATTTTGCCCACGCTGGCCTCCTCGCCTGATCTCACCCCTTCCCACGTCCGCTTGCTCGCTCGGCCGCGCCCCTCGCCACACTAAGCTCCATCAGTGCCCGCGACCTCGCCGTCGCTCCCCCACCCATGCTACATCTCGCCGTCGCATCTGCGCTGCCTCGCTCGCAGCATCGGGGCAAAACCATGCGAGCGAGTGGGCTTTTCCGGATAGCCTATTTCATGCTAGGGGTTCGAAAGGGCCAAAAGCCGGTCGTCGTCCATGCAATGGAGAGGGCCACGGAAGAGCCGGAAGCCACGCAGTGATACAGTTGAGCTGGTGAATGGGCCAGACAAAAAATGGCCCAAACCAAAAAAAGGCTGAAATTTTGTCTATTTATGAATAGGTATATATAGGTATAGATTTGCTTGAAGCAGTTCCTAAAAATAAGTTGGCACAGGGAAAAGTCTTGGAAAAGTAGCATCAAACAAATATTTAAATGAATGAGTAACTCTTTTATTTTACCATAGAACAACTGGTAAAAATGGGTGTTTGAAGGATCTAAAACATCCTTATTTAATTTATAATTGGACAGGTAAAAATGGTGTTCATAGGATCTTACATTCTTATTTAATTTATAATTGGTCAATTTCAAGTCTTTTAATAGTGACACCAAACTCTTGACGTTGGATGAGAAACCAACTGGAACTTTTAAACACTTCAGCCACACACACATCACATGTTTCTTATCTTAGGTCAGGTTGTAGCATGCTACGGGGGGTCATATGGTCATATTTTTCCACTTCTTTGAAGTAAATGGTCAAGTTATGGTCTCATATTTAAGTTCACCATGCCCACACATGAGTTGAGTCATTCCTTTATCTTGCCCTTTACGTCCAGCAAGATGCCAAATGTGCTATCAAACTGAATGTACATACCATTGATTGCATGGCATATTTCTAGGTCTTTCCAATATGACAAATACTTAACAAACCTGACATCTTCTTGAAAGTATCCCCATCCGAGGGCTTGATAACCTTTCTTTTCTTCCTATCCTTGGTCTTCTTCTCGAAAACATATTTGATGGACTATTTTAAACACTCCTTCCACATTACTTTATTTGATGGAGCAAAATAACTGACTTCATCCCTATGATCAAAGTACTTATTCATCTTTCTCGAACAATACCTATGACCTTTCACTAAGAAGTGTCTGTATCTCATGTACACTAACTTGTTCGATGCAGCAAGAAACACATAAGATCGCACACCTTGACCCCCTTCGAGCCATTATTTTTTTATATCTTCCACCAAAGGCTCAAAAAACATCCATATCGGCGCCAAGTTGTATAGGTCTAGATATAAAAATAGTTAGCAAAAGATACTTTCACTTCTAACACAATCATATAGGAAGGTTGTAGATTGTCAAGATCATTGGCCATGTGCTATGCTTGCTGCTCCTCTCAACGAAAGGATTCATCCCATCGGTATTTAATGCGAACCTTACATTCCTTGGTTCCTTAGCAAAATGAGGGTATAGATCATTGAAATTTTGCCATATTGTCGGCGTCATTTATTAGATGTCAAAGATTTTCATCATCATTTTTGCGCTCATTGGAATCATGCAACAGATAAGTTATGCGTCCTTAGGGTTTGTGAACAAACACCTCAAGCGATCAACCACAGGGAGATACCACATCAGCAAAGCAGGAATATTTGTCTACGCGGTAGTTCTACTTCTTCTACCTCAAGTCAGTGCTTTTTGAACTCTTGTTCTTTTTTTGCTTCACCTCTTTAGAAATGTGGGCTCCATTCTCTTCCAAAAATCTAAATTATTCTCGTACCAGCTGCCACAACAATTTGGGAACTTCTTCAAATTTTCATACTATTTACCACGATATAGAATAGAATGATTCCTATACTGTAAGTGCAATCAAGTCCTAAATAGGTTTTGGTGATGTTGATCATACAATTAAGGGACTAATGGCTTTGTTAAGTGTTGACACCTAATTATCCATCGTGGGTGCATGACATACTAAAGGAGACCCCCAACTCCAAAAGAATGGCCTGGAAGCTCAAAGAACTAGTTTAAATTCATTTTATCTTTTTAAATTTGAGTGTAGAACAAGTCATACTATAAAGGGGATATCATAGGTATGTTGGGATGATCTAAGTGCTCATAAATATGCACCAATACACAAAACATCCAGCCTACAAATGACAAAGCTTACCATTCATTCATTCTAGCCTAGGCGGAACCTCTGTGTGTACCGGAGCCTCCATGCTGTCTCTCGACTGGCTTGTGGGAGCTGAGGGGGTATTTATTACCACCTCTCTCTCTCTCTCCTCCCCAAGACCATCTTCCTTATTCATATCACTCCCAACTGTTTAGCTGCCAGCAACAACGTAGATGCTTTGGCCTGTTGTCTTGCTTGTTTCAATAAATTATTTGGCAAAACAATTTCACCTGTTTTATCATGCATGTCAAAGAAAGGCCAATTGTCCAAGATGTCCAAGATTGATATCCCAATATCTGACTTGTTCTAACATTTGAAGTTTGCAAACTCTAATGGGCGATGAGTCACGTGGAGCACGAAGCGTGTGCTCCTGGCCCGTTATTAGCTCGACGTGAGCTCGCGGCTTGTAAGCCTTACCTACCTTCCTCTGCCATTATTGCCGGAGACAAGCTTGCTGGCATTAGGGTTTCAGGGTTAAGGACTTGGGTCTCCAGGGGCTCCATGGTGAAAGGTCCCTAGTTTGGTTTTGGTAATTGAGTAACAACCTAGGTAGACTAATAATTGTTTATTTGAGATACACAGGTCATTAGTCCACAAGAACACTTGTGTGAGCAACACATGCCGTAGAGGTGGAAATGGCTTTGAAATGTCGCAAAGCTCACACTTGTGATGAAGGAGCTTATTGCATATGAGACATGACATTAAGTCATGTGACTAAGGTGGAGAAGATCAAGACAAGACTTGGCTTGATGGACCGGTTGCAAGCGTGAAGGACAAGTTGGAGGCTTTAGAGCGATGGACCGCATGGCAGCGAAGCTTGAGCAAGACTTGGCGCCGATAGACGAAGGCAACAGTGAAAAGCAAGTAAGGTCAAGGTTGATGAACGAACCAGGTCACGTGATGATATGAAGTGGATCATATCATTTGTGATATGGTTGGTGCATGTGTTGCATCAACATTAGAGGAGATGGAATGGAATGCGCAAGGCAAATGTATAACCTATAGGGCATTTCATTTCACCGGTCATAGGTGTGTAGAGAAGTTTATGACCGAGTTTAGGATAGATGGACGTACTTTCAAGAGGGGCAAACTGGTTTGCATATTGGTCATCTAGTGCCACTCAAGTGATCTAACTTTGCATCATTGGTAGGATCGAGTGGCATGGTGAATTGAGTGACTAATCCTTTGAAAAATGTTTGTAAAAATGCTAACACACTTGCACATGATGGTGTACACTTGGTGGTGTTAGCACATTTGCAAATGAAAATGAGAAGAAGCTGGAGAAGTTTTGGAGAAACTTGAGTTGAAAAAGAGAAGTGATGGTTCTTGGATTGGAATTCTGTGTCAATCCATTGTGCTTTGGATCAAATATGCATGTGGGATGTGTAGCCCTCTGCATAAGCTTTCCAAAATGTCCAAGATCATCGAAATTAGACTTTGGAGCTAAGAGTTATAGTCGTTCTAGCGATGAACACTCAGTAACCGGACTAGATGCGTCTGATCAATGAAAAACCTCTCTATAACCTCTCTGTTCATGACTGAATGCTAGGTGATGGCGAGTTAGGTCAATCGACCGGACGCAGAGTTCGTTTGTGCACGTTGGGAGCCGTTGGCGCCCAACGGTAGCATTCAAACGACTAGTACACGTGGCGAGCACAGTGTGACCGGACTCTAGATTAGACATGTTCGGTCTCTATAGCAGCGAGTCCAGTCAGTGCAAAAAGTGCCCAGTGAAGAGGGTAACGGCTATTTTAGCCCTTGGGGCTATAAAAGGAGTGTGTGGCGAGCCTTGGCACATGCTTGGCACCCTTGGGACTTAGTGTCCATGTTTGGGGAGTGACAGGAGAGCCTCTAACTCACTTGTAAATGCAAGAGTGCGAATCGATTGCGAGTGAGCGATTCTAGTGCGATTGCATTGTGAGATTGCATCGAGTAGCACTAGGTGTTTGAGTTGCAAGCCAGTGGTGCTTGTTACTCTTGGAGGTTGCCACCTCCTAGATGGCTTGGTGGCAAATTCTCCATCATGAAGCACGCAAGAAAATTATGTGGTGCTCTAGAGAAGGATTTATGAGGGGTACCATGCTCACCCCATGGGAGCCATGAAGAGCAACATAGTAGAGTGTGTCATTGAGCTACCCTCACTTGTGGGTAGGTTCTTGTGGCGTCCAACGTGTGGGCTAGCCTTGTGAATGCCTATTAGCCGCCAAACCACCAAGTGTGCGGTTGACACAACGGGGACTAGCTTGGTCGCAACCAAGTGAACCTCAGGATAAAAATTCATCGTGTCATTCTTGCTCTTCCCGCTGGTTTGCATCCCCATTACACAAGCTTGTATTTATCTTTTATATATTGTGCTTGTATAGTTGCTCTTGTAATTAGTTAGCTTGTGTAGCTTGCTAATTATCTTCTTGCTAGTGTAGCATAGAAGTAGCTCCCTTGCATGACTAATTGGCTTGAGTAGCCTTGTTAGTCAATTTGCTTAGTTTGTGTAGCTAAGTAATTTGAGCTCTCTAATTTGGCTTATGTAGCCTTGTTATTGAGCATTGCTAGTGAGCTTAGGAGCTTTGTGCTTTTGCATACTAGCATGTGTAGGAGCTCCCCGATTGCTTGAGTACTAGTTGCATAGGTTTGTGTGACCTTGCTTCTAGAATTGTTTAGGTGAGCTCTAGCTAGTCTAGCACCTTTATTGCCTAATTAAGATCTTTATAAGGTGCTTGTCAACTTAGATAGAGGGGTTCTTGACACTTCTAACACCACTTAAATTCTAGGTTTGTCATCCCTAGCATGACGCTAGAAATGCTGGTACTAATAAATGCAAATGCTCTCTTAAAATAAATATGATATCTATAAGCGCATAGATAATACCGATGTAGCAATTTACCAAGAGTAATCCAGAATTGTTATTTATATTTTTACCCATGGGAAGGGAAAGCTAAGGATAATGGGCATGAGCATCACTACATGTCATAATGGAGAGTGTAACCATGTCTTTGTTTGTCTTCTCATACAGGGTAAGTGTCACAAGATAAAATATAAATAAATGATAAATGATAAGCATATAGCCACATAATAAATGATAAACATCTCAATAGAGTACTATAAGTCTATAGCACTAGCATGGTATTAGGACAATCTACGAGGACAAATCCTAAGTTATTCTAACTATAAGTCAAAGCATACGATGATTAGTGTAATTACACTTGGCAATCATGGCAAGACAAGGTTATATCTACACATAGAGATATTATACAGAAAGATCATGAACATAGCTAGCCTTTCCTTATAATAGTTGTGTTCTACACGGTCTACATTCAGGAGGTGGACTATATAAGACTCAACAGGAATGTCACACCTGCAAACTACCACACGATCCGAAATATAGGGTGCAATCGCAGGAAAATACATTATAGACACCACGCGTACACAATATTGTCCACTCACCCATGATATTAATGAGCGAACGCTATACGATCCTATGTTTAAATATAAATCTAATCCTACTATGTCAAGCATATAATCAAAGTAAACTAAGAACATTATAATTGAGAATATAAGCAAATAGAGCAAAGTCATATCCAATATAGTAGAATAGACCAAAGTCATATTCATAGTAGCAGATGAACAATATGAATAATACAAGAATGAATATAAAGTAGGAGAGATCACGAGGAATTACCAAGCAAACTCTTGACAGATCTAGAAATCAAGCTATGCTTGCTTCCTTCTAGTTCTAATCCTATATAGCTATGCTCTAAACTATGGAGCTCTAATTAAGATGGTGGCTCTCTGGCTTGATCAGGTGGCTTCTCTCTTGAATGACAACTAATGAGAATGCCCTTGAAACCCTAGGGTATGGGCCTATTTATATAGCCCCCTCAGATTAATCTCGGCCGTTGGATCAAACCAACCTTAATGGACGATTGATATTGGACCTCAAAGGCGGTGGAGAACCGACCCTGGAAGGGGAGGCTGAAAAGTGGGGACACCAGGGCGGGCGCCCTAGGGGCCAGGGCGGCCGCCCTGCCTTGGTGACAGGTGGGGCCCTCCTTCAGTCCAGTGCATTATCGTGTCTTCTAGATTATTCTTTTGTATAGGTAGCCTTTTTATCTCTATGTAAATCTGACATATGGATCTCCTTTGGGTCTTTTCTGATAACCACCTGTAGAAATAGATATTCACTAAAACTCATGGAATTCTGTCAATGTAAACCCTATATCTAGATGGTAATTATATTTAGGTCCTTTTTCATGCTTCGTTGACGGTTAAAAATGATGCTTATCTACCGTCAACAACTCCCCCAAGCTTACCCTTTGCTCATCCCTGAGCAAAGATAAACTCAGTGATAGATCAGGAGTTTTGTAAAAACTAAAGCTTTTTAAAACATTCGTAACAATCTCCTTTAAAGTACACATGCGTTCAAACAAGAATTCTCGTCCGGATTAGAATGAACTATTCTGATTTTAGACTTACTCATATTATCTTCCACCATGGGGCTTGTAGCCGTAGCTTGGGTCTTGAGTAGTTAAAAGATAGAATAGTCAAGTTAAGCACCATGTTTCTAACTCTTTGATCAACTATTATTCCGGAGTTTTGCAAGATTTTCAAATAAAACTTAGAGATTCCTTTGTATGACCCTCTTAAAATAATCTCTCCTTTGTGGTATTTCTGGATCCTCACCAAGGCATTAATGGGGTATGCCTTATCTCTTCTCTCAAGATATGTGATATTTTTGGCATTAGGCACAGTAACATTTTGCCTTCTCTCTCTCTCACCCTACATCTAATAGGCTTATGTGGAGCTCATAGTTGAGGAGACAACGAGCACATACTTGCAAACATTTATTGCATAGTCAAATCATGGATCCAGAGGAACAAGTCATATAGTCAAATCAAGATGTGCATGTGTATGGATTATATGGTATGCAGTGGATAAATGGTGAATGGTACATAAAATGGAAATGGTTATGAAGTGGTAAAGAGTGGTAATGGTGAAAACCTAATTCTACTATTGCTCCCTTGAGAAACTTCTCATACCTTTCTTTTTGGAACTTTGAAAAAAACTTTGGGGAGAACTTGGGATGCTCAATGGGAGAGAGTTTTTTTTAATTAGGACATTTGTCCTCTTTCTTTTACTTTTCTTTCTCTCTCTCTTCCTCTCTCTTCTTTTTTTAGTGGAGCTCCCAAGCCTCTTTTGGGATATATTGATAAGAGGTAGCAAAAAGGAATATTTGGAGCTTTTTTTGCTAGCAAGGGATAAAAATGAATGGCAAGAATATATATTTTTTGGAGTTCACTCCTAGAGTAGGAGTAGAATAATTTTCTGAGTGGATCTAAATGGAATATATGTGGATTCGTACTTTTAGGATAGTAGCAGAATATATGGGTGGATATATGTGGGTGCATACTTCTAGGATAGAAGCAGCATGTATGGGTGGAGTGTACGTGGATCTTAATTTTAACTGCATGACCAATTCCTAAGGATCTACATAGCTTGACCACACTCAATGCTCACAAGCAGTAAATATAAGTGTAAGTTTTCCTAATCTAGTATGTATATATGGCTGTGGTAGGAATTTAAACTCTTGTCATACAAGAACTCATCACGCAGCAATTTAGATTTTTCAAAAATAAATTCTCCAGAACTCTAGTATCTCTAGGAACAAGATAAATAGCAGCTTAGACCTTCCCATATCATATCCATCAACTACCTAGACTTAGATCAAGCATTTGGTACCCACGAATTCAGGTTTAGAGCAAATCTTAAATCAAAACCATTGTATCCAAAACTCGGGAGAATTCGAGGTTGAAAACTAGGTACTTGAAATGAATTATGGTAGAGCAAATATTCATCATTTTCATAAGAGTTTATTCTAGGGATTTATTTTAGCAAGGCAAAACTTTGTACACTCTCCTATATATTTAGCAAATTTAAAAATCACACAGGAAAAACATATATGTATATAAGCAAATCTTTATTTGATTTTCTATGGTTATGCATCTTTTTATTTGTTTTATATTTTAACATAACAGAAATATATATATAAGTAAATATATAGGTAAGAAATACTTAGCTGGATACATGGGGGATGCTTTCCCCCAAGCTGGATGTTGACGTAATCTTGTTTGATGTAGCTGATAGGCAGTGAGGGTGTACTTCTTCTCTCGGGGTGTTCATGTTGATGACTGTTGAGACAGCACTCCGATTGAGGAAAGATCATCCTGTCTATTTAGCTTTTCTCGATCCTTTAAATTCTATAAAGCTCAAATAGACAACAAAGCTTGTGGAACTGATTAAGCGTCAGTAATAAACCTCTAAGCCTTGAGTATCTAGAACTCCTTTTAACATATGTGTCTTTAATTACCAGGATCTCTCTATCAATATTTTTTTGTATTTATATATTTTATATTATGCATGGAATTGTAACTATGATAAATGCATGTTTATTTTTATGCCATCACAGCGAATATACTTATGGGTTTTATGCTACAAATTTATTCACATGGGGCTTAATATTTTTAGAATGCATGACATTTTAATTTTCTTTTTTAATGCAGAAATAAAGTATAACTAATTATGCAATTAAGGAAAGTAAATATGTTGAGGAAAAATTATGCAGTGCTGAAAAGAAAATTATTGATAACTACCAAGTTTACCTCTCGGCGCGGTGTTCGGTGATTTAGGTCCTCCGAACAGGACCTCTTGTTCGCTCAAACTTCCCAGGGCACCTTAGATGGTTCAAATGGTGCCTCTGGCTGTACCTCCTCTTGAGTTGAATTCAATACTGATTTTATCTTTACTTTTCATACCTATTTTGTTGGTGAGGTTGACTTCGAGGAAGGAGCTTGCCGTACTGTCTTCTCTTCTTTGTTCTCCACAGTGACTGGTGCACTCTCTGTTGGTGGTACAGCTTCATCCTCAGAGAGAATCTCTTTTTTTGGGATATCGATCTTCATATCTTGATACTTCTCCTTCATAGTCAGCCCATCCATCCTTAGAGGTCTGATTCTTCTTGTGTCGGTTACGGCTCCTTCTTCTTGTCCTGTTCTTATTTGGATCTTCATCAATCATATAATTATCATTGAAATGGTGACGTACCTTTCCTGCAGGGAAGTGGAAGCGCACTTTTCCTATTCTAATGTAGATGATGGCTTTAGTGGTGTTCAGGAACGGTCTTCCAAGGATAATGGGTGGATCATACTCATCTTCTCCCATGTCTAGGACTAGGAAGTCAGTGGGGATGAAGTGGTCATCAATTTGTACGGGAACGTCTTTTGCTATTCCATCCACGAATCGAAATGATTGGTCCACCATCTATAGCTGCGCATAGGTGGGATATAGGGGCATAGTTCCATATAAGTATTCATAGGTTACCTTAGCCATTATGTTGACTCTTGATCCAGTGTCGCAGATAGCTTCCTGAAAGAAACTTCTATTGATCATGCATTCGATGGATGGGATGCCTGGATCGTCCTTCTTGATCAGATGCGGGAACTTGAGCTGATGGTCGTGCTCCCTGTGGACTGTAGTGACCATCCTCACTATCTCCGTCTATGGCTTCTTATTCTTATTCTTATTCTTGTTCTTGTTCCTCCTATTATTCTTCTTCTTTGGCTCATAGGTGTGTTGTGGATGTGTGGGAAATTATAGTACTCGATTCTTGAAAGAGAAACTTTTCCTCTTCCCTTTGATGTTGAAATAGATCTTAGCACTGTTGGCGTAGATGATAGCTCCAGCGGTGTTCAAGAATGGTCGTCCCAAAATGATGGGTGACTTCTCATCACCACCTGTCTCTACCACCATAAAGTCTGCAGGAACATATGAGTTGCCAACTCACACACAGATGTCTTCTAGGATTCCTTTGGTGTAGCAGAGTGACTGGTCTGTAAGCTGCAAGCACATGGTTATGTATAATAAAGGATAATCAAACATTCTTTCATAAATTACCTTAGATATGATGTTGACGCTTGCACCGAAGTCACAGATAGCTTCATTGAAGTTCACACTCCCAATGGAGAACGAAATGACCGGTCTCCTTGGATCACCTTTTTTGATTGACAGAGTTTCATCGTTCCATCCTCCAGTTGAAGATCACTCTAATAGCTTCCTGCATTAAATATATCTATGAGATTTGTAGATTCTAATTCTTTCGGTTGTCTCAGAATCTTACCTTGGTTAGCGGGAGGAACAACAGTTGCAAGCTGAGATATTTATGATTCAATCATTTTATTAAAGCTATGCTGATTCTTAATGACATTTGAAAAGCTATCCATTCTATTATTAATTGTTTCTAGCATTTTATTGTTGGATGTTAATTTCTTAAACATGTTATCTATTAATTTTCCTTGATTAAGAACTAACTCTCTCAAAGGTGGCTGATTGCAATTATTAAAAGAATTATTACCTTGATAATTACCTAAGTAGTTAGGCCTTTGCTGTTGATTTCAACCTTGATTCTATTGAGAACGATATTAGTTGTTGTTGTTGTTGTTGATGATGTAGTTCACATCCTCTTGTAGCTCTGGGCAATTGTTGCCTGAATGCCTAGTTTCTCCACACTCTTCACAAGTCATGCGGGAATCATGAAGTGCATGACTTCATTCTTCTCACCAGCTCTCTCATGGAGCCGCTTCATCAGTAGGTCCATCTTGGCAGACAACATGTCTACCTCCTTGAGCTAGTGCATACCTCCACCTCTCTTGCGGGTTTGAGTTCTTTCTTCACTCCAATCTTGGTTGGATGCCATCTTTTCCACAAGAGCTATGGCTTGAGCAATAGCAAGTGATAAGAATGCACCTCTAGCAGCAGCATCCATGGTCTCACGAGTGCTGTTGTTGAGCCCATAATAAAAGGTCTACATGAGTAGCTAATTCTCCATTTCATGATGAGGACATTCTAGATGTAATCTTGAAAGCGCTCCCATGCTTCTGGGACAGACTCATCATGTTGTTGTTGAAAACTTGATATTTTCCCATGAAGAGCATTCGTCTTTCCCATAGGAAAGAACTTCACCAGGAAATTGGTGGAGCAGAGTGCCCACGTAGTGTTCTTCTCCTTGTTTGCATAAAACCACTACTTTGCTCTCCCCCAGAGTGAGAATGGGAAGAGGCGAAGTAGTATGGCATCTCTGGGGACATCCTTGATGGTGAAAGTGCTACAAATCTCCAGAAAGTGTTGGAGATGAGCACTAGCATCTTCATGTGCTTTCCTAGAAAACTGGCTAGCTTGCACCATGTTGATGAGCGCAGGCTTGAGCTCAAATGGCCGATCAATGTCCTCAGCAGGTCCGGTACGGATATTGTCTGTAGTTGGAGCTGAGAACTTACGGAGTGACTTGTTAGCCATAGCTTTGAACTCTGGTGTTAAGCTTTGAAATACGCTTTGGTGATCTTCCGATTCAGATGGAGCTTGGAGCTGAGATGATGATACTCAAACTTTCTTTAGCTTGGCTCTAGTCCTTCTAATAAATGCTTCTGGATCTTCAACGAAATTTTCTGGAAGATCAAACCTGGTCATACATTACCCTGCATATGATATATAAATAGACAAAAGACAAGGGTAAGGCTATATGAGTAGAGAAATGATGGTTTCTCGATCACATTAGTGGATGCAAGTGATGGCTCATTATCCTTTGTGAATAGCCAAATCAACCTTCACCGGCAATGGTGCCAAGAATGCTTGTTGACACTTCTAACACCACTTAAATTCTACGTTGTCATCACTAGCATGGCTCCAGAAATGCTGGTACTAATAAATGCAAATGTCTCTTAAAATAAATATGATATCTGCAAGCGCACAGATAATACCGATGTAGCATTCTACCAGGAGTAATCTAGGATCGTTATTTATATTTTTACCCATGGGAAGGAAAAGCTAAGGATAATGGGCATGAGCATCACTGCATGTCATAATGGAGAGTGTAACCATGTCTTTATCTATCTTCTCATACAGGGTAAGTGTCACAAGATAAAATATAAATAAATGATAAATGATAAGCACATAGCCACATAATAAATGATAAACATCTCAATAGAGTACTCTAAGTCTATAGCACTAGTATGGTATTAAGACGATCTACGAGGATAAATCCTAAGTTATTCTAACTATAAGTCAAAGCATACGATGATTAGTGCAACTACACTTGGCAATCATGGCAAGACAAGGTTATATCTACACATAGAGATATTATGCAGAAAGATCATGAACACAGCCAGTGTTTCCTTATAATAGTTGTGTTCTACACAGTCTACATTCAGGAGGTGGACTATATAAGACTCAACAGGAATGTCACACCCGCAAACTACCACACCATCCGAAATATAGGGTGTAATCGTAGGAAAATACGGTATAGACACCATGCCTACACAATATTGTCCACTCACCCATGATATCAATGAGCGAGCGCTATACGATCCTATGTTTGAATATAGATGTAACACCCCTGGTGTTACTAGCTTAGTTAGCACGCGATTAAGGCCTAAAAGAAATTAGCAAAACGAGTTCTCGGGTTTTAAAATTTTAATCGCTCATGAAATGATACCCGACTCTTATGTGACGCATGTTTATGGTTGCAAGAAACCAAATCCGAAAATTAAAAATGAGTCCTTTCGTTGCATTAGCAAGGGCATGAACTTAGGATTAAGAGTGCTATTTTTGACAAATTATATCGAGCAAAATAATTAAATAGTGCTTAATATTTTATTCCTATGGGTTAGTACGAAGTATGGACGATTACATGAAATATTTGTTGGTTGACATTAATAAAGTTTAGACCTTTTAAAAATCATGACAAAGTGCTAATGGTTGTTTAGTTCGAATTGAACCCTTGATTTTTCTAAGACTGAAAAGATAGTAGACAGTGTCATTTTGACGTTTAGATTACAACTAACTTGGTGAAGAAACTAGAGATGACGATAGCCATGCATCACAAAGTGAAGAAACTCATCCACGTGCGTTCATACTCATCTGATCGTGACTCGTCACCAAGTCAAGTAAAAAAAAACAACAACAATAAGAGCACCCTGCATGACATCTTCTAGACGTTGGCCATTAATTGTTATCTCCATCTTGGCATCTTGCATGGACTCCAAGTCACTTATTGAGACTTGCAGCAACTCGAAGTCTCCAACTGCTGCAGCTTCGACACAAAGACTTGACTTGTTAGTCACTATTCACTCTAAGTTTCCATCTAGCTGCATGCCTCTTGTTCTTCGTAAATCGCACACCTTGTTCTTTTTATTCGAGTTTGTAGAACTGAATGATTTAGACGATAATGTTCTATACCAGTGGATGACTATTTCCTCCGTTCCTAACTATGTCAGCGCACGATCAGATCTCAGCCGACCTCACCCTGGACGCGCACGCTCTGTATTCATGCGATGTATGCGATGCTTTTAGGCGCGTTAACTCAACCGTGCATGTGCTTTGTTTTAGTGCTTGTTGCAGCCGCTTAGCTAAAAGTATTAACAACTGATATTTAAATAGATATACAAACTTAAATTGTGCCAAAATGTATTTTTGGGTACATACATATATATTCGTATCTCTCTTCTATATATATAATTGTTTGTATAGTGGACGGTTTGCTCTCTAAATAAAGAATCGATTAACTTATTTTACAAGTAAAAAAATAGCTTCCTGGTAGTTAGTATCTATTATGCTGGGATTTATAAAAAGAAATTGCATAGCTAAACTTAGTCGATCATTAAATTATTTAGTATTGTTAAGCTCTTTTCATCCTCACGTTAGGTGAACCTGTGCTGCATAGACGCATAGTACTACTAGTACTAATGTCTTAGGCCCCAAAACCAAAAGCACTAGCTGCAGCAGGGCAAGTGTTGACCAGCAGCACCCACGTCCAGCACAGGAACTCCATCCCTCTCTCTGCTTCGTCCCTCACTCTACCGTGACTCCCGCTGCACACGTCTCTGCCTTCTCCGGTCTTGCTGAATAAATTGATTGCGTCCTGCATGCCTGCTGCAGCCATTTTTGACTAAGCAAGTGAGACAAACAGGGAGAGGATAGGGGCGTATGCAAACCATAGTTATATGATTAGCAATGACTTGTTTCCCTAATCCTTACTTGTCGTCTTAATTTTGTAGATTGCTTTCTCTGCCTGTATCACCTAGGATAGGACAGCACGACGGCGGACTGCGTTTGAGCTTCTGAACGGACTGTTGGCCTGTTGCGTCAATATGGTGTATAATTTCAGCAGCCTGCTAGCCTCCTTTGAGTCCAAGTTCAACGTTCACGCAGTGGGCTTGTTGCTTGTAGCCTTCAATTTTCTTGTGACTTGTGAGTTGGGTCGTCAAGCTACTGGGGTCAGGTATTAATTTTGTTGGGGTCCTAGCTGGCCAGGAAATAGAGGGTATAAGAGTTTCACGCAAAGTCATCCATATGGAGTAAATTCGCCCCTGAGTACACGGCGGTGCACTATCTACATCAAAGAGAGAGATTGGCTGCTCGCCCGAGAAAGAGAAGGAGAATGTGCGGTGCATGCCCGTTTGCCTGTGCTTGTCCGAGCGACTCATCCTGCCTCGATTAGCTTATTTAAACCAGCCGGAGTAGTGGAGCACTAGCAGCCGAGCAGTGTGCTCTTTAGCAGCACCAGCAGGCGAGCATCCGTGTAGCCTGTGTGCGCTCTTTAAGACCAGCAGCAGCTCAACCATCCAAGCTAGGCTCTTTCTTCCTAACCTCCAACCACGTTCAGCGCCCTGCATCCAGCCTCGGCATTCGCGCTTTGCAGCCCGGCACTTCGTGATGCCGCGCCACCACCGCACACCGGTGACCACGCTCCGGTTGCCTCCGCACGCCCGCGGCATAGCGACGTCCTCACGTGACTCCATCTCTGCCAACCTGTGCCCTGGCTAAGTTCCAACTTATCTCTTTTGTCTTTTAAATATATTGTTTATGCATGTTTCGCTTAGACAAGCATATTGCAACGATGTATTCCATTTAGGTGCGATGGTGGATTAACTGGAGTAACCAAAAGAAGGTGTGATGGTGACCACACCCCGCGGATGGAAATGCTAACTTAGTTATAATGATGTTTACCCAGGCAAGCCCCGGTGCATAACCTCTATTATTCTACACTTTATTTACGCTTGTGCATTAAGTTTTAAGGAGTTGAATGAAACCCACTTGCATATATATATATATATATATATATATATATATATATATATATATATATATATATATATATATATATCCTGATCCCATGAGTCTTACTAGTATGACAGGATCGTGTAGATTGCTATGCTACAGGACTCCGGTAGAAGTCGAGTGATTGCAAGTCACTCGCGAGAGATAGGAAATATATTATTGTTACTATTATCATGTTACTATCACATGGATTATATATGGATAATAATTGGAGACCGGGCGGGACTGTACTTGGAATTGGATATGGACTTGGTTGGGCAATCCGAGCGAGGCTCTGGTTGCATTTGTCCCGCCTATGTCGATTAAGGACCGTTCGTTGCACTGGATCCCCGGTCAAGTCACAGATTTATTATCCCGAGCATATACTAGCGGATGGGGGCTAGGAAGACTTGTTACTCTCTTGTCATGGGCTCCGGCTCTTTCCGGACCGACTGATTGGAGGCGGGGATAGGTGGAGGTCTAAGCACCACTTTGAGGCCGGGCCTCAAGGGTGGGGGCTTGGAGTCCAAGTTTGGACGGGGACCTGGAACCCGTGATAGGAGTGGAACAGGTTGGTCTCACTCGTGCCTGGGGTGCGAGCGAGGCGTGTGTTTTTTTTAGGGGTACCCAGCTGGGCACATTGATTCGCGAATCGCCGTTTCTACATGACGGTATGGCTTGACTGCACTCTGGCACCGTAGTAAGAACTGAAAGATGAAAGATGGAAAGAAGGTTCTGATGGTTCAACCTTTGCTTGAAAGTAGAACAGGTGCTTACCTAGAATGGTTGGTTAATGAACTACCGATGACTGCTAATAAAAGTTAAATATAAGGATGCACCTTTAGTAATGCTTCCTGCAGTTGCAATAACCCACAAGCCAGATAGCCTTGCATATCCTTGGAGTCTTTTCTTTCCTTCTGACGAGTAAGTCTTGCGGAGTACAATTGAGTACTCAGGGTTTGTTCTACCCTATTGCAGGTGACAGGTTTTCGAAGCTGACAATTGTGTGTGGAAACCTCCTGGTGGGCTCAGTGAGGATTTCCTTTACGTTGCGGATGTAGAGTTGATTTATAACTCTCACCAAAAATGTTTTACGAGGAAAAGATTTACCACCTGTTATCATTTCCTGTATATAAATGTTCATCATGATAATATTTAACTCATCATTAAATGGTTTCATTTCCGCTGAACTCTGATAACATTTTATTTTCCGCTGTTATAATTAAACAATGGATTACCCTAATGTTGTACTAAAAGTGATGTAAGAAATGGTAAAGATGTTATAAGCTTTATCTCTCATTTATGATCCTGAGGTAAAAATGTGGATTTTCGAGTTCTCCCTCGGGTGTGCTCGACGGAATCACAGAATTTAGTGCACTCTCTTGGGTACTTAGTGTCTAATGGAATACAAGTACTCTTGGAAGGGCATTAGATTAGGCGGTTCTGCCACAGGTGGTATCAGAGCATAAATGAGAAAATAAAGCTTCAAAATCCTTTTCTAAATTAAAATTTAACAACACATTTTTGCAAAAAGTTAGGGCGTTTGCATACGAAGTTATATAAGTAGCCCTATTACTATAGTTAAGTCTTCGGAATAAGTTTAAGTAGGCTTTCATCTGGTAAACTAACTGGTGCGTAGCGTGCGGTCCTAAAGTCAAATGCGCTGTTACTGCTATAGTCTTTGCGCCAGAATTATATTGCAGGTGCCCTGTTCGTAGGTACCACGCATCCTTGTCCAGGAGTTACTGCTGCACTGTGGCTTCGTGCATCACGTTCGCTCGTGCTTCATGACTGTCGGGGCTTACGTCTTATGCACTCCTTCTGCGCCCTTGTCGGACCTCTGCCCTGCAACCGTGCTAGTCTTTATGGCCTTGGACGCCGCTCACCTCGTGTGTGTAAAAATCCTGTTGTTGTACTTTTACTGGTTCCCGCGCATGGCTCGTGGGTGGCCTGCTCCAGGACCACTTGCCGCTCTGCCTTTTTAAGGGGGCCAAGCCCAGTCACTTGGTGTCACCACCCAGTGCATTCCAGCTCGCTTAGCCCTTTTCTCTTGAGCAAGCTTCTCCTCAAGCCTTCCTTGCAACCACCACCCACCTAGGATGGCAGGAGTCTGGGTTAGTAGCTACTGCCTGAACACCGAGGGTTTCCCCAAAATCTTATATGCCACCATGCAAAAGCTTGGAGTCAAGGATCGTCCCGAGTATGAGGGTCGTGAGTACATGAAGCATGGCACTGAGCGATGCCAAGTCACCGTCTACATTGGCAAGAGTGAGGAGTTCCCCGACATCACTGAAGCCTGGAATGTGACCGCAACCGGGTTTCGCTTCGGCGACACCTACCAGGTTGTGGCCCGCAAAGCCTTGCGGCATCTGTGCCAGATCTATGAGCAGCCCATTGCTCGTACCCCCATGCGGTTCTTTCCACCCTTGGACAAGAATCAGTGGGTATGGAGGGCTCACATGGAGGCCTTGCAGGGTTGGGACGTGCAAGAGGACAACCCGACCGTGGTGCACCTGACCACGTACTTGCTCGCTCTGGATGAGCAGTACGACCGGCAGGCCTCGGAGCTAAGGGAGTGTCTTCGCCGAGCTGAGGAAGCCGAGATCTTCTCTAGGATGCTCGAAGTGCAGCTTGCGGAAGCGCACGCCAATGTGGCAGCCGCAGAGAGTCGAGAGACTGCCATGGCGGAAGCACTCAAGGTGGATGAAGAGCGACATGCCCAGGAGCTGGAGGACGCCTATCTCGTCACCAGGGCCAAGCGTAGGACGTTGGCCACGGAAAGGCAAGAACCCTTGATCTTGGAGGGAATCCGTGTCCATCCACTAGAGAGAAGGAGAACTGGTATTGCAGCACCTCCACCCATGGAAGCCTCGGAAGTAGAGTCATTGCCTCCCCTCACCCAGCCACCACCACAAGAAGGAGCAGATCCACAACCTAGTGCGACAGAAGAACCCCAAGAGCCCAAGAATGAAGCCTTTTGGGCCGACGAAGTAGATTAGTTGTCCTAGGGGAGATGTGACCGTCGCTAGTGGTGCTTTTCGTCGCTGTCCTTTAGTGTTGTAACCTTTCGGTTGTCTTTCGTTCGTAGTTGTTAAGACCATCTGGTTGTAGGATGCAGTGATGTGTCGAGTGTGGGAGAGTGAATGCCTGTATGTTGCACCCGTGTAAGGCCGTTGGTAATGAGTATTTGCTTTATCCGTTGTGTTTGTTACGTCGTTTTTCCTTAGGCCTCGTTCGATTTGCTTAGGGTTCTTGAGATGACGACAAGCAGGTTACAAAGGGAACAGCTATTCAGGTGCAGCAGATTGGCCATGATTGGAAAACAGAGGACATTGTATCACTAATTGTGGATGTCCCAGCAGAACACTTGAATTCCCTTGATTTAAATCCGCCTTGGGATTTACTTTACTTGTTCCTTATTTTGAAAGGAACCCGGAATTTTCCCTTACTCCTCTGATTCTGTGGTCTATGACCCCGTTGTTTTTACTGTGAGTAAGTTGGTAATAGTTACTTAGTTAATAGCTTATGGTGCCGCGACGGAACCGAGGGCCACCTGTGGAACAGCTGCCACATGGTGACGCTGCTCGGCGCTCGCTGGTATCGAGGTTGTTGACCAAGTGCTTTTACCCAGTTACACCGCGGTACCGCTCTTGCTATAAAAATTCTCTTTGGTAAAAATATCCTTGTGTTCAAACAGGAAATCCACAACGAGTTGATGTAGCGGTGCTCTACCCAAGTAACAGGGGTAACACGGTTTTTGAAGAAAGGAAAAGAAGAAAGAGAAAAGCAAGAGGAAAGTAGCCACACGTAGGTCGGAGTAATTGAAGCGCCTGACTTGACGTCGTTCTTGTGACCAATTTGACAATGCCACACATGTTGGGTCTCTGTTGCTGCGTGGCTGCAAATGCCATCAGTGGCAGGGCCCGCTTGTGCTGCTATTGCGTGGCTGCAGCGTTGTGCCGCACTCGCCTCATCTTGTCGCACAGTATGCCCCTCTGTTCCCGGCACCCGTGTCGGCTCTCGATTTTCGCTCTCATCCCCGTACCAGAACCCCCCCTCTTTCTTTTCCTTTGGGGCCCCGTTGCTCGCATGCCTCCTTGTCAAGCGAACCCCGTCCCCTCCTTTCTCCTTTCCCCACTCAAGCTCGCACAGGGAGCGCACCATGGCCGACGCTCTCCCCACCTCATGACCCACTGGTGTTTCCCCTCCATGCCGCCTCCACTACCAATGCGTTGCGCCACCACCTCCGTCCACCAAGCTTTTATAATGCCACCTTGCTTGCCTCTCCTCAATTCCACCCCTAGATCTAGAGTAGAGCTCATAGAATCGACTTCCTCCGTCAGCGCTCAGGTAGGAGAAGCTCGGGAAGCAGTTGGGAAGAAAGTGGTTGGAGGCAGAGCTACGAGATCCAGTTGTTGCTTGCAGATCTAGGGTCGCTAGTCAGAGGTGATGGTGTAACTTGAGAAGAAAAAGGATCTGGGTTTAGACGAAGAAGTTTGAATCCACCTCTGATTAGTTTTTGTCTTAGGGTTTGCGATGATCTATTTACCAGTCTCCAATTTCTGGCTCTGTTGGGCATACTCCATGTTTTGGATAATCGTTTTCCTTTTACTTTTCCATTGTCCCCGTCTTCGTCGATTTCTAGAGAGGTTGTGAGTTGTATCAGAATTGTTCTTAGCTGTGTTATCTCTAGATCCCGGAGTAGTTTAGTGTTCGAAGGCGTGTAATCTCCTATTTTAATCTCTGTGCTAAGAAATGTAATCGCGTTTCCCTCTTTTGTTTCTTGTTCTGGATCTCGGGATGAGATCCTTTTTAAGGGGGGAGGATGTAACACCCCTGGCGTTACTAGCTTAGTTAGCACGCGATTAAGGCCTAAAAGAAATTAGCAAAACGAGTTCTCGAGTTTTAAAATTTTAATCGCTCATGAAATGATACTCGACTCTTATGTGACGCATGTTTGTGGTTGCAAGAAACCAAATCCGAAAATTAAAAATGAGTCCTTTCGTTGCATTAGCAAGGGCATGAACTTAGGATTAAGAGTGCTATTTTTGACAAATTATATCGAGCAAAATAATTAAATAGTGCTTAATATTTTATTCCTATGGGTTAGTACGAAGTATGGATGATTACATGAAATATTTGTTGGTTGACATTAATAAAGTTTAGACCTTTTAAAAATCATGACAAAGTGCTAATGGTTGTTTAGTTCGAATTGAACCCTTGATTTTTCTAAGACTGAAAAGATAGTAGACAGTGTCATTTTGACGTTTAGATTACAACTAACTTGGTGAAGAAACTAGAGATGACGATAGCCATGCATCACAAAGTGAAGAAACTCATCCACGTGCGTTCATACTCATCTGATCGTGACTCGTCACCAAGTCAAGTAAAAAAAAACAACAACAATAAGAGCACCCTGCATGACATCTTCCAGACGTTGGCCATTAATTGTTATCTCCATCTTGGCATCTTGCATGGACTCCAAGTCACTTATTGAGACTTGCAGCAACTCAAAGTCTCCAACTGCTGCAGCTTCGACACAAAGACTTGACTTGTTAGTCACTATTCACTCTAAGTTTCCATCTAGCTGCATGCCTCTTGTTCTTCGTAAATCGCACACCTTGTTCTTTTTATTCGAGTTTGTAGAACTGAATGATTTAGACGATAATGTTCTATACCAGTGGATTACTATTTCCTCCGTTCCTAACTATGTCAGCGCACGATCAGATCTCAGCCGACCTCACCCTGGACGCGCACGCTCTGTATTCATGCGGTGTATGCGATGCTTTTAGGCGCGTTAACTCAACCGTGCATGTGCTTTGTTTTAGTGCTTGTTGCAGCCGCTTAGCTAAAAGTATTAACAACTGATATTTAAATAGATATACAAACTTAAATTGTGCCAAAATGTATTTTTGGGTACATACATATATATTCGTATCTCTCTTCTATATATATAATTGTTTGTATAGTGGACGGTTTGCTCTCTAAATAAAGAATCGATTAACTTATTTTACAAGTAAAAAAATAGCTTCCTGGTAGTTAGTATCTATTATGCTGGGATTTATAAAAAGAAATTGCATAGCTAAACTTAGTCGATCATTAAATTATTTAGTATTGTTAAGCTCTTTTCATCCTCACGTTAGCTGAACCTGAGCTGCATAGACGCATAGTACTACTAGTACTAATGTCTTAGGCCCCAAAACCAAAAGCACTAGCTGCAGCAGGGCAAGTGTTGACCAGCAGCACCCACGTCTAGCACAGGAACTCCATCCCTCTCTCTGCTTCGTCCCTCACTCTACCGTGACTCCCGCTGCACATGTCTCTGCTCTCCGGTCTTGCTGAATAAATTGATTGCGTCCTGCATGCCTGCTACAGCCATTTTTGACTAAGCAAGTGAGACAAACAGGGAGAGGATAGGGGCGTATGCAAACCATAGTTATATGATTAGCAATGACTTGTTTCCCTAATCCTTACTTGTCATCTTAATTTTGTAGATTGCTTTCTCTGCCTGTATCACCTAGGATAGGACAGCACGACGGCGGACTGCGTTTGAGCTTCTGAACGGACTGTTGG
This sequence comes from Saccharum hybrid cultivar R570, assembly GCA_038087645.1. Taxonomy (NCBI): domain Eukaryota; kingdom Viridiplantae; phylum Streptophyta; class Magnoliopsida; order Poales; family Poaceae; genus Saccharum; species Saccharum hybrid cultivar. The sequence goes on from JAQSUU010000637.1 coordinate 19,968,722, forward strand.
CCTGTTGCGTCAATATGGTGTATAATTTCAGCAGCCTGCTAGCCTCCTTTGAGTCCAAGTTCAACGTTCACGCAGTGGGCTTGTTGCTTGTAGCCTTCAATTTTCTTGTGACTTGTGAGTTGGGTCGTCAAGCTACTGGGGTCAGGTATTAATTTTGTTGGGGTCCTAGCTGGCCAGGAAATAGAGGGTATAAGAGTTTCACGCAAAGTCATCCATATGGAGTAAATTCGCCCCTAAGTACACGGCGGTGCACTATCTACATCAAAGAGAGAGATTGGCTGCTCGCCCGAGAAAGAGAAGGAGAATGTGCTGTGCATGCCCGTTTGCCTGTGCTTGTCCGAGCGACTCATCCTGCCTCAATTAGCTTATTTAAACCAGCCGGAGTAGTGGAGCACTAGCAGCCGAGCAGTGTGCTCTTTAGCAGCACCAGCAGGCGAGCATCCCGTGTAGCCTGTGTGCGCTCTTTAAGACCAGCAGCAGCTCAGCCATCCAAGCTAGGATCTTTCTTCCTAACCTCCAACCGCGCTCAGCGCCCTGCGTCCAGCCCCGGCATTCGCGCTTTGCAGCCCGGCACTTCATGATGCCGCGCCACCACCACACACCGGTGACCGCGCTCCGGTTGCCTCCGCACGCCCGCGGCATAGCGACGTCCTCACGTGACTCCATCTCTGCCAACCTGTGCCCTGGCTAAGTTCCAACTTATCTCTTTTGTCTTTTAAATATATTGTTTATGCATGTTTCGCTTAGACAAGCATATTGCAACGATGTATTCCATTTAGGTGCGATGGTGGATTAACTGGAGTAACCAAAAGAAGGTGTGATGGTGACCACACCCCGCGGATGGAAATGCTAACTTAGTTATAATGATGTTTACCCAGGCAAGCCCGGGTGCATAACCTCTATTATTCTACACTTTATTTACGCTTGTGCATTAAGTTTTAAGGAGTTGAATGAAACCCACTTGCATATATATATATATCCTGATCCCATGAGTCTTACTAGTATGACAGGATCGTGTAGATTGCTATGCTACAGGACTCCGGTAGAAGTTGAGTGATTGCATGTCGCTCGCGAGAGATAGGAAATATATTATTGTTACTATTATCATGTTACTATCACATGGATTATATATGGATAATAATTGGAGACCGGGCGGGACTGTACTTGGAATTGGATATGGACTTGGTTGGGCAATCCGAGCGAGGCTCTGGTTGCATTTGTCCCGCCTGTGTCGATTAAGGACCGTTCGTTGCACTGGATCCCCGGTCAAGTCACAGATTTATTATCCCGAGCATATACTAGCGGATGGGGGCTAGGAAGACTTGTTACTCTCTTATCATGGGCTCTGGCTCTTTCCGGACTGACTGATTGGAGGCGGGGATAGGTGGAGGTCTAAGCACCACTTTGAGGCCGGGCCTCAAGGGTGGGGGCTTGGAGTCCAAGTTTGGACGGGGACCTGGAACCCGTGATAGGAGTGGAACAGGTTGGTCTCACTCGTGCCTGGGGTGCGAGCGAGGCGTGTGTTTTTTTCGGGGTACCCAGCTGGGCACATTGATTCGCGAATCGCCGTTTCTACGTGACGGTATGGCTTGACTGCACTCTGGCACCGTAGTAAGAACTGAAAGATGAAAGATGGAAAGACGGTTCTGATGGTTCAACCTTTGCTTGAAAGTAGAACATGTGCTTACCTAGAATGGTTGGTTAATGAACTACCGATGACTGCTAATAAAAGTTAAATATAAGGATGCACCTTTAGTAATGCTTCCTGCAGTTGCAATAACCCACAAGCCAGATAGCCTTGCATATCCTTGGAGTCTTTTTTTTTCTTCTGACGGGTAAGTCTTGCGGAGTACAATTGAGTACTCAGGGTTTGTTCTACCCTGTTGCAGGTGACAGGTTTTCGAAGCTGACAATTGTGTGTGGAAACCTCCTGGTGGGCTCAGTGAGGATTTCCTTTACGTTGCGGATGTAGAGTTGATTTATAACTCTCACCAAAAATATTTTACGAGGGAAAGATTTACCACCTGTTATCATTTCCTGTATATAAATGTTCATCATGATAATATTTAACTCATCATTAAATGGTTTCATTTCCGCTAAACTCTGATAACATTTTATTTTCCGCTGTTATAATTAAACAATGGATTACCCTGATGTTGTACTAAAAGTGATGTAAGAAATGGTAAAGATGTTATAAGCTTTATCTCTCATTTATGATCCTGAGGTAAAAATGTGGATTTTCGAGTTCTCCCTCGGGTGTGCTCGACGGAATCACAGAATTTAGTGCACTCTCTTGGGTACTTAGTGTCTAATGGAAGACAAGTACTCTTGGAAGGGTATTAGATTAGGCGGTTCTGCCACAATAAATCTAATCCTACTATGCCAAGCATATAATCAAAGTAAACTAAGAACATTATAATTGAGAATATAAGCAAATAGAGCAAAGTCATATCCAATATAGTAGAATAGACCAAAGTCATATTCATAGTAGCAGATGAACAATATGAATAATACAAGAATGAATATAAAGTAGGAGAGATCATGAGGACTTACCAAGCAAACTCTTGACAGATTCGGAAACCAAGCTATGCTTGTCTCCTTCTAGTTCTAATTCTATATAGCTATGCTCTAAACTATGGAGCTCTAATTGAGATGGTGGCTCTCTGGCTTGATCAGGTGGCTTCTCTCTTGAATGACAACTAATGATAATGCCCTTGAAACCCTAGGGTCTGGGCCTGTTTATATAGCCCCCTCGGATTAATCTCGGTCGTCGGATCAAACCGACCTTAATGGATGATTGATAATGGACCTCAAAGGCGGTGGAGAACCGACCCTGGAAGGGGAGGCTAAAAAGTGGGGACACCCGGACGGGTGCCCTAGGGGCCAGGGCGGCCGCCCTGCCCTAGTGACAGGTGGGCCCCTCCTTCAGTCCAATGCATTCTCGTGTCTTCTAGATTCTTCTTTTGTATACGTAGCATTTTTGTCTCTATGTAAATCTGACATGTGGACCTCCTTTGGGTCTTTTCTGATAACCCCCCTGCAGAAATAGACATTCACCAAAACTCATGAAATTCTATCAGTGTAAACCCTATATCTAGATGGTAATTATATTTAAGTCCTTTTTCATGCTTCATTGACGGTTAAAAATGATACTTATCTACCGTCAACAGGGGTATAGTCTTGGCTAGACCGATAGTTTTAATTCCGCATTTATTTTGGTTAGCCGACGCAATTAATTTTAGAAAGGACTATCCATCCCCCTCTAGTCCGCCATCTCAACCCTATACATGGCCAGTGGCCTTAGACGGGGAGGGGCCCGACAACTAGACTGCGGTGGTGGCGGTTCGATCGTCGGCGAGTGAGGTGGCAGGGACGCTGCTAAGCTAAACCCTAAACCCTAACGGGGGTTCCTGTACATCCAATTTGCCTAGGTTGGTGGTGGGAGCGAGGATTCTGAGCTTGCTCTTGGACTAGGATTTGTGGAGGGTGGGGTGGAGCGGCGAGGGTGGTGTGACAGACGGCTCGACGAGTGGTGCGATAGCCGCTGGTCATGGATGGCAAGCGAGGAAGGCGGGGTGGGGATGGCAGGGCGCCATGAGAGACGACGTGACTGAGCACGAGGAAGACGATGGAGCCGGTGTCACGCTAATGGGCTCCTTTAAAGTTGTGTGTATATGGTTTTGTATTTGAGTGCATATGAGTTAAAAAATAAAAAAAACAATATAAATTAGTGGCAACAAAAAATAGTGCCTTCTTGCGGACCTTCACCATGACGAGCTCAGGCGTGAGTTCAAACCCGTTCTTCATCTCCTCGATGCTCACTTGGTACTTTTTGGTGCGCACTGTGAAGCTGATGTACCCAACAATTTCCTCTAGCTTTGAGATGATCTTGGACACGGGCGTGGCAGACACAAACCGCATCTGCTTGCTCGACTCCTGGAACAACCCAGATATATCGAGGCTCAGTGAGGATGCGATGATGTCAATCGTGTTCGGCCGTGCGAGATTGACATGGGTTGAGGTGGCAATCAGTGTAATTCTTGTCAACTACAAGGGCAGCAAGTACCTAGAACTACGGCTTGAGGGAGAGAATGGAGAAAAGCTACTATTTTCAGCTTCGATTAGGTTTTACTGTTAGTAAAAGACCCGTTTAACACAAAACAACTTTAAACAACTTGTGAAGCCGGTGAAAAAGCTCTACGCATCGAAAACTTAGAAGAATCAACTAGCATATTGTCCACTTTCACGGGTAATGCTTGTTTAAGGTCAGAAATAAGTAAATAGCTAAGCATGGAGGAAGAGCAAGATTATCTCGTACTTTCAGTTTAGAGTTTAGAATTTTTATTCTTATTTCTAGCTAGCTAGCTAGCTAAGCTCACAGTAAATATTAGCTGGTTTTGGTCAACTAGCTGTGAGATAGATATTAGTTGTATATTAGCTAACAATTAGCTCAACTATTAGCTTGACTTGTTTAGATTAAAAAACAAATTATTAGCAGCTAACTATTGACTATAGAGATACAATCAGGTCTAAGTTATCAAAGCACCAATAACTTAGCTAAAACCCTATTTGGATCCATTAGTTGATTGTAGTTAGCTAGCTAATAGCCAAAGTTATCCTAAACACTAAACGGTAAATAGTCTTTGTTTAATGTTTAAATGGTTAGATGGTGTTTCGACGGATTAAAACGGTCTAAACAATTTTACATAATATTACCAAAATATGATATTTTTTGTGTAAAATCAATTATTCTAGCATTGTACATGTATATGCAAGTAAAAATCAATTATTTTACTATTATATATATTTATGCATGCGAAAAGAATCAAATATACATATTTTTGTAGGTAACAAATCAAGTGTACATATTTATGATATAATAAACTTAAGTATACAACTTGGCTCGCTAACAATTGACTAGCTACCACCGCGAGGTAATTATGGTAAGCTACCATCAAACAATTGACTAGCTACCTATTAGCTAGGAGAATGTTTGGATACACAACTAATTGATAATAAAGTTGTTATTTCTATACCTATTAGCTGTTATTGTATGTTTTGGTCAAACTAGTAGTGAGATAGTTGTTATGTAAAGGCCTAGCTAACAATTAGCTAATCTATTATTTATATTTGTATGGATTTAAAAGAGATAATTATTAGCAGATAACTATTATCTACAGGGATCAAACTGGCCCTAATTCCACTTTGACGGTCATTCATTGATTTTTATTTGAGCGAACGATCCGACCGCCCTCCTTTTCATTTCGGTCCCATTGCCTTTCCTTTTCCGTCGCATGTGACGAGCCAATGCAGCGGGTGCCGCCCGAAATTTCATTCTGAAAAATATTTCCCCCTCTTCCCCTCGCCCCTTCCAAGGGAAGCCACCAGATCCCATCAGCGGCCGTGGCGATGATAAGCGGGTGGCTACCGAAGCAAGTGCGGGTACAGAGGGCTGCGGGTGTTCCTGGTCGCCGGGGAGGCGCCGCCGCCACCGCTGCGTGGGGCATTCCGTGACTGTGTGCGTGCATTCCTGGCACGGTCCGTGGTGCCGGCGGACGGTGTGTGGCAGGTGGCCTTCCGCGTCAGGGATGGGGAGGGGGCGGGAACAGGGACAATACGGTCGTGGCGATAGGGTGGTGGAGGAGGACGTGGCCAGGGCCGGGGCCAGGCGGATCTACTAGGAGCACTGCACCATCGCCGGTAGTGACCGTGTCCGGACTCTGTCCGCCATGCCCGGGTCCATCTCTTGCTGATGGCCGGCTTGTATGTATTTGACAAAATTGTGGTGCCATAGTCATATCGGTAGTAGTGTGTTCATTGATTCGCGCGGCTATTTTTTCACATCGGTGAATTATTGAAATTTTACGTTGTTTTGTCCTCTATTTCTTGATTGTATAGATGTGAGTTTTCTTGTGAATCTACTTCGTAGGGACCTTTGCTGTAGATAAATTTAGGAGCCGTGACTCCGCATACACATGCTCTGCCTGCTTCGCTGAGTTCGCCTGAATTTGTGTGAACATTTTTTCTTCTACAGATGCTAATGAATAAACAAATTCTATCAAATGCAACGATGACTGTTATGGCTGGAGAATCTCAATACCATTGTCTTTTATTTGACAACTTAATAGGTTGGAGCCGACACCCTGTTTGTGGGAGGAGGTACCACTTCATAATTCAGAATGAATACGACGTGCATGAGTACAAAACCTACCAGCATTGTGGGCACATGGCCCAATTGTTTGAAACTCGGTAAGCTAATCTATTTCTTGTAGAATTATCAATTGCTACTGTACTGTAATATAGAATCAAACCCTTCAACAATAACCCAAATAGTGAAAAAGATAGTACTGCAACAAGCAAAGCAACTTAAGACATATGTACATTTCCATTAACGCAAGCCTCTACAAGCACTAATCATCTTCATCATTAATAATCAGGTGCCTGTCATGTAAAAATGGGATCTCTTATGACTATCTAGAAGACTGGGACTATAGGCAGATGGATAATCCACGTCACTTGCTGCATGGCATTATACATGACAATGGGTTTGGTCACCTTGTCTGGATAAATGGCATAGAGGGTGGCTCTAGTCTTCTGACAGGGATTCAACCGATGGGTTTCTGGGATCTGCTCTGCAGATACCTTAGAATTAGGTAAAGTCAAATGATTTCCTTTCTGCTTGACCAAAACCACTGGGATTAACTCATGGACTCAGATAACATGAAATAAATTTCATTTTGCATCTTCAATTATTTATGAAATGGATGGACAGTAGCAGAAAAGAAGATTGTCTAGTGTGCTATGTTCTTGACATAAGCACACTAATAGTGACCAATATTGTGGAATATATTAGGCTGGACTTTGTTCTTGACATAATTAGAAAATGCACTATGACATAAAAATTTGAGCATTCTTGGTTGCTTCCTTAAACCAGCTGTGTCATTCAACTGAACTGAACAAAAGAAAGTATAATACAACCCAACACATCTTGCTTTGAAAGATATAAGAACATGAGGCTTACACATTAGTGATGTCCTATTTTGTTCTAATTTGTTTTTTAGTTATTTTCCTTTAGTGGTAATATTAATCATTAAGCCATAATGAAAATACTAACTAGTCTTCCTTTGGTGATAATATTAATTAGTTATCCTTATGCTGCATTTGAGTTGATTACTGACAGTACTTGAATATACTATCATTATGGGGTATTGTTATTATGGTGGATCTGAGTTGATTATTAACAGTAATTGAATATTCTATCAGTATGGGGCATAGGGTATGGGTATATGATCAACACTTAATTTTTTTAGTATATGGTTTATCCTCTCTGTCCTCTCTTTTGTTGTCTATAAGCTTTCTTCAGTCTGTGTGAGCACAATGTTTTCAGTATTAATCATTGGAGGATGACCAACTGTACCGAGCAGCCAGAAAGTTGAATAAATAGGCTGTCGATGGGAATGCTCAATCAAACATGAATATTATATGTACATTACCAATCCAAGGAGTGGTTAGAGTATATTACCAATCTAGAGTATTGTTATGTCAAGCGAGTATTGTTATGTCAAGCTCTGATTTAGTGTTGTTTTAGTCTTTTTTAGTGTCATTTTTCATTATTTCTTTGGGTAATATCAATCCAGGTGGAATCTTAGTTTTTATTTATTTCAAAGAATAAGGTTTCTTTCTTAAACCGTAGGACTAGTTCATCTGTGCAGCACAAAGCATTGAATGTTTTTTGTTTTCTTGTATGACTAGAAGTGTTTTGAGACCATAATTCATGTAACATCCCAGATGTTAAGAAACAATTAAAATTTGATCATGAAGCATCATCAAACATAAACATCAAATGGCATGCCATAAATGCATTCATGTTGCACATGTTACTTTAGTCATGTTGCATATGTTACATGTGTTGTATAAGCCATGGTTCCCATGTAAGGTTTATATGTTGCATTTAAAACAAGTGTTCACATGTTACATATGCCTTGTTTCATATGTTTCGTAATGTCATGTTCCCTATGTTGCAATAATATCATAAACATGTTGCAGTTGTGGTGTTTCGTAGGTGCATATGCTATGTTTTAGTTAAAATATCCATATGTTTCAATGTTGCATTGTAATGTTTCATATGTTGCTTACAATAAGTTTCATTAAAGCAATTCATGTTTCAAGTATAGAAATCCTATGTTGCATAGGTAGTGTTTCATATGTTCCTTGAGTTATGTTTCACATATATGTTTCATACACGTTTCATATGTTATGTTTTATAGTTACATGAAATGATGTCAATATTTTATGATTAAGGCTTGTTGTGATATTATATATAAGATATTGCTTAAACAATTAAAATTTGGTTAAAATAAACTTGGTAGAGCAAAGTGTGTTCTATAATGTAGAATAAACATGTGATGATATTTTCAAGCCAAATATGTTTAAATTTGAGCTCTAATATTGAATCATATAACTAATTCTTAGTCAATTTGATTAAGTGTTTGTTATTAGTTATAAGGTTCAATGTTTGGGATATTATTAAATGGGTTTTTATAAATAAAACTTGTTTAACTTTTGTTCCATGTGTTGGAGTGATGCTTAAGCTATGTTAATGTGTAATTAGTTGCAAAGTATGATTACAGTTTAGCTTATAGATAATTACTCAAACTGGCTTGATCAAAATAGTTTTCAAAACTTGGAACTAAATCCTATTTTTAGTTTCACTGTACCCCCTTTCACCATTAAAAATCTTCAAATCTTTTGATCATTTGGGGTCGACTCTTAAAGCAAAGATGGAGAGTACGTATAGATGAACATCTTTTGTTCTTGGGGTGGATCAAGTCGCTGCACGGAATCATGAGAACATCAGAGGAGAAGATTGTGTTTTCAGTCAGTGAACAGTGGCACCGACAGCAGTGCCACGCAGCAGCTTGCCGCCCACTGCCGTTCCCCTGCGTCGTTCTCCAGGGCTTGGACATGCAGCTGTCTGCTCGGCCACACGAACCAACTGCTGTCCCAACCTAGACGCTTCTCCAGAGCTCGCCCTCGCTCTCTTAGCCGAAGCCAGCCATCCTTTCCTCCTTATCTTCTCCTTTGTTCCACCGCCACCACCAAGAGCTCGCCGATCAAATTTGCCGTCACCACTCCATCTTCTCCAAATTCAGCTCGCCCATGGTTTGGTCACTCTGTTGCACACCAGTTTCACCCACCAGCGCCACCCCACGCCACCTGAGATCCACATCACCACCATCTTCTTCCGCGACAGAACAAGCTTGCGACACCGATCCGTGTTCCCGCCATCATCTTCACCATTGACGGGTAGACTCCGATGCACCCCCAAGGTGACCAGCCACCATCCCAAAGCCAGGGTGAACCCCTGGGTGTGTTAGAGTTGCGACTCTAATAGTTACCGCACCCTAGCGGCTGGAGCGGCAGCGTGCCGGCGTACGCCATCTAGCCGAGCTGCCATGATCGCGGGTAGGGCATAGATAGGCCACACACGTGCAATTGATCCTTGCGACGTGTTTACGGGGTAGAGAGGAGTGAGCCGGTGGTCTTCGCGTCGTCTAGGGGTTTGCCAGCGGGCGTGGCGACGTAGCCGGAGACCACCAGGCCGCCGTCACATCGTCGTGTTCTTTTTCAACCTCTAGAATTGGGGGAGAGAGTACCAGCAGATATGGGAGGAGGAGGGGAGCAGAGCGGAGTCCTTGGCCTCGTCGGAGGGTTCACCAGCGGTGAACTCCGGCTGGCCAGAGCCGTCGCCTTCGTGAATGGCGGAAGCAGAGAGAGGAGAAAGGGAGGGCCTGGGCCAGTTCGGCTCTTGGGCCGAGGCCTAGAGCTGGGTCGGCTCGGGCTGTGCAGGAGAGAAAGAGAGAGGGGAGGGAGCTAGGCCGCGGCGTTGCGGGCCGGACCGAGAGAGAAAAGAGAAGTTTCTCTTTTTCCTTTTTCTGAAAAATGTTAAAAGTACAATTATTTGTAAATTCATAAGTAAATAATTAATGATGCTAAATTCATTAAATTAGTTTTGTATACTTGTTATGTTATGCTCTACCCATGAAAAATATGAAATGGTACCTTTCTATACGTTTGCTATGATTTAAAAATAGCTCTTTTAATTAATAAATGCAATTTCCCTTAATTTTATAGTCTAAAATGTTTATCCAAAAATTATGAAACTTTGTGAGTATGCTTTGCATGGTTAGATGTACCTTCACAAAAATATTGGTACTAGTTTGATAATTTTTAATTACATGTCTTTTATTTATTATATAATAAATGCTTAATTGATTAGAATAAATCATAATTTTGATTTGAGTGACTTTGGGATTGAGTGATGACCTTGGGTCATTAACAGGCGATGACCCTTGGTAGTTTAATTACTTGTTTTAATTTATAATTAACTTGTTGAATAAAAATTGTTAATAATGATTAATGTAATTAACATAGGTCTTTAGTAGTTAATAGCTTCCATATGTTAATACTTAGTGGTTTTATGATAGTCTCACTTGTTCCATAGATGCAACCTCTTGGGTAAAAAGTAAAGTTAAATAGTTCTTCGTGAAATACTTATACATGCCTTTTTATGATAATTACTTGTAACTATACCGCGAAGGAAAGTTGTACTCAAGTAGATAACTAATGTTTATCCTTTCCAAATGTCTCTCGTATGCTATGCCTTGTTCATCATCATGTATCATGGCATCCATTCCATCATGTTAAGCATCGCATCATTTATATATGTGTAGTGCATATGAGAGTGAGACAGTTCGTGTTGAACAAGTGTTGACGAGGTTGGCATTGATCAATCTTCAAAAAGGTGTCGTCCACCAGCGTTGTTGGAGAAGGTCATCCATCAATGGTGCTGGTGTCATCCATCCGTGAAGTGGTGCCAAATCTGACTTCTGTGAACTAACCTTCTCTGCAACACAGGCAAGTCTCAGACATACAACCACTCTTCTAATTTATAAATGCTTTATTACACCTTAAATCTAGTGTAATGTGCATTAAGTTAGTAGGAGTTGGTCGATACCGTTGTTGCATGATTACCTTGATCTACACTTATATCTAGATGATATCCCACTAGTACGTGTAAGTCAATCTCTTATGCTTAGTAATACTTAGACTTCGGTAGAAGTCGAATGGTAGTTTCATCGTTCGCGAGAAATAGGTTTACCTTTGCTTCTCCTAACCTAATGATGGGTCATGAAAGCATATAAATATGAATATGGTAATATTAAGCTGAGACCGGACAGGTAACTTGCATTAGGAAAGGAGTCTCAATGTAGTGTTTCCACCTGTGTCGATTAAGGACCGTATCGTTGATTGAATTGTGTGTGTCGAGACTTTGCAACTAGCCACATACTCCGGTAAGCCTAAGACCTCGGTAATTCTATCATGTGAATGGACAACCGCGCACTGGGAGTGGAGAGATGGTGAGAGTAGTGTGTACCCTCGTAGCCAAGGGTTGGATTGGAGGTGTACTGTACTCTCGGGTGGCGCTGGACCTGGTCATGTTTTGGAGGATTCGAAGGAAGGTTGGTATATGTAGGTTTGAGTCCTACATATATCGTGTGGTTAGGGATCCCCAGCTAGGTATAATCGGTTCGAATCATTGTTGTTCCTCGGTTATGGAGACTCGATTCTCTGTTCATCATCGTAGTTAACAATGGTACATGGTGATTATGGAAATGAGGCAAAGAGATGGATATGAAAGGTGATGCTTGATACAAGTGATTGAGATAGAATAGGTGCAAATCTAGCTATAATAAACTTCACTAAAACTGATGCTAAAACTTGTTTAAAATATTGAAAGTAAGGATCCACTTATAGTAAAGCTTTTCTGCACAACTCCTCTTTTCTAGCTCTACTATTTCCTATAAAGCCAGCATATCCTTGGAGTCTTTTCTTTTCGTCGGATAAGTCTTGCGGAGTACAATTGAGTACTCAGGGTTTGTTAACCCCTATTGCAGGTACTGATTGGTGCTGCTAATCAGGTCATGTCTGTGGGCTCGATGAGATTTGGTTATCCTCTCCTGATTTAGATGCTCTACCTAAGTTGTCTTCTATAGTTCTACTCGACTTCCGTAATTAAAGTTAAGTTGTAAAAGTAACTTATGTTTATATGGGAATTACTATTTTAAATTCTTCCGCACCGTTGACGGTAATTAACTCCTATTATAAACCGTTAACTAATGTCCAGCGACAACTAAAATGAACCAAAGTGCCCTGTGATTTGATTTAGATCTAATGAGTTTTTATATCTTTGACATCATTGAGTTCGACCTGTTGATAGGCCAACCGATTGAAAGGCTTATTCATGAAGGACAGACAAGAAAATTAAATATTTGTCTTGGGAAGAATCTATCTCTCCTGATATCCATCTCTCGTTCTCTAAATACTGAGAGTGAACCCTGTCTAGAGCTAGACCCAATGGATGAGGTCAAGGCAACATCTTTTGAATCTTTCATAGAACCCAACTTAGAAGATGATGTCCAGTTTTTCATAGAGGAAGAGGATGACCAACCTCCACAACCTTTAGATCCTTTTGAAGAACCTCCTAAACCTCCCATTGAGTTGAAACCTCTACCTTCTGGTCTTCGTTATGTTTTTCTTAACGATAATCCAAATACTCCCATGATCATAAGCGATAAACTTTCTCAAGAAGAAAAATTCTGCTTGATCACTGTCTTAGAGAAACATAGGTCAGCTTTTGGCTATTCACTCCAAGATCTCAAAGGAATTAACCCTGCTCTTTGCACCCATCGCATTCCTATAGATCCCGATGTTTTACCTTCTAGAGAACCCCAACGTAGGCTTAATAATGCGATGAGAGAAGTGGTTAAGAAAGAGGTTTTGAAACTGTTACACATCGGGATTATTTATCCTGTGCCACATAGTGAGTGGGTAAGCCCTGTGCAAGTTGTGCCTAAGAAGGGAGGCATGACTGTTGTTAGGAATGAAAAGAATGAATTAATTCCACAAAGAACCGTCACTGGATGGCGAATGTGTATTGATTACAGAAAACTCAACAAGGCAACAAAGAAAGATCACTTTCCACTACCTTTCATTGATGAGATGTTAGAGTGGCTAGCGAATCACTCCTTTTGTTTTCTTGATAGATATTCTAGATATCATCAGATTCCAATTCATCCGAATGATCGAAATAAAACCACTTTTGCATGTCCATATGGAACATATGCTTATCGCAGAATGTCTTTTGGATTATGTAATGCCCCTGCTTTGTTTCAAAGATGTATGATGTCTATATTTTCTGATATGATCGAGGAAATCATGGAAGTTTTCATGGATGATTTTTTGTCTATGGAAAAACTTTCGATGATTGTCTTGAAAATTTAGACATGGTTTTGCAAAGATGTGAAGAAAAGCACTTAGTCCTTAATTAGGAAAAATGTCATTTCAAGGTTAGAGAGGGTATAGTGCTTGGGCATTTAATTTCTGAATGTGGAATTGAGGTAGACAGAGCTAAAATTGAAGTAATTGAGCGACTAGCTCCACCTGTTAACATTAAAGGGATACGAAGTTTTCTTAGCCATGCTGGTTTCTATCGTCGGTTTATAAAAGATTTCTCACATATTGCTAGACTACTTACTAATCTATTGGCTAAGGATGTTCCCTTTGAATTTGATGATGCTTGTCTTAAAGCTTTTGAAACTTTCAAAAAAGCACTCACTTCTGCACCGATCATTCAACCTCCTGATTGGTCTTTGCCTTTTGAAATCATGTGTGATGCAAGTGATTATGCAGTAGGTGCTGTGCTAGGACAATGTAAGGATAAGAAACATCATGCAATTGCCTATGCTAGCAAAACTCTGACAGGACCACAGCTTAATTATGCAACAACTGAAAAAGAGCTCTTGGCTGTTGTTTTTTCTATTGATAAATTCAGATCTTACTTACTAGGAGCTAAGGTGATTGTTTACACTGATCATGCTGCTCTTAAATACCTACTCACTAAGAAAGATGCTAAGCCTCGCTTGATAAGATGGATTTTATTACTCCAAGAATTTGATTTAGAAATAAAAGATAAAAAGAGAGTAGAAAATTCTGTTGCTGATCACTTGTCAAGAATGCAGATTGAAAATTCATAGGATTTGCATATAAATGACTCACTCAGAGATAATATGCTTTATCTAGTCTCTAGGTCTGACCCCTAGTACGCAGATATTGTCAATTTTATAGTTACAGGGTATGTACCCCCAGGAGGAGACAAGAAGAAGCTCATCTATGAGAGTCATGTTCACCTATGGGATGATCCGTACTTCTTCAGAATTTGTTTAGATGGGCTACTCAGAAGATGTGTACCAACTGAAGAAGGAATCAAAATCATTGAAAGATGTCATTCATCACCATATGGAGGACATTATGGAGCATTCCGTACACATTCGAAGATCTAGCAGAGTGGATTTTTCTGGCCAACCATGTATGAAGACACCAAGGAATTCGTCCAGAGATGCAGAGCATGTCAGAAACATGGCAACATCAATTCCAAAGATGCCATGCCACTGACTAACAATCTCCAGATTGAGCTCTTTGACTGTTGGGGAATTAATTACATGGGACCGTTTCCAAAATCTAGGAATCATGAGTTTATCCTAGTAGCAGTTGACTATGTTTCCAAATGGGTCGAAGCTATGCCATGTAGAAACTCTGATTCAAAGAACTCCAAGAAGATGTTTGAAGAAATAATATTTCCAAGATTTAGAGTTCCAAGGATGGTGATTAGTGATGGAGGCACTCACTTCATTGACAGGAGCTTTCGCAAGTACCTATTGAAACATGGGATCCGTCACAACATCGCTACTCCTTATCACCCTTAGACAAGTGGCCAAGCAGAAACATCGAAAAAGCAGATCAAGAATATTCTACAAAAGACAGTCAATGAGATGGGAACCAAGTGGAAGGACAAGCTACCCGATGCATTGTGGGCCTATCGAACGGCTTACAAAACACCATTGGGGATGTCTCCATATCAACTTGTCTACGGGAAGACATGTCACTTGCCTGTCGAGCTAGAATTCAAAGCTCACTGGGCAATTAAGAGATGGAATATGGATCTTGAAGCAGCTAGAGTCAAGCGACAAATGCAACTCTCAGAACTTGATGAATGGCGTGAAAAAGCTTATCACAACGCCAAGATGTACAAGGAGAGGACCAAAAGATGGCATGACAAGAGGATCAAGATGAAGAACTTCACTCCTAGAGATAAGGTATTACTTTTTAATTCTAGGATCAAGGTATTTGGACATGGGAAGCTACGAAGTAAGTGGGAAGGACCATTTACGGTGATTAGCTCTTCATCGCACGGAGCGGTAACTCTTCAAAATGACGAAGGTACGTTATTCAAGGTAAATGGACAATGCCTTAAGATCTTTCTAGAACCTGATAAAAATCCTGCTGAATTGGACATAGTCTAGTTTATTCTTTTCCACTAATTTGATCCTGCTACGCCTCTGAATCGTTTCACGTCCGAACTGGTGGAAAATTAGGTTTAGAATCAAGTTTGAGGGGGGTACGAAAAAACTGAACGCGAACCACCAACAAGTGGGGCTAGTCAACCGCACATGTCAGGCTGGCTGGCCTATTAGGGAGACAGGCCGTGTCGTGCCACCTCTCACATCCCTTCCTGAGTATTCTAGTTTTGATTCCGTACTTTTTCATATGAATCGATTTGTCCTTGTTACGATCCCAAATCTGACCCCTGCTGCAAGTTGATCTGGGGTATAAAACTAGACCCCCTGCCTGCCCTAGAGCCATACCAAATTTCCAAACTTTCTAGCAGCAGCCAAAGCTCTCCTTGCCCACGCTCTAATGGTCAGCTATAGTGAGATCAATGCCGACGAGCTTTTCCCTTCCGACGACTCGATGGCCATTGTTGTCGCCCAGTCAAAGCCTCTCACCATCGTCCCATAGAAGGAGCTCGCCGTCATGTCACCAAAGGAGATCGGGCCAGTTCGTCATCACCAATCCTACTACACCCAAGCCACGTCGACGCTCCGTCTCTCGCCATCACCATCACGTCTCTCCATTGAAGAACCACGCCATCAACAAGAGATGCCGAAGTTCCATGTCTCCAAGGAGTTCAACCTTCTTCCTCCTAAGCCCAATGAGGTGCTAACGGGGTTGAAGACGAACAAGTTTGGAGATGTCACCTGCATGAAGTACAGATCTACTACACCGCGTACGTCCTTTGAAGGAGTTCGGGCCATACCGGAGCAGATTCAAGTCAAGCCTCCTAGAACTAGATCTCCATCTTCACCATCCTCACCTAGCTCTAGTGGACAGAAGCGTAAGAGGACCTCCAATGCAGATCTAGAGAAGCAGGTCGAGGCCCTCCTTAGGTCCAATGAGATGCTCACCCAGGCAAATGTTAGGAATAAGCAGAGCTTGGCAGCCCAAGTTGCCATGATAGGTAGATTGACTAAATGTGTGGACATGCTAGAGGTCAAATATTCAGGCTTAAAAGCTAAGCACCATATCACTTGCCGCACCATAGTCACCCACATTGAGGAGGTGGAAGAGAAGGAGAAGAAGAAAGAGAAAAAAGTGTGTGTGAGAGAGAGAGAAAGTAGAGTCGATTGATAAGGCACTAGTGTTTTTGAGTCTTAGAGTTTGAAAGTCTTAAATTAGTTTGTTTAAATTAGTTCGCTCGATCACTTGAAAGTGTAATAAAGGTGCCTTAAATGATATCAATAAAGTTGTCTTAGAGTCATTCATTCTCTCTCTATTATTTTGGATATGTGTTTTGTCTCCACATGTTTTGTTCAGAGATAACAGGAAACAAGTGTGGGGGAGAACCCTGTTGACAAATAAGAAGTTGATTGCAAATTTATGAGAAAACAGAAGTATTTGACGACAAGACCGCACCCAATGAAGTGGGACTGACTGGCTACATGGGCCAGGTCGACTAGCCCTTCATCCTCTCCATCCTCGTCATCGTTCAACCACGGTCTCGTACGTACCTCATACTCTCTATTTTCATATGTGCTGCGTTAAAATTGATGACCTATTGAAAAGCAAGCTCTATACTTGTCTAGATTAAAGTTAAGATTGCTTTGCCATGACTTAAGGATAGATTCGCACAACACTTTTCTTGGAAGTACTTGTTATTGTTGGGAACTTTTATTAGGGACCCCATACACTTAGGCCCTTGTGGAGTGTGAGATAGAAGGATAATGAGAACCTGATTCTTGATGTTTTGTCATTTGGAGAATTTCTTTTCAAAAATCTTAAAATTGATAGCTAACCCTCCTCTGTGGTAAAGATACAATGCCTACCAAAGCCTTATATGTTTATAAAACTAGCTCATAAGCTACTTGCTTTGTGTTGAGTTGGGTCAAACCGTGCAAGACCCTTGTGAGAGTTGGGTCATACTCCCATGATCAATATCACTTACACCCAGATATATCTACTGCTCCTATCCTAGGAGTACGCAAAAACATGCTTTTTTGCCCCAAAAATCTATCTCCTACTCTGGGAGAAGATCCAAAAAGATTATGGGTTTCAGAATAAATGCTCCAAGATTGTGACTAATTCCTTTTCAAGTTTATTATATTCTAGGGCAGAGACATGGAGCTATGCAAAATAAGTATTGGAAAAAAAAGAGAAAGAAGAAAAATCCAGCATTCAAAAAAAAAATCAATGATAGCTCCTATCTCTGTGCCTGAAGAAGTTCATCATTACAAGAAAGTCTAAGATTTTTATTGTAAATTCCTCAAGACCTCTCAAGGAGCAAAGTAGAATTAGGTTAGCCACCAAATATTTCCACACACATGCACAATCTTGATCTAAGGGTATGACACTCCCCTCCAAGGATCCCGGCTTTGACTTGTGTAACACCCTAAAATTTGGTATGAATTAAAAATAGGTGAATATGATTTATTATGCAATTTTGTGAGCATACAAACCTAGAAGAATAATAATTTTTATTTATTTAAAATCAAAAATAAGGGTAGAAACATGATTGAGCATTCATGCTGCTGCATATTATTTTGTATTGTGTGCACTTTTTGAAAATACAAAAGGCAATTCAAAATTTATTTGAAAATCTACTTTGAAAAATTAGAAAAAGAAAAAAGAAAGGAAAATCATCTTCTCTCGGTATTCGGCCCAGCCCAGCAAAGCCGCCAACGTGCCCGCCCTCTATTCCCGCACGCGGCCCGTCTTTCTTCCCCAGGCGCCCGCGTGGGCCGAGCCCAGTCGCGGCCGTTGGCCCAACAGCGACGCGCGTGCCTCCCTTCCCCGCTTCCAGTCACTGACGTCGTGGGCCCACGCGTCAATCGCGCCTTCTTCCTCAAGTCGTTGGCCACGGCGCTTTCCATATTTCCACCTACCGAATCCGCCGTCGAATCCCTCTCCTTCCTTTCTTGGAGCCGCCTCCGGGCTATAAAACCAAGGGGCCGAGCCAAGCCGCCTCCAACTCATCCCTTTGCAGCATCGGCCAAGCTCCCGAGGCACCACCGCGAGCACGAGCCCTAATCCGCCACAACCGCCCGCCTCTCCGGGCCGCACGCCTTCTCCAGTTCATCATTGGATTCGATTTCGCTCGTGGTGAGTTCGCGTTGATGCGCTCTACCCGCTGGTGTATTTCTTTCGTGAGGTAATGCTCTGTAGCGCGTGGAGGCCATCTCCGGCCATGGCGCCGCCGCAGGGACCGCCGTCGGGCCCTGTTCCGGCCGGAGCACCGCCCGATTTTTCCCCGATCTGCTCTGGACCGTCGGATCGGAGATCGACGGCTGTTATTTGAAGATTCCGGTTCGGCCGGTCTTTTTGCTAAAGAACCCCCTGTAATCTTTAAGTATATAACCCACAGTCCAAAGCGCAAACCAGTATTACGTTTTCTTTTTCGTAAAGCGTATTTTGATCGCGTAACTTCAGAAAATACGTTTTCACTTATTTACAGTTCTGCCATTATGTTAAATTGTGCGTAGAATCTCCGTTTTAACTCCGATTTGACCCGTTCAAATTGTGTTAGGTTCGTATTTGCAAGCTCTACATGTTGGTAGTATTGTACAGTAGGTTTGTGACAATTTATTTTCGAGTTTACATTAAAGTAATTATTTATCTATAGGAAATCTTTGTAAATTCATAACTTCGTCGTTTTAGCTCCGTTTTTCGTGATCTTCGTGCCTGTGTGATCCTAGCGAGTTGTAGATTTGTTTTAAAAAACTTTTATACTGTTAGTTCTACTGTTGGTTAGGTTTTCTACCTTTTAGATTCAATGTTAGATTTAATCTATTGTTTTACTAAAGAAAATCACATTTAATTCATAACTTATTTGTTTTAATTCTGAATTAGTCCGTTCAAATTGCAATAGATTTATAACAACATGAACTACGTATTAGTATTAATGTTTTCTTTATCAAAATCTCTGGAATTTCATAGTTTAGATCTAATTTGATTAATAACTGTGCAACTAGATTTATAAATAAAATATTATTGATTTCTCCTTTAGTTTTCTAAGTTTAAATGTAATTTAGCCTAAGTTACTTTTGAATATCTATAAAAAGTATTTTATCCTATATATGATTTTATATAGTTAAAACAAATGAGACCTATAATTTTCCGTTTTATACAACAAAATCTTTCGGTGTATGTATTTCTTTTACCGTAGCTCCGATTAGCGTGTTTTCCGCGTTTATGTGTTCGTAAGCAACGCGTAGAACATCTTTAAAACCTTTTCACACGTTGTTTCATATGTTTGGTGTACTGTTCTAATTATTATTCATTGTTTGCTTCGTGTATGATTGCTCGATGCGTGTGTGGTGATTTACTGATCAAGTCCAGTCGGTGAGATTTACGTGGAGATTCAAGAAGCTATTAATTGAAGATTTGGATCAGAGAAAGGATCTTGATTTAAGACAAGTATAGCATGGGATCATCCTTGTTTCCTATTCACCTTTAATATATTTAATTCATGTGCATGTGTCTACCTTGTTACCACTAAGGATATCCTAGCTTTTGTATCTTGTACCTTGACACCCATGGGACATTGCATTGGGTAGTATATATGCTAGTGCTCAAGATAAATAACCATGATCTATAACTTGACTAATGGTATATGCAATAAACATTTAAAAGATGCTTTATGGAAACATGGTTCAAGAGGGCTAGAGCATGATACTATTTTTTTGGTGCTCTAGTTTCTCTCCTTAAGGACTCATCTATAAGCGAACATCCGAGACTTACAGTACAACTGTGAGGGCTATATGGCTCTGGCTTTAGTCAAGTATGAGGCCCTTTTCTAGCTTGTTAGTGGTAACCTTTTTGGCGTAAGAATGGCTTGACGAATCGGGTATAGTGCGGCCTCTGTCCTTATGTGTATAGGCTGCGTGTTATTGTGCCATTTGGAAGGGGGCTCTACATCTGTTTGCCGAGTGAATCTAATGGCCCTAACTTGTTAGACGAACCTTTGAAAGACTTTATAGTGAACCCTGCCGACCTTCCTTGGAAGTGGGTCAAGAGATTAGCTACCTCGGGCGAAAGGGTAAATCACGACTCACAGTGAAAGTGTACAACCTCTGCAGAGTGTAAAACTGTTATAACAGCCATGCTCACGGTCACGAGTGGCCTTGGACCCTTACAGAACAAATGATGAACAATGATGATAATGATAATACTAATGATATTGATGCTCACTAATGATTATTGTTTCTTGCTATACATTATTCTCGTTTACATGATCATGAGGTTATTTGGGCTTATGGTAAACTTGTTGCTACTCAATTGCTAAAAGATGACTCACTAAAAGCTAATCGCAGTAAACCAATGTCAACTTTTGAGCCTCATGAACCCCATGATATATTTGTTGAGTTCAACATGGACTCACTTTTGCTATTTCCCCACATCTCTGGAAGGGTACCAGACTGCTAGATTCTAGAATTGTTAGGCTTGTGATCAACCAGTTAGTTTGTTCCTGGAGTGAAGTCTACACCCGGTGTTCGAAGTTGTCTTTCCGCTGTGTTGCTCTCTAAGGTTATATCTTATACTATTGCATTATGTTTATTAGGCATTTGTCTCTTCATATTATACTTATTTGCAGCTATATGTGAGATTTGACTTCTTTATTTCACATATAGTGTATGTCTGGTTTTGTCTTTAAAACCGGGTGTGACAACTTGGCAACACATGCAAGGTAAGTATGCTATATCCTTAAATTACCTAAAACTCCAAATACAACCTTTTTAGAGGTAGGATATTTTCAAGGCATCAATCATTTATGCCTCAGTGAGATCCACAAATACTACATATATGAGTGATCTGAGTGCACCATAAGAAGGAGAAGGTAAGCTATGATTTCTTTTCAAAAATATATCTATAAAAACTCCAAGTAACAGGATTGATAGATGAAAGGGGCTCTGTTTCATGATGTTCCATCCTTAACCGCCCAAAGTTGTATGGTAGACACATTGAATTCCGTAGTACATGTATGACTAGGGAAGGTTCAGTGTTGATGTCTTGATTTATAGTTATGTGAAGTAATCTAACCTTTTCTCGAGGACGAGTAAAGCCCAATTGTGGGGGAGTTTGTTGATGATAATTAACTCCTATTATAAACCATCAACTAATGTCCAGTGACAACTAAAATGAACCAAAGTGCCCTGTGATTTGATTTAGATCTAACGAGTTCCACGAGTTTTGGTGTTCTCACTTGTTTTGCAGACATTGAATATTTCTACATATAAAAGCATCTCAATGATGAATTAGAGTACACCATTGCAAAGAGCTCATTGAGACAATCGAAATAGATATATCATTCACTATAATTGGAGTCCCGACGACAGAGTCCTCGATGAATACGATTTGGAACACTCTAGAAGACACCAGAACCGTCACCAAGCAAGAGTTTTATGGATTAACATGACAATTTCCACAGCTTTGGTGAATTGTGATTTTCCAGGGATTGAATTGGAAACAACCAAGGAAGAGTAGGACTCAAGGAACCAAATCAAATTACATCGGAATTCCGCAAGAATTTACGGGAAGGTTCCAGAGGACATAAGAGGACACCAGAGCAAAGGGGAAGGACACCTAGCTCTGAGCCAGGCCGACCGACATGCCATGTGGGGCTGGCCAGCCCAGGTGGGGCCCACCTGTCATCTATCTTCACGTGACGGCCTCCAACCGACCTCTACGACGCATCTTGACCATTGTTTCAAGTCGGTTTAATCCAAGGGCTACGGTTCATCCCACCGGGGTATATAAGTGGAAGCAGACCCTCCTTGGGGCATACCTTGATACTTCAATTCATTATCTCTAGTCAAGTTCAGGAGAGGGGTCCCTCGAATGGATCACCTCTTTAGAGCCTAGCAATCAAGAAGAAGACTAGTACACCTCTAGTTATGTTTAGATCTAGTCTTAGAACTAGAACTAGAAGAGAGAGAGAGGTAGAAGATTTGGAGGAAGCCCCGGGCCTATCGGTGCTCCTTCTACGGCTTGTACCTACGGATTCAAGTTCTCCAGGAGCTTGGATCAGAGATTTCTTCGGTCATCAACTTCTATTAGTTCGTGAGTTTTATTATTCTTATTGTTCTTCTGGTTTACAAGTCTCTTTTTGAGCGCTTTAATCTAATGCATTAGGTTAGAGTATAATTCGTAGTATAAGTATGGTGCTTAGGCTCAGGTTACTTGTAAATGCACCCTATATTATGGATCAGTGGTAGATCGCGAGGGTGACAGCCTTGTTGAGTCTTCTATAGTCCCCCTCCTGTCTGTAGGCCTAGCAGGAGATTTGGTTGCTTGGTAGATTCGTAGTCTATTTGCGGTCTTCCATAGTAATCCCCCAGCGGACCAGTAATTGCAAAACTCCCTAAAAGTGGAACTAGACAACCCTAGTTTTTCTCCCTCAAACCTTCTAGCATCTCATCCTTGATTGTGCTAAGGGATTAAGTCAAGATCAAGATCCCTCCATCCGATCCTTTGGGTTCGATATTAAAGTTGGGTCATCCCAGTGAAGTGCTACATCGGTATTCTATCTATGCGCTTGTGGATAAACTTAGTGTGCATTAATAAATACCAACACGTGCTCTGATGTAAAGTTTTGTAACAAATGTTGTAATGTTGTAGTTACTCCTTTGTTGATCCTGTGTGAGTGGTATAATGTGGATGATTCAGGTTTCCCGAGGACACCCGACAGACTTTTTATGTCATATGGAACACATGCCTAGACGTCAGAGGTCTTCAGGACAATGATAGGTGCATGTGGGCCACATAATTTAGGAGGTTCTGCCACAATTCACTTGTATGATTAGGAGTGTTTTGGGGCTGTGTGACTAAATGTATGACAAGTCTAATATGTGAAGTGCATTTGACATATGTGTTGAATTTTTTCTTGCTTGTACAGTTCTAGTGAAGAAAACATTTGGCGTATGTAAATGACCTTTTTTGACATATGTAATTGTCTATATCTTAGCTCCATATGCCACAAGCTTTATATGTCATAAGTTCTGTAGATAAATTGTGTTCCATAACTTATGTACAAAAGTTGTATTGCCTAACTTCTGTGCACAAGTTGTGTTGCTTAACTTTGTTCGAAGTACAGGTATGAATTGTCCTAAATTTTTCCTTATATTGAACTTGGTTTATTAAATTATATGCATGTAACCTGTACATTATAGTTCTGTATTAAATTGTAACTTTCTTGTCAAACTTTTATGTGTAACTTTTGCACATAATTTGTAATTATTAGTTTCATGTCTAACTTTTTATATCTAACTTTCTTCACATGTATAACTCTCTACACATGTATATCTAACTTTCTCCACATAAGTTTATGTCTAAATTTGTTGACATAATCTGTAGCTATTAACTTTATATCTAACTTTTTTTGCACATAAGTTGTTTGGTTTATTATATTTTGCACATAACTTGTAGTAATTAACTTGTGTGTTGGATTTGGATTATTAAATTATATGCTTAAGTTTTGTTTTGCTACTTGTATGTCTAACTTTTTATTCTCAAATGGGTACTTAATTACCTATTGTGATAATGCTTTTTAATATGTATTTATTAAATCTTATATGCATATTTGTCAGCCTAAACTTCAAAATGTCGATCTTGTTCCAAGTGATATTTCTTATCACTTCTTAGAGAGATACGTTGGATACACTCTAGATAATGCTGACCTTGTAAGTTCTTTTAATTTAATTCATTCCATACTATCTGTATGTGTGTGTGGCTTTGTGATATACATGTCCTTTTCTGTTTAAAAATGAGGAGAAATGTTATATTTATGAATGGATTTGTCATATTCATTTCATATTGAAATTCATAAAATCTTTTTGTTTTTTGTCCAAAGATTTTTGTTACGACTTGCAAGAATAGATATTGGTATGTTGTTATTGCAAACACGAGGGAACAAAGATTTGAAGTCATCTATTCATTTAAAAACTTCAGTATTGTTAAAGAAGATGCTCTTGTAATTGTGAGGATGAAAGCCTTAGTTTTGGTGTTGGATAATTGACGAAACCTAGTACTAACCTCTATGCTAAGTGTATGAATTAGATAAAGTTGGTACAATCCAAGTGGTGGAGTTAAGAAGATGATCATGGTGTATGGTGATGATCAAGAGATGATCAAGTGCTCATCTTGGAAAACAAGAAAGAGAAAAATAAAAATAGGCTCAAGGCAAAGGTGTAAGCAATAGGGCCATTTTTTTATACTCAAGACACCATAGAGGGTGTGAGTGATTTAGGATCGATAGCCGTACTATAAAAAGGGAAAATCTTTGGCTAAACGGCTTATCGAGTGCCATTAGGTGACATGATTCATGCATTGCATTTAGAAACCTAGTGTGCTAACATGTGACCCTTGTAAAATGCTTTAAAAAATGCTAACACACGTGCACACAAGTTCTACACTTTGTGGTTAGCAATTGGGAAGCAAGGGTGAAGTGATCATGGACTTAGAAAAAGAAAAGGCTGCATTAGTACCTGACCGGACGCTGGATCGGACACTAGACCTGACCTAGTGTCGCGTCTGGTCATACGCAGTAGAGAGGGCACGGCTCTGGTTGAGCGATTGGACGCAGGTACACTATTGTGACCGGATGCGCAAGGGCTATGTCCGGTCGAGGTTGACATACACTGATGTCACCATGGCTTGTGTTCATGCATGAACAGTAAGTTGACTAGACACTGCTCTGCATCAGGTCATGCTCGACCGGGCACGTCCGGTCGCTATTTGCATGATGAAAAACATTACTAGAACTGACTGGACTCGGCTTCATGTGGCATGAGGTCAGTTTCGTTGGTGAGTCCAGTCGCGACTTGTGTGCTCATGCGATTGACTTGTGACCATTGACGATCAACAAATGACATTCAAATCGAGTCTGGATGGCACTGGATCCATGACCGGACGCTGGCTCAGGCACGTCTAGTCACCCCGACCGGCGTGTCCAGTTAGTACATAGGGCACCCCTCCTTGACTCTAATGGCTCTATTCGTTTGGGGACATCTAAAAATAGTGTTTGGCCGGCTCCAAGTCATCTCTCTTGGTACTTTGACATATTTGCCATCCTTGTGAGCCTAAGCAAGCACCTCCCACTCATCTCCATCCTTGATTCATCATCAAAGTGAGATTAGGAGTGACTCCTAGTGCATTTGCTTGAGTGATTGCATCTAGTGGCACTTGGGGATTGTTATGGCTGTGGATTTCTTATTACTCTTGGTGGTTGCCGCCACCTAGATGGCTTGAAGCAGCGGTGGAGGTTCGGCACATGTTGGTGATTGTTCGTGGCCAGCTCCGATGATCTTGTGAGGGGTCTTGTATCTTCCCCGACAGAGAGCTGAAAGGTTACTCTAGTAGATTGCTCGTGTCATTGAGTTACCTTATTTTTGGGTTGGTTCTTGCAGTGTCCAACATGTGGATAGGTTCGTGCAACACCTCTTAGACGCCGAACCACCAAGTGTTGGTCGACACAACGGGGACTAGCATGCCAGCAAGCATGTGAACCTCAGGAGAAAAATCATGTGTCTCCATTGTGATTGATTTATTGGATTTCTCCTGGTGATTGATCTTCATCTTATTGTGATTGGTTCATTCCTCAACGTGGCGGTATAAAGATCACATTCCTCTTATTTATATTCCCACAAACTAGTTGAAACAAGCTCTTTAGTGTAACTAGTTTTGAGAGTTTGTCTTACCTTTGCTAGTGTAGCATGTCATCTAGTTAAGCTCTTTAGTGTAGCTAGCTTTTGAGAGCTCATAGTGACTTAGCCATTGATTGACATAGAGATTATAGAAACTAGAATTGTTAGGATAGGTGGCTTGCAACACTTGTTAGTGCTAGTGCAAAAAGCTTTATAGCCAATTAGTTGTCTAACAAGTTTGCCTAATATTATGTAGATTTTAAATTAGACTATTCACCACCCTCTGGCCAATTAGGACGTTTCAAGTGGTATCAGAGCCATGTTCACCGTTTAATCAAGTCTTAGCAACCTCGGTGCATTAAAGATGGCTCAAATTGTGTTCAACCATGTTGGGGTAAACCACCATTCTTTGATGGCATATCATTTGATTATTAGAAGAGAAAGATAAAGATGTACCTTGGTTCAATCAATGACAAAGTCTGGGATGTGGTAGAGAATGAGTTTGTGATTCTTGACCCTACCAATCTCACCGATAATGACAAGATCAACAAACAATGCAATACCATGGCACTCAACACCATATACAATGGCATTGATTCAAAGGTGTTTGAGCAAATCAAAGATCTTGAGAAGGCAAGTGAAGTTTGGATGAGACTAGAAGAAACATATGAGGACACTTCAACGGTAAAAAGTGCCAAGCTCTACATGCTCAAAGACAATCTATCCAACTTCAAGATGAAGAATGATGAGTCTATACCAGAGATGTTCTATAGGCTCCAAGTAATCATCAATGATCTCAAGAGTTTAGGTGAGAAGGTGAAGGATGAGGACTTCTCTCACAAATTCTTGATGTGTTTGCCCAAAAGATTCAAGACATTAAGAACTATCATCTTTAGAGGTGGATTGAAAGATGTATCTCCCAATGAGGTACTTAGAGATGTCATGACCGAAGATTAATACAATGATAATGATGAGGTTGTGAAGGAGGAAGACAAGAAGAAGAAAAGTGTGGCATTCAAAGCTAGAACTTCATCCTCTAGGAACAAAAGCAAGGGCAAAGCAAAGAAGGAAGATGCAAGTGATGAGGAGTGCTCAAATGATGATAGTGATGATGAAGCTCTAGCCCTCTTCATGCGCAAGTTTGGCAAGATGATGAAGAAGAAGGGCTATCACACAAGAAAGAGAAGAGATCACTCCAAGAACAAAGAATATGTGAGGTTATGCTACAAGTGCAAGAGTCCCGATTAGATTGTAGCGGATTGTTCCCACAATGGTGATAATGAGGAGAATGAGAAGAAGAAAAACAAGAAAGAAAAGAAGGAGAAGAAGAAAAAGAAGATGACCTTCAAGAAGAAGGGTGGCTCCTATGTGGTGACATGGGATGGTGATGCTTCTTCGGATGATGATGACTCTAGTGAAGATGACAATATATCCAAGAAGAAGAAGACTCTTGCAAGTATTGCTATCAACAACAAGCCTTCACTATTTGATACTTCATCATGCTTCATGGCCAAGGGCTCTAAGGTAAAATATGATAAGAGTGATGATAGTGAATGTGAAAGTGATAGTGATGATGATAATGAATTCTCTAATGAACAACTCATGGACAAGCTAGAACAAGCAAATTCAATAATTAACAAGAAGAGCAAGAAGTGCAAAGATTTGCAAAAGAAGCTTGATGCTCTTGAGCAATCCTTTGATGAGCTCAATGCTACTCATGAGAGGCTAGAGGAAGCCCATGAGAAGTTTGGCAAAGCTCACACCAATCTTGAAAAAGCTCACTCCTTGCTCCTTGAACAAGATAAGAAAAGGGTAATAGTACCATATAATGTGGGCATAACAGTGACTTGATTGATGAATCATTTTATGAACCCATTGTTATTGCTCCCACTAACCCTTCTTGTAGCTCATCATCCACCACCACCGCTCCTACCTCTACTACTAGTGATGATTTTACTTGTGATGCCTCACTAATGGTTGATAATGAGACTCAAGAGAAAGGTGGATGAGCCCACTCATGCCTTAGGCAAGGCCTATGGTGGTGAGGCACGCTTGCTAAAATGCTTGGGTAGCCAAAGGTTCTCTCTTAATAAAGAGGGATTAGGCTATACCCCCAAGAAAGGCAAGGCGGCCTTTGCTACTCCCAAAGCTAGCTTTGTGAAGAGCAATAGTCGGTTTTACAATAGATGCAAGCAAGTCGGGCACTTAGAGCAATATTGCAAGAATAAGAACAAGAATGCTAATGTATCCTCAATTAAGTTTGATTCTTGTTATTTGCTTACTAAGGATATGAATAGTGTGAAAGCTAAGTTCATTGGTACACCAATTGTGGGCCCAAAGAAGATGGCCATTTGTTACCAAAGGCCTTGGTAACTAACCTTCAAGGACCCAAGCAAGTTTGGGTACCTAAAAAGAATTGATCTTCTTTTATAGGTCAATTACAAAGCCAGAGGAAGGCATTGGGTGCTTGATAGTGGGTGCACACAACACATGACCGGTGATTCAAGAATGTTTAATTCGATCAATGAAAATGATGACAATGGGGTTGATAGTATTACATTTAGTGATAATGGCAAAGACAAGGTCAAGGGGCTTGGTAAGATTGTAATATCAAATGTCTTGAGCATTTCCAATGTGCTGCTAGTAGAGAGCTTGAATTTTAGCCTATTGTCGGTAGCTCAATTGTGTGATCTTAGTTTCAAATGCATATTTGGAGTTGATGATGTAGAGATCATAAGTGTAGATGGCTCTAACTTGATATTCAAAGGATTTAGATATGAGAATCTATACTTGGTTGATTTCAATGCTAGAGAAGCTCAATTGTCAATATGTTTGATCACTAAGTCTAGCATGGGTTGGTTATGGCATAGAAGGCTTGGTCATGTTGGAATGAAATAATTGAACAAGTTGATTAAGCATGATCTAGTTATTGGCTTGAAAGATGTCACATTTGAGAAGGACAAGCTATGTAGTGCATGTCAAGCCAGAAAACAAGTAGGCAACACTCATCCCAGGAAGAGCATGATGAGAACATCCAAGCCATTTGAGTTGTTGCATATGGATTTGTTTGGGTCAACTACATATACAAGTATTGGTGACAACAAGTATGGATTTGTGATTGTGGATGATTTCACTAGATATACATGGGTGTTCTTTCTTATTGACAAGAGTGATGTGTTTGCAACCTTTAAGACATTCATCAAGAGAATTCACAATGAGTTTGAGACCACCATCAAGAAAGTAAGAAGTGACAATAGAAGTGAGTTCAAGAACACAAGAGTTGATGATTTGTGTGATGAGTTTGGAATTAGGCATCAATTCTCAGCCAAGTACACACCTCAATCAAATGACCTAGTTGAGAGGAAGAATAGAACCTTGATTGACATGGCAAGATCAATGTTGAGTGAGTACAATGTGATTCATTCATTTTGGTCCAAAGCAATCAACATGGCTTGCTACTATAGCAACTGCCTCTATTGTCACCCCATGATGGAGAAGACCCATATGAGCTATTGAGTGGAAGAAAGCCCAATATTGCATATTTTTGGGTTTTTGGTTGCAAATACTACATATTGAAGAAAGACATAAGATTGAGCAAGTTTGAGAAGAAATGTGATGAAGGTTTCTTGCTTGGTTACTCCACTACTAGCAAGGCATATAGAGTTTGGAATTTGGCTAGTGGTACTCCTGAGGAGGTTCATGATATAGAATTTGATGAAACCAATGGTTTTCAAGACAAAGATGAGAATCTAGGTGACGTGAGAGGTACTTAATTGGCCAATGCAATGAAGAAGATGGATATTGGTGACATAAATCCTAGAGAAGTGACTGAAGTTGAAGATGACAAAGATCAAGTGCTCTCTAACTCAAATGTGCAAGCTAGTGGTTCTCAAGATCAAAATCAAGCTAGTTCATCATCTCATATGCAAGATCAATAAATGGCTAGTACATCATCTCACTAAGTGATTAATCAAATACAAGCAATCAAGTTCAAGTGCTTCAACCAACCAATGTTGCAAGAGATCATCCTTTGAATTCTATAATTGGTGATATCTCAAGAGGTGTACAAACAAGATCAAGATTGGTATCATTTTATGAACACTTCTCATTTATGTCATCCATTGAACCTAAGAAGATGGATGAAGCTTTCAAGGATGTTGATTGGGTCAAAGCCATGCATGAAGAACTAAACAACTTTAAGAGAAATTAAGTATGTGAGTTAGTTGAGAAGCCTAAGGGACACAATGTGATTGGAACTAAATGGGTTTTTTGCAAAAAAAAACAAGATCAAAATAGGATAGTTGTAAGAAACAAAGCAAGATTAGTGGCTCAAGGTTACACTCAAGTTGAAGGTCTTGACTTTAGATAAACATATGCCCCGGTTGCAAGATTGGAAGCAATTAAGATCTTGTTAGCCTATATTTGTGCCGACAACATCAAGTTATATTAAATGGATGTGAAAAGTGCATTTCTTAATGGGTACAATAATGAGTTTGTGTATGTTGAGCAACCTCCCGACTTTGAAGATGAGAAGAAACCCAACTATGTTTACAAGTTGAGAAAGGCATTGTATGGCTTGAAGCAAGCACCAAGAGCATGGTATGAAAGGTTGAGGGATTTCCTACTCTCTAAAGGGCTCATCATGGACAAGGTTTACACCACTCTCTTCACCAAGAAGATTGGAAAGGACTTGTTTGTGTTGCAAATCTATGTTGATGATATCATATTTAGATCAACTAGTCAAGATTTTTGTGAGGAGTCTTGAAAGATGATGACAAGTGAGTTTGAGATGTCTATGATTAGAGAGCTTAGTAACTTCCTTGGTCTTTGTTGATAGTCACTAATGCTCATTATTAACCATCAACTATTCCATGAAATAGCATGAAATGAACCACAAAGCATAGTTGTAGGGTTTGATTCTAACGAGTTCCATAAGTTGTGTTGTTCTCACTTGTTTTGCAGGATATTTAATATTTCACTATATAAAAGTATCTCAAGTGATGAATTAGAGCACATCATTGTGAAGAGCACATCATTGCGAAGAGTTTTGGTTCACCCAAATCGGAGTCTAGACGACAAAGTTACGCCTTCTGGAAGATTGCAAATGGGCTTCTAAAGTAGTCCGGAGTAAATTGGGCATATCTCCTTCATCCGGACTCCGTTTTCAGTGATCTAGGACTCTTTGG